>OY992503.1:30457287-33351333 GCA_963921215.1 Scoparia ambigualis | reverse complement strand
ATTGATTATTTGAATTTATTTTTTATTTGAACGCCTTTTTTTTGTTATCTAACTATTACATGTGCGTGTCTACATTATTTGAGCGTACATACTACTGTTTATTGACTAAATCTCTTATGATCAATTATAAGAGATTTAGTCAATAAATAGCAGTATGTACGCTAAAACAATATTAATACTTTGTTACAGCTAAAAAATGTATGATGAAAAACCAAAATTTTAGAAACTTACAGAAAGTCAAAGTCAAAGTCAAATTATTTATTCAATGTAAACCTTTACAGGCACTTATTGACGTCAATACAAATAATAATAAAAAAAACAGTTAACTAACTTATAGTTAATAACGATCTTATAGTCTGTGCCAGACAAATGCGCATCGCTAAAGAAAGCAGACGACCTCCTTGGTCGAGTGTTTTTTTTTCCGGTTTTCATGGTGTCGCCATCTCTGAGGTCCTGGGTTCGATCCCCGGTCGGGTCAATTTAGAAAATATTGTTTTTCTAAACTGTCTTGGGTCTGGGTGTTTTCTATGTATAATAAGTATGTATTTAAGTATTTTAAGTATATTTATCCGATGTCTAGTAACCATTTAACGAGTTTCATAACGAAGCTTCTCTTGGGCTAGATAATTGGTGTGAGTGCAGGAAAGTTTATTTATTTATTTAAAGCTACAGGAGTAAAAAACAATTTACACACAACACGCAGAGTAATAATTTGGACCAAGTTGAAGTTCAAGTTTCCGCGTTATTCAAGAGAGAATGAAAAATGTACAAAAGAGCGCGGAGTGAGCAGGCGCTCGTAATTATTCGTCGTCAGCTGCTGCCCGCTGACATTTGAAGTCATTCGTCCTCGCAGGAATGCTGCGTTGTTTACTTAGTGCAGCAACGATAACAAGCAAGAGCTATGTCGACACTAGAATGTCTGAGAAGTCATGTTTTCTTGTTAGTTTAATTAACTTCCCCTACGTGGTAAAGACCTTTGTTAATTATTCAATGGTAATATGAAAGGTTAAGTCGAATGTAACAATATTTATATGTATTTTTCTAAGGAGTTTCTGACTCTTGACACAAGCAATTATTTTCTTCGCCTCTGTGGCGTAATGGTTAGTGATAGGGCTTGTTCTAATCCAACGGTACGCCTGACTAGCTGACTTATTATGTTATTTTTGTCTGTCGTAATAACTAGCAATGCTACTAGCACTTGTGTTCCGATAGTTAGAGATAAGATAGCCGTTCCTTGGTAGTGGAGATTGCACTTCCACTTTTGACTATACTGCCACTTGTGATCGGGTGAGTTGAAAGCCAGACACTTCGATGTTATTTTATAAAAAATGATGATTCATGTTGGTAAAGATTAACGCACGATCAATCCGAATTGTTGAAAACTCGTTCTTCTAATGAAACAAGCAAAATAAAGATATCAAATTTTTAAATAATATACCATCGCCACGGCTCAATCAAAACTTCAGAATAAAGTTATTATTCTGAGATCAAAACAGAAACTGGAGCTGCCACTGGCACTGGTCTCCGCCTGACGTTCCCACGACCAACGCACGACATCCACCGCAGCGCAGATAGCGTTGAATCTGCCACAATCTCAAATGAAGCGAACAATTTACAAACACGTCGTAACTCGCGAAAACACAAACTAGAAACAAATTAATTTGCAACACCTGTCGCAATCACAACGCGAATATACGTTGCAATTAGAATTACCCATGCAGACAGGTTTAACGTTTCTTTAGCGGATATTAGTCCAATCATGTTACCGTCGACATTTGGTTAATACTAAGCTCAGTGATTTTTAAAGGCTACATTCTAAAGTACTTTTAACATCGTGTTAATGTTACTTGATATCGGTAGCTTCTACCTCGAGGCAATCTAAAGTCATTTTGTAGTTTAATTGTGTAATTAGTACAATTTTGTCGTTACTAACATTTCCCAATGACGTAAAAATACATTATATACATAATTTTATTACAACGAATCACTTAGTTATTCTAATAATACCAAATACTAATTACATACTTCCCAAAAGGGTGTAGATGTAGTCACGAACTAGACAACACAACGAATTTAATAGGTATCTATAACAAACATAACAAATTACTTCCACTCCCATTCAAGTTTTAATTAACTTTAATTTAAAATAAATAGCATTTAGTTGTTTTTTTAAGTTTACTATGAGTAATCAAGCACCTGGCCTTTATCTCTGATGTAAGAATGATAAGGCCGATGGTGGAAGCGCACTTCACCCAGTTTCCTTAACTAAGGAGGAACAGGCGTCTTATCTTAACTGTCGGACCACAACAAATGGTATTGGAGCTACCCAGGCGGACTTAAAACAAGCCCTATAACCATCAAAACCGAATACAAACACGAACCCCTAAAAACTCGGGACCCTGGGTTTGAGAACGGTGATCTAACCACTAGACCATAGAGGTGGATAAAAGTAGTTTCATAAACATAAAGCTTTGCATCACTTATTCATATCCAGCGTAAGCAAGCATTCAAAATGTATTTTTAAGAACCTGAACTTATGTTTGTGCACTTGAACTGGAGTACTACCTACTTTCAGGTGAAAAGTGTGTAACATAACACTTGGGAGTAGAGAGTGGAACTAGGTGACAACGGTGACCACATCGCGGAACCACCTGCGGACACCGGCCCGAGGTAGCGGTAAACCTACTTGCCATATTCTACAAATTAAACACTCACTAGTACGCGCACTTAACTAAATTAAATACGAGTGCCTAATAAGTAACGACTAACGATACGTCCGTAGAGTCCGGGCACGAAGAAACACAATGACAGGAGAGGCTGTTTCGCGCCTGGATCAGCAGAATTTTGTTTTTTGGCTCTGAATATCGTGAGTTTGGTACGTCGAAGCGCGACTACATAGTAAATACAGACGAGGCGTTAACGAATATAATAGCCTAGCTTCTTACTGTTCTGAATTAGCTAATTCGCAGTAAAACGTTACTCAATCCGAAATACCGCGCACGACGAAGGTCGATTGCGCCGCAATGAAAAATCGATTAAATTAGTCTTGATCATATATCACATTTCGTAACAGTAATGAGTATACAATGGTAATAATGTCCATGGCATGGTCCGTGCGTACACAATCTCTGTGAGTGCGTCTTAAAAGTACAGCAAAGGTAGAATTATATAATATACGAGAAGTATACTAACTCGTACATAAAAGCCAAGATACACATTTAATCGTACGTTCGAGATTTATTTTAAAATATCAATTTAAAACATTTTACAATGATCTCTACAGAAATATTTAAAAAAGTCTTAAAAACTCTTTTAACTTGCTCTTTTAGCTTGCTAAAAAATATTTAAACTGAAATTAGCAACGAGCTATAACTATTTTACCATAGTCTCATATATTGTAGTGATTTCGTGTGCAAAAAAATATAAAACTTTTTTAAATTTTCAAATAGGTAGCTGCTATTATTAGTTAAAATATCTTTACCAGATATATGCGATATTAACGCTGAATATTACCGTAGGAAACTACACTTGTGACATTCAATAGGTAAACCAATCTATCGGTACAAAGGGAAAATATCTGTTGGTCGGACTATAAAGAGTCCGAAGAAGGTTTAAGTTCCTTAAGGCAAGGCTGTGTTCTTTTCTGTAATCTATATTTATAAAATTGCGGAAATGTTTGTACGCCCATCACTTCAGAACGGCTGCACCTATTTGGCTAATTCTTTTTTTGTTGTGTTTGTAATTGTCAGGACAAGGTTCGTATGAAAGAAATTTTTGGAAATTCGTCACGGGGTACCTACGTAGTCCACGCGGACTTAGTCGCGGGTGAGTCGCTAGTATTATCCATAAAAAGGTGTTATACCCACACGTAAATAATTTCAAACGATAGATTAAGTTGCAGATTAATTTTGCAGTCATATCTACATGAGCAAATTTGACATTTATTCATTGGAATTTACAAGACATTTACCTCCCCAATCAGCGGACACAAGGTGAAACTAATTTAAAAAGCTTTCTGTCTTCGTAGTAATTATATTTTTAACAAAAGTTAACTTTTTACATAAGGTAAGTTCTTACCAAGGAAATGATTTAATTAATTGATGTTTATTATCATCAGCTTATAAACGTACCACTGCTAGACACAGGCCTTTCCAATAGCACATGGCGAGATTGGGCCCTAACTAGCCAGGGGGGTTACTCTCGAACGGAAACTCAACCTTAATACAATTCCAATGCAATTAATATGTATCGATATTGGGATAAGTAAAGATAATTCCGGAACGCCATCCCGATAATAATTTGTTCAATCAATTTCCACGCAATTTAATTCCAATGTGGCGCTATTGTCGCTTACGAAAGTGCCATTTGACATTTTTTAGATTTGTGATTGGAAATTGATTAATGCAATTCTGTTTCAAGAGTAGCCTACCAGGACTCGAGTTCTTTAAGTCCTAATTTTGGGATGGACTCATTTTGACAGAGCTCGCAAGACTGACTAAAATGAGTCCTGAGTTCTGAGCCTTGAGTTCTTTCGTCGAGTCCTAATGCACAAAGACTCGACTCATAGAACTGAGCTTTCATTATGGAACGCAGGTTCTCTAAAAACACTTTAATATTTTTGAAGAAATTAAGTAGTACTTCAAAAAGAGTTGAGTCTTCTTGTTTTTTGGGGATTTTGGCTTTTAATTAATGATTTCTAATTATTGATTATCAAATACTTTTCAACCAACTTATTCTTACAGTGGTTTTTGTCTAAACTTCGGAACTAGAAATGAACTCGAGTCTTGTGGGTTCCTTTTGAATATATTATTGTAAAATTTTTAAGTTCTCGAGTCATATTGAAAGGAGCTCTCATTTACGAGTACAGTCCCTAAAATAGGACTTAAAGAACTCGAGTCCTGGCCAACACTAGCTCTATCCCACCACCCTGGTCCAATACGGGTTGATTTTAGGTTTGATTTAGGAGTATAATTTACTACATAGTACCTGGTACTTATCAAAATGAATCGCCTCTGTCCGCACATAAACAAAACGTAGGTAATGGATGAACTTTTAGCGCAGTTAGTTGCACAAAATCACAATTATGATATAAAATTAAAGCACCGTAAACTCAATTCCGCGTTCGTATTGTCTACTTTTCTCACACAAATTACTCATCATTACGCGAAATTGCTGCCACAAGTGAGTAACTGTCTGGACTTTTTCTGACTTTTCAATCTCTGGTAGGGCTATTTCGTAGCTTTTAGAAAAACGTTACTTGCTTCTTTGATGGCTTAAATTTTGAAAAGGTGATAACAGTTTTATGTAAGCTACTTCCATATAAGTTTATTACTTTTCATACTTTTACAAGTAGCTGCCATGCCATACAAAAGGGTAGGTATATTATCATAACATATCCCGGGTTTTTGCTCACTGATCCACAGATTGACAGGTTAAGCCAAAATCGATAATTTGAAGAGAAAATCATAAAAATGACATTAAATATAAAATGATTGACGGTAGGCAAATACCTTCTAACTATGAGACGACCAACACCTCAGTCTCCCTGTGACCACGGACCCTGTTAAGGGTTCGAAACGTCAGGATAATATAAAACTAAATAGTAAATTAAACGCGAGTTAATCCGTAAAAAGTGTTTCATTTCAATAACCGTAATTATGGATAAAGTAATAAAAGATAAAATGCAACATCTGGGAGTAGTGACTAATTAATGCATAAACGAGTATCAGTCATGATCTTCTGAAATTAGACACACAATATCAAATGAGAAGCTAATGAAATACGAGACCCGCGGCATACTACTTTGAATGCTCTTAATCTAAAGCTAACAGGCCATGATATATTGAAATTGCTTAATTGCAAATCATTATTCTGCATACCATACAAATTTCAAAAAATATTACTCGTACCATTAATTGCATTCAGCCTTTAGATCCGAATTCGTTATCAGTGTGTATCGTCATAGTCATAGGTTTTTGGCCTCATGTTGTACACAGATCTTACAAACAATATTAGTCTCAAACATGGCCCAGCAAAGGCATTGCAAACAATGAAATTAATTAAGTACTAACTACATTTTAACTTAATTAGTGCATATAAGTAATTGTAATCTATATTTATTTAACTATATACTTAACTATTAAAAAAACTCTGTAAAACTATAAAAACAATTCTCTGTTAAATATTATTTTACCATTGTATAGAATGCTCTTTCTTTAGAATTTTTTTTTATTTCGCCAGGGAATCTGTTAAATATTTTAATTGACATGTGATAAGTGGATGATATGACCATATGGAGTTTAGTAAAGGGAAGAGCCAGTCTATTTTTGTGTCTTAAATTTCTTGGTTATGAATTTTAATTGTTCTTTAGCCTGTGTATATGAATCACGTAAAATATAACTCTAAGCAGGCATATTGTTATTAATTTGTGAATTATTGTTATATACATAGAGTGTTGTATATTATGTGAAAGCTAATTCCGCACGCAACACCTTCCTGCTAAGCCGCAGGAAGAGCCGCCTCATTGGCAAGTATAAGCAGGTTGCATCACATACATAAGTGCGGCTAAAGGATGCGAACCCAGTATTCCAGTCGTATCCTGATCAAGTCCAACAAGATTATTGACTCTGGTTTCGTTACAAGAAACGAGAAAGGGCATCCGAGGTTACATACTTGGTATAACGCTAGGGTTAAGTTTGCACTTTTCAAAAATGTCAATATATTTTTTTAGTATGAATATTTTATTTCTTTATTGCTGAACATTTTATATAAGTGTTCTTTACTAACCAATTCAATTTACTACCAGAAGTAAGTATACTAAACAGAACAATCTCCAAATTGCTTTAATTTAAATGAAATTTTTTCTATGATATAAACGCCATAGCTTGTAAGCATACAAATAACGAGTACTTTATCATAAATATGCTTTAACAACCTCAATCATTTTAATATCATATCAAGGCGCATTTAACAAAAAATTACCAGCATCCTTAATGAAAGTAAGAAAATATTACTGAAATTAGCGTTCACTACCAAAGAAAAGTGGTCTCGCTAATGACATGTGATATGGCATGATTGGCCAGTTAGACAGGAGTTTCAACATTCCTGTGGAAGTTGTAGATGCTTTAATCGATAAGATTAGAGATCTGTTAGTGATTGCATATCTAGTGTCGATCGATTATAGTAAACTGTTTGCTACGACAGGCGTAAATCCGACCATTACCTGGATAAATAGTCTTACTCGTAGAGGACAATTACTATGTATCCATTCACCTTAAATTCCAAACCAGTGCTTATGAATCTTAATTTAATCTCAATTATAACATAGTTGATTTCTGCTTTGTTGGGAAGAACATTTATTTTCCTTTCAATATCAAATTGAATAAGGTGTGAAAACTTACTATCTGGAATTGGAATTTTAGATTTTTCAAGATTTTCCAGAATATCCAAATTTTTTTTTGATTTGTTTGTAATAACATTATAATAACCAGAGCTTTCTTCTGTTCGGTAGTAAGAACTTTACACAAACAATACAAAGCCAAGACTTTAAAGAAAAATTGTATCGTTTTTTACCACACTCTCTTTAGAACATCTGTCGACAGTTCATGAGTTTGACCGAACTTCACGGTGCAAATGAAGCGGTTATGAAAATAAACAAAGCAAATCAACCTACATGCACATCCCAATGTAGGATTGTTGCTTTTAGATGTATGAAAGTCGCGGTCGCCACAAAACATCGTAAAACATTTTATAATGCCCGACCCTGTAACTTTCTCAAGAAGCGTGTAAAATATATGTTGCATGGTCGCTACACTGCTCGGTCATGTCGACTCGTAACTCTTTTTTTAACAATGGACCGACACAGAACGTTTGCCATGAACGTCACAATAAGCTTTTTCAAGAAATAATGATTTTCGTCCAACTTTTCGCTTCATTTGGATAAATGTTGTAAGAGAAAATAACTTAAACATCATCATTAGCAAAGAAATGTTCCACTACCGGACTCAGGTCTTCCGTCATAAAAAATAGCATGTGGGTCGTTTATGACCTAAATAGGCTTGACCGACTACCATCTTATAACAACTACCGGGACCTAAGAATTAAAGTGCCTTCCGGAGAACGGAGGAGTACCTCTAACTGATTTAAATTTGGTAATTATCGAATGACCCGCCATTACAAAATTTGTTTATCTTTGCTAATCGCAACCCAAACGCGAACCTCCAACTATCGATTTTCTCTAAAATATAGATATACTTCAAAAAACATCAAAAAAATATTTGTTCAATCACCACCGGCATCATCGCCAAACCGTACAACAACCATACAGAAGTTACTTTAAAAAAGTGAAAACGACATTGTTAGTTTTGGTAATGGCGGCGAAAGTTGAATATCATGTAATAACTCGTACGCAAGTAAAAATCGTTTTAGAAAATATAAAATTTAGTATTATTACTAGAACCAAATTGAAATGCAAATAAAACCATCACCCGTGAGCTAGCCATGTAATTCTTCACTACGTAGCCGGCCACCTCACATAGGTATGTTTATTTGAAAGCCCGTCTTCCATTTCACTAAAAGGATTTTCAACTATTTCTGTTCAGCTTTAAATTCACTGGCCGTTGCACTAAAATAGTAGTTCTTGTTCAGTTTTTCGGTTACGAAAAATACCGTACGAAATCAGGAAAAGTAAATCGAATTTTGACGTTTTACATAATAAGTTTATCATTTTATAGGTTTTTGTGTTTTATACTTATCATTTTTAGGAAAATATTGCGACGATTTTTATACTAGTTCTACGACGAATATAACGAAAACATACCGCAGGTTAGTACAAAAAATGTCTCCGGTATACGAAGGTCATTGAACACTTTAGTAACATGTCTAACTGCTACATGTGCTTACTACACAAGAAGTTGACTCCACTTAATACTACCGCTTTGCTTTGACAAAGCTAAAATATCCAACGTCTCACGTCGCTTACGAACCTATTAGCACAAAGATGTGCTTGTCTGTTCCGCCTATAGTCCAGCCGTACATCGGATTTGCATGCAAGCCAACAATCGGCCTCTATCTCTCGCTGGTTAATTAGAAACTTACGAGTTGTAACGGTACGTGATTTGTGGCGCTACCACTCTAATAAAAGCTCCGTCGACAGCTTCCGTGACTCAGACACAGCGGAGTAGCCTTAAAACTGGTAACTGATATTGTGTTAACTATTGCTATATCATTAGTGATGTTAGAATTGTGTTGACAATCACTGAGTCATCGGTTGTAATAATATTGTACAACAGCAATTTGCTTTCAATTTTTTAAACTAATATGGTCACTTGCTATTAACAGGATTATTATATCCACCAGTAACTTAATTACATCCGTGCCACCAGTGGTTTCACTACATTCTTGGCGTACACAAATTTGCCGAAATTTTAAATACTCACAGACTAAAAACAGAGTTATGTCCCGTTAAAATATATTTAAAATTCGCTTGAATTTAACTCTTATTAGTTGAATCAAAGTCATTGCTGTATAAGATCTTGTACGGTACCGAACTTTATATTGTAAAGCGTATTTACTAGACTGATCGGGATACGTGTACTACAGTATAATTAGTAATATATAAAGTGATGTTAGGAGCGCGTTTAGCTCGTCAGCTGTTATTACATGGATGACAATGACTGTTGGTGATTGATGCGACAGTAATTTCCCGCACACCGTTGCTCGTATCGGATACGAGTGCGATTGGCGCGGCCACGCGGCGGCCGAGCCGGCGCGGTTCACTGTGCTCCTAATCACTATAATTGAACGTTATATCTCCGCATCTATTCCGGGATGCCTACGCTTAACTGCATGAAGAATGTCTAAATGTTACTTACCGCCACCATTATCCGGTATTGAATAAAGGATTCCACATAGAGCCGCTGCAACCGAGACGGTGTTGTGTTCGGAGGAATCCGCACCGTAATCGTCGGCTTCCGCTTGTGCTGGCTCGAACAGAGCCAAATCCAAACCATCCATATCACTTCGTGTGGATACACCATCTTCTTCCGCCACTTTATCGCAAAAATGTTCTGGAGAGTCCACATCTTTGGGACTCCTACTACACACGCCGTCACTGAGAGGGTCGCAACAACACGTGTCCGAGAACGGCTCAAAATCTCTACAATCAAACTCGCACCGTTCAAAACTATCGCAGGTACACGACGATAGCGCATCCGAGTCGGACGCGTCGACCGGAAACAAATCACCGTTTGTCACTTCATTTTGAAGATTGTCATTTTTTGTGGATATGAAGAAAACACCCGACGTGTATGGCACTTTTTGAACTTGCAGGGTAACATCATCATCGACCTTGTCAATGGTAAAGTTCTCCTCTGGGGAAATTTCTTCCATATGTGTTCGACAGTCTTCGTAGCGGGCGAAGCTGGAAGTATCCGTGAGGTTCGAGGACCGATCGACGGAATACGCATCAGCATATGGGTCAGCGGGGTCATTTTGTATGGCGGGGAGTCTATATTGGGGCTGGTGAGAGCGGTTGCCGAGGAAGATGGTGGTGTAGGGGCAGGTGTGGTGCGGGCGGGTGCGGTCAGCGCGCCGCGGGTAGCTGGCGGCGGGCGGGTCCCCGGCCGCGCCCTCCGCGTTGATGTACGCCTCGCTCGTCGAGAGCACGTTGTATCGCCAATCCGGCATCGCGAAACACCATCACTACACTACGTCAAGGGAAACCTGAGTTCTCGTCAACACATGCATTTGCATTTGATTCACACTAATAATATTCACCGTTTAAATGTAATAACCGATTTCACTGTGGCCGATATGACCGATGTCTGCAACTGTTTAAATAAATAATGAGGCCTATTGCTTAACCATGCTAACATTAAAATATGTTTGTAATATATTTATTTACACATAGTGGCTCAGAAAATCTGTACGTGTACAGGTAAAATATCAATAACCAAATAATAACTGGCTAAAGCCATAAACATTTCTTTACTGTATCTTGTAAGTTTGTTTAATGTGTCACGAAGTGTTTAACCACCGGCGCCGAATGCAAAACACTGCCTTAAGCGGTGCAAATAATATTCATGTGGGTCAACCAAACATTACGAAATACTAAAGTCTATAAACGAAAACTCCGCTAGCATAAAACTGAACGGTTAAAGCGAAGTACCGAATTTAATATTCACTTGCAATTAATTTACGTAATATGGCTAATTACGCACTGATTCATAATTTTCTATTTGAAATGTGTATTTCACACGGTAGGAGTGGTCGCGGCGAACTCATTGCTAACAGGTTCAACCACAGTGCGTTACGGTACCGCGGTGACGAAGTTGTTACTTTGTTACTATCTTCCCCCACCCTAACTTCTTTACCATAAAAAATTGTTGAGTCCACATCTTTAATCACCGAGAGGGTCAGATCAGGGTGATTTGCCATGCTACGAATATCCGGCGCATCTTTGATCTTCGAAGCACGAATAATAGCCGATCGCGTAGTCGATGCACCATTGAAGTTTGAACTGACTAGGTGCAATAGCGCATCGTAATAGTCTCCCTCAACCCTAAAGAAATCACTATTGGTAATTTATTTTCTAACTTTATAGTTCCAATGTAAAATTTAATTATATGCAAGTTAAAATTACATGTTAGCACTTTTTGAACATGCGAGGTAACACTGATTGATAAAATTGTACATTTGAAATGTCTATTTCATACGGTAGGAGTAGTCACGACTCACTATATTACATAATTAATTAGCCCTAATTCACCCACTACTGGGCGTAGACATACATACATAAATTCTCAGGCCTCAAAAATAGTGTAGAGCCTTTTACAAGAATCCGTTTTTTCACATTTCAAGAAATTAGCACTTTTTAACATGCTGGGTAACACATTTATAATTGTACATTTGAAATGTCTATTTCACACGGTAGGAGCGGTCGCGGCTCACTGCTAGCCGGTAACAGGTTCGGCCGCAGTGCGTTACGGTACCGCGGCAGCCGCGCGTCCGTTACATCCGAATTATGCTCGAATTCTTGGCCTCATCTCGACTTAATTGAAATTATAGCATACCGCCAAAATTGACATGTAATCATGTTACATTTTTTGTTACGTTAACCCAGTTTGTGATGTACTGTTGTACCTCTCGAGTAAGATGGGGCGTAGCTACTTACTACTATACGTAGCTAATAAAAAGGCCAGACAAGTGTACTAATTTGAATTGTTTGGCTAACTTGAATGCTCGTCTGAGTTAAGCTACGCCACTGAGTAAGTTAGACATACATATAATCAAGACTATTATCCCCGAAGGGTAAGTCAGAGACTAGGCAATGAGGACAGCGAAAGCAGTCCTCTACCTTTTCACCGAATAGCAACTGCACATGTGCTCAGCTTGACAGGTGGTGAGCCCATCGCCGCTCTAAGCTGTTGGATGTATGTGCAGTCTTTAGTCCGTTAGTCGCCTTTTACGGCACCCAAGGGAGGAGAGGGGTGGGTAGTATTTTTTCAGCGCTACGGGCTTCGATCATGTATTGTTGATCGAAGGCTACGGGACACTTAGAAAATATACCAAAATAAACTTAAATTGGCGTCAACAACGCTAAGGGACTCCTCTAGTGGCAATCGTTCGTAGCTTCGTAGCCTACAGCAACCGCTTACCATCAGAAGGGCCGTATAACTGATTCACTGACCTTATCGGTAAAACAAACCAAAACTAATTGAATTTATAAAAAATAAGTTATTTAAATCTTTATATGTAGTTGTAGTCTACGTATTCCATGCACGTAATTCAAAATGGAATATGAAGTAGCGTAGTTAAGTTTTAAAGAAAACATATTGTTAATTTGTAGGTCCTGAGGTGCTGTTACGTAAATAGTACGCATTCCATTAACATTTTCTACGCTCATCTCATTACTTAACTACAATACCATTTGAATATCATTTGAAGTGTCTATCATTTAAAGTTTATGAATGTCTAAATAATAGGCATAGAGCAATGGCTTTTCCTGCAGATAGTAAACGTGAACCACAAGTGAATGAAAGGTCAATGTCTGGGAGTCGTGCATAGGAAACGCAATTATTTTGTAAGAACTTTGAAATTGTTGTAGCGGCTTTGTTATGGCAGAAGCAGGTTCATGACCGCTTAAACACTCTGCTTTATAATTCAGATTTCATCACTGGTCCGCAATAAAACTGTGATTAGACCCTGTTGATTGTAAGAGAAAATGTGTGTAAAGTATTATAAATTTTCAAAATGAAATTATCGGCACGCTGTGATTTGTGATTTTCTGTGATGTGAATATGTAATTGACAATCTTAAATGAAATAATATATTATGTCATACAAAATTACACTTAGGGCAAATTTTTCAATCCCTGCATAAAACTTATCCATCTGATAAAGTATGATGCGATCAAAATAAAATGTCAGTTGTCAAAAAAGAAGAAATGGTTGTATAATACCTATTTTAACAAACGAAGATCTTTTATCTGACAATTGAAAAATGTGCCCCTAATTACGTTAAAAACAAATTCCAGGTTCAGGTCTGGTAATTTTTTTAATATAATTTGTTTTTGTAATGTTCAAACCTAATGCTAACTTCGACCACTATGTATAGACATGTCACTTTTGGTTAACTAGCTATTCAAATTATGCATAATTTACAATATTCCAGTGATTTGTGTTTGTAAAGAGGCTGCAATTTAACGGGCCGTGGGCGCACGTGCCACAATTCCAATGCGGAATTGTAACGCCATAAAAACATTGACCAAATCACGGTCATCGAACCAGAATAACCAACACACGATGTCACAATATAAGCTTATAGAAACTAATATCAAACAATTCGAATCTCACCCAATAGCCCTTTATAACTTGATACTGTACATAAGCAATCACTTTACAGTGGATAACTCATAAATTACACTTAAGTATAAGTGTTTATCAGGGACTATGAAAAAATGGATTCTTGTAAAAAGCTCTACTTTCATTATTTTTGTGGCATAAGGTATCAAGGATTCTTGTAAAAAGCTCTACCTTCATTATTTTTGTGGCATAATGCATCAAGGATTCTTCTAAAAAACTCTACTTTCATTATTTTTATGGCATAAGGAATCAAGGGTTTTTGTATAAAGCTCTACTTTCATTATTTTTGTGGCATAAGGCATCAAGGATTCTTGTAAAAAGCTCTACTTTCATTATTTTTATGGCATAAGGCATCAAGGATTCTTGTAAAAAGCTCTACTTTCATTATTTTTGTGGCATAAGGCATCAAGGATTCTTTTAAAAAGCCCTACTTTCATTATTTTGGTGGCATAAGGCATGAGTATTTATTTAAAGATGTGTATGCTCAGTAGTGGTTAAATTAGGATGGCGGATAACAGTGATAATGTTGATAATAAATAAATGCAGTATTTTAATAAACCTCAATGTTTAATGCGCTTACTATTATACAGACAGACGTAAATCTTTGTCTTAGTAAATTCATCCGGCAGCCGGTAATTTTCTTGTTTCAGAATATTATGGACCACATGTGTATTCACGTCCGACCGATACATTAAACAATAGCCGAGAATAACGTTAAAATAACAACAAACTTGCGCATTTGTAAACACTGCCTACAAGCTCGCGAGCATTATCACTGTCGTAAATGGCAGTAACTTGGACTTTTTATGAAAACTTTTCTAATAATTTTATGTCTTGAGCATGATTCCTTTGACTGTACGCATTCTACTTATACAATTTCTTTGTTTGCTGAATTCGAGTGTTCCATTAAAATATGTAAAACTTACTCGATGTTTTATTGCAAAACCATATTGTGAACACAAAAATACATTAACATGGTAACGAAATACGAAACCAAATCATGAAAATATTTAACATTAATCCAATACGACGAAAACTTGAAGAATTCAACAGTTGTTGTTGCCTTTTTGTTTATAAAGATAGCTAGAGACATCGTTCTAAACCGGAGAGATTTAGTCTAAGTACGTAATTTTCAAGAAAGCCGCAGCTGAGCTGTACCGCTTTAGAAATTGTCCCAAGAGTTTTGGAGTGGTCGCCTGGTAAGTGGCTTAGAGTGGCGCCGCTATTGAGGATTATAAACTAGGTTTATTGTTGGTGTCGCTCCTAGCGACGGTGATCGATATTTTATGGCAGTGCATTATCGCCACGCTCCCTGCATGCAGGCCGTTACAGGAGCGACCTCAGACCGGAGACCGGTGTGGCCGGCCAATTACGACCTTTAAATGTAATCAAGCAAGCCCATTAGAAACCCAACAATATTACGTGCACTCCGTAATGTTTAGGAGCAATTAAAAGTAATACTATATCGATTTTACCTCGTTCTAGGAGCGACATCATGCGTTGCTGTTAGAATTTTATTAGAATTATACTTCTTTGGTGGTTTAAGTTTCAGATGTGTTTTTACAGAGTTAAGATTGTTATTGTTTTACGTTCCAAGTTTCCGTATTAGATGTGGAACAATTGAACTTTTTTTCGAGTTCTGCGTTTTATAAAAGAAAAACTTTTTTTTCTCTCTTGTTAAATTATTAGTAAGCGTCCAGAGATTTAAAAAATTATACGAAGCATGTCTTTTTCTTTAAGTCCATTAAGAAAGGTAATAAAATTACGCCTAACGAGCCACATTAAACATTAAACTTAGTTGTCTTACAATCAATGACTCAACGAAATGCCGGACTGGCCTATTATAACATTCTAAATCTTTTGTTAAAACCTGTAACACTTTATAATAGCACCCTACTAAACAAACCCTTCACGTGCGAGTTTTCAATTAATCGATCGACACGTGATTAACGATTTTATCGGTCGCCAGCCACAGTGAACACTACAAATAAACAATGAGTGGGCTTTCGCCGCCACTATTACTAACACTGAACTTGACACCCACAATAATTGGCGAGACTTTTCGATTTGGCCTGTCACCGGCGAGTTGACAGTTACGTTCGAATGTTTTCAATGGGATCGCGCGCAGGGCAGAGGTGCGCGTGGCGGGTCGCGCTACAGCCGACTGGGCGACTGGCCGACTGGTGCGAGGGGACCGGCTGCCGAAGTCGATTGCCGTGCCGACTAGTGCCGAGCCGACCGGCCGCGCCGCCGTCGCTGCCGCTCCGCCATCTCCCCAGCTCTATCTGCGGGGCGGCGCGGCGTGTACGCCGATCGCAGCTGGTCGCCGCAAACCAAGCAAACCGTTACCTCCGCAAGGGATACCACATCTTAATGTCAAAAATCCTGCTTCATTATTCATGAGACCTCGCTTTAAGTATACATGACAAAGGTGTCCTGTGAATTCACTCGGCAAACGGATAGCACAGCAGCTTGTGTGCGTGTTAAGTGTAGTGACAATGCGCGCCTAGACCCACAATGAGATGAGGGGCACATTCTAACAATTATCATTTTCCCCCAATTCGTTTTTTTAATTCTTTTCAGTCGTCAGCCCTATGGGGTGTGATTAACGCAATGATAGCGTGATTCATGGCTCCTTTATAGCATTTTTATATTATCAATAATAACTGGGTGTTAACAAAAACTTGAATCGTATTAATTAAACAAGTTCAATTTAAAAAGAACTGGAATAATTAATGTTCTATAAGCTTTTATAAAAGCACCTCACAAATAGAATCAACTTTTTTACAACAAAAACTGTAAAGAAATATTCATAGATATTGAAAGAATATTAAAAAAGAAGATCTGTGCTCAGTGTGGGAAGTTCATAAGCTAATGATAATTTTAAAATACTAAACTATAGAGTAGTACCAGCAGAGAGTAATAACTTTTTCCATTACCGTGACGTTAAACCGTGATGTAATAATTAACTCGGAGACCACACGAATTAAGTAAACATTAAAATTGTATTTATTAAGTAATTTACCTTCTATTTATAAATTACGCAATTATATGTTATAATAATGCAAGTTAATTTTGTTGTTTGTTTTGCCTTAATTTTTAAGTAAGCGTATTACTACTATTCGTGAATGTTAATAGTTAACAGATTAGGGCCAATATCGTTTGAATCTTTGCATTCGGAACTGTGAAAAACGCTTACAAAAGCTAGTTATCTTACCTTATTAAATACATGGCCAGCAAAAACAGAGATATATTATACCGTATTAACTACTTTTTAAATGTTGCTTGAATGAATGGCACATTCAAGTGACTCCTAACGATATTTTAATGGGATTCATACTTCTGGCGAGAATTATCCTGGCAAAGACTAGCTATATTTACTCGTTTAATTTTGGTAGTTTGGAACTTCAGGTGCAATCATTTGTTTTAATTCATAGATGCCATAATTTTGTGGCATGGTACAAACACGCGTTTGTACCCAAATAATTTATTACAAATAAATATTTTTAATTGAACATTTTTGTATAATTCCTGTACCCTACAAACTTATTTAAACTAAGAGATTTGAGCTAAGTATAGTAAAGGTTTCTCATCACCAAATTATTAAAAGTATTCGAACATAACGAAATTGAAACGAAAATAATATATATTTTACTAAAGTAACGAAATTGTTATCAAAGTTACACTAAACGTTAAACGTTTCAAAATAAACAAAAATAATCACAAACAGTATTTTGTTTTTATTTTTGGGCGAAAGGGTGAGGTGTTACAAATTGTTTGCCCCCCATGTCTCCGTCAATCTGTCAGCCTGTAGCATACAGCTCTCAACGGATGAACCGAATTCAATGTGGTTTTTTTGTTGAAAGCCATAATGTCTAGAAGTCAAACTCGGTGGTTTTATGGAAGTAAAGTAGCCGATTTCAAGCTACGGACGCTAATTTTTAAATGGATCTCGGGTTAGTTTAAAGCTTATTTTTCTCTTATTTGGTCTGAAGTAAAAAGCACATAAAGTTTATTACTTTTCCGATATGTATCAAAACAAGGGTCTCATGATGACCCGTTTTAGACTAGGTACTTGGTCCTAATCAAAAGTTAATAAAAAATAACAGGTCCATAGATAAAAGATATCTTTATGACAATGATTTTCATTAACGATTGTACATCTTGTCCAAATGCATAAACTGGCGAGTTTCATACATTGACCAGATAATCCAATAGACGAATTAGGGATAGTGACGAATTAAGGATTTTAATGAAATTGACGAATTACAGAAACGAAACTGTCGAGTTATCTACTGACTCTTATTTGACCTCCAAACAAAAATTTTACCGTCTATAACAATACCTACTACCACCCCCTCTCTTCTCTTAGGTGTCGTAAAAGGCGGCTAACGGACTAAATACTGCACATACTTTCAACAGCATAGAGCGGCGATAGGCTCACCACCTGTCACGCTGAGCACATGTGCAGTCGCTATTTGGTGAAAGTGGACAATTGCAGAGAACTGCTTTTGCTGTCCTCATTGCCTAGTCTTTGGCTAACCTTTCGGGGATAATAGTCGTGATTATAATTGTATGTACTTATGTATGTTAATTAATAGAAACCTTGTCCTGTCAACTACAATCCCAATAAAAAAAATAACCAAATAAGTACCAGCGGTTCTGAAGGATGCGCGAACATACATTCTTGGCAATAATTTTTTTATTATATAAAAATAATTGTGTACTATTTGCTTTTTATAAAATTTCATGCTCAGACACAAGCTTTTAATACAATTGTGCAAGAAAATTACATTGTGTTGCCTAATGGTGATGGAGTTTAATTGAAAAGTCAGAGGTCTCTTATCGTGGCCCATTATAGCCATAACGATTACTGACACTTCGTATGTCATTACAACGTGGACGCGCCATATTTACCAATTGTACAATTATAACTTACATTTACACTCATCATGGTACTTGCGGATAGAATTGCACAACCCTGTAAGCGTAAGTTAAAGTTTTAACGTATTGTTTTGTGCGTTCGTAGGAATTAAACAGTCGAATAGCTAGTTGTTGTAGGTTAGAACCGTTGCAGTATTCTCATCGCCTTAGTCTTAGCATAGACATCTTTGAATCATCTTTTATAGATGTAGAGCCAATGACGATGATATATAGACAAATTAGATAATATGGCGTCCTTGGTCTTAGCTGGCTTTTCGCAAAAGGTTTGCACGACGAGAAAAATCCGAACAGTCTTCGCAGCGCCTAAAGTCTCTTTCGAGACAAATAAGAAGACTAATAACACTGATTTTTTTCAAAGAGACACCTTATTTACAAAAAGCCACCAGGCAAATACTAAGGTTGGTTTCTAAGAGTTTACTTTCGATACAAACCTATATAGCTATCTCACTCAAGGCATATTCACACGGGAAGTGATTGTTTGCCGACGTCTCCTGCCCAGCAGATGGGTAGCCGTAACCAGCCGATGAGCCTCCGTCAATATTTAAGTTTACAGTAAGCAAATACATCCCGTTCACATTTGGTGCAACGCATGCTCTGCTTCCAATACTTAACAAACGATAGTAAACCAATAGAATTGTATTGGTTACTTTTACATTTTATGTCTTTACAATCCATTTGCGTGATAGATTTATAGAGAGCATCCGTGCTTCGGAAGGCACTTAAGAGGGAACACTACGTGGAAATGTCACGCAAAATTCTCATACGAAACACAGAAAAACGACGTGTCGTAGGCCCCTGTTTCCTCCTTCAGAACTGGACCAATTTTTATTACTTTTTCAGCATCGGTTAAAGAAAGAGATTTTCTATGTCTGTATGTTTAATTTTTTTTTTACCGGTTTCTTAATGTTTCTGAAGACGCTTTAAAACGGAGTGATTTCGCAGACGCGGACGGGTCAACAGACGGGTGTGTCAACGGCCGGCCGCTGCCCGCGCGTTGTAAATAATCGTTATTTTTAATTGTTTTTTCATATCATATTTGTTATGTTATTGTTTTAAAATAAATTAGATACTCATAGACTATCCAATTAAAATTCACAAAATGAATTAAGTATTTCATTAAAAATTAAAAATTAAAAAAACTCGAATTCCTTTTTTGTTTTTTTTTGTCATGTATAATAACACTTGACCTGACAAGCCCTTGAAGTATCTTGCGGTTACTAGCAGTCACCTTATATAGTTATAAAGACTATTGACTTGAATTAAATTGACAAAATCGTCCGTGTATCCTGTGTCTTCTAATAGAGACGTTTTAAAAACCTCTCTTACCAAAAAAATCTGGTCTGTTAGCTACCTGCTAAATTTAAGTTTGTAGGCTTTATGGCTACAGAGATTTCATGGTTAGTAATTCAGACCTTTCATGATAAGTTAGTTATTACGTGTTACCTATATTATCGTAACACTCACGTGTTACCACCATAATATAGGTAACACGTTATCAATCTCTGATGCGGTGTCACTATCAGTAACACACTAAATATTTCCATTAACTGCCTACGCCTAAATTCTTGCAACAAGCACCTCAAAGTAACGATAAAATAACACGTTTCTAGTATCCGATTGCTGCAGCCATTGATCCGACATGGTGGGTGTCATGACAAGCCATCCGAGTCGAGCTGGCGGATCCTCAACAGCAATTAGCGCGAACAATAACACCCACGCGTGGGCACAGACAACCTGTGTCGTTGACCCCAAAACTGCGAACGCCTTGTAAAAACCTGTCAAGTTCCAGGGATGCTGGCTGGCTGTTCAGTGCGCGACAAAAAGTCTTTATTAAGCTCCCATTAATGTCACGTTTGTACTTAAAATGTTATTCTTAATTTACGATCCACAGTACGTGTACGGTCATACTACATTTGGTGGGCAGATGCTGAAACTGATAAAAAAAGTTTGCACTTTAAATCTCAAATCAACTTAACGGTAACCAACTAGCATTTTTCCGTCTAAAAAATCAAAAAAAATCATCAAAATTGGAATTATTGGAAACTGCATAGGTACTTTAAATAGACTTCAAATAAAATAAACAGAATTTAACTTCTATAATTTTACTAACCTTCGATAGATTTACGATATATCGAAGGTGTGAACACTCGTATCCCGTGATGAATTCGTATACCTGAAGGTATCAACTACTGATAAGTAATTTCTGAGATTACCTCCTACATCAGATAACTTTCCTTTTTTTTATTAGAATTATCATTATCATCAAAGGTCAATGATGATGGTTTATTTTATCATACATGTTTTCTATGCAATTGATTTGAATAATTATACCAAAATGTATAAATAGATTAAATGAAAAGAGATCTCTCTTTTTGTCTCTATGATCGTCGCCGTCTCTACAAGTTAACAGCAGCGCCCTCCAGTGTCAAGTAGAAGAGTTTATTAACGCCATCTAGCGTAGTGGCGTATCACTAAACGAACGCAGCTTTAGAGCGCTACCATAAGCAGAGTAGGAAGTTTTTCTACTCGACGGCAGATGGCGCTTACGTACTTACGTTGCGTACTTTTAATTCATGATAATGCTCAAGCCTTTGATTGTATATAGTCAAAAGCTACGAGCATAACGTATGCTATGACAAACCATGACAAACTTTTAAATACATACATATTATTGGATTAATATAATTATTGGATTCTTTTAAATAGCATAAAACTATCGAAATTTTGCTTGGTTGAACATTTTTTTTGACAACATACATTTTTACACAGGAGAAAATGTATTACATTACACATACCACTGCGCAAAGGAAGACGGAGATGGAAATTAGGTAGATTAGATAACTCTTTTTTTGCAACAGTTTACAATACAAATACATACAAAACAAGAAAATAGGTAAAATACATAGTCACAATTTGGCGGTCTTATCGCTATGAAGCGATTTCTTCCAGACAACCAGTCGGATGGAGAGATCATATAAACTCGAAAATCGGAGGTGTAAACTTTTTACGGAATTTAAATAAAAGTGAATAGATAGCAATAAATAAATAAAAATAAATAATGTATGTAATAAAATAAATAAATAAAATAAATAATACATAAATGAGTGTGTGTGAAATAAATATATTAGTATGTAAATATATACATATACATACTTAAACATAATAGTCTCAGGTAGAAAGTAGTTGACAATGGCAGCTTTGCAGCAGGATGTGGTTAAGCGGATAGGTAAAAATTTTTCACGAGCTCCTTAAATGTGTGGATAGATTGCGCACGCCTGATCGCAACTGGAAGCGAATTCCAGAGACGAACAGCTTGTACGGTAAAGGAGTTATCGTAAAAGGTGGTGTGGTGCGGAGGGGTTTTAAGAGTTAGGTTTTCTGATGACCGTAATGAGCGCGAGTGAGAAGAATGAAGGAAACTAAAACGATCCTTTAGATAGCTAGGGTAATTGGGATTAAACAATACGTTATAAAGAAGGGAGAGGATGTGAGTATTCCGGCGAAGATGAATAGGAAGCCACTTGAGTTTAGCGCGATATTCAGAAACATGATCATACTTACGCAAGCCAAATATGAATCGTATACAAAGATTTTGAAGGCGATCAAGTTTATTTAGCTGGTCCTCCGTAAGATCAAGATAGCTGGCGTCAGCATAGTCTAAGACAGGAAGGAGCAGCGACTGTGTTAGCGAAATTTTAGTGGCAGTGGGTAAAAAGTTGCGTAGTCTTCTTAAAGATGCCAAAGATGCGTAAAGCTTGCGGCTGACAGCTTGCAGCTGAGGCCCCCAACTCAAGCAACTATCAATAGCTACACCCAAATTCGTTACAACTTGACTATAGGGGATAGTCACTCCATCAAAGTCGACCTTGGGAAGTGTTTTCCAGTTGACCTTTGAGAGCAATCTGGAGCTGCCGACCACAATAGCCTGCGTTTTCCTTGGATTGACCTTAAGTCCGAAGGCTCGACTCCAATCAACTATTCGACCCAGGTCGCCGTTGGTAGTTTGAACAGCTTCAGCGAGATTACAAAGTGGTGCCTGGCAGTATATCTGTAGATCGTCTGCATATAGGTAGGAAGAAGAAAGGTTTTCAGATATTGAAGTGATGAATATAGTAAAGAGAAGAGGAGATAAAACGGTAACGGTAAAGGTATATGAGACTCACCCCCCAAAGGACACTAGGAACTCCTACACTTTCGTGCCGCCAGGGTAATCGGGGACTGTCATTAGAAAGCACTGGCATTTACGTATGAGTACAGTATATAAGTTTGTAATCTATCAGTTTGCATTAATATGTACTCAAATAAATATATTTAAAAGGCATTCTTCTACTATATTTACTTCACTTCTCATACTAAATGTTTCTAAGTATGGAACCAACGTCCATTTGTCATAGTGGAAATCCCAAATTTTACAGCAAACGCTTTACCAAGAACTTACACCAGTGTGCATAATTTTATTGTTTCCTCTAAAGTTTTATTTTCATAAAGATAAACCTAAATATGTGCAGGTAATTGTCCTGTGCCAGGCGTGCCGTGTGACTCAGAATGACTCCGCCATTATTATGTGTGTCAAGAGCTTCTCATATTAAATTAATTTGCACCACGCCTGATTCTGATCTTAGTTAAATCATTTAAATACACGTTCTCAAGGTTAAACTATGTAAAATTTTCATTTATTTACCCGTTAAGTACTTATTTGAACATCTACTAATTACTTACTTCATTTACAGCCTGTATCACAAATCAATAAAAATACGTCGTAGGTACCTACGGATATAATATTATAATTGTTTATTTATTTATGATTTGAGCTAAAAGTTTAAAAGGTGAAAAAAATACTATTACCTACAACAGTCTGTTGTGGGAATTCCATTGTGAACATTGTCGCTGAAATTGGTTTTTCTTAAGCAACCTTATTTTTGTTTTGTTAACTTGTATGTATGTTCTTTTGTTTTGCTAACTTGTATGTTCTTCGATAACATTGTGCAAGCGCCAAGCAACGTGAGCAAGACTACAAACTCGTAAAAGCTTATGTCCTAGTTTCTGCCAATCCTGGTTTATATAATAATATGTGTCCATTTATTTCTTATTTGTAGTCCATGTGACTTTAAAAGTTGGCTTTTTTTCCAACAAATCCTTAACCTTTAAGTTTGGGTTCTTGTCAACTGGCAAAACTAAAAAAATTACAATCCCTCGATAACTATCAAAAAAACAACAACAAAAATTCTTCAAATAAATAACACAAACTACTTTGTTTATTCCGCACATTACTGTATCACGCACACACTGAAAAAACAGTGGTGTTGGACATTCCCTAAATTAGTTAGTAGTAAGTGTTCGCTTGCTTCTATCTCGTACCCGTGTGGCACAAACAAAAATCTAGTGTTTAATATTCATAGTCGTGACGATGCGGTCACCGGAGTGCAGCAGCGGGTGTCCCGCGCGTCCGGTGCCAGTATCGGCTCTAAGCGGGCCATGTCCTTCCTCAGTCCTCGGCCTCACCACGCCACATCCCGCCGACGGCGGCTGATACCGTTACCATATTTGCACATCGTGACTGAGCCTCTTTGGGTACGGCACATTGGCACATCGGCACGCCATCAACGGTGCCTAATTTCACACTCTCGGTCCGTTGAACCATACCTACGCTGCTCAATGAATTTTCATATTACAATTTTGGCGGTGTTCTCAATATTATTAGGTTATGCTCTCGTTTTTTGATTGAAAATTTTATCGTGAGCCTTAAGCGTACTACTGCTGGCTGTCTTTCCCACATGGACAGCACATGGGGATATAGGCCATTACCCACCACGCTGGCCCAATGCAGGTTGATAGAAAACTTATAAAAAGAAAAAAATTACTTCCAAAAGGTGTAGAAATATTATAATAACACGTACGTATTACAACAAAATTAAACCTACTCATTTAATAAAAGTAAACTCTATACCTTACTCCTGTTAAGCATTGGATGAGTGTGTGAACTTTGTACCACGGCATCCGTTGGAGACTATATTTTTACTTACAGTACGGTTCAACCACCGATTTAAGCAGCAGATTTAATTTTAATGTAAAGATTTCAACAATAAAACGTAAACTCTACATTTCATATTTGTATCTTTATTGTTGAAATTTTGCATTCACAATGCTATATAGATATAGGATAAAATGTTTACTAGAAAAAAAAATCAACCAGTCAATCCAAAGGTCGTGGGTTCGAATCCCACTCGAGCTTCCTTAGACTGGTTGATTTTTTTTCTAGTAAACATTTTATTTCTTATTTGTAGTCTTTCTTCAATCTATATTTGCATTTTAAATTGCATTTTTCGTAACATTGAATCACAATCACAAAATTAGACAGAAAAATAAACACTGAGTTTTGAATGCCAAATTGTTGGAACATAACATGAATTATAGAAAAAAATAACGTCGGGTATGCAGGCCAGCCCTCCGGCGCAGTAGGCGGTACGCGCAACTATTCGATTATACAAATCATTCATGCCTCTATCCACACAATCGCGCAACCACTCTGATGTCATTCGACCCTCTAATGTGAATTCATGGTAAACTTTTGAATACATACTAATGGGAATAAACTCAATTCTCCACATAGAGTATAATTTCATTATAATACAGTATTTTTATAGTAACTACCAAACGCGCGGTAACTCAGTGTAGTGTCTAACTCCAGCATCTAGTGCTGGGGCACAGATAATGATGATTAGAAATTATGAAAACTTGACAATTTGCGAATAAACCCGTGGTGATTCATTCGCAAATTGTCAAATTCGCAATTGTCAAGTTTTCATAATTTATAAATCTTTAGGTTTAATAATAATTAAAGTCAACTAATTAATAGGCATATTTTCTACCTATTAATTAGTTGACTTTAATTATTATTAAAAGAATTAGAAATTATGAAAACTTGACAATTTGCGAATTTGACAATTTGCAAATAAACCACCGTGGTCTGTGTGCTGGGGTAAGGAACGTGGTGAAATTAGTGATAACAATTGATTATATTTTCGTTTAATACAATATACATCGCCCGTTTCCCAGAAAGGCAGGGGTAGGATTCCCCTAGATTCTTATTTTTGAATATCTTTTCTTTTATTTCAATATTAATCAGCACTGATGCGTTGTTTCAGCGGCTATCGGATGCGACAGCGTCACAAAAAAAACTATATTTTACACTTTTCCTTCCCTTAAGTGAGAGCCTGAGATTATTTGTAAATATTTCTATTTCGTATACTTCAGACATTCTTTAAAACTACTTCCGTAGTTAAATTCCAGTTTCGACAGTTATAAATACATGTGTGTTATTTATTGACGATAAATGTGTTATCACAACAAATACTTCTGTCGTAATAATAGATAGTGTTAATTAATTTACAGGCAGTGAGAGAGATTAGACTTCGTTATTGGGAGTCACTATTTTTATAGTGACACTACTGCTATTCACAAAGAAAGATAAACTTTATCTAATAGTGTTATTACTTGATTTTAATTAACAAACAATTTTGAAAATGCCTTTTATTTAAAGTAGATTATGGTTAGCTGCGGAGCTCCAGAACATGCTTGATGAACTGCATGAGGCCTTAGGATCCTTAGGATGAACATGTCCAAGGTAATGGTAAACCACACTACAGCTAGATATGCATAACGATTGTGTCTTTTGGGGGTCTGGAGACAGTAGTTGAATACATCTATCTTGGGCATTGTATATCCTTTGGTGGAGCTCCCAGATGAGGGATGCTCGGATGGGCTAGTTTTAGGAAATTGAAAGATGTGTTTCGGTGAAATATCCCCCAGTGTCCTAAGACCAAGACATTAATTCAATGTGTTTTTTGCCCATTCTTACTTATGAATCTAAAACATGGCCTCTCACAAATGAGCATATGTACGTCATAAGGGTTGCTCAAAGATTAATATTCGACGCCGCACAGAGGTCGAAGATGTAGGTATACGGATTTCAATTGTAATAAACTGAACCGGCAAACAACCTGATGTGTAAGCTCCAAATCGAAGTAATTTGATCAAGGTGGCAGCGGCGGAGACGCAATCATCTCAAGGAAATTATGTTACACTCCAGACTAGACCGTTTATTTAAGCGCCATGTTATGGATTCACAGGGAAAATTTTATCGTGAGCCTTAAGCGTACTACTGCTGGCTGTCTTTCCCACATGGACAGCACATGGGGATATAGGCCATTACCCACCACGCTGGCCCAATGCAGGTTGATAGAAAACTTATAAAAAGAAAAAAATTACTTCCAAAAGGTGTAGAAATATTATAATAACACGTACGTATTACAACAAAATTAAACCTACTCATTTAATAAAAGTAAACTCTATACCTTACTCCTGTTAAGCATTGGATGAGTGTGTGAACTTTGTACCACGGCATCCGTTGGAGACTATATTTTTACTTACAGTACGGTTCAACCACCGATTTAAGCAGCAGATTTAATTTTAATGTAAAGATTTCAACAATAAAACGTAAACTCTACATTTCATATTTGTATCTTTATTGTTGAAATTTTGCATTTACAATGCTATATAGATATAGGATAAAATGTTTACTAGAAAAAAAAATCAACCAGTCAATCCAAAGGTCGTGGGTTCGAATCCCACTCGAGCTTCCTTAGACTGGTTGATTTTTTTTCTAGTAAACATTTTATTTCTTATTTGTAGTCTTTCTTCAATCTATATTTGCATTTTAAATTGCATTTTTCGTAACATTGAATCACAATCACAAAATTAGACAGAAAAATAAACACTGAGTTTTGAATGCCAAATTGTTGGAACATAACATGAATTATAGAAAAAAATAACGTCGGGTATGCAGGCCAGCCCTCCGGCGCAGTAGGCGGTACGCGCAACTATTCGATTATACAAATCATTCATGCCTCTATCCACACAATCGCGCAACCACTCTGATGTCATTCGACCCTCTAATGTGAATTCATGGTAAACTTTTGAATACATACTAATGGGAATAAACTCAATTCTCCACATAGAGTATAATTTCATTATAATACAGTATTTTTATAGTAACTACCAAACGCGCGGTAACTCAGTGTAGTGTCTAACTCCAGCATCTAGTGCTGGGGCACAGATAATGATGATTAGAAATTATGAAAACTTGACAATTTGCGAATAAACCCGTGGTGATTCATTCGCAAATTGTCAAATTCGCAATTGTCAAGTTTTCATAATTTATAAATCTTTAGGTTTAATAATAATTAAAGTCAACTAATTAATAGGCATATTTTCTACCTATTAATTAGTTGACTTTAATTATTATTAAAAGAATTAGAAATTATGAAAACTTGACAATTTGCGAATTTGACAATTTGCAAATAAACCACCGTGGTCTGTGTGCTGGGGTAAGGAACGTGGTGAAATTAGTGATAACAATTGATTATATTTTCGTTTAATACAACATACATCGCCCGTTTCCCAGAAAGGCAGGGGTAGGATTCCCCTAGATTCTTATTTTTGAATATCTTTTCTTTTATTTCAATATTAATCAGCACTGATGCGTTGTTTCAGCGGCTATCGGATGCGACAGCGTCACAAAAAAAACTATATTTTACACTTTTCCTTCCCTTAAGTGAGAGCCTGAGATTATTTGTAAATATTTCTATTTCGTATACTTCAGACATTCTTTAAAACTACTTCCGTAGTTAAATTCCAGTTTCGACAGTTATAAATACATGTGTGTTATTTATTGACGATAAATGTGTTATCACAACAAATACTTCTGTCGTAATAATAGATAGTGTTAATTAATTTACAGGCAGTGAGAGAGATTAGACTTCGTTATTGGGAGTCACTATTTTTATAGTGACACTACTGCTATTCACAAAGAAAGATAAACTTTATCTAATAGTGTTATTACTTGATTTTAATTAACAAACAATTTTGAAAATGCCTTTTATTTAAAGTAGATTATGGTTAGCTGCGGAGCTCCAGAACATGCTTGATGAACTGCATGAGGCCTTAGGATCCTTAGGATGAACATGTCCAAGGTAATGGTAAACCACACTACAGCTAGATATGCATAACGATTGTGTCTTTTGGGGGTCTGGAGACAGTAGTTGAATACATCTATCTTGGGCATTGTATATCCTTTGGTGGAGCTCCCAGATGAGGGATGCTCGGATGGGCTAGTTTTAGGAAATTGAAAGATGTGTTTCGGTGAAATATCCCCCAGTGTCCTAAGACCAAGACATTAATTCAATGTGTTTTTTGCCCATTCTTACTTATGAATCTAAAACATGGCCTCTCACAAATGAGCATATGTACGTCATAAGGGTTGCTCAAAGATTAATATTCGACGCCGCACAGAGGTCGAAGATGTAGGTATACGGATTTCAATTGTAATAAACTGAACCGGCAAACAACCTGATGTGTAAGCTCCAAATCGAAGTAATTTGATCAAGGTGGCAGCGGCGGAGACGCAATCATCTCAAGGAAATTATGTTACACTCCAGACTAGACCGTTTATTTAAGCGCCATGTTATGGATTCACAGGGAAACAGTATCAAAATGTTGAGCTATAACAAAACGTAAAAATGTCATACACAGGGAAAGTATGTACGTAACATAAGTAAATAACTTAACTGACCGTTTTTCTTCTTAATTAGTACTGTCAATGACTTTCGAACAGAAAAAGAAATCAACGATTATAATAAAAACAGATATCGTGACCTGCTATTATCGTAGCATTGTAATTGCGGAGGCCGTCCCACACCTCACGCCATATTGGGTATGGCCACAAGCCGTCGCAGCGCAGGGTTTGTTTACAAAGCGCTTTGTGACTTTGAGCCTCATTTCAATATCCGTGCCAAGGCCTTCTGGACAGACAACTATGTGACAGCTAATAAAGTAGTTTAATAGATCTTTGCGTGCTTGGTTAATGTTCATTTCCACTCACATGTTACGTGTTTCCACTGAAATGAAATGGAACCTGCAATGTTATTGGATAACTTACATGAACAAGTGGTTTATATTGTCATTAAGAAAAATCTTCATCATAGATACATCCTTAATAGATTTTAACTCCCATAAACAATATTAAAAACAATACGTTATTTGAGGCCTAGAAAAAGGTGGCGAGACGATCTGGACGCACTCCAGACCGAATGGCTTAAAGTGGCTCAGGATAAAGATAGATAGAAGAACTTGAGGGAGGCCTTTACACAGCAGTAGTACAGTACAGGCTAAAGAAAAAAAACTATATTGAAACTGAAATACACCCCACGGTTCTAAACGCGCTGGTCTTAAAGTTGAGCTCAAGCAGCTGAATATTGAAGAAGGTATAGATACCGCGTAGTGCTTTTTGTACACGATTACCTTTGCAGTGTAATTGGGTTTTAGGATGACGACAGAATATTTAATGATATTCTAGTGGTCAACACGGTCGGTAATCGAAAGCGTAGAACCGGAGACCAAAGAACTGTAATTTTGAAAAATCTCTGCTCTTAGAGAGAGTACATTTCGGAAAATATATGACAAGCCTGGGCTTAAAAGTAATAACTAAAGATAAAAGTCTTTTCTTTTTTTAATTGCTTATTATTAAAAAGGCAATTAGCTTGTAAGTTTCAGTGACGTGATATAATTTCTAAACAAAATTCAAACTTTTTCAAACCGGAATCGAATCTTAGAATTTTAAAATTAAAGTAATACCTATATGAAATGGAAAGTGGAAAAAAATGATGGCATTCGTAATTCGTACCTACTTAGACATTTTTTAAATGTTATTATAAACACTTGTTTAACTATACAAAAAGATTTTCACTAAAAAAACTAGATTACTACGAGAAATTTTTGTCTTTCTCGTAGCCGTTTCGTAGCAGTGATTTTCAGAATTGCGACCAAAATAATATGGACTGTGATTCTAAACATAGCTATTAAGGAAAAAGCATTTCCGTGTCGTCCTAATTTCCGGATCTGACCTTAATTACTCGTTTCTTTAAATGATTTAAAAACCTATGTAGATAGATATATACTACTGTGGTCGTAATTTTAGCTATCTTTTATTTCCCCACCAAAATCTGTTATTTACTTAGGACTACTTAATCAGTTGTAAAGATAACATCAAATTGATTAAAAATTATCAAATTATTTTACATGTTTATCTACCTATAAACCGTAAATAGTTATATGGGCCAATACTCGAAAACTTATGATAGTATGGTATTAAACAACAGTTAAGAAAACTACTTTGAGAAGAGACAATAACAATTTTTTTAGCTAGGTAATATGTTTAATTATTCTTCCTTTTTGTATCTTAGTTGTCTTTTTATGTATATAAAACTGTAGTTTACTAAGAAAATGCTGTGTTCAGCTATAATCGGAGTGCAAATAGCCTGTATGTATTTAATATTGTTTTTATGTGTTTGTTATAATTTGTATTCTGTTGCTGTACCTAAAGTAAATAATTAAATTAACCTTAACTAGACATTAGTTTTCTGAAACATTAAATAAAGAGACTAACGTCTCGTTGTTAAACCTGGAAAACCATAGAAATAGATAATTGAAATTCTAATTAATGTGATAGGTAATTAATTGAAGTTGAGTAAGTTTTTATATGCAGTAAGCATAACGCACATAAAATATAAAATTAATCAACCGTTGTAATTGCTTATCATGGCTATATGTCACGTTATTACTACATATCGTCATCAGCTTTTGGTTATTAGGCTATCTATGTTATGGCATAATATTTTGAGGTAACGCTATGCTATGACTGACCACATAATTATTTGCTCCGTGCTACTGACTGACATAATCATAACGAAACGTGGAAAAGGAACGAAAAATATAGTAAACGCGCTTTCTCTTCTGGGCCCTTATTCTGTAACGATTCCTTGTTTCAAAACCACGTTAATTCCTTAAAAAGTTACGATATCTTCCCAAAAACGTATGCGTTTGACGTTTGTGCGCGGTAAGGTTTAGGTGTGGAATCTATAGATTGCGATACAGAATCAGGGCCCTGATTGAAGTAACGTCAGCAGAGTTAGTCTAAGACTAACTCTTGCCAACCAACTTGTATTTGTATCTTCTTATGTTGCCAATTTGTTAATATACTATGAAAGTACACAGTTTGCACAAGGTAACAAAATTTATGTCAGAATGACTTAACATTGATCTGGACCAGATCTTCTTTACCATATTCATGTAAGGTTTTCCTAAGAGCATTATGTGTATGACACCAAAAGTAATTAATTTAAAAAAGCATGAGCAATTACATGTATGGCAATACTAATAATACTATTTATAGGCTTTTTTAACACTATTTATTCATAAATACTCGAATCTTAACAAGTGAAATCTATCATTTTTACCTCACATTAAGGTATTATACCTCAATGTTACCTCATGACATTACATTTAAATAATGAAGACAGTTTTTTGCAAACAAAGTTTTAACAAAAAAAAATTAGTAGTGAAAGTAACCAAATAGTAGTTTAATAAGGTACTCCTACCAATTTACACGAATGATTGTAACATTGAATGAAAAATTCACAATAAAAACATTCAAATCCTGAATTACCATCATTGCAACTTTAATATCGAATATCAATACTATAGTGAAGCCAAAATAAGCTTTTTTATAACTTTGCACACGTGCATCCCAGAATAAATAAATGTGCAAGCAGGAAGTAACCTGATGCCGCGCTCCGGGTCTTTATGAGAAATGGGTTCCGTAATAAAAATTCATCCGTTCATTTCTTTTGATCATTTCAATTCTTCGCTCGTCGTTACCTACTTAACCCTGAGCTCCGCTAGAGATTTATTTGACGTGCGTGTTTAGAATGCTGTCGGGCCCAGTCATTATAGTAATGTACCTGTTTTCGCGGTTCTTTAAAGAACTCGACACTCACATAGTCACGTTTATGATCTTTAATCTTAAATATTATCAAACTTAAAAGTCAACTTTAATAGGTTGCGTTTTTAATGTCAGAATTAATTGCGTCTGTGACAATTTGCAGAGCAAAATAGCCGCAACGCAACAAGGGACCCCAGTGGAGATCTAATAAAGGCTGCTTATCTGTAATGAACACGTAGTCATTGCATTGTAGGGGCATTAAATCTTATGAAAATACATATAATAGCACGCACGCGCCGAGAGCGACGCGTTGCAGACACAGGGGGTTCGTATTCGCACCCCGTCTGGACCGGAGTCTGTCAATATTCGCGGGAAGGCGTTGTCATGGTGACGAGGGTGCGCTTCCTCTTTGCACGGTCGGTGCCCTCCTTGCACCACGACGCATATAGGGTCGGAGGGCGGCAAATGAAAAAGAGGCATGTTGTCTGCGATTTATGCAAGGGACTCGCGCTCGCCAATGTCACCAACAGAATGGTCGATGTTTCGAAAGCTTAATGACGTCATATCCATACGCAGGACAGAATATCATTTGCATATTATTAAAACATATCTTCATTATGCAAAATTTGAGTCATATTTATGCACTATGATTAATGATTTCACGTTTTCTGCCAGTTAACCAAAAAACTTAGGGTTATGTTTATAGTGGTTATATGTTTCATTTTTGTATCACAATACAAGACTTTTACTGTAGTAGGCTCCAGTACAGGTTCATTGAACTCCACATTGTGTGCTAGAAGTTTAAATTTCAGAAATATTCGTTCTCATCGTAATATGAGACCTATGCGTTCCAGCAGCCGCAACGTGTTTCGCTTCAACGCCTCCACCTTTCATTTACTTTTATAATTATTTAGATATTCTCACAACGATATGGATATTACTCTAAAAAAAACATTACATACCGCCATTGTCTTCTAAAAGTTACTAATGTAGCTACTTAGTAATTTTCTAATCCATTATAAGCTTTCATTTAATAGTTATATTTCTCTTTATATTCCGTTAACCCCTTAACTGGTAGAGCATTAAATATTTTTTATTGGTTTTCAATCCTATTACAACTGAATAAGGTTCAAATTATGGTGGCAACTTTCTCAATGCCGTATCGCTGGATGGGTGACCAAATTAAAAAAACATCTCGAGCTCCTCCGTGCTTCGGAAGGCACGTTAGGCCGTTCCGGTTCCCGGTTCCGGTGCCAAGTCCCGGTTGTTGTCGTAAGATGACAGTCGTTGAAACCCACCAACCCCCATTGGGCCAGCGTGGTAGGTTATGGCCCAATATCCCCACGTGCTATTGTCCATGTGGGAGGCCTGTGCCCAGCAGTGGGACGTTTATAGGCTGATGATGATGATGATGATGATGATATGGTGGCATCATATTGCCATTACTAACTATGGGGTCTATCAACAAATCCACTGCCCATAGGCTCAGCATTTCTTTTATATTTTACTGAAGACATACATAAATTTATGCGTCTAACCTCTTACATCATTCTACTCAAAAACAACTCCTCAAAAACCAAGAAAGCACAGTTAAGAGATTGTTGGTTTAACATCATTAGTTAATTGTTCGCAAGCAAAAATGGTGTTTCTCTTGGCACCGGACTCGACGTGTTGAATGTGTGACAACGAACTTTTGTAACTCCCATCTATTTCAGTTAGTTAGTTGCTAGACAGCGTCTTATCAACTAGAAAATATCGTAAAACCTCGATAACGCATTGCAATTTCAAATTGTGATCTTGCGAGTTAAGCAATTTTTGCAGTGCCAGGTCATAGGATGGGTGACCAAATGGAGTTATCTCGAGCTACTCTTTGCTTCGAGAGGCAAGTTAAGCCCGGTTGTTGTTAGAAGTCATGTCAAGACGTGTTAGAAGTCGTTAAAATCAAGTCAAATCGCATATTAGATGATCGAAGCTTATGTGTACAGTCACGCATTTCGGTTTCCCATACAAATTTTGAAGTTGAAATTTTTAAAAACCAATAATCCAATTTTAATGAAACTTTGCATGCTAAAGTAAAATACAAGGATCTAAATTCTAAATAGTTTGTTGAAAACATTTTTAAAAAACGTTTATCTATCTGAGATTGCGATTTTAAAGTTTCTATAGTGGACTTAAATCGCAATAACTCAGCGTTTTGCAAAAATGTTTTCATCAAACTATTTAGATCCTTGTGTTTTGCTTTAGCATGCAATATTTCTTTGAAATTGGCTTATTGACTTGAAGGTTGTATGGAAAACCGAAATGCGTAAACCCTCTTAAGATGTGACTATCGACGGCCTGCAAAAATATCTGATCATTGGTGGAAGGCATACATATGCCTATATATATGCCTTCCACCAATGATCAGATATTTTTGCACATCACACTTTAATGCTGTGATGACAGTCACCAGTATTAAGATGTGACTATCGACGGCCTGCAAAAATGTCTATTCATTAGTGGAAGGCATATTTATATGTCTATAATATGCCTTCCACCAATGATCAGATATTTTTGCGTCATCACATCTTAATGACTGTTCTACTACATTAACTATAAAATTAACCGTGTCGCGTAGCGGTGAAAGAATACCTGTCACGCTGAGCACATGTGCAGTCGCTATTTGATGAAAAGTGGACTATGGTAGAGGACTGCATTTGCTGTCTTTATTGCCTAGTCTCTGACTAACCTTTCGGGAATAATAGTCGTGATTATATGAGGTATGTATGTATGAAGCCTATGTCCCTAAGTTCTACTTCATGTAGGAAAACCAGAGCCCAGGCCAGCTACTGCATATGAATAGGCTGATGATGATGACGATGATAATGAATAGTTAAAACAGTTTAGCCACGAAACGTGTAATTTTTAGGAGTACACGTTTCTTTACCACGTAATATTTATTTCAGGGCGAGGAATAAGTTGTTATGGTGTGATAATTACAAACATGATTTAGTGTAATTACCAAACATTACGTCATTAAAGGTAAAACATGTAATAAAAGTTGTTGCTGAATGGTGTGAAGTGAAAGTTAAAAACACAACCAGCAGCGCGAAGTCGGTATAACTTTGACTTTTGATCAACGGAAATTACACCTACAGCATAATACTTGTATCATCATCATCATCAGCCTAAAAACGTCCCACTGCTGGGCCTAACTATCCCATATGGACAACAGCCACATGGGGAAATTGGGCTTTATCCCACCACGGCTAAGGTCTAATTCGGGTTGGAGTTGGTTAATACTGACCTTGAAATACAATTATGACAAACAAATACAAACTATTTCAGAAATGTAATGAATCACAAACATTGGAATTGTATTTCATGTAGAACATTCTCTCTTTTCATTACTTAGAAAGTAACAATTTCTATGGAAAATAAATATCGAATTGTAATGACGTGTGCTAATAAAAGGCTTTGAACTCGCAAATACGTCAAAGCCTACGTGGCATTTTTTTTATACAGTGACCGTAATATCATTAGGCAATCGATAGCTCCGTGCTTCGGAAAGCACGTTAAGTCTTTGGTTGAGGTTATTTACGTAAGATGGCAGTCTTTTACCGCCTCTGTCTGAGGTCTACAGGTTCAATTCCCAACGGCGGCACTCGGTTCTTTTCTACCTGGCCACACTACTGTCTATCACTCTTTTCTAAGTTCGTCAAAATTAGCACGATATACGTTGTTAGTAGTATAGTATTGTTGTGTTTCAACATTTAAAGAGACAGTCCGTTTCCTCATTAACCTTTCAAGGATCATTAGACCGCCGGCCAAAACAATAGGTTTTCAATCGTGTTTGGTTTCACGTTGCTTGAGGGATTAATTGAGGATTCCAGAACAAGTGCGCGTCCACCTATTATCTAATCGGTTAAAATGTTGACTAGAAAAAAAACAACCAGTCTCAGGAAAGCTCGAATGGGAATCGACCGGCACGGACCGGACCAGCAATCCAAAGGTCATGGGTTCGATTCCCATTCGAGCTTTCCTGAGACTGGTTCTTTTTTTCTAGTAAACATTTTATCCTACTTATATCTAGGTATTCTTAAACTTTTAAGAACTTTTAATCATCAACGATCTTCTACTACAGCCAACGAAGTCAATGTGCCATTTTGTTGTTGTAATAACTGCGGTAATCAACAAGTAAGTAGATATACTGTGAAGTTGCAAAGTTCGCGTCAGACGCTGACAGCGGCCGGTGACCCGCTTTAGTTGGCTCGATAAGCCACTGACCGTGGGAGGAGATTCTCCATGACCTCTCTAAACTTCTAATTGAATGATGGACTCACTGCGTTATTCCTTCATCGCTGGATCCATCGCTGAGTAACCACCTAAAATGAGGTTTGTCCAATTGTACCTGCCTTACAATTTGCTTCAACAATATAATTTGGTGGGTATTATATCTTGTGGAATTATACCAAGTGCGACACATCAATTATTAGGATACGGCAGGTACCTACCTAGATGTTGAAATGAAGGTGGCGATGGCGTAAGTCCATTCAAAGTGTAAACAGCTGCTGTCATAGAAAGTTGCATTTTCTACTTTCTCAACGTTTTCAGACATTCGTCACAGCAATACTTTGAAAAAATGTTGTCACAATAACCAACATTGCGTAAAAGTGAATAGGTACTAATTTTCAATTTTCGTCGCACACTGTCCTATAAAACTGTTCTGTTCTGTTCTTTACAAAGTAGATAAGGAATTAGAAAGGAGAACAGACAAATAGTATTTACACAGTTTGACTTCCATTTAGCAGGAATCGCCGCTTTACGCAATAGTTGACTGTACATACGTGTTGCAAGACGTGGGTGTGTATACAGATGCACTGTCCTTTGGGTGGAACTAAAATGCTTATGATAATAGTGCCTGCCCAAATGACTCACAAATACGCATTAAGTTGTAGCAACTGGCGACACAGAATGGAACGTGAACTGAACACAAATGGTCGAAAAGCACCAGTTGCTTATTATACTATGTGATTTTGCTTTTCGCTTCATCACTCCTTTACTAGCCTATATCTTTGCCAGATACTTTTTTCAATTCGATATTACGGATGTATTCTAATCAAAACGTCAAGTGGATAGTTAAGGTGATTTACGATCTGTCCAACGGGACCCTTTTACTATCACCCTGGGAGGCGAATAATTGCTCAGGAGTATCTGCCGGGACCCTACGCGTTACAATGCGTTCATTAGATTCTTGCCACTCCCCCTAACTGACCACCCCCAGTGTCGAATTATAAGGTGCTTATCAGACGAATACAAGCTCAGATTGACTTTGCAACTTGATGACTTCTAATTTTGAAAAAAAGCTTATTACCTATATGTATAACTAAGAAGAAAAAGACTTGAACAAATTAAATAATTACTACGGGGGGTGCTGCAGAGATCAAAGCAACATAAGATAACTTTTTAAAGAAAGATTATGATTTCCAAGTACAAACAAAGAGTTGTAATGTTCATTTAATTACTTTTTAAAATCACTCATTAGTCAAATTTTATTATAAAGCGTGTGAAACACGATAACGAAAGATAATAATGAAAACGTTATACGAGTAATTGTTATGGGCGTGGGGTTTCGGTAATAGAAAGTCTTTAAAACTGTTTTAAATGTCATTTTTAAAGAATAAAACGGTGGTTCCCAGAGATGGTCCGTTTAAAGAAGTCAGTGTGGAGCTGCCGAAGAGAGTTTACTTTCTACAAATGTCATTCGCAAACGGGGCACGCACTGGCTCCTCCAGCAAACTAACGGAGCTTTTAACGTCACGTCACGCGCATTTAATCCGTGCTGATCATGTTTATCAACGCAATGTCGCACTCCACTATCACCACTTATTAGCCTTTATTATATATAAAAAGCAGAAAAAGGTAGACGTAACGCCTTATGAGGCAATCTAAACCAGACCAGTAAGAATCTGAAAGCAATGTAGACTCTACATTTATGAATAAGTATAATTTGTAGAAAAAAGAAGGATAGAAAATACTAATATTGTACATTTTTGATGCTACTATTTTCTTCAATTTTAATGAAAAAAATTGGAATCACGAAACAAAATAAAATTTGAACAAATAAAGGTTAATATAATAAATAACGTGTGATATTATAAGTTCATAATTTAATCATCATGATAAAGTTTGCTATGCCAAACACGTAATTAGGGCTAAAGCCTATAGTTTTGGAAAGTACCTGAAAATATATGGACCAAAATAATATTTAATTGTGATTTATAGGAATTCACGATCTCTCCAGTGCGTGTCACCTGCTCTACGTTGATCGCTACGTTAGCATACTAAGTGCTCCATGCATATGTACATAATGTACATTGCTAATTCCTTCTCCGAATATACTGTAAAGGTACTTATACCTTAAGTGCCTTACAAATAAACAAAGAATAAGCTACGAATAGTTGTTCCGTGTTTTGTTCCTCTGTTATGTAAACGTAATTTCAAATTAAAGTAAAAAAGACAAAACACGGAATAACTATTCCGACCTTATTCTCTGTTTATTTGTAAGGCACTAAGAGCTCAGCTGCCGTAATATCAGATACAATAGAAACCCAATTGTAACTAATAATTACCATAAAACTAGTTTTATGTAACTATAAATAGCTAGCGGACGAAGTCATGCTAAAAGAAAATCGTGAAAATAATTTAGGGGAGGTGTAGTCTGTGTAGAGTATAGCCGACACACACTATAGGTACCATTATATATCCATGATGCCCAAGTTACATTTCATTCGGGCCTAGGCTGTAAAAAATGCCTTTAGGTATTACAAGACTCTTAGAAGGGTCAATGCTTTGTTATCTGGTCATATTATGTACTTGAAAATGATTAATACGTCTTAAAACGAATAGTTTATTATTACAACCTGGGAGCCGCTGACAAGAGTTGAAATTAAAGTTATTTTGACTTGTGTTACAATAGCATATAGCCCCAGGATCATAAAGTTGTCTTAGACTCTTGAGTAAGTTCTGGAAAGGCTAATGTAAAGCGAAAGTGAGATCTAAAGGTTTAGTTTTTTTACTTTGATACAACCATATGGTCATGGGATGTTGAAATCGCTATAAGTTAACTAAATGTATTCGAGTTAGATAGGCAAACAAATTAGGACTTAGTAGCAAAAACCCAAACTAAGTTTAAGTAATTGTTTAGGAGCTGAAGGAATTAACTTTTAGCTTGCAGTTCTGAAAAGGTTAATCTTAATGCTTTCTAGTAATATCCTAATGACAGCCATATTTATTTCTTGAAAAAAAAAATCGAAACAATAAGCAATAATTCAATTACATAAAGGCATAATTAGGTTATATGTGTATATAATTTAAAATATATATTGTTTACATAAGTAAAAGTTTTGCTTTAGTGGGATTTACCACCAAAAATCAAAAGGCCCGTCTCGTATACAGCACTATTATCTGTCACGCGATATAGTGCCAGTCGCATTACGTTTTTAAGTTTTCCTGACTTCAGCAAGCTACTTTATCTAATGTATGAATATAACAATTTTATCTAGCCATTTTGAATCTTGGTGAAATGACAGCGAATAGCGCCATTATAAATAAGTATTGACGTTTGCTATTTCTGTGTAATAAAATCTTTCATAGAACATTTTAAAACTCTAGAATCCTGGAAAGGCATTTATTCATGCCCATCAAAAAGGTTCTAGGTTATCAAAGATTATATTCAAATCTAATTTAAAACTTAACAGCTACATTTCATGGTTATATTAACATTAAATTTAGGTTGTGTAGGTTATATTTGGGTTCTGTTTAATTAGTTCTAAAGATTTAAGCTATAAGTTTTGCCGTAGCTCTTAGAAAGATTCTAAAACACGGGTTCTTTTTGCACTCAGGAGGTTAATATAAGGTAAATATAACATTAATGAGCGTGTTAAGACTTATAAGCAAATTTCCATACAAAGGTTTTAGAACCCTTTCAAAACCTTTCTAAAACCTAAAATGTTACTTTATTACTACGTATTAAAGAGCCTTCTGATCGCAGTTATTGTTGTCGTTGCGCCGCCATTGCAAAATGCGTTATCTAAAAGGATTCTGAAAACTGAAAAAGAGTCTGTAAACAGTTGAGGTAATAAAGATACACACGTTTTTCTTTGAGTTATTGCACTGACACAACCTTAGAAGATACGTGAAAAGATGAATCATGGAGTGAGTAACTCTAACCGTAATTAGTTGTCCGATTTGATAATATTCGACGATAGTCGGGAAAGTTTTGTTTGCCGGACTCTTTCTTTGCTATGCCTAAATAATTACAAGAAAAATCTAAAAATTATCTGCATTGTATTTATATGGCTCGTATAAATACAATGCGGACAATGTCGATCATGTATGTATAATCGATAAAGTTGGTAGGTAGTTTTAATTTTAATAATTTTATTTTAAATAAATCAGGTACCATTAAGATACAGAACATTTTATAAAAATAAATTGGTCATCGACCATTAATCGAAATCGGTAAATATATAACCGTGCACAATATAGCATATAACCTTTACCGGTAGCGCACTGTTGCGATAATTAATTGTCTTACGTCATCTGAAAAATAACAGTAAAATTTGCGTTTTATTGCTTTCATGTCATAGAATTGCAACAAGTTGTTTCAACATTACTAGGCAATTGTTACATTATAAATTTATTCGAATGAAAGCATTTTTGTTGCCACAAAAATATTATATTATCTGACCGCTTTGTTTAAAATAAGTTGTATAGAACAACATGCATTCTTCTCCCTTTTATCCATGCATTTGGTGTTATTATCGGCCTTGTATTTCATTGAGCTAAACTTATCAATGATACGTTATCATACGAAACAGAAGGTGACATAACAAAGATGTCGTTCGTTTCTAGAACTGCAATGTAAAATGAAATAATAGGTTTTTAAATAGATATTATTGTATGCACTAGGGGTAAGCATTTGGCTTATATCTCACCTGAATAGTAAGTCACTACAAAGCCGAAGGTGAAATCGCGATTCACCCGGAATCATAGAATACATAATAATACAAGTACCGGAATCCTCAACCACTGAGGAGCTGCTCTCATCTCTAACTATCAGAAAACAATGTTAATAACATTGTTGTTTTGTCGCCAGACTTTAGATAAGAAGGTAATAACTAACCAGGCGGACTTATCAAGCCCTACTACCACAATACACATAATAATGTATTGTGCTACTACCAACCAAACTAAGTTACACAAGGATGTACTTCCCGAACCCCCATCGGTCAAAGATAGGTTTGCCACCCGTACTCTAAAATAGAGTATTGTACTCTTTTTCATGTAGGCGTACTCTATAATCTACGACACCAATAGAGTACGCTAAAATACTCTTTTTACGAAAAACTGATCGTTACTGGTTATGAGTACTTCAGCGTTCACTGAGAGGAGTCTTCTCCCTTAGGAATGTAAAGTGGAGAGACGAAAGAAATAGAGCTACCCTAAATTTAATAAAAAACGAGTTGATTATATATTTTAATCTAAATTTTAATGAGCAAAGAGGCTGTAAATATCTTCAAGAAAGACAGATATTTGTTAAATGTCGCAAAGAGCAACAAAAATACGTTTTTAATTAAGGACAAATAAATAAATACTCTTTTTTTATGCTATGAACTCTATTTTTGTTCTAACAAAATAAAAAAATACTCTATTCGTCCTAAAAAAAAGGTAGCAACCCTAGTCGAAGACCAGTGTCTTAGCCACTAGGCCATAGAGGCAGTTATCTGTAAGCATTATTAAACTAAAACTATGAATATAAATATCTAATATTATATTCTGACAACATCTTTCGAGCAGCGACCTTTATTCAAATGACGGTTCACAGGCCAACGGAGAACACTTGCAAAATTAGTCCTTCGCTTTTGGTATAGACTGCATAGTCGTGCAAGTAATCGTTTCTTTGCTTTATCAAACAACAACAGAAAATACGATTTTTTTACAATAGCTGTAATGATGAAGCATGTTATATTTTTCGTGTATACGTGGCTCTAACGAGTTACAAGAAGTCCAAAATTATATATTTTTACTACTATTTGTCGAGTAAAGAAAGTTTACTTAGGTTTTTATAAGTAAGTGTCTATTTCACGCTGCACGGCATGCCTATTTAAGTTACGTAAAACCTATCAGAGTAATTGTTCGATTATGATTGCTAATGAAGAAAGAATGCTTGCAAAACTGTTTCACATGGGTAAGCGTTTCCATTTACATATAGGTACTGAGCGCATACATAATTTCTTGGCTATAACATATACATCATTTATAGCTAGCTGCAGTGGCCTATGTGTTTGAATGATTATATGTAACTATAAATTTGAGATCTATTTTTCATTGAATGTATCTAATTGAATGTGCTATTAAAATTGTTACAACAAAACTATTACATCTCGACTGTGATTTTTGCGTAAAATGGCCAATTTTGGCGTTATGGATCTCAGAAACAAAAATACATTAACTATTTTGACTTATTGAATAATTTAGGACAGCTATTGGAGTATTGCGACGCGGCCTCGCTTTTTGTAAATTTTGCTTAACTTGTCAATTAAACACAAAATTGCAAAGAAAGATTTTCATAAAATGCGCGAAGGCACTTTTTTGAGCTCCTAGATTGAACTACTGTTCTAAACAAATGAAATAAAAAAATTAGAATGTTATCTCATACATAGTCGTATATTGCGTAGCGGCCTCGGAATTTTTAGATATTATTGATTTTATATAGAAATCTTATTTTAAACCAAAAAACTTCGAAAATCGCTTTATTCGCCTCTTACATCTCGACTGTGATTTTTACGTAAAATGCCCATTTTTGCATTATGTCGTAATTTTGCAGTTGTATTTATCGTTTTTATCGAAATAGGGTAATAAAATCATGCTTAATATTATAAATGTCCACTCTGCGAGGATAAACTGAGTTCGGACGGCCGGCGCATCGCATTTTGAAGTAATTTTGCAGTTGTGTTTATCGTTTTTATCGAAATAGGATAATAAATTCATTATAAAATTTTTATTCATCATGAAGTAACGATTATTCTGGTATATAATTTGCTTAATAATATTATCGTAGATATGAGAAATTCACAGTTAACTTACCTATACATAATTGAATGCTTAAAAGTTCACAGTCGTCTAAGCCATAGAACGCAAGAAAAGTTTTCTAAGAAACTAGAAAGCGTTCGATCAAGTTGGCAAACCGAAACTCGATAGAAAACCACAACAGGCCGTATCATTTTCACTACAACTAGGCCGTACGCAAATGGCGTCAGCTCTCTTGACGATTATCCATTGTCTAGGTAGGTACTTACTTCATATTTGTAGACTCTAATATTTGAACTATAGCTTATTTAGTCTATGAAACTCTTGCATTGCTAGGTTGTGATAGTAGGGTTTTTGTGGTAGCAATAAAGCTGTGGCGGCTTTTGAGTCGAGCTTTTTGAAAAATATGACCGTAGAGAGGATGCCTGTTGTCATTCTCTTGTTTAGATTTCTCTACGGCGCTAGCTATTTCTCGACGGACTGCAATGCAAGAGTCAAATTGTGGAAAGAAAAATACAGTCCCCCGCCTGGATTTGTCAAGCCTGCAGAAGAACTTCCCGCCGGTCACGACCTTCCATGGTCTACATGGAAGTCCTTAAATAGACTACGGACACAAATGGGCCGCTGTGAACTTAACAGATTTAGATGGGGTTACGCCGACATGTCCCAGGTTCCGTGTAAGTGCGGTGTCGCCGAGCAGACTATGCAGCACTTGCTCTCATGCCCGCTGGCCCCACATGCGTGTGGCACGGATGAGCTTATGGCAGCCACGGATGCAGCGATAAATCTGGCTACTTTCTGGGCCAATCACATATAATAGTTGTTTCTTTGTTGTACGAACCAACGACACGAAAGAAGAAGAAGAAGAAGTCTATGAAACGCTAGAATTTAAGATACATATTTTTTAGTTAAATTTAGTTTATTCACCTATATTCATGGAATTTTTAGATATTATTGATTTTATATAGAAATCTTATTTTAAACCAAAAAACTTCGAAAATCGCTTTATTCGCCTCTTACATCTCGACTGTGATTTTTACGTAAAATGCCCATTTTTGCATTATGTCGTAATTTTGCAGTTGTATTTATCGTTTTTATCGAAATAGGGTAATAAAATCATGCTTAATATTATAAATGTCCACTCTGCGAGGATAAACTGAGTTCGGACGGCCGGCGCATCGCATTTTGAAGTAATTTTGCAGTTGTGTTTATCGTTTTTATCGAAATAGGATAATAAATTCATTATAAAATTTTTATTCATCATGAAGTAACGATTATTCTGGTATATAATTTGCTTAATAATATTATCGTAGATATGAGAAATTCACAGTTAACTTACCTATACATAATTGAATGCTTAAAAGTTCACAGTCGTCTAAGCCATAGAACGCAAGAAAAGTTTTCTAAGAAACTAGAAAGCGTTCGATCAAGTTGGCAAACCGAAACTCGATAGAAAACCACAACAGGCCGTATCATTTTCACTACAACTAGGCCGTACGCAAATGGCGTCAGCTCTCTTGACGATTATCCATTGTCTAGGTAGGTACTTACTTCATATTTGTAGACTCTAATATTTGAACTATAGCTTATTTAGTCTATGAAACTCTTGCATTGCTAGGTTGTGATAGTAGGGTTTTTGTGGTAGCAATAAAGCTGTGGCGGCTTTTGAGTCGAGCTTTTTGAAAAATATGACCGTAGAGAGGATGCCTGTTGTCATTCTCTTGTTTAGATTTCTCTACGGCGCTAGCTATTTCTCGACGGACTGCAATGCAAGAGTCAAATTGTGGAAAGAAAAATACAGTCCCCCGCCTGGATTTGTCAAGCCTGCAGAAGAACTTCCCGCCGGTCACGACCTTCCATGGTCTACATGGAAGTCCTTAAATAGACTACGGACACAAATGGGCCGCTGTGAACTTAACAGATTTAGATGGGGTTACGCCGACATGTCCCAGGTTCCGTGTAAGTGCGGTGTCGCCGAGCAGACTATGCAGCACTTGCTCTCATGCCCGCTGGCCCCACATGCGTGTGGCACGGATGAGCTTATGGCAGCCACGGATGCAGCGATAAATCTGGCTACTTTCTGGGCCAATCACATATAATAGTTGTTTCTTTGTTGTACGAACCAACGACACGAAAGAAGAAGAAGAAGAAGTCTATGAAACGCTAGAATTTAAGATACATATTTTTTTGTTAAATTTAGTTTATTCACCTATATTCATGTGCACTGTGCAGTATAATTTTGGCACTTTAAACGCAGATTCCAATAGCAGTATTTTAGTCCGAATTAGCACAGTAATTAGTCCCAATGAGAGATTGGGAGATGAATGAAGGATTGAGGATGGAGGCAAAGAACTGAATGGTTACTCGATTTACGTATTCTATAATTCACAAGAGGTGTGTTAATAACAATGTAGGTATTGTTATTCAGTTTTAGGACATTTAAGTTTTACCGACACATTTAAGTGTCTGACACCAGGTCAACCAGGTAGTTGTTCTAAAATTCAATGAATTCATTCGTTTTTAAACGATCGTAAAAAACTTGCCTAAAAACCTACCTTTATCTACCTTTTACAACCTAGGTAGGTACTTATATTACCTACGTATATTAAAAAGAAAGATAACAAACAGACTTATTTGGTACTACTACGGGTAATAATCATCTTAGGAAAAAAAATATTCTGTTACCTAAACAAAAGACGACTGAATCAACCCGAATGAAGAAACACTCAAACTTTAACGTTTAACTTAACAACGCCGTTCTGCGATAAAAACAAATAAGGATCTGTATTTTTAATGTACGATAAAGGCTCTCAGTGTCGAAGCTCATGAACATTCGGTCTGCCCGAGCAGAAGTTCAATTAACAGTAAAACAATTAACAGCAACGCCGACGACTATACTCAATATTTATAATTGTCAGCTGGGACTGGCGACTGTCGCGTCGCTGACCATTAAGTGCAGTTCGACAATTAAATACAATCAGCTCATCTAGGGCACAAATCAAAACCAATTCTTTGTAGACAACACCATCTCTATTGTACCTAGAGTAAGTATTTTTTTATAATTTTTGCTTTTAATTGTAGCGCGATGTTTGTTACGCTACACAACTGAAATAAAATTCAGCTCAATGACGATTGTACTGCAATTTATAAAATAAAAATAAAGATCATACTTAAACATTTTATTAAGGTCAAATCTATAATTTTATGACACCAAAATTGTTATACTTAGGTGGAAACTTCGATCAACAATACTGTTGATCGAAGGGTGGAAAGAATGAAGTACCTACCTATAAAGGTACTTTCATACAACACTCATACTACTTACTTGTAAATGATGATGATATTATATTATGTCGCTATAATGGAAAATACCTAGTAATCAGTAACTGTTTGTATGCCAATAAATAAAAAAATATGCATCGCGATTTGACTGGCAAAGAATGTGACCTTTAATCAATGCTTGCACAAACTTGTCACTGATTGAGCACTTACGTAAATCGCCCCAAATAACTCTTCAACGTAACGGTCAAAATAGCAATTGCTATCATGTAAACATAGTACGAGCGCATTGGTATTTTCATCCATTGAGTTAGTTGTTTTTCATCCATGTTTTCATCTAACAAAAAAAAGCCAAACTATGGCACCAAAAAGTTTTTAAACACTTTCCACTCACCGCATCTCTCGAGCCATCCTTCTGCACGGCAGGGGTAAGGTATCACCAGTAGATCTTTGCGTCTCATTTTACACAATCACAAATTATTTACGAGCACTGCGAAAAGTTTCACGGCCGCCTCAGAGGTACACATTGCCACTGAACATCTCACTGCAGGTGCACCGCCGCGGATCACCAGTCACCACCACCGGGCTACAACACTCAACTCGTGCCGACGCGAATCTCGGCGACCACGAATGCTCGCCGCACCTCACTTTCACCGGCTGCCAATAAAAAGACAACTATGTTAATCATTGAAAACGGCGACGCAATCAAACTATTGAATAACGATCGGAATAGCTGAAGCCAGCAGATAACAGTGATTGATTAGTTTAAGTCACTTATTTTTAAAAAAGGTAATTTACAAATAATTTTAAGTAAGTATACAAGTAATATAGTTGGATAAAGATCTTTTAACTACGTACTAATTCAACGTTAAACAATACATATAATTACTACTAAAAGTTTAAACAAATAATGTAGGCCATTTAAGGTTAATAAATTTATAACTACAATTTAATTAATGAAGCACTTAGATAAAAACAAAAAGGTTTTAATCTAAGATGAAGTACCTACTTTTATTTAAATAATCAGGCACGTAAGTATTTTTTTCTGTTGAGACTTAAAGTACCAAACCCAGAACTCGTAAATAAAATATATTTGAGTCCGGAATTAAATTAAGTAATTAAATAAGGGTATGGGAAATACTAAACAAAGATAACATGTTATGTCTTCCTGCAGCACAATTTTGTAGATATTCATAATTTTTTCGTTTTTTTTTTATTTTTATAAATAGTTTGTTTTTTTCTTTTTTTTTCATGGAGGTAGAAATAAAAAGATTAGATTACAGATTTTACAATTTGAAATATTAAAACTAATTTAATAAAAAAAATAAGAGCACAAAAATTAAAAACACCATCCATTCAATATTATTTACCTCAATTTGCACGCACGTGATTATTACACAAATTCACCAACCATTCACACACCCATGTCCCTTAATGACGTACGAAATACTGAATAGCCCGTTCCATTCTATTTAGCACGCTCATCTATTCACTCACTGCTGATGGTGAAAGCAATAGCAATATCTTTCGTCTCTATTATATTTTTATTGACCCGCCTCCTTAACATTCATGGACATGATGCGTGCGCAAATGTTTTTCTTTTTTTTGTTAAAATACAGTTAGAAACTGTATTGTTTTATTTTACGTTTCATGTAATCCCAACTTATACATTTTATTTCGATAAAAACATTATTCTCATCAAAACAATAACTGAGGTTTTTGTTATTAGTTTTCTCAACCAAGAAACAAAAGTTTTATTATTTTAAAATTCGCGCTAAAGTAACAGGCCAATCGGGCCATAGATAAGATAAAGTTAAATGCAATGTCTAAATTTAAGGTCTGTGGTTGAATGTGATGGTACGTTTTCACGCTTGCCGGGGCTTGGCATGCGTCCACAAGCTCCAAACTTATACAAACGCTTGCGTGTCATTTACACGCTTGCGTTTGTTGCGAGTGTGTTAGTGTGTTTCAGACAGGCAAGCATGGCAGTCGCGGACGTAACAGAACATCTTTTCTATGGTAACAGACGTCGAAGTAGTTTCGGCGCTTGCATTTGGGATGATATATTATTAGTTTTATTTAAAATATTAACAAAAACAAAGGAAGCAAAAAGTTCGACTGAAAAGATTGTGAATGTTAAAAATCCGTACAGCACGAGTTCGTGAGCGACACCAAACACGCGCCAATGTGTTGAAGCCTTTGTCAAACAGACAGCGAACCGAAAGCGTGGCGAAACGAATTCATTTTGTACATCACATAGAAAAACAAAAGCGAACCAATCCGTGCTGATACCGTGGCGAACCGAAAGGCGTGTGACGCCATGACAAACACAAGGCGAGCGCGTGAAGCGAGGCGTGAGCGTGATAGTTGTATTAACTGGTTTTGTATGAACGATTCCAAACAAAAAGCGAGACGCGAAGCGAAGGCGATGCGTGATAGTTGTGTTTATTTACAAAAAAAATCAAAGTATTCCGACACGTGGCCATAATAGATACCGAAAAGTTTATAGAATGTATTTAAAAAATACCCAATAATGTATAATACACGTCACAAGGACTATAAAAATACACGTTTGCCATCGATACAATCGCGTCATGGAGAGAATGCGGACCGAAGCTTTGGTTCGCAGTCTCCACGAGTTCGGTTTATTTATTTATTTATTGATCACCAACATAATAAACATTAACAAAAGCAGTTATGGTTAAAAATAGGATAACTGAGGCTTAATGTTATTACAATTATAGGTGAAGACCACATTCGTTAAAGAAGCAACATAAATGATAAATTAATTAAACATACAGATTAAATTATAGATAGATAGACAATACTTTTATTATAACATAACACAAACATTTACATTAGACATAGAAGAGCAAAAATACAAAGTTACAATGTGGCGGTCTTATCGCTTAAAAGCGATTTCTGTTTGTTGTCAAATTATTATCAGAACATATTATTGAAATTAAATTTAAAATAACAAAAAATACCAAAATTATAATATCGATATTGTATCTACTCTCTTGAATGACAATATAGATGAAAATTAAAGAAGTGACTTTCTAAACTTTCGAATGCCATCCGTGAAGAGATCCAAATCTTTGGTCATAGTCAGGTTGTTGAACTCTCTGATAAGACGGTTTAAAGGTGCGTGGTGACCAAGATTGGAATAACTAGAATAATTGACAAGAAGGTTGTACCTGGAAACACGAGGGAGCTTTAGGGGTGTTGAAAAAGTATGAGTTCCTAGCAATTCGGGAGCCTCAAGGATGCCATTCGCTAGCTTGTACAGAAACAATAAGTCATGCAAGCGTCTTCGATCCGAAAGGGATAAAATATTGAAGTGACTTAGCCTTTCATTATACTTTTGAATTGATTTACCCAGTTTACACGAGTAAGTAAGGTGCCATAAAAATCTCTTCTGGATACTTTCCAGTCTTTTTTTATATATATCGTAAAAAGGATTCCAGACGACACTACAGTACTCCAACCCACTGCGCACAAATGTGTTAAATAAGAGTATTTTCGTTTTAGGATACCTAAAATCTTTGCAATTTCGTAGTACAAACCCTAAATTCTTGAAACCCTTGGAGCATATTTTATCAATATGTGTATTAAATCTCAATTTACTATCCAGCCACACTCCAAGGTCTTTAACAGTGTCTACATTAGTTAGAGTACCTCCGTTGATGCTGTAATGGTAATAGGTGTTATTTTGTTTTTTAGAAAAATGCATACACGAACATTTAGAAGCGTTAAGGATCATTCCATTTTTCTCCCACCATTCTATAAGTCTACATAAATCAGCTTGTAAAAGACTGGCATCAATAGCCGAATCCACAACTCTATAAAATTTTAGGTCATCTGCAAATAATACATAATTAGAATTAACGAAACATGTACCTATATTATTGATAAATATATTGAACAATAATGGTGCCAAATGTGATCCTTGAGGAACCCCAGAGTCAACCGAGAAGGGACTTGATGAGTAACCGTTGACTACAACTTTAGATGTTCTGCCTAGCAAATATGACCGAAACCAACTCAACAATGGTTCGCCGATACCTAAGCTGTTAAGTTTGCGAAGTAAAATGTCGTGATTTACACGATCGAAAGCTTTACTAAAATCTGTGTAAATTGCGTCCACTGATGAGCGTTTATCAAGAAAACGAGAAACGTTGTCTATAAACAAAGTGAGATTAGTGGCTGTAGACCTGCCGCTCATAAACCCGTGCTGATGAGAATCAATCATCTGCTTAAAATGCCAGGACAGTATAGGATTGAGTAACTCCTCAAAGCCTTGGCAAAAACTGGAAGAATTGAGATTGGTCTGTAGTTTTCTATTAATTCCTTAGCGCCGGTTTTTAATAATGGGACTATTAAAGCAATTTTCCACTCAGATGGAAATGAGCCCGTAGCAAGCGACTTGTTGAAAATAATAGATAAAGGTTTTGCCAAAGCGGTAGCACATTTAGCCACAAAGATAGAAGGAATTCCATCTGAGCCTGCACCCTTATGAATATCAAGTCTTTTTAATACTTTAAGAACTTGATCATCTTTAAATTGGATAGCGGTCAGAAAATTATTCGTAGCTAGTGAAGCTATGCGTTCGAAGGTTACCGTGGATTGTGCTTGAATATTATTATTGTAAACAGATGAAAAATTATCTGCGAATAGATTGCATATGCCGAAGCCGTTAGTAGCACTCTTATTGTTTAGGGTCATTTGGGCAGGGTAGTGGCTATCATTGTTCTTTTTGTGTTTGACGAAGGACCAGAATAGTTTGGGATTGTCACGTAAGCTTTGTTCGAGAATTGTAATGTAGTTATTGTAACAAGTTGATATTACATGTTCTAAACGTTTTTTTATTAATTTAAATGATAACTGATCGAGGGGATTATTATTAAATTTACGAAGTTTATTGCGATATTTAAGTTTTTCTTTTAAGAGGATTATTAGGTTGCGAGAGAACCAGATAGGGTATTTATGAGACTTAGGTTTAGATTTAGGAACGTGTTTTTGGATTATGTTACGTAAAGAGCGGTAGAATGCATTTACCATTTCATCCACATCAAAACAGCTTTTAAGATCATTTTCCCAAGTTACAGCGTTGAGGTCCGAGACTATTTTATCGTAGTCTGCTTTATGAAAACAGTAGTGGTAATTGTCGTTGCAAGATAAAGAATTCGCAGCATTAAGGGTCAAGGAGAACCGAAGTGGCGGATGTAAAGGGTCAACGGAGACAAGCGAGTCGCCACGGACGTCGAGATCTGTAATTTGACAATTACCTAGGACCAAATCTAGGATTCTTCCCTTAATATTCAATTTATCGGTGCACTGTTTTAAGTCATGGAGTGTGGCAAAATCTATTAGCATTGTCGAAAATAGGCTATTATTTGTATTACCCAGTGACTCAGTTTGATTAGCAAAGTTCCATTTGATACTGCCTAAGTTGAAATCACCCACAAACATAACTCTGTCGGCGTTACTAAGATCCAGTACCCGATCGGAGTTACTAATGAACTCGCTAAGTATGTGGTTTTTAACGGGGGGTGGTAAATATACCGCACAAATGAGCAGTTGCTCTGTTTTGCCGCGGTCGTCATTATAATAGTCTAATCTAACCCATAAGTCCTCGCAATTAGATTCGAAGTCTTGTAGGCGTCTGGATGAAATTCGTTTAGAAACGGCAACAAGAACGCCACCTCTGTCTTTTTTAGAGTGGAATCCACTAGTCTCTCTATCCCGTCTGTACACAATATATCGATTGTCGAAGAGTTCCGAATCGAGGACGCTGCTGTTCAGCCAAGTTTCACTTAAAATAATGACGTCGTAGTTATTACAAACATTGTTGTTGAAGAATTCAATGGTTTTAGTTCTCAAACCTCTCACATTCTGATAGTATAGTTGTATCATAAAAAAATAATAATAACAAAATTGTAAAAAATAAAAAACAAAGAAATAATAGTCATACGGCAGCAAACACAATTAATATGGCAGATAAGAATTAAATTACGGTAACTTATCTAATACTTGAGAGTCCCTAATAAGAATGTAGTTGGAATTTTCACTTTTGCGGACAAATACTTTACCGTCCCTCACCCATACAAACTTATAGTTGAGCTGTTTAGCCTTATGCCGAGCAGCAGCATGCAGTGATTTTGATTCCGGTGTGAGATGCTCGGTTACAAATATAGCACTTTTCTTTACACCGCCGTACCCCAGATGTGCAGTATTTAACTTGTCAGAGGGGTTGTTCCGGTTAAACTTGATGACGCCAGATAGGAAGGTATCCCTTAAGCGGCGACTGCTGAACTTTACCAGAATCGAGCGCGGCCGGGGACTATTGGTGTTGTACCTACTTAGCAATGCGGCTACAATATTGAATGTTAGCGTCAGATATTGGACATTTGATGACGTTCCCCAGTTGTTGTAGGGTGTTGTACAGGTTCTCGTTCTTATGTTCAGGGACACACTGTAGTTCTAGGGTATTAGCCCGGGAAAGCAGTTCCAGCTGGTGGAATCGATGTGACAGATCCTGCGTATTGTTGCGCAGGCGTTCGTTTTCGCTTTAAAGCTTCTGTATTCGTGATTTTTGTTCATGGATTTCGAGTTTAACTTGTTCTTGTTCAGAGTTGTAAAAAGTAAGACATTCGTCTATAGTTGTTAACTTCGATTGGATTTCCGAAATGACGGTGTTGAGTTTCCCGTCTAGCTCTTCTCTAATTATCTCACGGAGAAGCTCGGGAGACATACAGCCGCAGTTTCTCCCAGTTGTAGCAGTGCCTACAGCGCTAGATGCAGTTCGCGCCTTTGAACGTAGGGTGACGTTGTCGTGTTGCGAACCAGGGTTATTTGTATTAGTTAAAGTGGGAGCTGGACAACGTAACGGCGTGATAGAATTATCACCTCGTTTATGCTCCTTACATCGGCAAGACGGGCATACCCAAGCTTCTTTAAATTCTTTAGTAAAATTTGTATAGTCGTCCCTAGTAAAATTTACACAACTATAGTGGTATCCGTCAGGGCAAAGACAGCAGTGCATAAAATTTACTCCCTTTAAAACATTAGGGCAGCCAGCACATTTTTGGTTCATTGCGAAAAAAGGAAGAATGTTGCTAGTATGCGGAGACAACACAGCAGCGAGCAGCCCGCGGGTTGTCGTAGGTCATGGATACTCGCCGTTGAGAAAATATTTTAAAATGTTTTTGCTTATTACTCACGAACAAGGAAGAGTCCAGAAAATATGATATCACTTTTGGAAAGGTGGTTTCGAGGCCTTTCAAACTATTAAAAACACGTCAGTAAACAAACACTTTCACTGCTGATTTTGATTAAAAATACGGAGCACGAAAAAATACGGTGTTGCTTCGAAAGCGATCGGACTACCCGTCCAGGTTCGCTGCGCCTGGTTTAACGTCTCCGCTTCGGTTCGCATTCTCCACGTTTTCAGTTCGGTTCGGTTCGCTTGTATGTTTGACAAGGGCTTAAATGCGTCGCAAACGCTTGCCGCAAGCTTCCGTTGATCTGTGTTCAAAAACCGACACCGGACAAGCTCTTGTAAGGCGAACGCTACACGTTCAATAAATATTGTGATCCACTGCTATTTATTCCATATCGTGATATTTATTGAGCGTGTAGACTGAAGTATTGACGGATCGCGATACGGATCACAGGATTTCTAGAAATCCGAATTACGGATTGTCAGTCCATGGATCGTGATAAATATTGAACGTGTAGACGCGGGGTCAATATTTATCACTTCAGTTCGCTCCGCGGCAGCCATAGAGTAACTTTATGCGGCAGCGATGGGTGACGATGTGCCAGTGCCATGCGGGGTCGACGATGCGCCGGCGCGCCGTCACTCGTGCTTGTAAAACCTTATGCAAATGACCAAAAATACCTGAAATAATTTATTCTCAACCTCGAAATAGGTACTGCCCGAACTGTGGGATAGTTCATACACTTATAACAACACAAATATAAAAAAAATAAAAGAACGTATTTACTGACGGTGTCAGAGAAAAAATTAATAGGATAAACTAAGGGGTCTCGGTAGCTTAGCGGTTAGAGCAGTAAACCGGCAATCTAAATAGAATAGAATAGAATTCCTTTATTGCATAAACTGTGTAACAAGTTCTTAAAAAAATATATAGTATTAACAGTTTGCCCGTGATCAGGCATGCAATGTACACAAATAAATATTATTTACATTAATATTAACAAAATTCATCGTGAATTTAACAATTAAAGGTCATGGGTTTGAATCGCATTCGAGATTTCCTGTGGTTCGTTGTTTTTTTCTAGTAAACATTTTATCCTATGACTATATTATAGCAGAATGCAAAAATTTCTATAATGAAAAAAAATAGTCTACATTCCAACTATAGAAAATAATTTTTCATCCATCGCTTTCTTTTCACTATTTTATTTATCGATATTTCTAAAATAATAGCTATACAGGCTTTAACTTCTCTTGTTGCATCCATGGTAGCGTTTGCACGGTCCGCACCGCGCAAAGGAAGCCGTAATACTGACGTGATAAATATTGAACGCCTACACGTTCGTGTGACCGTGATCCTCTACGTTAAGTCAATCCAGATCGCGATATAGATCACGATAAATACTTTACGTGTAGCCTTCGCCTAAGCCACAGACCGTGGCCTAAGCTCACGCAAGCCACGCCAAACACCCCGTTCACTCGCTTGTTTGTGGACGCTTGCCAAGCCTCGGCAAGCGTGTAAACGTACCATGAGAATATAATTTTGAATTTGAACATAATGTTATTGCGAACAACATTTCGCTTTGAAATTTGAATGTATAACTACTTCATTTGATTATTTTGATTATTGGTTGCTATTTACATTTCTTTGTTCAGCACTAACCATTGTGTTCTTGTAGATCTGTGGTTCTGACTGAGGTTTATGCTGTCATGTCAAAATATCGTATTTCTATTTCTGACATTTGCTGTATAAAAGTCTCTCTAGTTTACGGCACAAGTTTACGCAAAGAGGAAATTAATACGCTTCAAGATGGCTCTCAAAGCTCTTGTCGGGCAAAGTAAGTTTATTTTAATTTGATTTCATGTATTATTTCCTACCTATTTATATCCCAAAAGCTTAGATATATATCACATTTTAATATAAAAAATTGGAAACCCCTACAACCGTCCTTACATACGATTACAACGCCTATCAAATGACCTCTTATCGATGACTAATAGTACTAGTTATTGTACAATTTAAGAAGTTTCCAGCCTGAATCAAAGTATATATATACATTTTAAAACAATGATGCTTAACTTGTGTGAAGTAAAAATTTTGGGATTTGCATGTATTCGATTTTCCTCATAACGCACTGTTCCTTTGAGTGTCCAACAATGTAAACAAACTTACAATAAACTATTGAAATCATCAATTCTACATTTTAATTAAAGATAATGGTTAAAACCTTCGTACTGTTACGGTAATTTAGAGATTTCTATGTTTTTATGAAGCTCTAGAAGGTTTAGTGATATTTATTGATTTTCTTATATCATCTGAGTTAGTGGGGTGAGGAACCTACTAACGTCACAAGAGGCCTTAATATCGTGTCGTCACTAACTTGCAAGCCTTATGAAATCAACAGACTCTTCTGTTTATGATAAAATGCCTTTTAAAATCCACTGTTATGCCAGGCATAAACCACAATATGCAAAAATTATTATGGGTTCAATGTAGGTTTTGCTTTATTATAAGTATTAGAATGGAATCATTTTTATATATGATCATATTACTTTTTATTACAGAGATTATGAATGAGGTCATCCGCTACCGCGGACCAAAAGGAAAAGAATCTCAACGCATAGAATGGAGAATCCTTATAGTCGACCAGCTTTCCATGAGAATGGTGTCAGCATGTTGCAAAATGCATGACATTTCTGCAGAAGGCATTACTTGTGAGTAATGAATATACTATTTTGAAAACAATAGGTATTATGAAATGAAATGCAAATGTGTTTATTAGATGATAGTACCTTATAACAAATTGTTTACTATGGTAAGAGTTGTTCTTCTATCAATATCGTTACACTCTATTTTCAAAAAGCATAAACCACAAACATTGCTTTAGTAAAACCTTTGTGATTTGATCTTTTCATATTGTACAAAAGTATGTTACAATTTGTTGGTGACCTCATAACTAATATTTGTAATCTTATAGTAGAATGTTAATTATTTATTTAATTTGTCCAGTGGTTGAAGATATCCACAAGAAAAGAGAACCACTTTGCACCATGGATGGCATCTACCTCATCACTCCTTGCGAGAAATCTGTCCATGCTCTTATCAACGACTTCTCTGTTGGCAACCGCATTATGTATAAAGCCGCTCATGTGTTCTTCACCGAAGGTATGTCACTTGGATTTGTATATCCCTCTATTACAGGATATTCCTCTATTATACATTACATGTTGGTGTTGTTAAATAATTACCACTTTTATGTTAATTTGTATGCTTTAGTTAGGATAGTGAAATAAGTAATGCTTTTTAAATCATCCATGTAGAAAACATATCACTCTAGTTTATGAAACCATTTTAAGCATCGTCATTTCCAAAATTATTTTTTTCTTTTAATTTGATTTGCAGCTTGTCCTGATGTTCTGTTTGATGAATTATCACATAGTCCAGTATCCAAATATATCAAAACATTAAAGGAAATCAACATAGCTTTCATACCATATGAACAACAGGTTGGTTTGACTTTAAATATTAACTCATTAAAATACTCATAACCAAAAATTTATTTGCACGCTGCATTAGTGTGTCCCGAGGAGTTGTTCAATGAAATATGCAAGTCAACAGCTGCTAGGAAAATAAAAACATTAAAGGAAATCAACATTGCATTTCTGCCTTATGAGTGCCAGGTAAATATTGTTGTTACCTTCAATTTAATCTTATTTATGTGTTTTCTAGTATTTTTGCTGGTAAAATGTTACAACAATATCTTTTTACTATTTTTTTATTTATTATTGGTACATCAAATAGTCTAACATGCTTAAAATAAATAGGAATGTTATATATCTCCAGGTATTCTCGTTGGACTCGCCCGAGACATTCCAGTGCATGTATAACCCTGCTCTGGCGCAGACCCGTAATGCCAACATGGAGCGCATCGCCGAACAGATTGCTACACTTTGCGCCACTCTCGGAGAATACCCTTCAGTGCGATACCGAAGGTATACACAAATTCTTTCAATAATATTTTTATTGTTACCTACGTATTTCACATTGACGTAATAATTTTAAATGTTTTTTATTTATATTTATAGTGACTGGGAGCGCAATGTTGAGTTAGCTCAACTCATCCAACAAAAACTGGATGCTTACAAGGTAAAATATCAGAATTTAATTGAATGTTACTAATAAGTTGATTTTTTTTTTGAGTTTAAATATTTAGTACTTGCTATGGTAGGTAATAGGCAGATAAGCAAATACATTATAATAAAGTGATGCTATTATCGTTTTGCACAATCTGTCTTATTAACAACTACATTAATACATATAATATTTATATGTTACAAAATATTGTTGTAATACAATAATATATGTAGTATTCCTGGAGCCAATTATTTTTACCGTTTTCCTCTGTCTGTGGCTCCGCTTTATTCTTCTAAACCACTCAATGGATTTTTATGCGGTTTTCACCTTCAATCACAATACAACTAGATGTCAGGTCGGCGCTAAAAATATGTCCCGGTAAATAACAGCCCACTTGAGAAGAGAGCTCTTATTTTCTCGCAAGGCAATAACAGGAAAAATTACTTTATTTGTTGCCCCTTAAGGTTGATTTCACCACTAAATGTTTTTGACGTCATTTCATTTTTAAGTGACAGGAGTTATCATTGCTTTGCTCGTTGTTTGTGACGAATGATCGTAAGTTTATGATAATACTTGAAGACTTTATAACTGGGTGCCATGGTTGTAATTAGGTTGAACTTAAAACTGTTTTATAACTTATGTCTCAGTTCGTTAGTAAAGAAAAAGTATTTATTCACGTGGACAGAATTTAGTTTTGATTTTGTACGTGACGCGTTATCTAGTTGGTATTGTTGATCGAAGTTTTTCACTAATAGAAAGAGCGATAACTGAGTTTGTTTATAATGTGTAAATATTTTGTACAAATACCTGAAGTATGACGCTGATACTAAGTTAGCGTGGACGAAGGCGTGGGCGGGCCGCTAGCTAGTTTTTATCCATAACCACAGAATAACTAATAGTACTACCGTATAGAAGTTTCACTCTCTAACTAAAGTTAAGTTTAGGTATAAAAAATTGCCTACTCCTACGACTTTCACGCAAAATTGCAACTTATCGTGTGACCCGAGCGTTCATATTCCGTTACGCAACACTAACTCGATATCGATTAGACGTCAGGAGCGCAGGGTTTCCACTCATGGATATATTTAAAATAAATCAGATTCATTGTTCTTTCTTTTTTTTAGACACCCGTAAACACAACAGTATCTTTTATACGGATTATAACATCGATTAGTAGTTATTGTTCGGTGCACAAAAATCCCAGAAATGATCGTTCGTTTTACGCGTGACGTACGGTCGGGGTCACCGTCGCTTTACCACTTTGCAGCAACTTTGTATGAAGCGCACCGCCCGCCCGGGTACGTGCCCGTACCAAATAGACGACGCGGTGTGCATGGGATTTTGACCTTAAGACTGGTAAAGCGACTGAGTCCGCCATTGTACCTATAAACTGCGGAGTGACACCCCCCTGCCATAACATAATGGTGGCTTTAGGCTGACGAGCCGACCATGGGCGAGGGCCCCGAGAAGGCGCGCTCGCAGCTGCTGGTGATCGACCGCGGCTTCGACTGCGTGTCGCCGCTGCTGCATGAGCTCACGCTGCAGGCCATGGGCTACGACCTGCTGCCCATAGAGAACGACGTTTACAAGTACGTGATGGTTGTAACAGTTAACCCTTTATAGGGCAGAACATGTTTTGATATGTCATTGATTTTAAATCTTATCTCAATTATACACCCTTAATTTTTATTTGGTTTAATTAAATCGAGGGTGAGTTCCACCCATAAAACTGAAAAAAAGAAACCTATGTGCAAAAATGTCAAAAAAATTTCGACCTCCCGTACTATTGTCGTCAGCTGATCGGACATTTTTGTATGGGAGGTCGAATTTTTTTTTGTCATTTTTGCACATAGGTTTCTTAGGGAAAGTTTTTCAGTTTCATAGGTGGAACTCACCCTTTATTTCATTAAAACGAATAAAAAATAAGGGTGTGTAAAGTTCAATGTAAAGTGGCATATAGGTACCTAATCTTGCCATAAGTTCTGTCCCAACTTAAGGGTATTTTAAAATAAATAATAATATGACGGTAGTTATTACATATTATTAAATTAAGTTAGTTTTTACTATTTATTTCGATCTAACACATAGCTGTGTAAACATGGATACCACAGAATCGAATCGCAGTGATTGCTTTACACAAATGTAAGAAAACACCAATCGAGATTTTCAACTTGATAAAGCCATTAAAAAAAATGTGTTGCACACAGCTCCCAAAAACTCTACTGAGAAAATTCCGAATGTTAAAAGAGGCCACCACCCAAAATTTGTGATGGTTTGTTGGGGCGTGTCCTACGAAGGCGTTACAAACCTCCATTTTTGGGTGGGGTGAAAACACGAGCAACTAACTACAAAAGCTATATTTTATAGAGTTAAGCCACTAAGTAACTCTGTGTTCACTGGTAAACAATGGATATTTCAACAAGACTCAGCACCAGCGCACAAAGCGAAATCAAGCCAGCGCTCTGGTTAGACGTGAATTTAACGGATTTGATCGCCTCTGAAGATTGGCCCCCTGCAATCGATACCATAGGATGTGGTACGTGAAGCCATAGATGAAAAGGTGGTCATTTTGAATAGTTTAAATATTTGTGGTAATCCACACAGTTAAACGTTTAAAATACTTACATGCTTTTAAAATTTCACTTCTTTTTTTTCATTACACTAGACATGTTTATATGAGGGACTGACTTTATGGCAAGACTAGGTATATCATGCCATTGCGCGTTTGTAAAGATTAATTAATCATAGTGGGTGCAGCAGGAATAATTGCGTATATGGCACATTCCCCGCTGCAACAGACACGGTTTTGAATAGTGATAGGATTCTGCCCAGAATCCGGATTTATAGCAAAAAACAACTTCCTAATGTTATGTGCGACACCCGCCGATCGACCTGCTGCGTTGAATTTAATAATTTTCTTAGTTCAATACTAATCAATCATCAGCATCTATTCTAGTATAGACAGTGCTCTATAGAGTCGGTTTATAACCGACTTTAAAATCATACCTTTTTTGTCAGTTGGTAATAAAAAAGACGAAACCGCAGATAACCAATAAATTGTTGAACAAAAAGGCTTTATTACGAAAGCAAAGCATTATTCGTGCAATAGCTTTTTTAGGGGCCGGTTTCCTGTGGATCGATGATAAGAATTAATTTTATACTTTTCACAGGTATGAAGCTGCTCCAGGTACGCAATTGAAAGAGGTTCTCCTAGACGAGAACGACGAGCTATGGGTTGAGCTGCGCCACCAGCACATCGCTGTCGTGTCAACATCCGTCACCAAGAACCTGAAGAAGTTTACAGAGTCGAAGCGCATGGGAGGGGGTAAGGATATAAAACTCTATGCTCATAACTTTACGATCATTTTTACATCCCGCTCCAGATCATTGTGGCTAGATGAAATAATAATAAAATATAAGGTACCTACTAAAATGACTTGCTTTATCAAAGAGTAAATTTTTCAGGTGACAAGCAATCTATGCGAGATCTCTCGCAAATGATCAAGAAAATGCCTCAATACCAGAAGGAGTTGTCCAAGTACGCGACACACTTGCGTTTGGCAGAGGATTGCATGAAGGCTTATCAAGGATATGTCGACAAACTTTGCAAGGTTGAGCAGGTGAGAATCTAGAACAAAATTATAGTTATTACTACTAGTTAAAGTATATACTTGATTGACACATCAATCTTAACAGAGTTTGACTAGATTCTGCTCTAATAGTGAAGAAATATTGTAAGATTTTAACTTCAATTCTTATTCAGAACTATTTATTATTTTAGGATCTTGCAATGGGCACTGACGCAGAAGGTGAGAAAATCAAAGACCACATGAGGAGCATTGTGCCTGTACTTCTCGACCAGGTTAGCAACTTTTGTTTATTTGGAATATAAAACAGATCTTAGTTACGTTTTTGACAGTGAAGACGTTATTTGACAAGTGTCAATGTAAATACTCTACAGCTCCGAAACATAATAGAAAACGACTTGTTCTTTAAACGTAGATACTTTTTTAAAGTATAACAATGTCAAAAAAATGTTGGTTGCCCACTGGATTTGATTCTTTTGGATATTAGCAACTTTTCGGTTACCGACATTTATTAACTTTTTAAAGTGTCACAATAATGAAATTCAATTTGATATAGCTTCTATAAAGAGGCATTCTTTAAAATTCTTTCTTAACCAGTTTGGTTTATTACCCATTATTAAATGTACCTATTTAAGAAAAAAAATAATTTTACAAAAGGAGACCCGGCGTTTTATGCTTAGGTTGTATACTTTTTAATTTTTTAATCTATTATTCATTATCTATCTGGCAATATCTGTCAACAAATGACAGTTGTTGACAAATGACAGCCGCTAACTGTCAAATCAAACATGACGTGACGGCATTGTTGACATTTCTCTTTTTTAAAGGAAAATAATTATGGTTTATGCAGCCGCGTTAGACATTTTTAAAGTAACATGTCTGTTTTTTGAAGACTTAGTGTTTCCATATTAAAAAATATTTATAATTAAATAGCTCTTATCCGCGATTCGATAAAAATAAGACATAACTAGGTTTAGGTAGCAAATAATATTAGCTTTACTTTATGACCAAATTCTATTGTATATTTATTACATCGTGTTTATAAGGATACAGACGTCTTTAACAGCAGCTTTTCGAGGTTCAAGAGGGTGATCTCGGACATAATATTATGTGATGAAACGCCCTCAACCCCACTTATTGTATAAATTTTGTAATTTAGGATAACAGTAATAAATTAAATTAGTAGATATATTTTAAGTTAAGTTAATAACAAAAAAAATGTAGAAATAATTGGCATGCTGTGTACGCTAATTTTGGGTTATTGTCTAGTTTTATCTTGTGGAATATTTTTGTATGATCTTGTAATGACAGTAACCTGTCAGTGTACCTTTTAGAAATAAATAAATAAATATACAAATTAAGCATTTTTCTATGGAAAGTGCCGGTTCTCCTTTAAAGTTCTTACTGAAGCTACTATCGAACTAATCGTTTTGGATGTTCGTGAAAACGGAAATCGTCAGGTTTCAGTGCCTCGAACAATGACATCTGAAAATACCACTTCGTTTAGTGGATACGAGATTTGTCTGGTTCAGTTTTTGGCAAGAACCTTTTATTGGATTTTAACTATGCAGATACTTGTGTCTTGAATTTGTTATCACACTTTACTCAATAAAATAAGAAGATATCAAATCAAACAACTACTTAGATGAAAATAAAGGACCAGGACCGGATCATCTCTCCTCATAATTTGTGAAGGTTTGTGTCCATGAATTGACTTTGTGTATTTTATTTAAGAAATCACTCAGTTGTAGTAATTTTCCAAAGCGATAAATCATCGCAAACAAACTAATTCCAAATCTAGTTGCGACAATAATCGTCCAATAAGGTAGGTAGGTCCAATAGAGTCCTTTTTTGCTAAGCTATTTCAGTTCTTGTGTACCATCTTTATAATCACGTCAATACAATAATTTTCGAAAAACAACAGGTGTGTTAAAGATAGATAGGTCAACGGTTAGTAAGTTGCTAGAATACAAAAATCACATTTGTCGTTTATTTGCGAATAACGGATAAGTTGATTTAATAGACACTAATATTTCCAAGGCTTTTGACAAGGTTCCTCACAAGTTACTTTTTCGTTAGCTTTTGTCCTATGGCGTCCATGGGGACTTGTATCGTTGAGTATGCTCCTATCCTGGAGTCAGTAGGTTTGCTCGCCTCTGGTTGTTAATCTGGGATTACTCAAGGCTCCAATTTGGGGCCTCCTCTCTTCGTAATTTTATTAACAACTTGAGTCAGCGCTTCTTCAGAATTATTGTCTGGGGATCTATTTATTTATCCTCCATTTGCATGATTCTGGAAGAGAAACCTTCAATACCAATCTCATTGATATGGTATATTTTATGGTATTTCCCTTTTTTCTTGAGATATCTTAATGGTTAATATAAATGCTTACCCAAGTACTTTTATTATTTATATTACTTATTGAGTACTCGAACCTAGCCATTAAATTATAACTTTATCTGTTTGTATTGATACTCTTCTTAGCTATACTCACATATTTTATGTTGCAATTGTGATGTATGTGTATTGTGTGTGTAAATAAATAAAAAAGCAATTAATATACTACTTATATGTTAACACATTATTTTAACAAATTAATAAATAAATTTGCTTTATATATAAATATTAACTAAATTATCAATTCTTTAGTAAACTAGTCAGAATTATTGTCTGGGATCTATTTATATTTTTTTATTTATCCTCCATTTTAATGACCCAGGTACCTCCAATGACCGGATCGGCGTCCGGAGGAGATCCTAATCCTATTGATATGGTATATTTTATAGATTTTCCCATTTTTCTTGAGTTTACTTGAATGTAAATAGAAATGCTTACTTGAGTTTTATTATACTCATATTTATAGTAGTCGAACCTAGCTATTAATATATCTTTGTTTGTTTTGTATTGTTACTCCACTTAGTTGAGCACACATAATTTTATGTTGCAATTTAAATCATAAATGTAATTCAATTGTTTAGGTACTGTTTATTTTTTAAAATTGTGATGTGTTTTGGGCGTGTAAATCTATAAAGGATAAAATGTTTACTAGAAAAAAATCAACCAGTCTCAGGAAGCTCGAATCGCATCCCATTCGAGCTTCCTGAGACTGGTTGATTTTTTTCTAGTAAACATTTTATCCTATATTTATATAGCATTGTGAATGCAAAATTTCAATAATAAAGATAAATCTATAAAAATAAAAATTGAATGCTGTTCGCCGGTAAGCGCATCGATTGAGAACGGTTGGATCGCTTTCGCTAATTTTTTTATTTGAATATATTCTTAATTATCCAAATTATTTGTTACGAAAAATTTTCGAATTCAAGAAAACCTAAACCCCATTTTCTATGGAACTTTTATATGAACTCAAAACCATGACTCTTTTTACGCATCCAACAACATTCCTGCCATAAAAACATCACACACACATTAACTGCATTTATAGAATTCGTTAATAGCTTACTTGAAAAGAGAATTGCACTAGGTAACTAATCCGGCAAAAATTAATCACTCGCTTTATAACAGTTTTTCATCCCATCTATTCGAAAGGAGGCGAAGGGTTCCTCGGTAAGTGCGAGCAAAGTAGGTCATTCTATCGCACTTATTAACAGTGACGTAATGACTTTTGAGTTTGGATCACTATTGAATTAAATTTTTTTTGAACGTAATTCGCTTCAATAAAGTCCTGGCCGGTAATAAAAAAAAGCGCACGGCCGACGCGGCATTGGCTGTTGGCCATCCAAATCCATATCCAAAGGACCATGGGCACTTTTGTATGAACACTGGACCCACCACCTTCCAAAATTGTGCAACAGTGATAAAACGTAAGTCATATGAAAGCTCTTGACGTGTACTTTATTTCATTCTATAGCAGCCAAGTTCGAATCCTGCGCAAAAATGGCGTTTTGGTACATTCAAAAATTATTGTAAATGTAAAATTCCAAGGAAATCATTAGGATATCATATTTCTAAATGTGGCAGATTAGCTTCCATCCTTATAAACGCTACCCTTTGCCTGTTCCTAAACAGATTTTTCAGTGTAACATAATTAAACAAAAGATTCGGCAAGTTGATTTTTTCTATAGTGAGTTGAGTATAGTGAGTTATAGTCCTATCAAAACTAGCGATGCGCAGAATAACTCACTGTTAAGAAAAGAGTGATTACATCTTTTACATCCAAAGATTTACATCACTCTTTTATATCTTTAACTCTTTAACTCCCTGGTTCAGTTATGAACGAAATGAGCTAGTGAGTTAAAGATTAACTTAGTTAATTAGGCGTACGACAAGAAAGAGAATTAGAACAACCATCGATATTTTCACACCTCTGCTTCTCAATTTAGAAAGCAAGTGAGTTTATTAGTTTTATTTGTAATTGTTTGGATTTTTTTTTGTTCATGCTAGGTAGTTGTTACATCTGTACTTGCTCTCTTTGTTCGATAATTTATTTAGCTGTTAAGTAATTTATTATTACTATTGGTGGAAACTTAACTGATATAATGTGTAAAATGTATTTGTTATTCTTTAAACAAACCGAATTTGTGCCTTAGCAAAACTACCGTATAATATAACTCGCACTACGTATGCACGGGCGAAATAATATCTCTTTTTTACTTACAACCTAGACACATCTTTGTTTCTTTCTTTTCTCCGCAATGAGTTTTGACCAAAATACATCTTAGCTACATGGATATAAAGATATAATTGGAGTTATAGGGATATACGGAGTTAATCACTCCTTGCCTGGGATACTATATCTTTTGCGTTTGTCACTCCTGAGTTACACATCGTTAATCAAAACTCTATCCTATCAAAAATATCAAAACAAAACATTTTTTTAAAAACGCAACATAACACCGTTTTCGCGCTGTATTTGAATTTAGTTGCCATATATTAAAATAAAGTACACGCTAAGAGCTTTCATATGACATTTAATTCATCACTGTTGAATAAAGCTGAAAAGTGGGTCCAAAATGACGCATGGTCCTTTAAAAAATAAAACGCGGGTACTTTTTATTCGTTTTGTTTTCTCGTATGATAAATTTTTCTCATAGTTTAGGAGGAAACGACGAGTGTGCCACACGGTACCAAAATTATTTAACCTCGAGCGACGTACTTTGAATCCCTCGCTATGCTTAGTATTCTACTCTAGAATCATTCACTTCGCCCTGAATTCAAAAAATCGCTCTCTCCTTAAATACGTCATTTTGTTCCCTTGTGACACAATCTACTATTATTGTGCTGATCGGAATCCCATTGTATCGATCGGGTCAACGATAATGATAAAATCTTTTTATGTAAGGAAGACTTTAAAATTTGGCCAGGACGACGTTTGTCTATTAAAAATTATTAAATAATGAAATTAATTTTAAAAAATCCTACCATAATAAAAAGACAAATAACCTTACTCCTTTCAAGAAGTGTATAATTTTACAAGCTTTTTTACTTAAGTAATATGGAAAATTTATCTCCTGACTTTCTGTTATACCGCTTTTTTTTAATTGTTGCTATTTGCATCAACAACGCAGTTCAAAAGAACCATTAATACATAACATCAATTAACCATTTCTTACATTTAGTAATCTTACATCAACACACCAAATAGAATTACATAAAGAAAACTTTAAATTTTCGCGTTGCATCGTATTAAAACTATAAGAATGCAAGCAATTGAAATATTTTTAACAACAATACAGTACCACAATTTTGCTCCGCAGTCCGTGATAAACTACAACAAGATGCGCATCATCGCTCTGTACATCATGTCCAAGAACGGCATCTCGGAGGAGAACCTCAACAAGCTGGTGACGCACGCGCAGCTGGAGCCCGGCGACAAGCAGGCGCTGCTCAACCTCGCCAACCTCGGCCTCAATGTCGTCGTCGATGTAACTCTACTTATATATTACCATTACCATTCTCATCATCAGCATAATAAACAAACATACTAAAAATATTAAACTCAATTCTTCACAATAACCATATATTATAATTACTATAAAGTATTTTACAAAACCAAGAGTACGGTAGCTCAACCGTCAAACTTCGGCAACTAGTGCTGGGGTATTATGGACGGTGATATTAGGGATGTGCTAATCGATTGATTTTATTTTCGTCTAACAATACTCGTACAGTCACGACCGAAAATATATAAACAATTGTAACTCTTAATACAATGGAATAAGAGTCAAAGTGTATACATATTGGTGCTCGTGACTGTACATACATATACTCACAACTGTTATCCCCAAAGGGTGAACTCACCCTAACTCTAACTAGAGACTAGGCAATGGGGACCGCAAAGCTGTCCACGTTTCACCAATTTAAAACTGCACATGTGTTCAGCGTGATAGGTGATGAGCCCGTCGCCGCTCCATGCTGTTGGATGTATGTGCATTGTGCAGTCGTCCGTTGTCGCGTTTCACGACACCGTGAAACTCCATAGATTACCATAGCTAACTTTCTTTCATACTCGTACTTACTCCTTGCTGGAGATTTACTATAAAAGTGTTCCGCGCAATGGATTTTTTTGGTGAAGTGTACTAGGGGAAACGGTATTGTTATTGGCCACTATACAGTTACTGGCCATTTTAACTTTGATGTTAAAAAACTAGTAAAACTCTGGACAAATGGTTAATTTGAAACGTGAACAAAGGCAACACTTTTATTACCTCTCTAAAACTTTTACCAAAATTTGACTAGGTGGATTGTTTCTTGTCCAATGTGTGATTTTTTTGCAGCGGGAACTTTTAAAAAAAATCTTAAGACTGGAATTTTTTTGACAAGATGTTTTAAAAAGTAACCGCTTTTGCAATTATATAAATTATGTAGTTGTTATATATAATTGAACAAACAAAACAAAAAAAAACAGAAAAACAAACCCCAAGCGGTCGCATGAGACCGCACCTACAAAAACACACTTGACTTTGTGCCGCGTTTTCATAGACTTACAAGTTTGGTTATTTCGGTTCTGTGGTTCATCTTATGTATTTTTATCGCATAATATCGCATAGTCTATGCTCGATTCTGTCAAATTTGACGTTGACAGTTACTGTCAAAAAAACTGTCAAAAAAATCCAATACAGGGGTGGTGTACTAACATAATTTTGTTTAATAACTACGAAATTGTAGTGAGCCAATAACTGTCAAAAATAAAGAATAACTTTTAGTTATTGGCCTCTTAAACCAATTAATGTATTTTAATAAAAACACAATTAATAGCGTTATTAATAAATAAAACATCTTCTGTTATTATATTAAAAATCATATGCTAAATTTTAAAACATAATTAACAGTAAATGACCTAGGCCAATAACTGTCTCGTTGGTCAGCTATCCCATAGAAAAAGTAGGCCAATAACTATTTTTTTTATTTATTTCGAATAAATTAGCTTAAAATGGTTTTCTTGTCTAACTGCCATACTCAGAGACATCTATTAAGTTTTAATGACAATTAAGTCTCTTGCTGTCACCTTCTTATGTGTAGTTCTAAATAGAGAAGGAAAGACAAATAATTGTCATTAAAACTTAATTGACGTCTCCGAGTACGGCAGTAAATCAGGTTCGTAAGAAGAAATAATGCCGAAATTACCTCACCCCGGTTTACCAAGGCAGGCTTGGCGAGGCATTAGAAAAAATAAAAACCATAACAAGTCTTTGAGAGCAGTCAGCAGATAATACTTTTATTGTAACATAATAACACAAACATTTACTTTACAGTCTAAACTCAAAAATTTTAACAAAAAAAAACCGACTCCAAAAAACTTTACTGAAATAATTGCACTAAAACGTAAAAAATAATTGCGTTGTTTAGTTTGTTCAATTTACTTGCAATATTAACAAAGGCAAAGGCCTCCTCCCCCCCTCCCCCCCCCCTTCCAGTATTCGCGGTCTTTTGCGTGTGTTGGCCAATCCTTCGCGTAATGCCGGCACTTCACTTGGCGTATCGTGTTCGCGTATTTGCATTATTTGCCCGAACACGGCAATGTGTAGACGGTCTATTTGAACATATTTGCTTTATTTGCACGAATATGGCAAACAACGCAAATAGGGAATATGCGTTTCCGTCCACTTGTCGGTTTTTGATAACACATCAAAGGAATCAAATAAGGCAAATATTTGCGTCGACCGTCCACACTTGGTTCAGGGGCCCAAGTCTGCTAATTTACGAATGGCATAATTGAATCGCAATTGGATCGCATTGTAATTGTTTGTCACATTTGGTATTCTCTTACTCATTTATGAATACCAAATGTGTCAAACAATTACAATGCGATCCAATTGCGATTCAATTATGCCATTCGTAAATTAGCAGACTTGGGCCCCTGTTCAGAAGCGCGCGTGCGGCTGTCTTGTTCAGTCGTGTTTAGTTTTTTATACGTAAACCAATGATATTATAAACTATCGATATGTTACGTTCATAGTAATTTGCGTTTTAAATCTGTTCCGAGCAATCCAAAACTGCACTTATTGACAAGTTTCACTATTAAGTGTGGATTCGACCAAAGTGGAATAAGGTCTTATACCTAGATTAAACGGTGATTTTGTATAGACTAATCTCGGAGTAAGTCTTTTTCCAGTTTGGTCGAATCCAGCCTAAGTAAAACAAAAGATACGAAATAGCACGCAAATGAAAGAGATAGTATAATTTTAATGATTGCACTTCAAACAATGATATTATACAATATCATTGACGTAACCGTAGTAAAATGGATTAGACATACGAAACCGTATTGCGATTTTTAGAATTACTTATACCAAATGCATCCTTGTATTTTGGACCCCAAAAATGCCTCTCATAAAAACAAAAACCGACTGAACGATGCGTGGATCGATATTCAAAATAACTTACTAGAACCCTTCACAATAAAAAAACAGGTGTTGGTAAGCCGCATTCAGGTAAATGTAATAAGCTGCTGCCACTGCCACGTCCATCACTGTTGCATTCAATTTGTTTGTGAACAAGCAAATATTTGAGATGTTTGCCCGTACAGTCCATGTGTGGACGGCTTGTTTGACGCCAAGCGAAGTGCCAGATTATTTGGGCAAACACAACGATATCGCCACACGAACACGCTAAGCCAAGTGAAGTGCCGCCATAAGCATCAAGCTCATCTCTCCACCTCCGTCTGGGTCGGCCTCGCTGCCGTTTAACCACATTGTCGTTTTTTTTTTTGTAAATATATTTAATTAGCCTTTAACAGTTGTCGTGTTCATTAGTAAATAGATTTTATTAGGCATTGCTACATTGTTGTATTGAGCTGGCACCAACTCCAAAAATATTTTTTAAGATTATAAGATAGAGTAAAATAAAGGTTAATATTGCAAGTAAATTGAACAAACTAAACAACGCAATTATTTTTTACGTTTTAGTGCAATTATTTCAGTAAAATTTTTTGGAGTCTGTTTTTTTTTGTTAAAATTTTTGTTTATTTCTCGCTTTTTGTTGAATCGTTCTGATTTATTTATCGAAAGCGAATATTGGTAAACCTACAAAACGCGCTGCTTGTATGAGACAGCGCCGTTTAAATGCGACAAGCGAAGAAAACGAGAAACGCCTATCACAAAGTAGGAAATCAACATCCAAAACAGACGGCAAGTTACCCGGATATACTCGTGAACGCTGTATAGACCCCCCTACGATAATGACTTGCGAGTTACTAGGGTTCACCGTTAGGCAAACTAGAGGGACGTTGTTCACTTGCTCGAGTTGTAGATCGTAGCCAAGTCACCATTGATCTGCTGAATCGCTTCTGTGAGGTTCTCAGCCCAGGCCTGACAGTAAATTTGTAAGTCATCGGCATAAAGATGTTAAGAAGAATTTAGATAAGAAGTGACAGAATTAATAGTGTGAATAGTGTATTTTTAAATCCTAATAGAAATGTTTCGGAAGGAGTGATAAAAAGTGGCCTATGTCACTATTGTTCTTCAGCTATCTATGTGCAAAATCAGGTCGATGCGCAAGTGAGAGACGGACAAACAAACAAACACGTTTCGCATTTACAATATTAGTTAGATAGGATTTATTATCTCATTTGACCTATGGCTGAAAATACCAAAATCGCTATAGGTATGCCTACAATATTTGAGGAGTTCCCTCAATTCCTCAAGGATTCCACCATCAGAACTGAGTTCCGGTACCTGCCTTCTTTTAATTCGTCATAGCCGCTTAACTATCTTAATCGAGATATCTTATCGCCACCCATGAAATACTTATCATTGAGGAGTTCCAATGACATTCTGTGGTCTTCTCCATCAGTTCTACTTCATCAAATGATACTTTCTGAATGCAAATGCTTGACTTATTGCTGAAAATACCAAAATCGCTATAGGTATGCCTACAATATTTGAGGAGTTCCCTCAATTCCTGAGGATTCCATCATCAGAACTGGATTTTGATAAAAATGGGACCAATCTGGAAGTATATCATTTCAAATAAAAAAAGAATTTTCTAAGTAGGTGTATAAATAACTGAGTTCTGAGGTAACAAACACAAAAAAAAAACATACAACCGAATTGAGAACCTCCTCCTTTTTTGAAGTCGGTTAAAAAAATCAAGATTAGATCTGGTTCCTTGTAATACTTGCCGGCGTCTAGCTGCTCGCGGCGTCTAGTTTTTGTAAAAAGTTTAATCATCGTCATTGTATTCCTGTTTAGCACTAAGAGCTTATTCCAGACGACGATGAGCTTTCTGATGCCATGACTGACATGTTTTGTTAAATAATGAATCTGAACCTCCTGAGGATGAAAATCATCATGAAGACCATGTTTTTTTTTATGTGACACGTCATAGTGACTACATCCTGCCTGATGGTAAGCAGCCGATGTAGTCCAAAATAATGAGAGCGCTCCCCACCGTGGAAAAATCACGGTAACAAGCGCACCCATTCATGACGGCCTGCATAAATGCCGTTTCACGCCCCGTTTAAAAGACTCGGGATTATAGGAACTGGGAAACACATGTGCCGGCAGAGAATTCCAAAGCCGAATGGTCTTACAGAGGAACGACTTGCGATTTTTTTTTTTTACGAGTGCTGATATTCTGCACAGTACGATGGTGGTCCTAAGACCAGCACGTGTAGTCCGGGACAGGAAAGGAGAGGGCGGGATTAGATCAAAAAGATCTTCAGAACACTCCGTAGTAATTTCGATAGAAGACATTGAGAGAAGCAATGTCTCTACGCAGCTGGAGGTCCTCAAGGGAGGCTGTAACCTCAGCATCTCCAATAATGCGTACCGCTCGCCTTTGCAGTCTATCAAGTGCATCGAGGAGGTATTTAGCAGAGCCGTCCCATAGATGGGAACAGTACTCCATACTCGATCGCACCTGAGTCTTTACAGCAAACAGCGCTGCTCGGGAGTGAAAAACCGCCTCACCTTATTGAGAATACCCAACTTACGGGAGGCAGTTAAAATAGCACTCTCGATGTAGCACTTTGGATTCAGTTCCCGGCCGATGTCCATGCCAAGAATGCTGAGGTCCACCGAAATAGGTAAAAGAGAGCTCTGAAGAGAGGGAGGAGTAAGGAAGAGAGTTATCTTGGACGAGAATGCACAAACCTGGGTTTTTCTGGCATCATAAACTCGACCAGGTTTTCAGATCCCCACTTGGAGACACGATCGAGAGTCAGGTTCAGTTTGGCAACCAGTTCTTGCCTTTTCACCACGATATCAGCTTGCTTTGCCGCAGGATGTCCTATTTAGCGCTCATGCACCGTACTGTCATCCGCATCACAATAAATATTGCCCAAGGACAACATGTCATTGATATGCAGAAGAAATAGAGTAGGTGAGAGCACAGAACCCTGCGGCACTCCGGCATTGACTTTATAGAACTCAGAGGAACTACAAAGGACACGAATCCTCTGCTCTTCTAAAAAGTCTGCAACCCAGGCGCACAAACGGGGCGACACACCGAAGGCCGGCAACTTGGAAAGAAGGGAGCGATGCGATACTCTATCGAAAGCTTTGGCGACATCAAGGCTAACTGCCAGAGATTCGCCACGCTTGTCCATCGCTTCACCCCATGCGGGAGTAACGTACGCTAGAAGATCACCCGTTGATAGCTTGGGTCTGAACTCATACTGGCGATCATGGAGCAGCGAGTGATCCTCTAGGTAGGGAATGAGCTGGGAGTTAATTATCCGCTCAAACACCTTGCACAGCACAGAAGTTACAGCGATGGGTCTATAGTTGACTGGATCCGAGCTATCCCCTTTTTGGGGATGGGTTGTATGTTCGCTTCCTTCCAAGTCACCGGCACAATACCGGTGTCGTAAGACATCCTAAACAATCGTGTCAACACAGGAGACAACTCAGCCGCGCATCTGAGCAGCACAATCGCCGGAACACCATCCGGCCCGCTAGCCTTCCGCACATCGAGCGACCGCAGCACGGCACGTACATCACACTGCCTGATACGAATATCAGGCCCCACAATGTGCTATGATAGGTGGAGCGACGCCACAATCGTCGATGCGCGAAATAGCCGCGAAAAGGTCAGCCAACAAGTTCGCTTTCTCAAGCGGCTGGTAGGCTAACGAGCCATCTGGATGTTTCAACGGAGGCAACGAGGGAGAGCAGAAGTTGTCCTGCATGGCCTTAGCGAGCCGCCAATAGCTACGGCTACCCGTAGGGTGCGAGATCAACTCCTGCCCTACCCGCGCGACTCTTTGTGCATCCGCTCCTACGAGAGCCCTCTTATTAAACCTAGAGGCTTTGTTGTAAGCCGTCTTTAAGTATCCGGTACTCGGGTCATTTAGTGCGCAAGCCTTCGTCCAAGCACGATACGCCGCCTGCTTGCATTCAGCAGCTTTGGCGCATTCGCGATTGAACCAAGGCCGTTTTCTACCAACGCTGGCAAGATCTGTGCGGAATATAATATTCCATACCCAACAAGATCATGAGATCTTGCTCGCTGATGACAGCGATGGCAGAAGCGCACTCCGAAGGGTCCTTTTCAAGAAATGTTTAGTCATTACAGAAGTTTAATTTTTTCATAAGCTTAATTTTATATTTTACTAGCGGCCCGCCCGCGACTACTACGTCCGCGTGGATCCCGTACCCGTACTGACAAAATTTTCTTTCATACAAACATTTCTGCCATTATTTTATTAATATACATTGTTGAAGTGGCCAATAACTGTATGATCTCATGACCAATTACTGTAATAATATGACCATTTTATGTTTTTATGTTAATTTTATTCATTAGATGCTAAATAAAAGTGTGTGTATTAACTATTAAATATATTAACATAAAACCATACGCGATAAATTTTATTTATTTCTAATTGATAATTTTATTTTTAATTGAAGTTTTCGATCCATAAGTTGCTTAAGTTGCCAATAACTATACCGTTTCCCCTATTAGTGTATTTGTGGCAACGCTCCGTCCGTATTGCAATCTGTTATTTTTGTTTATGTGACCAATATTTTCCTGTTTAAACTAAACAAAATACTTGTCTACTAAACTAACCACTAAAGATTGTCTGGAAGAGATCGCTTTCAGCGATAAGTCCGTCTTTGTACATACTAGTTTTAAGTTTATGTCATGTGTAACTGTTCCTTGTGTATGTGCAATAATGTGTTTATCTTTCTATCTACTGCTTTCAACTTTACCTAAATATTTTATTCATTCATTCATAAATAAACTAACTGAAGTTTTTTCTGCCTAATCATAGGGAAATCGCAAAAAGCAGTATCAGGTGCCCAGAAAGGAGCGGATCACTGAGCAGACTTACCAAATGTCACGATGGACACCCGTCGTCAAAGTAAGTCTATTTTTAATAATAACTATGTACTTGATTACAATTTACTTATCACGTTTAGTTTTTTTTTTATAAAACATTAGGAACCGCTTGATAAACTTTATCAGTTATAAATAAGTTCGAAACATGTCCAATAACAATCCAAGTACTTAACTAAAAGCAACAAGAGATATTTTAAAATCGATCTTTGTTTTTTTAACGCAAATTATTTTTACCATCTCCCAAGACGCTAGATCGTTTAATCTTCAGAAGTGCGATTGCGTAAAGCCATCGTATTCATTTGACAGTTCATAACGTAAGGTTTCATGTGTCAAACGGTAAATTCTAATTGTCTAAGGACTTCATCTATGGTTTACGATTAGGATCGTCAATTTTATCGATGAGTGAATGATTTACTGATTTTGACAGCTAATTCGAATTGCGTAAGGTTTTTGAGCTCATTGCTAATGTCAAACGATTGCGGTGACTCGCGACCCATGACAATCGATAACAGTGTCCAAATTATACAGTAACACCTAATTAATTAATTTTTTATTGTAGTGTGTCGGTATACTTTTAATTTGTGATCAATTATAGGTTGTCTTTACCTATATTTCAACAACTTGTTGATGAGCTCAAGCCACATATGCCGCAAAGACAGAGGTCCACAGAGATCTCTGATGCAATGAGATAAAAGTAAGTCCTTTTTTGCAATTAAATGAATGTTTACTAGGTACTATTACTATTTTTTATGATAAGTAGGTACCTACTTTAATTTTAATGTTATCTTTTTAAATTACAGATCATGGCTGCCTTAGATTTTTATGCAGGGGCAGCTATCAAAGACGGGTCGGCAAAGACTTTAATTTGGGCATCAGTCAGACTTCTGTTCACAAGTGTGTGGCTGAGGTCACTGATGCCCTCAATCAGCCAGAAGTCCTGCTGCGGCACATCAAATTTCCCAGTAATAGAGAAGACAGGATGACTCTTATGAGAGGGTATGAATAATAGAAAAATTATGAGTGTTTGAATATTCTGTTTTGTTTTCAAAGCCAATAATTTTTCCTTTGGATATTTTTTACAGATTCATGGATGTCTTTGGTGTCCCGGGTGTTTTGATTGGGTGTATTGACGGCACTCACATTGCCATCATACAACCCCACATGTATGAGAAAGCTTTCTTTAATAGGAAGCATTATCATTCTTTGAATGCAATGATCGTAAGTTTTTATTAAATTGCATTTTTATAATAGGTACTGCGATTGTTATATTACAACTAATGTTGTCAAAAACTATGATAAACTAGCTTTATTACCATTTAAAATTTGCTATAGTTTCTTAAATGCAATGGTTATATAATTTTTGTTTGTTTTAGATTTGTGATGTGGATTTCCAACATCCTCCATGTCGAGGCTTCATATGAAGGTGCCAGCCATGACTCGCATGTGTGGAATAGGAGCCCTTTGGAAGCACACATGCGGAGTCTCCATGAAAATGGAGAAGTTTGCTGGCTGTTAGGTAAGACATTGAACAAAGAATATCATTCCATAATTCAACTTATTCTAGAGTTGCTATTCCACCAAAGATGTGCTAAGCTTTATAATAAAAATGTGTCCACATCTTGTAGTCACTGTTGGACCCTCATCTTGTTATTTTTTAATAGGCTAATTTTCAGTAGGCTGCCCTTATGTTTGATAGATAATTGAGTTTGTCTCACAAAAAAAATTACAAAGTTAAGCCTTAAAAGTTACCTTGTGAAGTCATCTGACATTAGTCCAGTACAAAACGTGGAAGTTCTGCAAACATGATTATGTAATATCGAGTTTATATTAATATTGTATTAGGGCCCATAACTTTGACACAATTATAATTATATTTTTCATAAATTCAAAAAGTCCTAACAGTCACAAGGAATAACTTTGTATGACCTACTCCACTGCCCATTAAAATAAATGTGCAATCGTACTTATAGGACATAAGCTCATTATGAACCAAGTCTTTATTGTGCAGCATACCTAAGTATTTTTTTTCCCTTAAAGGGGATTCCGGATACGCCCAGCGAGAGTGCATGATGACTGATTCTGCAGGCAGTTCCAGATTCCCCAGAATCCCACTATACAGATCTCCACTGCAGCACTCGCAACACAGTAGAACACAGCAGTGGGGTCTTAAAAGCAAGGTGGTGCAGCTAGTCTTTGCCAGAGATGGTGCCACTTCGCGACAAGTGTTAGTGGAAATACTGTGGAGGGAATGTTGTCACCACAAATAATAAAAACTATTAAAATAGAAATATCGTTTTTATTTCTATATTGTCAGTCTAGCTCAAGTTAAAACACATTTATTTAGATAATTTTTTGTAAAAAAACAGCCTACCTATTTGTACTAGTAATAATACTTGCAACAAACGACTAAGCAGCTTTTAGCCCAAATTTAACTTATAAACTAAATCAGTATTCATTTGAAAATATTATTCACATCACAGCCTTATATTACCTAGTGATTACATTGATACTGATTGTGCTAATAAAGCCTTGCAACAAATGTCTAAGCAGAGCCTACTCCAAAATGAAAATTTCAAATGCTAATTTCGTCATTTAACGATCAATATGGACTTTTCAATCAACATTACCTAAATCATTGTGTTTGCGACATAGCAAAATTAATTTTTAGGGTTTGTAATATTGAACACAGCAAAAAGCTGCTCAAAATTTCATTTAGAAGTAGGTAGCCTTCGGCTATGATTAGCTTACAAACTAAATAATAACTAATTTAAAAATTAAACAAGACTTCTTTTGACTAAAACAAGTTTTAAAACTAATTATATAACACAAAATAAGAAATTACTTTTAAGAACATTGCCAAACCATTATTTATTAGAAATGAAATAAAATAAATTGGCGGCGCTAGTAAGCTGTTCACAGCCTCTTAAACATCATGGCGTTTTTTGATGGGTAACAGACATTCAGAGCAACAGGTCGATGTTTTAAAATTAATTATTACACAAAGAAGAAATTATTTACAAGACCATTGCCGAACCTTTTTTTTAAATTTACCTTAATTAGAAATGAAATAAAATAGATTGGCGGCGCTAGTTAGCTGTTCACAGCCTTATAAACATCATGGCGTTTTTTTTATGGGTAACAGATATTCAGAGCAACAGGTCGATGTTTAGGAGCTTCTCAAAGTTTAGAAGCGTTTAGCCGAGTACTTTTTCACCCGAGTACTAAACTAAACGCTTACTAATAAAAACTAAAAAATAACTTAACTCATAATAAAAATTTACAAATATATAAATATTAATTTTCTAGGCTCCTACTGTACATATTATGTCATAGTCATAGTTTGCAAAAAGATTTGGACAGATTATATGAATATTATAATAATAATAAACTCTTTTTAAATTTCAGAAAATGTTGTATCCTTTACAAGAAAGAAAAATAAAATAAATTATAATTATACACTAAATAGGGAAACACTACCAAGGGTTACCGAGATGAGAGACTTGGGTGTAACAGTTGACACAGAATTATCATTTCAGCCACATATTCAAAAAGTTACAGCAAAAGCGTATCATATGCTTGGCTTTATTTTTAGACAAAGTAGTAATTTTAAAAATCATACCACAGTATGTTTGCTATACAACTCTTTTATACGATCATCCCTTGAATATGCCTCCGTTGTACGGAATCCCCAGTATAATGTACATATTAATGCACTCCAACATATACAAAATAAATTCATAAAAATATTGTAATACAAATTTAAAAAACCTTTTAATGATTAAATATGCAAAAAATAGATTCCTTGTTCGTGCACAATTTTAATAATAGTTTTAAGGAAATAGATTTATTTTTCGAAAAATTTGCTCTTTTAAAAGAAGCATTGCTTTCAGTCACTAGCAGATGACAGACACCCCTTAGGCCTTGGCCAGACTGCACGCGCGGGCGCGGCGCGGCGTACAAAATGTATCCCGCGCCGCGTGCCCACTATGGACACTCAAATGAGAACACATAATATGTTTAAGTACAGTCTGGCCGAGGCCTTAGTGTCTGTCATCTGCTAGTGACTGAGAAAAGTACTGAGAGACTATGAGAGAGGTTATTGTCGCTATATTTACATGTAGTTAATATTACTTATAATAAAATAAAAATGTTATGATTAAGTTAAATATGTAACTCGTAGAGGCCTTCATTGTTAAAGATAAGTTGTTAAGCTAATTTGTATGTTTTTTACATTTGTAAAAACTTTTTTGGCTAACGAAATGTTTATTAACTTCTGTTTTATAAGTGTATAATATGCTGTATGTTTCCCTTAAATAAATAAAAATAAAATTTCCAACGCTTCTTCGGCTATCGTCACTAAGGCGTTAAAGCAAGCGCGCCCGATTTCTATCTATACGAAAACGCTGATCTTCGTATCTGCGTGCCCACTCTGGAGGGTCATCATAACGCTGCCTGCGGTCTGAAACAATAGAAATTTTTGATGGATTGTTTATCTATGTATGTTGACTTAAGAAGCTGGCGACCGGTCACCTAAAATGAGCCATACTAACGTATTACCAAAATGATTTGCAATTAGAACATTATTTTCTGTACTTGTGATGTTCGGATTAAGACAGTATTTATCTAGGTCGCCATAAAAAATAGTCCAAAATAATTACACAAATTAATCCGAATACATCACAAGTACAGTGAATCACGCTCAAATTTTTTATCATTTTGGTATAACGTTTGTATGAGAGGCTGACGTGTCGCCGGCGTCTTAATACCCAGCACGTAGCCATTATTGCTTCAATAAAAGCCTCTTCTTAAGAGGCCTATTACATCTCGATTGTGATTTTTGCGTTAAATGCCCATTTTCGCATTTTGTAGTAATTTTGCAGTTGTATTTATCGTTTTTATCGAAATAGGATAATAAATTCATTATAAAATCTTTATTCCTCGTGAAGTAACAATTACTCTGGTATTAATTTTGCTGAATAATATTATCGTAGATAGGAGATATTCACAGTTAACTTATATAGCGATTTTCGAAGTTTTTTGGTTTAGAATAAGATTTTTTTTCCTATATAAAATCAATGATATCTAAAAATTCCGAGGTCGCTACGCACTATTCGACTATATAAGAGATAACATTATAATTTTTTATTTCACTTGTTTAGAACAGTAGTTCAATCGATGAGCTCAAAAAAGTGCCTTCGCTTTATGAAAATCTTTCTCTGCAATTTTGGGTTTAATTAAAAAGTTAAGCAAAATTTACATAAAGCGAGGCCGCTACGCACTATTCCAATAGGTATTCTACACTATTCAATAAGTCATAATTGTTAATGTATTTTTGTTTCTGAGATCCATAACGCCGAAATTGGCCATTTTACGCAAAAATCACAATCGAGATGTGTGTGTGGCCTCTAAAACCATACAACAGTATTTATAATATAGTAGTTAGTACTTACATGGTCGAGGGTTGCGCCCTTGAGCCGTTCGATCCCGCCTCGGTCCAACTGCCACAGAGTCGCAGTACGGCAGAACCAGCATTTTTGGGCTAACAGAAAAAAATAAATTATTCCATGGTGATAACTATAAAATAAAATAATATTGAGTAGTCATTCGTATGCTTTATATAAGCTTAGTAAAAAAGTAAGCATAAAGGCTTTGCTAACTACCTATCATGGATATACATTGAGATACGGTGGCATGTTTTGAGGTAACGCAACCGACAAAGAAATTGTATATAGGTCTCAAAAATGCTGTATTAGAGCTATGTTCAACCTGAAACAAACAGACATAGCCCTACTTTAAAAATGACAAGATTCTTACACTTCCGTGTCTGTACATTCTTGAATGCGCTAATTTTGTCAAACTAACATTGAATTGTTTACATTTCTTTCATCTGCACAACTTATGGATAAACTTTGCAATGTTCTTTGTAAAACCGCGCTTATGAGTAAGAGTGTCTTTTGTAATGCACTCATGTCTATAAGAAGATATCAATAAGACACAGTGATAATAACTTTACGTTTAAGCAGAAATTTAAGACATTGTTGTTGGAAAAATGCTACTACACACTCAATGAACTTTTGACAGATAAAGATTTGTTTATTTTGACTGTATTTAATGATTTTTTTCTGACATTTTATTTAAATTTATTTTCAATATAATTTTAATAATATTATCTTATCATGCATGATCAATTTGTACTATCATTATTATTTCAATTGTAGTATAGTTAATTCAACCCATCATTGTATACTATCATGTGTTCAAACAAACAAATTTTCAGCTTTATAATAGTATAGATACATTTAGTTATATTTCTTTTACTTACATGATGTGCAGATTCTACCGTTGGAGGGTTCTGCACTGCAGTTACAGCTTGTGGGAGCTGCAAAAACAGAAAATAATGAGATCCATGGTGATAGCAACAAGGAATAGCTGGAATGTGACAATGATACATACATCACAAAAACCTCTATTTGATATCATACTGTTATTTAAAATACATTTATTTTTTGTTTCTTTTACTTACATTATGGGAATCCCCCAGTATTAGTAGTGTCCGGCTTTTTATAATTGAGAGTGGTTTTTTTGCTAGATCACCGCCAGTCCCACAGGCCTGTTGCCGGATATCAGTATCGCTTTCGGCTCCGGTATTTTAGTTCATGCCAATACTGAAAAATATAAAAGTAATAACAGCTATTGTGTTCTCTGTTTATTATTAATGAATGGTTAAAACTAGGTAGCTTTACAGTTTTCCACATATTAGAATAAAAAGAGGTAGATAGGTTATGTCAGTACTAATGTAATGTCAATAATGGACCAAAGCTTTACGATGTTAACATCCCATGAGTCTTAATTGTGTTGTTTCTACAGTGTCGTATTACACAGGACGGCATTTTTAAACTAATTTACGGAAACGAATATACTGACACTGTCTACCACAGACCGCCGTCCACAGAACACATGTCAACGCTTTTCTGAGACTATGCTAAGGTAAGCCAATTAGCAAAGTTTTCTGTTGCCAGTTTTTGGCACATGTAACGCATCTACCTCTTTTTATTGTAACATCATTGACTCACTCAACATCTCCCATGCTAGGAGCTAGGATATTGCGCCAAAACTCATCCACGCGCTGACTGGCCATGATATCTCCAAATTGGACTCTTTGTAATGCAACCTACACTCTCTGCCACAGACTACGAATCCTACGTAGCTATTTCTTACAAACTACATGTCTGTGATACGAGATCTTTTAGTACATTTTAAGGCTGTCGAAGTCGATAGGATGTCGTTACGAAGTAGTTGGTAATGTTAAGAGTAAGATATTACTCTCGCCTTTGGCACTGAATTTGTTTTGATATGAAATTACCAAGCAAAGATACACATTGAAAAGTTTATTTATTTAGTTTTCATCAATGACCTTTTGTTTTCATAATCTCACTTTACAGTCAATAAAAGTACACTGAAAGATTGTTTACACTTTGTGTTGTTTATTTTTATAATTTATCTACTATATTTTACTTACTTGTGTGTAAATTCGACAATTTAAATACTCTATTTTGTATTTTTCTTGCTGCTCTAATGAAAAACTATCAAATCAACATTGCGTCACATTGACATTTTATCTTTTTTGTCAGCCCCACAGAGTACTTTGTACCTCAACAACGCTACCTTTTGTCGAGTAGTAGAAAACTTATTCCGCCATCTAGGGTCCGGTAGCTGAAACTCTCGTTTCATTCGTTCCGTGCGTTTAGTTACTTAAAGATTTTTTACATGTTTTTAGTTTCAATTCAATGTTTTTATCAATGAAAGTTCACTTTTGAGGTAAAAATGATACAAAACATACACTGCTTTTTACTATTCGATGATTATTGTAAAATAAATCAAGGTTTCATTAAGTAACTTTCATAATAAAACGCAAATTCATGATACGTTTTTAAGTCATCGGTCTTCATGGAATGGACAATAATTACGCAATTCGAATTGACATGTTACGATCGATCGTCAATTGTAACGATCATCCATCCATGAACAACCTTACGCAATCGCACTTCTGATCCCATAAAAGTTTATTAAACTGAAAATCATTTAGGCGCACCCTGTTTGTCTGTAAGTACAAAATACAAAAATATTGACTTCAAAACCAGTTAAGGGTTATACAGACATACTATTTTTAGGGCCTTATGCAATCAGCCACCCAACATGTGACTTGTATTTCATGTCTTAACAAATCGTTTAAAATAATAAAATCATACATACACATACATATAATCAAGACTATTATCCCCGGAGGGTTAGTCAGAGACTAGGCAATGAGCACAGCGAAAGCAGTCCTCTACCATTTTTTTTTTATAAAGAGGAAGGCAAGCGAGCAGGCGTGTCACCTGACGGAGAGTAATCACCGCCGCCCATGAACAGCCCATGACCACATGGTTTAAGGAAGGAATAGGAATTGGGAGGAGGGGGGAAGGGGCCTCCGGAACCCTCACTGGTCGGACGAAACACAACAGCACCAAGTGCTATTATTTCACACCGAATATTCGTGAGGGGGTGGTATTACGCCGGGCGAGCCGGCCCAATGCGTGCTGCAACGCAGCGTGGCTCTACCACTCGGAATACCATCATAGTCCACTTTTCACCAAATAGCGACTGCACATGTGCTTAGCGGGTCAGGTGGTGAGCCCAATGCCGCTCTATACTGTTGGAAATATGTGCAGTCTTTAGTCCGTTAGTCGCCTTTGACGACGACACCCAAGGGAAGAGTGTGGGTGGTGGGTAGTATTCTCTCAACGATACACGACACGGTAAACCTTATAGAATCTAACATTATAGTTTAATATTAATTTATCAGGATCTCATGGAGGACGCGATTGAAGATAAGCTGGATCAAAGGCACTTCCCCTTCCTTGCTGGACGCGCACAGACTTCGGGGTACCAGGCGCCGACTAGGTAAGACACTTACATTTTCGGTACAGCCTGTATCAACAACAAGTCATAATGTTAAACATCACCTTTTTTTTATTGTTTTTTTGGCAACGGGTAAGCGCTTGGCCTTCATCTCACCTGATGGTAAGTGACGATAAGGCCGAAGGTGGAAGCGCGCTTCACCCGGAATCCTCAACCACTGAGGAACTGGCTATCTTATCTTAAACTGCCGGAACACAACAATGCTATAAACATCGTTGTTATGGTGACAGACTTAAATAAGATGGTGGTAGCTAGCCAGGCGGACTTAACAGCCCTACCACCAACCAAACCGAGCACACAAAGATGTACCCCCCGCTGGGAATCGAACCCGGGACCTCTTGGTCTGAAACCGGTAGCTTGCGCCACTAGACCACAGAGGCGGTTAAAAAACCTTGACATTTAATAAAATCGGTCTTTGGTTTTTGATCACCAACCTGCATTCGGCAAGCGTGGTGATTTAAGCCAATACTTACCCATTTATTGTAGCGACCCTCTGCCCAGCTGTGGGACAATATAATACCTAGGCTATATGTACTTTACTCTGCTATTAAACGTGTTTTTTTACAGTGTGCGTTATGGCCATTGGCATAAGGACAAAGCCCAGCAGACCATCAAAAATGTTCCCCGTCTTATCGTCTTTGTCGTGGGAGGTAAGATTTTTATGTTTGTTTACATTTACATAGCGAAGGCCGGTCGTAGAGCGATAACTCGCTAGTACGACCCGTATTTACTAAATTGTGTAACTTCTTTGTTTTTCATCATCACTTGATTTTTATTATAAACAAGAACTCTACAATCTCAGTTATCTGTCACACTAGTTCTTTTTCTATGTTTAATCAAGCTACCTTGTAAAAATTACTTTTTTAGAAAAATATTTGTTTTACTATTTTTCAACACGAAGAGTAGCACTAAAATGAATTTCGTTAATGAGTAAGAAAATAGTAATTGGCTTGTTCTTTCCTTATTTTATGCATACAAATATGTAACAATTTTCACTAATAACAGTTTGCTACACAACTCTACAAATATTTAAAGTACTTTTATGTATTTATAACAAAAGTCAAAGCATGAGTTTTATACAAATGTCATAGAACATTATTATTTTAATAAAAAAAATATCATTCAGCTTTACTTTTACTACGAAACTTTTAACAGTGATCGGCGGCCTTCTTTTTTTATAGAGACCGAATAAGTAAAACATGCCGTATTGTCTACAGGCATTTGTTTCTCGGAGATCCGCTGCGCGTACGAGGTGACGGCCGCGGCGAAGAACTGGGAGGTGATCATCGGCTCCTCCCACATCCTCACGCCCGACACTTTCCTCGCGGACCTGAGCTCTCTCACCACCTAAACCTTTTCAACCTTTTTCGAAGTTCAATCTTAGTAGCATAAAGTTTTAGCCATTGTTATCTGATAAAAGCGTACGACTGTATTTCAAAAGTTACGAGATCAGTATTTGCTAAAATTCTCTTGATGTTAGAATGACTAATATTGGGACAATGTAGCACATCAGGTTTATTGTGTGTGTGTGTGTGTGATCTAAATTACAAAACTTACCACGACGACGAATTCCAAGTTTCTATTTTTGAGAAAATTTTAAGTTTGGGTTTGCCAGTTAAAATTATTTCATTCATATACCGGAGCATAAAATTGATTTCGATTTTTTTTGTTAGTTTTTCTTTATTAATGTTTTTCGATACAAATTATGACTTGATGATTTGGAGTACCTAATTAGGTATAAAACGGTCTTTACTAACTTTTTAGAACTTAAAATACTTATCGTTTTGTTATTTAAATCAAGTATTAATTTCATAATTTCATTCATTACATCGTTATAATAGATTTTCTGAAAGTTCTGTTAGTTGTATATAATGTTTTTGTTATATTATTATAAGATATCTTTATAGTATTGTTAGAATATTTTAAATTTATGTTTCGTTTTTAAGTATAGTATTTGTTATAAATATTTTATCGTAAGTTAAAACTTACTTAAATTATGAAAAGACAAACAATATTATCATTAATAGTAGCAGGTAAGCAAAAAGAAAATCGTACGTCAATAAAAAATATAGATCTCGAGGAAAACTAATACCTTTTCACAATATTATATTACCAACTTCATAATCTTAATCAAATTTCGTGTGTTTTAGCTGTAACATTTGCTTCCTTTCCATCATATTTTAATGCCAAATGATAGATCTTAATTAAACAAAGCTTACGCGAACTGTTTGTTGTTATTATAATATTTAACTGTTCGCGCGCCGCACGGTCTAAGGTGCCCCAACGTCTTCAATTTAATAACTATGCACATGCACTTAAAGTACTTACATAAAATCTAACCGAATTATTCATAAAAACGTCAAAAAATATCGCGTTTTGTCTTTGTCATTCTAATAAAACCAAAATTGAATTATTTCTTGTTTGAAGTTTTTGTGGATTAGTATTTGTCTAATTAGGCTAATTTCTGAGGATAACAATTTTCAAATAACGATACCAACGGCTTTGGTCCAAACGCGCAAAAGCTTAGCCGCGGCATTACTGAAACTAAGCCTAATAGTAGTTTATATTTCGCTAGTATTCACTAATTCTTACTATTTATATCGTTATATCTACCTTAGCAATATATTGTTTTGGCAGATCTAAGTATTTTAGACGTGTTTACATTCCGGTATTATATTCATGCACTTGATGCAAAAATGTTATCTTCCATTATTTGTAATTATTATTATTGTAACCCATGGTAATAACTTACTATGCAATATTAAGTTTATTGATTACAAGATATAACAAATAACATTCAACCATACAAACAAAATAAAGCGAAACAGACAGTCCACAACCGAAGATCAATAACAGAAAATCCAAGATTCAATTAAATTTGACTAGAATCATGGGTACAATATATTAGTAATATTATCGGAAGATTTATTTTTACATCACTTTCTTAATGTAGATTAGCCAATGGGATTACACCATTGAATCTGTCATGTAAAGGTAGCTTTGTGAACAATGGCTAGTTTCTGCCTTATAAAATTACTTAGTGAATTAATTGAATTGTTAGTTGACTTCTATTGGAAATGTGTAGTGTGGAATAATATATAAAAAAATTCTTGGATAAATCCGTAAAAAAATAAGTACCTACTATGAATAATTAGAACAAAAAATGTAATAACAATAGATTTCATGACTACTTTTTAGATGTAATTTAATTTAATCAAATACCTAAATAGTTTTAGTTATTGTGATACGCGTATGAGCATAATTATTTATAGAAACAGGTTTTCAAACAATTTATGTCGCCGTTACAAGAAGTAGGTATAACTAATTAAACAAATATTGTAAGGAATGTTTCGACTACTGTTTGATTAGTTGTCGTGGCTCATAGAAATATCGGTATTCAAGTGTTAAACGTTTCATTAAATTATTTAACCATCCTTTAGTTGTTCATTAATTGTTTACGTTCTTCGTGTTAACTAATCATGTGATGTGACTGTTATCTTATATAAACAGTGTCAATCACCTTTATTTGCGTGACCCAGGGGCTATCTCCGCTATTGCATAAAACTACTGAATCTGAACCAGTCAGTTGCCGACAGTCGTCCAATTGTCTTCACTGATTTCACTATGGCTCGTGATCTTGTCGTTCTCGCTTACTCCGGTGGATTGGACACCAGCTGCATCTTAAAATGGTAAAGTTATAAGTCTTTCTAAAAACACTTATCATAGTCCATCACACAGCTATTCGGTTTTAGGCGACTTTACAGCTTACGTTTTGTCCGTCCTGGACACGTTCCTATTACGGGCATGCTTAAGTCTTTATAATACAAAAAAAAATATTTCGGGCATTACCCATAGTGTTTGTAGCAAAGGTTAAAAACCTTGTTAATAAATTAAAACAACTGACAAATATTTTTAATAAAGGTTTCATTGTTATCCTCATCAAAGGCGCTAACTATTAAAAATATAGGTTAGTGAAATATATAGGGGATAGTGTTTGGAACTAGGTACCTATTACAGTGATCTTATAACTCTTACACCTATATGAATGCTGCTCAATCTGTAAGTAATAAAAGCTATCATTTTAATTTCAAACTGTATCAGTCTGTTCGGAATTTTGCTGGGTTTGGGTATCTATACTATACCTACTCACGCAAACGTAGTCGCTAGTGTGGCTAGCTATGGTATCTGCTTACCTGGATAACACTTTGAAGACCATGTACACACGTCAGATTAACCTACCCAAAACTGTCAAATTTCTCTAATGAATATTGATCCTTAAAAGTAAACGATAAAGTTCAAAATTGATTGTAGAAATTTGACAGTTTTGGTAGGTTGATCTGCGCCGTGTGTACCTCTCACTCAAGGGTGTCAACACAGATTTACTACCTCAGGTGAGAAAGACAGACAAAAAACATTTCTTTCAACGTTTTGCTAGGTATCTTTGATTTTTATTTGAGCGTTGTTACCGCAAATAATAAAATATTACGAACAGATTTACTAATCAGAGATACAGACAGATGAACCACTATGATGTGGTGAGGTCTAGTGGCTAAGCCACCGGTATTAGACCTAGTATTTACATCTTGGTGGTAGGGTTCGTTCAATTCGCCTGGCTAGCTACCACCATCTTGCGTAAAGTCTGGCGCCATAACAACAATGTTAATATGATTGTTGTGTTCCTTTAGTTAACAGATAAGACAGCCGTTCCTCAGTGGTTGAGGATTCCGGGTGAAGCGCGCTTCCAACTTCGGTCTTATTCCCACTTACCATCAGGTGATGGAAGCCAAGTGCTTACCTGTAATAGATAAAAAGAACCTAATAGTAAAGTTCCTTATGGGAGCTACTAGATCCACGTCCAGGAAATTTCATTTATTATTTAACCTAAAGTACAGATTAATCATACTCTAAGATGATAAATAACATTGATTCAAGTACTTATTGTTTGCATAAACATTATTCAAAAAACGGTATCTTTCTATTTGGTTAATTGAGCGCAGTGAATCAGAGAGTATACACTCGTGATGATGATGCAAATGTTTATTTTATGCTATGATATAATAATTGTTTTACTAATTCTCATCACGAGTAATTACAAAAGATTCCTACTTTGTAGATAACCCGGAACTCTATTTTGTTTGGTCTGTCACAATTTATAGAGCTTTGTTTATTTTGCTACAAACATAATTATACGATGTTATTTAATATGTTGTTATATATCTAATGTTTATAGCAAAATAAATGTGATATTAATGCTACGAGAATAATTTAATTGATTAACAAATTTTCAAATGGAAGAATGGGTTGTCAAGTCCGAAACTTTAAAAATCGTTTAAATCAGTGTACCAAATATTATTTCAATGATGACTATAATGTCCTCCCTCCCAGACGTATTCGTCGATGGCGACCCCCTTAGGTAGTGTTAGCGTTAGCCTGGACCCTTGCATGGGCGCGAGCGTGACTTGCAAAACCAAATTTAGTTTAGAAAGTCCTGTGTTACATGAAGCACAATAAAGAGACCCACTTTCATCATAAGTCTAGTTGTAAAAGGGCTTGGGTCGAGTTTTTCGAATCTGGCAAATAGCTGTGCAGGCATGGTATACCCGTTGATTTGGCAAGAAATACAGATATTCCACCAGCCGATAATAGAGGAATCTTGTTTTAGGTTAATTTAAAAATCATCGATATAAAATGAGAACCGTTATTTTACTTATAGATTTTAATTAATGAGCAATATTTCCTCATTCCAACTTTTTAAGGTTGATCCAGAAAAACTATGATGTAGTTTGTTATATGGCTGACGTCGGCCAAGACGAAGATTTTGAAAAGGCAAAAAATAAAGCTAAAGCGATTGGGGCGAAAGATGTGAGTAACGTAACTAACAATCTTATATTTTTTTCACCTGTGGTGATTTCGTTTGTTATATTATACTTAAGTATAAGTAATTTATACCTAGTTACCTGAAAGAAACTTAGGATAAATTATCATAGTTTACACTGTAAATGTTATTATCATCAGGTAATCGTTGAAGACCTACGGGAAGAATTCATCAAAAGCTACATGCTACCCGCCGTCCAGATGGGATTGGTCTACGAGAGTCGATACTATTTGGGTACGTCGTTAGCCAGACCTTGCATTTCTGTCGGAATTGTGAATGCTGCAAAAAAACTAGGCGCTAAGTAAGTAAAGGCTATTTAGACAATACTTAACATAAAATAGTTTTATAGGCAATCTGCAGCAGCAGATATAGCAGATTTTTTATGGTTAATTATACATTTCCTGGTGTCCATTAAACAATCTAAGTTCAGTTTGAGCTAGCAATTTTTTTTGCTTTTTGGAGCCACCATCAGCAGCTACCGACTTACTTATATTTTATTATTTACAGGTACATCTCTCACGGTGCAACAGGAAAAGGAAATGATCAAGTCCGTTTTGAACTAAGCGTATACTCACTGTGGCCAGAGGGCAAGGTAATCACAATATAAGACAGGGGCGTTCTTGGGTTTTGGGTGGTGTAGTTAAATCACTCGCGCTTACTCAGTTAGATAGTCTCATCTCATAATGCCAACTTCGCAAAATGCCAACCGCTCGCAAAACCTGTAGGTCACGTGATAGGTTAGACATTTAAGACAATCGCGAAGCGCAGCGTAGCGATTGTCTTAAATTTCGAGGTTATTTTTTTTATTAGACAACAGAAATCTTGGCATTCTGAGAAGTTGTTCATTTTGCGAGCGGTTGGCATTTTGCGAAGTTGGCATTATGAGATGAGACGAGTGTATTGGTAGGTATTGTTGTGTTAATGGTATGGTAGGTGTCAGGCTTATTTTAAGTCTTAACAATAAAAGCATTAAGCAATGGGAGAAGCAGTTCTTTGATATTTGAAGATTTCTGGTGAAGAACGCTTCCAGCACCTCCGGTCTTATAACTGCATTTACCCACAGCGAAGAGATAAGGGTCCCTGAACACGGGCCACCGGCCACAGCCACAAAACGCCGCCACCTATTTTCCTGTAGTTTTCATATATTTTAGGGACTCACCGCACACGGTTGCCGCCGGTGGCCGCCACACGCTTCTCGTGGCGGCGTTTTGTGGCTGTGGCCGGTGGCCCGTGTGGCGGGACCCATAATAATAACCAAAGTATTAAAAAAAGGTCAATAATAATATCAAGAGCCGTGTCTCGACTCGTTAAAACAATACTACCACCTCCTCTTTCCTTGGGTGTTGTAAAAGGCGAGTAACGGACTAAAGACTGCACATACATCCAACAGCACAAAGTGGCGATGGGCTCACCCAGGTGGTAGCCGATGTAGCGCCCGTGTGCAGTGCATACCCTTCACCATATCTAATGCCTCCTCTGTTGACAGCATCAGATTCACATTTTTATTTATGTAACAAGTATAAGTAGACTAAAATATATTTTTGTTTTACCAAAGTATTAAATTCTTTTAGGTCATAGCTCCATGGCGTCTACCAGAATTCTTCGATAGATTTCAAGGACGAACTGATTTAATCGAATACGCTAAAAAGGAAAATATTCCAGTGTCAGCTACTCCAAAAGCCCCATGGTCTACCGATGAAAATATAATGCACATAAGGTGATAAATATTGATATTTGATCATGTGGATTTATTTATAGCTAAGTTTTACTTTTCGCGAATCCAGATGTTTTGACACAACTCAAATATTTATGTGCAAACATGTCGATCCATTGCTCCGTTTTATTAATATAGCTACATTGATACTAATTATTAATGTGGCCTTGCTTAATTTTAAGTTACGAATCTGGCGTGCTTGAAGACCCAGCTGCTATTCCTCCAAACGGGATTTACAAAATGACTCGGGATCTGCTGCAGACAGAAGATTATCCAACCGTCATTGACATTAACTTCGAAAAGGGTGAGCGAGACCATCTATCAATACTAGGGAGGGATTTTGCGAAAATATCGTCATTTTAATTTCTCTTAAGAGGGTTTACGCATTTCGGTTTTCCATACAAACTTCAAAGTCGAAAGTTTTTAAAAACCAATGAGACAATTTTGATGAAACTTTGCATGCTGAAGTAAAACACAGGGATCTAAATAGTTTGTTGAAAACATTTTTAATAAACGTTTATCTAGCTGAGTTAATGCGATTTTAAGTCCACTATAGAAAGTTAAAAATCGCAATAACTCAGTTAAATAAACATTTTTTTTAAATGTTTTCAACAAACTATTTAGATCCCTTTGTTTTACTTCAGCATGCAAAGTTCCATCAAAATTAGCTCATTGGTTTTAAAAAAATTCGACTTGGAAGTTTGTATGGGAAACCGAATGGCGTAAACCCTCATAAAGTACCGACGCCAACAGGTCAACCACACAATGTATAATTTTTTCATAAATTTTGAACTTAAGGATCAATAAGATTAATCGGCTAGAGTTTGACAGTTAAGAGGCCTATTACATCTTAACTGTGATTTTTGCGTAAAATGGCCAACTTTGGCGTTATGGATCTCAGAAACGAAAATACATTAACAATTATGACTTATTGAATAGTGTAGAATAGCTATTGGAATAGTGCTTAGTGGCCTCGCTTTTTGTAAATTTTGCTTAACTTTTTAATTAAACCCAAAATTGCAGAGAAATATTTTCATAAAGTGCGCGAAGGCACTTTTTTGAGCTCATCGATTGAACTACTGTTCTAAACAAGTGAAAGAAAAAAATTATAATGTTATCTCTTATATAGTCGAATAATGCGTAGTGGCCTCGGAATTTTTAGATATCATTGATTTTATATAGGAAAAAAATCTTATTCTAAACCAAAAAACTTCGAAAATTGCTATAAATTAACAGTGAATATCTCCTATCTGCGATAATATTATTGAGTAAAATTTATACCAGAGTAACTGTTACTTCATGAGGAATAAAGGTTTTATAATGAATTTATTATCCTATTTCGATAAAAACGATAAATACAACTTCAAAATTACTACAAAATGCGATGCGCCGGCCGTCCGAATTCAACTTATGCTCACAAAATGGATATTTGTAATATTATGCACTAATTTATTATCCTATTTCGATAAAAACGATAAATACAACTGCAAAATTACTATAAAATGCGAAAATAGGCATTTTACGCAAAAATCACATTCGAGATGTAATAGGCCTCTTAAGGGTAGGTTGAACTGCTGGCGCGTAAACGAATATGTCCATGTGTAAACGTAACTGACCCTAATTTTTAATATAACTTTAATACCTATGCTGTTACTTTGTCGGTGATTCAATAAATAAATTAATAATTCAAACGCTAGACTCAGTCGAGATGATATAATAGCAACTAAAAACGTTCTGTAAAATAGAATTTAATCAATTTTGAGAAAAAAGCTGTACTTACTTAAAAGCTTTCTTCCGTTTTCACATTGTGTTGATGTTGATGAAATGCGTTTTTTTAATGGCAGGCTTACCCGTGTCGGTACAAGTTCCGAGTGGCCAGGAGAAGGCGCTGGTCATCACGAGCGCGTTGGCGATGGTGGAAACGCTGAACAAACTGGGTGGCCAACACGGTGTGGGACGAATCGATATTGTCGAAAACCGCTTCCTTGGACTGAAGGTATAAGTAGTAAGAATTAATATTTCTAATTTCTTTAAACCTTATTTAGTATAAGTACAACGTGTAAAAAAATAAGCAATAAAATTTGAGCAGCCTACATGTTTGGTGATAACTGTTTTTTTTTCACAAATAATAGGTCGCTGAGAAATTTATGTTTTTTAGACAAAAAGGAGATCAAGTTTTTGTTTAGACTCTTCAGGTTACAACCCTGAAGACGGGGCGCTTGCGTTTGTCAATCAATAACAAAATAGGGTTGAACAAAATGTACATAACACTTAAGTGAAAAAAAATTTACTTACACTTAAGTAAATAAATATTTACCACATTTAATGGTGATATTTAGGCAGTGAAGTCTTAACAGGGTATAAAATATGTACCCACCTTTAAATATTGTATAAAATGTCGGATAATATTGACACAAGTGCTGATTTTAGTTTGACTCCAGTTTACTAACCCACTTACATAAATGATTTGCCTAATGCCTTATGAATATTTTTGCATCATATAATTGTGCAAGTCGTGCAAATGAATGCAAAAGACACAAAAGTAGCATAATCTGCCGATGCAACACAAGGTTTTCTGTATTTTGGTACCTATCTAACTTGTACTAAAATGTATAAGTCATACTTTTAATCTCATTGTTTCTGTTCAGACTTGAATCAATCCCGCTTTATGTACCACATATTAATAAAAATGCTATTTACAATAATATTTCTTTTTTACCTAATTGTATCATAAACACTTATGATCGCATCTAAAACCGCCAGAAATGTAGTGTATCGACAAATAATATATTTTGCAGTCAAGAGGGCTGTACGAGACTCCAGCAGGCACAATTCTGCATGTGGCACATCTGGACCTAGAAGGCTACGCTCTTGATAGAGAAGTTCTTAGGTAAGAGTACGACCTCTTGTCTAGGTCTTATAAGCTAAAGCATTATAAAAAAATTAATATACTTACTCTCGTTTATATATTCTGTTAATTTCAGAATCAAAAAGTATCTACAAGATAAGATGGCTGATTTCGTGTATAATGGATTTTGGTTCTCACCTGAAGCTAACTTCACTAGGTCATGCTTGGAACAATCGCAAGACTTAGTGAACGGCACCGTAACGCTTCAAATATTCAAAGGAAATGGTAATTAGTTCTGCTTTACATGGCCACTTAGTGATTATCAATTAGACCACTTTTCCAATCGGATAATGTATTGGTGCCTGTATAAACTCAGTCGTTTATGTAAATTAATTGTTAAGCTACCGGTTACAGTCACAGAAGAGGTCCCCGGGTTCGGTACACTGGGGGAATTTTACATATAAGTATTTGTACTCTGTTTGGTACTCGTTACTACCGGTTTCTATCACCCTAACATAGTTGTGTTCTGACAGTTAAAGAAAAGACCCCACGCAAATGAGCCTCAGACCACAGCCACCGCTGGCAAGCGACAGGCAGTTTTTCATACTCGTACGTCTTATGTAGCTAATTGCGGCCACTCGCGACTTACGGCAGAAATTAATATTTCATTCAATCTGTTGTTTTGCCTACTAGAGTTACAAAGGACTATTACCAATTTGTACGGGCAACTGGTGCCTTTTTTTAAACGGCGGCGGTCATCCAAATGTTATTTTTTTTGTATAAAAAATACGAGGAACAATAAATATTAAGAAACCATACTGTTAAACTTACTGTGAGCCGAGTTATAAAGGTTTTAAACATCTAGAAAATTATAATTAATGAATAAAATTCTGGTACATTTTTACTTCAGCAGTGCGATTCTAGCAGCGGCTGCCTCAGCGCTGAGAATTGACTCTGTCTCTTTCATATTCATAGAATTGGAAAGAGACAGCAGATCACAGCCATGCGCGCAGCGTCTATGTGTCGCTTAGAGAATCGCATAGCAGATTTTGCTGAGCTGTGTCTCAAAAAATTACATTTTAGATAGGTATACCTACTTAGTTTTCGTAATATTTCATAACTACCCAACGTTTGTAAACATATTACCTTCTATATTTCTTTAATATGATATCATATGAGTCCAGATTACGAAAGCCAGGTCGTAACAACGGGTGTGTAATGTTTGATATAAATACTTATGATCTAACGTTCATTTGATATAACAACTAACTTGATATAATAAACATTTAATATAATTTTAGAATCTATAATTTCATGTGATATAATGTCCACATGATATAATAAACATTTGAAATAATAATCTAATGGTATAAAACTTTATTCATATAATACTCAGACCCAAAGGGCACCATCCAAGAAAGCAAGCAAGCAGCATGCGAGCAAGCATGCAGCATGCTAGCAATCATGCAGCATGCAAGCAAGCATGCAGCCGCAAGAAAGCATGCAGCGTGCAAGCAAGCATGCAGCGTGCAAGCAAGTATGTTGAATGCAAGCAAGCATGCAGCGAGCATGGTTTCTTTCACGGCTTCGGCGCTGCGAGGCTCTGGCGGTCCCACGCGAGCTTATCGTCGCAGTTGGCTTACGCTCACCACCGTAGCTTCGGCATGCTGGCCGGCTCCGCCGGCCAGCCTCAGCCACGGCATTGAGCGTTAAAGCCACCTGCTCCTCAGCTCGCGGGCCGCCTCGCCCCTCCGCGCCTACGCGGGCTTAAATTACACTCTAGCGTAGGGCAGACAAGTCTACGTGGAGTCGGTTTTGCCGCGATTCGTTTCTGTCACTGACTTTTGTGGCACAATTTTACCAAAAACACAACATATTAACTTTTAAAGATTTTTTTTAAAATCAAATTGGGTTTAAAATGCTAATTTTATTTTAAAGTAAAAAATATATCAAATGAAGTTATAGAATATGTTATTATACCAATATAGTTTATAGAAAAAGTAGTTATAGAATATGAGTATTATATTAAATGACTAGTATACGTAATGTTGTTATGGGAAGTGTATTTAGATCAAGTAAAAATTATATCCAATGAACGTTATGTCCTTTGTAATTAGTTTATATGTCATTATATGAAATGATACGCACCCCGTAACACACTCTTAGAAACACTTCGAAAACGCACACATACGCCACAAAGGTAGTTAGTGAGTGACAAATGTAATAAAATAAATGGAAAGGGTCAACTCTGACGATGACTGAAAAGGAATTCCTGGAATATTTCCTACATTGTTATTGACCCGGAAGGCCGAGCGCTTCTATAAAGGCCAATCACAATGCAAACAGCCAGGTAGCCAAAGAAATACTGACCAAATACAAAATAAAGAAATAAAATCAGAAAATAAATCAAATAGCTAGAAAATACAATGTCATATTTTTTATGTTTGAAGTCATAAGTAGGTATAACTCAAGTCCGGACTGAGGATACACTAATCAATGTTTTACACTTTTTTGTTTGTAATTATCACCTGTATTAGTTAACATGGGTTTCATCGACCGCCGCCGCGACAAAAAAAGACACCAATTTTTGGCAATGGCAATTATAAAATTCTTAGTACTTCACTACCATTAAGTGCGATATATATTTAATGTATTATGGATGGATTATAAGCCTAGTTAAGTACCCAAGTAACACATCAAAGCAGTATAACAGCCGCATTACAGCATTCCTGTATCGTTATCGCATTTTGAGTTTTGTTGTATAGTAGCATTACAAAGGTGTATACGGCTACTGTAATGCTTATTTGGGCACAAATTATACGACTTTAGATCCTATATAGGTGTGTAAATAGTTGTTTAATTGCATTACAGAGGCATTATATTAGCATTATTGTGGTCAAGGAAGGTAACAATTGAATTAAAGAAGCATTATTATGGTCAATGAAGTTGCTAATCGCATTATAGAAGCACTAAGCTAGCAATATTTTTGATAATGAAGATGTTCAAAGCATTAGACGAGCTATTAAGGTGTTCACAGTTCAAACTTAATAAACCCTACATCATTGCAAAAACATCTCTAACACCACGGTACAAATGTTTAATATATTGACGTTGTATTTAAACCACTTTGGCTCGCATTATAATAATGGACGAAGACATGTCAAAACGCTTGATTGTAAAAACAAAATTTATAATAGGTACTGTGTTACTTTTTGTCTTTTTGTTATTTCATGGCATCAAATATGAATGCGCAATGTAGTTTACTGTAAATGTCTATAAGTTTCAATGAAAATTTTTACGCGCCTTCGATATTTTGTGGTTTTGATCTAAAATGTTATATAAAGATATGTGTGGAATAACCAAAACAATTGTGTATTTTTAGTATAGAACGTATTTTGCATAATTAACATAATAGTGTTGGTTGGGCACTACATTAAATTAGGTTTTATCTTTGTTTTATAGGTTTATTGCTTTTATAAATAGGTTCGAATGATAATATTTTAGGTTATAAAATATTTATAAAATGGCGTCTATCTATAGCAGCCCGGTGAGCCTTTAAAAAAGCTAATTAATGCCGCCAGCAGTAGTAACTGGCCATACGCATTATTGTAATGCGTATGGCCACATGTATAGTCACGTGTATTTCATTAAAGAGCTGTACAACTGATCATTAAAAATGCAAACATTACATTGATTCACGTTTATTAAAGTGCTATTATACAACAAAAGGCACTAAAAACAGCTCAAAGCTGTACAATAGATTTAAGGAGCATTATAACGGTACAACTTTATGCCATTAAGCAGCCTTAAGCATTTATCTATTATTGTTAATCCAAATGCACTTAATACAGTTAAAAGCTGTATATCTGCATTTAGAATTACTGCACTACAACTGAAGGCTTTACAGAAGCATTTTGATATGCCGTTATACAGTGTAAAGCATCATAAAGGTTTTGAAATGCCAATATGAGGCCTCAGAGATGCTCGGTGAACTTATTTATGAGTTTATACGGGCCTTAAGTTGTACATTTTACTATTCGTTTCTTAAAATGCTTTCTTGTGTTACTTGGGTAGTTACAATGAGATATTATGTACTATAGGACTGTAAACTAGTTACAATAATATAATTATGGATTATAAGACTAGTAAACTAGTTACGATGTTCGCAATAACTCGGTCATTCTGTTTTCGTTTTCAGTTACTATTTTGGCTAGGAAGAGTTCAACTAGTTTGTACAATCAAGAATTGGTATCCATGGACGTAGCTGGTGGTTTCTCTCCAATAGACAGCACTGGGTTCATCAACATCAATGCTTTGCGTCTTAAGGAATACGCAAGATTTGTTAAGCAACGTGAAACGCAACAGTAAAGTTTTCTGTAAATAGACAAGAAATTAAAAAAATATAAAAATATAATAAAATGTTTTTAATTTTGTTCATTGCCGTGGCTTTATCTAAAGGCGCACACGGTTTATTCGCAAAATGTAAAGTCAAGTCAATTAATAGGTAGAAAATGAGTGTGGCAGTGACTTTCCGAAAATCGAATTTTACTGCAAGCGATTTTTGCTTTCGCTTCGCATAATTTCTCAATTTTTTATTGTCTGTGGATTTTTTTCCCGGAGGATAAATTTCTGAATATAACTTAAAGACAATGGGCGATTTTCTGACAGCCCAAATTAAAAAGTAAAAATTAGTTCAAAACACCCGATAGATGTCGTTTTATAAAAGCCGGCCACCAGCCGTACCTACCTAAGGGCTGTAATAAATTCTACACTTTTACTTGTCTACCAAAAGAATAAAAAAATAGTAAGTCCTTTACTTATTTATATTCAGGACATCCAGAACCTATTTCTATTTTGGAATAGAATAAATATTACGCAGCCATACACGTGCTCTTCATGAACCCGCCGTTTACCATGCGCCATACTAATCTATGCTAAGCGCCATCTATGAAGTCATTTACAAACCAATTTCTTTTTTTTTTGATCTCGACAAAATCGCCCATTATCTATTCTCAAATATTCCTAGTCACGTAATTTACACATTCGCTTACGTGATCACTAGGAAATATTACATTACGCAATGTTTCCTATCTAATTTCTATGCTATTTTTAAAAAAAGTGGTAACATTTAAAAAAAAAAATTTATCAACATCCGGAAAAAAACTCAGAAAAAGATTAGATTAGGTAATGCAAAAAGAAAAAAGCTCTCTCAACCTCTGGAAAAACATATCAGGCAACGATTTTGATTAAGAAATTATACGAATGCAAAAATCGCTTGCAGTATAATTCTATTTTCGGAAAGTCATCGCCAAACATGTATACCTTACACACTTACGTTGTGTGCGTGTGTGTATGTGAGAGCTGATTATACTATTGGTGTGACCAGCTTTTCTGTTTCTTGATAAGTAATGGAAAGGAGTTGCAGGGTAATAAGTTTATTGGCTTGGTTAACAGTTGCAGTCTTGAAGTTGCAACACTTAGTCATTCTAATAAAGATAAAAGGCAGCAAGTATGAGGGATGACGCTGTGCGAAAGCTGTTTGCACCTTGATCTTTGAGGCTTTGAATGCGCGCTTTTGTGCCATAGAATGATAGCTAGCAGACGTTAAGATTTCGCGGTGCATCAATAGGGAAGATTTTAACACGTAAACCTTGGTCTTCGATGCGTTTAACCACTAGATTGTTTCGCGGTACTATAGCACCGCGAACAAAAGATTGTCGCGCGGTGCTACAGGACCGGGCCGATCGCTCTTCGATTTCGACCCATCCGGCAGGTTTTTTTATATACAGCCACACCAAAACCTCTTGGGTAATTTTGATTATAAATTTGGCAACACTAATACATCAAAAAAAAGTAGAAAGGGCCTGTGATTGGTAAGGATGATTATATTAGAGCGGGGCGTGTCCCGTCCGGGCCCGGACGACGCCGCTGACTTGAGACGCTGCATACATTTTGTCTCAGAACATGCTTTAGATTATTGTTTTGAGCATTTTGTATTCTTATTAGAGCGGGCCGTGTCCCATCCGGGCAGGACGGGACACGGATCATGCACGGTGTAATATGAACTGCTATGAGACGTTGCATACAAAATGTAGGTATGCAACGTCTCAAATCAGTGGCGCCGTCCGGATCCCGTCCGGGCCCGTACGGGGCACGCCCCGTGCACGGCCCGCTCTAATGTAAATCACCCTTAAGAAATAATTTTGAAGAATTTATGTCAGTTCAAGCCATACTTTTTTTTTGTGTGTGAAATACTCTCAGAACAATAATCTCAAATACTCTCAGACATTAGGTCTTCCTCTCGAGAAACGATTTAAAATACGAGATCTGGTCAGAGACATCTCCACTAGAAGAAGTATGGTCATTCGAGAGTTTGCTGCCTTTTTAGGTACGCTTACCGCTGCTTGTCCAGCAATAGCCTACGGTTGGGGGTATACAAAGCAGTTGGAAAGAGCGAAGTATCAAGCTCTGGCACAAAGTAATGACAGCTCCCAGCTAGCAAAATACCCTTAGAAACGAAAGCTTTTAAGAGCTATGTCCTTAAATAAATTTTATATACGTTCTGATTAAGATAGAGACTCTAATAATGGCATATCATAAGTCTATTTAAGCTATAAGAGCATATATACTTGTAAAAAGTACTTTTAGAAGTATATAAGAAAACGAGAAATGACATCAATAAGACCAGTAGCGTTATAAACGCACTCTGTAAGCCTAATTCTTAATTAACACTTATACATGCACTATGTAAGTCCACTTAATCTTAAAAGTGACTTATCAAAGTATTTTATTAGATATCGGCTGTAACACTTATAACTTATTCTTACAGACGTATATAAGCAAACTTTATATAATGTTTATTAGAGCAATAGTATTATACACGCACTTTATAAGCCTAATTGCCCTTGAGTCTTAATTAACACTTATACATGCACTTTGTAAGACCACTCAACCTTAGAAGTGACTTTACTAAGTGTTTTGTTAGATATCGTCTGTTACTTATAACTTATTCTTAAAGATGAATATAAGCTTACTTTATAAAACATTTGTAAGAACAGTAGTATTATATGCGCACTTTATAAGCTTAATTACCCTTGATTCTTGATAAACTGTTATGAATGCATTTTGTAAGATCACTCGATCTTAGAAGTGACTATTGTTATAGATAGTAAAGAGTACTAGCACGTCAAATGTCTTAGAAACTAGATAATTGCAATTAGAATTCTAATGCATTGCAAAAAAGTCAAAAGGTGGTCGACCAGGAACTTCCCTGTTTGTCTTTTAGCCTACTTTTACTTTAATAAGGAACCCTAAAGGTTATGAGCAATGGATAGCCGCGTGGATTAAAAAATGTGGTTGAATGTGATTTTGGAAGTGCGGTGTAAACCTTAAACAATGGTAATGCACTTATATTGGTTCTGTTAAAGCCACTATAAGGCATGATTGGTGATAATAGCGACATTTCCATATTTTTCATTTTTAATATAATTTTTTTATTATTAAAGATACATTTATTTATTTATTTATTTATTCAAACAATAACACAACATTACAGTATGACACCAATACGCTATGCTATACATAAAACAGAAATTAAAATTATAACAGGAAACTAATATAAAACAACAGCAAAAAATAAAAAGCTAAACATAAAAAGAAAAAAAAAACTGAACATAGTAATGTAAAATATTACAAAAAATAAATAAAATATAAGTATATAAAAAACTATTATTTATCTAACAAATACTACTATTATTCACACTATCAATTATCTCACAATACCTCAGACATTCTTCGCACACTTCCCTCCATCTGTCAGCAAACAGATCACACCGTGGTGAAGATACCAGAAGCTGATTTAATAAATTTAAAGCTCGAATGAGAGGCGAGTGCGAGTGCGCAACAGTGCGCGTACGAGGCACAGCTAGTAAGGCGTGACTAAGGGGTCTTAGTGAGTATTTGGGTACTTCAGGAACGGATAGTCTTACTACTTGAGCCACTAATTCCGGGCAGTCAGTACACCGCGCAATATCTGGCAAGCGGTCGTTAGTAGATGGTAGTTACGTCTTGCCTCTAAGAAGTTGAAACCAAGCGCACCAAGTAAAAATATTGTGGGGTAAAGAAATGGATAATATCCATAAAGTTTCTTGTAAAAGAATCTTAAGAAGGCTTTTTGGATCTTCTCTAGTCGCAAAGCGTAACTACTCTCATATGGATGCCATACAATTGATGCCGCTTCAATCTTACTTCTTACAAGAGCAGTATAAACTAGTTTTATGGCGCTAGCATCGTGGAATTCACGGGTATTTCGGAGAACAAAGCCTAACCTTCGATAAGAGTCAGCAGCGAGTTCCTTCAAGTGCTCATGAAAGTTGAGACGCACATCAAAAATCACACCCAGGTCCCTAACAGTATTGACTCTAACTACAGGCTCCGTACCTAACAAATACTGTGTATGAAACGGCACACGCGCGCGGCTAAAAGATATAGTGCAACACTTAGACATGTTGAAAATCAGCCTGTTTGAAAGACTCCATTCAAACACTGCATTGATGTCTTCTTGCAGATATCTGGCGTCACCAACTTGTTCAAGCCCACAAACCAACTTCAGGTCGTCAGCATACAGGAAACACTTCGTATGGTTAAGCGCAGCTACGAGATCATTTATCATGATGCCGAACAAAAGCGGGCCTAATATAGAGCCCTGGCTGACTCCTGACCTTGTATGATATGGAGCTGAAACAAAGCATCCATGTTGCACAAACTGCTGTCGGTCTCGCAAGTAACTAGCAAAAAGCCTGAGCAATTTTGTTGAGAAACCAATGCTACAAAGCTTTCTCAACAATACATCGTTGTCCACTCTATGAACGCCTTACTAAAATCTAAGTAAACCGCATCGACCTGCTTACTTTTGTCTAGGAATTGCGAAATGTAATTAGTGAGGGTTAACAGATTAATATTAACAGAGCGATTGGCTCTAAATCCATGTTGCGAGTCGCATAGAAAAGGTTGTATTTGAGGAGATATTAAATTATGCAATATTGATTCAAAAATCTTAGCAAGCGCAGAAAGAATGGCAATTGGACGATAATTATCTACTTTGGTTGTATCTTTAGCTTTAGGGATTGGTCTAACTCTTGTGATTTTCCACTGGCGTGGGTAGTCACCGGTAGACAGCGCAAGATTTATGATGAAGCAGATAGGTCCTATTAGGTAATCTTTGCAACCCTTTAAAATAAACGCAAGACAGTTGTCTGGTCCCGGAGAGCTTGTTGGCTTTAGACGTTTAATCGCCATGTCTACCTCTTTAAGCGTAATTTCACTGACATGCACGTAGTTCGCAGAATTACTGTCGTTCTGAGCTTCAACGGAAAGGTGATCGAGTAGCGGGATGTTTGTCAAAAAAACTTCTGAGAAATAACTAGCAAAAGCTTGGGCTGCTTCACTGCCGACACACTCTTCACGCACAAGAAAACACGTGATTCGAAGCCTCCTTTAGATTTTAAGCTCCCAACATGTTGCCAAAAGGCACGTGGATTGCTCCTTAACTGAGCCTGGACAAAGTTTATGTACCTGTCATAAGCCTGAGATATTCGAAGCTTAATCTCTGTTCTTAGCAGAGCAAATTCCTCATACGCAGCCCGAGTCTTAGTCGCTTTCCAAAGACGATGTTTTATTGCTTTAAGTTGTATGTCTTTAATCAGGTCAGCCGTAAACCACAACGGAAACCGTCTGCCAGGATGACTGGAGCGAACCTTTTTTGGAATACAGGTGTCAAAGATCCCATAAATAGCTCTATAGAAGCTTTCCAAGGCAAGATCAGCATGTTGAGCCTCCAAAACCTCGCACCAGTCAACCCCAGATATAAGCGTATAAAGCAGTTCATAGTTACCCTTAGCAAAATTCCAATCCCGCTGCGTGTTTACATTGCTAGGATCAATAGGATCAGCGGGGGTTTTACATGGTCTATTCTCAAGCAAAATAGCTATATTTAGCGGGGGATGGTAGGCATCACGATGAGGGACCAGTCCGCTCCCCTCCACCTCATTTACATTGCATTAACCCCGCAATGAACACCTGATACCAGCACCACATCAAGCTTGCCACCATACAAATTGAGCACCTCATTCATCTCAGTCAAGCCACAAAGATTTAAAAAATAGCCATAATAATTTAAAATATTACTAGAAGTGTATGTAGGGTTCAAGTTAAGATCGCCTGTGATGATAACAACACCTTTAAGTGAGTCAATTATAGATTCCACTTTTTGAAACTAACACATGTACACTTCTTCGGCAGAGTTTAATGTAATGTGTTTAATGTAAACAACACAAATATAGCACGTTAAATTTTCTATAGCGAATGAGACCCAAAGGTCTTCACCAGCCGAAGTTTCTAGATCAATCAGTCGATGGAGGGTAATACCGGGTCTGGCTGATAATAGTACGCCTCCATGACTACCAGTGGTTCGATCTCTACGTAGTAAGCTCCAACCACCACATAATACTTCAGCGTCCTCAACAGAATCGCTAAGAAATGATTCAGTTATTGCTATAAGATCTCCCTCCAAGGCTAGCAATGCTTGTCTGTAATAGCTAAGCCGCGAATTTAATCCACGGACGTTTTGGTAGACTATAGAAATAGGAAGAACTGATTTAGACCCACGATTACAGTTCTTTCTGGTTTGGAGGCCTACGAAACAACCACGGCTTCACTCTCGCGTTAGATGGCCAGGTGTTAGGACACAGACATTTATCGAGGTAGGTTGGTAAGACGCCAATTTTATAGGACTTATAGTCTCCTCTAGGCTTAAGCTCCTCGACTGTGCATGTGCCATCTGGGCACAGATCTGCCAGGTACGATCGAATTTCATCAATTCCAGACAACATATTCCACAGGTGGATGTACTTACGATATTCCACCGCCTTAAGAGAAGTTACGTCAGGTCCTGCAGTACACCGGACCGAAGTATCAACTCGCTTGCTTTTTCGCATGTGGGGAGTTCCCCACACGCATATCGTTTCGAGTTTGTGACTCAGATTTAGCCCCTACAGTGCAACTGGAAACATTATCACGCTTATTATAGCGTACCTCTTTCCAACCCGTTAACTCATCTTGTTGATCACTGCCCGCAATAACCGGGACTGAGCTATCTACATCATGGTGGAGAAGTCCCATATTGGTGGGATTAGATGGTGACGTTGATTCTTCGTACTTAGAATTAGTGATCGCGGCGGACTGTTTCTTCACATTACCACAGTTGCGGTTCCCTTTAGTAATCGCCTTACCACTTTCATTCAGTGTCTTGCTAGGCTTATCAACTGTAGCCAGAGATTCTGGCTCGTTACTGCAAAAACATTTGCAATTAGGCTTTAGTTCTAAGACTTTCAGCTTCTCGTTAACAGCTTGGACATTTAGCATAGTTTCTTGAATTGTCACTTGATAGCGCGCTATGGTAGAAACAGCAGCTTCCAGTTGTTCAGTTAGTTTTGCCATCTGATTGCGAAGAATTAATATTTCAGCCGTAGCCGGATCATTTTCCCGAGTTGGTATGGTTGGTATAGTTGGTATGGTTGGTATGGTTGGTATGGTGGACGAGATATGTTTTTTCCTGTGTGTTATATTTTTAGTGATGTAGGGAGTGCCTACTGGTGTATCACAGTTTTTCCCACCTCTCTTTGATGTACAAACACACTCAGGGCATATCCATAGAGCTTGATCGGAGACCGCAGGTGTCACGTTAGTGCATGTCTGATGGTACAATTTACCACAAGTCTCCACCATGCAATGCAAAAAAACTTCACCCACCTGCAGCCCTCCTAGGCAAGCACAGCAAGTCATCTCACTATCCGATTCTACAGTATTCATCGCAAACGCAAGTCGACTTCGGGCGTAGTAGTTCGCAGCTCGTTGTCAACATTACATTGTTGAAATGGCCCGTAAAAATATAGTGATTGTTATTTCAAAATACTCGATAAAATCGACTTCGCAATAAAAATAAATATTAATAATGCGTAATAAACATGAAATTATACTACACATTTTGTAGGAAAGTGAATTAAACAGGACAGTACATAATACTTACGTTTTTAATACTCTTCTTATTATTCAGAAAAGTTTCACGAGCACTTGGCAATCCTTTCGGCGGACTGTGATTACATCTGATTACATATCTTACTAAAAGCTCGCAAAGAGCACTACAAGTAATATCACACTTAGAACAGCATTAGTAAGTGCATTATAAGGGTAAATGCCCATAAAGAATGCCTTTGTAAATCATTTGTAAGTCTGTTTGGTATTATTAAAGCATCAACAAGAATTTTGTAAGATTGGAAATACACTTCTCGAGACCATTTTAAGATATATTTAAGGGTAAATAGACTTATTAAGTGCGCCCAAATCCACACATATAGCAGTCTATCGGAGTACCATAAGACTGGTAAAATTATACTCTTGGGATGTGTGTAAGAGGAAATTTTGCTAGTAGGGCTATGACCGTAAAATGACCGTAGATAAAAGTTTAAAATCCGATTTAAATTGGTGGGAGCAGCAAATCATGACATCTAGTAACGCAATTCGTAACGGCCAGTACACCCTTGAGATTTTTTCAGATGCTTCCGTAACAGGATGGGGTGTTATGTGTAATGGTGAGCGCTCCAACGGCTATTGAAATTTAGAGAATTCCCAGAATCAAATTAATTTATTAGAATCATTATATATCGTCCTTGTTAGAATTAAGGGCGGGCTTTATGGGCCTTAAATGTTTTACTCGAGAAAAACGCAATTCTGACATTATATTACGGATAGATAACACAGTAGCTATTTCCTATATTAATAGAATGGGAGGTGTTTAATATTATCATTTAAACGAAATCACATGGCATATTTGGAAGTGGTGCGAAGATAGATTTGCATGTCTATGCCTCCTATATTAAATCTAAAGAAAATAAGGAAGCTGACGAAGATTCCAGAAGGATAAACATTGATACCGAATGGAACTTGAATACCACGGCATTTAAAGATATTGTTGTCAAATTTCGTGAACCAGAAATTGACCTGTACGCGTCATGCTTAAATTCTAAATGCCAGAAATATTTGCCGGGGAAGCGAGATCCATCCGCTTACAATGTGGATGCATTCACATTCAATTGGAGTAGGTATTTTTTTTATGCATTTCCTCCTTTTTGACTGATTTTGAATGCCTTCGTAAAATAATAAATGACGAAGCAATTGGAATAATGGTTGTACCATATTGGCCTAGTCAGCCGTGGTATGGTATCCGTTGTTTCAATCTCTTTTATGTCAAAAACCAATATACTTTTATCCTGACAAGAAATTATTATCGTCTCCTTTCAGACAACCACATCCACGATGGAGAACACTTACCCTGGTATCATGTCTGTTATCAGGTCGACCTACTCAAAACATTCACTGAATCCAGAAACTATTGATATTATGATCTCATCGCTCTCAGCGAATTCCCTTAAACAATATAATGTAGCATTAAAAAAATGGTGGCACTATGGACAGTGACCCATTTCTTAACAACGTGCCGTCTTTACTAGAGTTTTTAACTAGCGAATATAATCGTGGCCTTAATTATTCGAGCTTAAACACTTATCGCTCAGCATTAGCTTTAGTGCTTGGCAAGGCCTTTAGTGAAAACGACATGGTTGTCAGGTTCCTTAAAGGAGTATTTAGATCTAGGCCTACTTTCCCAAGATATCAGTCTACTTGGGACCCTAATATCATTCTTGATTTTGTTTCAAATCTATACCCGAACGAAGGATTAACTTTATCTCAGGTTACTAAAAAAGCGGCAGTCTTACTTGCATTGTCAACAGGACAACGAGCTCAAGCACTGTCTTTGATAAGATTATCAAACGTCAGAGTTAGTGATTCTAATATTAAAATTATCATCAATGATATTGTTAAAACGTCAGCACCGAATCGTCCGATGCCTCATTTGAGGATTCCTTTTTTTCCAAATAAGATAGAGGTTTGCCCTGCAAAGACGATCTTATCATATATGGAGGTTACAAGTCGTTTACGATGTGCAGCTAAATCCGATAGGTTATTCTTAACCACTAGGAAACCGTTCCATTATGCCAGCTCTTCGACGATAAGTAGATAGATCAAGGAGATCATGACTGAAAGTGGAATTAATACCGAGATTTTCTCTGCGCATAGTACTCGCCACGCGTCTACTTCAGCTGCTTATCGTCAAGGGTTAACGATGGACTTCATTAAGAAATGTGCTGGTTGGTCAGGAAGCAGTTTAATATTCGCAAAATTTTACAACCGTTGTTTAGACTCCAACTATGATGAGAGCGCCTTTGCAGAATATGTTTATGATTGCACTTAATTCACAAATTCATTAAAAGTTTCTATTAATTAATTCATTTATTAATAAATAAATAAAAACAATCAAATATTTGTTTGATAAATTTGATTTACACCTTTGTGACAAATTGACAAATTTCGCTAAAAGACTCTAAACGTCCTACATAGTGAATAATAAATCTCGAGGATGCAACGGCGTAGTATAATTAATGGTTAAACAAACTTACCTTTGTGACGTTTGACCATAATTATGCTAGCCGTTGCATCCGAAGAGATTTATAACCCTCCCATACCCGGATTTGCCAAATGGCAAGTTTGACCCATTAGGTGGTTTTTGCGAAATTTGGCTCTAAAATAATGAGTCAAGATGGCGGCGCGTGGGGGCGCCACCTACAGTCAGGGCGGGAACTATGTAATCATTTGAATTTTTATTTTTTCTATTTAGCTCTGAAATTGTGCATGTTGCCCAGTACATTGAAGAGTGAACTACCTAGTGAATAATAAATCTCTTCGGATGCAACGGCTAGCATAATTATGGTCAAACGTCACTAAGGTAAGTTTGTTTAACCATTAATTATATTTATTTATCGCATATATTTAAATATATATTTTTAAATACGCCATCGCATTTATAACTGTATTTTCAATAGTCGTTATTTTCTAGCACATACCTACCCACATTCCGTGGAAGGGGGCACTTATCCACCTATAATTTCTTTAACTGATTTTAATCAACCGCACATTAATTGCTTCTTCGACTACAAAATGGCAGCCGAAGAAGCAAAATTAAAATTAGTCATTGCAAAAAAGCAATCCATTTACAAACGCATTACCAATTTATATTATCTATCTAAAAAGTTGGTGCCTAACGTCGATACTAGATCTAAGTCTGAGTTTGTGACAATGTCATCCACCATCAAAGGCTTATACGAACAATTCAGCTCGTTGTGTGATGAACACAATATGCTACTATAGCAGCAGAAACCAGGCATGGAAATTAATTATAATGACTATGATTCCTTCGATATGTTATATACCCGTATAAGTCATACCCGCACTCTGATGATGGAAAATAGTCAGAGTACGATGTCTGGGAGTAATGAGTTGCATTGCTGGGAGTAATCACCGCCTGCAGATAGCCCCCTCCTAAATGCAAATTACCGCCTATCGAATTGCCATCGTTTGATGGGAACCCGGAACATTGGCCACTTTTCTATGAATCATTCAAGACAAACATACATACCAATCTTAGATTAATGATTGGTCTCGCTGCGCTCGACGCGAGGCCAATCATTCATCTATGATACCAATAATAGTTTGTCTAACGCGCAACGGGTCCAGTACTTAGTGGGTAAACTGAGTGGGAAAGCTCTTTCTGTATTTGCAGGTATTATACCTAACGAGTCTAATTATCCCATAATTTGGGATTCGCTTATAACAAAGTACCAAGATAATAGAATGTTGGGTACCTTATATTTAAATAATATTTTTGAATTGCAACCGCCCGCTAATTCACCCGCTCATTTATATAATTTTATAGAAAAAATACACTCGTCACTATCCGCTTTATGACAATGGGCGATTTTATGACAGCCCAAATTAAAAAATAAAAATTAGTTCTAAATTACTTGATAGATGGCGTTTCATGAAAGCCAACCCGTTCCTACCTAAGGGCTGTAATAAATTCTACACTTTTGCTTGTCTATCAAAAAAAAAAAAATAGTACTTACAAATTTTTATTCAGGATCTCTAGGACCTATTTCTATTTTGGAATGAAATAAATATTACGTAGCCATACACGTGTTCTTCATGGACTCGCCTTTTACTAAGCGCCATACTAATCTATGCTAAGCGCCATCTATGAAGTCATTTACGAACCAATTTCTTTTTTTTTTGATCTCGGAAAATCGCCCATTAGATATCTCTGATATGGCCGATTTTATCGTCACGCATATAGCATTAAAAAAGTTAGGCTTGCAGCTTGTGCAATCGTTTGAACTATCGCTAAAGGACAAAGATATTCCTAACAGTTCCGATTTAATTAACATTGTTCGTCATCGTATTAAAATACTCGAGAGAACGTCGACCGTTAACAATTTAGAATCTACCGCCGTTAATTTATAGTCGAAAGTTCGAAGTCTACCTCGCCAATCAGTAACTAAGATATCGCATATCTTCGCTTTAACCAATAATCATAACATAACCGTCAAATGTCGGTACCCGCTTCCACTTGTGGTTATTGCAATATGTCCAATCATTCTCAATTATTTAATGGTCTCGCATTTAAAAAATGACTGGTTAAGGATCGTTTCAATTTCATGAAGCAAGGTAAGTTATGTATAAACTGTTTAAGCGCAAAACACTCAACGTCTTATTGTTCATCGCTTAATACTTGTAACGTATGTCATAAAAATCATCATTCACTTTTACATTTTGACACGGAAACCGGTTCGATATTGCGCTCGCGCGATATCGAACTTGCTGCGCGCCCGCCACGCGCCGCCGCCGCCGGCTTCGACGCCTCGTCACCGCCAGCTACGATAGCGGCGCGCGAGTCTGTGTGCGCCGGCGCATTAGCAGTTAATGATAGCTTTGCGACTGTTTTGCCAACCGCTCAAGTTTATGTGCCTACTTTTGATAATGATAACGCTATTATACGGTGTTTAATAGATAGTGCTTCACAAAACAATCTCATAACGCTTGCATCTTGTAAGAAATTAAACTTAAAAATTAAACCGCTTAATAACACTAACATAAAAACTGTAGGACTGATTACTTACTACACCTATTTTAGGTTACATTCCGCTCAGGATTAAATCGCGCTTTACGGATGCTCAATACAGTTTGTTATGTTTATTAGTTAATCAAATACAGATTATATACCTACCCAAATTAATAATTCAGACTTTATTAATAATTTCGCAAACTTACCGCTGGCTGACGATTCGTGGAATATTCCCGGTGAAATTCAAGCTATCCTTGGCGCTAAATTGTTTCCACATTTATTACTTGGAAATAAAATTATTTTCACACCGCCGCCGCCGCCGCCGTTGCGATCAGCTGATCGTACGAACGCGTTTCAGAAAGCACCCTATGCGCTTGAAACTACGCTTGGTTATATTATTGTAGAAGAAATATCTGCAATGGAACGGACTAATACGACGTTGTCCTTTGGTCCTTTACTAAATGAAAAATTAAATTAAAATTTAAAATTTTCAGGACTCAAGCAAGTGCGTGCGATTAAAAATAATATAAGTTCGGACGATCGCAAATGTAAAAGGTCATACCAATATTCGGTAACGCGCCACCCTTCTGGGGCCCAAGTCTGCTAATTTACGAATGGCTTAATTGAATCGCAATTGGATCGTATTGTAATTGTTTGACACATTTGGTATTCTCTTACTCATATAAGAATACCAAATGTGTCAAACAATTACAATGCGATACAATTGCGATACAATTACGATTCAATTATGCCATTCGTAAATTAGCAGACTTGGGCCCCTGGTCGATTTATTGAATCCTCACCGTTTAAGGGCGATCAGTGTCACACAACATTAGGGCACTCGCACACGTCGGCTCAACGTCGTCGGTTAACGTCGATAGAACGTAAATTCATTTCGTGTCCGGCTTTACGCCAAACAGTTTAGTATTAAGTATTAAATTAAATACTTAATACTAAACCCAACGTAATTTAACGTCAATTCTTTCTTTAATAACCCGCTTATTTGACGTTTTAGGTTTAGTCGCGCCTGTTATACTTTATGCCAAATTGTTATTACAAGACTTGTAGCTCGCTAAAATGGATTGGGATGAGGAACCGCCTCAACCAATTATTAACCGCTTTTTAATTCAAAATGAATTACCACTTTTATCGCATTTAAAATAAATACCGCGGCATTTAGGAATTTTGACAGATTGTACCGCACATCTACTAGGTTTTGGTGACGCAAGCCTGAAAACGTAAGGCTGTATAATTTATTTACATGTAACGTATCCTAATGGCGACGTATCAATACATTTGGTATGTTCGAAATCTAAAGTCACTCCTGTAAGCTAGTCGGTGATATGCACTATTCACTGGCTCACCGTCACACCAAGCCTGCCCTCTTAGCGCGTCTACCACTGTCTAGCTCTGCCATACGAATGACCGTTCTTCTTCTTCTTCTTTATTCAATGGCGTTTTCTTGATAGATTTCGCCAGTATCAAGTATTCTGCTTAGGCGTTATTGTTTCTCCAAAGTTTCATGAATGCACAAAGTGGATATGGTTAATAACCTAAACTACTTCTTTAGTATTAATTAATTTTTTTTTTAACTGTTGATTTATTTGCGAAAAAGAACATACACAATATATACTTATATAGAATTATTATTACTAGATTAGTATGGACACACAACTTATAGTCTAATTTTATTAGAGGTTAGAAAATCACACAAAATATTAACAAGTGGGGATTTAACATACATGAGTAGGGACTTAAAATTGATAGGCTTAGAAATATATGGAGGGAGCAGATCATATAAGGAAATGGGGTATTTAGGACATTCGAAAAATATGTGATCTGTTGATCCTTCATCTAGTCCACATTCACAAAGTGAAGAGTCTTTGACCCTTATTTTAGCTAAATGAACCGAAGTGCACGCATGCCCCAACCTTAACCGACAGATAGTAGAGGTACAGGTTTTGCCGATGTTTTTGTAATTAAAAAACCAGGGTTTTATTGGAATGAGATCTTGAATTTCCGCGTAATGCTTTCCCACAGTACGACAAGAAGCTCTCCATTGAGTATGCCATTTAGACCTCATATGTTGTTTTGCCAATAAGCCCAAGTCATGAGAAAACACCCTGAAATGAGCGGTACAACCATTTATGGTAGCATCTTTTGCAATACAATCAACCATCTCGTTTCCATCTATGCCTGAATGACCAGGAATCCAAGCTAGACAAACCATCAGACCTTGCTGTTGGCACCTATATAGGGCACTTCTGATATTAAAGATAATTGGAAACTTATGTTTGGATCGAAAGGGGTTTGACGATATGGCTTGGAGGCCACTTTTGGAGTCGGAAAAAATTACGGACTTCTTTATTTTATGTGACTCTATAAATGACACTGCCTCCCATAGTGCAATAGCCTCTCCAGTAAAAATAGAGGTGGCGGGTGGTAGTTTAGAATTTAATATAATTTTGTATCTAGGGATCCAGACTGCAGCACCTACACATTTACCCTCATCAATCTTTGAAGCATCTGTATACATAACCAGCCAGTCGGTCCAGTGGGTATAAATGTGACATTGTAACTGGGCATTAGCATTGGGGCTGTTTTTATGTATATCAAGGTCAAGGATAACATTAGGTTTAAAAGTTAAAGAATGATAGTTGTTATCAAACAAAGGGTTTAAAATGCACTGGTAACCCAACTAGCAAAGTAATCCTATAAAGAAAGTTTATAAGTCTGTCACTTCTAATAACGTTCTTATAAAGACATTGCGGTAGACTATTTAACTTATAATAGCATTTGCCAAGCATTAACATATTTAAGTGCATTCGTTTTTATATCTCGGTCTTATAGTTCGCTATAAGACTGACCTACAAAACATCTATAGGACACTTTTACTAGTAATAGCATTTCAGAAACGTAGATATTCTCAAGAGGATTTGTCTTTGTAAGTTAGTCTTATAGTTAGCTACAAGATTTTCTTTTAGGACACTTTTAGGAATAAGTCTCCTATAATTGTTTACTGAAAAACTAAATAGTCTAGAATAACATTTTGATCCTATAGTAGCATTTTGTGAGAAAACAAGATATAATAATATAGTTAGCTGAGATCACAATAAGTTTGCGCCGGTATAGTTTTGCTCGAGACTCTTTTAAATCTAATAGTACTTAATAAGAGCGCTATTTGATCAAAAAAGCTTATAAGCTACTAGATCAATAACTTTATTAGTAAACGTCAGCCATGTTGTTGAGATTCAGTTGTTCCCCTTCGTCTTAAGGATTTCCTTGTTGAAAAAGATGGACATGAATTTAAGCGATTGGAAACGATTGAACAGGAGTGGTAGTTACAGGAGAAAAGTGACAAATAGGTATAAAGAAATATAATTAGCATTAGCAGGCATATTTCAAGGGAACCCTAATTTGTTTTTAAATGGAGGCGAGTTATCTGGACTGAAACTGCTACAAGTACTAATTTACCTACAATGATACTATAAAGTACTTAATGGAGAGCAATTTCAAAACATGGCGAATATTCATAAGAATTGATGAAATATTTTATTTACAACAATATACTAATGTGCTATTTTTCGGAGGGGATTGTGAAAATAACTAAATTGCGGTACACATTTACAGTAAAAATGACTTCCCCACGAGTTCATATACTATATTGACAATATATTATTAGTAATTAATGTTTTACAATAATACAAAATAATAGTAATAGAAACTTACGTTCTTATTAAGTATTTACCACAAAACAACCGGAACCACCAGCCGAAAGAACAAAAAAGATAAAAGATACTTATGTCAGATACTAACAAGAGCGTTTGTGCTTGTAATTGTGTAGTCTCATATCATTATAGAAGTTATTGCGCTTTGTCAAGTATATTATAGGGTTTAGTAACATTTTAAAAGATGATTATAAGATAGTTATAGAAATAAACGCTCCTATAACTGCGCCCAAATCCAGCTTTGTAGCATGATACAAGTTTCTTATAAGTGACAATAAAAGTAGTCTTGAGATCGTTTTAAGTACTTATTTTGCTAGTTGGGAAACTGGACATGGAAGACGAATAAATTTTACAAAACTATTAAATAGACATGGGTAACTCTTATGGTTCCAATATTTATCATATGATATGTATTCTGACAGTTGATGAAGTTTTCCAATTAGGGGGTGTCTAGAATATTGAACAATTTTGAAAAAAAAGTTATCCGCTAGGTACTGTCTTCTTATTGAGAGAGGAGCTTCGGAACATTCTACCTGCAGGGCATTGATGGGAGAGGATTTCATAGCCCCGATTATAATGCGTAGGCATTTGGACTGAATCTTGTCAAGTGTATGTAAAGAAGATTTGAGGCATGGTTCTAGTAAGAAGGACCCGTAATCGAGATGACTTCGTATTAGAGCGTTGTATAATAGTTTCTGGGAAAACGGGTGCGCACCCCACCAGGCACCTGATACAGATCGGAGGATGTTAATGTTCTTCTCACATTTTTTGGTAATATGTGCAACATGAGGAACTCCTGACATTCTATAATCAAGCACAACTCCCAAGAATTTAACATTTTCTTTTACAGGAATGGGTCTATTCTCGTACATAATGTCTAAATCAGCAGGATTTATCCACAGAAAGTGATAAGCCATGATCGTCCAGCCAGTCTTTGAGGTAGATCATTGCAGCGTTTAGCCGAGAAGAGGCCAATTCTATATCACTGGCAGATATATATAATGCAAGATCGTCAGCATACTGAAGAACACTGCAGAAAGAGTCCACGGATAACTCAAGATCGTAAGTATAAAGGCTGTACAGTAAGGGACTAAGGACTGAACCCTGGGGAAGACCTTTCCAGACGGATCTCGGTGGAAACAGATTGTTGTTTACGCACACCTGAATGGTTCGATCTGAAAGTAGATTAGAGATAAGATTTACAAGCTTCACAGGTATACTCAGATTAAGCAATTTTTGCCTGAGTTTTGGAAGCAACACATTATCATAAGCAGATGAGACATCTAAAAATACTCCGACCACAGACTCGCGTCTTGAGAGCCCTATCCAAATGTCCGTAACAAAAATACTGAGACTATCCATAGTACTCATGCCTTTTCTGAAACCAAATTGACTTTTAGCCAGATAACCTCTACTTTCGACAATCCATTCTAAGCGGTTCTTAATCATGTGTTCCAATATTTTAGCCATGGTACAAGACAAAGCAATGGGTCTATATCCATTTGGATCATGAGTAGGCTTACCAGGTTTCAAGATTGGAACAGTAATTTGAGACTTCCATTCCGCTGGGGGAATTCCCGACATGAAGATGTTGTTAAGAATGCAAAGGAAATTTTCTTTGGTGCTTTGACTACAATTGACTAGAAAGGTGTAAGGGATTCCATCAATTCCTGGGGATGAATCCTTGAGTCCGTCGAGTACAGAAGAAAGCTCCTCGAGAGAGAATGGTGCATCGAAATCGCTTAAGGGGGATCCGGATGTTGTGAATACTGTTAACTCAGAGAGGGATGGTACTGATAAAGGGGCTAGTTTACGACAGAAAGACTCTAACCACTCTGATGTGTCGTTGGAAGTTATGTTGCCACTATTAGATAAGGAACCTCGGAACCTACGAATGTTGTTCCAAACCATTGAAGGAGGCGAACTAGGGGAAAGTGCTTCACAAAACCTTCTCCAACCAGCTCTTTTCTTCTCAGATAAGAGCTTTGTGGCCTTTGCTGACGCCGCGCGGAACTGAATGTAATTATACTCCGTCATAGATGTGGCGTAATTTACACTCAGAGAACACTCAGAGTCCCACCAGGGGAGAGATGGACGCTTATTTCTAAAAATATTTTTTTTAGGAATTGATTGGCTGGCTGCTAATAGTAATGCATCTCTAAAGTGAACATAGACATTATGAACAGAATCAGCAGTTATGTCTGTAATACCAATGGGTTCTTGGTCTAAAATGGAACGATATAGACTCCAATTTGCCTTTGAAAGATTGTATTTCAATTGAGGGCGTGGGATTCCCCCTATATTAGGACGAGATGAGCCCAGCATTTCAATGTTAATGGGGAAATGATCACTACCGTGAGAAGTGGGTAGTATTGTCCATTTAAGGCGAGTGGAGAGTGAAGGAGAGCACAGGGAAAGGTCTACTGCGCTTTTCTGGTTTTGGAAAGGGTTTACTCTACGGGTAGGGGAGCCATCGTTCAACACACATAAATTAAAGTTGTCACACATGTCTAGAAAGGAGGAAGAGAGATGGTCACAATAGTATGAGCCCCAAGAAGAGTGGTGGATGTTAAAATCACCCATCACAATAAATGGAGGAGGGATTGAAGAGAGAATGGAATGGAGTTCTGTCAGACATGCAGTATCTGGGTGGGGAATATATATGCTTAAGAAGGATATGTTTAAAGTTCTTACTGCTACGGCATTAATGCTTTCACTATGAGGGGGTAAAGTTATTTGGGAGAAAGAAATTTTCCTGGAGATCATGACAGCAGCACCTGCATGACCATCGGTTCTGTCTTCCCGGAGGCACGAATAGCCTGACACTCGGAAATGAGAGCCAGGCTTGAGTCGCATCTCCTGGATGGCAAAAACGTCAGGAGAGTACTTGTTAATTAAATATAAAATTTAATTTTTTTTATTGTTAATACTGCGACAGTTCCACTGAACTATTTGAGCCATTGGGCGAACTATTTGAGCCATTGGGACTGGATAGGGAGAGGAGCTGGGACAATTGAAATCTGACATTGTTCGGTAATTCGGTATCATTAAATCGGTTAAGGAGGTTAATAGTAGTGGATAAGAGTAACGATATGAGGTTATCATTGGGAGCTGGAGGATGCCCTGAAATGGCACATCCATTTTCAAGTCCGGATCTTGGTTCTTCTATGATCTCTCTGTGTGCCTGTCGATTGTAACCTGGGGAAGAGGCTGGCATAATGGGTCGTCTAGGGACAACTATTGTCTTTCTGTATGACGTTGGAGTTAAAGAGGGATTAGGTGTGGATAGGGGGGGGGGGGGGAATCGAGATGAATGGGATTGACTGGGGGCTGTGGACCTAGCTGTATCAGCAAAAGATCTCCTGACTTGGGGAAACCTAGCCGATGCCTCGGAGTAAGAAACGCTTTCCTGAGACATAACCATTTTTATTTGTTTTTGTCTAGCTTGTTCCGGACATGCAGAATCATTAGACCTATGCTGACCAGTGCAGTATAAACAAGTAGGAATTTCCTTCTCACAGGAAATACCTTCATGTGGTTGAGCACATATAAAGCAACGAGCTTGGGACCTGCATTGCGATTGGATATGTCCAAATCTACAGCATTTATTACACTGTATGGTAGGTAAAATATAAGTTTCTAGGGGAAGAGATACATAAAAACAATAAACATGGGGAGGTAATTTTTGACCAGCGAGTGTGAGCACCACGGTTTGTGTTGGAATCCATACTGGGGAGCCATCAACTATAGTCTTCCTGTTAAGTCTACGTGCCTTAATAACAGCTCCAAAGCCTTTAGGTACTTCAATAGATTGTACAAGCTCCTCAAGGGTCCATTCTACAGGTATCTGTCGGAGAATGGCCATTCTAGTGATGCTATAACTTGGGATGATCGCTTCATACTTTGATGGAGAGAGTGCCGGGTGTTCTAGAAAAGCATTAGCATCTAGGTAGGTTTTAAATTCTACAGACACTCTATTCCTGCCAATGAGTTTGACACCATCACAAACAATGTTTTTTAACTTATTATGAAATAGAAAGTGGCCAAACTTAATAGGGCGAAGTGCAGTACCTGATGAAGGATCAGCAACAACTTTGTTAACATGGACAATGAAAGGGGCCTTGTCTTGGGCTGTGTATTTGCTTTTGGTATTTTGAAACTCGGGATGAACGTAAGACGACTGAATTGATGGGGATGATTGGGACGTATTGGTCTTTTTAGGTGGTTGGGATGCATTTAATTCTGAAGGGGCACGCTTCCTGGAGCTTTGCAAATGAAAGTCTACTTCCATTTGGGTACTTTGGGAGAATAATGGGGGAGATGATTGAGCACATGGCTCATTGTCGCCGCCTCCCGGATCGGGAGGTTCCGACATTCCTTTACTACGGTTAAAAAGACAATTACTCACATACAATAAACAAACACACCACCACAAAAATAATTACACACAAATAATAAGTCAACAGATTAGTTATTCAATAGAAAACACAGATTCAAGTTACGGAACAACACTTTGTGTCAGACACTCACTCTGAATCCCCGAATGACCGTTACTAGGGCCCTATAACCGATGACAGCTAGTTGACACTGACAGTTGACACTGACAGTTGACGGCTTATTACTTGTGTGCGTGAGACAGCGTATTATATCTAGTGTCTAGATACAAACACTACATCCCTTCCTTATTTAAATAATATTTTATTTCTGATTTTAATTTATTTAATCAACATATTCCTTTCTTTTTTCTTTTTGTATTTAATCTCTGTCTCTTACTTCTGAATTTTTTCCTCTACTTTTAATATCTCGCAGCATCTCTCCTCTTAGCAACCCGACCGTTAGTGGGTTCACCAACCTTATTAGAAAGTACCGAAACCGTATGACAAATATGCAAAACCGTAAACGATAGAGGCAATCTCGTATGTGTTCATCAGGTAAGTTTTCTAAAACCTAATTGTGTTCATCAGGTAAGTTTTCTAAAACCTAATTCTATCCGATAGCCACTTCCGAAATTGACACTCCGAAATAGTCAAAACTCCGAAATCATATAATTGAGCTTACTGCCTTCTACAGCACTAAAAGCAAATAACCAAAAATCGATTGATAAGCCGTAAAACCACTAGTATTTAATTCAATTTTATCCCCACCTTCTAGTGAACCGAAAACATCAGAACCGAGCAATAATTGCACCGGTTTGGATTGTAAAAACTCCGTATCCGCCGATTCCACACCGATAGTAGATCAGCCATATTATAATCCGATAAATCATAAGCTGGCTGGTTACCATCCCGTATACATGACACAGATGTGGTGACAATAGGAAACTCCTAAAAGAAATAACCGAACTTCCGAAAGTTTTCCATAACTTCAAATCCTCCCACCCCTCTCACTCGCTCCTTTACTGGTTGTGGTGACGACCCTATAGCTTCCTCGCCAACCCGATACAAATAAGTAATCCTTGGAATCTCGCGTCAAGTAGCGCACGAACCGAAATATATTTAGAATTTAGATGAGAACCGATAAAAACTTTACCAATAGCTGTAGGTAATACCTGATGAACACAATTAGGTAATAATAACATTCAGTTGGTCCCGATTATACGACTGCCGCTCGCCGTTAGAGTGCCATTCGTCCAAATTAAAATGACTGTTATCAGGTCCAGGTAACCATCGCTGATAGATAACGCAGGGGTGTAGCCCTTGGCGAACCACCCGACTGTCTATCCCGTCGTTGTAGTGAATAGCCCTCAACCGCGCGCAGTGGTGATGTTCGCAACCGACGTGCTACACCACAATGTACATGGTCAGCAGTGTGCTGCTGAGCCGTACCCGACCGATTAAAGCACAACTAAAACACTCCGGCAATTTTGATAAATGATCACCGAAGCAATCGTTTACGTTGCGTATGTTCCTTACGCCCAAATGAGGAGAGTGACAAAAACGAGGATATTTCGCCAACGCCGAGTGAGTAGTATCCCCGAAGCATAAGCATGTTTGACTAACTACCGCAGCCATGTACTGACCTCCCCTCCGCGATGTTGTGGAACCGATTTTATACCGTGTGTGTAAACTACCGATGAATTTGTATTAGTGCAATCTTACACCCGAAATTCTATTTTCAAAATTTTACTAAATCAGTAAAAGTGGGTATGACATTCGACTCTCCGACACTTTTCTGTTCCAAACAAGTCTTAAGGGTAGTGGGTAATTTAGCAAGCACTACATGTAAGAGTAAAAATTACCATTCAGCAACGGGAAACTCGAGCTGTTCTAATGAAATAACCGCCATTATTAAAGGGTTAAGAAGTTGAGACCGTAAACCATTGAGCCGTTGTGAAATGAAATGTAACTTCATTATTTGTTCTCTAATAGGCGAGTATTTTGGTACCTCTTCATAAGAAGGTCTCTGAATCTCATACGAAGCCGTACGACCAAACCACAAGCCTCCCCTAAGCACGACATCACATTTTTGTGTCGGCGATAAGTCACGCCGAGAATATACCAAACATAAGTTGTTCAAACCAACCCATTGATCCATTTCTCACGTGACGAAGGTAACGGAAGAGCAACCATCTGACTGAACCCTATTTGAATCCGACTTATGTTTCGAAGGGGAAACTGATTTGTTATCGCAATCTAATTTTATTATCATTAACCTATCAAAAGCTTCTAAAGCTCGGATGTATTCCCTGCGAGCCGCCGCCGTGGCGACCTCATCGTAATGCTTGTATTGGCGAGTTCCAGTATTCTTTCATAAGCGCGTTCCTTAAGAATCAAACTCCGTATTAACTGTCATAATCCGTATAGTTAAAGTATTTGCATAGTCTGACTGATCAACTAAATCCGCACTACCAATAAGTCATTGCACTTTATTTTAAATTGCAAACGATATGACCGTAAAGCCATTTTATATTTTGGTATGACTAAAAAATATAATAACAATGAACCTAAAACTAAAAAACCTTAAAAATATAATATAAAAATAAAATATATTATTAAAAGGAGTCCCTTTAGGCAAGGTTCCGAAGATACTGGCAGCGTTCCCCCTTTGAATAGCAAGACTAATTCTTTGTCCGAGGTAGCTGCCAGATCTTCGGTCTCCTGTGATGTCGACTAACCTTTTTGCCATTTCCTTAAAAAGCCTTATAGCACTAGGACCCCACGGACCAAGGGTCTCGACACCGAATGGGACAAAATCATATTCGGAGCCTAGACCCCTGTACTTGCATGCTTTAGCTTTTTCAGCCGCTTCACAAGCCGCACCAGCTCTGTTGTTGGTTCCATGTAGATGGAAAGGGGCCAGAGTGTCTGAACAAGTAGCATCCCATACCAGCACCCTGCCCATCTTCCATGGAATCAAACTCATACCGTCCGGTCTCTTGCCATCGTCTCTTGCAATACCAGTCGGCTCAAGTAGACTTGGCACGTTGACGGTTGCAAGGGACCGGCGTATGATATCGTTAAGTGCGGCATGTCTCGAGAAGCGACCTGCACTTTTTTGGCATGACAGTCCGTGATGTCCTAGCTTGTCGACATCACTGCCACAAGGACATTTATGAGGAACGCAGACCGGAACCCCAAGCCGTAGACAGGTTGCGATTCAAAATGAATTACCACTTTTATCGCATTTAAAATAAATACCGCGGCATTTAGGAATTTTGACAGATTGTACTGCACATCTACTAGGTTTTGGTGACGCAAGCCTGAAAACGTACGGCTGTATAATTTATTTACATGTAACGTATCCTAATGGCGACGTATCAATACATTTGGTATGTTCGAAATCTAAAGTCACTCCTGTAAGCTAGTCGGTGATATGCACTATTCACTGGCTCACCGTCACACCAAGCCTGCCCTCTTAGCGGGTCTACCACTGTCTAGCTCTGCCATACGAATGACCGTTACTAGGGCCCTATAACCGATGACAGCTAGTTGACACTGACAGTTGACACTGACAGTTGACGGCTTATTACTTGTGTGCGTGAGACAGCGTATTATATCTAGTGTCTAGATACAAACACTACATCCCTTCCTTATTTAAATAATATTTTATTTCTGATTTTAATTTATTTATGAATTTGGAGAAACTGGAAAATTTTGACCTGGGCATGCAATTAAGAAAGCGTTTCTAGCTTCTTCCAAGCCAGCAATCTCAAAGTTTGAAGGGGATGCCCTTAAAATTTTACTTATGAGATTTGCTGAACTATGGACAGAAGATAGGAAGGCTGGTAAAGCGACACTGGAAATTTTGCGAATCCCTAAACCACCATAACGGATGGGTAGGGATGCTTGGGTCCAAGATTGCTCGTTCAGCTGCATATTAAGAATCGACTCTAAGCTAATTTTGATTAGGTCGTCTACTTTTGTCAAAAGATCTGGGTGATTCCAAAAGGAGCAGCAACGGAGCACATACGTAAATTTTGGGACGAAAAGACAGAATTTTAAGATGCAAAGTGCATAATGTGGACTAATTTCAAGGAGACGGTCAGCAGAATTTTGAAATTTTGTAATTGAATTATTAAAATATTCAGAAATAGATTCATCAAAAATTGGAGAACCTAAAAGGTAAAGGGAATTACTGTTAACTATTTTAATATTTGGAGCTAAAATATTAAATTTTTGTTTTACGTCATTTAAATTTAAGACGCAGTTATTTATAAAAAGTTCGCATTTGCTAAAATTAAGCTCCAAACCAATGGCTTCAAACTTATTTTTGATTAGAAAAAGGTCAGAAAACACAGTATCCACATCACCTCCTAGGGTTCCGTCGTCCAAATACCAAACGTTGAATTTAGAATTTAAATTTTTGATTATCGGATTTATAGCCAAACTAAACATTGCAGGCCCAAGGGGATCACCCAGTTGACAACCTACTTCCGAGGACAGTTCATTAGAACGATATAACAATTTTGTTGGGTCAGCGTAACTGAGAAGAAGATAATTGTATATTTCCGGTATATGTTGTTTTATTTCCGTCAGCAGGGTATCCCTATTTACCGAATTGAATGCATTTTTGACATCAAATTTTGAGCAACACGTCAGGCTGTCCGTAAGTTAGGAAAGAGCGTAGGGCATGGACGGCTGCCTCACACCCTCCTTTTACACCGAAGCCTAACTGTACGGGTTCAAATTGCGAATTTAATTTAATTTATTTTAATTTACCAGAATTAGTTTACACACATTTATTTTATATTTTTGTTTAAAACAAAACTCGCAACTAGAAAATTACCAAGTGCTTCCGACTATTGAAGTGAATCTGTCAAAATGTAAACAAGTGTGCTGTTCACTGCTCGCAAGGTCACAGATCACCAATTCCGACTTTATGTGACCTAGAATTATACTACTAACCTAAGAGAACCCGAGCCAATTTATCGAATTAAACGCCCGTATAAACGAAATCAACCACGCTGTGCTACCAAAAAACACGTCCATTTTTTAAATGAAAATCACAAATTGCTTACCATTTAATGGAAATCAAAGTTCACGTCCAATTTAATGGAAATCAAAGTTCACGTCCAACATAATGGAAACCAAAGTTCACGTCCAATTTAATGGATATTACAGTTCACACGTCCAATTTAATGGAAATCAAAGTTCACGTCCAATTCAATGGAAATCCGAACTGCGTCCAATTTAATGAAACCCACAATCACGTCCAATTTAATGGATATCATAGTTCACACGTCCAATTTAATGGAAATTAAAGTTCACGTCCAATTTAATGGAGATCCGAACTGTGTCCAATTTAATGGAACCCACAATCACGTCCAATTTAATGGAAATCAAAGTTCACGTCCAATTTAATGGAAGCCAAGATCCCGTCCAATTCAATGGAAGTCCGAAGTGCGTCCAATTTAATGGAAACCAAAGATCACGTCCAATATAATGGAAATAATAATAATAATAAACAGCACAACTGTCACACCAATCATTCAGCCCCAAACCAAGCATAGCCCGAACTATGGTGACTGAACAACGGATAAACATACAAAAAACTATTAAACATCCATGCAAAGTAAAGTACAGCCCGTATGTATACCAATTACCATCCCAATGCAGGGCTAAGGCCCCCATCACTGAAATCAAGCCATCGCCATAGTTGATGGGTATTCATCACCACGTTTGCCAAACGCACGCTGGTGATGACAAATCCGGCTTTGCATCGGAAAATCCGAAAATACACTCCGCCCGACCCGGGAATCGAACCCGGGACTTCGGAAATGAAGCCGAGCGCTCGACCACTCGGCCACCGAGGCGTAAACATCCATGACTCGGTCACAAATGCTCGTGCTCACCACACAAACATTTGCCCCTACCGGGATTCGAACCCGTGACCGTGGGTTGCGCAGTCAGGGTCGAATGACCACTCGACCACCCAGCCGTCAAAATGTCCTATTTAATGGAATCCACTTTTCACATATGTATAAATGTCGTCTTAATCTAATTCTATATTAATTTATAGCATATTAGATGTAAATCTGTTCCTTTAAAGGAATAAGTAGGGGTCATCGCAAAAGTTACTACTATAAGAATCGTTAGACCAGAACGCAAATACTGATAAACATACATACGTATAATCACGACCCCCGAGCCAGCCAGCCAGAGACCAGGCAATGAGGACAGCGAAAGTCCTCCGCCACAGCTCACCCACCAATCAGCGACTGCACACGCGCCCAGCGCGACAGGCGGCGAGCCCGCCGCGCCGCTCCACGCTGCCAGATGCATGCGCAATTGCGCAGTCCTCAGTCCGCCAGTCCCCGCCACTACACCCAAGGGAAGAGAGGGGCGGCAGCACTCTCTCGCCGCCACGCGACACGGTTAAGTTGAAGTAAATAAGTTACCAGTAGTACCCACTTAAAACTTAATTATTACCTATTTAAAATAAACAAAACAAATAGGCCAAACACAACCGAGGTGGGCCAATATAATTATTATTATTTGTCAATGTACTTTCGTAAAAACCATTGAATCTCAAACATTCACTTAGTCTTTTTAGTATTTTTTCTTTACAAATTATACTTATAGCAATATCAAAATAAGTCTTGTCTTAGAAATATTTACTCACAAAATAAATTGTATTTCAACTCCTAAACTTTCACAAATGATGTGTATTATTCGTGTGAGATTGATTACATTACTTGTAAGTTTTATATAGACTTAATTACCTTAAATGTAGACAAGCATTCTTTGAAAGTTATTGAATGGATTGAGGTAAGTATATTATATACATGTATAATATAACAAAGTTCCTTTGGTCAGAGTCTCCCAGTTCAAATACCTTGGTCACATTATCACTGAAACCTTGTCTAAAAGATATTAAAAGAGAGCGAAGGGCATTATCTGTGCGTGCAAATATGTTGGTCCATGATTTGCTGGGTACACTGTTGAGGTTAAGCTTACATTATTTAGAGCCTTTTTTATACCTGCACCCTCTATGGACCAATCATCCGCAGAGGGCCTACAATGCTCTTAAGGTACAGTACATTGCTCTAAAAATCATGATAGGGTTGCCTAGATTTTATAGTGCGTCAGGCATATTTGCCGATGCAGGGGTAGATGACTTTTTAAATAATGCGTAAAAAGTCAGCTTCACTTGTAACCCGTCTCAAAGGAAACTCTAACATACTTACTAAAAGGAAACTCTAACATAGACTCATTGCTGACAGTCCAGAGCTGGTAGTGCTGGGGATGTTTATCAGACTTCATGTGCCGGACACCAACACAGTTTCAAGAAGGCACCAATAATAGCATAATTACTAACATAGCATTAAGGAGGCACCAACAACAGCACAATTACTACCACAGATTTTAAGTGTCACTAACAAATTTATTGACTTCAATTTAATTTGTTACATTGTCTGAAATTAATGAACTTGATTTTATTTATTTTTGTAATGTGTAATAAGCAAATTATTTACGAGCAATCGGCTGTAGGTACGTGAAGCTATGCTATTTAATTTTATACGCAAATAACCTGTAACTTCTATTTCCTTTTAATTGAATTTTACTAACCTTTCACCTCGTCGCCACTTGTAAGCTAGTCGGTGATATGCACTATTCACTGGCTCACCGTCACACCAAGCCTGCCCTCTTAGCGCGTCTATTACTGTCTAGCTCTGCCATACGAATGACCGTTACTATGGCCCTATAACCGATGACAGCTAGTTGACACTGACAGTTGACGGCTTATTACTTGTGTGCGTGAGACAGCGTATTATATCTAGTGTCTAGATACAAACACTACAACTCCGCTAGAAACAATATCACTCGCTAGGCTCGAGTTATGTGCCGCGCTGCTTTTGTCTGATTTAATAAATCAAGTTTACCACATATTACATAATCGCTATCCTATAAAAGATATATTCGCTTTTTCCTTAGATTAAAACAAAAAGGGAAGATACGGCATTAGCGTCTCGTGAGTGAGCCGCCAAAATTAGGCCTAAAGGCATAATTTCACTTCAGTCGCAATTTGCCGAGCGTACAGGCTACATCGTACTATTGCGGACATTCTGCTGTGATAAAAAGAGAAAGACGCTACTTCGCAGTGGCGTCGGAATCGGTCGTACGTACTCGTCTGTTGCGAAGCGACCGAGACTTCAACGCGCTACTCGCTGACTCCCTCGCGCTGAGGTTGAAACTTACTGCTCTGTCTCGCTCGCTCGATTTACACTTTTATAGGTGTGCGTGTGTGAGTGTTTGCATATGTAGTTGAGTAGGACTATATTTTGATTGACTACAAGTAGGAGCATGCCGTATCTTCCCTTTTTGTTTTAATCTAAGGCTTTTTCTAATTCTACTTTCGCGTTATCGTAGATACACTTTTCGCCGCACCGTTGGCAAACGTTTGTTGCCAACCGTGTTAGTAAAATACAGGATAATTTATCTCCCGATCGCTTCTTCCACATACCTGGGACTGAGAACCCCAGTGATTGTGTTTCGCGTGGCCTTTTGCCCTCTCAAATACTTAATCATGTTTTGTGGTGGCATGGTCCAATGTGGACTCATAGCCCTATATCCGCTTGACCTATTGTGCCTTTCGAGCCTTCACAGACTGAAGATGTACCTGAAATTAAATCTTCCGTTACGCTTGCAACAACGTTAAGTTCTCAGAATCCGCTTATTGAACTCGTTCTCCAGGTCTCATCCTGGAAACAATTATTTACGCATAATAATTTATGTTTTACGCTTTATAAAAATAAAATTACCCTAGTCCCCGCGGATTAAAGTTTCTCATTTAGAAATAGCAAAACATATTCTTCTCCGCTCCTTGCAACATCAATACTATTGTAAGGAAATAAAAAATGTAAATAAAGGTAATCTATTTTCTCCCACTTTAAGAAAACTTGATCTGTTCGTTGATGGCGACGGATTACTTCGCGTGGGGGGCCGCTTCAACAAATCTGCTATATTCGGTACCTAATGGACATTCAATTCTGCTGCCGCGACGTCATCACATCGTCAATCTTCTTATCAATGACTGCCACCGCTCCAACTGTCACACTGGCTCGCATCTTGTTATGTTTTTAATACTAAAGGCAACGCTATTGGATAATTTCGCAATATAAAACGACAGTTGGACTATTTATATACTTAGTTCTTTTTGTTGCTCATGAAACATCAGCCGCTTTTCAAAACGAATTTAGTAATAGCAGAATTGAATGGGGAACTATTCCCGCTCGCGCTCCTCACATGAGAGGATTATGGGAGCCTAATATGAAATAAATTAAAACTCATTTATATCGCACCATTGATAATCAATTGCTTTGATGTGAAGAGCTTCTAACTGTGTTAACGCAAATTGAATGGATCATAAACTCGTGTCCGCTATGCTTGTTGTCCGATCAGCCGCATTTTGTTCTCAGTCCCGCTCATTTTTGTGCAAACGACTCTTGACGGCTCTATTAGCCCCGGTGTACTGATTCACCAAGACGATGTTCCGCCTCTACGCTGGCCTACTGGCACCATAGAACAAGTCTTCCCAGGGAAAAAGATTGAGTAGTTCGCGTCGCTTCTGTACGGATAACAACTGGCACGTACAAACGTCCTGTTGTGAAATTGTGCCCACTGCCTTAACGCAATAGTTAATACAGTTATATCTGCACTTATTTAGTTTAATCCCAATGTAGTCCTATATTTTTGTTTAACTTAGCTTCATATCAACATATTTATGTACATAATATTTCCGCTTATTACCCGCTATGATTGTAATTCCGCTCAACCACTCTGATGGAGAGACTTCTATACCGCTTTATGGTTTCGAAAATCCCTAGTATTTTCAAGCCGGGGAGGATGTTTGCGCGCTTTTTTGTTTCCTTGTGTGAGAGGGTAGTAGCACCATATGTATGTGTCGGTTATGTTATCGGTGTACCGTCCACACAAGCGATTCTCGGCGCGCCCCAGCATTCCTGTGACTGTCATACGCGACAATTGCAAATTCACCGCAGCTCGCCGCCCGCCCCACGCTCCGCCCGCGCGAGACCGTATCATTCACCGCCGCCTTAGCTAGCTGCCATAATCCAGGGTGCTGAAGACGCCGATTACCAGGTTAGTGTTGCTGCTTATTTTACGCAGGGGAACACTTGAAGGCCGTAACCTCCGCCCTTGGCTTCCTTCGTTTTAAACTGCCCCTTATATTTATTCATAGATATTCTAAGCAATTACTTTTTTAATTACTTAAAAAAAACGAAAGAAAATCACAAATAATTTAATACCACGACTTTAAACAAATAACTAATAAAATTAATAGGTACGCAAGAATAACGGACAGAGAGATGTGTCTTCGACGACGGCTGGCGCAGAAAAGAGGCCGGGCAATGGGTGACGCTTGCTTTTATACCCTCCGTAGGAATTATTTTTCCTTATCTTCTACACGGCCTCTCCTGACATGAGACCGTCCTCGGGCTCCCAAAATGAGCACAAGTAGTTCTGAAGATTAGTCCAGATCTGGCATACTGAGACCCACAGGTGGTTGATCTTCAGGCGGGACTTGGACTTGTGAATCGTCAGCCCCCTGGAGTGGTCGCTGAGGTTTCTGTAACCCCGAGGTGCTAGGCTGCTGCATATCGTTAACTGGGTCGTAAATGGGCTCAGTCCTTCAGTGTCTGCATCTGTTGTAAATAACAAAAACCACACATTCAAAATTTGAAACTGTCTAACAACTAAATAGCAGCACCACGCAAAGCATTAACGTTAATCGGTAAAGACAAAATAAAAGGCGCAAAGATTAACTCGACAACTAGTCAAGACAGAGACACGACGTGAAGCGTGTCTTGGCAAAGTTAGAGGCACGGCGTGAAGCGTAACTTTGTACATGTTAAGTTAGAGGCACGCCGTGAAGCATAACTAAACAACCAAACAAGATAGAGGCACGGCGTGAAGCATATCTTTGCAACATGTGAAGGAAAAGAGGCACTGCGTGAAGCTTATTCCAACACTTTGTCATAACTCACCATCAAAACAAGTAGCGCACACTTCAGGAGTCCACTCTCCATGCCATGGAATCATAAATTCCGCGGCCGCCTGAGTCGACTTTCCGTATGACCCAGTCAGCAGCTGCAGCTCATAGCGCCCATGAGGCAGGACTCTCATCACTCGGTACGGGCCGCGCACACAGGAGTCCAACTTCCCAGTAGATTGTACCTGTTTTCTGACAAAAACTAAGGAATTAAATTTATAACTACGCGGAGGCTTTCTCCTCCTGTTTACATAAGCGTCTTGTTTTTGTTGATTTTGCCTTAGTCTTTCTGAAGCTCTTTGACGGCTCATTTCACGTAAGGCTTCGCGGTTCGGGCTGGTACCTTCCAGTGCTACATCCTTTACTAAATTTCGGATCACCGGAGTCGCTGCGTCAATACCAACTAGCAAGTTAAGTGGAGAGTTTTGGGTGGTTTTGTGCTTAGTCATATTTAGCACAAGTTGAATCTTTCAAACAGTGCTAGGCCATTCATGTTGTCTAAAATTAGCCTCGATACGTATCATATTTAGCACCGTACGACAATATCTTTCCACTTGCCCATTCGCCTGGTGCATCTCAGCCGTTATAAGATGTATTTCACATCCCATGTCCTGTACCCAATTGAGGAACTCATTGCTTTGAAACGTACGTCCCCTGTCAGCTACAATTAGTTTGGGTGTTCCAAAGAGAGAGACAGTATTTCTAAAGTGTCGTTTTAGTTCCTCGGCATCTTGTCGATACATTGGGTACAAAAGGCAGAACTTAGAATAAGCGTCTACAACTATTAGAATGTAGCGATAACCATCAGCTTCAGGAAGGGGACCTAAAGCGTCTACATGAATAGTATAAAAAGGTATGGGCGGTTTCTCCCAAGAAGTTATAGGTTGCAACGGAGCGCGGGGTACTTTCTTATGAGAAATACAAACGAGACAATGTGAGATATATTTCTGTACAAAGGTCCGTAAACTAGGAAACCAAAAGTGTTTAGTAACTAAGTCAAACGTTTTGTCTACTCCTACGTGCTCGTGTTCAACATGAAAGATGCGAAGTAGGCTTAATCTATGACCCTTTGGGATATAACAAAGATACCGGGGAGTTTCGCCAGTAGATGAATATTTGACGTAAAGGGTGTCGTTCTTAACAATATAACGGGTTACGTCAAGTTGTCCTTCAGTCAGCTTTTGAATAAGACCCCTAGTCTCCTCGCCAGACGCCTGAGCTACCTGTGCCCAGTTACGTGGTTTTTTAATAGTACACACATTGACCGGGTTTCGACTAAGATAGTCAGCATGTGACATAGAGTCCCTTTCCTATAATCTAGACTGAAATCAAAATCTTGGAGGTAAACCCACCACCGTGCCACTCTTGGTAATAAATCTCTTTTTCTTTGTGTAAGCTTTAAAGCATTGCAATCAGTACCTAACTACGGTGAAGTGTGCACCTACAAGATATAGCCTAAAATGCTGGAGTGCCTTAACTACGGCAAGAGTTTCAAGTTCGTACGAATGGTACTTACTCTCCGCTCCTTGCGTCAGCCTGCTGAAGTATGCTAATACGCGTTTGTAACCACCCTCTTGAACCTGCATTATTACCGCTCCGTAACCTATCGAGCTTGCGTCAGTGTGAACCTCAACTGGCAAAGACGGATCGTATATTGCAAGGACAGGTTCAGTCGTTAAAGCATGAATTATGTAGTTACGAGCTGCCCGCTGTTCATCACCCCAATTGAAAACAATACCTTTTCTTGTCAAAGCAGATATGCATGCAGTCTTTTGAGCAAAACCTGGTATGTACCTACGAAAGTAGCTAAACCCATAAACTGATGAACTTGTTTTACGTTCATGGGTTCCGATGAGTCTACCAAGGCCTTTATCTTATCGCGACTCGGTCTTCTAACCGTGTCGGTAGCGGTGAAAGAATACTACCACCCCCTATCTTCCCGTGGGAGTCGTAGAAGGCGACTGAGGGATCAAACCCAGAGGATGGGCAGCAGCATCCTCTGAGATTAACACCGTCATACTGCGATCGCCAACCCGCCTGCCAAGCGTGGCGATTATGGCAACATTTCCCCCCAACATGAACGACAGCACTAAACTCCGGCCCCTAGTCCCCGGCGGCCCCGCTCGCCCTAGCTACGGTAGCGGCCAAGGCAGCGACGGGGCAGGGGGTGCTAAGAATCTCCGGCAGAGACCTGGCTACCGCCAGCAACGAACTTTGGCCCTGGCAACCTACAACACGCGTACATTGCGAACCGACGAGAAGGTTTGCGAACTGGAGGAAGAATTGAGCAAGATACGGTGGGGCATTGTGGGATTATCTGAGGTCCGAAGAGAGGGGGAGGACTCGATAATCTTGAAGTCTGGTAACTTGCTCTATTTCTGGGAGGGCGAATAACTGTCCCAGGGTGGCGTCGGGTTTATCGTCCACAGCTCTCTCGTGAACAACGTTGTTAAGACCGGAAGTGTGTCGTCGAGGGTAGCGTACCTTATACTCAGAATAACCAAACGGTATTCGTTGAAGGTTATACAGGTATACGCTCCGACTACGGCACACCCCGACGATGAGGTGGAGGCTACGTATGAGGACATCTCTAGAGCCATACAAGTCTCCAAAACTCATTACACCGTTGTCATGGGAGACTTTAACGCAAAACTGGGCAAACGAAGCGGCGATGAGCTGAAAGTGGGACGATTTGGAGTTGGAATTCGGAACCACCGGGGTCAGCTGCTGTCGGAGTTTCTGGAAAAGGAGGGACTCTTCATGATGAACTCCTTTTTTATGAAATCTGAACACCGCAAGTGGACCTGGCTAAGTCCCGATGGTGCAACAAAAAATGAGATTGACTTTATCATGTCGACGAGAAAGCAAATATTCAATGATGTCTCTGTGATCAACGCGTTCAAAACTGGCAGTGATCACCGGTTGGTAAGAGGCACATTGAACATTAATATCAAGCTTGAAAGACGTCGATTGATGAAGTCTACGCTCCGCCCTGCACCCATCCAAATCCAAAACCCCGAAAGCTTCCAGCTCGAACTGAAAAATCGCTTCGAATGCCTGAAGGATTGCGTAGAGGTGGACGATTACAACAACAGGTTTGTAAAAACTGTCCATGCGGTTGGGTCTAAATTCTTCAAAACCCACCGTATAAGAGGACCTAAAAAGCTCTCGGACCATACTCTCAAACTGATGGAAGAGCGGCGCGTGATGGTTCTGCGTTCTTCGGACGATTCGTCTCAGCTTCGGCGGCTCAATAGGCAGATCTCGACGTCTTTGACTCGCGACACTCGCCGATTTAATACCGACCGTATTAAAGAGGCTATCGAGCAAAACAAAGGTTCGAAAATGTTTGCAAGAGATTTGGGTATTGGGCAGAGCCAACTGACGACGCTGAAAACCGATGACGGCAGAACTGTCACGTCCAGGTCCGAAGTTATGGGAGAGGTCGAGAAGTTCTATGGACAGCTATACACATCCACGCGGCCACCTGTACAAAGCTTAGCTACAGACCCTAGAGCTAAGCTAACCCGACACTACACCGAAGATATCCCGGACATCAGCCTGTACGAGATTGGTATGGCTCTCAAGCAGCTTAAGCTGAGCCGGCTGAGCTTCTGAAAGCAGGCGGAAGACCGGTACTCGCAGCTCTTCAGAGACTATTTAATTCCGTCGTACTCGGAGGTAGAACGCCAGAAGCGTGGCATGAAAGTGTGGTTGTGTTGTTCTTTAAGAAGGGCAACAAGGCCCTACTAAGGAACTACAGACCCATATCACTTCTAAGTCACGTTTATAAGCTGTTCTCGAGAGTTATAACTAATCGTCTCGCACGCAGGTTTGATGACTTCCAGCCTATCGAACAAGCCGGATTCCGAAAAGGCTTTAGCACCATAGACCACATACATACGCTGCGGCAGGTTATACAGAAGACCGAAGAGTATAACCGGCCTCTTTGCTTAGCGTTTGTGGACTATGAGAAAGCCTTTGATTCGATCGAAACATGGGCCGTGCTACAGTCTCTCCAGCGGTGCCAAATTGACTACCGGTACATCGAAGTGTTGAAGTGTTTGTACGAAAACGCCACTATGACAGTTCGTCTTCAGGACCAGAGCTCGAAGCCAGTCCAGCTGCAGCGTGGAGTGAGACAAGGAGATGTCATTTCTCCGAAACTCTTCATTGCTGCACTGGAGGACGTGTTTAAGCTTCTGGACTGGAGAGGACTCGGCATCAATATTAACGGCGTGTACATCAGTCACCTTCGATTTGCCGATGATATAGTAGTCATGGCTGAGACCCTGGAGGAACTCGGCACAATGCTCGGTGATCTCAACAGAGTCTCTCAACAAGTGGGCCTTAAAATGAACATGGAGAAGACGAAAATCATGTCTAACTCACGTGTCGTACCCACTCCTCTGAAGGTTGGAGACTCTGCTCTTGAAGTTGTTGACGAATATGTATACCTGGGACAAACAGTCCAACTAGGTAGGTCCAACTTTAAGAAAGAGGTCAATCGTCGAATTCAACTCGGCTGGGCAGCGTTCGGTAAGCTACGTAATATCTTCTCGTCCAAAATACCGCAGTGTCTCAAGACGAAAGTCTTCGACCAGTGTGTGTTGCCAGTGATGACATACGGTACCGAAACGTGGTCGCTCACTATGGGCCTTATTAGCAGGCTCAAAGTCACGCAAAGAGCAATGGAGAGGGCTATGCTCGGGGTTTCTCTACGTGATCGAATCAGAAATGAGGAGATTCGTAGACGAACTAAAGTAACCGACATAGCCCAAAGGGTCGCCAAGCTCAAGTGGCAATGGGCAGGGCACATCGCCCGTAGAACCGATGGCCGTTGGGGCAGAACGGTTCTCGAGTGGCGACCGCGCACCGGAAGACGCAGTGTGGGCAGGCCTCCAACAAGGTGGTCCGACGATCTGGTGAAGGTCGCGGGTAGCCGCTGGATGCAAGCAGCACAGGACCGGTCGTGGTGGAGATCCTTGGGGGAGGCCTTTGTCCAGCAGTGGACGTCTTCTGGCTGATGATGATGATGACTCGGTCTTACCTGACCTTGAGATATGGTTCGTTCTAAATACTCTATGTCTGTTACTGAAAATGAGCACTTGCGCAAATTTATAGAGAAGCCAGCGTTTGTCAGTGTTAAAAGGACTTCACGCAACAAAGCAAGTCCTTGTTCTATAGTTGTGCTTAGCACCAAGACGTCATCAATGTACTAATACGTCACCGGAATCGATAAATTTACGAAGGGTTTTTGCTATTATTCGCTGATAGACAACTGGCGCATTCGCCAAACCATAAGGCATTTTCAAATACTCGTAATGCCCCTCGGGCGTCACGAAGCCAGTAAGTGAAATTGAGGCATCCTCAAGAGGGATCTGATGAAAGCCAGTTGCCATGTCTAAGCTCGTAAAATATTTATTTTGTCCTAACCGATCTATATAATCATCGATCCGAGGCAACGGAAACCTATCCTTAATGGTAACTTCATTAAGTTTTCGAAAATCGACACACATTCGATCTCAACCGTCCTTCTTCTTTACAAGTAGTATTGGGCTCCCATAGTCCGAGTCCGATTCCCGGATTATGCCCTTGTCCATCAAATCTTTAATAATTTCACGAACTCTAAGAACTTCCACATGTGAAAGGCGATAGGGTCTGTAATTCACAGGAACATTTGAATTTAACTTAATTGACATGCTTCCTGTTTTCACAGTGGACATCGCCTTACGGGATATAAAATTCTGAGAAAACTCCTTTATAATTGCCATCAATTGCTTTAAATGATCATTAACAAGGGAAGTTTTTATTGAAAAAGATGGGTCAGATCGAATGGCCATAACCTTATTTGAATTAACCGATCTCCGTGTAAGTAATTGATAATCACAAGTACGAACATATTGAACACCGTCTCGATTTAAAACATCAGTACCTACAATTATCGGCGTGTTCATATACTCAGACGACACTATAAACAAATCCACCTCAATTGTTATGCCGTCAAACTCGATTGGTAAGGTTACGTACGACGTACTTTCTATTTCTTGACTACCAAGTCCTCTTTAAATACGAAAAGTAGGCTTGCAGGTACATTGAAAATGTTTTAATATACATAACGAAATTAGTGATATACTCGACCCACTGTCAATAAGAACGTCTACCGGTATTCCCTGTTTAACAGCTACAATAACGTCACGGTTGTAGATAGTGTCGTTTCCGCGGCAAAAATTCACATTATTTTTATTACGCAACTCGGATTTTTGTTTCTTAAAACAAGTATCCACTTTGTGACCAGGCTTTTTGCAAAATGAACAAGGTTCAGGTTTTATAGAATTTGACAAAGACTGAAAGTGTACATTTTTGTTATCAAAATTTGATTTTGTATCCATTTTATTTCTCTTGCAAAAAGCCTGACGATGACCGGGTAAACCGCATGTAAAACACTTGCCCTCGTCTAACCAACGTTTTCGTAAACTAGTACTGTTAACATTTTTATTTTATTTATAAAAAGATTGTGACATAGATGGACGCACACTATTGCTTTTAGACACACTGGGTTTTACATAATTATATCGATAAATATTCCACTAAATTTGTAGGTAGTAATTTTGCGTTTATGGCAGATGCTCGAATATGAGGGTCAGTAATGCCGCGAATTCTAATTGCTGTTATTAACTCATCACTTAACCCTCGCACTATTCGTAACCGGAGCAAGGAACGTCGGGCATAGTCAGCGTATGTTGAGTAATGGGCGATTTTCTGACAGCCCAAATTAAAAAATAAAAATTAGTTCATTAATACTCGATAGATGGCGTTTTATGAAAGCCGATCCGTTCCTACCTAAGGGCTGTAATAAATTCTACACTTTTGCTTGTCTATCAAAAAAATTAAAAAATAGGACTTACAAATTTTTATTCAGGATCTCCAGGACGTATTTCTATTTTGGAATGGAATAAATATTACGTAGCCATACACGTGTTCTTCATAGACTCGCCTTTTACTAAGCGCCATACTAATCTATGCTAAGCGCCATCTATGAAGTCATTTACAAACCAATTTCTTTTTTTTTGTGATCTCGGAAAATCGCCCATTGTCGGAATTTGTTTGCATTACATCAAACAAAATGTTTGCAAAATCAGGAGTTTTGGGACACAACGGCTGAAATTCCTTTTTAAAATTGCTTCACGTACGCTCACTAGTTACCCACTCGTTTAACCACGGTCGAGCATCCCCATTCAAACAGTTCCCTATCTTCGAAAGACATTCGTGATCACTCCAATTATTAAAAGATTTCGCTCGATCAATTTCCTCACACCAATCGTCAATTTTATGCAAATGGGGATCAAAACTTGAAATATAAAATGATTGGTTTGATCTTACCGAATTATTAATTGACCGTATCGCATCCACAATGCAATCAGTCACTGGCATGCTAACGTCGCTGATGGCGGGTTCCGGCATAGACTCGAACGGAGCTGTCCGTGTCTCAACAGGGACCGCAGGAACAAGCGGCGCCGGCGTACGCGATCGTTCTTGATTGTGCGCAGGCGACACCGCAGTGTAACGAACCGGTTGTGACATCGACTCGCGCCCAGACGGCCCCAATGGCGTTCGCGCGTGGCTCCGGCGCCGTGATGTCGGCGCGGCGTAGCAACGCGCCGCAGTGGCGACAAGGCATGACGCCGCAGTGTCGGTAAGTGCGACGATCGCGCCGCTCGCTTCTCTAAAGCCTGGAGTCGTACTCGCATTGACGCCATATCTCGTTTCATTTTGTCTTTTAAACTACGATCACGGCGATTACCATAACGTGATTCACGGTGGCGGCTTCGGCTTCGATAATATTCAGTGTCCGACATTTTTGGTTTTAAATAAAAAACAACGAAGCAAAACTTATTGAAACAAAGCTAATTTTTTTACGATAAGAAGAAACAATAGGGTACGTAGATCCTATCCCACTTCTGATCTAAGCAATTACTTTCTTAATTACTTAAAAAAAACGAAAGAAAATCACAAATAATTTAAAACCACGACTTTAAACAAATAATTAATAAAATTAATAGGTACGCAAAAATAACGGACAGAGAGATATGTCTTCGACGACGGCTGGCGCAGAAAAGAGGCCCGGCAATGGGTGACGCTTGCTTTTATACCCTCCGTAGGAATGATTTTTCCTTATTTTCTACAATATATATATGTGATACGCCCCGCTCATACAGTCCACTGCGCCTAACATTATTTACCCGCCCTCCATTAATGGAGCGGCCGCACCGCGCTTTGGCAGTCCGCGCCATTGTTTTCTGTGGTCCGCGCCAAGCCGCTACAAAGCGCGACAGACATTGCCAGTCCCACGGCCCGTTTGCGGACGCGCCGCGACAGGCGTGGCAGTTAGCGTTCCCACCACAGAACACAATCACGGAATCACGGAGAAGAAAGGCAACTTCATACAAAGTGGTTTTAATAACGCCATCTTACTTTTTCCTCGGAACTAGAAGTACCGCGCGGGAATATTTAAAATGGATTCTTGGTGTAGGGATAAAATTTTAAAGAGGAAGTGCTTTTACTTGTAAGGAAACCTAATATTAGTGAAATGTATTAAAATGCACTATATATTAAAGTTTCCTTACAAATAATTTGCACAAAAAGTAACGAATAAAACATTACAGTAGTATAAAATTAATGGTTTATTAGGTTCAAGAAAAACACAACGATCAACAGCATATTTTCTCTATCTGCTCAATTTACAAAGTTCGAAATTAAAAAAAACCGCGGGAAAGTTGATCAGTTTCATGGACTGAAACACTACACAAGAAATTATGCGTTATTTCTGTAGTCCTAGTACTCTTAATTTTAGGTGCATCAGTAATAATGTTTGTATAAAGTATAATAAATACCTAGTTACATGCTTTTATAAAAAGTGCCCATTACACAACTTGGTTTTTTATACACACAAATATACGCTCAAATTATACAATAATCATGGACTGAAACACTACACAAGAAATTATGCGTTATTTCTGTAGTCCTAATACTCTTAGTTTTAGGTGCATTAGTAATATGTTTGCCTAAAGTATAAACATAACATAACTACCTAGGTACATGCATATAAAAAAGTGCCCATTAGACATATAGGTAAGTACTTGGATTTTTTTATACACACAAAATATAAGCTCAAATTATACAATAATCAAGGGCAGATTTGTAATATTGTACCTCAGATTTGTATACCTATTAAGGAAAACAATTTATTTATGTAAAATTATATCCATTTTCCGTTTAAGGGCGGATGCTGAAATTTCTTCTGCCAATGACCGATTTTTTAAAATGCAAAACCTCTTAATACATATAAAAAATACACTTTGTGTGATAACATTAATATTACTATCTTTGTGACTTGAACAAGCTTCCATGAAATCAAAATTTACATTATTTTTCAAGTCTTCGATTATTGTTTTTTTTAAATAACATCTGTGAGAATTTATCTTTAAGAATTCATTAATTATTGAAGCACAAAATTCCACACATGCTATCATATTTTTGGTAACATAATTTAAACTATTTTCAAAGTCCCTATATTCCCTGCATTCAACAAACATATGGGATTCATTTGTGCAATCGGACAGAAATATTTGTTTGCAATTTGCGCATTCCTTAACTGGTAATTGTTTTATGAGAAACCCACACACATATGCACATGCTTGCACATCAGCAGTATTTTCATTTATTGTTTCGTCTACTTCGAAAGAAAGAGTTGAAGAAATACTGAATGTTAATTCGCATTCCACTTCATGTGAGCGTGTAGGTTGTGAAGCTGATAACAATGTGTCGAAATTATTTATGATGACATTGTTATCATTTTCACAGTTCCCAGATGTACCCATGTGGGACAGACTTGTTAAAATTGCTGTTTTTAGGCCCGCCACAAATTGACCACAAGTCGGGTTTGTATTTGAGCCACAGTTGCCCCGAATGCACCCAAAAAAATTTTCTAATGGGTCTTGCTGTAACCTGCGTGTAGCGATACTTTTAATTTTGTGGTTTTGGGCTAAATTGCACCACAATCTTTCAACAGCGTTAATGGTCCATATCCATCCTTCCTGTGATGGAGGCTTTCTTAAGATTCCAACAAACTTCATTGTGGAGAAAAATATTTTCATTTCTGGAAATAAATGTTTATGGGGGCTTGTAGCCGTCAAATTGGTAGCATGCGGCTTCCCTCTTCGCAAATCCGAGGAATCACTATTTAACAAGTCAAATAGTTTGTCCATATTGGATATAACATTTGCTGTCACAGCAGCCTCTGCAGTTAACGATCCTGTAAAAAATTATTTAGCATTACCAAGTAGCATAAGAATTTTATTCCATTTAAATAAACTATACAAAAAAATTAAGTTATAATTTTTTTATGAAAATGCATACCTTCAGATATTTTTGCAAACATTCCTGCTGCAACAGAATGGCTTAGCACTTGTGCTGCCAAATTCACCTTCATCTTCTGCTTATTATTAGGATTTAAGTGATCCTTCTTTAAACATGGAGCAAACACGAAATTCGGATTGGCGTTATCCATTTCAAAGAACTGCTTAATGTGGCTCCACTTTGCAACACCTGGAATAAAATTTAACAAAATGATTATTATTATTTTTTAGTTAGAAAAATTAATGTCCAGAAATGACCCTATTTTATTTTTATAATATGTACTTTACCCAGAGAAATAGATGTTATATTTACCTTTGCCCACCTTGTCAGTTTAGTGTATATTTGAAGTGCATTCAATATTGTATTTCATAAATAAATTGCAGAAACATTTCAGTAAATGTGGCGTGTCAAACATTGCAACAATATCTTTGCCTCTCACTGTTATATAAGGATGCTCTGACGATGCGCCCAAGGTTGACAGTGGCCTTCTATTCACGCCATCCATGTCGCATACTGTTGCCGCTATATTTACTCCAGCTTCAGAGCATTGATTTAAAACCTGAAATACAGAAACAAGATATAATTTTGCAACAAAATACAAATTATAAAGAGGATGAAAAGCAAGCACTAGCAGTGGCTTCTGTGAGTTTTCTACATTTATGATGAACTTCTATCTCCTAATTTATTGCAATATTATGTAACATTGGAAAACATAATTGTAATGTTTTTAAAAAATATTTGTAAGAAACTAATTAGGTACCTCTTTTATAAGAGCTGCCAGTCTGTCCGCAGTAGAAAAACCACTTGAAAAATAGTGAGCAATTGGTTGTTTTACTCTTTGTCTGATACCTCCAATTATAAACACCAATGCATACCCAGCAATCAGTTCTGATCGTCCTTGTGATCCATGGTCTTGGTATCCCTCTATAATATCACCTTTTGGCTCATAATGTAAATGCTTTTTTAATGACATTTCATCCCACATTAACATGAATTCATTAGTCATTGGTGCTTGAGTGTTGACAAATTTCTTTAAAACTTTAAAAACTGATTCATTGCAACCAACACCAAAGGGTACCTTATTCAGTAAAGTCTTTAATGTGGTTGGTGATGGCAGTAGAAATATCCTCCGTAGCAAGCGATAGCAGGTCGGTGACCTTTTAAATATTCGTAAGGCGATGATCTTTTCTTCTTTTGACCACCTTCTGCCTTTAATTTTTCGATCAAAATTTCTGATTTGCCCTTGTAAGAGCAGAGCAAATGTAGGCGTAATCTTATCACATAATTTTTTAACATTCTTTTCATTGGCTAGTGTATTCAGAATAGTTTTGTTGTTTAATTTTTTGATCTGTTTATGCAGTTGGCATATCCTTTGGAGGTACTTATTGCATTTAGCCTGCAGGATCTTCTCCTTCTGTAATGTAGCTGGTTTACTTTTGGTTGATGTTGAAGGGAGTGATTGATCTTCCGTGGGTTTATTTGTTAGGCCTCTTAGTGGTGGAACCATTGTGGAAGGTCCTGGTTGGTTTAGGTCATAGATAGGCAATGCAGTCTGAAAATGCAATACAAGATGGTAAACTAAACTACTCCATTATTATTATTGGCTAAAAAAACTTAAGGAAAGTTAAAGAAATAACAAGGATATTCAGTAATTACTTACATGTGCATCTCTTTTGACAGTGGTTGTTGTTGATGGTGGTGGTTGATCTACGGTGAACTTATTTGTTAGATCTCTTAGTGGTGGTACCATACTGGAAGGTCCTGGTTGGTTTATTTCATAGACAGGCAAATGAGTCTGAAAAACAATACTAAATTAGAAAAGGGGTTACCTATTATGTAGCACAAAAGTCTAAGACATTAAAAAAATACTATAGTATTTCACTTTTTTAATAAATGGCAATCAGCCATTTTAAGTTACAGCCATTACTGCCAGTTTCTTGTTGACAAGAGCACAGTTTAAAACGATTGACCGGTTACAATAAGTGGGCCAAAACAAATTTTATTTATTTTCCAACGAGATGGCATCTTTGCATCAAGTTTGACATTAAATGAGGATATTCAACAATTACTTACTTGTGCATCACATGGAACAGCAGTTCTTAATAAGTATTTTCTGGAACTATCTCTGAAGTCCTCATCTTTGAAATGCCTGGCACACACCATCCTGTGCTCATTAAATAATTTCATTTGAAATTCAACAGAACTGACATTCTGTTCAGGGAACAAGTACTTTGCCCATTGCTCGCACCTGTAAATATAACGAATTAGTATTAAAATATAATTTTTATTGCACTGGAAAACTGGACGCTAATATCATAGGACCGTTTGTTGATTTGTGTTTTAAATGAAAATTTTGGTGGTTGTTTACTTACCGGACCAAGTTCCAAAATCCCGGCTTCAAAACTCTGAACAATTTAACTCCATCTACAGAAGGTGACGAACCACACTTAAAGCACGTGCGATTGTTTTCTTTATTATCACTCATTATATCACATAAAACAGAGTCCTTTCTCGTAAAATTATAAATAATATGAATGTAAACAGAGCCTAACCGAAATCACTAATAACTACTTAACTAATAGAGTCATTTTCTCGGGTATCACAGCACAGAACTGATGAAAATTTCTGACAATTTATCGGAGTCTAACTCAACGATTTAGAAAGAAACCTCAACTTCAAAGCAAACTATAGCAAAATAACACGAGTACAAAAACATGCACAGCACAAACGCCATTAATGTTAGGAACACCTTTGACAGCAGTTTGACAGCGTGACGTTTGGTGGAAATGGTAGATACACAGACCTAAAAATACATGGACGAGAAATACCTACAAAAAAAACGTGCATACCTACAACCATTGTGTTAAATAAAATGGCGTCTTTTAGTAGGGATGCCAAAAAAACGTCGGTGTTTCGATATCGATAGACGCCCGCTATCTAGCGTAAACAATTTACAACCGTTTTGATTTATAAAAAATTGTTAATTTCATAAAAGTAAAACTAAAAACATTCCCCTAGACGTTTCTTAACTAAGGCGGTTTCTCACACTGTCTCGAACAATGATAGTGTATTAAAAAGTTTTAATACACTATCATTGGTCTCGAATCTCTTATACTTATTATTAATAAGTTTAACAGATTCGAGATAGTTATTAACAATTTGTTGACTATGACTTGGTTTGGCTTTGTTTTTGTGTTATTGTTTTGTCAAATAAAATCTAGTCATACTGCGGAGAGCAGATCTGCTGCTACGCGCAGGGCTGTAACGTTCTTTGTAAGTAAGTAGGTACTTCTTTTTATGGAAAATGTATCTCGGGAGCGTCGAAGCTGGTTCTGCTAGTCCGCGCGTGATAACATGTTTAAACCAGAACTGAAACTCAGCCGTTAGTAGTGCTATCGCATTTAAAAACGCGATCGCGCCAACAAAGTCGGCAGAACGGCTGCGGTTGTTGTGTCCGGTTGAGACTATCTAGCGCGATCGACCCCCTGCTCTCCGTAGCGCAATACGGGACAATGTGAGAACCGCCCCAGTTAAGAATCGTTGTAATTTTAGAATACACCAAAGAGCTCGCTAGGTCCACCGAATACTAGTTTCGATTTACTAAGTTGAAGGCTTGATACCAGAGCAGGCTTAGAAGTAAATCGATACTTGCACTCAGTGAGCCCAACCTGCCCCTTTCAGTGCGGCCAAATTTTACCCATGGAACCTCAGATGCTTGTCGATCATATTGTTCCTATAAATTGTCTAAATAAAAAAGCAGTTGATCTATTTAAAAAATTATTATAAATAAATATAATGCAACACATAGAATTAAAAAAAGAACAAAAATCTGTACGGTCGGCTACAGGTCAAGGTAAACATGTCAGTGCAAAAAAAACCCATAGGCATAATGTAATAATGTGGATAATACTTGGGTTAATATTATCCGTCCCAATTATATCAAGCCACTTCTTTTATATTGCTTCATTACTAGGTATAGGTAACCTATAATAATAACATAAAAAATCACAGATCTCGTGCTCTACACGACTTGAAAGGGCATTGAAAATGAACCTAGCTATAATAGATTATTAATTAAAAAATGAAAATAAAATATTTTCAAAAAAAATTATTGACTATTCCAAAATTTGTTTATACTATCCTAAAGCCCTTAATTTTCCGCGTCTATTAAGTACTAATAGATCTTCGTATAAAACATTTTTTTTTTTTTCAAAAGAAATAATCGACTTTTCCAAAATTTGTTTATACTATCCTGAAGCCCTTAATTTTCCGCGTCTAAGTCTTTTAGTTTTTCTTCTTAGTTTTCAAATTTTACAAAAAAATGTTTTCGCCATCTGAGAGCTATTCAAATTCTGCGTCTTTTGAGCTATCATACGTCTTCTTGGCCCTAAACCACCATATACCACGAGGCAAACAAACTTTCAGCGAAAATAAGGCCCTACCGGAGCGATCGAAAAACATTTTCAATGGTTAATATTGTAGTAATTGTATGAATTAGAGCAGTTAAACATCGTGAATTATTATTTATCATAAACGTATTAGACGCTCCGAAATTTTTAGTTTGCACAATGTAATACATAGTATTTAGTATTCTTTATCGTTAACAGCTGTGCTTGACTCATCACTACTTTTAAAGACCTACTAAAGACTAACGGGTGGTGATGTTAAATAAAATGGCGGAGGTGGCACGCGCGCCTAAAATCGTGACGTCATGCAAAAACATTGCCAGAAACTAGAAAACATTAAATATACCTATCTCTTTCATCAAACGGCGTTACCGATTAGATGAAAAGAGACATATATAGATTTCATAATGTTATGTCGAAAATGATAATATTTATATAACCTGTTGTAGCTATAGAACAATAGTTCCTGTCCCTATCTTTTTAGGTCTTTGGGTAGATAATTATGGTAGCATTGGTAGTTATCCCTGGTAGGTGTCGGCGCCCCGTCCCATACAAAGTCGACGGGGGCAGTTCCCACGGCGCGGCGCGCAGTGGCGCGGCGCGGATTGTCTTAAGACACGCCGTGCGAACGCTCCTTTAAACGGAGACACCATGGACAGTTGACAAAATATGACGTTTGACAGACTTCTTGGCGGGAAAGTGAAGCGTCATGTCTGCAGTTTTGTTTTATTTCTGAAATTTGTGTTTTTTCGAACATTAATGTGAAATAATAGTGGATTATTAACCTTTATGTGTTTGTGAACGTGCATGAGTGTTGGCAAATGAAACAAAACAGTGCAACATCACTTTTCAAATTCTCTCAAGAAGTCCGCGTGAGTACCTATTTTTTTAATCTTAGTAAAGTAAAGTCCCACATCTTTACTGAGGTGAGGACTCAAGGGGTTTGGGACAATATCCTATGCGTACGTCTGTGGAAATATCATTTATCATTTACCAATTCACCACTCATTATCATCTAGGGAAAAAAGAAATAAAAAAACTAATGACTTGGCAGTATGGTCTCTGACCTTAACCTGTTCCTTCACGGAACAAATATTTAAAAAAATGACGTTTGACATTGACATATTATTCTAGACGAACGGAGCGAAGCGAAGTAGCAGGCGAAAGCATAGGTACTTTGATCTTCATCTCATCTCGGGTCCGCTTCGCGAGTGTCAGTTGGCAGCACGTGTCATTGGATTTTTTTGTTTACTTGCGCGTTATAACGAGCAAAATCGTGACTGCCTAAACAAAATCGGTGGTGGTTTTTTAAATTTTATTTAGTGTATATTTGGGTAAGTGTTTATAAACTAATACAATCATGTCACCCCCTTCACCGGAGCCCCCGGACCCTCCGGATCAGACCACATCACAGATGGACGTGTCATCCCCAATTCAGGAGTCTCAGCCTCTGTTTTCACAGACTGCAACGAAACGTCGTCTAGACGGCGATAAGGAGGAGGCCTCTGAACAGCAAAAAGGGCAAACTCGGATATTCCGGCTGCTTTGTCATCTCCCTTTAGCTCCAGTAGCCAACCAATGTATGTTCACCCCTCCATTGTAATAGCCCCAACGGCATATAGCGAACAGGACAAAGGTCCTTTTGTAGTTCATGTGTCACATATCGAATCTGATCCAAATAGTGCTGCATTCATCCAACCAATGAAGTTTGGAAAATTTTTAGTATCCAACAAAATTAAAGATGTCGTTTTAGATGGAGTAAAAAAGATAGGACGTAACAGAATTTCCGTCGAATTCAAATCAGCATCGGCAGCTAATACATTCCTGAACTGCAACCTGCTGTCCCTATACAAATATACTGCGTCAATTCCGACATATAACATTACCCGCATGGGACTCATCAGAGGTATACCTACTGATTGGTCGATGGAGGAATTAGCAGAGTCGATTTCTGTCCCGGAAGGCTGTGGCATTCTTCTAAAAGCAAGACGGTTGAATAGAAAGCAGGTAACAGACAACCGCCCAACTTGGATACCTACCCAGTCAGTCGTGGTCACATTCAGGGGCCAGGTTTTGCCTGAGAGGGTATTTTGTTGTCACAATTCAATTGTAGTTGAGACGTACCAACTCCCTACTATTCAATGCATGAGTTGCTGCCGTTTTGGTCATGTCAAGGCCCAATGCCGATCGAAACCAAGGTGCTTCCGGTGTGCTCAACCCCACGCCGCAGAAAATTGTAACGTTGCAGAGGATAAAGCCACTTGTCTCCATTGTACAGGTGCACATTTTGCAATTAACAGGGCATGTCCTGAACATTCACGTCAAAAGTTGATTAAACTCACAATGTCACAGGATAGCGTCCCGTATGCTCAGGCATCTTCGCTTTACCCTCCAGTGCGTCGGTCATATGCTGACATTGCTAGAACCCCTGCTTCCTTACACCCTACTCAGACACCACGTTCTACCCCACCAACCTCAGTCTCCTACAAAAAGACCGTAACATCTCGCCCAGTTCCTCGATCTCGCTCTCCTTTGGGAAAGAGTTACGACAGGCAAGCACATCAAGCCATAATAGGCAATTGTACTTCCTCTCTTCCAAATGGATGTGCATTAAATTCCGATTCGCCTTCTCCTACGTCGTCTGAGGATAATGAAAACCTCATTGAGTTACTCCTGTCCCTAATCATGCGCATTGTTTCCGGTCAAGGTGACCGTCTACCGTCCATCGTTGCCCATAAACTTTCCCAATTCTCCCATTCCCTGTCTGTACGTGGTTTCAATAATGACCCAAAAGGTAGTTCAGTGGAACTGCCAAAGTCTTAGACCAAAAAAAAGTGATATTTTATATTTTATAAACAAATATTCCCCATCCGTCTTTGCCGTCTCGGAGACGTGGCTAGTACCAGGCTCACACTTCCGTGTGACGGGCTACTCGTGTCTCCGAGACGACAGAGACGATGGCTATGCGGGGTGCGCTTTACTTGTGAAGCGCTCCCTGTCTTTCTCCCAAATCCCGCTCCCTCCCCACAGTCGCGATATTAATTTCGTGGCTGTGCGTATCTTCGATATCTCCCTCCTCTCTGTATATATTCCTTACCCTTCAACTTCTTCCATTAATGAACTACACACAACAATTTCAACCCTTCCCCCTCCAGTTCTGGTTATGGGTGACCTTAATGCTCATCATGTATCTTGGGGTTGCCACCTTTCTGATAATCCGGGGTTTCTACTTTTGGACCTTTTGGAAGATCTCAATCTTTGTATTTTGAACGATGGACGTCCAACAAAACGTTGTGCTCCTAATCAAAATCCTGCCTCTGCTGTAGATGTTACAATTTCATCCCCATCTTTAGCTCCTCTTGTATCTTGGTCTGTTCTTGATTCTACATTTGGTAGCATACATTTTCCTATCCTGATTTCCCTCTTAGACAAACAAGCTACAACCACACGTCTCTCTCCTCTTCAAAAATTTAAATTAAATGACGCTGACTGGTATGCTTATGCATCATCAGTTAGAGATCAGGTAAGTTCCCTACCGATTGCTGATTCCTCAAACGCGCTCTTGGCATATACTGATTTTGTAAACTCTTTACTCTCTTCTGCTGAAGCACATTTCCCTTTAAAAAATCCTGTCCGTAAAATTTCCCCTCCTTGGTGGGATGCTGAATGTACTGCCATCGTTCAAAAACGAAAGGAAGCTGAAAGAAGCTACAATGGTTCGATGACTTCTGAAAATTATGTTAGGTATAAACGAACAGCGGCACAAGCACGGAAACTTTTATCCAAAAAAAAAAGATCAGGTTGGATAAAATTCTGTGAAAGCATGTCACCCAGAACCTCAACATCTCTGGTTTGGAAACAAATCAGAAGATTCCGACAATACCTAACTTCTCCCAATGTGTCTTCGAATGACCCATCCCTTTGGTTGAATGCTTTCGCTGACAAACTAGCTCCTCCTTTTGCCCCAACGTTGGACTGTTTCCCTTCTTTAAGTAGCTATGTTTCTTCCTCCCCAAGTACCCTTCTTGACTCCCCATTTTCATTACAAGAGCTCCTTTCAGCCTTACAAGGCTTAAATGACTCTTCTCCTGGTGACGATGGGATTCCTTATTCCTTTTTGATTAAAGCGCCTCTTCCAGCAAAACTGTACTTTTTAAATTTGATTAACATATTCTTTGATCAGGGCATAGTGCCAGACTGTTGGAAGCAACAGATAATTATTCCGATCCCAAAACCTGGTAAAGACCCTCTTCACCACAATTCATACCGTCCCATCGCTCTGTCATCTGTCTTCCTCAAAGTCATGGAGCATATAATTAAAAATCGCCTCGAGTGGTTTGTCGAATCGCGTGGTATTCTATCAAAGACTCAATTCGGGTTTCGGAAGGGCTTTAGTACGCTGGACAGTTTAGGGATATTAACGACAGATATCAGATTAGCATTCAAAAACCAAGAATACCTTGTGGGTGTCTTTTTAGATATAGCTTCGGCCTATGACAATGTCCAGCTTCCAGTGCTCAGGCAAAAATTGCTGAATCTGAGTGTCTCAGAGAAGTTGGTGCGCCTCATCTGTAATTCACTGATGTCTAGATCCATTTCGGTCAGATATCAAGATACTCTTCTTCCTCCTCGACTAATTTGGAAAGGCCTCCCGCAGGGCTCTGTGTTATCTCCTTTGCTTTACAGTATATATACCCATGATCTGGACGTGACTGTTAACTCATTCTGCAATATTTTACAGTACGCCGATGACATCGCTCTATATGTATCCTCGAAGTCAATACCTGATGCGTCTTCACGATTAAACACTGCAATCAAATACCTTGGGGATTGGTTATCTAACCACGGGCTTGATATTTCAGTTTCTAAGTGCTGCTGTGTTACGTTTACTCATAAGCGCTATACACCGGAGGTGTATATTGTATCAAATGGAGAAATAATTCCTTGCAACAACAAAGTAAAATTTTTAGGTTTAATCTTAGACTCTAGGCTGACAGGGACTGCTCATTTTAATTATATTGCTGAAAGAGCCGAGAGAGGAGTCAACGTTCTTCGGTCGCTTTCTGGCGTTCGATGGGGTGCACATCCATACTCACAAAAACTTTTATACAATGCCATCATCCGTAGTCACTTTGATTATGCTTCCTTTCTTCTGGATCCGGGCAATAAATCTGCCCTGGATAAACTAAATAAGATCCAGTCTAAGTGTCTACGCATTATATTGGGAGCTATGAAGTCCTCTCCCATCAATGCTCTCCAGGTCGAATGCGTTGACCCTCCTCTCTACCTTCGTAGGCAATACCTTAGTGACAGATTTTATCCAAAAGTTGCTCAAAATTCAACTCATCCTCTTTTAGCTCGACTAGATCTTCTCTGCTCATTAAGTAACCCCTCCGACCCTTCCCATAAAATACCTTGCATTCTCCTTAGTCATCAAAAATTCAATCGCCTCCCCGCTCCTATTGAAAAAATTCCTCTCAACCCTCTTTTCTCTAACAGCTTTGAATCTTTAATTTTTCAACCCCCTATTATTCTTAATTTTGGTGTATCTAAAGATGCTATAAGCGCTCCCCAAGAATTCCGCAGTATCTGGTCCGAGCGCTGGCAAGGCTGGTTCCCGATTTACACAGACGCGTCCAAGCTGTCTGAGGGTGGCTGTGTTGGTGCGGCGGTCTGGATACCTGCGTACAAAATTAGCTTAACTTTCAAATGCCCACCGGTAACATCAGTTTTTACAGGCGAATCGGTTGCTCTTTTGGAAGCGATTCGCTTTGCCAGGTCTCATTCTATAAATAATTGCATAATTTTCTCCGATTCTCTAAGCTGCCTTCAAACTATTTTGGCCATTCCTTTTAAATCAAAAACAAAGTTCCCTATTATACTTATGATCAGAGAGGCTCTTTTTGAATGTAAGAAAAATGATATTAACATTGTTCTTGCCTGGATTCCCAGTCATTCGGGAATTCCTGGTAATGAGACTGCCGACTCGTGGGCGAAAGTTGCGGTTTCAACTGGCTCTCTGGAACACTTTAAATTGTACTCCCATGACGCCGCATCCCTTTCTAACTTTCATCTGTTTAAATCATGGCATGTGCATTGGAACCAGACTAAAAGATCCATTGGTAAATATTACGCGGACATACAACAAACCATCCCGCCCCGACCATGGTTCTTCAAACACAAACGTCTCTCCAAAAAAGTTGTGTCTATCATCTGCAGAATTCGTATAGGTCATGCTTGCACTCCTGTACATTTAATGAAGTTGCATATTAGGGATAGCTCCATCTGCGAGTGTGGTCTCGATGAAGGTAACACCAACCATCTTTTCTTTAATTGTCCGAATATGGGCTCTTCCCTCTTTGATTTCCTTCCTAAAAGCGTTCCTCGCCCTTGTAATATTAAATATATTCTAAATTCCTTATCTCCCCCAATCTTAAAGTCTCTTAATAAATTTATTACATCCACAAATATTAAAATCTAATATATAAAATATTCCCTCATAACATTTCCCCTACCCCCTCCTATTTCCTCTACAAGCTTGTTTGTATAGTTGTATATAATACTATTTTGTTGTGATGTCCTATTTGTGTTGTCTTGTTTTGTTTTAGGTGGTTATGTTCTAACGTAGCTATTTTTTCTTCTATCCATTGACGTTCGTGTAAATGCTGCACACGTGACTTTGGCGGAACAGCGAGCCCTCGTAGGCAAGCTTAAGTTCGCTCGCCAAAAATAAAAGAAGAAGAAGAAGAAGAAGAAAGCATACTTTTAAACTTTAATTATTATGTATTTTAATTGATATTTAAAAACAAATATCAAGACGTAGATATATATGTAATTAACTATCCTTCTAATAATAATTCACTTTAATAGTTGTTTTTGTACCAGATTACTTTTTAGGATATTGTGAACATGCATAGGAATCTACCGCAAAATAAGGAAGCTCTTTTAAAATCATACACAACACGTTTAAAAGAAGATGTTAAAAGTATGCTTGAAAATTTTGAAGGTAATTTCATTAAACTTCTTCCAAAATAACTTTTCAAATTTATAACCCATGAAACTTAATTCCTTGTTTGTACTTCTCGCTAGCCACTATCCCTTTAACTAATGCCCTAAATTGCTATCCTAATAAAATAAATGCGAAAAAGTGAGTTTGTTGTAACACTTACGATTAATCTGCTAAACCGATTCTGATAAATTTTGCTATAGACAGAGGCAGAGAAGACAATACATAATAATAAATCTTTACATCTTATTTCCTACTAAACTTAAAATGGGAAGAAAAATTGGTAGTTTATTTTTGTTAGTTTTAAACGACAGACTAAATCAATTTCAATTTCATACATTTTTATAAAACAATTTTAGGTCATATAGGTACGCCTTGCAGACCTTTTGCTATACTGCAACCAAAGACTATCCTATCCAACTTTTTTTTGCGAAACAGACGCGAGAAAAGCATTGGGCAAAAGCTAGTAAAAGATAGTTTATTATTATTTATTTCAGAAATCATAAGACTTGCTAAGGGAGAAAGAGGTGAAAGTGAATCCCAATTGAATAGAATGACACAGATAGAACAAGATACATTTGAAATGCAAGTCAGAGCTGCTAATATTGGTATGATTTTTATTTATTATTTCATAAAGGAGAACCGGCATAAATGTATGAAGTCTGGTCCTAGAACCAATAAGTACATATCATCAGAAAGCTACTTTGATGTACTTTAATAGTTACTATTGCAGCTTAGTTTAAATAACTGTGTGAAAAAAGTTATGACTATTTTAAATACCTACTTTTCTCAAAAAACTTAATAGCACATTCTTCATTCATGACCTCCGCGTCATAGTGCAAGATCAAACTAGTCTGGGAGGATGCGGAAAGGATCAATCAATCAATCAATGGAAACAATTGGTTTTGATAAAAACAGTGCATTGTAACTATTATTAAACATCTAATTACATCGATTAAATTGCCAGCATCGATTAGAGGGCCCTGAAGGGGTGGTGTCTGTGTTTGCTTCTACAGGATGGCCCATAAGTCCCATAAAGTGTAAAATAATAGTTTAAAAAAAACTGGTTATATTATGTAAAGGGTTTTTATTTTAAAGTAATCATTCTAAAATGCCCATACCTTTAACACCGCTATGCCCTTTGTCCGTCAACTTTTCCCTAATAAAGTGATCTCTCAAGAGGAGATATTCTCTGACCACAACCTGGTCCGGATCCGACCTCAATGGACCATTTTTATGAATAATCTTAAGAGTAAAGTGTATGAAACCAACCTCCGGTCAATTGTCCTGAAAGAACTTATTCGACAAGAAATAGCAAGCATTGCAGAGCTTACTTGCTGTGCAGTGATGGATAATTTTAGACGCTTACAGGAGTGCCGCGATCGTAACGGATTACATTTATATGAAATAACTTTCAAAAACTAATTTCCATTTTATAAGGAGTACTTTTAAATAAAAACATTTTACATAACGTGACTAGTTTTTTTAAAATTATTATCTACACTTTAAGGGACTTAATTAACTACTAACTTAACGAATATCAAGAGCCAGGTCAAAAATAGTCACGGAACATTATGCACACAACGTAATGCATTGTCGGTGCGCGGACGCAGGGCAGCGCGGCGCGCGGGGGCGCAGGGCTGCGGTAGGTAATGCAACCGCGACCCTCACCCTGCATCCTCCCGGACTAGTTAGAATTTGCACTACAACGACGCGGACGGACGCCACGGAATGAAGAATGTGCTATTATATTGTTTAGGAAAAGTTGGTATTTAAAAATAGTCATAACTTTTTTCACAGTTATTTGAACTGAGCTGCCATAGTAACTATTGAAGTACATAGAAGTAGCTTTCTGATGACATATATGCCGTTGTTATTGGTTCCAGGACTGTTTTGTCCGGTTCTCCTTTGCTTATTTAGTGTAATCTCATAGGCATATATTTGTATATTAATACTACATACATACATAATCACGACTATTATCCGAAGGCGGTGTAGAGGGAGGGGTAGTACTCTTTTGTCACTACGCAACAGTTTTAAACTACCTACTATCATAAAAATACGGCTCCTAATAAAATACTTCTCTTTCAGTCCGTGCTGGTGAATCGTTAATGAAATTGGTATCAGATATTAAGCAGTACTTGATTTTAAATGACTTTCCTTCAGTCAATGAAGCTATCACACAAAATTCTAAACTATTCCGAACTAAGCAACAAGAATGTGACCAGAAACTAATGTCACTAAGGGATGACATTGCAGCAGATCTCTATGATTTAGAAGACGAATATTTTACTAGTATTTATAAATAAATAATTCATCCACATATAAGTAGTATTTTTTATTAAATTCTGCAACAATAACAAACAAATTCATATTATAAAATGTTGCACCTATCAGCTGGCATAGCAGTGCCACAGTCTACATTTCACCAAGTAACAACTGCACATGGCAGAATGTGCTCAGCATGATAGGTGGTGGCTAAAATCTTTTTAATTAAAATATAAAAAGCAAATGCCATTGGTGCTAGTAACCACGCAAGACACTGTCTGGATGACTAAAATGGCTGCTTTCTAGTTTGGTGAATGTTGTATCAGTAAGGATATTTTATTTTTTATGAAAAATATTTTTGTAAATATTTTGTTTTTTGATTGCAACAACATGTAACATAATAGGCTTGGTATTAAAAAAATAAGACTGTTTGCTTCTATTTATTAAATTCTAAAGCTCTATAAATTCATCAAAATCAGTTAAGAAGCAAATGAATAATGAGGACCATTTCCTGGATACTGCTTGCAAGCTACTGGTCTTCCAAATTTATAATCTTCCAGGAAAAAATAGAGTGCTAGTGATCCACCAACAGTGCCAAGGAACCAGATCCATTGGTGTAATACGGAGAACCTTGGCCTCATGCTAATGTCATAACGATCTTCACCAAAAATCTCAGCTCTTGCATGGACCTATAAAAAAGTAAATGTTAACATAAAACTGATACATATTAAAAAAATTCTAGATATTATATAATATAAATTATTTGTTTCAATTTCTTACTGGCTCATTGAAATTTCTTTTTAATTCGGGACAATCGTAGGGATAGTGAGGATCTTTAGAGTCAGCACCAATATCAGGCAATTTAGGATAATCGCCATATCCCATGTCTTCAGGGTATGGTTGGTATTCCTCAATGGTTAAAGCATATTTTTTTGCAGCCGCAGCCCGTTCTTCCGGTGTTGTCGGGTACGGGCCGGGTTTGTATTGATAGTTCCAATCTGAAAATACGAAATGACGTAACTATGTATCCATTACGTTGTTAATCAAATATTATGTTTAAGTTATCTTACGACTTCTTGCAGCATTGCAAAAAATTCCAGCTGCTTTACGTAAACCATGTGGATTTGTTAAAATCGCCTTTTTCAGTAAAACTGATGCCATCCTTTACTTCCTATTATTTTTTGTTATTGAGCTACTACCACCAGCAAAATTCTATCCAACCATAGCTAAAATTTTATCCATATAGCAATTTGTCAATTTTGACATTTTTGTGACATTTTTTTTTATTTAAAATTGTTTCTCAGATCAAGGAATCCTATGGAAATGCTACAGTTTAGAAGACGAAATAATAAACATGACGGCGTCTTTGTCTAACGTATGCAATAAAAACAAGCCAACACTATATACAACAATTTCGCTTTAATGGCAACATTTGTCGTGCGTGCGTGTGCGTAAGTAGTGTTGCCGAACTATCGATAGTAATATATTAGGCGATTTTTCGAGATCATTAAAAAAAAAGAAATTGGTTCCTAACCACTCACTCGCTTCATGTAGCCACAGCTACATGACAAAAGTTTGTCAAATCGCTTCATGTAGCTTCAGCTACATGGGTGTTACCATATCAATTTAGGCGTTTTTCGCTGTGTATAAGGGTTTTAATAAATGAAATTGAACGAATTATAGACAATATAAGCCCTACGGAGTGAAGTAATAACATAAAATGAATGGATCAAACGTCAGTTCGATAAATATATCACTTTTAGGTGCTTGTCGAATCTCTCGGTAACACGGACCGGTGAGTGTCGAGTAAAAGTGTTTATTATCTAACGATTAATGTTATTATAATATTGTGTTATATATCAAAATAATCGTCGATTAATACTCTATTACGATGTAACTTTATTTTGTTTTGATCTCGATGATTATTCACATAAAATTCGACGAAATGATAGCTAGATTGTTTTTTTTGCAATGGCGTCATATTTCCGCAGGTTTTGTTTTCGTTGTCATTATTGGATTCAATAATTGTGTACAATTACTAAATAACTAGTTACTAAAAGCTAAGAAGTGTATCTTTTTAGATCTAGTCATATTTTTATCGTAGGCCTTTTACATTTGGAGTAAAACCAACTTTATCATCTCGATGCAATTTAAATGTAAGTAACTGCTACCGCTCGCGAAAGTTTACACCAAGTTCACAATTTATTTCTGAAAACTTTTTCAAGTAAAAAAATATGTTGCATTTTTTATCTAAAGATAAACTAATATAGATAAGGAATAAAATTTAAAAACATAAGTATATCATCGATTTAATTTTTCATATTTTTAATAAAATATCCAACAATCCATGAATATTTCTCGTCTGTGAATTTCGATGGCCGTTTATAAATTCTTCCAATACTACACCTATGCAAATTTTTTTTAAAACAGATGGTCTCTTTATTCACCTTTTCGGAACAGTGATTTGTTTACTTTAAAACCACTCCAGGGCCCTTATTCTGTAACGATTCCTTGTTTCAAAACCACGTTAATTCCTTAAAAAATCACGATATCTTTCCAAAAACGTATGCGTTTGACGTTTGTGCGCGGCAAGGTTTGCGTGTGGAATCTATAGATTGCGATACAGAATCAGGGCCCAGTAAGCTATAAATCGTTTTTTTGTCGCAAGTGGCGACGGCTCGGAATTCGCATGCAACTTAAGGGCAATTGACGTCTGGGGCCCGTCTAAGTGAAAGCGAGCGAGTGGCTAATGACTTCATAGATGGCGCTCAATAAAAGGCGAGCGAGTCTTATGAGCACGAGTATGGCTGCTGGTATAAGAAAATATCAAAGACATTAAACTATTATTAATAGACAGGACGTAGAAATCAAAACTTTAATCCACAACTTATTACCAAGTGGTAACAAGTCTCAGTTTGATGCACAAAGTACTTTTTTGTTTGATGTTTTGCGCCCTCTAGCGCAGCCGTCTTTGTGCGTGAACGGATTTGACGTAAACAATGGAAAATATGCCAAATTGCGTATTGCGATACTGCAAATTCCAATATGGAAAAACGGCTGAATGTGATTACAGCTTATTCTCGTAAGTATTTTGTATATTTACCCAATAATCAGACTGTAATAAAAAATTTCAATAATTATTTTTCTAGAACATTTACCGTTGCCCTATATGCTGACCTCTAGTGGTGAAAAGCAAGAGTACTTTTAGGATATCACCACACTTGTCGAAGCGGAAGTAGATGATTTAGTGGTGTTCAAGTGATGACGTTTTATTTAGGTATCGATTAATGTTATAAATAGATAATATTTTTATATCCTAAGTTTAAGTTTCAAATAAGTAGTAATATTCTGATCATTGCGCTGGGGGACTATTATGCAGTGTAACAATATCGTGCGGTGATCGTTTAATTATAATATTACTACTTAAGTTAAACTTAAAAGACATTGAATGAATATATAAGAAAATAGGATGTAGGTAGATATAGATAGGATAACATATACACACATCCGTTAAGACATTGGTATTTAATGATAACGTATCAAATTGATATTTCATTCAATTCATTCAAAATAACAGATTAAGATCGACAAAAATAATTTGATACTTGCGATTGCGAGTTTCCATTACCACAAAGTGGACTTAATAATATCTATGTTTGTGTAGCCGCACACTCACAATAACAAGCACAGAAGACGTAAAGCAAATCCATTTAATAGAATGTCAGACGGAAGCCTTTTCTATATGAAACAGGGACATAGCTCTGAAAAGAGCTGCCATAATGAAATAAGAATAGATCGATATGAAACAGGAACATAGCACTGAAAAGGGCTGTCGTAATGAAATAGGAATGGAGCTTCGTCAGCATTCAAACAGCTTCTTCATTCTTCGCCACCATTCTCAGCTGCGTTTACATATCACTCGGAACAGCGCCACGTTATCGCCATCGCCGCACGCCGCACGCCACGCATCTTCACTGCGTCCGCTCCGTGGTCTGTCGGCCGTCGAAATGGCCGAGCGCAACGACCGTCGCCAGTTTTGTCGCGTGCGTGTTTCCCCGCCCGCACTTCCCCGCGTCGCGAAGCCCCGCGCCGCGTGTTCCCCGCACCGCGTTGCATAGCGACCGCGGGTGAATGAGACTCCCGTTGTTCCTCTCTCTTTTGCGTAAGTGACTAAGTTAAGCAACCTATGTTTGTAAATATAATAATTGTAGTAAGTAATATATATGATCATTAACTAAAATAAATCATCCATTCTACGACTGACCATCCTGAGTATAATTTCTCTCCAAGCTTCGCTTCAACCCCACTCGCTAAATTTGCTTAGGTATTTTATGAAAAATAAATATAATTAAATATATATAAATGAAACACTATATGAATCAACTCGTGTTAATCTGTTGAAGTCAGCCATTTACCTTATCATTCCTATGAATTAATTCCTAAATCCAATCACAAAACCATGATGGATACGTTATGAAGTAGACTCGATTTTGGTATACGGGAGTGTATAATAATCCTTACTTATGATAAGTGATCGCGGGGGTGGGTTTACTTCAAAAATGAATGTTGTCAGTATGCTGATCGTAGGTACTAGCTAGGTACTTATGTTATTTTACATTGTTTTATAATTAGTTGTTAAATTTTAACATTGAAAATGTTTTTTCGATGGCTCCGGTAGGGCCCCATATTCGCTGAAAGTGTGTTTGCCCCGTGGTATATAGTGGTTTAAAGCCATGAAGACGTATAAGAGCTCAAAAGACGCAGAATTAGAATGGCTTTCAGATGGTGAAAAAATTTTTTGTAAAAGTCAAAAACTTTTTTCGAAAATTGAAAAAAAAATCCTCGGAATATCTTTGATATCTCGTGAACGAGGTCGAAAATCAAAAAACTGAGAAAGACGCTTGGAGATATTGAAACGGGAAACATTTTATGTCTTATACTTTTTTTTGTGGGAGTGATAGGAGGGGCAGTATGCTCCCCCTTAGCGGCGCGTGGAGCGTCGCCGTGCGGTATTACTCGGGCGTCATAGCCCTGTGGAACTTCGCAGCTTTGAGATACGAAGATCTATTAGGACTTAATAGACGCGGAAAATTAAGGGCTTTAAGATAGTATAAACAAATTTTGAAAAGGTCGATTATTTCTTTTGAAAATAAAAAAAATCAATGTTTGATACGAAGATCTATTAGGACTTAAAATAGATAGGTTCATTTTCAATGCCTTTTCAAGTCGTGTAGGGCACGAGATCTGTGAATTTTTAATAAGTTAACACTTTATTACATAAAAAATAGTATTTGAAATACCGGAATTTTCATTTTCTTCTCTAATTGTCACTTGCTTGTTTAAATGTTATTATATTGTTTAAGCTGATTTTGGTTAATCTTCATCAAATTTATCGATTTGTCGAATTTCATAACGGGACATCCGTACCGCAGAGCGACACCTACCGTGGGGTAGGTAAAACTTATTCTCATTGTTCTTAGTATACTTCTTAATATTCTTAATAAAAGGTTGTGCCTTTCAACGTTAGATGGCGTAACTTGAGTACCAGCTCAAAGTTTTGTATGAAATTTAATAGTGTACAAATAGCCGCTCTATTACTATTTAAATCTCTTATCTCTTAGAAAATATCAATATTGTGCAACTGTCAAACTGTGAACGAAATTAAGTAAAATAGAAATAGGTCCTGAAATGAAAATACATTTTTTTTTTTAATTTTTTGGTTGACAAATTAAAAGTGCACCATTTGTATACGGCTCGGCTTTCATAAAACGCCATCTATCGAGTGTTTTTGAACGAATTTATATTTTTTAATTTGGGCTGTCAGAAAATCGCCCATTACATTGCCCAGTTGCTATGGGCTTAACTAAGTCACTGGCCGGTCTTCATTCATAGTGAGTAACCATATTTTATAGGTTGCCCGTAACATTGAAAACTTATTAATATAAATAAATAAATACAAGATGTACCTGATGTACCTACGAATTATATTTTTATTTTTGCAGTACTATCTCAAACGATATCTTTCTCAATATCCCCATTGCACAGGTACCGGTGTACCATACTATTTAAGGTGACTGCTAGAAACCGCAAGAAACTTCAAGGGCTGGTCAGGTCAAGTGTTTTAAACATGACAAAAATGACATGATGATTGATGAAATGATGATGATTTTGAATGTTTTTTTTGTAATACGTAGGATTGAATTGAAATTACGTTCATACATCATAACACTAATCATAATTACAGTTAAAATGTGGCCATAGCATAACTTGATGCTATCGATAGTCGTTGGACTTAACTGCACCTTATACCTACGCACATTTCAATTAAAGGAAAATAAATGGGGTCTCATGATTGCAGACTAACGTAGGTACTTATCACCCAGCTGACGACACGGACGGGTCAACAGTCGTTTTTATTTTATTTTTCTTATGTTATTGGTTTAAAATAAATTAAATACTCAAAGACAATCTGTTTAAAATTTACAAAATAAATTATTTAATTAAAAATAAAAAAACACGAATTTCTTTTTTGTCATTTTTATCATGATTATAACACTTGACCTGACCAGCCCTAAAAGTTTCTTGCGGTTTCTAGCAGTCACCTTATATATACAGAATGGCAGAAAATTATGGGCCCTGGAGGAAAATTACCTCAAAATCCTTTAGCTAGATCATTTTTCTCTCAGATATTGTTCTGAGATTTTACTCAACGGAAACATTACCTAAATTTTAAAAAGATATCTGTATCTATCTTTATTATTGAAATTTTGCATTCACAATGCTATATAAATATAGGATAAAATGTTTACTAGAAAAAAAACAACCAGTCTCAGGAAAGCTCGAACGGGATTCAAACCCGTGACCTTTGGATTGCCGGTCCACTGCTCTAACCGCTAAGCTACCGAGACCCCAGAAGACTCGTTGAATTTTTTCTAGTAATTGATACGCTGCAAGCCAGCGGTATTACGTCACTGTGAAGTCTACCCTCACATTCGAAAGAAATACTATTGCATGTATTTAACAATCGATAAAGACGTAATTGCTTATAAATATCTTTATTTTTATTTTTTTCTAGTAAACATTTTATCCTATATTTATATAGCATTGTGAATGCAAAATTTCAATAATAAAGATATTTATAAGCAATTACGTCTTTATCGATTGTTAAATACTTGCAATAGTATTTCTTTCGAATGTGAGGGTAGACTTCACAGTGACGTAATACCGCTGGCTTGCAGCGTATCAATTACTAGAAAAAATTCAACGAGTCTTCTGGGGTCTCGGTAGCTTAGCGGTTAGAGCAGTGGACTGGCAATCCAAAGGTCACGGGTTCGAATCCCGTTCGAGCTTTCCTGAGACTGGTTGTTTTTTTTTCTAGTAAACATTTTATCCTATATCTGTATCTTTTTAAAATAAAATAATCCTGCTAAAAATGGCAACACTGTGCACTGTGGCAAACCAAGTGGAAGCTCGTTTACAACAAGTTGTAATGCAGGATTTACATGGAGCCAATACTTGAGACAATCCAATAAGCCAGTCCAATATTGGCGCAATATTGGCGTCGTGTAAATAGAGACAGTCCACTACATTGGATTGTCCTCAAGCCTATTTTGCTTAGCATTGGCATGGGTTATTGGACTGGCTTAGTGGATTGTCTCAAGTGTTGGCTTCGTGTAAGTACAGCATAAACGAACCTGGTGCCTGGCGACCTGGTGGGAAAGGCTTGTTTATGCCGGCACTTCACATGGCGTATCGTGTTCGCGTATTTGCATTATTTGTCCGAACACGGCAATGTGTAGACGGCCTATTTGAATATATTTGCTTTATTTGCACGAATAAGGCAAACAACGCAAATAGCGAATATGCGTTTCCGTCCACTTGTCGGTTTTTGATCACACATCAAAGGAATCAAATACGGCAAATATTTGCGTCGGCCGTCCACACTTGGTTCTATTCAGAAGCGCGCGTGCGGCTGTCCCTGTTCAGACGTATTCAGTTTTATAAACGTAAACATAGTAAAATGGATTGGACAAACGAAACCGTATTGCGATTTTTGGAATTATACCAAATGCATCCTAGTGTTTGGGACCCCAAAAATGCCTCTCATAAAAACAAAAACCGAACACGTCGCATTAATCGATAATCAAAATAACTTAGGAGAACCCTGCACAATAAAAAAACAGGTGTTGGCTAGCCGCATTCAGATAAATATAATAAGCTGCTGTTACGGCGAAAGGCGTTCGCAGTAACAGCGGCGAAATAAGGGTTAGGCAGGAGGTATAAGGGAATAAAGTACTTACAGGGATGATGAGTCACAGGAGCCCGGGGGGCGAGCTGACCACGGGCGGCGAGGTAGGTTGGTTTCCTGGCGCACAGTCACTACACTACACAATAGACATTTAGGCGGTCTCTTCACATTAGGTTCAGGAGTCACTATAAATAAGGGCAGATACCAGCGCGCGTATTTTGTGGGCGTCTCGCGGTAGTTCACAGACAGACTAGTCGCGCGCTCGGCTCACGAAGCTAGCGGCGGCGGGTCGCGCAGCGGTGGCGCCGCGGCAGACAGGCGGACGCGGTCGTCAACAACCGCTGAGTCAACCGCCATACAGATGGCGGTATGGTTTGAATGGCCGTCCCGGCTTTGGCGGGAACATCCTCCGGGGGCCAGGGGGGGCTCATCCACTGGGAGCCTGGCGATCCGGAATACAGGCCTCCGAAGATGTCCATTCGCGGTGTCCAGGTCTACCACCCGCACGACGCCATCCCTCCCAGGCAGGGTGCGAGCAATGCGCCCCAGTCTCCATTGGAGGGCAGGCAGGTTGTCCTCCTTGATGAGGACGAGCTCGCCAACTCGGGGAGGGGAGGATGGGGACAACCATTTGGAGCGGGTTTGGACGGTATGAAGGTAGGACTGGGTCCACAGCGTCCAGAAGCGCTGGGAAAGGGCCTGTACCATCTGGAATCGCCTACGTGTGGAGATCGGCCTATCTTCCACGGATAGTTCGGGAAGGGCCGTTAGTGGGCGGCCTATGAGGAAATGTCCGGCTGTAAGCGGCTCAAAGTCTGAGGGATCAGACGAAAGTGGGCAGAGAGGTCTAGAGTTAAGGACAGCTTCGATTCGTGCCAAAAGTGTAGAGAATTCCTCGAATGTGAGGTGCTGTTCGCCAATTACGCGATATAAAAGTTGCTTTGTTGATTTTACGTTGATCTCATGTAACGCACCGAACCATGGTCCCTTAGGGACGTTTAACAACCAAGTAATGTGCTGACCAGCGAGCTTGTGCGCAATCGTATCATTGTTCAAGGCAAGAAAGTTTTGTACTTCGATGAGCTGATTTCTAGCGCCTACATAATTCGTACCGCAGTCCGAGCGGATGAGAACCGGGGCACCGCGGCGTGCTATAAAACGCTGTAATGCCGCGAGGAACGCTTCCGTGCTGAGGTCCGAGACCGGTTCTAAATGAACCGCCTTAGTCGAGAGGCACACGAATATACAAAAGTACGCTTTTAAGAGTTTAACATTACGTAGGGTACTAGATTTAACGAGGAATGGTCCGGCAAAATCGGTCGTGACTTGACTAAATACTGGCTGAGGCGTAACTCTATCGGCTGGCAGGTCGGCCATGAAGGGCGCTTGCGGCTGGGCCCGGCATCGAAAGCATCTAATGCATTTAAAAACTCGGTGTCTAATAATACGGCGCGCGGACAATATCCAAAATTGTTGGCGTAGGATAGCGTGTAAAGTGTCAGCGCCAGGGTGGCAGTATATTTTGTGGTAGTGGTCAATGATAAGGTCTACAAGTGGGCTAGAGCTGGGAAGTATGAGCGGATGCTGCGCGTCATATCGGATAGACGCATAGGACAGTCGTCCACCAACTCTAAGGAGCTCATCTTTAATGAGAGGTGACAGCCGCTGGAGTCTGACGGAGCAGATTTTGCCAGTTTGAAGGCGGTGGATGTCCTCTGCAAACTCATTGTGCTGAACACTGCGCACCCAGTAAAGTAGGGCCTCTCTTCGTTCACTGACGTACAAGGGGCTTGAGCGTCGCGAATCTGGGTGGTGTCTGCAGTTGTGCAGAAAGCGTTTTAGACAAGCTGTCACTCCGACGAGCTTGTCTAGTGAACTGAACCGAGTGAGCAGGTCAAAGTCAAGACCGGGCACTGTGACCAGTGACGGGACGTGTTTGGGCTTAAGGCCGGGCAGGGCGTGATGGCCCAGAGCTAAGGGCATCGCAGGCCAAGACTCACAAGGCTGTCCAAGCCACGTGGGAGACCACCATAGGTCGTGGGCTGACAGGGATTGCGCAGACATCCCTCTGCTTGCGCAATCTGCCGGGTTGAGCTCGGAAGGTACGTGTCGCCAGGTACATTCTGGTGAGCCTGAGCTGATTTTGACTACCCTGTTGGCTTCAAAGGGTTGAAGACGGTGAGGCGGTGTATTGAGCCAGGCCAGGACTATCGTACTGTCTGACCAACATATGTGTTGTTGTATACTGATATGGGCCGATAACTGAACCGACACACGGATCATGAGCTGGGAGAGTAGAGTGGCGGCCGACAACTCTAACTTGGGGATTGTGAGGCGGTTCTTGATTGGTGCGACTCGCGACTTGGCGACAATCAAGTGTACCAAAGTATCTCCGGAGGCATCGAGCTCATGGAGGTAAACAACGGCGGCAAACCCGGCTTCAGAGGCATCTGCAAACCCGTGAAGCGAGTATGCAGCTGAGCCTTTGTTTGCACAAATGTGCCGAGGGAAGCGAATGCTAGACAACAGCGGCAGATCCTCTGAGATGTGGTGCCACTCCGTTTGTACTTCAGAGGGGATGGGCTCATCCCATTCCAGCTTCAGTAGCCACAATTGCTGAAGCAGCAGCTTTGCGCGGAAGATAACGGGCGAAACCCAGCCGTTTGGGTCATAAAGTGAGGCTACGGTGCTTAAAATAGACCGCTTTGTGACATGTGTGATGGGGGGCAGAGAGATGCGGTAGGTGAACTCGTCTGACTGAGGGCTCCACTGTATACCCAAGACTTTAATGGATGTGGACTCTGGGTTCATGTCGAAGTCCTTGGGCATGTCGCATTGGTTGTCGGGAAATCTCTCGAGCAGCTTAGGCGAGTTAGATGTCCACTTACTGAGCTGAAAGCCGCCTAGGTCTAGCAGACTTATCAACTCGTCCTGAAGTGCTTGGGCGGATTCAACCGTGTCATGACCACACAAGATGTCATCAACGAAGATAGACTTGCGAAGAACCTGAGCGGCTCCAGGGTAGCGATGGCCTTCATCATCAGCCAGCTGGAGCAGGGTGCGGATTGCATGATATGGGCTTGATCTTAAGCCGTACGTGACTGTATTGAGGGCGTAGGTGAGCAGAGGGTGATCTGGTGAGGACCGCCATAGTATCAGCTGATACCGTCTCTGGTCTGGGGCAACCAGCACATTTCTGAACATCCTCTGGATGTCAGTGCTGAAAACGACTGGATGCGTTCTGAAGGACATGATGATGTCCACAATGTCCTGTTGAAGGGCGGGGCCTGTGTGTAGGCATTCATTTATGCTGACACCATTGGAGCTTTTGCAGCTACCATCAAAAACAATGCGCAGCTTGTCCGACCCTGACTTAAATACGCCATGGTGAGGGATGTAGAAGTGAGGTTTATGGGCGAATGTATTTGGGTGACAGGGAGCCATGTGCCCTAAGTCGATGTACTCGGCCATAAAGTCGACGTATTTAGAACGCAGAGACGGGTTCACCATTAGCTTCTTCTCAATATTGAGGAATCTGCGTAATGCGATAGGGTGAGTTTTACCTAGTTGAGGGGCGTCCTTTAGAAAGGGCAGAGCGACCGCATATCTGCCTGAGGGATCGCGTGTAGTGGTAGAGCGGGAGATTTCCTCGCATTGTTCCTCCATGGGATCATTATGAGTGCGAGATTGAGGGAGGGGCTCCTCAGACTCCCAGAACCTTTCCAGACTCTGACGTATGTCCTGGGCTGATTCAGCTGAGTCTGGTTGTGAGCTGACGACGTGAGCTGAGTTAACCTGCTGCGCCGGCTGCGCATACAAGTCCTCAATGGGTCCTATCAACGCGAAGTCGAAAATCGTGCCGAAGGCTATGGGCTTGCCCGGGCCCAACGAGACCTTAGTCCCGTCCAACACCTGGCCAAGAACGTCCGACCCCAATAAGAGGTCGATCGGGGCTGGTGTGTGGTAAAGCTGGTCAGCCAATGGCATGGGTGGCTGGCCTAGCACGTGGGAAATGTTTGGTACCTTCTCTAAGGGAAGGTAGCCAGTGACGTTTTTTAAAATGTGAGCTGTCTACCGGCTCCAAGGACCAAGGCGGTTCATTTAAAACCGGTCTCGGACCTCAGCACGGAAGCGTTCCTCGCGGCATTACAGCGTTTTATAGCACGCCGCGGTGTCCCGGTTCTCATCCGCTCGGACTGCGGTACAAATTATGTAGGCGCTAGAAATCAGCTCATCGAAGTACAAAACTTTCTTGCCTTGAACAATGATACGATTGCGCACAAGCTCGCTGGTCAGCACATTACTTGGTTGTTAAACGTCCCTAAGGGACCATGGTTCGGTGCGTTACATGAGATCAACGTAAAATCAACAAAGCAACTTTTATATCGCGTAATTGGCGAACAGCACCTCACATTCGAGGAATTCTCTACACTTTTGGCACGAATCGAAGCTGTCCTTAACTCTAGACCTCTCTGCCCACTTTCGTCTGATCCCTCAGACTTTGAGCCGCTTACAGCCGGACATTTCCTCATAGGCCGCCCACTAACGGCCCTTCCCGAACTATCCGTGGAAGATAGGCCGATCTCCACACGTAGGCGATTCCAGATGGTACAGGCCCTTTCCCAGCGCTTCTGGACGCTGTGGACCCAGTCCTACCTTCATACCGTCCAAACCCGCTCCAAATGGTTGTCCCCATCCTCCCCTCCCCGAGTTGGCGAGCTCGTCCTCATCAAGGAGGACAACCTGCCTGCCCTCCAATGGAGACTGGGGCGCATTGCTCGCACCCTGCCTGGGAGGGATGGCGTCGTGCGGGTGGTAGACCTGGACACCGCGAATGGACATCTTCGGAGGCCTGTATTCCGGATCGCCAGGCTCCCAGTGGATGAGCCCCCCCTGGCCCCCGGAGGATGTTCCCGCCAAAGCCGGGACGGCCATTCAAACCATACCGCCATCTGTATGGCGGTTGACTCAGCGGTTGTTGACGACCGCGTCCGCCTGTCTGCCGCGGCGCCACCGCTGCGCGACCCGCCGCCGCTAGCTTCGTGAGCCGAGCGCGCGACTAGTCTGTCTGTGAACTACCGCGAGACGCCCACAAAATACGCGCGCTGGTATCTGCCCTTATTTATAGTGACTCCTGAACCTAATGTGAAGAGACCGCCTAAATGTCTATTGTGTAGTGTAGTGACTGTGCGCCAGGAAACCAACCTACCTCGCCGCCCGTGGTCAGCTCGCCCCCCGGGCTCCTGTGACTCATCATCCCTGTAAGTACTTTATTCCCTTATACCTCCTGCCTAACCCTTATTTCGCCGCTGTTACTGCGAACGCCTTTCGCCGTAACAGCTGCTGCTACTGACACGTCGACCACTGTTGCATTCAATTTGTTTGTGAACAAGCAAATATGGTGAATATTTGCGTTGTTTGCCCGTATAGGCCATGTGTGGATGGCTTGTTTGACGCCAAGCGATGTGCCAGATTATTTGGGCAAACACAACGATATCGCCACACGAACACGATACGCCAAGTGAAGTGCCGCCATCAAACAGTGATTTTTTCTAATGGCGGCTCCACATTAGTGCCGTAAAGTCCCGTAAACAGGCGTGAACGTGAATGTGGACGGTTTTCGCGGGGTTCACGCGCGTTCACGCCTCTTCCCCGATCTGATCGGGGAACAGGCGTGATCGCGCGCGTATTTTTCCCCGCGACAAAGGGTTCGCGCGGCGTTCACGCGTACAAATCCACATTCACGGCTTCGTGCCAGTTTACCAAAGAGGAAATTAATCAGTTTACTCCAGACTTTACTTGGATCGGTTACTTATTTCAGTCATCTAACATCTTCTTTTATTCCAACGCTTTGCAATTATGTTTTGGTGGTATCATAAATATGATGTTGCCACAGCACACAAAGTTATTGCAGCAGTCGCTTCTACGTTCAATTCGCGGCGGGTTTCACGAACGCTTGTGAGCATCCCGTGAATGAGGAGAGCACGACTTGAGCCGTGAATTCATGCCGTGAAATCGTGCGTGAACTCACGGCACTAATGTGGAGGCGGCATTGGATTTGTTCCGTGAAATAACAGGCTAAGGTCAGAGACCATACTGCCTAGTCATTAGTTTTTTTCCCTAGATGATAATAAGTGGTGATTATGGTGATGAATGATAAATGATGTTTCCTTAATCCCCTTGAGTCCTCAGTAAATATGTGGGACTTTACTAAGATCTCACACGGACTTCTTGAGAGTATTTGAAAAGTGATGTTGCACTGTTTTGTGTCATTTGCCAACACTCATGCACGTGCACAAACACGTAACGGTTAATAATCCACCATTATATCACATTAATATTCGACAAAACACAAATTTTAGAAAATAAAACAAAACTGCAGACATGACGCTTTACTTTCCCGCCAAGAAGGGGGGAAATTCCCCTATTGAGGGGAAATTAGGCCAGGGGCCCAAGTCTGCTAATTTACGGATGGCATAATTGAATCGCAATTGGATCGCATTGTAATTGTTTGACACATTTGGTATTCTCTTGCTCATTTAAGAATACCAAATGTGTCAAACAATTACAATGCGATCCAATTGCGATTCAATTATGCCATTCGTAAATTAGCAGACTTGGGCCCCAGAGGGGAAGGAAAAGGGGAAAGAGATGAAGAGGGGAAATCATGGGCAAAGCATAACCAATAAAATAAAAAACCTCGCTATGTTGCGGAAAGAAGACCCGGTGTTTTATGCTTAAGTTGTATACTTTTTTAATTTTTTATATATTTGACGTAACTTTTTAGCCTCAAATGTGTCATGCATGTGTAACGGGGACCAGCTGACCTACCTTTTGATCTCACCCAAAATCATTAGTATTTTTTATTATAACTGCTGCCAAAAATGATATTAGGTATGAACACTGCATGTAACGGAACGTAACACAATCATGCAGTATAATTTGGCAAAAAAGAGTAGAAATTAAATAGAGGCAATCCTCCTCAGAACAATAACTTTAGATAAAATAAAAAAACTGATGACTAGGCAGTATGGTCTCTGATCTTAGCCTGTCCCTTCACGAAACAAAATATATTTACAAAAAAAATCATGTCATGTAATGTATATCATGGCGGCACTTCACTTGGCTTAAGCTGGCCACTGACGATCAGTTTTGTGCGTCAGTCCAGGCGTAAAACTGTGGCGTCACTCCAAATGGTTTTACGCCAAACAGATTTCCCCATTCACTGGCGTCACGCCGGCTCGTCAGTCTCGACCGGCCGGTGCAATCAATTTTGAACTTTAGTGTTTGGCTCTAAGGATCAATATTCATTGGAGAAGTTCGAACTGACGCGAAACAATCAATTTTGAACTTTATTGTTTGGTGCTAAGGATCAATATATTCATTGGAGAAATTCGAACTGACCCGATTGGATTGACGATCACACACTCACGGTCAGTTTGGCGCGACGCGCCGGCTTTACGTGTCGCGCCGTCAGTTAAAACTCTGGAGTGACGATTCGACATTCACGATCAAATTTTGGACTGACGTCAGTTCAACTGATGGGAAAACCGGATCGTCAGTGGCCACCTTTAGCGTGTTCGTGTAGCGATATCGTTGTGTTTGCCCAAATAATCTGGCACTTCGCTTGGCGTCAAACAAGCCGTCCACACATGGACTGTACGGGCAAACATCTCAAATATTTGCTTGTTCACAAACAAATGGAATGCAACAGTGATGGACGTGGCAGTGGCAGCAGCTTATTACAATTTACCTGAATGCGGCTTACCAACACCTGTTTTTTATTGTGCAGGGTTCTAGTAACTTATTTTGAATATCGATCCATGCATCGTTCAGTCGGTTTTTGTTTTTATGAGAGGCATTTTTGGGGTCCAAAATACAAGGATGCATTTGGTATAATTCCAAAAATCGCAATACGGTTTTGTTTGTCCAATCCATTTTACTACAATTACTTCAATGATATTGTATAATATCATTGTTTGAAGTGCAATCATTAAAATTATACTATCTCTTTCATTTGCGTGCTATTTCGTATCTTTTGTTTTGCTTAACAGTGAAACTTGTCAATATGTGCAGTAACATATCTATAGTTTAAAATATCATTGGTTTACGTATAAAAAACTAAACACGACGACTGAACAGGACAGCCGCACGCGCGCTTCTGAACAGAACCAAGTGTGGACGGTCGACGCAAATATTTGCCTTATTTGATTCCTTTGATGTGTTATCAAAAACCGACAAGTGGACGGAAACGCATATTCGCTATTTGCGTTGTTTGCCATATTCGTGCAAATAAAGCAAATATGTTCAAAAAGACCGTCTACACATTGCCGTGTTCGGACAAATAATGCAAATACGCGAACACGATACGCCAAGTGAAGTGCCGGCATCAGACTTCTTGGCGGGAAAGTGAAGCGTCATGTCTGCAGTTTTGTTTTATTTTCTAAAATTTGTTTTTTTCGAACATTAATGTGTAATAATAGTGGATTATTAACCGTTAAGTGTTTGTGAACGTGCATGAGTGTTGGCAAATGTAACAAAACAGTGCAACATCACTTTTCAAATTCTCTCAAGAAGTCCGTGTGAGACCTCAGTAAAGTCCCACATCTTTACTGAGAGCTCAAGGGGTTTGGGGAACATCATTTATCATTCATCGTCTTAATCACCACTCATCATCATCAAGGGAAAAAAAGAAATAAAAAAACTAATGACTAGGCAGTATGGTCTCTGTTCTTAGCCTGTTCCTTCACGGAACAAATATACAGGGTGTCCCAAAACTCGACGTCAACCCGAAGCCGGGTGAAAAGGCAAGTCAAGCTGGTTGTCAGAAAATATAAAAAAAAATCTAAGTTGTATGATTTCAAAATTATAGGCATTTTTTTAAAAATCGCAAAATTACACAACCTGTGACAGTCTTTTTACTCCCGTTGCCACAAATCTTTACTTTTTTCAATTATTTTTTTTGCTGTGTAACCCTGAATGATGCTTCTCTAAACTGTAATCAAAATTTTGAAACCAGCTGCTCTAGCTTGCATAAAAAATAGGACTTATTTCCTAGAAAAACTTTCAAAATAAAAAAATGCCTAGTTTTAACTGACTGTATTGAAAAAAAAATGTACTACGCGAGTTTGGCAAGTTATGTCAAAAGTTGGCGCATTTAGTAAAGATTCCAAAATGGTATAATACTTGGTAAATTGTAGCTGATAACATGAATAAAAAAAAATTTTTCCTGTAAAACCCAGTTTTTAACAAATTTTTCTTACTTGGTGAAAATGGCAAAACTTATTGCTTTTTACATTGGAGCCGATTCCAATGCACACACTGATTAAATTTAACTTAATTGTACCTGTGCTTGTCTATCATAAACCGATTGAAAAAACAAGTTCTCTTTGTGTGTGGTATGAAATAGGCAACATTTTTTTGTAAAAGTTTAAATTTTAATTGACACAAAATTTTTAATACTAAGGTTTATTTATTAAATTTACAATAATTTTTAAAATGTTTCATGAATGTACCAATACAACTATTTTTACTACAACAAATGTTCGAAATGTCTTCCTTCGGCGGCAATACAAGCCCGACATCTCTTTAAAAATGATCGAGCTATCTTTCGAGCGAATCGTCCATTATTTACGAATTCAGCTGCTTCTGCTATTCTTTGCCGTAGTTCAAATTCACTTTCAATTGGCTTTAAGTAGCAGTAAGTTCGCTGAAGGAGCATAAGTATTGTAATCCGCCTAGCTTCCACTGACCATCCCCTGTCACATATATTGCAGATATGCTGATATTATTATGCGACATACCTGCCTGAAATAAAAACCAACCACAGTAAATATACCTTTCTAATTTTAAAAGAGGTCAAATATGTTGCTACATTGTTTTATAATAAAATAATTAAATACACTAAAGGCAGGTCTCCTGAGACACACACTGTTTTGTGTTTCCTAACACCTAACATCAAACATCTAACAAAATACCTATGTCAAAATATGTACGTAGGCCACGCCAATATTTGTTAGATGTTTGATGTTAGGTGTTAGAAAACACAAAACAGTGTCGCAGGAGACCTGCCTTTAGGGCCAAATTTTTAATTGTCAGATAAAAGTTATTAGTTTGTTAAAGCTTTTCTTTTTTGACAAGTTACATGTCATACTTTATCAGATAGATACGCTTTATCTGGGGATTGCAGTTTCACCCGTGTTCTTTTCGCAACAACACGTGTTGTGAGACTCCATTTTAATTCAATCTACTAGTTTCAAGTGGTATATATTTCTAGTTTAATTAGTATTTTATATACTAATTAAACTAGAAATATATACCACTTGAAACTAGCTTAATGCTAAACGCAAAACCATTAATTAAGATAAGATAAGATAAAATCTGGGGATTGAAAAGTTAGCCCTAAATGGATCTAATAATGGACGCACAAAACATATTGCACATAATATTGGTAATAAGAGCTGTGCATTTGGTGGCTCATTAAAAGAATACTACCAATTGTGTGTATTGTAAAAGGTGACTAACGGACTAAAGACTGTACGTCCAATAGCATAAAGTGGTGATAGGCTAATCACCTATCATGCTGAGCATATGTGCAGACTGCCTAGCAATGGGACATTATGGGTAACAAAACATATATTACAAAGTAAACCTGAGCGGTATTCGCTGCCTCTGTGGGTAGAGCGGCAGCGAATACCGCTCAGGTAGATCTAGCTGCGCTGCGATACAACATACCTGAGCGATACCTGCGCGGTATATATACCTTAATTAATTTTATTACATGCTCTGAAAAGAATAAATAATATTAGGATTACATGACATGATTTCTTTTTTAAATATATTTTGTTCCGTGAAGGGACAGGCTAAGATCAGAGACCATACTGCCTAATCATCAGTTTTTTTATTTCTTTTTTCCCTTGATGATAATGAGTGGTGATTAAGATGATGAATGATAAATGATGTTCCCTCAAACCCCTTGAGTCTTCAGTAAAAATGTGGGACTTTACTGAGGTCTCACACGGACTTCTTGAGAGAATTTGGAAAGTAATGTTGCACTGTTTTGTTTCATTTGCCAACACCTGACATGACATGTTTTTTTTTTATAGTAATCTTAAATTAGATAATCTTTTCAGAGCATGTAATGTATGTCAGACTTCTTGGCGGGAAAGTGAAGCGTAATGTCTGCAGTTTTTTTTTATTTTCTAAAATTTCTGTTTTTTCGATCATTAATGTGAAATAATAGTGGATTATCAACCGATAAGTGTTTGTGAACGTGCATGAGTGTTGGCAAATGAAACAAAACAGTGCAACATCACTTTTCAAATTCTCTCAAGAAGTCCGCGTGAGATCTTAGTAAAGCCCCACATCTTTACTGAGGACTCAAGGAAGGGGTTTGGGGGAATATCATTTATCATTCATCATCTTAATCACCACTCATTATCATCTAGGGAAAAATAAATAAAAAAACTAATGACTAGGCAGTATGGTCTCTGATCTTAGCCTGTTTCTTCACGGAACAAATAAATTTAAAAAAAAACCAACACTTTTATCCAACACCATTAAATTATTTACTTATTTTATTACACTGTGTCTATTGCTATGATAGTTGATAATGTAAATTAAACGTATTGTTTTAGAGAGCGTCTTATCCATACATGATGGGAAATGAAGGGTCTCAACTGAGTGGTTTAGAAATAGAAGAAAAGGCTGTCGAAGTAACAGACTTTTGGACTCAACATCAAGCAACGATTAACGATAGTTGCAGATATTTTAGCTTAAAAAGTGATGGCTCAGTATCTGTATTTAAGGGCGAAGCAGCTTTGGGCCCTCTATGGGCAGTATCTACGCCTCTGGAGAAATTTTCAAATGTAAGTGTGAATTTGGTCTGAGGTGTGAATACTATTATTTAACTACTATCCTCAGAACCTTTTATTTGGTCTGAGCTACTATCATTAACTATAAAAAGTGTTAATATTATACATACATACTTCACAATTTTCCAGAATTTGCTGAAGTTTCGTCATCCATGTATAATGCGTTACATATCAGCATGGCAGCAGCGATCAACTCTCCATTTAGCTACGGAATATGTGCAACCGCTATCACAAAGTTTGAAGTCTCAAACTCCACTTCAAATTTGTATTGGACTGAATAATATTCTGAGAGCATTAGTATTTCTACATGAACAGGTGACTATTGTTTTAATATTTTGTATTATTAGACTAAAGGCCTATTCAAACCTGAGCGGTATTTGCTGCCACTGTGGGTAAAGGTATATACCGCGCAGGTATCGCTCAGGTATGTTGTATCGCAGCGCAGGTATCGCTCAGGTATGTTGTATCGCAGCGCAGCTAGATCTACCTGAGCGGTATTCGCTGCCGCTCTACCCACAGAGGCAGCGAATACCGCTCAGGTTTACTTTGTAATATATGTTTTGTTACCCGTAATGTCCCATTGCTAGGCAGTCTGCACATATGCTCAGCATGATAGGTGATTAGCCTATCACCACTTTATGCTATTGGACGTACAGTCTTTAGTCCGTTAGTCACCTTTTACAATACTACGGTAGTATTCTTTTAATGAGCCACCAAATGCACAGCTCTTATTACCAATATTATGTGCAATATGTTTTGTGCGTCCATTATTAGATCCATTTAGGGCTAACTTTTCAATCCCCAGATTTTATCTTATCTTATCTTAATTAATGGCTTCGCGTTTAGCATTAAGCTAGTTTCAAGTGGTATATATTTCTAGTTTAATTAGTATATAAAATACTAATTAAACTAGAAATATATACCACTTGAAACTAGTAGATTGAATTAAAATGGAGTCTCACAACACGTGTTGTTGCGAAAAGAACACGGGTGAAACTGCAATCCCCAGATAAAGCGTATCTATCTGATAAAGTATGACATGTAACTTGTCAAAAAAGAAAAGCTTTAACAAACTAATAACTTTTATCTGACAATTAAAAATTTGGCCCTAAAGGCAGGTCTCCTGCGACACTGTTTTGTGTTTTCTAACACCTAACATCAAACATCTAACAAATATTGGCGTGGCCTACGTACATATTTTGACATAGGTATTTTGTTAGATGTTTGATGTTAGGTGTTAGGAAACACAAAACAGTGTGTGTCTCAGGAGACCTGCCTTTAGTGTATTTAATTATTTTATTATAAAACAATGTAGCAACATATTTGACCTCTTTTAAAATTAGAAAGGTATATTTACTGTGGTTGGTTTTTATTTCAGGCAGGTATGTCGCATAATAATATCAGCATATCTGCAATATATGTGACAGGGGATGGTCAGTGGAAGCTAGGCGGATTACAATACTTATGCTCCTTCAGCGAACTTACTGCTACATATTTAAAACAAGCTAGAATACACAGGTAAAAATAAATACTGTTATGAACAAAGCAATGAATACCTATGTAATGTATAATTATCAAACATTTTATTTGTAGATATGACAAAGCTATTGATGTGAATGAAGATACATATGAATTAACTTCGAAGGTGGACCAATATGCTTTTGGTATTTTAGTTGAAGATGTCTTTAAGAGCCATCAAGATGGTAATAAAATAGTATTATTTGTAGACTAATGTACTATTACAATAACTGATGATGTATTTTAGCTTCTGTTATGTTACAGATGAAGTTCCACACCTAAAAGAATTCAAAACATATTGCTTAAAGTCACTGCAACATTCTGATCCTTCTAATAGACCTAATTTGTCAGAGGTCTTGTGCCATGATTTCTTCAGCCATGAATTTATATCTATCTATAAATTTTTGAACTTCTTGCCGCTGAAGAGTGAAGATGAGAGGTGTCAGTTTTTCTCAAGCATTTTGATTACTTTGAAATGTTATGATGAAGAAACAGTTGCCAAACAACTAGGTGGATTATTATTGTCTAGGCTAACACTATTGGACCAAACTGCCAGAAAAGATGTCATCCCTTATATTTTAAAGCCCAAGAATGGTAATAATATTTTTTTTCATACGTAATCACGATTGTTATCCCCGAAGGGTTAAGTCAGACACTAGGCAATGAGGACAGCAAAAGCAGTACTTTACCATAGTCCACATTGCACCAAATAGCGACACGTACACGTGCTCAGCGTGACAGGTGGTGAGCCCATTGCCGCTCTATGCTGTTGGAAGTGTGCAGTTTTTAGTCCGTTAGTCGCCTTTTACGACATCCAAGAGAAGAGAGGAGGTGGCAAAAGTATTATTTCACTGCTATATGACACGGTTAATTAATTAGTAAATTTTTTTGCTTGTATTTATTTCCCATGTTGCTCTTTCTATGATTCCACAAGCTGCTGCTGACAACACAAGTGTGCATTGCTAACTGACCTATCAAACAATGTACATTAAAGTTACCAATATTTGTAATCATATTTCAGATAGATCACCACAAAATGGAGAGAATGCTGGATTCTTCAGTTTAAGTATTTTCAAAGAGCATGTGAAACCCAGATTACTACAATTATTTGGAGTTAGAGATAGCCAAATACGAATGTTACTTTTAAATCACTTTTCAAAATTTATCCATGTGTTTTCTCATGAGGAATTGTCGCAACACATTCTTCCAGAAGTATGTACCTTGGATCCTAGTATAAAAAATTTAATATCCACATTAGCATACCAATAAATTGTTGTTACAGAAAATGAAATACTAAACGGTTTTGTTTTTCCAGTTGCTTGTAGGGATCAAGGATGTAGATGACAACTTGGTATCGTCAACATTGATCTGTTTGAGTGAATTGGTTCCTATATTAGGCGCAGACACTGTAGTTGGTGGGAAAAGGTCCAAATTATTTACAGATGGAAGACCAAATTCAAAGTTCTCTTCTGAAAAGCCTATGGAACACAGCATTTATTCTACATCAAAATCATTAAGAGACTTGCCATGTTCTGAAGAAATATTCCATCGTAATGACATTACATCAACTCCTTATGAGAAATCAATGGCGTTAAATGAAAGGCCATCACCGGTTGGTGGAGAGTCTGTTGAAAATGAAATAACTCCATTAAATGAAAAAATACTCAAAGAAGACAGTGAAGATGATTGGAGTGATTGGGATAACAATAATCGTCAGTTAACTATACTTGAATCAAAATTTCCAATAGATCCAGATATTTTTCAACCACAGCAAGATGAAACTGTAGAGATTAGAAGTAAAAATACTGATGTAATTCCTAATTCAAAAGATCCTTTAAACAGGACGACTTTACTCCAAAAGGCAGCATTTGAAGCAAAGAGAAATATTGTAGATATATCAGAACTAGACATAAAAAATCAGAAAGTTGAGAATTCTAGAAAAACGGCAGATGATTTTGATTTTTTTGCAGACATGACACCTGTAATTGACAAGCCTTCAATTGTAAATATTTCGCTATCTGAACCATCTCAAACTGTAAGCAGTAAGTTTAAATTTGTTCCCGACGATACTTTAGATGAAAATGAGGGTTGGGAAGATAACTGGAATGAATAAATGTAAAATTTATCATGGTTTATAAAAACATTTATTTGTTCATAATATGTAGCTTAAGTATAAGTATAGTCTAATGGTACAATCATATAAAATATGGTACATAGATATTAAAAATTGTAAAAATGGTTAATTGGCGCAGGCACGGTTTTAACGATTGAGAGAATTTTGATGTGCCTATACTTACTCCCACTCCCATATTTCGAGATCTATGTCACAACGCGACATACCAACACAGTATCTACTTACAGTTTGTACAGACAAAATACAAAAACCTTGGTACATAAATGCTGCTAGAAATAGTACCTACCTAAGAAAAATTACCACTAAGATTGTAATATAATATCATCTATTTAGAATATTGTAACATATCATTGTAAATAATATTGTTAAGATTAATTATTATCAACTGCTCATTGAAGTAAAGTCATTTCAAATTCAACTATTATGTAATAGGTGCTTTTTTGAAACTTTCTTTATTATTGTAACTATATAACTAGAAAGTCATTTATATGTATGGGTCATCCCGAGTTACATTATTAAACAACACAGTTTTTTTTTAAATATAACGGGCCTGAAATATACACTGCTATCGGTTGGTGATAGGAAAGCTAGCTTAGTAACACCCCTTACTGACCGCAACATGCATTTAAAAATCCATGTTAAACCCATTGAGGTACAATAAACTAGAGAAGACACCGCGAAGCAAGTTTGTGCGCAACTAAGGTGCAGCCGCAAGGTCCACAATCGCTTGAATCACGCGCAATCACTGAGGCGTTTGCATTTGCAGCGAAAGTGCGGCCTGCAGGCCGTACTTGAACGGAACACAGCAGTAGTGGTGGGCGGTGTCTTCTCTATACGTAGTAATAATAGCTCAATGGTTAAACCAGACATAATAAAAATTTAATTGTTAGTGAACATCAAATGATGTCGCGATCAGTAACGGGTTAAGATAATGAGTGTGATCAAAGTAATTTCACAATATTTATCTAAGGGTGAATTATAGTTTGAGGAGGAAAAGTATCATCGTCCTCTTCCCCCTATGCTAAACAGAAATAAAAATGTAATTGCCTACCTACCCAACATAATTATTGTAAGGTATGTTGGGGTAAGAGCGGCTGGATTTTCACTGTTCTTGAAAGACTTGAAAAATATTCTTTATTTTAATGTTCTGACTTGTTATATAACTTATGAATTATTTTTACAATGTAAGAAAGACCATGCTTTCTATTTACTCACATATTTTTGAACCCCGTAACAATGTAACTTTGTCCAAAAAATTAGGTATGCAGTGATTTTTTTTTCAGGGAAAGTGCGGACTATATCGGGGCAAGAGCGTACTATATCCTAAAATCGATTCTATTCACTGTATTAATAAGGTTCTTAAAGAATTGTAATCCCAGATAAATTATACTATTAAAACAGTCTGGATGCTTTCGTATCTAGGCTGGTAATTAAATTTTGGATTTTTTTTTAAGCATAGAACGTCCGCTCTTACCCCCTTCAAAAATGAAACACTTAGGTGATTCTCAAACTTTGTTCAACAAACAGTGATGAATATCAAAATATTATTAATTTTAAAGTATTTTTACGGCAAAATTGAAATTAAAAATAAATTAAACACTTGACCGTCATTAGAAGCTTATAATATTGAGATAGGCATATCCGTTTCCCGTCGTATTTTCCTTCTCTTTCTTCCGGTATATCGCTGTCTCTCTCGCTCATCCCACTCAGTGGCGTCACCAGGTGGCGCGGTGGGGGAACCAGGAGATTTCACCCCCGTGCCCATTTGTTCATCATTGGCGTGAAATTTCCCGTCGGCGTAACTTGTGCACTACATAGTGATCAAGTGACAAAGAAATAGAATTATTTTTATTTAAACTGCAACACAGTTCTCGTGAGTTTCTACAATACACGTGAGTACTTAAAATACTTTCTTAAATTAACGGTGTTACCGTTCGCTGAATTTATAATTTAAACTTATCTGGTATATCAAACTTTTTATTTTACTCGCAAGGGATGTAGATACACCTTTTCTTTTAAGATAAGAAAGCATTCGATTAAAGATAGTATTTTTTAAAACTGTTTTTTGTGTTTAATATGTGGTATCTACCCTCCAGGCACTTTTTCTTTTTATTTTAGATAAGAAACCGATAATTAGTGCTTACATTAGATAATGGGAAAAACGAATTGTAGCTAAGCGGCTATAGCTGGTCCTTCTAACAATCCCGATCGTATCGGCGAAGGTTGAGTTCGAGTTAGTCGTCATCGTTCAAAGAAGCATGGTCATCGTACCCGCCTTTCATGACGATAACGACAATGTGTCTGCTTTATCGGACGTTAGAGGAAATCTTACAACGATTGTTGCACCTCGCAGGTGTTATCAATACTGACTAAAACAGTTAACAATTTAAATATTCCGTGTAGTGATCTAGATTTGATTTTTGATTTTAAAAGTAAAATAAAAGAGCCAGCTAGGCCTTAAGCACCAATATTCTGATAAATATTGTGCACCAATAACTTTTGGTATTTTAAAACTAAAAAGATATTTTATTAATTGTCTGCGCAGTTTACTAGTTGGTCGCAAACATCTGATGCCTCTCTTAAAGGTCTTATTTTCAGTGGTGATTAGATTGTAGACTGAAACTACAAATATACGAAAAGAGGATAATACTCATAAACATGTAAAATACCCTCTAATGCTTGCTACTTTGAATAAGATTCTACCTTCAAACACACATTTATTTAATTCTAAACAGATTACAGTTGCATAAAAAAAAAAAAAAAAAAGAATTGTCCTGTTAGAAAACTTTTTGGCCAGTTATTAAATCTGGTACTGGGAATGCCTCGCAAGCAAAACCTGTACTAACAACAAACGGTTACCTGTCGCAAGGGCAAACTTCTTATAGTATACCATCGCGTTGTTCTTCTGGTTCATGGGACAGACACACGCACAGCATGCTGTGAACCACCCTCGCAGGGCGCTTACCAAAATCAATGTCCTCCGCAAGGACATACTTATGGCAGCCACGAACCATATCGTGGCTATAATCTGCCCGCCCTCGCAGGGCGCTTACCAAAATCAATGGTTATTACATGAGTGTTCGCGGTTTTGCGAGAAGATGCATATAATTATGTTAATATAACGCTAAATGTACCTTATTTAATTTAAATTTGATTTTGAATAATATGTTTAATTATTGTTATTGGTATTTAACCGTTTTAATAAAATTAAATAAATAAATGTCCTCCGCAAGGGCATGCTTATGCCAGCACGAACCATATCGTAGCTATAAACCTCCCTCGCAGGGCGCTTACCAAAATCAATGGTTATATTACTTGAGTGTTTGCGGTTTTTGCGAGAAGAATGTTAATGTAATGCTAAATGTCCCTTATTTTATTTGAATTTGAATAATGCGGTTAATTGTTGTAAATGGTTATGTAACCGTTTTTAATTTAATTAAATGAATAAATGTCCTCCGCAAGGACAGGCTTATGCCAGCCACGAACCACAGTGTGGCTATGAACCGCTCTCGCAGGGCGCTTACCAAAAACAATGTCCACCGTAAGGACATGCTTATGCCAGCCACGAACCACATTGTGGCCATGGACCGCCCTCGCAGGGCGCTTACCAAATACAATGTATTCCGCAAGGACATGCTTATGCCAGCCACGAACCACATCGTGGCTATGAACCGCCCTCGCAGGGCGCTTACCAAAATCAATGTCCTCCGTAAGGACATGCTTATGCCAGCCACGAACCACATCATGGCTATGAACTGCCCTCGCAGGGCGCTTAACAAAAACAATGTCCTCCGCAAGGACATACTTATGCCAGCCACGAACCAAATCGTAGCTATAATATAAACAACGGAGGCTGTTCTTACTTTCGATCCCCAGGATCATAGGCTTGGCAGCTCTTCCAATCAGGACAAAAACGTCCATCTTCTCTGCTAACAGAGGTAACAAAAGACATAGACAATGACGCTCCGAAATTTTGAGCCAGTCAATTTGCACTTTATCGACACCGTTGGGACTAAATAGGTGCTCCAAGTATCATAACACAAAGGTATCGAATACCGTTTTACCTGAAGCCATCGCTCAAGGTTCCAAACGTTACAATCGACAGTTGTTACACGCTTGTATCGGACAAAATGTCTGCAATGCTGACACAGATGAAAGAACAGTTCTCTAGAAACAGTAAGTTTTTTTTTTTCCAAACTTCGTTTTAACCCAGTTCTTAGTACCAAAGAGCACTCAAGAAAGGTCACTCCGTCCAATTTTTAACCTGAAGTCGTTAAATTATTATATGAATTCCGGACTGTGTACGGCCAAGAGACGGGATGTACAAATTACTTTTCTCAGACCTAGGTACTACCATCTGACTATAGCCAAATCTCACAATGGTTTCTTCGTCTGTTCTACAAAGGCGAATTACTAAGAATTATATGCCTTCCATTTGAGATGAGCACGGCAATGTTTTCTTAGACTATTATCTTATAGACATAAAGACCAGATGGTTCTGTCCAGACATGCCAACATTGTAATAGAAACACTTACTTATTTTGGTGTCTACATAAACTTTAAAAGGTCTGTTTGACCGCCCTCGCAGGGCGCTTACCAAAATCAATGTCTTCCGCAAGGACATACTAGGATACATGGAGGAATCACAAGCGTCCATACATACCTACATATGCTCACGACTGTTATCCCCGAAGGGATAGCCAGAGACCAGGCAATGAGGACCGCAAAAACAGTCCTCTGCCATTGTCTACGTTTCACCAAATGATAACTGCACATGTGCGTGACAAGTGATGAGCCTATTGCCGCTCTATACTGTTGGATGTATGTGCAATCTATGGTCCGTTAGTCGCATTTTACGATACCTAAGAGAAGAAATAGGCGGTAAAATAGACTCTACCTTACGATGTAATTAAATATATTGGTAGCTAAAAATAATCAGAAACACCAATACATATACCTCCACCAACATTCTTTTTGACAACCGTTGCTTCAGGATTGGGGGGTCACAACTCAACAATTCTGCCCTATCGGGAAGGTGGAGTGCATCCCAACAAAGCTGCACTGCAATCAAAAAGAAAAGCGGGCTGTTCTAAGTCTTAGAATTACAAGCATCGAACACGAAGCCTGCGACAATTTTATTTTAATCCTCCAAATTGCCAACCAACAAATGACCACCAACCAAATTGTGGTCAAAATTCATTACATTCCAGGGAAGTTAAACAGCCATGCAGATCAACTGTCTCGACAAAGCCAAGCTCTAGAGTGGCATCTACTGCCAGAATTCACACAAACGATATTCGCGAAGTGGGCCTGGCCAGTAATTGACCTGTTTGTATCCAAGAACGCTCGAGTAGTGGGTAAACTATGCAGATTTATCTCAATGATTACGAAGTGATGTTTCACAGTGCTTTCAGCCTGAAGTAGAACGCTTCCCTCTGGCTTGGAAATTCGCACCACCTTCCCTCATCCCCCGGGTGCTAGCACACCTCAACAGCAATTTATCTGATTGTGGTACCCCTTGCTGCCTCATGCACAGTATGGAATTCGAAACGTAGACGCCCGGTAGACATAACCACAGGCCTGCCAACCCCCAAGGTTCAAGACATGACGTTGAAATTTGGTGTGCTTAAATGATATATCGTTATGGAACCACAAGCAAATTTCCCTGCTTAAGCGTCCGGTTATTATAAAAACATATGAGCACTTGTGCTTGGTCCAGTAGTACAGGAAGGGCGTAAGCAGCAGCAGCGGCGCCATCCACACGCGGAACGCGTACCAAATGGGTCCAGTCAGTCCAGTTTTTGGCAGATTTACACTTAATATTTTAAATCTTTCTTACAATACTACAACACTACCATAAATTGTCGTGTCTACTTTATGCAGCGCACAATTGTATGGGAATCTTAGTGACGAGGTAATAGTTAAATATGTTTTAAAATCAATCTCAATTAAACATTTAAAAACAACAAAACCTCCTTTTTCCAGGTTTTAGTAATATTAGTCTGTAGACCTTTGTAATGTATTTCAAACCTAGGATCAACTAGATTTCAAACAGTTCGTAACACTGCAATATTATTGTCGCATTGCTCCTTTGTTACCTTGCTGTGGACACCAAACATTATTTTGTTCAGGACAATGCAGTAATATTAAGGCGACAGTTTGGGTCAAAGACTTACTGTAGGGACTACAGACAAACACGCTGGAAATTGCTATTGGTTAAAAGGATCAATAAATATTGTACAAAATGGCTAAACTAATTTATTTAAAACTTCGAGTGGTTCACCTACACCTGTTTCAAGCACTGTGGTAGCTATAGATGGATATTACAGCCACACCTGGTTGTATTTTGCTCCGCTGTAGCATCTACTAACTAGATTGATATGATTTACCCATTGAGGATATACTAACTATTGCTAATTGGAGATTAGTTAATACTTTTCACAAGGTTTATTGTCGTGAAATATTGATTCAGGCGTCACGAAGTTTTTCATGTTTTATTTTTACCCTCTAAAGTTATTGAAATCAAATAGTAAACAATATTTATTTCCTAATAATAATAATGTTTACATTGTTTACAAGCTAAATTATTTGATTTTTCATCAATGACTGGCCAATTATTTTCTTACATGACTTAAATTGTAAATAATGAGTACTTAATTAAATCTCTTATTATAACTTTTTGTTTAAACCATAATCATATGATTAACTCTCTCGCACTTATAGTTTAATTTATTTCTCACATTGGCGTTTTCACCAGGCGATAACAAACAGGTCTCAATATTATAATAAGCTTCTAATGACGGTCAAGTGTTTAATAGACGCGTTTTACCTGAAATAAAACGCATATTAAATACTTACCTCATTAGAAGCTTAGTTTTTATTTCCGCCTGGTGCTTAATGTATATTTCGACGCAATGATGAACAAATGGGCACGGGGGTGAAATCTCCTGGTTCCCCCACCGCGCCACCTGGTGACGCCACTGAGTGGGATGAGCGAGAGAGACAGCGATATACCGGAAGAAAGAGAAGGAAAATACGACGGGAAACGGATATGCCTATCTCAATATTATAAGCTTCTAATGAGGTAAGTATTTAATATGCGTTTTATTTCAGGTAAAACGCGTCTATTAAAGCAGACACTTCAAATGCGACTCAAGCCCAAACTGATTTATCAAAATAATACACTACAAATATTTAAAAATTTTAAAGTTTGGAAACCACTGCTTTCTTCCATACATTTTTAAAACGGGTAAGTGCGGACTAAATTTACTCCGCTCTTCCCCCGCAGGGTACAGAGCGAATTCAAATCTAAAACCTTAACTGTACGTTATTCATTATCAAAACTTAGAAAAAATTAGGCCTTAAGAGGCCTGGGTGATTTGACGATTCGAAGCTCGCATATTCTTTTGCCGATGGTGCCGCCGTCTAGCGGAAACGTACGGTACTGCTAAGAATAGTTCAATGACTAGTGAATTGCAGAGGGAATAAAGTATTATGTTCAGGAATACTGCCTATTTTATATGAGCATCACCGAGTTATGCGCGTCTACGGTGTATTGTGGATGCCAAGACAGTCGTCAGCCGAAATTCATTTTAGGTACATACAAGCTTTTTCATCCCATCTATTCGAAAAGGACGACTTGGTTCGCCTGTAAGTGCACCAAAACGTGGTGTTTTCTATAAAAAAAATTTAGCGGGCAGTAATGAGTTTGTGCGCCGCAATTATCTTTGCCGCACACTTTTTGTACTTAGTATTATTTTGATAAGCCCATCGCCGCTCCATGCTGTTGGTTCTATGACGTGCAGTCCGTTAGTCGCTTAGTCGATTTTAAGACACCAAAGGGAAGAGAGGAATTGGTAGTATTATTTTTGATGAGCCCATCGGCGCTCTATGCTGTTGAATGTATGTGAAGTCTTTAGTCCGTTAGTCGCCTTTTACGACACCGACGGGAAGAAACGGATTGGTAGTATTATTTTGATGAGCCTATAGCCGCTCTTTGCTCTAGGATGTAATATGTATCAAAATAATACTACCAACCCCTTTTTTTTCTTGGGTGTCGTAAAAGGCGATTAACGGACTAAAGACTGCACATACACTCAACAGCATAGAGCGTCAATGGGCTCATCAAAATAATTCTACCAATCCCTTTCTTCCCCTTGGTGTCGTAAAAGGCGACTAATGGACTAAAGACTGCACATACATCCAACTGCAGAGAGCGCGATGGGCTCATCAAAATAATACTACCAACCCCTCTCTTTCCTTCGATGTCGTAAAAGGCGACTGACGGACTAACGACTGCACATACATCCAACAGCATAGAGCGGCGATGGCCTAATTAAAATAATACTACCAACACCTCTCTTTCCTTGGGTTCCGTAAAAGGCGACTAATGGACTAAAGACTGCACATGCATTCAACATCATAGAGCATCGATGGGCTTATCAAAATAATACTACCAACCCCTCTCCTTTGGTGTCATAAAAGGCGACTAACGGACTAAAGACTGCACATACGTCCAACATTATAGAGTGGCGATGGGCTCATCAAAATAATACTACCAACCCCTCTCTTTCCTTTGGTGTCATAAAAGGCGACTAACGGACTAAAGACTGCACATTCATCCAACTGCATAGAGCGCGATGGGCTCATCAAAATACTACCAACCCCTTTTTTTTCTTGGGTGTCGTAAAAGGCGACTAACGGACTAAAGACTGCACATACATTCAACAGCATAGAGACGATGGGCTCAAAATAATATTACCATCCCCTTTCTTCCCTTTAGTGTCGTAAAAGGCGACTAACGGATTAAAGACTGCACATACATCCAACAGCATAGAGCAGCAATGGGCTCATCAAAATAATATTACCATCTTCTTTCTTCCTTTGGGAGTCGTAAAAGGCGACTAACGGACTAAAGACTGCACATACATCCAACAGTATAGAGCGGCGATGGGCTCATGAAAATAATACTACCAATACCAACCCCCTTTCTTTCCTTGGGTGTCGTAAAAGCGACTAACGGGCTAAAGGCTCACCACCTAAGCGCATGTGCAGTCTGTGCAGTTGTTTCTTGCTGAAGCGTGGTCTGTGTTGTCCATAGATTCAAATGATTACTAATTTTACCATAAAAAATAAATATTTCAAAAATAATGTTCATTTATTGAAAATAAAATTCACTCATTTTTTTTTATTGTTCATGTTTTTATTTTTAGTTACTTTCTTTGTATTCGTAATGAAAATCAGTGTTTACCTGTTGTGAAAGACTTATTTAGTTCCTTGAACTATTGGCACAGAATAATACTATTGGCATCCTCGCTATTAGGCGGGGTAATTTCTGTTTTGCCTATTTCCTGTAACTATAGTTAGATACCTACAATAAATTGACCATTTCAATAAGTAGTCCACTCTTATCGCAGCAACAAATCACATTTCACTTCGCCTAACAGAATTTGTATAAAAGAATAGGTTGCAAAAAAATTTAAATGGTCCTAATATCAAAATAAACACATTAAAGTAGGTAAATATAATTTTACTACTGACCGCTTTTGAAAATAATTTGATAGGTATCTAGTTAAAAAACAAAATGCGTAATTAATCTATTATTTTTTGAGTTACGATCAAAAACGTTTTCCAAACTTCGAAGTCGTTTTACTAAAAACGATAGTTTTTTAAGATACGTTACTTAAGTGTACCCACGGCAGCACAGCACTTTACAGTTTTAAAATGTCTGATCTTATTTATTCTATGATTAAATATAAACAATAATTTAGCATAAAAGCAGTATTTACAGCTATTAACATAGAGGTAGGTATCAACTGAACTAAGTATTTCTATTAATATGTACTCGTATGTATGTGTACAATTGAGTGTAAACTCTTCAAAACCTCTACAATGTTATCTGAAGTCGCTCCGAAACCGGCGCGCAGTCCACTCTCGATGAAATACGGAAACGGACCCAAAACGGACTGCCGACGTTCCGACAGTATTACCTTTATCTATGCTGCCGACTAGTGATGCCGATCGATAGTTCACTATCGATAGGCTATCGATAGTTCGGCAATAGTGGAAATATCGATAGGACTATCGATAGCACAAAATGTGGTAATAGTATTGATGACTTGCAATAGTATCGATAGTATTACGCCTTGATAGTCACTACGAACAATCGATACTATCGATACTATTTTCATCCATGACGAGCGTACTATCCATAGTATCGATACTATCGAGTTTTGAACTATCAATTGTTATGTATTTTGCAATACTATTGCATGTAATTACATGTGGTATAATGGTATATAATTTATATTTATCAGTTTGAACACGAAAATCACACGTAATTCTTTGAGACACAAACAGAATTTGTTTACCTACTTACCTTACGAAACCTTACAATACTATCAAAAATTAACAACTATAGATAGTATCGATAGTATCAATAGTAAACTCGTCCCGGATGACAATAGTATCGATAGTACGCTTGTCACCGATGACAATAGTATCGATACTATTGCAAGTTATAAATAGTATTACCACATTTTGTGCTATCGATAGTATCGATACTATCGATAGTATCAAAATACTATTGATAGTCCTATCGATATCCTAACTGATTGTCGATGTCAACTATCGATAGTTCGGCATCTCTACTGCCGACAGGGCTAGCGGGGGATTACAGGGAGACAGGGCAGGCACTCTCGCGCCGATTAACTTTAATTTTCGTGTTTTAATTAATTTTCACCAGTAGAATACGGAATGAAAATAAAACTCTCAATTAAAATTATTTGCATTATTGAGACCTTTCGTTTAGTGTAAAAACTAAATGAAAAGATTGAGCCCATTTAGAGAAATTTTGCAATTTATGACTAAAATAGGGATTCGTTGGGGATTTTTTTTCTAAAAATTTCATTCAATTAAAAATGCTTATTAGATATTCTTTCGTCATTGACAATTTTTTTATTCGAATTAAATAGACAGTTATTTGGATATTTTGTTTCAAACATGTAAATATTTAGGCATTTCACCCCTCTTAAGGCCTTAGGGACAAAGCACTCACCAGATTTGGAATATATGCTACCAGGGGAAAGAGCGGCTATGACGAAATCAGAACAAAATTCCACACTTTTACATTTTGCGATTCCGCACACGTGTTATACAAACACTGCAGACTAAATATTGAGGCACTACAAAACGGCGTCATGGACTATGTTGCCAGTAATAAAAAATATTCATTCGTTTAGGAGTTATTACTATTATCCGCTCTTTCCCCGATCCGCTCTTACCCCAACATACCTTACTCACAGGATTTAATCTAAATCATTTTTTTAAGTTCAATAATTCTTGACTGTTCGTGGTTGTCAGCCGTAAGATTAACAAAAAATAGCTTTTGACTCTCTCCAACTTCAAATTAGTAACGACACTGCTAATAATAATTATAAAGCTGGGCCGTCTAAACACACTACCACAGTATAAATATTATATTTATACTGTGACACTACCGTCAGCTGAATTTGACAAGCTATTTCTAAATCTACAAAAGTTACCTAAGTAAAGTTTTGTAGTTTAAAATAAAATAAAAATAAGAATGTAGGTTTTCGGTTGAGGAAAAGTCCAGTTTCACAAATACAATGTTTATTTGTCACACGTAAACGACACAGGTAAGTACAGCAAACACGGAAAACAAACAATCACCCGCGAAAGGACAAACTAATAACGTTTAAAAACTTTTGGAAGCGCAAATTACAACCAACAAAAATAATTAAAAGAGATCGACAATTGTGTAGCGGAAAATCGGGAGCTAAAACGCGCGTGCATTCGCCGTGGGAAAGGGTAGGCCACTGGCCCAGACCAGACTCTACAATCTTCATAGAAGCTACTTGGTAAATAATGAAATTGTTACACTACCAAATTTGATTGGACACGGAAAGTTAAATATTGGCATAATAAATAATGTATTTTTATTTTAGTAGCATTATAATTTGATTGTTGCCGTAAAAGCGATAGAGATGGCGCTAGCAGCGATATAATAATACTAAAATTAAAAGTAAGCTATTTTATGACCTACCAAGTGATACGGCCATCTCCTCAAATCAATCGTATAATATTTGCGACATTACGTTACACTTTCTTGCTTTTAGTAGTTTTTTTGTGTAAACAGGTCTTACAATTAAACTTTTTTAAATATTATCCTATACTTACAGAAATGAACTTTAGTCATGTATAACAATGTAAAATAGGTAGCGTTGACATTCTTTTAATAAAAAGTAAAATTGCCTAGAATAATAGTTGGATTTGAGTAGTTCTACTAGCAACACTCTTGAAAAGTTTGTTTTCCACAAGTTTGTCTTGCGACTTGCAAATCGAATTGCGAAATTTAAATGGTTTACAGTAGTTTCCTTTTGCTTTTTTCCGTCGAGTTGAATGTGTTTCCTCCGTATATTGCATTAAGCATTATTGTGTTAGTTGTATTGTGAGAGAGACTCGTAGTTTTGCGTTGTTTATCGAGTAGTAGGTACCTACTCATTTTTGTTTCCTTGTGAAATTGAACGCTAAGACTATTTAATTGTAAATGTCCATGTCAAGGAAAAAATGCTGTGCTCCCGGTTGTCTGGACTCAAGTAAGTGTACATCTCATATAATCTGGGGATACTTAATTGTGTGAGCCGCCACCGGCACAAGATTATTTTTCCCTTTATGTATACTTGTCATTACATTTAATATTATCACGACTATTTATCGCCGAAGGGTAAGTCAGAGACTAGGCAATGAAGACCGCAAAAGCAGTCCTCTGCCATAGTCCACTTTTCACCAAATAGCGACTGCACAGCGTGACAGGTAGTGAGCCCATCGCCACTCTATGCTGTTCGATGTATGTGCAGTCTTTAGTCCGCTAGTCGCCTTTTACGACACCCAAGGGAATAGAGGGGGTTGTAGTATTCTTTCACCACTATGCAACACTGTTATCATAACTTAGAGAATATTAGAATAATAATAAAAAAGTAATTTTATAGAAGTTCAGTGGGTTGTTTTTTGTTTATAAATAACACTGTTGTGCATATCAATAATAAATTCAATCATAAAGTGTTTATAATAAATATCTTTTATCTCTTTTAGATTCACATCCAACTCTACATTCCCGAATCCAGCAAAAGATAAAGGGAGATTTGATTAATGGGTTTATTCAATTGGAGATGATATTATTGGTATAGATGATCAAGATATTTATAAACGTCGTATAGTGTGTGCCATGCACACTTTGAAGAAAAGTTTTGTTGTCATTTTGATAGAATCAGCAATATTGCAATACCAAGTCAAATATTTAACAGGACTGTTGCAACTAATATGGGATACCTTACAGGTAACTTTACTATTCAATAAACATTAAAAACATTTATTAGCCAAAATAGGGCAACCTTGTTTTGTTTTAAATTCTGTGATAGAGAGGCGCTTTGCTTTCCACTCGCCTGATAGTAAGTGACGATAAAGCCGAAGGTGGAAGCGCGGAAGGCGTTACTGAGAGACTATTTTTTTATCGTTGAACTGTCAGAACATGTCAAAGCCATTAACATTGTTGTTATGGCAACAGACTTAGAAAAGATAGTAGTAGCTAGGCTGGTTTATTACAATTCCTACCATTGAACCTGGGACCTCTGGCTCTGAGACCCTTAGCTTCACCAATAGAGACCACAAAGGTGGCTCTAGAAACAAATATTATCTCATTATCAAAAGAATATCAACTACATACTCCCACTAGCATGTATGTATATCAGAGATATTTGTGTTTGTGTAAAGTCCCATCCGCAGTATTGGAAGAAAAGGAGTGAGGTCATTCCGAGGCAAAATAGAACAAGATACATGAACTTGATATATCAGCCTCCTAGCCATAAATATATATACAACAAAAATGTTTTTAATATGTGTATTTTGATTTTTAACAAGCTTCCTGACGATATAAAACTAATTTGTATAAATAAATTTAAAAATTTATTAACAAAGTGGCTAATGGGTCATTGCTTTTATAGCGTCAGTGAATTCTTGAATCACAAAATGTAGTAATTTTGTCACAATAATTAAGATTTTTGCACGCCTGCTTGCAGGTTGAATACAATTGTACTAAATTTATAAATGTAACATCCTAATTTACTGCATTCTAGCAAATAAATGTATTATCTTATCTTATCTTACCAAACCATCTCCCCTCCCGGGCGCCATAAAAGACAACCAACACATTGAAGACTGCACATCATATCCAAGAGCATGAATAGGAGTTGGGCTCTCCACCTATCAGGCTGAGCATATGTGTAGTTGTGACTTGGTGGGCTGTGGAGATGTTTGTGCACTGCTTTTGCGGTCCTCATTGCCTACTTTCTGACTAACACTTTGGGGATAATAGTTGTGAGTGTATGTATTAATAACTGATTTTTTATTTCAGATAAGGGCATTCTTCCTAAAGAATGCAAAGAAACTGCGGACAGTCTTCTGGCCTGTGACAACGAACTCAATTCACCACAAGAAGTGGGCGGAAGCACAAAGAAAGCTTAAGGGAATGAGATTTATTCATCCAATTATAAGAAAAATTTAAAGTGTTGCAACTCTTAGTAATTAGGCATGGACACTCCAAGGGATTTAAGTTTTATTTAAAAAAATAACAATGAGTTTAACATTAGTTCTAAATGGATGAGATACTTAAACCAACCTTGACTGAAACCTTTTTTGGTGCAATAAGGATTCACACCGGAATACACTAACTCCACACCGGAATACTTCGAAAATTCTTTTATTCCAATGTTAATAAACAATATGACGAGTGTCTATGCCCCAGCCGGAACAATTTGTAAAAGTGATTTATGTAAAAATTTACATGCCTTCATCGTCAGAGATGACTGCGAAGCCTGAGAAGCCTGGGCAATCTGTCACTTACAATATTTACCCAATATTATTGTCTAAACTTTAAATTCAAAAAATTATCCACAAATAATTAGCGCTCTCTTATATGTAAGAGGATATTTCGCCAAAAAGGCAAAAAGTAAAATTTGTAAAAGTTATCCGGACTGTTCTCGTAATCTTGTTACAAATAGGTGCACAATATATAAAATACAGAGAGTATGCAGGTCGCCAATGGCTTGGCAGTCCCACTGATGCACTACTTAAATGTATTTCAGAAATACAGGACATAAATGATGTGATTTTAAAAGAATATAAGAAAAAGTAACCATATAGGACTAATTGTTAAAACACATTTATTAATACATATTGATTTCGATTTCATTGATCAAAGTAATTGAATATTTAATCAATGTCACTAGTAGATTTTTTATATTTAATTATTGCAAGGAAATTAATAAAATTCTTAGTGCCAAAAGGGACTGTCAGGACGATGAAGGCAATAACTTAAAAATTAATGCAAAAAAAGTACTACTTACAAAAAATGTAAAAGACCAAAAAATAAATGGTAGTTTTAAGTATGTACTTAGTTTTTATTTTAGAATTTTTTTGCGTATGAATTGCCAATTGTTAACATATTGTTTTCCTTGTTTTACGTATCTACTAGTAATAAGGAAAACATAATTGTATGCAATTGGTGATTCATATTACAAAGCTTATCCCCCAAATAAAAATCGTACATGAATAGTAGCTATAGAGACTGTACTATAGCTAGCTATATAGGTAACAAAAAAGTTGCCATAAAACTAATACAGAGGGCGCTTTGTCAACGTTGCCTCCTTTGAGGGCCGAGAGAGGTCTCTATTTCCGTATATAAAAAAGTACTTTGTGCACTGGCCGCTGCGACCGAGCGATAGCGGATCGCTGGGCGCTGACTTCCTTCTACCTGCGTGACGCAACAGGCGTCAACGGTGCGCGGGCGCAGGGGGCAGTGAAATTGCATTGTCCGCGCGCTGAGGAGTTATGCTTCTACAGTACTCCCCCGCCGAGACCGCTACTGCGGGCGATAAAAATCAGTAAATCGCACTCTTCTGCCACTTCTTGTTCTATTTTCAGATTGTCCACCAGATGGATTTGGCGGCGATAGTACAGTTGGCAGGTCTTTTGTTTCTACGCCTTGATCATCTTGAGTCATGTAGGCTGGCTTAAGGCGGTCAATACTGACGTTAGTTTGTCTGTTGCGTATGTCCAACTTGAAAAACTTAGGGTGACGTTCCAAAACCTTGAAGGGCCTAGTATAAAGAGGTTCTAGAGATCTTCGTACTAGGTCCTGTCTCACAAAGACGTGTGATGCATCGGACAGTTTGTGTGGAATGTAGAACAGACCTTTTCTATTCCATGAAGTAGGTTTTGGTGAAAGTTTGGACATGTAACTTCGTAGACGATTCGTTAGATCGGTGACGTCACCTGCTTTGTGGTCTTCATTTGGGTCTATGAACTGTCCAGGGAGGCGCAGGGGTTCTCCATAAACAAGTTCTGCAGATGAGCCCTGGATATCAGCTTTCCATGCGCTTCTTATGCCTAGTAGCACTAAGGGAAGAACTTCAGTCCATTTTGCAGTTGCGTGGCACATAATGGATGCCTTCAGTTGTCGATGTAGACGCTCGACGATGCCATTTGCTGCAGGGTGGTAGGCAGTAGTGCGATAATGCCGTGCGCCAATCAAAGTCGTGATAGCTTTGAAAAGGTGAGACTCGAATTGCCGTCCCTGGTCGGTGGTGATCTTGCCTGGACATCCAAACCTAGCGATCCACCCTGAGACTAGGGCGACCGCACAGGTCTCTGCTGATATGTCCTTGATGGGGTACGCCTCAGGCCAACGTGTGTACCTGTCAATAGCGGTGAGACAGTACCTGTAATCATAAGATAATGGTAAAGGCCCTACTATGTCAAGATGGATTGAAAAAAATCTTGACGTTGGGGTAGGAAATGAGGAAAGTGGAGAAAAGGTATGTCGGAATACTTTGCTGCGTTGGCATTGCAGACATTCCTTTGCCCACTCTCTACAGTCTTTGCGTATCCCTGGCCATACGAATCGTTGTGTTACCAGCCGCACTGTAGCTGTACGTCCTGGATGACTCAAACCATGTAGTGTATGGAAGACTTGTTTTCTGAAATCAGAAGTAACATATGGTCGTATAGATTGCGTTGAGATGTCACAGTATACATTTACGTCGGTTCCAGGTGCCTTGTGCTTCTCAAGCTTTAAGGTGAGCCATGTAGAATAAACTAAATCGTGCGCGTGAAGTTGGCAGGCACACCTCGGAATTAGATGGTTTTGACTATGTCAAAAATTGTGTATATATAGTGATAAATAGTGACGTATACTTAATAGTCTTTGCGTATAGCATATAAATAGTGATACTATGGTTCAAAAGATATTTGAGTATCTTGGTGGGCCTGCTAACTTGACGTCAAGATAGCAGGCACCCTAAGAAATACAGTTCGTATCAATGTGATATATATGTCAAAAAACTGTGCATAAATAGTGAATCGTATACGCAAAATTTCAACAATTGTACTTCAATACAAACCGAGATATTACGGTCTCTAAGTGGGCTGCCAACTTGACGATTCTTGCGATGGCGATTTCAGAGATACTGGTTGAAGTTTTAAACAAATAAATACATGAAAAATTTGTGTGTGAAATTGTGAATCTTTCAATATTAATAAAAAAGAATTCTTCTTTGCTATTTTCCAAAAATCTAATGTAAACTTCTACCATACATTAGATTTTAAGTATGTACAATCGTGCACAATATTATTTATTGACTTAAGATACTGACATAAAGTCTAATTATTTTTAATTCAAGTTATACAATTACACTTAAATCTACCGTTGTAATGTCAGTTTCACGTTATTTCTATGGAAACATAAGTCAAGCAATTTGTAATTTTAGTGACTTGAATTAAAAGTCTCGGATAGTGGTGGACGAGCGAGTGTCGCGAACGACCGAGAGATGGCGTGATTTTGTTTACGTGCGGTGTGCCGGTGATACGAGAATGGTGCGCGAAAAGTTTTATTTGTTTGTGTTGAAATTGGTAAGCACTGTGACGAAGGTTCCATACAACTAGATTCCCACCGGCTTCCCTTCAGAAGTTTAAAACACAACCACTCCCTACCGTAATTGAGAAATGGCACAATCAGTAATTATAAAAGTAAATATATAAAAGAAACATTACAAAACGCCTACACTATGGACATTAAATCAACAAAATTTGCTTTTCAACAACATATTGCTATAAAATAAGCCGCAGGCGCGATCGGCTTTTTGGCAGTTAAACTTCTATACAAAATAAACGTCATGACGTCACATAAAGGTCAATAAACCCACCCGCGTACGACGGCGCGGACGCCTCCGGTAAGCCGGCTTTATTCGAGTTACTTGATAGAGAAAGTAATACAATTTGCATGCGTGTGAGCGAGATGGAGGAATATCGTTTTCGGTTTGTGTTCTGTTGACAGATAATTTGACGTAATTGCAATTCATCATTGAATGCATGACCGTGTTTTATTAGTATTTGAATTTATTAGTTAGTTTCACCTATTAGAATGATTAGTATTGTAGTTGGACTTTGTTTATTTGTGTTGTGTGTAGTGATGAAAGTAGTTACGAAGACGTACGTTGTAATTAGGTATTTGCGGTAAGTAGATATTGTAATAAGTTGAAATTACGTATTTAGAGTAAGTAGATTTGCAAAGTCATCGGTAGAATTGTAAGATGTCGGCATTAATAGCTTTAGATTCTTCCCGGCTTTTATGATAATGTCTTAGCGCACTTTGTAAGAAAGAATAGACGAATAGCTTTAGAGTATAAGTAGTATTATTAGTACAAGTCGATTAAGTTTTGTTTAATTTACATCATATCATCATTTCACCACAAACGGCTTTTATCAAAGCCACTTCTATTATGCTTGCAAGACACTGTTTCAATATCTCAGTGCTTACACGTATAGTAAAAGTGGACTGAAGATACATCTGCCTATACAAGACTGAAGCCAGGATGCCAATCACAGATTTTCGTTAAGGACTCAAGACTGCGTGCCCGCGCTCGGAGTAGGTAAGCATTTTTTTTTGCTCCGGCTTACCTCTCTCAATATTTCACGCTTCGCCACTGGTAAGCAGTAGGGGTTGCAGTCCCGGTACTGTGAAGAAAACGGGATTCCCGGTACTGCGCTAACTCTGGTACCGGGAAAACCGGGAAATTTCGGTACTTTTCGGTACTGAGATTTTTTTAACCGAAATTTAATTAACTTTTGATTTATGGATCATTGAGCAAAATAAAATATTACACAAAAAGTTTATAATAAAAAATATCCATTAGTCGAGTGGGCCTGATGCAGTTCCTCCCATTGTGCTTCGGACGTGTCCTCCTGAGTTGGCGCTAGTTCTAACGCGCCTTTTCCGGCTCTCTTACGCTACTGGCGTTATCCCGAGCCCTTGGAAGACAGCCTTTGTCCACCCGATTCTCAAAAAAGGCGATCGCTCAGATCCGTCCAACTACAGGCCAATAGCCATCACCTCATTGCTCTCCAAAGTAATAAAGTCCATTACAAACCGCCAGCTCTTAAGGTATCTAGAAGAAAACTAGCTACGAAGCGATTGCCAGTATGGTTTTCGTCGCAGTCGTTCGGCTGGTGATCTTTTAGTGTACCTTACTCACCGATGAGCGGAGGCCCTATCCAATCTATGTCGGTCCCTCATGTCTGAGGATCGTGGTCAGCATCAGGGTTGCATCTGTAGCGGATGATCTGCCTCCACCGGCTCCTGTCCAGCGCGTCTCTTACGACCGCGCAAAATTTGGAGGAGGACGAGTCCTTTACTTGATCGGTCCATCTTGTTGGTGAGCGACCACGCGATCTTATGCCTTCGGTGCTCCCAACCACAATCAGACTTTCGTCGCCTCTAAGTACTGTGTGTCCGAAATATGACAAAATACGTTGTTGGCGTTAATATGGTGGATAAGCGAGTCCTTATTTGGAGCTGGGTCAGGATCGATGCATTGGTGCGTTTTGCTGTCCAAGGTATGTGTTCGTGGGTCGCCAGCTTTCTTTCTGGGCGTAGCATCAGAGTCGTAGTCGACGGTTCGTGCTGTTACATGAAATCCGTGAATGCTGGAGCCCCGCAGGGGTGTGTGTTGTTAGCCCCTACTCTGTTTCTTCTACATATCAATGACATGTTGCATAACAACAGCATTCATTGCTATGCGGACGACAGTACGGGGGTAACGCTCTACACCGGATGAGCTAATATTTCTCTGGAAAGCGTCATCGAGAGCCGGAATAAACTTGTGACTGACACCGAGAACTTGTTAAGTCATGTCTCAAATTAGGGCCGACATAACCTAGTCCACTTTAACCCTTCCAAAACACAAGTTTGCGCATTTACCGCGAGAAAAACATCCCTTCGTCGTACCTCTGAACTCTCCTTAATATCAATCCAACTATTGGAATCCTTGGCGTCGATATTTTGAGTGACGTTCAGTTTTGAGGTCATTTCGAAGGTAAAGCTAGGCAAATAATGGCGTAATTTTAAGTTTTAATAAAAGTACCGAATTTCCCGGAAAACGAATGCTCAGTACCGGTACTGCGTAAAAAGTCATTTTCCCGGGAAATACCGGGAAAAATCGGTACCAGGAATTCCCGGGAGCATGCCCTAGTAAGCAGTGAGTACATTTGCATCAGAAGTGAAAGTGTTTAAATAGTTTAATAACAACCTACATTTTTATAGGTAGGTACGCAGCGTATTTTCTATTATGGTATTTACAAAAAGATATACCTAGGTACCTAATGTGAGGTAGATATTTTCTCAGTCATTCAAAACCATAGACCTACAAGTATAGACAAGAACATTCATACAAACCATTTGTTCAAATTCTAGAATGAGAGACCTAAAGTTCGCTGCAGACGCTGCAGCGCTTAACCCGGCAGCACTCGCGTCCTTGAAAGTTACACAAGCACTCGCGCATAGAGTATTTTGCTCACGTTTTGTAAGCAGTCAAAATGTATACAGGACATTATTAATTACATATTTTTTGAAAATTTTATATAAAACAATAATATTTGATCAACTCAAATATTTATTTTAAGTTTACATTATTAGTTCTACTTTGAATTTTTAATAACGAACATAGGAACTGAATTGGCACTTTACTTACGTTCATACTTGCGCGATGAGCAAAAATCCCGCGTGACGCGACCCAGCCGAACAAAACCTCTCCCTCCAGCAATCGGGACGCACTGAGCCGACGGAACCGTTACGCGGGGGACGGGGGGAATGTAAAACTCAGCTATGGGGCGGGCGAGATTTGTGCGCATATTTTTTTAAAAATAGTGCGATTTTTAAATTTACCGTGAGGGAAATGCTCATAGCGCGAGTGTTCGCGGGTTAAACATTTAAATGTCGTCTAATCAACAGAAAGACATCGCAGCGCCGCAGCGCCAAATCGGTCAAAGACAACGTAGTGTGTATCAAGATGGCGTCCCAAATTGATTGTCAATAACAATAATTGAAAAAATATCTTTCTTTTCTAATAATACGATATAACTACATAATAATGACTTGAATAACAATTAATTTCCCTTACTTGACAACTGAATTGTAGTAAACGTCTAGGTGTACACTTTGAAAAGAAATAAAGAATTATTTTCGCCGCTCCGCACGCGCGAATGTCAAAGCCACACTAAAGCAAGGTGCCGACTCGACTCCGCAGATAAGTGGAACATAGTGCGTGTTCGGAAGGCCCTATTTAGTGTAACGTATATAAGGCGACTGCTAGAAACCGCAAGAAACTTCAAGGGCTGATCAGGTCAAGTGTTTTAAACATGATAAATATGACTAAAAAGGAATTCGTTTTTTTCATTTTTAATTAAATCATTCATTTTGTGAATTTTAATTGGATAGTCTGAGTATCTAATTTATTTTAAAGCAATAACATAAGAAAAATAAAATGAAAACAATTAAAAATAACGATTATTTACAACGCGCGAGCAACGGCTGACCTCCCGGCCGTCTGTTGACCCATCAACGTAGGTACTTATCACCCAGCTGTTGCGGAAAAAACACGAATTCCTTTTTTGTCATGTTTAAAACACTTGACCTGACCAGCCCTTGAAGTTTCTTGCGGTTTTTAGCAGTCACCTTATATATCGCTGTTCAAAACTGTTCATATTTACTACACGACCAACATAATTAACCGCATTAAAGCTAGACGTTTATCATAATTGTTCAATGATTAACGAACTTAATATATTGCACTTCAATTAGTTTGCATATGCTAAGTGGTCAGATTTTAAAATGGAATATCGAAGAAGATACGTTTAGTTTGTAAATTATTGAACAACTGTGATAAACGTCTAGCTGATATGCGCCTATTTATGTTGGTCGACTAAATACGTATTACTTCATAGTAGGTACTTAGCAAGCTAATCTTTCGTAAAGTTAACTAGGGTCAAGTATATTCCTAGTGCATTAAATGTAAAGTTACCTGCCTAGTCTTTTATGACTAATGAACAAAGAATAAGCTACGAATAGTTATTCCGTGTTTTGTTCCTGTCTTTTAAACGTAATTTTTAATAAGAGTAAAAGAGACAAAACACGGAATAAGTATTCGTAGCTCATCCTTTGTTTATTAGTCATAAAAGACTAAGCAGGTAACATTAATATTTAATGCACTAGGAATATACTTAACCCTAGTTAACTTTACGAAAGATTAGCTAGGTAAGTACTTACCTACTTATGAAGTTGTACGTATTACTCGACCAACACAATTAGGCGCATGTCAGCTAGACGTTTATCACAGTTATTTAATAATTTACAAACTAAACGTATCTTCTTCGATATTCCATTTTAAAATCTGACCACTCAGCATGTGCAAACTAATTGAAGTGCTATATATTTAGTTTGTTAATCATTGAACAATTATGATAAACGTCTAGCTTTAATGCGATTAATTATGTTGGTCGAGTAGTAAATATGAAAAGTTTTGAATGACTGAGAAAATATCTACCTCACATTAGGTACAATGGCGGACTCCGTTGCTTTACCAGTCTTAAGGTCAAAATCCCTTGCACACCGCGTCGTCTATTTGGTACGGGCACGTAGGTACCCGGGCGTTCGGTGCGCTTCACACGAAAATCGCTGCAAAGTGGTAAAGCGACGGTGACCCCGACCGTACCTAGGTATATCTTTTTTGTAAATACCATAATAGAAAATACGCTGCGTACCTATAAAAATGTAGGTTGTTATTAAACTATTTAAACACTTTCACTTCTGATGCAAATGTACTCACTGCTTACCAATTTCAACACAAACAAATAAAACATTTCGCGCACCATTCTCGTATCACCGGCACACCGCACGTAAACAAAATCACGCCATCTCTCGGTCGTTTGCGACACTCGCTCGTCCACCACTATCCGAGACTTTTAATTCAAGTCACTACAATTACAAATTGCTTGACTTATGTTTCCATAGAAATAACGTGAAACTGACAGTACAACGGTAGATTTAAGTGTAATTGTATAACTTGAATTAAAAATAATTAGACTTTATGTCAGTATCATATGTCAATAAATAATATTGTGCACGATTGTACTTAAAATCTAATGTATGGTAGAAGTTTACATTAGATTTTTGGAAAATAGCAAAGAAGAATTCTTTTTTTATTGATATCGAAAGATTCACAATTTCACACACAATTTTTTCATGTATTCATTTGTTTAAAACTTCAACGCGTTCCTCTGGAATCGCCATCGCAAGAATCGTCAAGTTGGCAGCCCACTTAGAGACCGTAATATCTCGGTTTGTATTGAAGTACAATTGTTGAAATTTTGCGTATATGATTCACTATTTATGCAGTTTTTTGACATATAAATCACATTGATACGAACTGTATTTCATAAGGTGCCTGCTATCTTGACGTCAAGTTAGCAGGCCCACCAAGATACTCAAATATCTTTTGAACCATAGTACCACTATTTATATGCTATACGCAAAGACTATTAAGTATACGTCACTAATTATACACAATTTTTTGACATAGTCAAAACAGTCTAATTCCGTGGTGTGCCTGCCAACTTGACGCTCACGCTAAATCTGGCGAATACGGAGGGTGTGGCAATAATTCGTATCCTAATTCAACAATTATTGATATCGCGATTGCAGACGAGTGGGCCGGTGCATTATCCTGATGAAATAATTTTTGCTTTGCCAAATGCGGTCGTTTCTTGATCAACTTTTTATTGAATCTATCTAACAATGCAGCATAGTAAGCTCCGGTTATTGTCTTGCATTTATCCAAAAAATCGGTGTAAATAACCCCTTGGCTGTCCCAAAGACTGTGGCCATCACTTTACCAGCCGAGCAAACAGTTTTTGCCTTTTTTGGGGCACATTCCCCGGTAGGTGAGCGTCAAGTTGGCAGGCACACCACGGAATTAGACGGTTTTGACTATGTCAAAAAATTATGTATAAATAGTGATAAATAGTGACGTATAGCATATAAATAGTGATACTATGGTTCAAAAGATATTTGAATATCTTGGTGTGCCTGCTAACTTGACGTCAAGATAGCAGGCACCATAAGAAATACAGTTTGTATCAATGTGATTTATATGTCAAAAAACTGTGTATAAATAGTGAATCGTATACGCAAAATTTCAACAATTGTACTTTAATACAAACCGAGATATTACGGTCTCTAAGTGGGCTGCCAACTTGACGATTCTTGCGATGGCGATTCCAGAGAAACGTGTTGAAGTTTTAAACAAATAAATACATGAAAAAATTGTGTGTGAAATTGTAAATCTTTCAATATCAATAAAAAAAGAATTCTTCTTTGCTATTTTCCAAAAATCTAATGTAAACTTCTACCATACATTAGATTTTAAGTATATACAATCGTGCACAATATTATTTATTGACTTAAGATACTGACATAAAGTCTAATTATGTTTAATTCAAGTCATAAAATTACACTTAAATCTACCGTTGTAATGTCAGTTTCACGCTTCTATTATATGTCTGTGGTTTCACGTTATTTCTATGGAAACTTATGTCAAGCAATTTGTAATTTTAGTGACTCGAATTAAAAGTCTCGGATAGTGATGGACGAGCGAGTGTCGCGAACGACCGAGAGATGGCGTGATTTTGTTTACGTGCGGTGAGCCGGTGATACGAGAATGGTGCGCGAAAAGTTTTATTTGTTTGTGTTGTTTGTAAGCAGTGAGTACATTTGCATCAGAAGTGAAAGTGTTTAAATCGTTTAATAACAACCTACATTTTTATAGGTACGCAGCTTATTTTCTATCATGGTATTTACAAAAAAGATATACCTAGGTACGGTCGGGTGTCGCCGTCGCTTTACCACTTTGCAGCGATTTTCGTGTGAAGCGCACCGACCGCCCGGGTACCTACGTGCCTGTACCAAATAGACGACGCGGTGTGCAAGGGATTTTGACCTTTAGACTGGCAAAGCGACGGAATCCGCCATTGTACCTAATGTGAGGTAGATATTTTCTCAGTCATTCAAAACTTTTCATGGTTACTACTCGACCAACATAATTAATCGCATTGAAGCTAGACGTTTATCTTAATTGTTCAATGATTAACAATCTAAATACAACTTGTTACAAAACAACCCGTTATGCCTGAAATGTCAGTAACTATACTTAAAACTGAAGTGGTGGGTGCTGTTCTTTATGTTGTAGGAACAGCACTTTCGGAAAAAAACAATATCGAAGTACAGAAAAAATATCGATAAGGTTTTTAGAAGATTCCCAACACTACTGATCAGCTGTAGAGGTCATTAGCTTCTAAATCAAAGAATATTATCTTTTTCAGACTGGTCATCTATCGGTATATGTGCCTATGTAACAGTATAGTGACCTTTATGCTAGTTAGGTACCTAACACATTAACACGCAAAGTCCCTTTTATAAGATTTTCCAAATGAAGTACTTGATAGTTAAATTAATACTTATTCAGATTTGCTTTAGAATTTGATTTCATTCTTCATGTACGAAATCATTTTAATTTAAATATGGTGATTCTGTAATACTCCACAAACCATTTTGAAAAGACCTAAACGTGATCATCAGTATTAAAATAGCATGAAATAAGGTCATCACTAATTTACCTAGACTGTTTAAATTGTTAATCTGTGTCTTTTAATACACTAGTTTAATTTCAAATAGGTACGGGAATAAGAATCGTAGCCGTTAGCTGCGATTAAGTAGGTACTTACCTAACCTATTCATAAAACCTTTCTGGAGGTTTAATCTTTGAAATTGAATTTTCCCACTTCCTTTTTTTAGAAATCATGTTGACCTGGTACTTTTAGTAATATTTATTTAGTGGGTTCCGCATAATAATTTAAGCGGCGGCGGCTAGCGGAACAAGGGATGGATAGCTTTTAATCATAACATTACACAGTCTTTTATAGCGTCGTAACATATCGGTTGATGGATAGGATACCTATTTAAGTGGGTGAGTTTTCATTTATACTTACCATGCTTACAGTAGGATCATCCTAAAATGCAACAGAGAGAAGTTGCCGTTTCGCAGTGGTTTGTTACTTTCTTTTGATTACCTGACATTGTTTTCTAAAGTTTCCGCGAACACTAGGTACCTACCTACACATTAAAATGAAACACTTTTTGTAAACCAAAAATAGGTAACAATAAACGCGAATAGATCCATACAAAAAGGTTTCATTTAAATAATTATTATTCACGTGTTGTGTTGTGCCGCCTTCAACAGACATGAGATCAAAATCCATAACGGTTTGTAAAAATATGCAAACGTTACCGCGTTTGCGAGTTAAGTTCTAACAGATAGATCATAATTGTAAGTAATTAAGTCGGGAATAAAATCTCTTAAAGCAAACGCGATAGTAACGTTGCACTTTTACAAACTTACACTACATTTCAGTCATAAAACATTCATTACATTATCTTATTCTGGAAATGTAAATCATATCCCAAGTAGCATATCAAGCTGTATAAAAGCTGTATTTGAACTTATTTTTATACTTACAGCTGCATATTGAGGCTGTAAAAAGGCTGTATAAGCGATTATACAGACCTTATTAGCTCAAAAAGGGCCCATATTATAAAACTTTTCGCGTTAGTATAGCTGTATAGTAGCTGTAGAAGCAAAGCAGAAGCTGTTTAGTAGCTGTTTAAGAGATGTTAATCGGTGTAAGGAAAAGCAACTACACTCCAAATAATATTTTATAAAGATAAAAGTTTAAAATATGAGTTATAAGTGAATTAGAAAATTATGAAAATAAAAGAGAAACATGTCGTACAAGAATAATACAATAATTATGACGCATGATGTTCATATTTCAAAGTACAATCCCAAGTATGATAAATCTTAGGAATCTGATGGTGTTATTTGGCAAAACAAAGTGCAAATCCAATTTTATTGTCAATGTGTGGTTGGTTATTGGCAAAATTTTAACGCGCCAGTAAAATTATAAAAAAACATAAAGAAGATTATTAAACACGGGTAAGTTAGTGTTTGTTTTTAAGGTTATTATATAAATTATATTTAAAATAATAGATTGTAGGACACAGCGACAAAATTTTGTAGCTGATAATCATGAAACGGTTCAAACTATTAACAAACATTGGTTTAATTATATTTGAATATCTTTTTTCATTCGTTCTAAAATGGTGACATCTTGTTATACAGCTTAGACAATATTAGGAGGGTACTAAAGTCTTACTAGCTGTACTACGGCGGATATGGATTGCATAATACATCTCTTAGTTTTTAACCAGCTTTATTAGTGTTTTTTATTATTATTTAGGCTGTATATGAGATCTGGGTAGAGAAATTATAATTCTGTTTAGAGATCCGTGTAAGAATTGATTATCCCTGAGTTTTATTTTAAAAGTTGAACCATGAAATGTAATTGAATTTAAAGTGGTAATAAAAATTAAAATATAATATTTAATTTTTTACGATTGGTTCCAGATTGTTAATCAACAAGAGAAATCATTAACTTCACCTACTTCAACAATATTCACACAGATACTTCCAGAAGTGACAACTGCTGAAAAATATGTTATTCAATACGAGTGCGAGCTAGCAACAATTTCTGTCGACCCCCATCGTAGTGAGTTTGAATCTCGAACCCCTTTTCAAACCCAGAAGATCACGAAGTAAATCAGATTGAAAATTATCTAAAATAAATTTTAGATAATCAAAATAATATATTAGACAAATAATAAATGTTCTTGCAGACAATCAAAATAATATTTAATCAAATAAAACATGTTATTGCAACAGATACTTTCTTTTTCATATTTTCTATATATATCCCGTTTTTAATTAAGTGTTCCATTTCGTACACAAAATCATCTAAATATTGGTCAATTTGTTTGGTTTTCCAACATCAAAATAAATTCCAATTACAAACGGCTTAATATCTGGTCTTTCAAATATAGTGGACAAAATTGGCCAAAACTCTTTTTTGAGCTTCTAAATATTGGGAGACCATCAAAATTGAAATTTAAAGTAATTTTAGTTGGAACATTGTACAACCTTGTTCAATCGTTTTGATACGTATTTGTTTGATAGTACCTAAAATAGTTCTAGCGTCATGTGGCGCTAAATCGTTTAGAGCTATTTGAGTTTTTTTTTAATCCACAACGGGTTAGCGCTTGGCCTTTATTTTACCTGATAGTAAGTGACGATAAGGCCGAAGATGGAAGCGCGCTTCACCCGGAATCCTCAACCACTGAGGAACTGGCTATCTTATCTCAAACTGTCGGAACACAACAATGCTATAAACATCGTTGTTATGGCGACAGACTTAGATAAGATGGTGGTAGCTAGCCAGGCGCACTTAACAGCCCTACCACCAACCAAACCGAGCACACAAAGATGTACACCCCGCTGGCAATCGAACCCGGGACCTCTTGGTCTAAAACCGGTGGTTTAGCCACTAGACCACAGAGGCGGTTAAATAAATATATATTTCTTTCTGTAGCCCATTCTTTTATTCACTGGCGAAACTACATATTTTTTGAAAATTCGTCATCATCATTATTACGTTGTTAATCAGGTTCCAACGTTTAACTAAATTCAAACATTCGACACCAATTATTGTTTTTCCTACAGAACCTTCGTTGGACGTCGATGGAATTGGCGCTTAACTGTAGGTTGACAAATTTAAAATATTATAAATAATTACTGTCATTTGGTTCATTTATATTTCGTTATTAACCGACGTAGAAAAAGGAGGAGGTTCTCAAGTCGTCTGTCGTCCATCTTTTTATTTTTTTCCACATTATAAATGCGAGCTTCATCAAACACTATGATGCAATCGTGACGACTCTGTCAGTAAAGTGGGCTAAAGCTGTACTATTGATGTAGTTTATTTTTTTAGTTTTAAAGCACTCTTGTAGACAGTGGTTTTAAAACCTCTGTATTCACAAGAGTGCCTAATTACGCTATTAGATTAAGTTTTATAATGAAGGTTGCATACACCATTGTACAGAAACAAGTATCGAGTGATACCATAATAACGCTTAGTTCAGTAGTAAGTAAGTGATCACATACAAAACCAGCCTCTATACAGCTTTAACGATAAAGCTAGCTTAAAGTGTTACAAAACTCTTAAAGTTCTATAGCAGAGTTTTAATAATCTGTTTTAAAACCTTAAGGTTCCGCAGATCCCTTAAAACTAATTTTATACAGCTTGAGCTGTATAATAACTCAAATATCTCTCTCATAAATATAAAAGTATCTTTTGACACTCTTGTACGTCTTTTAAGGGACCTTAAGTTCTAAATGAGCTGGTAAATTAATGTTGTAAACGCTTGTGTGCTGCTTGGGATCCTAATTCGAATGCGGAGTGGTTTCCCAACAAACAGAAAATACACAGCAGTAAGTACTAGGAAAGCAGTGACTGCAGATTTTGGCTTTTCAATGTTTTTACGGAACTCCAAACAGAAAACTTAGCTTTTTACCGCATAGATTGACAACATTTTTTCTAAGACGTGCTTTGAAAGCAGATTGCTAAATTATTTTAAGCCCAACTCAGAAATAAACATTTCAAATCATAAATACCTACGTAAGTAGGTACCTACCTGCTTTGTAATTTGAAATACTTACCATAAGATATCTCCAAATTTAAAACAATAAGTAGTAGACAAGATGATGTTAAAACAAATAAATAATTATACTATAATATCAACAGTATTTTTAAACTTAAAACATCGACTACAGCTTTGAACGAAGGAAAGCATCAGTAAAAAGCATAGATCCTGATTATTCCAAAACTAGGATTAAACTTAGACCCGGGGCATCACCAAGCTTATTGCGATTTAGTTTATGACCTAAACTGAGTCGATCGCTGTCAAATCTCAGTACGATTTGACAGATTCTGACAGCGATCGCCTCAGAAACTTAATCACAATAAGAGCTCATGGTAAGGCCCCAGGTTTAAAGCTAATGCAGTCTCTTTCTATTTTTATTAACAGTAAGTACCTAAATGAGCTGCATGGTGGTTCCTCATTAAAATACTACCAACCTAACTTAAGTGTCGTTAGAGGCACACTGAATACCTACATGTGTTTGGTTAAACGTGAACTGTGGCTTTTGCGGTGCTTATTGCCTAGCCTCTCTGAATGACCCTTTGGGATAAAACAAGTAAATTTCTTTATGTAATTAATTTTCTTTACAATTTTTGAGTCGTTTTATTTTTACACAAGTAGATTACCTACACTAAACAAACAACTAACAGTTAAACAATATCAAAATAGTAATCAGTCTTTTAACATTAAATTAGCCCGGTGTCCTTTAAGACTAAAAACTACAAAAACCCAAATTAGATTATTAAATCCGTACAAAAAAGGTTGACACCTCGCAGTTACTACTGTACTAGGCGGTCAGAAGAGCGAATCGAGCGAAAGAGAGAACCGTCTCAGCCGCCGCCCGCACCGACTAGCGAAAGAGAGAGAGCCGTCTCGCCCCGCCCCGCGCTGCCAAGCGAGAGAGAGCCGTCTCGGCTGCTGCGCCGCTGAGAAAGAGAGACAACCGTTTCGCCCCGCCCCGCCCTGCAAAGCAAGAGAGCCGTCTCGGGTCGGCCTCTGCGCCGCCGCCGACAAAGAGAAAGAGAGAGTGATGCGAGCGGACAGAATGAGTGCACAGTGGTTGAGAATTAGATAATGGGCGATTTTCCGAGATCAAAAAAAAAAAGAAATTGGTTCGTAAATGACTTCATAGATGGCGCTTAGCATAGATTAGTATGGCGCTTAGTAAAAGGCGGGTTCATGAAGAGCACGTGTATGGCTGCGTAATATTTATTCTATTCCAAAATAGAAATAGGTTCTGGATGTCCTGAATATAAATAGGTAAGTAAATACTATTTTTTTATTCTTTTGGTAGACAAGTAAAAGTGTAGAATTTATTACAGCCCATAAGTAGCCCAGCTTTCATAAAACGACATCTATCGAGTGTTTTTGAACTAATTTTTACTTTTTAATTTGGGCTGTCAGAAAATCGCCCATTGATTTTTATAATAAAATTTGATTGTCAATGAAGTAATTTGTAATTTTATGTAATGTACTACTACGCCACGAATCATCTGTAATAATAGACGCAAAGGACTTGATGATGATGATTGAACAAATGATTTTATTAAAGTTATTATTAGGTATTTATTTACGTTAGATTTTATAATTTCTCATGAAAGTTTTTAACCGCCTTTGTGGTCCAGTGGTTAAGCCACTGGCACCGGTGTCAGACGCAGAGGTCCACATGAGGGCTCGATTCCTAGCGAGGGGTACACATTTGTGTACTTAGTTTGGTTGGTGGTAAGGTTTGTTAATCGGCCTGGCTAGCTACCACTATTTTATCTAAGTTTGTCGCCATAGCAACAATGGCATTGTTGTGTTCCAACAGTTTAGAGATATGATTACCTGGGGGCCAATTGTGTAACTCCAACATTTATCGTAACGTAACTTAATACCTTTCAATTTGACATATGAAAGATATTCACGAACTTCACACCACAACTATTTGACAAAAGCAAGCTATTGCGATCGCGACGCGTTTTGAAAGCTACTTAATGTAAATTAAATAATTAATTTCCATACCTAACACAAAAGCACAGCAACCACAAAAAGCTATGAATTGTCTATGACATTTAGTTATCCTTCAGTACATTGTCCTGACTTCAGAACATTATTCGTTAATTAGCGGCTGCGACTTTCTATTTACACAATTTTATCAATCGCTAAACCTTTGAAAGGTATTTCGATTCGATAGGTGTTAAAGTTAGACAATAAGCCCTCAGCTCCTCGATTAGATGAGGATTTGGGGTGAAGCGCTCTTTCACCTTTGGCTTTATAGTCACATAACATAACGTGAGATAAAGGTCAAGCGCATCCCCGTTGTAAATTAAAAAAAATTGCTTAGGAATTTATTTTTCATAAGTAATAAACAATATTTAACTTGATATGAATCTGATATTTTACCTATGAATCTGATATCTTAAACCGCCTTTGTAGTCCAGTGGTTAAGCCACTGGCACCGGTCTCAGACCCAGAGGTCCACATGAGGGCTCGATTCCTAGCGAGGGGTACACATTTGTGTACTTAGTTGGATTGGTGGTAAGGTTTGTTAATCGGCCTGGCTAGCTACCACTATTTTATCTAAGTTTGTCGCCATAGCAACAATGGCATTGTTGTGTTCCAACAGTTTAGAGATATGATTACCTGGGGGCCAATTGTGTAACTCCAACATTTATCGTAACGTAACTTAATACCTTTCAATTTGTCATTTGAAAGATATTCACGAACTTCACACCACAACTATTTGACAAAAGAAAGCTATTGCGATCGCGACGCGTTTTGAAAGCTACTTAATGTAAATTAAATAATTAATTTCCATACCTAACATAAAAACACAGCAACAATAAAAAGCTATGAATTGTCTATGACATTTAGTTATCCTTCAGTACATTGTTCTGACTTCAGAACATTATTCGTTAATTAGCGGCTGCGACTTTCTATTTACACAATTTTATTAACCTTTGAAAGGTATTTCGATTCGATAGGTGTTGAAGTTAGACAATAAGCCCCCAGCTCCTCGATTAGATGAGGATTTAGGGTGTAGCGCTCTTTCACCTTTGGCTTTATAGTCACATAACATAACGTGAGATAAAGGACAAGCGCATCCCCGTCGTAAATTAAAAAAAAAATGCATAGGAATTTATTTTTCATAAGTAATAAACAATATTTAACTTGAGATGAATCTGATATTTTACCTATGAATCTGATATCTTAAAAAAATCTAAAATACAAAGATAAGAAGGATTTTGGGTGTAATTCGATCCGTTTAGTAAAATATTGCGTACAAAGACCAAATAACAAATGTTTAAAAATGTTACATATTTTCCAAAGACAAAAGAAAAACGTTTGGTAAATAGAAACAAAGGTGTAATCTGTTTTCGAGTTAAATAATTACATACTTACTTCATTCATAGTGACTAATAATAATAAAAAATATTATGTACTGCCTACGTCTCGACCCCTGACCAGTGTGCAGCGGCATATTCAAAGGACTCAAGTCAAAGCAAAGACCGCCTCTAGGCGGCTTTTCTTTGTATTCCATTCAGTCGTTCATATGCTTCGTGCGTGATCGGTGTGTTTCTTTTATTGCGAAAATGGCTATGTTCTCTAATTCCGAATATTACGAGATGATGTTGTGCGTGGGACAAGCTGATGGAAACTTAGCTCGCGCTCGTGACTTGTACCTTGAACGTTTCATTGAAGGCAGAGCACCTGCTGACCAGCGGCGGTTACCGTCTTATCAATGTTTTCGTGAAATGACAACACGTTTGCATTCCACGGGGTCCTTTCATCGTTCACGTGACAGTGGACGTACGAATACGTTAGATGCAAGGCGAGAAGAAGAGATATTGCAAGTGTTCGAAGACGAACCAACTCTCAGTACGAGGCGTGGCGCGGCGAGGTTTGGCATGAACCATGTCGCAGTTTGGCGCATTCTCAAACGCGACGGTCAACACCCTTACCACTACCGGCGTACACAGGAGTTAACACCAGGTGATTTCGCTCCCTGAAGGAACTTCTGCGAGTGGTATCTTCGGCAGCTGGAAGCTGATCCCAACTATGTGAACCGGGTAATTTGGACGGACGAGGCAACGTTCACCAGATCTGGGATATCTAATATCCATAATGAACATGTTTGGGCTCACGAAAATCCACACGTCTCACGGCAGAGCAAGTTCCAGCATCAGTGGCGGCTTAACGTGTGGGCTGGCATTTATGATGGCCACGTCATCGGCCCCGTGATTTTACCCGCACGCATGAACAGTGACAACTACCTCAGGTTTCTTGAGAGGGAATTTGAAGACGCGATTGATGATGTTCCGGTCAGAGAAACCTCATACTTCGACAACCAAATCGGTATGGTTTTCCAGCATGACGGAGCGCCGGCGCATTTTGCTCGAGATGTACGAGTGTATCTCAATACTCGTTTTCCGCGAGGTTGGATTGGACGCGGGGGCCCGATACCCTGGCCGGCGCGTAGTCCTGATATTACACCACTGGATTTCTTTTTATGGGGCTACGTGAAAGACCGAGTGTATTTTACGGACTGTGATAGCAGAGAAGAAATGGAGCTTCGTGTGCGATCAGTATTCTCCACTATTACACCGACGATGGTGCGAAATGCAACACAGGCCATAGCCAGACGGGCGAGGTTGTGCATTCTAGAAGAAGGACGTCATTTCGAACCTCTTTTGTAGGTACCTACTTCTTTCATTAGAGTGTTGTGTTTGTGTATGTTATTGTAAGGAAGGTGGACGTACCTAACTTGTTAGTTGCAATGTTGGGTAGGTATGTTAGTGTATTAGCAAGTTCGCTCAGAGTGTAAGTACCTATGTTGCTAAAAATAGTAGTTAATAGTTTTACATTAATTTTAAAATTGAATAGTGCCTTAAAACTTTACTTCTGTGATATGAGCTTAATAATTGAATTTATGGCACGTAATAACTAATAAAGCAAATAAGCCTTAATTTAATATTAACGTTTTTAAGGATGTATTAAAATTAGTTTAAAAATTTTAAAGTAGGTAGGTAGGTACCATAAATAAATAATTGGTCTCGCCGCAGCGAGACCAAATCATTCATCTAAGGTACCTACCATAAACTACTTTTCTGTGATATGAACAAATAATTTCATCTAAGGTAAAATAAAGCAATACCTGTGTTCTTTTATTATTGATGAATGTTTTTAAATAATTTTTAAAACTGTAAAGTAAGTAGGTAGGTACCTACCTACCATAAAGTAATTTTCTGTGATATGAACGAATAATTTATTTTAATAATTTATTTTTAAAGCAAATAAGTAAAAATGTTGTATGAACGTTTTTAAAGATTTATTAAAATATTTTTTTAATATCTATTTTTTTCTTACCTAAAAACCTAAACAAGGATTAATTTAGTATCAACTAATGTTATTTCGAAGTACCTAGTTTAATAGGTGTGGCTTATTGTTGGCGTGTTATTATGATGTCCTGTGTGTATGTACCAGGAGCACAGAATACATCGTCTGGAGCACAGATTAGGTAGAGAGTAGACAGAAGTCATTATTACTCCTGGTAGTTAGTAAGGTTAATGAACCTGAAATAGTCATGTGCCTTAACATAGTCGATATTTTTATAAATCATTAAAATTAACTCTTTTTATTTAAAACGAAACCTTAATGCAAAGTTTTTAAGAAAACAGAGGACTCTTTATAAGATGTACTTTAACACCCTTTAGGTATAACGGGTAGTTTTGCAACACCTTGTATATTGCACTTCAATTAGTCTGCACATGCTGAGTGGTCAGATTTTAAAATGGAATATCGTAGAAGATACGTTTAGTTTGTAAATTATTGAACAACTGTGATAAACGTCTAGCTGACATGCATCTAATTGTGTTGGTCGAGTAATACGTATAACTTTATAAGTAGGTACTTACCTAGCTAATCTTTCGTTAAGTTAACTAGGGTTAAGTATATTCCTAGTGCTAATGTTACCTGCCTAGTCTTTTATGACTAATAAACAAATAATGAGCTACGAATAGTTTTTCCGTGTCTTGTCTGTTTTACTCTAATTAAAAATTACGTTTAAATGACAGGAACAAAACACGGAATAACTATTCGTAGCTTATTCTTTGTTTATTAGTCATAAAAGACTAGGCAGGTAACTGTAACATTTAATGCACTAGGAATATACTTGACCCTAGATAACTTTACGAAAGATTAGCTTGGTAAGTACCTACTATGAAGTAATACGTATTAGTCGACCAACATAATTAGGCGCATGTCAGCTAGACGTTTATCACAGTCGTTCAATAATTTACAAACTAAACTTATCTTCTTCGATATTCCATTTTAAAATCTGACCACTCAGCATGTGCAAACTAATTGAAGTGCAATATATTTAGATTGTTAATCATTGAACAGTTATGATAAACGTCTAGCTTTAATGCGATTAATTATGTTGGTCGAGTAGTAACCATGAAAAGTTTTGAATGACTGAGAAAATATCTAGCTCACATTAGGTACAATGGCGGACTCCGTCGCTTTACCGGTCTAAAGGTCAAAATCCCTTGCACACCGCGTCGTCTATTTGGTACGGGCACGTAGGTACCCGGCCGGTCGGTGCGCTTCACACGAAAATCGCTACAAAGTGGTGAAGCGACGGCGAGACCCGACCGTACCTAGGTATATCTTTTTTGTAAATACCATGATAGAAAATAAGCTGCGTACCTATAAAAATGTAGGTTGTTATTAAACGATTTAAACACTTTCACTTCTGATGCAAATGTACTCACTGCTTACAAAGTTCAACACAAACAAATAAAACTTTTCGCGCACCATTCTCGTATCACCGGCTCACCGCACGTAAACAAAATCACGCCGTCTCTCGGTCGTCCGCGATACTCGCTCGTCCATCACTATCCGAGACTTTTAATTCGAGTCACTAAAATTACAAATTGCTTGACATAAGTTTCCATAGAAATAACGTGAAGCTGACATTACAACGGTAGATTTAAGTGTAATTGTATAACTTGAATTAAAAATAATTAGACTTTATGTCAGTATCATATGTCAATAAATAATATTGTGCACGATTGTACCTACTTAAAATCGAATGTATGGTAGAAGTTTACATTAGATTTTTGGAAAATAGCAAAGAATTCTTTTTTTATTGATTTTGAAAGATTCACAATTTCTGTATTTATTTGTTTCAAACTTCAACCCGTTTCTCTGAAATCGCCATCGCAAGAATCGTCAAGTTGGCAGCCCACTTAGAGACCGTAATATCTCGGTTTGTGTTAAAGTACAATTGTTGAAATTTTGCGTATACGATTCACTATTTATACACAGTTTTTTGATATATAAATCACATTGATACGAACTGTATTTCATAAGGTGCCTGCTATCTTGACGTCAAGTTAGCAGGCACACCAAGATACTCAAATATCTTTTGAACTATAGTATCACTATTTATACAATTTTTTTTAGTCAAAACCGTCTAATTCCGTAGTGTGCCTGCCAACTTGACGCTTACCCCGGTAGAAGTCCATTGCTTCGACTGTTGCTTAGTCTCTGGTGTATAATGATGGACCCACGTTTCGTCAACTGTTGTGTACCGACGCATAAACTCACTCGGATTGCGATTATAGGTACATTTAAGTTGCCAAACTGCCCTCGTATATATACCAGCTATCCGTGTACCTACGCCTGGCTTACTCACCATGGAATGTTATTTCAAAAATGCCAAAAAACTGTACCCTAATAGTACCCAAAGGAAACAAATAGTAAGTACCCTTATAGTTAAAAAGTTATAGAACTAGTGTGTTGTGAGACTCCATATTATTATTTCCATCTACCGTACAAATACTAAATAAATACTTTTAAATAATGAAATCACTTGAAATTGGCTAATGCTACACGCGCTAGCCATTAATTAAGAATAAAAATAATAAGCCTTCTCTTACAGACAAAAAACCAGTCTGATTGCATGTTTTCAAGTTGACAAAATTTTCAATCTATAGAAAAAAGTAGGTGTAGTCGATTTATTGCCTGGCGGTTTAAAAAAAATCTATGCATTAGGCTTGGACCACCACCCTGTATAGTACAGTATATTATGATGAACCTATGAAAACTTAAAGTAGCTTTTTACTTTAAAATAAATAAAGACCAAATAGGATTAATGTTAGAATAAAAATACGTAATTCTATCAAGGAATTTTATTTCCTTTTTCAAGATCACTAAGCTTCTGCCTGAGCTTGCAATCTCTTGATGAAGGACTCCTTCTTCTGCTTGATTCTGTTCTTCCTCTCGGCCAGCGTCAGCTTGCGCTTGTTCCAGCGTTTTTGTTTGGCTGGGTCCTTCTTGCTTTCCTTCTTCTTGTAAGATGGGTCTGCACGAATGGCCTCATGGGCTTTCTTGTACATGTTTTCTATCTGTAAAAAAATAAAAAAAATATTATTGGCATTTATTTAACATAACTTACATACGAGGGTAATAAGTATAAGTAGTGAGCGAGAGTGATAAGTAGTGAGCCTTGAAGCCACCTGACAACACTAACTCTATTTTTTTTTGTCTTCTGCCATCTTTTAAACAACATGTCATAATTTCAGTTAATTAAATTGAGCATTTTGTGTTTTGCAGCTGTTTGAATAGAACAAATCCGAGTTTTTTGTGAAAATGGAGCAATATCGTTCAGTGATTCGATTTCTAGTTTTGAAAGGGAATATGTGTGGCGAAATCAAGGAAGAGTTGGATGCCATCTATGGGGACGCTTCGCCTTCGTTTGCCACCATTAATCACTGGTTTAAGGAATTTAAGATAAGTTGCATGTCTGTTTTTGATGAACAACGTCCAGGCCGCCCAAATGAAATCACAACCGAGGAAAACGTCAACAGAATCCATGATTTAGTAATGGCAGACCGCCGTTTGAAGACTAGGGAGATAGTTGAGATGACAGGCATTTCGGATGAACGTGTAGAAATATCCTGTACGAACATTTGGGGATGAGAAAGCTGTCGGCGCGATGGGTGCCGCGTTTGCTCACAGTGGACCAGAAGCAGAATCGTGTGACCACTTCGAAGGTTTTGGCCATGTTTAATCGCGATCCATCACTTCACACCAGAAACAAAGGAACAGCCAAAACAGTGGATTTCACCTGTTGAACATGCTATGAAAAAAACGGAGACGTTCCGATCGGCCGGAAAGGTTATGGCCACTGTTTTTTGAGATGAACGTTGCGTGATCTTCATTGACTATGTGGAAAAGGGAAAAACGATCACAGGGCTATACCACGCGGATTTATTGGGCCGATTCGACGTTGAAGTAAAGAAAAAACGACCCCATTCTCTTTCACCACGACAAAGCACCGGCTTGTTCATCTCACGTTGCGACGGCCAAATTGGTAGAATTAGGCTACGAATTGCTGCCACATCCACCATATTCTCCAGACTTGGCCCCCTGCGACTTCTTCCTGTTCCCAAACATGAGAAAATGGCTTGGTGGACGGAGATTCGCGTCGAATGAGGAAGTCATCGCCCCCACAGAGGCCTATATTTTGCCGAGTATGAAAACTCATACTTTTCAGAGGGCTTAAAAAATTTGGAGCATCGCTGGGCAAAGACGAAAAAGGTGATTACGTTAAAAATAAAACGTAAAAAATTAAAAAAAAAATGTTTTCATTAGTAGGCTCACTATTTATCACTGCACCCTCGTAGATTTATGCATTGACTTTTAACTGTAGCAAATATAAGACTTAAGAACCACAAATGGATCAAAAGTTATTAATATCGCGAATAATTTGGTCCGAAATCGACACTGCACTTTTGAATTAAAGAACAGTAATTTGTTCGGACGTATTGCGTGTTTGTTTTTTTTTTATAACATAGTATTAGTGGAGAACAGCAGTGTTCCCCTGAATGTGACAGTTAAGAGTAATTCAATCATTAACTTACAGAATCTGCATTGACACCAAGTTTGACATATTTTCCAAATTGCCTCTTGAAGGAATCCTCGTCTTCTTGTTCAAGATTACGCATGTATTCAGAAACATGAAGTCCAAAGATATGAGATCTGTAAGGTGTTCCAAGTCAGTAGTTGTAGGATCTTAAAATATAACAAGTAAGTACTGGAAACTATTTTGACAAAATAAATGTGAGCAAAAGTGGTTTACCAAAATTACTAAAATTTCTTATCACAACCAAAAATCTTTGCTAGATTATATTTGCTCCTATTAGGCTGTCCAATAACCAAATAACCTGGCTTCGGTGGATGAATGGAGCAAGTCACAAAATATGCAACAAGAAATAAACTTAAAAATATATTTATTATACCTGTGTACTTCGGCGTTAAATTTCTTTGCTTCCGTATCATATCCTGGGAATCTTTTTATAGAGTGTGGGACATTTAGACCACCATCAACAGCTCCCTTCATTGCGCCAAACACACGTGCACCAGTGGTAGTTCTTGCCAGACCAACATCAAGGTAACATCTGCAAATAATTAATACAAATAAAGTAAATAAGACAATTTGTTAAACTGTAATGGTATTATTCCGAACTCCGCTGCACGCAGCAGTGCTGCCGCAGCACCGCATTGCATTGCTGCCACGACACTGTTGCGTAGCTCGGAATGTAAATTCATATAACTTTTGTAATTATAAGTAAAGATCACTTTCTTAGTAATAATGCATAGGGCTGACTTTCCAATCCTCTGATAAAACTTATTACCATAAAAGTATTAGTAGTAACCTGAAAGCTCCAGGTCCATTGTCTACAGGTTCAACATTGAATTCATCTCCAGTAACTTCAGTGGTGCCAGCATATAAAGAATCCAGACCAAGTCTCTGTAGAAGCCTTCTTGCTAGCAAGAGACCTGTACAGTAAGCAGCAGCGTAGTTCGTAAGGCCAACCTATAAAGTTATAAGCAGAATAAATAAATTGTTATAATTTTTTATTTCCTAATAATAATAGTTCATCAAAATTCAGTAAAGAACATATAACAACATGATTTGTTGCGTTTGTACGACGCTTTCAGACCGCCCGTTCTATATCATCATAAAATTAACAAGTAGTTTCTCACAATTACATACTTATTTAATTTTGTTAGTTTTATCAAATATATTGGTAGATAGTAAACATACCTTGACACCATAGCGTGGCAGTTCGTGTGAGTAGGCAGCACAGACAATGTGATCTCCCTCAATGCGTGAGTAGGCAACTTGGCAGGTCACATCTTTGTTGGAAAGACGTACAATTAAACGGTATTTGGGTGTATTGTATTTGTTTTTATCCTTAAAAAGAACAATAATAATTATAAAAAATAAGTTTTATTTAACCTTTTATGTACGGAAGGCGTCATATGATGCCAAGAGCAAAGCGGGCTTCTAATTCGTAAGGCATCATATAAGGCATCATATGATGTTTTGGCATAGGCAGTAAAGTCACGATTTTTGTTTACATTATCTATGGACAGGTGCCATTTTATCGACACAGACTGAGACGTGATTGGTGATTCTCTTTCGAATTCAACTCTTCCATCAATAAATATGATTTTTAGGATTCGTTTCATTGTGTAAGTATTCCATTTCTTTTTATTAAATTATGTATGAACATTCTCTATTGTCGGTAAATCGATTTTATCGATATTGATGATTTATTATGGCGACCCATGCCTAGTGTCTAATAGAAAGTTTTGGTGATTTTGGATCCAAATTATAGGAGTGTTTCGGTTTTAATTGTGACTTTTTGTAAATAATTAGCATTTTATAAACCTCTTCTTACATAAAATGTGAAGTGTTTGTGCGGAATAACAATATTCCAGGCTAATTTCCGATTTTCTTCCTTACCTGGGTTTTGTGACTTTATCTCTATTTTTAACATATTTCTTTACCCAAATCTGTAAAGTTTATGAAAGCACAGTATCTGGTGAGTGTTTGTACAAAATTTCGTTACTCTAGCATTTATAGTTTTGATAATATAATTTTTTAAAGTCGACCTTCAATTTGCGTCACTTTTTCACACCTCAAAAAAATCGCCGGATTGAGAAGATGCATTGCCTACAAGCGCCTCGTACAGAAAAAGTTAAAAGAGTAAAAGAAAATTTTGTATTTAATATAATAATTTACAATCTCTTTCTCTAAAAGAATAAAAAATCTCGTAGAAACAATGTTTCATTACCTGGACAATCAGGCGTTTGCGTGCATAGTAATCAGTTTTACCCTCACGACGCCTCTTGAACTTGACTTGGTACCTCTTGAAGTACTGCTTGTTTTTTACAACTTTAACGAATCCCTGAAAAAAATAATACGTGAGTCATGCGTGGCAAGTAAAAGCTTTTGCAGTAATTAGGTCTATCAGTTTGGAGTTCTCAGAGACACTTTAAAATCACAAATAGTGCAGCAGACAACACAACCGAACGTAACAATAACCATAAAACATGGTACTGCACATCAATTCGTGTGTCTTCAGCACCATCAGATGACGCGCATGTGTCTGTGTTTCATCATTGAGGTTATGTTCATTTGACACATTATTTACAATGAACACCTAAATTAATTAACTTTTTCAACAAATATTACACTACTGGCACTGAACTGACATCACAGGAAGAAACTCAGTGAATCAAAAGCGTTTCGGCAAACTCTTCATCTCGATTTAGCTCAAGTCGTCAGCGCGGTGCTATTACTATCTACATTTTTCTTTACAATCACCATTTCAGATAAATTATTGTTATCATGATAAAACGAAATAACTTAAACAGTTTTATAATACACATATATTTTGTTAGCTATGCTGCTCACCATTTTAATTTAAAATTCACAATTTAATCGAGTACTTGTATCCGACCAGGGACACCACCACCGAAAAAGGAAGTTGCTTTTTTTTTTAAACACGATTACCGATTAGGTATGTTGGCAAATATTGCCAGTTCCATAACTCCATACTATTTGCACGTCACGGATGTGTAATGCTGGGGCCACACTATTGCGCTAGCGCGAATTTGCGTTGTCGCGACACGTCTGGCCAAACACTTTGAGAATGAGAAAGATAGAGAAAGAATTTTAGCGCGCTAATGTGGCCCTAGCATGAGGAACTGAGGACTGAGGTACAAATGCCACAATATCCGTGGGCGTTAATAATGGCCATGACAAGACATTTTATATATTTAAGCAAGCATCACAATCTTAGTATATTATTATATGTTCACAATAGACAGAAACATTCGACGACATACGCAAAAGCAGAATACATAATAGTAGTAGGGTATACAGATCATTAAGCTTTGTAAAAACTAGTATATTCTATACTAATATTTTGTAAAGGAAATATTTGTTTGTTTGAACTGAAGGCTCCAAAACTATCGGAGCGATTTAAAAAAGTCTTTGACCATTAGAAAGCTACATTCTTCCCAAGTGACATAGGCTATATTTTATCCCGATATTCTTACGGGTACGGGTAAAACTTTTTTTTCTAACTAATAAAAGTAGGTAGTCGTAACTTATGTTCTTAGTGAAAAAAAAAACAACACGGAACCTTTTAAAACTTTATCAAAAATAAATAATTGAAAGCGGGCAGAGTCAGCACAATAGGCACAAAAATACTAGGGTCATAGCAGAGGCAAAGGAGTTGAACTTTAAGAAGTAACCCTAAACAGAGTTTATTACTCCAAAATCAGCTGAAGATTACGAGTATGGTTGTCATAATGTTGATAAACTCGTATTATTCTCAAAAGTATGTACTTCCACAGTGACCGAGATATCAAGAAATGTTTTAATGTGTACCAGCACACTAAAAGGATCTGATAAGGTACGTGAAATATAGCTGGCCCTTCTTGATACAAGCTGTATAAAGACATTTTATGTTACTGAGGTACCTTGATACTGGATTTACTGGGTTCAAATAAAACAAAAATACGTATTAATTATAATAGTTTATATTTTTAGATATTGAAAGTTGAAAAAAATTAACTGCCTCAGGTGGGGATCGAACCCACGTCTTACGGAATCCAGGCGGCTGCGTTGACCACTCCACCACTGAGGTATTGGTTAGACTTGTCGAAATTCTTCAACGCTTTATTGTCTCATCAAACCTTTTTGAATTTACATCCTACATACTAAACCGAGCACATGTACCTCCCACTAGGAATCGAATACGGTACCGCTAGGTGTTAAACTGACAGGTGGCCTAAACCACCTTGGGTTGAACTTATTTTCTAAAACAACAATTATTTACTCAAAAGTCTTCTTAAAACTATTTTTAAATCGTCCAATTATCTTTTTGTCTACCAATCATTTCAGGGGCTTCATTTAGAAGTGAAGAAGAGTTTGTTGTGCATCAAACTCCACAGCTTCATAAACAAGAAACAACATTTACAAAAAAAGTATAAGTATCGTTAAATTATACAATTAACATTAAAACTTTTATCTAAATAAAAATAAGCAGGGGTGCGATTCTCTAACGCTTAATCGTAAGAATGACTGACGATCGATCGCTCACTTCGACACACACAAAATCGGGTCAAAAGTGAGTATCAAATCCGCATTTTCTAAACTCGACTCTACGCTAACGACACAAAGGTCACTTTTGATCGGAACATATTGGTCGTAGTGAGTGCGAGCTTACGATCAAGCGTTAGAAAATCGACATGCAGCTCTCGGTATAATAATTTTAAAAATCTAAATAGCTACGAGTACCTACTGTAAAGATTGATGGGACAGAGTTGGTTTTTAATGTCGCACGAGAATGAGTAGAGTTGGAGTCTCCTGGTTTGTAATAGCAGCTGCATAAAACTGAGGTTTTGGTGATTCTTAGCGTCGCCGGTATATGACTGAGCCATTTTTTTAGCAAATCTTCTTTTTTCGGGAAACTACGACAATAAACATGTGTTTGCGCCACAGCGCAACGAATAACAACCGTCTCTGCGCCGGCAGAATTAGAGTGCATATTGGAATGCACTCCCCCCTTCGCACGGACAGTTGTCGCCGGACGGCGCCCGCGCAAAGCAGTGGCCTTTGAGATCTCAAGACGAAATCACGCGTCGCGCGCCCTTGAACTCAGCCTTCGAAATAAAGCAATACCACTAATAGCATATGTGTAAAGTTACGCCTAACGCCTAAAGAACTGCCCTAGTGAATAGTTTCGTGTAGTGACTGTGCGCCAGGAAATCAACTACCTCGCCGCCCGTGGTCAGCGCCAGCCGCCTTCAGTTCCAACCAGATCCTGTGATCACAGCCCGGAACCAAGTAAGCCCCCAGCTATCCTATTTTACCATTTCCCTGCGTCGCATGTTGGTGCCTTAAGCGCCAACATATCTGGTCCTTCGAGCCGGATACATCATTGCTTTCGCTTTGTCCTTCTGGTTTAGTGTTAATATTGTCAGAATTTTGAGTAACAGCCGATTCGGTGTTTACGTCGACTGAAGCGCTAACACCTTGCAATTTACTCAATTCCGACAAACCATTATCAATGAAGTTATTCTCTTCAACAGCACCAGCTTTCTTAGTTATTTCTCTCTTTTTTAGTGAATCATAGTGGGTGTCGTGATCGTGATTGCTTTCCATTATTTTATTCAGTAACGCTTTTTTATCTTCTGAAAGAGAGTTTAGCAATTCTTCTAACTCTTCTCCTGATAGCTTTTTAATGTGTCTTTTAATAGCAGCTTCGTCATCTTCGTTCACAGAATCTGAAAGAGACACTTTCTCTGTAGACGTCGAACTGAACAAATTTACTGATTCACTATGCTCTGCTTGTCGTCTATCACGGTTTGCAAGAAACTTTGCCATCTCGTAATTTCTCTCGAGCATATTTTTGTGATCTGCTTGCATGTTGCTATAATATTGTTTGTAATTTCGAGATAGTTCATTAGCGCGTGAGACTTCGCTGTTGCGTTCGCTTTTATCACCACTGTACCTGTGCGGCCTTTGATTATCAAGTAGAGAGTCACTATCCTCTAAAGAAACAGACCTTGAATCCGCGGTACGTTTATCTATTTCGTTGTCCCGAGAGTAGTCTTCTAAACGATTCATCTTGTAATTGCTGTTAACATGTTGAATACTGTCTGGAGCGTCATTCATGTCACTGTTTCTTGCCTTAGTCGAGAGGCACACGAATATACAAAACTTTCTTGCCTTGAACAATGACACGATTGCGCACAAGCTCGCTGGTCAGCACATTACTTGGTTGTTAAACGTCCCTAAGGGACCATGGTTCGGTGCGTTACATGAGATCAACGTAAAATCAACAAAGCAACTTTTATATCGCGTAATTGGCGAACAGCACCTCACATTCGAGGAATTCTCTACACTTTTAGCACGAATCGAAGCTGTCCTTAACTCTAGACCTCTCTGCCCACTTTCGTCTGATCCTTCAGACTTTGAGCCGCTTACGGCCGGACATTTCATTATAGGCCGCCCACTAACGGCCCTTCCCGAACTATCCGTGGAAGATAGGCCGATCTCCACACGTAGGCGATTCCAGATGGTACAGGCCCTTTCCCAGCGCTTCTGGACGCTGTGGACCCAGCCCTACCTGCATACCCTTCAAACCCGCTCCAAATGGTTGTCCCCATCCTCCCCTCCCCGAGTTGGCGAGCTTGTCCTCATCAAGGAGGACAACCTGCCTGCCCTTCAATGGAGACTGGGGCGCATTACTCGCACCCTGCCTGGGAAGGATGGCGTCGTGCGGGTGGTGGACCTGGACACCGCCAATGGACACCTCTGGAGGCCTGTGTTCAAGATTGCCAGGCTCCCTCTGGATGAGCCCACCCTGGGCCCCGGGAAGATGTTTGCGCCACAGCGCAACTAATAACAACCGTCTCTGCGCCGGCAGAATTAGAGTGCATATTGGAATGCACTCCCCCCTTCGCACGGACAGTTGTCGCCGGACGGCGCCCGCGCAAAGCAGTGGCCTTTGAGATCTCAAGACGAAATCACGCGTCGCGCGCCCTTGAACTCAGCCTTCGAAATAAAGCAATACCACTAATAGCATATGTGTAAAGTTACGCCTAACGCCTAAAGAACTGCCCTAGTGAATAGTTTCGTGTAGTGACTGTGCGCCAGGAAATCAACTACCTCGCCGCCCGTGGTCAGCGCCAGCCGCCTTCAGCTCCAACCAGATCCTGTGATCACAGCCCGTAACCAAGTAAGCCCCCAGCTATCCTATTTTACCATTTCCCTGCGTCGCATGTTGGTGCCTTAAGCGCCAACAACATGTAATGTAAAAGTATTTCATATATTTGAACAATAATTTTATAAAAAAAAATTTTATTGTCTAAATTGTAATGTGTTGTGTTATAGGTACTGAATCAATTGTTTTTATCTTTATCTTTATCCTTAAAGGTCTAACTAAAATGTACGATAGGAAATTAATTCATGGTCACCTTAGCGATCACAAGTGTCATAAATGCTGTTTGTTGGCTTACCCGTGAAACTATAGTAACTTTATGGAAACGATACACCACATCCACTACCCGATTCACTTCGGCAACCACTAATGCAACATTTCTTGACCATTTTCGATGAACAGCTCATAATTAAGCTAAATTTCCGACCAAACACAATCTAATGGGCGATTTTCTGACAGCCCAAATTAAAAAATAAAAATTAGTTCAAAAATACTCGATAGATGGTGTTTTATGAAAGCCGACCCGTTCCAGCCTAAGGGCTGTAATAAATTCTACACTTTTGCATGTCTATCAAAAAAATAAAAAAACAGTACTTAAAAATTTTTATTCAGGATCTCCAGGACCTATTTCTATTTTGGAATGGAATAAATATTACGCCATACACGTGTTCTTCATGGACTCGCCTTTTACTAAGCGCCATACTAATCTATGATAAGCGCCATTTATGAAGTCACTTACGAACCAATTTCTTTTTTTTTGTGATCTCGGAAAATCGCCCATTACGCGTTCACATGACGGTTGCCATGACAACATGCTTACTAGCAATAATAATTGTAAGAAACTCTTTTATCAGTTACTACTAATACTAATATGAATTTACTCAAAACACACCTAGGTATATTAAATAAAGGTTTTATAATGTAACATACGTATCTTAAGTAGTAAAAAAACCGTCAACATAATTTTATTACTGATTATGTCACAAAATGATTGTCACGTAAATTGACACTGATGACATTTTCTTACTGTCATTTTGACATAAAGCGAGACAAATGGCCTCTAAACGTTATCTCATTTGACTTGGAATTAGCTCTCTATTTGTGCCGATGAAAAATACACTATATTGGATAAGCATAAGGTTGTTTTCGTAAAAGCAATTTTGGAGAGTGATCCGTCCTTTATTGCGTCTATGCTTATTTAAGGCTTAATCGCATTAGACAGCGAATGCTTCTAGTTCGCACTTGTAATAATTTTTTTTTTTACTTTGCGCTTTTTTGCATATTTTAAACGAACTCTAAAATAATCACACTAGCTAAGCAATGTATCTCTATCTACACTCGACTAAATTGCTAGGACAGGTGCGTACTTGGCTTTATACACAGAATTCTTCACTTATTTTCCCTACTAATTTGTGTGTTGGCAACTTTATTTTAATGTCAACCCCTGCTATGGCTTCCTCCTATTCATATCCTGAATTATTTTTGGCGGGTTTTATATTTACGCTGCCTTTTTTATACGAAAAAAGTAATGTATTTCGTTACTATCTTAAGTTTTTTTTATATTATGCCTATGTGTTGATTACTTGCACTGTGTTATTGCCCGTTGTATTATTATATCCAAGGGATGTTACAAATTTAATGTAAGTTTTATTGATTATTTTTATTCATTTGATTCTCAACGTACTACAACGAGGGCGATATAAAATTTTTATTAAATATTTTTTTCCATAGCGTTGCTTCCAAATTTTGCCGATATGCATCCTATATTGTAGGAATAGAATGGGAACTTCGGGGTTTGGAAAATTGGGATAATGAACAGTGCTGTATCGTGATATCCAATCATCAAAGTTCGCTAGATATTTTAGGTAAGTACCTATGTAATGTATCGGTGTAGGTAATTGAACAAGAGTATTAGAATATGGTTGAATAACCAATAACTTTTTTAAAATCTATTTATCAATTTCTTTCGTACATTCGTAACATTTTTATATTATCTGTTACACTTACGCCTAAGTACTTAGAAGTAAACAACCTATACCTACTTTTATTATACCTACTTGATATAAAAATATTTATCTATACAGGCTATCTCCATTAAAAATGTAGAACACCTTCCAAAAAAAATGGTATCTGAAGTACTTAATTTACGACATTTCTAGGTATGTTTGAAATGTGGCCGCGCATGAAAAGATGCACGGTGGTGGCAAAAAGGCCTCTAATGTTTACTGGAGCTTTTGGATTTGGAGCATGGCTCTCTGGTCTAGTATTTATAGATCGTCTTAAAACTGATAAAGCTAGACTACTCATGAGGGAAGCTACAGAGAGAGTTATTAGTCAAAAGGTACTATTTTTGTGAGCAGTCCAGTTTACTTTACTTATGTAAAATTTTAGACAGATATGACTTCTAGATTTTAAAGCACATATTAAATACCTGTACTTTTTTACAATTACTTATGAACTAAGCTCCATATAGTGCAGTGATTTTACACATTATATTTACTCTGACAGTAATGCGTAATATGACGGTGCTAATACCTACAAAAACTTGTATTCTGTGATATACCTATTGTATTTAGCTAGTCATGCCGTAACTGAACCACGAAAGCGTTATACTTACTAACATTTCCTTAGACCAAATAAAAAGTTATTTGGTCTGAGAACATATCATATTGAATGCTTTTTATATGCTAGGCAAATCTATCTCTAAATCATATGGTTAATTTTGGTGTTACATAGCGACCGATGTAATAAAGCACGTTGTAACATTTAAAATGATTATCGATTATGAACATTTAAATAAATTCTATTATCATAAATCACAAATTGCCTATTAAGTATACAAGACGTAACAGTCTGTTTTTATTAGCTAGGAAGTTGTTATTAACCTGCAGATTATATCAATAGTAAAAGACGCAAAAAGCATCTTAAAATGTTCTGGCATATGTTTTTCAGACAAAGTTGTGGATATTCCCTGAAGGAACAAGATATAATAAAGGCATTATACATTCCTTTAAAAAAGGGGCGTTTTATTTGGCAATCGATGCCCAAATACCAATTATGCCAGTTGTTTTTAGTCAGTATTACTTCCTAGACAATCAGACTAAAACCTTTGAACCAGGTATGAAAGCATGTTCCATTCCTTTTCATTAACAACACGCTTTTTTTATTTCGCATGAAAAATTGCAAGAAAAGCTAACTTACTCATTTATTTGTCGCCGCCCACTTTCTAATTTGTTACCAGTGTTAATACATCCTATTCTACTAATATTATAAACGCGCAAGTTTATAAGTATGGATGGATGTTTGTTACTCTTTTACGTAAAAACTACTTAATGGATTTGGATGAAATTCGGTATACATATAGTTTATAACCTGGATTAACACATAGGATACTTTTTATCCCAATATTCCCACGGGAACGGGAACCACGCTGGTGAAACCGCGAGCGGCCGCTAGTACTTATATATTTAACAGTTTTATAAGATAAAGTTAAAAACTATCCAGCTAGAATATTGGCCTATAATTATTATAAGTACCTAGACAATTTGTTAAAAAGATGCTCGTACTTTTTTTCCAATACTTTTAGACAAAGACACAGACACAACCTTAACACGAGTATTATTTTAAAATGCTATTTCGGTAGTTTTGTAGCTATCTGCTGAACAAGAAGACAACATTTGTTCTTTAAAAGTAGGATGAAAATTCTCTTAATTAAGGGCTTATAAGTGTACCTTAAGACGCAGCGTAAGAAAAAGATCGCCTCTAATCAGCATTTAAAAACTGAAATGGGTTATTCAAAAGTTATAATAATCCAATCTAGGATTCTAGGAGACCAAATTTTGCAATAGGAATATGTTATGAATGAGCGATAAGCTCTTCTTCTTCTTAGTCGGGCACTATCTTGTCAGAGTGTTTGTGGTTATGGGTGAACAGTCAAGGATAATCTTTCTTTTAGGTGAAGCTCTTTTAGGATCGATACATTTGGTACGGTGAGCAGTCCGTGGAATCCGCATGGAATCCTCAGAAGACGTCTCCAGCACCACATCTCCAGTGCATCGATTTTCCTTCTCTCGTTTAGCCTCATTATCTACGTCTCTGCTCCGTAAAGAAAAATCGGAAAGACAAGACTTTGCATTAGTCGCACTTTAGTTGTTTTAGTTATTCTGCGGTCTTTCCAAAGTGAGCCTCTCGAAGGCTGACGGCAAATCGCGTCGAGCGAAAAACAACCCCCTTTTAAATTAATTTCCAACTTGAAGAACAAATGTTTTCTTGCAGCTCTGTTCTGCTCTTAACTGTTTTGTCAATTCTGTTGTACAAATAATAAAACAATTAATTTTTTCAGGGAAAGTAGTAATAACTACTTTACCTCCTATACCAACAAAGGGCATGACTCGGGATGATTTAGATACGCTATCAGAAATGGCCCGAGAGCGAATGATCGAAGTCTTCAATTATAGTTCTAGAGATTTGGCTGTGCTGAATAAAGTTGCAATATAAGCTTGGTATGTTAAGTATCAGTAGTAGTTCAATAAAAAGGGATTCGAGGACTTATTGATAACTTCAACATCAATCGCAATACCTTTAAAGTACATTGCTTTGTTAGTTTGTTTATTTTAAAATTAGTTGAAATAAGCAAACTAGCAAGGCAATATAATATAATTGTACTTGAATGAAAGGTATTATTATTAATTACGTTAGGTGTTGAAGTTAGACCCCAGTTGGTTACAAATACTAAAAAAATTAATCATGATTATATTTGAATAAATAAAGTTACTTACATAACATAGTGATACTTTGTTAAAGAACAATCTAGTAAAATACTTTTTTCATATTATTTAAAATGTTCTAATTAACTTATTGTTTTTCTATGGTATATAGTATTATGACAAAAGTTGTTGTTTTTAAAACCTTTGTACTGCCTACCCTTTTTAATTGTAAGTTTTATTCTAGATGACCTCGCCTATATGACGTCTAATGATTATTCGGGCTTCTTTAAGTATATAGTTACCTAACTATTACTTACCTATAGGTAAAGTTGTATTTAGTTAAATTATTTTACAAATAAGAAAATGGGCAGAGATATTCCTAATGTACCCTCATAATATCTGAACACTATGTAAACAACCACCCCTAATATGTTGGAATTATCTTCTTTTGTCGAAGATGCGTGCTACGAAAAAATAAGTTGTGGCAAAGCCATGGAAATTTTTGAAATGTTTTTAATATTAAGAGCCCTTAAACTTAAACTTATTACATGATTTTTGCGTAAAATGGCCAATTTTGGCGTTCTTGATCTCAGAAACAAAATACATTAACAATTTTGACTTATTGAATAGTGTAGAATAAATACCTACGGCATAGTTCGTAGCGGACTTGCATTTTGTAAATTTTGCTTAACTTTTTAATTAATCCCAAAATTGCATAGAAAGATTTTCATAAAATGCGCGAAGGAATTTTTGAGCTCCTAGATTAAACTACTATTCTAAACAAATGAAATAAAAAAAATCATATGTTAACCCTTACATAGTCGTATAGTTCGTAGCGGCCTCGGAATTTTTAAATACTTTGATTTTATTTAGAAAAGAAATATTATTATAAACCAATAAACTTCGAAAACCGCTTTAAGTTAACTGTGAATTTCTCCTATCTACGATAATATTATTAAGCAAAATTTATACCAGAATAATAGTTAATTTATGAGGAATAAAGATTTTATGATTAATTTATTATCCTAGTTCGATAAAAACGATAAATACAACTGCAAAATTACTACAGAATGCGATGCGCCGGCCGTCCGAACTCAGCTTGTTCTCGCAGAGTGGAGATTTGTAATGCATGATTTTATTATCCTATTTAAACGATAAATACATATTATGCAGACTACAAAATGCGAAAATGGGCATTTTACGCAAAAATCACACTCGAGATGTAATGGCCTCATAAACAAAATTTCACACTAAGTAGGTATAACCTTTGATACCTATTACCTGGCTACATAGAGCCAAAGAGATTTAATAATAGAGCTAATTTATTTATTTATTTACCCATGTTTGGTTTATTTAATTTCTATATTGTGAAATTATATTACAACGTTTTATCCATTAGGAGACACTGGACATTCAATTTTAGCTTCACCATTAATAGTTTAGGGGCCGTGTTTGTAAAATACGAGGGGGAATCAAAAAGATCTTGGAATCTATGTTACAAAATGTAAAAATTTAAACAAAAATATTTTATTTTTCTCTCCCTCCTCATAATCTCCCACCAATGCAATGCATTTAGATTAACGCCTTTCTAACTTCCTTATGAGAAAAAAAAAATGTTTTTCTTGACTCTCGTAAAACTCCTCTACGGCAGCCATAACCGCGGCGTCCCACTCAAACGTTCACGGTAGGTTTAGTCACCGAGAAAAAAATAGTGCGATATGTCCACGGTAGTTTTACTCACCGAGCATTCAAACCTCCAACCGTCCACGGTAGGTTTAGTCACCCGTATAATAGGTCAAAACACGTAGTACGTAGATCCGTGAAAAAATTTGAGGTGGTTCTGTGGTTACTAATTCATCATACAAGTAAAAGAAATCTATAATAATAAATCCACAGAAAATTTCACAGAAAAAAATAATAAAATTGACGAAATTGACAGTTCGCCAAAACGGAATTTTGCAGCGTAAGCGTTTTTAAAAATGTCGAAATACTCTTCTACTCACCATATTTTCTAAATAAGTGCATATCAAAACAATCGCAAACTAATTATCGTTAAAGATTGGTTAAGTTTGTTTACATTCGTAGACAGTGACATTGCAACTAGAGATGTGTAAGTACTGCGAGTAATGCATTACGCGTAATATAACACGACCGCGTACTGTAACAGTACGTATTACCCAGCAAAATTTAGCATGACACATGACACTATGCATGTCATTATGACTTAAGCCCGCTCGCTCGGTGCCAGCCGGCACTGCCATGAACGCTATGCGTTCTGTTTATGGCTTACATTTCTTTGACACCGCTCCCCGTAGGTCGTAAATATATCATAACATTCGCGCGCTTTCTTTCGTCTATTTGAGTTCATAGTCTGTGTTTTTGATAGTTCCCACGTCTTTTTAGTTAAAAGTTTAATACTAAAACATATAGCCTTGTTAAAAAAAATAGTCCTATTCTTAAAACAAAAAAAATGTCCCAATAATTGCTTAAAAAGTAGTAATTAAAAATATAAATTTATTACAAAAAAATTTAAAAAAAAAAACAAAAAGACAAAAAACAAATAAATACATTTTGTAGATAAATGTAATAAAACTAAGTACCTAATTAATTTTTATTAAAAACAAATCATTGTTTTATACAATAATAAAAGGTCATTAAACTATCTATTTCTTTCACATTGCACCTGAACATTCAGTACAATAACACAATGACATAGGTGATAGCAGGCTATGTAGGCATTCTAGGCAATCTAAGCATTATAGGGCATCTCTCTCAGGTAGGTCATGTTTAGCGTACTGGGTAATGCTGTAATGCCATATTACGCGGTAAGAAATGTCATAACATATGGCAGTACTCCATGGAGTACTGTTTTGCGCATGTCTAATTGCAACTAAATTTTTTTTCTGACCAAGCTCCAACCTCCCGTCTGTGAAGTGGCTCAATTGAGCCATAATATTTCTAACGCACGTCTGTGTGCTGGAAAATTTGAGGTGGCTGTATGGATATTGATTTAACCGTAGAGCAATTGAAACTATGGCAAAGTGTACGAGAACCTTTAGTAAAAAAATGAAATTGTTGACAATTTTGACGGTGCGCCATTTTTTTTGCATAGGATTTTTTTGGTGCTAAAAATGTTGTTATTACTCTTCGTAATCATCCTTCTTTCTAATAATGTGCACATCAAAACAATCGTTATGGTTTTAGCTATCGAACATGGTATGATTCTTTATAGTTTCAAACAGTGACTTCCAAGTAGTAATAATAATTTCTACATGTCGATATATTTTTACGTATTTTTTTTTGTCTTGGAATGTTTATTTTTGTAATTTTTGTTAAAATTTTTCGTAATTAACTGTTTATTAAAATACTGCGTTTTCTAAGCATTCCGTACGTATATTAAGTTTTGATATAGCCTGAGTAGTTGTTTAGTTCTAAGCTTTTTTGTCAGCTCAGTCAGGGTTCGTAGTCTTCTGTACACTCTTCTAGCAGCTCTGGAAACAGCTGGACGCTGGGCGCCATGTTGTATATACGGGCTCGGACGCTTACTTAAGTGGTATATGAATGATTGGTCTCGCTGTCGAGCGCAGCGAGACCAATCATTCATCTAAGCGCAGCGTCATTATTATCGTAAATTTAACGATAATAATGACGAATAATTCAACAAATTTCCTCTTATTTTGGGAATAAGTGAAGGTCAAGGAGCACTGCAGAGACGTAACTTATTATGATACAATCTTAAAAACTCAATGGATACAAGTAAGTATCTGAAATACAGATACAAGATACGTATTTTCATCTTGTAAAGTTGTAACTAAAATATTTTTTTTTAATTCATTTCGTATCTTGTATTTAAATAGGTAAGTACTTATCTTTTGTTTGGTATCTTGGTATTTTAAAGATACACTTACATACCCTTAGGAAGATACTATGTTTGTTAAAATACTTTTAGTAACAGATATTATAACTGATTAAATTGTGACAAAGTGACATTAATTTTAAATGTCAATGCTGTCGTAGAATAAACTGAACGCGCCATTGAAGCCAAATTGATAGATGGCGTGGCAATTTTTCTTTGTACAAAATGCCATCGGATATGCCCCTTGCTTGACTCATGTTCTTTTTTAATGGGCGATTTTCCGAGATCAAAAAAAAAAAAATTGATTCGTAAATGACTTCATAGATGGCGCTTAGCATAGATTAGTATGGCCCTTAGTAAAAGGCGGGTTCATGAGGAGCACGTGTATGGCTGCGTAATATTTATTCTATTCCAAAATAGAAATAGGTTCTGGATGTCCTGAATATAAATAGGTAAGTAAATACTATTTTTTTATTCTTTTGGTAGACAAGTAAAAGTGTAGAATTTATTACAGCCCATAAGTAGCCCAGCTTTCATAAAACGACATCTATCGAGTGTTTTTGAACTAATTTTTACTTTTTAATTTGGGCTGTCAGAAAATCGCCCATTATTCCGCTTAGAGTCATTGTTTAAGGGAGACACGTAAAAGTATGGTCGGTCGGCCGGAGCTATGAGAAGATTGAGTCTTTTTTTGAGTCTTGACTTTCTCATAACACCATCTAAAAAAAACAACAATATTTTGACGACACAACGTTTAAGTTATTGAACGGAACACAGTAATAGTTTAACACTTGACATTGGCAGAATTACCGCACGGCTAAGAGCGGGGTCGAAGCCCTAAATAAATTGTGTGTGTCATGTTTGCGCGGTCCAAAGAGATTTATGTCTTTGGCGCGGTCACACGATTTACATGTAAAAAAACTTTCATAAAAAAAATGTTGTTGTCTTAGATTAATGATTGGTCTCGCTGCGCTCGACCGCAGCGAGGCCAATCATTCTACTAAGGTTGTTGTTTTACAAAAGTACCTAACTATTTTATCTACATAAAGCTTTATATCTAAGATAAAAAGTATTCAAATGATACGTAGGATCTTATATCTAGTATTCCAGAAAATTATTGCATCTGGTATCTGAAATACTTAATTTAAAAGTATTTTGCTATTTGTGTTTCAGATACCTACTTTATTTAATTAAGGTATCTTGTACATCACTGTCAAGGAGGTTGAAGCCAGCACAGCGGATTGACTTCCGATCGATGAGCCAGAGCGTTAATTATCATGAAGAAACAACACGCCCAATGACAGTTTTCCACGACGTTTGTCTTCGCTTTTCGGAATTTTTGCATAATAGGGTCCAGTAATCGTCTGGCCTTTTGGCAAGTAATCAATAAAAAGGATTCCTTCACTATCCCAGAACACTGAGGCCATAACTTTGCCAGCGGTAGTAGCAAAGCAACTCGAAATTTCGTAATGGATAAAGAGGATGATCGTTTCCAAGACATGCTTTGTCTTTTAGTTTCAGGATCTGAATATCAGAAATGGATATTAATATTCATTGGTCCATAGGAATGACTCTTTCGGTTGGTATTATATAATAAGGATGTTTTTTTCACATTTCACTGGTACGATACCCGTCTCAAGCAGGTGATTTTACAAAAATCTTTGAATGCAGATTAAATTATTTTTGAAAATAAAGGAATGTTTCCTTTCAGTAAAATTTGCCATCATCAATATTTATGGGCACTTTTCCTCCAACCACGATCTTTTTTTTCCAGCCTGTATAATATGCTCTTCTAAGAACTTTTTGATTCACCCTCGTACTTTAGACCTAAAATAATAAAGTGAGGTTGTGAACTTGTGAGTATGCGTGTTAAAGATTAAATCATAAAATTGCAAATATATTAAAAATATACCTACAGATATTTATTTAAAAAGTCTTTTTATAGAAGGGGATCCTGCACGAAATTGTGAAAATTTACGTATTTTTAAGTTACTTGTACTATGCGCTAAATTAGTTAAATACATTAAAAGAACTTACGTAAGTTAGCCTGATCATTGCACAAGGTCGTGGTGGTCGTGGCCTTGTTGAAATTTGAAACAGATTCTTTAAACATTAACAAACAATACATAAATCTAATGACTCCTAAAAACATTTTTCTTCAACAACTTTCTAAATTCTACGCATGAAACAATAATTCTAACTTAGATTAATGATTGGTCTCGCTGCGCTCGACTAGATACCTCCGTCGTACTTGTCAAATGCGGCAACCAATACTACGCCGAAATCGGCGTACCCGAGCCAGTCACACTGACAGCTGTGGGTGACGTGTACGTCCCGAATGTTTTATTCAATTTTGGGCTTATTTCAAACTAAAATGCTAGTTTGCGTAGTAAAATTGTGTAAAAATAATACTTCTAAAAATATGAAGGACACTGGGATCACATACAATCAGTAAGTATCGTATAATTTCGAAATTTTTTCATAAAATAATATGAACAATAAACGCCATTCAGTGTTACCGCTTATACAAGAATAAAGTCCCCGTGGTTGAGATTTATATTATGTGAATTTATTGTTATTGTCTTTTATTATATAGGTAACCTATTTCATTTGTCTTACAAAGTTACTATATACTTAACCTAGTTCTATGTTATTTCATGTTTACTTCTTTTCGTGTCTGTACTTACATTGAAAATATTTGCGAAAAACATAATCTAGGGGATGAAGGATACGTGAACATTAGAATCTTTTTTGGAATTTTTGTCTGTCTGTTTGTTTGACGCGCATCACAAAAACCGCTGGACGGATTTTAATGAAACAGGTGTATAGCTTTAATGAAACAGGTGTATAGCTTATGATTTGGGTAATATTATAGGTTAAAGGTTGCTTCACACATATCAGTGAAGCCACAGTTCCGACACAGTACCGGCACAGTGTTTTTCATACATTCTCTATGAACGCATCCCCACTTGTCAGTGATAATGCTCTCAGTGTCAGTGCCGCCACCGGCAAATCACGGACGTATTCGTTTTGAAAAAAATCATAGACAATGTTTAAAATATGATTTTCACTCCTCTTGCTCAAAAAGACCGTCATTGTAGCGTTGTAAAGCGATGCTACAATAGTTTTTCTTGCCCTAGGGGAAAAAGTATTTTTTTTTAAATTTTTGTCTGTCACATGACATTAAGCCTCACAGACGTAATACCTACGTCTGTGATATGCCTACAAAAACGAAAAAGTATTTAGTCATATGTAGAATAATCATGAATAAAGACTCGACTTATTACTGTTTACCTAAAGTCTTAGGATCCGAGTATAGAACGACCTTCACCGAGAAGGTTAATGGATGAAAGTATTTTATATCAAATTTAATATGTTAAATAATATATCGCGAGTGGGTTGGCTGAAAAATTTCAGTCCTGGTAAGAAGTTACGAAAACACTAGCTTTATCAACATTGTTAACAAATTTAAGAGCTCTACCTCGTAAATTGTGCTTGAATTTTGTTGTGTACCATTTAGTGGCTGTGTTCAAGTGTCTTTTTGTTCCCATTTCGGAGTTAAAGTTTTTTGTATTCAACGTAAGTGTTATGAGTTAATTTATTGTACAGTCTGTCTACCTACTTGAAAGTAAAACGAGTCCTAAGGAAATGTAAAGCTTTTAACATTCCACTAATGTTTTTTGTAGATGTGTGACGAATATAGTTATTCGAGTATTTGGAAACAGAATTCCAAATAGAAATGAGAAACAGGCGGCTACGCCTTCGAGAATTAAATAACCCTTTCGAAATGGAAGAAAGGGACTTTAATAATGAGTACCTCTATGTGAGATAATTTTAAATACAGTTGACAAGGTTATTTCATGTGCCAAGTTTAATATATAAGTATGCCTCCCTACTACAATAACCTCCATGTATAAGTTCTGCTGTTGTGTGATGTAGTAACCAATTTGTGTACTGACTTGGAACCCATAATGAGGGTTTCCACGGCGGTCTTGTGATTTAAGCTTAGAAACAAAGGAGTATCTACCTACCTATTATAACAGGGTCATTTCAATTTCTATGTAATGATCTCAACTATGCTAATAGAAAAGTACATAAAGAGACAACAACTTTCACAAGAAACAAATAATAGCTTTGTCTTATACAACATTATTGGAGTAATTCTGTTGAAACACATTCTCATTTGAATTCAATGTTTTCAGATTCTTACAGCTATTTACATTTACGGCCATGGCCATGGGTCTTATCAAAAACCTACAGGGAGGGCCCAAAAATTAGCCCAACAAACTGTCTCTGCAGTTTTGGCGGAGGTCACTACTGCATTGAACATAGAGATAACAAATAAATATACAAACTGCTGCAGAATGGAATGCAATTAAGTTAAGGTACACTCATTTTTTATTAAAAAGTAAAATAAAAAAATGCATTACTTTCAAAGTCTTTCTTAGGTAAGTACTTACTTTTCAAGTCTGATGAAATAATTTTGAAGTGTATTTACCACATTATAATATCTAGGTAACGGCAAAATCAACTTTCAAACCATGGCTGGTAACTATTATTTAAATCAGTTAAGTTAAGTACCTATACAGTTACCTACTGATGCAGTCAGTGGCAGATAACAACACAATCATGTCTGGTAGCCCTGCGCCTATGTCCCAGGCTGCAAAATCTAAAAATATCTTATATCTTGCTTACAGATTTTATGAAAAATTTGGCATCCCAGGTGTGGTAGGTTGCATTGATGAAACCCATGTAGCAATAGTGACCTAATGCAAATGAAGAGAGATACTTTTGTTGGAAAAATTACCATTCTCTGAATGTCTAGTTGGTAATGGTAAGCAATAATTTAAAAAAAATTATATGTTTGAACTTCAATAATTGCAACTTTTAACAATACCATTTAATTATTTTTTTCAGGTAATATGCAATGCTGATACGGAGATCATAGGTGTTGATGAAAGCAATGCCTGGTGCAAAAGCAAAATCACGATTCCTTCATTTGTCCAATCATCCTCTTCACCTACACTTGGAGAACCTAAGCACTACAGGCTTTATAATTTTGTTAAAATGTTTTTTTTAACTAAATAGTATGGAATTAAGTAGAGTAATGTGTACTAATTTTTGAAATGATAAATTAAATTACAACTGGTGCTTTTATAAATACTTACTTATTTTTTCCTAAAGGCAGAAAATGAATTAAAATCAGTTTATGATTTAAAGTTTATGTTTATTTATATCTAAAAGTGGGGTTTAGTGTGAAAATGTAACTCTTAATTAATACACAAAACATTATTAAACAGCAAGAGACTTTACAGGGGGTATAGTTGAAGGTTTTCATCCTTTCGCCCACATGTTCTATAGATCACCCTAAACAATGTTTGTTCTACGACTTTTCCACAAAAAAACATAAAAATTTTCAACTTTACCTACAGAACCCGGTCAGCTGTTTGGTAATTTTGTATGGGAAGTTAAAAATTTAATGTCTGTATTGGAAAAATCATAGAACAAACATTGTTCAGGGTGACATATAGAACACAAAGGCAAAGGGATGTAAATGTTTAACGATAATATATCTTATAAATAGATTTTTTTTCTAGCAATAATACGAATAACTCAATTCAATTCAATATCATTTATTCAATTTAGGCTACAATAATTGAGCGCTTATAAATGTCGCTATGCCATTGGTTCGTAAGATCTAACTATGGGGTGGGAGCCTTGTACTGAGAAGAGCCGGCAAGAAACTCAGCAAGGGCATTTCTTTTCTCCCTTTCTTTTACAGTAGTAGTAAATAAATTGGGCATTCTGGCTCACAAAGTTGTGTCCTCACCGCTCGCCGTGCTCGCTTCGTCATCGCTCCGCGACGACGTTCGCACACAACTATTGTGCGCCAGAACGCCCAATTTTTACTACTGTCGTAGATAACAAACAAAAGTATTAAATATAGAACCGTTATAATTTTTTAGTCATTTTGTTGTAACCTTTGAAACAATGCAGTCAATTTTATTATGAGATTTGTTAAACAAAAAAAATCATTGAAATTGGAATGCATCTGTCCTACGTCATCAAACGCTCCAAAACGACATGGTACCTTATTACCAAATACTATTCGCTGTATTGTTTGCGGACCGTCGAATTGCGGAAAGACCAACTTAGTGATTAGTTTATTGCTTCATAAAGATGGTCCACGTTTCCGTAACTTGTACGTTTATTCAAAATCATTATACCAACCTAAGTATATATACCTAGAAAAAACTTTGAATTTGGTAGCAGGTACGTCGTACAACAAATATAATTATAATAGTGAAATTCTAAGTCCGCATGAAGCTTTACCAAACTCAATCATTGTTTTCGATGATGTTGCTTGTGAAAATCAAAACAACATTCGTGATTATTTTGCTATGGGGCGTCATAAAAACATAGACTGTTTCTACATAAATCAAACATATACCAAGATCCCAAAACAGCTCGTGAGAGATAACTCAAACCTTATTATATTATTTAAGCAAGATGACATCAACTTAAAGCATGTTTATGACGAACATGTTGGGTCTGATATGACATGGCCTCAATTCCGCGAAATGTGCTCAATAGTTTGGAGTAAACCCTTCAGTTATGTTGTAATTAATAAGGACTGTGAGCGAAATAAAGGTTGCTATAGAATGAGGTTTGACACTTTTATAGTTATTAACTAATATACATAAGTGAATGTTCTAATATATCTGAATCATTTTCACTTTTGATTTGGAACGGAATACTTACATACTAAAATGGAAAGAAATTTAAAAGAACAAATTGTAAAATCTGCAGCAGCTGTGAAAAGAAAGGTTAAAATGATAAAAGATCTAAAAAATTCGAATAATATGGCTCTGGGTACAATATTTAAACCCATTGTGGATCCTCTAAATCAATTGGCAAACAAAAGTGATACAATTTTTCACAACGAAGAATCAGTTCAAACCCCAATGAAAAAGAAAATAAAGTACAGTGATGCTGAAGTATCGTATTCGTCTAACGATACCATTCAAGAAAGTTTTAGTGAAGAAGAAAACTCAGCTGATGATTTTTATGACAAAACTGATCAAACTCTTACTGTTTCACCACCTGATGAACATAATATCAGTGATGACTCGTTTAAATCACCCGAATCATCGCCAAGCATGAAAAATCGATCTTTATCATGGTCACTATCATCTGAAGTATTTAAAGATGTGCCTTTTGGAATAAGAACTGAACGGGATAAGTTAATGTTGGGGAAAGCCCGCGTTTATGATCAGGGTCGTATCTTAAAGATTGGAAATCGCACTCTGAAGAAGACGCCTGGTATTATGGAATTATTATTTAAAAAAACACCAAATATAGATATAATCACAGACGAGGATATGCAAAATTATAAAGTAATTCTAATTGATACCAACGCACACAGACGTAATTTTGATCCAAATAAACCTATAAACAGTAACAAAGGCTTCAAATACATGAGTATTATTAAACCCTTATTCAAATTTACTAGAAAAGTAACTACAAGTACTGAAAGCATCCCAAAAGGGGAAGGTATAAATATTTTTAAAAAAGTTAAAAAGAATACCGATTTGGTTTATTGGGATGATCCAAATGAATTAGTGGAACGACTAAAATTACTGCTTGCATCACGCGAAGCAGGCAACACTGGCCTAAACAATGAGATTATAGCAATCATCGAAGAACTGTTTGAAGCTGGTATTATAAACGTGAAATATAAAAGGCATGTATTGAGAAAATTAAGCAGTTTAATAGCAGTGAACAACCCATAAAGACTGCAATGAATATAGATAAATTTGGACATCACGTTCATAAGCGTTTAAGATATTCTGAATTTATGAATACTCTTGACTACACGTTAGCAAAATCAGAGACTGGAGATTACGATTTGCAATCCTCAAGATTAAAAGGTTTGTTACCTCCACAAAATGATGATGAAGCTGTAAATAAAGCTCATTTAGATAAAGAAATTGAAGACTTGAAAAAAGAATTGAAAAAAGTTCTTAACGACGTTAGAGTTTATCTTAAAAACTTAGAAAAAGTTACTTCTAATAATATGAGTACTTTGTATTATACAAAAACGGAAATCGATTTTCTGATTAATACTAAGACAACCAAAAATGAGTAAACAAAACATAGTAGATGAGCTTCATAGATCTGCTAGAAGAAATTTTCCACGACGATGCACGATAATAAAAGGAATATATGATTTATGGCAAGCAGATCTTATAGATGTACAAAAATATGCATCCTTTAATAAAGGTTATAAGTACATATTAGTTGTTATTGACACTTTATCTAAGTATGTTTGGGTAAAGCCCTTAAAATCAAAAGAGAAAGTCTGTGTTACTTTTGCGATGCAACATATACTAGCAGAGTCTACTCAAACACCAAAAAATTTGCAAACTGATTTAGGTAAGGAGTTTTACAATGATAGCTTTAAACAACTGATGAAGAAATATAAAATTAATCATTATTCAACCTACTCTGTAAAGAAAGCAGCTATTGTTGAACGTGTGATAAGAACTCTAAAAAGTCGTCTTTTTAAACTTTTTAGTTTATGTGGTCGATATGAATGGTTAGGGAAAAATTTAAACTCAGTAGTACAATGCTATAATAATACCATTCATCGCATAACCAAATTTAAACCAGTCGATGTTAACAACAGAAACCAGATGTTGGTAAGAACCAACATAATTAAATCCCAAAAGCACAATACTTTGAAAAGACCTAAGTTTCGTGTTGGTGATCATGTTCGTATTAGTAAATATAAAGGCGATTTTTACAAAGGTTATACCCCTAACTGGTCTACTGAAATATTTACTATCACAAAAATCAATCATACAAACCCACCAACTTATCACATAGAAGACAGAAAAAACCACAGTATTTTAGGTTCATTTTATGAATATGAATTACAAAGAACTATGTTTCCAGACTTATATCTCATAGAAAAAGTTTTAAAAAGAAAAGGGAACAGGCTTTTTGTGAAATGGTTAGGCCTAAGTAATGAAGAAAACAGTTGGGTAGAAAAAAATGCATTAGTGATGTAATATAAATAAAGAACGCAATACCCGCTCAATCATTTTGTGAGTATCAATGAAGGAAGGAAGTGGTATCATTAACAGTTTAATTAATAATTTACCTTTTGAATTACATTTACCTGGTTATCAATTTTGCGGTCCTGGAACTAAACTTCAAAAACGGTTACAAAAAGGCAATCGAGGTGTAAACAAATTGGATGAAGCTTGTATGCACCACGACATTGCATACATCAATAGTGATTTGGATGTACGTCATAAAGCTGATTTAGATCTTTTGAATATGGCTAAGAAAAGATTGAAATCAAAAGACGCTGGGAAAGGAGAAAAGGTTGCCTCGTGGATAGTTAAAAATGCAATGAAGGCAAAGCTTAAAGCTGGTGGTGGAGCACGTTCTTTCATGTCTATCGTGAAAAAACTACAATCTCAAGTAAAGAAATTGAAATCCAAAAGCAATAATTCAGCTATTAAGTATGCATATGCTGCCGCCAAAAAACTATTTATGAACAAAAGAGGTATACGCCTGCCACGCTGTATTCCCATTCCTAAAAGTGGTGGGTTTTTACCTTTGATACCAATCTTCGCTGGATTGTCAGCTTTGGGTTCATTAGCAGGAGGTGCGGCAGGTATAGCAAAGGCCGTGAATGATGCCAAAGCTGCTCAGAGAAGTCTTCAAGAGTCTGAACGCCATAACAAGATGATGGAAGCGGTTGCTCTTGGGAAAGGATTGTATATTAGACCTCATAAAAAAGGGGCAGGTTTATATTTAAATAATTCAAAAAACTAGTGGAACGGCTACCCAGGCGAGCATTAACAAATTTGGATATTTTAGAACACGCATGTGACATTCCGTATTTCCGTGGTGTTTTTATGAGAGATACTTTACCTTCAAAACCAAGAAAAAATGAGTGTGCTATAATTAATTTGGACACTTCTGTGAATCCTGGAACTCATTGGGTAGCCTACGTTAAGAAAAACAATAACTCAGAATATTTTGATAGTTTTGGTAATTTAAAACCTCCGCTAGAATTACAAAAATATTTAAAAAATATTCCTATAAATTATAATTATACACAACATCAAACTTTTGGCACATTAAATTGTGGACATCTTTGCTTAAAATTTTTAAAGGAATATTGGAAACACCATTTAAATACAGAATAGTAAATATATTTCTCAGTATAAAAATGTCTTTCACTGTGTCGATAACTGGTCGAGGAGCCTTTATGGCAACTAGCTATTCCCCAACCTTAGACTTATGTGGAGAATATGAATGTGGACTACTTTACTTTTCTACGTTTAATTCAATCCCAAATGTAGACGAGAGAAATAATAAGTTTTATTATGGTACCAACGAAGTTGTTGAAATTCCTGAAGGTTCATATGAACTTCAAGACATCTGTGATTATTTAAAAGCAAATATAAAAAATTGTGTTTTTAATTTAACTTGTAATAATAACACACTTAAGACCAATATTTTCTGTACAAAGGATGTGCACTTTGAAAATGATAATTCGCTTGGAAAAACTTTGGGTTTTGGTATGGAAACGGTGAAGGCTAATATAAGTAGCAAGTCACAGTATCCTGTTAGTATTTTATCAACAACCATCGTCCGCATCGAATGCGACGCAGTAAGCGGATCATTTGTAAACGGAAAAGCAAGTCACATAATCTACGAATTTGTGCCTAACGTACCACCTGGTTATCGAATTATTGAAATACCTAAGAATATAATATATTTTCCAGTTAACCAAAACTCAATCAGTTCATTAAACATAAGATTGTTAGACGCTGAAAATAAGCAAATCAATTTACGTGGCGAAGAAGTACAACTATATTTGCACTTTAGAAAAAGATGCTAAATTTTAATAAAACCCATTTACCATCCGGGACTCAAGTCAGTTCAAAAAGAGCACTTTTAAAAGTAGCACCTCTTAAATTCAAAAAGAAGTTAACCAAAGAAAATAAAGAGTTTCTAAAGTTAATAGGCTTAATAAAATGAATATTTTAAATATATCTCAACCATCGTCACACGATAATAGCATTGAAAGTTTCGAATATCATTCATATAAACCATACGTGACAAGTTTCAACAAGAATGATGAAATACGTATACCTATTAACCAACAAGATTTGTATGTGTTGCCTTCCCTCAGCACTTTGTATATTGAGGGCAAAGTACATGTTCATGATAGCACTACTAAAGCAAAAGTATCCAGTGTGCATTTTATAAATAACGCAGCATTATTTCTATTTCAAGATATACGATACGAACTAAATGGTGTTGAAATAGACAAAATAAAAAATGTTGGCCTCACGACCACCTTAAAATCATATCTTTCGCTAAACGAAAACGAATCAAAATCTGCAAATGTTTGGGGTTGGTCTACTATTGGTACGACCAATAATGGAGTTTTTTCCGCTTCAATACCTTTAAACAAAATACTGGGGTTTGCAGAAGACTATGAAAAAATAATTATTAACTGTAAACACGAATTAGTTTTATTAAGAAGCAGCACTAATATTAATGCATTAAAGTTAAATAAAAATGAAATTATCGATAACCTTGAAATAAAAAAAATAGTTTGGAGAGTTCCGCATGTAAAAGTATCAGATCGTGAAAGGATTACTTTGTTAAAACATTTAGAAAAAGATCGTTCTGTTACCTTAGCGTTCCGAAATTGGGATTTATATGAATACCCGTTATTACCAAAAACACGCAAACATACATGGTCAATTAAAACTTCAACGCAAATAGAAAAACCACGTTATGTAATTATTGTATTTCAAACCAATCGTAAAAATCAGGCGGACATGTCAATGGCTGAATTTGACCACTGCAATGTTAGTGACGTAAAAGTTTTTTTGAATTCTTCATATTACCCTTACGAAAATTTGAACGTCAGCTTTACGGAAAACAAGTATTACTTATTATATGAGCAATATGCTAGATTTCAACAGACTTATCACGGACGCCGAGCAGAACCGTTGGTGACTTTAAAAGAATTTAAAGATATCGCTCCATTATTCGTAATTGATTGTTCTCGACAACACGAGGCATTAAAGGGGTCAATAGATGTAAGAGTTGAAATTGAAACTGAAAAAGAGATACCTGATCAGACAGCTGCATATTGTCTTATATTAAACGACTGTATATTCGAGTACAAGCCTTTAAGCAACATTGTGAAAAAGTTATCATGAAAAGTAATACAATTATCGTGGATGTACAAGGATTTAAAAACCTAAACAATAAGTTTCTGGTAAAGGAATTAGCTATAGCCACTGAAGAATATACCCATATTTTTTTAATAAAACCACCTTACCCGTTTACCGCTCTTACTGATAAAGAAAAGCAAAGTGTTTGGTGGATTGAACGAAACAGAGGATTTCGATGGAGCGAAGGGTACATAGATTATAGGGAATTTCGAAGAATTATCAAACCGTATTTAAAAGATCGTACAATTTTAGTTAAAGGTAAAGAAAAGATTACATGGATACAAGAATTATGTGATCATAACAACGTGTTAGACATAAGTAATTTAGGGCTTCCTAATTTACAAACTCTTTCTGAATTGTATTGTAAAGATGTTTTCGTATATAACTGTTTTACTCATAGGAAAACATGTGCATTAAAAAATGTACTGTGTATTAAAAAATGGTGTTTACAAAATAAAGTGATCTTATAATTTTGTAATAATTATAGTTTTATTTAGGTTTTAATCATTGAATTTAATAGAACTAGGCATTAGAATAGAACTTTTTATTTTTATGTGACTGTTAAAAGTTTTTTTTTTTTGTTTTTATAATGTAAGTATGTGCTTTAATACCTATTAGTTATTTTTTAATAAACATAAATTTAAATTGAATGCTGTGTTTTCTTTATTAAACTACGAGTATAATCAATATAACCGAGAGCAATAAAATGAAAAAAACGTTATTACTATTATTTAATTTTATTTAAGTTTATTATAAAGCTTATTACTAAATTTACAAAAAATTTAACAAGTTTCAATAACATTTAAAAATATATACGTTAAATTTATTTATATACTAAAAAGAAAATTGTGTAACTAAGTATTGTACCCCTCAAAATAAGATTTTATACAATCAAAATATTTTATATATTTAAATGTGTCTCTGGAGGTTTACACGTAAATATGGAAATTACGCTTGAAACCTTTTGAGAACTTTAATTTACAAATAAATCTGCGCCATATAGCCTCAATAGAAGTTATAGCTATAGCCGCACAATTTTTTTGAAATGTTACTAATAACTCCTTCTGTCTGATCCATAATTGGATCAACATCATCCTCCACAACATATTGTGCGCACAACAGCTTCTCTGGAACAGGCACTCTTGATTGTAATTCAATAACTTGAATTTTGATTAAATAGCGACCCTTTTTCGGCGCGCTTTTCAATACAAAGGAATTTTGTTTGTTGTGAAAGTGTCTTAGAAAACATCTTTTCTTTTGATGTCTATGTTTCAAATTCTTTATCTCCGGCTCCGGGTTCTGAGGTCTGAATCCATAGTGAAAGGGACCCGCTTCGTCAATTCCCTCATGTTGGCCTTGTGTGTATTGATTCAGTACTCGATCTTGGTGTTCCTCGTCAGGCAGAATGTAGACCGGTGAAGTGGGTGGAGTTTCCTGAAATAAAATAAAATAATATAAAACACTTACAAATATAAATTATGTCCATCATTTTTAAATACATAATTCCACTTACCATGATAATAACTTTTTATTTAGAACAAAAAAATAAAAACAATTGAGACAATGCAACTGCTGCTGACAACGTTCTGTCTATTAATGTAAATGAATTACATGACAAACCACGCTTTATTTATCTAGTTTACTACGACCGATAATATGTGTGCGTCGGTGTAAGTTGCTTCGTTGCATGTTTAAACATGCAAAAAACTAACCGCTGACTAGGTGTTATTTTCAACAACATGACACGTAATTATTGTGAAACGTGTGCGAATAGCATCAAATGACTTCCCATCATAATCAGCATTATATTGTCGACATGTAATGACTTGTTTAAATCATACAGTTCGGTACAATCTTTTTTAGAATTTGATAACAACTTAACAAATATAAAATATGGTGCGGTTAAAATTGGTTTAAAAAAGTCTTATGCTTTTGTATACCTAGTCCTCGTAGAGTTTACATTATATGATAATTCTTTAATTGAAATTTTACTCAGCTTTCATATTTATTACACCTAATTATGAAATAATGTAATAATGTAATGTAATGTAATTGTATAAAATAGTAATTTTAGGCACATCATCAAATAAAACCATTAATTCAAAGTAATAAAAGTAATTAGTAATAAACTAAACAAGTAGGTAAGTACTTTTAGTTTGTATAATAATTGTGCTTTGTAATAGTTAAGGAAAAAAATACTCGGGCTAAGTATAAATAAAACATAAAAATTCACTTTATTGTTTATTCACGAATTAAGTAACAACAGTTTTTATAAAGAGTGTATGGATAGGTACATACTAAAATGAAAGTAACACATCAAATTGGTTGTAGACAATACAAAACTTTTTTTTGTATATTATATTACAACAACATTTATTTAGTAACTTAAGAAAAACAATTATTAGACATAAACTTAAATAAAACATACAAAAATGCACTTTATTGTTATTTACAGTTTTAGTTTCAACAATATAAAGTGTAATCCACACAAAAATGAAAATTATACATCAAATTGATTGTAAACAAATATTTATTTTTAAATTTAAAACAAACTTAACACCAATTAATTAACTTAACATATTATATAGCTGATTAAATGTCTTAGATTATTTAACTTTTTTTAAAACTACCTATCAGATTAAAATTAATCTTAAAAATCTATGTTTATATTTTAAATTTATCGATGACAGTAAAACATTAAATTGATAGTATAAAACGTTAAAGTTTTAGTGATTTAATCTTGATATAAACCATCATACATTATTATCACCTATGGTAAAAACTATCTATTGCAGGATAGTATATTATATTGTAATAGAATAATGTCCCCACGATATCGTTGACACGTTATCTTATCACCTAAAATAAAACGTTTATCATCTTTTCTCGACAATGCCACTTTATACTGTTCTCTTGTAAAAATTTGATGCTTTATGGTTTTGAATAGAACGTTTTTACCTTTAAGATCTGTTCCTGTTGAAAGAACATTTACGTAATCAGAAAATTTTAACTTTTTAGTTACAGGTTTTTTGACTCCTTTTGCTTTTTTAACCTCATTATCAATTGTTTTAATACTGTACAGTTTGGATCGCAATCCTACAAATTCCAAGAGAAGTTTACCACCTAGTTCGTCTTTGAACAAACCAGGGACTTTTTTGTTCCTTGGAATAATACTAAAGCAGTTATTACTAGAATAATTACTAGTGTCAAAATAACTCAAAAAGTGGTCTTTCAAATCGCGATAGAAGTCATCCGTTTGAATGGAGTATAACAAACTATCAGTATCTGTGTAACATAAAGACAGTTTTTCGTTGTAATATTTTTTCATAACAGAATAATGAAAATCGTACATATGGCTTTTTGATATCTCTAAAACTGAAAACCCTATGTATATTGGTTTGTTCAATATTACTTTTTCTCGTTTTAATTGAATAGCTACAAAGTTTTCATCAAACACTGCTACGCTATGGAAGTTAGGGCGAGCTATCAGTTGTTCGGCGGAATAGTACTTGTTTGTTTTATTGCGATCGTCATGCCATGCATTAACAAGTTTTACATCGACTCTGCGCTCTGTATCTTCTAATGTTTTTCCAAAAATACTGTTATTTAACAATTTAAAAAAGTCTTGCTCAAAAGCAGAGTTAGATTTTTGTCTTAACTCCGTATTTAAATCAATATATTGTTTTAAGAACTGACTCTGCTTAAATGTTATTGCTCTGCGAATTCGTTTAAGGCGTAATCCATGATTCAAACACATTTTCAAATGAACGTAATGTATGACATATTCATATTTATCGAATAAATTAGGTATCAGTTTTTTATGTTTCGAACCCGGTGGAACAAAATTTTGGGCGCAAAATGGAAGGTCATTGTGTAAGTCATGTAAACTCTCTGGGTATTCTAAATCTACTTCTAAAATGTATCCATATTCATTTTCATTAGGAATGCTCAGTATGTTAAGCTGACTACATTCCTCCTCATCAAGTAATCTAAAGTCCGCATAGGGCAAATAGCTACACATAGCGTAACCATATAAGTTATTACAGTCCAAGTACATTAAATAACTATTAGATTGAGATGAATCAAAATCAGGCTGATATTTGTTATTTGATTGAGCATACCTTTTTGAACATAAACAAATGCCTCCTCGAATACCCTTTTGTATCATACGAATTATTTCCAAGTCAGATAAAAGTTCCAACTTTATTTTAGTTTTTAAAAGCATTGCATCGAAGCTTAGGCTTGGTGCTGTAATATAAAAAGCCGGATCTAAATCATAATTTTTTTTGCAAGTTAAGCGGAACTTTTCGAATATATCGGCTAATAATAAAACATCATTTTTTACATATAAATCTGTATACTCTCCTAAATTTTGTATGTCAAAAGTTTTCCATACGGTTAAGGCATGTTGGTAATCAGTTAAGCTAATTGATTCACTCGTAAGACTACTGTAAAATTTTTCTATCGGCGGCAAACTAGTTTCTTCATATACCTCCCAAGCAGACATATATTCATATGGATATATACCCTTGCGACGCAACAATGAACATTTTCGTTCACTATCGCAATTTTTACGTAAATGTATAAAGTCATTAGGGTTAAGACTTTTAGCTAACTGGTCTAAGCTTGTCCCTAAAAATTTAAAAGAATCGACAAAACGTACTGCAACGAAAGTTTTATCTGAAAGTGGAATAAACTTAGTAAAAGAAATATAATTTTCTTTGCTTTTCGGAATAACTTTGATTGAGCCTGATATTGTGTTTAATTCCCGAATAAACAAATGGCAATCGTAACCCGACAAATTATGAAAGAAAATGGGGATAAATTTAGGAATCTGAAATTTAAGATTACAGTATGAATGAGCTGCGCCTCTGTAAACACCTGTGAAGTGACAGTGATCTCTCACTTTATCTACGACTAATAAATTTGAACATAAATACCAATAGTCTGCGCGATCAAAAGCACGCGAGTCAATATTACTAAAAATTATAGGCACTGGATTCTCTGAAGCCGACTGAATAATATCATAAATTCTTTTCACGTCTTTCTGTAAATAAGTAACAAATTTGAATGCACAATCAGGACCGCGATACTTTACTAGGCGGTTTAGAGAGCTATCATAATTACAAACAATATAATACGCAAACGCAGCGGGAATGTGCCGTTGAATGTTAGCTGTGTGTTTACTTTGACTTTCAACGCACGGTTGTAATAATGTTTCAAAGTCTGCATATATTACATAAGGTATGAATTGCTTACAATGAAAATTTTTAAATTGAACCAAAGTACCTTTTTCGGGCAAAATAGTTGCGACTCCACCGCAAGAGTGATTTTTATATTTTAGATTAGACTTAAAAAACAACAAGCAATCATCACAAAAATAAAGCTTACTGTGATGTTTAGTCACTTGACTTCTTAATAGTTTAGGAAAGTTTTTTATGAGACAGTAATGAGACTTAGAACCATTCTGAACTAAAAGCATATTAATATGATTTTTTTTTCGTAAAATGGTTTTATACAACGGCCCAGTAATATTACTTTTACTATCCAAACCATAGATATTTACACTTATGTTTTTATTATTTTTTTCAAATGTTTTTATGTCATTATTTGCAACTGGAAACGACATATTAATTAAGTTTAATACTGTACTAAAGTGAGGATAAGATGATACTCGACAAGCATTCTTTTTAACTGGGTACAAAGCCGCCATCACAACCCAAGCAAAACAATATTCATCATCATTTTTTATATTTACACAAGCTTGTTTTGAGTAAATTTTTTTTGGTAATTTTAGATATGATGATCCTCTCAATGGCGTATATTTGTTAATATTAGTTTCGAGGTATAAAATATCCAACATAGACCATCCACTCCCCTTTTCCTGAAATTCGTCTATCTTTTTACAAATAATTTCAGAAATGTTATTTAGTAGATCATTAAAACTGTAGTTTAAATGTAAAGAAATGTTTGCAGTTGTAAATGATTTAGTTTCCGTAGAATCATCTTTAGGTAAAATTACTTTAACAAAAAGTTCAAAGTTTACTTTTATATTTATATGATTAGATAAAGCTGAATGAAGTATTGTTTGTAACTTTGAGGCAATGCAACGCAAGAAGTGCGTGGGCGAAGTAGCAGCTATTTCGCTGCCGTCAGCCAGACGCTCGCGCTCTGCCCGTATGCGATAAGACGCTATGCGACAACGAAACGCGGAACTTATTTTTTCAATGCCACTATCGAGACTTACTGCACTATTACTTTTATGTTTAATACTGCGTAAATGCCCCGAAAACGATTTACTTGGTAATGACTCTTGACAAATCGAACAATAGATAGATTTACCCATAGTTGAGTGGTTATTAGTTCTGCGGTTGATTAAGCTAAGTTAAAAAAAGAAAATATAGTTTTAGAATTTATATTACCTAGATTAACCATTACATTAGTTAAGTATAAGTACAATAAAGTATTTACAATGTAGTGAAAAAAAAAAAAAAAAAAAGGTGAATCGATGGATGAACCTATTATTGGCTGCCAACCTTGTCACCGTAGTACATCGCCTCTTTTGAGAATCTCTTCTTCGCTTCGGCGCACAATTTCTTCAACTCTTTCCACAGCGGATCGTCTGGTGAGACCCGCAAGCGAAGATTAGCAATCCACTTGTCCGAGCGTTCACGAGAGCCGAGATTAATGATGTCTTCGGTATTATATATTTTGACATCAAAAAATATGTTACCATCAGGCACCAATTCCACCTGACGTAACACCCCGCCCGCGACTCGCCGAGACAACGACGACCACAAGGGGCTGCTGGAGGAGCGCTTAGGCTGCTCAGACTCGTCGTCGGAGCCAAATAGGTCGGACAGCACAGAAGCCGAGCCGTTTGTTTTCGCAGTAGGCTTCCTGAAACAATTGTATTTATAAATTGTTACCGCCAATTCATGAAATCTATTTTTAGCACAGTAACTAACTCTTTATCGTAGAATTATTAAATAACTAGCGGTCGCTCGCGGTTTCACCCGCGTGGTTCCCGTTCCCGTGGGAATAACGGGATAAAAAGTATCCTATGTGTTAATCCAGGTTATAAACTATCTGTGTGCCGAATTTCATCCAAATCCATTCAGTAGTTTTTACGTGCACAAGTAAAAAACATACACACTCACAAACTTTCGCCTTTATAATATTAGTGTGATTGTCTAAAACCAAAGTTTTGTCTAAAAAATTATCTTATTCGTCTATGCTAAAACTTAAAAACGTTATACATACCCACTTGACTTCTTTTTCGCAGGCTCTTTTTTCGGTTTCGCCGATTTTTTCGCCTTCTTCGGAGGACTGTAAAAAGAAAAGAAAGAACATAAATTAAAAACATAATAAACTTTCCTACACTCACACCAATTATCTAGCCCAAGAGAAGCTTCGTTATGAAACTCGTTAAATGGTTACTTGACAACGGATAAACATACTTAAAATACTTAAATACATACTTATTATAGGTACATAGAAAACACCTAGACCCGAGAAAATATAGAAAAACAATAATTTCTAAAATTGACCCGACCGGGGATCGAACTTGGGACCTCAGAGATGGCGACACCATGAAAACTGGTGTACATACCACTCAAACAAGGAGGTCGTCAAAATAAGAAAATAAAAATAAAGTATTTAAAAATATGGCAATTATGGCGACATAGTACCAAAGTCTTGAGATATGCATAGCAAATAATTACCTAGAGTCTTCTTCAAAGTCAGATGACTGTTCACGGTCTGAGTCTAGGACAGCTGCGGCGGCGAGCCGTTTCTTGTACTCGTGTTCAGACCTGTAGAGACACGAACGGAAAATAAATTATAGGTCTGTATGTCAACCATCGTACAATCATTGTAAATAATACCAATAAATAAATATATTATAATGAAATGAAAAAAAAAAAACAGTAAAATATTATTGACTCACGAACATTATGTCGACGCACTTGATGTGAAGAACAATGGTGATGGAAATAACACTGCAGGCAGCAATAGGTAGACGTGCTTGATGACAAGTCGATCGTAATTGATTTAATGTATTTTATGGAAACTTTATTTATACAAAAACTTGGCAAATACAGATACACGAAAAATGTGTGCAATTATGCACACATTCGTAGATATCTAAATCAGCAATAACGTGTGACCAACAATCACTTCATCGAATTACAAATTATGAAGTAATTAAAATAAAGTGTCATCAAAATATAAATTATAAAACCAGTTACGTGTAGTAATAAGCTTAGGTAAGTAGCAGTGCTAAGTTCGATTCCCAAAAAAAACTTAGGTAGGTGTACCTACTTACTCATAAAGTCCAAATAATAATAATATTAGTAAGTAGGTACATGTAATATTATTGTATGTTTTGTGTATGTACTTGTACTGTGTGTTATGTTTTAGCATAGAATTGAATATATTGACTTGACGACCTCCGTGGTCGAGTGGTTAGCGCGCCGGGTTTGGCATCGCGCCATCTCTGGGTTCAATTCCCGGTCGGGTCAGTTTGGAAAAAACTGTTTTTCAAAATTGATTTCGGGTCTTGGTGTTTTTCTATGTTTATGTATATTTATAAAAAAAAAAATTACATCTTTGCACTGGCTATTTTACTTCTAAATGATGGAACACAACAATGCAGATAACATTGTTGCTATGCGCAAGACCTAGGTAAGATGGACTACCATCTATATACTAAGTTAGCCAGGCGGACTTAAAACAAACTATACCACCAACCAAACCGAACACAACATTGTGCCCTGGGAATCGAAACCGGGACCTCTGGGTCTGAGACCACAGCGGCTGTTATTAATTGAATATATTATTTAACAATATTTAAAAAATAATAATTAATAAATAAAACCTTGCATTGAATTGAGAACCTCCTTTTTTATCAAGTTGGTTACAAGTTATTCCCACAGAGCTGATGCTTTGTTTGCACCTATGTAAAAATAGCAAGTTAATCATTATAGTTCTCATGAAATTACACCGTCGTCATTTTATAAGGCGCATTAATCGCAACGTCCACCGCAAGCTATGAAACGGCTGTGAACTATGAATGGCTATGTTATTTTGCGTGCTATACTGAGCGAAGTAAGCTAAGCTCGCAGTGTAATTCATACTTTGTAATAGTAAGAAATAAAATAAAATTTTAGTCTTCAGTGGTCGTCAACGACGATGGTTGACATTTGCATACATGGTTCGGAAACCGGGATACATCTGTTTTAAAAAATTATAGACAGTTTTGTAGAACTTTTTGCTTCACAATAAAGGATACATTGATACGTTGTTACTTGGCGATTGTGATAACAAGTGATAAATCTTCTGAAAAGTGTAATCAGGTGAGTGTTTTTCCTTAATTTTAATAACACATTCAAAAATATCGCGACCTTTGTAAGCTCTGTCAACCAACAATTAAATAACTATGTAATATAAATTTGGTTACCATTAAATTTGATTTAACAGTTAGGTATAACAAAAAAAACAGTTCGTAGATCAGAATTTTAAGAACCTCCTTCTTAAAACTGAGCATTTTTGTTTTCCAACGATGGGATGCATTGTAACTTGAAAGAAAAAATAAGACTATTGGTATACTGTATTACGTACTTTAAGGCTGATTTGTCGTGTAAGAGTCAAGTGCCCAACATTGTCTGGGATACATAAGTACATTATGTAGGGCGCCTTCACAATTCCCGACAAAGGGATGCACTTTAACTTTGAAAGAAATAACAGTGTTGAGTACTTCGTAGTTGCTTTGTTGTGAAAAGCCATGTGCCTCGCAAGTCCAGGATACATCTCAGTTTTAAGAAAATCTTAAAGTCTGTTTTGTAGGGCTCATTTCACGTTTCCCGACAAAGGGATGCATTGTAACTTGAACGAAATAATACTTAAAACTATTTAAAAAACACTATAGTGTTACGTAACCTACTTCAAGTCTGATTTGTCGTGTAAGAGTCAAGTGCCCGGCATTGTCTGGGATACATAAGAACATTATGTAGGACGCTTTCACAATTCCCGACGAAGGGATGCACTTTAACTTTGAAAGAAATAACAGTATTGAGTACTTTGTAGTTGCTATGTTGTGAAAAGCCATGTGCCTCGCAAGTCCAGGATACATCTCAGTTTTAAGAAAATCTTAAAGTCTGTTTTGTAGGGCTCATTTCACGTTTCTCGACAAAGGGATGCATTGTAACTTGAAGGAAATAATACTTAAAACTATTTAAAAATACTATAGTGTTACGTACTTCAAGTCTGATTTGTCGTGTAAGAGTCAAGTGCTCAGCATTGTCTGGGATACATAAGTACATTATGTAGGACGTCTTCACAATTCCCGACGAAGGGATGCACTTTAACTTTGGAGGAAAAGATACAGTTACCGATACCTGTTTTTTTCTTTTTAATTTATTTTATTATCGAATATTTAGTCTTAAAGTAAATTTGCTCTGAGCTTGAATGATTTACCTTGCATAAATAAAACGTTTTAGGTATATTTGATCCGTTATTGGCACTAAAATATGAATTGTAAAAGAAGTATTTAGAAATTAATATTAAAACTATAAAAATTTATAAGGAGTAATAAAATGTCGCGCTATTTTTAACTACATATTTCTTAAATCTTTTTTGTATCGATTTACTGCGGTTCGAAGTTTGTGATGGTAAATTATGTTTTATCTCGTCGTAATATAATTAGGTTTGAGTTTCCTTAGAAACTGTTTTGGAACCTTGATCTATAAAATCCCGAATGTTTTGATTTTTACAAGTTACAATTAATATTTTAAGTAGTTTATTGAAATCTGTGAAACACTGCAGTCAATTTAATTATGAAATTTGTTAAACAAAAAATCATTGAAATTGGAATGCATCTGTCCTACGTCATCAAACGCTCCAAAACGCCATGGTACCTTATATCAAATACTATTCGCTGTATTGTTTGCGGCCCATCGAATTGCGAAAAGATCAACTTAGTGATTAGTTTATTACTTCATAAAGATGGTTTACGTTTTTGTAACTTGTAGGTACGTTCATTCAGAATCTTTTTATACCAACCTAAACATATACTTCTAGAAAAAACTTTAAACATGGTAAGTAATACTTTTGTTTGTTATCTACGACAGTAGTAAAAATTGGGCGTTCTGGCGCACAATAGTTGTGTGCGAACGTCGTCGCGGAGCGACGACGAAGCGAGCACGGCGAGCGGTGAGGACACAACTTTGTGAGCCAGAATGCCCAATTTATTTACTACTTACAGTGTCAATAGAAATAGGAAAATGCCCTCCCTATCATAGAAGGACATTTTCCATTACAACAAAAAAATGCTATTACAAGACAACACAACAAATACAAAAGAATATCCAATAAAAAACAGGTAATGCTCTATTTAAAATAAAATAAACAATGTCTTACAGTATCTTTGAAACAAGAAAATGAAAGACTATTAAATACTACCAATAAAAAATAAGATTGCAAGAGCAGACCTGCCTCCACAGGCGGCACCCGTTCACGAGTATGACATGTGAATTAGCCATCGCTTCGCTCAAGCATGTATTAGGGAACGTAACGACCCGACGCACATGCCACCACCGCAGAGACACTTTGAGAGAGCATGACACACTCGAGCAAATCCAACGAAAGCAAGAGAACATTAAGACAATTAAACGCAACATACATTTTGAGTAGGTACCTTTGTCTGTAAGACACTGCTGATAAAGGCTATCATACCAGCGTAAAATTAATTAGTTATAAAAATAATTGACTAAGAAAATAATTATAATGTGAAAATATTATTATAAGCAGGCTGTTTTGTCTTCCAAATATTCCTTGACTGATAATAAATAACCTTTCTTAAGTAAACAACATTTTACATGACTCTTAAGCTTATCTAGTACAGTACCTACTTGGTATTTTATTATAATAGTGTATACCTTGCCCCAAGAAAGAGCCGAGAACCTTATGTAACCTAAATAGTGGCATTACTAGTTTTGAAATTGTGTACAACACCGTGTTTAGAAAAAGAGTTAATACTGCAACGCACAAAAACTATAATTATAAATATATTGCGATGCAACAGTAAGAACACCTAATTCCTTAAAATTATTTCTCAAAAAAGTATGTGATCCCAGTCTATAAATGGTTCTTATTGCTTGTTTCTGTAAAATAAATATAGTTTTAACATCACCTGCTGTTCCCCACAAAAGGACACCATACAACATGACACTGTGAAAATAACTAAAGTAAACAGTCTTAAGCTTAAGCCTTAGCAGTTTCAACATCTGTTAATTTTCTAATTTTTCTAATCACGTAAGCTGCTTAACTGACTCTGCCGGCCAAATTCGATATATGCGGATTCCATTGGTTTTAGTCGAGGGTTATCCATATCCCTAGGAAAACTGTCCAAACTACCAAATCTAATTAATCACCATTCATTCTAACATTGGTATGTTCGGTCTTGACATTTGGTAGTGTAAGTTTAATTAATTTAGTTTTTTTATCATTTTGCTGTAAACCAACTGAGTACCTCTGAGAGAGCATTGTTTACATCGTCATAATTATTCTTACACCTAGTCACATTAAAAATGACACACATAAATGACAAACATTAAAATTAATACATTAAGATTATAAAAACACAGTATTTCTACATACATGAAAACCTAACATATAAAAATAAAGAACTAAATGGACTTGTTTATAAATCATAAAACTAACACACAAAACTGAAGGATATAACTTATTAACTAACATACTTTAAAAAAATCAAAAACAACAGGTAAAATAACTTTCAGTAGGTATCAAACCTAGACCCATGCCTTGAATTTAACAGTATTAAGAACACAGTTCTACACAGAATATACAAACTAAAACGTAATAAATATTTTATTTCAGGTGATTCTGGATATCCACTCCGCAAAACCATGATGACACCAATTTTAGATGCTGAGTCGGACACCCCTGAAGCCTATTTACACTCAAAAGCATGTGCAGGCCGGTAACATTATCGAAAGAACTATTGGACCTCTAAAGGCGCGGTTTAGGTGTATGTTAGTTCATCGGGTGCTACATTACCAACCACATGTAGCTGGCAGTATTACAAAAGCATGTGTGATTTTACACAACATTGTAATGCAGTTAATGTATCTGTGGTTGAACTAACAGAAGATGAAGTTCAACAAGAATCCTCAATGCAACCATCAGCAATGCAGAGTGTTGAAGTTCCTAGTCGCCAGAACCTGGACTTGCAAGCAGGCATTGCTGCACGAAGAGATCTTGTCAGTCGACTATGGCAGCTTCGTGAACAACGTTGAAAGACACTGTGTATGGTGGCCCAGTAGCCAACTGAGTAATCACAGAACTCTTCAATCATTTTGTGATTCAGTATGAGCAAGCCTGAAAAAGAAAATATTTCATTTGAAGTAAAATTGTTATCAAACATTTATAATTGCTTAGGAATTCATACTTTAGAAGTAGTCTTTAAAGAACTGTAAAAAAAGGTTAAGCTAGAGGTCAACCACACAATAAAAATTGTGTCAGTTTCACTTTAAATTCCTTTAAAAATATTTTAGCACTATATTTTTTAAGAAATACATACTTTAAGTATTCATTTTTATTCAATGTAATTGCATGTACTGAGATTTTACTCTTCTTATTCCATAGAAATAGTGTTAATTATTATGGTTAAATAAAATAGTATGAAACAGTATATACAAACAATTATTTTCCTTATTTCTAATCTTACCTTGCTTCTATTCTTGTGAGTACCGACACTATGTCACTAAGTAGATCAACAGCCCTTGCTATGGAGTGACTGTTGGCCAATTCTGCCTGTGCCCTAGTTTGTGCGGCTGCCACTAATTGCCGTCTCGCATCTTGAGCTGAGAGACGGGGACCCCGTTGCTGGCGCCTTTGTCTTGTGCCCTGCTCTTGTACAGGTGTTGTACGGGTTCCAGGAGAGGGTGGGGAATTTGGCTCATTAGCTGGTGAAAAAACTCTGCCATTGGCGGCAGAGCCGGAGCACTAGGTTCTATGTCAGCCAATAGAACTTGCGGACTGTGACTAGCATCTTGATTGATGTTCTGTAAATACACATTATACATTTAGTTTGCCACCTACTACTATAATAAAAGCAAGAATATGACATTGAACAACAAGAACACAATGAACAGTGATAAAGACAATAATAATTACATTGTCACGTGATTCCACTTCGAGGTATATTGGCTGGCTAGATCCACTAGTGCTTGGTTGGTCATCATGTTCCTGAAATTAAAAAAATTTAGTAAAATAGTACTACAACTTAGGCTTTTAATATTCATATAAACAATTAAAAAATGCTGTATAATATTTACATAAGAATCTTTCCAGAATGCATAAGGCATAGGTAGGTTTAAAGTTAATGTATATTTTTAAGTATGTATAAGATAAAAATACTCACTTGTTGTGGCTGTACCTGTATACCAGGTAGACCACTTCCGTAGTCTGTTCCTAATATTGTTAAGAACTTTTGTTCAATTTCTGAAAGCTCATCAACACAAGGACCACCACTTGTCCTTCTGCGGGCATCGTTGATGAGCCTATTTTTTCTTTTAATTTTGGCTTTTAGGTCCCCAGTACTGGAAATAACAAAATATATTGATTTCATGTAATACATACTATCAGCTGTTGTGCATGTAGTACAAAGGGCCACACATCAACCTACCCAAATCTGACAACAACAAACTGAAAAAATTTATGCAAACAGTTATTAACTTATTGTCCCACAATATCAATTGAGGAATTTTGACATTTGGGTAGGTTGATGTGTGGGCGTGTGTACACTCATGTGCATTATGTTACAGTGTTAAAATAAAAATGTTTTGTCAATACAAGTTCATTTACACAACTTGACACCAAATGAACTAATTCAATTAAATTTCCCTGTTTTAAATTTATAGCAACTGGCACAATGTAAAAGTAAGGGTGTATGTAGTAGTACTATTATTTCGGCGCAATGGCAAAGAGTACTGACATTATAAAGTAACACGGTCAGAGTGTTGTCTTATCGCAATAAAGATTTTATTCATTGTCATTTAAAAAATAGGAAAATAAAGTTTTTTGTAATGCAAATATGAGTATGATTTTAAGAGGACCATTTCCATGCAATTCATGACCATAGGCTACCCAGTGTTATTTTAAATGTTCTACCCATGACAAAGGGACATTTAATCAAATACTGGATAGCCTATGGCCATACATAACTTTGCAAAAGCTTCAAAACTTTTCCCGTTAACATTACAAAGGAGACTATAAAAAATTAATGACATACCTTTGACCATTCCGACGCTGACTTCATAGCTCCTTCACCCGAAGAGTTGAGCGTTTATGCCACTGTTTCCCACATCCTCTTTGAATGCTCTCGAGCTTAAGCAGATTTGTTATACCCAACTGCAATTTGTCTGTGATTGTTGAGGAACTCCCACAGATGAAACAGTTGGGTATAGCTCACCCGACGTCTCGTTTGTTGGCTTTCACTGCATATAATAAATTATTTAATTTACAACCGCATAATTTGTTAATTAGGTATGTACTTAAAATTGCATGAAACTTATTTTTTTATATTTAAAAAGAAATGTACTTACGACATTTTAAATAATAAGTACACTTTAGAAACACAAAACTTAGGAGAAGCTTGGCAGCGGTAGGTCTGCTCCAAACGGGATTGAGGAAACGAATATCCCGAAACATTTCGATCGAAGTTCGTACAGTCAAGCTTTTCTGTGTTCGTCTAATCACATAATCAGTGGGAACTAGGAATAAAAACTATCAAGTGGTTCAACAAAAAATTCGTAAGTGCTAGGGCACTCATGGCAATTTCTTTTGTTTTGATTTGACATGTTTTTTTTGTGTTGTAAGCCTTCGTTCAAAAATACGAAGGTGACAAGTACGAAATGAGCATTGCTTATTTCCACACAATTTATTCTAAAGTACTGTAAACTAAGAAAATTTTGGTGATGAACTAGCGATTAACTAATTTACATACTAAAAACGTAAGTTTGCTCATCCATTGATATTTTATAAACATGAATTAAAAACCGGTAAAACCGCTAACGGGTTTTCGAACGAAATTGTTTGAAACGATAAGCAGACCAGAGACAACGAAAAACGTTCATCTTTTTTTTTTACAGTGCTAAAGTCGTTCACTATTTAGAGGGTCATAGTACGATTCTAAGCAGCTCGGAAGCAGGCCTGCTTTTGGACTGCCCTGCTAACGGATGGTTTTCCTAAAGGCTGACAGTAAGGCCCCTGCTTATAAGGTGTCATAGTACAAAAAAGCAGGGCAGTTCAATTTAAGTCCTGCTATAAAAGCTGATAGTAAGCCCCCAGAACCATTAATGATTAATTTAATATTAAAAAAAATATTTTTTTTTACATTGCACTGGTTTGGTGTGTGTGTGTTTGTAATGAGCTTATCTTTATATAAACATAAATTTTATTTATTTAACCAGACGGTTGCAAATTACTAATAATGACTTGCCTGTTTACACCTGCCTACCTAATGTTATGACAGGAAAAAAATAGTCAACCTAACGTTTACATATTCTATAGGCTTCATACTTTCGATTGGTACCTATGTAATTTATCTATTTTCGAAAAAAGTGCAATATTTAAAAAAAAATATTTTTAAATATTTAATTAATCATATACTGAACTGAAATTTTTCAGCTAACCCACCCGCAATATATTATTTAACACATTAAATTTGATATAAAATACTTTTCATCCATTAATCAGTTCATTACATAATAAATAAAGTATACCTGAAGCATTAATAATGCCACGCTTATTTTTAGGGTTCCATAGCTAAATGGCAAAAAACGGAACCCTTATGGATTCGTCATGTCTGTCTGTCCGTCCGAATGTCACAGCCACTTATTTCCGAAACTATAAGAACTATACTGTTGAAACTTGGTAAGTAGATGTATTCTGTGAACCGCATTAAGATTTTCACACAAAAAATAAAAAAAAACAATAAATTTTGGGGTTTCCCCATACTTAGAACTTTAACTCAATTTTTTTTTCATCAAACCCATATGTATCTATGGAAAGGTCTTCAAAAATGATATTGAAGTTTCTAATATCATTTTTTTCTAAACTGAATAGTTTGCGCGAGAGACACTTCCAAAGTGGTAAAATGTGTGTCCCCCCCATGTAACTTCTAAAATAAGAGAATGATAAAACTAAAAAAAATATATGATGTACATTACCATGCAAACTTTCACAGAAAATTGGTTTGAACGAGATCTAGTAAGTAGTTTCTTTTTAATACGTATGGCGCGAGTTGGAGCCAGTTGCCCTTAGTCGTCGCCTGGCGGGGTGATCGACTGAATATTCGCGCCTGTATTTTTGCACACACGATTCTGAAGGTCCACTCTAATGAAAAAGTATAGGCCCAGCCCTCTATAAATGAGTCGACTTTGGCACTTTCCCGCACCATGGATGTCACCTGGCACTACTTTTCCCCCAATTAAAACGCCTGACAATGTCATATTTGAATTAAATATATAATTAGCTATTATATCACACCAAACTCAGAGCTCTATAAATTGTATACCTTCAGTTGATTTTACAACCTCTTTGTTGCCCATCCACTCTCACACCCACCGCTGAAAAGCTGCCAGGCGCTCGAATTAATTAATAATGATAGTATGGCATACTAACTAGAGGGATTTCGTTGCTCTATAAATTGTATACCTATTTCCGTAGCTAGCTCTTAGTCCATATTATTTCAAATGGGCCACAAACGTTGAAAGGAAAAAGACAAAATAAATTGCCAAAAACGTCAAACGTAAAGTGATAATAAAAAATAGGTCACCGGTCGCCGTTTATGATACCGAATTCAAAAGCGATCTACACATGTGATTCGATGTCAAATATTCTATAAAACTGTAGGTACAGAAGTGCAATAATGTCTAGTAATTAAACTTTATTATGCTGTAGTCATTTATATTCTTGATTTTTACCAATTTGGTTCATCACGTTCAATAGTGTGGTGCTGTATATTAATTGTATTGCATTATCGCTAAAGTAGGTCATACATGATAGTAAGTAATTTACTGTTTTGCACAAATTCCCTTTTTTCTTTAATATACTAGCATGGTGCTGAAGTGGTCAGGCACTCGGTCACTGTGCGCGAGGTTTGGGGTCTAAAGATGTTATCTTATTTTCATAGTAAAGTGTATTTTTCTACAGTTTCCCCACGGATGATAACATGCAGCATAAATGGATAGCTGCTATTTCTCGTACCAAACGAGCAATACAAAAAACATCACCATGTTTGCACGCCAGCAAGCACATGTACATAAACACTGCGGGCGCTGCGGGCTCCGGTGGTCCCACGTGAGCTTATCGTCGCAGATGGTTTTCGCTCACCACCGCAGCTTCGGCTTGCTGGCCGGCTTCTCCCGCCACCTGCTCCTCACTTCACGGGCCGCCTCGTATCTCCGCACCTACGCGGGCTTAATTACACGCTGGTAGTGGTAGGACAGACAAGTATAGTATAGTATCTTAAAAAAAGAGTCGACAAATTTTGTATGGGAGTTTGCCAATGTCCTTTATCCATAAGTTAGAACCCTGCGCTCCTGACGACAAATCGATATCGAGTCAGCGTTGCCTAACTTAATATGAAAGCTCGGGTCACACGATAAGTTAAAGTCGTATGAGTAGATAATTTTTTATACCTAAACTTGACCTTAGTTAGAGTGAGAACCTTCTGTACGCTAGTACTATTAGTTATTCTGTGGTACAATGAAAATTGACCACTAATATATTTTATTTAAGTTTTAAGTAATTTATGTTTTTTTAGGTGTGTCTCGTTCTTCCGTAATGAAAATACGGAGAGACGTCTGCAGGCTGTATTTTCTACGCCTAAGAAAAATAAACCAAAATCAAAAAAGAAATATAACCTAGGTAGATGATTTTGAAGTGTGAAAAAGTGAAATAATATTTAGGTTGCAAAAATAGTAGTAAAAAAAAGTAGATTCAGTTTAACGTGAATTGTCTGATAATGAAATATCGATAGGTCACTGCATAGACAAATTATCACTTTGTATATGTTAAAAATATTATGATGTTCTATTTACTACTATTATTTCAACCTAAATATAATTTGACTAAAACAAATAATGCCTTAGAAACATAGAATTTCCATTAATTTATAATAATTTCATCATCATCATCACAATCATCATGAGCCTATAAACGTCCCACTGCTGGGTACAGGTCTCTCACGTGCACGTGGGGATACTGGGCCATAACCCACCACGCTGGTCCAATGCGGGTTGGTGGGTTTTAACGACTGTCATCTTACGACAACAACAGGGACCAACGGCTTAACGTGCCTTCCAAAGCATATAGGAGCTCGAAATGTTTTAAATTTGGTCACCCATCCAGCGATCCGGCATTGCGAAAGTTGGTTAGAGGGCAAGATCGCAAGCCGAACGCGCTAGCCGCTGCGCCTCCGAGCTCCTCAATGATTTAATAATTATTACAAATCTACTGATTTTAATCATAAAAATATTTATTAACCAATCTATTGTTAATCAAAATACTTAGTCAAAATAGTTATTTTTATGTAACGGTGATTTGATAAATAAAACATGGTAATGCGTCGCCTCATAGTTTTATTTGATGTTGACTAAGAGTTAAAATTTTATAGTGTATTTATTGTATTACGTTTTTTAATTATTATAAACGTTATATACAACGTGGTATATACATTGAAAACGTTTTTTAAAAATGTTTTCAACAAACTATTTAGATCCCTGTGTTTTGCTTTAGCATGCAAAGTTTCATCAACATTGGCATAATGGTTATTAAAAATGTCGACTTGGAAGTTTGCATGGGAAACCGGAATGCGTAAACCCTCTTATAGGTATCTGAAATCCAACCATTGGTGCAATCTGATAATAATGAACCAACATGAAATGTCGTATGACTTAGTTGAATATTTAGATTCTGATTTTGATGAATGATATTAAAATCATATTGGCTTTGATAATTTTATTTCTTTGACCCTTGACTTGTTATGATTATGTATTTCTACAGGAGCACGTTAGATTACATCAATCCAGAATCAGAAATATTCTTATTTGGATTTCCAATGACACCATAATAAATTAATGAATGAACTATATGTCTTATCGTTTGAAAAAAAAACCTACACTTTTATTTACCGAATACAGACTTTTAACGCTTGCCACATGAGTATGACTATACTTAGTGTTGCAGAGGCGCCGCCCCTCGGAACAATAACTAAGGCTAGCCGCACACACAATAATATTGTCAATACAAGTTATGGTACCCCCTCGCCCCTCTGTCTTAGATTAAGAGGGCTTACATAGTCATTTCTACTTTAGTTCTAAGAAATATAATTGTTTAGGCTAGCTCGACGGAGCCGCATCCTGCATGTCTTGTGACTCGAAGAGATTCATTATTAAATAGGCCTCCAAATCGGCAACACTCTCTAGTTTTATTTAATTATAATTTTTAAAAACTAATTTAGACTCTCCCAAAACTTGACTGGCGCAGCCGGTAGGATTTGCTCAAGGCTGTGTCGTTATCGCTTTAATTAAACGGGTGTCCAAATTCGCCTGTTAGTGATCGCGGCGCGAATAGAATTATAGAGTAAATCCTCGAACAAATAAATTAGTCAAGGAAAGTGGTTGCTGAATGCTGAGCATGGGCCGAATCGGATTGTGAGTACAACTTTTCGCCAATCCTTTCACATTCCCTGTGTTTCTCATTATTTGTGTGTGTAAAACGTTACTGGTTATTTTTCATAAAAATCTGAAAGTGCCTAAATTAAATATACGAGTAGCAATCATTGAGGTACATTAAATAGAGTAGACGTCCCATACAAAGATTGTGCTCCGCTAGATGACAGCGGGCATCACGTGATACGTTGGGGAGGGGCCTTGGTTGTTATAGAATAACTCCGAGCGCGCAGATGCGACACACAATTAGTACAGTTTTATCGTGTATTATGAGAATATTGTTAAAATATAAAAATCAATGGGAAGTTACTTTTTATGTTTTATTGAATGTTGTTAATTGTAATATTTTAAAATAAGTAAAATAATGCTAAGAATGTATAAGTAAATAATAATAGGCTTGCGTCCACTAAGAATAAATCGGGTGGATTGGCGTTTCTAATGATCAATTATGATTTATAGAAACAAATTATCTAAAATATTCATTATAAAAAATTGAGATTATTAATATTTTTAAAGAAAAAAATCGACAAATACACATTCAGTCATATGACATTAAACGGAAATCAGAAGCCGTGACATCACACCGTGTCAAATGTCATTTATTGTTGTGATATTTCTATAGAACAAGCCTCGAACGAAACGGATGTTTGGTACGGCGTTACGTCATTTACTCAACATGGCGGTCTTAAGCGTTTTTGCGGTAAATTGAAATCGGAATATAAAAACGCAAAATAAATATTATAAATGATCGATTTTTTTGAAAAATTATGTATTTTATATAAAATAGGTAAACAGGTATCGTTTTAATATGATTTTGAAATTTAGTCAACTAGCCTATTTATAAAATCTTTTTCTTTTTTAATCAGATGTCAATAATATATTAATAAGATATGAGGTCTTCCTGCTTCATCTGACATTACTTATTTTACGAACTTATGTAGATACAAATTTTATCAATATTTCCCTATCTTTAAGGCCCAGGCGTAAAGATTGAATAAACAAAATGTAACAAAATTATCCCAAACAAAATTCAATAACTATTTTTCGTCTTGTAATAACCACAGTCAGTTATTTTCTAAGTATGTGTAAAATTATTACTTTCCGCAGTAAAAGAAACGTCAACTAATTCTACCTACACTTTTTACATACACAATGTCACATCTTAACTTTTTTACTCTATGACAAATGACGCAACATGGCGTCTCCGCTAAATATTTTGCTTGAATTAAGTTTTAAAATGATTTGCTCGTTACTCACCGACGGAAAGTTATTCCTTTGCACTTCGCTGTATTACTAGAGTTATTAGTGCAATATCGTAACACACACGAGGGCATATTTAATGAGTTTTCACCGTTTATTTCGTTTTAAACAAACAAGTTTAGACGCTCAAGAGCTAGCAAGCAACTGAGTGAAGTGCGGCCGGCTGGCCGCACTTGAACGGAACACAGTAGTGATGAGCGCTGGCTTCTCTATACGTAGTAATAATAGCTCAATGGTAGCAATAAATGTTATTGGTTACCTTGCATTAAAATCTGTAAGTGCCTATTAAGTTAAAAATAAGTAGTTATAAATATAAAAGGTTTAAAAATAAAAAAAATATCTTTTTAAATACCTTATTTTAAGTAAGTAAGTAATAAAATTAATTAAAATGTCGCAAGAAATTATTGCCATTCCTAATGAAATTTTACGTCTCATTCCATTGTATGGCGGTGATAAAAGACAATTAAACTTATTTTTAAGAAAAAGTGAATATGTAATAAGTAGATATAGAGGTTCGGAAGAACAAAATGTATATGTGTATCACGCCGTGACTAGCCGGCTTACAGACAACGCAGCCGCGCTTTTATCAGAACGCGAAGATATACTGTCTTGGACCGAGTTACGAATTTATTGGAACAACATTTTGGGGATCCGCGTAGCGAGCAATGCATTAGTTTAGAATTGGAATCTTTAAAAATTAAAAACGGTGAGACTTATTTAGATTTCTGTAACCGAATACAGAGTGTAAGATCGCTTTTAATATCAAAGGTGAATTTATCATCAGATGAAAATATGAAATCCGCGAAAATTACCATTTATAATGACATGTCTTCAAAAGTATTTTTATACAATCTACCTGAGGAAATGGTGCGTATAGTGCGACTACGGTCACCAGGAACCTTAGAAGATGCATTAAAAATAGTACTTGAAGAAGTAAATTTCCACGAACAGTACAAAATGCGAAATCGAATTTCTGGTAATACTCAAAAGCCATTAACAGCCGAAAATCAAGGATTTAAATTTAACAGTTTTCAACAGAACCGTAACTTAAATCCTGGATTCACACAAAAATGCAATTTCGGATTGTTACCGCAAAATAAAGGTCCACAATTTAGTCAGCCTAACATGGGTTTCCGCCCACAATTTAACAAGCCTAATTTTAACTACGCGAGTCCACAACAGTTTGGATATCGACCAAACGTAATGCAACAACAGTTTGGGTACCGACCAAACTTAGCACCACAACAATTTGGTTATAAGCCTAACTTTATTAGGACCCCACAACAATTCGGGTACCGTCCATTTACCGCTAATAACCAACCGCAACAATTCGGATATAGACCTCAAATACAGCCACCTCACCATCAGGCTACTGATGTGTCAATGAGGACAATTCCTCTTAGACCACAAGAGGGTTTTAAAATCAACGAGTTAGACATCAATAATGAAAATAATAACTTTGATTACGAACAGACATACGATGAGACCTACTGTGAAGATAACGTTGACTATGGCAGTTATCTCACCGATCAACACGAATATGAATTAGGGACGGAACAAGATAATTCTCAACCCACTGAAAATTTTTCTATAAAAGCCTCGAAGGAAGAAACGAAATCATAGAATTAAATTGTGATCCTAATTTAAAATTACCGTATATATACATTCCTGAAATCGACGCCAAAATGATGATCGATACAGGAAGCTCTAGATCATTTTTAAGCCTGCGAATAGCTTACCAAATTTTTTATAATTTTATCCAATATGAACCGTTTACCGTAATGAGCACGCATGCCTCTAGTAATCACACCGAAGTTATAAATATTCCACTTTTGCCCACATTTAAAAGCAGTGATTCTCATAAATTTTATTTATACAATGTTGACGCAAGATACGATGGCCTTATTGGTAATGATCTTTTACAAAGTCTAGACGCAGTCATCGATTTAAAAAATCTCACGTTAAAAACTAAAACTACTAGTATACCTATAGTAAATAACTTAAATCACACAATTTATTTACCTTCTCGTTGCGAAAAGCGTGTTAAATTGCCAACAGATCAATATTCTGGCGAAGCTATTTTAAATTTTATTCAATTTAATTCCGATGTTAGAATGCCAAGTGCATTAGTAAACTGTGAAAAAGGATACGCATGCACAGTTATCCAAAATACATCTGATAAAACCTTACAACTTACCGTGACACAACCTTTGACAGTTATAAAATATGAAAATACAAATTGCTATCTAAATTATACGGAAAATATTACAGAAATAGAGACTGACGCATTACTTGAAAATAATTTACAAAAGCTGCGACTCGATCATGTTAACGATGAAGAAAAAAATAAAATATACAATCTTTGTCGAGAATATAAAGATATTTTTCATTGCGATCAGTTACCATTATCTTTTACAAATCAGGTGAAACATAAAATCCGTACAAAAAACGAAGACCCGATATATGTTAAACCGTATAGACAATCACCCGCACAGACAGACGAAATTAACAATCAAGTAAAAAAATTATTATCAGATAACATTGTTAAAGAATCCCATTCCCCTTGGAATGCTCCTGTACATCTAGTCCCTAAAAAGATGGATGCTTCCGGAGAAATAAAATACCGCATGGTAATTGACTATCGACGGCTCAATGACATAACTATTGATGATAAATACCCTCTACCCAATATTAACGATTTATTGGACAAATTAGGTAAAAGCGTTTACTTTAGTACCATAGATTTAGCTAGTGGGTACCACCAAATCGAGGTAGAAGAGGATGACAGACAAAAAACCGCCTTTACTGCGAACGGCCATTTTGAATTTATCAGAATGCCGTTCGGCTAAAAACAGCGCCTGCGACGTTCCAACGCACAATGGACAATGTATTGAGGGGTCTTCAAGGATTACACTGTATGGTTTACCTTGATGACGTCATCGTATTCTCCACAAGCTTGGCAGAACACATTTACAAATTACGACTTATATTCGACAGACTAAGAGCCACCAACCTTAAAATTCAGCTCGATAAAACAGAATTCTTGAGGAAAGAAGTACTTTACCTTGGACATGTTATAACGGAACATGGACTACGTCCTAACGACGATAAAATAGACTCAGTACTTAAATTCCCTTTACCTAAAAGCACTACTGAAATCAAAAGTTTTCTTGGTCTTGTAGGCTATTATAGACGATTTATTCCCGATTTTGCGAAAATCACAAAACCACTTACTTCATGTTTAAAGAAAAGAAACAAAATTATTATCAACCAGGAATATATCGATGCTTTTAATAAATGTAAAGAACTCTTGACACATGCTCCTCTACTACAGTACCCTGATTACGATAAGCCGTTCATACTCACTACTGACGCGTCCAATGTAGATTTAGGTGCGGTATTGTCACAAGGGACAATAGGTAATGACAAACCTGTTGCGTATGCTAGCCGTACCTTGAGCGACACCGAAACTCGTTACAGTACTATCGAACGCGAACTGCTCGCTATAATTTGGTCAATAAAGCATTTCCGTCCATATCTATATGGAAAAAAATTCCTTGTTTATACAGATCACAGGCCACTAGCCTGGTTAAACTCTTTGAAAGATCCGAATAGCAAGCTCACGCGGTGGAGATTGCGTTTACAAGATTATAATTTCGAAATCATATATAAATCTGGTAAACAAAACACAAATGCCGATGCCTTATCCAGAATTAGAGTAAATGCATTAGATTCAGATGATGAAGGACATTCCATGCAAGTGAATGTTGATGAAGAGGACGTAAACTTACAAGAACATATTGAAGATGTTATAAAGAATATAAAACAATTATCAAAAAAACAAAAACGCCGTTCATCTTCAACAATGTCAATTTCAGAGATAAGTAAGACTACTTCAGCAAGTCCGATGACCATTTCAGACGATGTAGAACAATATCCTATTAGATCGCCGTCTGCAGAAAGTAATAAGTCACAAACTATACACTCTGCTATAGAGCTAGAATCAACAGGCATACCCATCTTACACGAGGCAATCGACACCAAACCCAATCAAAATTTAATATTTTCTTGGTTTAAAAACGAGTTTAATGTAAAAGATATTTCAAGAAAAAGACAAAAGATTTTAGAAGTTTTTATGCCTACAGATAAACCGGAGCTTATTAAGCAATTTTTAAAAGAGTATATTCGACCAAAAATTAAATATTTCATTTACTTCGAAGAGGAAAAACATCGTGCACAGTTTAGCAAATTAATAATAGAGTTATTCAAGAAAGAGATGGTACAGTTATATGAATGCACAGAACGAATAGTATACGTTGAAAATGAGGGTGAACAAAAGGCAATAGTATTAAAACATCACGAAGGCAAAACGTGCCATCGCGGAATTAGGGAAACATTAGTACGAATCCGTAGAAATTATTATTGGGAAAACATGTCAGAAACCGTTGCTGCTATTATTAACGCCTGTGAAGCCTGTCGTACAATGAAGTACGATAGGAAACCTATCAAACCTTTACTTCAGTTAACTCAAACTCAAAATGCTCCGTTTCAAGAACTGTTTATTGATACATTTTCTATTGAAGGAAAATACTATCTGACGCTAATCGACGCATTTAGTAAATTAGGCCAAGCTTTCGAAATTTCAAATAAAACTACACCGGAGATTGTAAGAGCTTTAATGAAATATTTCTCTTTTTACGGCATTCCCAAGAAAATAAGTTCAGACCCAGGTACCGAATTCAACAATGAACTTTTAAAAGAATTTAGTTTACATAAAATCTCACTTCACATTGGTACACCTAACAACCCTAATTCTATGGGTTTAATTGAAAGATTACATTCCACGATCATTGAAATTTATCGAATCGCCAAATACGAAAGGAAATGCACTGATGCCGCATCAGTCATGACATACACTATAATGGCTTACAATCACACAATACACTCTGTAACGGGGTTAACGCCGTTTGAAGTTGTCTTTGGACATACTGATACAGATAATCCATTTAACAATAATTTAGAAAGGTCTTATGTACAACAATTAGTTAAAGATCACTCCAAACGTACAAAATTCTTATATCAATATTTAACCGATAAAATAATAGGAAGTAAGGAAAAGATTAGAGACAAACAAGGTGGAGAAACAGGATTCGAGTTTCCCGAAGGACACCTAGTTTACGTAAAAGATATTAATAAGAGAAAAGGTAAAGACAAGGCAAGATATCGCAAGGCTAAGGTTACAGGGAAAACTTGTAAAAATGTAGTTCCACTTATAGTAGGTGATAGAGAGACAAAAGCACCAATTAAAAATATAAAACGCCCTCCACAGGTGGTGTATTCTGACAGTAGCGATGCCGGTGCTGGCCCTTCGTCTGCAAAACCTTGAAGGAAATCCAGGGATCCTGCCTGTAAAGGAAGGTCAAGCTCATCTACAAATAGATAACTGGACAATTATAAAAAACATAAATCTGGAAAACATTTATAACGATTTAACCTATACCATATCAAAATTTAGCGAACTTAAAATTTTAGTTACATTAAATGAATCGTTTCCTCATGATTTTATTAGTATCTTAAAACATGCTGAATATCTTCGCGATATAACAATAGATAAATATCACCAACTGATGCCACAACAACGATTTAGAAGAGGTCTTATAAATCCACTAGGCTCAATCATTAAGATTATCTCAGGAAATCTTGATCACGAAGATGCAGTTAGATACGAAAAACTAATCTCCGAATTAAATAATAACCAAGTTGTTGTTTCCAAAAAGGTTACTTTTATTTCATCTATGTAAAGTAGTATTGTAAATACAACTGAAATTATTAACAATAACACAATTAACTTAGACACACGTTTAAAACAAGTAGAAACTAGTTTAAATGAATTAATAAATAAGGAGAATGATTGGCTACTATCCTTATACCTAATGGGACTATATAATCATTTGTTAGTAATTTCAGAACCATCTTTATTAGACTAAGTGAAATTGAAACTGCATTAGCATTAAGTAAAGGCTCTATATTACATCAGTCGATTATAAACTCAACAGAACTTTTGGCACATTTAAAGTTAATTTCAAATGTTGGAAACTTGGTGTATATCCCTAATGAAGATAACTTAGTTAAATTAGAAGAAACTTTTATTGTAAAATCATATTTAAAGAAAAACCAGATAACGTTCATAATGGAAATTCCCTTGATAGATAACATTACATATAATTATTTTAAATTGTATTCCTTACCTGTATTCCAAAAAAATTTTACCTTCACTATATTCCCTAAATACCCTTACCTATTGGCGAAAGGTGTAAAATACTTACCGATTATGAAAGCGTGCCGCAGTCTTGCTACAAGAGACCACTTTCTCTGTACGAATGATGACCGGGCGATGTACCAAGATGTCACCTGTATGGAGCAGTTAATGAAGTTTGAAAGCAATCTAAGTAGTTGTACTCAACATCAGATTCGCATCGAAGACGTAAAAATACAAAGAATCAAACCTGGAAATTGGATTTTATATACAAAATTGAAAGAAACATTAACACAAAAATGTAATGGTGAAATAAATAGATATCCAGTACTCGGGACTTATATACTTACCCTGGAAGATCCATGTGAACTAGAAATATCCGGTATTCAAATTCATCACCACCAAATTTATACAGAAAGGGACTATGTACCTGCAATTCCCGTTATCAATTTACCGCAGCTACGAGCAAAAACGACGCTATCCAGTACACGTGCACTTAATATGATGGAGGTCAACTTAGATGAAATTAAATACATGTCGGAAGTGCTAAAACATAGTGAAGTGATCGACAGTGTTTCCAATAGTAAAATAGATTCTAATTTCAGTGTTTTTATTAATGTTATATTATGTCTTTTAACTCTAATTTTACTTATTATAATTCTGTATGTCTTTAGATTTAAAATTATGTCTTTTATGAAAAATTGTCGGAAAAATGTTAAAAATGATTCCGATAATTTTCCATCTGGGGATGGAGGAGTTATGGTACCCCCTCGCCCCTCTGTCTTAGATTAAGAGGGCTTACATAGTCATTTCTACTTTAGTTCTAAGAAATATAATTGTTTAGGCTAGCTCGACGGAGCCGCATCCTGCATGTCTTGTGACTCGAAGAGATTCATTATTAAATAGGCCTCCAAATCGGCAACACTCTCTAGTTTTATTTAATTATAATTTTTAAAAACTAATTTAGACTCTCCCAAAACTTGACTAGATTGTCAATAAATTGATCAAAATATGGTACCTACCGCACACACTACGCAATATTATTGTAAATTTTTCACTCAGTCGCTCAGTAGCTTGATTCGTGTACGCACGGTTTAAAATGGACAGAAAAAAGTCGTTGCATTGATTTATTGCACTTATTTTAAGTAATTAAACAAAGATAACGAAACGTTGAAAAAATGTTACGAGAATTAATTATACTACGACTTGGAGTATGACACAGACATATTATATGTCTGTGGAGTATGATGATTTTACGATCTTGGCATTCTACTACCTGGTTATTTTACGAACTTGACATTCTACTACTTGGTTATTTTACGAACTTGACATTCTACTACTAGGTTATTTTACGAACTTGACATTGTACTACTTGGTTATTTTATGATCTTGACATTCTACTACTTGGTTATTTAACGATCTTGACATTTTACACCTGGGGCCCAAGTCTGCTAATTTACGAATGGCATAATTGAATCGCAATTGTATCGCATTGTAATTGTTTGACACATTTGGTATTCTTATATGAGTAAGAGAATACCAGATGTGTCAAACAATTACAATACGATCCAATTGCGATTTAATTATGCCATTCGTAAATTAGCAGACTTGGGCCCCTGGTTATTTTATGACCTGGGCATCTAGACATTTTACGACATTGACGTAACACTCTGGAGCGAAAATGTCTACCTCAGGTTGCGGGTTCGATTCCCGCCTGAGGTAGACATTTTTTCAACGTTCCGTTATCTTTAAGTTTATTTGAGCGTTTTTTAACGCAAGTAATCAAATCTATAAAGCAGTCTTATCTTAACTGAATGTTTAAAATATTGTAAAATATTTTCATTCAGATCTTTATCAATGTAAATTCTAAGAGGTTTGTTAAGACACTGTTGCTATAAAAACGTAAAGTCATAAGCGTTGAAAAATTTCGTCGGTCTAGCAATACCTCGATGGCGGAGTGGTCAACGCAGCTGCCCGGATTGCAGAGGACGCGGGTTCGATTCCCGCCTGAGGTAGATATATTTTTCAACGATTCGTTATCTTTGAGTTTATTTGAGCGTTTTTTAACGCAAATAATCAAATATTACGAATGAAAAAAACAATCAAGAAAGAAACGATGAATTAAAGACTGAATGAGAAAAAAACTGAGTTATATCATATGAATCTAATAAATGAACTAAATAAAGAAGTGCATGATGTTAAAAATTACAGTCATGAGAATGGGAGATAGCAGCTTTCAAAAACTATTATCTTTAGGGCCTATGAGCGGTATTCGCTGCCGCTGTGGGTAAAGGTATATACCGCGCGGTTACGGCGCGGGTTTCGCTCAGGTATTTAGTATAAAGTTCCGCGGCTAAAGTGACCTACGCGGTATTTTTGCTGCCGCTACCCACAGCGGCAGCGAATACCGCTCGGTTTAAAAAGGCCTTTAGTAAGTCACGAATAGAGATGGGATTTTACCAGGTAAATTCCCGGTAAATACCCAAAGTGGGTAAAAGCGCGGGTAAAAACCCATTTCATGGGTAAATATCATGACTTGGCGAATATGTTTAACATTTTATGTATTATTTACCTAAATCGTGTAATGTAGTTAATCTTTATTTATTTTATACAGTGTTTATCGATACTTAATTTTATTTTATAGGTAGGTAGTATTTATCTGTATCATAATCATGAGTTAGTTTCGAAGAATATAGTATCGAGTGAGTGAGACATAGATTTGAAACGGTAAATTAGGCAAACTTGCGTCTATAGATGCTAACGGCTAGCTCGCTCGTGAACCATGTTACTAATTATTGTTCTTTTATTTATGGTCATGTTTTTGTTATAACGTAGAAAATGTTTTGTTGATTTTTAAATAAATAATTGGGTTGGCTTTTGAATCGAGTTGCCTGAGTTTGAAGAAACTAACACTGTGGAGGGGTCTAAAGGGTTGTTAAATAAAGGTTTATTAACATTTTAGCTGCCGCAGTTGCGTTAAAATATTAAAAAACCACTTGAAAGTTTTGTCAAAATCGATTATAAACACGAAAAATGACACTTATAACAGTACCATCACAGTCTATTTAATTATTACAGTCGGCCAACGGGCACGTCTAGACAGGCTCAGAACAATAACTAACATATTGTTCTGAGTAGACAGGGCAGTCGTGAGGGGTGTGTTGGGTGGGCAGGGCGCGACGCGACTGGGGCTCTCCATACACTCCACTGTATTAAAACGCATTAGTAATTTTTTTTTAATCAGAATTTAAAGGTAATATTTAATGCATAACATATGTATTTTAGATGCGTAAAGTCTTTTTCAATGTTTTTTTAAGGTTATAAGCCATTTTAGAATTAGCTATTATTTAGGCTAGATTTAATTAGCTATTAAAATCGAGATCAATAATGGTGGACGCAAGTTTTTGATAAAAAATCCATATGGATATTATTTTTGTGATTTTCGGGGGTGCCGATTTCGAATACAACATCTATTTCGAGATCCAAGATGGCGGACGTGACTTTTTTATGTAAAATCAATATGGGTATCATTTCCATGTTTTTCAGCGGTGCCGATTTCGAATACAACATCTATTTCGAGATCCAAGATGGCGGACGTGACTTTTTATGCAAAATTAATATGGGTATCATTTCCATGTTTTTCAGGGGTCCGATTACAAATACAACATCTATTAAGTAGTAAAATAATTATGGGTATCACGTCCATGGTGTTATAAACTAATATGTCGTAAAGTGGCAGCCCCCCAGCCCCCCCCCCCCCTGCAGGTAGTCAGTGTTTTGGGTGTCGGGTTACGTTTTTTTAATCTTGAGCAATAACTTTTAAAAATAAGTTTTTTTTCACCTTTTTTTTAAACCCCAAGAAAGTAGAAATAAATGGTTTTATTATTATTATTATTCATAAAGGCCGCCCATTTTCATACTGTTTTTCTTTGTTTTGTGTTAAATTGTTTTTATAGTGCAAAGTATTTTTAATTCATTCAATCATTCATTCATTTATATATATTATTGTGTTATAGAACACAAATAACCAAATAGTCGGAAATGAAAATCATCTTACTGGTTTAGTCAACAATCAAGATAATATTAATTATTTGTACCAAAACATACAACTAAACCTAATGAAAAGAAAAAATACTACTAAACCACAACGTGCTTATTGTTTTTACCCATGCTTTTAGGTATTTACCCGGTAAATACCCAAATTGGGTATTTACCTGGTAAATACCCATCGGATATTTACCCACCGCCCATCTCTAGTCACGAAGTAATATTATTCACACTAGCTTCGTCCTCCATTGTCCTTTTGGCGCGTATAAGTGAACAAAAAACAAATGTCCGCCTGCCTTGATATCTTTTTTTCAACTAAAATATTGCCGCGCGCCCGCACACGACAATATTATTGTCAATATTACCTCTCGTGTGTGTTAACACGTTGAGTGCGAAACCAGGTCTAAAACACCTTGCATGTGTCTCGCTTACAGTGCGGCTAAGAAAACTATAAACTTCTTTGTCGTGCGAAAGGCATAACTTCAATTTGGTTCGGTGTAGGAAGAAGATGAATATATATCTAAGATGTGTTATTAAAATGGAGTCCAGTGGTGTAGGTACACCTTAGTACCAGGTTTTTTAGACCTGGTACCGCACGGAAGAAATAAAATTTCATTACAGTGCGAAACCAGATCGAAAGCTCCTGGTACCCCGCGCACCTTTCGCGCGGCTAGTGTTGGACCGCATTCAAGAAGAACGCACGCATCTACATGGCGTCAAGACCGACGAAAAGGGTAAATTTATGCAATCGAATTATAGATTGATTTGTCAAAGACATGTGAGTCTTCAATACTATTTATTTTATTTATCTAATTACTTTTCCTATAGGTAGGTAGATTTTTTATTCTCTATTTTATTTCATTACAAAAAAGTAACATTTAGTCTGCAGTCAAACGTGATAAAACTAATTTATCACTTAAAAATGAGACTCGTAGATTAGTGACAGTATAAACATTTTATTAGTAGTCAACACAACCGTTGCTAAGAACATGATTGACATAAGTTAAAGTTGTCCAAAAGTAAAGAGGTTTTAGTATAAAAGAATCCTTAACATCCTTCCTTTTTGGCAACCCTTAACGGACCATACCAATTTCCATTGCTATTGCTTCAATCCGTGGCTTATGCAATGCCTTGGTTAGAAAATCCGCCAGCTGGAATTCACTGGGTACATATTCTACGCAAAGTTCACCATTAGCTACGAGTTCTCGTACATAAAAATGTCTAATAGCAATATGCTTGGTCCTTCTGTGGAGTTCTGGGTTATGTGAGATCTTTATGGCTGCATCATTATCGACCTTTAGTTTGGGTATTGTCACACTGTTCCCTGGCCCGGCTAATATGCAGGGACATGTGATCAGATTAAATAAAAAACTAATTATGAGAAAAAATAATAAAATATATTTGTTAAACTAAAAACAGGACAATAACAACAATTAGAAATAGGTACCTACAAGTAAATATAAATAAACAATCGGTAGAACATATGCGTGTGCGCTATTCTTTTGCTCCTTTATGCCGGCACTTCACATGGCGTATCGTGTTCGCGTATTTGCATTATTTGTCCGAACACGGCAATGTGTAGACGGCCTATTTGAATATATTTGCTTTATTTGCACGAATATGGCAAACAACGCAAATAGCGAATATGCGTTTCCGTCCACTTGTCGGTTTTTGATCACACATCAAAGGAATCAAATACGGCAAATATTTGCGTCGGCCGTCCACACTTGGTTCTGTTCAGAAGCGCGCGTGGCGGCTGTCCTATTCAGACGTGTTCAGTTTTTTATACGTAAACATAGTAAAATGGATTGGACAAACGAAACCGTATTGCGATTTTTGGAATTATACCAAATGCATCCTAGTATTTGGGATCCCAAAAATGCCTCTCATAAAAACAAAAACCGACAACGTTGCATGGATCGATATTCAAAATAACTTAGAAGAACCCGGCACAATAAAAAAACCGGTGTTGGCAAGCCGCATTCAGGTAAATGTAATAAGCTGCTGCCACTGACACGTCCATCACTGTTGCATACAATTTGTTTGTGAACAAGCAAATATTGTGAATATTTGCGTTATTTGCCCGTATAGTCCATGTGTGGATGGCTTGTTTGACGCCAAGTGATGTGCCAGATTATTTGGGCAAACACAACGATATCGCCACACGAACACGATACGCCATGTGAAGTGCCGGCATTAAATTAGACGTGTCACAATAAAATAGTACTTATTATAATTATGATGGCAAGAAATTGAAAATAAAAAGTCACTCTAAATGTCTGATTTACACCAACACCAGTAGAAACACAGAACAATCTTACTTGGAGGTGTTGCAAGAGTAGATAGAGCCTGAACGAAACCAGGGCAAAACGTAGTTAGGTGCTGGCCATTTAAATAATCCCCGCCAAAGGTGCAAAGGAAAAGAGTAGACGTAGTAATACCGACTATGTAGATCTGTAGATCGTCGATCGTAGTTAGTTAATTCGTCTAAGTAGGTAATTTCTTAGTTCCCTCCTTAGCCCGCCTGGAGATAAGGAAAATAACAAAATTAACAACCTATTTACAACTCTGATAAAACCGCTTCTCTAATATATAGGTACATACTTTGATAAAGTATCACCAAAGTATAATACGTACCCTTTCAAATGCGAAATTCCTTCTCGACTGTTTTCAACAAACAAATATCTATTTTATGCAATTTTATAAATATCTCATAGGTAGGCATCAACCAATAGAAATCTGGAAGGAATACATGACATGAAAAATAAGTTCGAATTTAACAAGAAAGTTAAGCTACAATATGATTTTAACTTACTAAGATAATTAAAAAATTATAACATGCATACTAAGCATGGAAAATATAGGTTTGCATTATTAAAATGAAAACCTATCAAAAATCGCCTTTGTGTAATACGAAATTTGCACAAAGTCCCTTTACGCTGCGCGGAAGCGCGAAAATTCCATATCCAAAGAAATATAGCGCGAAAAGTGGCGCGAATCTGGAAATGAGAGAGATAGAAAATGGTTTATGGTAGAGGTGTGAAGGAGACCAAAGAATAAATATTGATATGGGGAGTTCTATAGATTAGTTATATTGAAAAAAAGTTGAAGAGAAAGTAGTTTATGTTATATTTAAGGAGTGTGTGTGAAATGAGGTTTTATGCTATTAAATAAATACTAATATTAATAAATACGTAAAATGTAAATAGTTATTGTAGATGAGGTAACAGTGATTTTATTATATTAAATACATACATTCTATATATGATAGAAAAGTGCAACGTTACAGTATCTCCTTCAATTCGGATATTTCGCTAAAGCGTCTTTTTAACCAGACAATCTCTCTAGCTGCTTCACTGGCAGCTACCAGTTCGGCTTCGGTGCTGGATATGGCAACACATGTTTGTCGTCTACTCGCCCAAGATATTGCTCCTCCAGAGTATAGGCATAAAATACCCGACGTCGATCGTCCGGAGTTCCGGTCTCCACCATGATCTGAATCGCTGTAATATTTCAGAATACCAGCACTGCATCTCTTCTTAAAAATAATGCCATAGTCCGAAGTTCCTTTGATGTATCTTAGGATACGTTTCAGCTTCTGGATATCTTCTTTAGAAGGATTTTCTAGAGTTCGTGATACAACACTCATAGCGTATGCTAAATCAGGTCTGGTTCCAACAGTCAAGTATGCCAGTGCTCCCACAGCTTCTCTGTATGAAAATGAAGTAGGCTCTACCATCTCTTTATCCAGATCTGGCAATCCATCTTTCTGTATTCGAGTAGTGACAGGTTTGCAATCGCTCACACCAAAGCGATCTAAAACTTTCAGAGCGTAGTGCTTCTGTGACACTTTTATACTACCGTTTTGGTGTTGTATTTCTAATCCTAGAAAATAGGAAGCATCTTTTATAGTGATTTTGAATCTTCTTTTCAACTCTCTAATAAACTTTTCAGAATCTTCCTGATTTGTTGCAGCAACCAGACCGTCGTCTACATATAGAGCAAGAATGATCTTGTTACTTCCACGGTTTCGGATAAACAGGCAGGGGTCAGAATCACTTTGTTTAAATCCAATAGTCTTCAAATAATCCACCATGCATTTATTCCAACACCGAGGTGCTTGCTTAAGGCCATACAGACTTCTTTTAAGTCTACACACCTTCTTTGTTCCATCTGAGTAGCCATCAGGTTAACTCAAATAGATTTCTTCGCTTATTGTACCATACAAGAATGCAGTTGAAACATCAAATTGAGTGAGTTTTAAACCTTCGTTTGCAGCAACGCTTAAGACAGATCTAATTGTCGTCATCTTAGCAACTGGACTGAAAATCTCATCATAGTCGATGCCTTTTTTCTGTGTATACCCTCTAGCAACTAGTCTTGCTTTGAGTTTATCTAGAGAGCCATCTGCATTGGTCTTGATTTTGTATATCCATTTACAGAATATAGGCTTTCTGTCTTTTGGAAGGTCAACCAGTATCCAGGTTTTGTTCTCCTTTAAAGAATTCACCTCATTTTCCATTGCTTTGACTCACTGATCTTTGTGAGGACTAGAAATTGCTTCCTTGTAGGTTTTTGGTTCATTGATCTCATTAACAACATCATCTGACATCATAACATAATCTTCAAAACGATTAGGTGGTCGAATTGTTCTTCTGTCCCGTAAAGTCATTCTTGTAGCTATCTCAGCTATATCATCTATATTATTTCTTGGAGCTTCAGAGTCATCATTATCATCATCATCTATAGCACCTTCATAAAGAGATGACCCTGGTTGGGATTCTTCAGAAGACGGTTGAAATGATTCCATACATCTGTCTTGGCTTTCTCCTTCCTGACTCACAACATGATCCGACAATGTGGGAGGCACAGTCAAACTAGGCTCATCAGTGCTACTTTCAGTGCATGAGCTGTTTACATTGCGATGCTCATCAGTGCTACTCACAGTGCGATCCGAGCTGTTTTCGGTGCGATCATTCCCCCTTGCATCACACATTGGTGGTTCTGAAAATGGAAAGTAGATTTCAGCTGAGTGCTGCTCTTCCAAAGTACCTAGGCCAGACGAAGTAAGTACTAGCTCATTAAATATAACGTCTCTAGACCTTATGAGTTTTCCACTTTTACTTAGTAAGCGGTAGCCTTCATTACCGTCATATCCAATTAGGGTGCATTTTTCAGCCTTTTTAGAAAGCTTTACTCTCTTTTGTTTAGGAATATGGGCGTAACATTCACATCCAATTATTTTAAGGTGACTGACTCGTGGTTTTTTCTTAAACCACAATTCAAATGGCGATTTACCATTTTCTAGAGTTGGGCCGCTTCTGTTTAAAACGTACGCAGCAGTGTTTATCAATTCTGCCCATGTAGCGAGAGGTAATTCTTCACGAGCGTGCATCATTGTACGGGCGGCTTCGACTAAGGTTCTATTTTCACGTTTGCTGAGACCGTTTTGTTGCGGTGTGTGTAGCATCGTGAGCCTTTGTCTTATTCCAGCTTCTCGTAAAATACACCTTACGTTCTCATTATTAAATCCACCTCCGTTATCACTCAGAAATTCTTTTACAGAGTGTCCAGCCACTTTACATTCCTGTAACCTCTGTCGGAGCTTTAGGTGAACTTCCGATTTCTGTCGCAAGAAATAAACGTGACGATACTTGCTGTAGTCGTATTTGAATAGAACGAAGTAACGAAATTTATTGAAGGAAGGCGGAAATGGACCACACACATCTGCGTGTATAATTTCTGCAGGTTCTTTAGCTCGTTCTCTCGTTCCAAACATTTGCCGATGAGTTTTTCCGTAAATACATCCGGTACATATTTCAGAATCTAGACGAGCTTTAATTCCGAGTTCCCGTTCAATAACTCCTCTGACGTGTTTCTTATTCTGGTGGGCTAACTGTTCGTTATAAAGTTGTAGTAGGTTATCCGTTGACAAGGCGTTCAGATCAGGAATTGACTTTGTAACAGTTTCTACATTAAGCTTGTATAAACCCCCGTTCTTAGTTCTTTTGCCAGTCAATATTACATGTCCTTCAACTTTCAGCGAGCAGTTTTCCCGTTCAGACATGAAAACACTATTGTTTAGTCTGTCTTGAGTGGCCAGCACAGAGAATAGATTTCGCATAATATCAGGTACGTACCAGAGATCACAGAGTCTTAGCCTGGCCTTCTTTGCCATTAATAAAAGTTTTCAAGTCAACAGTACCTTTGCCAATAGCTTTGACAGTAGCTCCATTAGCAGTCGTCACTGTACGAGTATCCTTAAAATGCTCGAAACTAGAGAAATAATCTTTACGGCAAGTGACGTGACTAGTAGCTCCATTGTCAACAAACCAACTTGCTGTATCATAGTTCGTAAGCATTGAGTTTACATCCGTAGTTACTTGCAAGAGCATTAAGTTCAAATTGCTTGGTGTCTGTTTGTTTTCTGACTTGGCTGGTTTCCCGTCAGCTTTCCATTTATGACATTGTCTGACCTTATGACCGACTTTACCACAGTATCCACATTTCTTCTTCGCTTTATTGCTATTCAGTAGCGCCAGAGCTTCTGCAGGACCTTCATTCTTCAATGATATGGCACGCTCATAGGTACCAAGTTGCGTAGTCAGATTTTCTATTGTTTTGTCAGTCTTTGACATCAACATCCAGCTCGATTTAAAAGAAAAGTAGGTTTCAGGTAGAGTATCGAGAATTTCACAGATTAACAAGATATCTGGTAATTCGGATTTGTCTATCTTGATTAATTCACTTTTCAAATCTGACCAAATAGTTTTGATTTTGGAGATGTGAGTCGTGATGTCATGTGACGGATCTATACAATAGCCAAAAAACTCGATACAAAGTGCGTAACTCTTGTCTTCAAACTTGCCGTCGAATAAACGATGTAATTCGTCCCAAACGTCTTTGGATGAGTTAAAACGCATGATTTTTTTAGGGTTTCGTCTGACATATTTGCAGTAAGCAGTAGTAATGCGGAACTATCAATTTTGTTGTAATGACCGAGAGATGTATTATACTGAGAAATTTCGTCGGCATTGCTATTAATAGGTTTCACTGGTTTCTGAAGGGTACCGTATACCGCATCAAATCCACCGGTCATGCCTGTAAGTAGAAAAGTTGCCTTGAATTTCCAAGTAGACCAATTTTTTACACCTTCCAGGTGACCGATGTCAATTTTGCAACTAGGTGATTGCATTTTGAATCTTTGTCTTCCCGGATTGCTTTGAAACTTGGTTTATCAAACACTCGATTTATTTATAACTTTCACTCGATTCCTTACGATCTGCTACCATGATAAAACTAATTAATAATAAATAAACTTAAATAATAATAAACTTTCCCACACTCACACCAACTATCTAGCCCAAGAGAAGCTTCGTTAGGAAACTCGTTAAATGGTTACTAGACAACGGATAAACATACTTAAAATACTTAAATACATACTTATTATACACAGAAAACACCCCAGACCCAAGACAATTTAGAAAAACAATAGTTTCTAAATTGACCTGACCGGGGATCGAACCCGGGACCTCAGAGATGGCGACACCATGAAAACCGGTGTACAAACCACTCGACCAAGGAGGTCGTCGTCATTTATCAGTTAAAAATGAGACTCGTAGATTAGTGACAGTATAAACATTTTAGTCAACACAACCGTTGCTAAGAACATGATTGACATAAGTTAAAGTTGTCCAAAAGTAAAGAGGTTTTAGTATAAAAGAATCCTTAACAAAACGTACACAAAAAAACGGTCAAGTGCGAGTCGGACTCACGCATCGAGGGTTCTGTACTAACCATATACAAATAAGATAATATAGACTGACGGTCTCCATACAAAAGAGCGTAGCGCGGAAATAGGTCAAAAACGGAGGGGTTTACTAGATAGCGACACGTATAGATTTACAGGTAGCAATCTGCGCGAGTTTGAATTTGAGTACCTTACATTAAAGCAAACTATGCTACCTATCGACCGCGGCTCCGTTTTCTACCCCTTTTGCTGATTCCGCCGTTCGTTGTCGACTTTGTCAAAATATTTTTTTTTTACAGATTTTGCAAATAAGTTTACTTGTACCTATTAAATGTAAAATACTATTAGAATGGATAGCGTTTCTTTCATTAACTAAAATATTAAATAATGCTAGATACTCATTGGTAAGTAGGTAGGTTATTCTTCTTCGAGACTAAAAAATATTTTGTCCTCGACTGACGTACGACAGTATTTTCTGTTAAATTTATCACTTTAACATGGAGAAGGGAGAGAAAAGAATATCTTTCAATTTGTTATAGATAGACCTATGTTGCTACTATTTATTGTTATGTTCCGTTTTAAAAGACGCCTTTTAGTATCTACCTACTTATGTGTTTATGCACTCATGTGCTTATGTGCTTGAGTTTTATGTAAGTACTTAGATAAGCTTATTTAGTATATGTTTATGTAAGTATAAAAGTAAATAAGCTTACGTATAAGATTACTGATGTGCTTACGTACCTACCTACTTATTTACTAATGTACCTACCTATGTACTGATGTACCTACATAAGCTTATTCACTTACGCTTATGTACAGACGGACGCCAGAACTTCAACCTACCACCAAATGTTAAATTTCTTAGGTACAAAACTATCGATATTTTTATTTCTCATCCCTAAAATATGCGCAAAACTTCTCTTATTCAGTGCGGTACAGGGTGCATAAGACTCTGTATTTTATTATAACAATAAATTTTAAACAAAACAAGCTGTTGACGAACGCCTTCAGGTTCATGTCAATCAATTCATTATTGTTAATATTCAAAGTAAAAAATTATATATATTTTAGCATGCAACCAAAGAAAGGATTTAAGTTTCTTAAACGTTACAAGGTTTAATAAGCCTGGTACCGCCACAATGGAAGTTTCATGACCAGGTAATGGAAAGAATAGAAAAATCACTGTCGCGTTGAACGGTCTTGCCGAGGCCCTCTAGTCTGTGTGGCTCAATTGAGCCACCTACACAGACAGGGGTCTTTTTAGCTACCGACCGCTAAAAACGTTGCTACCGTTCGTTCTATTCATAATTAAGCCTTAATATGATAACTAGTAACTCTGCATTAGTTCCTTAATCTATTGAAATCATTCCCAATACCTAAAATATTGTAAGAATAAAGATTTAAATTTTTATAAAAAAATATTATTTTTTTCCTAGTAAAATAAAAATAAAAATAGGGAAAACACATATTTTATTGTAATAAAGCATAACTTAAGCATCAAAAAATATGTTATAACAGAAATCAGCTCATAATACTATCAACACAATAATAAATCGTCAAATCCGATTTCAATTTTATTTTTATCCCTCGGGACGCTACAAAGGAACATTTGAATCATGGAGCCTAGTTCATGGTGATTCCAAATATGTACGGCATGTCACTAACAAAAACCAAACAAAGGAGCATAGAGGCGAAATATGAGACCCTTTAATTGTGGCTCAATTAAGCCACTACACAGACCAGAGGCCTGGCCTGGCTCCTCCCGATATTGTCATGCTCGTGATCAGAATTTCTGGAAATCTACAATAATATTGAACAATACCGCAATAAATAAAATAACGTAAAGAATGTATTTTCTTCAACCATTAACAAAAAAGACCATTGACCATTGACCACCATTTTGGCCGCACACACACAATATTATTGTGTGTGTGCGGCTAGCCCTCAAAACAATAACTAAAGCAGGCTAGTCTTCAAGGCGCCCCTAGACCACAGACGTACACTTCTTAATATAGGTCCTCAGAACTTAGAGCATTTAAGCCTCAGACCAACAACTAAAGTATTGTTCTGAGTATACGTCTGTGCCCTAGAGCTAGACCAGGTTTTTTTATTTTGGAAGTGTATAGAATGCCACAAGCGGCACTGTATCTCCATCGGTTAGGGAACCGTAAGTTTTGAGGTATAATAGTGACGCCGCCTAAGCTGCCGTAAAGTTTTTGTTAGACAACAGAAATACTAGCTGCCCTACTCTTGTAGATCACGTGATAGGTTAGAAATTTAAGACAATCGCGAATCGCAGCGTAGCGATTGTCTTGAATTTCGAGGTTATTTTTTTATTAGACAACAGAAATCTAACTCCATACAAAAATATCTTTTGAATAATAAGTCCTCTGAACATTATGACAAATAAAAAATATGTTACGGTTCCCGAACCGATTGAGATACAATGCCGCTTGTGGCACTCTATACGCTTTGTACTAGGATGCCGTCAAATTACGGCATCGTAATCGATCGTACTATGTTGCCGCTTGTGGCACTCTATTCACTGCCTACACTTTGTACTAGAATGCCGCTTGTGGCACTCTATCCACAGCCTTTTATTTTTCTGGTCAGGCTTTACCACTTGATCGGGCTAAATGTGTTGATCGCACTAAGCCATTAAGAGAGAAAAAAACTAGTTTTTTTTTATAATTTGACAGCACCTGTCAAAAAAACGATTCTCTTCTGGATTCCATTCCATTCCGTCCGTACTAGATTCCTTTTTCTGAGTTCCGAACTCAGAACAATAAATAAAACTATAGTTATTAGTAAAAGCTCAGAACGATACAGAAATTGAAGCTTTGTTTTATGGACTAGTAGTTAGTTAGTAAGAACTTTGGGTCAGTCTACCTTTAGGATGGATAAAATCAATGATACTGATGTTAGAGATCTTAAAAATATATGTAGAGTATGTTTACAGAGCTCACAAAATATTGTTGAATTGTTTACTGAAAAACTAGATTCCAAAACAATTTTAGAGATTATCTTTACATGTTTTAAATTTGAGCTCCGTCCTGATATTCACTTACCAAGCGGATTGTGCACTGACTGTTGGGAAGAAGTAAAAGCAGCCAATAATTTTAGACTTAAATGTAGTACATTTAATGAAAGATATTTCAGTTTTAACCAAAACTTACAAAATAATCAAGATATAAAAATGAACAATGTAAAAGATCTCGAAGACTCACATGAAAATGGTTTGAGTATTACACAATATTCACAGACCTCTACAGAAAGGCCTAAAACAGATGACCAACTAAATACCAAAAATGTTACAAATAATTTTATATGTGGCTATTGTGGTAAAGTTCTTAAAACCAAAGGCTCCTTAATAAAACATATTCTATCAATGCATCAAAGAAGACAGCATATTGGTAAAGTAACCGGTTTTGGTGGAGACCGGAGGTACCACTGTACTAGTTGTCTATACTCAACACCTCATAGCCAGACCTTGGTAAACCATATGAGGCGACATAATGGTGAACGTCCATATCACTGCCACTGTGGGAAGTGTTTCTCACAATCCTCAGGCCTTAAGGCTCATCAAAAAACTCACAGTGAAACAAGATGTTTTATTTGTACCGAGTGTGGCAAACAATTCAAACATGCTCATACTCTAAAGAGGCATTTTGTTGTACATGATAGTGGAAAATTCAGATGTCACATCTGCTACAAAAATCTAAAGACTAAACAATCTCTACAAGAACACATCCAGAGGCATTTTAATATACGTAATTTTAACTGTGAAGACTGTGGTAATACATTTGTCACTTCATCTGAATTGAATCATCATAAACAGATACACAAGATAGATAAGAAGTTAAAATGTCATTTGTGTGATTACAAAACACATGGGAAAAAAAGTTTAGATGTACATCTGAAAAGGTAAACACATTTACCATGTGTTGCATGCTTTTAATGGTGAGACATTTTGAACCTTTTCTGTACGAGGCGCTTGTAGGCAATGCAACCTCAACAATCCTTCAGTGGTACGACGAGGAACGACAATTCCTTTTCGTGCCACTGGTGAAACGAGTTGGTGGCACGTATGAGGAGGAAGTCGAAAAGAGACACAAAATGAAGTTTGACTTAAAAAAATTATAACTATGGATACTGACACAGACCCGTGAGTAACCTGGGTGGACTACGGATACAACTGATACTAAGCCCACTGGTGGGTCCACGGGTATTTTTTTTCTCGTACAAAAATCAAACATTTTTGCTTATCTAGGCAAACCATTATTTAATAACGAACTACAAAATTATTTAATTTATTCCAGAGCTAATTAAACAGTTACATAAACATAGTTAAGGAATGTAGTTTTTTTGTTTTAAATTCCAATGCTCTCATAAGGAGAGTAAAACCAATGGAGTAAATGGGGAATGGGAGAAAGATTTAAAAAATCTCTAAGTACTCCAATTTGTTTTTGTGTAACTTGGAAGACTTTTTCGTTAATACTACTACTACTACTACTTCACTGGCTCGGCCACCCGAAGTAGATCTTGGCCTCCGACACGAGATAACACCACTGCTCCTTGTGCAGCCTCTTGCACGTTGATAGGCCTTAGCAGCTCGAATACGTCCCTGGCTAACATGTCTTTCCTCCAGCCGTACTTAGGGCGTTCGACCGGCCTTCTCCCGCAGGGCACTCCAACCCCACGTACGCATGCTTCATTGCTCAATCCTCCTCCATGCGTTCAACGTGGCCCAGCCAGCAGAGTTAATGGTCTTTTTCGTTAATGGTTGAAGAAAATACATTCTTTACGTTATTTTATTTATTAACTGGATCATTTTTTAATTTAACCTGACATGTTCACCTGGGTGTACTTGTCAGGAGGACCACGGGTCGCATTATTTTTCAAAATAGTAATAGATCACTGCTCGAGTGAACTGTGGGTAATAAGGTTTATGGCGGTGCCCTTGGTACACCTCAGGTGTGTGTGTGTGTCAGAACAAGTGCCCATAGTCCACCCAGGTGAACTTGTCAGGTGGAGCCCGGGTAAGGAACCAATATGATAAAAATAGAGATAAAGTCAAAAACCCGGGTGAGGAAGGCAATCGGAAATTAGCCTGGAATATTGTCATTTCGCACAAACACTTCACATTTTATCTAAGAAGAGGTTTACAAGAGGCTAATTATTTACAAAAAAGTACAAGTATAACCGACACACTCCAATAATTATTATGCAAAATCGCCATGACTTTCTATTTAACACTAGGCATGGATCACCATAATAATTATTCAATATGGATAATATTGATTTATCGACAATAGAGAATTCTCAAACAGGAAAATAAAAATTTAAAACAACAAAAAATCTAAAAAATAGTATACTTACTTATATTGACGGAAGAGTTGAATTTGGAAGAGAGCCGAGTCAAATATCCTCGATCTTGTCATCTCTAAAAGGATATCTACTTGGGCCCGCCCCAAACAACATTTAATGTCGATATACCCCCATTTTCCAAGCGATTACCACTATAAACTCACCATTTTGCTGCACAATATGGATGGCATCGTATGATGCCACCATCCGTTGCTCAACTTTGTGATTTTTTTTCAATAGCAATAGGCTATGTCAAAACATGATTCCTTCCGAATTAGAAGCCCGTTTTGCTCTAGGCATCATGACGCCTTCCGTACATAAAAGGTTAAAGAGCCGGCATTATAAAATTATTTCTTTAATTTCAGACATGCCGGTGATAAGACTTTCAAGTGTAAGCTGTGTGAAGTTTCATTTTACACACAAGCTGAAACTCGACGTCACCAGAGGGTGCACACACGTGAAAAGCCTTTCTCATGTCCAACATGCTCCCAACTATTCTCCTACAGTCCTAGTCTGAACAAACATATGTTGACAATACATGGAGTGCAGTTCAAATGGGGAGATATAAAAAATTTGAAACCAAAACCTGTAAAGTTAAATACTCAGGCAACACATGAAACATAAAAAGTTCCTGAAAATATCATGAATATCTTATTTTACTAATGGCATATTTGCAGTAGATTGTTAATGAACAATCTACTGAAAATATGCCACACAAACTGTAGTTTATTGTCTCTACTGTAGGCATTGTCCGGTCCTAGATAGATACTGTAGCCGCACACTCACAATAACAAGCACAGAACATGTAAAACAAATCCATTCTACGACTGACCATCCTGAGTATAATTTCTCTCCAAGCTTCGCTTCAACCCCACACGCTAAAGTGGCAACTCCACTCGCTAAAGTGGTGACCCCAGTCAGAACACAGAAGACCCTACTCAGAACAATCCAGAAAGAAGAAAATGGCTAACGAAGAACCAGCAGCACCAACCTCTCCAGCACAACACCTGCAAGAAGTCTCCACGGTAGCTTCAGTTTCGTCATCAACCCAGCAAGAAAAGCACGTCGATATGCAGTTCCTTGCCGACGAAATAAGAAAACTCCATTTAGAAATTGCAGAACTCCGAGCATTTAGAAACAACTACTCGTACCCTCGCCCACCACCACAGGCACGCTATCACTACGCATAACAACATCCACATCGAAATGCAAGAGAAAGAAATACCAGCCGTTCGCCGTCTCCGTCTCGCAACCGCGACGGACCATCCCGTTCTCGCTCTGCCACGCCATCACCGTTTTGCTACTATCATCGTCGCTTTGGGAAAAATGCAAAACGCTGCACAACACCATGTACTTTCAACAATGAAGAAACTTCGGAAAATTAGCAAACACGTTGGCAGAGGCGGAACCCAACGTCGTCGGAACAAAGTCATACCGCCTATTCGTCAGCGACAAAAGCTCCAGATTATCGTTTTTAATCGACACCGGCGCCAACATCTCCGTTCTGCCGAAGCGAAAAGGAACATCTGCGAAACCTCTTCCATTCACTCTGTACGCCGCCAATAGCACCATCATACCAACCTACGATGAAAAAACAATGACATTGGACCTCAACCTACGAAGACCTTATAAATGGCGTTTCATCGTGGCCGACGTTACAAAACCGATAATCGGAGCAGACTTCCTTAAACATCACAACCTACTAGTTGATTTGAAGAACCGAAGACTTATAGACAACACAACGAAGCTCGGTACCGACACCAGTGGGCGTTACACCGACATACCTACAGTACGCAGCATCGACGTCCAACAATCGTACCACAACATACTATCAGAGTACCCCGGTATCGCTCGCCTCACTTCAATGAAACTCAACCCCAAACTCCGAGTAGAACATTTCATCGAAACAGGTCAACCTATTCACTGCCGCGCTCGACCTATTCCACCACTTCGCTACGATCAAGTCAAAATCGAGTTCGAAAATATGATCAGTCAAGGGCTATGCAGACCAAGCAAAAGTCCTTGGGCAAGCCCACTTCATATCGTACCGAAGAAAAATGGTGACCTACGAGTCTGCGGAGATTACAGACGTCTTAATGCAGTCACGAAACCCGATCGCTACCCAATACCACGCATAAGGGATTTCACACATCAACTCACTGGGAAAACAATATTCAGTACAATTGACCTCAACCGGGCGTATCAACAATTAGCAGTACGTGACGAGGACATTGAGAAAACAGCAATCATCACCCCGATGGGACTGTTCGAATTTCCACGAATGTGCCCAGGTCTCAAGAACGCAGGTCAAACCTTCCAACGGTACATCCATGAAGTTTGTAACGGTACAGAATGAATGGTATCCGTCCGTTAGTAAGGAATGCATGGGAGTAGCACTAAAATAAATATTAATGCGTAGCACCATTAATAATAAGCATGAAAAGGGAATAATAAACTAGTTCAGAATAATGGTCAGTGGTCTAGCGCTTTATCTTTAGTTTGAATTTCGCGGGGACTGCTCTGTGTGCTCCTTGCGACATAGGCGCCGTCTAGCGTGAGTTATTTACTTGAGCTTCGTGTTAGGTTGGCAACGGGCTTTATCTTTATTTTGAATTTCGCGGGGACTGCTCTGTGTGGCCTTGTGACATAGGCGTAGGTTGGCAAGCCGGTAGACATACGGGCGGGCGCCACCTATGGTCGGAATACGGAACTTTTTATAATTTCACAAAATACAGGATTATTGGCTTAAGTGGATGATTATTGAGAGGGAATTGTTAATAGAAGGCTACATTTAGATATTCAAAGATGTAATATTGGCTATCTGACGAGATTTGGTTAGATTATGAAAAAATTTTAGAATTGCGCGGCGAAAGCGGCAATGAGCGAGCGAGAGGTTGAGAAAAAGACAGAAAGAGAGGTCGGATGATAGCTCCACGTGGCGCGACGCGAAGGCGGGGGGGATCGGGGAAACGGCTAGCGATTGGTTGAAGGGAAGAAAAGTGGGCTCGCGCGGAAAAATCTTAGGCGTGTGGCGCGAAAGTAAGATGCTTAGGAAAAGGGCGGAAAATTAGCGGGCATTGAGTTTTGGGACGTCAACGGAGCGGTCCAACTTAAGAGTGCGGTACGACTCATACGGGAAAAATAGCGTCCGAGCTTGATAGTGCGCTAAGTGATATTCGAGCTGCGATATTAATTAAGATTTGTGAAATTGAAAGTTATTAATAAAGTAAACTATTGCGATCGCAACTCGAATCCGTTAACAGAATGAAGTATTCTGGGGTACATCGGCGGAAACGAGTCACGGTGACAACAAAACCCTATGTACCTTTCAACAGACTTCGGTCTGGATGATCTTTGATTGTATTTAATAAGATCGGCGTTTTACACTATTACGCTAAACAATACACTATCTTCGACGGAGTAATGGGGGAGAGACAGTTGTCTCCCTAGTGAAAGTTGAAGATAGGTCAGACACCATTTAGCTGGAGGTAGACCCGTATGACCCAGTCCAATCTCGAGTCTATCTCCATACATACAGTGTAGTGATAGGAAAATAACACACTGAGTATACTGGCTCGACTGATAGAACATTTAGGAGTTAGTTGCTTTCAGGGGCAATGCGACTCTCACCACACACCACGAATTTAAATTAAATGAGGCTTGGCCTAGTTTGCAAGGTACACAAGAGGGACTGTTAGTTCGACAAAATATAGGCATTTTCAAGTGAGGAAAGTTGTAGGAATCTATAGGTAGGCGGATATATATATATGGTTAGTTATTAATTCAGACTAATAAGGCAGGGATAATTAAGTTACGGCGCTAAATAAAATTATGATGAAGTGATGTGGGTCCTAGCTAGGCAAGTAATCTGTTACCGCAGGCCGGTAAAATTCTAATTGTTTTCCTAAAGTTGTTACCAATTAATTATTCATTTTAAATAATTAACAGAAGTATGATAATATCGTACCATCATTACTTTGGAGTACCTAAAAGTCTAGACTGGTTTTCTATTACAAGAAAAATACTAAAAAGTTATAGCAAATAAGCTTAGTCGTACTGTGATGTTTGATTTCTAACACTGATATGACCAAACAGGCATTTGTTAGCTTTCCCTGGGATGCAATACGATCTCACATGGCTATACTCTTCAAAGTATGGAAAATTTTACATCCGATACCTTAGCAAAAATAAGCTGATACAAACTGAACAACTAAAACCAGTTTAGAACCTAGGATAAGTCGTTGAAAGAAGACATTGCAAGCTATGAGCTTCTAATAATCTGAAACATAGAAATAATTGATTGATAACAACCAGCTAATTAGCCTGACAATGGTCTACTAATACCATTTGAATAGACCTCTTAAGATATGTAAGTACTTACTTCTAATAATATGAAACATAGAAATATTTGATGGGAACAATCTAATCAATCAGACTAATACCTAGTACAGTCTAATTTATATCTATTAAGGGAGTAAAGATAACTTCTAAATGTAATTGATTTAATGATTAACAGGGATAATTAACTAACTAATTTACTACCCACTAAAAGTATACAGACTGATTTAGTAGTCTATCAAATTAACCACTCAGTCTGAGGGACAGAGGGTGGAAGTTAATGGAAAAATAATTAACTACATTCGCTCCCTAAAAGTCAGGGATGTTGAATGAATTAAACATCTTTCAATAAACTTGAGATGTACTTACACTTTATAAGATTTGTATAATGAACACTAAGAGTAACCCAAAGTAATTTACTTCAAATGATAGTATTCTATTTCAGTTCACTTCCTAAAGTCAAGGATATTGAATGAATTAAACATCCTTTAATAAACTTAAGATGTAATAATCTGCCAATGCAGCAATCCAATGTAGTTATATTGGAACTTTACAAGACCTGTATAATAAATACTAAGAGTAAATAAAAGTAGTTTTACCTGAATTAATAGCATTCTACTTTAGCCACCGCCTGAAGTGGCGTTTGATTAAATTATCCACCCTTTACGGAACTGAATATAAGTTATTGCATTGAATAATTAAGTTCTTAATGTGAAAAGGATATTTGGATGATAGCAAGCCTTGAGATAAACTCTATTGATTTATGTGGAATAATAAGAATTTAAATTGCTAACACATAGTGCATAATGTAAAATGAAATTAAATTTGAGGAGAGATGTAAATTCTCAGTTAAAGAATTAAAGGCACAAGCTAATAATTAAAGTTAAAGCCAATGTGTCGGAACTGTAATTAAACCATGAGATGTACAGTACGCTATGGAGCGGTGGTGGGGCTCATAAATTGCACCAGGCTTCTTATGTATCATGCTACTGATAATAAATAATAATACCTACAAGCTAAGCTATCATCTGATTACCTTTGAGTGGTTACAAATCTTCCCCGCAGCTGCAGTGAAGGATTTAGGTCACAGTTCAGACGGAGTCATTGCTAGGCTACACATATTTATGTTAGGATTTATAGACTGGTAGGTAATTAGGTCAGGAGAAAATAATTTAACACAGGGATAAGCCAATTACTAAACTTTCACGAAAGAACTTGAGTTACTTAAATGCGGTTAACAACGGAGGGTTCACTAGACGATCTGGCCAAAATAGTAGTTATTATAATATTACATTGCTTGACTGAAATTCACTGCAAATAGAATTAAGCTATGCTAAGGTTCCATCTTCATACAAACGCTACACACTCTACAAAACTCCAGACACAACCATTAGATTGTAGATAAATTAGGTTAATTAGTTTTAAGAATTAGATAATAATTTAAGTTAAGGTAAAGCGGCGAGGATGTGTGTATGTATTATAAGCTAGCTAGGCATATAGGTGTGAAAGGCATTAGATTTAGGTTTAGATTTAGGTGTAGCAAATTTATAATGTTGTGGGGAGGTTACAATTTGGTAAGCCATGACCAGGATTAGAAAGTTAAGTTATAAATTATCATTAATATAGTTGTATTGGATTTCAGTCAAGCGGTAATACTTTAATTTAGAAGTGGGATTTTTCCCACAAATTGTTGTCGTGTTGCGATGTGTGAGTTTAGAATTGGCTTAATAGGGAATAATTCAATGAAGATTAATTAATTCAGAGATATTGAAGAATTATAATTTGACACTTTTCACAATAAACGTTGTTATCTTCTAAAGTTGATTCATACACTTTGTATTACGGGCTCTTGATAGTGGGTGAATTATAATTTGACACTTTTCACAATAAACGTTGTTATCTTCTAAAGTTGATTCATACACTTTGTATTACGGGTTCGACCAATATTGTAGACAGTCGCAATGAGAGCTGGAGCTAAATTTTGTTGTACGAAATCTGTAACAAAAAGATTCTCAGGTTAGGTTAAAGGTCAAAGGAGGAGATAAAGCTACAAAACAATAGCGTAATGAGTATTATTTGAAATACAATACCTTTCAGTTATTATCTTTTTCTTCTTTATTTAATGGCGGATTTCGCCAGCATCAGGTACCGTGCGTTGTTGGTTTTCCAAAGTTTAATGAGTGAACAAAGTACTTAGATATAGTCAATAACCAAACTATTCCGGGGGTCTGGAGTATTAAATTTTAAAATTGTTGAGTTATCTGTGAATACTGAAACCTTTAGTAATTGTTTCCTTGAATACTGAAACCAGGTATCCAATTTTTGTTGTTGACGTTAGGAGCTATGGTAACTGTAGTTTTGTTTCTATTCCTGGTGATAGATTTCATATAGGCATAGGCAACTGGTTCATACAGCCTTGTGTTGAGTTATTTTTAGGATCGTAAAAAGTCGATAGGGTGACATAGTTCAACATTTATTGATTTAGAAAGATTTGTAGAATAGGGGGCGGTTTAATTATTATTGCTGTCGGATGGAAAGGCAAGGGGGCGAGATTGGACAGAATTAACCAACTAAATTATTGCAGGATTCAATTTATATTATAGGACGGCGATATGCTGTACAATATTATAAAGTTATGACGCTAACAGCATAATATAAAACTAATAATAATTATATTTTGACTAATAATCGTTGAGCGATTGCGGTTTTTAGTTGATGTGCTATTCCACGTATTATATTTTATTTTGTTGGTTATGTTAAAAAAAATATATAATAATGTACTTGAGTCTCACGTCTGAAATCCATAGAGTAGTTTAGGCTAGTCAAGGACTATAACGTTCTTTGTCTATGGTTGGACCATAGAGACAAATGATTTAGCGAGACCATAAACAATCTAGAATTAGGAATGATTATAAAACATGACGTCATAAAACCAATCGGAGAGGAAACTTCCATAACGCGTAATCATGTGATTTTGTTATAGCAAGTGGAATCACCTGTTATTTTCCATACCTGTTATTTTTAATACCTGCGATTTTTACATTGAAAGAGATTTTCCTAATACTTATCACGTAGTAGATTAGAATGCAATGACATGGGAAATGCCGCTTCATTTTGTTAGTTCGCTAAAATCCTAGGAAAAGTAACATAAAATAGTATTACGGTTCAAAATACACGCGTTGATGAGGAATCGCGATTATAAGTAATAACAAGTAGCAGGTATGTCATGTAGGGGATAGAATCATATGACTATTCATTGCTAGTAGGAATTTTGGTTTAAAAGCAACGTAGTTTGGGATGCATAATGTAAACGGATAAATACGTCTAGTAGGCGATAAAAGTCGTTACCGTCTGGAAACAACTATCTAATATCTACTCTATTGTGGGGAGGTTACCTATTAGCGAGGCTAGATGGCGTTGGGTTACCAATAAAAGATTTTATTTTGGATGATGGTAAAAGGGTGCTGTCTAATAATAATATGTATAATTGAAATACTCTTGCAGCGTTGTAAGTAGTCGTTACCGGTAATCATTGCTTCTTACCGTATAGTTGAAATCGTGATAAATAGTTAATTATGAAGATTTATAAAGGATTATTATTAGCTTAAGATGAGGTTAACGTACGCAGAGGTAAAGCTCGCTGGGCACAGCTTACTATACCTACTTACCTAATATTATCAGTTGTGAGTTACCTAGAGATATCTAAGTCGGGAGAGCGGTGAAAAGAAAAGACTTTACTACATGACTAATTAGTTAGGATAGGTAGAGATAGATAAATCATTAAATTCACTGGGTTGGATTAGCCTATTAAGAAGGGTACCTTGCACAATTGTCTATCTCCGTTGAACGATTAAGATGAAATATTTCTCGAGGATACCTAAGATTGACGGATGATGGATAATTGTGGAAGGTAGATATTAATTGAGCTTGGGAGCAAAATAGGGGTCGAAAGAAAAATACAATAGTAAAGAAAGAATAATAAATTGAAAAAAAAATAATAGTAGAAAAAAAAAAATAGTTGACTGGCTTGAAGTCGAGATTTAACTGCAAAATTAACGAGTTATAGCACTGTTATGCTATAGGGATAACAATAGCGTATGTTATCACATCAATTATAAAGGCGAGTTGCGGGCGGATGTCACGTCATAATCAATAGTTAACTCGTTTTATTATTTTAAAAGTTAACGCAAGCTACTTATAAAACAGTGATCGATTTTATATACCACAATTTTAAGTTGTAGGATAAATTTAAACTCATAGTCCGCAGAAACATTCAAGCCGGAAATAAAGCGATGATATTGCGAGCTGAGAATAAATTTCTTAGTGTAAACTTTATTAATAAGTAAATCCCTGATATTGCGTTATCGAGATTACAATACAAAATTAACTATCACAATTCGAATCATCCAAAGTAATTATTTAGATGTTGTCTCGCGTCGACAGGTACAAATTTTAATTTAGATGGGTAAACGTAAAGACATTAGAACTGAAATGGGTTTCGGATGTGTGACGTTCTTAGGACACGTACTGTTTAGTAGCATAATTTAAATTTAGTAAAATCGGCCGTATTGGACATATTTCGTTTGGCGGATATATATATTTAATCGAGATTATTGTGGAGGTAGCCATAGTTCAAAGTTTACTAAACCCGACCTAGAGTCATAGCCTATCTTTATATGTCAGAAGAAAATAATAAATTTATAAGTAGTAGATTTTAAAGTCAATAGTAAATTTATTTTCCCGAGGTGCGACCTGAAACCTAGTTCGCACTAGGCCATTCAAATACTTTAACCGGTAATGTTGATTATAATAAATAAAGATGTTCGGGATTTATAATAATATTCTAATACTGCTATATTAAAATTGTTATTATGAAATTAAATAAGTTTGCTTAACAATTGGCAAATAATTATTAACTCAAGAATTTGTTTAGTACAAAGTAAATGTCTACAGGTTTAGAAATGATAGGACGAACGAAACGCGGTTTTGACTTGTGGGAAGGTCAGCGCAGACTGTCAAAGCGGTATTATCTTGTTTTGGTTATTTATTATATTAATATGAATTGCTAGAATTCTTAAATAATCTAGATTATTGGCATCTAATATGTACGTGATGAAATTGTAGATGATTAAAATTAGTGCTAAGGTAGGTTATTGTCGAAATTATGGCACAACCTTAAAATTGTTAGTTAATGTGAACTGCATGTTGCATCTAGATTGTTTTATACAAACTAATTGATTGGGAGTTTTCACATATGTAGGCCGGGACATTGAGTTGATGAAATAGTGTTATCAAAATATTATTCATCACGGAAAGATAAAGATATTTTATTTGCAAGTGTGAATACAAAAGTTTACTTCGGTTAGTATTATTCGGTTCTAGTCTAGTTTTGTGGTAGCGTTTTACCTAGGGTTGTTCTAAATTATAAGTAATTAAATATTAATTGTCTGTTGCTGTCTTCTACGTTAGAGAAGGAACGGAGAAAGATAAGGGGGACTCATTTTGTTATAGTCAGCTGTATGATAGATAATCCTCCTAGTAAATATTTCTTGTGATTGCGGTAGCAACATAGAGTGTTTATAGGATGTTTTGTTCATTAACTAATTATCTTCACCGCAGCTGTGGATAGGGATGGCTAAAGTATGTGAACAGGGGTGGAGAAGATAGGTCATTATAAATTAAAATAAATACTTGAATTGCAATATGCCTGACTAAATAGTGCGAAGAGATGGAGTAACTATGTTAGAGAAATTCTCTATTGCATAATATTCGAACTTTTGACATTTTCAATTGTAACTTTAGAATTTTGATTAGAGTATTTAACTAAGCGGGTCCAACGAAGAAGGCATGCTGAAAGCGAGGTCTTTGGTCGTCTATGCACACAATAAAATTATAGATGACACAAGGGAGCATTCTTAATTGGCACTGTTAAATTAGTAAAAGTAGCTTGTTTAGGGTGTTCGAATATTTTTAGTCGCACTGGGCACAAATAGAACTTAGTTAAGCGTGTAGGGTTTGTTTGATTTACCTGGTGAAGTAATTGAATCGAAGTTTCGGAACTGTGCTGTAGAAGTGGGAATTACTCAGCACACAATAAAATTAAGTGGTTTCCATTTAGCTTCATTTCCTAAACTAGCCTTTCTTAAAGTTGCGGAAATTCTGCTGTAAGGTGGTTCCTTTGGGGGCGTCTTGTGAAGTCTAAATCAGGACAATTATACTTGACTAACCTATAGAGAGATAATGTCTTAGGCTGCAGAAACAGAGGCCATTGATGGCATTTCATTTTGGCGTGGTCAGGGGATCTCGTGTTGCTGGGGAATTTTACCATCTGGACGGAAGGCTGAAAAGTAAAGTAGAATGCATAATGAGTAACCAATTAGAGTTACAAACATTCGGGAGATTACCATCTTAATAATGTGTCTTGTGCGAGTGTAAAATTAAAATCATCTAATAAAAAAAAAAAAAAAAGAAACTAGCACTATTGAATCACGCAGTTTGGAATTCAGTAAATACGAGAAGGAACTTACGATATTAATTACCATGGATACTAAGACGAAGTGTCACCTTTAATGACTTATTATTTACCGATTTGACCGTTATTAGTTATATAAAAGGTAGGAAGTTAAGTAGAGTTGTGGGGGCGGATAAGATAGTTACCGGTCTGTTTATTTTAATAGGAAAATGATATTTTTCAAAGGTATAGGAAAGTAAGGGGATATTGACGTATTATATATTAGCAAATGAGACTAAATGTTGTCTTTCGTACATAGTAATAACTAGGGATGAGACATAGTTACTAGATAGGTTTTAGCATAAGTATTTGCTTATACACATAAGCTCAGTACTTGTCAATTAGTATACAACGTCCAACGCGTACCGGGGTATTAACAAGTACTTATCGATGACGCATACATTGACAGTTAGATATACATAGCACACAAACTTCTAATAGATCTGAACTACGGGGTAGCTAGTTCAAAACTCAAGGACGTGTTTCGAGATGCGTACCCCCTTAGAGTGAATGAGTTTTCCCTAAGTATTTACGATCGACAACCTTATTGTAAGGCGTTAAGACCTCTATTTGTATGCACGGTGAGTGGGTGTCACTGCGTACCGGACGGAAGCGAGTCTAGTATTCTATCTCGGTTATTTGTAGGATTAGACATTAGATGTATCTCATCTAAAATAAAGTTATAACTCTTGGGCGATGATGGTATGCCTACTGGTTTTGGTTGATATGGGGGTTTGGTTAAGATTTCTTATCCGCGGAGAGGAAAATAGGTTTCCGTTAAAAGAAGTAGCTAATTAGGAATTGTGGAGGACGCGGGTTCGATTCCTGCCTGAGGTAGACAATTGTTCCGACGTTTCGTTATCTTAGGTAATTATATAAGCTAAGATGAGATTGGTAGCGTTGAAGTATGAGGAAAGTTTTAATTCAAATTATTAATAATTATTCATTAACCTAGTTGGAACTAAAAGACCATGACGGCGAAGTGGTTGATGCTTCACCCACGAAAGATCCCAGGTTCGATCCCTAGGTTGCAACATTTAGATGCGAAACAAGTTGTAAGAAGAGACGTAAGTTAAAAGAAGGCCATGATGACAGATGTACTTGAAATTATTCTAGGAAAATAATTTAAAGAATAGAATAATTGAATGGTTCGGAAGATGTTATAAACTTACGTCGGAATCGTCATAGAGTTGAAGAGTTTTCGCTAGGGGGCGTTACTAGACAGCGCAAGAGACTGTTATATTGATTTAAATTATATTAAGATTTGTTGTTATGATGGTAAACAAAAGGCAAATCATTATTCGGAGGTTGTGTATGATTAAAGAAATGGTAGATGTCTAAGTTATTGGGAAATATTTACCGAGACTAAGTTTACTGGGATTTCGTTTCGAACACGAGAACTGGGTATGCGATTATGATTTTGTGTCAGTTGAATAGAATGAGGGGTGTGGGCTATTTTGCAATAAGAAAGCTTATGGAGGAAGGAGTCATTAGGGATTTGGGGAGGAACTATAAATAGTAGGAATATCTTTGAGGGCTAGGATGACAATGAGGTTGGCAAGGAAGGAGGTGCTATTTTGTACTTAATTAAGTACAGGGTTTAGATATAATTCGCCGCAGATAAGAGTGGTACTTTATCTGCTTAAATTCTATCGGGGGCGGCTGTAACGGTACAGAATGAATGGTATCCGTCCGTTAGTAAGGAATGCATGGGAGTAGCACTAAAATAAATATTAATGCGTAGCACCATTAATAATAAGCATGAAAAGGGAATAATAAACTAGTTCAGAATAATGGTCAGTGGTCTAGCGCTTTATCTTTAGTTTGAATTTCGCGGGGACTGCTCTGTGTGCTCCTTGCGACATAGGCGCCGTCTAGCGTGAGTTATTTACTTGAGCTTCGTGTTAGGTTGGCAACGGGCTTTATCTTTATTTTGAATTTCGCGGGGACTGCTCTGTGTGGCCTTGTGACATAGGCGTAGGTTGGCAAGCCGGTAGACATACGGGCGGGCGCCACCTATGGTCGGAATACGGAACTTTTTATAATTTCACAAAATACAGGATTATTGGCTTAAGTGGATGATTATTGAGAGGGAATTGTTAATAGAAGGCTACATTTAGATATTCAAAGATGTAATATTGGCTATCTGACGAGATTTGGTTAGATTATGAAAAAATTTTAGAATTGCGCGGCGAAAGCGGCAATGAGCGAGCGAGAGGTTGAGAAAAAGACAGAAAGAGAGGTCGGATGATAGCTCCACGTGGCGCGACGCGAAGGCGGGGGGGATCGGGGAAACGGCTAGCGATTGGTTGAAGGGAAGAAAAGTGGGCTCGCGCGGAAAAATCTTAGGCGTGTGGCGCGAAAGTAAGATGCTTAGGAAAAGGGCGGAAAATTAGCGGGCATTGAGTTTTGGGACGTCAACGGAGCGGTCCAACTTAAGAGTGCGGTACGACTCATACGGGAAAAATAGCGTCCGAGCTTGATAGTGCGCTAAGTGATATTCGAGCTGCGATATTAATTAAGATTTGTGAAATTGAAAGTTATTAATAAAGTAAACTATTGCGATCGCAACTCGAATCCGTTAACAGAATGAAGTATTCTGGGGTACATCGGCGGAAACGAGTCACGGTGACAACAAAACCCTATGTACCTTTCAACAGACTTCGGTCTGGATGATCTTTGATTGTATTTAATAAGATCGGCGTTTTACACTATTACGCTAAACAATACACTATCTTCGACGGAGTAATGGGGGAGAGACAGTTGTCTCCCTAGTGAAAGTTGAAGATAGGTCAGACACCATTTAGCTGGAGGTAGACCCGTATGACCCAGTCCAATCTCGAGTCTATCTCCATACATACAGTGTAGTGATAGGAAAATAACACACTGAGTATACTGGCTCGACTGATAGAACATTTAGGAGTTAGTTGCTTTCAGGGGCAATGCGACTCTCACCACACACCACGAATTTAAATTAAATGAGGCTTGGCCTAGTTTGCAAGGTACACAAGAGGGACTGTTAGTTCGACAAAATATAGGCATTTTCAAGTGAGGAAAGTTGTAGGAATCTATAGGTAGGCGGATATATATATATGGTTAGTTATTAATTCAGACTAATAAGGCAGGGATAATTAAGTTACGGCGCTAAATAAAATTATGATGAAGTGATGTGGGTCCTAGCTAGGCAAGTAATCTGTTACCGCAGGCCGGTAAAATTCTAATTGTTTTCCTAAAGTTGTTACCAATTAATTATTCATTTTAAATAATTAACAGAAGTATGATAATATCGTACCATCATTACTTTGGAGTACCTAAAAGTCTAGACTGGTTTTCTATTACAAGAAAAATACTAAAAAGTTATAGCAAATAAGCTTAGTCGTACTGTGATGTTTGATTTCTAACACTGATATGACCAAACAGGCATTTGTTAGCTTTCCCTGGGATGCAATACGATCTCACATGGCTATACTCTTCAAAGTATGGAAAATTTTACATCCGATACCTTAGCAAAAATAAGCTGATACAAACTGAACAACTAAAACCAGTTTAGAACCTAGGATAAGTCGTTGAAAGAAGACATTGCAAGCTATGAGCTTCTAATAATCTGAAACATAGAAATAATTGATTGATAACAACCAGCTAATTAGCCTGACAATGGTCTACTAATACCATTTGAATAGACCTCTTAAGATATGTAAGTACTTACTTCTAATAATATGAAACATAGAAATATTTGATGGGAACAATCTAATCAATCAGACTAATACCTAGTACAGTCTAATTTATATCTATTAAGGGAGTAAAGATAACTTCTAAATGTAATTGATTTAATGATTAACAGGGATAATTAACTAACTAATTTACTACCCACTAAAAGTATACAGACTGATTTAGTAGTCTATCAAATTAACCACTCAGTCTGAGGGACAGAGGGTGGAAGTTAATGGAAAAATAATTAACTACATTCGCTCCCTAAAAGTCAGGGATGTTGAATGAATTAAACATCTTTCAATAAACTTGAGATGTACTTACACTTTATAAGATTTGTATAATGAACACTAAGAGTAACCCAAAGTAATTTACTTCAAATGATAGTATTCTATTTCAGTTCACTTCCTAAAGTCAAGGATATTGAATGAATTAAACATCCTTTAATAAACTTAAGATGTAATAATCTGCCAATGCAGCAATCCAATGTAGTTATATTGGAACTTTACAAGACCTGTATAATAAATACTAAGAGTAAATAAAAGTAGTTTTACCTGAATTAATAGCATTCTACTTTAGCCACCGCCTGAAGTGGCGTTTGATTAAATTATCCACCCTTTACGGAACTGAATATAAGTTATTGCATTGAATAATTAAGTTCTTAATGTGAAAAGGATATTTGGATGATAGCAAGCCTTGAGATAAACTCTATTGATTTATGTGGAATAATAAGAATTTAAATTGCTAACACATAGTGCATAATGTAAAATGAAATTAAATTTGAGGAGAGATGTAAATTCTCAGTTAAAGAATTAAAGGCACAAGCTAATAATTAAAGTTAAAGCCAATGTGTCGGAACTGTAATTAAACCATGAGATGTACAGTACGCTATGGAGCGGTGGTGGGGCTCATAAATTGCACCAGGCTTCTTATGTATCATGCTACTGATAATAAATAATAATACCTACAAGCTAAGCTATCATCTGATTACCTTTGAGTGGTTACAAATCTTCCCCGCAGCTGCAGTGAAGGATTTAGGTCACAGTTCAGACGGAGTCATTGCTAGGCTACACATATTTATGTTAGGATTTATAGACTGGTAGGTAATTAGGTCAGGAGAAAATAATTTAACACAGGGATAAGCCAATTACTAAACTTTCACGAAAGAACTTGAGTTACTTAAATGCGGTTAACAACGGAGGGTTCACTAGACGATCTGGCCAAAATAGTAGTTATTATAATATTACATTGCTTGACTGAAATTCACTGCAAATAGAATTAAGCTATGCTAAGGTTCCATCTTCATACAAACGCTACACACTCTACAAAACTCCAGACACAACCATTAGATTGTAGATAAATTAGGTTAATTAGTTTTAAGAATTAGATAATAATTTAAGTTAAGGTAAAGCGGCGAGGATGTGTGTATGTATTATAAGCTAGCTAGGCATATAGGTGTGAAAGGCATTAGATTTAGGTTTAGATTTAGGTGTAGCAAATTTATAATGTTGTGGGGAGGTTACAAGTTCTAAGAGGGCTATACTTCGTGTTTCCTTTCATCGACGACCTACTCCTGTCATCAGAAACCCCAACTCAGCACGAAGAACACCTACGAATGGTTTTAAGCAGACTGGAAGACAATGGCATTACCATAAACCCGGTCAAATGCAACTTTGGCCAAACGCAAGTACAGTTTCTAGGATACACTGTATCACAAGAAGGCATAAAACCACCGCTGCACAAAGTCCAAGCCATCACGGAGTACCCGAAGCCAAAGAACATAGAAGAACTCAGGCGTTTTCTCAGAATGTTAAACTTTTACCGTGAACATATTCCGAACACCGCAGCCATAGAAGCACCATTAAACTCGTACCTACACAATACGAAAAAACGCGACAAGACCACCATCGAATGGAATACCGAAGCGGAGGAAGCATTTATAGACTGCAAAACAAGCATTATAAACGCTGCCTTACTCGCACACCCATCCCACGATGCGACACTCGCGTTATTTTGCGACGCTTCCGATAACGCAGCCGGCGCCGTGCTACAACAACATTACAACGACCAATGGCAACCATTAGGATACTTCTCAAAGAAATTTTCAACCGCGCAGAAGAAATACTCGACCTACGACAGAGAGCTACTAGCTATCTACATGGCAGTCAAGCATTTCAGAAAAACATTTGAAGGCCGCCACCTCATTATTTTCACCGACCACAAGCCGCTTACCTACGCTATGTCTAAAACGCAAACGGCAAACGAAACGCCGCGCCGGACTCGCCAATGTCTTTTCATAAGCGAATTCACCACAGACATACGACACATAAGTGGCAAAGAAAATGTAGTCGCCGACGCCCTCAGCCGCATAGAAACAATATCGTGCCCGGAAACAATAACCTACGCAGATATAGCCAACGCGCAAGAGCGAGACAGCAACATATCGCAACTAGCATCTCAAAACTCAAGCAACATCTCAATCAAGAAAATAACTATCCCTGACACTGATCTCGACCTATATTGTGAAACGTCTACGCCCTACGTTCGCCCGTATATACCTACAGAACATAGATGGCAAGTTTTCAACATTATTCACAACGTGAGTCATCCCGGCACCCGTACTACACGCAAGCTCGTCGCAAAGAAGTACTTTTGGCCATCAATGAACGCAGACATCGGCAAATGGACAAAAGCGTGCATTCCATGTCAAAAGAGCAAGATACAACGTCATACAGTTTCACCTATTTCATCATTCCCGCCAGCTGACAGATTCCGAAATTTGCATGTCGATATCGTTGGCCCATTATCTACTGCAGAAAACGGCCAACGTTATGTAATCACGATGATAGACAGAGCGACCCGATGGCCCGAAGCAATACCTACGGACGACATTACAGCAGACACAGTAGCGAAAGTCGTCTACCAACACTGGATCACACGCTTCGGCTGCCCAGAAACCCTTACAAGTGACCAAGGTCGACAATTCGAGAGTCAGCTGTTCACCAACCTAATGAAAGAAATGGGAATAGCGAAAACACGTACAACGCCCTATCACCCACAGGCAAACGGAATAGTCGAACGTTGGCACCGCTCACTCAAGAACGCATTACGCACAAGACTCGTCGCCGCTTCAACTACGTGGACAGATGAACTACCTACAGTTCTATTAGGCTTACGAGCAGCCTTACGCACAGACACGGCAGTCAGCGCAGCCGAACTTACCTACGGTCACCATTTGCGATTGCCAGGCGAATTTTTTACCGCAAGTACTAACATACCTACTGCGATGGATTATACCTACGTCGAAAGATTGCGCGACACTATTCAAGCAAACAAGCCGACTGCAGATTTTTCACACCACAGCAACAATAAACATATGTTTGTGCATAAAGACCTAAGTACATGCACGCACGTGTTTATCAGAACAGATGCCGTGAAAAAAGCCACTACAGCCACCATATGAAGGTCCCTACCAAGTCATGGATCGGAACAGCAAAGTTTTTACCATCAAGCTACCTCACCGTAAAGCAAACATATCCATAGACCGGTTGAAGCCCGCATACGTTTTACAAGAACAAGAACTCAACTTCGACGTACCCATACAGAAAACAGTTACCATTTTACCACCAACACCGTTACCATTACCGTTACCAAGCCGCAGCAAGACGACACAACCGGCAGATAAGCGAACCACATCCGGCCGAGTCGTCAAGCCACCTGTACGCTTCGCTTGAGGGGGAGCACTGTAGCCGCACACTCACAATAACAAGCACAGAAGATGTAAAGCAAATGCATTCTACGACTGACCATCCTGAGTATAATTTCTCTCCAAGCTTCGCTTCAACCCCACTCGCTAAAATACATTATTGTATAACTGATCCTCTGCTCTTGCCTACTGCGACTGTTATGAAAAACTCTTGCAGCTTTTGCTAGTTCTACTCAGTACCAGGTCTGCCGCCGTAGGTTTACTAACCGAGATGGCGTAAAACTTCAAAATTATTAACTTTGCTAAGTAGGTAACCAAAGTAGAGAATGCCAACTTTTTTGTGAAACTAAGCCGGCAAATAGGCATTATGTTAATACTTCTCCCTTTATGTAGTTTCACAGCAACATCAAACTGCTGGCCTGGGCCTTTATGCATGGAAGAATATGAAGAAAGGAATAAACTACTATAAACAAGACTCAATAAATTAGTTTCATTTTTATTATACCAGAGCACATTAATATTACACTGATACTATGAATAGTTTACACATGTCTTGACAAGATTGAATAAGTAATATCAGTTATCTATTCGTAAAATAGAATGAATTCGCTAATCAAAACTTTTAAATATATCATGTCAGACTGAATAAAATATATGCACTAATCATCTAAATGAATAATACTACAATATTGAATATTCTTAACATTAAAATACATAGCGAAGGATGTCATTACCGTGGTTAAAAATATTACTAATTAATTACATTGAAATTGATAGCCAGCTTTTATTAATAATTCGCCTCCTTTCGCTACATATAACTAAATTACCATTATCCACTAAATCTATATCCACTCAGCCCATCTCAATACATTAAAAATGCTTTATGAATTGTTTATAATTTAAATTAAGTCAAAATTTGCAGTTTAACTTATGAAGTACAAATAGTCTATCTTTCACATAAAATTTTTGTGAATACATAGTGATAAAATTTTCATAAAATAGGAGATTAGATTTATTTCATGTTAAATTCAGTCCTCCTCATAGTCTTCGTCGTCGGAAATATACTTGCGTTGCTTGCGTTTCCTACCGGGAGTTCCCTTGCTTTTACCTTTTAGCTTTATTTTCATTTTTACTGATCTATTTGATTCGCCATCTGATTCTTCTTCCTCTGAAATACACAAAAGAGGTTATTAATAAATTTTCTTCTAATGAGATTTCAGTTGGTAGTGGGCAGTATCACACAATGCAATAAACACAATAAAATAATAAAGAATTGGCCCACATACAGTCCCACTGCGGGGCAAAGGCCTGCATCATTGGCTTCTCACCCTGCTTGCCAAAGGGGTTGGTAACCACTGATCACAAACTCGACATTGTAAAATCCGAAACCACTTTGTCCGATCTGCGCATTGAACCCAGGAAACCTCCGTTTTTCAGACCGAACGGTCTTTCCACTGAGACGGCAGACATTAAAATTGATAACCTTAATTTTAGCTGAGTATGATTTAAAAATTACCTTTTTCATTTTCGTCAGATTCATCTGAATTCTGTCCGTTCTCGTAACGCCGGCGCACATCGATGAACACATTACGCAGGCGTACCGAGTCCTCGTAGATCAGCGACGCTTCCTCGTTGTAAGTCTGTGCATTGGCGCAAAGCGTGAAGAAATCGCGTTCGAGGTCCGTGATATCGGTATACTGTAATGTAGGTAACAAATATTTATTTATCTTTATTTTATATAGCGACTTATTCTGGCGAACAAGCTCTATTCAGAAACCAACCTTGCTATCTTCAATCCTGTTTATAATCTTTTTTATGTCTAATGGTTTCTTGATGACATCATAGTAATCGGGCAACTCTCGCCTCGAGGGCAACTTCATAAATGGCTCTGAAAGCACTCTCCCTGCTCTGAAATATTGAATATATTTTATATACTCATACATTATGCAATGCATATTTTATATTTCGACGTAATCATTTATTGATAATACTTACTCATCTGAGTACTCGATCACTTTCTTCATTATATTTCGTAAGCGTTTCTTCTGTTGATTGAGTTCCGTTTTACTTTTCTTTTTAGACGAGCTTGGCATCTCCTCATCCTCAGACTCATCTTGACGGCTGTGATGTACAATATGAAAACACATTATAATAAAACCTAGCTACATAGAACTAAGGAAAGGAGTTGGTACAATTTGTATTTTATTTTAACAATCTAATCATATTATATATAGGAGACTATTGCTGCTCAGAGAGCTTAGTGCTAGTTTTATTTACCATACGACTTGCTGCTCACTTCGTTTTTAACAAAGAGGCGCTATTTCATCGACATTCTCATTATCTTTTCCGCTAACTTTAATAAAGCTCGCACTAAGCACACGTGATACGTAAAGTTGAAATTGCCTACAGTTATTTAGTGTCAGTAGTCGGTAAGCGTCGAACACGTGATATGTAAAGTTGAAAGTGTCAGTAGTCGGTAAACGTCGAACACGTGATACATAAAGTTGAAATTGCCTACAGTTGTTTGGTGTCAGTAGTCGGTAAGCGTCGAACACGTGATACATAAAGTTGAAATTGCCTACAGTTGTTTGGTGTCAGTAGTCGGTAAGCGTCGAACACGTGATACGTAAAGCTGAAAATTGTTTAGTTGTTTAGTGTCAGTAGTCGGTAAGCGTCGAACACGTGATACGTAAAGTTAAAATTACCTACAGTTGTTTAGTGTCAGTAATCGGTAAGCGAGCTCGATGGCGCAGTGGCTAGAGCGTACAGTGGCGATCTTGCCAATTAAGCAACTTTCGTAATCCTGGGTCACTGGATGAGTGAACATCTTGAGTACCTCCGGGCTTCGGAAGGCAGGTAAAATTTTGGTCCCGGCTGTTGTCGTAAGATGGCAGTCGCTAAACCAACCCGCATTGGGCTGGCATGATGGGTTATTATGGCGCAATCTTCCCATGTGTCGTCTATGTATCCTGTGCCCAGCAGTAGGACGTTTATACGCTATGGCAGAATAACAGGGTTTGAGGGTCTCCTGCAAACAACCTTTTTGTCTCTGTTTTTTATTTGGCAAATAAAGTTACTTATTATGATGGTGGGTAAGCACTACTAAGTACTGACCGTCGCTTACGGCCCTTCTTCCGCTTCTTGTCGAGCACCTCGTCGTCGTCGTCCTCCTCCTCGTCGTCGTCGAACTCCTCGTCGATGACCTTGAGCCACTCCTTCTCGGTGAGCGAGTCGGTGTAGTCCACCTCCTTGCGTTGCCGGGAGCCGCGCCCCAGCGTCTCGTCTTCTTCCAGGTAGCTCCATCCCTGGCCCTGGACAGATTAATAAATTATCATCACCAACTGTGACACTCAAGTGTGATTTGTATCCAGACAAACTGTCAAGGTTTTTGTGATACTTACAAAATTAATATTTAGTTACCGGTTTCTTCTTTTTTAATAAAAAAAAGAAAACTACATTATAACTAATGTTTTATATTTTAGCGTTTTATTAACGCTTAAATATACTTAAGTAAAATTTTAAACACTGAAAAAAGACGACAACCTCAGGCGGGAATCGAACCACGCACCTTCCGCATTCCGTTGTTTAAAATTTTACTTAAGTATATTTAAGCATTAATAAAACGCTAAAATATAAAACATTAATCTATAAACGCAGCTTTATCTTAACCGAATGTTTAAATATTTGTAAAAATATTTCTTTCGGATCTCAGAGGTGAAAACTTCTAAGATTTGATGAAGCAATGTTGACTAAAAACATAAGCATCAAGCACTGACAAATTTCGACGGTTGAAAGCCAGACCTCGGTAGCCAAGTGGTTAAGGCAGCCGCCCGGAATGCGGAAGGTGCGTGGTTCGATTCCCGCCTGAGGTTGTCGTCTTTTTTCAGTGTTTAAAATTTTACATTATAACTATAGAAAAGAGTTTTTTTTTGTAAGTGTCAATATTTCAAGTGATTCCCATAAAGCTAAACCTATTTAAATTTATATAAATACCCACTTTTAAGTGTGTATATATTAAAATAACTAGGGATGTAACGATTCCGATACCGATATATCGGCCGATATAATCGGCAGGCCGATATATCGGCATCGCCGATTAAAATACAACCGATATCAGACAGTTCGAAAAGAGGCGCGAAACGAACGACGCGACGTTGCCACTCCGTCGGTCGTAGTTGTAGCGTATTGAGATTGAGAGAAAGACGCGGGCGGCTCGCGGCGCCTGCTACGCGGTTGACAATCGGTAGGTAGACTCGGTAGTGTTTGTTTAGCCACAGAATAATACGGTTTAGCTTTGGCTGAGCGATGTAAATGTAATGTTTCGCGCCTAATGTTTTCGTTTTGTCACCGTTATTCTTATTCCTGGATCTGTCTGTTAAGTTATTCACACAGTGTGGTGAGGACTGTTATGTTATGTGAAAAAAATGACGACGCCATTGAAACGTACAAGTTCTATCTGAAAATATTTTCAAATAAAACAGGATGATGACACAAAAGCAACTTGTTTATACTGCAATGTCATCGTTTCTCGTGGTAGTAAGGCAGTTTATTATCTACTTAACCATCGATATCGGTATCGCCGATTATTTACTACAATTATCGGTATCGGTATCGTATCGGCAGAATTATGTATCGTTACATCCCTAAAAATAACATTAAATTAAAAATAAAAGTTATTATTAATTTGACGTAATGCAATTCATCATTGAATGCATGACTGTGTTTTATTAGTATTTGAATTTATTAGTTAGTTTCACCTATTATAATGATTAGTATTGTAGTTGGACTTTGTTTATTTGTGTTGTGTGTAGAAAGTAGTTACGAAGACGTACCTTGTAATTAGGTATTTGCGGTAAGTAGATATTGTAATAAGTTGAAATTACGTATTTAGAGTAAGTAGATTTGCAAAGTAATCGGTAGAATTGTAAGATGTCGGCATTAATAGCTTTAGATTCTTCCCGGCTTTTATGATAATGTCTTAGCGCACTTTGTTAGAAAAAACAGACGAATAGCTTTAGAGTATAAGTAGTATTATTAATACTTAGTCGATTAAGTTTTGTTTAATTTACATCATATCATCATTTCACCACAAACGGCTTTTATCAAAGCCACTTCTATTATGCTTGCAAGACACTGTTTCAATATCTCAGTGCTTACACGTATAGTAAAAGTGGACTGAAGATACATCTGCCTATACAAGACTGAAGCCAGGATGCCAATCACAGATTTTCGGTAAGGACTCAAGACTGCGTGCCCGCGCTTGGAGTAGGTAAGCATTTTTTTTTGCTCCGGCTTACCTCTCTCAATATTTCACGCTTCGCCACTGATACATATTATACTTAATATATAATTATATTTTATATAAATATATATATATACAACGACAAAAACATAGTGTAAATCAGCTTAAAACTATTGGACGGAATTCAGAAAGTACTCACATGCTAAACTCTTGAAGGCAACCTTGTTGGAAGCATTTCTAACGTCAAAAGGCAGTGCATTCCAGAGTCGAATAGCAGTAAGAGTGAAAGATTTAGAAACGAAATTAGTGCTATGAGAAGGAGTTTGGAGTACCAGATTAGTGCTGGAGCGAAGATGGCGTTGGTGTGAAGCACCCAAGAACTGAAAGCGGGATTTAAGATAAACCGGGACGCGTGGATCGAAAAGGATATTAAAAAGAAGGCAAACCAACCTTAGGTTTCTACGCTCACGAATAGGGAGCCACTTAAGTTGGTTTCGAAAGTCAGAGATGTGGTCGTATTTTCGTAGACCGAAGACAAAGCGTATAGTACTGTTGAGAAGAAGATCCAATTTGTTGAGAAAGATTTGATTAATATCGGACAAACAAACATCAGCATAATCAAAACGCGGATGAACAAGAGCTCGTACGAGCACATCTCTAGTGCTGGGTGGTATAAAGTTTCTTAGTTTGTAAAGTGCGCCAAGAGTCCCATGTACTTTACGACTAATATTTTGGATTTGACCCTCCCAACCCGAGCTGCAGTCAAGGACAAGCCCAAGGTTCCTCACAGAAGTAGCGTATGGGATTGCAATGCCATTAAATGTCAGAGCCAGAGTGTTACTCAAATTGAGTTGTGAGAGCTGACGAGAACTGCCAATAATGATGGCCTGACACTTGTCTGGGTTAACAGAGATCCCAAAACTATCCGATCACGCACGTATCCTATTCAGGTTTTGGTTAAGGAGTGTTATAGCGTTGTCGAGGTTGCGCAGATCACTCTGTGCATATAACTGCAGATCGTCAGCGTACAGATGATAAGAAGAGGAAAGAATAGATGTAAGAGAATTAATAAACAAGGAGAAGAGAAGAGGTGAGAGCACGCCGCCCTGAGGTACACCAGCAGACAAGTCGGACCAGTTAGAGACTAACTGGTTGACTCGCACCGCTTGTTGGCGCCCCCGAAGATAAGAGGTGAACCACAGAAGTGCAGAGGATGAGCAGCCGTAAAGGGAGAGCAGAGAGATCAGCTTATATGACGTATTCTACTATTTTGGGGGTAAAAGTTACTCGCGTCCGTAGGTTTACCCTTGAGACCCTACACGTGACCCCTGGATGGTGCTAAATGAGTGACACTGACTGAGTGGTAGAGCCACGCTGCGTTGCAGCACGCATTGGGCCGGCTCGCCCCTATTTTTTTTTTTGAGTGTGAGTACTGTCGGTCTCAGATGACCTTTACAGGTGTCCATGTCTACAGCTTCCTCATTCGACATAGAGAAATTCTAAGCATGCCATATTTTTGTGCATAATATGTGCAATCAAACGTGTCAGTCCTAATTTTTGTGCCACCACAACTTCGTTACTAGAGTTGTTTTATGTGTGTAAGCTGGAGACACGTGTCACCAGCTCGCACACGCCCGTTAAGACAAACCAGCGAGCATAGGGTTTAAGACTATAGCCAGAAATTTTGTGCATAATTTGTGCACTAGGAACAAAAAACTAACCATCATACTCAAATACTGTTGAAACTACGATCATAAAACTGTGTGCGAGCTGGAGACACGGGTCTCTAGCTTGCACAGCTGTATCTTTGTAATTGTTTAAGCTATGGTTATGAATTATACCTCAAAATTTTGTGCCTAATTTGTGCATAAGGCACAAACATTTTCAAAACTTTAACTCAAAAGGTTTTTGAGCTACGAACCGATAAGTATGTGTAAGCTGGTGACACGTAAAACGGGCTAACACATGGTGAATTACTGTAACTGTATAAGATAGCGTTTCGTTTTAAAAATCAAATAATACGTTATAATTTGTGCAAACACGAGGCAAAATTTCAAAATTTCTGGGCCTCTTAGTTTAAAAATTATAAGCCAAAAACTGTTTTCCCGCCAAAAAATTCAAAATAATGGCTCGGAAGTGGCTAAGCGCGCCGTTGCCGTTCCGTGCGCTACACGATTGCAATCGAGTTTGAACTTAAGAGCTAGCGATATTTAGAGTCATTTTAATTTGCGCCCTCGTTTGTTTTAATTTATGTACCGAGAATTTTAGACTAGGAGCCGTTTGCTTAGATTAAAACAAAAAGGGAAGATACGGCATTAGCGTCTCGTGAGTGAGCCGCCAAAATTAGGCCTAAAGGCACAATTTCACTTCAGTCACAATTTGCCGAGCGAACAGGCTACATCGCACTATTGCGGATATTCTACTGTGTGAAAAAGAGAAAGACGCTACTCCGCAGTGGCGTCGGAATCGGTCGTACGTACTCGTCTGTTGCGAAGCGACCGAGACGTCAACGCGCTACTCGCTGACTCCCTCGCGCTGACGTTGAAACTTACCGCTTTGTCTCGCTCGCTCGATTTACACTTTATAGGTGTGCGTGTGTGAGTGTTTGCTTAAGTAGTTGAGTAGGACTATATTTTGAATGACTACAAGGAGGAGCACGCCGTATCTTCCCTTTTTGTTTTAATCTAAGGCCTTTTGTTAAAGCGATGCGCGACGCGACTAATTTAGTTTCACTATAGGTACCTAACTAACCTACCATACTTTTTATTTTAAGGCTCCAGTACTAGTGTTGTTGCAATACTGATAGTTTTACTATCGATAGTTGATCTTGAAAAATAGTCGATAGCGCGAATAGTCCTATCGAAAATATCGAAATGCTGCGATACTATCGATACTATCGATAGTATCGATGGTGAAAATTGGGTAATGCTATTGAACTTGGTCTATACTATCGATACTATCGACATACGATACTATCAATAGTATCGACACTATCTATAAACTATCGACGCGGTTCGATAATATCGATAGTTTTGCTTTAGAAACTATCGACGAATTTTAGATACTATCGAGTGAGTATTGTAATCTAATCATATGATGTGATAGATGACCTACGTAATTACCAGCTATATTATGAGCTGATAATACTTTTATGAGCAAGCAATGGTATCAAAAAATGTTTGACTATTGATGTTGAACAACTGTTACTATCGATCGATTGGTTTTTTGCAGATACTATCGATAGTATCGAAACTATTGATCTTTAGCAATAGTATTTCTTATTTTTATCAATCGATACTATTGATAGTATTGTCAAGGGTCGATAGTATGACTGATTTTCGACGTCACGATAGTATCACGATCCTACGCAACAACACTACCCAGTACACATTGGCGTATGTTGGCCCACTGCCGGCCATAGCCATTGTGTAGACGGGGTAATGGTGTAATATATAATATAATGCCGCGGGCAATTTATCGATAGTGGCGCGCAATTTACCCCCTCTACACAATGGCGATTGCCGACAATGGGCCAACATACGCCAAGTCGCCAATGTGTACTGGGTAGTGTTGTAGCGATAGCGATAGTCAATCGATAGTATCGTGATACTATCTACTATCGTAATAAATTAAAACAATCGAGAGCGCAAATTAAAATGACTCTAAATATTGCTAGCTCTTAAGTTCAAACTCGCTTGCAATCGTGTAGCGCACGGAACGGCAACGGCGCGCTTAGCCACTTCCGAGTCATTATTTTGAATTTATTGGCGGGAAAACAGTTTTTGGCTTATAATTTTTAAACTAAGAGGCCCAGAGATTTGAAATTTTGCCTCGTGTTTGCACAAATTATAACGTATTATTTGATTTTTAAAACGAAACGCTATCTTATACAGTTACAGTAATTCACCATGTGTTAGCCCGTGTTACGTGTCACCAGCTTACACATACTTTTGAGTTAAAGTTTTGAAAATTTTTGTGCCTTAAGCACAAATTAGCCACATAATTTTGAGGTATAATTCATAATCGTAGCTTAAACAATTACGAAGATACAGCTGTGCAAGCCAAAGACCCGTGTCTCCAGCTCGCACACAGTTTTATGATCGTAGTTTCAACAGTATTTGAGTAAGATAGTTAGTTTTTTTTGTTCCTAGTGCACAAATTATGCACAAAATTTCTGGCTATAGTCTAAAACCCTATCCTCACTGGTTTGTCTTAACGGGCATGTGTGAGCTGGTGACACGTGTCTCCAGCTTACACACATAAAACAACTCATAGTAACGAAGTTGTGGTGGCACAAAAATTAGGACTGACACGTTTGATTGCACATATTATGCACAAAAATATGGCATGCTTAGAATTTCTCTATGTCGAATGAGGAAGCTGTAGACATGGACACCCTTTACAGCGTTACCGGGCTTGTTTGGGGGCGGCGAGAAACTTAAAGCGTTCCTCAAGCCGTGAGTGGTCGAAATTCCCCAGAGGGATTCCGGTGGCGGATGGCATCTCGCAAGCGAGTCTCCGATCCCCCCCCGGAGCCTCTGGGGGTTCGAGCCGGTAGGGATCGGCTAAACCCGACGGCGCCTCTAGGAGGCACGGTACCTCGGCTCGGGTTTACCGTGTTTTTTTTTTTTTTTTTATAAAAGAGGGAGTCAAACGAGCAGGCGGGTCACCTGATGGAGAGTAATCACCGCCGCCCATGGACACCCGCAAAACCAGAGGTATCGCAGACGCGTTGCCGGCCTTTAAGGGAGGAATAGGTTTAAGGAAGGAATAGGAATTGAGAGGAGGGGGGGAAAGGGCCTCCGGAACCCTCACTGGTCGGACGAAACACAACAGCACCAAGTGCCATTATTTCACGCCGAATATTAGTGAGAGGGTGGTATTACGCCGGGCGAGCCGGCCCAGTGTGTGCTGCAACGCAGCGTGGCTCTACCACTCAGTTGGTGTCACTCATTTAGCACCACCCAGGGATCACGTGTAGGGTCTCAAGGGTAAACCTACGGACGCGAGCAACTTTGACCCCCAAATGTGGGGGGTACGCGAGTAACAGGTACATTATTACGAATGTACCTGTCACCGGGCGGGTCCGGCTCGCCCGGGGTAATACCACCCTCTCACTAATATCCGTGAAACTTGGTGCCCCTCCCCCCCTCACAATTCCTATTCCTTCCTTAACCCTATTCCTTTCTTAAAGGTCGGCAACGCATCTGCGACTCCTCTGGTTTTGCGGGTGTCCATGGGCGGTGGTGATTGCTCTTCATCAGGTAACCCGCCTGCTCGTTGGCTTCTTCTTTTAAATAAAAAAACCCTTATGCCCAAACTAGTGAAACAAGATAATACACAAGAACATGTAGATACTATACACTTTTAAACTTTTGCGATCCGTTATCCACATATATTTTAACAACTTAGTAAAGGCATCCTATGCCTTGCGCTACCTTTTATACCCAACGTTTCAACCGAGTTGCACGTTGAAAGTATGCCTTTACAAAGTAGTTTTGCGTTAAATCCCCTTTAAATTGTGGGAATAACGTGCTGAGCCCTTATGTTCCGTATTTGGACAAACGGCCAAATCGAGAATATGTACCAATGTCACAGAATAACTAATAGTACAACCGAACAGGTTCACTCTCTAACTAAAGTGAAGTTTAAGTATAAAAAATAGCCTACTCTTACGACTTTCACGCGAAATTGAAACTTATCGTGTGACATATTGCTGTCTCGATATCGATTTGACGTCAGGAGCGCAGGGTTTCCACACATGGATATAATCAGATTCATTGTTCTTTCTTTTATTTAGACAACCATAAATACAACAGTATCTTATACGGATTATAAGATCGTTTAGTTCGTTTTAAGCGCGACGCGGAGCGTGCGAGCCAAGCGGCAACCTACTGCCATGCCGTTACGACTTGGTTCTTCAAGAAACGAGCCTATTCCTTCCTTAAAGGCCGGCAACGCGTCTGCGATTTCTCTGGCTTTGGAATCTGGGTGTCCATGGGCGGCGGTGATTACTCTCCATCTGGTGACCCGCCTGCTCGTTTGCTTCCTTCTTTTATGAAAAAGAAAAAAAATACGCCTGCCTGGTAGGCGCGCCGGCCGAACGTACCTAAACTGCGGAGTGACACCCCCCTGCCAATGCCAAACCTACCTTATTGCAGACGACCTCGTCCTCGTCCTTGACCAGCCAGTCGGGCAGCTCGCACTCCTCGATGAGGCGCGTCTGCGTCTCCGTCTTCTTGCGCTCCAGGTCGACCTTCCTGAATATCTCCAGCTCGTCCTCGGAGCGCGCTATCATCTCGTTGATCAGATCGTCGTCGGGCAGCTCGTTCTCTTCCTGTGGAATTAAATTGGATCATGAATAATGATGAGCTCGTCACGCTGACTAAATGCAAATTGGTTAGCAAAAATGCTTGTTTGTGTTTGTGAATAAAAAGTACAACTATAACAAACAAAATCTGTATATACCTTGGTTATTATTTATGAATAATTACCGCGGCTACGCCAGAGTGTAATTCAGTCATAAATTCCCAAAGGAATGGGATACTTTCCACGACAATTTTGTCTGAATCTGTTTTATCGTGACGTGAAGACAAACTTACACACATAATATTAGTTGAAATAGATTGACAAGTTCGCATCGGTTAAATAGCCTAACGCTTAGTAAACTAACTGAAAATATGTACCTCTTCGTCGTCTCCGTCTTGATGCAGAATACTCTGGAGGAACTGCTGCCGCTCGGAACCCGTCGACTTCTGGTCGAACATACCGGCTTGAATTACCTTCTCATCCATGTTTAATTTGTACCTGCAGAAGTAATATGGTTGAGATATACATAGACATGAGCGCGCAGTACAAGACCTGACGTGCTGGAGATCCTTGGGTGAGGCCTTAGTACAACAGTGGTCTTTCGGCTGATGACGATGATTATGATGAATCTATACACCGAGATTTTTCATTGGTTTTGGAGGCAAAAACGTTAGAATACAAAAGTGTTGTACCTATTTATGAAATAATAATTGCTCGTTTAAAGCGCCTCGGTCATTGAAAATAGAGAAACATAAATAATAAGTAACAGCAAAAACTAAAAACGACAATTTAATTTTCCAATACAAAATGTTGCTAGCTATGACACATTTGATGTCTATTGTCTTTTTAAAAATAATCAATGGACACTTGGTTGTCAAATATTTATAGCTGTAGCACAGACTATTTTTAACACTGTGGCTGTAATATGAGATCCGATCTCTTTGGTCTGTTTTGTTGGAACACAAAACAGTTCTGTTTCAGAAATAAAAAGGTGGTGAGCCTTTAGTCCGTTAGTCGCTTTTACGACACCCAAGGGAAGGGAGGGTTTGGTAGTATTATTTTGATGAGTCCATCGCCGTTATATGCTGTTGGATGTATGCGCAGTCTTTAGTCCGTTAGTCGCATTTTACGACACGCAAGGAAAGAGAGGGGTTGGTAGTATTATTTTTATGAGCCCATCGCCGCTCTATGCTGTTGGATGTATGTGCAGTCTTTATTCCGTTAGTCGCCTTTTACGACACCCAAAGAAGAAAGAGGTTGGTAGTATTCATTTCATGAGCCCATAGCGCTCTATGCTGTTGGACGTATGTGCAGTCCTTGTCCGTTAGTCGCCTTTTACAACACCGAAGAGAAGAGAGGGGTTAGTAGTATTATTTAGATGAGCCCATGGCAGCTCTATGCTTTTGGATGTATGTGCAGTCTTTAGTCCGTTAGTCGCCTTTTACGACACCCAAGGGAAGAGATGGGTTGCTAGACTTACTGTCCAAGCATGAGGAATGAAAAATAGTTTTAATGCAATGCAACGCGATAGTTTTAAGTCATATTTAAAGGCGCGTTCAGAAATTTGTCTGTTTCATTGCTGTAGTATGAGGTCCGATCACGTTGGTCTGTTTTGTTGGAATACCTACAAAAAAATTCTTGTTCAGAAATAAAAAAAAAAGGGACAAAGTGTCAGTTGGTTGTTAAAAAAGGAAAATGCTGACCGAAAAATGTTGTGCTTACTAAGTTTTGACCATATTTTTCACAAATATAATGTAGGTGAGACGAAGTTCACCGGGTCATCTAGTCATAAATAAAACTCATAGTATCTCACGATCAAATAGAACTTAATAATAATAAAATACCAGTTAAATGTTATTTGTTTATTTGTCAGGAAGGCACAACAGGGTGACGTTGATCTGGGTACCAGGCCACATGGGAATCCTAGGGAATGAGATGGCCGATGCACTTGCTAGGGAGGGCTCAGAGACCCCATATATTGGTCCTGAGCCGTTTGTGGCACTAGCATCGAGTACCATCAACAAAGCCTTCAAGGACCACATCCAAAACAGGCATAAAACCGAATGGAAAGAGCTACCCTGCATAAGACACTCAAAATCCTTCATAGGCGAAGGCGCCCTAGGAAGGAGTAAGATCATATGCGGAGGTAGCAGATGGCAGGCCCGATTAATCACCGGTGCCCTGACTGGGCACTATGCCACTAAACAAATGCTCCACAAAATGCAACTAGCAACAGACAACCTGTGCAGGGCATGTGGAGAGGAAACGGAGTTCATGCAGCACCTACTGTGTAACTGCGACTCTTTTGCCAGAAAAAGAATGAATCTTCTGCGATTGGCCTACCCGAAACCAGAAGATTTTAGGCTCTTCGCTCTCAAGAACATTGCCAAGCTTATGGCAATTGTCTTCACTGAGGAGGCAGAGTGATGGGACGGGGTTGCACAAAAGATCTTAATGGGTCGACGTGCTGCTGCGAGAGGGAGACCTCTGCAGGCCCCACTAGATAAGATAAGATTTGTCAGGAATTACTAAGGTACGTAAACATTTGGTTAAACATTTCTAGATTAAATTGTACTGAAAAGCTCAGCATGCAGTAGTGTATAAAGTTAACAAAAACAATTTACACGCAAATGAGAATTAAATCTAAGACAGCGAAACGGCAAACATAAGCCCGTCATCTTGAGTTCAATTCCCAGGTCAGGATTATTCAATGCATAGCCCCGCCCAGGTTTGTTATCATCAACCCACATTTGGAAATCATGGTATACCAGTACATATTACATCTACCGGAGTGTTCTGAAGAACTTTTTTTTATCTAATTTCGCCCTCTCCTTTCCGCTCCCAGACTACACGTGCTAGTCTTAGGAACCACTATGATACTGTACAGACTATCAGTACTCGTACCAAAAAATTTGCCAAGTCATTTCTGTGTAAGACCATTCGGCTTTGGAATTCTTTGCCGGCGCATGTGTTTCCCACCTTTTATAGTCCTGGATCTTTTAAGCGGGGCGTGAAACGGCATTTAGCAGGCCGTCATGAATAGGTGCGCTTGTTACCGTGCTTATTCCACGGTAGGGAGCGCTCTCATTATTTTGGACTGCATCGGCTGCTTACCATCAGGATGCGGTCACTATGATGAGTCAATATAAAAAAACATCCCACTTTAACCCAGGCGACATAAATTGCGCGTGAATAATGTAGGGGTAATAAAATAAGTATATCGGTTACGGACCTGGCAGCGGCGAGGATCCTCTCCTCCACCGAGTTGACGGTCATGAGCCTCAGCACGCGCACTTCGTTACGCTGGCCTATACGATGCGCACGATCTTGCGCTTGGAGATCCTATGAAACAATATAACACAATATTTAGGACCTATATTCCTAACTAAATCCACCAACCTCAACTAACCTAAGGCATGCATTGTAGGTTATAGCCATCTCCCTATGGATATTGGGTCCCTTTATTTTAATAATTACATTCATCTTGAATTTTGTACAGTATTCAACGACCTGGAAAAGAGGAGGCTTATACTAAGCAGTGGGTAGATATAAACTGATTAGGTAGATAGATTCAACGACGTCATATTTCACTTTATTTTTCGTTTTTGCTAGAGTACGGCATATTTTGCATGAATTATAAGGTAGGTACTGCTCGCGCAGTATGACGTCACTTACTGCTCTCAACAACCAATATCTCAGAAACTACTTAACTCTTCAAGGATCATATTTCAAGGATCTCAAATATCAAAGTGTCTTCAATGATCGCCGCCGATAGCGTAAACAAAAGATAACGCGACCCACTTCACCAAAAATTTTTATAAAAACATAAGTAGACCACTTAGCTACATTCTGTAAAAAGCACGTTGACTATGAATACTTTTGCTTTCCATTGGTGTGCAAATTAGATTGTAAAAACAAATAATAAATACTTTTTTAATTTTCATTTAATTAATTTCAGCTTGGAACTTTGTTCTTACGTATTTCGTTGAGTTACTTTTTTAAAAATGTCCTAGAAAGTACAATTTATCAGATAAAAGAGAACTTATCGAAAGTCTAATAGAAAAAACAATAATAAATCATATTTGTAATGACCACTTGAAAAATCTCAATTTTTCTAGATGTAAATGTCACTCCAAGATAGCATCCGTTTTGTTTCTGTTTGTTGGTACTACTTACAAATATGTCTATATTAACGATGAACTAAACTTGTCCATACGAAAATATAACGTATCGGAAGGTATAAGAGAATAAAGTCGCCCGAACGGGCGCGGCCGCCGGCGGTCTTAAGATCCTTGAAGGAATTTTCCTTCTAGAAGCCGCGACCGTCGGCGGTCTTATGATCCTTGAAGGGTTCCAATAACAAAATTAAATAACCAACACATCCGATGCGACCTGCCCCCTTACTCTTGAAACCGATCGCTATTGGATCGGATTGGTATTGTGAATTGTCGTATTTTTAAGTTACGACACCAGCGCTAATTTGGAATAATATTGGACGAACTAAATGGCATTGAGTTTTGTATTTTTTTCACTCAATATCCACGCAATATGAATCCATATTAGCTCTGGTGTCGTAACTTAGGAGTACGAAAATTCATAATACCAATCCGATTCAATAGCGATCAGTTTCAAGAGTAAGGGGGCTGATGTAACGGTGTCGCGTAGCGGTGAAAGAATACTACCACCGCCTGTCTTCCCTTGGGTGCCGTAAAAGGCGACTAACGGGCTAAAGACTTGCACATACATCCAACAGCGTGGAGCCATGATGGGCTCACCACTTGTCACACTGAGCACATGTGCAGTCGCTATTTGGTGAAAAGTGGACTACGGCAGAGGACTGCTTTTGCGGTCCTCATTGCATAGTCTCTGACTAGCCCTTCGGGGATAATAGTCGTGATTATATCACACACTTACTAAAATATCGACCTAACTTAAAATTTTCATATGTCAAAACTAAGCTGTAATCGCCGTTATTTAGAGTCGATATTTCAGTGTATGAAAATTTCGAGTTCAGGTTATATTTTACTAAGAATGCGATTATGTATGTACCTGATGCGGATTCCAGTCGGAGTCGAATATGATGACGGTGTCGGCGCTCTGCAGGTTGAGGCCGAGCCCGCCGGCGCGCGTGGACAGCAGGAACATGAAGTACTCGGAGCCGGGGTCGTTGAACTTCTTCAGCAGCTCGCCGCGGTCCTCGGCCTTCGTCATGCCGTCCAGTCTAAGGAGTGATTCGGCGTCAGTTTATCTTATCTTAGTGGGGCCTAATTATATTTATATTTTCCGTTTTGTATGTGTAACTTTGGCATTATTGGCATCAATTCATCAATGACATGGACAAGACAGACATAGTAGTGACACAGTGTTAAGAACTTACAGTGGTCCAACGCCTTTGAAGTTGCGCGAAATGCCGCCATCGTCTAGACTAGACATTCGTCATTGTCGCAGGGTTGTCACATATTTTTTTTTTAGTTTATTTCATATTTTGCTTATTGGTAGGTACGTTCATGTAATAATTTTATATTGACAAAGTATTGTATTATTATTAGAGGTTAAATTACTCAGTTTAATAATTAGTAATGTTATAAATTAAACAAATACTTACTTTTGTAATATTTGATTATTTGCGTTAAAAAACGCTCTAATAAACTCAAAGATAACGAAACGTTGAAAAAATATCTACCTCAGGCGGGAATCGAACCTGTCGAATCGAAAAATGGTTTTATTTCTACTTTCTTGGGGTTTTAAAAAAACGGGCTCAAGATTGAAAAAACAAATACTTAGTTACAATTTGTAAATATTATTATGCATCAATCAGTTAGCTCATTTCATTTTGAACACGTAGAGTTATGATAATAATATGATACATGCATATTCACTTCCTAACTTTTGAGGTATTACTCACAACGTAACCCGACACAAAAAACTCTGACTACCTGCGGAGAGGGGGGGGGGGGGGGGGGGGGCTGACACTTTGCGCCATATTGGTTTGTAAAACCATGGAAATGATACTCATAATTATTTTACAAAAAAGGTCACGTCCGCCATCTTGGATATCGAAATAGATTTTGTATTCGAAATCGGCACCCCTGAAAAAATGGAAATGATACCCATATTGATTTTACATAAAAAAAGTCACGTTAGCCATCTTGGATCTCGAAATAGATGTTGTATTCTACATCGGCATCCCAATAAACTATGGAAATGATACCCATATTGATTTTACATTAAAAAATCATGTTCAAAGTCAAAGTCAAAGTCAAAATATGTTTATTCAATAAACTCAATTAATAAGTACTTTGAATCGTCCAAATCTTTTTTAACCTACCACCCATTCAGGACATAATTTTTTAACTGTGGCAAAGAATGGGCGCAAGAAACCACAGCGCACAAAAGCAACGACATTTACAAACAAAAAAAAGAGTATGTCGTTACCAGGTCAATACAAAATATGAATTTAAAAATAAAAAAAAATGATGAAATACAAAATTACAATACATACAATGTAGTATCAATTAAATAAAGACAATTAGAAATAGCTGTTGGAGTGCTTGGAGCATTTCAGATCCAAGCTGTTTTGTCTTCTGTGTAATCTGACACTTTATAATAAGCTTTTTTATAAAGCTTTTCTTTGATTTTGATTTTAAATTTATTAAGATCTAATTTCTGAATATCATTTAGTACTTTGTTGTAAAATCTTACACACAGACCCCTAAAAGAATTATTTATTTTATGGAGCCTAGTATAAGGTACTGCTAATTTGTTCTTACTTCTAGTGTTTACATTGTGAATATCACTGTTTTTTGAAAACATTCCAGTATTTTTATGAACATAAATCAAATTTTCATAAATGTATTGTGATGCAACTGTCATTATATTTATATTCTTAAATCTCTCTCTGAGAGAGTCGCCAGCCTTTAGGTTATAGATTGCTCGAATAGCCCTCTTCTGAAGCACAAAGATAGTTTGAATGTCGGCAGCATTTCCCCACAGTAAAATGCCGTACGACATTACACTATGAAAGTAACTGAAATAAACTAATCTGGATGTATCAACGTCAGTTAACTGACGGATCTTCATTACTGCATAAGCCGCAGAGCTAAGTCTATTCGACAATTTAGCTATATGTGGGCCCCACTGAAGCTTGGCATCTAACGTGGTGCCTAGAAACACAGTGGTGTCCACAGGATTCACATTCTTATCTTTAATTTGTACACTAGTTGTTACTTGCTTAACATTAGGCAATACAAATCTTACACATTTGGTTTTTCCCTCGTTTAATAGCAATTTATTCACACTAAACCAGTGAACAATCTTTGAGATCGCATTATTCACATCGTCATAAGTTCGCCATCTTGGATCTTGAAATAGATGTTGTATTCCAAATCGGCATCCCGGAAAACTATGGAAGTGATACCCATAATTATTTTACATAAAAACGTCCGTCATCTTGGATATCGCAATAGATTTTGTATTCGAAATCGGCACCCTTGAAAACTATGGAAATGATACCCATAATATTATTTTACATAAAAAAGTCACGTCCGCCATCTTGGATCTCGAAATAGATGTTGTATTCGAAATCGGCACCCCCGAAAACCATAAAAATAATATCCATATTGATTTTACATTAAAAAGTTGCGCCCACCATTTTTGATCTCGATTTTAATAGCTAAATAAATCTTGCCTAAATATTAGCGAGTTCTAAAATAAATGGCTTTTATCCATTAAAAAAAACATATTGAAAAAAAACCTTACACATTTTTAATGTATGTGTTGTGCATTCAATATTACATTTCAATTCTCATAAAAAAATAAATTAAAATTGACTACACGCGTTTTAATATAATACTCCTGACGCGTGTGGCCCGAGTGAAGTGTATTGGAAAGCCCGAGTCGCACCGCGCCCCGCCCGCCCCGCACACCCCTCACGATTGCCCTGTCTGTCTAGACATGCCCGTTGGCCGACCGTAAAGCCGCAGTTCCAAATTGGCGCGAGTCGCGAGTCGAATGGCGAAGCGAGGTGCGTGCGCGATTGTGTGAACGCACGCTCGTCACTCGCCTCGTGACGCTCGCGTTCGGAGCGGTTTTTTGGACGCGAGTCAAAGGGCACGAGTGACCAAGCGAACTAAGTGTTTACACATTCGCTTTCTCGCTCATTGTATTTTTATTGTTGATCAAGCAACATATGCAGTATATAATGAATTAAAGTAACGAGAGAGTTCTTATGTTTTTGGAACTTTACCAAGCTCAACCAGTTATTAGGTTTGGTTTCCAAAACATGCTCGACACAAAAATAAGCAAAAAATTATTTATTAATAATCATTGACACGCGGATGCTGCTAAAACGTAGACGTCGTCCATTCTTGCAAGTTGAAGTAGAAAAGAATACACGCGAATGTGTAAACAATCACTCGTCTCAGTTTAAGGAAGGCGAATGTTTCGTCGAATGGCGAAGCGAGTAGCGAGCTTCATCTTAACCGAATGTTTAAATATTTGTAAAAACATTTCTTTCGGATCTCAGAGGTGAAAACTTCTAAGATTTGATGAAGCAATGTTGACTAAAAACATAAGCATCAAGCACTGACAAATTTCGACGGTTGAAAGCCAGACCTCGGTAGCCAAGTGGTTAAGGCAGCCGCCCGGAATGCGGAAGGTGCGTGGTTCGTTTCCCGCCTGAGGCTGTCGTCTTTTTTCAGTGTTTAAAATTTTACTTAAGTATATTTAAGCGTTAATAAAACGCTAAAATATAAAACATTAATTGTCTTTTTTGTATGTATTTTTTTTTATTATTATTCTTTTTCCGTTGTCAATAAATGTTTCTCTCTCTCCCTCACTCTCAATTAACCGTGTCGCGTAGCGGTGACAGAATACTACCACCCTCTCTCTTCCCTTGGGTGTCGTGAAAGGCGACTAACGGACATAGTGCACATACATCCAACTGCATAGAGCGGCGATGGGCTCACCACCTGTCACGCTGAGCACATGACATGTGCAGTCGTTATTTGGTAAAAGTGGACTATGGCAGAGGACTGCTTTTGCGGTCCTCATTGCCTAGTCTGACTAACCCTTCGGGGATAATAGTCGTGATTGTATGAATGTATGTTAGTGGGGCCTGCAGAGGTCTCCCTCTCGCGGCAGCACGTCGACCCATTGGAACCTTTTGAGCAACCCCGTCCTATCACTCTGCCTCCTCAGTGAAGATGTAAGCTAATTATCGTCAGCTTACAAACGACCCACAAATGTGGGTAGTCTGGTCCAGATGGACTCTTAAGGGTCCCATACACTAACAGTTCGCCGGCAGACATCAGCTTGTCAGTTACTACATACACTAACAGTTCGCCGGCAGATATCAGCCTGTCAGTTAGTAGTATAACTAACTAGTATGGGTACCTTAAGACCGTAGCTTCAGCTATAGCGAGTGAAATACGGAAACCGACGGAAACACCGGTCAAGCCAGCTAGCATTATTTTTGTTGCGCGAGTTGCCGACCTAAAAATGTGTGTAGTTTGGTCCAAATGGCAAATCCAAATCCAAATGGTCCAAATGGCCCTTTGACTGGTACAGCCTCAAATATTTTTTATTGATTTTCTATCCTATTACAACGGAGTAAGGTTCAAATTATGATTGCATCTATATTGCCTTTAATAGCAAAAGGGCTTAAGTGGCCGTAGCTTTAGCGTTAGCGAGTAAAATACGGAAACCGACGGAAACATGATATAGCCAGCTAGCATACTTGTTAGTGGTTGTAGCGCGAGTTGCTGAATAAGAACAAAATGGACCTACAACATAAATGTTCCGTCCAGTGTTAGGCTACCCACATTGAATAATACATATTGTAAATAATACGAAAAAACTAAGCTGATCTGAAAATAAGTAAGGACACTTAATATAATTAGAATTTAAAACGCGATATACTAGCCTCCAGGCCAAAGACAATTTAGTTGAAGTCGTTTTCGTAAAGCTAAAAGGATGATCAGCACTAAAATAAATATGTATTTCAGTATCTCACCTCAAGTATAGGAAACCCCTCCAGGAGAGGTAGTCCTCCATGATGGTCATGCACTGGGTCATCTGACAGAACACCAGCACCCTGTGGCCCGTCTGCTTCAGCTTGGGCAGTATACGGTCCAGCAGCTCGAACTTGCCAGACACTCTGTATAAATCTGGCCTGCAAGTAAGGTATTTTCGGTTATGGTGTATATCTATAAAACTTTATCAATAGACTTGTGAACAAAGCAACCATGTTCCACCAATCGTGACCATATGACAATCCTCGTTTCCCAAATCGTGAAGCGTATGTTCATAGTACCGAAAATCTGGGGGAAATGCAACTGCGGGGTGTATTACAACATTTATATGTAAAAAAAAAACATCTAAAACCATTGATCTAGAAGTATATACAAGAACGTTCATACAAACCATTTGTTCAAATTCTGGAATGAGAGACGTAAAGTTCGCTGCAGTCGCTGTAGCGCTTAAACATTTATGTCGTCTAATCAACAGACAGACATCGCAGCGCCAGATCGGTCAAAGACAAAACGTAGATGGCGTCCCAAATAGATTGTGAATAACAATATGTAATTGAAAAAATATCTTTTCTATTCTAATAACACGATATAACTACAATAATGACTTGAATAATAATTAATATCACTTACTTGACAACTGAATTGTAGTAAACGTTAAAGTGTACACTTTGTGTGTGTAACGTATATATCGCTGTCTAAAATAACCTTTTTTTATCACGCTTATTCATAAAACGTGCCTTTGCATTTACGACCTTTGCATTTTTAAACAAACTTAATTTTTGAAAGTTGGCAATGCTTTCATTTGACAATAAAAATGTTGTAATACCTACACCCTGCAGTTGCTTTTCACCCCAGATCTGTGAGATACAGATAAATAAATAAATAAAAATAAAATAAAATAGTTTATTTCGTTAACTTTTGTTTCACAAATTTTATTCTGTGGCCAGAACTACCCAGGAAGCATGAAGTAATTCTTGTTTTGAGCGGTTCTGCTCCTCCCTAGGATCTCTTATATTTATTTTAGGTACTTAACTAGAAAACTATTTTACATAATTAAAACAATTAGTCCAATATGTACTAGCCCTACGATATAAGTATTATATCTTGGGATCAGTAAGTAACTGTTAATACACTGGTTAGGGGACTAGGGCTCATTATGATAGTTAAAACATACTATCTTATTATATGCGTGATTTATGCACCATCAGCAAACTTCTAGTCCTTCAATATATTATCTTGGGATCGGTAAGTACCACTAGAGTCAAGCATATCTGTGAGAACCATATGACTGACTGACTGACCATGATGACCATAAGAAACGTAGTTTGGTGTGCCGTGTAGTAGCTTTTGCGGTCCTCATTGCCTAGTCTCTGACTAACCCTTTGGGGATAACAGTCGTAAATGTACAGTCCGATTCAAATAGAATGGCGTCCGTGAAGTTAATCACAAGTCGCGTCGCAGTAGCGAATTTTAGGTGTCAGCGGGGCGTTACAGCGCGGGGAGGGCGATGCACCCCCGCCCGCTAGCAGACCGCAACCCGCGGTGGCCCTCCCGCCGCACGTCACGTGATGTTTCGCACGCACCGGCACTCGCAGCTAAATTCACAACCGCCATCCTAATTGAATCGAACATGTAGTACATGTTTGTTCAACAAAATTTGCCGTAAGCCCTTGTCAAACAGACAGCGAACCGAAAGCGTGGCGAAGCGATTTCATTTTGTAATATATGGAATCGTTTTGTTCTGGTCACATAGAAAAGCGAAAGCGAACCGACCCGTGCCGATACCGTGGCGAACCGAAAGGCGTGTGACGCCATGACAAACACAAGGCGAGCGCGCGAAGAGAGGCGTGAGCGAGATAGTTGTATTAACTAGCTTTGTATGCACGACGTCAAACAAAAAGCGAATGCGAGACGCGAAGCGAAGGCGATGCGTGATGGTTGTGTTTATTTACAAAAAAAAATTAAAGTATTCCGACACATGGCCATAATAGATACCGAAAAGTTTATAGAATGTATTAAAAAATACCCAATAATGTATAATACACATCACAATGACTATAAAAATATATGTTTGCCATGCCAATCGCGTCATGGAGAGAATGCGGACCGAAGCTTCGGTTCGCATTCTCCACGAGTTCGGTTCGCTGCGCCTGGTTTGACGTCTCCGCTTCGGTTCGCATTCTCCACGTTTTCGGTTCGGTTCGGTTCGCTTGTATGTTTGACAAGGGCTTTAGGGCTATTTTCATTTGCATTTGTCCTGTCCCAACGTCCCTTTTAAACTTTTGGTACAACATCCATCTATTAACGCAAAAATCATACAATTGTGAAGACAGTCAAGATGTTAAAAAAGAGACGTTTTGTTTGTCGTTAATCAATGAAAACAAAAGGCGGAACGGGGTATGGCCAACACATGCCAACAATTTCTTTCTTTTAAATAAACGGTTCGTCGTCATTGGTCAATGTTAAACAAAGGGCGGGACGAACTAAGGTCATCTTGTTTTCTGAGGTTAAGCGAGCACTACACATTGAAATGAAACCCTTTTTACGGATTAACTCGCGTTTAATTTACTATTTACATAGTTTTTATAATGTTTTAAAATGGTTCGAAACGTCAGGATAATATAAAAACTATGTAAATAGTAAATTAAACGCGTGTTAATCCGTAAAAAGGGTTTTATTTCAATAAGGTCATCTTGTGCAAGCAAATTTTTTTGAAAATGGTACCTGCATTGGTTATGTTGATAGTATGTATGTAGCAGTTGAAAAATAGTAATTACCCCGACACGACGCCGTTGCCGGTGCCGCCGACGTGGTCGCAGAACTTCTCCTCGATGTGGTGGAACATGAACGGGTGGTTGCACAGCTTGCGCAGCTGCACAATGGTGTTCATGAGGGCTTTGGCGCCGCCCTTGCCCTTGTTGCCCTTTTCCGAGCCGTCCGTCAGCAGCACGCCCTTCGACTGCATGTGTCTGGGAATATTATTATTCTATTAGATTTCATCTTATCATAAGTTTCAAGTTCCATTCATTAGCATCTATAAAAACAACATTTAAATAGTCGACCGACCGACCCGAAATAAGCCATTTTTTATGAATCTTTGCATGCTGTAGTAAAATACAGGGATCTAAATAGTTTGTGGAAAACATTTAAAAAAAATGTTTATTTGGCTGAGTTATTGAGATTTAAAATCCACTATAGAAAGTTTAAATCGCAATAACTCATTTAAATCAACGTTTTTTAAAAATGTTTTCAACAAACTATTTAGATCTTTATATTTTACTTCAGCATTTTTTTTTTTTTTATAAAAGAGGGAGGCAAACGAGCAGGCGGGTCACCTGATGGAGAGTAATCACCGCCGCCCATGGACACCCGCAAAACCAGAGGAATTGCAGACGCGTTGCCGGCCTTTAAGGGAGGAATAGGTTTAAGGAAGGAATAGGAATTGGGAGGGGGGGGGGGGAAGGGGCCTCCGGAACCCTCACTGGTCGGACGAAACACAACAGCACCAAGTGCCATTATTTCACGCCGAATATTAGTGAGAGGGTGGTATTACGCCGGGCGAGCCGGCCCAATGCGTGCTGCAATGCAGCGTGGCTCTACCACTCAGTAAATGCATGCCGAGTTTCATCAAAATTGACTTACTGGTTTTTAAAAATTTCAACTTGGAAAGTATGGGAAACCGAAATGCGTAATCCCTCTTAAAACAACCAGCCGCGCGCCGCGATAACGAACAATAAACACTTGAGGCGCTGACGTTTACGTCGAGGGGTGTGGGCGGGTGTCGGGGCGCTCTACTGGTTTTCTAAGTGGGGCCTGCAGAGGTCTCATTCTTCGCACGTCAACCCATTGGGACCTTTTGCGCAAATTTTATTCGATTTGGGTCATAGCCCACCACGCTGGCCCAATGCGGGTTGGTGGTTAAAAACGTTCAATACCTTGACTTATTTATATGTTGATTATAAAAAAGGTTGGCTCGAACATTGACTTATTTATATGTTGATTATAACAAAGGTGGGCTCGAACACTATGTCTTTGATATAAAATTAAACAACCAAGAGATTGAATCATCGGAGATCAAAGCGGCTAGACGCGATGCAAAGGGGCCTGCAGGGCCTCGCTGCTGATTACTGGCAAGAGCTCGCTCAGAACCGCAAAGCGTGGCGTTATCTTGTGTCGGAGGCTAATATATCCACTATTAATTAATTAAATTAATAATATCCACTCTAGGGTCACTGCGCAACAGCAGTAAGTATAAAAAAGGTCATTACTTGTAGAGTACACGCTGCAACGCGCTCATGTCGCACTTGATGATGTACTCCACTTTGTCGGGCAGCTGGCTCTCCACCTCCTTCTTCAGCCGCCGCAGCAGGAACGGCCGCAGCACCTTGTGTAAGCGGCGGATGATCAGGATCGTCTCCTCCTCGTTCAACTCCACCTATGTTCATAACAGTTGTAATATTAAAGAATCTACGTGTTAGCAGTGTGGCATAGACTAGTCATTGGTTTTATGATCTATTTAATAATATTCTATCCAATTGTCAATATTGTAGTTTACTAAATATTAAACAGTGAAAATTACTCCTCATTCAGTTAGTGTAAGAACCATAATCAATCAACACCGTATCTCGATGATTTATCTCAGAATAAAGTTCTGAAGCGCCCTAGAGTAATGTATTTCTATGCCCTGTAAATTCACTGGATCTAGTACACTTCAAGACATTAGCTATAATAACCATGAACTAATGCGGGTGTTAAAGATTGCCATTTTACGATACTATCCAAGCCCACAGCTCGGGCTGCTTGTTCTGCATACTTACCTACTACCACGCAAAACTGGTATGAGCGTGACGTACATTCTCGCCGGTAGTAGCGAAGGTTTGTTAAACCACTGCTCGAAGGTAGAACAGCTTCTGAATATGGAGAGTAGGAGGAAGTTGAGCAGCGCCTACAGCTCGGGCAGCTTGTTCTGCATACCTAACTACCATCAGGCAAACCTGTAAGCGTGACGTACCTTCTCGCCGGTAGTAGCGAAGGTTCGTTAAACCACTGCTCGAAGGTAGAACAGCTTCTGAATATGGAGAGTAGGAGGAAGTTGAGCTGCGCTTACAGCTCGGGCAGCTTGTTCTGCATACCTAACTACCATCAGGCAAACCTGTAAGCGTGACGTACCTTCTCGCCAGTAGTAGTGAAGGGTGCGTTAAACCACTGCTCGAAGGTAGAACAGCTTTTGAATATGGAGGGTAGGAGGAAGTTGAGCAGCGTCCATAGCTTGGGCAGCTTGTTCTGCATACCTACCTATTACTGGGCAAACCTGTAAGCGTGACGTACCTTTTCGCCGGTAGTAGCGAAGGGTGCGTTAAACCACTGCTCGAAGGTAGAACAGCTCTTGAATATGGAGGGTAGGAGGAAGTTGAGCAGCGCCCACAGCTCGGGCAGCTTGTTCTGCAGCGGCGTGCCGGTGAGCAGCAGGCGGTGCGGCGCGATGTAATGGGTGTTCAGCACCTGCGTCAGCTTGCAGTGGTGGTTCTTCATGCGGTGGCCCTCGTCAATGATCATGTACTTCCATTGCACCTGAGGGGTGTGGTGAGTGTGTGAGTTATATTATTATACAACTTTATTACACATTATAAACTTTTAGTGACACATTCAATCATACACGAAATTGTTTAGGGTTTTATGTATACGCCTATGTAGAGGTAAGATTGTTTAAGTCTGGTGACAGACACTTTAAAAATATACTCCGGTCAAGGCAGTCAGGTGGCAGCCCCTTTTAAAATCTATTTAGTAGTTTTTGTTTCATTTTGTTATTCTTTATTTACTTATGTAGTTAGAAAGGACATCCAATCAGGCAATTACTTTTTTTAAAGAGCTAAAGAATCCAAACTTAAATATAAATTAATTTGTGTAAATGAAATTTAATTAATTAAAACAAATAGGAACTAAAGGTAGCCGCTGAATGCGAACAGCACAAGACCGGTTAGGGCCGGACCGGGAGGCTTTTGCCCAACAGTGGACGTCCTTTGGCTGATGATGAGTAAGAACTGACGCCATTTTTCTATGAAATCAAAATATTTTCGTTGCCAATTTATCTTAATCATAAAAATAAATGAAAAAAAGCTTAAGTCCTGACCTTTGCGAGCACGGCCTTGTCCTTGATGACGTACTCGTAGGTGGTGAGCAGCACATTGAACTTGGTGGAGCGCATCTGCGCCTGCACCGTGCGCCGAGATACCGGCGAGCCCTTGTAAGAGACCACCACAACCGTGGGCGCCCACTTCTCGAACTCCAGCACCCAATTAGACAGCGTGCTGAGGATATATTGAGCATTTAGCATCATGACACGATAAAAGAAAGGATGGTAGTAGTATTTTATTTATTTATTTATTTCGGGACAACAAACAGTTACAACATATTATATAAACATAAAATCTTATATATCTGGTGTAATACACCACATCAACAAACACAATATTGTAACCCACGACATTATCCACATATTAATAAAGAAAAAGTGTGCTACTGCTACTGAGTAAGGAGTAATTTTAGTCTTAGAAGACCCTCCTGTTTTGCCTTCAAGGCCAATTGAAGGGGATGAGTGTAGCAGCCACTTCCCGAACTCCAGCACCCAGTTGGACAGCGTTCTGAGGGGATATTGAGCATTTAGCATCATGACACGCTCAAAGAAAGGAAGGTTCACGAGTAATTTTAGTCTTTCAGGTCATGTGAAGGGGATGACGTAGCGGAAGGCGTATAGCATGAACACAAAAAACGCTTTGCTTCAGGCGCTCGGATGGAACGGATGTGCTCTCTAATGCTTTTGATAATTCTTAGTAGGATTTGTAGTTCGGTATTTTTCGTTTTTTAAATTAAATCACTCTAAAAGGGTAGATGTTCTTCTTAAAAAAAAAACTCGCGTGGTATTTAAGATTAGGAAATAAAAGAACGAACTGCCTCGTAAGTGACTATTCTCGAACTTCAGCACCCAGTTCAACAGCGTGGTGAAGGAACACAGCACAGCATGACGCTGACGCGATCAGAGCGAGCAAGTATTGTTTGTACACGTTACAATGTTAAAAATGGTCCCAGGTAATATCAAAATAGAATTCCAGGCGTCAAAACTTGACGAAGGTTTTATATGACTCTCCTCGTATTACACGACGGCGGTTGGTAAGGGGTGCCAACAACACAAACAAGAGCGCACGAAGGATTATTTATTAGTAGCAGTTACTTACCTAAGCGGTACGATAATGAGAAACGGCCCGTTGACCTTCTTCTTCTCCATGAGATAGGTGACCAGTGCAATCGTCTGGATGGTCTTGCCGAGACCCATCTCGTCGGCGAGGATGCCGTTGAGATTGTTGTTGAACAACGACACCAGCCATTCTAGACCCTGATACAAATAAGTTTATAAAATCATGATAATATCATACATACAGTAGATGAAACAACAACTTCACGTCTTTCTCAAAGAGTCCTGACATATATTTCTCTTTTGTAACATTTGTATAAATTTTGAAATTGCACTGCTATATTTACAATTAAAGTGATATAATATTTTAAAAGGCAGATGGCATCTGGTGGGACTCGAATCAACAACCCACCTTAATCCGTTCTGTCAATTTAGCCACAGAGAAACTGAACTCCTGTTCGAATCAGAAGTATGTCTTTCTTAAACCATAATTTACATACAACAAAACAGTTTTAAGCCAAATTTTATAGATGAGTAGTAATTTTTACAGTTTAAGTTTTATAAGACACTGTCAAAAAAATCATCAATGCATAATATAAAGTTAAGTCGCCCTTTTTTCTGTCTGTGGCTCCAAGAAAACTACGCAATTAATTTTTATGCGGTTTTCGCTGATGGAAAGAGCGATAACTGAGGATGGTTTTTGTACATAATTTGTAGAAATTTTGTACAAAATAGCTCAAGTGTGATGACGGCGTTTCTAAATTAGCGAGGACGAAGGCGCGGGCAAGTCGCTAGCAATAAAATAAATAATAGTTAGGCAGTTAATCAAAAAATCCACCTTATGGACGACAGTCACCTGGAAGTGTGAACTAACCTTGATTTGATACTCCTTAAGGTTTCCGTTGACCAAAATACTAGCTTGTTCCGTCACAGACTCGTGGACAGTGTGGGCAATGCTGAAACAGGACAAATATTTAAAAGGCAAAGTAAAAAAAATTTAAGTACCCGCATAATATTTCTATTTACTCTGATAATTATCATTATAATTAGTGAAGAGTTGAAAGATTTCATTAATTTATTGTAAAGAATTTTTCAATAAGGGCGGGTCGATGTTGTTAGCCTCTAGCGGCGATTTTGTTTAGGTGGCGTCCGTCAAATCTTTTGTTTATTATTCAATCACTGATGCCAAATACCATGGCAAGTTACACGATTGAACAGCACGTTTAAATGATAAAACTTTTATATCAAAATGTTTGAGTGTTCATTAATGCAAACGTTGTGCCCATTTTACGGAAGACGCGGAGGCCCTTTAAAGTCAACTGTTCAACGTTTAGTAGCCAAATTTGAGACAAGCGATTCAGTCAATAATCAGCAAACACCCGTACATCAAAAGAATGCTAGATCGGCAGAGAATATTTCCACGGTCCGTGAAACTGAGCAAAAGAACACGAGCCAGTCAATTCTTCGCCGGGGCTCCATCAACATGGCGTATTTTACGACGGCAACCGCTTCAAAACGATGATAACCGATTTCTATTGGCCCAAATTGAACGATATAGAGGTAGACAACAGGTGGTTCCAGCAGGACGGTGCTACAGCGGACGCTATGATAGACATTCTGTATGAACGATTTGAGGGAATGGTTATCTCTCGCAGAAGTGACGTAAATTGGCCACCAAGATCGTACGATTCTTTGACTCTGCTAGACTTTTTATACGAGGTTTCCTGAAGTCGCAGGTCTATGCCAATAAGCCACAATCGACTAAAGCCCTTAAAGTTAACTTAACCAATACCGATCTGTGCGGCAGAGTCATTGAAAATTGGACTACTCGGATCCGTGCCACCGTGAGAAGCCGATATTTGAACGATGTAACATTCCATACATAATGGCATACATGGGGCTTTTGAATTAAAAAATTATTTCGTTTTAACATTATACATAGCTTCTTTTATTCGATTTGAACATCGACCCGCCCTTATTGAAAAGCCCGTTATAAGGCAAACACAATGGAGTATTTTTGGCACAGCATAGGTGTAGTGCACACGCCAGCGTCAACCTACAAAAAAACTGTAAAAGTTCTCTAATCGATAATGATCCTTACACCCAAATAATAAACTTTAAAATATATTGACGAAATTTGTCATTACTGGCAGGTTGACTCTGAACTCATTATTGAGGATGGTTATGTGGGGTTCTCCCCCCGCGCTCGTCTCCCTGCCCAGGTCCAGAGGCCGCAACAAGGAATCGGGAAAAGGGGGGCATGCCCGCTAAAACACTAAGTAAATCCCCTTACTTACCGCTGGGGTTTGGTAGGTTGAGATTACCTGTCGTCTGTACTGTACATACCTATAGTAGGTTTGTTCTTCCGTCTTGTACTCGTCGTCCTCGACCTTAGCCTTTTTGATCATCTCGCGCGCCTTCTCTTCCTCTGTCTTCTCTCGCTCCCTTTCTTCTTTATGCTTCTCTCTTCTTTCTCTTCGTTCTACAATAAATCATCGTGAAAGTGATGTATGTATTTTCATTACTTTTATATTATACAAATACTTTTAGTCAAAACTGTGGGCTAGTAAACTGTAGTATAACTTGGTATAAAGGCGGGTCTCCTGCGACACTGTTTTGTGTTTTCTAACACCTAACATCAAACATCTAACAAATATGGGCGTGGCCTACGTACATATTTTGAAAACAGTGTCGCAGGAGACCCGCCTTAAAACTGACGCTAACGATTAATGTCTTGACTTTAATTAATGATAGTAAAATAAAAGGTAATGTTTAGACAAAGACAGCAATTCAATTCCAAACCAGATTTAGGAATAAAGGGAAATAGGTCGACTGTACTGTGGAGACACACAACACTTGGAAAGTTTAAGTGGATTACACATTCCATAAAATTTAATACGAGTTTAAAAATAAAGGTGAAGAGGGCTTTAATTACCATCGTCGTCTTGACTGTCATCACCGGAATCATCAGAGTCCGATAGAACTTCCCATCCAGGATGCGTTTCCATCCAATCCTTTAGTTGGGAAAGCAGAGGCGCTTCGTCTCCTCTCAACACCTGCAAATATTAGACTAGAATCATGCCGTTGCTGCGAACGTAAAATATTTTATTAAGGTTTTTGCTTTTAATTATAAAAATCCCAATCTTCTTAGTTGTTAGGAACTTCTGTACCACCGGTAGGATCGCATTAAATCAATATACGCACGTCAGACTACCCACAACGTCAACAATCTGAATCAAGAAACGATTTGCATTGGTAAAGTTGAAAAAAAATCCAAATTATATTATTGTGCAAGTACTTACTTTTTTGTTCTATATCTTTCTTTATCTACGTTCATATTGAGTGCAATATTTATTAAAAAATACTTTCCCATTTTAATTCAATAGAGTATTATAGAAGTCTAGAAATCAAAAAAGCTGCGCATACCTCGCCTGTTTTGGGATCCATGACGCTGACGCGTGAATCCGATGTCTGTGAGCTGTCATCCATGGCGTCCATCTCGCCACCTTCGAGCAGCTTCTTTTTTCTTGATTTCTGTACAGATAATATAAAATATTATAAGCCTTAGGTTTTAAAACTACAAAATTTCTATATTCAGCGGTTATTCGGCAACGGGCGATTTTACGAAATCAAAAAAAAATTGTTCCTAATGACTTCATAGATGCGCTTAGTAAAAAGGAGAGTCCATATAGAGCACGTGTATGGCTGCGTTATGATATCACAAAATATCAATATTGTGCAACTGTCAAACTGAACGAAATTATGGAAAATAGAAATAGGTCCTAAATCAAAATAAGTAATTATTGATATTTAATTTTTTTGGTTGACAATCAAAAGCGCACAGTTTATTACATACAACCTTTGTGTAGGCTTTCATAAAACGCCATCTATCGAGTGATTTTCAACTAATTTTAAGTTTATTTGGACTGTCAAAAAATCGCCCATTGAACTAAATATTCTGCCCAATACCGAATAATGACCGAATGTTTGTTACATCTGTAATACCGACCCTCTTCCTGCGCTCCTCCTCCTGCTGCTTTTTGCGTTGCTCCTGCTTGTGCTGCTTGACCATCTCGGTGAGGCTGGCGATGTACTCGTCCGTCTGCGACAGCAAAAACGCCAGCCGCTTGTCTTTCTTCTGGTCGATAAGCTTGCGGTAACCCTCTTCGTCCTCCGCCATCAAACTGACCATTGGGAAAACGGGGCGTTATTAAATGATAAAACAATAATTCGTTGTTTTACTGCGAGAACTAAGGACCAGCGGGTCTATCGGCTAAAAAATATGGATATGAACATGGGCTTCATTTGACATTTGAAGCCCATATTTTGCCCTTATATGGGCATATTATGGGCTTCAAATGTCAAATGAAGCCCATGTCCATATTCATATTTTTTAGCCGATACAGGGCAGCTCATATCGAGAGGCGAGACTTGAGCTGACGTGAGTTACTTGAGTCGCGAAACTTTTTGAGTATAGAACTTATCTGCGACACGATAAGGTGCACATTTCGTTGAGGTAATTTGAAAACTGTCGCGGATTTGCGCTGGGTAGCGCGAATCAACCTCAAAGAAAATCAAGCGACTTTACATCGAAGATTTGATATTTTTAGTAATTACAAGCATTTGAAAGTTCAGAAGATAGCTTCAAGTCGTTTGATATAATTTGTATGATTTGTCTATCATTGATGAAAAACTGAGCCAATTTGTAAACACAATTTGAAATCTATCATTTAGCCCTGATGATGAATGATGATGAATATGTTGATATTCGTTTTTTGGTAAAATGTATCTTACCGTCTCATACGCTCCTTTTCTATGCGCTCCTGTTCCTTCTTCTGCTCGCGCTCGGCGTTCGCGTGATAGTTCATGATCGACTTGTTCATGCGAGACAACTTCGCCATGTTGTTGCGGTGATACTCTTTGAAATCCTTTGCTGTAAAAAATAACGATAAGCATTAATATCGATTAACCGGAGACTTTAGGGTCTTCCCCCTCAAAGACATTGCTAAACTTATGTCAGTCATTTTCAATGAGAAAGTAGTGTGATAGGATGGGGTTGCACAAAAGATCCCGATGGGTCGACTTGTTACAGTGAGAGGGGAACCGCGGCAGGCCCCTATAAGATAAGATAAAAATTAAACCGTATAGCTGAAAATGGCTACATAGATGCCAAGATAAATTGAACTTTATGCTATCGCAATAAGATTGAAAACAAAAATTATAAACAGCCAATTGGGCCAGCATGGTGGTTTATGATGCAAGCTCCCCATGTGGGAACGCTTGTGAAAATGTGTAGTAAGCAAAAATGTTCGGACGATTCAAAAGCACTTTAAAAAATATATATTTTCACGATCCTTCAGTTTGACTTTGACACTTACCGTGTTGCAGCACAGTCTGCAGGAACTCCTGGTGCTTCTGGCGCCTCTTGCGCTCGGCCTCGAGCTTCTGCTGCTTTTCCAGCTTCTCCGTGGCGCGTGCCTCCCGTAATCCTTGCCGCTTGGTGCGCTTGTAAGCTTTTATGTTCACAGCCGTCTCCAAGGTCGTGTCCCGGCGGACTTGGCCCAAGATCTGGTTGTAAGTGATACAATATAAATCAGGTACACATTTGTAAGTGATACAACATAAATAAGGTACACATTTGTGATACAACATAAATAAGATAGAAGCAGGCCACTTTCTCATGGGAAGGCTCAGAGAGAGAGGCTTTGGCCCAAACCAAAAAAATATGATGTATGTTCACTACAATGACAGTTTAAAAATTTATAACACAAATATTAAAATAAAATATTTATGGTAGCTATGTCAAAAATACGCAGTTTATTTTTAGTTTATGTTTATTTTACCTGAGGACAGTGAGTGTAAATGATCCGAAGGTATGATTATTATAACTTAATTATTGGCTTTGCGTTTAGCATTTAGCTAATTTCAAGTGGTATATATTTTGAAAGTACATTTAGTATTATGTACGGTAGAATGAAATAAAATGGAGTCTCCCAACACGTGTTGTTGCTAAAAGAACACGGGAAGAACTCCCCGAAGGTATGATGTTATAAGACTGCTTTATTTAAGTACACCTTCCGCTTATATACTCAATACAAACATTATCATATCTCTATTTAATTATCCGACATTATCAGAGTAGAGATAAGCTAGTTTTTTTTAAAATAATGGCTTGGTGCGGTTCGCACATTTAGCGAGTGTCAAGTGAAAGAGACAAAAATTAAATAAAATAAAATATTAATAGAATTTTGTTTAATGTTCTTTTGCTATTATTGACTACGTACACGCCAGTTTCTTATTATGTTGGTTACAAAACGTTCACTGGGCGTCTCGTTTTAGCTCGTACAAACCAACGTACAGGAATGAGCACATCATTTTGGCTCAACTCAAATTTCGCGTAGTACTCAGCCATTTTTTTTTTGTTAATCTGAGTGTAATATTTAGTACAGCATTATTAAGAGACTTATTACATCTCGACTGTGATTTTTGCGTAAAATGGCCAATGTTGGCGTTATGGATCTCAGAAACAAAAATACATTAACAATTTTGACTTAATGAATAGTGTAGAATAGCTATTGGAATAGTGCGTAGCGGCCTCGCTTTTTGTAAATTTTGCTTAACTTTTTAATTAAACCCAAAATTGTAGCAAAATATTTTCATAAAATGCGCGAAGGCACTTTTTTGAGCTCCTAGATTGAACTACTGTTCTAAACAAATTAAATAAAAAAATTGTATGTTATGTCTATAGTCGTATAGTGCGTCGAAATTTTTAGGTATCATTGATTTTATATAGAAACAAAATCTTATTATAAACCAAAAAAACTTCGAAAATCGCTTTAAGTTGACTGTGAATTTCTCCTATCTACGACATTATTGAGCAAAATTTATACCAGAATAATAGTTACTTCATGATTAATAAAGATTTTATAATGAATTTATTATCCTATTTTGATAAAAACAATAAATACAACTGCAAAATTACTTTAAAATGCGATGAGCCGGCCGTCAGAACTCAGCTTGCAGAGTGGACATTTGTAATATTAAGTATGAATTTATTATCCTATTTTGACAAAAACGTACATGCGAAAATAGGCATGCGAAAAATGCCCATTTTCGCATTTTGTAGTAATTTTGCAGTTGTATTTATCGTTTTTATCGAAATAGGGTAAGAAATTTGTGCATAATATTACAAATATCCATTCTGTGAGCATAAGTTGAATTCGGACGGCCGGCGCATCGCATTTTGTAGTAATTTTGCAGTTGTATTTATCGTTTTTATCGAAATAGGATAATAAATTCATTATAAAATCTTTATTCCTCATGAAGTAACAGTTACTCTGGTATAAATTTTGCTCAATAATATTATCGCAAATAGGAGATATTCACAGTTAATTTATAGCAATTTTCGAAGTTTTTTGGTATAGAATAAGATTTTTTTCCTATATAAAATCAATGATATCTAAAACTTCCGAGGCCGCTACGCATTATTCGACTATATAAGAGATAACATCCTAATTTTTTTATTTCAGTTATTTAGAACAGTAGTTCAATCGATGAGCTCAAAAAAGTGCCTTCGCGCACTTTATGAAAATGTTTCTCTGCAATTTTGGGTTTAATTAAAAAGTTAAGCAAAATTTACAAAAAGCGAGGCCGCTAAGCACTATTCCAATAGCTATTCTACACTATTCAATAACTCATAATTGTTAATGTATTTTCGTTTCTGAGATCCATAACGCCAAAGTTGGCCATTTTACGCAAAAATCACAGTCGAGATGTAATAGGCCTCTTAAGAACTAAAATGGAAATTTATTAACAATGAATATTGTTGTAACTAATATGTTTAAATTAGAAGAAATAGAAATAGCAGACAAATTAGGCAACTTGAATTACCTAGAAAATGTAATCTTAATGTTTACATGACCAACAAATCATGCAAATAAATTACAATTGCAACTTTCTAGACCTGTTTAGGTTGCGAAATGCTGATTTTTACCTCAACCTCCTTTAAACGTCGAAAAATAAGATTTTAAATATAATCTTACGTAATGTTAACAAAATAGCCTTTGAAGCAGAACACCGACCACTATCGGTTTTGTATTATATGAACTTAACAAATGAAGCCTAGATTATTAAGAAAATCCTTGTTAATCATTTGTTAAAAATGAATGTGTATTAATTTATTAAATTACTAGTTATTAGTAGAATTAAAATTTTTGTAATAATCAAAAATGTTGGTTGTAAACTACGTTATGTCATCGCAAAATTCAGATGAGTACCTATTTATTCCAGTTAACATTATTTTTAATGCACTAGGACAAATGTCTCAGAAAAAAAATATTGTTTTAGGAAGTCTCCTAACCTCTGTTCTTCGAAGTATAGGTGATTATTAGGTACTAGTTATTATGAACAAACCTCATCGCTGTTTAATATCTAAAGCGAGTACTTGTCGAACCGGCACAATACTCCCCCAATTATAAAAAAACGAAATAACAGTGATAATAAACAAAGAAGAAATTATGTGAATGCTGTTCAAAGGTAGGTCAGGTCTATTTTTCCCCGTAGATTATCGCATACAATCGTAACTTTTGACCCTGATAATCTGACCTTGTCAAACAGGAATCATTCATTTCTTTTTAGCTGTTATACTTCTGCGCACGGAATACATACCTTCTTTAACAGTTTTGTGGTTTTGCGTCATTGTGTTGGTATTTCGATATCGCTTCATTACTGATTGGCGACGGATTGTCGATTTGTTCTATCGTGCGTGATAATGCATCGGCAACAATATTGTCGCCTCACTAATATGTTGATTTTTAGTGTAATATTGCGTATGTAATAATTGTAATCTAGCTGGCGCACTCTACGCGGAGTGTTGTTAACCGACGGCTTCTTGGAAAAGGCATAGGTTAGCGGACGATGATCTAAGAAGAAAGTGAAATCTCTTCCTTAAATAATCTTTGAAAGTGTTTAACTGCTTTATAGGATGCTCAGCGTCGCTTAATATTTGCGAGAAAAATCCTAGCGGTTTTCAAGTACACAAGCAGACGTTTGCATGCTAAGTATAAAAAAAAAAATACTGCTACACCATAAAAGGTTTTCAAGTCTATGTCTTTTATGGCGTGGCAGTATATATTTTCTTATATGAGCAAACGTATGCTTGACTCGCTTAATGAAAGGCGGCCGCGTACGTGAATACGTGCGTCACTAAGGATATCGCGCGAGTTTGTGACATTTAAGTTTTAGGTAATAAGCTTCTTTGCCATGTAATTGGTTATTTGACAGTTGTAACAAAAAATATGAAATATTTCGGATATGGTAGTTTACAATTTAAAGATAATAATTTATCCAATAGCTTTTTATTAAGATAATTTGTAAACATTTTATCTGTGGATTGCAAGACCCGAAACACGGGTGGACATAATTGAACGTCGTGTGACGTCATATCTCACAAAATAAACAAAAACTATCTGTCAGGTTTCAAGATAAACTGTTTTAGCGCGTTTTATGATTGTTTCAAGAATATTATTTTGTAAGAAGTTTGACAAAATGGAGTCCGGATACATTATTATCAAAGCTGATAGTGCAAATCTGCAGAAAGTCGATTCCTTTATGGTCGCAAATTTCTTTTCGTGTTATCCTGACCTTTGCTCTGCCGAATTTCGAAATGCAAAAACTTCCATGTGAGTACCTAAGAAAACTAAGTAATTCAACATAACATACATTTGGAGGTTATTTTAATTTCTAAATATTGTACTTACTTCAAAGTGGTCTTCGCGAAAGAAAATCGTAGATTTATCTGATGTAAAGTTCGGGTTTCGGCTTGCTAATTGTAACCAGCTCCAGTACTGACACGCCTATACCACCTCTCGTACTGTACTGGAATTGTGCCGGAGGCTTGGAGAAAGGCGAACGTCCAGCCGGTCCCCAAAAAAGGGGATAGGTTTGACCCAGACTATCGACCTATTGCTGTCACCTCTGTCCTTTGCAAGGTTTTTGAGCGAATCATAAACAGACAACTCATTCGCTACCTAGAAGATCACTCCCTGATTCATGATCGACAATACGGGTTCAGACCGAAACGATCAACGGGTGATCTCCTGGCGTTCATAACACACCTGTGGGGTGAAGCAATGGACAAGCATGGAGAAGCACTGGCTGTTAGCCTGGACATCTCCAAGGCTTTCGATCGAGTTTGGCATCTTTCGCTTCTCTCCAAGCTTTCGTCATACGGCTTGCCACCTCGCCTATGCGATTGGGTCGCCGGGTTCCTGCATAAGCGCAGCATTCGCGTACTCTGCGAAAGCAGTGCCTCACAGTCTGCAGGTGAACGCCGGAGTGCCGCAGGGCTTTATAATATCGCCCACGCTGTTCCTTCTGCATATCAATGATATGTTATCCTTGGGTAACATTCATTGCTATGCAGACGACAGTACAGTACATCGGCGTTATTTGGGTCACCCTGCGGCAAAGCAGGCCGATGTAGTGGAGTCGAGACGGAAGATTGTCATTGAGCTGGACGAGGAGTTAGACCGCATTTATAAATGGGGCTCTGATAACCTGGTCCAGATCAATGCCAAAATAAACACAGGTCTGCGCTGTCACTGCTAAAAATTCCGCATTTCTCCCCCAACCCTCCTTCCAGAGCAACCTATTACCCATCCAGACTGGTCTCAGTCTCTTAGGTATGGACATACACAGCGACCTCAACCCGAAGAGCTATATTGAGAGCATTATAACCACAGCCTCACGTAAACTCGGAATCCTGAACAAGGTGAAGCGGTTCTTCACGCCGGAGCAACGTTGTCTTTTGTATAAGACTCAGGTGCGCTCCTGCGTGGAGTATTGCTCTCATCTTTGGGACGGATCCGCCAAGTACTTGCTCGAAGCTCTTGACAGGTTGCAAAGACGTGCTGTCCGTATTATCGGTAACGATGACGTTACGACCAGTCTGGAGCCGTTACAGTTACGTAGGGACATTGCTTCCCTTAGTGCTTTCTACCGCCTTTACCACGGTGAATGCTCTGAGGAGCTCTTTGACCTCATCCCTCCCTCTCCTTTCCTTTCCAGATCGACGCGTGCAGGTCTTAGAAGCCAGCCACCCTCATACCGTGCTGACCATCAAGACACGTACCAAAAAGTTTGGACAATCGTTCTTTTGCCGAACTGCCCGTATGTGGAATGCGCTTCCCGCACACGTGTTTCCTTCCTCTTTCTCTCCCGGGTTATTTAAGCGGGGCGTGAAAAAGCATTTATGCAGGCCGCCATAGTGAGAGCGTTCGGCATAGCGTGGTAGCGCTGTGATGAATGCTTTCACTTCTTGGGCTTCACTGGCTGCTTTTCATCAGGCAGAGTGAAGCCATTATGGCGTGCCACAATAATAAAAAAAACCATTTCTTTCGACTTATTGGACTTTTAGGAACATGTATTAAACGATTTGTTAGGATATTTAATGGTTGTACTTCTGCACATAGGCACGGCACACATCTTGTAACTTGTCATTTTCAAGATTCCAGTGCAAAAGATATATATTTTTAAACTTTACTCTCAAATACACTTAAAGTTACGTCCGTGTAGTTTGTTTATTGAGGTGTGACGTCACAGGGCAAAATGTCACGTGACCAACAGTTTACGCACGAAATTAATGAAGAAATAAAAGTTTTTTTCTATTAAATAAAGCTTTTTTAGAGAAAGATAATATTGGTAAGAGGTATAAAATAAAAGTTTGTAATTTTTAAAATACTTCTCCGAGAACTGTCAAATCTTGTACCTATCCAACCGGAACACATAATAATATATGTAAAACCATGCTGTGTGCCATCATTCTGGGCAGAGACATTTTTTTTCACATTATATTAACGTCTCCTTCGACGCCTCGGTGGCCAAGCGCTGGGCTCGAAATACGATAGTCCCAGTGTTGTGATCACAAACCCCCATTTGGCAAGCATGGTGATTAAGCCAATGCTCATCAATTCTAGCGATGACTTGATTTCATTGATGGTGGCCTTTGCCCTGTAGTGGGACAATTTAACTCGTGGAAATTTTCTGACACAAAAATTGGCGCAACCGTCAACGTCAAATTTGACAGAATCGAGCATAGACTATGCGATATTTTGCGATCACGATGCATAAAATGTACTATAGAACCGAAATAATCAAACTTGTTCATACTAAAGTAGTCTGTAAAAGTCTATGAAAACACGGTACAAAGTCAAGTGTGTTTTTGTAGGTGCGATCTCATGCGACCGCTTGGGGGCTGAGGGGTAGGCTGTACTTTACTCTTTTATATACTAACCTCAGCTCGCAGTTGCTTTTGGAAGTTAAGCACACGGAGCGCTCTTAATTCAATTTGTGCTTGCAGTCGCAAATCGTCGGGTATGTTCGCTGGCAGGTTGGCGAGCACTTCCATGCGATGTGCTATACGTGCAGCAATCCTGAAATGACACATTTTGTTAATAACTTGCAAAGTTAATTAACATAAAGTGTAATAGGTATAAAGAAGTTGTGAAGTAGGGTTGTTACCTGTTTTCTCTTTCATTCAAAACTTGCAATGGATCAATACCAACTGGCTTCGGTATACTGGTAATTCGATTCTGCTTCGCACCAGGCATCGGTACTCCCGGCTGTTAATGTGAATGATAAGTGTAAATACGCTGCATAAACATAAATACAATCCAAATGCAAAATTTTACTGCAAACCAGGTGTACATATATGTTAAGATAATTAAAATATAAAATAAATAATTAGTCACATTTCTCAAGCACAATCATTTTAATTTATTATAATGAAACATATCTAATTCTATTTCAAATAATTGTCATATCAACATAATTTGTATGGTATTTGAGTTATACAGGGTGGAAAAAAAAGACCCTGGTTGGAGGAAAAGTACCCACCCCTAATATTGGTGATGACATATTTTACTGAAAGGAAACATTCCTTTATTTTCAAAAATAATTAAAACTGCATTTAAAGATTTTTGAAAAATCACCTTATTGAGCCAGGAATCGAACCGGTAAAATGTGAAAAAAAAAACATTGTGTATTTATGATACCAACCGAAAGAGTCATTCATAGGGATCAATTTCTTTTAAACAACATAGTATCTTAAATTTAACGACGTTACGTGTGTGCAGTGTGCATACGTGAAAGTGGGTCTCATTTTGAGCAAATTCATAAGTGAACTATTTTTTTTAGATAGTGAGTAAGCTTTAAAAAAAAAAAGAATATTTTTCTTAGTAGATATAAGATAATGTAAAATAATTGTTTAAAAGAAATTGATCCTCTTTCGGTTGGTATCATAAAATACAGGATGCTTTTTTTCACATTTCACCGATTCGATTCCCAGGGTACTTTTCCTCCAACCACTGCCTTTTTTTTCACCCTGTTACCTATAGGTAAGGAAATTTATTTTTTTATTCTACGACTGGTAAGCACTTTGCCTTCATCTCACCTGATGGTAAGTGACGATAAGGTGGTGCACTTCACCCGGAATCCTCAACCACTGAGGTTAAATTTTTTGGTACATATAAAGCACAAATGATAATAATGTTGTAATTGTTGTACCTGTTGCTGGTTTGGCATTCCCGGGGCGCCTGGTCCCGGCGGCCGCAGAGGACCGGACCCACGAATCGGTGGCGCCACTCCCATCGGCTGTTCGCAAGGAGCAATACCAAACTGTTATCACACATGTCGGAACGCATTATTTTTCGATACATTATAATCTATCGAAGTCAAACAGTTGCATCACAATTTGTCGCGCGTTAAAATGTCAACTATTCGAGGGATATCTCTGATTGGCTGGTCTTGCGGTAACGTATTACAGAGTTTTGTTGATAGTCAGGCTCAATATTCGACATTGTAAATATCATCGAATAAGAATATTATATCAAATGAGTTCACATAGGTTCACATGCATAAAAATTATCAAAACCCTGAAAATGCAACTTAACTGAAGTTTTATTTTCCGTGTTTTAATCACATCTCGGTCGGTGACTAACTCTTATTTATCATTTTTTTATGCTTAATAAGGCAGCTCTTGACCTCGATCTCGCCTGGGCCCTTATTCTGTAACGATTCCTTGTTTCAAAACCACGTTAATTCCATAAAAAGTAACGACATCTTCCCAAAAACGTATGCGATTGACGTGTGTGCGCGGTAAGGTTTAGGTGTGGAATCTAAAGATTGCGATACAGAATAAGGGCCCTGATGGTGAGCGTAGATTAAAACTGACCATTTAAACTGCACTTCTGTGTTATTTGATAACAGTGTATTGTTATTAACACGAAATTAATTCAAAATCACGAAAACACTGTTTACATTCGACAACCAACGGATTGACAAAATAACAATCGAATATGACGGCAGCGCTGGGAATAGGAAGTTCAACCAATCAGGGCGCGAGGTGCGTTGGTTGCGTATGCCATTTAACAATTTGACGGATTGTCTTTGATAATATATTATAACCAGTCATAGGAATAGGCTGACTGTATTTACCTAAAGTTCTTGACGGGACATAACATGAAGCTGTAATAACCACCTAATTTGATACCGGTATTTCTTATTCTACTCAGTATTAGTGGTTGGAAGTGTTTAACATACATACATATCTTTATTATTGAAATTTTGCATTCACAATGCTATATAGATATAGGATAAAATGTTTACTAGAAAAAATCAACCAGTCTCAGGAAGCTCGAGTGGGATTCGAACCCACGACCTTTGGATTGCCGGTCCACTGCTCTAACCGCTAAGCTACCGAGACCCCAGAAGTCTCGTTGAATTTTTCCTAGTAGTTTGATTTACGCTGCAAGCCAGCAGTATATACAGCGATATACACTGTGAAGTCTACCCTCACATTCGAAAGAAATACTATTGCAAGTATTTAACAATCGATAAAGACGTAACTGCTTATAAATATGTTTATTATTGAAATTTTGCAATCACAATGCTATATAGATATAGGATAAAATGTTTACTAGAAAAAAATGTTTTTTTTTCTAGTAAACATTTTATCTTGCATTGCATTGGTACTGAATAGAAAAAGAAATCGGAGTTTTCGGGAAATACCGGTATCAAATTTGGTGGTATTAACAGCTCCATTTATGTCCCGTCAAGAATTTTAGGTAAATACCATGCTACACCAATTTGCACGGAGCGATCGCGCTCGTGAAAATATTATGAACGCAGTAGTTGTTATGACTATTGCTACTAAAGTTTTAAGCTCTCTAAGTCAAGTCAAGTCAAAATATATTTATTCAATAAACTCAATTAATAAGTACTTTGAATCGTCCAAATCTTTTTTAACCTACCACCCATTCAGGACATAATTTTTTAACTGTGGCAAAGAATGGGCGCAAGAAACCACAGCGCACAAAAGCAACGACATTTACAAACAAAAAAAAGAGTATGTCGTTACCAGGTCAATACAAATAATGAATTTAAAAATAAAAAAAAATGATGCATTACAAAATTACAATACAATGTAGTATCAATTAAATAAAGACAATTAGAAATAGCTGTTGGAGTGCTTGGAGCATTTCAGATCCAAGCTGTTTTGTCTTCTGTGTAATCTGACACTTTATAATAAGCTTTTTAATAAAGCTTTTCTTTGATTTTGATTTTAAATTTATTAAGATCTAATTTCTGAATATCATTTGGTACTTTGTTGTAAAATCTTACACACAGACCCCTAAAAGAATTATTTATTTTATGGAGCCTAGTATAAGGTACTGCTAATTTGTTCTTACTTCTAGTGTTTACATTGTGAATATCACTGTTTTTTGAAAACATTCCAGTATTTTTATGAACATAAATCAAATTTTCATAAATGTATTGTGATGCAACTGTAATTATATTTATATTCGTAAATCTCTCTCTGAGAGAGTCGCCAGCCTTTAGGTTATAGATTGCTCGAATAGCCCTCTTCTGAAGCACAAAGATAGTTTGAATGTCGGCAGCATTTCCCCACAGTAAAATGCCGTACGACATTACACTATGAAAGTAACTGAAATAAACTAATCTGGATGTATCAACGTCAGTTAACTGACGGATCTTCATTACTGCATAAGCCGCAGAGCTAAGTCTATTCGACAATGTAGCTATATGTGGGCCCCACTGAAGCTTGGCATCTAACGTGATGCCTAGAAACACAGTGGTGTCCACAGGATTCACATTCTTATCTTTAATTTGTACACTAGTTGTTACTTGCTTAACATTAGGCAATACAAATCTTACACATTTGGTTTTTCCCTCGTTTAATAGCAAGTTATTTACACTAAACCAGTGAACAATCTTTGAGATCGCATTATTCACATCGTCATAATTTGGGTGTCGTCGTTTCACTTTGAATAAAAGTGAAGTATCATCAGCAAACAATACTATCTCATGACTGTCTTTTACAAAATAAGGTAAGTCATTAATATAAACCAAAAACAAGAATGGACCTAGTATTGAACCCTGCGGAACTCCCATTGTAACCACTGATCCCGGAGATCTTTTACCGTTAATGTCGACCTTCTGAATCCTGTTACTCAAGTATGAGATTAGAAGGCTCAAAGAAGCATCCCTAATTCCATAGTGGTTAAGCTTCCTGACCAAAGTTTCATGTAAAACACAATCGAAAGCCTTGGATAAATCACAAAATACCCCTAGGGCATCCTGTGATTCCTCCCAGGTATCAAATATTTGGATTAAAAGCTCAACACCGGCGTTAGTTGTTGAGCGACCCCTAATAAAACCATACTGTTTACAATGTAAAAGTTTATTTCTATGAAAATGAATTTGAATTTGGTCTAGCATCAACTTTTCAAAAATTTTACTAAATGTGGGTAGCACAGAAATAGGTCTAAAATTAGAGGGGTCAGAAGTGCTACCTGATTTAAACAATGGAATTAATTTACTATGTTTCATTAGATCAGGAAAAACACCACAGTCAATGCATTCGTTAAATATGCAAGCTAAAACTGGAGCTATAGTCATAATTACTGATTTAGCGACATCCACGGAATTACCCCACAGATCAGCAGTTTTCTTTTTATTGAGAGTGTTAAATGTTTTTAATATACAGGGTATGAAAAGAAGCTTAACGAAGCCGAGAGCCACGTAATCTGTCCATTATTACGAAGTTTTTTCTGTATTGGGCCATACCTGGGAACCTTCTAATTAGGGAGATATTAAGTGTTAAAGTCACAATATTGTGACTTTGGTTTTGACAAAAATAAATGTAAAACATGATTACTAAACTTTCTGCTAAAGAAACATTACCAAAATTATTTAAATTTCTTAGTCAAATAGGCTTATGAAATTTCAAAACGCAATGAATGTCGAGCGTAGGCAGCGCAGCCACTGCCGCACACGCACACAAATGCACACGTATATCAGTCCAAATCAGCTGTACCGGCAGCACGCGAAGATACACGACTCAGCACGTCTCGCCGCCGCGGGCAATGACCTCACCATAATTTAGATAAATAAGTACCTACATCTCAGTAACTGTTAACTTATTTATCACTTTATTTGATCGAGCGGTTTTTTATTTTTGACCGAACCTAATACTTCATCATCATCATCAGCCTATAAACGTCCCACTGCTGGGCACAGGCCTCCCACGTGAACAATAGCACGTGGGGATATTGGGCCATAACTCACCACGCTGGCCTAATGCGGGTTGGTGGGTTTTAACGACTGCCACCTTACGACAACAACCGGGACCATCAGTTTAACGTGCCTTCCGAAGCACGGAGGAAGCTCGAAATATTTTTAATTGGTCACCCATCAGGTGACCTTGCATTGCAAAAGTTGCTTAGCGGGCAAGATCGCAAGCCAAACACGCTAGCCGCTGCGCCATCGAGCTCCTAACCTACTACTTACGCAAACTTAATAATTACGAGTTACTAACAGGTCTTCTGCATGTTAAAAAGTAAAATTACCGTCCTAAATTAAGTTTCATTAACTAAACTAGGAAGAACTAGGAGCTCGATGGCTCGGTAGGTATGTGGGTTGCATGCAAGTACAGCAAACACGGAATACAAATAATAAGACGCGAACGGACAAGCTACTAACAGTTACAAATTTAGTCTAGGTATACAAATTACTTTTACTAAAATTAATGAAATAGATCGACAATATTGTTACCTAGTAGGGTAATAATAGGTAATCGAATCGCTCTTCTCTTTCAAATGATCAAAGGGAAATTGCTACACATTTCACTAAGGCGCTCTGATTGCTTTCAATTGTATGGAAAAATGAAGTAACGTTTATTAGAAATTCTGCGTGATAAGCAGTATGATTTTTAGTAAATTAGAAAGAAAGTATGTAAGTGGTATTATGTAATTTATTATGATTTGATGTAAAGGGTTATTTTATACTTTGATAGCGAGATAGATATTTCCAAGTGCCTTTCACAGATAGAACACATTCCTGTTTAAACGACAGTGAGCATTGCTAATTTTTCTCTCTAGGAGTTTAATGCTACGTTTAGGCTTTGTACTAGGAGTATGAAAAATAAAGATGTTTATTTAAAATCATGCATAAATTGACAACCATGGAGTCCACCAATTGTAAACACTTTTTCTTTTGCCACAAGTTTTAATAATTTATTTGTTTAATTTATTAATTTGCCTCTCCATCGGCACGGTAGCAACAATGTATGTCGTTTTCATTTTAGGTACCGTCAGTTGTCAGTAAAATGGTTATTTCCGGGGATTTGATTATAGTGCGCTTCCACCTGGCACAGAGTACAATCTCCACCACGACCGGTCCTGTGCTGCTTGCATCCAGCGGCTACCCTCGACCTTCACCAGATCGTCGGACCACCTTGTTGGAGGCCTGCCCACACTGCGTCTTCCGGTGCGCGGTCGCCACTCGAGAACCGTTCTGCCCCAACGGCCATCGTACTACACAATACTACAATTACTACAAGTGCTTACCCGTTACGAAATAAAAAGAGTCTTTTGAATTGAATAGGTACCTACCATAAAGTAAAGACAGTACTTAATTTACCAATGAAATAAAAAAATTCATTTCATTTCATTTTTCCTGTAGGTACATTTGAAAGCTCTCATGGCCTTAATCTCAACCTGATGGTAAGTGACGATAAGGAATAAGACGATAACGCACTTTGGATCTCCGAAGGAGCTGAGTATTTATTCATTCCAAAACGAGGAAGCGCTTGGCCTTCATCTCACCTGGAGGGTGATAAATGACGAAAAGGCGGAAGCGCACTTCATCTGCATCCCTCAAGCACTGAGAGGCTGGCTATCTTATCTCATACTTGGAACACATTGCGCCAGACTTTATGTAAGATGGTAGTAGCTTGCCAGGCGGACTTAGCGCTAACCACTAGACAGCAAAGGCTTCTTCCTAGTCCGTTTGGCTAGCTCTCTACCACCATTTTAATTAAGTCTGGTGTCATAACAATAACGTCGTTTTCATTGTTGTGTTTTGTTAGTTAGAGGTGAGATAGCCAGTTTATCCCACTGCTAAAATAAAAATAATGGACTTTCGAAATTACAATTATGGAAAACTAATTTGAAGTTCTGATTGTAATGATAAACTAAAAGAATTAAGCTCAACCTAGTCATAATGAATGACTAGCCAGCCCCCAGCCGTCTAGCGCGCGCGCTGCTTTTGAAGGGGTGTATGGGGGGCGCGCCTCCGCGCACCCTCCCCCTACCCCCCGTCCCCCGCCATGGCGCCGCCGCGGCGGGCGGCATAAGTCAAAGGAGTACCTAGTTACCTACTAGTAGGGCGGCTTATAAATTCTTTCAGTTCGGTTTCTTCTGTGATCGAAAGCGCAAGCGCATAGTTTGATAACTTGACTGATTCTTTCGTCTATTTTATCTCTTCTCTTCGCGTTGTGGTTCGTGGTTGTGTAGTTTGTGTGTGTGTGTGTTTGCGTATTTTCTGTGAAAGATGCCTTTCCATGCATTTAGTGTTCGCGAATACGTTAATATGGTGCTGTGTTACGGCATGGCCCATGGAAATGCCTCCGAGGCACTAAGACTTTACGGAATTGAACACCCAACCGCAGTTCAGCCTCGCGACCCGCGAGTTTTTACTCGGGCTGTACAGCGCCTGCTGGACAATCAGCCGATAATGCCGGTTTCAGAGGGAGGTGGCAGGCCAATACGTTTAGCGACAGAACAAGCGATTTTGGACGTGGTGCGCGAAAACCCACGCCTTGGAACGCGAACGGCAGCAAAAGTTTTAAGGAGACGCCATGGCCATCGCGCACGACATGTAGTGTCGTATAACACGGTGCACAAAGTGCTCACGAGAGACAGGCAACGACCCTATAAAATTCACAGGGTTCATGCGATTGTGCCAGGAGACAGGCAACGTCGAATGGCTTATTGTGCGTGGGTCCTAGGCCAGAGCCGTCGGTTTGTGGAAAATATTATTTTTACCGACGAGTGCACGTTCACCAATAACGGAATGTGGAACCGCCGAAACGCCCATTATTGGTGCTCGCAAAACCCACACCAGATGCAAGAGACTGGATTTCAGACACGCTGGAAACACAATGTTTGGGCAGGTATAGTCCGTAACCAGATTTTGGGACCCGTCTTCTTACCACCTAGAATGGACGGTTCTGCGTATCTAGAATTGATAAGCAATTATTTAGCGGATACTCTCGACGATATGCCACTGGCACAGCTGCAAGTAACTTGGTTTCAGCATGATGGCGCACCCCCACATATCGTGAGGCCGGTCCGCGAGCGGCTTACGGAGCTATTCGGCGACCATTGGATTGGGCGGTATGGGCCTCATGAATGGCCTCCACGATCGCCGGATTTAACCCCTCTGGATTTTTTTTTGTGGGGCCACGTCAAAGACAGGGTTTTTGACCGCCCTTGCCAAACAGCTGATGAGATGCATCAAAAAATTGTCGCTGTTTTCGAAGAGCTTAAGCAGCGGTCTCTACGAGAAGGAATCCTGGAGTTGGTCCACCAGGAAAATCTGGAACGGGCGCGCTTATGCCTACACGTGGGAGGTCGGCAGTTTGAACCGCAGCTCGTCAGTGTCGAAAGGTCCCTTGATGACATCGATGGAGAGTAGGTAAGTAGGTAGACTAGCCTAGACTTAAACAAAAATTTTCTACAAACAATCATGAAGCGAAAACATTGAGTTCATGAATAAAACCGCGCAGGGTGCGTGGTACGGTACAGACATGGCGCGCGCTTTTTTATCCCACTCATACGCCTATTGACTTCTCTCTCGTCCCGTAACACACACACACACATGCACACTTTGTTGCACGCGTTTCATTGCGTGTCTTAGAAAACACCCGTTTTTTAATATCTAAAAATTAAAGTAGTTTCCCAGCAATTATTTTTACTGAATGTTTCTTAGTTTGATGTACACTATGTGTATATTACGGCTTCGTTAAGCTTCTTTTCATACCCTGTATCTATAACACAAATTTTTTGAAAACTGAAATTACTTTCACAATCTTTAACATTCTCCTTCAAAACAGATTCAGCTACAGTGGGGGAGGAAATCAAGGCTTTTGTAGTTGAAACTGGAATGTCAGTAAAAAACCTCTCAAATGCTGCAGCAACATCAGCATCAGAAGTCAAGGTTTTATTATCAAAATTTAAATTGTACTCATTATTACGACTTCTGACCTTTCCTGTTTCACTATTTATAATATTCCATGTCATTTTTATTTTGTCATTACTATTCTTAATCTTAGAACTCAGATAGTTAGCCTTGGCTAATCGGCATACTCTTTTAAATAACTTTGAATAATTTTTAACATATAATTTGAAGTCGTCGCTGGTGTTATAGTTGCGTTCACCATAAAGTTTATAAAGGCGTTTCCTACTTTTGTGAATACCAATTGTAGCCCATTCATTAAAAGATGCAGTACCACTAACCGAGATCTTTTTTGGAACAAAAGATTTATTAAATTCTGAACAATATATGTTAAAAAAATCATTATAAAAGACATCAGGGTTGTCATTGTATTCTAAATAATTTAATTTTGTATCTAGATTGCTTTTAAAGCGTTCCAGCCGACCTGCAGTTTTTGGCACAACAGTGATATTCTTTTTCATCACTTGCTTACGCTGGTGTGGAAAGCTGACCATTTGGCCACAATGATCAGAGTCCAGGTTATTAATAATTTGCTTAGCCAGTGGTTTTACATTTGTATATATGTTATCAATACAGGTGGCCGAAGTGGCAGTTATTCTTGTCGGCTCCAAAAATAAATTATTCAAATTGTATGATAGAAATAAGTTTTTAATTTTAGTTGACAATGTGGAGTTTTCTAGCAAATTTATATTAAAATCACCGCAAACAATTATTGTTTTACCTACATTGCGGACCTTACGCAATGTCTCATCCATAACTTTTTCAAAAAGATCATACAATGCTGAAGGTCTGTATACACTTATCACAACAAACTGCTCCAACTCCACACAAGCTATTTCTATTGTTCGCTCAACCGAGAGGCTCACTATGTCTTTGCGTTCTTTTAATTTAAACTTTTTACTAACAATAATTAAGGAGCCACCATGTATTGCATTTCCTCGGCTGAACGAACTTCCTACCAAATGATTCTTAAAATTGAACATGAACTGATGGTCTCTAAGCCAGTGCTCGGTAATGCAAAGAATATCAATATTATTACAGTTCATGAACAATTCAATCTCTAAATCTTTGCCCATCATTCCTTGGATGTTCTGGTGAACAATGTACAAAGATTGTACATTTTTTAAATTTAATGATTGACCGGGGCTTTTTATAAAGCTATGTTTACATTGATTTAAGTTTAAGCAACTCTCCCATTTAATCTCACCAACTATACTGAGATCCAATAGTTATCATATCACACTACTATATCGAGCTTGTTGCATATTATAATGGCCTTTGCCCATAATAATTATGACGATGTAATTTGTGTGCCATATGTATGTGTAATAAAGTGTTTATTTATCTATCTATCCTTATGGGACCTCGCAATATTTAATAGTTTGCGTTAATAACGCTTAAATAAACTCAAAACTAACGAAAAGTTAAAAATAATGGTAATTTTCTTTAAAAAAAATAACACTGAGGTAGACATTTGTTTTTAACGTATAACCTTCCGAGTTTATAGGACCTTTGAAACACGACTCACCGGGTTGACGAGCGGCGGCGTCGGTTGCGTGGGCGGCGCCATCTGCCCGGTCATGGGCAGCGGGGTGGGGGGCGCTCCCCCGCCACCGCGCGCCGGGTCGGCCGCCGCGCCGCCGCCCGCTTTACCGGGGGGGCCCGGGGGGCCAGGGGGACCCGCCCCGCCGGGCGGCGGCGCCTGCCCCTCCCCGTAGGGCGGCTGGGCCGGCGGCGTCGGGCACTCCGGCGGAGCCTCGCCCGTGCGCTTCCCGGCGACCATCATGGCGATCTGCTGCGATATGGGTTGGTTGCGTGCGAGATTCCGATACGCCGATATTTGAGCTCTGAAATAAAGAGTGTTTTTTGTTACGTTGGAAAACAATATTATATTAATGTGGTTGTTTTCTTATGAAATCATCAAAGTTGTATACAACTTTCAATTTAAACATAACTGAAATTGGGTTGATGTTGTAATTTCTGAATATAATAAATAGACTTAGATGCATTTACCGTCCAGACTTGTCAAAAACAGTGTCGCCTAGCGGTGAAAGAATACTATCACCCCCTCTCTTTCCTTGGGTGTCGTAAAAGGAGACTAACGGACTAAAAACACATACATCTAACAGCATAGAGCGACGATGGGCTCACCACCTGTCACGCTGAGTATTGTGCAGTCGCTATGTGGTGAAAAGTGGACTAGGTATGGCAGAGGACTGCTTTTAGGTCCTCATTGCCTAATAGTCTCTTGACTGGGATAATAGTCGTGATTATAGGTGTTTGAAATTGGGTTATTCAACCTGGTTTTATTCGCGTCGGCCGCGTCGTTTGACCTAACGGTTACTGACGATTCGGAATGAAAAACCAAAAAGAACTGTTACAAGGAAAACTACTGGCAATTTGGGTGCTATAATATTTATTGAATTAATATTAAGTTTATAATGTATCCATAAAAATACTAGTGTTTAGTTACTCACTTCAATTGACAGAGCTGGTTGTTCGAGAAAAGTCCTTTGCTGGGATCCTGGGCGCTGCTCGATCTCGCCCGCAGCGCAAGCAATTGCGAGTATCTCGGATCTTCCTGCAATCCTTTTTCCTCCATAGAATCAATAGTTCTCTGTAAAGCGTTCAAGTTGTCCGGCCCGGGCGCCGGCAAGGAACCCTGCATAGGCGACGAGGCCGGGGGTGCTCCGTTGGCGGAGGTGCCGGGCGGGGGGCCCTGGCCGTGGGGCGGTGTCTGTGCGGACGGGGGGTGGGGGGGCTGCGCTTGCCCCGGCGCAGGCTGGCCGGAGGGCGGGGCCGGCCCGCTGGAGGGCGGGGCGTGCCCGTAGGCGGGCCCGTGCGGCGGCGGGCCCTGGCCCTGCATCATGGGGTGGTGCGGCATGTGGCCCGGCGCGCCCGGCGGCAGGCCCTGCGGGTGCACGCCGTGCGGGGGGCCCGGCAGCGACCCGCCCACCGGCCCCTGAGGCCCGTTGCCGGGCGGAGGACCGCCGCCCATAGCTAATGGACCCTGTTGACAATGATAGTCGATTAATCAAAATGTTGACGAACAAAAAAATACTGTTTATCATAACTAATAATATTATAAATACTAATTGTTTGTTCTTCCATCTCTTCAAAACGGGATGGCAGAAGTGTGTGTGTGTGTATGTGAGAAGAAGTGCCATAATACGCATACTTTTTATTCCGATAAATACTATGCTGGGGAGCCCAGAGGACACGCGGTTTATGTATAATAATAATGGTGGCAGCTTCAATATGTTGTAAACGATGACAGCATGTCGTACGTAGTTGTATTTAAGACTAATAAATCGTAGCCCCACTGAAATTGACATTACACTAAGCAACAATGTTTGCATTTTATACAATTTACAAATTGATTTGGATGTTTTCAATAATGTTAGCAAATAATATTTCGAGCACTCCTTTAAATTATGAATTATTTGAAGTTACTGCGTTTAATCAACACGAACGCTCTTTGCTTTATGAAATGCACATGCACAATGAATCTATAGTGTTCCTTAATGGCGTGACGAATGAAGCTGCCATGCCCATGCAAATTGTAGTCGAAGAGTGTTGTGTAAATGTATTTCAAGATACCCTCGAAGAGTTTGGAGTGGAGTACACTCACTTTACTCTGAACTTAAGGTCAGTTAGATAAGCATGCTTGCTATGATTGCAAGTGTATGGAGTATACTTATTTTAGTTACAAGGTCAGATAAGCTTGCATGCTATGATTGCGAATAACGAACAATTCTTTTTAAATAATTTCTTTGTAATAAAATGCGTTTAGGTGTCGATACTGAGTGCGTAAATAAAACAGCTATGCCACTTATGCCATTAAATGATAAAATCAGTTGATCTGTCTAATTACAATAATCTCCATGAGTCATTAATTAGTTACATCTGATTGAGAATTTAAAAGAATACACCTTATACAAATTACAATTGTTGCAAAAAGACATTCAATGTATATGCAAAGATTCTGTGTGGTAGTAGAATACTGTCTAGAATACGGCTGGTCTCAGGGGGTTCGATACATGAGGGGGAGGGTTCAGTTTGCCTGGCTATCTTTAATTATCTTATCTAAGTCTGTTGCCATAACAGTAATGTTTTACAAATTGAGATATCTTTAATTATCTTATCTAAGTCTGTTGCCATAACAGTAATGTTGTACAAATTGAGATAAGTGTTCATGAGTTTTGATTGTAACATATAATCCCGAACGTAATAGGGCCAATTTCTTATAAACAAAGCTAAAAATAAATGTAAAGTAAAAAAAAGGTTTACTATTTTAGATTTAATTTACACCAACTAGGTACTTACCGGTGGATACGGTTAGCGCAGGATCGCAAGGAGTGGCGGAAAAAAGAAGAGGCTTTAACCCAGTAGTGGATGTAACAGGCTGATTAAAGAGATATGTATTTACCTATAACTTTTTTATAATTTTTACTGAAAAATACTTAACCCTTTTAGGATGAGGACAGCCTATGAAGAATTTTCTACATGGGAATTAATAGAGAACTGGGTTCAAACTGAGATAAAGAAGCATCCAACTTTAAAAAAACTAGTTATTGCTCAAACTTATGAAAGAAGAGAAGTTTTCACCTTATCTTTAATAAATAATGTGGAGAATCCAATTGTAGTCATAGTTGGTGGTGAACAAGGAAAAGACTGGATGTCAGTGGCAATTATTCTTAGTGTTATAAATGATTTCTTTGAAAATAACAGTTCTATGCTCTTATTAGACCGCTATAGTTTTTACTTTATACCAATACTGAATCCAGATGGTTATGTTTACAGCATGGAAAAGGTAAAACTTGAACTTTAAAAAAAAGTTATTGTTGTTGTTCTATATTAATTAGTAATTATTAAGTAAAGTAAAATCCTTCTTTATTATAAGATTGTGAGGTGTAGTACCTTAACACCTTTCTATGTTATGTTTATGTAACAATTGTACACCTATGCTATATCGTCACTGTCTATGGATGTCCACTGGATGATGATGATGATATCCATTTGTTATGGGCCAACCAAGACAGAACAAGATTCTTAACATTTTCTAACTATACCAACATAACACTATAGTATAATTACATTTACAAGTCAAAGAATAGTTATTATATCTTGTTATATATTTTAGGATGTCTTTTGGGCCAAAAACAGGAGAGTATTCTTCCCACAAAAAAAATGTCACGGAGAAGGATTTAGTACACCTGGAGATTTTGCTATTGGTGTAAATTTAGAGAGAAATTGGTTCTCTGAGTATGTTTCCAATTGTAAGAAAACTTTTTAATTAGTTTACAATCACAATCTTATTTATTTTTACTTCTAGGTACCATGTCATTACTCATTACATTATAATTTATGTAAAAAATATCATTTACAGCAGCAGATAATAAATGCAATTCAGTACATTTAGGAAATAAACCATTATCAGAGGAAGAAACAGAAGGTCTTGCATCATTTTTAAATAATTATGCCCCCAAAATAATGGCTTTCATTAATGTAATAGGATATGGTAGCAGACTTATAACAACACCCTATAGTCATACATCACAGTATTCTATAAACCATGGAGTAGTGGTAAGATGTGCTCTTCATATTCTTAGTATGTGTCGGTGAATAATTATCCCATCAAAAACATAGCATGTACAAAAATGCACAAGTCTTGCAACCCAGTTCTGCTGTCAAAAGTTGTGAAATCGAATGTAAACAAAGTCAGTTATTTCAGCACCTACTTATCTATGGCAACAGCTATCCAACCGCTTTGTCATAAATTGATACCATTTTGTGCATTTTTGTACATGTTAAGGTTTTAATGGGATCTCATTTCTTTTTTGTAGATAGTTCCCCTTTTTTTCGTTTTAGGTATTATATCTTGTGCCTCAGCTGAGGGCTTTATCCACTCTATGTCTCTGTGGGCTTTTCCCAGACATTAATTTTTATATTATTTACTTTTATTTTTAAATTACTTTCAATGTTATTCCAAAATTACATTACTTAAATAAAACATTAAAATTATTACATTTCATTAAATCATAATAAAATTAAATATCTACTATGATTCTTAAAACATGCATGCAATTATTATTATTAGAACACAACAAACTAAGACCATGAGATTGAAATTTATAAGTAAGTATTTAGCCCCGACTCTTATGTATAGTAATAGCCTATACATATTAGAAACCGTTCGAGATGAACATAGGCTTTATTTGTCATTTCAAATTTAGTTTTGACCGGACCAAGCTCGTAAACATGTTCATCATTAAAAATATGTTTTTTTTTTTTATACCTACAATATGTATTTTCATATCAAGCTTGAATCCTTGTACTATACAGATAGAACTGTTAACTAGGCAAAGACTTACGTCAATATTTAATAAGAGGGTCGAAAATGGCCCGAATGGCTGTGAGACAAGGCTAGTACGGCTGTGAGACTGGGCTAGTACAACTGTGCCTTTTATGACTTGACTTGGCTTGACAGATTCTAGTTCTTACACACCGAAGTTACAGAGGCCCGAATGGCTACAAGGCACTTCCGTGCCCCCAGATTAGCATAGTCCAGAATAAACAAAGCTTTTTTAAATACTTGCATCATATTGTTATTAAAAGTATGGATAACCTTCGAAATGCGGAATGCGAGTTTTTTTTTGTGATCATATTATTTTAGGTTATGGGTTAGTAAAAAAACACTATTGATGCAGTTACAATTTTAATTGAAATTGAACAAAGGGGATAGTTTATACTTACATGAAAATCCTACAAAATCATCTTTTTGTCTGTTTCTCAATGAAAAATAACATTATAACAATGGACCATGGGGGATTTTGTATGAACCTATCCCCACCCTTCAACAGTCTTGGGATACGTATCAATTTGTTCATTGGGACCCAATGAAGCCTAAAGTACCTGTGTTAGTTGCAAAACGTATTGGGTTTATTTATAATAAAAAAAAAACTTTTATTGTTTTCTTGCTTTAGTTGGAGTTGCTCGAGTATGTCACGCTCTTCAAAGTGTCTCTGCGGTGGTGGCATGTGCATCGGGTCGTTACGTTCCCTAAAACATAGTTGAGCGAAGCAATGGCTGATTCACATGTCATACTCGTGAACGGGTGCCGCCTGTGGAGCCTGGTGCAGACCAGGCTCCACAAAATAAGATTGCACCAGCAGTCATGCAATTTTATTTTGTTGGAAAAAAAAAAAAAAAAATTCAAAAACAATATATTTTTTATAGCGTAAATCCCGCGTATTTGAAGAACGTCGCCATAGTAAAAAAATATCTATCCTACTAGACCCTACAAATGACACTAATTTCAAATCTGTTGGATGGTGGGGACAAAATTTCCCATGGTCCTTTAGGATATTTTTTCATCTAAAAATAGAATTTGTCTGGATCTGGATCCCAGAAATAACAAAGTTTGTCTTTCTGTTTGGTCATATCCATGACAAAAGTTGAAAAGTACATGAAAAACTTCGAAACACATCTACCTACACGTAGGTACCTTTTGCAATCCATGATCATTAGTTAATCTCTACTGCTACTGTAAATGCAGAACCCAACAATGTGACATTTATAGTATATAGAGCTGTATAGTATACAGATGTATAAAAAAAGGTTTTTCATCCGAGTTCTTTCCATAACATTCTTTTCCTACTTTTTGTTGATTATCACACAATTTGAAAGCTTTTAATGCACTCATTAGATGGAGATAATTATGACTGCCTGTGAAAAAGTAAATAAATTACACAATGTCACCTATTTCAATGGACCTTCAGCAAAATTCTTTTGTAAGTGTTGCTACAAGAACTTTCTAAATCATACTGTCAGTAGATGATTAAAGTTGCGTAAAATTCATAAGCCATTATGGCCTAATCATATCAACAGTTAATAGGTTAACATTTAGCACAACAATGTACTGGTAATCTGGGGTGTCTGGAAACAGCGGGATGAATAGCAACATTTTAGAAAAAAAAACAACTACATTGTAAATGGGTTTTAGGTCTGTACCTATGAAAGGAATTCTTTTTTTATGTTTTTGAACAAGTTTAACTTTATTATGTTAGCGACACTTCGTTTTGGCGGGTGCGGGTGCATGTATAAAATTTCTAAAATAAAGGGGAGTACTAGAAACCGCAAGAAACTTCAAGGGCTGGTCAGGTCAAATGTTTTAAACATGACAAAAATAACAAAAAAGGAATTAGTGTTTTTTCCGCGTCATGTGTCCCGCACCAAAATGTATCAGCTGAGACTATCAATAAGTATTTTGATGATTTGGAAAAAACTTTGAAGGATGTTCCACCAAAAATTTTAATAAACTTTACTTAATAAGTAAAGTTTATTATAAAAACTATGATAAACAAAAATCAAATAAATAAGTCCAATTTGACTGACGACCCAGGTAGAAAAAAAGTTATAGTCAAAAAAAGATTAATAAAAAGATTGTTTACTTTTAAATAAATAAAATAAGGTATATAAGGGTAAAAATAAGGTTTTTTCCTATCTTAATAATAATTATGAAGTTGTTGTATTTCACCCCATATATTATTGCTAATGACCCTACTTAAAATGTTATTTAGAGCAGCTAGGTATATTTTAAAGGATCAGTTATTTTATTTCACTTAACTCTTTCTGGGGACTGGGGGGACTGGGGAAACGATATAAGTAAAAAGTAAAAGATAAGGTCCGAATTCGAAATGTTGTTGTTACTCACCTCTGTTTAGGGCACACGGGCTACGGGCCACAACCACAAAATGACCCCTCCGGTATATTTCCCGTAGTTATCATTACATTTTATACGGACTCACCGCACGCAGTTGACACCGGTGGCCACCACACGCTTCTAGCTTCTCGTGGTGGCGTTTTTGTCTGTGGCCAGTGGCCCAGTAAATGATTTTTTATAATTTTACTCTAGCATCATTTATTGTTAGACATATAGCATGTGTGGCAATGTATAATGGCCTAGTATGTATACAATACAGTTGCTAAAAAATAGATTTTGTGGTGCTCATTGCCTAGTCTCTGAATAACCTCTAAAGGATAGTGGTTGTTAGTGTATGACGTATGTAAAAACAAATCATTGTGTTTATAAGCTATGGTATCAGAAGTATAGAATTTTACATTTAAGACTAGCAAGTTTTAGTACAGATTTCTACCTTTCTTTCTTTTCTTAAATAATATTCTTCAATATAGATTTGATTAGACAATTTTTCAGGTAACTGTGCTGATTGGGTTAAGAGCAATTTAAACATACCAATTGTCTACACTGTCTACATGAAACATAAGGATGATCTCATTCCTCACCTTTCAAATGCTGTGCCTTTAAGCCAGCAACTAGAAAAAATCTTAAAGGAGACATTACTTGTCAGTAAAGAAGTCTATGGACCCTTGTTTAATCATAACAACATAAAGTCGGAGTGCAGTTACAGTATCTTATTATTATTTACAATAAATTTTGTCTGTATGTATTTCAAGTGACTCATTAAATTAATAAACTACTTTCTGCATTATATCTAATGTTAAGCAAGGTGTTTGTAAATATTAAAGAGAGCAATTCTTACCTGTCCAGATGGCATGTGTCCAATCTGATGCTGCATGTAACCATGAGGTGGTCCTTGTCCAGGCATATTCGGATGAGGATTACCAGGCATGTTAGGGTGACCATTAGGACCTGAAGAATGTGCTCCTCCAGCCATAGGGTGGCCCGGAGGGCCTGTCATATGTGGGCCAACCATATGAGGAGGCATTTGATGACCACTTGGTGGCATACCCGGATGTTGTCCAGGTGGGCCATTTGAATTAGGCGCAATTGAATGCGAGGGTCCAGAAGGTGACATATGGTTAGGCATAGGCGGTTGCCCAGGGCCCGGTGGGTGTGACGGTGGAGGTCCATTGACATGTTGTTGATTATAGGGGCTGTGAGGCGACTGTGGTGGGGCCGGACTTTGTGTCGGTGGACCCATAGGGCTAGGAGCCTGCGGAGGTGGCATAGGACTACTTTGAGGAGATGGGCTAGCCATTATTAAAACGTGTGATTCCACGAGATTCAATCACCGAGCTAATAAATCAAATGTAATGTGGCTCGTCCTATGGCGGACAGCGCTTGTATCTATGTCACATCATACACTATTCTTGAGTCATTTAACGTAACCGAATGTTAATGCACAGTTAATAATCATCAGATTATTTGTTTCTTATTTAAAATGAACGTACACTACAGATACTTTTCGGATTTTCAATCAGAAAAAACAAGCCAAGCCAACTTCTTCGATGACACAGACATAAATAGATAGAATAGATTTTTTTTTGTTCTCCACTTTTTTAAACGTCAATGGCATCATACAGCCTAAAATTACATTAATATTGTATCGTCGACTCGTCGTTACGTAAAATATTTTTTTATGATTTTTATCTAAAATTGTTTCGCAGCATTGACTTTATAATAAATCAAAATCAAAATCAATATATCTCTTTATTCAGTACGCTTAAATTAAGCATTTTGAATCGTCTAAATTTATTTTTTTATGGATGGATGGATAGGCATTGGAACCCACCCACCCACCCCACCCATTCAGGAAGTCTTTTATCTGTGGAGAAGAACGGGCACAAGAAACTCCACAGCTTTAAAATAATATAGAAGTAACGACATTTACAAAACAACATGTCGTTACCAAATTATACAATCAGTTATGTAATGTCATAAAAGACAATGGATTAAGAAAAAAACAATGTAAATATATTATTATAACCAGGCTGTTTTGTCTTCTAAATATTCCTTGACTGTGTAATAACCTTTCCTAAGTAAACAAGATTTTACATGATTTTTAAACTTATCTAAAGGTAAATCTAGTATAGTACTTGGTATTTTATTATAATAGTGTATACCTTGCCCCAAAAAGAGCCGAGAACCTTTTGTAACCTAAACAGTGGCATTACTAGTTTTGACTTATTTCTAGTATTGAAATTGTGTACATCACCGTGTTTAGAAAAAGTGTTAATATTGCAACGCACAAAAACTATACAATTATAAATATACTGCGATGCAACAGTAAGAACACCAACTTCCTTAAAAATATTTCTCAAAGAAGTTCGCGATCCCAGTCTATAAATGGTTCTTATTGCTCGTTTCTGTAAAATAAATATAGTTTTAACATTAGCCGCTGTTCCCCACAGAAGGACGCCATACGACATGACACTATGAAAATAACTAAAGTAAACAGTCCTAGCAGTTTCTACATCTGTTAGTTGTCTATGATAAAATACTATATGTAGATAGTGAAATTATACAAATGAACTGGAAAATAAATATATTTTTACAAAGAAAATAATCTGATACATTGTGACAACACAAATTATTCTAATAGACAGACGTATTCAAACGCAATACATCAAAGTGAAGAAACATAAAGGAAAATATAAACCAAAGAGTCTTTAAGTTTTCTAACACTGCCCCTTACTCTAGCAATCATAAAGTTATAAGTTATAAACTAAAACCATTATTGCAAGAGTACACCACATGAGTACAACAAAAAAAAAATCAATTAAAATAAGAAAACCTACATTAAACCTAGACACTTAGCAAAACAATTGTGTTTTACCTTTGGTAAGGCTTTTGTGAATAGGTCAGCTTCCAATTCAGCAGATGGCTTATAATATATCTTTATCAACTTACGCTCAACACATTCTTGAATAAAATGGTGTTGTATGTCAATGTGTTTGGTTCTGCGGTAACATTGATTTTCAACTATTTTGAGCGTGCTCTTATTGTCATTATAAATAACGATAGGCTCACGCGATAAATTGAAAGGTTTCAATTCATATATAACATTATGTAGGAATTTAGCCTCTTTTACCGCTGTACCAAGAGCGTAATATTCAGCTTCTGTACTAGAACAAGCAACATTGTTTTGCTTGTGGCTATGCCAATTTATTACATTCAGTCCAAATCTACTCACGAAACCCGAATAGGATTTTCGATCGTTTTTATCACCCGCCCAATCTGCGTCGGATGAAATTTCAAATTTGTTACTACCTCGCCTAAAATTGAGTCCAGTTGTACCAGATAAATATCGTAGCACGCGCTTAGCTGCAAGCCAATGTGTTTCATTATAACATGTGTTATATTGGCTGAGCTTACTGCACACAAATGCAATGTCAGTGCATACAGCGAGATACATTAAACTCCCGATTAATTCCAGATATGGAAACCTCGCATCAATCTTCTCAGCTTTTGGCGGATTAAAGTTCACTTCCATGGGAGTTGCGACTTTGTGACAATCATCCATTCCAAACTTTATCAAAATATTTTTCACATACTCAGATTGAGTCAGTTTCAATGTCCCTTGCTCCCTGTTCCTTTTGACCTTCATACCCAACGCTTGTGTAACAGGTCCAAGCAATTTGACACTAAATTTGGAACTGAGCAATTCATATAGCATTTTCTTTTGATGATCATTGGAGCTAAATATGAAAAAAACATCAACATATAAAGCTATTATTACTTTGTCTTTATAGAACACACATTGTTCACTCTTCAACTGTTTATAACCATTGTTGACCAAAACATTATGAACTTTTTCATTCCAAGCTCTACTGGCTTGTTTGAGCCCATATAGACTCTTTTTGAGTAAGCACACTTTGTTCTGCCCCTCAATTTGAAAACCGGTAGGTTGCTCCATATAGATAATCTGCTCATGTAAATCTCCATTGAGAAATGCTGTGTTGACATCAACATGTTCAATGTCCATATCATTTTCAACACCAATCGCAAAGAGTAATCGTAGAGTGCTATGTCTCACAACAGGTGCAAATGTTTCATCATAGTCAACTTTATATTGTTGAGTAAAACCTTTTGCAACTAATCGTGCTTTGAATTTTTCAAATTTTCCACTTGGATCTACTTTTTCTTTGAAAACCCATTTGGATTTTATCACATTACCGTTGTTAGGTCGATCCACAAGTTCCCAGACACCATGCGACATTAGCGAGTTAAATTCATCTTGCATTGCTTCTATCCAATCTTTAGCATTCTCACTTTTGATCGCTTCGTTATATGTTTTAGGCTCACAGCGTCCCATCAAAGCTAGATCAGAGAAATAGTTCACTTCATAATCTTTGAACCAAATAGGAGGATGGCGATCACGTTTAGGTCTAGAACTTTCAGCAACTTCCAGGTCTGAAATATTCTGTTCCATTATTTGTGAGTCTGGTTGAATATTATTCAACGAAGTTTCTTCCCGTTCATTAGATGTAAGTACTTCTTCGACATGAGATTCTTCTTTAACAGGATCTAGAACATCAATATCCGTTGGCGATATGTCTGGTGTGGCAAACTCATCACTGTCAGATTCATGGATAAGTCCATGAGAAGTACTTGGTTGATACACCGTAACTTCAACAGTATTTGTCAAATCTTTAGAGCTTTCTAAAGTATTTGATATCTTGTAGGTTATACCTCAAACAGTTTCAATAAATTCAACAGAACGAGCTTTAATCAACGTCGAACCATCATCTGGATCACCAAGTCTGTAACCTTTGGTATGATCACAATATCCCAACATAATGTAAGGCTTAGATTTGGGATCAAGTTTTTTGCGTTTTTGTTGTGGAGTAAGAGCATTAGCTGTGCTGCCAAAAACTCGAAGATTACTGAGATCCACTTTAGATCCAGTCCACAATTCTTCAGGAGTAGCATCTTTCACAGCTGCAGTTGGACTACGGTTCTTCAAATAACACGCAGTATTTACCGCTTCAGCCCAATATTGTTTCCCCAAATCAGCATCTTGCAACATCGCTCTGGCCTTTTCCATTAGGGTTCTATTTAAGCGTTCAGCAACGCCATTTTGTTGAGGTGTATACGGAACTGTCGTTTCGTGAATAATACCGCATTGCTTAAAATGATTCGCGAAACTTTTATTACAGTATTCTGTGCCATTATCGCTCCTAATCCGCTTTATTTTAAGATCAGTTTGGTTTTCAACCAAAGTTTTGAATTCGATAAATTTATTCAAGACAGTCGTCTGATCTTTCCGTTTCAGAAAGTATATAAAGGATTTGCGCGAAAAATCATCCGTAAACGTTTTACAATAACAATAACCACTCCAACTATTGACCGAAAAAGGTCCGCAAATGTCCGTATGAACTAAGTCAAGTTTAGTCGTGCTCCTATGTGCCTGACCACGCGGAAATGATTTGCTCTTTTGTTTACCCTCAAAACAAGGAGTACATGGTGTCAAATCACCATTGGTAAACTTAATACCATTCGCTAATTTATCACGAAGTATTAACATACCTGCTAAACTTAAGTGCCCCAGGCGACGATGCCATAGTTCCAATGAATTAATGTTGGACACAAAAGCTTTACCTTCAGTGCGAATATTAGGCTCTTGGTTTTCCTTACATACGTAACTATCCCTTTTCTGATCAATTTTGTAAATGCCGTCCACATTAGTAGCTGTCACAACGCTGGAACCAGTCACATTGACGTTATCCTTCCTGTAAATATGACATTTATTAACATCAAATAATAAAACATAGCCTTTTGCTGCAATTTTGCTGACAGACAAAAGATTAGCTGCTACTTTCGGCACATACAAAGCATCAGTAATGACTTTTTTAATATTATCATCAAACGTTACAGTAATATTACCAACACCCTCACTGTATATCTTATCATTATTCGCAGTAGTAATTTCGGATTGATTACTGTTAGAAAAATTATTCATCCAGTCTTTCCGATTAGTCATATGACTAGAACAACCTGAATCTAAGATCCAGCTATCACTGTCACAAGTGTTATTGGCTAAAGCAATTTCTCTAGACAATACAGTCAGATTTGCACTACTTCCCTTCTTTGTAGATGAAGATGCATCTGGCGTCAAGCTTTTATCAGGAATCTTCTTCGAATTCTTCTTTAATTTGGGACACCTTGGCTTAATATGCCCTTTTTCTTGACAATTATGACACGTTGGAATAAATTTGTCTTTAACAAGAATCTTCTCAGTAGGTTCCATATTCGAAATGAAAGTTCCTCTTTTAAATTCGCTTTGTATCAACTGACATTTCACAAAGTCAGATGACAGTTTAATATTCGTTATCAATGAGTCAAACTCATTTGGTAATCCGATTAGCATCATTTCGGCTAATTCATCATCCTCTATTTGACATCCAATATCTGCCAATTCTAGGGTTACGGAAATTATATTTCCTAAATAATGGTCCATTGAGCTATGATCAACATATCTGAGCTGCGATAACTTCCTTTTAAGACTTAATCGTCGGCTAATGCCACTATTTTCATAAGCTGCCTTTAGATTATTCCAGGCGTCTGCCGCCGTCTTGGAAACCTTAACATGCGGATAGCAAATCGGCTCGATATTCAAACATATTTTGGCATATGCTCTCTGGTCTTTTATGGGGTCCGGGATAGTACTCGTAATAACATCCCATAAGCCGTTATCGATCAATAAAAGTTTGATCTGAAACTTCCAGTTTTGATAGTTTGAAACACCCTTAAGTTTCTCAATAGATGTGTGTGAATTAATTACTATCGTATTATTCATACTCGAAGAGCTAATAATGTTCTCCATGCTCACATATCCATCCAGTGATTTATTTCTTCATAGAATAATATTCCACGAGAGAAAAAAAAATAGAATCACGTTCTTTAAACATACATGGGGTTACTTCAAAAAATAAAATCACATACTACATTTATAGCCCATAATTAACTAAGTAGCCCATTAGCCCATAACCTGATAAAATACTATATGTAGATAGTGAAATTATACAAATGAACTGGAAAATAAATATATTTTTACAAAGAAAATAATCTGATACATTGTGACAACACAAATTATTCTAATAGACAGACGTATTCAAACGCAATACATCAAAGTGAAGAAACTTAAAGGAAAATATAAACCAAAGAGTCTTTAAGTTTTCTAACAGTCTAATCTTTCTAATCGCATATGCTGCTGAACTGAGTTTGCCGGCCAAATTCGATATATGCGGATATATTTACAGACATATTATTTAAACATCCTTAATTTTTCATTAGACAAAACCAATTAAGGGTGAGTTCCACCCATGAAACTGAACGTCTTTCCTTATGAAACCTATGTGCAAAAATGACAAAATCGATCTCCCATACTATTGTCGTCAGCGTCAGCTGATCGGACAGTTTTGATTTTTTTTGTCATTTTTGCACATAGGTTTCATAAAGAAAAATTTAGTTTGTATGTATACGATAATCCATGGATGAATAAAATGTATGGACGAGATGGTTTTGAAGTACCTAGTAGGTATATTAAATTTCAAACAAAATGAATGATTAATGAATGGATTAATGAAAAAACATTAGGTTTTATAAAAATGTTTAGTTTGTATTGTAGACTTGAAACAACAGCACATCTGAGTTATAATCAAACAAAAAATTACTAAGCCAAGCCTGTTTTTCTATATCCCTTAACTGTATTTTTTTATAAGGTATATTGTGCGTAGTGTTGTGAACTATCGATAGTTGAACTCGGTAATCCATGAACCTATAAATTAGGTCCATTATGCGGTCATCATCTATAACATCGATGGGCCTTTCAATAGCATCGATACTATCGATAGCTCACTTTGGTACATTAGGCTCGTATTCTAAAACCAAACTCATACTCAAATCTCTGCTTGAGTACAGTTAGAAATGAATGGTGCTATTCATCGCATATAGCGCCATCCCTTTCTAACTGTACTCAAGCAGAGATTTGAGTGTAAGTTTGTTTTTAGAATAAGGCCCTTAGTATCGGTATACTGTAATCAGAGATGGGCGTAATCAACTACTTTTTTAATCAGATTAATAATCTGATTGAAAGTAATCATGATTACAATCAGAAGTAGTCGTGATTACTTTTAATCATGATTGAACATATAATCTTTAATCTTGATTACAGTAGTCAGTAATCTAAATTACATGATAATAATCATCAACTAAGTTTAAGTATATGAATTATGGTTTAGGAATTTATGAATATAATTTTTATTTTATTGAGTTGACATTAATTATCACAATTTGTATGCATCTAGAAATTGAGTGGTTGGCTGTATGTACTATTTATTTATTTATTTATTTAAACTTTTGCAACATTACATTACATGGCGGACTTAATGCCTGAGGCATTCTCTACCAGTCAACCATAGGGTGGCGCAGAGATGACATGGTAGGTGCAATTATACCTACTGCCACAGTGTTACTATATTCATACAGTGGGGCAACGCGTTTGATGTGGGGCGATGCCGCCGCCCGCGTAGGTATCCACGCGATCGTTTGCCGTTATGCAAGGGTTTTCACAAAATTCGAAATCAAATAATCGTTAAATTTTTATAAAATAATTATTTATTATCGATATTGTAATGTTTATTTTACATTTGAACAAATGAACATGTAACAGAAAATATACAATCTCTGCTCACAAGAATAAAATAAAAAATCTTTCCTACACTCACACCAATTATCCAGCCCAAGAAAAGCTTCGTTATGAAACTCGTTAAATGATTACTAGACAACAGATAAACATACTTAAAATACTTACATATATACATACTTATTATACACAGAAAACCCCCAGACCCGAGAACAATTTAGAAAAACAATAGATTCTAAATTGACCTGACCGGGGATCGAACCCGGGACCTCAGAGATGGTGACACCATGAAAACCGGTGTACAAATCACTCGACTAAGGAGGTAGTCGTAGTTCGAATAGAATAGAATTTCTTTATTGCGTGTAAGCTGCATTCATTAATTGTTAATAGTTGTTCAACACCTACATCAAAAAAAATTGTGATCGGGGCAATGACAACCAGGACCGACGTCGGCTTTCGTGCTCTCCAGTGATAAATATATATGGAACATTTAAAAAACTCAGTATTGCCCAGGATCGAACCTAAGCCTCGCCGACGAGAGGCGGGACCCAATACCTACCACCAGGCTTTCACGGCTTGATAGCACGTTGGTATACTAACTTATTACCCGTCTGCGACGAAGCCAAAAAAGTAGGGTTTGTGTTTGACCTGTATGTATGTATGCCCGTTTTTATGTTCTCTCTTACCTAATAAACGGCTGAACAAATTTTGATTAGTTGTTAAATTCGTCTTTAGTGCGCGACTGTCGAGTTAGTACATCAAATAAAAAAAAAATAGCGGATTTGTTGTGTCAGCAAAGTTAATTTATCTAACAATTGACGATTTGAAGTTAATTACGACTTTATTCACTTCAATTTCGCAAGCCCATATTGCAATGTCTAGAAAGCAACATCTTTATGTAATCAATAATATATATAATAGTAATAAATAATATGTAGAAAAAAAATAATGATAATTTAATGCTATACAATATGTTCTTTTATTTTTTAACGTTCCGACTGTTGGTTTTATTAATCAATCATAAAAGTAATCAAGATTACGATTACAGATTTATAATCATTAATCACCGATATGATTACATTTTTGATTAGTTTTTGTAATCTGTAATCGTGATTGAAGATTACACATTGTAATCGTAATCCTTAATCATTAATCTGATTACTTTTTGCCCAAGACTGACTGCAATACTAAAGCTCAATATCATAATCCAATAGGCAGTAATCATCTTTATTATCGATGGGCCTTTCGATAGCATCGATAGCTCATTTTGGTACATTAGTATCGGTATACTGCAATATTATCGATGGAATCGATAGTATTGAAGCTCAATATCGTAATTACTATCGATAGTATCGGCTATGACTATTGTAACTTAAATCAATACAATCGATACCTACTATTGATAGTATTGATAAGTTTGCGCTATCGATAGTGCGGCTGTGACGATAGTGTCTACGATATTGAGCTTCAATACCATCGAAAGTATTGCTGTGTGTCAATAATATCAAACTATCGATAGGCTTATCGATACTATTGCTTTTGTTCAACTATCGAGCGGCACAGCAACACTAAGATGAGCAGGATGAGCTTCTTCTGCTGTCTGTTTTTCATTTCATCTGTCTGTTTGTCTAAATTTTAGTTTTACCGGTTTTAAACACATGAACAATGGCAAAATTATATTTTAATACATAAATTGACTTGTTGTTATTGAATCAATCATGGATGATGAAGAAGAGTACTCTATAAATACTTGGACATACATTTCTCTGTGCGCTGAACCAACGCTGTACGAGGGTCTTCGTTTCGCAAAAGATTTAATATTGGCAAATCTTTTACTTCGGTTGATAATCCAAAAAGTTTCTATACCTCACAACGTTCGACACAGCTTAAGTTTGGTCATCGGAAGTTTTCTACTTTACTACAACATCGGACCGGCGTTTGTTTGGACTGTGGGGCTCACTGCGAGTTCATATCTACTTATTATTCTACTATCATTTATTACAAAAAAATGGAGAGGACTGCTTGTTTCTATTACCGTGATTGGCATATTATTGCTGTGTGAAATATATATCGTGAATCCAAAAATGTGGCAGCAAATTAGAGGTATACAAATGGTAGCAGCTATGAAGATTATTTCAGTTGCTATTGAATTAGATAGAGGCTTATTTAAGCGTATATTAAATCCTGTTGAATTTGGTGGATACATATTGTGTCCAGCAAATTGTATTTTAGGTCCTTGGATATCTTTTCATTCATATAATAATTATTTGGAGGTAAAATTTTTGACAAAGAGATGGGTCAAAATCATAGTTATGAATTTATTTCTTGCAATGTTTTTCTTAGTTTTATCTAATTGTATTGTACCTTGGTATATTGATGATGACATTTCAAAATGGCTTGTGGCCTACCGTGATGCACAAGCCTTTAGAATGTCACATTATTTTATATCAAGTATGTCCATTGTATCAATGGTCAGTGCTGGCTTTGGACTAACTAATAATTGTCACTCAGAACTACAAGTTACTAAACCATTCTTTATTGAATTGCCAAGATCACTTGTTCAAGTTGTTATTTACTGGAATATACCCATGCATCAATGGTTAAAGAATTATGTATTTAAAACATGTCAAGCTTATGGCCAATTTGCTGCAATATTAGTAACATATGCAGTATCTTCTCTATTGCATGGCCTTAATTTTCAGTTTTCTGCAGTACTTTTAAGCATTGGTACTTTCTCTTATGTCGAGTATAATTTACGCTATAAAATTGCATCAGCATTGGAAGTGTGTTGTTTATCAAATCCCTGTGTGAAGCAATGTGATCACAAATACAAAAAGAACAGTTTGCTAGCAGTTGTCACTAATTCATTATTTTCTTTGATGACAATAATTCATCTTGCTTATTTGGGAGTTATGTTTGAAGCATCTTTTTCAGTTCAAGAATCAGGATATTCTTACTACCACACTGTAAGTAAATGGGAGAATCTCAACTACTTTAGTCATGGATTTGTACTGTTTTTGTATGTAGTTTATTTAATGATGTGATATTATACATATATTTTTTAAATCTACTGTACATACTGTGATTTATTTCTGTATTAAAATATAATTAAGTAGCTAGTAAGTTTAAAATAAGAATTACACAATTTATCCACTTCATATGTTTATGTCAATAACATTTCACTGACAATTCAAGGCTTCCTCTCTGGATAACTTGTATACTTACAGTAAATATTTTTATTACTTATTGTTTGGTTCCATGTTAGAAAGAAGTCTTTGTTAGCTTTGTTAATTATTGCCAAAAGTCGGTGTTTGTATTCTTATATCACTTTTGTAAATAATTGAGTATAAATACAACTCATTCTGGCTAGATTTAATATGAGATTCAATAGCCAAGTTTGTATCAAATTAATAGAGTAAGACTAGGTAGTAAGTGAATTAATACTTCAATTATAATTATAGTGTAGAATGGCTACTTATTAGATATCCTTAAAACGTGAGCTTTTTGCATTGGTATTTGCTTACAGTAGACATTTAAAAATGTATTAGCATAATCAAATGTTTGTGGGTAATGGACAATATGATAAATAAAAAGTTCAAGATAATTTTGTAATTTATTTCAACTTTTATATTCATACACAAGTTATTTAATAAAGGATACAAGTAAGTACCCAACTAATTAAAAAACCTTATCATACTGGTAAAAAAACTAAAACTTCATCCACTTTATTTGCTCTTGGTCCATAAAAAGTAGTTTTCTATATATCTTATTAAATGTTCTTAAGTTAACTTGATATAAACAATCATCTTTTGTTTGCACAATTTGAATCCTATGATTAATTTTTTCCAGACTTGGTAATTCACTACATGGTTCAAGGTTTTCTATAGAGTCTTTACTAGAACTGAAATATTCTGGTCTACTGTAAAAAATTGTTATCTTATGTTCTTTACAAACTTTTTGTGCTAAGTGAAGTATGTTTTTAATGTAAGTATCCATTTTTGTTATTTTAAAATGTTGTTCCGTCCAATAGAATGCTGTTATTGTATCAAGTAGTAACATTGAAATGCTAGAATTTTCTAAAAAAAAAGTATCCAGGTAATGAATAGTTGTATAAAGTTGAACAGCATCATAAATATCAGCAACAAAAAAATATGTTAACAGTTTTCGAAGTAGTGCACTAAGTTTAATGTCGTTAAAATCTTGTAAAGACTTCTGATAAGTAAGAATTTTATGTTGCAAACAGGATACTAGATCACTATAATTAAAATTACCACTACAATTTATAAGAAGAATTCCTGATTCAACACCATCAATATACATTGAAAGTAATGCTTCGCAAATTATGTCATTCAGTAAAGAGTTTAAGTTGCTTTCGCTGTATAACTCTATTACTTCGCCTTGTTTGATTCCTGCATCAAATAGATTGGGGTAAAAGTTTACAATATGCGGTTTTTTTGTGAGTCTAGTTAATAGCTGTATGCCAGATTCAATTTTAAATGATGTTGCCATTCTGGTTAGATCTAATTATCGATGTGTAGCGACTCAGAGGCTTCCTGTTCAACAACTAGTCGTGCGTGACATATGATTGGACAATAACGAAAAATGTTATTAAATTATATTCCATTGAAACTATTGATATTAACTTATCTCAATCTCTGATGTTGTTGAATGAAATCCGATCATTGACTTCTGTCAGTCTGACGCACAGAACACATTTACGTTTGACGGCGTCTGTTTTTTTTAAATATAATTCATTCATGACCATGGATACTAGTCCTTCAGTCGTAATATTAGAGTTCATTGATTATGCTTAAACTGATGACAAAATGAACGTTAAATGATATTCCCCAAACCCCTTGAGTTCCAGTAAAGATGTGGGACTTTACTTTTAGGTCTCGCACGGACTTCTTAAAAGAATTTGAAAAATGATGTTGCACTGTTTCGTTTTGTTTGATATTTAACACTCATGCATGTTCATGAACACTTAACAATAAATAATCCACCATTATTTCACATTAATATTCGACAAAACACAAATTATAGAAAATAAAACCAAACTGCAGATATGACGCTTCACTTTGCCGCCAAGAAGTCCACGGACGTCTGCCTGTGTGCAAGGGATTTTGACCTCTAAACTGGTAAAGCGACGGAGTCCGCCATTGTACCTCCCACTAGGAATCGAATATGGTATCTCTAGGTCTTAAACTGGTGGTCTAAAAACCACACCACAACATATTTGAATATCTATGTTATGGAATAGGGTTGAACATATTTTGTAAAAACAACAATTATTTACTCAAAAGTCTTTTTAAAAATACTTTTAAATCGCCCAATTATCTTTTTGTCTACCAATTATTTCAGGGTTTCTTTTAGCAGTAAAGAAGAGTTTGTTGTGCAATAAACTCCACAGCTTCATAAACAAGAAATGACATTTAAAAAAAAAGTATGTCGATCTCGGACCAAATATTTGGTCCGAGATGTTGATAAATTAAACAATGAACCACAGACTTAGTAGAGATGCTACGCAATGAAAATTCAAACTTACATCTAAATAAAAATAAGCAGGGGTACGATTCTCTAACGCTTAATCGTAAGATCGACTGACGATCGATCTCTCACATCGACACACATAATCGGGTCAAAAGTGAGTATCACATCCGCATTTATTATACTCGACTCTACGCTAACGTCACAAAGGTCACTTTTGATCGGAACATGTCGTAGTAAGTGCGAGCTTACGATCGAGCGTTAGAAAATCGACATAAAACTCTCTGTATTATAATAGGTAATAATTTAAAAAATCAAAACAGTTACCTTCTGTAAAGATTGATAGGAAAGCGTTAGTTTTTAATGTCGCACGAGAATGAGTAGAGTTCAAGTCTCCTGGTTTGAAATAGTTGAAATAGCGGCTGCATAAAACTGAGGTTTTGGTTATTCTTAGCGTCGCCGGTATATGACTGAGCCGTTTTATTTAGCACCTCTTCATTTTTCGAGAAACTACTACAATAAACATGTAATGTAAAAGTATTTCATATATTTCAACAATAATTTTATAAAGGTCTAAGTAAAATGTACGATAATAGGAAATTAATTTGACCTTGACTGCATTTTATCTCGCTCCGGTAGCAAAGAATACATAATGCCGTGGCCAGACACATCGTGCTAGCGCGAAGATTCGCGTTGTAGCGACACGTCTGGCCAAACACTTCGCGTTATCGCGATACAACATCGCGCTAACGCGCACTGTCGGTAAATTACCGCATATCAAAGGATTTTATCGCGATAAAGTTCGTGCGGCCACATTTCGGTGCACACCACAGACTTAAGATATGTCTGTGGTGCACACTTTAGTTGACTGCGAGACAACTAGAGGTGTGAACGTGTTGCAAACATACAATTATCAAAATTATTCTTTTTCGTTAATATGGAATGGAGTAATGATAAAGTGTTACAATATTACGAATTAGAACCGATGTTTTGGAACCCCCAAGACCCAAATCACAAAAAAAAACATTTAAATTACGACGCATGGGTGAGAATTAAAAGAAATTTAAGCTGGCCTGTTACAGTGGAGGAATTAAAAATAAAAATGAAATCGCTCATGGCTTACTATAGAAGTCACCTTAATAAATACAAAAAATCATTGAAGTCTGGAGCAGGCAGCGAAGATGTTTACCACACTAATTGTTTCGCCTTTTCGGCTATGAATAATTTTCTTTCTCCTGTGTATAAAAAATAATAATATAATATAATAATAATATTGCCAATTCGAAGTTTTAAACATTAGTGAATGCAACTTTTTCATTTTATAAGTACCAACATTTTCACTCCTTTCTCTACACAAGGTTCCATATTGAAAATCGTATAAGTAGGTACTTACAAATACTTTGATTGTAATGGTACCCACCTCATTAAAATAATTAAAATAAAATTTAAACTTATTTATTCACTGATAAGTAAAACAAAAGATACGCAAAAGCACGCAAACGAAAGAGATAGCTATAATTTTAATGATTGCACTTCAAAAGTTTCTTGTGGGCGAGATAAAGTGTACAGCTATGTAATATTTATTCCATTCGAAAATAGAAAAAAGGTCCTGATGTCCTGAATGAAAATAGGTAGGGACTATTTTTTTATTTTTTGTTTACAAGCAAACGTGTATAACTTATTACAGAACTAAGAATAGCTCGGCTTTCATAAAACGCCATCTATCTAGTGTTTTTGAACTAATTTTTATTTTTTAATTAGTGCTGTCAAAAAATCGCCCATTGGGACGTACGTATTTGAGTCTTGACTTCACGCGCGTTTATAACCTCTGAGGTTGCAAGCGATCACATTAAGACTGCTGGAAACTTGAAACCAAGATAGCGTCAAGTGGCACGCCCTTAGAGCATTCAACCAACACGAATGCTCTAAGGGCACGCCCCCCGCCAGGTAGCCATTTTTTTTAGTATGTTTTGGGTGTCGGGTTATGTTATGAGTCATATCTCAGAAGTTAGGAAGGGAATATGCATGTATCATAAGTCTACGTATTTATAATAAAATAAGCTATTAATGGAATATAATTTTACAAATTACAGGTTTTGACAATAATTCACCAGAATTATATTAAATATAACAAATTAGGGAATATTGAACAATGAAATTGAAATGACCGAGTAAAAAGTTACGAATTTCTATTTATTTGCAGCTATATAATCGCCTGCAGCATTTTATAATAACTTTTGCGTACTATTTTTTACTAAGGGTTTTATCCGATTTCAGAGTGGATAACTCCCTAATTCATAGATAAACTTTCAAGTCTAATGAAATTAGTGACGTCAAAGAGTCCATATTATGAAACAGAAAAATGCTGACTAATATTATTATTTGATGAGTCAAATAAAATGAGCTACCTACCTAATAATAACATCAGTAACTTATATGAAACAGGTCCCGGGCAGATTAAGATTTATGAGAAAGCCACCCAGGAGTCCAACGAAAGGTTGGTTGATGGGCCATCACCTTAGAGCATTCAACCATGAATGCTCTAAGGTGGTGTGGTGTAACACACACATACACACACCCCCACACGCACACGTACGCACACACACGCACACACACACACACACCCGAACACACTCACACACGCACACACACACACACACGCACACACTCACACACACACACACACACACAAACACACACACACACACACACACACCCCCACACGCACGCACACACACACACACACACGCCACTGTGTACTGGGGCCATAAAGTTGAAGCCAAGTAGGTATAACACTATAACCTCTATTGACCTTTCGTTCCCATCACTGATGGCTTGAAAGCTGATGGCATGCTTGGCCATGCACAACTGAGCCTACCCCAGTTTAAAGAATTGAGGAGCGTCTGTTCAAAAGGAGATAAATCCACTTTCCATTTTTTTGTTTTTTTTTTGGTATTATTGCTCTCTATGTTCGAATACACAACTTAGTGCTTAAAATTGGCTTCAAAAGGCGTTATTTCCAATAGAAAATCGACGTTCAAACTCACAGTTTCAATCAAAGAGAGACATTTCCAAAGAATATTAACAGAAAAATAACACAATAAAATGTTTTGAACAAATGGAGTTAGATTTCATACAAAATGACCACCGTGCAAAAATGATCTGTACAAAAGGAGATATTTTATTTCTGTTTCAATTATTATCTTTTTAATCTATTTGTGATGTCAAACAAGGCATAATATTCTGTGGTAACCAATGATATTTTATGTTTCATTGGTGGTAACTCAGTAAATAGTCAATCCACCTTTTTAATACAAAAAAAATGCCCCAGAACTATGTATAATATTAATAATATTAATAATTGATGACCATTAAGCTATATTTTTTAAAATTTTAAATATCTAACTCTAATGTGTATTTATACACTATAAATTTGTGTATTTGTAAGGGAAAATAGAAATCATTTTTGTCCTAAAAATCAATCCAAAAAGAATATACGCTCTCAATATGCTCATGATGTTTGTATCTCAGAACAATAACTAAAGCCTCGGACCAAATATTACAATTTCGTCCGAGACTAAAGCGCATCTTGTTCTGAGGTTTGTATCATTCAACATTATGGTAAATATGTATGGCAAAGCAAAAGTACGGTGGGCAAAGCAAAAGCAAAATTCCTTGTTGTTAAATCCCAACAAATCACAAGTGCTAATTTTGGGAAAAAAGCACCAAATTAAAAAAGTATTGGACTGTGATGCTGAAGTTACCAATAACAACGTTGTTTTAGACAAGGTGAAAACTGCGCGTAACCTGGGACTGCTTCTGGATGAAGAGCAGAAATACATTGACCATGTGAATAACAAAATAATTAAGGGAGCCTTTTTTAAATTGAAAACTCTATATAAAGTCCGACTATATTTAAAGGAAGAATTGCGATTATTGTTGACAGACTTACTTGTTCTCTCTCCTTTTAATTTTTGCAGTCCAGTAATAGGTCCTAGGTTAAATACCTGTACAGAAAAAGCTATACAACGAGTTCAAAATGCATGTATTCGTTTCTGCTATGATGTGCCAAGAAGGGAATTTATAACGCCATTCCTTAACCAGAAAGGCATTCTGAACATGAAGGCTCGTTGGGAACTCCAATATCCATGGTCCACAGAACAATCTGGAATAAAAAACCCTAATACCTCTTCGAAAAACATACATGGGTAAAGGATAATGCCAAAAGGAGTTTACGTTCTGCGATACAAAACCGTTTGAAGATACCTAAGCATAATTCCACCAGATATCAAGGATCTTTCAAATTCTATGCAGCAAGCATTTGGAATGACCTGCCTCCCCCTATGAAAAAAAAGATAAGTATAGAATGTTTTAATAGTACATTATGATATTAGTGCGGTAAGTTGAAAATTACAGCAGAGGCGATATTGCTGGCCCGAGCCGTAGGCGAGGGCTACAAGAAAGCAGAGGCTGTAATTATCAAAGCGCACGTATGTCATACGACGTTTTATAACAAATTTGCGAAAAAACACATTTTCTGAAAATGACTGCGTGTTTTTGTTGTTTTTCTAGTGTATAAATCTTTGGTAAGCCAACATGTATTGTTCTTTGGACTTAGATGGTAATAGGCTGTCAATAACATTTTGTGATTCACTTATTATTTCCGGTGGTGTAGACTGTAAAAGTTCTTCATTACTAAAACTAGACATATTTATTTTTAAACTTTCAAGGTAAAAGGCGACTAACGGACTAAAGACTGCACATACATTCAACAGCATGGAACCGCGATGGGCTCATCAAAATAATACTACCAACCCCTCCCTTCTCTTCGGTGTCGTAAAAGGCGACTAACGGACTAAAGACTGCACATACATGCTACAGCATAGAGCGGCGATGGGCTCATCAAAATAAAACTACCAACCCCTTTCTTTTCTTGGGTTTCGTAAAAGGCGACTAACAGACTAAAGATTGCACATACAGCCAACAGCATAGAGCGGCGATGTGCTCATCAATATATTACTACAAACCCTTCTCTTCACTTCGGTGTCGTAAAAGGCGACTAACGGACTAAAGACTGCACATACATCCAACAGCATAGAGCGGCGATGGGCTCATCAAAATAATACTACCAACCCCTCTCTTCCCTTGGGTGTCGTAAAAGCGACTTACGGGCTGAAGGCTCCCACGTATGTTGTCCATAGATTCAAACGATTAGGAACTAATTTTTAAATTACATTACCGCACTAGTGCGTAGCTTATTACATTACGATGCTGAAATCGGTGTAATAAGAGCCACTTAACCAGCAAATGTGTTATAATAGTACATTATGATATAAGTGCGGTAAGATGAAAATTACAGCCGAGGCGATATTGCTAACCCGAGCCGTAGGCGAGGGCTACAAGAAAGCAGAGGCTTTAATTATCAAAGCGCACGTATGCCATACGACGTTTTATAACATATTTGCGAGGAAAACACATTTTCCGAAAATGACTGCGTTTTTTGTTGTTTTACTAGTGCATGAATCTTTGGTAAGCAAACATATTATATTTTTCTTTGTCCAACAGCATAGAGCGTAGATGGGCTCATCAAAATAATACCACCAACCCCTCTCTTCCCTTGGTTGACGTAAAAGGCGACTAACGGACTAAAGACTGCATATACATCCAACAGCATAGAGCGGCGATGGGCTCATCAAAATAATACTACCAACCCCTTTCTTCCCTTGGTTGTCGTAAAAGGCGACTAACGGACTAAAGACTGCATAAACATCCAACAGCATGAATCGGCGATAAGCTCATCAAAATAATACTACAAACTTCTCTCTTCCCTTCGGTGTCGTAAAAGGCGACTAACGGACTAAAGACTGCACATACATCCAACAGCATAGAGCGGCGATGGGCTCATCAAAATAATCCTACCAACCCCTCTCTTCCCTTGGTTGTCGTAAAAGCTATTAACGGGCTAAAGGCCTATGTTGTCCATAGATTCAAATGATTACTAATTGTTAAATTACATTACCGCACTAGTGCGAAACTTATTACATTACGATACTGAAATCGGTGTAATAAGACCTTCTTTACGAGCAAATGTGTTATAAAAGACGTTACAGAACTGCTTTATTAAGCAAACAACTTGCTGCAGAAATCATTGTTGGTGGACATTGGAAATCCCTGCCCCTGAAAGATTTCTCTCATTAAGCTTATTATAGCCAAACACGCCACACAAACACACACGCACACTCACGCACACACATGCATACACTACTTACCCCCCTCTCATACAAATCATAACATACTACACATAATATTTTATTAACAATAGTATTAGTGTCCTTCTTAGAATAATAACGCTTATTTATTTATTTATTTATTCTAAGGTGTCCTTCCTTTTTTTTTTGTTTATTAATTTTATTTTAGGTTATTTCATGTTCACCTTAAGTGGCACGCACCTAGCTGTCATTTTTGTTATTGTTTTTTGTTAAAGTTTAAAATTTGTTTCGAAGATTTGTTTGTAGTAACTTGTAGATGAATAGCCCTCATGACCCCATTCTCACCTAACAGCTAAGAGAAATGGGAGTGGCTGAAAACCAGCGCTTACTGGGAGCATCTTCTTGTAAGCATATGCTGAGCCACCTTCAGAGGGGCTATTTGGAAAAAAAACCTCTGTCAGTTTAAGTCAATTTTACAGGAGGCTTAAAAAACTGTTTAGAGTACATACAATCAATCATTTAGTAGTAAAGTTGCTGTTTTATTGTAGATAATGTTACATGCAATAGCTTGTAATATGTTTTCAGCACTACAGTTTTCCTGTTTTTCAATAAAACTGAAAAATAAGTTTGACATTGGTTAGTTTTCCAATAAAATCGGACATGGAGCTAAGGCTGATTTCTAGTGATGCCGATCGATAGTTCACTATCGAAAGGCTATCGATAGTCTATCGATAGTTCGGCAATAGTGGAAATATCGATAGGACTATCGATAGTATCGATAGCACAAAATGTCGTAATAGTATTGATGACTTGCAATAGTATCGATAGTATCGATTGTATTACGCCTTGATAGTAACTACGCAATCGATACTATCGATACTATTTTCATCCATGATGAACGTACTATCGATAGTATCGATACTATCGAGTTTTGAACTATCAATAGTTATGTATTTTGCAATACTATTGCATGTAATTACATTTGGTATAATGGTATAATATAATTTATATTTATCAGTTTGAACACGAAAATCACACGTAATTCTTTGAGACACAAACAGAATTTGTTTACCTACAGGGGCCCAAGTCTGCTAATTTACGAATGGCATAATTGAATCGTAATTGGATCGCATTGTAATTGTTTGACACATTTGGTATACTTATATGAGTAAGAGAATACCAAATGTATCAAACAATTACAATGCGATCCAATTGCGATTCAATTATGCCATTCGTAAATTAGCAGACTTGGGTCCCTGTTCGAGCCAACTGGCCGACGATTGAAGACACTACAGGGGCCCTCTAGCGTCTCGATACGGCAACCGAAGCCAGCGCGCGAACGTCACCCCACGCCGTGTCGACGACGGAGAGCCTGTGGTCGCTGACGTGACGAGAGATTATTCCCCGCTTAGCGCGCGCGCGTGTGACATCATACCCGTTACAACCGAGGCGCCCTTTCTGCCGCGTTGAACATTGGCGACCCCTAAGAACAATTTGTGAAGTGACTGTGTGCTGTGCCGTGATCGTGAAGTCCACTTCATCGTCCTGCCCTTGCTTCGGCCAGCTCGTCTCCCGGTACATGCGATCCCGTGCAGCCTGCTTGCGGTAAGTCCCTTCTCTGCTGTATTTGGCGGTGTCCTCTGACCCGCGGATACATTCTGGTCCAACCGAGCGCGGAATAACCGCTAAGGTTCAGCCCTAATCAGAACCTGCCTTTCTTCCTTTCTTTTAACTTTTAAACAGTCTTTTACAGTCCGCTAAAGAATAACATATTGGTCACTCCCATCCCATCACACGGCACATTATTTAGGCCCTTTTGGCCTTTTTAACCTAGTAATATTATTCTGTGCCATAAGTTCACGTAACAATTGCTTACGTAGAAGTACAATCCGCTCATAACGCAGTCTATTCCTCATTGTCCGTTGCAAAACATTATATCTACCCACCTCAATAAATATGTCACAGACTCGGTTGCTGTTATAAGTATAATCGCTTAGATTAAAACAAAAAGGGAAGATACGGCATGCTCCTACTTGTAGTCATTAAAAATATAGTCCTACTCAACTACTAAAGCAAACACTCACACACGCACACCTATAAAGTGTAAATCGAGCGAGCGAGACAAAGCGGTAAGTTTCAACGTCAGCGCGAGGGAGTCAGCGAGTAGCGCGTTGACGTCTCGGTCGCTTCGCAACAGATGAGTACGTACGACCGATTCCGACGCCACTGCGGAGTACCGTCTTTCTCTTTTTCACGCAGTAGAATATCTGCAATAGGGCGATGTAGCCTGTTCGCTCGGCAAATTGTGACTGAAGTGAAATTGTGCCTTTAGGCCTAATTTTGGCGGCTCACTCACGAGACGCTAATGCCGTATCTTCCCTTTTTGTTTTAATCTGAGTATAATCGCCATTCAATTTCAGTTATTATTATTGCGATAAACAAATTTACGAATATTGTTGATTTTATGTATGCATCCGATTATCATTTTATGTATGCATATGTGATCTGCGTGCGCGCTTGTGTGCCTAATTCGTGCTTGAAATAATAATTCAACTCAGTTATTTTGCGTTTGCCTTTTTTCATGCTACGTTTATCGGATACATGGTGACTGGTATTATAACGAGAGATTGTCTGCAAGATTTTTTTTGGTCGTGTTAATTTTTATTTTCTTTTGTTTTTAATTTGTGCCTATGCGATCGGCTCATTTTTGGTGCGTGCTCACCACACGTGCTCAGTGTTGTTTTGTTTAACCGCTTACAATTAATTTCTTTAAGTCTCGCTTCTACACACGTTTGCCCACCTGTGGGACATGTACGGCGTGCTTTAATTTTTTTTTCGTGTACATTTTTATTTTATTGTTTTTTGATTGTTGCCTTTGCGATCGGCTCATTTCTTGTGCGTGCTCACCACACGAGCTTAGTGTGATCAGTTTTTTTAAATCGCTTACGGCTATTTGCGTGCGTCGCCTTCGCTTCTACACACGTTTGTCCACTTGTGGGACACACATACAGAGTGTCCCAATATTTTTTTATTTTTTATTAAGTTTTTATTATTTATTTTTTTTGCGACGGAGTCATTCTTCGCGCTCGTTTCCGCTACAGGTCTGCCCAACTGTGGGCTACGTACAACGTATCCCACACTTTATTTTTATTAGTTTTTTTTTCCTTTCCTTTTCCTAACGCTTTCCCGGCTAATTGGATGAGCCGCCATCGCTTACGCATGCGCTTGCCCACTAGTGGGCTACGGATGACGTGATTTTTTTTGTCTTTTTCTTTTTGCGGTTGGCTAATCTTACGTACGCGCGTCCAATAAACACAAGCATACACATACACATGCGTTTGCCTACCCGTGGGCTATATACAAAGCGTCCCAAGTAAGTTTTTTTTTTTGTTTATTGTTGCATTAATCTTAGCCTATTTGCCCTTACCTTGGTAAACAAATACGTCCAGCCCAACTGTAGAATATATACAGGGTGTTGTTCTTTTTTACTGCCTTTGAATTTGTTTACTTTTGTATATTTTTTTGGTTGTCTTGTTTTTTACACATCGCGATGCCGACCAAGTCACAAGCCGCTATTTTTAGGGAGGCAGTTAAGGCCATACTTCAGCTCCTTGAGATAGGGTCACAAATTATTGCTGGCGGCACAACACATTCCATATTGGAGTTTAACGTGCGTTTCGCACAGATACAAGGCGTGAAAGACAGGATGGACGCAGTGTATTATAGCATTCTTGACGAGGAGGACCTGGACGAGACGACCGAGAAGACATACACTGAGAACCACACAAAAGTCTCCGGGGCGTACCTGGGGATACTTATGGCTAGGGAGGAAATCTCACCCTCTTCCACGTCGTTCCCAAACCATAGCGTTCAGCCCAGTTTCAGCGTCAATACACCCACAGCCGTTCTCCCCAAGATAGCGCTGCCCAGGTTCAGCTCAAAAGTGGAGGACTGGCCTTCCTTCATTGCGCTGTTTAGGAGTCTGACTGACGACATGCAACCCTGTCGGACGCAGTCAAGCTCCACTACCTCTTCTCCAGTCTCAGCGGTGAGGCATTAAGTATGGTGTCCCACTTAAAGGTCACCAATGAGAATTTTGCCGTGGCCATGGACATCCTCACAAAGCGCTATGAGAACCGCCGGGTTCTCATCGATAGTTTCGTCGACATAATCCTGGGGCTGCCAAGCATCCACACGCGCTCTAACATACGCACACTTTTCCTCACTCCGCTTGTGTCCGCCCAGTGTGCCCTTAGTAATTTGGATCTGCCCATAGGAGACGACTACGTGTTTGTGTCGATAGTGGTGCGAAAGCTTAAGGACGAGCTCCGCACGTTATTTGAACGCAGACACGGGTCTAGTAACACCCTGCCCACGTTAGGGGACCTCATCTCCTACCTCGAGGAGCACGCGCGCTGTGTGGAGACAATGTTGATGACTCAACCCATTCAACCCCAGCCCGGTCCTTCTCGTAGCCGCGCGCCTCCTCAGTTGCCCCATCGCACTTATGCTCAGATGGCTCAGCAACAACCCGACCATTACCGTGGCCGCTCCTCAGCTCCACCGCCTCACCGCGCCTATGATCAGCCTACTCACCAGCCGTTCCGCCCAGCTCAGCAAATGCGTCACCGCCCATCCACCTCCCCGGCTTGCAGACAGCCCTTCCCCGTCTACTCGGCCTTCCAGCAAAGCTGCTCCTCATCATCGTCCTCGTCCTCTTCCTCACGCTCGACGTCCTACTGTCCCTATTGTGCCACTAGGGGACATAGGCTCATGACGTGCAGATGGTACAATTCCCAGCCAACACAGGGCCGTTGGGACTTTGTACAGGCACGCGAGCGCTGCCAGCGTTGTCTCGGCCGTCACTACGAGAGCGAGTGCATGTCAAGGGGGCATGCAAGGACTGTGGGAGCTCGAACCACCACACGTCCCTTCATCGGCCAGACGACCCAACGCACTCAGCTCATTCGTCGTCAGTACATATACCCCCACCACAGCTGAGAGAGCACTCAAGGGAGCGTCCCAGAAACAGCAGGCGGCACGAACCCGCACATGCTAAACAGGTGCAACCCAGCTCTGCTCACAGAGCCAGCCCGCCCAGGTCCGGTTCGCCAGGTAGGCCCCGCGAACGCCGCCAGCAATTATGACTGCCAACTATCACGGAGCACCCTAGCGAAGAGGTAGATCAAGACCATGCCCATTCAGACCATGCCCATTTAGCCCATGCCCAGTCAACCCATGCCCACACAGCTGATACATACTCAGGTCATACAATTTCAGCTGATACTCAATCAGCTCACTCACCTTTTGTGCCCACTGGCACACCCATTTTGTTGCCAACCGTCTCACTAAGAGTCGCGGACGTACATGGCCATCTTCACACAGCCAGAGCTTTATTGGACTGTGGCAGTATGTTGACATTAATAACGTCACGCATGGCACGACTTTTGAACTTGACATCAAAACCCACTTCTTTAAAAATTACAGGAGTTGGGAATCATCACAAACATGAGTCAATAGCGGCAATAACAATAGTATGCCGACCCACTCACAATGATACTCCTACAATCACTGCCACAGCTCATAATTTAAAAAACGTCACTGGTTACCTTCCCTTAGAGAAGGTACCAAACATTTCCCACATTCTAGGCCAGCCACCCGTGCTATTGGCTGATCAGCTTTACCACACACCAGCCCCGATCGACCTCTTATTGGGGTCGGACGTTCTTGGCCAGGTGTTGGACGGGACTAAGGTCTCGTTGGGCCAGGGCAAGCCTATAGCCTTCGGCACGATTTTCAACTTCGCGTTGATAGGACCTATTGAGGACTTGTATGCGCAGCCGGTGCAGCAGGTTAACTCAGCTCACGTCGTCAGCTCACAACCAGACTCAGCTGAATCAGCCCAGGACATACGTCAGAGTCTGGAAAGGTTCTGAGAGTCTGAGGAGCCCCTGCCTCAACCTCACACTCATAATGATCCCCTGGAGGAACAATGCGAGAAAATCTTCCGCTCTACCACTACACGCGATCCCTCAGGCAGATATACGGTCGCTCTGCCCTTTCTAAAGGACGCCCCTCAACTAGGTAAAACTCACCCTATCGCATTACGCAGATTCCTCAATATTGAGAAGAAGCTAATGGCGAACCCGTCTCCGCGTTCTAAATACGTCGACTTTATGGCCGAATACATCGACTTAGGGCACATGGCTCCCTGTCACCCAAATACATTCGCCCATAAACCTCACTTCTATATCCCTCACCATGGCTTATTTAAGTCACGGTCGGACAAGCTGCGCATTGTTTTTGATGGTAGCTGTAAAAGCTCCAATGGTGTCAGCATAAATGAATGCCTACACACAGGCCCGCCCTTCAACAGGACATTGTAGACATCATCATGTCCTTCAGAACGCATCCAGTCGTTTTCAGCACTGACATCCAGAGGATGTTCAGAAATGTGCTGGTTGCCCCAGACCAGAGACGGTATCAGCTGATTCTGTGGCGGTCCTCACCAGATCACCCTCTGCTCACCTACGCCCTCAATACAGTCACCTACGGCTTAAGATCAAGCCCATACCATGCAATCAGCACTCTGCTTCAGCTAGCTGATGATGAAGGTCATCGCTACCCTGAAGCCGCTCAGGTTCTTCGCAAGTCTATCTTCGTTGATGACATATTGTGTGGTCATGACACAGTTGAATCCGCCCAAGCACTCCAGGACGAGTTAATAAGTCTACTAGACCTAGGCGGCTTTCAGCTCAGTAAATGGACATCTAATTCGCCTAAGCTGCTCGAGAGATTTCCCGACAACCAATGCGACATGCCCAAGGACTTCGACATGAACCCAGACCCCACGTCCATTAAGGTCTTGGGTATACAGTGGAGCCCTCAGTCAGACGAGTTCACCTACCGCATCTCTCTGCCCCCCATCACACATGTCACAAAGCGGTCTATTTTAAGCACCGTAGCCTCACTTTATGACCCAAACGGCTGGGTTTCTCCCGTTATCTTCCGCGCAAAGCTGCTGCTTCAGCAATTATGGCTACTGAAGCTGGAATGGGATGAGCCCACTCCCTCTGAAGTACAAACGGAGTGGCACCACATCTCAGAGGATCTGCCGCTGTTGTCTAGCATTCGCTTCCCTCGGCACATTTGTGCAAACAAAGGCTCAGCTGCATACTCGCTTCACGGGTTTGTAGATGCCTCTGAAGCCGGGTTTGCCGCCGTTGTTTATCTCCATGAGCTCGATGCCTCCGGAGATTCTTTGGTACACTTGATTGTCGCCAAGTCGCGAGTCGCACCAATCAAGAATCGCCTCACAATCCCCTAGTTAGAGTTGTCGGCCGCCACCCTACTTTCCCAGCTCATGATCCGTGTGTCAGTTCAGTTATCCGCCCATATCAGTATACAACAACACATATGTTGGTCAGACAGTACGATAGTCCTGGCCTGGCTCAATACACCGTCTCACCGTCTTCAACCCTTTGAAGCCAACAGGGTAGTCAAAATCAGCTCAGGCTCGCCAGAATGTACCTGGCGTCACGTACCTTCCGAGCTCAACCCAGCAGATTGCGCAAGCAGAGGGATGTCTGCGCAATCCCTGTCAGCTCACGACCTATGGTGGTCTCCCACGTAGCTTAGACAGCCTTGTGAGTCTTGGCCTGCGATGCCCCTAGCTCTGGGCCATCACGCCTTGCCCGGCCTTAAGCCCAAACAGATCCCGTCACTGGTCACAGTGCCCGTTCTTGACTTTGACCTGCTCACTCGGTTCAGTTCACTAGACAAGCTCGTCGGAGTTACAGCTTGTCTAAAACGCTTTCTGCACAACTGCAGACACCACCCAGATTCGCGACGCTCAGGCCCCTTGTACGTCAGTGAACGAAGAGAGGCCTTACTTTACTGGGTGCGCAGTGTTCAGCACAATGAGTTTGCAGAGGACATCCACCGCCTTCAAACTGGCAAAATCTGCTCCGTCAGACTCCAGCGACTGTCACCTCTTATTAAAGATGAGCTCCTTAGAGTTGGCGGACGACTGTCCCATGCATCTATCCGATATAACGCGCAGCATCCGCTCATACTTCCTAGCTCTAGCCCACTTGTAGACCTCATCATTGATCACTACCACAAAATACACTGCCACCCTGGCGCTGACACTTTACACGCTATCCTACGCCAACAATTTCGGATATTGTCCGCGCGCCGTAGTATTAGACACCGAGTCTTTAAATGCATTAGATGCTTTCGATGCCGGGCCCAGCCGCAAGCGCCCTTCATGGCCGACCTGCCAGCCGATAGAGTTACGCCTTAGCCAGTATTTAGTCAAGTCACGACCGATTTTGCCGGCCCATTCCTCGTTAAATCTAGTACCCTACGTAATGTTAAACTCTTAAAAGCGTACTTTTGTATATTCGTGTGCCTCTCCACTAAGGCGGTTCATTTGGAACCGGTCTCGGACCTCAACACGGAAGCGTTCCTCGCGGCATTACAGCGTTTTATAGCACGCCGCGGTGCCCCAGTTCTCATCCGCTCGGACTGCGGTACAAATTATGTAGGCGCTAGAAATCAGCTCATTGAAGTACAACACTTTCTTGCCTCGAATAATGACACGATTGCGCACAAGCTCGCTGGTCAGCAACTTTTATATCGCGTAATTGGCGAACAACACCTCACATTCGAGGAATTCTCCACACTTTTAGCACGAATCGAGGCTGTACTTAACTCCAGACCTCTCTGCCCACTTTCGTCTGATCCGTCAGACTTCGAGCCGCTCACAACCGGACATTTTATTATAGGCCGCCCACTAACGGCCCTTCCCGAACTATCCGTGGAAGATAGGCCGATCTCCACACGTAGGCGATTCCAGATGGTACAGGCCCTTTCCCAGCGCTTCTGGACGCTGTGGACCCAGTCCTACCTCCACACACTCCAAACCCGCTCCAAATGGTTGTCCCCATCCTCCCCTCCCCGAGTTAGCGAGCTCGTCCTCATCGAGGAGGACAACCTGCCTGCCCTTCAATGGAGACTGGGGCGCATTACTCGCACCTTGCCTGGAAAGGATGGCGTCGTGCGTGTGGTGGACCTATACACCGCCAATGGACACCTCCGGAGGCCTGTATTCAAGATTGCCAGGCTCCCTCTGGATGAGCCCACCCTGGGCCCCGGAGGATGTTCGAGCCAACTGGCCGACGGCCAACAGCTCGTCTCCCGGTACATGCGATCCCGTCCAGCCTGCTCTCGGTAAGTCCCTTCTCTGCTGTATTTGGCGGTGTCCTCTGACCCGCGGATACACTTACCTACCTTTCGAAACCTTACAATACTATCAATAATTTACAGCAAAGGCGATTCCATTGTCCACAGTTACGAGGGCAAATGGAACTCGTACAGAAACTGGTACATACACTAAAGGTTATGTTTGATACTCACTTCCCTGGATCGAGTATCATCCAGGACGAACATGACCCAATCAGCTGGAAGGAGCAGCATAGTAGAACTTCCAAGTATGATTGGACAATAACGAAAAAGGTAGTAGATGAATCTAAAGTTAAATGCGCACTGGGGAGCTTTCAACCATTTAAAGCACCAGGGCCTGATAACATTTACCCCATCCTACTACAGCAGGGCGCCTCCATACTGGGCCCCAACCTCTGCAGACTGTACAAAGCCTGCATTGCGTTTGGCTATATACCCCGAATATGGAGGCGTGTTAAAGTAATTTATATACCAAAAACGGGTAAACCGGATTACGAAGAACCCAAAGCTTTTAGGCCAATAAGTCTTCAATCTTTTCTCCTCAAGGCCTTGGAGAAAATGGTAGACAAATTTATAAGAGCGGGACTATTGAAAAAATTCCCACTTCATGGACTACAATGCGCGTATCAGCCAGGGAAGTCAACAGAAACTGCTCTTCACCATGTGGTGAGTAGAGCGGAATCCGCCCTGGAGAACAAAGAGATCTGCGTCTGTACATTCGTAGATATTGAAGGTGCATTCGATCGCACAACCTTTGACTCCATTAATGTTGCAGCCAGGGATCATGGCGTGCCACAACCGATCTGCAAATGGATTGAATGAATGCTAAAGGGTAGAATCATCTACTCGGAACTACTAGGGGACAGCTTACTTGCTCAGACAACTAGAGGGTGCCCGCAAGGGGGGGTTCTCTCTCCTTTGCTATGGAGCCTTGTGGTTGATTCAATCATAGCAAAGCTGAACCATGGACCATTCTTTATGGTTGGTTACGCTGATGATCTAGTTATCACAGTCAGTGGGAAATTTCCCTCCACGGTATCGGAGCTAATGCAACGTGCCCTGGGTTTGCTGGAAGGTTGGTGTAATACCAATCATCTATCTGTAAACCCGGGAAAAACGACCGCCATCTCCTTTACTAGAATGAAAAACCTTACGAAACTGGGAAACTTAACGCTTTATGGCACCCAGCTTCCTTGGTCCAGAGAAGTGAAATATCTAGGCTTAACACTAGATAAGGAACTCACCTGGAAACAGCACATGGATACGACTGTCGTCAAGGCCTATAGGGTCTTTGGTATGTGCCGGTCCACTTATGGTAAAATGTGGGGACTAAACCCCAAAATCATAAGATGAATCTACATGATGATGGTGCGGCCGATTCTCACATACGGCAGCATCGTCTGGTGGCCCAGGACCAGGCTAAAGATCTGTAAGAATGCTTTGAGCAAACTACAGAGAACAGTATGCCTGGCGATTACCGGGGCATTTAGAACCACACCGACAGCAGCGCTGGAGGTCCTCACGGACCTCCCACCTCTGCACAGTGTCATAGAGACGGAGGCAAGGAAAGCGCTACACAGACTTAAGGTGGCAGGGCTGTGGGACGCATCTTTGCCTCTGACCAGACACACAAAATGGGAACATAATGATACCCTTGATAGGATCATGGAAATGAGGTGCGACAAGATTGCCCCAAAGTACATGTTCAAAGTCAAAGTCAAAGTCAAAGTGTTTATTGCGATTCATGAATGTTGAACAAGGTAGTGTCATCAATAATACAGTACATCATGTTACCCTTTTGGGCATAGCATTGCATTTTAGCATGAACGTGTAACGGATATACAGACAAATTCAATTAAATTGAACAGAAGCACAATAATTAGGTAGGTTCATAAAATCAAAAGAAAGTCAAACAAAACTATCACCGAAATATTCATTTAAGTTTTATTGTTTTTAGATTTATATTCATATCTGTTTCCATTCTCAGTTCGACTGGCAGGTGGTTGTATATTTTTATTGCGGTGCAGTAAGGACTAGAGCTATACATTGTCATGCGGCTTTGCGGTATTTTGTATTTATTTAGGTTTATCTTTCTAGGCATGTGCGATAGGATAGGTTTCGCGGCCTCAAAGATTTCAGGGTTTTTGATTACAAATTTACACATTTCAAAAATGTACATAGAGACAAGGCTCAGTATTTTTAATTTAATAAAGTGCGGTTTGCACGTGTCCATACCAGCAATATTGACTACAATTCGAATGCATTTTTTTTGAAGTATAAAGAGATCTCTTGCATCCGTGCTATTTCCCCAAAGTATGATGCCGTAATTTAACCATAAGTGTGCATAGGCATAATATGCTGCGATTGCTGTTTTTTGGTCTGTACTCAATTTCAGCTCATACAGTGCATACGTAAACCGTGACAACTTTGACTTTAGTTTATCTATGTGATTTTTCCAATTCAAGTGAGAGTCAATTTCCAGTCCTAATAACGAGCATGCATTTACTTTTTCTAATTTAGTGCCACCAATTTTAAAATTTACATTTAGAGATGATTTTTGGTACGGTCTGAATTCGATTAATTTAGTTTTTGTGTAATTTATTATTAAGTTATTAAGTTATTATTAAGTTAAGTTCGAAAAGAAATTCAGTATACATGTCCCAACTCGGGACCAATGGAAACAGCCACCGTCTCTAGAGAAAGACAGCCTGATCTGGTACACCGACGGATCCAAAATGAAGTCGGGCACTGGAGCAGGTATCTTTAGCAATGATTTTAAACACAGTCAGAGTATGGGAAAGTTCGCTACTGTTTATCAGGCAGAAACTTTTGCAATTCTCCTGTGCGCTAAAAAGAATTTAGAAATCGCTCCTAAGAAGCGTAACATATTCATGCTGAGTGACAGCCAAGCCGCGCTTAAGTCACTTATAACGCCTCGAATCAACTCCAGCCTTGTGCTTGAAACTACGAAAGCCTTAAACAAGCTAGGTAGGCACAACAGGGTGAGATTGTTCTGGGTACCAGGCCACATGGGAATCCATGGCAATGAGATGGCCGATGCACTTGCTAGGGAGGGCTCAGATACCCCATATATTGGCCCTGAGCCATTTGTGGCACTAGCATCGAGTACCATTAACAAAGCCTTTAAGGACCATATCCAAAACAGGCATAAAACCGAATGGAAAGAGCTACCCGGCATAAAACACTGAAAATCCTTTATAAAGAAAAGAATGAATCTTCTGGGATCGGCCTACCCCAAACCAGAAGATTTTAGGCTCTTCGCCCTCAAGGACATTGCCAAGCTTATGGCAATTATCTTCACTGAGGAGGCAGAGTGATAGGACGGGGTGGCACAAAAGATCCCAATGGGTCGACGTGCTACTGCGAGAGGGAGACCTCTGCAGACCCAACTAGATAAGATAAGATAAGATAAGATCAAAAATTTACAACTATCGATAGTCCAATACTATCGATAGTATCGATACTATCGATACTATCGATCCGTCTCGTCCCGGATGACAATAGTATCGATACTACCGATAGTATCGATAGTACACATGTCACCGATGACAATAGTATCGATACTATCGATACTATTGCAAGTTATCAATAGTATTATCACATTTTGTGCTATCGATAGTATTGATATTATCGATAGTATCGATACTATCGATAGTCCTATCGATATTCTAACTGATTTTTGAGGTCAACTATTGATAGTGGAACTATCGATAGTTCGGCATCTCTACTGATTTCACAGTCACGCGTTTGACCTGCGCCAGCCACACGCGTGCGGTTACAATTACACTAGATAGTAGTTGCGTTTCATAGTCACGCACGCAGTTCAAACGGGCGGTAATCTTCATACAACTCTTTCTAGCCTTTAGTGTCTATGTCAATAAATGATTTTGACACTTATTTCACCCCTCTTACTCCTTCCTCGCCCCTTCGCCGCCATGTTTGTTTATGTCGGCAAGTTGAGAATCACAACCGTAGCATCTCTACTTAAGAGCCCTATTACAAATTTCAACTCTGCGAGAATAGGTATTTTAAGCGTCCCGACCGACAACTCATTGAAGGTCACGAGTCCACCCACAATACTATGTTAAAACTACGACCAAGCGATTTTGATACTTTTCCCAAGTTTATATTTTTTAGTATTTCTGTGGAGTAATTTGTTATCGCTATACCCACACATTTTTAGTGTGCCATGGGTCTAGTATGTGAATATTTGTTAGAAACATTTTTTTTATTTACCTAGTCCTTTATAGCAAAGGACGTTTTTCGTTTTAGATAAATATTATAGCTTAGATTAGAATAAAATTAATTACAATTTACATAGGAGTATAAAACACCATAAAACAGAACTACCTATTTGCCAAATTTCAATCAAATCGATCGAATGGTTTAGGTGTAAAAAAGGAATAGAAAGGTAGAGTTTTTATTTCAGATGCATTATTACGAGTTAAACGAGGTAAGAATCAAACGAGGCCAAACATTAGTTAGGATTAGAATACTATATGCCTTAATGGCAAGAAATACCTTGCTATATTTGCATTTCTTAATGTAGATGTATATCTTAACTTCTTTACACATTGATACCTTTTTCGACCAATGCTGAACATAACGAAATTAATATTAAGAATAATTCAACATCATAGTAAGCTTTCTAGATTCCATATAAAACAAACACTAAATAAAATTAAAAGAAAGCTAAATACTTTTTAAAAATAAGCTTTTATTATGTTCTTGTTAATAAAAAGAATAAAAAATTTAAAAATAACAATTTAAACCTGATTAGAAAAAAAATATTATACATATATAGGTACATAGGTACCTACATTGCAACCTTTAACGATAATTTATCATATTCGTCTACGTCACAATAATCCCATATTGTAAGTAGGTACATAGTTACCTATTAGACATTTTTATTAAACCATAAAACTTTACAGCTTGTATTAAATCTTTGCGTTTTTATCACATACCAAATTTTTTTATTAAAAAAGAGCGCATTACATTGTGATGGAACATTAAAGAACATTATTTTAGCATAACTACACCTTCATTATTTTTCTTTTGCAATCACAATGTAACACGCTTTTAGAGTCTGGCCAAGGAAAGGTTGACATACGAAATGACACCTCAGATAGACACATAGAGACAAAGCGTTGGCAATCAAATAACTTACTACGAGGTTCAGCTTTCGTTAGCCAGACTCTATTTATAAAAAATGTAAGTTGTAAAGTTTTATGGTTTAATAAAATGTCTAATAGGCATGTACCTACTTACGATATGGGATTATTGTGACGTAGACGAATATGGTTAATTTTAGTTAAAGGTTGCATTGTCATCAACAATAAGCGAACGTTTAAGGGCGGTATCTAATTAGTTAATTCTGAATACAATGACAAAAAATGAGCTCCAGTCATAGTGATTTTTCAAAGTTATGTTTTCTGACAAACTAAATCAATTAAAAATAATGCACATCATGAAAACATGCTGTATCTTTACTAACACGCACGCAAGCGTCAATAAAAAGATAGCTTAGTGTGCTCCGAGTTTAGTGTGCGTATTCGGCTATCTTTGCGTGAGTGTAGTACAGCTGTACGGTTTGAAAAGTGTGTATTTTTTGGTGAATTATGATAATGTTTTGTTGATTATCTCGGTAACAAGCCTGTAGTTTTGGACCAAATTTGAGCATGCTCAGTGTGATGTATAGATGCTCCCCTTAAACGTTCGCTTATTGATATTGTTAGACCCTATATAATGATAGTTTTCTTTTCAGGTTTAAATTATTATTTTTAAATTTAATTAATTCTATTTTTTTATTTAAGGACAACCAACAAAACAAACACCATGTACATTTATAAAACAACAAATATTGGGTTACATTCTAAGGCGCTGTCTTAATTAGAGGTTGCAACGACATGCATAAACTAAATAAGAGTTATTAGGAAGCGTACTATGCACACACTATCATTCACACAAACAAACTACTTAAGAACTACAAGATTTATAAAAGAAACCACAAGCCGATTTTGTGTCAATCACCTTGTGTTTGTGGCCCCTCAGGCAATCTTTTAATTCGGTTATTAATATGGATCTAAACTTACGTACAGGATAAGGCATGTCAATGTTAACTGCAGGCGAGCGTAACAAGTGACTATATTGTGCTTGCATTCTGTTAATAGAAGATTATTATTAACAAGAACAATAATAAAAGCTTGTTTTAAAAAAGTATTTTTTTCTTTTAATTTTATGTTTAACTTTTTAGTATTATTTTAATAACTTTACATATCAATTAAAACGGTTCACCCATTAAGACAAATCGAACTTGACGCGGTTATGTCGCTTAATTATTGAGTTCCTATGACCACCTTCCAGCTCCATCATCAGACCCTGCTTACCATCTAGCACTAAAGTACTCGTCAAGACGAATCAAACGAGCCCATACTTGATGGGGTTATGTCGTTTAATTACTGAGTTTCTATGGCCATCTTCCAGCTCATCATCAGACCCTGGTTACCATCTAGCACTAAAGTATTCGTCAAGACGAATCAAACGAGCCGGGACTCGATGGGGTTGCATCGTTTCTTTACTGAGTTCCTATGATCACCTTCCAGCTCCATCATCAGATCATACCCTGGTAACCATCTAAAAACAAAGTACTCGTCAAGACCAATGAAATGAGCCGAAACTCGATGGAGTTGCGTCGTTTCATAACAGAGTTCCCGTGACCACCTTCCAGCTCCATCATCAGACCCTGGTTACCATTGAAAGACAAACTACTCGTCAAGACAATTCAAACAAGCCCAAACTCGATGAGGTTGTGTCGTTTCATTGTGAAGTTTCTATGGCCACCTTCCAGCTCCATCATTAACCGGAAAGTGGATCATATTTAGGCGTTAGTTATTTTGGTGTTAGGCGCGGGGGGGGGGGGGGGGGGGTTCCGCTGTAATTAAGGCAAAATCGAGATTTTGCTTTTCAAAGGTGCTATGTTGGACAGCCATTCCTTAACAAAAGTGCAAAGCGCCTACAAAAAATTATTCTAATTTTGAGATTTTTTCATAGATGGCATTGGGTGTAAGTGCCAATCTTTTTTTCTTTACAAAATGGGACGTGTGTCCCGATCGTAGTAAATGTCAGTGTCGGTCATCTGATTAGCTCCTGTCATTTCAAATGATAAGATTTGTCTGATATAAATATTAGAAAGTACTTTGAAAATGAGTGATTCAAGGAATAAAACTAAAAAAAAACTACCTATGAAAATCTTTGAAAGTAGTACGAGGAAAGAGTTATGTTAACAGGAAAAGAAAAGTTATTCCGGCAAAAGGTCACCTTCTATGCTGGTCAGTACCTACATTGTTATTGTTAATTTACTTTAATATTGTTTCATTTAATTTTACAATTGCGTTAAACAAATATTTTTATTACAAAAAATATGCAAATGTAAGAATCGATGAAAAATAAATAAAGGAAAAGAGAAAAAAAGAAAGCAAAAATAACGAAGAAAAAAAAGGTGAAAGGAAGCTTTTCTAGTGGAAAGTATGATGCTTACTTACTATTACCACCAGAATATCAAGAATTCTATAGGAATTTGTGTAATAATTAAACTAGTTTAATTACTAGTTACACAAATTTGTCAAAATGCAGCATAGGGGGGCTAAGCACTAACTAAAATGATAATACTTATTTAAAAATAAAGGCACTTTACTCCAATGACATTTGTTATGAAACTTAGCCCTATAATTAATTTATAAGTAATCTCTTTATATTATCTGTATTTTAAACTAAATTAACATTATTCACTCAGCGAGTTAACTGAACATTTTGTTTATATAATTGTGAAGATTTGTTAATAGCATATGTTTACTTACTAACCTTAGCTATAGATGTTATTTGTCTGTAAATCTTCCTAGAAATAAATAAAGAAATTAATAAATACAGAAATAAATAAATAAATGAAAGGTAAATATCTTGCATTTTGCCCCATTTCTTAATTGATTTTAAAAATAAGGTTTTTTTATTTAAATATGTTCAAAAGTAATAAGTATAGTATAAACATTACCTGTTTAATTTAGATTTTGATAATAGAAAGCCGCTTTAAAATTATAACTAAAAAACAAATTCATTTTTATTTATTTCTTAATTTGTGTTTTGGCACTTAGCTTATTTGTAAATTCCAAGCCTCAATTCGTAAGCGCTATTCACATTTTTATTAAAAAGTAAATAAAAACGTTTTTTTTTTAACATTACAAATCAGTCAAGAAATCGAAAAGGTAAATTCCAATGTTTTTATGATTTCATATGATTTATTATTGTAAAGCACGGTTGTAATGTGAATTTATAAGAAAGGTGACCCGGCGTTTTATGCTTGGATTGAATATTTTTTTTAATTTTTTAATCTGTAATTCAATATTTATTTCGCAATATCTGTCAACAAATGACTGTTTTACAGCTGCTAGCTGTCAAATCAAACATGACGTGACGGCCTTGTTGACATTTTTCTTTAAAAGCAAAAGAATTAGGGTTTATGCAGCCATGTTAGACATTTTTAAAGTAACATGTCTGTTTTTGAAGACTCAGTGTTTCCATATTAAAAAATATTAATAATAAAATAAATCTTATCCGCGATTCGATAAAAATAAGACAAAACTTGGTTTAGGTAGCAAATAATATTAGCTTTACTTTATTACCAAATTCTATTGTACACATGTTAAGCATTTTTTCTATGGAAAGTGCCGTTTCTCCTTTTAGAGGTAACTTCAGGATTTTTTTCTATCGAGCCAAATGATTCCAATCGCGTTTTGACTTCGTTCATCCCCTCACACATACGCTCTGTAATACATTGAAAGTTTCAGTGCGAAATATCTAATATATTTTGAATAAAAACTAATAGAAAACAGCCAATTTTTCCGTTTTCACCAGGCTTAAAATATACTGCATGATTGTGTTACGTTCCGTAACATGCAGTGTTCAAAATTATCATTTTTGGCGGCAATTAAAATAAAAAAATTCTAATGATTTTGAGTGAGATCAAAAGGTACGTCAGCTGGTCCCCGTTATACATGACACATTTGAGACTAAAAAGGTATGTTTAATGTGTAAAAAATTAAAAAAGTATACAACTTAAGCATAAAACTCCGGGTCTCCTTTCCGCAAACATGATTTCCCCTCGATTTCCCCTATTCATCTCTTTCCCCTTTTTTCTTCCTCTCTGGACCCTAATTTCCCCTCAAAAGGGAAAGTTCCCCTCATTGTGGAAGCACTGTTTTGTAGTAATTTTGCAGTTGTATTTATCGTTTTTATCGAAATAGAATAATAAATTCATGATTTAAAATTATAAAATCTTTATTCCTCATGAAGTAACAATTATTCTGGTATAAATTTTGCATCAATAATATTATCGTAGATAGGTGAAATTCACAGTTAACTTGAAGCGTTTTTCGAAGTTTTTTGGCTTACAATAAGATTTTTTTTTCTATATATAATCAACGATATCTAAAAATTCTGAGGCCGCTAAGCATTATACGACTATATAAGAGATAACATTCTATTTTTTTTATTTCATTTGCTTAGAACAGTAGTTCAATCGATGAGCTCAAAAATATGCCTCCGCGCATTTTATGAAAATCTTGCTCTGCAATTTTGGGTTTAATTAATAAGTTAAGCAAAATTTACAAAAACCGAGTCCACTACGCACTATTCCAATAGCTATTCTACACTATTCATCAAGTCAAAATTGTTGATATATTTTTGATTCCGAGATCCAGAGCGCCAAAGTTGACCATTTTACGCAAAAATCATAGTCGAGATGTAATAGGCCTCTTAAGTCTGTGCGCGCAACTACTATGCAGTGTAGCGCGCGCGTGTAGCCGGCGCTGATCAAACGCGTGACTGTGAAATTTTCATAGTCAAAGGCTTGTATTTTCAACCATACACAAATTATCTTAAACCAAATAAAAATAATTACTCCACACATCCTTCGCTGTTGTCATCATCTTCAATTTCTACATCATCATCAATATGATCATTAGAGACAGCATATCTGGTGCAAATTACAGGAAGAAATCTCTGTTTTCTTGTTATGTAGAAAACTTAAATGATAGGTAATAAGGTAATATTTGATAATTTTCCACTGGACATCTTCAGTGGTTCCTTCTAAATAAAGTGGATCAAGTATCAACTCATCAGGTAGGTGGCGTTTGCTGCGAATTATACAGCGAAGGTCCTGTAAAAGTTTCTTAACCTTGATGTGGTCATGTTGATCAGATGTTGTGATAACACGCAATTTGCGGAGCTGGAGTGCTGGTCTTAGAGCACTCTTGGAGTCCTTTTATAGAATGGAGAATGGTGAAGTGTTGCCCGAATTTTTCGGAAAAAAAACCAATGTCAATTGACATTGGCTGTTCGGTGTAATAGCACCAAACACTGTGACGTATTGTGTTTGACGTCACAGTCCGCCGATGCGCTTGCATCGTTTGATAGTTTTTAAGTTAGTATGTACATTTCCGCGCTGCGACGACGGTCGTGTTACCTACTCGTAAACATTAACATTATTTAACATTGTAGAACATCAATATAATTACTTAGTTACATAAACATTTTTATCATTTAACATTTTCCACAACAACCCCCGCTCAACCCCTAACATTGGTCCTTGGATTCGTGGACCTCGCGCGTCGTATATTCGTATAGGGGCGGTGAGGTGATTGAACTAGTGAACTACAAGTGAGTGTGAGTGAAGGGTTGTAAGTGGACAAGGAGCAACCAGAGGAGATCCTGGTCTGCGCGTATCTGTAAGGTACTTGCAATACATTGATACCGGAGAAAACAAGTAAGGTCATTTTATATATTTATTTTTCTAAACTATATAAATATGGCATCTGTCGAGTCACAAAACCTATTGGCCGAAGAGATATCTAAACATCTGAGAAATTTTCGTAAAGACGGAGCTGAAAGAAAAGCTAATGTGGAGTATTTCAAAAGGTGCTGGAATAAATTAGAAGAATTATGGAATCAATTCCAATTCAATCATGATTAACTGTCTATGGAGTTGAGTCAGAATGAACCATATTTTACGGAGAAGTTATATGATAGGGTGAATGAAAATTATACCAACCTTAAAAGAATGATTAATGGAGGTTATCAGCATCTTTCATCGATTTCCAACTCAGCTGCGGCGGAAGAAGAACCTGCTGAAGCTCATTCATCAGGAGCGCAGCAGGGATCGCAACGGTTGACAGAAGAAACTCGAAAAAATCAAGGCAGCTTCAGTAAATTTGATGAATCATTGCGGAAACAGGAGGCAAATTTTAGAGCTTTTGCTAGGACCGTGGCTAACATTCGTCCTGAGCAGATCATAGAAAAGTGGGAACTGGAAGACTCACTCAAACTATTAGAAAACCGGTGGTCGGCAATTGATAACCTTCACTGGGAGATTGATTGTGAGCTAAATGGGAAAGATTTATCTTACGAATCGCAATATGCTAAGTATGAAGATCAGTATCAAACATTAAAAAAGACCATTAACAAAAGGATGTGGTCTGAAAAACATAGGGAAAAAAATTACAGTTTTTAAAGTCTAAAATTAGAGGTGAAGCTGAACGACTACTAAAACATTTGGCAATTAGTTAGGATAATTATTTACCTTGCTGGGAAATTCTCACCCATAGATATGACAACAAGAGGTTCATATTTACATCGCATATGAATATTTTATTCAGCCTGCCGAATATACAACATAACAATACTATACAAATAAAGAGAATGCACGATGTGACTATAGAAACATTAAATTCTATAAAAAATCTCGGGGTTGACATTTCGACGTGGGACCCCATACTTGTTTATGTTTTATGCCAAAAATTAGACTTTGAAACTTATTCGAAATATATTGAGTCGGTAACAAACACACGGGAGTTGCCTGTTTTGCAAGAGTTGTTGGACTTTCTAGAAAGCAAATTCACAACCTTAGAAACTTCTTTTTAGAGAAAAACAGAAACATCTAAAACTGATAACCAGAAGTCATTTTATTTGAAGAAACCTAATTTTAATTCAGTACAAAAATATAATAACAATTGCGTAAAGTCGTTCTGTGTATCGAGTTACAATTGTCTATTGTGCAAAAATGAACACGGTATTTACAATTGCAAAACGTTTTTACAAATGCAGAATGACAAAAAATTGAGCACGGTGAATAAACTCGGAATTTGCATAAATTGCTTAATTTCGCACAACGGCAAACCGTGTCATTCAACAAAAACATGTCGAAAATGTCCCGGACGACATAACACCATCATGCACGAAGCCCTGGTCAAACCCTATACCAGTGGAATGTCATCGACGCCCGCCCCCAAACCAGCCGCCGCCCGCCCAAGATAGCGTCGAGACGACGGCGAACGTGGCGCGTGACGAGCACTCCGAAATATTGTTAGCGACAGCTCAACTTAAAGTGTTAGGAGCGAATGGAACATCTTATACAATGCGAGCTTTGGTTGACCAAGGCTCACAGATATCTGTTATTACAGAGCATGCTGCGCAATTATTAGGTATTAAAAGAGAGAAATGTAAAGGTGTGATCTATGGTGTAGGTCAGCGAGAGAACAACTGTAAGGGTAAAATAAACATAACATGTACGTCATTATATAATGAATACACTTTTAACTCTGAAGTCATCATTATGAATAACTTGGTAAAAAACCTTCCAAACAAAACATTCCCGAAACCATCGTGGCAATTCATTAATTACAAATATACAAAACATTAATTTAGCTGATCCAGACTTTTACTTAAGTAGGCCAGTAGACCTACTTCTAGGGGCTGATATTTATTCTCACATTATTTTAAGCGGGATCATAAAAGGAGATGATGAAACACAGCCAATCGCTCAACAGTCACAGCTTGGCTGGTTACTATGTGGCAATGCTCAAACTTTTCATTGCAACGTCGTATTATCAAACATTGAGGAGATTCAGCGATTTTGGGAAGTAGAAGACATCCCGGAGGAACAAGATTTGTCATCAGAAGAAATGCAATGCATGGAGTATTTTCAAGAAACAACATTACGTCACGAGAGCGGTCGTTATGAGGTTCGACTCCCGATGAAACTGGATTTTCAAAATAAAATCGGATCATCCCAAACAAAAGCTATAGCTCAATTTCGTAACCAAGAAAGTAAATTTAAAAAACAATCGAAATTAGCACAAGCTTATAAAACATTTATGAAGGAATACGAACAATTAAAACACATGCAACCGGTGAGCGGTAATGCGACACTCGAGTGTTACTTACCTCATCATGGCGTAGAGCGAGCTGAATCCACAACTACTAAATATAGAGTTGTTTTTGATGCCTCCAGTAAAACATCAACAGGATATTCTTTAAATGATTTGATGTATGCAGGACCCAATTTGCAACAAGATTTGCAATCTTTGTTAATCAAAGGGCGTCAGTTTAAATACGTTTTTACAGCGGACATTGCTAAAATGTACCGCCAAATTTTAGTAAACAGAGCAGATACATCTTTACAGAAAATAGTGTGGAGAGAGTCTGCGGAACAACCTATACAGTCGTTTGAACTGACAACTGTTACATACGGAACAAAAGCGGCACCATTTCTAGCCGCTGATGAACGTGAAAATTTTGCTGAGGCAGCAAAAGTGGTAGAACAGGCCTTCTATAGATAGATAGATAGATAGATAGATAAATTCTTTATTGCACATACATGTAGAACAATTTTACAATATAAAACTTAAATCTAGTATGAGCAAAGGCGGTCTTATCGCTGAAAGCGATCTCTTCCAGACAACCTTTGGTTTTAGGACCCAAGAAAGAGAAAGAGGAAGTCCGCAAGTACAATTATATTAATACTATATGGACGATTTGGTCCATGGAATACAGGAGATTACAGAAGGTCAGATGCTGATTCGTGACCTAAACTTGCTGCTTCAATCTGGTGGTTTTACATTGAGAAAATGGACTTCCAACCATCCGCAATTATTACATAACATTTCCGACGAACAAAAGAACAACATTGACTTCAACTTCAAAAGTGAAAACATACCAAAAACACTCGGGTTATGTTGGAATCCAGACAACGATACATTTTCATTTAAATATGAAATATCAAATCAACCCAAAATTACAAAACGTATTCTTTTATCTGAGATTTCTAGAATATTCGATCCGTTAGGCTGGTTGGCACCCCTAGTAACAAAAATGAAAATCTTGTTCCAAAAGGTATGGAAATCAAACACTAAATGGGATGAAGCGGTATCAGATAACATTTACAAAGAGTGGACTAAAATACAGCAAGAGCTACATTTAATAAAATATTTTAAAATATCTAGATGGTTAAACAGTAATAAGGATGACGTCATAGAACTCCATGGATTTTGTGACGCGTCCATTGAAGCTTATGCATGCGTAGTGTACGCGCGAGTAAAAGCACAACATCAAATTGTAATCCTCGCTGCCAAAACAAAAGTTGTGCCCTTGAAAAAGAAACTCACACTACCTAAATTAGAATTAAGCGGAGCACACTTGCTATCGAAACTTATTAGTAAAATAAAACAAACATTAAATATGTGTAAAATAGAAGTGTATGGGTGGACAGACTCGAGAGTTGTCTTAGGCTGGCTGCAAGGAGAAGCAAGCAGATGGAAGCCGTTTGTAGCTAATCGAGTTAAACAAATAACAAACAGTATGTCGGCATCGCAGTGGTACTACGTCAACACGAAAGAGAACCCAGCTGATCCCGCAAGTAGGGAGTTATACGCCTCTCAACTTCAAAACCAAGAGTTGTGGTGGAAAGGCCCAGGCTTTTTATCCACATTTGAACCATCCAGCATCCCGCCCACATTCGAAACAGAGCAGGAGAAAAAACGGGTACAAACAAACATTATCCAAACTAAAAATGTCGGTCGCGATGTAATTGAAATATTACTTACAAATTATAGTCAATTTAATAAAGTATTACGTATTTTAGCGTGGATACTCAGGACGTTGACACCGAAACGTTAACAATTACCGAGCTAAGCTATATCACATTACCCTAGTTGCGAAAAGCTAAATTGACAATTATTAAATTCGTTCAAGAGAAAGAATATGGAACGGAAATAAAAACATTACGTGAGACAAAACAATTATTTTCTAGATCAAAACTATTGTGTTTAAATCCATTCGTTGATGAAGACGGCATCTTGCGTGTAGGAGGAAGACTAGTTCACGCTAATCTCAATATAGAAATGAAACATCCGAAAATCATCCCAAACAACACTCGTCTCGCCGCACTTTTAATCCAATTCGCTCATCAGCTAACATTCCACGGGGAACCACGACTTACGCTTGCAAACTTGCGACAGGAGTACTGGATCCTCGGTGGCAACAACACGGTAAAAAAGGAACTAAGAAAGTGTATAACGTGCCGGAAACAAGAAGGAGCAAAACAGAACCAATTAATGGGAAACTTACCTGGTGCCAGATGCGATCCAGCGAAAGCTTTTCATCACACTGGGGTGGACTATACCGGGTTCGTTGATATCAAAGCCAACAAGGGAAGAGGAGCCAGAACACTTAAAGGTTATATAGCCATATTCGTCTGTATGTTGACCAAGGCCGTACATCTGCCTACCCCGCCATCTGTATAGTGATAATGGTACCAATTTCGTTGGTGCTAATAGAGCTATACAAGAAGAATACCAACACTTGCAGCAACAATTCAGGGATAGCTTTCTCCAAGAGGTCACAGAAATGAACATCGAGTGGCATTTTAATGCCCCCGCGTGGCCAAGCGCTGGAGGTCTCTGGGAACGTGCCGTCAGGAGCCTCAAACATCATTTGCGACGCGTAATCGGTGAACAAAAACTCACCTTTGAGGAATACGCTACCATCTTATCGCAATTGGAGGCTTGCCTTAATTCGCGTCCCTTATGTGCCCTCATGGAAAACATAGAAGATTTAGACTTCTTAACACCGGCTCACTTCTTGGCGGGAAGAGCAGGTCTGACTGTTATAGAAACAAAAGAAGATGCTCGCACTCGGTGGCACCTAACCCAAAAAATAACTCTGGATATCTGGAAGAGATGGAAAACAGAATATTTGAGTCAACTTACAACAAGACAAAAGTGGCAAAACCAGCAAATTAACATTGAAACAGGAAACATTGTCGTAATTCATGATGACAACCTACCCCCCGGAAAATGGGCTATGGGGAGGGTAGTAGAGTGCACCCAGGAGGCGACGGGCTCGTGCGAGTGGTGTCACTTAAAACTAAAAACGGTGTTATAAAAAGACCCGTTGTAAAACTATCTGTATTGCCACTAGAACATAAAAGGGAACAAAATCAATCCGATCTGCAAACCAGTAGTCAACAAGATAACAAATTTCAACAAACAGCAAAACGAAGCTTTATATCAACAGCGTTGATGTATATGTGTTTATTTTCTATATTTATTGCACCCGTACAAGGCTTCAACGTAACAACATTAAGTGAGAAACAGAAAATCTTTTTCGACAAAGTATCCGATATCCAAATAATTCGGGATGAATGGAAGATAATTGCATATTATGTGTTTTTCTAAAACACACAGCGTTTAGGTGAAGAAGCAGTCTGTGAATGTAGCCTTAATCTAATAAATAGCATAAAAAACCTTACCAGATTGTCCATGGATTTGTCTCTCGACCAATCGCTTACCAGCAAGAGCGCTCCCATACCGCGCTGTCACTGTCAAGTGTCATAGCGTTTGTGAAAACTTTGCGAGTAACTGCTAAAGTTTTAACTCAGTGCAAAAAGTTTTAAAAGCCTATTAATTTTCAATTGTTTTGTGTTGGATAGATACACAGTGATAAATTACTAAGTTATTTCATAAAAGTTGGTGTTTGTTTTGTAAAATGAGTGGTCAACGCATTATGTGTGAAGAGGAACCTGTCGCAACTGGTTCGAAAGAAAATATTTATGTTGAAAAGGAGCTTCAACAGTCGAATGAACATAAAAGTACCTCTTCCGATTCGGATTCATCTGAAGAGGAGGGCATCTCGTCTCCACCGCCTAATAAGCGACCACGGCGTGCGACATCAAATGAGAGGACAAGTTGTAACGATCCTCGCATCGACACTCTTATATCTCAGGTGAGTTACTTAACTCAATATATGAGCGCGATAACTCAGTCTAATTGTAACCAGATCCAAACACCTACACACGAAATAAACTATCTGCAAAACCCAGTGTCTCCTACAGTGCCTAGTCTCAGTATAGGTCAATTGAATACTGACTTTGATGAAAATAAAGTTGTACCCGAAGCTGACAAGGAACGGCTAGCGAATCTTGTAAGACTTCAGCAATTTGAATCTCCAGCCTGGAGAGGGATAAGGTACAAGAAAGCATTACAGACATTTGGGGCTACTCCAGGATTTGTAGCTTTAAAGGTAAATGAAGAACTTTGTCATCTTCAGACTTCAAAAGACTACCTAGCATCTACAGAACAAGTTCTAGCAGGTTTATCTAATGCCATACTTGAACAACGGCAGATGTTACAATCTAATTTACAATCATTAATTAATTGGGCTGCAAATAACCCTCAAGACCTTAACCCTAATACACTTTTTGATAAAATATCAAAGACATTTGGACCAGGTACATCCTTATACAGAAACTCAGAACAAACAATGCAAGTTGTATGTGGAAAAAGGTCTGAATGTGTAGAAATACGTCGTGATAACCTTATAAAGCATATAAATAATTCAAATTTAAAAACAACCTTAAGAAATGTACCTCCAAGTGCAGAACACTTGTTCAGCAAAGATGCATTGCAACCTATTATTCAATCTTTAGGTGGTACTCAGGTGTGGCTTAATACTCCAAGTTACATAAGAAAACCAAGCACTTCAACACCCTCATCATCATTTTATCAGAATAAATCTAATTCTAATAAGAAATATCATCATTCTAAAATAAACAAATCGCAGAATAAAAAAACGAAGTACAGTGTTAATATAAAGAAACACCAGCCCTTTCGTGGAGGTTCCCACTCAGAAAAGAATTCACAAAAATGACTGCAGGGCTGCGTTTCGGGGGGGTTGCCTCAAGAATCATGTGGCAGCATGGTCTCAACTCAATGCCAATCAATTTATTCTTTGCACAATTACCAATTGCCGCATCCCCTTTTCAAAGCAACCACCGCTTTGCTTACCGAATCTGCAGATTCAAAGATCTTGTTCTACAAAGGTCACTCCAATTATGACAAAGATGATTCAAACTTTAAAAAATCAGAGAATATTAGAGAGACCTCTAAGAGAGGATGCCGGTTTCCATTCCAAAATGTTTCTAGTAAAGAAACCAGATGGTTCACACAGGCCGATATTCGACTTAAGAAATCTCAACAACTTTGTCGCAGCTCGACATTTTCAGCTGATCTCACAAGTAACAGTGATGGAATTTCTACAAGACCAGGATTGGTTGGTGAAGGTGGACCTCCACCAGGCTTATTTCCACCTGCCTATCTCGGAGAACCACCGTCGCTACCTTCGCATCATTTACAAAGGGGAAGTGTTGCAACTAACCGCTTTACCCTTGGGCCTTTCTTCTGCCCCCCGTACTTTCGCGGCTGTATCGAATTGGATCGCGGAGATCCTTCGAGCCAGAGGTATCCGTGTTCTTGTGTACTTAGACGATTACCTTCTGGTCAATCAGGACCAGTCCAAGTTAATTACTCAGGTTGCGGAAACTGTGAGTACCTTGGAAACGTTGGGTTGGCACATAAACTACAAAAAGTCGGAATTGGAACCATCTCAGAGACTGGAATATCTAGGTCTAACCTGGAACACACAAAATATGACAGTAGCATTGCCCACAAAAAAGGTGGTAAATGTAAAACAAGTAATTACTCAATTAAAAGACAGGGGATATTGCTCTCTAAAGGAGATCCAAAGTCTGCTAGGGCTCCTAAATTTTGCAAACATTACAGTCCAAAGAGGTCGTCTGCATTGTCGAAGACTTCAGATATTTCTCAAAAAATTTGTCCGAGGCAGATTGAGAGAAAAGAGAGTGTTGCCACAACCAGCTTTGAAGGAGTTGGATTGGTGGCTCAGGTCTATAAAAAACAACACAACCTCTCTAAAAAATACTCCAATATCTCATTTCCTGACCACAGACGCAGCGGATGCGGGCTGGGGAGCACACCTAAACGGGTCTTACCTGTCAGGTCAGTGGACTCGAACACAAATGAAATGGCACTCAAATGTAAAAGAGATGTTTGCAGTTTACGGTGCAATTGTGCACCATCAGAGCATCTTAAAAAATGCTCATATTCTAGTTCAGACCGACAATCGAACTCTGGTAGCATATATAAGGAACGAAGGGGGAACCAGGTCCATTGCGCTTCTGGATCTGACTACAAAGTTGCTCCAACTGACCGATCAGCTGAATGTAAAGTTATCAGCGTGCTATCTCCCAGGAAAGCTGAATGGCATAGCAGATCGGTTGTCCAGAGGGCGACCACTACCCGAGTGGCACCTACTACCCCAGGCTACGGAGGCCATATTTCATCAATGGGGTACACCTCAGGTAGACCTATTTGCGTCAAAAAGAAGCGCCGTAGTGCCAAGGTACGTAACGTTGGAGTCAAAAGATGGCTGTGCAGAATATTGCGACGCCTTCAGTCGCCAATGGGATTGGCAACTAGCGTGGGTGTTTCCTCCCCCAAACCTCATGCCACGAGTTCTATCACACCTCAACAATGCGAGGGGAACTTACATGGTTGTAGCCCCTCATTGGAAACAATGCTATTGGCTTCCGGATCTGGAGGTGAGAGCGCAAGAAGACCCTTTGCCAATACACAATCTGGAACTGAATCTGATAGACCTGACAACACAGCTTCCACCTCCTCAGATAAAGGAGCTGACATTTTTAGTGTGGAAAGTTGTGGGTGGGGCAAAGAAGTAGCTCATTGGAAGAAAGAAGAGCGAGAATTGCTTTCAAACAGCTGGAGAAAATCAACATTAGCAACATATAAGTCACCAATAGTAAGATGGATTTCATGGTGCACAACAAATAAAATTAACCCTAAGTCTCCTAGTGGTAATGACGTTGCTCAATTCTTAGCTAGATTATACCTAGATCAAAATTTCGCATACAGTACAATTCTTTTACATAAGTCAGCAATATCGACTTACTGTGCTAATGTTGATAATAAAATTTCTTCAAACTTCTTTGTCCATCAAATATTAAAAGCAATCGCTCTAGCTAAGCCTAAACCACCTAAGGCACCAATATGGGATATAAGCCTTCTATTCACTTGGTTGAAAGACACTCCTATGACAGATTCATTATTTGACATCTCTAGAAGAACTGCTTTAATTTTGCTCTTAGCATCTGGTCGTAGATTGCATGATCTAACATTATTGCTTATTTCAAAGGACAGATTATTACAAAAAGATAAGGAAATAATATTATGGCCAGAACATGGGTCTAAAACAGACTCAGCTACATATCAACAGTCTGGTTGGCATTTGTTAAGTCATCCGGACCCTAGTATTTGTCCGGTGCGTCATATTCAATTATTAATACAGGCTTCTCAAAATAGAAGATCAGAAGTAAACATAGATCAACTGTTTATTTCAGTAACAGGAATAGTTAAGGCTGCCACCAGGACTATGTTATCTGGATGGATAAGATCCATTTTTAAAGTTGCAAATATAGAAGCACCTCCGGGCAGTATACGATCAGCAGTGGCGTCTAGAGGTTGGCTAGAAAACAGATCAGTAGAAGAAATAATAGAAAGAGGAAACTGGCGCAGTAAAACGACTTTTAAAAATTTTTACTGTCGTCCAGTTATGTTAGCGAGCAAAGATAAAACTGATTTATTATCATCAAATTTTCGCCCTATTTAATTAAGATAAGAGATTTAGTAGATAAATCTACTATTGATTGATCTCAAAATATTACCAATGTGATTGTATTAGATAATTAAAAAAATATTTTATTACGGAAACAGTTGTTTCTGATTATAAATTTTATTGTTTTCTTTATACTTTTGTTGCTTTGTCATAACATCACATCATAATTTTATAATTATTCTAAGTTTCAAAGACTGTTTTGTTCTTTTTAAGTTTGCTTAAATCTATGTTTATGTAGATTTAATTTTCTAGTATTCTTAATAACTATTGACATGTTATTAATGTCTCTTACATTTAAAAATAAATTAAATGTTTCAGCATTATCATCACATAGCGTTTGTATTTACATTTCACCAGCAGATATCAAACACGTCTTCACCTAAACGCTGTGTGTTTTAGAAAAACACATAATATAAATGTTTTGCATTACAACAAAACATGTATTATGTGTTGAATAAAACACACAGCGTTGCAGTGTAAAGCTTGCTGGTGGTGAAGACCCTATGACACTTGACAGTGACAGCGCGGTATGGGAGCGCTCTTGCTGGTAAGCGATTGGTCGAGAGACAAATCCATGGACAATCTGGTAAGGTTTTTTATGCTATTTATTAGATTAAGGCTACATTCACAGACTGCTTCTTCACCTAAACGCTGTGTGTTTTATTCAACACATAATACATGTTTTGTTGTAATGCAAAACATTTATATTATGACTTAGATCCCTACTGGCAAGGAACCCTGACCTACACCAAATACTATAAACATTTAGAAAACATGTGTCATTCATTGAAACCGTTCTCAGATTGCAAGATTATCGTGTTACAATTACAGCACTCGTACGACGAACTTGAGCGAAATAATGAAGTCTTACTAAATAAATATATTGGCGCTCGTACTAATCGGCAGCGGCGGCGGCGAGGCCTTATCAACGGTGTCGGGTATCTGGCGAATACGTTATTCGGAGTACTCGATGACCAATTTGCCCAACAATATCAGAAAGATATTAATCTCGTACGCGAAAATGAAAAACACCTGGCTTTACTGTGGAAAAACCAGACCTCTGTTATGGAAACAGAATTCAACATTTTAAAACAAACCAAGGAGTCGATACAGAAACAAAACACTATTGTGCAACAACATTTATTAATTCTCGACAAAACATCGAATACTTTGGTAAAACAAGTTAAGGAAGACGAAAGTAAAATAGACTTCATCTTGTTAGCCATGGCCGCGAATAATATCCTGAATAAGCTACAAGACAGCTACAGCTTATACAACATTTTACCTGTGCCATATCAGGTAGGAAGAAATATGTTAACAGTATCTCCGATTGAAGAATACGTTGCGATAAACTTACACAAAGACTCATACCTACCTGTAACTAGAGCCGATTGGGATCACTGTTTGCCACGGGATGAATTAACCTATTTATGCCAACTAAAAACTCCGATTTACAAATTGAAAACGGACAACGACCTTTGCCTTCGAAAGGATATCGACGTATACCAGTGTTCAGTTATGGTTAATCCTTGCCATAACAAATGGACGAGCTTACATAAATTAAATCAATTTTTATATTTTTGCTGCGGCGAGTGTCAAATACGTACGCTCTGCGCGGATCAAGTTACAATCCATCAGCTGAGCGGAGCGCACATAGTAAACATAAACCCGAACTGTGAAGTAAAAACAGATAAATTTACGATATTCACACACAACAAGTTGGAAAATAGAATCGATACGAAAGATTCATTTGAAACCTTCATAGCACCTATAAACCACATTTTAAACCGCGGCCCGCGGAACGCAGAGCGTGGCGACTAAGTGAAGTGCCAGTAAATATTAGTGAAAATAGTGCGCGAGTAGTGCCCGGGGTGCAAAGTGAATGTGTGCCAAGATATGTAAAAAGGGGCTCTACCCCCGTAGTGATTAGAAAACAAACATTTGGGGAAAACTTACAAGTGTAGAAAGGCTTAGGAACTTTAAAAACATTTTTTTGAAATATCTTTCTTGTATTTTTTAATGAATTTATACTTAACTTTAATTGAATTATGATTTTTTTCTTAAACTTTCTACTTATCATGTGTAACTATTTCAAAGTTAATTCTTATTTTAATCTTTCTGTCATCTTTTGCCCTCGGCAAGATGTTCGGTGTAATAGCACCAAACCACCACCAAACACTGTGACGTATTGTGTTTGACGTCACAGTCCGCCGATGCGCTTGCATCGTTTGATAGTTTTTAAGTTAGTATGTACATTTCCGCGCTGCGACGACGGTCGTGTTACCTACTCGTAAACATTAACATTATTTAACATTGTAGAACATCAATATAATTACTTAGTTACATAAACATTTTTATCATTTAACATTTTCCACAACAACCCCCGCTCAACCCCTAACATTGGCAGTTCTTCCAAAAGTACTCTGGACATTCGTTTCGTTGTTTTTCCCTCAGATTTCGGAAAAAAAAACCAATGTCAATTGACATTGGCAGTTCTTCCAAAAGTACTCTGGACATTCGTTGTTTTTCCCTCAGAACAATATTAGTTATTGTTCTGAGGTTTTTCCCTACACCATACACTTTTTTTCCTTGAATGTCTTCGGAAATGGGTTGTTTTGTCTAAAACGAGTTATTGGATCTTGTCGGCAAAATATGAAACTAACCATAGACATTAAAATTTTATTTTTATATTTATAAGACATTAGTTGTTTGGGCGATTTTCTGACAGCCCAAAATAAAAAATAAAAATTAGTTCAAAAATACTCCTTATGGCGTTTTATGAAAGCCGACCCGTTGCTACCTACGGGCTGTAATAAATTCTACACTTTTGCTAGTCTATCAAAAAAATAAAAAAATAGTACTTACAAATTTTTATTCAGGATCTCCAGGAGGCCAATTCTCATTTTTCGAGATGTAGTCTCGAATCGAGTTTTGATTTCGATCTCTATCTCGACCATAAAATCTCGTTATTAACATTTTGTTCACGAATCTCCTATTCTCAGCGCTAATCGACTTCGAGTTTGATTCGAATTCGAACTGTATCGAGTGGTAATCCAATTTAGTTATTCTGAACATCTCGAACTCGACATTTCTCGAAGGAGAGCCGCTCGAATTGCTTCGAGTGGTCGGCAGTGGTCGAGACGTAATTTCGACTACGAGAAGCTAATGAAACGTCAAATAGCGGCGAAATTACGGTGGATATGGAGGAGTTGATTTCCAATTTTGTCGTGGAAGTGATTTAAAATATTGAGCTCGCTCGCTCTCTTTTTTTTTATAAGGTGGAAGAAAACTTTCCACTCCTTAACTGTATATCGGATTCCAACATTTGTAGAAGAAGCTGCTTCTGCTGTGGCGTTGGGTATTTTTTGTTGACATTGTGACGTTGTGTGTGTCTTGTGAATACTAAAATGATCGTTTCGTCACCAAACAAGCACACAACCACAAACAAAAAACATAAAATTTATCGACGATACGTCACGTTTTAAACAATACAAGTTGTTTAAGCAAATTAAATTTGATCACAACACATTAAATATAATGATTTTTCGATACTTATTAAAAATTTACTTCTTTAATTAAAAAGCAAGTTCAATACATTTAAATACCTTTACAGTAAAAATATTTGAGGTACATAGTTGCAACCGGTTTAGAACCGGATGAAACGTGTCAAACGGAACGCATCCCGAATTGATTGCATTAAAAAGAATGGCAATATTTATCAAAAAAAAACTCGAAGTCTATTTCGATTAGCGCTGAGAATAGGAGATTCGTGAACAAAATGTCGATCATTGAGATAGAAATCGAAATCAAACCTCGATTCAAGACAACATCTCGAAAAATGAGAATTGGGGCCCAGGACCAATTTCTATTTTGGAATGGAATAAATATTACGTAGCCATACACGTGTTCTTCATGGACCCGCCTTTTACTAAGCGCCATACTAATCTATGCTAAGCGCCATCTATGAAGTTATTTACGAACTAATTTCTTTTTTTTTGTGTAACTCTTTTTTTAAATTCTATTATATGTTAGGTACATTTGGTCCGAGTTAGGTACAGTGTTGTTTATTGTTAAGTGTTGCATTGATATTTTTTGTGTGAAAAAGCAATAAATTATTTTTATTCTTAATCTTATTCTGTGATTATGCTGATAAATATCTTTAATTATTTACAGGATCATATAAAATCTACTGAAAACCCTTATTTTTAATGAACCTTATAGAAACGTTGTTTCTTTTTTTCTTTAATCTGTCAAATATATCAATTTTAAAAGAGGGAAAATAGATTAATCTGTTTCAAAAGGAGATATTTACAAAGCGTCCTGAACAAAAGAGTTATAATCTAAAATTCTAATCAAAAGGAGCTATTTGCAAACTACAACATTTTTTAAAAATACCGTGATCAATTAAAAAAAATTTTTGACTTATTTCTGAACTATGGTGGTAATACCTACCTATCACTTTTAAAAATAAAAACCTACAAGTTAAACTTAGCATGATAACAGTTTTTTGTGTTTTCTGAAAAAAATCCTTTATGGTGGAATTATTTCATCTTTTAAACAGACGCTCCTCAAGTAATATTTTTAAAGATTTTAAATATCTAACTCTAATGTGTATATATACTATAAATTTCTGTATTTGTAAGGGAAAATAGAAATCATTTTTGCCCTAAAAATCAATCCATAAAGAATATACGCTCCCAATATGCTTATGATGTGTGTATTCAACATTATGGTAAATATGTATGGCAAAGCAAAAGTAATGTGAATATGGTAATAAATATCTATAATCATTTACCGGATCATATCAAATCTACTGAAAACCCTTATTTTTAAAGAACCATAGAGAAACATTGTTTCTTTTTTTCTTTAATCTGTCATAGATATCAATTTTAAAAGAGGGAAAAGAGATTAATCTGGTTCAAAAGGAGATATTTACAAAGCGTCCTGATCAAAAAGAGTTATAATCTAAAATTCTGATCAAAAGGAGATATTTCCAAACTTCAATTTTTTTTTATAAATACCATGATCAATAAAAAAAATATTTTTTGACTTTCTTTTGAACTATTGTGCTAATACCTACCTATCACCTTAAAAAAAACCTATAAGCTAAACTCAGCATGATATTAGTTTTTCGTGTTTTCTGAAAATTCTTTAGGGTGGAATTATCTCCTTTTGAACAGACGCTCCTCAATGGGCGACTTTCTGACAGCCCAAATTAAAAAGTAAAAATTAGTTCAAAAACACTCGATAGATGTCGTTTTATGAAAGCTGGGCTACTTATGGGCTGTAATAAATTCTACACTTTTACTTGTCTACCAAAAGAATAAAAAAAATAGTAAGTCCTTACCTATTTATATTCAGGACATCCAGAACCTATTTCTATTTTGGAATAGAATAAATATTACGCAGCCATACACGTGCTCTTCATGAACCCGCCTTTTACTAAGCGCTATACTAATCTATGCTAAGCGCCATCTATGAAGTCATTTACGAACCAACTTCTTTATTTTTTCTGATCTCGGAAAATCGCCCATTACTCTTGAGCGATATAACTGTAAATAGAAATCACTGTTCGCCGTTCATCGGTAGAAAGAAAATATTTTCAGCCGCTACCTTTATTTACCGAGAGCGCAGTTCGCCGAAAGAATGTTAAAAATCAATGTTTCACCGATACCACCATTTGCAGGTAACATTCGCTGAAAGCTCCACTGGGCGAATAAGCTTTTTTTCGATAGAAAGCATTGCAGAAAACATGAATAAAATTTAAGACTTTAAACTATCGCGTTGCATTGCATTAAAACTGTTTTAACGGGATTAAACACGATTAATTTCGTAAGTAAGTACATATCTACTTACTGCTTGACGTTTCGGCCGCGATGCTGCGGCCGTGGTCACAAGCGAACTAGCGGTGCGCGGCGTCGTCGGCTCGGGCGGGTATTTGTTTCTTCATCCACCCTCATAGGTTCACTTAAATTGTCACAGTGCAATGAATCTTCAGTAACACGACTCCGGCACACTACACTAACAGTATCGGAGTTTCTTGTTATAGACTGACGTTGCGGTTTGCATTTGCCAATCACTGGATTCCATGCTGATGATAATTTAAACCCGTCCTCCCGATTGAAATTTTTATACTTCTTGATCTCAATCGCTTCACGTACTATCCTGCTATGATAATAACGATCGGTGGAGAGGATTTTAGGATCATGTAACTCCATCCAGTGATTAACTCCAGCTTCCAGCAGATGTTCAGCTACCGCCGATTTGTCTATTTGTCAATTTTTGATAGCTGCGATGTGTTCCTTGACACGTTCTGCGATAGTCCGCTTAGTCTGTCCAATATATGAACAACCACAGCTACAATCGAGTTTATAAACTCCCGGTGTTTGGAAAGGTATGACGTCTTTAGGCGACCGCAATTTGTTAGATATTTGGCATAACGTTATGCCAAATATCTAACAAAGCTGTGGTAGTTCATATATTGGACAGACTAAGCGGACTATCGCAGAACGTGTCAAGGAACACATCGCAGCTATCAAAAATCGACAAATAGACAAATCGGCGGTAGCTGAACATCTGCTGGAAGCTGGAGTTAATCACTGGATGGAGTTACATGATCCTAAAATCCTCTCCACCGATCGTTATTATCATAGCAGGATAGTACGTGAAGCGATTGAGATCAAGAAGTATAAAAATTTCAATCGGGAGGACGGGTTTAAATTATCATCAGCATGGAATCCAGTGATTAACAAATGCAAACCGCAACGTCAGTCTATAACAAGGAACTCCGATAATGTTAGTGTAGTGTGCCGGAGTCGTGTTACTGAAGATTCATTGCACTGTGACAATTTAAGTGAACCTATGAGGGTGGATGAAGAAACAAATACCCGCCCGAGCCGACGACGCCGCGCACCGCCAGTTCGCTTGTGACCACGGCCGCAGCATCGCGGCCGAAACGTCAAGCAGTAAGTAGATATCGACGGGTCCCAAGAACAAAGTCGCATCTTCAGAATTATCTAGTTGCAATACGAAGCATTTAAGTGACGCGAATCAGTTAAGTAACTTGAAAAGGAAAATTTATAGAAAATTATTGAGTAAGTCATTTCTTTATTTTGTTTACTTGTCTGCGTGTGCTAATGTTTAATTGTAATGCTATGTTTTATTTAAAATGGATTCTTATGTAATAATCAGTGTTTGTTTTTTGGAATACACTAAGACTTAACTACACTTGCGACTTTGTTTTATGAAATATTTCATACTTTCCTATGTCGTATGTGTACATGAAACGGTGTACGTCGATATTTGGCTCTAGAATTAAGTCTTAAGTTGTAATTTTCTCTAAATATTTTGATTTTGTTTATTAGTTTTTTCTAAAGAAATCTTTTGCACCCAGTAGGCATTTAAAAAAGTGTATAAACTAAAAAACACAATGGAAAACAACAAGATGCTAAACAATTTAAAAAATAGGCATAGTAGTAACAAATCTTTGACATAGGAATCTAGTAATTATCAAGTTATCATAACTAACATTCAGGAAAAATTCTATAGTTAAATTATAAAATAAATAAATAAACATAGTTACTTAGGTGAATATGTAAACCAAATGAATAATGTTCTACATCCCCATTAAAAATCGCTTAATTTTTTTTTAACAAAACGTATGAATCTCTCTAACAAACTATATAAATATCTGGTATATTTGTTTTTATCAGATTTAAAATTATTTTCTATTTATGTACTTAAATCAATGCTAAAAGTGTAACTAATCACAGATTCTGTAATCAATATAATACTTTGACTATGTCTTAGGTATTCAACTACTAGTATTATTTAACATAAATATGTCGATCGGTTTTATTAAATTTAATCAGTATACCTACGTCTCACTTATTACAAAAAAAATATTCATCACTTAAGTCGTCATCAATTGTTAGATTTGAAGGGTAAAGATTTGAAAAAGTTGCATTACTTGCATCTATTACACCTGTATCGTACATGTTCTCTAAATCATTATATTTTGCTTTTGTCAACTCAAGTGGTAAAGAATAAGCGCGCTCCAAGACAGGTACTACAGATGAGTTTCTAGTATCGTTTCGTACAACCAAGCATTCGTAAGATTTCTAATTTGCTAGCGGCTTGCCCGCGCCTTCGTCCACGCTAACTTAGAACCTCATAGTTCAGCCATTTAAAAAAAACATATCATCAAAATTTAAACAAAAACCATCCTCAGTTAACGCTCTATCTTTTAGTGAAAACCGCATAAAAATCCATTGCGTGGTTGAGGGCTTGAGGGTTGGGGGTGATTTTTCCATCCTCGAATAAAACTTATCCGTCTGATAAAGTATTACGCGACCAACCCAAAATGTAACCTGCAAAGAAATAAAGGATTTGACATTATATTACATTTGAAAATGGTCGTGTAATACTTTAACACACAAATAAGTTTTATCTGACAATTGAAAAAGTGCGATGCCACAGAAAGAGGAAAACGGCGACTTTACTTTGTAATATGTAATGATGATAATGATTTGGCACAGATTTATCAATCAAAACTTCTTTAATTTTTATCCACAATATTTTTTTATTTTCTCAAATTTTTCTTTCTTCTCAAGTTCTTGCTCCAAAATTTGTCATTTACATAGGTCTTAAAGTTAAAGAAGTTTTACTGTTCCATATTTTTAACTAAATACGGTTCTTCTTTCGGTTTTGCCCATCACACAAGCAAACGCCATTCCTCTGGAGTGTAAATGGTTTTGCAGTGAGACGAGCGCATAAGGGCATGCACACTGTCTCCCTAGTTTTGTGTGTGTCCTTTCTCTAGAAAACGATGTGTATTTGAGTAAAAGTCGGTGTATTAGTAGTATAAGCAGATTGAACTGAATCTATCCAAGAACTAGATGGGGACAAAAGTGATCATTACATTTCCTGTGTACATTTAATGGATATGGTGCTGGTGTAGCTAACGTGATATGTGACGTTGAAGAAGTGGCAACAGGGATTATTAAAACTGGAAGTTACTTCTACATTCAATGGAATAAGCACTTCTTTCGGATGCGGATGTTGTAAAAACGGAACAGGTGCTGTATCCACTTGCTGACAGGTAGCATAAGTGGTATTTTCGATAATTTCGTGCTGATCTTCTGATACTACTGTAATCATGTTAGAGGTTGAAACAACTTGCTGACATGTGGTATGAGAATTATTTTCAGTAGCTTCATGTTGATGTTCTGATACTTCTGTATCATTATTGGAGTTACCAAATATACGTCCTGATAAACATCTGCTATTTATATGATAAAGTTTTAGGCTTCTGACGGTAGTACTTACTTACGAAATTAATCGTGTTTAGTCCCGTTGAAACAGTTTTAATGAATAAAATTTTACTGTGATTTGTCCATTTATTATGACTTTCATAGGTGGCTTAGCTTACATTTTGTACATTCCGAAAAAATAAATTAAAAGTTGCTAATAAAAGTATATTATTAAGTTAAATCGTTTACCTACTTTAATTTTGAAATCAATTTTTTTCTAAAGTTTTTTTTATACTGTATTAGGGCTCAAAATGATAATCAGGAATGATTATGAAAAATACTTGTATCTGTATGTATTTGCTCTAATAAATTAATAAGTATTTTCTTTTTTTTAAATCCAACGAAAGGTAAATTATTGCAAATTGTGTTCTTTAATTTATGTTTCCTAGTATTTTATTTTATGATTTATTTAGTAAGTTAATACTTACAGCAAAATGTTAAGTTCATAGATGAATGATTGGTCTCGCTGCGCTCGTCTAGATACCTCGCTACCTATAAACCACAGCTCCGTAAATGCGGCAACTCATTATTGTAGTGAGTTTATGACAATATGCAAGGATGCTAGTGTGCGTGAAAAATTTGTTGCCAGCTGCTCAACTGTTATCCGAGTTAATGGGAAAAATATTTTTGCTGTGATGTATTAGTTAAGTTGTTGGTTATAAATGTAGCTCAGAAAATATTTAAAAATTAACAATTAAAAGCGAATATGTATTAATATAATTGTATATACTATTATGAAGGTTAGACGTAGGTTTCTTCTGTAGAAAAATGGTAGGTATGTATAGCAATGATTAGACCTCATTTTTTTTGTAGTTTTTTTTATTACTCTCAACCCCTTTCTTCCCTTGGGTATCGTAAAAGGCGACTAACGGACTAAAGACTGCACATACATCCTACAGCATAGAGCGGCGATGGGATCATCAAAATAATACTACCAACCCCTCTCTTCCCTTCGGTGTCGTAAGAGGCGACTAACAGACTAAAGACTGCACATACATCCAACAGCATACAGCAACTATGGGCTCATCAAAATAATACTACCAACTCCTCTCTTCTCTTCAGTGTCGTAAAAGGCGACTAATGGACTAAAGACTGCACATACATCCAACAGCCTAGAGCGGCGATGGGCTCATCAAAATAATACTACCAACCCCTCCCTTTCATTGGGTCTCGTAAAAGGCGACTAATGGACTAAAGACTGCACATACATACAACAGCATAGAGGCGGCGATGGGCTCATCAAAATAATACTACCAACCTCTTTCTTCCCTTTGATGTCGTAAAAGCGACTAACGGGCTAAAGGCTCACCACCTGAGCTCATGTGCAGACTGTGCAGTTGTTTCTTGCTGAAGCGTGGACTGTGTAGGCGTGGTCTGTGTTGTCCATAGATTCAAATGATTACTAATTTTACCATAAACTTTAATAATAACTATCTCAAAAAAGTTGTGGATCTAAGTAAACAGTAATAGTTAAGTCGAGTCTTTATTCATGATTATTCTACATATGACTAAATACTTTTTCGTTTTTGTAGGCTCATTGTCATGTTACAGACAATAATTAAAAAAAAATACTTTTTCCCATAAGGCAAGAAAAGCTATTTTAACCTCGCTTAACAACGCTACAATAACGGTCTTTTTGAGCAAGAGGAGTGAAAATATTATTTCAAACATTGTCTATGACTTTTTTCAAAACGAATACGTCGGTGATTTGCCGGTGGCGGCGTTCAATGTATGAAAAACACTGTGCCGGTACTGTCTCGGAACTGTGGCTTCACTGATATGTGTGAAGCAACCTTTAACCTATAATATTACCCGAATCATAAGCTATACACCTGTTCTCAGTTTCATTAAAATCCGTCCAGCTGTTTTTGTGTGATGCGCGTCAAACAAACAGACAGACAAAAAATCCACAAATGATTCTAATGTTCACGTATCCTTCATCCCCTAGATTGTTTTTCGCAAATATTTTCAATGTAAGCGCAGACTCGAAAAGTTTACATTTCAGGAACATAGGTCAAAATGAAAAAAAATAGCTTTTCCATACTTGAGTCAATCAGCTGATTGCGCATTTTGTATAGGGAAAAATAATAAATTTTCGACCCATGTTCCTTAAGGAAAGTTGTTCAGTTTCATCGGTAGAATCCCCTTGATATAGTGTCAGCTAACATTTTTACACCTTATTATAGATCACAAATATAAGTAAACATGAAATAACATAGAACTAGGTTAAGTATATAGTAACTTTGTAAGACAAATGAAATAGGTTACCTTTAAAATAAAAGACAATAACAATAAATTCACATTATAAAAATCTCAACCGCGGGGACTTTATTCTTGTATAAGCGGTAACACTGAATGGCGTTCATTGTTCATATTATTTTATGATGAAATTTCGAAATTATACGATACTTACTGATGGTATGTGATCCCAGTGTCCTTCTCATTTTTAGAAGTATTATTTTTACACAGTTTTACTACGCAAACTGGCATTTTAGTTTGAATTAAGCCCAAAATTGAATAAAACATTCGGGACGTACACGTCACCCACAGCTGTCAGTGTGACTGGCTCGGGTACGCCGATTTCGGCGTAGTATTTGTTGCCGCATTTGACAAGTACGACGGAGGTATCTAGTCGAGCGCAGCGAGACCAATCTTTAATCTAAGGTTAAGTTATTGAATTTTCACACCACCTGCTCGACAACGTCAAATTATAATATAATGTCATGCAAACCTAACCTAAAGTAAGTCACTAGAGACCTGAGGTCTAGCAGGGCATTAATATTTAATTTCATAATGTGATTTGAATTTGGAACATAAATAGAAATCGCATACAAACATTTCATAAGAGGGAGGTGTGCTGTGCAGTCTTTAGTCCGTATACGCCTTTTACGACACCCAAGGGACGTTATGGGATTGGTAGTATTATTTTGATGAGCCCATCGCCGCTCTATGCTGTTGGATGTATGTGCAGTCTTTAATCCGTTAGTCGCCTTTTACGACACCCAAAGGAAGGGAGGGGTTGGTAGTATTATTTTGATGAGCCCATAGTTGCTGTATGCTGTTGGATGTATGTGCAGTATTTATTCAGTCCGTTAGTCGCCTTTTACGAAACGTAAGAGAAATAGGGGTTGGTAGTATTATTTTGATGAGCCCATCGCCGCTCTATGTGGTTGGATGTATTTGCAGTTTTTAGTCCGTCCGTTAGTCGTCTTTTACGACACCGAAGGGAAGAGAGGAGTTAGTAGTATTATTTTGATGAACACATCGCCGCTCTATGCTGTTGGATATATGTGCAGTCTTTAGTCCGTATACGCCTTTTACGACACCCAAGGGACGTTATGGGATTGGTAGTATTATTTTGATGAGCCCATCGCCGCTCTATGCTGTTGGATGTATGTGCAGTCTTTAGTCCGTTAGTCGCCTTTTACGACACCCAAGGGAAGGGAGGGCTTGGTAGTATTATTTTGATGAGCCCATCTCCGCTCTATGCTGTTGGATGTATGTGCAGTATTTATTTAGTCCGTTAGTCGCCTTTTACGAAACGTAAGAGAAGATAGGGGTTGGTAGTATTATTTTGATGAGCCCATCGCCGATCTATGTGGTTGGATGTATTTGCAGTTTTTAGTCCGTCCGTTAGTCGTCTTTTACGACACCGAAGGGAAGAGAGGAGTTAGTAGTATTATTTTGATGAACACATCGCCGCTCTATGCTGTTGGATGTATGTGCAGTCTTTAGCCCGTTAGTCGCTTTTACGACACCTAAGGAAAGAGAGGGGTTGGTAGTATTATTTTGATTAGCCCATCGCCGCTCTATGCTGTTGGATGTAAGTGCAGTCTTTAGTCCGTTAGTCGCCTTTTACGACACCCAAGGGAAGGGAGGGGTTGGTAGTATTATTTTGATGAGCCCATCGCCGCTCTATGCTGTTGGATGTATGTGCAGTATTTATTTAGTCCGTTAGTCGCCTTTTACGACACCGAAGAGAAGATAGGGGTTGGTAGTATTATTTTGATGAGCCCATCGCCGCTCTATGCTGTTGGATGTATGTGCATTCTTTAGTCCGTTAGTCGCCTAGTCCGTTAGTCGCTTTTTACGACATCGAAGGGAAAAGAAGGGTTGGTAGTATTATTTTGATGAGCTCATCGCCGCTCTATGCTGTTGGATGTATGTGCAGTCTTTAGTCCGTTAGTCGCCTTTTACGACACCCAAGGGAAGAAAGGGGTTAGTAGTATTATTTTAATGAGCCTATCGCCGCTCTATGCTGTAGGATGTATGTGCAGTCTTTAGTCCGTTTGGGTCATTTTAGCTCCTTGTATAACAATCTACTGTTGTTTTACTATTGCTTTTTATTGTCTCGTAGATGGTGGAGGAAAAGTAGAGTATTCTCCTCGGGGATAAAGGTGCCTTCGTCTAGGGCGACCTTGAATCCCACGCTGAACTCAGGATTCTTGTCTTATCTGATGATAACACTAAACACCCTCGCTACGCTCGGGAGTTAACGCCAGAATCTTCGTTTTGCTCGGGATTCAATACGGGACGCCCGCTACATAAGACACTACTTTATCCCCTTGGTGCATAATCTACTATTAAAACGCGAGAATCACAGCCAATCAGGGTGTTTACTGTAATCGTGATACAGCCGCTTAAGGAGCCGGCCTTGTGTCATTGTCGGTATGGTATGTAACTGTCTATATTATATTGCTTTCTGCAATGCTTTCTAACGAAAAAAAGCTTATTCGCTCGGTGGAGCTTTCAGCGAATGGCCTTATCTGCTAATGTTGGTATCGGTGAAACATTGATATTTTTAACATTCTTTTCGGCGAACCTTGCTGTCGTAAATAAAGGTAGCGGCTGAACATATTTTCATTGTACCGATGAACGGCGAACAATGATTTCTATTTACAGTTATATCGCTCAAAAGTAATTCTATAAACTGGGGTAGGCTCTGCACAACTGTAGACAACGATGGGCCACGATCACTTGGCGTTCACTCAATAGCGCATGCATGGCCATGGCTCATTGCTGCCTGGCGAACCACTTGCGATTACAGATGGGCGGGTGGGTAAAAATTGGGATGGGTAAAATTGGGAGGAAAGGTAAAAAAGGGTATTTACCCATTTATACCCATTTATACCGGGTATTTTTATTAAATACCGGGTAAAAATTGAATACTGTATATAAAAATATTTAATTGGCTTTACTATCCTTAAAACGATCTACGATGTTAGTTTCGATCTTGGCCATTGAAGATAAAATATTGATTTCAAATAAAACACAGTTGAATATATTTTAAATCTTTAATCAACGTCTATTTACAACTTAAACACAACTAAATGGCGCAGATCTAGCTAGTTGAAATGCACTTTGAATGAACATGTTCGCGTACGAAAAATACCACGTGGAGTGGGGGGCGAGAGGCTGCGTGCGCTATTATGGGGACTGCTAGAATCCGCAAGAAACTTCAAAGGCTGGTCAGGTCAAGTGTTTATGACAAAAAAGGAATTGGTGTTTTTGACATTTTTAATTAAATAATTCATTTTGTGAATTTTAATTGGATAGTCTTTGAGTACCAAATTTATTTTAAAGCTATAACATAAGAAAAATGAAATCAAAAACAATTAAAAATAACGAATATTTACAACGCGCGGGCAACGACGACCGGCCTGCCGACCATCGTCTGTTGACCCGTTCGCGTCAGCTGGGCGATAAGACCTACGTTAGTCTGCAAAGTGCAATAAGACCCCATTTATTTTCCTTTTACAACTGAAATGAAATGTGCATGTTTAGGGTGCAGTTAAGTCCAACGACTATCGATAGCATCAATTATGTTATGGTTCCGATAACGCACTTAAAATGAAAATATTATTATTTTCATTTTATGCGTGTTATCGCAATCGCGTTATTAATGATGTTGCCCAACCAACTCGTAAGCCAACTTAACACAATACAGCCCTGAGTCCAACCGGGCGCGAGCCTAGTGAGCGCTGCCATCAAGGCCCCAAACGCAAACAGAGGGTGTATGAAGCAAAACAGTCTCTGGTTTGGGGAGCAACGCGCAGGTGGACAAAAATTTCCTATCGGGACCCGAATCCCCTCCCCTCCTACTGGCACGAGGCGGGAGGTGGCCTTGCGCCAACGGATCCCAAGCACCACCATAAGTGGAGGAGGGGATAGCCGAGCCGATGGGAGAGGGGTTGGCGACGAAGGTGAGGAGTTCACCCGATCCCTGCCACGAGCATAGGCGCATACAGGGTAGTGACCGAACCACCCTAGCCTAGGTTGTCGGTGCCCAATGGCACCCACCCGCTGCAGGCCGATTGTCGCCCCCAAAGGCCCTACCTCTCCTAGACCTCCTCCCCGAAGGGACAGGAGCATGAGTTACATCGATGATCGGGCCCCTTTTTAACTGTAATTATTATTATGTTAAGTGTTAGTTTAAAAATGAAAAAAACACGAATTCCTTTTTTGTCATTTTTAAAACACTTGACCTGACCAGCCCTTGAAGTTTCTTGCGGTTTCTAGCAGTCTCCTTATATTTTACGCGTGCGCCGTTGCCAGCTTGCAGTAACAGGGAGAATGATAATTACATTATCCACTTTATACAGCGTCATTTGAATTATGTGATTTTTATGAAATGAAATAAATAAGGCCAGCGCCCCGGACGGGATTCCAGCTAGACTACTTTTAGGGTATGTGCGCTTGAATTGTCTCCGGTTCTAACGCGTCTGTAGCGCCTTTCTCTTCTTACTAGTGCGGTTCCTCAGTCCTGGAAGCTTGCAAATGCCAATATGTCTTTAGGCAGGGCCGTTCCATGGGGAACCTTCTGGTGTACGTTACTCATTGCGGGGGCGAGGCAACCGAAAAGCATGGCAAAGCGCTTGCCGTGTCGCTTGACATATCGAAAGCCTTTGGCCGGGTCTGGCACGCTGGCTTGCTGAGCAAGCTTCCAGCGTACGGCATCTTTGCTGATTTTCGTGTCTGGATTTTGGACTTCCTAAGTGAACGGTCAATCAGAGCAGTCATTGATGGCTGTTCCTCCGACCTCATGGCTATGATGCTGGGGTCTCTGAGGGTTCCGTTCTCTCTGCTACCCTTTTCTTGGTGTATAATAACGATCTGCTCAAGCCGGGAATTGTTGGGTATGCAGACGACAGCACGGTCACAAAGAGGTATCTGTCTAGCGCAAGGGTCTGCGGAGAGGAAGTTCGTTCCTTAAGAGAGTCCATGGTTGAGCGGACAAACTTGACTTTAAGTCTTGTCTACCAATGGGGTGACAACAATTTCGTCAGTTTTAACGCCACCAAAACGCAGGCGTGTTTGTTCTCGGCTAAAAGGAGTCCTTTTAACCTGGCTCCTACTTTCCGGGGTGTAGATGTACCAATTACCGACAACTTCGATCTCCTCGGCATGAAGTTGACCTCCAATCTCAACTTGGGTGACAACATCGAAATCAAGGCTCAAACTGCGGCGAAAACGCTGGGTGTTCTAAATAAGGTTAAGCGATATTTCACGCCGGGACAGCTTCTAACTCTATATAAAGCACAAGTCCGGTCGTGCGTGGAGTATTGCTGCCACCTTTGGGACGGCTTAGCAAAATATCAACTTGCCGCGCTCGATTCAGTGGAACGCAGACCCAGGAAACTTATAGGTGACGATTAACTTGTGAAAACCAAGCTTCACAGTTTTGCTCACCGTCCGTCGCTCAGTTGCATGCTTGTCGGTATTTTACAGGTTGTACTTCGAAGAGTGTGCATTTGAGCTACACGAGCTCATTCCACCGTCCCCTTTCTACCATCGGGAGTCCAGACGTACGGCGGGGTACTTACCACCCTTTTGATATTCCACTCATACGCACCTATTATACGCTATTCGTTTTCATTCATAATGCGTACAGCCAAGGTATGGAATTCCGTGCCGGCGTCTGTATTCCCGAGTGCATATAGCCCGACATCTTTAAAGCCCGAGTGAATAGGCTGCTTCTGGGCAAGCTCGCTCCATCGTCGGCTTCTTCTTAATCCTACGGATAAGAATGTGGCCAAGAGCAAGCCCATCCATTAAAAATAGGTGGGTAAAAATAGGTAAAAATGGGTAGTTACGCACAAGTCGGGTATTTACCGGGTAAATGCCCATCTCTACTTGCGATGGACGTATTACCGACAATCTGTGCCTTGCTGGCTTACTGTCATTTAATGCTACGCAAATAAGATCAAATTTTATGAATTACATCCACCAAAATCGAATCTGCCATAATAGTGCCAATGATTTATAATTTAATTAGTTTATAACTATTAATGGACATAATAGGGCATTTTTTTTTTCGTTGTACCTTAGTTTTTCACGAGTCAGAAGTTTTTGAAATGCTCTAGAAATGTATCTTAAAGTTAGGTCATTAGAACTTTTAAATTCCGGTAGCTGAATCATAATTTTCTTTAAAGTTAATTAAAAACTCTTAAAAAAATCATGCATCAATAAAATATCGGTAACGAAAGCAGCTAACTTTCTTATTTTTGTATGTCAGACGTTTTTTTTTGGAAGAGAAGGGTGAAAATTTATTGCATGTATCCTTAGATTAAAACAAAAAGGGAAGATACGGCATTAGCGTCTCGTGAGTAAGCCGCTAAAATTAGGCCTAAAGGCACAATTTCACTTTAGTCGCAATTTGTCGAGCGTACAGGCTACATCGTACTATTGCGGACATTCTGCTGTGATAAAAAGAGAAAGACGCTACTCCTCAGTGGCGTCGGAATCGGTCGTACGTACTCGTCTGTTGCGAAGTGACCAAGACGTCAACGCGCTACTCGCTGACTCCCTCGCGCTGACGTTGAAACTTACTGCTCTGTCTCGCTCGCTCGATTTACACTTTTATAGGTGTGCGTGTGTGAGTGTTTGCATATGTAGTTGAGTAGGACTATATTTTGAATGACTACAAGTAGGAGCATGCCGTATCTTCCCTTTTTGTTTTAATCTAAGCATGTATCCTATTATTTTCGTTGATGTTTTTTATTTCATAAAGACTTAAATTTACAAAATCGAACCTTATTTCCACTTATACAGGGTGGAAAAAATCTATGGGCCCTGGAGGGGAACTACCTTAAATCCTTTAGTTAGCTCATTTTACTGAAAGGAAACATTCCTTTATTTTTAAAAAGAAACAAAACTGCAATTAAAGATTTTGAAATTTTGCTTGTTCCATCCGGGAATCGAACCAACTAAAAATAAAATAAAAATTGGTTGCCTGTGAAGTCGGTTTTACGGGCGAAGATTTTACGTGACAACGTCTTTTTCTCGGTAGAATATTTATTGATATGAATATAATTAAATTGCACAATAGGAACAAGGAATTGAATGAAAATAAGAATTGCACAAATTTTAACTATAGAAATATATACAGTCGTGGTCAACTAATTAGGGACATTCAAGATAGTGAAGAGCAATAACCGGTTATGTACATATAAATATAAAACCCTATTGATTTTTCAGCACCTATTATTTGCATAATTTGGTCCGATTACTATACTATAAATGGCTGTAAATAAGAGAATAATTAAATAGAAAAAAGTATTTAATATCAAAGGTTGAACATGTATTAAATTTTAAGGTATAATTATGTAGCTGGACATTTAATTAAGGACAGTAAAGTATAATGATGAATAGAGTTAAACAAAACGAATAATCTCCAGTATTATAATATTTTTAAAAGCTCCATTTTATTACGTTTAAAATCAGTACCCAGTAGCAAAACCTTTGTTAGTAATTACCGCTTGACACCGATGTGGCATAGACATTATCAGTTTCTGACATGTTTCGATAGGAATGTTTGCCCATGCCTCACAAAAAGCTTGATTAAGTTGATCTAAAGTTGTGGTACGATAAGTTGAAACTTTTTCTTGATTTCGTGCCAAAGGTGCTCAATTGGGTTGAGGTCCGGGCTATTTGCTGGCCAATCTAGCACCGATACTGACTGACTGGTAAGAAACGACTTGACTGATCGGGCGGTATGTTTCGGGTCGTTATCATGCTGAAACGTCCATATAATAGGGAGATGCTCCTCAGCATAGGGAAGCATAGTTTCCTCCAATATTATTTTGTATTGATGTTGGTCTAAGTTACCCTGAACTTTTCTCACAGGTCCCACTCCACGTCCAGAAAATGAACCCCAAATTTTAATGTTTCCACCGCCATGTTTCACCTGCTTTTTTGTGAATCTTGGATTCATTTCCGCTTTTACAGGACGCCGTACGTATTGCCTTCCATCTGAAGAAATTAAATTAATCTTGGTCTCGTCAGAGAATAATACATGTTGCCATTGGGCGTAGGTCCAATGTCCATATTTACGTGCAAACGCCAAACGAGCATTTCTATGTTCTTTCTTCAACAACGGTACTTTGCGAGCCACTCTTCCGAACAACCCTGCTTCTACCAGACGTCGTCGAACGGTCCTCGCTGATACACCGGCTCTTTCGTCTGCCCCAAACACTTCGTGTTTAATTAAAATAGAGCCTAGAAACGGATCTTTCTTAGCTAACCTGGTTATCATTCTATCTTCTTGCGGAGTTGTTTTTCTCGATCTTTTTGTCCTGGGCACATTTAAAGCTGTGTTATTGCGCCTGAAATGTTGCACTGCATTGCATACCATAGTTTTTGAACAATTTAAATGTTCTGCTATCCCTCGGTATGACCAACCACGCTCGACAAACTTCATGATAATTGTTCGTAGTGTTGGATCGCAACTTTTATTTTTGCCCATATTTCTTCAAAATAATTCTCAAAACTTAAAATTAAAAATCTGGATTGCCGCCAAAACTACCACAAAACAATAAAAGAAGAAATAAAAAAGTATTGAGATTCAAATTTTGAAAATAGAACGCAATATCTCAGTGTCCCTAATTAAATGGCCAGCCAGCATTCTTTGAACAAATAGCACACTGATAATCTATCAGCTATACTGTAAAGAGGTTTAATGTTTAAGAAGTTGTTATCGTTTGTATAATCGGGCACATCAATGACTAATTATACTTACGTGTAAAAGATATGGAATATTGTTAAGACTCGTTGGAAAATAAAAAATAAATTCACAATTTGGCTTAACTAGAGATTGTCCCTAATTAGTTGACCACGACTGTATATATATTTTTTTTTTTTATTTTTTTTTTTTTTTTTTTATTTTTTTTTATTTTATTTTTTTTTTTTTTTTTTATTTTATTTTGTTTTATTTTGTTTACTAAAACATTGTACATGTAAACTTAAACTTAACTATTTAGTGGGAGAGAGACGCAAGGCATTCGGCGGGCCTCTCTCTCGTTCGGTGACTCATCGTTACGTTCCCGACGAGCGTTACACTTTTTCATAAGTGTCTCCCAGCTAACCTAATTTAAGACGTTGTCACGTCAATAAACCCTCGCTATTTTATTATACGAATCGGTAGGATTGATGTTCAGGATAAAATTTGTCTAATAAACATTTGGTCCCACACTCATCTGTTTTGCGAGATACCCATAAAATTGAATATTTATTACAAGTTCTTTATTAACAATACCTAGTACTGTTCACTTGTAATAAGTAAATGACTCGTTATAATTTTCTTATCTCTTTAACATCTAAAGACATTGTATGAAGTACAAGCTTGCTAATGTTATTTATCTCTAAGTACCTTGTTGATGTATTGGATAACAAAATCGGTAAATGGTAATAATAAATTTATGCACAGCATGATTTCTTCTTACACTAGACGTTCATTCTGACAAAAAGTTTAATAATGGAACGTATTTTTTTGCAACGCGGGGCAACAAATTTGAAATTCGAGCGATAACATTTTTAAAAACTATAAGAAAGAAGTATTCGTTCGAATTTCAAATTATGTTTGTTTTGTTTTCATTCCGTAATTCTGTAATAATGGCGTATCAAGAACATTTCGATTTATTAGAAGCTTACTTTTCAAACAACAAGAATTGCAATTTAGCTCTACAGTGGTACAGTGAGAGGTATCCAGACAGACAAATACCATCTAGAAAAGTTTTGTCGCGAATGGTGAAAAATTTAGTGAATATTGGAAGTTTCAAAAATCGTTTAGAACGTCCGCAGCAGCAAAATCTAGACTTTTCCGATTTTGATTTATGTGTTTTGACATACATTGAGTGTTACCCGAAAGCTTCTAGTAGGGAAGTTGCTCCAGAGATAGGCACCAGCCATACTCGTGTACCTACTTAGTGTTTTGAAAAAGTACAAATACAGATGTTTTCGTGATGGGCGATTGGTGCAGAAACTACATCCGGGAAGTCAAAGGAGATTAGAGTTCTGTCAGAATATTCAAACAGAAATAGACCGCAACCCAAATTTTTTAGACTGCATTGTATGGTCTGATGAAACAAATTTCAGCAATAATGGAATGTATAACAGACATAACAATCATTATTGGTCCCGTCAGAATCCATTCCGTGTTCGCGAAACAAACAATCAGGTCAGATTTTCCTTTAATGTTTGGTGCGGAATCAGAAGCAATATGGTTGTTTTGGTGCACATTTATGAAGGACATCTAAATACGGCAAAATACATGGAAATATTAGACCTTTTACATAATCAATTAAACCTTCTACCGGAGGAGGAACGAAATAATATCATTTTTCAACAAGACTGTGCACCTGCCCACAATAGCAGAATTTCCAGGGCTTACCTTAATGACAATTTCAATGTCTGGATAGGTACAAACGGGACGGTTAGATGGCCAGCGAGAAGTCCAGACCTGACGCCTCTGGACTACTTTTTATGGGGTCATGTAAAAAATGAAGTTTACAAAACGTGTTATAATACTGTACAAGAATTAAGGGTCGCGGTAGAAAATGTTATTAGGAGCATACACCACAACACTTTCCAGAGGGCTACACGAAAAGAATTTCAACGTAGACTAAATTTGTGTATCCGGAACGATGGGGGTCACTTCGAGCAACTTATCAGTTGAATTATTAAGATTCTTTTCTCTTCTTAATGTCCGTCTACGTTATAAAAATGATTCATGTTTACGTTCTTCTTATTGATGATAAAATAAAAATTAATTTTAGTTTTCACTTTTTTATTTCAATCACCAAATAAATATGTTTATTAGACAAATTTTATCCTGAACAACAATCCTACCGATTCGTATAATAAAATAGCGAGGGTTTATTTTTTATTTTTAGTTGGTTCGATTCCCGGATGAGACAAGCAAAATTTAAAATTTTTTTAAATGCAGTTTTATTTCTTTTTAAAAATAAAGGAATGTTTCCTTTCAGTAAAATGAGCTAACTAAAGGATTTAAGGTAGTTCCCCTCCAGGGCCCATAGATTTTTTCCACCCTGTATACAAATTAAAATAGCTTAAAAACAAGTTCAAACAATTCAGAAAAAAAAGTTTCCTCTAATTCGTTACCAAAATTATGTTTGTCATATCTCCCAAATAGTGAAAAAAACTATCAAACAAACTACTTAATTTGCAAGTGGCAACATTTTTCTTTACAAGAAAATACTGAAAACTGTCGTAGGTTATCAGGTCTGTCTAAAATCCATTGGTATAATTAATTTACTTTTTGCTAAAATCTGATAGCGAAAAGTCGTGTTCTGCGCGTGCCACCTTGTGTTCTCCGCAATACCACAGTTAGTATTACGTATTTTGATACATTCGTTAGTATTATTGTAAGTTATTGTATCCATTATTCATCAATATTTATTCAGGAATATGAATGTAGTAAGCATGTATTCATACCGTTTGTAAAAATATGTATTTTTCGATTTTTCTAACAAGGGAAATTTCCGTTACCTATCTTTTCCGTTTCTGGAATGGCAGTAATGCTGGATTTACACGAAGCCAATACTTGAGACAATCCACTAAGCCAGTCCAATAAGGCAATGCCAATGCTAAGCAAAAATGCCTTGAGGACAACCCAATGTAGTGGACTGTCTCCATTTACACGATGCCAATATTGGACTGGCTTATTGGATTGTCTCAAATATTGGCTCCGTGTAAATCCAGCACAACGTAGGCAAGGAAAGCAAAAAGTAACGGAAAAGAAGCATAAAGACGCGTTCAAAATGGGAAATTCATCTCAGTTTTATTATTATTTTTTATATAAAATATAAAAATAATATTAGTAGACAAGAAAGAAAAAAATTACTTATAAGTTTTTGAACTGAATTTAACTACACAAGATATATATTAGTGAGATAACTGCCATAAAAGAATGACTTAAAGAGATTAGGAAGGGTAATGTAGGTAAGTTAATAAGTTTTTGAGACTGAAATTAACTTTAAAAGATTAATAGGTATTAGTGATAAAAGGTGTCATATAAAACTAAAAGTTTAGTAAAAAATAAAAAATAATGAAAAGGTACATATTTTATTTTTCTCTCCACAAAGAGTTACTGAATTTTAAGATGCATTTATTTAAGAACTTTGTTTCTAAAATATTAAGTATATTTAGATACTGCTAATTAAAATCTAAAGAAAATATGTAATAATGAATTTATAAAAACAGAAAAAAAGACTGTGTGTGTCACATAAGACGCACGACTGGTGATTACTTTATACACATCAAAAAGTTATGCATTAGGTACACAATATAAATACTGCCTTAGAATTCCGTTACCGTTCTTTCCGTTATTTACAGAAAAAAATATGTTATTTAATTCACAATTACTTTTTTAATTAAAGACTAATTCTTCAAGTTTCTTTTGTATATTATAAACTATTGTTGTCCGCTTCTTATAAAAAAGGAATTACTTCGTTCCTTGTCATGGTTTTTAAATAGCAAAGAAAAAATACAACGTTTTGCGCGATCTGGTAACGGAACTACAAGAAATGTGCTGTTATTTTAAAATTATACCAATTTTTATTTTTTAAATGATAAAATTATAAAGAGAAACAGTAGCTTTACAAAATCACATCATTTTCTATGCCTTTTGTTGTCTTTATTTTCGTTTTATATTTCAATTTATGTGGTAACGGAAAAGAAGAAATTTGCAGACCAAGCTGTAGTAAAATCGCAATTTAAACGAATTCCGTGGGTATTTTCTCAAAATTTATCAGTATTTCAGTAAATAAAGCTTCTCAGATCATCCAGAACGCTTTAAACAATGGATATAATAGCTTTTGCATTTTTAGCCACATTTAGATCAACGTAAACGTTTAAAAAAATATGCCCAAACAACGTTTTACTTATTTATTACACTTTGTTTATCAGTCAATATTATGCTTTTGCATGTATATTTTCCTTTTCAAAATGCCTCCATAACACCTTAAAATACCCAAATGGTTTATAAATTGGAAGTGTATAGAGTGCCACAAGCGGCACTGTATCTTCATCGGTTAGGGAACCGTAAGTTTTGCGGTATAATAGTGACGCCGCCTAAGCTGCCGTAAAGTTTTTGTTAGACAACAGAAATACTAGCTGCCTTACTCCTGTAGGTCACGTGATAGGTTAGAAATTTAAGACAATCGCGAAGCGCAGCGTAGCGATCGTCTTGAATTTCGAGGTTATTTTTTTTATTAGACAACAGAAATCGAACTCCATACAAAAATAGCTTTTGAATATTATGTCGTCTGAACATTAAAAAATATGTTACGGTTCCCGAACCGATTGAGATAGAATGCCGCTTGTGGCACTCTATACGCTTCGTACTAGGATGCCGTCAAATTACGGCATCGTAACCGATCGTACTATGTTGCCGCTTGTGGCACTCTATTCACTGCCTACACTTTGTACTAGGATGCCGTAATGACGGCATCGTAACTGATCGTACTGGAATGCCGCTTGCGGCACTCTATCCACAGCCTTATAAAGGAGAACCGGCACTTTCCATAGAAAAAATGCTAAATTTGTATACAATAGAATTTGGTCATAAAGTAAAGCTAATATTATTTGCTACCTAAACCAAGTTTTGTCTTATTTTTATCGAATCGCGGATAAGAGTTATTTAATTATCAATATTTTTTAATATGGAAACACTAAGTCTTAAAAAAACAGACATGTTACTTTAAAAATGTCTGACGTGGCTGCATAAGCCATAATTCATTTGCTTTTAAAAAAGGGAAATGTCAACAATGCCGTCACGTCATGTTTGATTTGACAGCTAGCGGCTGTCATTTGTCAACAACTGTCAATTGTTGACAGATATTGCCAGTTAAATAATGAATTACAGATAAAAAAAATAAAAAAGTATACAACTTATCTCGAATGTGATTTTTGCGTAAAATGCCTATTTTCGCATTTTATAGTAATTTTGCAGTTGTATTTATCGTTTTTATCAAAATAGGATAATAAATTTGTGCATATTATTACAAATATCCATTTGTGAGCATAAGTTGAAATCGGACGGCCGGCGCATCGCATTTTGTAGTAATTTTGCAGTTGTATTTATCGTTTTTATCGAAATAGGATAATAAATTCATTATAAAATCTTTATTCCTCATGAAGTAACAGTTACTCTGGTATAAATTTTGCTTAATAATATTATCGCAGATAGGAGATATTCACAGTTAATTTATAGCAATTTTCGAAGTTTTTTGGTTTAGAAAAAGATTTTTTTCCTATATAAAATCAATGATATCTAAAATTTCCGAGGCCACTACGCTATATTCGACTATATAAGAGATAACATTATATTTTTTTTATTTCACTTGTTTAGAACTGTAGTTCAATCGATGAGCTCAAAAAAGTGCCTTCGCTCACTTTATGAAAATCTTTCTCTGCAATTTTGGGTTTAATTAAAAAGATAAGCAAAATTTACAAAAAGCGAGGCCACTAAGCACTATTCCAATAGCTATTCTACACTATTCAATAAGTCATAATTGTTATTGTATTTTCGTTTCTGAGATCCATAACGCCAAAGTTGGCCATTTTACGCAAAAATCACAGTTAAGATGTAATAGGCCTCTTAAGCATAAAACGCCGGGTCTCCTTTCATTTTCTCCCATACCAGCTACTATACACCACGATTTCTTTTAAAGTGTGCCCAAAAACCTACAACTTTCCGATTGCGCGCCACTATATGATTTTGAAATTTAACGTAAAGTCAACTACCCTAATAAGGTAGACCGTTTACCTATGTTATCCACAGACGTATATTTTATCCTAAAAATAGATCATTTTACAAAAAAGTATCATTTACAATATTTCTTTTGCGTTTTTATATTCCGATTTAAATTTACTGCAAAAACGTATAAGACCGCCATGTTGAGTAAATGACGTCACGCCGTGCCAAACATCCGTTTCGTTCGAGGCTTGTTCTAAAGAAATGTCACAACAATAAAAGGACATTTGGCACGGCGTGACGTCACGGCTTTTGATTTCTGTTTAATGTCTAATGCGTATTATTGTCGAAATTTTTCTTTAAAAATATAAATAATCGTCTGTGAAATAATCCCAGTTTTTTATAACGAATATTTTAGATATTTTGTTTCTATAAATCATAATTAATCATTAGAAACGCCAATCCACCCGATTTATTCTTAGTGGGAACAAGTTCGCCACTGTACATAATTTACCCCGTTTACACAATGGCGATGGCCGGCAGTGGGCCAGCATAGTTTAGCCTTCAGTATTAGATGTTGTGTACATAAATAAAACTATTGACACATTATTTATAATAGCACAATGTTAGTGCATCGCTTTTAGTATTAAATACTGTAATTTTAACATTATAACAATCATTATAAGATAGATACTATAATGTATTACTTTACAGTCTCTGTAGGTAGTACCTGCTATAAAGTTATTGTTCTGAGGTAGTACCTATAACTTCATGGGTCGGGTGTCGGCTGCTTTAGTTATTGTTCTGAGGTCGGCTCAGAACAAATTGTTCTGAGGGTGGCGGGTTGGTGTCTAAATAATTCAGTCAGTGAAATAATTTGGTACATAGAATTTAATTTGAAGCAAAGGGATCACACACACAGGGTTGTTTTTTAATATGTTTCGTAATCAAATGTATTAGAATATTATATTAAGGATGACTGTCACATAATCTCACTGTTCACAGTGCTTACTTACAAGCTTTGCATATAAATTGAATTTCGATTTGTAAAACACATCTTTTCCGTTGATTATTTTAGCTAAATATTAACACCACAACACTATTAATCAGTTTTTCTAGTATTTTGTCGTATAAACTGTTGTTATAAATCATAATAAGGTGCAATTGAAAAGTGAAATTCATCGGCCTTTAATATTTGCTGTCGTGCCGGGTAGTGATTCACTAAACGAATGCAGAGGATTCCAGCGGTTGCGCACACTGCATAAGGTCTATACCTGCGTGCGTTACTTTGCGCGGCTCGTCAGTGACGTCGCACGGCTAGTGCGCCATTGATAAAGCGTTTGCAGAGGGGACACTCGCTTTGCTCGTGAGTATTGTTCTCTGAGAGGAAACTTTTGTCTTATCTTATTTCGCGACCCCGAACACAAAACTATGTCATCAAAAACTTGTGCGGGATGTCCTAATGTAATCAAGGACAAAGATAAAGATTACTTGCAATGCAAATCATGCCACCTATATTATGACCTACTTTGCGCCAACGTCTCCTATAAACGTTTTCATCTGATGACCAAAGAAAATCGACAAGATTGGCAGTGTCCGGGATGTCGCAATAAACGTCCTAAGGCCGATAATCAGAATACTCCGGTTCGATCTATTCCACCAGTGCAAGAGGAAAATAAAATTGAAAAAAATGTAACAAAACGCAATAAACGACCGTGTAATACGCCTACAGAATCGGAACCAGTTGATACTCTGGGCGGTAGCCAGGGGGGTGACTTGAACTCTTTGATCGTGAAAGCGTTACGTGATGAGTTACCCAAAATATTAAAAAATGCTCTGAGTCTTGAGTTGCAACCTATTAAAAACCAGATATCCGATCTGATACATTCTGTTGACTTTATTAATAAAAGATATGAGGAAATGAGTAATCTCTTAAGATCTCGAGAAGATGATATCAAGCACCTCAAATCTCAAAATAATGAGTTAAGCATTACTGTAAAGGATTTGTCAGGTCGCTTAAGTTCACTGGAGCAATACAGTCGTGACTCCAATATCGAGATACATGGACTACCTGAACATAGATCAGAGAATATTGTGCAGATTGTAACCCAGATGGGGCAAGTCGTATCTAATCCAATTACTGATGGCGATATACTCTCATGTTTTCGAGTTGCAAAAATCAACGCCGAGAGCAACCGCCCTCGTTCCGTAGTTGTCAAGATGCGTAGTACACGTAGTCGTGACGCCTTGTTGGCCGCAGTATGGACATATAACAAAAACAATCGCCAAGATAGGCTCAATACAAGCGTCATAGGCATTGGAGGAGAAAAGAAAATGATTTATGTAAGCGAACACTTGTCTCCGATAAACAAATCGCTTCATGCCGCTGCGCGCATAAAAGCTAAAGATCTATCTTATAAATTTGTTTGGGTAAGAAATGGGAAGATATACATGCGTAAAACGGAGTCAGCGCCATCTAAACTAGTCACTGGTCACGATTTTCTAAGCACACTCCATTTATGAAAGTTGTGTTTATTGTCTTTGTAATGCATTGGAGTTTTATTGTTCACAATGCTCCATTTGTATTATCAGAATCTCAGAGGTATGCGTACGAAGACTAATGATATATACAACAACATTGCTCAGAATAACTATGATATGATAGTGTTTACGGAAACCTGGTTGAATAGCAGTATATATGACAATGAGTTTATAGACCAAAGATATCAGGTTTATCGACGTGATCGAACACATTCTGAGTTTTACTCTAAATTGGATGGGGGTGGACTGTTAATTGCAGTGAAGAAAAATATTAAAAGTATGCGAATGCGCGAGAAAGAAAGTGCTTGTGACGACTTATGGGTTCTTGTTGACGTAATAAACGGGAAAAAATGCCGTAAAGTGGCGATTTGTGCTGTGTATACTGTATGCAGTTCGTCTCCTTCTAAGTTAAGAGAGCTGAACACATTTTTGGAAAATACTTCTGAGGTTGCGGTAGATTTAAGTGGTGTACTTGTAGTGGGTGATTTCAATATGGGTCATATAGGTTGGTCTAAGTCTGACAATAACGGGTGGTTAACAGCAACAAATTATCAAAATGCGCTTGGTTTTGCACTGAATGACTTTATATCCTTGATGGGGCTGCACCAAGTAAATTCTGTCACCAATACTGATGGGAGAGTTCTGGATCTTGTATTAACAAATTTGCCGTGTAATGTCTCTAAATGTAATTGTATATTAAGTAAATTAGACCCATACCACCCACCTTTGCTTGTAACTTTAGATTTAGTAACCAAATCTTGTTTAGATGGTGTGCCTCGTTTGGATTGTAACTTTTATAAAGCAGACTATGATTGAATTGTAGCTAGGTTGTATGATGTGGATTGGTTGGAAAGTTTTAAGAGGTCTGAAAATGTTGATCATATGGTTAAAATATTTTATAATAATTTAAATCAAATTATCGATGAGTGCGTTCCTAAACGCAGACCTCGTAAAATCGCTTGTCCAGTTTGGTTCACGTTCGGTTTAATAAATGTTTTAAAAGAAAAGGAGAAACTAAGGCAAAAAATACGTAGGTTTAACAACCCTAGGGATATCTACGAATTTAATATTATTAGGAAACGATGCAATAAACTGTATGACGTATGTTATAAAAATTATATAAAAGTATAGAATGTAACATAAAAACACATCCTAGGGCTTTCTGGTCTTACATTAGAAATAAAAGATGTTCGTCTAACTCTGGCATCCCTTCTTCTATGCACTATAATGACGGAAATACTGTAACGGATGGCAACGATATAGTAAATTTATTTGCGACCCATTTCGGATCGATTTATAATGACAACCAACTTATCACAACTGATCCTACAAATTTCGAATTGGACTCCAACGTATCGTATACTGTCAAGCTAAATAGTGTAAGACTCAGTCAAAATGAAGTGTTGAAGAGTCTAAAACGCTTGAATCCAAATAAAGGTGCTGGACCAGACAATATCCCTCCCCTCTTTCTAAAGCGGTGTGCGAAGCCTCTATCCTGTCCTCTTACACTTATCTATAATAAATCACTAAGTAGTGGTGTATTCCCCTCTGAATGGAAAAGAGCGCGGATAGTTCCTGTTTTAAAGAAGGGTGACACCAACAATGTAAAAAATTATAGGCCTATTTCTATTTTTTCGGCTTTCTCCAAGATGTTTGAAGCTATGTTGTGCCCGATCATTACCAATCACACTAGGGCTCAAATCAGGTCTGAGCAACATGGATTTCAGGTTAAGAAGTCAGTGGTTACTAATCTTGTTTCTTATATAACACCAATTGTGGAAAAGGTTGACATGAATTGTCAAATAGACGCCATCTACACTGATTTTTCTAGTGCCTTTGATCGTGTTGATCACCAACTGCTTCTCAAGAAACTTTACCATCAGTATGGTATATGCGATGAACTTCTTGGCTGGTTCACTTCATACCTCGCAGACCGTGAGCAGGTGGTGGTGGTGAATGGTTATGAATCGGATGGATACATTGCGCGCTCTGGAGTGCCACAGGGCTCACACCTGGGCCCAATTTTGTTTGTGCTATTCATAAATGACATTGTCTCATGTATCCACCATTGCCGTTGCTCGATGTTTGCGGATGATATGAAAATATCACGTGAAGTTGCGTCTTTAAATGATGCACAACTGGTTCAACAGGATTTGGATCGCGTTGGAATGTGGTGCAATAATAATCATATGACGTTGAATGCGGCCAAGTGTCAGCACATTTCTTTTACGCGGAAAAAGAAACCATTAGTAATAAGTTATTTCATTAACAAAGAAAAAGTAAAATTGGTGTCTGAGGTTCGAGATCTTGGAGTGTTACTTGATTCAAAAATTACTTTTGTACCGCATTACAATGCAATTATAAAAAAGGCGTTTAAGCTACTTGGTTTTCTAAGGCGTAACACTAAAGAATTCAAAGACGTGTCATCAAAAATATTATCATTCAATGGTTTGGTCCGAAGTACACTTGAATTTGCCTCTGTAGTTTGGAATCCTGTGTATATGGTTCATTCTGCTCGCCTTGAATCCATCCAACGAGCGTTTACAAGGCATTTGGCATTTACCACACCTGGAATAGGATTTAGGTGTTCTTATGAGGACCGCTTGGCGTTCTTCAAACTTAACACACTGGCTCAGAGACGACGCATGCAGGACTTGTTGTTCCTTAAAAAAATTGTGCAGGGCTTTTCGATGTGCCAAGATATATTGAATAGGATCCTTGTTTGTGTTCCTCTCTTGCGTAGTAGGCGTAAAAACAGAAACTTTTTTAAACCCCCTTATTACAGAACCAATCTGGGTATGCACGCGCCTCTAAGTAGATTAATAAATACTTATAATGAATGGCATAATCTTTATCATCTTGACATTTTCCATGACCAACCCAAAATGCTCAAGGAAAAAATTTTGAAAGGTACCTAACTATTATATTTTTTGCTTTTTTTAAACCAATCTGTTTTAACTTTTAGTAACTTTTATATTTTAGTTATATTTTTGGTTTTTACTTTATTTTAATTTTAATAACGCACAATGTTTCTTCTAGCATGCTGTGCATATCTGTAATTGATATAAACATTAGGATAATACCTTATCATGTAATTGTAAATGCTTGTGTTTATATTGTTGATGTGCCTTATAAATAAATAAATAAATAAAATAAAATAAAATGACTGTGCTTAATAATCACATGGATGATATTACTATCACTTGATTAGGTATATCTCGGAATCTTCTTATTATATTTTAAAACGGAAAATACTTCGACACTCTTGCTAACTAGTTAGTACTAAACGCCATTTTGTCAGTTGAGCGAATGGGGCTCTGTGATTGGTCGGCTCGGTATTAAGCTGTCTTTGAAAATGGTTTTGAGGGATCTATAGCTGGCTGAGATTGATACTGATAGCTAGTTTAAAAGTCTTGTATGGGATTTACGAGTAGTTGGTTTTGATGTTGATTCTTTAACGCAAGCCATAGACAATCCTAAGATGAATCAAATGGTGATCATAGATAGATTTTGAAAAAAGTGGCGTTAAGCTGCATTTGATTCTATACCCCTCATATTAGTGGTGATGAAAATATAATCTGATAATTTTATTATCAATATTTTTACTGAAGACTAGACTGTATAGGCGCTAGACTGGTTTGTCTTATATGCACAAAAAATATTTTTGAATTAAAAAAACGCACAAAACGTCAAACGTCAACTCAAGTCAAAACCAGGCAGAGTCACTATCAAAAACTAAACCACATTGTCTACCCAAAACCTAGGCACTGGCTGTAAGATAGCAAGCCATCAATTAAGAAATTGAATTGAATTGACTTCTTGGCAGGAAAGTGAAGCGTCATGTCTGCAGTTTTGTTTTGATTTCTAAAATTTGTGTTTTTTCGAACATTAATGTGAAATAATAGTGGATTATTAACCGTTAAATGTTTGTGAACATGCATGAGTGTTGGCAAATGAAACAACAGTTCAACATCACTTTTCAAATTCTCTCAAGAAGTCCGCGTGAGATCTCATTAAAGCCCCACATCTTTAAAGAGGACTCTTATCTTAATCACCATCACAGACCACATCACCACTCACTATCTGTTAGGGTTTTACTACGTAGGGCATCGATCTCAATGCATGAAATAATACAATATTTAATAACAGTATCTATATGAATTTACTCAGTCATTTCTCTATTTGACAATACAAAACAATATCACTTGCTAAGTCAAGCAAAACCATAGATGACATGACAGGGCAGTGCCAGTCAGTGCTCACACTCCTCTTCACGGCACTGTCGAGATCAACAGGACAGTCCTAAACTACTTCGCAATTTCAGCAGGCGCGGACCAGCCAAAGCCTTGCTGAGCAGGTCTGCCTCCATGTCTTCTGTCCGAAGATAATTGACTTCTATTAATCTTTCTTGGATACAATTTCGTATAAAATGCATCTTAAGGTCGATGTGTTTCGACTTAGAAGTCACCATTTCAATTTTGCTCAGTTTTAGGGCGACTTGGTTGTCATTCAATACGACAATTCGTTCATATCTAGCTCCTAAGTCTTTGTACAAACTTCTTAGGTGGATCGCTTCTTTAGCTGCTTCAGTTAGGGCAACATATTCGGCCTCAGCTGTGGATAGAGCGACGCTTCTCTGTTTTTTAGACATCCAACTTATAGCTGTCCCAGCATATTTGAAACAATAGCCCGAAAATGACTTTCGATCGAGCTTACATGCACCCCAATCTGCGTCTGCCATTCCGTACAGGTCTAAACCAGTTTTTCTGAAAATCAGGCCGACGCTCTTCGTTCCTTTTAGGTGACGCAGTACCTACTCTCTTCGCGCTTTTAAAATGCTCTTCTCCATAGCAATCATTAAATTGAAAGAGGTAGCTTATGGCGAACATTATGTCAGGGCGAGTTGCCACTGCCATATACATGAGGGTGCCAATTAACTTTTTGTATGGAAGATTTAGCCTGTCATCTCTTATACCTTTCTCTAGTATAATGCCTGGTTCTATAGGCGTAGATACTGATTTGCAGTCTTCCATTTTAAACTTTTTGAGAGTTTCTTCTATGAAATTTTCTTGGTTTAGTTTAATTATCCGTGCGGTGGCGGAGAAAGAATACCAATCGCCGCCCCTCTCTCCGTCCGGTGGTTGTCGTAAGAAGCGACTAACGGACTCTTTCGAGCGATGATCTGCTCCACTGGTGGTAGGGCTTGACCCGTCTGATTGGTGACCACCGTACGCATGGTGTAAAACCCGTCAAGTGACTGCTTGTCGGTCGCGTTTCGGGATCAGCCAGCGTATAACCAGAGCTCGAGAGGATGATGCTGCGATGTATTTGGTTTGTGGAGGCTTCCGTCAAACCAGTGCCAGGAGGACTTCGTTAACCTGCCGACCAGGGAGACCCGTAGAAACGGTTGTCCCACTGGCCGCCCGTTGCACAGTACAGGGGCCCAAGCGAGCCTAACCAGCTCGTGAGGCTGCCTCACCATGCCACGCATAATCTCGGGGTGATCCGTCGTGCCGGTTGGTGACCGGAAGGTGGGGTCCCGGCGGCCATTCCCGGGGGGTTCGGGGGCCCTTCCGTTCGGCAGGTTAATAATACTCGTCTGTGGGCAAATTCCTGGGGAAACAGGCCACCACACTTTGACCATTAGTATCGCGGCATCATTTTCTCGATTCACGCCTCTCTCTTTCGACTCCTAAAATGACAGCGCCTAACAACAAAACTGGTACTTCAGCGGTGTACACCCCCACCACAACCTTACCGTTGAGGTGGAGTTCGCTAACATCCGCGGACTCCATGCAAACCTCAATGCCGTCCACCACCATCTTGAGACGGCACGGCCAGCAATGTTGTTCCTGACGGAGACGCAGATAATCCGCCCAGCTGACACCATCTACCTGAACTATCCCGGCTTTGTGCTTGAAGAATCCTTCAAAGCCAAAGCCGGAGTTTGCTTATTCATTCGGGCGGATGTTTGCTGTTGCCGTCTGCGCTGTCTGGAGGACCCTTCCTTCTCCCTCCTAGTGGTACACGTCGACTTAGGCTCTCATTGCCGTGTCTACGTCTGCGTCTACCGATCCCATAACGGCGACATGGAGACAACTCGACTGATTGAACATCTTAGTCGGGTAGCAGATGATGCGCAGGAGCGGTTTCCATCGGCGGAACTGGTGTTTTTGGGGGACTTCAACGCCCACCATGAGTTGTGGTTAGGTTCCTCCAAAACAGACCATGCTGGTAGAACTGCCCACGCATTCGCTCTCACGCATGACCTGATGCAACTGGTGAACCAGCCCACCAGGATCCCAGACATAGTTGGCCATGCGCTCTCCTTACTCGACCTTCTGCTGACGAGTCGCCCAGCTGGATACCGGGTGGAGATTCGAGCTCCTTTAGGTTCCTCGGAACACTGCTTGATATCCAGCACAGTGCCCTTGGCATCGCGCCCGCCAACAGCGGTTTCGAAACGCCAGATCTGGCACTACGCGTCGGCAGACTGGGACGGTATGCGGGAGTATTTTGTATCCGTCCCTTGGAGGTAGCGCTGCTTTAGTGGGAAGGACCCGACCGTTAGCGCCACTGCCGTTGCTGATGAGATAGTATTGGGAATGGAATACTATATTCCACACTCCTATGTCATCAGCAAAGGCATACGCAACCGCTGGTTCAATCGCGAGTGTGCTAGCGCTGTTGAGAGCAAACAGACGGCATACCGCGCTTGGATCAGAGGTAAAGCTCATGGGGATCCCGAAACTCGCTCGCAAAAAGCAGCCTATAATAATGCCACCAAGTCGTGTAAGAGGGCCTACATTAGAGCGGATGCCCAGCGCGTTGTACGAGTAGGCCAAGAACTCCTGACGCATCCTACGGGCAGCCGTAGCTACTGGCGTCTGGCCAAAGCCGTGCAATCCAACTTCTGCCAACCCTCGCTGCCACCACTGAGATGTCTTGGCGGAACTTTAGCTCTCAAGCCGCAGGAAAAGGTCGATCTCCTGGCCAAACTCTTTGCGGCTAACTCCCGGATCGATGACTGTGATGCACAGCCACCCTTACAATTCCTCACTGTGGCCACACAATATCTGATATTAAAATCAGGCAGTGTGATGTCCGTGCGGAACTGCAGTCAATCGATGTCCGGAAAGCTAACGGTCCTGCTGGCATCCCAGCAATAGTCCTGAAAATGTGTGCAGCAGAGTTGTCCTCTGTGTTAACGCGTCTGTACCGTCTCTCACTCTCTTTGGGTTGTGTGCCGGAATCTTGGAGAGAAGCTAATGTGCAACCGATCCCCAAAAAAGGAGATCGGTCAGATCCGACTAATTACCGCCCTATAGCCGTCACTTCAGTGTTGTGTAAGATCCTAGAACGAATATTGAACAAACAGCTTATTCGATACCTAGAAGATCACTCCCTAATTCGCGATCGTCAATATGGGTTTCGGCCAAAACGGTCAACGGGTGATCTTCTAGCGTACGTCACACATCTCTGGGGTGAGGCTATTGACAAGCGTGGCGAGTCACTGGCAGTTAGCCTTGACATAGCCAAGGCTTTTGATCGGGTCTGGCACAAAGCTCTTCTCTCAAGCTCCCGGCATACGGTTTGCTCGCTCAGTTCTGTACCTGGATTGCTAGCTTCCTGCATGAGCGTAGAATCCGTGTCCTTTCGGATGGATGCGCTTCGCGGTTCATGTCAGTGAACGCTGGTGTTCCCCAAGGCTCCGTTCTATCCCCCACGCTGTTCCTTCTGCATGTCAATGACATGCTTCCTCTTGGAAACATTCATTGCTATGCAGATGATAGCACAGTGCATTGGGGATATAACGGGCACCCAACGGCTGGGCGGGTAGACACCGAAATGAAGCGAGCAAATCTTGACATTGAGCTCGATCGGGTGTTGGACTTCATTTCTAAATGGGGCTCCGATAATCTGGTGGAGTTCAATGCCAAGAAAACACAGGTGTGCGCGTTCATAGCGAAAAAGTCGCCATTCCTTCCCCTTCCCTCTTTTCAGGGTACATCTCTAGGTCTGCAGAGCAGTATTAACATGCTCGGTATGGATATCCGCTGCGGTCTGAACCAAAAGGACTACTCAATTAATAAGTACTTTGAAACGTCCAAATATTTTTTAACCTACCACCCATTCAGGACATCATTTTTTAACTGTGGCAAAGAACGGGCGCAAGAAACCACAGCGCACAGAAGCAACGACATTTACAAAAAAATATATATATTATATGTCGTACCAGGTCACAAAATACAAAATATAAATTTGAATGTAAATAGTTTAATTAAAGATGGTGCTCTATATAAATTAATTATAATAATAAAGCAATTAGAAATAGCTGTTGGAGTAGGTACTTGGAGCTTTTCAGACCCAAGCTGTTTTGTCTTCTGTATAATCCGACACTTTATAATAAGCTGTTTTATAAAGCTTTTCTTTGATTTTGATTTTAAATTTATCAAGATCTAATTTCTGAATATCATTTGGTACTTTGTTGTATAATCGTACACACAGACCCCTAAAAGAATTATTTATTTTATGGAGCCTAGTATAAGGTACTGCTAATTTGTTCTTACTTCTAGTGTTTACATTGTGATTATCACTGTTTTTTGAAAACATTCCAGTATTTTTATGAACATAAATCAAATTTTCATAAATGTATTGTGATGCAACTGTCATTATATTTATATTCTTAAATCTCTCTCTGAGAGAGTCGCCAGCCTTTAGGTTATAGATTGCTCGAATAGCCCTCTTCTGAAGCACAAAGATAGTTTGAATGTCGGCAGCATTTCCCCACAGTAAAATGCCGTACGACATTACACTATGAAAGTAACTGAAATAAACTAATCTGGATGTATCAACGTCAGTTAACTGACGGATCTTCATTACTGCATAAGCCGCAGAGCTAAGTCTATTCGACAATTTAGCTATATTATGTGGGCCCCACTGAAGCTTGGCAACCAACGTGATGCCTAGAAACACAGTGGTGTCCACAGGATTCACATTCTTATCTTTAATTTGTACACTAGTTATTACCTGCTTAACATTAGGCAATACAAATCTTACACATTTGGTTTTTCCCTCGTTTAATAGCAAGTTATTAACACTAAACCAGTAAACAATCTTTGAGACCGCATTATTCACTTCGTCATAATTTGGGTGTCGTCGTTTCACTTTGAATAAAAGTGAAGTATCATCAGCAAACAATACTATCTCATGACTGTCTTTTTACAAAATAAGGTAAGTCATTAATATAAACCAAAAACAACAATGAACCAAGTATTGAACCCTGCGGAACTCCTATTTTAACCACTGATCCCGGAGATCTTTTACCGTTAATGTCGACCTTTTGAATCCTGTTACTCAAGTATGAGATTAGAAGGCTCAAAGAAACCGTGATTAAAAATGCCTCACGTAAACTCGGTGTCCTGAACAAGGTGCGGCGATTCTTCACGCCTGATCAATTGTGTCTATTATACAAGACAAAGTTGCGGTCTTGCGTGGAGTATTGCTTTGGGACGGCTCCGCAAAGTACCTTCTCGATGCCTTGGATAGATTGCAGCGCCGCGCTGTGCGCATTATCGGCAATGCGGAGGTCACTAAAACTCTCGAGCCTTTGCAATTGCGTAGAGATATTGCGTCACTCAGCGTCTTTTACCGTTTATACCATGGCGAGTGCTCTGAAGAACTCTTTGACCTCATCCCTCCTTCTCCCTTCCTCCATAGGAGTACGCGTGCTGCTCTCCGGAGTCACCAATTTACAGTCTCTAACATTCCATCACGCACAAAGAAATTTGGTGACTCGTTTCTTTGCCGCACTTCCAAAAGATGGAATAGTCTACCAGCACACGTATTCCCTCCTACCTATGACATAGAGTCCTTCAAACGAGGTGTGAAGAAGCACTTTGTGGGCCGGCAGAGTGAGAATGACTGATGCTACGTCTCTTACGCTGCACCAGTTGTCCTCGCGCCTGCACCTCATTTCCACTTAACATCAGGTGGAGTGGGGTCATTTGCCGGGCTTAGTATATTTCGCCTCTTTTGTATGTTACGTCGATCCCAATCAGGCGTTTCGGTGCTGCTAGATCTTTTAGCTCAAATTTCTCGTTTAACATGTTTTTTATTTCTTGTAGCTTTCGTGGGCACGAGTAGGCTATCAAAAGATCATCGACATATATAACTATTATTATCTTGACTCCTCTTTTCTCCAGTAAGTATAAACATGGGTCAGCTTCTGAAGCATTAAAACCTATGTTTTTCAGTTCGCACTTTTTGTACCATTGCCTCCCTGCCTGCTTGAGTCCGTACAAATCTTTTATAAGACAGCAGACTTTCTCGTTGGGATTTTTCTTTATGTCTTTTAACATATTCATTGTTTTATGGTATATTGCCAGATCTTCTTTTTTACTTTCGTCCACCATGATTTCTACTAGGTATTCTTCTAAATAGTCCGGGTATTTCATATATTATATATTTCATATACTATTTTTTCTTCTAGTTCACAATTTAGATATGCCGTTGTTACGTCCAAACAGTGGAAGAAGGATTAAGATTAAACCAGATTAATCTTAATCCTTCTTTCTGCTATTCCAATGATAGATCTGATTTAACTTAGTTTAGCAACAGGAGCGTACTGTTACATCCCTATGATGTTAGTATATATGCTTAAAGGGATCCAAAAAAACAGGATCCTCGGTCCGTCTCAGTTCCAAAGTTTCGAAAAACTTTTACAAAAGTGAAATTACTCTATATATATATATATATACATATACATATATACTATATATATATATACATATATACTATATATATATATATATATATATATATATATATAACTATATTTAGTGCAATCGTACTTCTACGTCAAGTGAGAACTTACCTCTGTACCCAGTGCTATCGTACTTCTACGTCAAGTGAGAACTTACCTCTGTGTCCAGTGCTAACTTTCTTCTATGTCAAGTGTGAGCTTACCTCTGTATCGAGTGCTATCGTACTTCTACGTAAAGTGTAAACTTACCTCTGCATCCAGTGCTAACTTTCTTCTACGTCAAGTGTAAACTCACCCCTGTATCCAGTACAAACTTACCTCTGCATCCAGTGTAAACATAACTCTGTGTCCAGTGGGAGCTTAGCCTCACCTGAAAAAAAGAAGAAGAGGAAGAAGAAGATACTCTACTACTACCCTCAAGATACTCCGTACCACGTCTACATTTACATCGTCGAAGCCGTCGTTATCCTAAAATTCTGGAAGAAAAGTCTCATCGACATTCGAAATCCACGAAATAATTCATACGGCTGAACATTGAATCACGAGAATTCACAATCAACACTCTTCACAGTCGTCCGCCGAATTCATCACCGAGAGCCCGCAACATTGTTGCAGCGTTACTAAGAAATCATTACATCCAACCGTAATGAACCTTATCGCAGCCGTAGCCGCCGTCGTATCCTGCGTACTGTGAGTCGTGCTATAAACTATCCTTTGTTATTTCATTGTGCTATTACTTTGTCGTTTTATTCCATATCTACTGTGACTACGAGTGCGAACTAATTGTTGTAATAACTTAATTAAGTTTGTTAATTTTCGTATTGCATGTTGTTTCAGCTTAATTGTTTAAGTTCTAATTTCTAAGTTCTGAGTTCTAAGATGTCTAATCCAAGTTTACAAATACCTTTAAACACTGACTTGCCATTCGATACAGATGATGATAGGGCCACGAGCCCTCTTGAAAAACAGAAGGGAAAAGGGAAAAAGACTCCCACTCTTCAATCCACTGACATGCTAGATCTAAACATTCTCTTAAAATTTATTAAGCCCTACGATGGCAGTAGAGAAACACTTAACTCTTTTACTATAAATTGCAATAATGCCTATGAATTAGCATCTAATCAACAAAAGACTACCCTTTTTAAATACATATTATGCCAACTTCAAGGAAAGGCGGAAGTTGCTTGCTCAATTAAAGAATTCTCAAACTGGGAACAACTTAAAGAGTTCCTCAAAACTCAATTCAGTGACCGCAAACATTCCTCGCACCTCCGAATGGAGTTACAAGAAAGCAAGCAACTCTCGACTGAAAACGTAAGCCAGTTCGCTCCTAGAGTTGAAACATTATTGTCACAACTGCTCACTGAAATCTCACTAAGCAACAGCAAAATAAAAGAGTTACCAGGTCGCTGTGCCGCGATGGAAGAATTAGCTTAATATCATTTTCTCATTGGTCTCCATCCACGCGTATCAAACATTATAATATGTAAAACACCGAAAACTTTAAACGAAGCTGTTAGCTTTTCCATTTCAGAGGAAAGAATTCAAAAAACTCTGTACAAAAGAAATATTCCTATCGATAATAAATCTTTCAGTAGAAATCAAAGAGGTTCTAATCCTACTACACTAAATCGTAACACGTTTCCGCAAAAGAATAATCCTAACGTTCAAATTCCTGTATCCCGCGGTTATGCCAACTCGCCTATAATCTGCAGATATTGCAAATTCCCAGGGCACAGTATTGAACAGTGCCGTAAGAGAGAATATAACAACCGGTTTAAGACCCAGTTCGGGCCTCAACCGTCAACTTCCAATCCTAGCAGATTGCGGCCAATCACTTATACTCAGGATCAAGAGGAAGGTCTTGACGAAACTGATTATAACGTCGTTAACTCTGACGATAATAATTTAAACTAGAAACCCTTCTCGCTTGGGTGTCACGCGAGGCGCCTCCATAACATAGACACCAAATCTACTAAATCATTTACCAAATCCACTGTATCTAATAAAAAACTTACTAAATCTTTTACCAAATCCGTTGCTAAATCCACTGAATTCAATACCAAATTCGTTGCTAAATCCACTGAATTAAATATCAAATCCGTTGCTAAATCCACTGAATTCAATACCAAATCCGTTGCTAAATCCACTGAATCCAATACCAAATCCGTTACTAAATCCACTGAATCCAATACCAAACCTTTTTCTAAATCCACTGAATTCAATACCAAATCTATTGCTAAATCCGCTGAATCCAATACCAAACCTACCATTTCCTTTGCTAAATCCGCTGAATCCAATACCAAACCTACCATTTCCTTTGCTAAACCCACTGAATTTAATACTAAACCTACCAAATTCGTTACCAAACCCACTGAATTTCATACTAAACCTACCAAATTCGTTACCAAACCCACTGAATCCAATACTAAACCTACCAAATCCGTTACTAAACCCACTGAACCTAATACCAAACCTACCAAGTCCATTATTAAATCCACTAAATCCGATACCAAACCTTTTACAAGATCCTCTGAATCCAATACTAATCCTATCGAACTCACTGCCGAACCTATTAAACCCAAGGAGGTTTATGAAATCTCCTTCCACCCAGAAAAGTCATTACCGTACATAATAGTTAACAGTACAGCGACAGAACTTCCGCTGACACTTCTCATAGACACCGGCTCTTCTATTAGTCTTGTCAAAGACACAGTTCTCAAACCCAATATTCCACTTCAAAAAGAAATCCTCAATCTAAAAGGTCTCACATCTACCATATCACAAAGCGACACTATCCCCACTTCAGGGTCCTTCAATTTACAATTATTCCTTAGCGACAAAAATCCCAAATACCACGTTACTCATAAGTTTCACGTGGTAAGCAATTTAGAATTCCCATACGATGGTATCATTGGTAATGACTTCCTCATGGAATCTCAAGGAAATATCGATTTCACATTTAGCATATTAAAACTTAAAAACTGCTACGCTCATATTCATTTCTCAGAACCTTATTACGTAATTCCTGCACGCACTGAGAAAGTAATAGAAACCACTGTCTCAAATCCTCAACTTAAAGAAGGACTTGTTCTCGACCAAATACCACATGAGAACCTTCTTATTGCCAACTGCCTAGTTAGGTAAAAGAAAATAATAAAATTAATTTAACAGTTGCTAATCTCTCTGAATCTCCAATGATAATCAAAACTAATCTCAACCTTAAACTTTCTAAAATGATACCCATCAATCTTAATGAAACAACTTCCGTAAACCACTCCGATCCTTGTCCTGAAAGTAAAAACTCTGCCGAAAGAACCTGTCAAGTCCTAGATCTTCTTCGTATAGACCATCTTAACAATGAGGAAGCCGATGCTCTCCTTCAACTCTGCGCCGATTACTCTGACATCTTCCATCTTCCTGATGAAAAGCTGACTCACACTAATGCCATTAAACATGACATTAAGACAACCACAGAACAACCTATTAATACTAAATCCTACCGATTTCCCGAAGTTCATAAATAAGAAGTCGATAAACAAATAAAGAAGATGCTTGAGCAAGAAATAATAGAACCATCCATATCTCCCTGGTCTTCCCCTATATGGATTGTACCTAAAAAACTGGACGCCTCAAACGAACAAAAATGGCGTGTAGTTATCGACTACCGAAAACTAAATGATGTCATAATTGGTGATACTTAACCTATTCCACAGATTACCGAAATTCTAGATCAACTAGGCAATAGTAAATACTTCTCTACGCTTGACCTAGCTTCCGGCTTTCATCAAATTCCTGTCAATAATGCCGAAAAAACTGCCTTTAGTGTACCTCAAGGGCATTTCCAGTTCAAGCGTATGCCATTCGGCTTAAAGAACGCGCCTTCTACATTTCAACGGTTAATGAATACCGCCCTATCTGGCCTACAAGGCATCCGCTGCTTCGTGTATCTAGATGATATCGTTTCCTATTCATTTGATCTAAAAACTATGATCCTAAATCTAACTTCTATATTCCAGAGACTTCGTCAATTCAACCTTAAACTGCAACCTGACAAATGCGAATTCCTTAGGCGTGAGGTCGCTTATCTCGGTCACACCATATCTTCTGACGGAGTCAAACCTAATCCCGGCAAGATTAAAGCTGTTCAAAGCTTCCCGACTCCTAAGTCAGCAAAGGATATAAAATCCTTCCTTGGCCTTGTCTCGTACTATCGCCGATTCATTCCTGATTTCTCTAAAGTTGCCAAACCTCTAACCTTACTTCTGAAAAAGGACACTAATTTTAACTAGAAAGACCAACAACAGGTTGCCTTCGATATTCTAAAACAAAAATTAACTACTGCTCCTGTTCTTTGCTATCCCGACTTCACTAAACCATTCATACTCACGTGTGATGCCTCTAATTACGCCGTTGGCGCTGTCCTATCCCAGGGTCCTGTCAGCAAAGATCGTTCTATCGCATACGCATCTCGTACTCTAAACAAAAGCGAAATGAACTACAGCACTACAGAAAAAGAACTTCTTGCAATCATATTCGGTTGCAAAACATTTCGACCATACCTGTATGGTCGAAAATTCCAAATTATCACAGATCATCGACCACTAAAGTGGCTCTTCAATCACAAAGACCCGAGTAGTAAAATGCAACGATGGCGATTAAAACTCGAAGAATATGAATACGAAATTCTTTATAGAAAAGGAAGACTTAACTCCGCCGCGGAAGCTCTTTCCCGTCATCCCGTAAACCCTGTCATTCCAAACCAACCTGAAAAAGAAACTTCTAATTCCGATTCTACAGATGCTAATAACGATGGTAGACCCCGTCCATTTAGTCCTATGACACTTGATGATTTAGGTGTCACTATTCCTACAACACCTGACTATGACAGCAGTAGCCTGCCTTGCATAGATCTGTTAGATGATACCGATGAATTCCCATTCAACTATAGCCCCACTGATCCTACTAGAGTCGATAAAATAAAATCTCCTAAGTCTAATGAGCCTTTAGCATCTACAAATCCGGAAAACTCACCTGAGCCAACTCCTTCAACTTCAACCAGAGACCCTGCTATACCTACTACTTCAAACTCTGAAACCCAAGACCACTTACCTGAACAACCTTCACTGCATCACGAAAATTTGCAAGCTCCACTGAGTCCTGAAAACTTACCTTTACAAAATCCAACTCAACATCCTAACTCACCAACGCAAGCACGCGACTCTCTTCCAGCCCCTAATGATACTTACACCAATGACGAATACTCTAAATTCCTAAAAGAAATCAATGACAAAAAGAACCAATTTAATACTACCATCATCGAACATAACCAATCCCCAACTAAAACTCAATGTAAAAATATTATCATTCCCATTTCTTTAGATCTAGATGAATCAAATCCGTTCTTGTCAGGATTTCTAGAAAAAATAACAGATGAACTTCGTTACAAAGATAAACAATTGTATTCCTTCGAAAAAGCACAAACAGCTGCTAACAAAAATATCTATCTTATATTTACAAAGGTGCATTATTTTGATGAATGCATTTATCCAGAAATCTATCAAACCCTTAAAAACATTAAAACGCATCTGATGACAACTGGAGAAAATATCTCAGAAATTGCCATTTCAGATTTTAGAAATCCATTCGAAAAGCTATCGTTTGCCAAATTATATAACATATATATCATATATATCAATGTGATATTATCATGATATATAAAATATATATCATGATAATATCACATTTCCAACTCTTAGTGAAATAAAGAAACTCCTAAAAGATAATCACGATCTCCCAATTGCAGGGCATTTAGGTTGTAACAGAATGCTTAACCGTATCAAAGAAAAATTCTACTGGAAGGGCATGAAAGGTGACGTAGAAAATTACATTAAAGCATGTCCTTCATGCCAAGAGAACAAAGCCCTCAGACGACTCAATCGCGCACCAATGCAAATAACTACTACCTCTACCAGTCCTTTTCAAAGAGTAGCATTAGATATTGTTGGACCTTTACCTGAATCCGGCCCTGCCAAATTAAAATATATCATGACCCTTCAGGACGACCTTACCAAGTTCTCTGCAGCCTATCCTCTACGCAGTGTCTCGTCAGAAGAGACCACAGATTGCCTCGTGCACTTTATTTCCCTGTTCGGTATCCCTCAGACTATTCTCACTGACCAAGGTACCAACTTCACAGCTGATCTATTTAAAAAAACCTGCAGCTTCTTGAAAATCAAACAGCTGTGGTCCACTCCTTATCATCTGCAAACCCAAGGAGCCCCTCCACTCTCAAGGAATATCTTAAGTCCTACGTGAATGAAAATCAAGACGACTGGCCCCGATATGTATACACTGCGATCCTAGCATATAACACAGCTATACATAGCACTATAAACTTTTCACCATACGAACTATTGTTCGGACATAAATCTTTTATTCCCGATTCCTTATACAGCCAAGACCTTACCACATATCCTGACTACGTCAGAATGCTCCAACATCGCCTTAAACTATCCTGGGAAAAAGCATTCCAAAATATACAGCATTCAAAGCAAAGGTCAAAAACCTATTACGATACAAGAACTCAACCCATTCGATACAAAGTCGGTGATTACGTTTACCTGAAAAATCACCTAAGGCTCCGGAAAGCGCTTTCCCCTATTTGGAAAGGTCCCTACAAAATCCTCTCTGTTCACGGTAACAATACCGTAACATTATTAATAAATAGACGCCACGTAAGACACCACTTTGATGAAATCAAGTTAGCGGGCGTCTTCCCTAGTAGTCCATAAAATATTATAATCTAATATATATAACATAAGAAAACTTTTAGAGGATATCTAAAAACTCATTTGTAAATAAATCAACAACAATAGTAGTTTAGAAATTATTTAGGGATATAGATATAGAGATATATATGATCACATCATATTCATTTATTAAGATAAAATATATAGGTATATAATATAACTGTAATTGTTAAGCGTTAGTAATATTAAAAATAGCATGTAGATAAGCAAGTATCATAAAGCAAAGTAGATATTATAAATGAACTTACCTTAATTACTTTCAGCATCTTACCCGGGATCCACTGTCAACAGGAATACGTGAAACAGATCAAATCAAGCCCTGGATTATACTTTGATTATCTTGGAAAACTTAAAATTATAAATGGTCAGTTAGACGTTTTAATACCAATAGACATCGCACACCTAAAACCTCACGTGGAAAACATAAAATCTGCCTTAAGCAATACCGTAAAATTGTGTTTACAAACCCAAACTGTTGAATCCTCGGAATGTTATAACGTACTGGAACCTCTGATAATAATGTTTAATAGTACTATTCAAAAATACACCTCCATCTCGCACCTGCTTGATAATAGAAACAGACGTAATGCAATAATAGGAGGAATTGGCTCCGCGTTTAAATATATATTTGGTACATTAGATGAAGCAGATGGCATTAGATATAATGAAGCTATAGAAGCTGTAGAAAACGATTAGGAAAAATTAGCTACTTTATTGAAACAAAATATTCTAGTAACTACTTCCGTAATATCAGCATTTAATAATACCTTAACCAAAATAAAAAGTAATGAAGCTAAATTGAATGATGCTATCGACAGACTCTCAATTGGTTTGAAGAATGTGTCGATACAAACTGATGAGCTATTGATACAATCATATCAAAATCAGATTTTAAATAGTCTAGAAACTGCAATATTAGCAGTATCTCTACAAGTGGAAGACATAGTAGATGCCATACTGTTTTGTAACCAAAATGTATTACATCCATTTATATTAAGCCCGCAACAACTTTACCTTGAACTTACCAATAGTTATAGACACTTACCTGATAATTCGAAATTACCAGTAATATTAGATTTTAGTACTATTCATTTTGTTTTAAATATATCTAAGCTAATTTGTTATTATGTAAATAAGAAAATTGTATTCGTATTACAAATTCCTTTAGTTTCCCCTGATGAATTCATGTTATATCATAACATTGCATTGCCTACACCGCATGATTTTAATAAGCCTAACACCTTTTCTTTAATCTTACCAGATTCCAAGTTTATTGCAATGACCAAAGACAAACTCCATTTTTGTAATTCAGATAGTATTGAACATTGTAAAACCATTACTTCCAGCAATTATATATGTGATGTAACCACTGTCTATGCAACCGATGCTAAACCCACTTGCGCTAGTGAATTAATGTCAAGAATAGTAAATAAGATCCTAATACAATGTAAAACTAATTTTATATATGGAAAAGTAGATATTTGGAAACCGATAAGTAATAACAGATGGATTTATATACAAACAGAACCAAACAAAATATCTATTGATTGTATAAGTAATAAATTTTATGAAAATAGTATTATGGGGACTGGCATAATTACCATTCCCAGAGGTTGTATTGCATATTGTAGAAGTACGACACTTTTACCTAAAAATAATGTTATTAATATTACTTTACCCATTCAAATCACAGATTTCAATCTTATTAATGATGCTTGCTGTAATATAAGTAAATTTAATATGAAAATAAATAATGTGGCTCCTGTTGAACTAACCAACATAGATTTGGGTAATTTAGATTTACAAAAGAGAATTTTAATAGACGCTACTTCCGAGATTGATAAAATCAAGGATAAACCACATATAATTCAATATAGGATACATTATTCCATTTTAGTACTTGTTATAACTTTTATTGTAATTTCTTGTATTTTTTATAAATTTTATAAATATATAACCGGCAGTCGCTCGCGCTTTAACATATTTAGAACTAAACATTTATTACCTAATTCAGATAATTTACAAACAGATATACAAAGTTCAAATTCGGAATCTATCCCACTACCAACCATTAAATCTAGAATTAAAGACTCAGATAACTTACAATCAGACATACAAAGTTCAAACTCTGAGACTATTTAATTACCAATCATTAGATCTAGAATTTAGTACAGAAACTTCTTTTTTCTCCTAGAAGTTTCCTTTTTAAAGGGGGAGGTGTTACATCCCTATGATGTTAGTATATATGCTTACAGCCCTAACTTACTGCTGCATCAGCATAGTGCTATCCAACCAGACGCGCCCGCTTCTCGAGCGCGCCAGTCTTATTCCAACCTCCGCGACGGCTGCCGATTTCATTCAAATCATTTTAATATTAGTTTTATTTCTATTTCTTTTTTTAAAACCCTAATCGCGAGACTCGTTCTAACAGTACGTTTCGTTGTAGTCAACGCCTGGTCGCTGAGTAAACCCCCGTGCTACAAGTCTGGCCTTTTTTGTAATGTTGTTGTCTGGTCCTACTTTATTTCTTAGGACCATCTTGTAGTCCACAACTTTAAAATCCTTATTTTTCTTTTCTACTTTCCAGGTTCCATTCTTGACATGTGCTCTTATTTCTTTTATTGCATCATGCCAGTAGTTATCATCTTCATTTTCTTCAGGGCCCTGATTCTGTATCGCAATCTAGATTCCACACTTAAATCTTACCGCGCACAAACCACGTCATTCTCGTGTCTTGCCTACGTCTTGCCACGGTAAGGAATCGAGATAACACTATTCTGTAAATTTCTGTATGATCCAAGACACTTTATCTATGGAACATTACGATGTCACACTTGCGTTTAGAAATCAAACTCTAGTTTATCTGACCATGAGGTTGGTACTTGGCAAAAACATGTTTTTTAGATGAAAATATTGTTATAATTTGTAACTGTTCGGAACAAAATGGCCACTTACGGCTGGCAACCTTCTTTATAGTTTTAATTTGTATTTGACAGACGACTGTCAGTGTCAGTGTGACACACACTCACGTTGGATCTTTGGTTAGGTTAAGTTTTAATTCGGGTTTCGGAAGGGCTTTAGTACGCTGGACAGTTTAGGGATATTAACGACAGATATTAGATTAGCATTCAAAAACCAAGAATACCTTGTGGGTGTCTTTTTAGATATAGCTTCGGCCTATGATAATGTCCAGCTTCCAGTGCTCAGGCAAAAATTGCTGAATCTGAGTGTCTCGGAGAAGTAGGTGCGCCTCATCTGTAATTCACTGATGTCTAGATCCATTTCGGTCAGATATCAAGATACTCTTCTTCCTCCTCGACTAATTTGGAAAGGCCTCCCGCAGGGCTCTGTGTTATCTCCTTTGCTTTACAGTATATATACCCATGATCTGGACGTGACTGTTAACTCATTCTGCAATATTTTACAGTACGCCGATGACATCGCTCTATATGTATCCTCGAAGTCAATACCTGATGCGTCTTCACGATTAAACACTGCAATCAAATACCTTGGGGATTGGTTATCTAACCACGGGCTTGATATTTCAGTTTCTAAGTGCTGCTGTGTTACGTTTACTCATAAGCGCGATACACCGAAGGTGTATATTGTATCAAATGGAGAAATAATTCCTTGCGACGACATAGTAAAATTTTTAGGTTTAATCTTAGACTCTAGGCTGACAGGGACTGCTCATTTTAATTATATTGCTGAAAAAGCCGAGAGAGGTCAACGTCCTTCGGTCGCTTTCTGGCGTTCGATGGGGTGCACATCCATACTCACAAAAACTTTTATACAATGCCATCATCCGTAGTCGCTTTGATTATGCTTCCTTTCTTCTGGATCCGGGCAATAAATCTGCCCTGGATAAACTAAATAAGATCCAGTCTAAGTGTCTACGCATTATATTGGGAGCTATGAAGTCCTCTCCCATCAATGCTCTCCAGGTCGAATGCGTTGACCCTCCTCTCTACCTTCGTAGGCAATACCTTAGTGACAGATTTTATCCGAAAGTTGCTCAAAATTCAACTCATCCTCTTTTAGCTCGACTAGATCTTCTCTGCTCATTGAGTAACCCCTCCGACCCTTCCCATAAAATACCTTGCATTCTCCTTAGTCATCAAAAATTCAATCGCCTCCCTTCTCCTATTGAAAACATTCCTCTCAACCCTCTTTTCTCTAACAGCTTTGAATCGTTAATTTTTCAACCTCCTATTATTCTCAATTTTGGTGTATCTAAAGATGCTATAAGCGCTCCCCAAGAATTCCGCAGTATCTGGTCCGAGCGCTGGCAAGGCTGGTTCCCGATTTACACAGACGCGTCCAAGCTGTCCGAGGGTGGCTGTGTTGGTGCGGCGGTCTGGATACCTGCGTACAAAATTAGCTTAACTTTCAAATGCCCACCGGTAACATCAGTTTTTACAGGCGAATCGGTTGCTCTTTTGGAAGCGATTCGCTTTGCCAGGTCTCATTCTATAAATAATTGCATAATTTTCTCCGATTCTCTAAGCTGCCTTCAAACTATTTTGGCCATTCCTTTTAAATCAAAAACAAAGTTCCCTATTATACTTATGATCAGAGAGGCTCTTTTTGAATGTAAGAAAAATTATATTAACATTGATCTTGCCTGGATTCCCAGTCATTCGGGAATTCCTGGTAATGAGACTGCCGACTCGTGGGCGAAAGTTGCGGTTTCAACTGGCTCTCTGGAACACTTTAAATTGTACTCCCATGACGCCGCATCCCTTTCTAACCTTCATCTGTTTAAATCATGGCATGTGCATTGGAACCAGACTAAAAGATCCATTGGTAAATATTACGCGGACATACAACAAACCATCCCGCCCCGACCATGGTTCTTCAAACACAAACGCCTCTCCAAAAAAGTTGTGTCTATCATCTGCAGAATTCGTATAGGTCATGCTTGCACTCCTGTACATTTAATGAAGTTGCATATTAGGGATAGCTCCATCTGCGAATGTGGTCTCGATGAAGGTAACACCAACCATCTTTTCTTTAATTGTCCGAATATGGGCTCTTCCCTCTTTGATTTCCTTCCTAAAAGCGTTCCTCGCCCTTGTAATATTAAATATATTCTAAATTCCTTATCCCCCCCAATCTTAAAATCTCTTAATAAATTTATTTCATCAACAAATATTAAAATCTAAATTAATTATGTATGTAGTTCATCCTCATTTTCCCTCATAACATTTCCCCTACCCCATCCTATTTCCTCTACAAGTTTGTTTGTATAGTTGTATATAATACTGTTTTGTTGTGATGTCCTATTTGTGTTGTCTTGTTTTGTTTTAGGTAGTTATGTTCTAATGTAACTATTTTTTCTTCTATCCATTGACGTCCGTGTAAATGCTGCACACGTGACTTTGGCGGAACAGCGAGCCCTCGTAGGCAAGCTTAAGTTCGCTCGCCAAAAAATAGAAGAAGAAGAAGAAGAAGAAGAAGTAGGTTAAGTTTTATGTCGCGTGGTCGTGTAATTGGTTTAATAACTTGGTGTTGAAGAACCTCTTTGTGCGGCTCTATGGCCAACTTCTTTTTCTCGCGCTGACATGGACGTCAGCGATTAGTCACTTTTTTTTTCTTCATCTTAAAATAATTATTATAACAAATTATATGTTCGCCTCTATTACCTTAATTAAAGCTATTAAGCTTGCTACAATATTAATTGTACTATTAAATACCTACTTACTACAACAAAGAAATTTGGGTTTTCATTGAAGACGCCCAAACATTGGTGACCCCGACGTGATATGGAACACGCAACCTTCTGATGATAGATCGACGTGATACATCTAACGGTTGACGAAAGGGAGATTTGTGCGGAGCTGGAGGATCGCACCACAGGGAAGTGACCCGGCATACCTACCTACGCAAATTGTTCTTTTTTTTGTTTTTTGGCTCATTGCGCTAAATTGGAGTCAGATGTACTATACTTAATAAAATATCTACTAATTAGGTTCGCTGCAACCCTGTTTCTTGGTTCCCGCTCTGTGGACTACTCGTGAGTTGGATTCGCCCAGCGAGTCGACTGACCTTCGTTGCATGCGAACAGCTGACTGGTAACCGCTGATATCTTGCCGTATCGATACGGCCGTACAAGGTTGGTTGCATTGTTCAGTACTTACTTACTTCACTATTACTTTAATAATTAAATTATTACCCACCTACCTGGTTGGTGAGGTAACTACTGGTGGTTGGTCTGTTCAGTTCGATTACTGTGCGTGCGTTCTTTTTGATTGTTTGAATTTAAACGCACATCATTCACCATGGCTACTGATATAAAAACTCTTATCCTTCAACGAGGATCTATTAAAGCCAGAATAACCACATTTACTAAATACTTGGATACCATTAAACTCATTGAAGGAAAAAACTTTACCAAGGAAAAACTTGCAGAATTTCAACTAAAACTAGATAGACTGAAAGAATTGTTTAGTGAGTTTGACTGTTTGAAATATAAGATTGAAATTTTGTCTCCGGAACAATTACATGAAAATGAAGATATAGAAAACAACTTTTGTACTAACATTACATTAGCTCAGTGTTTAATTGATAATGTTTCTGCGGTTAATATACAACAGAATCCTCATTCTGGCTTCGATAGCTGTAGTGCTCATAATGATGATCGCAACAATAGTTACGTGAAGCTTCCTACTATTCAGTTGCCAACGTTTGATGGGAATTACATCAAATGGCCGGAGTTCAAGGATACTTTCGACTCTTTAATAAATAGTAACACGTCTATTCCAAACATAAATAAGTTCCACTACTTGCGATCATCATTGGAGGCCGAAGCGGCTAATGTTATAAAGGCAATCGACTTCACTGCTGATTTATGGGTTAGCTTGGAAGTCACTTGTTCAACGCTATGATAACAAAAGAATATTGGTCAACAACCACTTAAAAGCTCTTTTTAATTTTGATGCGTTAAATAAAGAAAACTTTAAGTCTCTGCGCTACATGATCGACTACTTTACCAAAAATCTTCATGCTTTGGATTCTCTGAAGGAGCCTACTACTCATTGGGACACTTTGATTGTGTTTATCATGGCATCAAAACTAGATGGGGCCACCAGTCGGAAATGGGAAGAACACAGGTCTAAATTTACTTTATCACCTACTGTTGTTGAATTTTATGACTACATACGTAAACGTGCTGATGTTTTGGAAACGTTGCAATATAGTACGCATGATGTGACTAAAAAGGAAAATAAACAGACAAAATCTTTTACTTCTTCTGTTTATAGCAATAGTTGTGTTATTTGTTCTCAGGATCATTTAGTTTACAAATGTGACAAATTTAAGGCCATGTCGTTGGACGCTCGCTTTGCAGAGGTGGCTAAGCACAAGCTTTGCACTATTTGTCTTCGTATGGGACATTTTTCGTCGACTTGCCGGCACACTCCCTGCAAGATCTGCAACAAGAAACACAATTTACTACTTCATAAGCAAACTAATAAAAATACTACTAACTTACCTTCGGGTTCCTCTTCACATCAGGCATCCTCTTCTTCTCAAATGGAAGTGTCTTCTCAAGTAGCTTCGATTACTGTGCCATCACCTGCTGGTGCTGCTTCACTCACTCATCAGCTGTCTCCTGTGTCACTTTCTTCTGTGAGTTCCGGACAGGTTCTCTTGTGCACTGCTGAAGTCGATCTCATTGATACTAACACTAATAAAACTTACCTAGTTAGGGTTCTTCTTGACAGTGGATCCCAATCTTCTTTTATTTCTTTCTAAAATACAAAGGAGGTTACAACTTTCTTGTTCTGATGCGAACATTTGTATTACTGGAATTAATAATAAACTAACTAACACTACCAAGACTTGTAATATCAAGCTGAAATCTCGCATTAATTCTTCTTACTTTAATGTGTCTTGTCTTGTTATACCTGATATTACTGGTCGACTACCTTTAGTTGAGTTGAATCTCTCGCGCCTAGACCTTCCTGAGTCTATTAAGCTAGCGGACCCTAGCTTTTATCGACCCTCTGACATTGATGTCTTACTAGGCGCAGATGTCTACTGGGAAATAGTTGAATCTAAACTACTAAAACTGGGTAAGAATAAACCCACTCTACAGAAATCTAGACTAGGTTGGCTCGTCTCTGGCCCAACTGGTCAGGGGCCTAATACCACTACTCATTCTAACTTTTGCAAAGAAATTAGTGACTCTGTAGCTAAATTCTGGGAACTAGAAGATATTCCTACTCTCCCAACTGAACGTATACTCTCTAAAGATGAACAATATTGTGAAGAACATTTTATCACTAATACTGTACGCCTACCTAACGGCAGGTTCTCTGTTAAGTTACCTTTTCGGGAGGTCCCCGAAGACGCGTTAGGCGATTCCTATCATATCGCCAAACGTCGATTCTTAAACATAGAGAAACGGTTAACAAAAACTAATATGAAAGCTGACTACACTAACTTTATTAAAGAATAAGCGTTTAGGCCATCTTAGCGAAGTAGCTCGCCCACCCTTCGGATACTATATTCCTTATCATGCTGTTGTGCGCTTAAAAGTGTTATTCAAAAACTTGCTGAAGGCTGTTTTCCTTTGCGAAAACTCCGGACTATTGCCCCTGATATTTTTGATGACATTCTTACTATTAATCAATCTCAAGACTTTTGTAAAGAATCGTCTGTTCTAGGTTTAAAATGGAATCCTGTCTCAGACACTCTTAATTTTTCTGTGAAACTAGAACAAATAGCTAAAGTAACGAAAAGATCAATACTGTCCAATTCTTGTAGAATTTTCGACCCGTTAGGTTTTCTATCAGCCTCTACAATTTTCCATAAAATCCTTCTACAGAAACTATGGTTGCTTAAGATTGACTGGGATGACGGTATTCCAGAGAACTTAAAAAGGTCTTGGATTGATTTCTATAATGAGACGAAATACTTTGAAAATGTTAGGATTCCTAGGTATGTTCTTTGCGAATCTCCTACTAGTATAGAAGCTCACTGTTTCACAGACGCATCTCAGGACGCCTATAGTGCGTGTATATACTTAAAATCCAGAAATGACGCTGGTGTTGAATGTGTTAACCTACTCTGTGCTAAAACGAAGGTCAGTCCAGTCAAAACGGAAACAATACCGCGCTTAGAGTTGCTAGGTGCGTTACTTGGTGCTAAACTGCATTTTAAAATTCTTAAGTCTCTGCGAATAACTGTTTCACGTTCAGTTTTCTGGACAGACTCAACTATAGTATTAGGATGGATACACACTCAGTCTAAAACGCTTAAAACTTTTGTTTGTAATCGTATTGAACGAATTAGGGAACTCACTGAAAAGGATAACTGGCGGCACGTACCTACTGAAGTTAATCCTGCTGATTTAGCGTCTAGGGGGTTTCCTCCGCGGTTTCTCGCTGATAGTAAATTTTGGTGGCACGGTCCTAATTTCTGAACTACGTCTGAAGATGAGTGGCCGCAATCAAGATATAGTTCCTCGGATTTACCTGAAACAAAAATAAGCTTAAGTACTAAAATCCTAACTAACGAAATTATTTTGTTTGATAAATACTCTAAACTTTACACACTACAAAGAATATTTGCTTACGCACTGAGATTCATAAATAATATAAAAACAAATGCTACTAAAATACATGGTGAACTTACTTGTGTTGAATTGAATTACTCATTGACTATGCTAGCTAAAATGTCACAAATAGAAACCTTCTCTAAAGAAATTCACTCACTTGAAACTGTGAAAACTTTAAACCGTAAGTCACCTGTTCTCTCTTTAAATCCGTTCTTAGATAAAGACGGCATACTGCGTGTCGGTGGTCGAATCGACAACGCAGCCTATTGTCCCTATGGGAAAAGACATCCCATTTTGTTAGACCCTAAACACACTTTCACTAAACTTTTATTTCAACGGGAACATCTTCGTCTACTACACTGTGGTCCGTCACAACTCTTAAATTCTATTCGTGACCACTTCTGGCCTACTGGTGGCAAGGTACTAGCTACTGCCACGGTAAGAAAATGTATTCGCTGTCAAAGATTTAACGCTAAACCTTTAAACCCTATAATGGGAAACTTACCTCAGCCACGTGTAACTCCTGCTCCACCATTTCAAACTTGTGGCACCGACTTTGCTGGTCCTTTCCTTATTCTTAATCGTAAGGGTCGTGGCGCAAAGACTTCAAAGTGCTATTTATGTATCTTCGTTTGTTTTATTACAAGGGCTGTTCACTTAGAAGTGGTTAGCGACCTAAGCAGTGAAGCCTTTATTCTTTGCTTACGTAGATTCATCTCAAGACGCGGTAAACCTCAAACAATCTACTGCGACAATGGTCGGAACTTTGTCGGCGCCTGTAAAGAACTGAGCAGACTGCTAAAGCAATGTAACAAATCGGTCAGCGAATTTGCGTGTAACGAAGGTATTGACTTTAAATTTTCTCCGGCATACGCACCGCATTTCGGTGGTATCTGGGAAGCAGGAGTAAAAAGGGCAAAATTTCACTTAAAGCGGATCGCTGGCAATTCTAGTTTAACTTTTGAAGAGTTATATACATTGTTTTCTCAAATTGAAGCTATTATGAACTCACGTCCGCTTACTCCGATGTCGGCGGATCCATCTGATTTGACACCTCTTACGCTTGGTCACTTTCTTGTGGGTCGTCCTTTGACCTCACTGCCTTCGCCTGTTATCGAGCGAGTCAGCATAACCCGTTACGAGCTGATTGAACGCTTAAGACAACACTTCTGGTCGCGGTGGACGAGAGACTACCTAGCAACTCTGCAACAACGCGTCAAATGGCGAACACAGAGGAGAAATCTTCAGGCCGGCGATTTATTTAGCGTCATGGATGATCAACTTCCGCCCATGCAGTGGCTAATTGGCCGCGTGCACAGCATCCATCAAGGGACGGACGGTGTCTGCCAGGTCGTCGACGTCCTAACTAAAGGCGGAATAATTAAGAGAGCCGTCACTCGTCTCTGTGATTTAGAGGGAATTTCCTGAGCGCCTTGGAAAGCAAGTTCCCAAGGGGCGGGAGCATGTTGAAGAACCTCTTTGTGCGGCTCTATGGCCAACTTCTTTTTCTCGCGCTGACATGGACGTCAGCGATTAGTCACTACTTTTTTCTTCATCTTAAAATAATTATTATAACAAATTATATGTTCGCCTCTATTACCTTAATTAAAGCTATTAAGCTTGCTACAATATTAATTGTACTATTAAATACCTACTTACTACAACAAAGAAATTTGGGTTTTCATTGAAGACGTCCAAACACTTGGTATTGGTGATTTGATGTAGGGCACATAAACAGTAAATTCGGCGGACCGTAATCACAATAAACAGTGAAAACAATAAGTTAAAATCAGTGAATTGTTGGTTGACGCGTACACGTGGCGTGAACCGTGCTATGTGGTATTGTGCGTATCATCACGTATTTGTCTGGGATCAGTACTGAGGGGGTAGCCAGCGGGAAGTTAGGGCCTTTCCATCACCATAGCACCAGCCCCGAAGACGCGCGGGAGCGCGATCCACCACCACAGCAGCCAGAGCAGTCGTAGGGGAGGCGAGCTACCTTCACCAACACAGCAGCGGCCTGGGCGCAGCGGACTGCACCGGGCTGAGCGGCGTGTATCAAGTGAAGAATAGTACGTAAGTCGTTTAGTTTAATTATAATTAAGGTTTAGTTAGTATATCTTTAAGTTGGCTAGAAATAGCCTGGTAGCAGGGAAGTCATTGATGTAGACTATCTATATCATACAAATTTTTGGTAGCAGAGCGTGGTTTTGTCTACGGACCTCAAGTAATTAGTTATTAGTTTTAGTGTTAAGATTGTTTGCAACCGCATATTAAATTGTATTCAGAATGCAATGTTGTAATATGTAGGTTTTGTTTTGTTGATTATAGCAAGTAGTGTAACAATAATTAATTTGGGTTTTGTCTCGCATTTAGAAGGCGTGGATTATTTCATTGCGGAAAGTCATTGCAAGAATGCAATAATTGTCATACCTAACTTGCTATAATTGCATTTTGGTTACACATTTAGAATGTATTTATTTGAGTTAGGATATAACTGTGGGTTGTATTAAATATTATGTGGATGTGTATGATAACCGCTAATTATCTTTCTTTGTTGTTAAAAACCTAATTTAGAATTAGTCTCGCTGGGGTAGTGTCGACTTGTGACAACAAATAAATATTTTTGATGTTAATTTTGCATTTGTTGTGCAAACTGAATTTTAAGATTCTAGCGGTTTGCAAATAATTAAACATTTTGTTTGTTCCTTGATTGTTTGAAAACTTAATTTAGAATATAAAGTTAAAGCATTGAAAATTGTGGTACTTTGATTTGGTTTGTTGTTTCATTTTGAAAACATATTTAAATATTGTAGGCATTTGATTCACAATATTTGTAGTTTGATTGTCTAGCGATTGCAAAGCTGTAGACACGTATATTAATATTGCAGTTTATTGCTTGTTTACATGGCGGCTATGTAACATTTATTTTGTTCCCTTAAGTTGTTTCTTTCTTTGAAAATAATTTAGTTTCATTAATTTGAGTTCCATTCATTTGTAACATTTGTTTGGTAAATGATTGAGGATGAATGTTTACATAGTGGCGTATGTAGTACTAAGGAACATTTTTATTTTATTTAATTTTCTTTGGAAATTCTTTGGAACCGATTAGATTTGTTTTGTTCTACACAGCGGCATATTATGTGAAATTTAATTGGATTATTATATAACGGTTTATACAATAATAATAGCACATTTTGTTTTGTTTGTGCCTTCATTTTTGAAAACCAATTTTAAAATTTAATTTGAATATTACATTGGTTTAAATTGGTTGATTTATGCATAGGGACTATGTAATAATAATAATTGCACATTATTTGTTAGTGCGCTTCTTGTTGCAAACCCGTTTAAGTTTTTTTATGTACTTATTAATTTTGGTTGTGGCTACATTGTAATTAAAAGGCTACATTAGTAGGGAACATTGCCCTGTCTTTGTGCTATTGTTGGACATAGAATCTAATTCCTCGTTATTTGTTTTTTGTTGACAACGCGATGGCGGAGGCAGTCTTTGCAACGCAGCTGCGCTGGTTCGTGCATACGCAGGATCTGCTGTCTCGGAGGGGCTGCGATGATGTCATCCTCGAGCGAGCCAGGCAGTTAAAGCAGCGGGTGTCTTCGGTTGAGACCGCCATGGTGGTTTTGTCGGAGACTGCCCCAACATCCCACAAAAAGGTATGGTCGGCATACGAGGACGATTTCGACCAAATCATGGACATAAATGATAATGTTCCTGGCAGCCTGCGACATTAAAAGGCGACGGATGGGGGATGTCCAGCGATCCACACCGCCACCAATGGGAGGGCCTGCGATGCCTGATGGGCTTCCTACCCATCAGAAGAAGTTTGGGTGGCGCTGTGGAAGAGGGGTCGTATGTAGACGCACATGCGCGTCAATTGTTGTCGCTACCTAGGGTAGCTAATCAGGCGGACTTAAAGACGCAACTGTTGACGCCAGTCACAGTTGCGTGTAATGCGTTGCGACAGTTAGGGTTGCCAGTAGCCGAGTGGTCGCTCCTACTGGTACACATTGTGCTGGACAAGCTGCCAACGGACGTTCGTTCCCGGTTTGAGCGGGAAACGGCAGAGGAAGGGGGGGCTACTCTGCCGGGATTGGAGGAACTTTTAAAGTTCCTCGGCGATGAGACGGGGGTCGTAGCGACCTCCCAGCCTGACCTGCCGCCATCAGAGGCGCAGGCTTCAATGGGAAGCCAGGCGAATCCCACGATACAGACGCAGCCAGGACACACTACGTCGCGGCAGGCGGCGCTGACTGCAGCGGCCGGCATGGACCCGGCTTGTACACAGTGTGGCCAAACGGGTCATACTACGACGCGGTGCCAGGACCGACGAGGGCTGCTTGTAATGACAAGGCGGCGCATAGCAAGGCGCAGCGGCCTTTGCTTTGGCTATAGGCCTCAACGCCGCAGTGCATTTGGTGGACCACAGCTTTTATTATTGTTGGGTGTTCACAGGTCGGGAGCGGCTTCACCGACCACACAACAGCGGTGGCAGCGTTACACGGGCAGGGGTGCTCCAGCGCGGAGCACACACCTACCAGCGGACTGGAGGCCTAGTCATGCGCGAGGCGCGCCCCTACACCGGAAGGTGAACCATGCGCAGGCGCGCAAACCCGCGCCTGCAGGTTCCCATGCCGCCGGCCCGAGTGCGATTTGGGTATCACACGGGCGGGGGCCCGGTGGTGTCACGAAGGAGGGACCCCTCCCTGCAACTAGCTCTGTGCGCGCCAGCGTGCAGCCGCGCTCGAGCTATGCCGTAGCGGTTACCGTACCACCCGCGGTATCACACAGGCGGGGGCCTTCTTTGCAGATTTGGGACCCGAGCAGGCCATAGCTAGCCTGCCCCTTTGCGAGAGCAAAACCACGGACGGTTTTGCTTTATACTACGGCGGCCGCGGTTTGAAAGATTTAAGGAAACCTTAAATGTGAAATTTGTTTGAAAGATTTTAAAGAAATCTTAGATTTGAAATTTTAAATTTGTGCGACATTGTTTGGTGGCATGTTTACCGGGAGTTTGACGGGGCTAACACAAGTCACCCTCTCCTCGGTACATGCATCTGTGTGAGAATGTCAATTTCGGAAACGGTAATGAATAACGCCCGCGGGGATAACGGCACATACATTGGTCTAGATCGGGCAGACCCACACTTTGTCACCTGGCCCAATTGACCTACTCTTGGGCTCGGGTATACGAGGACGGGTCCTACTAGGCACCCAGATAGCTCTGGGTCGCTCTACACTGCTGGCAGTGCCAACTATTTTGGTTCTGTTTCTATTATGTACACAGTTTGACGACTCGACTCCGCATAGTCTAGAGTCAGTGTGTTTGTGTACCATTTCCATAACTATGCACGAGTTTGGGAAATTGAGAAACCTCCCATGGTCTACATGGTAGCCCATGCCCATGAGGATTGTGAAGCCTTTCAATAGGCCAGTACGTCACGGTTGACGTCTGTTGGATGTGTTACTAGGTAACCTAATTTGTAATTTTGAATATTGTTTGTCCAAAGAGCTTTATTTGTGTAGTGCTCTTTCGGTGTTTATTTTGTCACAGACGTCTTCACCCGTGCAGCCGCAGACGGGGGGTCTGCCTTCGGACCGAGTCGCTCAGTCTCGTCCGTTCTTGGGGGTTTCACGCAACGGGTTCTGCTGGACCTTTCTCGGTAAAACCGATCAACTGCGCAACGCTCGGGTTGTAGGTAAATTTTTTGTTTTTTTTGTGCCTGGCTACTAAGGCCGTCCTCTTGGGAGTTTCTACGTTGTCCACGGAGGCCTTCGTCGTCGCGTTGGATCGTTTCGTGTCGCGTAAGGGTCTACCTTCACTTATTCGCTCCGACAATGGCACAAAATGGCAAGGGCACGATCAATTAAATACACCAATTGATGTTTGTACATTTTTAGAAAATAAGCTTTGGTAAATAAGATAATTTAATATTATTTTAAATTGGCTAATTAGATTTAGTATGTTGTTGAAGGAAATGACTTGCTCTCCTTGCTTGTAGCTAGGGCAGCATTGTAAAGTTGTTTGTTGGCGAGCATGGGACTGCGGTTCGATTCCGCGATGAGCCACAGCAGCTGTCTCTCCTTGCCTGATGGATTGAGCTAACGATCGGAGCCTTCCGATCGGGGCAGGGGTCTGTTCGGAACAAAATGGCCACTTACGGCTGGCAACCTTCTTTATAGTTTTAATTTGTATTTGACAGACGACTGTCACTGTCAGTGTGACACACACTCACGTTGGATCTTTGGTTAGGTTAAGTTTTATGTCGCGCGGTCGTGTAATTGGTTTAATAACTTGGTATTGGTGATTTGATGTAGGGCACATAAACAGTAAATTCGGCGGACCGTAATCACAATAAACAGTGAAAACAATAAGTTAAAATCAGTGATTTGCTTGTTGACGCGTACACGTGGCGTGAACCGTACTATGTGGTATTGTGCGTATCATCACGTATTTGTCTGGGATCAGTACTGAGGGGGTAGCCAACGGGAAGTTAGGGCCTTTCCATCACCATAGCACCAGCCCCGAAGACGCGCGGGAGCGCGATCCACCACCACAGCAGCCAGAGCAGTCGCCAGGGAGGCAAGCTACCTTCACCAACACAGCAGCGGCCTGGGCGCAGCGGACTGCACCGGGCTGAGCGGCGTGTATCAAGGGAAGAATAGTACGTAAGTCGTTTAGTTTAATTATAATTTAAGTTTAGTTAGTATATCTTTAAGTTGGCTAGAAATAGCCTGGTAGCAGGGAAGTCATTGATGTAGACTATCTATATCATACAGTAACTATACGTTTTATTTCATATATAAAGGTTTATAACAAAAAGTCAAACCAATTGCTTTTAAAATAAGTTTCTTTGAAATACTCTTATACAAAACTAAGAGGTAAGACGGTTTTTGAACGTTTGTTTGTTATGATTGAAAGTTTCGAAAACTTAAATAAAAAAATTACAATCATTAATCGTGTACCTGGGTATAAAAAGAATTATTTAAAATTAGAAAGAATTATTTTAATTTAAAAATAAAATGTAGAAAAAGAAAAAGCGAAAATTACTTAGTTGCAAAGATTTTTATTTCTACAGGATCACAAAATATGTACTTACATTAATCATTTAAAGTTATTTGTATCACTTTACTCAAGTATTGTGTTGTGTTTATTGTTACGAAATATCAATAATTGTTTACCTTTTGAAGTTTTTTTGCAGAGTTTTGTAATAAAACACCGAAATAATCACTAGTCACAATGATTCCGCGCGGTAAACAAACGTGGAATTTTTGACAGTTCTAGTCACGCCAACGTCGTGTTCATTTCGCAAGGTTTCGTTCAATTGTCTTAGAGAATACGTTTTTGAAAGATATCGTAACATTTTAAGGAATTGACGTGGTTTTGAAACAAAGAATCGTAATGTTGTTATACAGAATCAGGGCCCAGATAAGTTACACATTTCCGAAAGTAAATTACTTTCTTCAGTTTCATCCAGTATAAAATCTTCGGTCCACGCTGGTTGATGCCTTTCTCTTTGTGGCCTCCCATTAACAGGTGTTTCTACTGTTTCTGATGCGTCATCATAAGACTCTATTTCATCTACGAAAAAGATTTCATCTTCTTGATTGTTTGATCTTTTTGATTTCATCTTCTTGATCTTCCTTATCTTTAGCTTTTTCTTTGTTTCGTTTTTTTAATATTTTCGGATTTTGTTGTTTTTCATTTAGAAGTTGTTCGTAAATCCAAAATACGTATTTTGTATTTTGTATTTGTATTTTAAATACAAGTATTTCAAGTATGTCACAACTCTGCTCACACTCAAAAGGTCCACAAACGTCGCTGTGAATTATTTCGAGCTCGTCCGCTGAGTATAGATCATCGTGTCTTGTGCATGGTTGTCGTGATAGTTTGCCTTTAATGCAGGTCTCGCATGTTTCTAACTTTTCGTTAGTAAAGTTTAAGCCATACATAAGTTCGTCTTTAGCCATCATCTTTAAATCTTTTTCATTTATGTGGCCAAGCTTGCGATGCCATTCCATGATGTCATTGTCCATTTTTAGTATGTAGTGCGCAGTCTCTTTCTCTTTAAATTCAATATGGTAGAGCCCATCTTTCCTTTGTGCTGTCAGTGCCACCTCTCCACTTTTTGTTATGACGTAGGCTTTGTTTTACTCAAAAACAACTTTGTTTCCCCTGTCCGTTATTTTTCCGATAGATAATAGGTTCACTGACACATCTGGAACATACAAGGTATCATTAAAATTGTAACCTTGTTTTTCTGTGCCCACTATGACTCTTCCTTTTCCTCGAATTTGGCTCGTATGGTTATTTGATGCCAACTTCAAAGTGCCATTCTCAGGGTTCATGGAAGAAAACATCGATTTTACGCCACACATGTGAGATGAGCACCCGCTATCTAAACACCAAGTATTTTCAGTGGTATTTGAATTTGATCACAACACATTAAATATAATGATTTTTCGATACTTTTTAAAAATTTACTTCTTTAATTAGAAAGCAAGTTCAATACATTTAAATACCTTTACAGTAAAAATATTTGAGGTACATAGTTGCAACCGGTTTAAAACCGGATGAAACGTGTCAAACGGAACGCATCCCGAATTGATTGCATTAAAAAGAATGGCAATATTTATCAAAAAAAACTTGAAGTCTATTTCGATTAGCGCTGAGAATAGGAGATTCGTGAACAAAATGTCGATTATCGAGATAGAAATCGAAATCAAAACTCGATTCGAGACTACATCTCGAAAAATGAGAATTGGGGCCCTGGCCTGATATTCTTCAAGGATTTTTACTTTCAGAACTTCAGGAGAGGGCAATGTGTCTCGAGACTCTATTAGCGATTCTAAAGTTTTCAAATGTTGTCGGCATGCTATATAGAAGCATTATACTGAGCAATTCTGAAGGTATTTTTATATCCATATCTGCGAGTTTGTCCACAACATCCATGAAGTTATTAATATGATCACGAATGTCTTCATCTGCGGTCATTCGCTTATGAACTAGTTGTTTCAGCAAGGTTGCTTTTCTTGCTGGCCCAGTGCTTTGATAAGTAGCTTTTAATTTGTCCCATACTGCTTTAGACGACGTGCAAACTTTAATTTGTTCTAATTCGGACGGCGATAACAAAAGTAAGATTTCAGCTCTTGCCTTTAAATCCTCTTTGTCGAACGCTGTCTTTGCCGCCGCATCCGCATTAGGTAACAATGTTTTCTAGCCGCTTACGATATCCCAATAATCGTTTTTGATCAAAACCTTGCGCTTGCAGACACCAAGTGTCATAATTTGACTTGGTCAACGGCTCTATATTGCGATAATTCGTCGATGCCATCTTACTTACTTCTAAGTAAACTAGCAGCTCTGCTACCAATTTGTTAGGGTTTTACTACGTAGGGCATCGATCTCATTGCATGAAATAATACAATATTTAATATCAGTATCTTTAGGCGACCCCTAGACGCTCAGTAAATACTGTGATCCATCAGTATTTATTTAATTTTGTGATATATACTGATCGTGTAGTCTAGTGTATTGACGGATGTCAGTATGTATTGCGGATTTCTAGATTTCTTAATTCCATACTGACAGATTGTGATAAATACTGACATCCGTCAATATTAAATCCCGACATCAAAGCTGGACATCTTTTTGAAGGAGGACTTCTGGCCTAAGGGTGTAGTCTACAGGCGTTTCCGAGGGAAGCTGCCTGTTGCTACCGGGTTGGTACCGCAGGTGCCAATTAAATAATACTAACATTAGTTATTAAGTTATTTACTAACAAAACATTGTATTTTATTTGTATGTATGTTAGTCTGTAAGGTATATATTATATGGGCCTATGTAATTTACCATCTGTACATTTTGTTGCCTGAATTAAATGATTATTATTATTATTATTATTATTATTATTAATATTAATATAATACTAGACTACACGATCAATAAATACTGTGATTGGTCAGTACGCATCAATGCAGCCATGAAGACGGACACGTTTGAAAATCCGGAGGAACACACGCCGCTGCTGAAGCCGCTGCCCCAGTCAGTCACGGTCACGGGAGATCAGAGTTATTTAAAATAATTTATTTTGAATTTGGAAGTACTAGGTACCCGAGTTGTGGGATTCGTCGTCAAGCAGTTGGCTACTTGAAAACTGTTTTCAAAAAAGTATTTTAAAAATTACAAACGCTTATTTTATACATCTTACTATTTATTTTTTCTCGAAAAAGCTTTATTTAATAGAAAAATAAACATATTTTTCTTCATTAATTTAAAATTTCGTGCGAAAACGGTTGGTCACGTGACATTTTGCTCTGTGACGTCACACTTCATTAGTGAAACAATCTTGAAACCTGACAGAAAGTTTTTGAAAATTTTGTAAAATGTGACTTCAAATGAAGCACAATCATGGCCTCAGAATAATAACTAAAGCATTATTGTTCTGAGATCATGGCCGCCCGTTTTTCGGGTCTTGTAATCCACAGATTAAAAATCTCAAATTTATTTTGTATAAATTAAAATATTAACAAATTATTTTGGTTAAAAAAAGCTATTGTATAATTATCGTTAAATCATAAACCCTGACATATTTCATATTTTATTGTTACAACTGTCAAAATACTAGGTATTAGAAGGGGAGAAGCATGCTTTGGTTTGACGCATCCATTTCACACGTGCGAGCTGTACGAAAAACTTTGCAATACTGACGTGATAAATACTGAACGTGTAGGCTTTCTTGTTCACTCCGATAATGAAATGAAATCTATCAGTATTTATCATAATGATGGATCACAGTATTTACTGAGCGTCTAGGGGTCGCCTTATGAATTTACTCAGACATTTCTCTATTTGACAATACAAAACAATATCACTTGTTGGGTCAAGCAAAACCATAGATGACATGACAGGGCAGTGCCAGCCAGTGCTCACACTATCATCTAGGGAAAAAAAGAAATAAAAAAACTAGGTAATAACTAGAATCTATCCTAAGACGAATAAGCCATAACTAGGCAGTATGGTCTCTGACCTTAGCCTGTTCATAGACGGAATAAAAAAAAATGAAATTAAAAAAAAAATCAAAACCTTTCAAACTTGAAGACTGAAATGAAACTCGTCTCGTAAAACATTGCGATTATTTTTATTGAAATGTAAATATTTTTATTCAGTTAACAAAGAAAAATTGATGTTTGGTATAATATTTGCGATTTTGATTATTTATTTACCTATTGTTGTTAAGTTTTTAAGACTTTAAATTATCACTTCTCCATCATGTTTTACCGATGTACCAAGTGTAAATATTGTGCTATTTTATTGTTAATTTTATCGTCTGCTGTAAAAGATGTATCATCAGAATTGATTACTGCATCCATTATTGGCTCAGCTGTTTTAGCCGGTGGTTGGCTGAAGTGGGAATCTGTAAAAGATAATACCTTATGCCATTACATGGAATGCTGTAACGAAAAACATGTACCATACGATATAAACAGTAAGTTTTTAATCTCACGATCAGCCTATTCAGTAGTAACGTTGAAGACTGTATGGTAAATTTCATGTTATGAAAAGGATTTAAAACAAAAATTATACAAATATTAGTAAATATACTGAATACCGTGTAGGGTAGAAGTACCGGTATTCGGCCACTTAAGCGACTTGCTGACTTTAGCGTTAATTTTTTATATGATTATATACACCAAAAAATTTCAATAATTCATTATATTATCCAAATATAGTCTAGTTTTATAAAACCCATTACATAATTATAAACGTATATTTGGCTGGTAATTTACAAATAATCTATAAACACAAAAGTAGCAAAAACACCAGTTATCGGCCATTTTAATCAGTTACCGGCCACCAGTTTACCGGTTATCGGCCGCATATTTTACAGGACAAAATTGAATCTTGTTATAAGCCCAAAGGGTTGATATTCTTATGTTTATTCTAACACACGCATATCCAAACTAAACGCTGAAAATACAGCACTGAAAAAGACATCTCTTTTCTGTAAGGTCTGAAAATAGCTAAAATTAATTTTATACAATTATGTAAATAAAACAAAGAATTACGAATATTGATTTATTTTATAATCCGTTTAAGGTAAGTATTTATATGATCGCCATGATTATTGATTAATATTATGTATGATTAATATTTCCTTTCTGAAAAACAATAATCATTCTTGAAATGAAAAAAACACAGATAAACACAAAATTAAATCTTAATTGAAATTATATATTTTTACCTCTGATAACAGAATCAACTAAAAGCTCATAACAATAATTTCACGCAAAAAATCAAATGAAATATGAACGTTTTGTAACAAAGAAAAATATTATTTATTAAAATCAGGCAGTATAAGTCTTCAAAACTTCTTCTCTAGCATTTTGGGCCATTTGACATAACTCACATTCATATTGTGTGTAACCTGCCTCATACTTAGGTACATCGTAAGATAGATCTCTTAGTTTTGTGCATTTGAGGTGATACCATCGAATGCATTGGTCACATCACAGCTAATATTATTTCCCCTTCTTCCTCAGTATCACTAATCAGGTCAAGATTACAGGAAACACATTTAATATGTGATTGAGTTTCTTGTATTTTTCTTTTCTTTGCCTTCGCAGTTTTCATCGCAGGACATCAAAAACAGCGTTTCTTAAAGCTTCCTCGGTATAACCGAATCATCTGAAAGGAACTTTATTTATTTTATTTTTAGCGACAGGAGCCATCTGTAAAAATACAAGTACAATTCTAAAACCAAGCACAAAGCATCAAATCATATTTTTCACAATTGACGGGTTAAAAATCGTTAGTGATTTAGCATTTGAGTTATTAGTATTATTAATACATAAGTTTTCAGTTATATTTTTTCACACGCAAATTAAGAAAACAAATTTAAATTAAAAAAATAAAATTAAGCTGTCATCCCAAGCCCAACCCGGTTAAAAACAGGTTAATTTTATCAATTATCGGCCGTGTTATTCGACGGCCGGAAACAAATTTAATTTCTATTAGTGATCGGCCATATTATATTTCCTACGGCCGCAAACAGGTTTTAGTTTTACTAGTTATCGGCCGTCTTTATTACCTACGGCCGACAAAACGGTTTGAATTTGACTAGTTGTCGGCCCTCAAATATTTAGTATTTCAGGAGGTCATATCTTTAAAAGTATAACACTTACTGGCGGCCGCACACTAGTAACAGTTTCATAAAAATCTAGTTCTTGATAAATACTATAACTTCTATGTTGATAAGTTTAAGTTTATCGAAATAAACGCAAAGAAAAAAGGCACACAAAAAACTACTTTGCGGCCCCCCGGCCGATAGCTGAATTTTGCAGTAAACCGTTAACGTGTTTGCCGGCCACCAGTACTATCTCAAATAATTAAAGGTTGATGAATTTTAGCACTTGAATATTAAAATTTAACATGTTATTGAAGCACAAACCAAACCAATCACCAGTTAATTGAGAGTAACACTTGAAAAACTTACCTTAGAAATCAGTCCACTCACTATTTTTTTCGTAAAATTAAGCACACGTCCGCACAGCAAATTTTAAATTGGCAACTGACGGCACAATTGTCAGTCGTTGAGTTATTTCTCCCAGTAAATGAATGGCGAAGTTCAGACGTATCGAATGACGCGCAATTTGAAAAAGTAAGTTCCATAATACTGCTATTATTCAAAATAATGTGCGAAGTGGCCGGAAAGAGGTAGTGTCCGGCGAACTCAAATTGCCTGAACCTCAAATTTCAATCTCAAATATCTCAGGAACTAAGCATTTGCTACGGTTGGGAGCTGGTACGGGGGTCCCCCCCAACGGGGGACCCCCCTCCCCCTCCGTAAATTCGTGGGTCCGTAATGTACAGTTTTACCCTTTATTCCTCTAACATTATACAGAGGCAGAACACAAGATTATTTAATATTATCAAACAGAGGACATGTTTACTTTACTCAAGCTGTCAACAGACTAGGTACTAACTGACTTATGCAGTTTTTCCTACCTAGTTCTTCATTTAAACTCAAACCATTTGAACTCATGTCAAGAGCGAGTTGATTATTTTGTATGTGGCCAGCAGGTAGCTGGCCTCCTTTTAACACACCCCCTCAATCAACTGCCCTTGACATACTACCTTCTATCAACTGAAAAAATAATTAATACAATAAAAATATAAAAAAATTTAAAACCCACCCTGTTTTAACATTAAATTATTACACTACATCCAATGACAATTGACTACATCATAATAAATTATAAAACATATGTATAAATATTTGGCTTAATCGACTCAACATTAAACTCATCACCTAAAAATATGTAAATCTATACAAACAAACAATAAAATTATCAACTATATATGTCCATTACATTTTGCATTCTTTGCAACATTGCGATGTTTGAATTGCTAGCACTCCCCCAAAGTTGAATGCCATACATCCAGGTAGGTTTTAAAATAGATTTATATATGAGGAGTTTGTTATCTATGGATAGCTTGTTGTTACGTCCCAACATCCAATAGAGCTTTCTATGTCGTATATTGATTTCGTCTCTCTTGCTTTTAATATGCTGATTCCACGTCAAACGACGATCCAAGTGTAGGCCCAGATACCTGACACTATCTTTATGTGGTAATATGGTATTTTCCAGGTGCACAGGAGGACAATTTGCTCTCCGAAGTGTGAAAGTGACATGCACAGATTTAGTCGCGCTACTTTTTATTCTCCAGTTTTGCATCCACTTGGTAACAGCGTCGAGCCCTAGTTGTAATTACTCTGTAGCTGCATTAGGGTCGTTGTCGCTCGCCATTATTGCGGTGTCGTCGGCATATGTAGCCACCATGACTCCATCTACCTGTGGTAGGTCTGAGGTGTATACAATATACAGGATTGGACCAAGCACCGACCCTGAGGCACTCCTGCTTTTATTTCGTAGAATCTGGAGGTCGAATCTGATTCTTTTACTTGAAAGATTCGCACAGTTAGGTATGATTTCAGCAGAATAAAGTAACTGTGAGGAAGGCTTGTCTTTATTTCACAGAGGAGGCCCTCATGCCAGACCTTGTCAAAAGTCTGCTGAATGTCCAAGAATGCAGATAAACAGTACTCTTTCTCCTCTAGCGATTTTCTGATGTTTTCAACCACTCGGTGCACTTGTTCGACAGTAGAGTGTTGCTGCCTAAAGCCAAATTGGTGGTTAGGGATGGTATTATTTATTTCTAATAAAGGCATAATTCGGTGGAGAATTAGTTTTTCACAGACTTTCGATGGAACGGGTAATAGACTGATGGGTCTATACGAAGTCGCTTGATTTGCAGGTTTGCCTGTCTTATGTATCATAAGGATTTGTAATACCTTCCAAAGATATGGAAAGTGTTGCACTCTGAGAATTCCATTATAGAGCATTGTCAGGAAAACTACAGCTTTCCTTGGAAGTTCTTTTAAAATTTCCTTTAAAATTTGGTCATATCCTGGTGCCTTTTTATCCTTCAGGTTGCTTATAGTTTTCCAAACTTTCCGCACCGTGACGGGCGCAGGTGGGAGCGACATTTGCAGAGATTGGGTAAGAATAGATTCCACCTCTTCAGAATCTGTGTCACTGGCGTCATTCGGGCGGAATACATTCGCTAGGTGTTCTGCGAATATGTCTGCCTTTTCCTGCGATGTGAGGGCCCAGCCACTGTTGCTTCTAAGTGGAGGTTTTGCCAGCTGTGGTCTGTCATAAGTCTTCGTGAATTTCCACAGTGAGTAAAAAGTGGCTGCAGTGGCTGTAAGAGATTCGAGTTGATCTTCGAGAGTCTTATTGTGCCAGGAGTTTAGCATATCTCTTAGATGCGGGGCCTGCCTATTGAATCTGGTTTTATCAGATGCTAGTCTACTCTGTTGCCATACACGACGCAGTCTACGCCTTTCTAAGACGGCTTTTTTTATTTCAAGAGGGTAATTCTGAATTATATCCTTATGTTCTAGGAGAGGTGTAGTCCTCCAGCAGGCCTCTTGAATGAGGTTTGTGATGTATTTAGTTGCGATCTCGATGTCATCAGGTGTCTTAAGAGCAACTTTTAACTTGATATTCTCATCAATATACTCTCTCAATGAATTCCAGTCTGTTTTTTTTATTATACAGTCTTTCAGGCCTGTCGTGTTTTATAATTTTCGTGCTTAGAGTGAGCAGTACTGGCGTGTGGTCCGAAGACCCGTCGTAGCAGGACTCACACTTAAGATAGTAAGAAGAAAACCCTTTAAGTACGAAAAAGTCAAGCAGGTCTGGTATTTTAGAGGTATCTGCCGGCCAATATGTAGGTTCACATGAAGACGCCGTTGTTAGGTTATTGGCATCTATACTGAGCTTCAACTGTCTTCCTCTGGTGCTGGTTAACCTAGATCCCCAGTGTGTGTTTTTGGAGTTCCAATCTCCGCCAGCTAGGAATCGATTGCCAAGTGTCTTAAAGTAATCTGTGTACATCTCTTGGGATATCCTATGTCTAGGTGGGCAGTACACCGAAGAGATATTGAAGTGTCGTACTCCATCATCAACTGCTATTGTAGTGGCCTGTAAGTGAGAGGTTTTATATTCAGGCATTAGGTGATGTTTAAGCGATTTTTTTATAATAATCGCGGAACCAGCATGCCCAGTCCCATCTGGATGCAAGGTGATATAGCACACATAATTTTTGAACTTAAGGTTCGTTGTAGAGGTACAGTGAGCTTCTGACACTAATAGTAGGTCCAAATTTTGTTGGATCATTAGCATTTCTGCATCGTTTTTATTTGGAGTCAATCTATTAATTTTCCATGTTGCTATTCGAATGCCTGCCATTAAGACAGTTCGCCGACAAGGCGTGTTATGAGCATCATCAGGGTACTCATCTGTTGGAGGATATAGTCAAATTTCTCAGTCTTTTTGAGCAATATTTGTTCTAAGTTGAAATTTGGTTGGAAATCAGGAGTGTTTAGGGCAGGTTCTTTTTTGTTACGTGTGGCATCGGAGTATTTCTTTCTTTTGTCTTCAAGTTTTCCATTTGTCTTAGGACCAATGCGTGGCAACGGACTATCGCTTATTTTAATGGGTTGAGGTATTTGTTGATATTTTTTTGCTGTTTCATTTTGTGTCTTAGACCTTCTTAGGAGAATTTCACAGTATACTTCGCACCCTTTATAATTTGCCGGATGTGGGCCATTGCAGAGAGCACATTGGGCAGGAGTGGTACGGCCACGTTTCTGACAGTCTGATGTTTTATGTGATTGCCCACATTTTACGCAACGATACGGACGCTACAATAATTTTTAGAGTGTCCATATTGTTGGCATCTTTGGCATTGTACAATTGATTTTTTCTTCTTCGGGTCTTCTATGATAACAGACTGATGGTAAATGTATTTAAGTTCTTTGACAGTCTTATTGTTTGGTCCAGGTAGAAGATTTACAAAGAACGTAGATGTACATTTTTTATCAGGTCCGAACTTTGCGTTTATGATTTCACCTGTCACTGTGTTTCCCGTAGCTTCAATATCCTCTTTGATTGCAGATATTGGTGTTGTTGGATGCAGGTTTCGTATCACCACCCTATAGCTCGTCTGGTCTTTCCGATTAAATGTGTGGCCGATTAATCCATTTTTCTCTGACTACGTTTATAATTTGTTTATAGCTTTCGATGTCTACGCTACTAATTCTTAACTGGCTTCTGTTAACAATTTTAAAAGAAAACTGATCTTTATTAGCAACAGTTTCTAGTAGTTCGATGAGCTTATTGACATCTTCTACGCCATATAACAATATAGGCGGTAGTTTGGTGGGTTTCTTTGCGGTGGGTATGGCATCTGTTTCGGTAGTATCAGCCGATAGCCCCGTGAATCTATTTGAAGTTTTTACTGCTTCAGGAGAAGGGCTGTTTGAGATCTTCTTTCTCTTGGGGTTTCTGCTTATAGGAACTCTCTGCCATGTTGGTGGACAAGCTGATGTGGTTTCAGTATCTGTGTCAGGAGTCAAAAGCTGATCTTCGGAGGTAGTATGATCTACAGTTTGTTGACTATTCCCCAGGGACATAGATCTTGGTCTCATAAACAAGCCAGGGTGGAATGCTTGTTGGACAAGTTTTTTGTTGCTGCTGCTGCTGCTGCTGCTGCTACTACTGCTGCCAGGCATATTTACCAACACAGGGGCCTGGTCGCCCACCCCTGTGCGGTCTTCGGTAACTGATTTCACACTTGCAGGCCCGGGTACCTGCATGCGCCGGGGGTTAGCCGGATCGCATGACATATCACTCTCACAGTTTTAGAGCGGATTTAGTTTCTCTTGGCTAGTGGGAGCCCATGGACAGGTTAGTTGACCGCCGCCTGTAACTCGGCGTTCTTGCTTGTTAGCACCACCCAGGGGACACGTGTAGGGTGGGCCTAGGAGAAGGTGGTAAATCCTACGGACGTGAGCAACCCGTCCCCCAAATGTGTGAAATGGATGCGTCAAAAACCAAAGCATGGTTCTCCCCTTTTAATAGTATTTTTGTAATTGCCTACTTGACAGTTGTAACAGAAATATGTCGGAAAAGGTAGTTTATGATTTAACGATAATTATCCAATAGTTTTTTTACTAAAATAATTTGTATTTATTTTATTTTCACAAAATAAATTTGAGATTTTTGATCTGTGAATTACAAGACCCGAAAAACGGGCGGCCATGATTGTGCTTCGTGTGACGTCACATTTCACAAAATTTTCAAATCTTTCTGTCAGGTTTCAAGATAAATTATAATGAAGTGTGACGTCACAGGGCAAAATGTCATGTGACCAACTGTTTTCGCACGAAATTTGAAATTAATGAAGAAAAATATGTTTTTTTCTATTAAATAAAGCTTTTCCAATTTCAAAATAAATTCTTTTAAATAACTCTGATCTCCCGTGACTGACTGGGGCGGCGGCTTCTGCAGTGGTGTGTGTTCGTCCGGGTTTTCAAGCGTGTCTGTCTCCATTGCTGCGTTGACTGACACCACAATATTTTATTAATGGTGTAGTCTAGTATATTGACAGATGTTAGTATTTATCACAATCTGTCAATATGGAATTAAGAAATCTAGAAATCCGCAATAAATACTGACATTCGTCAATGCACTAGACTACAGGATCGGTATACATATATCACAAAATTAAATAAATACTGATGGATCACAGAATTAACTGAGCATCTAGGGGGTCGCCATATAGCTTCTTCTTTCATTTTCAACTTCGCAACATTCTTGACTACTATTACTTCCTCTTTCACTAACACATTCTCGATCTTCTTTATCATTACTGCTTCTTCTTTGACTATCTCCTTATCGACTTTCTTCATCATTACTGTTTCTTCTTTTACTATCTCCTTATCAACTTTCTTCATCATCACTGCTTCTTCTTTGACTATCTCGTTCTCGACTACCTTCATCGTTATTGCCTCTTCTTTGACTATCTACTTCTCGTCGTCCTTCATCATTATTGTTTCTTCTTTGACTAAATAGTCAAAGAAGTTCCTTTCTTCATCTTTCGTCCAGTTTTCGTACTATTTCTTCAATTCTTTATAACATTATTTCTGGGCCCATGACCTGTAATGGGCACAACACAAGATTATATATATATTATTATCAAACAGAAGACATGTTCACTTTACTCGAGCTGTCAACAGACTACCGATTGACTTACGCAGTCGTTCCTACCTAATTCTTCATTTAAACTCAAACCATTCGAACTCATGTCAAGAAGGAGTTGATTGTATTGTATGTGGCCAGCAGGTAGCTGACCTCCTTTCAACAGGTATTTGGCCCATCTCTAGTAATAATGCAGTTGAACATGTTATGAAATCTATTTTAATATTCCTTTTTTCTTTAATTTTCAGAGTTGCAACAGTCTCTTTCACAAAAAATGTTTGGTCAGCCATTGGTTAACGAGCTGGTCCATATTCTTAATGCACACAAGGATGCTGTTTATGATAAGGGTAAAAAGAACCAAAAAGCCTTGGTCATCAGTTTGCATGGGTGGTCAGGTGTAGGCAAGAACTATGCTGCAACCATGCTAGCAGAGGCCATATACCAAAAGGGCATGAATAGTAATTATGTAAAGCAGTTCATGGGAAAAAAAGATTTTGATTGTAGTGATTTGGAAAAAAGTAAAGTAAGTTATTTCATACTTAGTATTTATGTTGATTTACCAGTAATTATGGCCACCAGTAATAACAGCCTAGTCAAAATATTGTTTTAAAATATACAGGGAAGTATAATGAATAATTATGTTCAATGAAGATCTAAATGTCTGGCTGTTCAGTTTAACTTTAATTATAATCAGAACTTTTTATATTATATCCTTGGGGTAACTAACTAACCTTTCGGTAGTCAGACTAGCCAATAAGGAAACCAAAAGCAGTCCTCTACCTCAGTGTGACAGGTGTTAAGCCCATCGCCGCTCTATGCTGTTGGATGTATTGTATGTGCAGTCTTTAGTCCGTTAGTCTCCTTTTACGACACCCAAGGGAAGAGAGGCGGTGGTAGCATTCTTTCACCGCTAGGCAACACGGTTATATAATTTATTTAAGACTCCTAAGCGCCATGGCAGTCACCAGTGACCGCTAATCAATTAAATTTCAATTGTATCTGGTTTTGTGGCACCCAACATGTTAATTAAAAAAATGTTTATTTAGCAGAGTAAAGTAAGAGCTGTATTTCTGTAAGTACCTACTCTAAAAGCCTAATGTGTGGAAAGTGATTCAGATTATTACACTACCTTTTCAGCATTAATATACTTTATTAGTTCACAGTCTCACAAACCAAATGTTTCTTAATTATAACAATAACTTTTTGTTTTAATTTTAGTTATGCACAGTATAGGCTCCTTTACTGCACACCCTATCAGACCTACAGTTATTTAAATTCAAGAAATTATATTTTGTTGTTTACATTAATTATCACATAAAAATGTTTTACAAACCAATTTTATTTTTAACTTGTTTGATCAGAAGTAACTCTTACTTCTGATCCTGTTTTGGCTAATACGAAATTAGCATAATGACCAAAAGTTGACTTTTACAGAACGACCTCATGTCTATGATCAATGAAGTTGTGAAAAAATGTCCCAAATCACTAATTATATTTGATGAGATACATGATATGTGCCCATCTGTATTGGATGCCATAAAGCCCATGCTTGACCATCATCATGCAGTTGATGGGGTCGATTACAGGTAACTATTGGTCAGGTGCCCAAAGAAGAATGGGCGTTTTTGTATGAAAACCTGTCCCACCCCTTGTAAGTTCCCACATGGTAAGTTTCGAAATAAATAATGTGTTTTGTTGTAAGGACAGCTAATATGAACGAGTGAATGAATTAATGAAAAAAAAAGGAAAATGAAAAATGAGGGTGTATAGTTAAATTCAAGAAAAAATCTTTACTTCAATTTTATATTATCGTTATTAATGTTTGTGTTATTATTTACAATAAAAGTAATATCTATCTATCTATCAATCTATTATCATTTGTTATTTTAATTTTCTTCGTCTCAATAACATTTTCTCCAATACCTGACAGATTTGCTGTCATACAATAAAATGCTTCACTATTCAAGTACTTTTATTTGATGTATAGATGTAAGTGTTACAAAGGGGTGGGGGAGACGTTTTGCCCATTCTTCTTTAAATTAATTAATTACATTACAAGATGTTTTCACTATCTGATGATGAAGATTCATCATCAGCCTATAAACGTCCCACTGCTGGGCACAGGCCTTCCCACATGGACAACATCACATGGGAAGGTTGAGCCATAACCCACCACGCTGGCCCAAAGCGGGTTGGTGGGTTTTAACGACTGCCATCTCTCGACGACAACCTGGACCAACGGCATTACGTGTCTTCCGAAGCACAAAAGGTATGCTTTTATAAGCAAGGGGAATCTTTAGATAAGTCGCAATTGCAGGACACTGAGAAAGATGCTGAGCTTTTACCAATTGTAGAGATTCTACTGAGTGACCCCTTTCTCTCTCTCTCTCTTTCAAATAGTTTTTTCAATATTAGCCTTCACAGGTACTTATTGACGTCAAAACTATTTAATCAATTTGTAACTCATTATATTCGATGTTTTGAGTGAATAACTCTAAAATAATTATATTTAAAGATGATAAATTTAAATAAAAAGAGTACCACAGGTGGGAATCGAGGCCACATGAGTAACTACCCGACAGAGTCCAAGCTCTCTAACAACGCGCAAAATTTATACCTAATCTGATAGGGCTGACACTGTTGCACGTTTAAAAAATTAGGAAGGAAAAATAAAATAAGGTAAGTAGGTAGACGTACATAATAAAACGTGTACCTATTTCAAAAGGTATAAAATAAGGTTTAGTGTATTTTGACACGTACTAAAGTTAAATTAGTTCAAAGATAACGAAACATTGAAAAAAATTGTCTTCTGTGTTGAATCGAACCCGCGTCCTCCGCAAATAATCAAATATTACGAATCTATGAAGCAGTCTTATCTTAACTGAATGTTTAAAATATAAAAAAAAGAAATATCCTTATTTTTTCCGGAATTATTCATACACACCACGGTGCAAGAGTTGGGAATTGTGTAACTAACCCGACTTTGTTTTATATATTTAGATGAAACACTGTGTCCCATAATCGATATTATATAAATAATTAACTGTGTCGCGTAGCGGTGAAAGAATGTACTACCACCATCTCTTCCCTTGGGTGTCGTTAAAGGCGACTAACGGACTAAAGATTGCACATATACCCAACAGCTTAGAGCGGCGATGGGCTCACCACCTGTCACGCTGAGCACATGTGCAAGTCGCTATTTGGTGACAAGTGGACTATGGTAGAAGACTGCTATTGTGCTATTGCTGTCCTCATTGCCTGGTCTCTGACTAATTATTAATATAATTGTATGTTTTTTTTTTAATTTTATGTTTGTTTTTTAATGTGATTTCTTTTTGTAGTTCTTTGTAGTACCGATTCATATAATTTTCCCAAAATTACTTCCGATTATTTTTCATTATTGTCATGTTGTGTTTGCCTTTATTTGTTGTTGCATTGTAATTATTCATTCTGTCATTCTATTATTATTTACATTACCATTTAAGATATAAGCTGTAATGTAACAATGTTGGCAGACCTAATAAAATAAAATAAAAATAAAAAAATTAAAAGTAAAAAACCTTTTAAAAAAAACAAGCTTTTATTTAAATGCGCTAAAACTCCATCATCAGACCCTGGTTATCATCTAGCACCAAAGTACTCGTCAAGACGAATCAAACGATCCCATACTCGATGGGGTTATGTCGTTTATTTACTGAGTTCCTATGGCTATCTTCCAGCTCCATCATCAGACCCTGGTTACCATCTAGCACCAAAGTACTCGCCAAGACAAACGATCTGAGACTCGATGGGGTTGCGTCGTTTCTTTACTGAGTTCCTATGACCACCTTCCAGCTCCATCATCAGATCAGACCCTGGTAACCATTTAAAAACAAAGTACTTGTCAAGACGAAAAAAACGAGCCGATAAGTACTCGAAGGGGTTGCGTCGTTTCATTACAGAGTTCGTTTGACCACCATCTAGCTCCATCATCAGACCTTGGTTACCATTGAAAGACAAACTATTCGTCAAGACTACTCAAACGAGCCCAAGCTCGATGAGGTTGTGTCGTTACATTGCAAAGTTCCTATGGCTACCTTCCAGCTCCATCATCAGATCAACACCATGTCACCATTATAATATTGCATTGTCACGCGATTAACATCTGTAAATTTCAGCTCAATCGGTTGAAGATATCTGCTTCAAAATTGAGTTGCGAAATTCCACCCGTACAAAAGACATACATACCTACATACATTGAAAGTTAATAAAAGCTTGTAATACTAATAATACCCATCGGGGATAAAAGTCGTGATTATGTATGTATTAATATTTAAAACACTGAAATGGTAAAATCTCAAATTCGTCAACAAAATCACTCGATTAACAGAATCTCATCTAATGCGCGCGACGTGCGGCCCTGTCAGTCATACCACAACTGCGCAAACCAGTTTTTACCGCGGCGCACGGTGGGCAGCGTTCTAAGCAGCACTGTGACATCTCCCCAAAAATTTTTGGAGCAATATCGAAGTAAAATGTAGTATTTACAAATAAAGATGATCTCTTCTAATGCAAACGGAACATCTTAGGCCCTAGAATCAGTTATTTAAGCTGCCATATAGTACTAAAGTTCATACTTTTAACTTGTGCCAAAAATACATATTATTTAAAATAAATATTTGAACCTTACTTTGAGAGTTATTTCAATTGTGTTTATTTATTACTATACTACACACTCTACCACTTCAAACTGCATATGAAAATGCAATCTCACCTCGCTAGTTTTCTCAAACACGTACTTTGAAAATAAATTAAAGTTGTCAACTGTTTTCTTGACTTATAAACCAAACCCGGGAAAACCCCCAAAAAAGTAACACTGTTAGCGTAAAGACACAATAACCAGGAACAATATTCTGTAAAAAAAGTCTGCGTATTTTGTGCGTTTTTTTAGAAATATGCATTTTTAATGCTCGAGAATTGACGCCTGCTAAGAAAACGGAGCAATTTCACAAAGTTAGCTGATGATGATGAAGGTACCTTGTCTAACTAAAACATATCTTGAGCAAATCGTTAACCCATTTGTATTGTATTAACTTGTAAAAACGTACTTAACTTTGAACGGATAAAATGGCAAACTTTATGTAAAACAAATCGACACTTATACTTTTTTTTTAAATATCACATTGGTAACAAACAGGCTGTTATTCTAAAAGTTTTGTATGTTATCTCAGAGTATCCTAACACTCTTACTAGCTGCGATATACAGTAAGTGATTTGCATGTTTGCATTTCTCTAATCAAAAAATTACGTTTTTATACCTAAATCTGTTATTTCTGATACAAATCAGTAAAAAATATTTTAATTTCTATGTAACAATAGTAATTCATGTTATACACTGGCCTGCAAAAATAAGTATCACATTTTATAATTTAGTTTTTTTCTAAACTATAGAAGTAAGGGATTTAAAAAAAAACGTTTTATAGCAATTTTTATCAGCTTTCTTTTCTTTTGTATTACAAATTTAACTCTTTTTCGAGTCCTTTTTGTTTCGAAAGTATATCATGTGTACTTACTTAAAATGTTATTGCAATTTTAAAAGTGTGATGGTACTTATTTTTGCAGGCCAGTGTATTTAACTAACGAGAAATAACAAAAAAAAACAATGAACATTGCAAACAAACAAACACAACACACTATGCTACTGCGGTTTTTTATACACTTTATGTAAAATCTGTGCATAGCAAAAGCACCTACAAAATTGCAGACGCTATTTTAATCTAATTTTTAAACGCTTATCCTACACCTTCTGTGCCTGGATTGTATATTTGAACATCGCAAGGGATAATAATAGTATAATCTATTAGTTTTTTTAATTTGAAAATTTTAAAAATAAGTTATTTATTATTATTTTTGGGTATCAATTAAACAAAATAAAATGTTAGCGTGTAGTGCATTTAAAAGAACACACATTCACAAACATCCACAAAAAAAATGATGCCTATAGATAGAGTATTGACTAAGTTATGCGAACATATCTTAAACTAGAAACGGGTGTCCAAGCGTTTCTATGGGAGCGCTCCAGTGTGCGGCGGCGCGTCGGTGAACCTGTCGGTGAGAGAACCGGTTTTTTACCACGGCGGCGGCGGCGGGGGATAGTAGTTTATGCTAGGAATAAATTAATTTAATTACATCAATAATTCAATTACATTTAATAAAATAATTTTATCACCGTCGAAGAACCGAATTTTTTAGACTGTAATCGGCTACTAATCAAAATCGGATCTGATTTTGCAATATTAGCTTTGTACAGACCGCCCTCATTTAAAATACCAATATATTTATTGCCTCACTAAATAACACATTACATTAGGAGCGTGGGTGAACTCGTCGGTGAGAGGTCACGCACACATCGCCGCGCTATGTATGAGTACACCTACAGCGAGCGGGCCGCTTATAGGCAGCTTAGACTCTGTAGGGTATTTATTACTCATGTGTCGAGGCTACGTCCTGCGCATCGTTCACGTTCAGAATGTCCAATTCTCATAATGTCTAACGGTTTCAAAATGTCCAACTCTCAGAATGTCCAATTCTCAAAATGTCCAACTCTCAGAATGTCCAACTCTCAGAATGTCCGATTCTCAGAATGTCCAATTCTCAAAATGTCCAATTCTCAAAATATTAAATCCATAGGAATCTGCTGACTAGCGCATAAATATCATGTTATGTGTATGCTTGTTTGTCAAAAACCACAAGTGAATCATTTTTTATTATCTATCAGTCTATCTAATACAAAATATTGGTAACGTATTGGGAGTAGTGTTTTGTAGTATGGTATGTTAGAAACAACATACCGTTTTAAACTGTTTTAACAGGACCTAAAATTCTTAATTTTGTAATTAATACATATCTACTTACTGCAGTACATTTTTTCAAAAGTACCCACATTAGTGGGTTATTTTTAACTACGGATGCGTTAAATAGTATGTTTTTTTGTTAGTAGTTATTTTGAATTGAGTTTTAATTATTATTTAAAATAAGAGAGAGTTGGACATTCTGAGAGTTGGACATTCTGAGAGTTGGACATTCTGAGAGTTGGACATTCTGAGAGTTGGACATTTTGAGAATTGGACATTCTGAGAGTTGGACATTTTGAAACCGCTGGACATTATAAGAATTGGACATTCTGAACGTGAACGCTGCGCATACCTGGCGGCCGCGTTGTTTATAGTTAATAGTTGCTCTTTCCATTTCTTTTGCTTAGTTGCGGGATTATATTATGTATACCTATTACTAAACACCCTGTATAAATTTTGTTTTTTTTTTATATCTAGAGGCTAATTGTCTAACTAACACCTGTCGTCGCAATACTGCGAAATATACTTTAAAATTAAATCAAACTACCTAAGCAATGTATTTCTACTTAAAAGTTATTGCAATAGATGATGAAGTTATATAATAAGTCCCCTGATTCCACTTGACAAGTGTTGTGAGTGTTGTGACTGCTTTCTTTTTAATTGATGTATTTTTTTCCAGGGATAGTATTTTTCTATTTATATCAAACATTGGAGGCCAGGAGATCACTGACAGTTTACTAGAATTGTATGAGCAAGGCATCAAAAGAAATGATGTTGAATTTCATAATTTCGAACCCATCATAAGGAGAACAGCATATCACCAAGGTATGTACACACGCGAGCACGCAACGCTCTTTACTACAAATACTAAAAGCGCGCTCTGCTCCGAGACGCGACGATAGCGACTGAATACAATCAGTGACAGTATCTGAAAACTTTAGTAGGTATTGTCAAAGAAGGTCCCGGTCGACCACTTTTCGGTGATATTCGCTTGCGCTCCATTCCGACCGCGCGTACGTATAGTTAGCGTGCGCGTGGATAGTGTGCAAGCGAATATCGCCTAAAAGTGATCGACCGGAGAGCGTCAAGTTAGCAGCCTCACCACGGAATTAGATGGTTTTGACTACGTCAAAAAATTGTGTATAAATAGTGTCGTACTTATAGCATATAAATACTGATACTATGGTTCAAAAGATATTTGAGTATCTTGGTGAGGCTGCTAACTTGACGTCAAGCTAACAGGAACCTTAAGAAATACCTACAGTTGGATCAATGTGATTTATATATCAAAAAAACTGCATAAATAGGGAATCGTATACGCAAAATTTCAAAAATAGTACTTCAATAAGCCGAGATATTACGGTCTCTAAGTGGGCTGCTAACTTGACATTTCTTGCGATGACGATTCCAAAGAAACGGGTTCAAGTTTTAAACAAATAAATAGGTACATGAAAAAATTGTGCGAAATTGTGAATCAAATCTATTTTCTAAAAATCTAATGTAAACTTCTACCATACATTTGGTTTTAGGTACAATCGTTGACGTACTGACATAAAATATAATTATTTTTAATTCCTGTCATAAAATGACACTTAAATCAATTGTTGTAATGTCAGTTTGACATTATTTTTGTGGAAACGCAATTGTATACTTGACAGTTCGGGAAAGTATTTTAAAAGTTACAAACGCTTATTTTATACCCCGTACAACTATTTTTATTCTCGAAAAAGCTTTATTTAATAAGGAAAAACATATTTTTCTTCATTCATTTAAAATTTCGTGAGAAAACGATTGGTCACGTGACATTTAGCCCTGTGACGCCACATTATACAAAGAAATTTAACTTGAAACCTGACAGACTACATTTTGTAAAATGTGACGTCATACGAAGCTCAATCATGGCCGCCCGTGTTTCGGGTCTTGTAATCCACAGTGAAAAAAATTCAAATTTATTTAGTAAAAATAAAATATTTACAAGTTCTATCTATCTATCTATTTAATCAGCCGGTTACACCCACTGCTGGGTAAAGGCCTCTTCTTTTTTCCTCCACTCCTTGCGATCCTGCGCTAACCGTATCCACCGCTCTACCACGACCCTCACTATATTGTGCGACCAACGAGCAGGTTGTCTGCCCCGAGGCCGTTGCATATCTCTTGGCCACCATTTGGTGACTGCCTTGGTCCATCGGTGATCTTCCTGCCGTGCCAAGTGTCCCGCCCATCTCTACTTGAGCCTATCAATCCGTATACCTACATCCTCAACCTTCGTGCGGCGTCGAATCAAGTTACAAGTTATCTTAATAAAAAAAACTATTGGATAATTATCGTTAAATTATAAACTACCATATCCGACATATTTCATAATTTATTGTTACAAATGTCAAATATTTATTTTTTCTTATTTCAGCCACGGTCGTCCCACTGCAGGGCAAAAGGCCTCCCCTCCCTTTTTCCAATCCTCACGATTAAGGGCTTTTTAATGGCCAGTCTTTGCAATAGGAGTCCAGCTCGTCCCGCCATCTCCTTCTGGGTCTGCCGCGTCGTCTCCTGGCATCGCGTAGCATCCACATAGTCGTAGTTTTCGCCCACATCTCGTCCGACATTCGATACATGTGTCCGGCCCAGTTCCACTTCAGACTAGCGGCCTTTTGTCCAACATCAGCGATTTGTGTTTCGTATGCCAGCGAGCGATGGAGCGCAGTATTCTGGGAGTTAGATTGTCAGACCGCGTCAAAAACACAATACTGCGCTCCATCGCTCGCTGGCATACGCCGATCCTAGACTTTTGCTGAGCAGTCAAAGACCAAGTCTGTGCACCGTAGGTGAGGATAGGGAGAATGCATATGTCCATTAGCTTTTTCTTTAGTGAAAGCGGTAGTTCTCCCTTCAAAAGGTCTTTCATCGACCAATAGCTCTTCCAGGCGTTTTCGGTGCGTCTAGCAACTTCCATGTCGTGTCGAGCCTGGAAAGAGACTATTTGGCCGAGATAAAGGTATTCTTGGACATATTCGATCTCAACTCCCTCAATGTAAATCCTACGTTTTGTGCCGTTTGTCATGAGCTTGGTCTTCGACATATTCATGCTAAGTCGAACCTCGAAGCTCGCCGTGTGGAGTTGTTGGATCATTATACCAAGTTCTTGAGCGGTGGATGCAAAAAGGACTATGTCGTCGGCGAACCGAAGGTTAGTTAGCCTTTTTTCGCCGACGGCGATACCCTTATCCTCCCAGCTGACTGCCAATGTCCTAAATACCTCTTCCAGAGTGGCTGTAAAAAGTTTAGGAGACAGAGGGTCTCCTTGCTTAACTCCTCTTTGGATATGGAATGAAGGTCCAGTTGTGTGTAGTTTTACAGCTGCGGTGCTATTGCGGTAAATGTGCTGTAGTAGACTGATGTAGGTTTGATGTACGCCTTGACTGTGGAGGGCTTGAAATATGGAAATGTGATTGAGGCTGTCAAAAGCTTTAGAAAAATCTATGAAAGCTAAGTATATGGATGGGATATGGAATTCTTGATATTTTTCTATTATTTGGTTTAAAGTATGTAAATGGTCGGTTGTAGAGAGGCCGCGTCTAAAGCCCGCTTGTTCAGCGGGCTGATGATAATCTAGCTGACCGGAAACACGACTTTCGATCACTTTTATAAAAGCCTTGTAGAGATGTGATACAAGGCCAATAGGTCTGTAATTTGCAATATCGCATTTGTCTCCTTTCTTGTGCAGTAAGATCATGATGGAATGGCAGAAGTTTTCTGGAAATTTACCAGTTCTCAGAATTAGGTTGAATAGGTTGGTTATATGTGGTAATAAGATTGGTTCCCCAACTTTGAGGGCATCGGTGGTAATGCCGTCTTCACCAGGGCTTCGGCTGTATTTCATGTTCATCAACGCTCTGTGTACCTCAAACCCTGTTATCGGGGAGATATCGTCGGAATATGAATACGCCTCTGGTGTTAGTCGGGTAACCGAAGCATTAGCGGAGTACAAAGCTTTGTAGAATTGGGTTGCTATTTGTAGAATCTTGTCTCTGTCGCCATGCCTTACACCTTCACGATCCCTCAGCCTGTTAATTGAGGATTTACCTTTGTCATTGCCTTTGATGGCAGTTTTTAAAGAGCAATTTGTATTTAAAGCCGTTAGCACGATTTTCGTGTTGTAATTGCGCAGATCTCTGCGAATACTTCTTTTGACTTTTCTGTCTTTCTCTTTGTATTCTGCTGTCTGAAATGGTAAATTCTGTCTTTCTTCTATTAATTGTTTAGAAGTGTAACTTAGCTTTTTTTCTCTATTCTTGGTCTTTTTGATTTTTTGGCTGGCTGCTTTAATTGTGTTATGAATGTTGTTGTACAGTGTCTGTGTGTCTTCGGGGAATGAAGACTCCAACAAGCTGAAACTATTCTTCAGGTCGAGGGTAAATTGATTTTGATTAGCAAGCAGCGTGAGCTTATCTAGTCGTCTGATTGTATTCCTAATCATCTGTTTTTGGAGTATTTTGGTGTCTAATCTGAGCGTGATGCGTAGAGGACGGTGATCTGAACTGAATTTTAAGCTATTAAGTATTTCGGTGTTGCATATGATTTGTCTGTTAGACGAAAGACAGAAGTCAATCTCATTTTTCGTTATGCCATCTGGGGATAGCCAAGACCAGCGACGATGGGGTTTCTTGAAAAAGAAGGTGTTACTTATGTTAAAATCTTGTGCAAAGACGAATTGTACAAGGCGGGTGCCGCGATCGTTGCGTGAGCCTGTACCATGTGACCCGAGAACTTTGTTGTGGTCCATATCTGTTCGTAATCCTATTTTAGCATTGAAGTCACCTATGACCATAGTCCAGTTTCCTCTATTTTCTTCACATGCCTTGTCAAGAAGGTCATAAAATTCTTCGACTTCACAATCTGGGTGTGACGATGTTGGAGCGTACACCTGGATGATTGTGAGTGTTTTGATATCTGTTATGTGAATTTTAACTACAGCTATTCTTTCTGAGTAACCGATGAATGCTTTTATGTTGTTCTTCCAACGCTTAGCAATAAGAAAACCTACACCATTTCTGCTGTTACTGTCGCCGACGTGTAAAAAAATGTATTTGCTTCTTTCAAAACAGTCCTCGCCTTCTCTTCTCACTTCCGATAGACCTATTATGTCATGTTTAACATATTGCAGTGCGTTTTCCAATTCCAATAACCGTTCCTCTGTTCGTAATGTGCGGACATTATATGTAATAACTTGTATCTGATGAGTATCCATATGGCAAGCTGAAGTCGTTTGACAGGTAGAAGATCCCGCCCGGGGATTGTATGCGCCCCCTGCTCCAGCGGTTACCAGCCTACTGTCGTCAGCTGAGCTCCCACTGGAGACGCCGGGCACTAGGGGCCAGTCGCTCGTTTTGGAAATCATGAATGGGGAAGGGGTTTAGACGTATAACCCACCACGCTTGTCTAATGCGGGTTGGTGGGTGTGCAGTGAACCATCTAACTAGGTCTATTTGCGCCGCCGTTGGTACGCGAGGTACTCATCCGCCGCCGCTCTAAGCCGACACCCTGTACTGATACCGGTTGTCCCGCCAAAAAACCTCGCAAGGACTTTCACGTCCGGACGTGAAAGTCCTTGCGAGGAGACGGTGGTTGAAGTCTGCCATATATTTTAGGTAGGACCCTACTTATGCCTAACGAAGACTACATTCCGGGTTCGGTTTTGGAGTTTTCCTTCTCCTAGATGAGTTGCGGACCCACGCTAACGAAGCCCATCTCTCCGAAATGTCAAATAGCTATTTGTTATTTTAGTGACTCGAATTAAAAGTCTCGGATAGTGGTGAACGAACAAGTGTCGCGAACGAGTGTGGCTGACGCAGTACCTACAAAGAAACACCGAGATATGACGTGATTTTGATTACGTGCGGTGATACGAGAATGGTGCGCGAAAAGTTTTATTTGTTTGTGATAAAGTTGGTAAGCAGTAAGAAGTGAAAGTGTTTAAATCGTTTTAATAACAAAACAAACTAAAAATAAGACTGATTTACACGTAATGTTACATTCTAAATGTAAAAATTATCTAATTTATTTAACATTTTTTATAATGATTACACTTTTTTTAATTAATTTAATGTAGGTATTAAACATATCGATATTCCTTAATAATAATCATAAGAATAGCACCATCTCTTGGAAAAGAATGTCAATTTCTCATTTATAATTATAACGTTATTTTTTGATGAGATTTAAATTAAAATTAGTATCAGTAGGTAGGTAAGTAGGCAGAAAGTAGAAAAATATTGTTTGTTTCTCCCAAATAAATTATATTAAACAGTGAGTAGAGTATTGATACAATCAAAAATTTTATGAGATTTAATAAAAATTACAGCAGTTAAAAAAGTGCGTAGAAAAATTATTTGTTTAAATACTAAATCAATAGCATTGAACCGAGGAAATGTATTAACACATTCAAAAAATAGATACTTATTTCACTTTTTTACTCGATAGCACCCCAGCTCATGATTAAAATAAAGTTTAAACCTTATTACTGTAGAGCAAAGTTCTATATTGATCGACAACCTATATTGTTATGTATGTACGTGTACCACGGTGCGTGGCTGTGACCACCACCCCTTTTATCTGTGGCAATACATCAGTGTGCTATTAACCGCCGGTTGTTTCACTCGCCTCCTCCTCCCGTACAGAACATTGGCGACGAGTACCCACATGTTAAAGCAAAAAAAAAAATGTCTGGTCAATTCGGAATTTTAAGTGCGTTCGACCATAATTTGCAGAGTTGGAAGGCTTATAAAAGCCGACTACTGCAGTGGTTCATCGCAAATGATGTGGACAGCAAAAGTGATGCTACAGGAACGAAGAGGCGGGCCATATTATTGAGCGCACTCACGGAAGGCACATATGGTCTCGCAGCTGATCTCGCACTACCGAAGGAACTCCACGAAGTGCCATTTGAAGACATACTGTGTTTACTAGATGGCCATTTTACCCCTAAACGTTTTGGGTTCACCGAGCGCCATAACTTCTACACAGCAACGCAACACTCGGGCGAAACTCACACACAGTGGGCAGTGCGGCTTCGAGGACTCACGGCCCATTGTAAATTCGCCAACGTTGAAGAGGCATTGCGCGACCGTTTTATATTAGGCATGCGGTCGGGGGCAGCAAAAGAAAAACTGTACGCACAGGAGTTATCTTCTTTAACGCTCAGCAAAGCAATGGAGCTAGCAGAAGCCATTAGCAGCGCGCAGGCAGGCGCCGCCGCCGCCAGCGCTTCCACTTCGGTCGCGGACGAACACTTGTTTAAAATCGCAAAAAGTAGCAAAAGTGATAAAGTGCGCGATAAAGAAAGGTGTTCTGTGTGTGGTTACTATAACCACAGATCGTCCGAGTGCCGTTATGCCAAATTTACTTGCAAGAAGTGTAAAAAGGTCGGCCACTTGCGGAGAATGTGCAACAATAAAGTTAATTGTGTCAACACCGTGAGCAGTGACGTAAGCGATGACGATGACGGTGAGTTATTTAACATACGTTCTGTGAGAGGGGAGCCCTTGGTAGAAATGATTTCAATTAAAGGTTTAAAATTTAAATTTGAGGTAGACAGTGGTTCGGCTGTAACGGTCATTCCGGAGCTAATGTATAGGAAACATTTTAATGACGTGCCATTGTCACTTACAAATAAAAAACTGGTAACCTACACGGGAAATAAAATTGTATGTGTTGGTACAGTTACCCTATTGGTTTTATACGCGGGTGTAGAACGCCCCATCATCGTATATGTGGTTAAGGACGGAGGGCCGCCTTTGTTAGGAAGAGATTTCATTTCGCAATTTAACCTACAGTTGCTTCCCGTTAACAACTTAGACTTATTAACAACGTCTAATTTGGAAAAACGTTACCAGCAGCTATTTTCGGACAAGCTGGGGACGTTTAATAAGTATAAAATTAAATTGCCGTTAAAGGATAATGCTAAACCGGTTTTTATTAAAGCGCGTCCCCCGCATATCACCCGGCAAGCAACGGGCAAGCAGAGTCCTATGTAAAAATTGTTAAGAAAGGCATAAAATCAAATTTATTACTTAACAACAAGGGAAATAATTGTAAATTAAATTTGTTAAAGTACTTAATGGATTATAGAAATTCTATTCATTCTGCCACGGGTTCTTCGCCAGCTGAAATGGTATTTGGCCGAAAACTAAAGTCGCGTTTAGATCTAATTAACCTTACATCGTCATCGATTACGTCACCAACGGCTTCTAATACTTTTGTAAACAATCAGTGTTCGCAAACGAATAAGGCCAAAGGAAAACGGGTACGATGTAATTTTAAAATTGGCGATATAGTTTTATATAAAAAAATTTCAAACAAAAGTCTATATGTTTGGAACAAAGGTATTATAAGAAAAAAAATAGGTAAAGTGATATATTTAATTAAAGACATTGTTACATCACAGACAATTAAGAAACACAAAAATCAGATAATGTTATACAAGGGGACAGATGGCCATATGGACAGTAATACTACGGGCATAAATGCAGGTGATATTATACACTCATTACGGCCGCCGCCGCCGTCACCGTTGCTGCCACCGCCGCGGCAGACGCCGACGCCGCTGACGCCGCTGACACCGCTGCCGCAGACGCCGACGCCGCTGACACCGGTGACACCGCCGACGCTACCTACGACGCTGGCACCTACGCGAACGCCTCCGCAGATGCCGCCTTTAACCTCACCGACACCAACTCGACATACAGTGGGAAATGGTTCCCGGGGAGAAGAGGCGTGGGAGATTACGCCAGGAGCTGCCATACAGCCAGCAATCCTGTCTGAGGGTGAAGATGAATATCACGAAGCGGTAACAAATATTGTGCCAGACTGTAGAAATGACACATCTGTCCGCCGAACTCGTCCCCGAGTAGATTATAGGAAATTCTTTTAGACTATTTGTCAAATAGGGGTAGGAACTGTTATGTATGTACGTGTACCACGGTGCGTGGCTGTGACCACCACCCCTTTTATCTGTGGCAATACATCAGTGTGCTATTAACCGCCGGTTGTTTCACTCGCCTCCTCCTCCCGTACAGAACATATATCAAGAGTATTAAGTTGAAGTTTCCATTAGATTTTTGTAAAATAGCAAAGAAGAATTCTTTATATTTATATCGTAAGGTTCACAATTTCACGCACAAATTTTTCATGTATATATTAGTTTAAAACTTGTACCCGTTTCTCTGGAATCGCCATCGCAAAAAACGTCAAGTTAGCAGCCCATTTAGAGACCGTAATATCTCGGCTTGTATTGAAGTACTATTATTGAAATTTTGCGTATACGATTCACTATTTATGCACAGTTTTTTGACATATAAATCACATTGATATGAACTGTATTGCTAATGGGGTGTAACAGGGTTCTATCTTAGACCAATCGGAGCCCAAGTCAACCTCTCCTGCTCGTGGTGCATCCTTCCGAATAACGAACGAGGCTCTGGCGACCGATGATGGCGGGATAACCATCACAGCCCATGCGTAGCTTAATAAGTGCACAGACTGGTGTCGGGCAGCAGCGACACCGGTGCGATAAGCTACGCACTGCGATTCCCAACCCGCATGCCCAGCGTGGCAATTGTGGGCAAACCCTCCATGGCGACACAAAAAAGACCACGGCTCCCAGTTCCCGGCCGCCCTGCTATTCCTGATCACGGCGGCGGTCACGGTAACGGCAGGATAGGGGGTGCGAAAAATCCCCGGGTTACAAAAGGCCGCCATAAACAACTGACCCTGGCGACGTATAACGGACGCACGCTACGGCTAGACGAGCACCTGGCGCAACTCGAAGAGGAACTCGGGAGGATTAGGTGGCATATCCTTGGGTTATGTGAAGTCCGAAGAGAGGGGGAGGACACTGTAACCCTTACATCGGGTCACCTCATGTACTTCCGAGAGGGAGACCAGCTATCCCAAGGTGGCGTAGGATTCCTGGTAAATAAAGCCCTCTGTGACAACGTTGTGGAAGTGTCGAGTGTGTCAAGCAGGGTTGCGTACCTCGTAATTAAACTAACCGAGAGGTATTGCCTCAAGGTTGTGCAGGTTTACGCACCGACCTCAACACACTCGGACGAAGAAGTGGAAGATATGTTTGGAGACATGTCCAAGGCCTTACACTTCACCACCAAGGCCCACTATAATGTTGTCATGGAGGACTTCAACGCTAAAGTGGGAGTACAGAATCGCGACGAATCGGTAGTAGGATCTTATGGTTTTGGCAGCAGGAATCATAGGGGCAGATGCTTGTCAACTTCCTCGAGCGGGAGGGACTCTTCTTGATGAATTCGTTCTTCAAGAAACAACCCCAACGGAAGTGGACATGGCGGAGCCCCGATACTATGACAAAAAATGAGATCGACTTCATCATGGCTGATAAGAAGCACATATTCAGAGACGTCTCAGTGATCAATAGGTTCAATACCGGCAGTGACCACCGACTTGTACGAGGCTCTCTGAATATTAACTTTAAGCTTGAACGCGTTCGCCTAATGAAGTCCAGGCTCCGTCCTAATCTACTCCAAACCATCATGGGATCTGAAACGTTCCAGTCAAACCTCGAGAACCGATTCGCTGCCGTGGAAACCAGAAATGCTGTTGACGTTGACCAGGCTCTCAAAAACGTGTCTGAAATCCTCAGGGAGGAAGGTTTGAGATTTTGCGAAGTTCAGCGTAAAGGCAGGAAGTCAAAGTTTTCGGGAGAAACGCTCAGGTAAAGGCAGGAAGTCAAAGTTTTCGGAAGAAACGCTCAGGTAAAGGCAGGAAGTCAAAGTTTTCGGAAGAAACGCTCAGGCTTATGAAGAGACGGCGCGAAGACCCACCTGTCACTTCGTCCGACCAACGGGCCCTCAACAAGAAGATTGGCAAAATGGAGCGATATGACCTCCGATGCTCCAATACACGCTCGATTAAACGAGTAATTGAGCAGAATCGGGGGTCTAAAGTGTTTGTCCAGTCTCTTGGTAGAAGCCACCTGACGAAGTTGACTACGGCCAGCGGAGCAGTCGTTGCTTCGAAGCCAGACGTCCTTTCGGAAATAGAAAACTTCTATAGCCAGCTATACGCCTCACATGCATCTCAACCTGATCCCGAAAATGAGGAAATCAGAGCCACGTTGACCCGCCACTTTACCGAAGACTTGCCAGAAATCAGCCTAGGCGAAGTTGAGTTGGCTCTTGGACAGCTTAAAAACGGAAAAGCCCCAGGTGAAGACGGTGTTACATTTGAGCTCCTGAAAGCAGGCGGTAAACCTGTGTTAAAGGAGCTCCAATACATCTTTAACACCGTTCTCTTTGATGGGAGAACTCCGGAGGCGTGGAGTAGGAGTGTCGTCGTGTTATTCTTCAAAAAAGGAGACAAAACACTTCTGAAGAACTACCGACCCATTTCGCTCCTGAGCCACGTCTACAAGCTGTTTTCAAGAGTCATCATAAACGGCCTTGCGCGAAGACTCGACGAATTTCAGCCTCCGGAGCAGGCTGGGTTTCGAGGAGGATACGGCACCATAGACCACATTTTGACAGTGCGGCAGATTATACAGAAGGCCGAAGAGTATAATCGGCCCCTGTGCCTTGCATTTGTGGACTATGAGAAGGCATTTGATTCTATCGAGACCTGGGCTGTTCTTAAATCCCTGCAACGATGCCAAGTCGATTGGCGATATATCCAAGTGTTGAGGTGTCTCTACAATGCTGCCACCATGGCCGTCCAAGTACAGAACCAGCAGACAAAACATATCCACTTACATCGAGGTGTGAGACAGGGGGATGTGATATCCCTAAAACTATTCACAAATGCCTTAGAGGATATGTTTAAAACGCTGGACTGGAAAGGACGTGGCATCAACATCAACGGCGAATACATCTCACACTTGCGATTTGCAGACGACATCGTCATCATGGCCGAAACGTTGCAGGAGCTACAACACATGCTGAGCGGCCTGGCTGATTCTTCTCGAAGCATCGGTCTGCGGATGAACTTGGACAAACCAAGGTTATGTTCAACGAACGTGTCGTCCCGGAACCGATTGCAATACAAGGCAGTGCTCTCGAAGTTGTTAAAGAATACGTCTATCTCGGGCAAATTTTACAGATGGGTAGAAACAACTTCGAGAAAGAGGCCATCAGAAGGATACAGCTGGGCTGGGCTGCATATGGAAAACTACGTCGGGTCTTTATGTCGCCAATTCCGCAATGTCTAAAGACGAAAGTCTTCAATCAGTGCGTCCTACCCGTCATGACATACGGAGCCGAAACGTGGACACTGACGGTAGGGCTGGTTCACAAGTTTAAAGTCGCTCAGCGGGCTATGGTAAGGGCTATGCTCGGTGTTTCTCTGAGGGATCGGATTCGAAACGAGGTGATCCGGCAGAGAACCAAGGTAATCGACATAGCCCACCGGATTAGCAAGCTGAAGTGGCAGTGGGCCGGCCATATCAGTCGCAGAACCGATGACCGTTGGTGTAGACGAGTTCTGGAGTGGAGACCGCGTATCGGCAAGCGTAGCGTAGGACGCCCTCAGACAAGGTGGAGCGACGATCTTCGCAAGGTGGCTGGCAAGAGCTGGATGAGAGTGGCCGCGGATCGTGCTCAGTGGCGTATTCTTGGAGAGGCCTATGTCCAGCAGTGGACGAGTATAGGCTGATGATGATGATGATGATGTATTGCTAAAGGTTCCTGCTAGCTTGACGTCAAGTTAGCAGCCTCACCAAGATACTCAAATACCTTTTGAACCATAGTATCACTATTTATATGCTATACCTACGTCACTATTTATCACAAAGTATACACAATTTTGGACGTAGTCAAAACCAACTAATTCCGTAGTGAGGCTTCTAACTTGACGCTCACCGACCGGGAACTTCCTCGACTGTACCTACTTCATCAAAGCAAACAAATGATCTTTTATGCACAAACATTTGTCAACTTCTAGTAAAGTCATAGAATACATAATAGTACAAGGTAAAGTTTTAATGATGGTGTGGTTATACTAGTCTACAGTGACTTTTGTTGCCGACAGTAGGCAGAGTGCCAAGTTTTCAATACTATTTAGTTAAATAACTTGTCATTGTCACTAAGCGCGGGATTCGACCATAAGGTCTTATACCTAGATTAAACGCCGAATTTATATTGACTAATCTCGGAGTGAGTCTTATTCCAGTTTGGTCGAATCCACACTAAGTGGCCCTGCTTCGGTTCCTTATAAGTTGTAGTCAACTATAACTACAATGATCGAAAACTGAAGGAAACGCTCAAGAGTGCAGACTGTGAATTTTGTTTACCATTAGATCACTTGACGAAAAATACAGTCTAGTTTGTGCATAATATTTCCAGGGGGATTTGAGAAATCCGGAGCCATTGCGCAGCATTTAATAGACCACTACATACCATTCCTGCCATTAGAGCAACATCACGTGGAAATGTGCGCTCTAGCTGAATTCCGTGCACACGGCATTTACCATCCCAGTGAAGAAATGATGGCGTAAGTGTATTCTCGTGTCATAATTTGTTTTTAACTGAGATTTCAGAATCTTGGTGTCTATTTATCTATCTATCTGAAATCAACAGTGATTTTAAAATTAACATGTTTCATTCTATGATTTTTTTAACATGGTTTATAAAAATTGTTGAGACACGTTGACTCGGGGGCGCGGTGGCAGGCGCGGTTACAAAATATCAAACATATGACGTTACATCCAAGTGTTCACGTACGAAACGCACGTGCGGTGTAAGTAGCGGGCAAACTAGCGATGCCGCGCGCGGTGCGCTCGCGGCAGTATCAACCGCTTGAGACGTTTGTGTGTGTTCACGTCGAACAAGCGTCGGAGCGCGCGATTCACTCGCGACATCAGGTAAAAATACGTCACAAACGCGCAAACGCCTGGCGGCTAGCGTTAAAACGAGCTCGCTACGTCCACCGCGCCAGCACCCGCCGCCGCGCCCGCGCGTTCCAACGTGAACAATGCAATTGCCTCGCTGCGATCGTGAGGTCGTCAGGCGTATGTCACGTCACAAAGAGCCCTTTGACGACCTCCGTGGTCGAGTGATAAGCACGCTGGGTCTGGCGTCGCGCCATCTCTGAGGTCCCGGGTTCAATTCCCGGTCGGGACGTTTTAGAGAAAAACTGTTTTTCTAAATTGATTTAGGTCAGAGTGTTTTTCTATGTTTATGTATATTTATCCGTTATCTTACCATATTAACGAGTTTCAAAAAAATTCTTATCTAAGTCTAAATAATTGAGGTGAGCGTAAACAAATAAAAAAATAAAAATAAGAAAATGTAAGACAAGGCCGTGACGACAAGCATTTACTTAATTATAAGTTTAAAAATAAATGTAATGTTTTGTTTACAGTGATGCTATGTCGGTGATTACTTACGGACCAACAGAAGATCAACCAATTTTTGCTAACAACGGTTGCAAACGATTTACGAGACGTATTCCATATGTAATAAAGAAATATGCACAAGACACTAATAAAAATAGTGAACTTTGAACCTTTTAATTTGTTTAGTGCACACACGGGTTGTTATAATTCTTGAAAATACAAAAAAAATGTATATAATAAATTGTTTGGGATTGAATTAACAACAGGCGACGTCGATATGTTTGTCATGTAAATAAGAGTCAATATTTAAAATCATGTAAGTATGCTAATATGATTTTAGATTCATAGGAACTTAATTGGTCTCCTTACAGAGAATATGTGAATTACAATAGTAATTAATTGTATTATCTTAGTTACATGCAGCTTCTGGTATTCTGAGCCAAGCTCTACCGTAAGGTTTTCATTGTGGTTGCAAAATTTGTAAACACTATCCACTTACTTGTAAGCCAAACTGAGCCTTATTTAATGTATAAAACGTCGTAATTCTTCCAGCAGTTACAGGGGCCTTACAATTATGTTGTCTAATCAGTTTTATCCATATTTATGATAGTCTTTAATTCTGGCATGCTGTTTTTATTTTTTTGTATGTGGCAACTTAATTAACCATCGCTTGATAGTTAATTAAGTTGCCACATGCCCACAACGGTAATACTAACCAGGGATTAAACATGTTTTTTTTCATGTCGGCTTTAAGCCCAGCATTTTTTGTTAAGATGATTCGATATTAAGTTGTACCTGAATATCTTTCCTCTAAGGAATTTTGAAGTACCGTAAAACGTGGATACTTGGGACATTTTGACAGTTTGACAGGTCCTGTAGCTATGAATATTGAGAAAACCTCTATATTAATTGAGGGTACCTGTAAGTCGCGTTTCCGTTGACAGATAGTTTTTACTCATCCATTGAAATATACAATGGTTGATTTTTAATTATTTTTTTGTTGCTGTTCTAAGTTAGATGTGGATCTGTGAATTCTTGGGCCACGCTCTAAATTCGGTACTAGCAATAAGATATCACGCGTTAAAGACATTTGGAGACTTAGGACATAGAAAACAAAAAATAAAGAGGGTTGGTAAACTCAGAATGATTTTCTGATCACAAAAAACGCCACAGTTGAAAAAAACTCTATTTGTATTAAACGTTCTAAAAGGGCCAAAAGGGTATTAAATACCTATAGTATAATGGTCCTACTTTGCTCCAATATTTGCTCCAAATCAAAGTCAAAGTCAAATTATTTATTCAATGTAAACCTTTACAGGCACTTATTGACGTCAATACTAATAATAATAATAAAAACAGTTAACTAACTTATAGTTAAGACTTAACAACTAATCTAACGAGCTATTATAGTTTGTGCCAGACAAATGCGCATTGCTACCCAAATGAAAGGAATTATGAATACGTATTGATAGATAGATAGATAAACACTTTATTGCACATACTCAAGAAACGGTTACACATGACACATGACAGTCTTAAAACTGGTATGGGCAAAGGCGTCTTATCGCTAAGAGCGATCTCTTCCAGACAACCTTTGGTTTATGGACATAATATGAAGGAGATAAGAAAAGTGCACAAGATCCAATGACATATTACGAAATAACATAAGAGATACATACATATTATACCTAGACCCAAGATATACTAAATATACATCAAATAAACTATTACATGTTACTCGTAGATGACAAAACTAAAAGATGTTTGTGTAGCCTGGATTTAAAATTGGACAATGAATTGGAGTGACGGATTTCAGAAGGTAAGCTTTGGATAGTAAAAGAATACTTAAAGTATCCGGACCGAGTGAAAGGAGTCTTTAGCACATAATCTGATTTTGACCTTAGACCACGATTGTGATATCCTCACCGAGAAACCGGAAACAGTCTTTGAGGTAAGAAGGAGTACGAGGATCATACAGCACGTTGTAGACAAGAATAAGAACATGTTCTTCACGATGCAACCTAATCGGTAACCATTCAAGCTTACGCCTGAATTCAGACACATGGTCGAACTTACACAAACCGTAGATGAACCTGATGCAGAGGTTTTGTAGGCGTTGTAACTTATTAAGCAAATCCTCATTCAAGTCAACGAGGCAAACATCAGCATAGTCCAAGATCGGAAGAAGGAGAGATTGCGCAAGCTCGACCTTGGTCTTTACAGGAAGCAAGTTTTTCCACCTCCGAAGCGAGCCAGAGGCAGCGAACACCTTTCGACTCATCTCAGACACTTGAGGAGACCAGGAAACTGTGCAGTCGATGAGGACACCTAGGGACTTGACAGTGCGGCAGTAGTTCAATGAGACGCCGTTGAACGCCAGCGCAGGGATAGATATATTGTCCAATTTAGCAATTTGTTTAGTGCCCCCCAAGATGATGGCTTGTGACTTGTCGGGGTTGACCGTTAAGCCATGGGTTCGGCTCCACTCATATATAGTCACAAGGTCAGCGTTATGACTGGCGATCATACACTCAATATCATCAATGGAGGATAGAGAATAGATTTGCAGGTCGTCAGCATACAAGTGGAATTGACAGGAAAGGAGTGGAGTAAGAAAGTTGATAAATATCGAAAAAAGGAAAGGAGAAAGGACATCGCCCTGTGGTACACCGGCAGTGACATCGCTAGCACATGACAGTTTGTCATTGGCACGAACACTCTGCCGCCGCCCGAAAAGATACTCACAAAACCATTCCAGTACCGAATCTGATACTAGGAGAGACTTAAGCATTGCTAGGAGAATATCGAAGTCAACTGTGTTAAAGGCATTAGAAAAATCTTAAAGAACAAGCGCTGTCACGCGTTGATTCGACATTCCCAGACGTATGTCATCGGATACTTTAATGTACGTATCGTACTGTGTCCCGGATTGAAAAGGACAGAGAAATTTATTTGTATTAACAAATGCACTGACTTGGTGGAGGACAAGACGCTCTAGGATTTTGGAGAGGAAGAAAATAATGGATATGGGTCTAAAATGAGTAGTAATGAGTAGTAGTAGGTAAGGAAGTTTTCGAGGTTTTGGGGATGGGTATTATGACTACGGCTTGGCGCCAGCAGGCAGGGAAACTGCCGGTACTGAGCGAGAAGCTGAAAACGTGATGAAGAATCGAATCAAGAACTTCAAAACCTAGAAGATTCATCCTCCGGCCAATCCCATCCATGCCTTCAGCATTAGATTTGACTTCGCGCTCAGAGACCTGGCGAAAGGAAAATGCAGGATGCTGTTGGTTAGGAAGGGAAGACAGTGCTCGAAGTGTATTTTGTTTCAAATTGTATGGGATGGAGGAAGGAGCTGAAAAATTACGGTTTAAGGAAGCAAGGTTAAGGTTATTAGGAACAGAAGTCTTTGATTTACCGATACCGAGAGAATTTAAGAATGACCATACTTTAGCAGGATCACCATTTGCAACAGAAGAATGTATGTGACGACGCTGCGCATCCCTACACAATCTACTACACCGATATCGCAGTTCTCTATATCTACCCCGATTTACGTCCGACAGATTCTTCTTGAACCGTGCCTTAGCAGCATTGCACCTGGACATAATGAGCTTTATGTCATTAGTAAGCCAGGGAGCGGGGAGATATTTGAGCCGGACAGGACGAAGTGGAGCATGAATATCATATAGTTGGATCTGATTGTAGTTGAAAATTTCCATCTTTAAGTCGATAGTCGGGGCATCAAACACCGCATCCCAGTCAATACTGCTAATATCAGGTATAAAGCGGTTAATTTCGACATTATTGAAATTGCGCTGCATGATCACTCGTGGTTTAGGTTTAGGAGTATTTAGAACAACGGATCTTATAGGATAGAAAAATAAGGTCATGGTAGGAAAAGGCTTCAGCAGGAAGTTGACCATGGGAACTCACGTGATTGGTGGAGGAAACAATTGCAAGATCCAACAAGGAGGGCTAGCAGCCAGGAAAGTGGTGAGTCGCAGCTAAGGGGAGTAAGTTAAGACTAGTTGATCCACAATTGAGCTAAGATGGGTCGACCGCGAATCCCGCTTAAGTAAGTAATGGTTTAAGTCGCCCATAATCATAGTGTGGTCAGCTGTTGGTATCAGTGTTTCTAATAAGGACTCAAATTTTGGCAAAGTAATCAATGTGTAAGTTCAGGCTATAGAACACGCCTAAGAGAATCTTTGAGTGTCCCAGAAGGACTTCGATGAAAAGATGCTCAGAAGATTCACAGTAGGCAGATGGAGATTTGTCAATAATGTTAAAAGATAAGTCCCCTTTTAGGAAAATGGCTACTCCGCTGCCACTATTACCAGTCCTGTCATTCATTGCGAAGGAGGTGATATCCGGGAAGAGAGTAGGAAGTGGAAGGGAGACAAGGTTTTAAGAAAGAAAGTATGGCGTGAATATTTCGGTTACTGAAGAAAGTGGTCAACAAATCAGAATAATGCGCTGGGATGCTTTGAGCATTTATCTGTACAACAATTAATTATGAAATATACTCAGATGTAATAATTTAAAGAATAACATGTTGTCTTACATATTTTTAGTTAAATCAACGTAAGGTCAACTTGGGTAAGACCGGCATACTTTATTAATAGTTACAAGTGATTTGCCACTATGTCTCTATTAATAACTCTAGAAAGACGGAGTTTAAAGTAGATGGCAAGGTAGTCATTTGTGAACATTATAAATAGGGTGAATGTCTGGGCATACTAATGTCTTGGCAAATACGGATGGTATTTTGAAAACACATCTTCTAGACGGACTTCTCCGTGACGAGAGGTAAGTCCATCTAGTGAAAGTATTCAACGTTGTGCTTACAAAAATGGACTAATAACCAGTCAATGATATGCACATGTGCGTAGTAATGATGGATAGTTAATTGGACAATATATTTTAATAAAAAATATCCCTATTTTAAATGAATCCCTGTTTATTAGTTACTATGACTTTGTAATTCAGAGGCAAAGGTTTTATAAGCTAAGCAAAATCTGTGCTCGTTGTATAATAAATGGCAATAAAGTCGCATAACATGCTAAGTTTTTGTCGGACTAATAGCCTAGGTAAAAATAACATTTTTGTGAGAAGAAACTTATTTTATATTATTTTTTTACATATTTATTGAGGTCAATCTAATAAGAACGAATTACTAACAGCTTAAAATACAAGGACATGTTTATTTAATAACATTTTGTAACAAAATAAAGAGCTTATCAATATTATGGAGCTAAGTATTTAAACATTTCGTGAGAATTAACATTTTAATAATAAATAAATAAATAAATAAATAAATTAATAATATTTTCTTTACATACATAACTTTTTAAATGTAACTCAATCTTTAGTTTCAGCCTCTTTGGTATTTGAGATCAATGTAATAAGAAACTAATAAGTAAGATAACATAAAAATACAAGGGTATGTTAACTATAAACATTTCATGTGTAACAAAATAAAGAGCCTATAAATATTAAGAGTTATTTAAACATTCTATGCTATTTCACTTACATATTTTAATAATAATTATCAATTAAATATCACTCAAAAGTGTTTGCCACTTTAGTATTTATAAATGTTATTAGGAACGAATTCTTCTTCAAGATATCGCAGTTCTGATATATCTTCCACGTGAGGATATGAAAATACCCTTCTATCGTCGCGTCTATTCGCTTTGCGCAGATATTGCACCATAGGGTTTTGATCGCTATTTATTTCGATAACAACACTTACGTAATGCTATAAGATTTACTTAGTGGCAAATTGTACCAGTAACCAGTTACCAACTCTGGGAACTTTGCTTCCTGTATTTAATATTGAGTGTATAGAAACGTAATCTGTAAAATTTTCTTTATCAATTTCGTCGGTTTCGTTGTCTGTAGCCAACATGTATTGACAAAAGTCTCGAATGTCGTCGTAGTCACTATCATCATTAAACTCAGGTAGACACTCGTCACTTTCGCTAGTTGATTCTGAGACTTTCCATTTTGCTTTCATCCGTTTTACCTTGTTTTTACAATTTCTTGCATTTTTCTTCTTTACTTTCTGTTCTTTCATCAATGGCTTTTCTTTTTTAATATTTTTAACCGCTTCTTCCATTTTTCTATGGAGTACGTCATCATGGGTTATTACTTCCGCTCCTTCTGCAATTTTCCGTCTTTTTAGTTTAATAGCATTTCCGGTTTTGACTTTCGATAAAAGCAGTTCATCAAATGTAAAATTAACTTTTACTTTCACATTATCTATAATATGAATTTTATCATTATTTTTTTAACCATCATCAACTGGTTATTGGAAAATGATGTTGAAGGTCCTGTAATAACGTCTTCTTTGTTTAGTAACAAAAGATTGCATGCATGGTTATTAAAAGAAGGTATATAATGCTCTGCTACAATTTCTTCATTTTTGTTTTTTTGTCATTAACAAAGGTTTGCTTGTCGACGTGGTGTGTGGTGATTGTGATTGAAGGTGAGGACATGGTTTGGCTGTGATTGGTTTGTGTGCGGTTTGTTTTCGGGTCTGTGATCGTGATGATAGTCTATCATGATAGCTCTGTAGTCGTGGATGGTGAAGTGGTACATGGGAAAAGTCTATCTTATGGTCAAATATATGAGAATGTTCTGCGTTACAATCTTGAGGCTTATAGAAAGCAAGCTGTCTGGTTGCTTTTTAGGTACTTTATTAGCTTCTTCGATATTATGTATCATTTGCTTATCAGTAATGTTATAGTCATCGAGTATTAATGCCGTATTAGTAATTTGAGCATTCCATTTATTGAGTTTTAGAGCATCAAATTGTTCTTCTCCCACTTCTTCACGACATGATGGATAAATTCCTATTTTTCGGAACCGATTTATTATAACCTGAGGGTCTATATTTCACCAAACCACACTGATGAGCCGAGCAAACTCCTTCTTGGGTATTGTACTGCCTACATTTAAGCGCTGCCACTTCACAAGAAGAGGATCCCACTTAACTTTGAATGATTTCATTACTGCTACATCCAAAGGCTGTAAGACGTGGCTGGAATGCAGAGGTAATTTAATAATTGTAATATTTTCTTTTCGTGCTTTTTCGATAATATTTAATAATACGTGCGTTGAGTAACCATCATAAATTAGTAATATTGGACGTCTACTGCCAACAATCGCCAAGAATGTTTTTTTTTTTTAATTTAGAAGACCGTGGTCTCCATCCACCCGTTAGTGGTTGCGGCATAGGGTATCCGTCAGGCGACGTCCATTCATCCCATACGTTTTTGCCCTTAAAAATAATTAGCGGTGGTGTCTTTTCTCCAATGGCATTAGCACCCAGTAGTACTGTGGTGTTATCTTTCCCTGGTGAAGAAATTACTCTTGTCGCAGCGTGACCCTTGACGCCGACAACTTAGGTCTTGGATGTATCCTTAGAAAAGCTGGATTCGTCCAAATTCCATATACTTGATGGCTTGTTTCGAAAATTTAACTTGTCGATTGTCTTTTCGAGGAGATCGTAATACGGGTAAACAATAAAAAAGTGGATCGCTTTCTCTCTTGCGTGTTTACACTTTAGGGTTTCTTAAGAGGGCACCGCGCGGAGCCCCGCGATCGCAAAAACTGACATAAGTCTCATAATGAACTTCAAAGCAAAATCAATCATATTAATAAGTATTTAAAATTAGAACAATTCTGCTGTGAAGTTTCAGACCTAGTAATTTGATTAGAGCAATGTTTTTATTCTGCGAAATGTACAAAACCATCACGCGCTTGTGTTAAAAATTAAAATTTACTTTTTTAAGATGGGGGCGACCTGCGGAATATCAATACAAATATTTTCATGTAAGAATTATTGTTTCTTGCGTAAAATTAAGAAAGTTGTCGAAGAAAAATGTTTTTAGGAGTCATTACATTTATGTATTATTTGTTATTGTTTAAACAATTTGTTTCAAATTTCAACAAGGCCACGACCTTGTGCAATAATCAGGCTAAGTTACGTAAGTTCTTTTAATGTATTTAACTAATTCAGCGCATAGTACAAGTTATTTAAAAATACGTAAATTTTCACAATTTCGTGCAGGATCCCCTTAACAGACAAATTCTGTCTATTCTTAAAACCGTAAAACCAAGCATCTCCAGGCACATCTTCTTCTTCTTCTTCTTATCGAGTGGCTTACAAGGTCAATCGACCTTGCACAACCTAGTGTCAGAGTTTCTAAGTAAACCGCCTCACGGCCTCTGACGTGGTTTATATAACGGCCACCAGATGGCGACCGGGACCCACAGTTTTTCGTGCCTTCCGAAGCACGGAATCATCTTTCTTTTCGGATAATCAGGTGATTCAAGCCTGCAATATCCTGACCAAACTCGAAACAACTAAACAAAGTATGCTTCCCGCGGGGTTCGAACCCGCGACCTCCGGGTCATAAGACAAACGCCTTAACCACTGGACCACGGAGGCAGTTTTGAAAGGTGTTAATAGGCCGTTCAGCCCGTACATAATCTCCTACCATCTCTAAAATCTCTTCTTTGCTCAAGCCAAATCCGTTTTTTTTCATTAAATGTAGGCACGAGGCTAGCTTTTCTTCAACGTCCAAAGATAATGCGGTACTTCTTCCAAGTGTTTTCGATTTCATTCTTTTGTTATTTACGTGGTCCATCAATGTCATGCGTGGTATATACTAAAGTTTAAACCACGGAAAAGAGACACTATGAATGTAGGATTAGGTACATGAAAAAAGTTAAACTGAACTTGACCACACCAGCTCCCTTACTCTTGAAACCGACCGCTATCGGATCGGATTGGTATTGTGCAATTTCGTACTTTTAAGTTACCACATCAGCGCTAATATGGATTCATATTGGGTGAACTAAATGGCATTGAGTTTTGTATTTTTCTCACTCGATATACGCGCAATATGCATCCATATTAGCTCTGGTGTCGTAACTTAGGAGTACGAAACTTCACAATACCAATCTTGATCGATCGGGATCAGTTTCAAGAGTAAGGGGGCTGGTGTACTTGTGGGAAACAGAAGTTTACAGGTACTAATTACCTGCTACTTGGAGCGTCGGTTTATTTATTTTTCACGTCCAAAAAAAGCAAATTTAATATTGTTTTCGTTCGACGTGTGCAAACTTGCGCGATTTGCGTTGCGACAATGACCATAGACTAGCTTAGGGTTGCCGCATCATTTCTAGAACTACCCACGCTTGTCCCAAGTGTCCACGTTTTACGGTATTAAAACAGTATTTATTGTAAATAAATATTAATAACACAGACCTGTTTTATTATAATATTAAAAATGTAAATAGGCATTAATTTGAGGTAAGTACTTAGTAAGCAGTTTATTTTGTTAACCCTTGTGTCTGCTATCTTAAAAGTTCTTTACAAATCTGACTTTATTTTTTTCGTACCCTATCCAATTTTTAAACATATACCTACCTAAATACTTACATACATATTATATAAACATGACTTTATCCCCGAAAGGTTAGTCGACTGGGCAATGATGACCCATAAAAGCAGTCGTCTATGCTATCGTCCACTTTTCACTAAATAGCGACTGCACACGTGCTCAGCGGAGTGAGTCCATCGCTCTATGCTGTTGGATGTACCTATGTGCATTCTTTAGTCGCCTTTTAAGACACCCAAAAGGGAAGAGAAGGGGTGGTAGTATTCTTTTAATGAGCCGCTACGCGACACTGCTATATTACCTACTTACGGCATCTACCTAATTATAAATTTAAAGTAATTTAAATTGTATAGATTTTTAAAATGTAAATATCTACTTGATGTAGTTTGATGGAGACTGGTGGAAACCTGCCAATGATAGAGATGCGTGGAAGGTGCTTCACTCGCTGACTACTTGAGTTCGAAATAATGTGACTGCCGCGACCGCACGCTTGCCAAACCTCGGCAAGCCGTCACAAATACAAACGTGTGGATGGAGCGTTTGGCTTGGTTTGCAAGACAATCACAAATCCAAGCCTCGTCCGCACGCTTGCCACTTGCCGCAAACTCCAAACCTCGACAAACGTTTGGATTGATTTGGGAAAACAAACGTCGCCATCCACACGCTTGCGAGTGCGTTAGTTGGTTCTGAAGAGGCAAGCATGACGGACATGGATGTTGTTGTGTCGGCCATGACATTTGGCGTTACTTACTTATTTTTATTACAAATATGTTGGTGGCATGATATGGCAAAAAAGATGGTGGATGTTAAAAAATCATAAAAACCGTACTAAGTACATTGAGCTATATTACTACGTATAGAGAAGACACCGCTCACCACTAATGTGTTCCGTTCAAGTGCGGCCTGCCGGCCGCACTTGAGCTGCAAACGCCTCAGTGATTGCGCGTGATTCAAGCGATTGTGGAACTTGCGGCTGCACCTTAGTTGCGCACAAACTTGCTTCGCGGTGTCTTCTCTAGTATATTGTACCTCAATGACTAAGTAATTATTTTAGAATAGGAAGGTACTTATATATTTTATCTAACAATTGATTAGATTATCAAAATAATACTACCAACCCCTTTCTTCCCTTGGGTGTCGTAATAGGCGACTAACGGACTAAAGACCGCTCATACATCTAACGATCGCTCGGTTAAGGACAGATTCTGTTTGGGACAGATTAGGTTTACGTCAGATTCTGTTTAGGACAGATTTGTTTTAAGACAGGAATACAATTGAGTACAAAAGCGGCGATGGGCTCATAAAAATAATACTACCAACCACTCTTTTCTCTTCAGTGCCGTAAAAGGCGACTAACGGACTAAATACTGCACATACAAAACAGCATAGAGCGGCGATGGGCTCATACAAATAATACAACTAACCCCTCTTTTCTTCGGTGTCATAAAATGCAACTAACGGACTAAAGACTGCACATACATCCAACAGCATAGAGCGGCGATGGACTCATAAAAATAATATTTTATTTTTTATTTTATTTTGTTCAGAACACCAACAGCACATAAACAATATATGGATACATTTATATAAATCTACTTAGCTATTAACAGGTATTCGCAAATGGAAAATAAGATGTACTTACATGGACCACATGAGCTCTTTCTACAGAACAGTACTTATATAAAAATATAATAATAGAAATACTAAACAGTAATAAAACTAAAATAATATAAAAACTAAAAAGGAATAAAACATTGTTAAGTGACGGCAGCACTTTCAGAGTGGGATGTAAAAAATTGTGAAGTATAAAACTTAATAATTTTTTTGGGTTTAGTCCGAAACAATTCTAGCTCGCTGCTGCTCTCTGACAGGTCATTAAAAGAAGTACTCGCTCGAATAAAGAAAGAGTTACGGCGATAATTAGTATAAACTCTGGGTATTGCTAGTGGTTGAGTTCGTCTAACCGGTAGTTTGCGTGGTACCCAGATGTTAACTTGCTCCAATAGAGAAGGGCAATCAATAGAACCACTCGCAATTTTTATCAGGCTGATTATGTCAACTACTTGTCGCCTTTTCTGTAAAGGTAAGAAATGATATCTCCTACACCTCGCTTCATAACCATGATCTATTATTTTACATTTAAACTGCAAATATCTTAAAAATCTTTTCTGTATGGATTCAACTCGGGAAATATATATGTTATATTGTGGATTCCAGACCACCGAGGCATACTCAAGGATACTGCGCACATAAGCGCAGAAAAGTACCTTTATCGGTTTTAAAGATTTGAATTTATGTGTTGATCTTATAATGAAACCTAGAGATTTTGAGGCTTTTTTAACTGCGTAATCAATGTGTTTGTCAAATAAGAGTTTTGAATCTTGTATTAGTCCAAGATCTTTTATAGATGTAATGTTAGAAAGTGGCTGATTATCGATGACGTACGGATAATTTATAGGCTTAGGTTTACGAGAAAAAGTCATTGCATGACATTTGGAAACATTTAAATCTAGCTTATTTTGAGTACAGTATTGCACAAAATTATTTAGATCGCATTGTAACTGATCACAGTTGATAGAACTGTTTACAGACATGAAAATTTTAGTGTCATCTGCGTATAATAAAACTTTCGCGTATTTAAAGCACAAGGCAATGTCATTGATGAAAATGACAAAAAGTAATGGCCCCAACAGCGATCCTTGCGGTACACCAGAAGGTATTGGCATCCAAGCAGATGTGAACCCATTTATTGCAACCGCTTGAGATCTATTGCTGATGTACGACAAAAACCACCTGTACAAGTTCCCGTGTATACCAGATTTGTATAGTTTTTCAAGTAGTAGCTGGTGATCAATGCGATCAAATGCCTTGCTGAAATCAGTAAATATACAATCCACCTGCAGTCCTGAGTCCATGTGTGACGAGACGTAATCATTAAATTCCAAAAGATTAGATACCGTTGACCTTTGCTTTAAAAATCCATGTTGTTCCGGAGTAAAAGATGACTTAAGTGCAGCATAAACCTGACTGTAAACAATTTTCTCAAATATTTTGGCAAAGATGCATAATTTAGATATAGGTCTATAATTTTTAATGTTTGAACGGTCACCGCTTTTATGTACAGGTGTTACGAATGCAGACTTCCAGACTGCAGGTACAGTACCCTCAATTATTGATCGTTTAAAAATTATATGAAGGGGAGAGACTAAATTATTTACACACTGCCTTATGAAAAATGGGCTTAGACTGTCTGGCCCGGCACCCTTGTTTAAATTAGTGGCTTTCAGCAAATTTTCGATCTCTTTTGGATTAATAGTTATGTCACTTATGTCAGAATTGTTTTGGCACTGATTGTCAAGGTTAGGCAAACTACCGTCAGCGTTGGGAGCGAGGAAGGTTGACTGAAAGTATTTAGCAAATAAGTTACAAACAGACACTCCAGTATCAGCAACGTGATCATCATATTTCATCACAGAAGGTAACGCGTGTGAGGATCTATTTAGCGATTTAGTATAAGACCAGAACAAGCGAGGGTTGCTTGTAACAGATTTTTCTACCTTATCTATGTATGACTGATAACATTCATTTTCCAACCTTAGGGCCCGGTCTCTAAGAAATGAGTAAGTATCGTAATCATAGTTATTACCATATTTTTTGAATTTTTTAAAATATTTATATTTCTCTTTTAATACCTTTTTTAGGGCGGAATTGTACCAAATGGGAAATGTGTTACCAGAAACAACTTTGTGAGGTATAAATGTATTGCGCAGTTCAGTTAAAATATGGTAAAGTTTATCAACACAATCATCAATAGAACCAGCCAATAAGACGTCATTCCAGGAAATAACCGATAGACTTGAGTTAATTTCCTCATAATTTCCCATTTTGTAGTTAAACAATGATCGCTTATTTAAAGTTAAATAACTGGGTATGTCTAACATTAACTGTATGCAGATTGATCTATGATGAGGATCCTCCGAAACAAGAGGATGGTCACTGGGATGCACACTTATTTGATTATTACAAAATACTAGATCCAATAGCCTGTTGTTGATATTTTGTATGTTATTGTATTGGTCGAGATTACATTCAACAATTGTATCTATAAAACCAAGCTGACCTTCACTGAACACACCCATAGCCTCCAATTGGCCATTATCTAGTAAGTTCCAACTAATATTTGGCATATTAAAATCACCTAAAACCATAAAAAGATCATTAGGAGCAGCGTGATAGTTGTCCCCAAGCTTATTCGTAAAGTTATTCAATTGGATATTGATCGAGTTACCACATCCCTGATTACATAGATATAAAGTGCAAAGATGTAAGGTGGTAAGCCGACCTTTAGTACGAAATGACAGGGTGACCCAAATATCCTCTGCGGACGAGCGCCAGGCCGGCTGGTCGGCGGCGGCGAGCTCCCGGCGCACGGCAACTAGCACGCCGCCGCCGTACCGCTGCCCGGTGGCGCGGTAGTCACGGTCACGCCGGAACACTATATAACGCTCATCAAAAAGTTCACTATTCTCAATGCCATCCAATAACCAAGTCTCCGTTATGGATATTATATCAAAGTTGTTCAATGCTACATTTCTTTTAAATAAGTTGGTTTTCGTGCGCAGACCCCTTGCATTCTGATAAAAAATATTAATATCGTATTTTACGGCAAACAATCACTACACTGGATATGTAATTGGTTTTGGTTTTGGTCTGGAATTCACGACACCTACACACAAAAAGTAAAAAAGTATAACAAAAGCGAGATATAGGAGAATTCATTGAAAAAACTATAGTATAAATAAGGTTAATTAAACGATAAGCGTTATAGCCCGTAGGTATTGATAGCACGTAAGCAAAGTGTAATATTTTGTTTGTGACACAATCATTACGGTGAACTATCAAAAAGAATGTGCAACGGAAAGTCGTCTCTGAGATCATACAATTACGGCAGTCATCAACAAACGAGCATTCACTAATTATTATTATGACCAGCGAAAGCGGGTAGCGAGTTACGTTAAGCAATACAAAAGAGTCAGGGCTTCCCACATAGCGGGCGCAACCACACTCAGAAAAAAATCCTGAGACAAGGCTGCAGTTTTACATTGCGAGCAGATTATTGCGAAATTAACAAAAGATTTTTGTGAATGCAGCAACATACCCTTTGCTGCCCCAGCAACTTTTTTTTTGTGAAACGCAATTATTGTGAATGCAACAATATAATTATTGTGGCATTAACAATTTTTAGGCTTCTTTGATAAAACCGCAAAGGAGTATTTTGCGAAGATCACATTGTTATCAGTTGTCTCGTTGACAATGTAAGCCGCACATTGTTTTTAATGTTGTGGCATTAGCAATTTTCTGGGCTGTGATAATATCACAAAGTCGGTATTCTGCGGTATTCGCATAGTTCAAGTTTGTGTGATTCACAAGGTAAGCCTGAATAAGTTGCAGTCTTAACAACTTTTAAAACTTTGACAATACCACAAAGTCGGTATTCTGCGGGATTCGCATAGTTCAAGTTTGTGTGATTCACAAGGTAAGCCTGAATAAGTTGCAGTTTTAACAACTTTTAAAACTTTGACAATACCACAAAGTCGGTATTCTGCGGGATTCGCATAGTTCAAGTTTGTGTGATTCACAAGGTAAGCCAAACATTGACTGTATAAGTTGTGGTTTTAACAACTTTTAGGACTTTGATAAAATCGCAAGTGTGGTAATCTGCGAGTTTCGCATAGTTCAAGTTTGTGTGATTCACAAGGTAAGCCTGAATAAGTTGCAGTTTTAACAACTTTTAAAACTTTGACAATACCACAAAGTCGGTATTCTGCGGGATTCGCATAGTTCAAGTTTGTGTGATTCACAAGGTAAGCCTGAATAAGTTGCAGTTTTAACAACTTTTAAAACTTTGACAATATCGCATAGTCCGTATTTTGCGGGATTCGCATAGTTCAAGTTTGTGTGATTCACAAGGTAAGCCTGAATAAGTTGCAGTTTTAACAACTTTTAAAACTTTGACAATACCACAAAGTCGGTATTCTGCGGGATTCGCATAGTTCAAGTTTGTGTGATTCACAAGGTAAGCCAAACATTGACTGTATAAGTTGTGGTTTTAACAACTTTTAGGACTTTGATAAAATCGCAAGTGTGGTAATCTGCGAGTTTCGCATAGTTTGAGTTTGTGTGATTCACAAGGTAAGCCTGAATAAGTTGCAGTTTTAACAACTTTTAAAACTTTGACAATACCACAAAATCGGTATTCTGCGGGATTCGCATAGTTCAAGTTTGTGTGATTCACAAGGTAAGCCTGAATAAGTTGCAGTTTTAACAACTTTTAAAACTTTGACAATACCACAAAGTCGGTATTTTGCGGGATTCGCATAGTTCAAGTTTGTGTGATTCACAAGGTAAGCCAAACATTGACTGTATAAGTTGTGGTTTTAACAACTTTTAGGACTTTGATAAAATCGCAAGTGTGGTAATCTGCGAGTTTCGCATAGTTTGAGTTTGTGTGATTCACAAGGTAAGCCTGAATAAGTTGCAGTTTTAACAACTTTTATAACTTTGACAATATCGCAAAGTTGGTATTTTGCGGGATTCGCATAGTTCAAGTGTGAGTGATTCACAAGGTAAGCCTGAATAAGTTGCAGTTTTAACAACTTTTAAAATTTTTACAATACCACAAAGTCGGTATTCTGCGGGATTCGCATAGTTTAAGTTTGTGTGATTCACAAGGTAAGCCAAACATTGACTGTATACGTTGGGGTTTTAACAACTTTTAAGACTTTGATAAAATCGCAAAAGTGGTCATCTGCGGGGTTCGCGTAGTGCCTAAAGATGCAGGACGCCGTGAGAAGAAATATTGTGTTTTAAATATTAAACAGGATTATACCATGAAAACATACAAAAAAGAGACTGAACACAAAACTGATGCTTCATAGCGGAGTTTGATTACTGTTTGTATAAATAAACTACCATTATGGCAATCATAGTGGTATAGGTATAATTTATTAATAATCATAACATTTAATAAAACTCAATAAAAAATATTAAAACAAGATAGATCCTCATTATTTCATTACTTATTCTTACTTTTATGTATCTAGTAAGCAAGACATGTCATTTAAATAATAATAGCTGTTCCTCGCAACTTTATCTTCGTAAAGTAAATAATTAATAAATAAATATATTTCAACAATCACACCAATGAGCTAGCCTCAAACTAAGCCGAAGCTTGTACTATGGCGGCCAGTTAACGGATATCCATACTTAAATACATATAATGTGACTGCTAGAAACTGCAAGAAACTTCAAGGGCTGGTCAGGTCAAGTGTTTTAAACATGACAAAAATGACAAAAAAAGATTGCAGACTAACGTAGATACTTATCGCCCAGCTGACGCGGACGTTTCAACAGACGGGTGGGTCCACGGCCGGCCGCTGCCCGCGCGTTGTAAATAATAGTTCAATTCTTTTATTTTATCTTTCATTATTTATTATTGCTTTAAAATAAATTAGATACTCAAAGACTATCAAATTAAAAATCATAAAATGAATTATTTAATGAAAAATAAAAATGCACGAATTTCTCTTTTCTTATTTTTGTCATGTCTAAAACACTTGACCTGACCAGCCCTTGAAGTTTCTTGCGGTTTCTAGCAGTCACCTTATATTTATAAACATCATATTAAAACTATGTCAACGGCATAAATCGCGACACACATTGCAAGCAAATGCCTACTTACTACTGTTTGACATTTCGTATGGTAAAAAATAATATTAAAATCGATTCAGTAGTTCCCGAGTTTATCGGCTACATGCAAACAAACAAACAAAATCTTTCCTCTTAAAATATTAGTATTTATTTAAATTCATGTATTTTATAAAACAATTGCTTTCAAAAATATTCTTTTTTTTCTTATTTTGGGGTAAAATTCATATGGCAGGCAACACTAGCCCGCCAGCGCATGACTATGTATCTGTCTTTGTCTTATTTTAGTGACAGCATGGTTCTTGCGACTTGTGTAGATGAGACAGTTATATGTTTACATTGAAATGTTTATTGGTTTCAAAGCTACGTCGTCGCGGTTAAATAGTGGTTACATTTTTTAGGACGCGCGGTAATGAGCAGAGGTGGGCGTTAAAAGCAAAAGCACTTAAAAAAGTATACTTTTAGACAAAAGTACTAGGCATGCTTTTAGGTTTACACTTAATAAGCTTTTCACTTATAAAAGTGTACGTCCCGCCATCTATGAGGTCTCTATATCTATATCAATACTTCCAGTATTTCAGATTTTTTTTAGCAGATCCACGATGATAAATTGCCGAATGTAATAATGAAAGAAAAATATAAAAAAGTCAAAACTTAAATGCTGTTTGCTTTTTAGCTTTTTACTTACAAAAAGCTGGCAACGTTATGTTTAAACGAAAAACGAGAAGCAGACAGACAACTTTACGTTTTTCATTTAAATACGTAGCCAGCTTTTTCTAAGCAAAACAGCAAAAAGCATTTTTAATGGCATGCTTTTTGAAAATCGTACAATGCTTATACGTTAAAATAAAATAAGCACTTTTTCCCAACTCTAGTAATGAGGTTTGCTCCTCTATTAGTTTAACTCAATACTAGGCGATAACTCGGGTGGCGGTATTTTTTGGAGATCAAAGAGATTTACTTTTTATTTATTTATTTAGATTTTTTTCTGTCAAATTTTCCCAATTGATAAACCTTATTCCTTTGAAGTAAAATTGAAAATCTATCAAAGAAATTTGACAAATTGGGGTAGCTTGATGTGCTGGCCTCTGTACCTATAATGTACTCTGGAACATCGCCAATTTTACCACGCCACCAATGAATGAGCATTGACGTTGACCGTTCAGGTGTGGCCACTCAATTTGTCGCGAGAATTATTGGAATAATTATCGCGATGTTTATTGCAATCATGGGCATTTGACGTTGACGGTACAGTAGTGTGGCCCGGGCATGAAAATCGTATTCGTACAACAAGAAATCTAAGTAGGTAGATACTACTAATAGGAAGAATCTAGTAGGTAAGGTAGGTATGCTTAAGCCCTAAGGTATATACCTATACCAACCTACTTTAAATTCGAAATTGTTAACAACGCAACTCAAACATGGCGTGATGTAAAAACTTAGATAAAAATACAGATCCATGCTTGTGAAAATGACAACATGGATTCCCGAATATTGAGAAAGACACAGTGTAAAGTTATTCTAACAATGTTTTTATTGATAAAATAACAATATAGCCATTGCGAAGGCAAATATACAAAAAGTAGTTAAAAACGCAAATTTAGGCTTGTAAAAACCACAACGTTTATTTTCGAAAATAAAGAATGTCGCAATGTAAAAAAATTAGCAATGTCTATTATTGTTAAAACGATATTCTAACATTGCGAGGGATCCCTAACATAGATAAAAACGCATTTTAAGCTTGTGAATATTACAACGTTATTTTCTCGATTTTATGGCAACATTGTCATTCTTGTTTGTCATTCGCATTTCCGCAATTTCCGCTGCCATTGCTGCTAGCGTCTTCGGGGGTATCGCATCGTTTAAAGTAATTACACCTCGTAAAACGCATAAATGGATCAGCAAGACACGCTGGCAGACTTTTTACTCGACAACAACCTCATCAGCCTGCTGCAACCGCTCACGGGTAAGTTTTTATTCTAGCCAAGTATACCTAGTCCCCGGCACGTAACTTGGCGAAAGTCGTTAGATGCGCAGAAGTAATTTTTTAGGTATCTTTGGTTGTAAAGCCTATGCGCAAACTTGTAGCCATACGTGCCGGCGACTCTATCTAGCTAAAAAGAAAATGTAGGTAAGTTGTACGACGCGACGCTGCGTCTCGTCGCCATGTTTTTTTTGCATGTTTTGCATGGTCGAGTAAAGCCGGGTCCGCTACGCCAGATTTTGAACAGAACATTGTTCGAAAACATAAATTACTCAATGGGCCACATTATTACTCAATGGGCCACGCCCCTTAAACATGTTTTCGAACAATGTTCTGTTCAAAATCTGGCGCAGCGGAGCGATGACGCGACGCGACTTGTTTGAACTTGAAAACGAATCGTTTTGTTCCGTGGTGCTCTTTCCATCTGGCTTTCTATATTGCAGTGTATGCGTTTTTTTATCCAAAACCGCACCCTTTTTCATCCATAAAGTCCGTTGGTACCTACCTGTACTTATCTACTTCGCTGCAGGTCATGGTTTTTTTATGCTTCTAGATCAGGAAGCAGACCTAGACTTTCTTCTGCAGGCAAATGACCACGAATTATCCCTGCTGGTCCCAGGGGTGGTAAATAAAGGAAAGTTGCGATTAGCACTAGCCCGATATAAAGAATTAGTAAGTTACTTTGCTTGCTTACTTATCCTACTACCTACCTTGCAACTTAGTTCATCACATGCATCATGTCATAATGTTATTTTACAGATGCTTCAGGAAAAGCCGGTGCATGTGACTCCTCCATTTAGGGCTGGTCATTTGACATCTGATTCTGACCTATCAACGTGGACTCTTGAAACTTCAGAGGTATGTACAAATACAATTTATTGTTTTATGGTAGTACATATTGGCTGACAATCAATGCACAGCCTTAACCTATAGTCCTAGCAGTATGAAATTTCAAGGGTAACTTCCTTATGTAGTGTACATATGGTAGCATTATGACTAATCAAGTTCTTTCTTTGTTACAGACAAATCTAGTGGACCCAGGTTCTAATTGCTCCCCTGGTCTACCAACCACTGTGGACACTGCTCCGCCTGCTGCTGAGTCATCTTCCACATCCCGAAAGCCTGACACATTTTTGTCACCTGTGATAGTCTCCAATGCCAGTAGTGGATTTAATTCTCCTGGAATAACAGTCATAGACACGGGCTGTGCTGTAAGTTTAAAAATTACTTGATTTATTTATAACAGCCCTCATAGCTTGTTGGTAGTAGCTGTGCTTTCGCCGTTGTAGGTTGTGGGTTCGATCCCCACCGATAACAAACATTTGTATGATGAACTTATAAATGTTTAAAAATATATAAGTATTATATTAGCTATCTGGTTCCTTAATACAAGCTTTTCTTAGTTTGGGGCTAGATAGTGATGTGTGGAATTTCCGTAAATATTTATTTATTGGTTTATCTGTACATAGTAAACAAAGTCTGTCTGTCTGTAGGTATATCCGCCAACTCCTAAACCAGCCAACAGATTTTGGAAGGAACGGAGATTGTGCTGTGGGAATCGGATAGCTGATAGAATAATTGTGTATGCTTTTTTGATTTGTATTTTTAATCAAACATTTTCTCTTGTTTCAGGAGTGGGAAATCGCAGATGGAATAATAACTTCGGTAGATTTTTTTAACACAGGGTCTGCAAGTCTAAAGACCATTTTAGAAAACACGTCAGCGGGAAAACCAATTTTAAGCAGAACATTTTTAACAACAAAAGATCGAAAAATACTCACTGCCATAATTGTGGAGGCGGAGATCCGCAAATTAAAAAAAATATCAGACCCTATCAGAAAAGAAGTGTGGGAAAATTGGACAACTGAAATAATCACACTATTCCCAGGGGAAACGAAAGCAGTCTATTACAGTCCCTTTCGTATACTAGATGGTCGGGTTTTGCAGGCCAGCGGCCTCATTGTTAATCGGCTTATCACAGTTCGGCGAAGACTAGTACCTGCAGAAAACCGCCGCAGCAGGAGTCGCAGCAGTGACGATAGCAGTGATAGCAGCACTAAAAAGAAAGCCAGGACAAGTACAGAACCAGTACGGGTTCGGCCCCTGCCAGAATCATTTAATTCAAAGAAAATTGGAGATCAGGAAGAGTCTGGAGAGAGCTATTTGCAGTGGCTGAAGGCCTCGTCTTCACCCAGGGATTTAGTCAACTCCAAATGGAAGAACTGTCTTAGGGGAAGAATAGATATACTCAAGGAAAGCGACCATATAACCTACTTTAAAGAATTCCCTGCACTTCAATGTCCATGGGGTTATGAATTGGTGAGTGATGTTGTTTATTTTTAACCGACTTCAAGTAAAAAAGTAGGAGGTTTGTCAAGTTTTTTAACTTAATTATCACAAAATAACTATGATCAGCTCTTGTAAGTGTCACTGAAGATTATACTGTTGTGATTTAAGTACCTAATATTGTTTTTTTTTTGTTTCATGAAGCTGGCAAGCGACTTCGATGAAATTTATCCAAGCACCAAAGAAAAGTTTGAAGAAAAGTTCCCAATACTAAAAGGCCGTTTGCTAGCATTATTGGATGAAAAATCCCAACAACTGACACGAGCTGACATTTCTATACAGTCTGTCTTAGAACTTGGAACTTGTGAGTAAAGTTGGATTCAATAAATGTCATATCATGATTAAGTAGGCTAGGCTAAGCCCTGATTTCACCAAGCTCTGTTAGTTAACTAACGGTTGATATCACAATATTAACCATCTGACGTAGGATATGTTACTGAGACGTTTGAAAATTAACAAAGCTTTACTAAATCAACCGTTACTTTAACTTACAGAGCATGGCGAAATGACTTACAGGTGCAAAATTTTTAACAGACAAGGAGCTCCTCAATTTTGTTGTATTTTTAAGTTAAATGTTTGTTACTGCATTACTTTGTCATTTAAAAACCACTTTTAAAAGTTCTGTTATACCAATTTAAAAGTTCTTGGTGCGGATAGAACCCACAACCTAGAGCCAGTAAGCAAAACTCCTTCTAACTGAGCTGTGAGGAAGTTCAAAATTATATTTAAAATTAATAATTTAAGATTATTAGTATGTACTAATAACAAATAAAATTATTTCCAGTGGGAGAGGAACAAGCAAATGTGGCAGCTTTCCTATCCATACCCTTGCTATTGAAGCAAATGCATACGATTCCTGTTAAAGGTACAAGAAAACCTTGGAATCCGTCACGAGCAGAAGTTAGCAGTGCCTTTTTGAGTTTAGTGGCATCTTCTTCTGACGTTGAAACCCATCGCTTAGAACGGCAAGCGAAACTCATAGATAAAAAGGTACCTGTACTTCCGTATATTGTTGCCATAGGCCCTGGTTGGAATGATGTTTCGTCAAACATCAGTTGACATTAAATGATACTTTTCTAAAGGGAACTACGGTATCGCCTTCTGTAACTTTCGGTATAAAAAAAAAATACTTAGTAGAAAAGTTAAACAGATTGTAGATATATTAAAAATAACCAATATTCATAGTTTATATAAAGTCAGCTGGGCTGAGAAGTGTTCTGAGCGGTATAAATTAAATTCTATAATTGTTTCATCCATCGAGGAGGAAAATGTATGCTTCGCTAAGGTACAAGAAGTCTATGTTGATGGATTATGTAAAATAATAATTAGGGCTAAGCTCTTAAAAACAATCGGTTTTGATGATCATTATCACGCATATAATGTTCTGGACTCATCTCAAGAGTCAATATATATTGATCAGGATTCCATGCAACATCCGTTTGTATGCAATTCTGTAGTCATTGGATGTGACATTAATCATCCCGAGCTCCATATTGTACTGACTAAACCGATTTAACCAACCTAAATAGCATACGGCCCTATGTACTACCATGTATAATTGGCGTCGTTTACTTAATTCACCTGCGTTATTGCCCCCAGGTGAATTAAATATTCTATTTGTAATCTTAATTCACCTAGGTACATTATGTATACTTCGTTTACTTAATTCACCTGCGGTTATTCATCTAGGTATAGAAAAAAGAATTTTTTTTTAATAAATATAGAATATTAATTCACCTGGGTGCATTAACGCGTGCAAATTAAGTAAACGAAGTATACATGATGTACCTAGGTGAATTAAGATTACAAATAGAATATTTAATTCACCTGGGTGCAATAACGCAGGTGAATTAAGTAAACGACGGGGTATAATTTTATTATTAAGTATAATTTTGTTATAATAGTTAGTTTTGTTTTATTATAATTTTGTTTAAGGTGGTATGATTTTATTACAAATTGATTTTACCATCTAGGGGCGAAGATTGTTTGTATGCTGAAATAACAAGAGTTAGAGAAAACAGTGGATTAATAGATATATTAACCACACTAATTATTATCAAATACAGACCAAAATAATAGCCTATTACAGTTATTTCAGTATACAAACAATCTTCGCTCCTAGATGGTAAAATCCATTTTAATACAAATCCTCCACCGTAAGTATATTTTTAGTTATTAGATCTTTTTCAGAATATTTCATAATATTATAAATGGAAATCAATCTCATCAGGTTATATTCACTGGGCTCATACAATCAAACATATTAATAAAGCAGTAGGTATAACCTGGTAGGAATAGTATTATCATGTGTTTTTAAAGGTAGCAAGTACCTAATTGAATAATGTAACTGTATAAGGCTGCGTTTCCACCAGAGATATGTAGCAAGGGATGTGTTTTTAAGAACCATTATAATCACTGCGCTCATTGAGGCTAGGTAACTGCTGTGATTCTATTGGAACACATCCCTCGCTACAAATCTCTGGTGGAAACGCAGCCTTGTACCAATAGATCTATCCAATCCCACTGCTGGGTATAGATCTACCCGAGATAGTGTTCCTATAATATTATAAGATTATTGTGTTTACTTAACCTGTAAAAAAGACATGAAAAATAAACATTGATTACTTTTAATACTTTATTGTTTCATTTTTTAGGAAGAGGACAGTGCAGCAACAGAGATGTGCTATAAATGTTGCGATTCATGCAAAATCACCTTGTCGTTCTTGGTACGTATTTTGCTTTATTAGATACTTTCGAGTTGCGGTTCTGACAGCTGTCATATTAAAGTTGCGATTCACGCAAAGTCGCCTTTCAACCTTGTGGTTCTAGCTAAGTGTACTTTGCGTTATTAAAGACTTTCAAGTTGTGATTCTAACAGAGCTGTCATATTAAAGTTGCGATTCATGCAAAATCGCCTTTCAACCTTGTGGTTCTTGGTACGTATTTTGCTTTATTAGATACTTTCGAGTTGCGGTTCTGACAGAGTTGTGATATTAAAGTTGCGATTCACGCAGTCCCCTTACGTTGTGGTTCTTCCACAAGGTTGTAAGGAGACTGAATCGCAACTTTAATATCACACCTTTGTTAGAATCACAACTTGAAGGTCTCTAATAACGCAAAGTACACATAGTTAGAACCACAAGGTTGAAAGGCGACTTTGCGTGAATCGCAACTTTAATATCACACCTCTGTTAGAATTACAACTTGAAAGTCTTTAATAACGCAAAGTACACATAGCTAGAACCACAAGGTTGAAAAGCGACTTTGCGTGAATTGCAACTTTAATATCACAGCTCTGTTAGAATCACAACTTGAAAGTCTCTAATAACGCAAAGTACACATAGCCAGAACCACAAGGTTGAAAGGCGACTTTGCGTGAATCGCAACTTTAATATCACAGCTCTGTTAGAATCACAACTTGAAAGTCTCTAATATCGCAAAGTACACATAGCTAGAACCACAAGGTTGAAAAGCGACTTTGCGTGAAACGCAACTTTAATATCACACCTCTGTTAGAATCACAACTTGAAAGTCTTTAATAACGCAAAGTACACATAGCTAGAACCACAAGGTTGAAAGGCGACTTTGCGTGAATCGCAACTTTAATATCACACCTCTGTTAGAATCACAACTTGAAAGTCTTTAATAACGCAAAGTACACATAGCTAGAACCACAAGGTTGAAAGTTGACTTTGCGTGAATCGCAACTTTAATATCACAGCTCTGTTAGAATCACAACTTTAAAGTCTCTAATAACGCAAAGAACACATAGCTAGAACCACAAGGTTAGAAAGGTGACTTTGCGTGAATCGCAACTTTAATATCACTGCTCTGTTAGAATCACAACTTGAAAGTCTCTAATAACGCAAAGTACACATAGCCAGAACCACAAGGTTGAAGAGCGACTTTGCGTGAATCGCAACTTTAATATCACAGCTCTGTTAGAATCACAACTTGAAAGTCTCTAATAACGCAAAGTACACATAGCCAGAACCACAAGGTTGAAGAGCGACTTTGCGTGAATCGCAACTTTAATATCACACCTCTGCTAGAATCACAACTTGAAAGTCTTTAATAACGCAAAGTACACATAGCTAGAACCACAAGGTTGAAAGGCGACTTTGCGTGAATCGCAACTTTAATATCACACCTCTGTTAGAATCACAACTTGAAAGTCTTTAATAACGCAAAGTACACATAGCTAGAACCACAAGGTTGAAAGGTGACTGCGTGAATCGCAACTTTAATATCACTGCTCTGTTAGAATCGCAACTTGAAAGTCTCTAATAACGCAAAGTACACATAGCCAGAACCACAAGGTTGAAAAGCGACTTTGCGTGAATCGCAACTTTAATATCACAGCTCTGTTAGAATCACAACTTGAAAGTCTCTAATAACGCAAAGTACACATAGCTAGAATCACAAGGTTGAAAGGCGATATTGCGTGAATCACAACTGTGAGTCTTTAGTTAAGAACTGTTATTTTCACAAGGTTCAGTTTGCGAAGCAGCAGTTAATATCAAGCAAAGTTAACATAAGTAGAACCACAAAGTTTAACATTGTGTGAATCACAACCGCAAGATTGCTACTGTAGCAAACCGTGCATTGCTAGATAACACAAGTATAACACTGCGATATTCACACGCTTAACTTTGTTAGCCAGGAGCCAACAGAGTAAAATTGTGAAAACATGCCTTTGTGAAATTAGATAAGTCCATATTGTGAAAATTAGTATTTCCACTTTGTTTGATTCGCAATATTTTTTCGCAAAATTGGAGTAGCTGCGCCAGCAACCCTACTCTGTTGGCTCCTGGCTAACAACCTTTTCCTGTTGATTTCACAACTTTTTTTTCTGAGTGCATCACAGTACATGCAGAAGTTAGGACAAAATTTTGAATAATATTTAGACAAAGCGTCTAATATTTGAAACAACAAGTACTTAATGAATTTTAATGCTTGGAGAACTTTAAAAGATCTTTTTCCGATTTTATCCGGAACGTTGGCGATGTGTCCGACTTCCTGACCAAAATCTTGCAATGTTTTATCCACACATATCTGAAGTTTTTTTCCTTGGACAGATCTTTTGCTTTCTTAAGAAGAGACTTATTATATAGTGTAAGATGGTCGTTAATAAAAACATTGACTGCATCGGTATATCCCAGTTGTGAAGCCGGAAGATCCTTATGCTTACGTGCAGCCGCCACGAACGCTTCCTTACAATATCGATTATTAAGTGACATTATGATAGATTTTTGAGAGTCTGATCTGAGGCTTGGGACCCGGGCAATATAGTTAATGTCTTCTTTACGTATAGGGCATTGGATTATATTGCCAATTTGCATTACAATATTGTAAAGGTTTTCGGTCTTCTTGAGTGGAATCCCTTTTATTTCCACATTGTTGGCCCGTGCCCATTGCTCTTTATCGTGAAGATCTTCTTTAAACTTATCCATGTCTGCTTTCAATGTATGGATTAGATTGGTATGTTCCTCAACTTGAGAAATTCTAGTCTCCAGTAATTTCAATGTTGTAGATAATTGGACTGAAGTTTCGTGAGCAAATTCAACTGAGCTTTTAAGATTTGATATTTCAAGCTTAATGGTCTTTACATCCTCAACAAGTGACGCCAAGGGAGCGAGTTGCTTTGTGATATTCGCCAGGGCAGCCCGCACTTCAGCCAGCTGTACTGCAATGTCAGGGCTATTTTTAGATGCAGGTGCAGGTGCAGGAGATTGGCCACTTTTGCAGTCGTTACAACGCCAGGCAGACTTCCGCTCTCCAAGTTTGCGAAAATTGGTCTCTGTGACGCCAGCACAGGGAAAATCAAACTGACGCTTGCATAAGCTGCATGATGGACCGTCCGACACATCATTTCCACACCGAGCACACATAAACATATTTGCTAGTTTTTACGAAAGCGGCCCTTGAGGTTGACAAACACTGGCTGACCGCTAGACGAGCGAGCGCGTGTACACTTGAACACGATTGGACAACGACTGTGGACATACGATATGTACTACCAACCCTTCCCTTCTCTTCGGTGTCGTAAAAGGCGACTAACGGACTAAAGACTGCACATACATCCAACAGCATAGAGCGGCGATGTACTCCTCAAAATAATACTACCAACCCCTCCCTTCTCTTCGGTGTCATAAAGGCGACTAATGGACTAAATACTGCACATACATCCAACAGCATAGAGCGGTAATGTACTCCTCAAAATAATACTATAAACCCTTCTGTTCCCTTGGGTGTCATAAAAGGCGACTAACGGACTAAAGACTGCCCATACATCCTATAGCATAGAGCGGCGATGGGCTCATTAAAATAATACTACCGCCCCCTCATCCCTTCGGTATCGTAAAAGGCGACTAACGGACTAAAGACTGCACATACATCCAACAGCATGGAGCGGCGATGGGCTCATAAAAATAATACTACCAACCCCTCCCTTCTTTTCGGTGCCATAAAAATGCAACTAACGGACTAAAGACTGCACATACATCCAACAGCATAGAGCGGCGATGGACTCATAAAAATAATATGTACTACCAACCCTTCCCTTCTCTTCGGTGTCGTAAAAGGCGACTAACGAACTAAAGACTGCACATACATCCAACAGCATAGAGCGGCGATGTACTCCTCAAAATAATACTACCAACCCCTCCCTTCTCTTCGGTGTCGTAAAAGGCGACTAATGGACTAAATACTGCACATACATCCAACAGCATAGAGCGGTAATGTACTCCTCAAAATAATACTATAAACCCTTCTGTTCCCTTGGGTGTCATAAAAGGCGACTAACGGACTAAAGACTGCCCATACATCCAATAGCATAGAGCGGCGATGGGCTCATTAAAATAATACTACCGCCCCCTCATCCCTTCGGTATCGTAAAAGGCGACTAACGGACTAAAGACTGCACATACATAAGAACAGCATATAGCGGCGATGGACTCATAAAAATAATACTACCAACCCTTCTCTCTTATCTTCGGTGTCGTAAAAGGCTACTAACGGACTAAATACTGCACATACATCCAACAGCATGGAGCGGCGATGGGCTCATAAAAATAATACTACCAACCCCTCCCTTCTTTTCGGTGCCATAAAAAGGCGACTAACGGATTAAAGACTGCACATACATCCAACAGCATAGAGCGGCGATGTACTCCTCAAAATAATACTACCAACCCCTCCCTTCTCTTCGGTGTCGTAAAAGGCGACTAATGGACTAAATACTGCACATACATCCAACAGCATAGAGCGGTGATGTACTCCTCAAAATAATACTATAAACCCTTCTGTTCCCTTGGGTGTCATAAAAGGCGACTAACGGACTAAAGAGTGCCCATACATCCAACAGCATAGAGCGGCGATGGGCTCATTAAAATAATACTACCGACCCCTCTCTTTCCTTCGGTATCGTAAAGGGCGACTAACGGACTAAAGAGTGCACATACATCCAACAGCATAGAGCGGCGATGGGCTCATCAAAATAATACTACCAACCCTCCCTTCTCTTCGGTGTCGTAAAAGGCTACTAACGGACTAAAGACTGCACATACATAAAACAGCATATAGCGGCGATGGACTCATAAAAATAATACTACCAAACCCTCTCTTCTCTTCGGTGTTGTCAAAGGCTACTAACGGACTAAAGACTGCACATACATCCAACAGCATAGAGCGGGGATGGACTCCTCAAAATAATACTACCAACCCCTCTCTTCCCGTCGGTGTCATAAAAGCGACTAACGTGCTAATAATGGCTCACCACCTAAGCACATGTGCAGACTGTGCAGATGTTTCTTGCTGAAGCGTGGACTGTGTGGGCGTGATCTGTGTTGTCCATAGATTAGAATGATTACTAATTTTACCATAAACTTTAAATAAATATCTAAAAAAAGTTATCGATTTATGTAAAATAAAATTCATCATCATCAGCAGCCTATAAATGTCCCACTGCTGGGCACAAGCCTCCCACGTGGAGAACAGCACGTGGGGATATTGGGCCATAACCCATTAGGCCAGCGTGGTGGCCCAATGCGGGTTGGTGGGTTTTAACGACTGTCATCTTACGACAACAACCGGGACCAACGGCTTAACGTGCCTTCCGAAGCACGGAGGAGCTCGAGATGTTTTTAATATGGTCACCGATCCAGCGACTCGGCATTGCGAGAGTTGCATAGCCGGCAAGATCGCAAGCCGAACGTGCTAGCCGCTGCGCCATCGAGTTCCTCGAGAATATCCTCCTCCTCCTCGAAATTAAATTCACTCATTCCATAACATCTTTCATTTTTCACATGAGTAAAACTAAAACCTAAATAAATTAGCACGTCTGTTCGCCACCAGTGCACTAACGAGAATGAAGTGCGCTTAAACGTGTGGGACGCTTCGCAAGCGCTTGTGGCAAATTCCCTTTGATTTTTGACAAAAAACCGACACTCGGCGGATCAGCTACAAGCGCTTGCAAACCTAGGCAAACCTACGCAAACCAAGCCAAACGCTCTTTCCACACGTTTGAATTTGTGACGGCTTGTCGAGGTTTGCCAAGCGCCTGCCTAGGGTTTGTAGAGGTTTTGAGTTTGTGGCAAGTGGCAAGCGTGCGGTCGCGGCATTAAGTTTCGACAAAAAACTCGCTGACTCCTTGAATTCGAAATAATGTGACTATGAAGTTACGACAAAAAGTTGCTTTTGATTACGATTACAACTCTTAAAAGTTTATCTTTTCACTTCCGTATTCTGAGACCCTTTGTGAGCATACTATTACATTCTCAAAATATTAAGAATTTAAGATAGCCAGTTCCTCAGCGGTAGAGGATTCCGGGCGAAACGCGCTACCACCTTCGGCTTTATCGTCACTAACCATCACGTGAGATGAAGGCCCAGCGCTTTTATAGCACTTCGTGCGAAAACAGGGTTAGCACGTGTGTTTGTGTGTTGTTTGACCATTGACGTAGTCTGACGTTCACGTTATTACGTCCATGAGTTCGACTTTGTCTTTCAGAGATCGAGGGCGTCGATTCGACGCGACAGCGATAAATTGGTTACACAAGTTTGTCACTAGGTGACGCTACTTTTATACATACCATACATGCTTCAATGACACAAAAACGATGAAAACTGCCACTAGGCCAAAGAGATTAAAATTAGTAATAGTTAATGTCTTTGCACTAGGCACACCAAATACGATTTGCCGTTTTCAAGTCTCAAAAAAACGCGAGTTCTGAGCAAAAATAATATTTTTTGTTTTACTAGTTTTGTCATTGTTTGCATATTAGAGAATCCATAGAGACCAGGGAGAAGGACCATCCATTTGAGAAGAGATGACGTCAAACTCTGAAAAAGTTTTTGGAAAGAAAAGTTATCCATGTGATGGAAAATGCCCTCTTCACAGTAACTAGCTAAAAAAATGCAGCTTGTGGGCGCTATGTCACATGTTATAAATTGAATTACAGAGCAGCATATATATATCATATTAGAGTAGAATTCAAATAAAATAAATATCTTAGTGCGTAACAAAACTATGACAATTTGTTTTACCATTACCATGTTATCTATGCCATTACTATCTGCTTAATAAGACACTTTAATTTATTTCTTATAATAAACGTTGGTAAAAGGGCATTAAAACAATATTGAAAGTTATATATTACTTATTTATTTTTTACAGTGCTCATGATAAATAATGTGTGAGGAATGCATTTATCTTATAATTGCTTCTACTTATAAATAAAAAGCGCCATAATAACGTTTTCTTGGTATTTACACAGTCAAATTTGTTTAGCACACACAGAGATGAAGGAAATTGTCAGGATAACTCATATGCTCTGAAAGCCATTGTAGTGGTGTATCTAAGGGAAGTGTTATTCCGTGTGCTCTTAGCTTAACTGAAACAGACAAATACCATAATTATATTTTTAACATAATATTATGTAACTTGCTTATTATAAAAGGGAACATTTAAGTAATGAGCTTCTGTCCTTTACTTACCATCATTTTTATCAGGGTATAGTTCTGAAATCATTTGTTGTATGTTCTTTCTACTACCATCAACATTCTTTGGACTGACTAAACGCTGATTGCATATTCCATCATCAAAGTATATTCTGATAGGGATATGTTTAAATCCTTCATTTTCGCCATGAGATTCCATTAATCTTCTGTTTATGGCCCAGAATTGATCAAATTTATCTAAAATAACAAAACAACAAAACAGTTTACTTATGTATTTTATAGTCTAGTAATTTTTTTTCTTTTTAATTCTATAAGTAACGGGAAAACTTGGCCCACATCTCACCTGATGGTGAGTGACAATAAGGCCGAAGGTGGTTGCGTGCTTCACCCAGAATCCTCAACCACTCAGGAATAATCAAGTATAATAACTATTACAAACCATTTTGCAAACCCAGCCACAGCTGGTTGTGATCCTTTTTCTGCATAGTTGACATAACTTGTCCACGATGCTTTAAAACATCAGCTTCCTTTACAGTTGACATGTAATGTGCTTCAACCACATCTCTGTAATTATTGATATTATTTAGTAAAGTATCTTTCTAACACAAATTCTGGCAGTATGTTATTGTACTTTTTGTTACAAATGTAAGACAAATAAATAAATAGGTATGAAAATTACTGTGGGTTCAATGAGTTAATTTTAACACTAACAGCCGATCTCGTAAGGGGTACGGAGAGGGGGGGGGGGGGGGGAGATTGTTTCAGGATGCTATCACTTCCTTTGTATGGCATTGACTTACTTAAAAAATAAATATATAATAAAATAAACAATATACATACGTTTTTAATTCCTATTCTAAAAATATATAAACCATTGTATAAATAAAAAGTATACTTTTTATTTAATAAATCTTACAATATGGGCAAAAATTGCCAGCGTACCAGGAAAGACGCTTTTTAAAATAGTCGGCTGTTAAAGTGTTAATCTATTTGTAAGTGGTGTAACTAACACAACTTTGTTTTATATAGATGTTTATTGGTTGTCAGTATTTTACGTTGATTGCAACAGATACTTTGTAAAGCTACAGCTAAATCTGAGCATAGTTACTAAAACTATTCATTTAGTTTCCAATTTAAATAAATTTATTCCAAAAAATATGAAGTTATTACTTGTTTGTACAGTGCAGAAGTATATCTTCAGGAAACTTTGTAAAATGTACAGTAAGTGTCCAAGGCAGCTGTGGGTCGTTCCCACAGAATAGGTCATATAAGAAGCCTATTGGATAATGCCATTTGAGTGGCTGTCCATTGTAATCCAACCACATTTCACTGTCTGAATTCTCTTGCGATATAAACCGCAGGAAGTGCCTTTTCATCTAGAAACATACAATGTATTTAAAATTGTCAACATGATGCGTGTAGTACAGATCATCCTCGAATATTTAATATCAATGGCATTACCTTATCAGTTACTAGCGGAAAGTAACTGAGTCTCGGTACCATAACATAGAATGGATCTGGTTGTTGAATTTCCATTATTTCCTCCTGAGCCAGCTGAAAACAAATAGGCAGTTTCCCATCCCAAATCTCTCGCAGTACTTCTCTATCATTTGCCATAACGTCCAGAACGGTTGGTTCGCACTTAGCTACGATAGTTTTAGTTGCCAGTTTCTTCCTCTCTAGGTACTTAAAAATTAATTAAACAAAACAATAACATGTTCTAAGCCAGACTTTTAAAATAACAGGATTTATAAATTCCTTGATCAGCTGTAAAGAGAAGCGAACGCCACTTTTGTTTGATTTTGATTTGTTTACGAATGACATTAATTGACATTGACATTTTAACTTTAACTTTTTTTATTTTTCTCTGAAATGCATAAGAATCATGTTTATTCTATAGGTTTGTTTAGATTAATCACAGACATATAATACGTCTGTGAGATTAATACTAAAATGATGAATGTAATTTTACTGCTTATTGCATTATAGTAACGGACAATAAAATAAGTGAAAGATGATGACTTAATAATAACAACACTGATGTACGACTTTGACATAATATTTCAAAGTCGTAAATGTAATAAATAGATTGTGAATGGGCGATTTTCTGACAGCCCAAACTAAAAAGTAAAAATTAGTTCAAAAACACCCGATAGATGTCGTTTTATAAAAGCCGGCCACCAGCCGTACCTACCTAAGGGCTGTAATAAATTCTACACTTTTACTTGTCTACCAAAAGAATAAAAAAATAGTAAGTCCTTACCTATTTATATTCAGGACATCCAGAACCTATTTCTATTTTGGAATAGAATAAATATTACGCAGCCATACACGTGCTCTTCATGAACCCGCCTTTTACCATGCGCCATACTAATCTATGCTAAGCGCCATCTATGAAGTCATTTACGAACCAATTTTTTTTTTTTGATCTTGGAAAATCGCCCATTGTATTAGGTAGAAGTCTGACCAACGAAACGTGACGCGATCTATTTTTAAAAGTTTGTTCCTTTTTTATACCCGTATCTCGTTGTTCCCGCCAAAGCCGGGACGCCCATTCAAATCATACCGCCAGCTGTAAGGTGGTTGACTCAGCGGTTGTTGACGACCGCGTCCGCCTATCTGCCGCGGCGCCACCGCTGCGCGACCCCGCGGCCGCTCGCTTCGTAAGCAGACCGCGCCACTCGGCTAGCTAGCTACCGCGCACGCAACAGCCTGACCGAAAAGGTTTATAGTGACTCCTGAACCTTAAGTAAAAAGAACGCCTGAATGCCTATTGTGTAGTGTAGTGACTGTGCGCCAGGAAACCAACCTAACTCGCCGCCCGTGGTCAGCTCGTCTCCCGGTTCCAGCGACCTCGTCAAGCCTGCTCCCGGTAAGTTCCTCTCTACCTCCCGCCTAACCTTCTTTACTCTGCTGTATTTGGCGGTGTCTTCTGACCCGCGAATACATTTTGGTCCAATCGAGCGCGGAATAACCGCTAAGGTTCAGCCCTAATCAGAACCTAACTTTGTTTTAATTTTCAATTTTAATACAGTCCGCTAAAAATAATTATTTCCGCCCATATTCTTATTCTATGTCTAGATCTTATATCTAATTCGTGCCATCATTTCTAAATTCATTTGTTCACATAACTTTACCCTGTCCCAATAAAAATTTCGTCAGGTAGTCGTGAATCATTTGTAAGGATTGCGACTACGCTATATACAAGATTATTTTAACGCAATTATTTCTGCATGTTGTTTTGATATTGATCTCGTGTATGCATCCGATTGTCTGATCACAGATCTATGTGTAGGGACCTATACGATCGTTGTCTAATGATACATTGTTCGGTAACTTAGTAGTTAAATTATTACGTTACGTAGGGTATTATAACGAGAGATGGTTTCCCGTTTTATTTTTTAATGAATTTTTTATGTTCGTGTCGTGTTAAATCGGCTCAGATCTCGTGCATGCTCACCACGCGTGCCTAGTAGCGTGCTTTATTTTTTCGCTCGTGTTAATTTTATATATTATTTGTTTTTAATTTTTGCCTTGGCAATCGGCTCATTCTTGTGCGTGTTCACCACAAGAGCATAGTACTTCTACACACGTTTGCCTACTTGTGGGACACAGACAGAGTGTTCCAATTTTTTTAATTAAGTTTTTATTATTCGTTTATTTTTATTTTTTTTGCGACCGACTCATTCTTCGCGCTAGTGTCCGCTACAGGTCTGCCCGACTGTGAGCGCCTTGCCCAATAGTGGGCTACGGATAACATAATTTTTTAATTTTTTTTGTTTTGTTTGTTTTTTGTTTTGCGGTCGGCTAATATTACGTACGCGCGTTCAATAAACACAGACATACACACATGCGTTTGCCCACCCGTGGGCCATATACAAGGCGTCCCAACTTAGTTTTGCTTTCTTTATTGTTGCGTTAATTTTAGCCCATTTGCTTTTACCTTAGTAAACAAATACGTCCAGCCCAACTATAGAATATATACAGGGTGTTGTTCTTTTTACTGCCTTTAAATTTGTTAATTTTTTTTATATTTTTTTTTATATTTTTTTATATTTTTTTCTTGTCTCCTTTTGTTCATCGCGATGCCGACCAAGTCACAAGCCGCGATATTTAGGGAGGCAGTTAAGGCCATACTTCAGCTCCTTGAGTTAGGGTCACAAATTATTGCTGGCGGCACCACACATTCCAAATTGGAGTTTAACGTGCGTTTCGAACAGATACAAGGCGTGAAAGACAGGATGGACGCAGTGTATTATAGCATTCTTGACGAGGAGGACCTGGACGAGAAGACCGAGAAGACATACACTGAGAACCACACAAAAGCCTCCGGAGCGTACCTGGGGATACTTATGGCTAGAGAGGAAATCTCAACCTCTTCCACGTCATCCCCAACCCATAGCGCTCAGCCCAGCTTCGGCGTCAATACGCCCACAGCCGTCCTCCCCAAGATAGCGCTGCCCAGGTTCAGCTCAAAAGTGGAGGACTGGCCTTCCTTTATTGCACTATTCAGGAGTTTGACTGACGACATGGCGACCTTGTCGGAAGCAGTCAAGCTCCACTATCTCTTCTCAAGCCTCAGCGGTGAGGCATTAAGCATGGTGTCCCACCTAAGGGTCACCAATGAAAATTTTGCCGTGGCCATGGACATACTCAACAAGCGGTACGAGAACCGCCGGGTTCTCATTGATAGTTTTGTGGACATCATCCTGGGGTTGCCAAGCATCCATACGCGCTCGAACATCCGCACACTGTTCCTCACGCCGCTCATATCGGCTCAGTGTGCCCTCAACAATTTAGATTTGCCCATAGGAGACGATTACGTGTTTGTGTCAATAGTGGTGCGGAAGCTCAAGGGCGAGCTCCGCACGCTATTTGAACGCAGGCACGGGTCTAGTAACACCCTGCCCACGTTACGGGACCTTATCTCCTACCTCGAGGAGCACGCGCGCTGTGTGGAGACAGAGTTCTCCAACATAGCCATGGCTCAACCCATTCAGCCCCAGCCCGGCCCTTCTCGTAGCCGCGCGCCTCCTCAGTTGCCCCATCGCACTTATGCTCAGATGGCTCAGCAACAACCCGACCATTACCGTGGCCGTTCCTCAGCTCCATCGCCTCATCGCGCCTATGATCAGCCTACTCACCAACCGTCACGCCCAGCGCAGCAAATGCGTCACCGCCCATCCATCTCCCCGGCTCGCAGTCAGCCCTTCCCCGTCTACTCGGCCTTCCAGCAAAGCTGCTCCTCATCATCGTCCTCGTCCTCTTCCTCACGCTCGACGTCCTACTGTCCCTATTGTGCCATCAAAACCCACTTCTTTAAAAATTACAGGAGTTGGGAATCAGCACAAACATGAGTCAAAGACGGCAATAACAATAGTATGCCGACCCACTCATAATGATACTCCTACAATCACTGCCACAGCTCACATTTTAAAAAACGTCACTGGCTACCTTCCCTTAGAGAAGGTACCAAACATTTCCCACGTACTAGGCCAGCCACCCGTGCCATTGGCTGACCAGCTTTACCACACACCAGCCCCGATCGACATCTTATTGGGGTCGGACGTTCTTGGCCAGGTGTTGGACGGGACTAAGGTCTCGTTGGGCCCGGGCAAGCCCATAGCCTTCGGCACGATTTTCGACTTCGCGTTGATAGGACCCATTGAGGACTTGTATGCGCAGCCGGCGCAGCAGGTTAACTCAGCTCACATCGTCAGCTCACAACCAGACTCAGCTGAATCAGCCCAGGACATACGTCAGAGTCTGGAAAGGTTCTGGGAGTCTGAGGAGCCCCTCCCTCAATCTCACACTCATAATGATCCCCTGGAGGAACAATGCGAGGAAATCTTCCGCTCTACCACTACACGCGATCCCTCAGGCAGATATACGGTCGCTCTGCCCTTTCTAAAGGACGCCCCTCAACTAGGTAAAACTCACCCTATCGCATTACGCAGATTCCTCAATATTGAGAAGAAGCTAATGGCGAACCCGTCTCTGCGTTCTAAATACGTCGACTTTATGGCCGAATACATCGACTTAGGGCACATGGCTCCCTGTCACCCAAATACATTCGCCCATAAACCTCACTTCTACATCCCTCACCATGGCGTATTTAAGTCGGGGTCGGACAAGCTGCGCATTGTTTTTGATGGTAGCTGCAAAAGCTCCAATGGTGTCAGCATAATTGAATGCCTACACACAGGCCCCGCCCTTCAACAGGACATTGTGGACATCATCATGTTCTTCAGAACGCATCCAGTCGTTTTCAGCACTGACATTCAGAGGATGTTCAGAAATGTGCTGGTTGCCCCAGACCAGAGACGGTATCAGCTGATACTATGGCGGTCCTCACCAGATCACCCTCTGCTCACCTACGCCCTCAATACAGTCACCTACGGCTTAAGATCAAGCCCATACCATGCAATCCGCACTCTGCTTCAGCTGGCTGATGATGAAGGCCATCGCTACCCTGGAGCCGCTTAGGTTCTTCGCAAGTCTATCTTCGTTGATGACATCTTGTGTGGTCATGACACAGTTGAATCCGCCCAAGCACTTCAGGACGAGTTGATAAGTCTGCTAGACCTAGGCGGCTTTCAGCTCAGTAAGTGGACATCTAACTCGCCTAAGCTGCTCGAGAGATTTCCCGACAACCAATGCGACATGCCCAAGGACTTCGACATGAACCCAGAGTCCACGTCCATTAAGGTCTTGGGTATACAGTGGAGCCCTCAGTCAGACGAGTTCACCTACCGCATCTCTCTGCCCCCCATCACACATGTCTCAAAGCGGTCTATTTTAAGCACCGTAGCCTCACTTTATGACCCAAACGGCTGGGTTTCTCCCGTTATCTTCCGCGCAAAGCTGCTGCTTCAGCAATTGTGGCTACTGAAGCTGGAATGGGATGAGCCCACTCCCTCTGAAGTACAAACGGAGTGGCACCACATCTCAGAGGATCTGCCGCTGTTGTCTAGCATTCGCTTCCCTCGGCACATTTGAGCAAACAAAGGCTCAGCTGCATACTCGCTTCACGGGTTTGCAGATGCCTCTGAAGCCGGGTTTGCCGCCGTTGTTTACCTCCATGAGCTCGATGCCTCCGGAGATACTTTGGTACACTTGATTGTCGCCAAGTCGCGAGTCGCACTAATCAAGAATCGCCTCACAATCCCCAAGTTAGAGTTGTCGGCCGCCACTCTACTCTCCCAGCTCATGATCCGTGTGTCAATTCAGTTATCGGCCCATATCAGTATACAACAACACATATGTTGGTCAGATAGTACGATAGTCCTGGCCTGGCTCAATACACCGCCTCACCGTCTTCAACCCTTTGAAGCCAACAGGGTAGTCAAAATCAGCTCAGGCTCACCAGAATGTACCTGGCGACACGTACCTTCCGAGCTCAACCCGGCAGATTGCGCAAGCAGAGGGATGTCTGCGCAATCCCTGTCAGCCCACGACCTATGGTGGTCTCCCACGTGGCTTGGACAGCCTTGTGAGTCTTGGCCTGCGATGCCCTTAGCTCTGGGCCATCACGCCCTGCCCGGCCTTAAGCCCAAACACGTCCCGCCACTGGTCACAGTGCCCGGTCTTGACTTTGACCTGCTCACTCGGTTCAGTTCACTAGACAAGCTCGTCGGAGTGACAGCTTGTCTAAAACGCTTTCTGCACAACTGCAGACACCACCCAGATTCGCGACGCTCAGGCACCTTGTACGTCAGTGAACGAAGAGAGGCCCTACTTTACTGGGTGCGCAGTGTTCAGCACAATGAGTTTGCAGAGGACATCCACCGCCTTCAAACTGGCAAAATCTGCTCCGTCAGACTCCAGCGGCTGTCACCTCTCATTAAAGATGAGCTCCTTAGAGTTGGTGGACGACTGTCCCATGCGTCTATCCGATATGACGCGCAGCATCCGCTCATACTTCCTAGCTCTAGCCCACTTGTAGACCTTATCATTGACCACTACCACAAAATACACTGCCACCCTGGCGCTGACACATTACACGCTATCCTACGCCAACAATTTTGGATATTGTCCGCGCGCCGTATTATTAGACACCGAGTTTTTAAATGCATTAGATGCTTTCGATGCCGGGCCCAGCCGCAAGCGCCCTTCATGGCCGACCTGCCAGCCGATAGAGTTACGCCTCAGCCAGTATTTAGTCAAGTCACGACCGATTTTGCCGGACCATTCCTCGTTAAATCTAGTACCCTACGTAATGTTAAACTCTTAAAAGCGTACTTTTGTATATTCGTGTGCCTCTCGACTAAGGCGGTTCACTTGGAACCGGTTTCGGACCTCAGCACGGAAGCGTTCCTCGCGGCATTACAGCGTTTTATAGCACGCCGCGGTGCCCCGGTTCTCATCCGCTCGGACTGCGGTACTAATTATGTAGGCGCTAGAAATCAGCTCATCGAAGTACAAAACTTTCTTGCCTTGAATAATGACACGATTGCGCACAAGCTCGCTGGTCAGCACATTACTTGGTTGTTGAACGTCCCTAAGGGACCATGGTTCGGTGCGTTACATGAGATCAACGTAAAATCAACAAAGCAACTTTTATATCGCGTAATTGGCGAACAACACCTCACATTCGAGGAATTCTCCACAGTTTTAGCTCGAATCGAAGCGGTCCTTAACTCTAGACCTCTCTGCCCACTTTCGTCTGATCCTTCAGACTTTGAGCCGCTTACAGCCGGACATTTCCTTATAGGCCGCCCACTAACGGCCCTTCCCGAACTATCCGTGGAAGATAGGCCGATCTCCACACGTAGGCGATTTCAGATGGTACAGGCCCTTTCCCAGCGCTTCTGGACGCTGTGGACCCAGTCCTTCCTTCATACCCTCCAAACCCGCTCCAAATGGTTGTCCCCATCCTCCCCTCCCCGAGTTGGCGAGCTCGTCCTCATCAAGGAGGACAACCTGCCTGCCCTCCAATGGAGACTAGAGCGCATTGCTCTCACCCTGCCTGGGAAGGATGGCGTCGTGCGGGTGGTAGACCTGGACACCGCGAATGGACATCTTCGGAGGCCTGTATTCCGGATCGCCAGGCTCCCATTGGATGAGCCCACCCTGGGCCCTGGAGGATGTTCCCGCCAAAGCCGGGACGCCCATTCAAATCATACCGCCAGCTGTAAGGTGGTTGACTCAGCGGTTGTTGACGACCGCGTCCGCCTATCTGCCGCGGCGCCACCGCTGCGCGACCCCGCGGCCGCTCGCTTCGTAAGCAGACCGCGCCACTCGGCTAGCTAGCTACCGCGCACGCAACAGCCTGACCGAAAAGGTTTATAGTGACTCCTGAACCTTAAGTGAAAAGAACGCCTGAATGCCTATTGTGTAGTGTAGTGACTGTGCGCCAGGAAACCAACCTACCTCGCCGCCCGTGGTCAGCTCGTCTCCCGGTTCCAGCGACCTCGTCAAGCCTGCTCCCGGTAAGTTCCTCTCTACCTCCCGCCTAACCTTCTTTACTCTGCTGTATTTGGCGGTGTCTTCTGACCCGCGAATACACTCGTATCGTAGTTCGAATTCACCGCGAACTTGGAGAACCGTGTAATGCCGCCACTACACAGTCGGTGAATATCGCCGATCGTGTGATCGTCTATATTCGCCACGATCACCGGCACGATCATCGTGCAAGTGTCCACACATTCGCCTGTAGTAGTCGTCGAACGGCAAGCGTACAAGATGGACGTGGAGTGTGTTGCTGCTGCTACCATTTATTTAGTAGCGGCGTACAACTATTATGTAAATGTGGTTCAACGAAAATTTGTGCAAAAAAATGCTTTTGCGGTCCTCATTGCCTAGTCTCATACATAGGTACATGTAATTACTATTATCCCCGAAGGGTTAGTCAGAGACTAGGCAATGAGGACCTCAAAAGCAGCCCTCTGTTAATAGTCCACTTTTCACCAAATAGCGACTGCACATGTACTCAGCGTGACAGGTGGTGGGCCCATCGCCGCTTTATGCTGTCTAATGTATATGCAGTCTTTAGTCCGTTAGTCGCCTTTTACGACACCCAAGGGAAGAGAGGGGGTGGTAGTATTCTTTCACCGCTACGCGACACGGTACAATAGTCGTAATTATATGTATTGATATGTATCTATGAAAGCATTATGTACTGAACCTGCAGTTGAGTTTGCTATAAGTATACATATTGTTCCTACTCAATAAAAGGTGAATTGGGAAGTTCCGGGGTATAAAAAAATCTTATTATGATTAATCCTTTGTATCCTTTGTACCTAGTTACGTTATCAAAAAATATTGCGCACTTGTTTTTTCTTTTGTCAATAAAGCAAAGTTATTTAATTATATTAAGAAGGTACTAGTTAAAACTGGTAGGCCACCTATTTTCTGAATGAAAAGTTTCTCTTTTGAACTACACCTGTTCTATGAATTTAAAAATCTCTTTATTAGACCACCCACTTTAGTGCGTATTTTTAAGTGGGTAAATTATAGACGCACGTGTGCAACGCTTCACTGTCCAAAGGCGAATGAGTGATCGGCGATTGTGTGGGCACCTCCGAAAACACCGGCACGAATCCCTTTGATGCGTGCCCGAAAAACCGACAATTCACGGGTCACAGGCGAATGCGGCGAGTATGCCCTCCACACAATCGCCGATTACAGACGATTACAGGCATTCGTCTGAGTTCGGCGAGTTTGAAGGGGAGCCATAACATTAAAAGTTGTTTACATAGGCGGGTAAATTAGTCATCTTTGTCATTGGTGGTCGTAGTCAGAGTAACTTGCTTCACAAGTTTAAAATTCGTTTTAAATAAGCAAACTTGCGAAACAATGTACTTCTACTCCGATGTGAACTAGGCCTTAGAGAGTGAATATAGTTATTGATTTGATTTGCAGAATTTAAAAGCATTCAGCATGTCTAAAGTTACTTGGAGTACTAAGATGTAGTAGAAAATCCAACTATGATTTTCGAGAATATAATCTATTTTTATCGTTTATCAATATTTTTTAAAACAATCGAGATTGTATGGGCAAAATCCCTTTATCTGCTCTAAAAGTCAACAACAAGAAAAAAAACAAGTCATCATAAACCATGTGTTTTTGAATTTGATTGGAAACTTTTTTTAGTATCTTGCATGTAAAATTGTAAAACCAAATTACTCTGTTATTAGCTGAATGATTTTAGTGTTCTAAGAAAACAGTGCATTCAGTGTAGTTAAAGCGTCATGGGCAAAAAAAGGAAACTGGTTGGAAAAGATGATGATTTTGAGTACGATCCTGTACCAAAACATTTAGTAACTTCTCATATTAAAAAACAAGAAAAACGCCTTATCGTTATTTTGGAAAACGCTCAGCTAGAAACAGTAAAGGTACTGTAGTAATAATAATTTCATTAATATTGATTAAATCTGGTGTTTCGCAAATTTAATAAACCTAACCTATTTTAGCAATAAGTATCTAGTATACCCACAGATTTTAATAACAGGGATAGGTTACAGTACTTACAGGTTTTCTAAAATCATGTGTTTGATATTACTATTAGCTACCTCTTAGTTAAGTACAACTGTTTTCATTTTGATGTGACAGTATCAAAAGATTGTACTTTTTGACTAATTTTAATGTTTTTTCAGACTGGAAATAGTTTTGAATTACTAAACTGTGATGATCATGCAAATATTCTACGGAAAAATGATCGTGATCCAGGCTCATGTCGACCAGACATAACGCACCAGTCTTTGCTTATGCTAATGGACTCCCCGTTGAATCGTGCTGGTCTCTTGCAAGTGTACATACACACCGAGAAAAATGTTCTCATAGAAATTAACCCACAGACAAGAATACCAAGAACATTCAAAAGATTTGCTGGTTTGATCGGTACTAATTGAATAAATAAAATTAATTTTATTTAAAGTGATGGTCTGAAAAATGTTCATAAACTTCATATTCATATTATAAATGTAATCTTTTCCTTTTCAGTTCAACTGCTTCATAAGTTTGCTATACGGGCATCAGATGGTCCTATGAAATTATTAAAGGTAATAAAGAATCCAGTGACCTCACATCTACCTGTTGGAGTTAAAAAGCTTACAATGTCATTTAGCTCAAAAGTTGTGAAGAACTGTCGTGAGTTAGTTCCAAAGGACGAGCCCATTGTCTTAGTCATTGGTGCCATGGCACATGGAAAAGTAGAGGTTGATTATTCAGAAGATGTTATTTCAATAAGCGATTATCCTTTGTCAGCTGCTCTGACTTGTGCTAAGTTATGTACTGCTTTTGAAGAAGTTTGGGGTGTAGCGTAAATAAAGAAAATTAAATAAACTATTTTTTTTTATAACCTTGATGGGCGTAATAATAAAAATTTAAAAGTAAAAAAGTTTTTAAAAAACAAGCTTTTATTTAAATGCGCTAAAAATAAAAAAAAAATTTTTACTTTAAAACTTTTACTAACAACTTGTAACGTCATTACACAATTTATATGATAAAAAAGGTTGTCGCGAGTTTTAAGTACTAGTATTTTCTTAATTTGTTCTTGGTTGAAATTATCAAGATATTTCCCTTCCTTACTCCTCCCTCTCTTCAGAGCTCTCCTTTACCCATTTCAGTGGACCTCAGCATTCTTGGCATGGACATCGGCCAGGAACTGAATCCAAAATGCTACATCGAGAGTGTTATATTAACTGCCTCCCGTAAGTTGGGTATTCTCAATAAGGTGAGGCGATTTTTCACTTCCGAGCAGCGCTGTTTGCTGTACAAGACTCAGGTGCGATCGAGTATGGAGTATTGTTCCCATCTATGGGACGGCTTCGCTTATCTTACACGGTCAGCGAAAATTTTGATGTTGTAAATTCCAAGCCTCAATTCGTAAGCGCCATCCACATTTTTATCAAGAAGTAAATAAAAACGTTTTTTATTAAGAGGCCTATTACATCTCGAATGTGATTTTTGCGTAAAATGCCTATTTTGGCATTTTGTAGTAATTTTGCAGTTGTATTTATAGTTTTTATCGAAATAGGGTAAGAAATTTGTGCATAATATTACAAATATCCATTCTGTGAGCATAAGTTGAATTCAGACGGCCGGCGCGTCGCATTTTGTAGTAATTTTGCAGTTGTATTTATCGTTTTTATCGAAATAGGATAATAAATTCATTATAAAATCTTTATTCCTTATGAAGTAAGTTACTCTGGTATAAATTTTGCTCAATAATATTATCGCAGATAGGAAATATTCACAGTTAATTTATAGCAATTTTTGAAGTTTTTTGGTAAACCAAAAAACGTCGAAAAGAATAAGATTTTTTTATATAAAATCAATGATATCTAAAAATTCCGAGGCCGCTACGCATTATTCGACTAAATAAGAGATAACATCATAATTTTTTTATTTCACTTGTTTAGAACAGTAGTTCAATCGATGAGCTCAAAAAAGTGCATTCGCGCAGTTTATGAAAATCTTTCTCTGCATTTTTGGGTTTTATTAAAAAGTTAAGCCAAATTTACAAAAAGCGAGGCCGTTATGCACTATTCCATGGATAAAGGTAATACTGTCGGAACTTGATGGCCATCTCGCGGATTTTTTTTGCCAACATGTTTGAACCTGGCTCCCTCTGGTGGTGTTATTCCACATCTTTTGACCAATTTACATACCTATAGGTATAATAGGAGCTAAATTTTAATTTTGAAGCATGCAAAACCTAATGATATGATTTCATAAATTTAATGTAAGTGAAACTCAGCATTAAATTTATGAAATCAAACCAGCCTGATTTACAAGGTTTTGCATGCAACAGCCAGTTTAGGAACTCAGAAATAAAACGACAATTCATTCTCTATTTTTATTATGTTTATGTTTCGCATAATACAATTTAGTTTACATTTTAGAATAATCATCCCCATCATATTTTGATTCTCGCACAAAATTCGATTTATAACATTCATCTTTGTTGGTTTGCTCAGAAGTGTGCTTTAATTTTACAAAAATTACTTTTTGTGTATTCCAGCAGGTAATATTTAAATTTTTCTTAGAAGGTTTTTTAAGGATTTTGCAAAAGGCAATGTGAAACATTTCGAAAGAAGAGCATATGATAGAATGAGAGTGACAACATTTTTTCTTCATTTTTTGTGAAGCAACGACCCTTTGCTTTTTTCATTGTTTCTATAAGTCGAATTTCTGTAAATATTTTTGCTGGTAAACTCATTTTTCCTGTAACTTTCTGTAAACCTTTATTATCAGACATTTTAATGGCACTAGCTAATCTTGTTCTTGCTGTGATTTCTTAACCTGTATATTTCACTCTTAAGGTTTTTTTATTTCTTTCTGAATTATTTAAAATAGGCTTAAAACCTTGCGGTTGTCTCCTTGTATCTGCAAATAAAAAGCTTATTACAACATGGCATGCAAGTGAACTAATAATAATATGTGGGATGTGGATTCAATCATTATTGTTCCGATAATCGTTTCGGCAAACGGTCTTATAGCTAAGAGCCTCTCGTTGAAAGGTTTGATCAAGGGTCAGATACTAAAGGCAGTACTCCGTGACAAGGCACGTATTGTCAGGAGGTTCCTCATTCTGCAGCCCTACCCACCGATAGCTTTGGTCTATCCCCACTGCTGGTGGCAGCCTAGGTGAAGTTTTTTAAAGTATTATATACTGTAAACATGTTTTTTTATTTTTTATGAAATATTGTAAACATTTATCTTAAGATTGTACAGATTATATAAAAAGAATAATAATAATATAAATACCTTTAGTTTGTAATGACTGATCAGCTGGTTTGCGACAATAGGTATGGTCTTTTACCTATATATCTGAAAAACAAAACAGCATAACTTAAGTAAATGCATTTGATAAAAAAGTAATAAATATTGTAAGTACACAGAAAATCCTATACAATACTTAAATGATACTATTAACTTAATTCTCCGGCCAAATCACAAGCGGCACAATTTGTGCAAAATTCTACCAGCAGTAAGTAGGTATCTTTGATTGTACACATGTATATAGTCAATAGGTATGTTACTAAATTACAAATCAATAATATTATTAATTATAGGTACCGGTACTTTGTGGTGATAATATTGTTATATTTGAAGATGGGTCTGCTTGACTTAACTAGTCTTAATAGGACGTACGTAGTAATAGCGTCCAATGCATGTCCAATGCCACAAAACTTAATTAAAGCGTCCAGTTTTGCCAGTTGTCCAGTGTCCAAATATCACAATTCACATCACAACAATGCAAATTAAGTAAGACGCAGGCTTACTACTGTAGTGTTTCACAGTTAAATTCATCGTGTAACTCTGGGTCCGGAGAAGGATTATGCACTTATCTCAAGTCTCAACGTAATTAGTAATTACAGCGAAGAACGACAAAACTGCAAAAATTCGCACAAAAGCAAACAACAAAACAAACAAGAGGCCATATCATAGATAAAGGTAATACTGTCGGAACTAGATGGCCATCTCGCGGATTTTTTTTGCCAACATGTTTGAACCTGGCTCCCCCTCGTGGTGTTATTCCACAACTTTTGACCAATATACATACCTATAGGTATAATAGGAGCTAAATTTTAATTTTAAAGCATGCAAAATCTTGTAAATCAGGCTGATATGATTTCATAAATTTAATATAAGTGAAATTCACTCAGCATTAAATTTATGAAATCAAACCAGCCTGATTTACAAGGTTTTGCATGCAATAGCCAGTTTGGGAACTCAGAAATAAAACGACAATTTATTTTCTATTTTTATTATGTTTATGTTTCGCATAATACAATTTAGTTTACATTTTAGAATAATCATCCCCATCATATTTTAATTCATCGCATAAAATTCGATTAATAACATTCATCTTTGTTGATTTGCTCAGAAGTGTGCTTTAATATTACAAAAATTACTTTTTTGTGTATTCCAGCAGGTAATATTTAAATTTTTCCTAGAATATTTTTTAAGGATTTTGCAGAAGGCAATGTGAAACATTTCGAAAGAAGAGCATATTATAGAATGAGAGTGACAACATTTTTTCTTCATTTGTGAAGCAACAACCCTTTGCTTTTTTCATAGTTACTCTATGTGGAATTTCTGTACTTAATTAGTTTTGCTGGTAAACTCATGTTTCCTGTAACTTTCTGTAAACCTTTATTTATCAGACATTTTAATGGCACTAGCTAATCTTGTTCTTGCTGTGATTTCTTAACCTGTATATTTCACTCTTAAGGTTTTTTTATTTCTTTCTGAATTATTTAAAATAGGCTTAAAACCTTGCGGTTGTCTCCTTGTATCTGCAAATAAAAAGCTTATTACAACATGGCATGCAAGTGAACTAATAATAATATGTGGGATGTGGATTCAATCATTATTGTTCCGATAATCGTTTCGGCAAACGGTCTTATAGCTAAGAGCCTCTCGTTGAAAGGTTTGATCAAGGGTCAGATACTAAAGGCAGTACTCCGTGACAAGGCACGTATTGTCAGGAGGTTCCTCATTCTGCAGCCCTACCCACCGATAGCTTTGGTCTATCCCCACTGCTGGTGGCAGCCTAGGTGAAGTTTTTTAAAGTATTATATACTGTAAACATGTTTTTTTATTTTTTATGAAATATTGTAAACATTTATCTTAAGATTGTACAGATTATATAAAAAGAATAATAATAATATAAATACCTTTAGTTTGTAATGACTGATCAGCTGGTTTGCGACAATAGGTATGGTCTTTTACCTATATATCTGAAAAACAAAACAGCATAACTTAAGTAAATGCATTTGATAAAAAAGTAATAAATATTGTAAGTACACAGAAAATCCTATACAATACTTAAATGATACTATTAACTTAATTCTCCGGCCAAATCACAAGCGGCACAATTTGTGCAAAATTCTACCAGCAGTAAGTAGGTATCTTTGATTGTACACATGTATATAGTCAATAGGTATGTTACTAAATTACAAATCAATAATATTATTAATTATAGGTACCGGTACTTTGTGGTGATAATATTGTTATATTTGAAGATGGGTCTGCTTGACTTAACTAGTCTTAATAGGACGTACGTAGTAATAGCGTCCAATGCATGTCCAATGCCACAAAACTTAATTAAAGCGTCCAGTTTTGCCAGTTGTCCAGTGTCCAAATATCACAATTCACATCACAACAATGCAAATTAAGTAAGACGCAGGCTTACTACTGTAGTGTTTCACAGTTAAATTCATCGTGTAACTCTGGGTCCGGAGAAGGATTATGCACTTATCTCAAGTCTCAACGTAATTAGTAATTACAGCGAAGAACGACAAAACTGCAAAAATTCGCACAAAAGCAAACAACAAAACAAACAAGAGGCCATATCATAGATAAAGGTAATACTGTCGGAACTAGATGGCCATCTCGCGGATTTTTTTTGCCAACATGTTTGAACCTGGCTCCCCCTCGTGGTGTTATTCCACAACTTTTGACCAATATACATACCTATAGGTATAATAGGAGCTAAATTTTAATTTTAAAGCATGCAAAATCTTGTAAATCAGGCTGATATGATTTCATAAATTTAATATAAGTGAAATTCACTCAGCATTAAATTTATGAAATCAAACCAGCCTGATTTACAAGGTTTTGCATGCAATAGCCAGTTTGGGAACTCAGAAATAAAACGACAATTTATTTTCTATTTTTATTATGTTTATGTTTCGCATAATACAATTTAGTTTACATTTTAGAATAATCATCCCCATCATATTTTAATTCATCGCATAAAATTCGATTAATAACATTCATCTTTGTTGATTTGCTCAGAAGTGTGCTTTAATATTACAAAAATTACTTTTTTGTGTATTCCAGCAGGTAATATTTAAATTTTTCCTAGAATATTTTTTAAGGATTTTGCAGAAGGCAATGTGAAACATTTCGAAAGAAGAGCATATTATAGAATGAGAGTGACAACATTTTTTCTTCATTTGTGAAGCAACAACCCTTTGCTTTTTTCATAGTTACTCTATGTGGAATTTCTGTACTTAATTAGTTTTGCTGGTAAACTCATGTTTCCTGTAACTTTCTGTAAACCTTTATTTATCAAACATTTTAATGGCACTAGCTAATCTTGTTCTTGCTTGCGCTTGTATATTTCACTCTTTAGGTTTTTTTATTTCTTTCTGAATTATTTAAAATAGGCTAAAGCCTTGCGGTTGTCTCCTTGTATCTGCAAATAAATAACTTATTACAACATGACATGCAAGTGAACTAATAATAATATGTGGGATGTGGATTCAATCATTATTGTACCGATAATCGTTTCGACAAACGGTCTTATAGCGAAGAGCCTCTAGCTGAAAGGCTTGATCAAGGGTCAGATACAAAAGGCAGTACTCCGTGACAAGGCACGTATTGTCAGGAGGTTGGTACGATAGCTTTGGTCTATCCCCACTGCCGGTGGCGGCCTAGGTTAAGTTTTGTAGAATATTTTATACTGTAAATATGTTTTTTTATTTTTTATGAAATATTGTAAACATTTATCTTAAGATTGTACCTACAGATTATATAAAGAGAATAATAATAGTATAAATACCTTTAGTTTGTGATGACTGATCAGCTGGTTTGCGAAAATAGGTATGGTATTTTACCTATATATCTGAAAAACAAAACAGCATAACTTAGGTAAATAATAATGCATTTGATAAAAAAGTCATAAATATTGTACACAGAAAATCCTAATACAATACTTAAATGATACTATTAAAATACTCCGGCCAAATCACAAGCGGCACAATTTGTGCAAAATTCTACCAGCAGTAAGTAGGTATCTTTGATTGTACACATGTATATAGTCAATAGGTATGTTACTAAATTATAAATTAGTAATATTATTAATTATAGGTACCTACCTGTACTTTGTGGTGATAATATTGTTATATTTGAAGATGGGTCTGCTTGACTTAACTAGACATAATAGTATGTACGTAGTAATAGCGTCAAATGTCACAAAAATTAATGAAAGCGTCCAGTTTTGCCAGTTGTCCAGTGTCCAAATATCACAATTCACATCACAACAATGCAAATTAAGTAAGACGCAGGCTCACTACTGTAGTGTTTCACAGTTAAATTCATCTTGTAACTCTGGGTCCAGAGAAGGATTATGCACTTATCTCAAGTCTCAACGTAATTACAGCGAAGAACTACAATACTTCAAAAATTCGCACTATACTATAGTAAACAACAAAACAAACAGCGGCCTTAAGCAATAAAAAAAATGCAGTTCAAGTGTCGATCAATCGATATACAAGTCGATTAAAATCTAATTCATCGATTATTATACAAGTTTAAATGATACAAGCTTACATGATTTTCTTGGGTAATATTTTGATTAAGATAACTAATGTTATGTTTAAATGATTTTTTGAAATAAATGCTATAAGCTTACAGTCATGATGTTCATAAGTAATATTCTGATTATGTTAACTAAAGTTATGTTTAATCGATTTTTATTTTCGATTGCTGCGCTTCGAGTAACCGCCATCTAGCGAGACACTTAAACATTTTTTTTTAAATATTGCGGAATAACACTCCTAGATGGCACTACTCGTTACGTGTCATTGCTCCTACTATAGGAGTTTCCCTCCCCTGGGCCATATGCAACAGTGTTGCCATGCCAGCGATGTGTTGTCAAAAGTTACCTAAAATGTACGAAAAAGTAACCTTTTCGTGGGAAAAGTAACCTTTTCATTTTTTTTTTGTAGTAATGTAGTATTTAAAAGGGAAAAGAAAGACATGATGGTTAAATTAACTTACAGAATTATGATTTATTTAATAGTAATTACCCTCACAACTTGCATTTTAATATAATGTTAAAATAATCGATAAAGATTTTTCATTTTGATTTAATTTTTCAATATTTACATTGACATGGATGATACTGCCATGATCGCTAGTTGACTGTTTGACTAGGTTAGGTAGAGGAGAGTTAGTTACCGCTTTCAACCGCGCGCCAAAAGAAAGATCCTTGTCGCACTATACCAATCCTCTCACGTACAAAATTGGCGACTTTTTCGGCAGATGATGAAGAAAAATTAATTAACTTTGTTGCCGGTCATCCAGTCCTTTACGACACATACTTTTTTTATAAAAACTTAATGTATAAAATAAAGGCTTTTAAATAAAAGATGAGGTGCATTTCTTTTATTTCTGACATAAAGTAACAACTAGTCGTCATCATCTTCCTCTTCTAACAAAAGACACATTATTAGTAAACTGTCGGTAGCGTTGTCCGATATTCTGTCTCGCACAAAGGTGCTGGAGTGACTGAGGCATCGTCTATCTATGCATTGTGCAGCCGCGGCATGTCGTCGCGCTTGGAAATAGAAGCAACCGCGACCGCAGGTAGCACTACGGTCAAGCGCAACTGCTAGCCGCAATGACGCCTGCAGTTGCAGTCTGCAGCCCATCTCGAAAACATACCTTTACTTTACAATAGTACACTTTACACACAACACAAAAACAAAAACCGGCGGGGGCGGTTACTAGCGCGAGTGAGTGAGTCACGCTCACAAGTCGCAAACAAATTGTCTCACTCACGCACGATCACGACGAATTATCGACGTTACGAACAAATCTGATTGACTAAAGGTATTGTGTTATTATTGAATTGTGTAAAAAAAAAGATGTATTTAAATTGTTGCACACTCCGTTTTTATGCATATTCTGAAAAATCACCTAAATGTAACCTTTTGTGTAGTGTAACCTAGAAGTAACCTGACGGCTCTAAAAATCACCTAAAAGGTTACAAAAGTAACCTTCTGGCAACGCTATTATGCAATAAAAAAAATGCAGTTCAAGTGTCGGTGTCGATCGATCGATATACAAGTCGATTAAAATCTAATTAATCGATTATTATACAAGTTTTTTATGAAATAAAAATAAATGATACAAGCTTACATGATTTTCTTAGGTAATATTCTGATTAAGTTAACTAATGTTATATTTAATCGATTTATTGAAATAAAAAATAAATGCTACAAGCTTACATGATGTTCATAATTAATATTCTGATTATGTTAACTAAAGTTATGTTTAATCGATTTTTATTTTCGATTGCTGCGCTTCGAGTAATCGCCATCTAGCGAGACACTTAAATTTTTTTTTGAAGTATTGCGGAATAATACTCCTAGATGGCACTACTCGAAACGTGTCATTGCTCCTACTATAGGAGTTTCCCTCCCCTGCACTATTCCAATAGCTATTCTACACTATTCAATAAGTCATAATTGTTAATGTATTTTCGTTTCTGAGATCCATAACGCCAAAGTTGGCCATTTTACGCAAAAATCACAGTCGAGATGTAATAGGCCCAAAGAGATTTAAATAGTAATAGAGCGGCTATTGGTCACTATTTCATACAAAAACTTTGAGCTGGTGCTCAAGTTACGCCATCTAACGTTGAAAAGCAAAACCTTATATCAAGAATAATAAGAAGTATACTATGAACAATTAGAATAAGTTTCACCTACCCCACGGTAGGTGTCGCCCTGCAGTAGGGATGTTCCGTTAAAAATTCGACGTACCTATCGATAAGTTTGATGAAGATTAACTAAAAACGGTATAATATACAACATTGGAACAAGCAAGTGACAATTAGGGAAGGAAATGAAAATTCGTATGTTTCAAATGATTATTTACTAAGTAATAAAGTGTAAAGTTATTAAAAATTCAACATACTTAACTAATTATAAACAAAGAATGAATGAATGAAATAACATAAGCACCTAGCTAGTACCTACGAACAGCATACTGACAACACTCATTTTTGAAGTAAACCCACCCCCGCGATCACTCATCATAAGTAAGGATTATTATACACTCCCGTATACCAAAATCAAGTCAACTTCAAAACAAATGTAACATGGTTGTGTGATTGGATTAACGAATCAATTCATAGGAATGATAAGGTAAAATGGCTGACTTTAACAGATTAACACGAGTTGATCCATATAGTGATTCATTTTAAAATACCTAAGTTTACATAGATATTATAGACCACATTGCGTGTTAATAACAACTCGCAATCGCAAGTATAACCACGAGCAAAAATATGTAAACAATTGTAACTCTTAAAACAATGGAATAAGAGTCAAAGTGTATACACATTGGTGCTTGTGACTGTACCTATCAAATTATTTTTGTCGATCTTAATTGCTTTTTCGGGCATTATTTATGCAACTTTTAAATACACGGCATTATGAACGTGTTTACATTGGCCGTGTTTCAAGCAAAGTAACAAAATAAGAGCTCACTTGTTAAGTGCGCTGTTATTTAACGAGCCGCGCCGCGCGCCGACCTGACATCTAGTTGGTATTGTTGATCGAAGAGTTTAAAATAATTAGTAATATTCTAATTTATTAAACGATCATCGCACGATACTGTTACACTGCATAACATTGCGTTAGGGACGCAATGATCATTGAGTCAGAATATTACTACTTATATAAAACTTAAACTTACGATATAAAAATATTATCTACTTATGACATTATTCGATAAGTAAAACGACATCACTTAAACACCACTAAATCATCTACTTCCGCTTCGACAAGTGTGGTGACATCCTAAAAGTAGATACTTTTGCTTTTCACCACTAGAGGTCAGCATAGGGCAACGGTAAATGTTCTAGAATAATTTATTAGAAATTATGATTATAGTCTGATTATTGGGTAAATATACAAAATATTTACGAAAATAAGCTGTAATCACATTCAGCCTTTTTTCCATGTCGGGATTTGCAGTATCGCAATACGCAATTTGGTATATTTTCTATTGTTTAAGTCAAATTTGTTCACGCACAAACACGACTGCATTAGAGGGCGCATAACATCATACTAAGCGACTTGTTACCACTTGGTAATAAGTTGTGGATTAAAGTTTTGATCGCTATGTCCTGTCTATTAGTAATAGTTTAATGTCTTTGAATAGGCCTCTTAGCATTCCAAATCAGTCAAGAAATCGAAAAGGTAAATATCATTGTAAATTCCTAGGTATTTATGATTTTATAGGAATGATTATTGTAAAACACGGTCGTAATGTGCATTTATAAGAAAGGTGACCCGGCGTTTTATGCTTGGGTTGTATACTTTTATAGATAGTAATCTGTAATTCAATATTCACAATATCTGTCAACAAATGACAGTTTTACCTCAGATCTGCTTTAGTTATTGTTCTGAGCTTTATGCTGGATTTACACGAAGCCAATACTTGAGACAATCCACTAAGCCAGTCCAATAAGCCAATGCCAATGCTAAGCAAAAATGCCTTGAGGACAATCCAAGGTAGTGGACTGTCTCTATTTACACATTGCAAATATTGGACTGGCTTATTGGATTGTCTCAAATATTGGCTCCGTGTAAATAATGTGTTACAGCCGCTAGCTGTCAAATCAAACATGACGTGAAGGCATTGTTGACATTTCTCTTTTTTAAAAGCAAAAAATTATGGTTTATGCAGCTACGTTAGACATTTTAAAGTAACATGTCTGTTTTTGAAGATTCAGTGTTTCCATATTAAAAAATATTAATAATTAAAAAAATCTTATCCGCGATTCGATAAAAATAAGACAAAACTTGGTTTAGGTAGCAAATAATATTAGCTTTACTTTATTATCAAATTCTATTGTATGCAAGTTTAGCATTTTTTCTATGGAAAATGCCGGTTCTCCTTTTAGAGGTAACTTCAGGATTTTTTTCTATCAAGCCAAATGTTTTCAATCGCGTTTTGACTTCGTTCATCCCCTCACACATACGCTCTGTAATACACATTGAAAGTTTCAGTGCGAAATATCTAATATATTTTGAATGACAGCTAATAGAAAACAGCCAATTTTTCCGTTTGTACCGCCTAAGGCCCCCTTAAAATATACTGCATGATTGTGTTACGTTCCGTAAAATGCAGTGTTCATAATTATCTTTTTTGGCGGCAGTTAAAATAAAAAAATACCAATGATTTTGGGTGAGATCAAAAGATACGTCAGCTGGTCCCCGTTACACATGACACATTGTAGGCTAAAAAGGTACGTCAAATGTGTAAAAAATTAAAAAAAGTATACAACTTAAGCATAAAACTCCGAGTCTCCTTTCCGCAAACATGATTTCCCCTCGATTTCCCCTATTCATCTCTTTCCCCTTTTTTCTTCCCCTTTGAACCCTAATTTCCCCTCAAAAGGGGAAGTTCCCCTCATTGTGGAAGCACTGCGTGCCACATTAAAAAAAAAGAAAAGATAAATATGCCCTCTGATAATTACACCAAGATGGCGCTTCGAGCGCTTTATAAACCTAATCTTACCCTGCCTAACCCTAATCTTTTATTTAGAGACCTTTCCTCTTCCCATACAGCTACGGCCACGCATGTACCTAAGATTCAAAGGCACCAAAATGTAGGAAAAAAATTGTAGATTCCAGAAATATATCTATAATTTTTTTTTTACATTTGTACCTAAAAAGATCATTAGAAAGGTTTGATAGCTTGCAACATTGGATTAATTTAACTGGCAAGCAAAACTCTCTCGCTGTCGGGTGCGTTTCGTTGGTTTACTTTAAGGGCCAACTAATTATTAGATAAAAGTCTTAAAGTAACTTATTTTTACTTTTTAGCAAAAACATGATAAATACTTAGAAACAAAAATAATTGTTTTTGACTGTTTCGAATTATTGTATAACTAAATGATTATTTTGTCAGCCTAAGGAAATTGCTAAAATGCAACATTCCAAGGCGATGAAAAACGAATAAAAAAACTGAGTAATTGTCCTAACATCTCGAACCCACAGAACAATCTATTCTAGCCTCTGAGTATACCTCAATGATTCTAGCGAGATAGCGAGATCCACAAACAGTCACCATAACAAAAAACCAGTATGACAGTTGTCACTGTTATATTTTCGCCCTTTATTTGCACTTTTTGGGGGTTAAGTTACTCGCGTCCGTAGGTTTACCCTTGAGACCCTACACGTGACCCCTGGGTGGTGCTAAATGAGTGACACCAACTGAGTGGTAGAGCTACGCTGCGTTGCAGCACGCATTGGGTCGGCTCGCCCAGCGTAATACCACCCCCTCACGAATTTTCGGCGTGAAACAATGGCACTCTGTGCTGTTGTGTTTCGTCCGGCGAGTGAGGGTTCTGGAGACCCCTCCCCCCCCCCCCCCCCCCCTCACACTTGATATGGCAGCGAACTTTAATTTAGATTTACCCCAGGGGGGTACCGACACACCCAGTGTCGGAGAATCCCCCCCTGACCGTTCTCGCTCAGGCTGCCCTACGTATTCTGGGGAGGGCAAAAGTCCGCTCGTGCCAAGGCATGCTGCAGGCAGGAGAAAGGCAAGACAATTGGCACCCCCTCCTACGCTTCGTGTGGACTTCTGCAACATCAGGGGAATCCACTCTAACTTGAGCGCCGTCCATTACCACCTCGAGACGGCGAAACCGGCCTTGCTCTTCCTCACCGAGACGCAGATATCCCCCCCTCCTACTTGCGCTACCCGGGATACAACCTGGAACATGCATTTGTGCCACGAGCCGGTGTTTGTGCCTATGTCAGGGAGGATATGTGCGTCCGTCGCCTTGGCAATCTTGAAGATAGGGACCTCTCCATCTTATGGCTACACGTCGACTGCGGACGTCATCCTCGCATCTACGCGTGCCTGTATAGGTCCCACAGCGGTAATATCGGAACTGACCAACTTATCGAGACCGTCCAAGCAGCGACGGACTCCCTTCTCCAACGGATCCCCTCGGCCGAGATTGTGGTATTGGGAGACTTTTTTTTTTTTAATGAAAAAGATTTATTTATTTTAATAAAAAGATTTATTTATTTTAATAAAAAGATTTATTTATTTTAATAAATCTTTTCTACAATCACACCAATTATCTAGCCCAAGAGAAGCTTCGAAGAAACTCGTTAAATGGTTACAGATAACGGATAAACATACTTAAAATACTTAAATACATACTTATTATACATAGAAAACACCCAGACCCGAGACAATTTAGAAAAACAATAATTTCTAAATTGACCCGACCGGGGATCGAACCCGGGACCTCAGAGATGGCGACACCATGAAAACCGGTGTACAAACCACTCGACCAAGGAGGTCGTCAAGGAGGACTTCAATGCCCATCACGTCGAATGGCTTGGTTCACGCACAACTGACCACGCGGGTAGAGCCGTTCATGACTTCGCTTTAGCCTACAGTCTGTCCCAATTGGTAACAGAGCCAACACGGGTTCCAGATGTGGAGGATGTGCACCTTCTTTATTGGACCTTCTGCTGACCTCGCACCCAGACGGCTATCAAGTTTCTGTTGATGCACCACTAGGCTCATCAGACCACTGTCTGATTCGCAGCACTGTGCCTCTCACAGAAACTTCAAAACCGCAACCAGCGGCTAGCCGTCGAGTCTGGCATTATAGGTCGGCGGACTGGGATGGGATGCGAAGTTTCTTTGCGTCCTATCCTACCCGTGGTGGCGAGTTTGCTTCTCGCTGGATGATCCTGATGTCGCCGCTGACTCTGTTGTTTATGTGATACTGCAGGGAATGGAACTTTTCATTCCAAACTCTGTGGTTCCCATTGGCGGCAAGTCCCAACCATGGTTTGGTCGTTGCTGCAAAATGGCGTCTCGCCAAAAGCGACAACATTACCAAGCCTGGGCTAATGCGGTGTCATCAAAGGATCCAAACACCAGTGCGCTCAGAAAGAAGTACAACTTTGCCGCCAGATCCTTTAAGAAGGACATTGCTAAGGCGAAGTCATCATTCATAGGTAGAATTGGCGAGAGGCTAGTGCGCCTTCCTTCGGGGACGCGTGCGTTCTGGTCTCTCGCCAAAGCTATCTTAGGGAATTTTTGTCAGCCGTCCTTACCACCATTGCACAAGACCGATGACTGCCTAGCCTATACTGCAAAGGAGAAAGCCGATCTCTTGGGCACTCTTTTCGCTTCAAACTCGACCTTGGACGATGGGGAAAAAACTCCACCAACCATACCGCATTGCGCTTGTACAATGCCAAACGTTCAGTTCCTGCAAAGGTCAGTTCGTAAGGCTCTTTTTTCCCTTGATATCCGCAAGGCGAGTGGGCCTGATGCAGTTCCACCCATTGTGCTTCGGACGTGTGCTCCTGAATTGGCACCAGTTCTAACGCGCCTTTTCCGGCTCTCTTACACTACTGGCGTCGTCCCGAGCTCTTGGAAGACAGCCATTGTCCACCCGATTCCAAAAAAAGGCGATCGCTCAGATCCGTCCAACTACAGGCCAATAGCTATTACCTCTTTACTCTCCAAAGTAATGGAGTCCATTACAAACCGCCAGCTCTTAAGGTACTTAGAAGAGAACCAGCTACTAAGTGATCGCCAGTATGGTTTTCGTCGCGGTCGTTCGGCTGGTGATCTTTTAGTGTATCTTACTCACCGATGGGCGGAGGCAGTCGAGAGTAAAGGGGAGGCACTGGCAGTTAGCTTGGACGTAGCAAAAGCCTTCGACAGGGTTTGGCACAGGGCTCTTCTCTCTAAACTTCCATCATACGGGCTTCCTGAGAAATTGTGTTCATGGATTGCCAGCTTTCTCATTGGGCATAGCATCAAAGTCGCAGTCGACGGTTCGTGCTCCGACATGAAGCCCGTGAATGCTGGAGTCCCGCAGGGGTGTGTGTTGTCCCCTACTCTATTTCTTCTGCATATCAATGACATGCTGCATAACAACAGCATTCATTGCTATGCAGACGACAGTACTGGGGATACGCTCTACACCGGGCGAGCTTATATTTCTCTGGAAAGCGTCATCGAGAGCCGGAATAAACTTGTGACTGACACCGAGAACATGTTAAGTCATGTCTCGGATTGGGGCCGACATAACCTAGTCCGCTTTAACCCCTCCAAAACACAAGTTTGCGCATTTACCGCGAAAAAACATCCCTTCGTCGTACCTCTGAACTTTGAGGGAGCTCCCCTTGATACCAATCCGACTATTGGAATCCTTGGCGTCGATATTTCGAGTGACGTTCAGTTTCGTGGTCATTTGGAAGGTAAAGCTAAATTAGCTTCAAAATAGCTGGGTGTGCTTAATAGAGCGGGTCAGTATTTCACGCCGGCCCACCGTTTACAACTGTATAAAGCACAGATCAGGCCGCATATGGAATACTGCTCCCATCTCTGGGCTGGAGCACCCCAATACCAACTCCTTCCATTTGACCGAATTCAACGCAGAGCTGCTCGAATTGTCGCCGACGTGGTTATTTCAAGACGGCTCGATCCACTGGCTCTTCGGAGAGACGTTGCGTCTCTCTGTAAATTGTACCGTATATATCATGGGGAGTGTTCTGAGGAATTGTTCGGCTTGATCCCTGCCGCTGATTTCCTTCACCGCACTACACGCAATCGACTGTCATTCCATCCACATCACCTTGATGGATGGCGGTCTACTGCAGTGCGTTTTTCAAGAAATTTCTTGCCTCGAACTACAGTGTTGTGGAACCAGCTCTCGGCGGCGGTATTTCCGGACCGTTATGACTTAGGGATCTTCAAGAAACGAGCCTATTCCTTCCTTAAAGGCCGGCAACGCGCCTGCGATTCCTCTGGTTTTGCGGGTGTCCATGGGCGGCGGTGATTACTTTCCATCAGGTGACCCGCTTGCTCGTTTGCCTCCTTCTGCTATAAAAAAAAAAAAACGTTTCATGTCTACGATTTCTAAAACCATTTATGTAGGTCTTAGAGCATTCAACCAACCGGAGACGCCACTGGCAGGCGTTCCCCTCTGCCAAGAGGAGCCTCTGAGTATACCTCAATGATTTTAGCGAGATAGCGAGATCCACAAACAGTCTCCATCACAAAAAACCAGTATGACAGTTTTCACTGTCATACTTTCGCCTTTTATTTTCACGTTTCGTTTCATGATTACGTTTTCTAAACCATTTAGGTAGGTCTTAGAGCATTCAACTGAATGCTCTAAGTGAATGCTCTAAGAGGTAGGTAGATGATTTTTTTAGCCACCTTCCAGCTCCATCAACAGACCCTGGTTACCGTCTAGCACCAAAGTACCTACTCGTCAAGACGAAACAAACGAGCCCATACTTAATGGGGTTATGTCGTATAATTACTGACTTCCTATGGCCAACTTCCAGCTCCATCATCAGCCCCTGGCATAATACATTACAAGTTAAATAAAAGCTTGTAAATAAAATTGTTTGCTAAAATGTTAAGATTTTGCAATGTAGGTGACAATGAGTCTTACAGAGTTGGTTAGAGGCATGGTTAGAGGTAAGATTCTGATCTGATGTAGCAGAAGCTTAGATCAGAGGGCCTACTCGCTTTCTCCGAAACAAAATTTTTATTACTTCCGAAATTACGTTCATACAAAGTAGGTTTGGCCTTTAAATTATTAAATTTTAGAAAATTTACATTTCAAAAATAGTTAATGGAAAGCGCTTTACATAGCAAACGAAAGTTGCCGCAATTTCGTTTCGGAGAAAGCCAGTAGGCCCGCAAATAGGTGATGTTTTTTTTTTTTTTTTTTTTTCTTCTCTTCTTCTCTTCTCATTCATTCTTATACGGGTGGGACTCCCGTGACCGCTACCTAATTTCCTACTATAGGTGATGTTCTCGCTAAAGTTCAGGGTCAAGAGTACCCTAAACCAATATATTATACCAATATACTTATGAAGAATGTTATGAGAGTAGGTGAAGCAAAGAATGTGTGTCGCGGTATCGTAGCAAATATAGCTAGCGTATTTTTGGGGGTTAAAGTTACTCGCGTCCGTAGGTTTACCCTTAAGACCCTACTCGTGACCCCTGGGTGGTGCTAAATGAGTGACACTGACAGTGGTAGAGCCACGCTGCGTTGCAGCACGCATTGGGCCGGCTCGCCCGGCGTTATACCACCCTCTCACGAATATCCGGCGTGAAATAACCGATTATTCCCAGTAGTCCCCTCTAGCACTGTCTCCCGGGGTGACAACTGAGATTTGACAAATTTTCCCAACTGTTCACTTCCGATTCGTACCAGAGGGGACAACTGGTATTTTTTTCTCAATTGTCACCTGTGACTCCGAGGGGGTGACAATTGCTACGATTCCTTCCCAGTTGTTCACTCCGACCAGTTTAGACTAAGGATCTTCTCTCTTTTCTACGACATATAATAGTGTTCGCAAAAATATTGTCCTGCTTTAGATAAAATGTTATATGTACCTACATAGATAATTTTTTATTCTTTTATTTTTTTTGGGGACTTTACACTTTGTTATTTCAGTCCCATCATAACTTAAGCTTAGCTAACAACATTATATTTTGTTAATATGATACAATCCTTAATTAATTAGTAATAGCTAGTAGATACTTAGCACTTATCTGTCCAGTGATACTACCAATCATTGACGACTCACCAAGAACCGTATATTTATAACTTTAATTAAACATAGAAAATTTGTTACAATAATCATCAAAATGTCAGAAATAAGAACTCAAATAACATAAATATAATCAACATTATGTTTGGCTTATATACCTCGTAATTATAACAATCACAATACTAATCGTATTTTTTTTATTTATCACTGAAAATCATTATATGTTTGTTTTTGTATTATGAAAAACACTAAATGTACAATGTTTTAAAAGTGTCTAATACCTAATAATCATCATTGTACAGAAATAGAAATAAAACAGCAGAAGTTGATAAAATACAATGCTTTAACACTAAGACATTAAATACCATGTCTAACATTTGTAACGGTACAGAATGAATGGTATCCGTCCGTTAGTAAGGAATGCATGGGAGTAGCACTAAAATAAATATTAATGCGTAGCACCATTAATAATAAGCATGAAAAGGGAATAATAAACTAGTTCAGAATAATGGTCAGTGGTCTAGCGCTTTATCTTTAGTTTGAATTTCGCGGGGACTGCTCTGTGTGCTCCTTGCGACATAGGCGCCGTCTAGCGTGAGTTATTTACTTGAGCTTCGTGTTAGGTTGGCAACGGGCTTTATCTTTATTTTGAATTTCGCGGGGACTGCTCTGTGTGGCCTTGTGACATAGGCGTAGGTTGGCAAGCCGGTAGACATACGGGCGGGCGCCACCTATGGTCGGAATACGGAACTTTTTATAATTTCACAAAATACAGGATTATTGGCTTAAGTGGATGATTATTGAGAGGGAATTGTTAATAGAAGGCTACATTTAGATATTCAAAGATGTAATATTGGCTATCTGACGAGATTTGGTTAGATTATGGAAAAATTTTAGAATTGCGCGGCGAAAGCGGCAATGAGCGAGCGAGAGGTTGAGAAAAAGACAGAAAGAGAGGTCGGATGATAGCTCCACGTGGCGCGACGCGAAGGCGGGGGGCATCGGGGAAACGGCTAGCGATTGGTGGAAGGGAAGAAAAGTGGACTCGCGCGGGCGTATGTTAGGCGCGCGTGGCGGGAAAGTTAAGATGCTTGGGAAAATTAGCGGACATTCAGTTTTGGGACGATCAACGGAGCGGTCCAACTTAGGCTCGGACTACATGCATCCGGAATCACACGGACCCGAAAAAACACGGCCCCGGATTCATTCCGTAGCTCAAACAAATATATGAATTTTTACTGCATCGACTACATGTGATCAGGGGCCTTCCGATCCCGATTTTCACCCGGAAGCAACCGAAACATGCTCCGGACGTCTCCGAGCACCCGGTCCGTTATTTTTCGGCACGGGGGGCGGGGCCTATCAATATCGTATGAAGTTGTATGGAGCTGACCACACGAGAACGCGAGAAACGTCCGTTCCGGTCCGGTCCGGGGGAATCACGCGCCAGTCGATGACAGACGCTCAAAGCGGTCGGTCGCGTCGCGTGCGCAAGAAAAACTGCAAAATAGTAGTTGATTCGCCTCAGCGCCTCATTATGGTGATAGTAGTAGTAGCACAGAATAAATAATAGTACCTACTAGTAGTAGTGTTCGTAGAATTTATCAGGAAAGAACCTAATTTTTGTATAAGACTTGTAAAATACATAATTCGTTATGCGGTCTATGTGAAAAGGATGAACCCAATATCTTTTCACTTTCCTCTGTTTCCTATTACATTTCGACTGCGATTTTTGCGTGAAATGGCCCATTTTGGCGTTACGGATCTCGGAAACAAAAATACATTAACAATTTTGACTTATTGAATAACGATTATGAAATAACTTTTGGAATAACGCGTAGCGGCGTCGCTTTTTGTAAATTTTGCTTAACTTTTTAATTAAAATGTTTACTAGAAAAAAACACACACACACACACACTTGACAGTGACGTAATACCGCTGGCTTGCAGCACTACTAGAAAAAATTCAAGTCTTCTGGGGTCTCGGTAGCTTAGCGGTTAGAGCAGTGGACCGGCAATCCAAAGGTCACGGGTTCGAATCCCGTTCAAGCTTCCAGTGACTGGTTGTTTTTTTATCCTATGTCGTATTGTGAATGCAAATTTCAATTATAAAGATTTTTAATTAAACCCAAAATTGCAGAGAAAGATTTTCATAAAATGCGTGAAGGCACTTTTTTGAGCTCCTAGATTAAACTACTATTCTAAACAAATGAAATAAAAAAATAGATTGTTATCACTTATTTAGACTTAAAGTGCGTAGCGGCCTCGGAATTTTTAGATATCATTGATTTTATATAGAAAAAAATTTTTATTCTAAACCAATAAACTTCGAAAATTGCTTTAAGTTAACCGTGAATTTCTTCTATCTACGATAATATTATTGAGCAAAATTTATACCAGAATAATCGTTACTTCATAATCCTACTAATATTATAAACGCGAAAGTTTGTATGTATGGATATTTATTACTCTTTTACGTAAAAACTACTGAATGGATTTGGTTGAAATTCGGCATACAGATAGTTTATAACCTGGAATAACACATAGGATACTTTTTATCCCGATATTCCCACGGGAACGTATGAATGGATGTTTGTTACTCTTTCACGTAAAAACTACAGAATGGATTTGGATGATATTCGGCATACAGATAGTTTATAACCTGGATACATAGGATACTTTTTATCTCGATATTCCCACGGGAACGGGAACCACGCGGGTAAAACCGCGTTCGAGCGGCCGCTAGTGAATAAATATTTTATAATTAATTAATTATCCTATTTCGATAAAAACGATAAAAACCACTGCAAAATTACTTCAAAATGCGATGCGCCGGCCGTCCGAACTCAGCTTATCCGCGCAGAAGGACATTTGTAATATTAAGCATGAATTTATTATCCTATTTCGATAAAAACGATAAATACAACTGCTAAATTACAACAAAATGCGAAAATGGGCATTTTACGCAAAAATCACAGTCGAGATGTAAGTAATAGGCCTCATAACGGCTACAGCTAAGCATACAATTTCAACTAAAGTTAAACTTTCCATTGTCGACTGGACGACTATCCAGCGCAAGTGCTAGAGACCGACTGAGTAAATTTCTCTCCGGATTCAAAACGGAGCGCGTGTAGTCGATTACTTGCCGAATTTGGTTTTTTCCCGGGCCGGACTGATTCCGGATGCATGTAGTCCGAGCCTTAAGAGTGCGGTACGACTCATACGGGAAAAATAGCGTCCGAGCTTGATAGTGCGCTAAGTGATATTCGAGCTGCGATATTAATTAAGATTTGTGAAATTGAAAGTTATTAATAAAGTAAACTATTGCGATCGCAACTCGAATCCGTTAACAGAATGAAGTATTCTGGGGTACATCGGCTGAAACGGATCACGGTGACAACGAAACCCTATGTACCTTTCAACAGACTTCGGTCTGGATGATCTTTGATTGTATTTAATAAGATCGGCGTTTTACACTATTACGCTAAACAATACACTATCTTCGACGGAGTAATGGGGGAGAGACAGTTGTCTCCCTAGTGAAAGTTGAAGATAGGTCAGACACCATTTAGCTGGAGGTAGACCCGTATGACCCAGTCCAATCTCGAGTCTATCTCCATACATACAGTGTAGGGATAGGAAAATAACACACTGAGTATACTGGCTCGACTGATAGAACATTTAGGAGTTAGTTGCTTTCAGGGGCAATGCGACTCTCACCACACACCACGAATTTAAATTAAATGAGGCTTGGCCTAGTTTGCAAGGTACACAATAGGGACTGTTAGTTCGACAAAATATAGGCATTTTCAAGTGAGGAAAGTTGTAGGAATCTATAGGTAGGCGGATATATATATGGTTAGTTATTAATTCAGACTAATAAGGCAGGGATAATTAAGTTACGGCGCTAAATAAAATTATGATGAAGTGATGTGGGTCCTAACTAGGCAAGTAATCTGTTACCGCAGGCCGGTAAAATTCTAATTGTTTTCCTAAAGTTGTTACCAATTAATTATTCATTTTAAATAATTAACAGAAGTATGATAATATCGTACCATCATTACTTTGGAGTACCTAAAAGTCTAGACTGGTTTTCTATTACAAGAAAAATACTAAAAAGTTATAGCAAATAAGCTTAGTCGTACTGTGATGTTTGATTTCTAACACTGATATGACCAAACAGGCATTTGTTAGCTTTCCCTGGGATGCAATACGATCTCACATGGCTATACTCTTCAAAGTATGGAAAATTTTACATCCGATACCTTAGCAAAAATAAGCTGATACAAACTGAACAACTAAAACCAGTTTAGAACCTAGGATAAGTCGTTGAAAGAAGACATTGCAAGCTATGAGCTTCTAATAATCTGAAACATAGAAATAATTGATTGATAACAACCAGCTAATTAGCCTGACAATGGTCTACTAATACCATTTGAATAGACCTCTTAAGATATGTAAGTACTTACTTCTAATAATATGAAACATAGAAATATTTGATGAGAACAATCTAATCAATCAGACTAATACCTAGTACAGTCTAATTTATACTTATTAAAGTGAGTAAAAGATAACTTCTAAATGTAATTTATTTAATGATTAACAGTGATAATTAACTACCTACTAAAGGTATACTAACTATGATTTAGTAGTCTATCAAATTAACCACTCAGTCTGAGAGACAGAGGGTGTAAGTTAATGGAAAAATAATTAACTACATTCACTCCCTAAAAGTCAGGGATGTTGAATAAATTAGGCATCTTTCAATAAACTTGAGATGTATTTATACTTTATAAGATCTGTATAATGAACACTAAGAGTAATCCAAAGTAATTTACTTCAAATGATAGTATTCTATTTCAGTTCACTTCCTAAAGTCAAGGATATTGAATGAATTTAGCATCCTTTAATAAACTTAAGATGTGATAATCTGCCAATGCAGCTAATCCAATGTAGTTATATTGGAACTTTACAAGACCTGTATAATAAATACTAAGAGTAAATAAAAGTAGTTTTACCTGTATTAATAGCATTCTACTTTAGCCACCGCCTGAAGTGGCGTTTGATTAAATTATCCACCCTTTACGGAACTGAATATAAGTTATTGCATTGAATAATTAAGTTCTTAATGTGAGAAGGATATTTGGATGATAGCCAGCCTTGAGATAAACTCTATTGATTTATGTGGAATAATAAGAATTTAAATTGCTAACACATAGTTCATAATGTAAAATGAAATTAAATTTGAGGAGAGATGTAAATTCTCAGTTTAAAGAATTAAAGGCACAAGCTAATAATTAAAGTTAAAGCCAAAGTGGACGGGGCCATAATTAAACAATGAGATGTAATGGCACGCTATGGAGCGGCGGTTGGAGCTCATAAACTTCCACGAAACTCTTATATTTCCACAAGACTTATAAATTTCCACAAGACTCTTATATTTCCACAAGACTTTTAAATTGCACAAGACTCTTATATTTCCACCAGACTTTTATATTTCTACAAGACTTTTATATTTCCTCAAGACTCTTAAATTACCAGAATCCTCTAATATGGCATATAAATTGCACCAGGCTTCTTATGTATCATGCTACTGATAATAAATAATAATACCTACAAGCTAAGCTATCATCTGATTACCTTTGAGTGGTTACAAATCTTCCCCGCAGCTGCAGTGAAGGATTTAGGTCACAGTTCAGACGGAGTCATTGCTAGGCTACACATATTTATGTTAGGATTTATAGACTGGTAGGTAATTAGGTCAGGAGAAAATAATTTAACACAGGGATAAGCCAATTACTAAACTTTCACGAAAGAACTTGAGTTACTTAAATGCGGTTAACAACGGAGGGTTCACTAGACGATCTGGCCAAAATAGTAGTTATTATAATATTACATTGCTTGACTGAAATTCACTGCAAATAGAATTAAGCTATGCTAAGGTTCCATCTTCATACAAACGCTACACACTCTACAAAACTCCAGACACAACCATTAGATTGTAGATAAATTAGGTTAATTAGTTTTAAGAATTAGATAATAATTTAAGTTAAGGTAAAGCGGCGAGGATGTGTGTATGTATTATAAGCTAGCTAGGCATATAGGTAGATTTAGATTTAGATTTAAGGGAGCAAAAGCTATAAAAGGGGGGGGAGGTTACAAATTGGTAAGCCATGACCAGGATCAGAAAGTTAAGTTATAAGTTATCATTAATATAGTTGTATTGGATTTCAGTCAAGCGGTAATACTTTAATTTAGAAGTGGGATTTTTTTCCCACAAATTGTTGTCGTGTTGCGATGTGTGAGTTTAGAATTGGCTTAATAGGGAATAATTCAATGAAGATTAATTAATTCAGAGATATTGAAGAATTATAATTTGACACTTTTCACAATAAACGTTGTTATCTTCTAAAGTTGATTCATACACTTTGTATTACGGGCTCTTGATAATGGGTGAATTATAATTTGACACTTTTCACAATAAACGTTGTTATCTTCTAAAGTTGATTCATACACTTTGTATTACGGGCTCTTGATAGTGGGTGAATTATAATTTGACACTTTTCACAATAAACGTTGTTATCTTCTAAAGTTGATTCATACACTTTGTATTACGGGTTCGACCAATATTGTAGACAGTCGCAATGAGAGCTGGAGCTAAATTTTGTTGTACGAAATCTGTAACAAAAAGATTCTCAGGTTAGGTTAAAGGTCAAAGGAGGAGATAAAGCTACAAAACAATAGCGTAATGAGTATTATTTGAAATACAATACCTTTCAGTTATTATCTTTTTCTTCTTTATTTAATGGCGGATTTCGCCAGCATCAGGTACCGTGCGTTGTTGGTTTTCCAAAGTTTAATGAGTGAACAAAGTACTTAGATATAGTCAATAACCAAACTATTCCGGGGGTCTGGAGTATTAAATTTTAAAATTGTTGAGTTATCTGTGAATACTGAAACCTTTAGTAATTGTTTTCTATGAGTACTAAAACTTTGTATTCGATTTTGATAGGACGCAAGTTAATTGTTGACGTTAAGAGTTATGGTAACTGTAGTTTTGTTTCTATTCCTGGTGATAGATTTCATATAGGCATAGGCAACTGGTTCATACAGCCTTGTGTTGAGTTATTTTTAGGATCGTAAAAGGTCGATAGGATGACATAGATCAACATTTATTGATTTAGAAATATTTGTGGAATAGGGGGCGGTTTAATTATTATTGCTGTCGGATGGGAAGGCTAGGGGGCGAGATTGGACAGAGGTAACCAACTTAATTATTGCTGGATTCAATTTATATTATAGGACGGCGATATGCTGTACAATATTATAAAGTTATGACGCTAACAGCATGATATAAAACTAATAATAATTATATTTTGACTAATAATCATTGAGCGATTGCGGTTTTTAGTTAATGTGCTATTCCACGTATTATATTTTATTTTGTTGGTTATGTTAGAAAAATATAATAATGTACTTGAGTCTCACGTCTGAAATCCATAGAGTAGTTTAGGCTAGTCAGGGACTATTAAATCATTTGTCTATGGTTGGACCATAGACATATGATTTAGCTAGACCATAAACAATCTAGAATTAGGAATGATTATAAAACATGACGTCATAAAACCAATCGAAGAGGAAACTTCCTTATCGCGTAATCATATGATTTTGTTATAGCAAGCGGAATCACCTGTTATTTTCCATACCTGCTATTTTTAATACCTGCGATTTTTACATTGGAAGAGATTTTCCTAATACTTATCACGTAGTAGATTAGAATGCAATGACATTGTGGTGGAATTATCATTATGTGACATGTAAATGGGGACAATTGCTCTGCACAATGGAAATGCCGCTTCATTTTGTTAGTTCGCTAAAATCCTAGGAAAGGTAACATAAAATAGTATTACGGTTCAAAATACACGCGTTGATGAGGAATCGCGATTATAAGTAATAACAAGTAGCAGGGATGTCATGTAGGGGATAGAATCATATGACTATTCATTGCTAGTAGGAATTTTGGTTTAAAAGCAACGTAGTTTGGGATGCATAATATAAACGGATAAATACGTCTAGTAGGCGATAAAAGTCGTTACCGTCTGGAAACAACTATCTAATATCTACTCTATTGTGGGGAGGTTACCTATTAGCGAGGCTAGATGGCGTTGGGTTACCAATAAAAGATTTTATTTTGGATGATGGTAAAAGGGTGCTGTCTAATAATAATATGTATAATTGTAATACTCTTGCAGCGTTGTAAGTAGTCGTTACCGGTAATCATTGCTTCTTACCGTATAGTTGAAATCGTGATAAATAGTTAATTATAAAGATTTATAAAGGATTATTATTAGCTTAAGATGAGGTTAACGTACGCAGAGGTAAAGCTCGCTGGGCACAGCTTACTATACCTACTTACCTAATATTATCAGTTGTGAGTTACCTAGAGATATCTAAGTCGGGAGAGCGGTGAAAAGAAAAGACCTTACTACATGACTAATTAGTTAGGATAGGTAGAGATAGATAAATCATTAAATTCACTGGGTTGGATTAGCCCATTAAGAAGAGTATCTTGCACAATTGTCTATCTCCGTTGAACGATTAAGATGTTGAAAAAAAAAAATAAAATGATATTACTAGTTAAGTGTTGGGTGAGAAAGTGTAGGAGGTATACTAGTGGTAGCATAGCACAGGATAGGGTGTAGTGAGTTTATTCTACTACAAAATATTATATATATTTTATAAATCATATCCAATCAGTACTTGTTACAATACTCAATTACAGTACACAAAGCAAAACATAATCACCCATTTTACAGACAAAAACATTGAATCGGATGCTTGACCGCGTCTACATAAGCCAGCAGCTTTGCTTGTGGGTAAATCGAAAGAGGCACTTGTACAAGAGGCTGGTACTGACTAAACGGGTAGTGCCGAAGGAGAATATCCTGACGGTGTATCCCAGACACTAGCTTTGGTTAGTTGATGGTTCTTCTAGGGCAACCATGCCGACTTACTAGGGATCATTGACTAGTCGAAGTTTGATTCTACACACACACGACACTAATCTATTATATTTATAAGTACATTAGAACCTGCACTTGGTTATATTTAATTATTGGTTTTATATAAATATAGTTGGGCGGAGATACTCTTGTGGGTGAGAAAGTGTAGGAGGTATACTAGTGGTAGCATAGCACAGGATAGGGTGTAGTGAGTTTATTCTACTACAAAATATTATATATATTTTATAAATCATATCCAATCAGTACTTGTTACAATACTCAATTACAGTACACAAAGCAAAACATAATCACCCATTTTACAGACAAAAACCATTGAATCGGATGCTTGACCGCGTCTACATAAGCCAGCAGCTTTGCTTGTGGGTAAATCGAAAGAGGCACTTGTACAAGAGGCTGGTACTGACTAATCGGGTAGTGCCGAAGGAGAATATCCTGACGGTGTATCCCAGACACTAGCTTTGGTTAGTTGATGGTTCTTCTAGGGCAACCATGCCGACTTACTAGGGATCATTGACTAGTCGAAGTTTGATTCTACACACACACGACACTAAAATATTATATTTATAATTATCTTAGAGCCGGCTTTAATTATATTTAATTGAGGAACGGTAGAAATTATATATGCTGAAGAGATGTTAGTAGGAATACGATAGGCGAATTAGTAGAAAAAAAAAAGAAATGCTTCTCGAGGATACCTAAACGGATGATGGATAATTGTGGAAGGTGGATATTAATTGAGCTTGGGAGCAAAATAGGGGTCGAAAGAAAATATAATAATAGTGGTAGAGAAAAGAAAAAATAGTTGACTGGCTTGAAGTCGAGATTTAACTGCTAAATTAACGAGTTATAGCACTGTTACGCTATAGGGATAACAATAGCGTATGTTATCACATCAATTATAAAGGCGAGTTGCGGGCGGATGTCACGTCATACTCAATAGTTAACTCGTTTTATTATTTTGAAAGTTAACACAAGCTACTTATAAAACAGTGATCGATTTTATATACCACGATTTTAAGTTGTAGGATAATTTTAAACTCATAATCCGCAGAAACATTCAAGCCGGAAATAAAGCGACTGATATTGCGAGCTGAGAATAAATCTCTTAGTGTAAAATTTATTAACAAGTAAATCCCTGGTATTGCGTTATCGAGATTACAATATGAAATCGATTATCACAATTCGAATCATACAAGGTAATTATTTAGATGTTGTCTCGCGTCGACAGGTACAAATTTTAATTTAGATGGGTAAAGACATTAGAACTGAAATGGGTTTCGGATGTGTGACGTTCTTAGGACACGTACTGTTTAGTAGCATAATTTAAATTTAGTAAAATCGGCTGTATTGGACATATTTCGTTTTGCGGATATATATATTTAACCGAGGTTATCCTGGAGGTAGCCATAGTTCAAAGTTTACTAAACCCAACTTAGAGTCATAGCCTATCTTTATATGTCAGAAGAAAATAATAAATTTATAAGTAGTAGTTTTTAAAGTCAATAGTAAATTTATTTTCCGAGGTGAGACCTGAAACCTAGTTCGCACTAGGACATTCAAATACTATAACCGGTAATGTTGATTATAATAAATATAGATGTTCGGAACTTATAATAATATTCTAATACTGCTGTATTAAAATTGTTATTATGAAATTAAATAGGGTTGCTTAACAATTGACAAATAATTATTAACTCAATAATTTGTTTTAGTACAAAGTAAATGTCTACGGGTTTAGAGATGATAAGACGAACGAAACGCGGTTTTGACTTGTGGGAAGGCAGGGGGGTGACAGTTCCTTATGGATAGTCACTTCACATAGAAACAGGCGCCATCTACTTTGCCTAACACTAAACTTTTAGTATATAAAATTTTCAAAAGATGTCGCACTACTAGTAATGCCAGCTATCTGCAAAAAATAATATTTGATTGAATAATTAATAATTTTAATTTATACAAAAATGCTAATAATAAAAAAGACATTTTCTCAATTTTTTTTTATATAAATAGTTTTACACCTCTTCATAATGTTCAAAAGTCTGGTGGTAATTGGCAACATTTAATGCAAATGGCCGATCTTTGATTTGGTGGTCGATGCAGTTGCAAGTTGCGCGTACGCTTTCTGTGTTTTTGGTGTATTGTGCGAATTCCTGATATTTCCAACCTCGAACGTCGAGTTGAGCGTGCTGCTCCTCCGTTTTTATCTTAGGACTATCCGGAATCGTGGACTGCCCGTGCGATAAAGACGCTTTTTTGTATTGTGTTGTGTTTGTGTCGTTTGTCTTACATTTTCGCATAATTTTGGATTTGTACGATGCCTCATCGCTGTGCATTTGGATGTAAAGCCACGGGTAAGCCTTCTTATTTTAATTGTAAAACCTAGCAATATACAATTTTACTAGAAACAAATCAACTTTCCTAAGGAAGCTTGAGTGGGAATTAATTGAAACTTTGGAAAGTTTAGATTACCGGTCCAACGCTCAAACCGCTAACTACTAGCTACCTTCTAACTCATAGTTAATCACAAATTAATTTAGACATGTAAGTAATATATAAAAAAGTGTTATGAGTAGATTGTTTGATGAAGACAAAGAAGGTTGTCAATGTAGCAAAGGATTTTTTTACTAAGGTGCGAATTTTACAGAAAAGCACAAACCCGAAAGACACTGACAAAGTTTAGAAAAACAGACAATAAAAAAAATCTATTATTACAAAGCCAGTTTGTAACACAACTATTACACAATATAAACCGGGAGTGTGTGGGGCATCGAGGCAAAACTTTTTATGTCAGAGCTGGGTTGATTAATAAGGGCTGCGATTCTCGCTCCAGAGCGTTTCTGGCTCAAAGAGTTTCTATAGCAATTAAGCGGGGTAATGCGGCAAGCCTGACAGAACTTTCTTGCCTGGTACGACCCGGGGGGAATTTTGGATGATTTAATTTAGTTTTATTTTTGTATGACAACCTGTTTTTTAGTTAAATTTACTGTAAATAAGTTATTCATAGTATCAGTGTTTTTATAAGTACCTACTCTTTATTGAAAATAATTTTTATTTTATTTTTATTTTATTAAGTAAGAATATCAACAGCCAACTTAAATCTATTAGTATACAAATAAGAGTATTACAGCTAAGTTGATTAGGCCAGAATCGTTATTTATAATATGACGAATTATCCTAAATGAATATTATGTATTAAATAATGATGTTACATATGAAGTGAAAGTAAATGTTCTTTACTAATGAAGTTCTTAAACATGTATTAAGTTATTGTTAGGTACTATCACTCAATCATGAAAAATTCAAATAAAAGGATAGGTATGGTATAAATTTTCCAAAAAAAAAATTACATTGTTTCAAATAAAAAATCCTTATTTAGAAAACTCCACTTGTTTCTAACAGATCACAAATCACTATACTTAATTAGAAGAATTTGCATTAAAAATTTAATAATAAAATTTTTATTATTATTTTTTTATTTTTATTATGATTTTGATTCGTTTGTAGTTCGTTTTCATTTTAAATTAGAAAAGTGACGAAACAATGCTACTCTCTTACATGCACAGGTGCGAACTAGGCTTTACAGACCTTATTAAGGAAGCTCTTACATACCATTAATATTTTAATATCTGATTTTTTATTGTTTCAGATGTGGTGATGCATGTGTTTCCCAATCCTAACAAGTTTCCTGAGCGTTTTAAGGCCTGGGTTAGCCTTGTCGGTGGAGACCTTCAGATGTTATCAGACAATGAAATATACAAGAAAAAGAGGATCTGTGATATTCACTTCACTGATAACCACAGGAATCGCTTTAAACGTCTGAGTGCATTGGCAGAACCATCTCTCCATTTGCCTCGTATGTACCTTTATGAACATTTTGTTATATGCATATTACTTTATTATTTAATTATTAATTTACAGATAAAGAGGACAGTAAATAAGCATAAATAAACTTTAACATTATATTCTAACATTAACATTATATTATATTATGGCCCAATATCCCCACATGCTATTTTGGATTTACATGGGAGGCCTGTGCCCAGCAGTGGGACGTTTATAGGCTGATGTTGATGTTGAAACTTTAACATCTTTTCCCTTAAATTTGAATACTTCAGTCAACGGCATATCTAATGATAATATTACAATATTTCTTTACAGACTCATCTAGTGCCCAACAGGCTGATCCTAGGGCTCATGATCAGCGTGCTGTATCCCACGCTGTTACTGCAAGCATAGGTAAGCTAAGTACAAACATTCATAATTGATAAAAAAACTACCTTTTAATACTTGAACTTAAAAGTAAAGTACACTTCTATTTTCTGAGAGTAACCTAAAGTATTCTTCTTATTCCAGTGTATTTTTGATTTATTTTTAAACTTACAAAATCTCTATGTTCTAATTGTTCCTCCATTTTATACTTTTTCTTGGTTTCCTTACCACGCATCCTATGTTAAATAGTTAAAGATTATTACAAAATAATATTTTCTTTCTCAATCGTTCACTGTTAGATAGGCAAAGAGGCATCTATCTTGCCTAAAAACTTTGTTTAAATGTAGACTGTTTATGATCTATTTTATGTAAAAAAGAATCGGTTTCTTTTCAGACACTTCAAGAATGTTTTTATCCTCTACTGCTATTAATGTACATCCTGCTGAAACTATGCCTGTTACTACTGATTTAGGTAAGTAATAGTAATGCATGAATATGTTCATCATCATCATCATCATCAACCGAAAGACGTTCACTGCTGGACAAAGGCCTCCCCCGAATTCCACCACGTCCGGTGTTGTGCTGCACGCATCCAGCGGCTACTCGCGACCGCGCACCAGATCGTCGGACCACCTGGCTGGAGGCCTGCTTACACTGCCATGAATATCTATTTAGAATAAAAAATGTGTATGATTACAAGTTCAGGTTCTGGCCAGTGTCAGTTGGTCAAACTCCAAGATGCAAGTCCATATACGTACTACCAGAAATAAAGATAACCAACTTCATTCTCAAGATTAGTCACTAGCCTATTTCAAAGCAACAATGTAGATTAATATGTAATACTGACTAGCGCCTGCAGCATATCCAACATACAATTTGTTAATTAAATAAAATAAAATAATTTTGTGCTCTTATGTTTACTTCTTTCGATAAACTTTGTATCTAATAGTAATCTTATTATATTTCCTTATAGACACATCTAGAGCTCAACGGGTTGACCTTGCAACTCGTATTCAGTCTGCTGTATCATGTGCTGCTTCTACAGGCTTAGGTAAGACAATGCACAATATACATACTTCTTAATTTATTAGTAGGAGAAAGTGACCGATTCCCAACAAGTGTATAGTTTGAGTTTAAAACTCACAAGTTGGGTATCATACTTTCTCCCGAGTGATACATAATAGGCTTTATACTTGTTTACACCAGCTATACTATTCATGATATTAATTTAAAAAAATATATATTTCAGGTCAAAATGACAAAGCCGGAGGATTAGTCCCTAATTTATTAGTGGAGCATAATTACAGTGCTGCTAGTAGAACGAAGAGAACAGCTAAAGGTAATTTTTTATATATTAAAACTAAAAATATTTTTACACTTTGTAATGAAATCAAATGAAAAATATTATTTCAAAAACACACGGGCACAAAAAAACGGGCAGTATTGAACCTGCATCCTTCTGACAAATCGGGTCAGGTGCTCTCCTAATTGAGCTATCGTGGTTCTAACCAACCCGCCTAAATTAATCAACACTATTTATTTTTTTACTTTGAAAGCCAAAGGCGCCTATTCAATGTCAGCAACTACTAAAATTAAATAAACAAAACAAAAACATTAGAAAATTTTTATGTTGTTAAATAAATAAATCAAAACATGCTTTGCTCGACCTTGTGGCCTGATTCACGTATTTCGTAATAGTCGAAATGTCGTTTACGTTTAGAAGTCGTCTATTGAAAAACAGTCACAAATCCGTATTCACCTGTCATTTCGCTAGAACGATTTCTCGATAGGAACGCAACTCAGCGATTTGTCAACTATTTAAACTTGCTGTTGCCATTACAGTTTTACCAAATAAATTCAAATACTTTTTGTTAACAAAACATGCAGAAATGTTTTTAATTTTTTTCCAACGACTTGGAAATTGTCTAATTTGACGTGTAATCGCTGAAATCCGATAAAACTAAACGTCAAAATAATAGGTGAATACCGCGGAGGCAACGATCGAACTTCGATTAATGCACGTGAATACGCTTAAACAAAACCGACTTAAACAAAATCGTGCGATTGATACGTGAATACGAAAAGTGACTTCAGCGATCAAATCGCTTGCATGTCGTTGAAGTTTTGTTACGTGAATTAGGCTACTGGGAATCGAACCCAGGACCCCAGACCTAGGTCTATGATGGCACTAATACTAATAATAGACCATAGGCAACTATATTTAGGAAAATTAATATAAATACTAATATGCAAAACGGGTTTTTCAATGTATTTGTTTTTGTTTGAGTCCACAATATTTCGGCGCAGTGCATATTAGTAGTTGTGATAGTGCCCATGAAAGTTTGAAAAGCATTAATAATTTTTAGATATTTTTTTAATATACCTACTTATATGTATTTTATATTTGTGTTTCAGAAACACCTGGAAAACCATTGTTCTCCATTTATACCAAGCCTCTTCAGAAGAAAGTTCGATACTTACAAAATGAAATAAGCCGTTTACGCAAAAAAAGCAAATTATTCAAGGAACGTTTGGCAAATGCAGCTGAATTGTCAACTAATGTTGAATTTCAACGACTTATTGGAAGTATGACTAAACCAGCCCAGTTGTTTATGCATATGCAACAACAAACAGCAAAAAAACCAAAAGGAAGGCGATTCACGATTGAGGAAAAAATCCTAAGTTTGTCTTTATTCAAAAAAAGCCCCAAATGTTATAATCTGCTATGCAAATATTTTTCGCTTCCATCTAATAGAGCAATGAAGCGCTTGATGAGCAAAATAAAATTAGGCCCAGGAATAAATAATATTATATTCGAAAAGATAAAAAAAACCATTCTTAACAAAGATATCTCTGATCGCCTATGTAGCTTCATATTCGATGAAATGTCAATTACACCAGAAATCTTTTATTCGGCGCATAAAGACCAATTGGAAGGTTTCTCTAGCAATCCAAAGACAATGTTTGCAGATCATGTTTTGGTCTTTATGATAAAGGGTGTGAAAAGTAATTTTAAGCAGCCAATAGCTTACTATTTCACAAATAGTTTAAACAAGATTGAACTGAAAAAATATTTAAGAACAGTACTTGATCATTGTTTTAAATCTAGTCTTATTGTAGTAAATACTGTATGTGACCAAAGCCCAGTAAATGTGAGTGCCATAACCGAAATGGTTGATGAAACCAAGGGCATGTTTTTACGCCATGGAAAAGAGTGGCGCCATGATGTTATTAGAGTCAAGGGCCATAATATAGTTCCACTTTATGACACCCCGCACATTATCAAAGGTCTTAGAAATAATTTATTAACAAAAGACCTATTATATGTCACCAATGCTGAGGAAAAAACAATAAAGTGGAACTATTACCAAATGATAAAAGAAGCCGACAAATCGTGTGGAGAGCTGCGACTTTTAGATAAAATAACGGAAGAGCATATAAACCCCGAAAAAATAAATAAGATGCGGGTTAAGTCAGCTACACAACTGTTCAGTCACAGTGTTGCTGTTGTAGCTGACCATTTAACAGCAAGAGGTGTTCTACCACAGGAATGTCGACGAATTATCGACTTCACTTTACTTTTAAATAATTTATTTGATTCGTTAAATGTCAGCAGCCTCTCCATACCAAACGGCAAAATTTTTAAAGGCCCCGTTAAACGCAATTCACCTCACCATGAATTATGGAAAAAAGCAAAGATAATTTTAAAGACTGTTAAATACATAAAAGAGGTTAAAAATGGGGACAAAATACGATTGGTGGAGACAGTGGTGCCGTCTGTAACAAATCTAATAAAAACGATAGAAGGTATGGAAAATCTATGGGAATTGTTATCTACCAAATATGGCCTTGATGCTATGCTGACAAGAAACTTTAATCAGGACCCTTTAGAGAATTTCTTCGGAAATATTAGGAGTTATGGAGTGAGGAATATTGCACCAAATACTGTGGGATTTGAAGGTGCCTTCAAGGCTTTATTAATCAACAATTTTAGTTCTCCACACTCAGGACGTGCAAATTGTGAAGAAGACTTTAATGAATGCCTACAATCATTCGATTTCTTTTTAAGAGAAAAAGTTCAAACTCCTGATATTTCCGAAGAAACAGATGAAATACATTTTCCTAGTGAAATTTGCTTTGACCAGACTCATCAAAACGATGCTGGCCAAAGTAATTATGTTTGTGGCTGGGTCCTAAGAAAATGCCTTAAAAATTTAGTAAAGGGGTGCCAAAATTGTAAAATAACGTTATTAGATAACAATTCCAGCAATAAAAATAACTCTTTTATCGTGGCAAAAGAATATGATGGTAAAAAGTGGCTGTGTTATCCTAGCAAAGAATTAGAATTGTATTTTAAAAATATTCAAAACATGGCCGCTTCTTTTTTGAAAAAAGAAGTGCCCAAGAAGTGCCTAAAACAAAATATTATTTCGTTTTCAGAAATGTTAATAGACGGTGACCCATTTAAATGTCCAATGCATAAAAATAATTTAAAGAATGTTTTTATGAAGACTACTTTAAACATAATCATTTATAGTTGGTGTCGCTCGGTCAATCGTATTTTGTCGGGGAAATTAAAGTATGAAGGTGATGATGTGACTAAAGTAGCGGCACAAAATTATTATATTAAACATAAAAATTATAAAAATAGAAAATAAATCTTAAGCTAACTATAACAGTGTTTTTATTTCATATGTTTGTACCTGCCTATTTAATGTTTTCCATCAATGAGTAATTTTGTTTTATTTTTCTTGTGTGGTTTTGTTTCAACAAGAAAAAAAAACAAAATTACTTGTTGATGGAAAGCTATCTTAATTTTTAATACAATCAATACTTAATGTAGGTACCTACATCTACGTATAGATTTATGATTAGTTCGCGTTAAAAAATAGAGATGGCGCTAATTCACGCTTCAAATCTGTCATGCATAAATATCTCGCAAGAGGGCTCTCTTTCCCCAATATATTATTTTACTCTTTGTGGGAAGGTCAGCGCGGACTGTCACAGCGGGATGATTTTGTTGGTTATTTATTAATTAGAATTGCTAGAATTCTTAAATAATCTAGATTATTAGCATCTAATATGTACGTGATGTAATTGTAGATGATTAAAATTAGTGCTAAGGTAGGTTATTGTCGAAGTTATGGCACAACCTTAAAATTGTTAGTTAATGTGAACTGCATGTTGCATCTAGATTGTTTTATACAAACTAATTAATTGACAGTTTCACATATGTAGGCCGGGACATTGAGTTGATGAAATAATGTTATCAAAATCATTCATCACGGAAAGATAAAGATATTTTATTTGCAAGTGTGAATACAAAAGGTTACTTCGGTTAGTATTATTCTGTTCTATACTAGTTTGTGGTAGCGTTTTACCTAGGGTTGTTCTAAATTATAAGTAATTAATTGTTAATTGTCTGTTGTTGTCTTCTACGTTAGAAGAGGAACGGAGAAAGATAAGGGGGACTCATTTTGTTATAGTCAGCTGTATGATAGATAATCCTTCTAGTAAATATTTCTTGTGATTGCGGTAGTAACATAGAATGTTTATAGGATGTTTTGTTCATTAACTAATTATCTTCACCGCAGCTGTGGATAGGGATGGCTAAAGTATGTGAACAGGGGTGGAGAAGATAGGTCATTATAAATTAAAATAAATACTTGAATTGCAATATGCCTGACTAAATAGTGCGAAGAGGTGGAGTAACTATGTTAGAGAAATTCTCTATTGCATAATATTCGAACTTTTGACATTTTCAATTGTAACTTTAGAATTTTGATTAGAGTATTTACCTAAGCGGGTCCAACGAAGAAGGCATGCTGAAAGCGAGGTCTTTGGTCGTCTATGCACACAATAAAATTATAGATGACACAAGGGAGCATTCTTAATTGGCACTGTTAAATTAGTAAAAGTAGCTTGTTTAGGGTGTTCGAATATTTTTTAGTCGCACTGGGCACAAATAGAACTTAGTTAAGCGTGTGAGTTGTTTGATTTACCTGGTGAAGTAATTGAATCGAAGTTTCGGAACTGTGCTGTAGAAGTGGGAATTACTCAGCACACAATAAAATTAAGTGGTTTCCATTTAGCTTCATTTCCTAAACTAGCCTTTCTAAAAGTTGTGAGAATTCTGCTGTAGGGTAATTCCATTCGAGGACGCCTTATGGAGTGTGGACCAGGGTAAATATGCTTGACTAAACAACAGAGAGATATTACCGGTAGCTGCGGAAATGAGGTTATTGATAGCATTTCATTTTAGCGTTATCAGTGGAACTCGCGCTACTGGGGAATTTTACAATCTGGACGGAAGGCTGAAAGTAGAGTAGAGTAATTAAGGAGTAACCAATTAGAGTTACAAACATTCGGGAGATTACCATCTTAATAATGTGTCTTGTGCGAGTGTAAAATTAAAATCATCTAATAAAAAATAAAAATAAAAAGAAACTAGCACTATTGAATCACGCAGTTTGGAATTCAGTAAATACGAGAAAGAACTCACGATATTAATTACCATGAATACTAAAACTAAGTGTCACCTTCAGTGGCTTATTATTTACCGATTTGATCGTTATTAGTTATATAAAAGGTAGGAAGTTAAGTAGAGTTGTGGGGGCGGATAAGATAGTTACCGGTCTGTTTATTTTAATAGGAAAATGATATTTTTCAAAGGTATAGGAAAGTAAGGGGATATTGACGTATTATATATTAGCAAATGAGACTAAATGTTGTCTTTCGTACATAGTAATAACTAGGGATGAGACATAGTTACTAGATAGGTTTTGGCATAAGTATTTGCTTATACGTATAAGCTCAGTACTTGTCAATTAGTATACAATGTCCAACGCGTACCGGGGTATTAACAAGTACTTATCGATGACGCATACATTGACAGTTAGACAGATATACATAGCACACAAACTTCTAATAGATCTGAACTACGGGGTAGCTAGTTCAAAACTCAAGGACGTGTTTCGAGATGCGTACCCCCTTAGAGTGAATGAGTTTTTCCTAAGTATTTACGATCGACAACCTTATTGTAAGGCGTTAAGACCTCTATTTGTATGCACGGTGAGTGGGTGTCACTGCGTACCGGACGGAAGCGAGTCTAGTATTCTATCTCGGTTATTTGTAGGATTAGACATAGATGTATCTCATCTAAAATAAAGTTATAACTCTTGGGCGATGATGGTATGCCTACTGGGTTTGGTTGATATGGGGGTTTGGTTAAGATTTCTTATCCGCGGAGAGGAAAATAGGTTTCCGTTAAAAGAAGTAGCTAATTAGGAATTGTGGAGGACGCGGGTTCGATCCCTGCCTGAGGTAGACAATTGTTCCGACGTTTCGTTATCTTAGGTAATTATATAAGCTAAGATGAGATTGGTAGCGTTGAAGTATGAAGGAAAGTTTTAATTCAAATTATTAATAATTATTCATTAACCTAGTTGGAACTAAAAGACCATGACGGCGAAGTGGTTGATGCTTCACCCACGAAAGATCCCAGGTTCGATCCCTAGGTTGCAACATTTAGATGCGGAACAAGTTGTAAGAAAAGACGTAAGTTAAAAGAAGGCCATGATGACAGATGTACTTGAAATTATTCTAGGAAAATAATTTAAAGAATAGAATAATTGAATGGTTCGGAAGATGTTATAAACTTACGTCGGAATCGTCATAGAGTTGAAGAGTTTTCGCTAGGGGGCGTTACTAGACAGCGCAAGAGACTGTTATATTGATTTAAATTATATTAAGATTTGTTGTTATGATGGTAAACAAAAGGCAAATCATTATTCGGAGGTTGTGTATGATTAAAGAAATGGTAGATGTCTAAGTTATTGGGAAATATTTACCGAGACTAAGTTTACTGGGATTTCGTTTCGAACACGAGAACTGGGTATGCGATTATGATTTTGTGTCAGTTGAATAGAATGAGGGGTGTGGGCTATTTTGCAATAAGAAAGCTTATGGAGGAAGGAGTCATTAGGGATTTGGGGAGGAACTATAAATAGTAGGAATATCTTTGAGGGCTAGGATGACAATGAGGTTGGCAAGGAAGGAGGTGCTATTTTGTACTTAATTAAGTACAGGGTTTAGATATAATTCGCCGCAGATAAGAGTGGTACTTTATCTGCTTAAATTCTATCGGGGGCGGCTGTAACGGTACAGAATGAATGGTATCCGTCCGTTAGTAAGGAATGCATGGGAGTAGCACTAAAATAAATATTAATGCGTAGCACCATTAATAATAAGCATGAAAAGGGAATAATAAACTAGTTCAGAATAATGGTCAGTGGTCTAGCGCTTTATCTTTAGTTTGAATTTCGCGGGGACTGCTCTGTGTGCTCCTTGCGACATAGGCGCCGTCTAGCGTGAGTTATTTACTTGAGCTTCGTGTTAGGTTGGCAACGGGCTTTATCTTTATTTTGAATTTCGCGGGGACTGCTCTGTGTGGCCTTGTGACATAGGCGTAGGTTGGCAAGCCGGTAGACATACGGGCGGGCGCCACCTATGGTCGGAATACGGAACTTTTTATAATTTCACAAAATACAGGATTATTGGCTTAAGTGGATGATTATTGAGAGGGAATTGTTAATAGAAGGCTACATTTAGATATTCAAAGATGTAATATTGGCTATCTGACGAGATTTGGTTAGATTATGGAAAAATTTTAGAATTGCGCGGCGAAAGCGGCAATGAGCGAGCGAGAGGTTGAGAAAAAGACAGAAAGAGAGGTCGGATGATAGCTCCACGTGGCGCGACGCGAAGGCGGGGGGCATCGGGGAAACGGCTAGCGATTGGTGGAAGGGAAGAAAAGTGGACTCGCGCGGGCGTATGTTAGGCGCGCGTGGCGGGAAAGTTAAGATGCTTGGGAAAATTAGCGGACATTCAGTTTTGGGACGATCAACGGAGCGGTCCAACTTAAGAGTGCGGTACGACTCATACGGGAAAAATAGCGTCCGAGCTTGATAGTGCGCTAAGTGATATTCGAGCTGCGATATTAATTAAGATTTGTGAAATTGAAAGTTATTAATAAAGTAAACTATTGCGATCGCAACTCGAATCCGTTAACAGAATGAAGTATTCTGGGGTACATCGGCTGAAACGGATCACGGTGACAACGAAACCCTATGTACCTTTCAACAGACTTCGGTCTGGATGATCTTTGATTGTATTTAATAAGATCGGCGTTTTACACTATTACGCTAAACAATACACTATCTTCGACGGAGTAATGGGGGAGAGACAGTTGTCTCCCTAGTGAAAGTTGAAGATAGGTCAGACACCATTTAGCTGGAGGTAGACCCGTATGACCCAGTCCAATCTCGAGTCTATCTCCATACATACAGTGTAGGGATAGGAAAATAACACACTGAGTATACTGGCTCGACTGATAGAACATTTAGGAGTTAGTTGCTTTCAGGGGCAATGCGACTCTCACCACACACCACGAATTTAAATTAAATGAGGCTTGGCCTAGTTTGCAAGGTACACAATAGGGACTGTTAGTTCGACAAAATATAGGCATTTTCAAGTGAGGAAAGTTGTAGGAATCTATAGGTAGGCGGATATATATATGGTTAGTTATTAATTCAGACTAATAAGGCAGGGATAATTAAGTTACGGCGCTAAATAAAATTATGATGAAGTGATGTGGGTCCTAACTAGGCAAGTAATCTGTTACCGCAGGCCGGTAAAATTCTAATTGTTTTCCTAAAGTTGTTACCAATTAATTATTCATTTTAAATAATTAACAGAAGTATGATAATATCGTACCATCATTACTTTGGAGTACCTAAAAGTCTAGACTGGTTTTCTATTACAAGAAAAATACTAAAAAGTTATAGCAAATAAGCTTAGTCGTACTGTGATGTTTGATTTCTAACACTGATATGACCAAACAGGCATTTGTTAGCTTTCCCTGGGATGCAATACGATCTCACATGGCTATACTCTTCAAAGTATGGAAAATTTTACATCCGATACCTTAGCAAAAATAAGCTGATACAAACTGAACAACTAAAACCAGTTTAGAACCTAGGATAAGTCGTTGAAAGAAGACATTGCAAGCTATGAGCTTCTAATAATCTGAAACATAGAAATAATTGATTGATAACAACCAGCTAATTAGCCTGACAATGGTCTACTAATACCATTTGAATAGACCTCTTAAGATATGTAAGTACTTACTTCTAATAATATGAAACATAGAAATATTTGATGAGAACAATCTAATCAATCAGACTAATACCTAGTACAGTCTAATTTATACTTATTAAAGTGAGTAAAAGATAACTTCTAAATGTAATTTATTTAATGATTAACAGTGATAATTAACTACCTACTAAAGGTATACTAACTATGATTTAGTAGTCTATCAAATTAACCACTCAGTCTGAGAGACAGAGGGTGTAAGTTAATGGAAAAATAATTAACTACATTCACTCCCTAAAAGTCAGGGATGTTGAATAAATTAGGCATCTTTCAATAAACTTGAGATGTATTTATACTTTATAAGATCTGTATAATGAACACTAAGAGTAATCCAAAGTAATTTACTTCAAATGATAGTATTCTATTTCAGTTCACTTCCTAAAGTCAAGGATATTGAATGAATTTAGCATCCTTTAATAAACTTAAGATGTGATAATCTGCCAATGCAGCTAATCCAATGTAGTTATATTGGAACTTTACAAGACCTGTATAATAAATACTAAGAGTAAATAAAAGTAGTTTTACCTGTATTAATAGCATTCTACTTTAGCCACCGCCTGAAGTGGCGTTTGATTAAATTATCCACCCTTTACGGAACTGAATATAAGTTATTGCATTGAATAATTAAGTTCTTAATGTGAGAAGGATATTTGGATGATAGCCAGCCTTGAGATAAACTCTATTGATTTATGTGGAATAATAAGAATTTAAATTGCTAACACATAGTTCATAATGTAAAATGAAATTAAATTTGAGGAGAGATGTAAATTCTCAGTTTAAAGAATTAAAGGCACAAGCTAATAATTAAAGTTAAAGCCAAAGTGGACGGGGCCATAATTAAACAATGAGATGTAATGGCACGCTATGGAGCGGCGGTTGGAGCTCATAAACTTCCACGAAACTCTTATATTTCCACAAGACTTATAAATTTCCACAAGACTCTTATATTTCCACAAGACTTTTAAATTGCACAAGACTCTTATATTTCCACCAGACTTTTATATTTCTACAAGACTTTTATATTTCCTCAAGACTCTTAAATTACCAGAATCCTCTAATATGGCATATAAATTGCACCAGGCTTCTTATGTATCATGCTACTGATAATAAATAATAATACCTACAAGCTAAGCTATCATCTGATTACCTTTGAGTGGTTACAAATCTTCCCCGCAGCTGCAGTGAAGGATTTAGGTCACAGTTCAGACGGAGTCATTGCTAGGCTACACATATTTATGTTAGGATTTATAGACTGGTAGGTAATTAGGTCAGGAGAAAATAATTTAACACAGGGATAAGCCAATTACTAAACTTTCACGAAAGAACTTGAGTTACTTAAATGCGGTTAACAACGGAGGGTTCACTAGACGATCTGGCCAAAATAGTAGTTATTATAATATTACATTGCTTGACTGAAATTCACTGCAAATAGAATTAAGCTATGCTAAGGTTCCATCTTCATACAAACGCTACACACTCTACAAAACTCCAGACACAACCATTAGATTGTAGATAAATTAGGTTAATTAGTTTTAAGAATTAGATAATAATTTAAGTTAAGGTAAAGCGGCGAGGATGTGTGTATGTATTATAAGCTAGCTAGGCATATAGGTGTGAAAGGCATTAGATTTAGGGTTAGATTTAGGTGTAGCAATTTAATGATGTGGGGAGATTACACATTTATTCAAGTCTAGTTTTCACTAGTTTTCTCGACCAACAGTTATTGTAAATATTAATGGTTTTCTGTGATAAATAAAAAAAATACGATTAGTATTGTTATAACTAGGAGATATGTAAGCCAAACATAATGTTGATTTTTATGTTATTTGGGTTCTTTTATACTTACTATAAAAAAAAATCGAATGCTGTGATCTTGGTCTACCCCTTTGATGCGAGCGTTATGTATATATCGTGGGGCCGTGGCCATATCATGAAATACTCAAAATATTTCATGAAATTACCTAGCCTAATCAAGATGTGGCCGAGTATTTCATGATAATTATGGCCAATGCTATGATTTGGCCACGACATTTGTATGTATCAGCCTTAGAGCATTCAAATGCTCTAAGGCATCAGCTCGATGGCGCAGCGGCTAGCGCGTTCGGCTTGCGATCTTGCTCGCTAAGCCACTTTCGCAATGCCGGGTCGCTGGATGGGTGACCAAATTAAAAACATCTCGAGCTCCTCCGTGCTTCGGAAGGCACGTTAAGCCGTTGGTCCCGGTTGTTGTCGTAAGATGACAGTCGTTAAAACCCACCAACCCGCATTGGGACAGCGTGGTGGGTCATGGCCCAATATCCCCACGTGCTATTGTCCACGTGGGAGGCCTGTGCCCAGTAGTGGGACGTTAATAGGCTGATGATGAAGGCATCAGCAGCCTCGACGGTGTTGCGTTGTCATCGCAAACATAACGGTCAACTCGTCAGATTTAATGGCTTTTAGCAGCGGCATATAAAAAGGTGTATGTTCAGCCCTTGAAACGAGACAGTTTGGACACAAAACGCGATACTTTAGAGGCCCGACCAACAGCACCCGTCTAGTGTCACCGTATCGAATGGTGTGCTCACTGCTCAACACTTGCCATATGTGCACGCGGCGGTTCACGCCTAATATTGGCTGTTATACCATAATAATATACCCACTTTCAGGTGCACCAGTGACGAACTGGAAAGAGTGTAATAAATAAAAGAGTCAACGTATTATTGCTTTAATATTAATACAGCCATGAACCAATAATACTAAGTTTAAAATCTCCGAAGAAAACAGTCTCTAGTCTTCGATAATGATTGTGATCGCCATTCGATTGAAGTCTCTAGTCTAACCTATTTTTAGTTCAAATCTTGTACACTAGATGTCGGTAGTGACACATTTAAATATTTATAATCAAATGAATTTAAGTAATTATAGGTAAGTTGCCGCATGCTATGCAACATCTTTGTATTCTATTCTCTTCCGATGAAAACTTAGAAATACTGCAAACATATAATAATAATATGTTATGGCGCTGTGAACCAACAACGTCGCGCTGTAAATAATAAAAATGGTGATAATTTCGACACCTCTGGGCTCAAAGGTCGTAAAGGACAAAATGCGACTTTACAGGAGAAGCAAAAAACGACAAAATAATTGATATTTGGTCCCTAACTTTTTTGTTTCTTCAGCTATAAAAATGGAACCTAGGAAGAAAATGCTAAGAATTTATGGTATTTTCTATAGCAGTGTTATAAAACTAGCCTAGAGCTGTATTTACGGAAATAGGATGATGAATGTCCTTTACGACCAAAAATTTCAAAAAGTGACTTTTACGCCCTACAAATTTTCATCTTATGCAAATACATTAGGGCGTAAATATACTTTTCATCCCCCCATCTCGGAAAGAGTATTTTTACTCTTCGATATCTGAGTGCAAAAGCCGTTTTTATCCGCTAGAGAATAAAGTAGATTGAATTTAGAACATCGTGTGCACTAAGTTTGTGAATTCAAAACACCATTAAAACTATTTACTTCTCCCTCCATAGTGCCGAATTTATCATACAACCTTTTTTAATTTGTTAAAAACTCAGACTCGGAACCTTTTTGGTGTACCTACTTTTTTAATTTGGTTGGTAATTTCCTCGTTGAGGTGGGATGAAAAGTTACGTGTTGCACTCGAGTGCAAAGATTTTTCACCTCGTGCTCTTTTGATTCCCTCGGTAACGCTCAGGATTCTAATTTTTGAATCACTCGCTGCGCTCGTGATTCAATTTTAGAATCCTTCGCTTGCTCGGTCATCAAAATTGAGCACGCGGTTAAAAAGCAAGTTTGCACTCTTGTATAACAAATAACTATTACCGCACAAGACTGTGTAAAACCAAGAAATAAAGGACAACTGTAATATTTTTTTTGTCTTAAAGGATATTTTGTAACACTGAGGTATTTTGTAGAATAGAATAGAATATTATTTATTTGTGAAATGCAGGTTAGGTACAATCCCAACTAGCACACTAGTGGAAATATATAGCAGCCTATTTTGCAACTTTTATCTGTACAGTAACGCTTTAGGGGCTCAGAAAGTGGTTTTAAGTTCTACTATTGCTTCCGTAACTGCTCATAGCTGTAAATATCACTAGGGGTAGCAGAAACTAAACCAAATGCCACTCTAGGCTTTATAAGAGTTCATTTTACAACCCATTTGCCGTCTATAGCTTTAAAGAGAGTTAAAACATGTATGTTAAAGCTTAAAGCTGCTAAAAAGCTTCTGTTGCCGCTGTTGTGCGAACTGCATAAAGACTTTAACCGCAGCCTTTTTAACGGAACTGTATAAAAGATATATTTATCAATGTTCTGCCACTGAAAGTTTCATTGCAGAAGTAATTTGTACTTTTGCGCAGACTTAAGTAGCAATTTGATCGACTGTTTTACTAATAGCGACATTAAGGTTTCACAATAGAAGCAGGAACGTAATGGACATTGCCTACTCATTTGGATACATTCTGCTATTTTTATTGGAGAAATCAAATCACATTTTATAAAATAGTTGAGCCAGTTTAAAAGAAATATGGATCTGAAAGCATGGAAGTTCAAACTAAGAGCTGGTGAATATCGCAAGAAAGTACGGAGAGAATATCAGAATATGCAGAAATTAAAAAAGACAACTGTGTGTGAGAATTCTGTAATTGAAATATGTATTAAATAACACGTATTTTTTTAACTCAATTACGTGAGAGTAATTTAGCTTTCATTTATAAAACTCTATTAATTTAATTTATCCTTAAGGGATTCATTGGTAAGAAACAAAAATAATGCGCCAAGTTCGAGTTGAACAAACATAAGCGAGAGACCCGTAGATTTTGTTTTCGCAATTAGTGATAACGGACCAGTTACAGAGAAAAACTAGTTATAGCTTGGCGTGGCATATTATAAAAATAAAGTAAAATAACCTTCTTTGCGTAATCATGTGTTTAATTTATTCTTATGGTCACATTTGTAAATCAGTTCAAAAAACAGTTGTAAAACATTTTTATAGTGTTTTAAACATACTTTTGTGCCTTCACCTCTTGCGCTACCAGACCAAGAGCATTTGGTTAGAAATTCTCTGATAAAAAACACATAAATTTTACTATACTAGTTGATATGCGCAGTTTTCAGCTTTTCCTGGTTGGCATACAATACTATATTTAATTTTATAGTCCTCTTTCACCTTGCCGTCGTTTAACATTGCCTCTAAATTTGATAGTTCTACGATATTTCTTATAAGGTTTAAACAAAATCGGTTATTATCAGTTGTTTTCTTCATAACATCATTTAATTTAGTAACTTGTGGTTCATATTTTCCAGTTATAAAAGTATCCAATTTTACCGAAATATGAGCAATGGCCATCAATATGCTTGGCTGGTTTTCCAATATTTTTTTTATAATTATCTTTTAGTGATTAATAATAAATAAATCAATCAAAATTGTTTCTCTATGTTTTTCCCACGTAGATGGACAGTTGCAAAGTTCTTGTTTATTTTGTTGTTCATTATAAGTTTGAAATATTTTGAAAGGCATTCTGAAAACATGTTAAGACATAGTAATTGTTAAACAGTTGAAACCGTGAAAAAATTAAAGCAGCTACAAACGACCATCGTATTTTAGGGTTTTCAATGAGTTCTACGGATCTCTAAACAAATAACCATTAGTGTGGTTTGATACCTGCAGTAAGTACGAAATAAAAGTGATTGTAAAGACTTGAACTGCATTAGTGGTACAGGTATTACTTGGACCTTCAGAAGAGTGAAACTTTACGCTTTGACGCGCAGAAGGGAAGTATTAAGGTTGAAGTTGCAAGTTAAAGCTGTTACTCATAGACGCCATGTTTACAAGACAATTATTTATCATTACTTGAGAAATTTATAGGTTTTTATCACGATTTGTAGAAAAATATAACTTAATATAAAACCAGCAACTTACTAAATACAAATATAGTCAAGTATGTCATTTCAATATCGTGTAGGTATGTGTTATAATATTATTTATTTAATAATATTTTACATATTTTACGATATTCTGAGGTAATTATTGAGGCGCGTTAAAAATACTTCAATAATATCAACTATGTGCACGATAAACCTAACTGCGTTTTTAGCCACTTTCATATAATACAAAATATTACTCAAAAACACTTCACTTTTTATTTATTTGTATTCAGTAATGTCTGACTCAGGAACAACAGATATATTTAATAAATGAGAGACAAGGTGAATGATCAGTGATCTTTTATTCGTTCTGTTAAACCTGTCATTCATTCAATAAGCGCCACAAGAGCTTTAGTGTGGTGTTAATTATTAGTTGCAGCTCCTGTAGCGCTTTAGTGCCACTATTATAAAGTTCTAATGAAACGGTAGGCTGCAAAAAGTTGTGCCCCTTTGGCTGCAAAGCAGCTTATGACCTGACCTTATGCCTGCAGTGCACGCTCTGGCGCTTGAGCTTGGCGCCTTTGGAAATAATCGGATTAGCTCCAAAGCTCTTATGCAACTAGTTTGTGCTAGTTGGGATGTCATAGGTGTTAAACTTATTAATTAGTTTCACTACACTTCCACCTTCGTCAAGGTATACAAATATCTAAAAGTTATATAAAATTATTAAAGTAAACAAATTCATAATTGATAAAATATAAATTACACATGTCCAAATATAAAATTAATACTAATAAATGTTGAACATTAATAAAATAAAAATTACACATGTCCAAAATCATTACTTGATAATTAATTAATAGATTCAAAATTGATAAACTATAAATTCTAAAAGTTAGTAGTTTAATATAAACGAAAATACGAATGACAATACAATTACAATTTCGTAACGAGCGCTCGGATGCATGATATGATAATATAATAATAGTAATAATAATTAAATCATTTTTAAACTACACTGTGCCATAATAAATTCAGAAATAAATAAGTCAAATAACAATAACAATTGAGATCATTTTACGTCAAAGATAATACTATTATGTCATTCAGGAATTCAGTGGTCGAGTAATATGCTTTATTAATTAATAGCTTCCTTAAATGTTTTTTAAAAAGATTAATTGGCAGGTTCTTAAATTCATTGGGAACTTTGTTATACAATTTTGGGGCCATACCAAAAAAGCTTTTTGCAAAGAGTGCAGTTTTATGCACATATTTTGTTTCCATGTCTATGACTTCTTTGTGGATTCTGTTCATCGAAAGTAGGGAAAATATGTCGGTTCTGGTGGACAAATACTGCTACTTCAAAGATGTACAAAGATGGAAGTGTTAGTATGTTTAACTGCTTAAAAACTGGTTTACAACTATCATCAGATTTTAGACCCTTTATAGCTCTTATAGTTCTCTTTTGTGCCCTAAATATTGCAGTTTTATTAACAGAATTCCCCCAGAACATGATCCCATAGCGCAAGACTGATTCGACGTATCCATGGTAGGCCATTACAACAGCCATGGTATTTGTTACCTTAGAAAGTCTGTATAAGGCAAAGGCAAAACTACTCAGTCTTTTGCAAAGCGTCTCAGTGTGAGATTTCCAATTGGTTTGGTAGTCAATTTGAATACCTAGGAATTTGATGTCAGAAACAGATTCAATTTTATCATCATTCAAAGTCAAAGTCAAAGTCAAATTATTTATTCAATGTAAACCTTTACAGGCACTTATTGACGTCAATACTAATAATAATAAAAAAACAGTTAACTAACTTATAGTTAAGACTTAATAACTAATCTAACGAGCTATTATAGTCTGTGCCAGACAAATGCGCATTGCTACCCCCAGTACCACTGCACGCCGAAACAGAATCGCGTCGAACCGAAATATAACCCGTGGTCATAGAATTGTGTAATATGATTTCCAATTATCGTATTGATACTGTGGTAAGTAATATAAATTGGAGTTATTGAAGTAAAATAAAGTAGCGGCTGAAATGAGTTTTGGAAAACATTAGTACCTAACCAATAAGGTTGACATTTTTAATCATTCAAATATCTTTTTTTATAAAAACTTAAGCATAAAAAAACGTCAAAAATTAATAAGCATAAACTTGTGTGTTTTAAAATTGTTTCGTTATTCGTCTTGGTACAAGCACAGAATAACTAATACTACTACCGTACAGAAGGTTCACCCTCCAACGACCCCCACGCGAAACTGAAACCTATCTCGTGACCCGAGCGTTCGTATTCCGATAAGCACAGCCGACTCGATATCGATTTGACGTCCGTCAGGAGCGCAGGGTTTACGCGCGCGCGTAGGGATTACGAGTTAAGAGGAAACACCACGCCGACGCGGCACACAAAACTCCCACACCAAACACAGAAAAACGACGCCCCGCAGCCCCCTACCAAAACCGGACCAACCCCCACCACCCCTTCAGCAACGGTTAAAGAAAGAGACCCTTCACGTCCGTATGCTTGATTCCTTTGCATTAAGTCATTTATTTAATAACCAGGAGCCTTCAAAATTAAGCGAAATCACTTCGTTTTAAGGCGTCTTCAGAAACATTAGGTAACTCGTTTAAAAAAAAAAAAAATCAAATACACAGACACAGAAAACCTCCTCCCCCAACCGACGTTTAAATAAAAATTGGTCCACCTCTGAAGGAGGAAACAGGGGACCACGAAACGCCGCTCCCCCGCGCCCCGCATGAGAATCCCGAACGCCACGCCGACGCAGAGTTTCCTCTCAAGGCTAGATAGATCGCGCTTTAAGTTTTTTCAAACCATCTGAGACATAGAAAATAATGGTTTAAATTCTGGAAAAAACACGTTTAATGTGCGTTTTGAATTTGTTGTCTGTCAATGCAGTGATGTCGTCAGGTATTTTGTTATAAAAACGAATTGAGTTGCATATAAAAGATTTACTACTTTTGCTAAGTCTGAACTTCGGAGCACACAGTTTGTTCCTGTTCCTTGTGTTATATCCGTGAACCTCATTGTTTCTGGTATAAAGGTGTAGATTTTTACGAGCGTACATAATATTTACAAATATGTACAAGGACGGTAAAGTAATGATATCTATATCTTTAAATAATTCCTTCAACGAATCACGTGCTTTTAACTGATATATAAACCGAACTGCTCTTCTCTGGAGAATGAAAATTCTACTAACGTCTGCTGCCGTTCCCCATAGTAGTAATCCATATGACATAACGCTATGGAAATAAGCAAAATAAACCAGCCTAGCAGTAGACTGATTTGTAATTTTTCTTATATTTTTAACAGTGTAGCCGCACACTTACAATAACAAGCACAGAAGATGTAAAGCAAATCCATTTAATAGAATGTCAGACGGAAGCCTTTTCGATATGAAACAGGGACATAGCTCTGAAAAGAGCTGCCATAATGAAATAAGAATAGATCGATATGAAACAGGAACATAGCACTGAAAAGGGCTGTCGTAATGAAATAGGAATGGAGCTTCGTCAGCATGCAAACAGCATCTTCATTCTTCGCCACCATTCTCAGCTGCGTGTACACATCACTCGTAACAGCGCCACGTTATCGCCATCGCCGCACGCCGCACACCGCACGCCACGCATCTTCACTGCGTCCGCTCCGTGGTCTGTCGGCCGTCGAAATGGCCGAGCGCAACGAACGTCGCCAGTTTTGTCACGTGCGTGTTTCCCCGCCCGCACTTCCCCGCGTCGCGAAGCCCCGCGCCGCGTGTTCTCCGCACCGCGTTGCATAGCGACCGCGGGTGAATGAGACACCCGTTATTCCTCTCTCTTTTGCGTAAGTGACTAAGTTAAGCAACCTATGTTTGTAAATATAATAATTGTAATATATATGATCACTAACTAAAATAAAGTATCCATTCTACGACTGACCATCCTGAGTATAATTTCTCTCCAAGCTTCGCTTCAACCCCACTCGCTAAAGTGGTGACCCCAGTCAGAACACAGAAGACCCTACTCAGAACAATCCAGAAAGAAGAAAATGGCTAACGAAGAACCAGCAGCACCAACCTCTCCAGCACAACACCTGCAAGAAGTCTCCGGCATTGCACTCTCTATGCGTGTACCACCATTCTGGCGAAATCGTCCGCGTCTCTGGTTCATAAGTTTCGAAGCCGCAACTAGCGAACTAAAGAAAAGCGAAGCACAAAAGGCACAGATGGTCATCGCACAACTCGAAAAAGAAGACATAGAGCAAATATGCGACCTACTCTACGAGCCGCCAGCTGAACGCTACTACTCAATCATCAAAGAGCGACTAATCTCTGTCTATGAAGAATCGGATGGAAAGCAACTACAAAAACTGTTGTCCGACATGGACTTAGGCGATCAGAAGCCGAGCCAGTTGTTACGACGCATGCGAACCCTCGCACGCAACAAGGTTCCTGACAGTACACTCCGATTGATGTGGATGAACCTCCTGCCACCGCACGTGCACTCGGTGATCATCGTTAGCGATGCGATTAGCAACGACACAGCGCTGGACGAGCTAGCCAAGCTTGCTGACAAGATGCTGGAACAAAATCGCCAAGTCTCCACGATAGCTTCAGTTTCGTCATCAACCCGGCAAGAAAAACACGTCGACATACAGTTCCTGGCCGACGAGATAAGAAAACTCCATTTAGAAGTTGCAGAACTCCGAGCATTTAGAAACAACTACTCGTACCCTCGCCCACCACCACATGCACGCTATCACTACGCACAACAACATCCACATCGAAATGCAAGAGAAAGAAATACCAGCCGTTCGCCGTCTCCGTCTCGCAACCGCGACGGATCATCCCGTTCTCGCTCTGCCACGCCATCACCGTTTTGCTACTATCATCGTCGCTTTGGGAAAAATGCAAAACGCTGCACAACACCATGTACTTTCAACAATGAAGAAACATCGGAAAACTAGCAAACACGTTGGCAGAGGCGGAACCCAACGTCGTCGGAACAAAGTCATACCGCCTATTCGTCACCGACAAAAGCTCCAGATTATCGTTTTTAATCGACACCGGCGCCAACATCTCCGTTCTGCCGAAGCGAAAAGGAACATCTGCAAAACCTCTTCCATTCACCCTGTACGCCGCCAATAGCACCATCATACCAACCTACGGTGAAAAAACAATGACATTGGACCTCAACCTACGAAGACCTTATAAATGGCGTTTCATCGTGGCCGACGTTACAAAACCGATAATCGGAGCAGACTTCCTTAAACATCACAACCTACTAGTTGATTTGAAGAACCGAAGACTTATAGACAACACAACGAAGCTCGGTACCGACACCAGTGGGCGTTACACCGACATACCTACAGTACGCAGCATCGACGTCCAACAATCGTACCACAACATACTATCAGAGTACCCCGGTATCGCCCGTCTTACTTCAATGAAACTCAACCCCAAACTCCGAGTAGAACATTTCATCGAAACAACTGGTCAACCTATTCACTGCCGCGCTCGACCTATTCCACCACATCGCTACGATCAAGTCAAAATCGAGTTCGAAAATATGATCAGTCAAGGGCTATGCAGACCAAGCAAAAGTCCTTGGGCAAGCCCACTCCATATCGTACCGAAGAAAAATGGTGACCTACGAGTCTGCGGAGATTACAGACGTCTTAATGCAGTCACGAAACCCGATCGCTACCCAATACCATGCATAAGGGATTTCACACATCAACTCACTGGGAAAACAATATTCAGTACAATTGACCTCAACCGGGCGTATCAACAATTAGCAGTACGTGACGAGGACATTGAGAAAACAGCAATCATCACCCCGATGGGACTGTTCGAATTTCCACGAATGTGCCCAGGTCTCAAGAACGCAGGTCAAACCTTCCAACGGTACATCCATGAAGTTCTAAGAGGGCTACACTTCGTGTTTCCTTTCATCGACGACCTACTCCTGGCATCAGAAACCCCAACTCAGCACGGAGTTAAGCAACCTATGTTTGTAAATATAATAATTGTAATATATATGATCACTAACTAAAATAAAGTATCCATTCTACGACTGACCATCCTGAGTATAATTTCTCTCCAAGCTTCGCTTCAACCCCACTCGCTAAAACAGCAAAAGCAGCCGAACTGAGCCTCTTTGCCAGACCCTCGATATGAGAACCCCACTGTAATTTAGAGTCTATCCTAATACCAAGAAAAGACGTTTCATTAACAATTTCTAACGTTTCCGAATCTAATTCAATATTTAAATGACTGAGCCGTGTATTAGGTGGAGAAAATTTAAGAAATTTAGTTTTATTAGCATTCAGTGCTAAGTTATTAACAGAAAACCATTGTGATACTCTGTTAAGTGTTTCGTTAATTTTTCCTTCTCCAACCTTTGGGTCTTTCCTATCTAAAGAAAATATTAAAGAAGTGTCGTCAGCGAATAACGCTATTTCCGACATTTCCTTAACCATGAATGGAAGGTCATTAAGATAAACAAGAAACAGAAAGCATTAAAAAACAAAAAAATTAACTTTCAGGGTAATATTTGGTAAATTTTTGTTTTGCCTAAAATGCATTATTTTTGTTTTACTAGTGTTAAGTTTTAGGTTGTTTTCTCTTAACCATGTAGTGAGATTCCTCATAGCTTTGTTAACTTCTTCCTCATAAGTGTGACTATTTATACATTTTATTATAGCAGTGCTATCATCAGCAAACAGTATCATGGGATGGTCAATGGCATTAGGAAGATCGTTTATGTACGCAATAAAAAATAAAGGCCCCAGTATGCTACCTTGTGGCACGCCAATCTCCGTTTTTCTGCAAAGTGATAGGTAGTCTTTCCTCACCCCCGATTCAGCGCATAGTTTAGTTATTGAAGTGTACTGTTTTCTGTTGCTAAGGTAGGATTTTATAAGATCATGAGCAGAACCTCTAACACTATATGAGTAAAGTTTTGATAAAAGCAATCCATGATCAACATGATCGAAAGCACCGAAAGCGCAACGAACGTCGCCAGTTTTGTCACGTGCGTGTTTCCCCGCCCGCACTTCCCCGCGTCGCGAAGCCCCGCGCCGCGTGTTCTCCGCACCGCGTTGCATAGCGACCGCGGGTGAATGAGACACCCGTTATTCCTCTCTCTTTTGCGTAAGTGACTAAGTTAAGCAACCTATGTTTGTAAATATAATAATTGTAATATATATGATCACTAACTAAAATAAAGTATCCATTCTACGACTGACCATCCTGAGTATAATTTCTCTCCAAGCTTCGCTTCAACCCCACTCGCTAAAGTGGTGACCCCAGTCAGAACACAAAAGACCCTACTCAGAACAATCCAGAAAGAAGAAAATGGCTAACGAAGAACCAGCAGCACCAACCTCTCCAGCACAACACCTGCAAGAAGTCTCCGGCATTGCACTCTCTATGCGTGTACCACCATTCTGGCGAGATCGTCCGCGTCTCTGGTTCATAAGTTTCGAAGCCGCAACTAGCGAACTAAAGAAAAGCGAAGCACAAAAGGCACAGATGGTCATCGCACAACTCGAAAAAGAAGACATAGAGCAAATATGCGACCTACTCTACGAGCCGCCAGCTGAACGCTACTACTCAATCATCAAAGAGCGACTAATCTCTGTCTATGAAGAATCGGATGGAAAGCAACTACAAAAACTGTTGTCCGACATGGACTTAGGCGATCAGAAGCCGAGCCAGTTGTTACGGCGCATGCGAACCCTCGCACGCAACAAGGTTCCTGACAGTACACTCCGATTGATGTGGATGAACCTCCTGCCACCGCACGTGCACTCGGTGATCATCGTTAGCGATGCGATTAGCAACGACACAGCGCTGGACGAGCTAGCCAAGCTTGCTGACAAGATGCTGGAACAAAATCGCCAAGTCTCCACGATAGCTTCAGTTTCGTCATCAACCCGGCAAGAAAAACACGTCGACATACAGTTCCTGGCCGACGAGATAAGAAAACTCCATTTAGAAGTTGCAGAACTCCGAGCATTTAGAAACAACTACTCGTACCCTCGCCCACCACCACATGCACGCTATCACTACGCACAACAACATCCACATCGAAATGCAAGAGAAAGAAATACCAGCCGTTCGCCGTCTCCGTCTCGCAACCGCGACGGATCATCCCGTTCTCGCTCTGCCACGCCATCACCGTTTTGCTACTATCATCGTCGCTTTGGGAAAAATGCAAAACGCTGCACAACACCATGTACTTTCAACAATGAAGAAACATCGGAAAACTAGCAAACACGTTGGCAGAGGCGGAACCCAACGTCGTCGGAACAAAGTCATACCGCCTATTCGTCACCGACAAAAGCTCCAGATTATCGTTTTTAATCGACACCGGCGCCAACATCTCCGTTCTGCCGAAGCGAAAAGGAACATCTGCAAAACCTCTTCCATTCACCCTGTACGCCGCCAATAGCACCATCATACCAACCTACGGTGAAAAAACAATGACATTGGACCTCAACCTACGAAGACCTTATAAATGGCGTTTCATCGTGGCCGACGTTACAAAACCGATAATCGGAGCAGACTTCCTTAAACATCACAACCTACTAGTTGATTTGAAGAACCGAAGACTTATAGACAATACAACGAAGCTCGGTACCGACACCAGTGGGCGTTACACCGACATACCTACAGTACGCAGCATCGACGTCCAACAATCGTACCACAACATACTATCAGAGTACCCCGGTATCGCCCGTCTTACTTCAATGAAACTCAACCCCAAACTCCGAGTAGAACATTTCATCGAAACAACTGGTCAACCTATTCACTGCCGCGCTCGACCTATTCCACCACATCGCTACGATCAAGTCAAAATCGAGTTCGAAAATATGATCAGTCAAGGGCTATGCAGACCAAGCAAAAGTCCTTGGGCAAGCCCACTCCATATCGTACCGAAGAAAAATGGTGACCTACGAGTCTGCGGAGATTACAGACGTCTTAATGCAGTCACGAAACCCGATCGCTACCCAATACCATGCATAAGGGATTTCACACATCAACTCACTGGGAAAACAATATTCAGTACAATTGACCTCAACCGGGCGTATCAACAATTAGCAGTACGTGACGAGGACATTGAGAAAACAGCAATCATCACCCCGATGGGACTGTTCGAATTTCCACGAATGTGCCCAGGTCTCAAGAACGCAGGTCAAACCTTCCAACGGTACATCCATGAAGTTCTAAGAGGGCTACACTTCGTGTTTCCTTTCATCGACGACCTACTCCTGGCATCAGAAACCCCAACTCAGCACGGAGTTAAGCAACCTATGTTTGTAAATATAATAATTGTAATATATATGATCACTAACTAAAATAAAGTATCCATTCTACGACTGACCATCCTGAGTATAATTTCTCTCCAAGCTTCGCTTCAACCCCACTCGCTAAAACAGCAAAAGCAGCCGAACTGAGCCTCTTTGCCAGACCCTCGATATGAGAACCCCACTGTAATTTAGAGTCTATCCTAATACCAAGAAAAGACGTTTCATTAACAATTTCTAACGTTTCCGAATCTAATTCAATATTTAAATGACTGAGCCGTGTATTAGGTGGAGAAAATTTAAGAAATTTAGTTTTATTAGCATTCAGTGCTAAGTTATTAACAGAAAACCATTGTGATACTCTGTTAAGTGTTTCGTTAATTTTTCCTTCTCCAACCTTTGGGTCTTTCCTATCTAAAGAAAATATTAAAGAAGTGTCGTCAGCGAATAACGCTATTTCCGACATTTCCTTAACCATGAATGGAAGGTCATTAAGATAAACAAGAAACAGAAAGCATTAAAAAACAAAAAAATTAACTTTCAGGGTAATATTTGGTAAATTTTTGTTTTGCCTAAAATGCATTATTTTTGTTTTACTAGTGTTAAGTTTTAGGTTGTTTTCTCTTAACCATGTAGTGAGATTCCTCATAGCTTTGTTAACTTCTTCCTCATAAGTGTGACTATTTATACATTTTATTATAGCAGTGCTATCATCAGCAAACAGTATCATGGGATGGTCAATGGCATTAGGAAGATCGTTTATGTACGCAATAAAAAATAAAGGCCCCAGTATGCTACCTTGTGGCACGCCAATCTCCGTTTTTCTGCAAAGTGATAGGTAGTCTTTCCTCACCCCCGATTCAGCGCATAGTTTAGTTATTGAAGTGTACTGTTTTCTGTTGCTAAGGTAGGATTTTATAAGATCATGAGCAGAACCTCTAACACTATATGAGTAAAGTTTTGATAAAAGCAATCCATGATCAACATGATCGAAAGCACTCGTCATGTCCATATAAATTGCACATATATGTTGTTTTCGATCAACAGAAGCAATGACCGATTGAAGTAGGTGGAAAATCGCCAAACCCGCATTTCTTCCACGTCGAAAGCCAAACTGATCCTTAGACAACAAATTGTATTTTTCGAAGAAATTATATAAGTGATTATGAATTATTTTCTCGAATATTTTTGAAAACACATTTAATTGTGCAATAGGTCTATAATGCCTAATATTGGTTTGTACGCCTTTTTTATGAATAGGCTTTACAATGGCGATTTTAAGGTTATTAGGAAACACCCCAGTGCTCAACATCAAATTCATAACATGATTTAAGGGAGAAGCTATATACATACTAAATTTCTCTATCAACGTAACAGGTATACCATCTATTCCCACAGAATGTGTCATCTTCAGTGATCGAATTGTCATTACTATTGTTTTAACCGTAGAAGGCGGGATAAATATTGAGTTAGACACGTTTGAGAGCACTGTGTGTGTAAGACAAGTTACCATTTCTGCCTTGTTTAATAGAATCTACAAAATAATTATTAAATACGTTTGCCATTTCGACGACATTCGACGACCTCCTTGGTCGAGTGGTTTGTACACCGGTTTTCATGGTGTCGCCATCTCTGAGGTCCCGGGTTCGATTCCCGGTCGGGTCAATTTAGAAATTATTGTTTTTCTAAAGAGTCTCGGGTCTGGGTGTTTTCTATGTATAATAAGTATGTATTTAAGTATGTTTATCCGTTATCTAGTAACCATTTAACAAGTTTCTTACCGAAGCTTCTCTTGGACTAGATAATTGGTGTGAGTGTGGGACATTATATTTATATTATAAAATATATTTATTTCCGTAGGATCGCACACTGTTGAACCATCATCGGCATAAATTAATTTCGCAGTTTCGGTAGGGAACTGATTTTTATTTCTATTAATTACTTGCCAGGTAGCTTTCGATTTATTAGCCGATGAACTAATGTAGTGGTTATTTTGAGCTCTTTGCGTGAGGTTTAATATTTTTTTATATCTCTTTGAATATTTCTTTAGTAAGTGCTTATTTTCATTTGTTGGGCACGATCTGTACGTCCATAGCAGTCGCCTCTTCTTTCTGCTACAGATACGAATACCGCGCGAGATCCATTTCGGTTTTCTATTACTTTTAATAGTTATTAAATTTATAGGAAAGCACAAGTCATGGAATAGAGAAAATGTCGCTATAAAAGCACCATAGGCTTCATTGACATCTTCGGCTTCATAGACATCACAAAAGGTAGCTACATTCATAGCTTCCTCGAATTTTTTCATGTTTTCCTCACAGTAGTCGCGTCTACTAATTCGCCATGATTTAATAGGACAAGTTTTTTTGACAGGACAATTCAATGTTTGAGATGTGTGATCAGACAATGCAAGTTCGGTCACCTCACTCTCACAGCCGCGAATATTATGAGCAAAGTTGTCAATGCAAGTTCCACTACTCAACCTAGTTGGTTCTCTGATTTGCAGTTTTCAATTATAGCTTAATAAAGTGTTCTCAAAGTCAATAGATATTCTGCTTTTCTTTAAAATATTAATATTGAAGTCACCACAAATAACATTATTTTTATTATTATTGCACAATTTCTTAAGTAATAAATCAATTTGGTTCATAAATAGTTCAATGTCAGAGTTAGGTGGTCTATAGATACATATAACAATAAGATTTTCATGAGACAAAGCTATGGCACATGCTTCAAGGACACCTTTTATACAAAAATATGAGACATCCATTATCTCACAATCAAAACCCTCGCGAATTAAGATGCAAGAACCGCCACTACGGGTGTCTCTTATATAGCTTGTTCCTAATTTGTAATTGTGGATATATAAATTACACAAGTCCTCTTTACACATAAAATCTTCTGTAACACATATAATATCTACATTTTTATTATTTAGTGTAAATTCATGCATTGCGACCGCCAATAAATCTGATTTATTCAATAGGCCACATATATTTTGGTGTAGTATTGTTATCGATTTAGACACGAAAAAAATTTTGTTTCTTATCATGTTCCTTTGTATCAGATTTAATAGAATTGTTATGTATTTGTAAGTTACTATTATATTCAACAAGTTCTAAGATAAGTTTATACAAGCAATTTATTATGTTTTCAAAACTTTCCATGATTATAAGAAAACATTTCATGTGAATATTTCAAACTCAAACATGAGTCTAACAAGTAAGCAAAGCCATGACAACAATTGCTAAGCAGATACTTATTAAAAGTTTCAATTTTTTTTATTAAATAATGTTACATTTCTTTTAATTCTAAATGTTGGAGAGACAATTATAATGTTTGTGTGGTTTAGTAAAATAAGTTTTTCTTGTATTAGGGTGACAAGTTTATTGTAGTCTTTTGTCTTTTGGAAGTCTACTTCACCTATTATGATTACACAATAGTCGTTTAAAGTTAAGTTTTGTACTTTTTGTTCGACACCTAGTAATAATTGCTCCATACCTGCACCCGGCGATAAATAGTGACAAATGTTAAATTCCTCATTAACTTTTTGCACCGTTTTTAACACTTTATTTGTTTTGTTACTACTTAAAACTAATAATTTGTTTTTCTCTAGAGTACCTATCTATTCACAATCATTAGTTGGAGTTGAAGGTATTTTCGTCCGTGTTTTGACAGTAGTCCGGGGCGAAGTTTGGTGTTTTGAGGAACTCCCAGCGCCATCTAGTGAGCCGCCACATAACTGCGTAGATGTTTTACCGATGATAAAGGATTTGCTCGTACCAAAATCTTGCTTTAAATGTAAAGGAGCTCACTAATAGTCCATACAACTTTGGCCATGTTTGTACCTTGAGGTACATAGATATCAAAATGTATAGAAAAATTCGAGGATTCCGAAAAACGTATCATTTTGCTTTTATATTTAGATAAAATTAGAAATTAAATTAATAAAGTTGTGAATTACTTGTAACACATTTTTATCATGTGGTAACATTCGATGTTCAATTGCGTTTAGTATCAGACTTCTCCAAAACCTGTAATGTTAATAAAAAAAAATATTTGCTGTTAATTATTGCTAATGCATCTACTTGTCGTCCATTTTTATCAACAGATCATTTAATGGAAGTAAAACAATAAAAAATAGAAAATATAATATTAAAATCAGCTAATAATTGTCTCTCTGCTAGTAACAAAACGCTACAAAATGTCTTAATGTTTTAAATGTCATTCCGTTCGTTTCGTTTCGGCGATTCAGGGTGCTTCGTTGTTTTCGTTTCGTTCCCGATTCGTATTTTTATTTAATAACTTGGTTATTACCTGTGGTATTCCGTTTTTCCTCGTGATTTGATTCCTGTTGACACTCTGTTCCCGAAAACAGATTATATTCATAATCGTATCACAGATTATTTAACATGAACAGGGTCTAAAATGGCGTATCTTTTCAAACCGAAATTATTATTTTTTGTCTTTTTTAATTAACTAACAAACAATGTAGGCCTGCTATATTACTCAGCGTTTCATAGAGTAATTTTTTCCTTAAAGTGTACCTCGGTACATTAACTGGCCAGATTTTAGTGACCTCCTTTGGAGTTCGAAATAACCTGCGTGTTGATAATTGAATTCTTTTTGATGTTGGTGTATAGAATTTCCCTGTTCTTCTATTACAGGGTGAAGCATCAGACTTCAATGTGTGAAATGCATCCTTAAACATTGAGACCTTTTTTTCCAATTCCGTGTTTCTTGCTTTTAGTGAGTAGTTTTCACTACAAAGATTGGAGATTTCCTCATGGGCACTTTGAAGTTCCAATCGTAACTTATCTAATTCTTCCTTGAGAGGACTAAAACTTTGAGTAGATATAGGTATTAGGTACGATGGTAGAACTGCCATCCAATATGCTATTTAGGGTTGAGTTAGCATAATTTATCTCAGTTTCCCCTCCATCTACAGTACTACAATCATTGCTGAAGGATTGAGCCCTTTTGGGACGACAAAAAGTAATATTTTCAAAAAAAAATCATGTAGCGCCATCTGTGTGACGTTGATAGTACCTATGTCAAGCAGCTGATTAGTCTTACATACATTTGAATTATGTCAACTGTCTGAATTGGCACATAATAATTTAAGATTTATTCACTTAGTTCCAGTTAGAATGATAGTCACTTTATTATATTTTAGGCACTAGACACGATAATGTTATTGTTCAATTAATTTTATATGAAATTTGTTTAATTTATTAGATAAAATCAGTCTTACTTAGTCACTAGATATACACCAACTTCTTTTCTCACTAAAACGTACGTATTTTTCGGGGATAACACTTACACAGTGTTCATTAGTAATAAATAAAAAATAAAAATAAAAATAAAATAAAATAATTTTATTTCAGACTGTGTCCATATAAGTACTTAGGTAGTTAGTTGACAAAATTTAATTATAACTAAAAAACAAAAAAAATAATAATTAAAATCATACACTAATTAAATAAAAATAAAATATAAATTATAAAATTAAAATCATAAAAGAAATTAATAAAAATTAATATCAAAGTAATGCATCTAATGTTTACTTTCACTATTTTTAAATTACAACAGTAAAATAGTAATTAAGCCTAATTACTAAAAGGATATTGTAATGTTATCTGTAAATGTTTGTTTAAAGAATCATATTTTAATAAAATTTAATGTCATCATGACACGCCATACAAATAAAACTTTTTTTTTTTATATAAAAGAGGCAGGCAAACGAGCAGGCGGGTCACCTGATGGAAAGTAATCACCGCCGCCCATGGACACCCGCAAAACCAGAGGAATCGCAGATGCGTTGCCGGCCTTCAAGGGAGGAATAGGTTTAAGGAAGGAATAGGAATTGGGAGGGGGGGCGGGGAAGGGGCCTCCGGAACCCTCACTGGTCGGACGAAACACAACAGCACCAAGTGCCGTTATTTCACGTCGAATATTCGTGAGATATATATTTCGTAATCAAATCGTTTATTTAAAACAAAAAGGCATCAATCCTTTAATTTGTAAATGTCGTTGCTTCTTTGCGCTATGGTTTCTTGCGCCCGTTCTTTGCCACAGTTAAAAAATGACGTCCTGGATGGGTGGTAGGTTAAAAAGATTTGGACGATTCAAAGTACTTATTAATTGAGTTTATTGAATAAATATATTTTGACTTTTGACTTTTGAATTATAATTTACTTAAATTGTTATTTTAATCATCTCATCATTTCATCATCCTTCTCACTACTTTCTACATCCTCTTCGTCAGTTTCATTTAAGTCTCGCGGATCTCGGAGTTGTCCGGCAATTCCCTATTTTCTTTGTATTGTTCCATTTTCATATACATTTATAAGATCCTTAAACTTAGGCACAGCTATTGGCAACTTACAACTGTATAATTGCTTTTAAAGCGTCCATACCAACCAAAGACTCATTGTTGGCTGACTTTTCTTTCCTTTTGACTGTCCCTTCCCCTTCCCTTTTCCCTTTCCTCTTCCTTTTCCTGTGGTTTTTGCAGCTAATGTTATAGAATGACTCTGTGCATCGACTTCCATGGAATATTTAATAAACATTAATTTGGTCATTACATACTTTTTTTTAGTGTAGCTACTCTGTCTGATGTCTTTGAATTTTATATTTCGCAACGTCATTGGCGTGAATGTATTAGCAGTTAATTGCTCAAAGTTTAAAAAATCTGAAAAGTCCATGACTTGGACTTTATAATGATATCTATATAAATGACTCAATTTATACGGACTGCACTGACAGCAGCGAGCCCGCCGAGGAACAGGGCCGCCTGTAAAACAAATATCGACACAGAAAATATGGCGTTTTTTAGGGAAGCGTGCTAGGACCACTATTGTTAACATCTATAAGCGACTAACAGACCAAAGGCGGCACCGACAGCAGCGAGCCCATCTGCTTGGAGGACAAAGCCGCCTGCCAAACACCAGTATCAACATTAACATTAAATGTATCAAACGAATTCCCCAGGGAAGCATACTAGGACCACTATTGTTTATCGTCTAATCTAAATTACTTAGTTTATGACGTTTGACAATAAAAATGTAAGCCGTGTCGTGTAGCGGCTCAAAGACTGCACCGACAGCAACTATCCTGTCTACTCGGAAAACAGGGCTGCCTGCGACACAAGTATTAACATTAGGTGGGCTCACTACACGATCAACGCCTTTAAAGTCTGCTTGGATGGGACCATTCCCATGACACGCTGTGAAAGGCGTGTCCATGACACGCCTTTCATAGGAAAAAGTATACACACATTAGTACCAAAATTACTCAATAGGGGGGCCTGCAGAGGTCACCTTGTTTTCAAGATTATGAATAATTTTTCTATAACGGACATTTTATTTTTGTGTCGTTGTTTATGCTTCGTATTTTTAGAATAATTGTTATTTATAGCCTAGCCCAGTCAGTACACACGGCCGAGTCTAATATCACTGCGGTGCACTTCGATTATTTCATAATTTTATTCAAAAAGAAATGTTGAAGAACATGTACGGTCGGGGTCACCGTCGCTTTACCACTTTGCAGCGATTTTCGTATGAATCGCACGGCCGGCCCGGGTACGTGCCCGTACCAAATAGAATTTTGACCTTTAGACTTACCAGTCCCCGTCACTTTACCAAGTGACGGAGTCCACCATTGTACATTAAGCACATAGGAAAGATCGGGCCCATAACCCACTACACTGGCCCAATGCGGGCTGATTGATTTTAACGACTGTTATCTTATGAAAACAACCAGGATCAACCGCTTAACGTGCCTTCTAAAGCACGGAGGAACTCGAAAATTTTTGAAGTTGGTCACCTATCCGTTGACCCGACATAACATGAGTTAGATTAACTAATACGATCGCAATTATTCGAACACGCTAGCCGTTGCGCGATCGAGCTCCTCTTAATTTTACAGTATAAGGTGAGGGTTTATAGCACTTTCTCTGCTTAAACGACAATTTACACCTTTAGTGAATGGTCATCAGTAGGTACTCATCATCTAATCTAAATTAGGTAGTAAAGGACAATAATTGTCTTTTTTATTTTACTATTATTGTAATGGTGTATAGGACAAATTGCTACTGACCATGGCCTTTACGCCCATATGTTAAATTTATTATTATTTAAAACGGTCGTATAGGACAAATGGAAATGTATATTCACTTTACGCCCAAAAGTTATTGTATTCTTTTGCTTTACTATACCTAGGTGACTAGTTGACTACGTTGTGTTAGTTAAATGTGCCTTACATCTATATTTTCACAATAAATTCTGTTTAGAGTGCCAGATATGATAAGTCGTAAAAGCGTATTTTTCGCGAATTAAGTAAAACGAAATACACAGATCAATAGAGAATTGAATTCTGAGGAGAACTGTGGGAAAAAGTCAATTTCGCCAAAATGTCCTTTACGACCTTTGAGCCCAGAGGTGTCGATTTGTTTGTAAGTATTTGCAGTCGTAAAGGGCGACTAACAGACTAAAGACTGCACATACATCCGCATCCGCATTAGAGCGGCGATGGGCTCACCACCTGTTACGCTGAGCGCATGTGCAGTCGCTATTTGGTGAAAGTGGACTACGATGGTAGAGGACTGCCTTTGCTGTCCTCATTGCCGCATAGCAGTGGCAACTGCGAGTTGTGCCCTTCGTGCAACGAGAAGTGAGCGAGCTTGACAGCTCCGGTTACCTATCTGGACAATAGGCAGTGAACTACACGTGTTCACGGGGATACTCTCCTGAGACACTAGTCTTATGAGTACCGAATGAAGAGCGCGCTGCGGCGGGCACTAATTTGGCGTCAAGACCTAACGTTGGTGGTCTTCTGCGCGAGTGTTCTACTGGCGCAGGGACGTCTGGCACTTCTTGCATAACCTAACAGTTGGTCTCGAGGTGCCAGTACAAATAAACTTAGTGAAATAAGGAGAGGGGATGTCCTCATTGCCTAGTCTCTGACTAACTCTTCGGGGGTAATAGTTTTGATTATATACTATTATGTATTTGTACGAAGCATACCTAAATTATGGTTGATAAAATACATAACCTACTGCTTTATATTTGCGATTTAGGACTAATAAGACTATAGAAGTATAGAAGACAAAAATTAATTTAATGATTCACATGGAAACGCATGGCGCGCTCTGGCACACCGCACGCGGCAAAAAAAATCTGTATGATACTGTATCATAGCTTAACATAACTTAGCATAACTTTTTATTGTAACTGCCTATAGATAATTTATTGTTATCATATCATACAAATTTAAAATAATTAAATCTAATTCGAAAATAGCAATTCCAAATGATTACACCGTTTTCAAAGAACTCGAAAACTGACAAATAGAGGTAAGTCCCTACTTAAGTTAACTTTCTAAGGTGTAGGTACCTAATAACGAGCACGTTTTATGATTTAGTAAAAACATTTTTGTCGCAAGCAGCTTTGACAAAAAATACCAAGCAAATCAGCGGAAGTCGGAGCATCCTCCAAATTAGCGCCACAGGCCTGAAACGGTGTTTCGACTAATGTCCAATTAGTGAGGGAGGAAATGTATAACGACATGTAATGTAATCGCTCAGTTTGTATATTTTTTGTACAACCTTCTCCGAATATCGAAAAAAAAGTATCTAATTACTTACCTATAGACCCTAACTTGTAGTAGATCAGCAATATTTAAAGATAAAATCGTTGAGAGGCTCGTTATTATTGTAATTTAACGAACCAAATAAATATTACAATTAATTATTTGGTGTGATCATAGAATAAATAATAGTATAAGTGTGTGATTAGTATGACGAAATATATACAAAAAAAAGTATAAGTAAAAGAAAAGACAGTCTTTAGTGACTGGGCTACGAAGGGAATAAGAAAAAGTACCTAGGGATTTTCTTTAAGATTTGTATGATATGAAATATTTTAATTATAATCCAGCTTTTCATGATTATGTTAATAGATATTCCAAAATGTTTAAAAATTTATGTTTTAATGCTAATTCTAAATTTATTAGCAACAAAATTATAAAGTCTAAAGATAAAGACAAGATTACTTGGAAAAATATTAATTCAGAAACTGGCAAAGTGAGTAAAAATGATTTAGGCTTTGTGCTCAAGTTGAATAAAGAGCTTAAAGATAATCTTAAATTTGCTGACATTTTTGATTTCTTTTTTTGCCAATATACTTACCTATTGAAACAACAAAAAACAACAACGAATATTCGGCGTGAAACAATGGCACTCTGTGCTGTGTGTTTCGTCCGGCGAGTGAGGGTTCCGGAGACCCCTTCCCCCCCCCCCCCCCTCACAATTGATATGGCAGCGAACTTTAATCTAGATTTACCCCAGGGGGGTACCGACACATCCAGTGTCGGAAAATCCCCCCCTGAGCGTTCTTGCTCAGGCTGCCCTACGTATTCTGGGGAGGGCAAAAGTTCGCTCGTGTCGAGGCATGCTGCAGGCAGAAGAAAGGCGAGACAATTGGCACCCCCTCCTACGCTTCGCGTGGACTTCTGCAACATCAGGGGAATCCACTCTAACTTGAGCGCCGTCCATTACCACCTCGAGACGGAGAAACCGGCCTTGCTCTTCCTCACCGAGACGCAGATATCCCCCCCTCCTGACATCTCTTACTTGCGCTACCCGGGATACAACCTGGAACATTCATTTGTGCCACGAGCCGGTGTTTGTGCCTATGTCAGGGAGGATATGTGCGTCCGTCGCCTTGGCAATCTTGAAGATAGGGACCTCTCCATCTTATGGCTACACGTCGACTGCGGACGTCATCATTGCGTCTACGCGTGCCTGTATAGGTCCCACAGCGGTAACAACGGAACTGACCAACTTATCGAGACCGTCCAAACAGCGACAGACTCCCTTCTCCAACGGATCCCCTCGGCCGAGATTGTGGTATTGGGAGACTTCAATGCCCACCACCTCGAATGGCTTGGTTCACGCACAACTAAACACGCGGGTAGAGCCGTTCATGACTTCGCTTTGGCCTACAGTCTGTCCCAATTGGAAACCGAGCAAACACGGGTTCCAGATGTGGAGGGCCATGCACCTTCTTTATTGGACCTTCTGCTGACCTCGCACCCAGACGGCTATCAAGTTTCTGTTGATGCACCACTAGGCTCATCAGACCACTGTCTGATTCGCAGCACTGTGCCTCTCACAGAAACTTCAAAACCGCAACCAGCGGCTAGCCGTCGAGTCTGGCATTATAGGTCGGCGGACTGGGATGGGATGCGAAGTTTCTTTACGTCCTATTCTACCCGTGGTGGCGAGTTTGCTTCTCGCTGGATGATCCTGATGTCGCCGCTGACTCTGTCGTTGATGTGATACTGCATGGAATGGAACTTTTCATTCCAAACTCTGTGGTTCCCATTGGCGGCAAGTCCCAACCATGGTTTGGTCGTTGCTGCAAAATGGCGTCTCGCCAAAAGCGTCAACATTACCAAGCCTTGGCTAATGCGGTGTCATCAAAGGATCCAAACACCAGTGCGCTCAAAAAGAAGTACAATTTTGCCGCCAGGTCTTTTAAGAAGGACATTGCCAAGGCGAAGTCATCATTCATAGGTAGAATCGGCGAGAGGCTAGTGCGTCTTCCTTCGGGGACGCGTGCGTTCTGGTCTCTCGCCAAAGCTATCTTAGGGAATTTTTGTAAGCCGTCCCTACCACCATTGCACAAGACGGATGACTGCCTGGCCTACACTGCAAAGGAGAAAGCCGATCTCTTGGGCACTCTTTTCGCATCAAACTCGACCTTGGACGACGGGGAAAACTCTCCACCAACTATACCGCATTGCGCTTGTACAATGCCAAACGTTCAGTTCCTGCAAAGGTCAGTTCGTAAGGCTCTTTTTTCCCTTGATATCCATAAGTCGAGTGGGCCTGATGCAGTTCCACCCATTGTGCTTCGGACGTGTGCTCCTGAATTGGCACCAGTTCTAACGCGCCTTTTCCGGCTCTCTTACACTACTGGCGTCGTCCCGAGCTCTTGGAAGACAGCCCTTGTCCACCCGATCCCAAAAAAAGGCGATCGCTCAGATCCGTCCAACTACAGGCCAATAGCTATTACCTCTTTACTCTCCAAAGTAATGGAGTCCATTATAAACCGCCAGCTCTTGGGGTAACTAGAAGAGAACCAGCTACTAAGTGATCGCCAGTATGGTTTTCGTCGCGGTCGTTCGGCTGGTGATCTTTTAGTGTACCTTACTCACCGATGGGCGGAGGCAGTCGAGAGTAAAGGGGAGGCACTGGCAGTTAGCTTGAACGTAGCGAAAGCCTTTGACAAGGTATGGTACAGGGCTCTTCTTTCTAAACTTCCATCATACGGGCTTCCTGAGAAATTGTGTTCTTGGGTTGCCAGCTTCCTTACTTGGCGTAGCATCAGAGTCGCAGTCGACGGTTCGTGCTCCGACATGAAGCCCGTGAATGCTGGAGTCACGCAGGGGTGTGTGTTGTCCCCTACTCTGTTTCTTCTGCATATCAATGACATGTTGCATAACAACAGCATTCATTGCTATGCAGACGATAGTACTGGGGATACGCTCTACACCGGGCGAGCTAATATTTCTCTGGAAAGCGTCATCGAGAGCCGGAATAAACTTGTGACTGACACCGAGAACATGTTAAGTCATGTCTCGAATTGGGGCCGACATAACCTAGTCCACTTTAACCCCTCAAAAACACAAGTTTGCGCATTTACCGCAAAAAAACATCCCTTCGTCGTACCTCTAAACTTTGAGGGAGCTCCCCTTGATACCAATCCGACTATTGGAATCCTTGGCATCGATATTTCGAGTGACGTTCAGTTTCGTGTTTGGAAGGTAAAGCTAAATTAGCTTCGAAAAAACTGGGTGTGCTTAATGGAGCGGGTCAGTATTTCACGCCGGCCCACCGCTTACAACTGTATAAAGCACAGGTCAGGCCGCATATGGAATACTGCTCCCATCTTTGGGCTGGAGCACCCCAATACCAACTCCTTCCATTTGACCGCATCCAACGCAGAGCTGCTCGAATTATCGACGACGTGAATATTTCAGGTCGGCTCGATCCACTGGCTCTTCGGAGAGACGTTGCGTCTCTCTGTATATTGTACCGTATATATCATGGGGAGTGTTCTGAGGAATTGTTCGGATTGATCCCTGCCGCTGATTTCCTTCAACGCACTACACGCAATCGACTGTCATTCCATCCACATCACCTTGATGGATGGCGGTCTACTACTGTGCGTTTTTCAAGAAATTTCTTGCCTCGAACTACAGTGTTGTGGAACCAGCTCTCGGCGGCGGTATTTCCGGACCGTTATGACTTAGGGATCTTCAAGAAACGAGCCTATTCCTTCCTTAAAGGCCGGCAACGCGCCTGAGATTCCTCTGGTTTTGCGGGTGTCCATGGGCGGCGGTGATTACTTTCCATCAGGTGACCCGCTTGCTCGTTTGCCTCCTTCTGCTATAAAAAAAAAACAAAAAAAACAACTAGACATTTACAATCGTCCTCTACTGTAGCACAAAGTTTATTAAAACTTAATTTTAATAAAAACGTAAGTAGGTACTTACCAATTTTTAATTTTAGAGAAATAACATAATATTTAGACATAATAAAAACATACAAATACTTAAATAAGAACAGAACGGAAGATTTATGGGGTCTCTCTGTGACAGTTTTGGAGCCTAATATTGAAGTAATCGCACCGTTTTTAGCAGGAATATTTCATAAATATATCGAAGTAACTAGGTTAATTTCCAGATTTAATGAAAAATAGTTACTCCCATTTTTAAATCCGGTGATAAATTTAACGCTGCTCACTATAGACCGGTTTCAGTTATTCCGGCACTTATAAATTTTCGAATCTATAATCTATACTTACGCAAATGAATGAATAAAACTTTAGAATAAATAAAATTTTATACAGTGATTAGTTTGGTTTCACGAAAGGACGGTAAACTATAGATGCTGGAGCAAAACTGGTCAAAAACGTACTTGACACTAGGGAGTCTTCGCAGGATACGGTAGGTAGGTATATTTACTGCATCCTCTCTAAAGCCTTGGATTGTGTTGATCATTCAACATTAATTGGTAAACTATTTCAATATGGCCTTCGTGGTAATGCACTATAATTATTAAAATCTTATCTGTACAACAGAAATCAGAAAGTAGGTATAAATGAGGAATGTAGAGGAATGTAATATCAGGAGGTACGATAGTCAAAATGGGGGTACCCCAGGGATCTATTTTCGGTTCGTTTCTCTTTCTTGTTTATCTTAATGACCTTCCATTCATGGCTAAAGAAATTTCGGAAATAGCGTTATTCGCTGATGACACTTCTTTAATATTTTCTTTAGATAGGAAAGACCCGAAGGCTGGAGAAGGAAACGATACACTTAACAGAGTATCTCAATGGTTTTCTGATAATAACTGTACTTAACCTCATACACGGCTCAGTCAGTTAAATATTGAATTACATTCGGAAACGTTAGAAATCGTTAACGAAACTTCTTTTCTTGGTATTAGGATAGATTCTAGATTACAGTGGGGTTCTCATATCGAGGGTTTGCAAAAAGGCTCAGTTCGGCTGCTTTTGCTGTTTAAAATAATAGAAAAATTACAATAGGCTGGTTTACTTTGCTTAATTTACATAGCGTGTAACGAGGCAGCTAAAGCCTTGTTGCTTTTCTGACCTCTTTTCCAAATATCGTTCTGATAAATCTAGTTTTAAATTTAAAATTCATATATTACTTACATTCTCTGTCTAGCCTCTGTTTTCATGTAAAAATCAGTTCAGATTCATTCGCGGAGCTAGAAAGAGCTCCTTCTATTTTTTTTTTTTTTTAATACGACCTCCAACTACAGTCGTCGGAGCCCTGATGTACTCTAATTTTCTTTTCATGCCAGTTCTCACTTTGATCCTTCTCGCACTTTCATTCCGCATCCCACACAGTCATCCATCACCATTCATTCCTATAGCGGTGGGTGTTCCGCTTTGTTATGCCCTATGCTACATACTGTCCTATCCTTTATTTTCTTTCTCTTAACTCTAGTACACGGTTAATAAATATGACACTTTTGTTTTTATTGTAAGTACTTTCTAAATTACACATTACACAGTACATTTTTACTTATTACTTAGAGCTCCTTCTATTGGATCCGGTCACTTACGGCCAATTCTCTGAACGACCACTTCGTAAATTCCTACATCGGCCATTTCCTTGTTAGGGCTTTTCCTACTTCAGCCATTTCCCTGAAAGACCACCATGCAAATTCCCATTTCGGCCACTTCCCTGAAATACCACTATGCAAATTCCCACTTCGGCCACTTCCCCGAAAGACCACTGTGCGAATCCTACTTAAGAAATTTCTCCGAGTGACCGCTACGTGACTTCCTAGTTATCCTTACAAAAATATACTATTACCTATTAGTGAATATTGAAACAGGGTTAGTTGCCTCAGAATAGGAATGACAACAATGTATAGGTTACAAAGTTTTATTCCCAATCTTTTAGAAAAGAATTTACAAAACTCAGGGAGGGTTCCCAGATCGCTCACTCTGTCCGCTTGACTGGGACTTAAAAGGGACTTAGCTTAAGGCTAATCTTCCTCGTAGACTGCAGCTACCCGGAACCTGGAGCCGGCAAGGTCAGTCTGCGCGCAGGGACGAAAGCAGAGTCGTGTACGCTAGGCAGCTGGCCGCGCACGGGTTCTAGCAGGCGGACAGGCAGCAGGCAAACAGCGCACAGGCCCAGTGGGTTTAGCCTGGTACAGGAACCCTGGAATACACCAAGAAAAGGAATGAACTTATGTTCACTAAGTCCCGGTTTTTGTGGCTGTTGTAGTACAGCTACAATTGAACCAGGCTCTCTTTACTAAGTAAAATTGTGATTGCAAAACCGTTAGACAATCTTAACAAGAGACTACAACAAAAGCGGGTAGATACCAACATTGTAGTTAAATGTTGTCTGAAACGGTAAAAATGACAATAAATTAACTGGGAATGGTATTTCGTCCACGGGATCACAGGGAACCTCGCGTCCTGCAATACCATTTACACTTGCTTGACAGTAATTGTAACAAGACAGGAATACCAATTATTCCCTTTGAAGGTAACATGACTTTAAACGAATTATATTAATTTAGGCTTTACGTTAAACACTTACAATCTATGCAATTACCAAACACTGCAAAACACTAGTAATATCTGTAAAACTAACACACAGCAATACAACAAAATAATTCAAGTTGGAAATATTATAGACAACTCACCGAGATTTCGGGGTTATATTTCGCGCAGAATTTTAACAGCACGACGTTGTAAGTAATGTCGAGAGTAGGTAGTATTAAAGGTGGAGCCTCTTTTGATGTGATACCTATAATGTTAAAAAAGTATACGTTAGTATACGCTCTAACGGGTAGACCCAGCAGTAAAAGAAAGTTTTCTCACCGTGAGTCGGCTTTTTATATGCCGACAATTGATGAAAAAACTGGACTGTTATTTTAAATTCCCCAAATGATATGTCCTAGTCATAACGCTCGAGCAGAGACAAAAACAGAGCGACCAGACCATAGAGAAGACAAATCAATAATGGCTCGCTTACACAATCGCAAAATTATAAGTGATACACTATTTTTTTTCCTTTACATGATTTTCCCTTTAATCAACATTATTTAATTAAAGGAAAAATACCTTTAGCACCTCTAGATCAAATTGTAAGAAACCACCTCAATCCGGCTGGAACACGCTTTCAACGTCCCAACACAAGTAGCTAACGACAGGATATTTAGAGTAAGTGAAACAAGCTCTGTTATTTGCGTCCTTGTCAGCTGTTAGATGTGTACAATTCGCTAAAATAATTTTATTTGCCCAGCAGTAGGACGTTTATAGTGAGATCATAGTGAGATCATTTGATTTGATATTATATTATTTAGGATTTAGTATTTGTGTTTAGACAGGAGTGTTACAATATAAATAGATGCAGTTACTGTTTCAGGCATACGTTCTGATACATACATACATTCTGTCAAAAAAGTTTCGGGAACGGATGATTTCTTTATGATTCCAAATTCAATTTTTTGTTTTTTTTTTTGTTGTTAGATTGGCACAACCTCGGACCAAATGTAATATTTGGTCCGAGGGCACAACTGTTATCCATTTTGGCGCGGAGTTTGAGTTGCATCTGATAATTAGATTAAATACAGTGCTGTTTTTAGTTAACATCAAACAAAGAGTTTGTCTTAAATTTTTCGTCGCCAATGGAATTTCGCGCTCGGAGTCACTGAAAATGTTACAGAAGGCTTACGGTGAATCGACTTCATTAAAAACACGTGCTTATGAGTGGTACAACGCGTTCAAAAGCGGTGGAGATATGATGGAAGATTTGCTTCGCTCTGGTAGGCCATCAACGTATTCAACTAAAGTTAACATCGCAAAAGTGAAGGAAATGGTGACTGAAAATCCTCATTCAAGTTTGAGAGAGATAGCCGCTGAACTTTCTGTGTCTCACGAGTCGATCCGTATCATTTTTAAATAATCACTTGGGTATGAAACATGTTGCCGCTCGGCTAGTCCCAAAAGACCTGAATTTTCTCCAAAAACTCAATCGCAAATAGTCGCTGAGAACATACTAGAACGAGCCAACTCCGACAGTCAATTCCGACCCAACGTTCTTGCAACGCATTGTTACTGGTGACGAGACATGGGTTTACGAGTTTGACATGCAAACTAGTCAACAACAACAGACTGAACCGAAACCGAAAAAACCACGCCAAAATCGATCAAAAGCCAGTCATGTTGACTGTTTTCTTTGACTATCGCGCTGTTGTGCACTTGGAATTCTGACCGGAAGGTCAAACGGTAAATAAAGATTATTATTTGAGCGTTATGCGGCGTTTAAGAGAGCAAATTCGACGAAAAAGGCCAAATTTGTGGAAAGAAAATTCTTGGATTTTGCACCACGATAATGCGCCTTCGCACAAGGCCATCATTGTGAACGAATTTTTGACCAAAAACTCAACAAATACCATCGAGCAACCACCTTATTCACCAGATATGACTCCATGCAGCCGACTTCTTTCTTTTTCCTAAACTCAAATTACCACTTCGTGGCACCCGTTTTCATTCGGTAGAAGACTTAAAGAAGAATTCGCGGCGAGAACTAAACTCAATTCCGGAAAAAGCGTTTAAAAAAATGTTTTGATGATTGGATTATTCGTTGGCATAAGTGTGTCGTTTCTGAAGGAGCATACTTTGAAGGCGATAAAATAAATATGGATGAATAGCTAACATTTTGTGTATTATTCTTGTGATGTAATCTTTTTTCCCGGTACTTTCTTGACATAGAAGTATACCTAGTCTCCAAAGTACATAACCTTTTATAACTAATAATAACTAACCTTTTATTCAAAACCAAAATTTCTTTATTCAGTAAGCTTAAAATAAGCATTTTGAATCGTCTAAACTTAAGTTTACTTCTCTATATGGATGGATAGGCAAAAACCCATTCAGGACGTTTTTTAGCTGTGGAGAAGAACGGGCGCAAGAAACTCCACAGCTTTATATTATTATAGAAGTAATGACATTTACAAAACAATATGTCGTTACCAAATTGTACAATCAATAGTCATAAAACAATTATATGCCATCGGTTCGTAAGTCTATGTATGAGGCGGGAGCCTTGTACTGAGAAGAACCGACAAGAAACTTAGCAAGGGCATTTCTTTTCTCCCTTGCCCTCCCTATCATAAAAGGACACTTTCCATTACAATAATAAAAACATAAAACAACGATAACGACATTAAAAAAAAATGTAATAATAAAAATAAAAAGTAAGACTACAACTACTAATATAGGTACTAATAATAAAAATAAGTTAGCAAGAGTAGACCAGCCTCTACAGGCGGCGCGGCACCCGTTCACGAGTATGACATGTGAATCAGCCACCATTACGCTCTACCATGTTTTAGGGAACATAACGACCCGCGCATATGCCATCACCGCAGAGACACTTTGAGAGAGCATGACACACTCGAGCAACTCCAATAACAAACAAGAAAACATTTAGGCAATGTTTTACGCAACATAAGTTGAGTAAGTACCAACAGGTAATAGTCTGTAAGACACTGCTGATAAAGGCTATCATACCAGGGTTAAATGAGTTAGTTACAAAGAAAATCGACAGAAAATATTATAATGTGATTATTTTATCATTTCCAGGCTGTTTTGTCTTCTAAATATTCCTTGACGGTATAATAACCTTTCTTAAGTAAACACGATTTTACATGATTTTTAAAGTAATCTAAAGGTTACTATAGTACAGTACTTGGTATTTTATTATAATAGTGTACACCTTGCCCCAAGAAAGAGCCGAGAACCTTCTGTAACCTGAACAGACTTATTTCTAGTATTGAAATTGTGTACGTCACCGTGTTTAGTAAATGAGTTAATATTACAACGCACAAAAATTATACAATTATAAATATATTGAGATGCAGCAGTAAGAACACCAACTTATTTAAAAATATATCTTAGAGAAGTTCGTGAGCTTAGTCTATATTTTTCTTAGGTTAGGTTCTTATTGCTCGTTTCTGTAAAATGAATATAGTTTCAACATCAGCCGCTGTTCCCCACAGTAGGACGCCATATGACATGACACTGTAAAAATAACTAAAGTAAACAGTTTTAACAGTTTCAACGTCGGTTAACTGCCTAATTTTTCTAATGGCATAAGCAGCAGAACTGAGTTTGCCGGCCAATTTCGATATATATGAGGATTCCATTAAAGTTTTGAGTAAAGGGTTATCCCTAGAAAAACAGTCGAGTCTACCAAATGTAACTTTCACCGTTTATCCTTACATCGGTTTGTACGGTTTTGACATTCGGTAGTGTAAAATTAATGCATTTGGTTTTTTTAGCATTTAGCTGTAAATTATTAACAGTACCTCTAAGAGAGCATTGTTAACATCGTCATATTTTTTCTTAGACCTTAGTCATATTAAAAAAAATGGCGGTCATTGATATATATCAAAAATAAGAAAGGGCCCAGGATTGACTCTTGTGGAACTCCATTTTTACATGAGAGCCAGATGACTTAGTTCCATTGACATCGACAGTTTGTGTTCTAGAACTGAGATAAGACTTTATCAAATCAAGCGCAAAACCATTGAGACCATAGGAGTTTCTTACCAGCTTCTTCTCAGCCGAAGGCTCTCCCAAAATCCGAACTGGTGGTAGAGTTAGGTAGGTAGATTAGTTAGTTAGATTAGTTGTTGAGACTTAACTACAAGTTAGTTAACTGTTTTTATTAGTAGGTATTGACGTCAATAAGTGTCTGTAAAGGTTTACCTATATTGAATAAATAATTAGACATTGACTTTGAATACAAAATATTCTAAGGTTCAAGGTACAACTATACTTGGTACCTCCCTACGCAAAACAAAGTGCGTTACGTTTTTATGGTACCTAATGAGTAAAAGTACTTGCCGACTTGCCGACTATCGGCAAAGACAAATATAATATGTTACTTATGTTTTTACCAACCACCTTTTCTAATAAAATTACATAAGTACATTTAATAATCTGTCTGTTTACTTAAATGTCCTTATCGTGTGCTTCGGAAACGTAATGTAAGGGAAGGGAGGGAAAAACCGCCTCCGTACAACAATAAAGCCAATAAAACAATTTTATTTTGTAATTAACACAAAGTGTTTACTTTTACTAATAACAGTTTTAAACTTAAAATAATATCATGGTAAGCAATCATAATGAAAATATTTGAAAATAAAGAAAAAACTATTTTGCCCCTACTTGGGGGACAGAATAAATAATAGTACTTGGGGGCACAAACCGACCCAGTAAATTTTATTTACAACCGATAGTTCGCTAGTTACCTACTGGCAAAAATCGCACACATACCTACCTAGGTAGGTATGTGTGCGATATAGGTACCTACTCCAAGTTATCATCTTTATTTAAGTATGCCTGCGCAGGCTTCAGGGACATAAGAAAGACAACCAACGCATGAATATCCAATCTGTAAAATATTTACCATTTACATAAAAATCCTACCACAATAGTCAAAACGGCGTTGCCCACATAATGCGATGACTTCCCATACCTATCGATATTAGACATAAAAATGTAGAGACGCCACAACCACATCCTACGAACAAACAAATAGGTAACTCAACAACAAACATCTCTTACGTCTTTATAATATTAGGTAAGTACTTACTTATTAGTATTTAATTTTGTACAATTAATTTTCTATAAGACAAAAGATGGAAAATGAGTAGGATCTATAAGATATGATAAAAAAATAAAGCTAATTGATTGATCCACTTATTTCTTGTTCTTATTCTTAAAATAAGAAAATACTGTTCTCGAAGATCAACCTTAAGATGCTCATCTAGTCCGCTTTTTTTTAGGGTTCACATTCTTTATCAAAGTTGGCCGCATCAATCTAGGAATGCAAAGGGCGGGGTACTGTGGAATGCGCAGGCTTTTTTGTTTCTCGACCCGGTTCGAGGAAGTGATAGATGGTACATCACTTACCTATCTAACTTTTAAGTTTTGGCTTTTGTTGCCTCAACATAACTATGATAAACCGTTAGCCACACTAAACTAACATAGGTTTAATCGTATTTAACTGAGTAGGTATGAGTACCTACAAGATTTTTTATATATCTAGTTATCCGTCATAGAGAAATACAATGGCAATTAGGACATACTTAGGTAGGTTTTAGGTTTTACCATGGTTTGCCATTAATTGGTTTGTAATTTGTAATAGTCCGTATTAAGTACACTGAATATTAACAAGATCCTACTATCCTACTTCCTACTAATATTGTAAACGCGAAAGTTTGTAAGTATGGATGGATGTTTGTTACACTTTCACGTAAAAACTAGGTACTAAATAGATTTGGATCAAATTCGGCATACAGATAGTTTATAACCTGGATTAACACATAGGATACTTTTATCCCGATAGGCCCACGGGAACCTCAACCACGCGGATGAAACCGCGAGCGGCCGCTAGTTTTAAATAAAAATAATACAAAGTTAGTTAAAATAAGTTGTGGAAGAATGGCTTGCTTCAAGTAAGCTAACAAGTATGCAATGAAAGCGGCGCGGTTGCGTTCCTTAGTCAGTCAGTCTAGATACCAGATTCTCGGCAATAGCCTTATACGTCTGCACTCGGCCTGAGCCAATTAGCTCACAATAATGTAAACAATTACTAGAATGCACGTATTTAACATGCATATGGCTTGTTATTTATCTTAAAGATATGGGCATGTAGATAATATACGTTTTACGGATGCGATGCATAATGTACAAAGAACGTGATAGCTTTTTTTATTTATTTTAGAAACGGATGGGGTTACCTTACCTGTATGCACGTCTCTTATAAATATTAATGACTAGGTACTAAACACCTTTCAGAGTGGTTTCAAATTTATTTTCTACAGTTAGATACTATCTCAACAAATAGATATCTATGTAAGTAAGTAGGTATGTATAAAAATTCCATGACTACTTAAAAACTCATCATTGCATTTTAGGTATGCAAGTAGGTACTCAGGTACCTACCTCTACAAAGCTGTTCCCAGTTTATTTTCGATGTGGGTATATACGTCCTACCACACGAGTAACTACCCTACAGAGTGCAAGCTCTCTAACAACGCGCAAAATTCATACCTATTCAGATAGGGCTGACACCCGTTGCACGTTTAAAAATTTAGGGAGGAAAAATAAAATAAGGTAAGTAGGTAGAGGTACATAATAAAACGTGTATTTCAATAGGTATAAAATAAGGATTAGTGTTATTTGACACATACTAAATTTAAATTAGTTCAAAGATAACGAAACGTTGAAAAAATTGTCTTCTGTGTTGAATCGAACCCGCGTCCTCCGCAAATAATCAAATATTACGAATCTATAAAGCAGTCTATCTTAACTAAATGTTTAAAATATTAAAAAAAAGAAATATCCTTATTTTTTCCGAAATTATTCATACACACGGTGCAAGAGTTGGGAATTGTGTAACTAACCCGACTTTGTTTTATATATTTAGATTAAACACGAATGTCCCATAATCGATATTATATAAATAATTAACAGTGTCGCGTAGCGATGAAAGAATATACTACCACCCCCTCTCTTCCCTTGGGTGTCGTTAAAGGCGACTAACGGACTAAAGACTGCACATACATCCAACAGCTTAGAGCGGCGATGAGCTTACAACCTGTCATGCTGAGCACATGTGCTGTCTCAATTTGGTGAAAAGTGGACTATGGTAGAGGACTGCTTTTGCTGTCCTCATTGCCTAGTCTCTGACTAATTATTAATATAAATTTATGTTTGTTTTTTTAATGTGATTTCTTTTTGTAATTCTTTGTAGTACTGATTCAATTAACTAATGTTCTTATAATTTTCCCGAAATTATTTCCGATTATTTTTTATTATTGTCATGTTGTGTTTGCCTATAATGTTGTTGCATTGTAACTATTATTATTCACATTACCATTTTAGATATAAGCTGTAATGTAACAATGCTGGCAGTCCTAATTAAAAATAAAAGTAAAATACCTTTTTAAAAAAGGAGCTTTTATTTAAATGCGCTAAAAAGAAAAAAAGAAAATTTTACTTTAAAACTTTTACTAACAACTTATAGCGTCATTACACAATTTATAATGATATAAAAGGTTGTCGTGAGATTTATGTACTCGTATTTTCTTAGATTGAAAATTTTAATAGTTAAAAACAATCGCATCAATTTATTTAATTTACTTGTTTATATATAGTAAATCTCGGAACAACCTTAATTATCATATAAATTGTGTAATGACGATATAAGTTGTTAGTACCTACAAGTTAAGTATAAAAGGTATTTTACTTTTAATTATTTTTTACTTATAAGTTATCCCTGGGAACGTATCATTTTCTGTTCATATCACTGAACGTGTACCAAGGTATACTACAGAGTTTATTCACGTCTTCCAAACCACCACCACTCACTACCCATCAAAAACGGGTAAAACGAATCAAACTCGACGCGGTTCTGTGCTTAATTACTGAGTTTCTATGGCCACCTTCCAGCTTCATCATCAAACCCTGGTTACCATGTAGCACCAAAGAACTCGTCAAAATGAATCAAACGAGCCCATACTCGATGGGGTTATGTCGTTTAATTACTGAGTTCCTATGGATACCTTCCAGCTCCATCATCAGACCCTGGTTACCATCTAGCACCAAAGTACTCGTCAAGACAAATCAAACGAGCCCATACTCGATGAATCTGAATCTCATCTAATGCGCGCGAACGTGCGGCCCTGTCCGTCATACCACAACTGGACCGGCGCAAACCAGTTTTTACCACGGCGGCACGTCGATGAACCTGTCGGTGAGAGGTCACGCACACATCGCCGCGCTTATGTATGAGTACACCTACAGCTAGAGATGGGCATTTACCCGGTAAATACCCGACTTGTGGGTAAATACCCATTTTTACCTATTTTTACCCACCCATTTTTAATTTTTACCGGGTAAAAATTAAACTCATTTTAATTTAAACCAATTATTGAATTTGGTTATAGATACTATTACATACCGACTAAAGCATATTTTTAAGTCATTCTAAGTCTAATACTTAGTGGAATTCTATTCATTTTCGAGCTGAGGTACGACTTTTGTTTATTAAGATATTCATAATGTTCATACGTTAGTTATCATTTCTAGTTCAATTTCTGTTGTAATTATATTATCATGTCTGGGACGTGCACCCTGGTATTCCTTGTTCTTTTAGGTATTTGACATACGAATTACGAAGTTCCCGGTTCCTTAAAAACTACTTTTTTTATAATAGGTGGGCTTGCTCTTGGCCACATTCTTATCCGTAAAATTAAGAAGAATCCGACGATGGAGCGAGCTTGCCCAGAAGCAGCCTATTCACTCGGACTTTAAAGATGTTGGGCTATATGCACTCGGAAACACAGACGCCGGCAGGGAATTCCATACCTTGGCTATACGCATTATGAATGAAAACGAATAGCGCTTGGTGCGTATGAGTGGAATATCAAAAGGGTGGTAAGCAACCCGCCGTACGTCTGGACTCCCGATACTAGAAAGGAGACGGTGAAATGAGCTCGTGTAGCTCAAAAGCACACTCTTCGAAGTACAACCTGTAAAATACCGACAAGCATGCAACTGAGCCACGGACGGTGAGCGAGACTGTACAGCTTGGTTTTCACAAGCTTATCGGCACCTATTAGTTTCCTGGCTCTGCGTTCCACTGAATCGAGCGCGGCAAGTTGATATTTTGCTTAGCCGTCCCAAAGGTGGCAGCAATACTCTACGCACGACTAGACTTGTGCTTTATATAGAGTTAGAAGCTGTCCCGGCGTGAAATATTGCTTAACCTTATTTGGAACACCCAGCGTTTTCGCCGCAGTTTGAGCCTTGATTTCGATGTTGTTGCCTAAGTTGAGATTGGAGGTCAACTTCATGACGAGGAGATCGAAGTTGTCGGTAATTGGTACATCTACACCCCGGAAAGTAGGAGCCAGGTTAAAAGGACTCCTTCCGTTAAACGAACTTCCTCTCCGCCGACCCTTGCGCTAGACAGATACCTCTTTGTGACCGTGCTGTAGTCTGCATACCCAACAATTCCCGGCTTGAGCAGATCGTTATTATACACCAAGAAAAGGGTAGCAGAGAGAACAGAACCCTGAGGGACCCCGGCATCGATAGCCATGAGGTCGGAGGAACAGTCATCATCATCAATGACTACTCTGATTGACCGTTCACTTAGGAAGTCCAAAATCCAGACACGAAAATCAGCAAAGATGCCGTACTCTGGAAGCTTGCTCAGCAAGCCAGCGTGCCAGACCCTGTCAAAGGCTTTTGATATGTCAAGCGACACGGCAAGCGCTTCGCCATGCTTCTCGGTTGCCTCGCTCCAGCAATGAGTAACGTACACCAGAAGGTCCCCCGTGGAACGGCCTCGCCGAAAGCCATATTGGCATTTGCAAGCTTCCAGGACTGAGGCCGCTTTAGTAAGAAGAGAAAGGCGGTACAGACGCGTTAGAATCGTAGACAATTCAGGCGCACAGACCCTAAGTAGTCTAGCTGGAATCCCGTCCGGGCCGTTGGCCTTATTTATTTTATTTCTTAAAAATCATATAATTCAAATTACGCTGGGTAATGTAATTATCATTCTCCCTGTTACTGCAAGCCGGCAACGTCGCACGCGCAAAATATAAGGTGACTGCTAGTGCTAGAAACCGCTAGAAACATCAAGGGCTGGTCAGGTCAAGTGTTTTAAAAATGACAAAAAAGGAAATCGTGTTTTTTTTTCATTTTTAATCTAACACTTAACATAATAATAATTACAGCTAAAAAAAGGGCCCGATCGGGGGTCCATTTCTTATCTTGTAACACATGCTCCTGTCCCTTCGGGGAGGAGGTCTAGGAGAGGTAGGGCCTTTGGAGGCGACAATCGGCCTGCAGCGGGTGCCATTGGGCACCGATAATCTACGCTAGGGTGGTTCGGTCACCACCCTGTATGCGCCCATGCTCGTGGCAGGGATCGGGTGAACTCCTCACCTTCGACGCCACCCCCTCTCCAATCGGCTCGGCTATCCACTCCACCTATGGTGGTGCTTGGGATCCGTTGGCGCAAGGCCATCTCCCGCCTCGTGCTAGTAGGAGGGGAGGGGACTCGGGTCCCCAATAGGAAATTGTTGCCCACCTGCGCGTTGCTCTCAAACCAGAGACTGTTTTGCTTCCTACACCCTCTGTTTGCGTTTGGGGCCTTGATGGCAGCGATCGCCAGGCTCACGCCCGGTTGGACTCAGGGCTGTATTGTGTTGAGTTGACTTGCGAGTTGGTTGGGCAACATCATTAATAATTAATATATTAATAATAATATTTTCATTTTATGAGCGTTATCGGAACCATAACATAACTTGATGCTATCGATAGTCGTTGGACTTAACTGCACCTTAAACACGCACATTTCATTTCAGTTGTAAAAGGAAAATAAATGGGGTCTTATTGCACTTTGCAGACTAACGTAGGTACTTTTCGCCCAGCTGACGCGAACGGGTCAACAGACGATGGTCGGCAGGCCGGCCGTCGTTGCCCGCGCGTTGTAAATAATCGTTATTTTTAATTGTTTTTGATTTCTTTTTCTTATGTTATTGCTTTAAAATAAATTTGGTACTCAAAGACTATCCAATTAAAATTCACAAAATAAATTATTTAATTAAAAATGGCAAAAACACCAATTCCTTTTTCGTCATGTTTAAAACACATTACCTGACCAGCCTTTGAAGTTTCTTGCGGTTTCTAGCAGTCCCCATAATACCGCACGCAGCCTCTCGGCCCCCACTCCACGTGGTATTTTTGGTACGCGAACATGTTCATTCAAAGTGCATTTCAACTAGCTAGATCTGCGCCATTTTGTTGTGTTTTAGTTAAAAATAGATGTTGATTAAAGATTTAAAATATAATCAACTGTGTTTTATTTGAAATCAATATTTTATCTTCAATGGTCAAGATCGAAACTAACATCGTAGATCGTTTTAAGGATAGTATTATAGACAGTATTCAATTTTTACCCGGTGTTTAATAAAAATACCTGGTATAAATGGGTATAAATGGGTAAATACCCTTTTTTACCCTTCCTTCCAATTTTACCCACCCCAATTTTTACCCACCCGCCCATCTGTACCTACAGCGGGCCGCTTATGGGCAGTTTGCATTCTGTAGGATATTTATTCATGTGGTCCTACTGCAAAACCGCTGCGTTGCTATCTGTTTCCAAAGAAGGATCAAAAACAGACAACGCGACCGTTTCTCAGAAGCAGCGCGCTTGAAAGGAGCGCGGCGCTGCTGTCGGGTCATGATAACCTTACGGACATACCGAAAAGAAAACTTATTGTGTACACACCTATAGCTATATTCCTCTAATTATAAATACAATAAAGATACTGTACTTAATTTAAAATAACCAGTAGGTATCTAAGCCATACTGATTATTTTAAAGTTGTTAAGGGCCCTATTACATTTCGACTGTGAATTTTGCGTAAAACGGCCAATTTTGGCGTTCTCGATCTCAGAAACAAAAATACGTTAGCAGTTTTGACTTATTGAATAGTGTAGTATAGCTATTGGAATAGTTCGTAGCGGCCTCGCTTTTTGTAAATTTTGCTTAATTTTTAATTAAACCTAAAATTGCAGAGAAAGATTTTCATAAAATGAGCGAAGGCATTTTTTTGAGCGTATCGATTGAACTACTGTTCTAAACAAATGAAATACAAAAATTTTTATGTTATCTCTTATATAGTCGTATAGTGCGTAGCGGCCTCAGAATTTTTGGATATCATTGATTTTATATTAAAAAAAACTTATTCTAAACCAAAAAACTTAAAAAATCGCTTTAATTTAATTCGCTTCGCTTTAACTGTGTATTTCTCCTATCTACGACAATATTATTGAGAAAAATTTATACCAGAATAATTGTTACTTCATGAGAAATATAGATTTAATAATAAATTTATTATTCTATTTCGATAAAACCGATAAATACAACTGCAAAATTACTACAAAATGCGATGCGCCGGCCGTCCGAACTCAACTTATTCTCGCAGAGTGGAGATTTGTAATATTAAGCATGAATTTATTATCCTATTTCGATAAAAACGATAAATACAGCTGCAAAATTACTCCAAAATGCAAAAATGAGCATTTTACGCAGAAATCACATTTGAGATGTAATAGGCCTTAAGTACAGTTTCCGTTAGTATTTATAAATAAAGTAAATAAAACTGAAAATAATATTTCCTTAGATTTTATTTGTAGATTTTTCATACTAACTTATAATGTTTTATTATAGAAGATTACTTACTATTATTGTCTTATAAAAAACCTAGTGACAAAACCTAATTAGATGTTTATGATTTCTTTAAGTTTATGGTAAAAAGGGTAAAAGAAAAAGAAAATGAAAACAGATAAAGCAAAGCGTTCGCTGTAATCGCAATATGAGATCCTAACTTCGGTCGCAGCTAACTTAGCAGATGTAATCCTACAAACAGTCATTCATTAAATTTCTTTTTTTATATTATCTTTTTGCCTGCGTTGTGCTATTGGCTCGATCCCAGCGAGCAAGCTACAACTGCATCCCTCACGTCACTTAAATAGGACGAAGCCTCTCATCAATGCGGAACTAGGCAATTACAAACCTGCCGATGTATTTTTACTGACAAATACACTGGCCTGCAAAAATAAGTAGGTTCCATCACACTTCCAAAAATTGTTTTTTTTCTAAACTATAGAAGTTAGTGATTTAAAATAAAAAACGATTTATAGCAATTTTATCAGCTTTCTTTGAAACTATAGTAAATTATACAATACTTAGTAACATTTTTAAATCTTGGTGTCTTGTTTAAAGTGTACTTTAAAAGTTATTACTATTTTAATAGTGTAATACTTATTTTTGCAGGCCAGTGTACATTACCACTGGTTAAAATAGTGGTACGTACTAGCATAGTGTTCGACGAGACAAAGTGTTCTACATATTTATTTTGTCAGCCTATAAACGCCTCACAGCTGAGCGTTTGGCATATGTCTTCCCATGTGGACAACGGCGCATGGGCAGTTATACTTACTACTTACTTACTCCGCTGGCTCAGCGACCCGAAGTGGATCTTGGCCTCCGACACGAGATGACGCCACTGCTCCCTGTCTTGTGCAGCCTCTTGCACGTTGATATGCCCCAGCAGCTCGCATAGGTCCCTGGCTACTATGTCCTGCCAGCGGTACTTAGGGCGTCCGACCGGCCTTCTCCCTCAGGGCACTCCCACGTACGCGCGCTTCACCACTCGATCCTCCTCCAAGCGTTCAACGTGGCCCAGCCAGCGGAGTCTGTGTGACTTGGTTTCTCCCATAATGTTGGGCTGCGCTACAAGTTCTTCGACCTCGCAGTTCTTCCGGATTCTCCAGCTGCCATCCTCCCTTCTCGTCGGTCCCAAAATCCGCATTTACAAGACGGTTATACGTCCAATCTTAGTCCACGGCTGTGAAACCTGGACACTTACGCTGAAAGAAGAAAATAAACTCCTAGTAACCGAGAGGAAGATATGGCGGAGGATGGGGAGTTAGAGTCATACATAACTCATTACGCTGGCCCAGTGCGAGTTGACTGGTTTGCAACGCCTGAAATTTTATTATGACAACAACCTTACCATACCATACCATACCATACCATACATGACTTGCCATCAACTCTTAGAGCAGTATTTTTTAATCTTACCTACTATGCAAATTCCCATACGAATATTGTATACTTAGTAAGATTAAAGTAGGTATCTAATATTGCTCTAAGAAGTGACAGTAGGGTCCCATGACCCACGTCTTTACGTGCTTTCTGAAGTAGGTACGGAGGAGAGGAGCTTGAGACATTTTAATTGGATCACCCACCCATCCCACTGGATGGGTAGTACTCGGCATTGCATAAGTACAATGATATTATAACATTGCAAAAGTAGCATAATACTTACAAGATCACAACGCCATACCATCGTAAAACTATGAAAAACATTCGGACGGACATTATTAGGTTTTTATTTTCAAGCTACGAAACCAAAATAACAAAATAACTGTTGTGTTCGCTATTTTATGTTTTGCACGTGTCGCTACATAGGTAAATCTATTTTTCTATGCGATCTAGGCATTCTGTTTGTTCGGAGTACGAATGCCTACGTTGAATAGCACATTTTTGCACCGCAATTACAAAGCAACGTCACCGAGTTCAGTTGACTCATTAAAAGTGGCGTGATGTTGTAGAGCCGCCCTGAATGACTTAAGTAAATGACTAACAAGTTGTTTATGTCCTGCCTACTATATTGATGGATATTGATGTGCAACACAGAACTTTAAGTTATTTGCTCTGCTCTGTGAATGTGATAAACTCGTATATTACGTCCATGCATGGACACATTAATATTGTCCATGCGTCCATGTGTCTAACATGTAATTTTATTTCAGAGCTGAACCATTTTGAACCTTAGTAGGTACCTTATCGACGGTAGGGTATAATAGAAAAGTATCTCGAATTCAACATGAAATTCGGAAAAAGGTTCGGAAGGCTATTGCTACGGCTCTGCATTAAGTCTTAAATAAATACAGGAGCACATTATTTCTGTTAGGTAAGTAGTAAGTACCTATTCCAATCCATTCTGCAGTCTATCTAGTATGTCATAGATAAGTGCAACATCAAATGTTAAAAAACTTATAAGGCTATAGGCAGTGCTTATCTACTGGGGTTTTCCATTACTAGCTATTCCCTTAATCGTAATCAGATCGGCAATAAATAAAAGTATTATTTATTCCAAAATGGTATTTATAAATAGAAAAATAAGAAATTTCATCTAAATAACTAGGTATTAATAAGAGATGTCCTCCAACGGTGGGCTCAAGGGAACGGTCCCAAAAAAGCTGGCATCATAATCTCTTTGGATTGCCAGGCGTATACGCTGGCAGAGATAGCTGCCAGCCTTCTTGTCACCACCAGAGGCCTGCTCTCTAAGAACTCATCTTTTTAAACACTATCTAGTATAGTGTGCTGATAACACATAGATAACAGTCCTGAACTTCTGATAAACTACACTCTTATATCTAGAAGGGACCATTGCAATGCAAATAGGTAAATTGCATAGCTTACTATCTTACATGTAGTGCGAACCCAACGCTGAGCATTCTTCAACTTACGCACATGGTAGGTACTATCAACAAAACCAATGCAGTACCATTTTCAAAAAATTTTGCTTGCAGAAGATGACCATAGTTCGTTCTGCCCTTTGTTTAACGTTGACCAATGACGACAAACCGTTTATTTTAAAGAAAGAAAGTGTTGGCATACCCCGTTCCGCCTTTTGTTTTCATTGATTAGCGACAAACAAAAGGTCCCTTTTTTAACATCTTGACTGTCTTCACAATTTTATGATTTTTGAGTTAATAGAGGGATGTTGTGGCAAAAGTTTAAAAAGGATGTTGGGACAGGACAAATGCAAATGAAAATAGCCCTAAAGGTGGTATACGGCAGATTTTGTTGATAGTACGTCGTCAGTACGATACAATTAAGATAGAGATAAGATGTAGTTATTATCTATTCTTAGCGGTTATTAAAGTGCAACAAGAGTAGGCTTCTAATGCGTTGGATAATGCGTCGCGCCGCGCTCCTCGCAGCCATTGTATGTAGATAGAAGCGCGCCGCCATATTTAGCCGGCCGCTACGTTTGTACATGCGTGACAAAGCCGCTCGCTATGTGTGCGTCGGTCGGTGGCGCGCAGCGCAGCCCAGACTTTTCGGCGCGGAGTCGCGACTGCCGTGCGCCTGCGCCGCCAGACCGTTCGGCGCCTGTGCACAAAGGACCCATTGTGCTCCCCGCCGCCCCGGCCGCCCATTTCTATAGGCCCTTAGCTTCTTCGTTTTTTTCTCCCGAAATTCCTTATAACAGATTGATATTCAAACAATGGGTTTCCGTCCCTTTATTGGCACCTTATTTTTTGTCGCAACTTCAGATGGACCTACCTACGCTTTCTGGACAAAATCACAACCTGTTCCGATCTGCGGAGACTTTGCTGTGTCCTTTCAATTTAAATTAATTGTGCCCGGAGCCATTCACAGATTTTTTGAGACGTTTTCCTGTTTTGAAATAATAAAAATGTTAACTCTCTACTTATATGTTGATAATTACTTTTGTAAGTTTTGATAATGTGTCTAAATTGACTAGGTATCCAGTTCCGAGTAAAACAAAACAAGTAAAACTTGTATAACGTAAACGAATTCTAAAATACACAAAGGATGAACAATAATTCTATCGACTTGCATAGGTGTTTGTTACCTTCTATACACAAACGCATATCTTTTTTTCCTTTGGGGTAGGTAGTAAAGCAGAGTCACTTTACCAAATTATCATTTGACCAGATGACCACCGTTATAGTAGATGTTTTTAGGAAGTTAAACAGTTTAAACATTTTCATTTAAAGGTGAGCTCCAGGGTTCTACGTAAATATAGTTCATTACGAAAATACTTTCCTCTGAATTGTGTACCTTCAATTATGTAAGGCAAAACAACTACCTAGTGAAAACTCACACATACCACATGCAGAAGTGTTCTCGATTGGGTACAAACCTTGCAAAGAGAAAGCCCTGATGATGAAATTGATAGCTAATACATTATTAATTTTACGCTTATCTAAGAGTCTACTGCGTAGTAGCACACAATGCAGTAAGTAGATAATCCATAAGGTCAATGGTAGATATCGAAAGTGTACCAAATGTGAATACTCGTTTAATAAGTTAATTTAGCTGGACAGAGCCACGACAGCATAGTTGGAAGAAGGTACACCTGACCCGGAATGTCAGAAAAGAAGAGTTAAAATACCCTGCTGTGTAATTTTTTTTAACATTTTCGAAATTGTAATATGTTAATTTTTGTATAAAAACTTCATTACTACACAATCAATGATATTTTTATATAATATCATTGTGCACAATACACTTACTCGAGGTTTTAGTTATTTTTTATTTTTTATTTGGAGCCTAGATCTTCAAAATAGGTACTTGAAGCCTGTTAATATAATTCAATAAAAATGTTATTATGTTTATTAAAATTAACTTTAGCATTCGCATCGTCCTTAAATCAAAGTTTAGAAAAAAACAATTTCTTTCGTCACTCTGCCGCGAGCGACTACCAAAAACGCTTCATCTTTTGAATATCCGTTTTATCGATGTTTTTCCTTGTGTTGTGGACACCCAGCACCGGGTATGTCAGCGTAGGCAGTCGTACCAGTTAGGTGCGGCAGACGCCCACGGGCGGCGCTCCTACGAGTAGGTACCAAGCCGTCGAGTAGGTACCAAACAACGAGTACCAAACTGGTTCCCGCTCACCGGCCGCAGCCGCCCGCCGCCGCGGCCTACGCCACCACAAACTACTTACACCATCGCTACACGTGGGAAATGCATCGTACTCGTAGCGTTACGCACTCTATTGGTCACTTAAAGAATATTATGCCGTGTGTAATAGCTCATAAAAGTAGGTACTTAAAGCCTATATTATACTGTCTGTCCCATTTCTGGGCTAAGGCCTAAAAATTAAAACTTTAATTTATGCAAGCAATCTTAAAAGTCATAACTCTTAACTAAGTTGTTTATTATACATATGCTTCATTGCATGCAATAAAACATACTTATAGAAACAATGCTTAAATCATGAATTCGTGATGAGCAAAGGTAGACCTATAACTAATTTGTCTATGCTTATATCTAAAACAGCATTAAGTTTTGTTATAATAATGTAGTTAAGCAAGTCTAAGTTGTACTTACAAGTATATTATGTAGTCTGTTCAATTGTAAAACGTTCATTAACGGGTCTACGGCTATGAATTACGCACTTATGAATTTATATTGTTGGTACCTGATGTAGTTATGTACCTGATGTAGTTGGTACCTGATGTAACTATAAGTTTGATATCAGTTCAAGAGTGAGACAACAAGTCATATTGTTTTAAAGGTTTACGCCACAGAGCACGGAATCGAACACTACACATTGAAATGAAACACTTTTTACGGATGAAACTCGCGTTTAATTTACCTACTACATTACGTCATAGTTTTGCAAAAAACTATGTAGTGAGACAACAGCCAATAAACCATACGTACATACTTAGTTAACCATACATAAGGTTTAAGTCAAAGTATTTAATATTATTTTATTTATTTATATAGCGAAATTTAATTAAAATTATCTATTTTAAATTACTTATTAGCTATTTGAAATACGAAACATATTGATATAAAACCTCTTGGTGTCGTGACAAGGAAGAGGGTTATGGATTTTTGAGAGAAGTTAGGATAGGCTAGGCATCTAAATAATAAAAATATGGAGTAATCATCATTGCGGTAAACTGAAACTTATTCGTTTACCGCACTTTTAGGGGGAAAATCGTAAAATAGGTAATACCCACATACACAGTAGAGTATAGTGACCTTTATTTAACTATTCCGAGTTTATCATTTGTGCGTTTATTATGGGTGATGATGATTATTGGCAGAAGAGTTCCTGGCATTAGATCCGTAGCTTTTTTTTAGATTGGATGTGGGATAAGATTAGATACGATGAAGCTATATGTGTTTTCAGCACATTTATACTAGGTTTTAGGTCCTATTTTTCCATGAAATTTAAATTTTCAACAGTAGTTAAAAATCTAAACCATGGGGAATGCCAGGAACTCTTCTTCCAAGAATCACTCATAATCGTAGTAAGTTAGTTTATACTATGGACGTCATATGTTATTACGTCCATGGTTTATACTGAGTTACTGACGAAATAGATAGCTATCACAACATTTCTCCAGAGTGAATCACATCAGCACATCGAGTTTAGGTTTCCCACGTTAGTAAACACAACCCAGCGCTGTTACCAGCGGTTTGTGTGGACGGTATCCGTTGCAGCTTTAGTTGTGAGTCGTGTGTTGTCGACGCGGCGAAATGTTATCTACATCCGCTTGTGGGGTCTCGATGACGATTGACGGCGGGTCTGACGCAACGCAACGCATCGCCCGCCGCCTCGCGGGCTACGTGATTTCTTGCACCACCGCACTATTTGCGTAAACAAAATTGTTGGTTTCTTATCCTTATCACTGTATCACATACATACCTAACTGCTTATCGTTTCCAAGTGAAATTCTGATAATCGTTATTTTTTTCTGATAAGACACCGGGCCGACTTGAAGGACGTTCGATGTACTATTCGGTAGTCTACATGTAAAAAACACGTTTTGAAGTACACTTCTTTAACTGTAGCAAAATTAAAATGTTCTTTTGGGGTTTAACACAAACTACTTAGTAAAGATATAGCTTTATACCCGAAGTTTTGGCCGTGTTGTAAAGACCCTGCTTAACTATTTCGCTTCAAAATGGAAAGCGAAAGTTTAAACGTGTATGTATTTATGTACCTGCTAAGTTATTGATGATTTTGTCCAGCTCATTTGATTAATAATATATAAAGCTGTGAGCTCACCCACGAAGTGTCAGCTCCACAAATAGACGATTGCAGCGCGGCATTGGCGCGGCTGGCGAGGCGCCACGCGGCGACGCTTGCGCAATATGCGATAGCGGTGTGGCGCCTCGACAATCATTCGCTATTTTTGTTACCTCACTTTTGTTCAGTCTAGGATCGCTATACCTTAACCCCTTGTCTGTCATTGGACTCCTGTTACTAACAATTGAATTTCTATTGTGTCTGGTTTTACGTCTCGAAGCTGTGTTGCGTAACGTCTCATTAAAAGAATACTGTACTATCCTCTCTCTTTGGGTGTCGTAAAAGGCGATACGGACTAAAGCAAAATAAATATTTATAAGAAAAATTGTTACTCACAGAAATGGATTTATTTTATCTGCAATAAATAAATTATATATATACATATTTAAAGACTGCACACACATCCAACAGCATAGAATATGGGCTCACATCTGTTATATGTGCAAGTTGCTATTTGGTGAAAAGTAGACTACGGCAGAGGACTGCTTTTGCGGTCCTCATTCTAACCCTCGGGGATAATAGTCGTGATTATGTGTATATGTACTTTCGTTCAGTCTAGGATCGCTAAACCTGGATGCGATCAGAACGAAACAGTATGTAATGACGTGATATAAAGGTGAGTTATGCATGCCCAGCCACTGCTGGCTGGTTATGGGTTCAAAAGAATAATGATGATGAACAGTGTTTGCCATTCTGGTCCAGAGCCATCCCCATGGCAGAGAAGGGATCTATACTTGTTTGTTTGTGGGTAGGCCTCCCTTCCCACGACGAGCTCTTCGTAACTGGGCAAAGGAAGGAGAGGAGAGTTCCACATAACCCAATAGACGGCCCTGGTGTATACTAATGACAAAAAAAAGATTTGTTTTGAATATTTGTTATTTTTTGAGTTAATAACACTCAAATATAAGTACTATTTATAGTACATATGAAGCCTGGCCTGCCGGTGAATGTGGATGGGGTAAGTGACCCGGTGCAGATAACCAATGCTTTCATGCATCATTTTAGAGTCAGCTCTTCACTGGGTCCTTCGGTCTCCGCCCACAGCACTGGGTCGGCCTGTCGGGGAGAAGCATCGCCGCTGCGCATTACCTACAGCAAACCATATAAGTAGGCGCTTAAAATATGAGCTGCGGTAAATCTCCCGGTCATGACAGCATTAGTGTGGAGCATTTGCGGTATGCTTGTATTCACCTGCCGAGGGTACTGTCCTTGTTCTTCTAAATGTGCATCAGCCACTCGTACTTACCACATGAACTGATGAAAACCATTGTTGTGCCCATTGTTAAGGATAGGAGCGGCGACATCTCGGACAGGGGAAACTGTCGTCCTATTTCACAGCAACAACAATTGCTAAGGTATTGAATAGTGTGCTTAACTCTGAATTGGATAAACTCTCGAGCATACATGACGCACAGTTTGGGTTTCGACCTGGACTTTCGACTGAAAGCGCTGTACTAAGTCAATCCTAATGTTCAATATTATACTGATCGCGGGACGCCGATACACGCTTGTTTCTTGGATCTGGTCAAAGCTTTTGATCTGGTGTCATATGATATGCTTTGGAGGAAGCTGGGGAGCAGGGGTGTACCGGAAGAAGTGCTAAACGTGCTCAATTTTTGGTATGCCAACCAACCTAATCATGTCAAATGGGCTGATTCTTTGTCGGATGCGTATGTGTTGGAGTGTGCGGGGTGAGGCAAGGGGGGGTTATCTTCTCCCAAGCTCTTTAACATTTACGGGAACGATCTCATTGTGAGGCTGAGCAGCATGCGTGTCGGTTGTCGTATAGATGGCATTAGCATGAACAACATTAGCTACGCAGACGATATGGTGCTGCTCAGCCCCACGGTAGGGTGGGTGGCCTTGAAAAGATGTTAAGGATTTGTGAGCCATATGCGGCTGAGCATGGGCTCACGTACAATGTAAAAACCCAATTACATGGTCTTTGAGGCCGCTGGTAAATGTCAACAATATCTTTAGGATGATGCTAGGTCTGCCGGGTTTTTTCAGTGCCTCAGGAATGTTTGCAGAGAATCAAACTGATGGCTTTGATGCCATTATTGGCAAAAAAAAACTACCTCCCTGATCAGCAGAGTGAGGAATAGTCCTAATAGCATCTTAGAGACATTAGCGGATCGCTTCACTTCGCCGCTCTGGTGGTCCTTTGTGCGAAGAGTGACAGTCACGGGAACTTGCCCTTTCACATGATGGTCACTCTAACATGCTTAACACTAAGGGCAGCGAATCAAGCCTACATATCTTTTTATTGTGTTATTTATTATTTGTGCTACTAACATAGGATTTAATTTTTGTATACTAACAATATATGGACTCATTTGGTCTTAAATAAAAGAATTTTATTTATTATTTATTTAGGTAGTACTATAAGATATTTAAACGTTGCAAATAGAAGTTTCCACCAGAGGTTAGTTCGAGTTATCTTTTCTCACGATTCAATATTATAAAAAAATTGATTACAATGCCTTTTGGGCAGGGTCGTGATTCACTAACTTAAATCATAAAATTACGACCTACACCAAAAATTATTGTGATGCATTGCGTTTACCTATTAGGTACCTATAGTACAGGTATAATCGTATGTAGATTAGGTACATATTGTAACTGTGCCTACTAACCCAATGTTGTACTGAGACTTTTTCAAAGTCAAAATCTTTATTTTTTTGGCAACATGCTATGGGAAAGTTATGAAATCTTTTTACCGTTTGTGAAGTAGGTACAATCGCAGAAAGAGGTAGATAGCTATAAAGCGACCGACACGTGCGATATTGATTTAATCAATTATTCAATACCGAGCATTCAAAAACATGTCCTCATAGGAGGTTTTCTTTAGATTACATATCTTTACTTGCTTTATTAACATAAGATAAGTATGTATCTAAAGTTTTTCATTGAAAGAATACTAATTTGTTCTTTGATGCCTTTATACAAGTAAGTATTGTTGCTTTTCATGTCAGTTAACTTTGTTTTTCAAAGATTTTAAAATCAATCTAACTCTGCCAAAAGTATTCAAGTATTGTTCGTCATTGTTTCTGTTATTAGTAGTATCAGCCTGTATACTGTCCCACTACTGGGCAAAGGGCTTCATCATAGGAGGGAAGGTATTGGCTTAATCACCACGAGCTACGCATCGAAACACACTTTGCAAGACCTGAAAATTGAACCGAGGACCTACAGATATGAACCGAGGACCTATAGATACCAAACGCTATGCCACAAAGCCACCGAGACGAGCTAGGTGTTTTTAACGTAATAAAAAAAGTCGGCAAGTGAGTTTAATAAACGTTAGCCACCGGCGACGTCCGGGGCGCCTGGTAGCTGCTAGCGTGCTAGCCGCCGCCGTCCGCACCGCTCGATTAATGCAATCTTAACTGGCCGTCGTACCATGTAAACATATACCACTTTTTGCATGACTCAAGCATGCTGTCTCTATCACATCCCTTACTAAGGAAAGAGCACAAAAGCCGTTTACAATCATACGGTCAGTGGTGCATGCTATGCGAGCGCGGTCCTGCGTGGTTAGCGCGCGTGGCGTGACTGATATAAGTCGATTAGCATCTATTGTTTTTACTTATCACTTTGATGGCATTCGAAGTCATTTTTATTCGATCTTTAAATGTACATAACATAATATTCGAGTCTTATGATATGACTTATAGTTTTCTACCACACGTAATGAAAAACAAAATAGCCTACTGACAAAGAAAACCCAAAGTCTAGAATACTGATAAATTGGTTGTTGATAAATAGTGATTCAATTTATGACTTAGGTAGGTATAAGTAACCCACGCACGTATATAAATATCTATATTATTAACATTAGTAAGTAAGTACCCGAGGAGACGCGTGGTGGCGCAAGTAGGCGCCGCTACATAGCAACACGAGTATAGATATAAAATCAAGCGATACAAACACTACACACATCACACATGCATGAATATAATCACGACTATTATCCCCGAAGGGTTAGTTAGAGACTAGGCAATAGGAGGAGGAGCAGTCCACCGCCATCAAATATAAAATGAATTACTACTGCACATGTATGTGCTCAGCGTGATAGGTGGTGAGCCCATCGATGTATGTGCAGTCTTTAGTCCGTTAGTCGCCTTTTACAACATCTAAGGGAAGAGAGGGGTTGGTAGCATTCCTTTAGTGAGCTGCTACACACCTGGCTTGCAAACTCTACATCCTTATAATTTAATAACCCAAGGCATAAGGCAAATTTATCTTTTTCAACCATTCTTGAGCTATATTAACTTCTACTTTACTACCGTATCATCATCATCATCAGCCTATAAACGTTGGGCACAGGCCTCCAACGAGTAGCACGTGGGGATATTGGGCCATAACCCACCACGCTGGCCCAATGCGGGTTGGTGGGTTTTAACGACTGCCATCTTACGACAACAACCGGGACCAACGGCTTAACGTGCCTTCCGAAGCACGGAGGAAGCTCGAGATGTTTTTAATTGGTCACCCATCAGGCGACCCGGCATTGCGAAAGTCGCTTAGCGGGCAAGATCGCAAGCCGAACGCGCTAGCCGCTGCGCCATTGAGCTCCTCAACTACTTACTGTCATTCTAGAATTTACTACCGTATAAGAAACTTAGATAGGTAAGTGTAAAGGGCGCTACATCAAAATGTATGCCAAGTGATAAGTGTTACCAAAGCGACAAGCGCCCATCACACTGAATATTTAGTTGACATCCAGTATCCGATAACTCGTCCAAGGTGTTTATGAAAATAGACATCAAAATTGGTAGCACCACGAACGGAGCATCATTTCTCTCTATAGATAATCAGTGAATTCTTACTAACGGTGGAATGTTAAGTGATTCAATAAATCAACGCAGATGTGCCGTATTGAATTGGTAACTGGCGTCAACACTGCTATCTAGTATCGGTGTGCGCGCACTCCATTTGTTTGACGACAATGATAGAGCTAGCATTCCAGTAACGGGTGCGATTGTGTCGTCGAACGCGGCGTAACACTATATTTGGCGGTGATGCAATAGTCCTAGCGAGAATCGGCGCCGAATGACAGCGGAATTGATACGCAAACATTCGTTGTATTGGCTACGTGCAGGTGCGACTGCTGTGATGCGAAATTGTGAATGTGATGCATGTCGCATTTTTACTAAAACACTGACCTAACATAAAAGGAGACCCGGCGTTTTATGCTTAAGTTGTATACTTTTTTAATTTTTAAATCATTATCTATCTGGCAATATCTGTCAACAAACGACAGTCGTACACTCAGAACAATAACTAAAGCTCGGACCAATATTTGGTCCGAGAACTAAAGCATATTGTTCTGAGGTCGTACAGCCGCTAGCTGTCAAATCAAACATGACCTATCGGCATTGTTGATATTTCACTTTTTTATAGGCAAAAGAATTAAGGTTTATGAGGCCATGTTAGACATTTTTAGAGTAACATCCAGCCTTTTGAAGACCAAGTTTTTTCACATTAAAAAATATTATTAACTTAATAACTCTTATCCGCGATTCGATAAAAATAAGACAATACTTGGTTTTGCTAGCAAATAATATTAGCTTTACTTTATGACCAAATTCAATTAAATACAAAATATGCATTTTTTCTATGGAAAGTGCCGGTTCTCCTTTTCTTTTGTTTTTAAACTAAGTGGTAAATTCTGCTCTTTTAAGTCGATATCACATACAAACATAGATTGACGACTATTTATCCCCATAGAGTAAGTCATAGACTAGGCAATGGGGACCGCAGAAACAGTCCACTACCATTAGTCCACGTTTCACCAAATTACAACTCCACATGTGCTCAGCCTGGCACGTGGTGAACCCATCGCCCCTCTATGCCGTTGGATGTATGTGCAGTCTTTAGTCCGTTAGTCGCCTTTTATGATACCCAAGGAAAGAGATGGGACGGTAGTTATAAAGAGCCGCTGACAGGATAGCACTATATATTTCAGCAAATAAAAATTTTGAGTTCGGTCTATGTTTTACAAGGAATGCGATGTGTGAAGCTACCGGTGTGCCATACATGTCTCCGCGACTCCTCATGCATCATGCTGTTCCAATTATTTTGCTTAGTTCACGTGCTTAACTTAAAAGTAAACGAAACATCGTTTATTTTGTTTTCTTTGTCACTGTGTTACGTACTTTGTTATCTTGACGATTAGTTTTCCATTTCGTAACAATTAACTTTGAATTAAAACTAAAACTTTTGTCATTCTAGAACGAATAAATCAAAACGAAAGGTACATAGGCATATAAATACGAGTAGGTCATAATAGGCTGAGTAATGTAACACTATTATGAATTGAGTACGTAAAGCGTTTGCGTCAGCAATGGTGACTTTGATACCAGACAGATAACTTAAATAACATAATTTGATACAGAAGAACTTTTTCAGAAATTTGGGTGCGTAAAGATGGCTACTATGAGTAAAATATAGTCAGTAAGAAGGCAGGCATTTAGTAATTTCTCAGCTATCATGTCAGTGTTACAAAACAGTATTTAATTAGGTTTATCGCCTCGTTATTTAACCCTAAAACTTTCTTTCTACAAATAATAATTTGTGGTGAATTTAATGAGCAAGTGATAATCTTTTACTTCGAACGTTTACGTAAACCAACAATCAATATACATACTTATTATTTAATTATATTTATTATTATTATGCTTATTCTTTGATTTGTGAGTAATTTCTTGCGTCTTCAATGTTCATTTTAGGTAATAAGCCAATGAGTAAGTAACATTTTTTGTTTTCTGTATTTTCTGTACAAATAACGTTAACAAAATTTGTTAACGTTATTTAGTTACGTTATTTATATTAACATTTTTTAAAATTCTTATAAAGAAGATTACCTCTTCTTTATAAGAATTAAAAAAATGTTTCTATTACTTCTAAATTTATTTACTTTGTGTGATCTTGATCGCTTCTGAGATTCTTTAATACCTATACGTGTAGAATTCTATGAAACGGAGCGACCCACGTTGAATTTATGTAATGAACACTGTTTTCCTCTTCGGTAGAAAGCTAATGTCATGAATGAGGCGGCGGCGGTGGCCGGGTCCGGGGGCCCGCGGATGACCAGTTGGCCAGAACCGGTCGGCAGCGACCGGCGGTCTGGCCACCTCGCTCACCGACGCCGACGCCTCGAAATATCTATAATTTTAAGTATAATTTTATGCGCCATTAATAAACGCTGTACTAGTTGAGTTGCGAGGTAGGAGGTTTATTAATATCATACCATACCTAACCTGCTTGGTAGAATTTTGAAATACAGTTTAGTAGACTGTTCAGTCCCCCTAGACAATGTGGGAAACGCTCACCATTTGTCTATTTGTAATTCGACGTACACTGTTGTGTACTGTAGTGGACTGTACTGTGTACTGTACTGTGTACTGTGACTGTACTGTAGTGAAAAATACGGCAGTACGAGCGCATCGTATGACGAATTACGAATAGACAGGCGGTGAGTGTTTGCCTCTTGTCTTGGCCCTCTGCTGATATATGAGACAGAGACACCAAGGTCTACAAAGTTACGTAAGTTCCCTTAAAATTCTTTTATTTACACGCAGCGTATAATGTCCTTGCGGTTTTACTGAGAAATCATGCGTACGGGCTTATAACGTGTAGCATTTCCAATGCAACGCTATCTACACCGGACGTGATTCACCTTGTGCGTATGGCAGCGAAAGAGCGGGGAATTAGTATAACATTTTATATATTCTTTTATTTTATTCACTATATTTTTTAAATTTTGTTTACATTGCTCGGTTTTCATATTAGAATTTTTGATATATCCATGAAGATACACTGTATTACCTTCGACCACTTGGGAAAAGGCCGTAAGTGGTACCGTCCATTAAACTGGTAAAAGTTTGTGGGACATAGAATAAAACCAATTAATTTAAATAATAACTTAATTGCACATCATGTATAAGTATGAAACTATGGCAGCTGCAACGATTACTCTGCCAATTTTACATATCTAATTCATTTATTAAGATATTGTTATAATAAATAAGTCACATAATAAATTATGTTATAAGTATTATGTATCTTAGAAACTTATGGATTGTTAAAAGGTTTTATCTACAATTATTTTACGATCAAAACGCATTTGAATCCTTAACGAAGCAACTAACAGTCCATTAAGGACCGAAAGGGGCCAGTATTATTGATACAGTTATCAATGCTACGATCTCCAGAGATATATTACGGGGCCTAAACTGGTCCCCATTTGAGTGACGTTACAAACGCACGTGTGCTTAACACTTTAGCCTCCATTGGCTCTCGAATGAGCACTCTACCAGAGGAATGTCAGTCTTATAATATAAACATAGGAATTAATATCGAAGTGCTTTGTTTGCATATAAGCTGTTATTAGAATTTGAAAACCATATCTCGGAGTATTTTTACATGTTTGAGTTGATTGTCCAAATGCAGGCTTATTTCTTTAGTAATAAGGTTGGTCGTTTAGTGTTGTTGATTGGGCCGGCCGTAGCGTCGGATGGCAAGCCGGCGGGCGTCGATGTGTCTGTGCCTGTCTGTGAGTCTGATTAGCTCACTTTATGAGCGGGCGGCGGCTGCTCGTCTGTACGATACACATTCAACGATATTTTATATCTCAAACGTTTCCGACCCAACCAAATAACTCGTCATACAGAGTTATGAGTGTAAAAGTTTAGGTTAATTAAGTTTATACTTATAAAATGTAGAGTTCCAAAAAATATTATGCTCAGCCTATAACCTAATCTAATCACACTATTGATTGCGTACCTAAGGCGTTTGCGTCATCACATCAATTATGTTTATATCTTAAGACAACAATACAAATAATCATATACCTAAATCATCGATACTGATCGGGATCTCTCGATTTGAAACCAGTGAGCCTGAATGAAACCTCTAACCACGCTATACGTAGAATGTAGAATGGTATAGGGGCACTGGTTTCTTTATTACTTTCCGTAAAATTATCCATCTATTATTTCATTTAGGAAGCCTGATAGCTTTGATATACTTAGATAAAATAATTAAGCTGCGTATTTCATAGTGCTAAAGGAAAAATTTTCTGAGTGGTTATTTTCTGATTCTACGTTACATTACAAGACACAATTTAAGAACGGGTTCGTTACGACGTCACTCGACGTTAATTATAAAACTACAACAATAAAAAAGAGGTCTATCTCTAATCTTTCCACGTGTGTAGCTAATAAAAAAGTTTGCATGTCCCCTTCAACAGAATATTATATTGCGAGTAGTAATAAATTGATTTCTCATATTTCACAGATTTATTTAAAAATCCTTATCGATAAGTATCAATTGTTTTTGAAGCGAATAGAATAGTCACAGCGACATGTTTGTTTTCCATCGTGTTTGTGGCTGTTACAGGCGCATACCCAAAGTAGTTACAACTTAATACCAGTCATAATCGTGTTGATAAGCAAAATATGAGTCGCACCGCACCACGTTTAGTAAGTATACTGCTATGCTAAGCACAGCAAAAACTGGCAAGCGCGATGGAATATTTTGCGAACACCATGATGTCATGGTGGATTAAATTACTGGGTACTATGACCTTGCTTGTCAGTTCTCAGCGGGCACTTGTTGAGCAAATGTTACATACAGATTTGTGTAGGTACCTATATATTTGAGTATATTTCATATACTATTATTACACATGTAGTATATATTACATGTATACTCATATAAGTCACTGCTGTACCCTATTTCATCGCCGTCAATGTATTATATTTCAATCTTTGCAACCCTAGGTTCCTTGGAAGATATCGCTTTTAGTGATAAATAGTAAAATAATCTACTTCTATTTACGTGTTTGTATTTTTGTGTACAATATAATATAATCTATTCTATTATATGTATTATTTTCCATTATGTTTTATGTAACTGTGTAGTTCTTGGTGTACAGTCAGGAGCACCAATACATATACACTTTGACTCTTATAACATTGTATTAAGAGTTACAATTGTTTACATATTTTTGCTCGTGACTGTACCTAAGTAGTTACATTATTTTCCAGTGTTGTTTTTTATCAATGACACAGTACCTAATCTATGAACAGGTGTACGTCGTCACGTCACGATGCGAAGATTTTCCTTGTAGGTTTTACAATGCTTAACAATGTATAATTAATTGTTACTTATACAGTCTTGTCTACAGAGTGTCCAACCACAGATTGACTATGGTCCAACGGCTATGCAGAGGGCAAGAACTTAAAATTACCTGCTTGTGCCAAAAAACGAACCGGGCAAATGTGAAAATTGTGTAATAATACAGTTTTAAATGATTATAAAACAAAAATTACAAATTACTCCAAAAGAAAGTGGTATCCGATAACATTATGTTATAATTATGAAACATTTAGTAGTTAGCAAAATACGATACCTACTAATGGCGCAGCAGATCTGACTTTACTCTCGAACGTGGAATAGATTTATCAATCAACAATAATTTTAAAATTGTATCATTCTCCTTAAACATTTTGTTTGGGCAAAAGAATAATACAATTTGCTGTATGAGTCAACATGATCTCTAGTGCGATTCAGTTCTGTAGAATTATTTATTTATTATTTATTTATTTAGTCCTACACAGACTAGCTTCGTTTCTATAGCTAAATAGGTCTAGAACAAAGACATTAAACTGTTTAGAAGCAAGCAACGTTTATAACTAAAGTAAAGATAAACAGCGATACTTATCCAAAATTTTATTTTTATTTTGTTACATATTATCCAATATTTATACACTAAAGAGGTTAATTTAAACAAACTGAGCGTGGAAGTATTTAAATGACTGTTTTACTCAATAAGTAGCTTGTTATCTACTGTGTTGGTTAAGAAAGTACTAAATAATACAACTCGTTTAGCCACATCGCGTCCCCAGGAGAGCCTCATATTAAAATAGATGAGTTCTATCTAATCAACTATATGACAAATGTCGCAGAACTTGAATGAGTGTGCTGGTTTTGCGGCTGAATTACGCATCGGCGATATTAGATTGAATCAAAACTACCTAACTGCACAAAGTGTGGAACCTGTTTTCGCCTTGCGACAGACTGCTTGCCATTATTATGTAAAAACGAATATTCAGAGACACAATTTGTTAAAAAATAGCGGATAGTCTTATAATGTCAGCGCACAATCTATTACCGAAAAAAACTTAAATTAAATATTGAAATTTTGCATTTACAATGCTATATAGATGCCGCATTGGGCCAGCGTGGTGGGTTATGGTCCAATGCCCCGTGCTATTGTCCACGTCGGAGGCCTGTGCCCAGCAGTGGGACGTTTATGGCTGATGATGATGACTTAAAGAATAAAAAGAATACTACTTAACCTTATCTTCCCTTGGGTGTCGTAATAGGACTAGTCTAACGGACTTAAGACTGCACATACATCCACCAGCAAAGAGCAAAGAGCGGCGATGGGCTCACCAGTCACCACTTATCACGCTGAGCACATGTGTAGTTGTTATTTGGTGAAGCAGAGCAAAAACCAGATATTATTTTTCAAATATTTGACCAGCTTCGATTCTCGGTTCTGCATTAGAGATTTTAACAATTTTTGAATGCTGTTTTATTTATAATCTATAAAATCGACGATATTCCTTAGAAACAATTTTTCTATCTCTTAGTTGTTTGATTATCAGTTCTGAATTTGAGATTTCTAAAATTTTTGAATGCTGTTTTATTTATCTATAAAATCGACGATATTGTCCCTTAAAACAATTTTTCTATCTCTTATAGTTGTTCGATTCTCGGTTCTGAATTAGAGATTGCTAAAATATTGAATGCAGTTTTGTTTATCTATAAAATCGACGATATTGTTCCTTAGAAACAATTTTTCTATTTCTTATAGTTTCAGAGTTTCCATACTAACACATTTGAAAACTTGCAAACTTTGCAAACTTATTTGTCACTGATGAAGGGTTTTCTGTTTGCTCTTATCGATACCTATTTGTTTGGTTTTGTTTTTCTATAATTGTAAAAATTAGAGGCTAAATCTTTAACTTAAGTAAAAAGGCGATAATGTTGCTGGTTGTACAATTAGTAACATAAATGAATGTAATTTTAATTAAGTAATCTTTATTGTACAATTGTTTATTATCCTGAATAAATAAAATAAAAAAAATTTGGATTGCTGACCTTGTGTTTCCAAAATGTTTACTATCTCTTACACACACATATATATACATAATTGTATTGGCCATGTATGTGTTACCTCTATGGCCCCGATTGAGCGACAATAACAATCCTTATTTAAAAATAAAAAACAGATGCAAAGTAAAATCTTACGATTTTTTCAATTACCTGACCAGGTTCAATTCTCGGTTGTGAATTATAGTTTTGTAAATTTTTATTGTAGTTTTATTTAACTATAAAGGACAATGCTCAAAAATAACCCAGGCCCGGCGCAAAAGAAAAGTAACTCTAATTATAGGTAAAAATAAGTAATTAAATACTGCATAGTGGCATGGCATCATCAAAATCAATGGCTATATGTGTGAAATTGCTATTGTAAGTTTTACAGGGGTAGGTAACATAATTATGCAGCTATGGTTTAAAGTGCCATCTGAAACACCGAGCAAGTAATAATCTTCGTTGGTCGGCGTGCACCGCGCAGTATTCGTTGTGATCTGTGCTTTTTTTCCTGTCATTTTTAATCGATTCTATTAAACGACTTCCTATTGCTTTTTATTTTTGGATTCCGAGTTTGCTTATCGATTGGTTATTGGAGAACATGGATATAGATATTGGATGAAAATAAGGATTTTAAGATAGCCGCTGCAATCATCAACTGTTTTCAAGAGCCCTACGAGGACAGCAGGTACACAAACCAATTCATTGAAATAATAAATAATGTAAATAATCACAATCATTTATGTGATTACGTGCTTGAATACAAATTAAATCGACAAAAGGGTGGCGTTTATACGGATGCAAGCCGATGTTCCTGAATTGACAGACTTCCCAAGACTAACACCACGTACCTGAATCAGGTCCGTGACTAACACACGAAGATTTGATTTTGATTGCTGTTGGCACGTATCATCTGAAAATCGCCCGCTCTTATTGCAGTGAGCATATTAGGCAAACAGGTGTTTATGAGCTTGAAGTGTTACGCCATCCTGAGTTAATCCTTATGTCGCATACAATCCAGACACGTAAGAAGCAAGACCTATTGCACCTACATTCTTTATAAAAGGGAAAATGGCAGGAATGGCATATCCGGATATAACTGTTCCTGCATTCACGGAAGGAGAATATTGGGCTGTTGCGCCCACGTCATGTGCGTTTTATATTACTTAGGGTGGCCTAGACTTCGAATAATAACGAAAGCGAGAACACGCACGATAAATGAGACCAGTAAAACCAAGCCATACTGGCTTGGTACCGAAACGGCCAGCGACAGTACTAATAATCTAAACTTATCTATCTATCAACAGTTCCAATTTCCTTACTTTTGGGGCAAATCTGATTCCTCTAGCTACATTACTTGTACACTTGTGTGCGTGTCGCCGAGATAGTACGCGTAATTACTCCTACATCCAATTTTTTCATGCCTCACGCCATGACAGTTTTCTAATACGAGACTATCGTTCTATGCGTTATTATTCTATGGGGCTAGACATGAGGAACAGTTAGAGCATCCCGCATTATTTTTGGATCATGTCGTATTAGACGTTAACTTTTAAGCGTAATTATTTAAATAAAAAGAACATTTAGCAGTGTTTTTTTCTTTTATCTGACATTATTTTTAATGATTAACTTGTAAAAGTAGGTAGTAGAGTGGTAGAGAAGTTGCCATAAACATGTAATTATATATATACGCTTTTAAACCGCAACTGTATCTGTTTGCTGCTCCTTTTACAGATACATTATGCTACTCCTGTAAAACTTCCAATAGCAATTTCACGCATACAGCCTTCGATTTCGATGATGCCCCCTATGCAATATTTAAGTACATATTTTTCCCTATATTAAGAGCTACTTTTCTTTTGCGCCGGGCCTGGGTTTTTTTTCCATACTTCATGAGCATTCTCCTTTGACGATATTGTTTCATAGATACAATTTACCTATCTCTTATAGTTTCAGAGTTTTTCATACTAACCCATTTGGATCGCTCGCTCACCTCGTGTTTCCAAAATTTTGAATACTCCCACACACATACATAATATTACATGTATTTCCTTAATGGCCTCGATTGTGTGACAATAACAATTTAAAAATGAAAACGAAATGATGCCGAAATATAAAAGTACGACAAAAAAACAACTTAAGTAAGTACCAAATATCTTTAAAATAAAGCGTCTGGCAAAAAAACGCTTACAGATCAGTATTTGATTGATTTTAACAAATTTTATCCATAAGGTTCTAAACCAATACCAACATCACTCAATAATATGTACCTATGTTTATGAATAAATGATTCTGATTCTGATTCTGATTCTGAAAGGTAACAAAGATTAGATTTAAATTAAAAGTATTGATAAAAATCGTTAAGAAAGAATTTTGGTATGCTATGCATTTAATTACGAGGACGGCTCCTCGTAATTGAATGTTAAGGAGTACAAAGCTAATATTTTAGATAAAGCTTAAATTTTCTAGAAGTTATTGATCTTACAACAAAACGTAGTCAATTTAGTTTTGAAATCAGTATATTTTTTTGTAAATAAAGGTAATGAATTTAAATTGGCTTATGTCGGCATCAACGAAAACACCTGCGGTAATTTTTGAACATTGTGTGGACATTTTTCAAAGTTACTCAAGAAAAAGTGGAATGACTGTTGAAGAAAATGTCTGTAGCTGTGGTCTGTAAGTTAGATTTCAAAATTAACTACAAACTTCGTTCTTGTCAGTATGCTAATAATTTCATAATGGTAGAGACAGTATTTTTATGATTTACAATTTAAAAACAAGAACATTTAGGTACATTCCAAATGTTTAATTTTCGATGGCTTTTTTGAAGTACCTTCATAAAATTTAAATCTATCTTACATTATGTAATGCTTTTTTTAATATTTAGGAACAACAATTGTATTAAAAAAAATTAAATACTTACCCTAAGTATTTTGTTTTAAAATGGGACTGTAGAATGTACACTTGTTTTCAAAAGCGTTGTTTTTTTATGTAAAAACGAATATTCCGAGACACTATTTGGTAAAAAATAGCAGATAGTCTTAAAATGTCAGCGCACAATCTTTTTGAGAAATATCTTACTATTATTATCTTGACTACATTACAAGATATGACGTAAAGTGGCATGCATTGGGCTTACCTATCCAGCAGTGGACTGACACGGGCTAATTAAGAAAATTATGATTATTATATTTTAACGCAATTCATTTCGGTACTTAAAGAATAAAAAGAATACTACTTAACCTTATCTTCCCTTGGGTGTCGTAATAGGACTACTCTAACGAACTTAAGACTGCACATACATCCAACAGCAAAGAGCAAAGAGCGGCGATGGGCTCACCAGTCACCACCTATCACTCTGAGCAGATGTGTAGTTGTTATTTGGTGAAGCTAAGCAAAAACCAGCGATTATTAATGTTTTTTTAAATATATTTTAGCGTTTTATTAACGCTTAAATATACTTAGGTAATTTTTTTTTTAAAACACTAAAAAAATACGACAACCTCAGGTGGGAATCGAACCACGCACCTTCCGCCTTCCGGGCGGCTGCCTTAACCACTTGGCTACCGAGGTCTCGTTTTCAAGTTTGATGAAGCAATGTTGACTAAAAACTTAAGCATCAAGCACTGACAAATTTCGACGGGTGAATACCAGACGATGTATATGGTATACGATGTGTATTACATGGTATACGGTGGGTTCTAATTGTATAGATTTATACCAATATCCCTTTTTCCATAGACACTAAAATGCTGTTTCCATTTTTGAAGACATATTTTTTGAAATTTAGGCCATATTCTGAATAATCCGGCAAATAATTACACAAGTCGCCCTGACTAGCAGCTTCTTTCGACACTAGGTCTGCAGTCTCATTGACTATAAGACCAATATGTACTGGAACCCATTGCAACATCAGCTCAATATTAGTATTCCTTAAGCTGTAAATAATTTTTAAGATATCGTAGGCTATCGTTTCCCCTCTGAAACCAGAGGCGCAGCGAGCCAAATGCTGTAAAACACATTTGCTGACCGAAAGAATAACAACTTTATTAAATCTATTGTTGATTTACTTTTAATTTAAATCTAATCTTTGTTACCTAACGGGAAACATTTGTTAAAATCAATCAAATATTGATCTTTCAGCGTTTTTTTGCCAGACGCTTTTTTTTAAAGATATTAAGTAGGTACCTAAGTTTTTTTTTGTCGTACTTTTATAGTTTCGGCATCATTTCATTTTTTTTTAAATAAGGACGTTATTGTCATACAATCGAGGCCATTAAGGCAATACATGGCCAATATAATATTATGTATGTGTGTGGGAGTATTCAAAAATTTGGAAACACGAGGTGAGGGAGCGATCCAAATGTGTTAGTATGAAAAACTCTGAAACTATAAGAGATAGAAAAATTGTTTCTAAGGAACAATATCGTCGATTTTATCGATAAATAAAACTGCATTCAAAAGTTTTAGCCATCTCTAATTCAGAACTGAGAATCGAACTACTATAAGAGATAGAAAAATTGGTTCTAAGGAACAATATCATCAATTTTATAGATAAATAAAACTGCATTCAAAAATTTTTGAAATCTTTTATATAGAACCGAGAATCGAACCTGGTCAAATATTTGAAAAGTAATCGCTGGTTTTTGCTTTGCTTCACCAAATAACAACTACACATGTGCTCAGAGTGATAGGTGGTGACTGGTGAGCCCATCGCCGCTCTTTGCTCTTTGCTGTTGGATTTATGTGCAGTCTTAAGTCCGTTAGAGTCACCTTTTACGACACCCAAGGGAAGATAAGGTAGTATTCTTTTTATTCTTTAAGTACCGAGATGAATAGCGTAAAAATATACTTACTAATCATAATCTTCATAATCAGCCCGTGTCAGTCCACTGCTGGACATAGGTAAGTCAATGCATACCATATATAACTATAAATAAAATCGTATTAATTTTGATTTCAATACCTACACAGGCATGAATGCAACCATGTTCTCGGGACAGTTAAGAGTAACTATTCTTAATTTAGTAGCAAAACAAGACACGGGAATTTTAATGTTAATAAATGATTTTCTATTCTTTTCTACCTACCTACCGAAGCAAAGTTTTAAAAATTTTAAAGAACTTAAAAATAAAGTATTTGCGCGAAAGCCAGCGCTATGCCCTTCCTGAAGAAGTGCTGCAGCACAACTGACGATGGTTTGGACCAATCATGAGACTCTGTAACGGTACAGAATGAATGGTATCCGTCCGTTAGTAAGGAATGCATGGGAGTAGCACTAAAATAAATATTAATGCGTAGCACCATTAATAATAAGCATGAAAAGGGAATAATAAACTAGTTCAGAATAATGGTCAGTGGTCTAGCGCTTTATCTTTAGTTTGAATTTCGCGGGGACTGCTCTGTGTGCTCCTTGCGACATAGGCGCCGTCTAGCGTGAGTTATTTACTTGAGCTTCGTGTTAGGTTGGCAACGGGCTTTATCTTTATTTTGAATTTCGCGGGGACTGCTCTGTGTGGCCTTGTGACATAGGCGTAGGTTGGCAAGCCGGTAGACATACGGGCGGGCGCCACCTATGGTCGGAATACGGAACTTTTTATAATTTCACAAAATACAGGATTATTGGCTTAAGTGGATGATTATTGAGAGGGAATTGTTAATAGAAGGCTACATTTAGATATTCAAAGATGTAATATTGGCTATCTGACGAGATTTGGTTAGATTATGGAAAAATTTTAGAATTGCGCGGCGAAAGCGGCAATGAGCGAGCGAGAGGTTGAGAAAAAGACAGAAAGAGAGGTCGGATGATAGCTCCACGTGGCGCGACGCGAAGGCGGGGGGCATCGGGGAAACGGCTAGCGATTGGTGGAAGGGAAGAAAAGCGGACTCGCGCGGGAAAAATCTTAGGCGCGCGTGGCGGGAAAGTTAAGATGCTTGGGAAAATTAGCGGACATTGAGTTTTGGGACGTCAACGGAGCGGTCCAACTTAAGAGTGCGGTACGACTCATACGGGAAAAATAGCGTCCGAGCTTGATAGTGCGCTAAGTGATATTCGAGCTGCGATATTAATTAAGATTTGTGAAATTGAAAGTTATTAATAAAGTAAACTATTGCGATCGCAACTCGAATCCGTTAACAGAATGAAGTATTCTGGGGTACATCGGCGGAAACGAGTCACGGTGACAACAAAACCCTATGTACCTTTCAACAGACTTCGGTCTGGATGATCTTTGATTGTATTTAATAAGATCGGCGTTTTACACTATTACGCTAAACAATACACTATCTTCGACGGAGTAATGGGGGAGAGACAGTTGTCTCCCTAGTGAAAGTTGAAGATAGGTCAGACACCATTTAGCTGGAGGTAGACCCGTATGACCCAGTCCAATCTCGAGTCTATCTCCATACATACAGTGTAGTGATAGGAAAATAACACACTGAGTATACTGGCTCGACTGATAGAACATTTAGGAGTTAGTTGCTTTCAGGGGCAATGCGACTCTCACCACACACCACGAATTTAAATTAAATGAGGCTTGGCCTAGTTTGCAAGGTACACAAGAGGGACTGTTAGTTCGACAAAATATAGGCATTTTCAAGTGAGGAAAGTTGTAGGAATCTATAGGTAGGCGGATATATATATATGGTTAGTTATTAATTCAGACTAATAAGGCAGGGATAATTAAGTTACGGCGCTAAATAAAATTATGATGAAGTGATGTGGGTCCTAGCTAGGCAAGTAATCTGTTACCGCAGGCCGGTAAAATTCTAATTGTTTTCCTAAAGTTGTTACCAATTAATTATTCATTTTAAATAATTAACAGAAGTATGATAATATCGTACCATCATTACTTTGGAGTACCTAAAAGTCTAGACTGGTTTTCTATTACAAGAAAAATACTAAAAAGTTATAGCAAATAAGCTTAGTCGTACTGTGATGTTTGATTTCTAACACTGATATGACCAAACAGGCATTTGTTAGCTTTCCCTGGGATGCAATACGATCTCACATGGCTATACTCTTCAAAGTATGGAAAATTTTACATCCGATACCTTAGCAAAAATAAGCTGATACAAACTGAACAACTAAAACCAGTTTAGAACCTAGGATAAGTCGTTGAAAGAAGACATTGCAAGCTATGAGCTTCTAATAATCTGAAACATAGAAATAATTGATTGATAACAACCAGCTAATTAGCCTGACAATGGTCTACTAATACCATTTGAATAGACCTCTTAAGATATGTAAGTACTTACTTCTAATAATATGAAACATAGAAATATTTGATGGGAACAATCTAATCAATCAGACTAATACCTAGTACAGTCTAATTTATACTTATTAAAGTGAGTAAAAGATAACTTCTAAATGTAATTTATTTAATGATTAACAGTGATAATTAACTACCTACTAAAGGTATACTAACTATGATTTAGTAGTCTATCAAATTAACCACTCAGTCTGGGAGACAGAGGGTGTAAGTTAATGGAAAAATAATTAACTACATTCACTCCCTAAAAGTCAGGGATGTTGAATAAATTAGGCATCTTTCAATAAACTTGAGATGTATTTATACTTTATAAGATCTGTATAATGAACACTAAGAGTAATCCAAAGTAATTTACTTCAAATGATAGTATTCTATTTCAGTTCACTTCCTAAAGTCAAGGATATTGAATGAATTAAACATCCTTTAATAAACTTAAGATGTGATAATCTGCCAATGCAGCCAAGCCAATGTAGTTATATTGGAGCTTTACAGGACTTGTATAATAAATACTAAGAATAAATAAAAGTAGTTTTACCTGTATTAATAGCATTCTACTTTAGCCACCGCCTGAATTGGCGTTTTATTAAATTATCCACCCTTTACGGAACTGAATATAAGTTATTGCATTGAATAATTAAGTTCTTAATGTGAAAAGGATATTTGGATGATAGCAAGCCTTGAGATAAACTCTATTGATTTATGTGGAATAATAAGAATTTAAATTGCTAACACATAGTTCATAATGTAAAATGAAATTAAATTTGAGGAGAGATGTAAATTCTCAGTTAAAGAATTAAAGGCACAAGCTAATAATTAAAGTTAAAGCCAATGTGACGGAACTGTAATTAAACCATGAGATGTACAGTACGCTATGGAGCGGTGGTGGGGCTCATAAATTGCACCAGGCTTCTTATGTATCATGCTACTGATAATAAATAATAATACCTACAAGCTAAGCTATCATCTGATTACCTTTGAGTGGTTACAAATCTTCCCCGCAGCTGCAGTGAAGGATTTAGGTCACAGTTCAGACGGAGTCATTGCTAGGCTACACATATTTATGTTAGGATTTATAGACTGGTAGGTAATTAGGTCAGGAGAAAATAATTTAACACAGGGATAAGCCAATTACTAAACTTTCACGAAAGAACTTGAGTTACTTAAATGCGGTTAACAACGGAGGGTTCACTAGACGATCTGGCCAAAATAGTAGTTATTATAATATTACATTGCTTGACTGAAATTCACTGCAAATAGAATTAAGCTATGCTAAGGTTCCATCTTCATACAAACGCTACACACTCTACAAAACTCCAGACACAACCATTAGATTGTAGATAAATTAGGTTAATTAGTTTTAAGAATTAGATAATAATTTAAGTTAAGGTAAAGCGGCGAGGATGTGTGTATGTATTATAAGCTAGCTAGGCATATAGGTGTGAAAGGCATTAGATTTAGGTTTAGATTTAGGTGTAGCAATTTAATGTTGTGGGGAGGTTACAATTTGGTAAGCCATGACCAGGATCAGAAAGTTAAGTTATAAATTATCATTAATATAGTTGTATTGGATTTCAGTCAAGCGGTAATACTTTAATTTAGAAGTGGGATTTTTTCCCACAAATTGTTGTCGTGTTGCGATGCGTGAGTTTAGAATTGGCTTAATAGGGAATAATTCAATGAAGATTAATTAATTCAGAGATATTGAAGAATTATAATTTGACACTTTTCACAATAAACGTTGTTATCTTCTAAAGTTGATTCATACACTTTGTATTACGGGCTCTTGATAATGGGTGAATTATAATTTGACACTTTTCACAATAAACGTTGTTATCTTCTAAAGTTGATTCATACACTTTGTATTACGGGTTCTTGATAATAGATTAAGACCAATATTGTAGACAGTCGCAATGAGAGCTGGAGCTAAAATTTTGTTGTACGAAATCTGTAACAAAAAGATTTTCAGGTTAGGTTAAAGGTCAAAGGAGGAGATAAAGCTACAAAACAATAGCGTAATGAGTATTATTTGAAATATAATACCTTCCAGGGATGTCCGTTGTTGCGAGAGGCAATGTAAGATAATGACACATCTGTCGATTTGGCACTCGATTTTAGGGGACAATGAAATTGCTTCGGGTGTAATTTTTGTTTTGGTTGAGATTGTTACAAGAAAAATACTACGGTTGAATGTATGGTGATTGAAGATTGTAGTACTAAGACTTTGTATTCGATTTTGAGACGCTAAGTTAATTGTTGACGTTAAGAGTTATGGTAACTGTAGTTTTGTTTCTATTCCTGGTGATAGATTTCATATAGGCATAGGCAACTGGTTCATACAGCCTTGTGTTGAGTTATTTTTAGGATCGTAAAAAGTCGATAGGGTGACATAGTTCAACATTTATTGATTTAGAAAGATTTGTGGAATAGGGGGCGGTTTAATTATTATTGCTGTCGGATGGGAAGGCTAGGGGGCGAGATTGGACAGAGGTAACCAACTTAATTATTGCTGGATTCAATTTATATTATAGGACGGCGATATGCTGTACAATATTATAAAGTTATGACGCTAACAGCATAATATAAAACTAATAATAATTATATTTTGACTAATAATCGTTGAGCGATTGCGGTTTTTAGTTGATGTGCTATTCCACGTATTATATTTTATTTTGTTGGTTATGTTAGAGAAAAAAAAATATAATAATGTACTTGAGTCTCACATCTGAAATCCATAGAGTAGTTAGGCTAGTCAAGGACTATTAAATCATTTGTCTATGGTTGGACCATAGAGACCAATGATTTAGCGACACCATAAACAATCTAGAATTAGGAATGATTATAAAACATGAAGTCATAAAACCAATCGGAGAGGAAACTTCCTTATCGCGTAATCATGTGATTTTGTAATAGCAAGCGGAATCACCTGTTATTTTCCATACCTGTTATTTTTAATACCTGCGATTTTTACATTGAAAGAGATTTTCCTAATATTTATCACGTAGTAGATTGGAATGCAATGACATTGTGGTGGAATTATTATTATGTGACATGTAGATGGGGACAATTGCTCTGCACAAGGAAAATGCCGCTTCATTTAGTTAGTTCGCTAAAATCCTAGGAAAAGTAACATAAAATAGTATTACGGTTCAAAACACACGCGTTGATGAGGAATCGCGATTATAAGTAATAACAAGTAGCAGGGATGTCATGTAGGGGATAGAATCATATGACTATTCATTGCTAGTAGGAATTTTGGGTTAAAAGCAACGTAGTTTGGGATGCATAATATAAACGGATAAATACGTCTAGTAGGCGATAAAAGTCGTTACCGTCTGGAAACAACTATCTAATATCTACTCTGTTGTGGGGAGGTTACCTATTAGCGAGGCTAGATGGCGTTGGATTACCAATAAAAGATTTTATTTTGGATGATGGTAAAAGGGTGCGGTCTAATAATAATATGTATAATTGAAATACTCTTGCAGCGTTGTGAGTAGTCGTTACCGGTAATCGTCGCTTCTTACCGTATAGTTGAAATCGTGTTAAATAGTTAATTATGAAGGTTTATAAAGGACTATTATTAGCCTAAGATGAGGTTAATGTACGCAGAGGTAAAGCTCGCTGGGCAAAGCTTACTATACCTACTTAACTAATATTATCAGTTGTGAGTTACCTAGAAATATCTAAGTCGGGAGAGCGGTGAAAAGAAAAGACCTTACTACATGACTAATTAGTTAGGATAGGTAGAGATAGATAAATCATTAAATTCACTGGGTTGGATTAGCCTATTAAGAAGAGTATCTTGCACAATTGTCTATCTCCGTTGAACGATTAAGATGTTGAAAAAAAAAAAAATGATATTACTAGTTAAGTGTTGTGTGAGAAAGTGTAGGAAGTATACTAGTGGTAGCATAGCACAGAATAGGGAGTAGTGAGTTTATTCTACTACAAAATATTATATATATTTTATAAATCACATCCAATCAGTACTTGTTACAATACTCAATTACAGTACACAAAGCAAAACATAATCACCCATTTTACAGACAAAAACATTGAATCGGATGCTTGACCGCGTCTACATAAGCCAGCAGCTTTGCTTGTGGGTAAATCGAAAGAGGCACTTGTATAAGAGGCTGGTACTGACTAATCGGGTAGTGCCGAAGGAGAATATTCTGACGCGTATCCCAGACGCTAGCTTTGGTTAGTTGATGGTTCTTCTAGGGCAACCCTGCCGACTTACTAGGGATCATTGACTAGTCGAAGTTTGATTCTACACACACACGACACTAATCTATTATATTTATAAGTACATTAGAACCTGCACTTGGTTATATTTAATTATTGGTTTTATATAAATATATTTGGGCGGAGATACTCTTGTGGGTGAGAAAGTGTAGGAAGTATACTAGTGGTAGCATAGCACAGAATAGGGAGTAGTGAGTTTATTCTACTACAAAATATTATATATATATTTTATAAATCATATCCAATCAGTACTTGTTACAATACTCAATTACAGTACACAAAGCAAAACATAATCACCCATTTTACAGACAAAAACATTGAATCAGATGCTTGACCGCGTCTACATAAGCCAGCAGCTTTGCTTGTGGGTAAATCGAAAGAGGCACTTGTACAAGAGGCTGGTACTGACTAATCGGGTAGTGCCGAAGGAGAATATTCTGACGCGTATCCCAGACGCTAGCTTTGGTTAGTTGATGGTTCTTCTAGGGCAACCATGCCGACTTACTAGGGATCATTGACTAGTCGAAGTTTGATTCTACACACACACGACACTAAAATATTATATTTATAATTATCTTAGAGCCGGCTTTAATTATATTTAATTGAGGAACGGTAGAAATTATATATGCTGAAGAGATGTTAGTAGGAATACGATAGGCGGATTAGTAGAGAAAAAAAAAAAGAAATGCTTCTCGAGGATACCTGAACGGATGATGGATAATTGTGGAAGGTGGATATTAATTGAGCTTGGGAGCAAAATAGGTGTCGAAAGAAAAATATAATAATAGTGGTAGAGAAAAAGAAAAAATAGTTGACTGGCTTGAAGTCGAGATTTAACTGCTAAATTAACGAGTTATAGCACTGTTACGCTATAGGGATAACAATAGCGTATGTTATCACATCAATTATAAAGGCGAGTTGCGGGCGGATGTCACGTCATAATCATTAGTTAAATCGTTTTATCATTTTAAAAGTTAACACCAGCTACTTATAAAACAGTGATCGATTATATATACCACAATTTTAAGTTGCAGGATAAATTTAAACTCATAGTCCGCAGAAACATTCAAGCCGGAAATAAAGCGATGATATTGCGAGCTGAGAATAAATTTCTTAGTGTAAAATTTATTAATAAGTAAATCCCTGATATTGCGTTATCGAGATTACAATACAAAATCAACTATCACAATTCGAATCATACAAAGTAATTATTTAGATGTTATCTCGCGTCGACAGGTACAAAATTTAATTTAGATGGGTAAAGAAATTAGAACTGAAATGGGTTTCGGATGTGTGACGTTCTTAGGATACGTACTGTTTAGTAGCATAATTTAAATTTAATAAAATCGGCCGAATTAGACATAATTCGTTTTGCGGATATATATATTTAATCGAGATTATTGTGGAGGTAGCCATAGTTCAAAGTTTACTAAACCCGACCTAGAGTCATAGCCTATCTTTATATGTCAGAAGAAAATAATAAATTTATAAGTAGTAGATTTTAAAGTCAATAGTAAATTTATTTTCCCGAGGTGCGACCTGAAACCTAGTTCGCACTAGGCCATTCAAATACTTTAACCGGTAATGTTGATTATAATAAATAAAGATGTTCGGGATTTATAATAATATTCTAATACTGCTATATTAAAATTGTTATTATGAAATTAAATAAGGTTGCTTAACAATTGGCAACTAATTATTAACTCAAGAATTTGTTTAGTACAAAGTAAATGTCTACAGGTTTAGAAATGATAGGACGAACGAAACGCGGTTTTGACTTGTGGGAAGGTCAGCGCAGACTGTCAAAGCGGTATTATCTTGTTTTGGTTATTTATTATATTAATATGAATTGCTAGAATTCTTAAATAATCTAGATTATTGGCATCTAATATGTACGTGATGAAATTGTAGATGATTAAAATTAGTGCTAAGGTAGGTTATTGTCGAAATTATGGCACAACCTTAAAATTGTTAGTTAATGTGAACTGCATGTTGCATCTAGATTGTTTTATACAAACTAATTAATTGACAGTTTTCACATATGTAGGCCGGGACATTGAGTTGATGAAATAGTGTTATCAAAATCATTCATCACGGAAAGATAAAGATATTTTATTTGCAAGTGTGAATACAAAAGTTTACTTCGGTTAGTATTATTCTGTTCTATACTAGTTTTGTGGTAGCGTTTTACCTAGGGTTGTTCTAAATTATAAGTAATTAATTGTTAATTGTCTGTTGTTGTCTTCTACGTTAGAAGAGGAACGGAGAAAGATAAGGGGGACTCATTTTGTTATAGTCAGCTGTATGATAGATAATCCTTCTAGTAAATATTTCTTGTGATTGCGGTAGTAACATAGAATGTTTATAGGATGTTTTGTTCATTAACTAATTATCTTTACCGCAGCTGTGGATAGGGATGGCTAAAGTATGTGAACAGGGGTGGAGAAGATAGGTCATTATAAATTAAAATAAATACTTGAATTGCAATATGCCTGACTTAATAGTGCGAAGAGATGGAGTAACTATGTTAGAGAAATTCTCTATTGCATAATATTCGAACTTTTGACATTTTCAATTGTAACTTTAGAATTTTGATTAGAGTATTTAACTAAGCGGGTCCAACGAAGAAGGCATGCTGAAAGCGAGGTCTTTGGTCGTCTATGCACACAATAAAATTATAGATGACACAAGGGAGCATTCTTAATTGGCACTGTTAAATTAGTAAAAGTAGCTTGTTTAGGGTGTTCGAATATTTTTAGTCGCACTGGGCACAAATAGAACTTAGTTAAGCGTGTAGGGTTTATTTTGATTTACCTGGTGAAGTAATTGAATCGAAGTTTCGGAACTGTGCTGTAGAAGTGGGAATTACTCAGCACACAATAAAATTAAGTGGTTTCCATTTAGCTTCATTTCCTAAACTAGCCTTTCTTAAAGTTGCGGAAATTCTGCTGTAAGGTGGTTCCTTTGGGGGCGTCTTGTGAAGTCTAAATCAGGACAATTATACTTGACTAACCTATAGAGAGATAATGTCTTAGGCTGCAGAAACAGAGGCCATTGATGGCATTTCATTTTGGCGTGGTCAGGGGATCTCGTGTTGCTGGGGAATTTTACCATCTGGACGGAAGGCTGAAAAGTAAAGTAGAATGCATAATGAGTAACCAATTAGAGTTACAAACATTCGGGAGATTACCATCTTAATAATGTGTCTTGTGCGAGTATAAAATTTAAAACATCTAATAAAAAAAAAATAAAAAAATAAATAAAAAGAAACTAGCACTATTGAATCACGCAGTTTGGAATTCAGTAAATACGAGAAAGAACTCACGATATTAATTACCATGAATACTAAAACTAAGTGTCACCTTCAGTGGCTTATTATTTACCGATTTGATCGTTATTAGTTATATAAAAGGTAGGAAGTTAAGTAGAGTTGTGGGGGCGGATAAGATAGTTACCGGTCTGTTTAATTTAAAAAAGAAAATGATATTTTTCAAAGGTATAGGAAAGTAAGGGGATATTGACGTATTATATATTAGCAAATGAGACTAAATGTTGTCTTTCGTGCATAGTAATAACTAGGGATGAGACATAGTTACTAGATAGGTTTTGGCATAAGTATTTGCTTATACGTATAAGCTCAGTACTTGTCAATTAGTATTCAATGTCCAACGCGTACCGGGGTATTAACAAGTACTTATCGATGACGCATACATTGACAGTTAGATATACATAGCACACAAACTTCTAATAGATCTGAACTACGGGGTAGCTAGTTCAAAACTCAAGGATGTGTTTCGAGATGCGTACCCCCTTAGAGTGAATGAGTTTTTCCTAAGTATTTACGATCGACAACCTTATTGTAAGGCGTTAAGACCTCTATTTGTATGCACGGTGAGTGGGTGTCACTGCGTACCGGACGGAAGCGAGTCTAGTATTCTATCTCGGTTATTTGCAGGATTAGACATTAGATGTATCTCATCTAAAATAAAGTTATAACTCTTGGGCGATGATGGTATGCCTACTGGGTTTGGTTGATATGGGGGTTTGGTTAAGATTTCTTATCCGCGGAGAGGAAAATAGGTTTCCGTTAAAAGAAGTAGCTAATTAGGAATTGTGGAGGACGCGGGTTCGATCCCTGCCTGAGGTAGACAATTGTTCCGACGTTTCGTTATCTTAGGTAATTATATAAGCTAAGATGAGATTGGTAGCGTTGAAGTATGAAGGAAAGTTTTAATTCAAATTATTAATAATTATTCATTAACCTAGTTGGAACTAAAAGACCATGACGGCGAAGTGGTTGATGCTTCACCCACGAAAGATCCCAGGTTCGATCCCTAGGTTGCAACATTTAGATGCGGAACAAGTTGTAAGAAAAGACGTAAGTTAAAAGAAGGCCATGATGACAGATGTACTTGAAATTATTCTAGGAAAATAATTTAAAGAATAGAATAATTGAATGGTTCGGAAGATGTTATAAACTTACGTCGGAATCGTCATAGAGTTGAAGAGTTTTCGCTAGGGGGCGTTACTAGACAGCGCAAGAGACTGTTATATTGATTTAAATTATATTAAGATTTGTTGTTATGATGGTAAACAAAAGGCAAATCATTATTCGGAGGTTGTGTATGATTAAAGAAATGGTAGATGTCTAAGTTATTGGGAAATATTTACCGAGACTAAGTTTACTGGGATTTCGTTTCGAACACGAGAACTGGGTATGCGATTATGATTTTGTGTCAGTTGAATAGAATGAGGGGTGTGGGCTATTTTGCAATAAGAAAGCTTATGGAGGAAGGAGTCATTAGGGATTTGGGGAGGAACTATAAATAGTAGGAATATCTTTGAGGGCTAGGATGACAATGAGGTTGGCAAGGAAGGAGGTGCTATTTTGTACTTAATTAAGTACAGGGTTTAGATATAATTCGCCGCAGATAAGAGTGGTACTTTATCTGCTTAAATTCTATCGGGGGCGGCTGTAACGGTACAGAATGAATGGTATCCGTCCGTTAGTAAGGAATGCATGGGAGTAGCACTAAAATAAATATTAATGCGTAGCACCATTAATAATAAGCATGAAAAGGGAATAATAAACTAGTTCAGAATAATGGTCAGTGGTCTAGCGCTTTATCTTTAGTTTGAATTTCGCGGGGACTGCTCTGTGTGCTCCTTGCGACATAGGCGCCGTCTAGCGTGAGTTATTTACTTGAGCTTCGTGTTAGGTTGGCAACGGGCTTTATCTTTATTTTGAATTTCGCGGGGACTGCTCTGTGTGGCCTTGTGACATAGGCGTAGGTTGGCAAGCCGGTAGACATACGGGCGGGCGCCACCTATGGTCGGAATACGGAACTTTTTATAATTTCACAAAATACAGGATTATTGGCTTAAGTGGATGATTATTGAGAGGGAATTGTTAATAGAAGGCTACATTTAGATATTCAAAGATGTAATATTGGCTATCTGACGAGATTTGGTTAGATTATGGAAAAATTTTAGAATTGCGCGGCGAAAGCGGCAATGAGCGAGCGAGAGGTTGAGAAAAAGACAGAAAGAGAGGTCGGATGATAGCTCCACGTGGCGCGACGCGAAGGCGGGGGGCATCGGGGAAACGGCTAGCGATTGGTGGAAGGGAAGAAAAGCGGACTCGCGCGGGAAAAATCTTAGGCGCGCGTGGCGGGAAAGTTAAGATGCTTGGGAAAATTAGCGGACATTGAGTTTTGGGACGTCAACGGAGCGGTCCAACTTAAGAGTGCGGTACGACTCATACGGGAAAAATAGCGTCCGAGCTTGATAGTGCGCTAAGTGATATTCGAGCTGCGATATTAATTAAGATTTGTGAAATTGAAAGTTATTAATAAAGTAAACTATTGCGATCGCAACTCGAATCCGTTAACAGAATGAAGTATTCTGGGGTACATCGGCGGAAACGAGTCACGGTGACAACAAAACCCTATGTACCTTTCAACAGACTTCGGTCTGGATGATCTTTGATTGTATTTAATAAGATCGGCGTTTTACACTATTACGCTAAACAATACACTATCTTCGACGGAGTAATGGGGGAGAGACAGTTGTCTCCCTAGTGAAAGTTGAAGATAGGTCAGACACCATTTAGCTGGAGGTAGACCCGTATGACCCAGTCCAATCTCGAGTCTATCTCCATACATACAGTGTAGTGATAGGAAAATAACACACTGAGTATACTGGCTCGACTGATAGAACATTTAGGAGTTAGTTGCTTTCAGGGGCAATGCGACTCTCACCACACACCACGAATTTAAATTAAATGAGGCTTGGCCTAGTTTGCAAGGTACACAAGAGGGACTGTTAGTTCGACAAAATATAGGCATTTTCAAGTGAGGAAAGTTGTAGGAATCTATAGGTAGGCGGATATATATATATGGTTAGTTATTAATTCAGACTAATAAGGCAGGGATAATTAAGTTACGGCGCTAAATAAAATTATGATGAAGTGATGTGGGTCCTAGCTAGGCAAGTAATCTGTTACCGCAGGCCGGTAAAATTCTAATTGTTTTCCTAAAGTTGTTACCAATTAATTATTCATTTTAAATAATTAACAGAAGTATGATAATATCGTACCATCATTACTTTGGAGTACCTAAAAGTCTAGACTGGTTTTCTATTACAAGAAAAATACTAAAAAGTTATAGCAAATAAGCTTAGTCGTACTGTGATGTTTGATTTCTAACACTGATATGACCAAACAGGCATTTGTTAGCTTTCCCTGGGATGCAATACGATCTCACATGGCTATACTCTTCAAAGTATGGAAAATTTTACATCCGATACCTTAGCAAAAATAAGCTGATACAAACTGAACAACTAAAACCAGTTTAGAACCTAGGATAAGTCGTTGAAAGAAGACATTGCAAGCTATGAGCTTCTAATAATCTGAAACATAGAAATAATTGATTGATAACAACCAGCTAATTAGCCTGACAATGGTCTACTAATACCATTTGAATAGACCTCTTAAGATATGTAAGTACTTACTTCTAATAATATGAAACATAGAAATATTTGATGGGAACAATCTAATCAATCAGACTAATACCTAGTACAGTCTAATTTATACTTATTAAAGTGAGTAAAAGATAACTTCTAAATGTAATTTATTTAATGATTAACAGTGATAATTAACTACCTACTAAAGGTATACTAACTATGATTTAGTAGTCTATCAAATTAACCACTCAGTCTGGGAGACAGAGGGTGTAAGTTAATGGAAAAATAATTAACTACATTCACTCCCTAAAAGTCAGGGATGTTGAATAAATTAGGCATCTTTCAATAAACTTGAGATGTATTTATACTTTATAAGATCTGTATAATGAACACTAAGAGTAATCCAAAGTAATTTACTTCAAATGATAGTATTCTATTTCAGTTCACTTCCTAAAGTCAAGGATATTGAATGAATTAAACATCCTTTAATAAACTTAAGATGTGATAATCTGCCAATGCAGCCAAGCCAATGTAGTTATATTGGAGCTTTACAGGACTTGTATAATAAATACTAAGAATAAATAAAAGTAGTTTTACCTGTATTAATAGCATTCTACTTTAGCCACCGCCTGAATTGGCGTTTTATTAAATTATCCACCCTTTACGGAACTGAATATAAGTTATTGCATTGAATAATTAAGTTCTTAATGTGAAAAGGATATTTGGATGATAGCAAGCCTTGAGATAAACTCTATTGATTTATGTGGAATAATAAGAATTTAAATTGCTAACACATAGTTCATAATGTAAAATGAAATTAAATTTGAGGAGAGATGTAAATTCTCAGTTAAAGAATTAAAGGCACAAGCTAATAATTAAAGTTAAAGCCAATGTGACGGAACTGTAATTAAACCATGAGATGTACAGTACGCTATGGAGCGGTGGTGGGGCTCATAAATTGCACCAGGCTTCTTATGTATCATGCTACTGATAATAAATAATAATACCTACAAGCTAAGCTATCATCTGATTACCTTTGAGTGGTTACAAATCTTCCCCGCAGCTGCAGTGAAGGATTTAGGTCACAGTTCAGACGGAGTCATTGCTAGGCTACACATATTTATGTTAGGATTTATAGACTGGTAGGTAATTAGGTCAGGAGAAAATAATTTAACACAGGGATAAGCCAATTACTAAACTTTCACGAAAGAACTTGAGTTACTTAAATGCGGTTAACAACGGAGGGTTCACTAGACGATCTGGCCAAAATAGTAGTTATTATAATATTACATTGCTTGACTGAAATTCACTGCAAATAGAATTAAGCTATGCTAAGGTTCCATCTTCATACAAACGCTACACACTCTACAAAACTCCAGACACAACCATTAGATTGTAGATAAATTAGGTTAATTAGTTTTAAGAATTAGATAATAATTTAAGTTAAGGTAAAGCGGCGAGGATGTGTGTATGTATTATAAGCTAGCTAGGCATATAGGTGTGAAAGGCATTAGATTTAGGTTTAGATTTAGGTGTAGCAATTTAATGTTGTGGGGAGGTTACAACTCTTACCACGTATTCACGTAATGAAGTATGTAAACATAATTTCGTCTCGTGATTAAACATTTGCCCACCGCGTGACATTTTATTGAACGACTACAGACACAAGGGTTTTAATTATATTAAAACAATGAATACATGATTTGATTGAGGCACTCTTTTCGTATTCAACTAAGTATTTATTAACACAGTCTTATAAATGTAAAAAATATAATACACAATAACACACCGAGCGCCGCGAGTGTGACATGTAAAAAGTTTGTCAAATCACCCCATTTTTCAGTTTCAAATTAGTGTTTATGCAATTCATTCTGTAGAATTTTGGTTTTAATTTGATATGCTTCAATACTACCTACATAAGTTAAGTAAACTTATAAGTGCTAATTTAATTTATTATAATTTATATTATGCCGAGACCCTCAAAATCAAGTGTCCCAGGATTAGGGCATGCAATTCGAGTATTCGAGTATTCGTTTTATTCGAGTATTCGCCTACTTTTACTATTCGAATACCACAGGACTATAAATTCGAGTTTTTCGAGTTTTTCGAATATCATAATTTTTAACAAAACGCAGTTAGTCACAAGAAAAAGATCTTCAAGATCTCAAGTCAATCCTTCCAAATACGGAGGACGGGCGGATAGTTAATGAAGATCAAGCACCACAGACAAAAAATGTAAAAAAATCAACAATTTTTTTCAGCCTTGTAACGAAGAAACAATAGAGACCACGATTGCAAAAATGACAGCGGTAGACGGTTTATGTTTTCGGGTATTTTGTTCTTCTAAAAGCATGCGAAAGCTTTTTATAAAAGCAGGACACAAAAATTTACCAAAATCTCCGCATACCATTACCAGTCTATAGTGATGGCGAAAAGCGATCTGTTAAAAAGAAGTCAAGATGCAACTTGATGTACTACAAAACAAGGGACAAAAGTTCGCCGTAAGTCTCGACGAATGGACCTCCGCACGAAATCGAAGGTACATCAATGTTAATAATATACCTACATTCGCCAGAGTTGGATAAAGGATTTATTAATCTTGGGCTATCAAAAATTGTAGGAAGCGGAATTGTCGAATGGTTCCATTATATTACCAGCAATGCTTGGCTCATGGGATTCAATGTGCAGTTCTCGACGTGAAATAATGGCACTTGGTGCTGTTGTGTTTCGTCCGGTGAGTGAGAGTTCCGGAGGCCCCTCCCCCCTTACAATTCCTATTCCTTACCTAAGAGGCCATTACATCTCGACTGTGATTTTTGCGTAAAATTGCCAATGTTAGCGTTATGGATCTCAGAAACAAAATTGCAAAGAAAGATTTTTGTAAAATGCGCGAAGGCACTTTTTTGAGCTCCTAGATTGAACTACTGAAATGAAATAAAAAAAATTAGAATGTTATCTCTTATATAGTCGTATAGTGCGTAGCGGCCTCGGAATTTTTAGATATCATTGATTTTATATAGAAAAATAATCTTATTCTAAACCAAAAAACTTCGAAGATCGCTTTAAGTTAACTGTGAATTTCTCCTATCTACGATAATATTATTGAGCTAAATATATGTCCTATTTCGATAAAAACGATAAATACAACTGCAAAAATACTTCAAAATGCGACGCGCCGGCCGTCGAACCGTCGCAGAACTCAGCTTATCCTCGCAGAATGGACATTTGTAGTAATAAGCATGATTTTATTATTCTATTTCGATAAAAACGATAAATACAACTGCAAAATTACAACAAAATGCGAAAATGGGCATTTTACGCAAAAATCACAGTCGAGATGTAATAGGCCTCTTAACCCTATTCCTTTCTTAAAGGTCGGCAACGCATCTGCGTCTCCTCTGGTTTTGCGGGTGTCCATGGGCGGCGGTGATTGCTCCTCCATCAGGTGACCCGTCTGCTCGTTTGCCTCCTTCTAATATTAAAAAAAATGTTGATTTTAAGGAGATTAATGATTGAGTCATGGACGCAAAGCAAATTATGTACTTAAACTCAATGAAATTATGATTATTTCATAGCCGACAGCTAATTATTTATAAAACTCGAATAACTCGAATAGTGTCACGCAAGATATTCATAAAACTCGAATACCAAAATTAAGCGAATATTGCATGCCCTACCCAGGATTGACCCTTAAATTGTAAATCATAAAAATACATGTTTCTACCATTAAGAAATTATTAGTATACTGTCAAGAACGAAGTTTGTAGTTAATTTTGAAATCTACATTACAGACCACAGCTACAGACATTTTCTTCAACAGTCAATCCACTTTTTCTTGAGTAACTTTAAAAATATTCTAAGGAACTGTTCTTTAAAGGTACAAATCAAATTCAACAATCCAAAGTGTTCAAAACTTACCGCAGGTGTTTTAGTTGATGCCGAAATAAGCCAATTTAAATTCTTTTAGAAAATTAAAGCTTTATCTACAATATTTGCTTTGTACTCATTAACATTTAATTACGAGGACGTGTACAATGGCTATACCAAATTTCTTTCATAACGATTTTTTCAATAATTTTAATTAAATCTAATCTTTGTTACTTAGCGGGTAATATTTGTTAAAATCAATCAAATACTGATCTGTGAGCGTTTTTTTGCCAGACGCATTATTTTAAAGATATTAAGTATTTTAGTTCTTTTTTTGTCGTACTTTTATAGTTTCGGCATCAATTCGTTTTCATTTTTAAATAAGGACGTTATTGTCACACAATCGAGGCTATTAAGGAAATACATGGCCAATATATATTATGCATGTGTGTGGGAGTATTCAAAATTTTTTAAACACGAGGTGAGCGATATGTCAGTGCTTGATGCTTATGTTTTTAGTCAACATTGCTTCATCAAATCTTGAAAAGCAGACCTCGGTAGCCAAGTGGTTAAGGCAGCCGCCCGGAATGCGGAAGGTGCGTGGTTCGATTCCCGCCGGAGGTTGTCGTCTTATATCAGTATTTAAAAAAAATCAACGATTCTTTTTCAAATATTTGACCAAGTTCGATTCTCGGTTCTGAATTAGAGATTTCTAAAATGTTTTAATGCAGTTTTATTTATCTATAAATCGACGATATTGTTCCTTAGAAACAATTTTTCTATCTCTTATAGTTGTTCGATTCACGGTTCTGAATTAGAGATTGCTAAAATTTTTGAATGCAGTTTTATTTATCTATAAAATCGACGATATTGGTCCTTAGAAACAATTTTTCTATCTCTTGTAGTTACAGAGTTTCTCATACTAACTTACACATTTGGATTGCTAACCTTGTGTATTGTAACGGTACAGAATGAATGGTATCCGTCCGTTAGTAAGGAATGCATGGGAGTAGCACTAAAATAAATATTAATGCGTAGCACCATTAATAATAAGCATGAAAAGGGAATAATAAACTAGTTCAGAATAATGGTCAGTGGTCTAGCGCTTTATCTTTAGTTTGAATTTCGCGGGGACTGCTCTGTGTGCTCCTTGCGACATAGGCGCCGTCTAGCGTGAGTTATTTACTTGAGCTTCGTGTTAGGTTGGCAACGGGCTTTATCTTTATTTTGAATTTCGCGGGGACTGCTCTGTGTGGCCTTGTGACATAGGCGTAGGTTGGCAAGCCGGTAGACATACGGGCGGGCGCCACCTATGGTCGGAATACGGAACTTTTTATAATTTCACAAAATACAGGATTATTGGCTTAAGTGGATGATTATTGAGAGGGAATTGTTAATAGAAGGCTACATTTAGATATTCAAAGATGTAATATTGGCTATCTGACGAGATTTGGTTAGATTATGGAAAAATTTTAGAATTGCGCGGCGAAAGCGGCAATGAGCGAGCGAGAGGTTGAGAAAAAGACAGAAAGAGAGGTCGGATGATAGCTCCACGTGGCGCGACGCGAAGGCGGGGGGCATCGGGGAAACGGCTAGCGATTGGTGGAAGGGAAGAAAAGCGGACTCGCGGGGGCGTATGTTAGGCGCGCGTGGCGGGAAAGTTAAGATGCTTGGGAAAATTGGCGGACATTGAGTTTTGGGACGTCAACGGAGCGGTCCAACTTAAGAGTGCGGTACGACTCATACGGGAAAAATAGCGTCCGAGCTTGATAGTGCGCTAAGTGATATTCGAGCTGCGATATTAATTAAGATTGTGAAATTGAAAGTTATTAATAAAGTAAACTATTGCTATCGCAACTCGAATCCGTTAACAGAATGAAGTATTCTGGGGTACATCGGCTGAAACGGATCACGGTGACAACGAAACCCTATGTACCTTTCAACAGACTTCGGTCTGGATGATCTTTGATTGTATTTAATAAGATCGGCGTTTTACACTATTACGCTAAACAATACACTATCTTCGACGGAGTAATGGGGGAGAGACAGTTGTCTCCCTAGTGAAAGTTGAAGATAGGTCAGACACCATTTAGCTGGAGGTAGACCCGTATGACCCAGTCCAATCTCGAGTCTATCTCCATACATACAGTGTAGGGATAGGAAAATAACACACTGAGTATACTGGCTCGACTGATAGAACATTTAGGAGTTAGTTGCTTTCAGGGGCAATGCGACTCTCACCACACACCACGAATTTAAATTAAATGAGGCTTGGCCTAGTTTGCAAAGTACACAATAGGGACTGTTAGTTCGACAAAATATAGGCATTTTCAAGTGAGGAAAGTTGTAGGAATCTATAGGTAGGCGGAGATATATATATATGGTTAGTTATTAATTCAGACTAATAAGGCAGGGATAATTAAGTTACGGCGCTAAATAAAATTATGATGAAGTGATGTGGGTCCTAGCTAGGCAAGTAATCTGTTACCGCAGTCCGGTAAAATTCTAATTGTTTTCCTAAAGTTGTTACCAATTAATTATTCATTTTAAATAATTAACAGAAGTATGATAATATCGTACCATCATTACTTTGGAGTACCTAAAAGTCTAGACTGGTTTTCTATTACAAGAAAAATACTAAAAAGTTATAGCAAATAAGCTTAGTCGTACTGTGATGTTTGATTTCTAACACTGATATGACCAAACAGGCATTTGTTAGCTTTCCCTGGGATGCAATACGATCTCACATGGCTATACTCTTCAAAGTATGGAAAATTTTACATCCGATACCTTAGCAAAAATAAGCTGATACAAACTGAACAACTAAAACCAGTTTAGAACCTAGGAAAAGTCGTTGAAAGAAGACATTGCAAGCTATGAGCTTCTAATAATCTGAAACATAGAAATAATTGATTGATAACAACCAGCTAATTAGCCTGACAATGGTCTACTAATACCATTTGAATAGACCTCTTAAGATATGTAAGTACTTACTTCTAATAATATGAAACATAGAAATATTTGATGGGAACAATCTAATCAATCAGACTAATACCTAGTACAGTCTAATTTATACTTATTAAAGTGAGTAAAAGATAACTTCTAAATGTAATTTATTTAATGATTAACAGTGATAATTAACTACCTACTAAAGGTATACTAACTATGATTTAGTAGTCTATCAAATTAACCACTCAGTCTGGGAGACAGAGGGTGGCAGTTAATGAAAAAATAATTAACTTAAGTTCACTACCCTAAAAGTCAGGGATGTTGAATAAATTAGGCATCTTTCTATAAACTTGAGATGTACTTACACTTTATAAGATCTGTATAATGAACACTAAGAGTAACCCAAAGTAATTTACTTCAAATGATAGTATTCTATTTCAGTTCACTTCCTAAAGTCAAGGATATTGAATGAATTTAGCATCCTTTAATAAACTTAAGATGTGATAATCTGCCAATGCAGCTAATCCAATGTAGTTATATTGGAACTTTACAAGACCTGTATAATAAATACTAAGAGTAAATAAAAGTAGTTTTACCTGTATTAATAGCATTCTACTTTAGCCACCGCCTGAAGTGGCGTTTGATTAAATTATCCACCCTTTACGGGACTGAATATAAGTTATTGCATTGAATAATTAAGTTCTTAATGTGAAAAGGATATTTGGATGATAGCAAGCCTTGAGATAAACTCTATTGATTTATGTGGAATAATAAGAATTTAAATTGCTAACACATAGTTCATAATGTAAAATGAAATTAGAGTTTGAGAAGAGATGTAAATTCTCAGTTTGAAAGAATTAAAGCTACAAGCTAATAATTAATGTTAAAGCCAAAGTGGACGGGGCCATAATTAAACAATGAGATGTAATGGCACGCTATGGAGCGGCGGTTGGAGCTCATAAACTTCCACAAGACTCTTATATTTCCACAAGACTTTTATATTTCCACAAGACTCTTATATTTCCACAAGACTTTTAAACTTCCACAAGACTCTTATATTTCCACAAGACTTTTATATTTCCACAAGACTCTTATATTTCCACAAGACTTTTATATTTCCACAAGACTCTTATAATCCCACTAAACCTTTATATAAATTGCACCAGGCTTCTTATGTATCATGCTACTGATAATAAATAATAATACCTACAAGCTAAGCTATCATCTGATTACCTTTGAGTGGTTACAAATCTTCCCCGCAGCTGCAGTGAAGGATTTAGGTCACAGTTCAGACGGAGTCATTGCTAGGCTACACATATTTATGTTATGATTTATAGACTGGTAGGTAATTAGGTCAGGAGTAAATAATTTAACACAGGGATAAGCCAATTACTAAACTTTCACGAAAGAACTTGAGTTACTTAAACGCGGTTAACAACGGAGGGTTCACTAGACGATCTGGCCAAAATAGTAGTTATTATAATATTACATTGCTTGACTGAAATTCACTGTAAATAGAATTAAGCTATGCTAAGGTTCCATCTTCATACAAACGCTACACACTCTACAAAACTCCAGACACAACCATTAGATTGTAGATAAATTAGGTTAATTAGTTTTAAGAATTAGATAATAATTTAAGTTAAGGTAAAGCGGCGAGGATGTGTGTATGTATTATAAGCTAGCTAGGCATATAGGTGTGAAAGGCATTAGATTTAGGTTTAGATTTAGGTGTAGCAATTTAATGTTGTGGGGAGGTTACAGTATCCAAAATGTTGACTATCTCTTACACTCACATTTACTTACATATTTATATTAGCCATGTATGTATTACCTCTATGGCCCCGATTGAGCGACATCAACAATTCTTATCTAAAAATAAAAAACAATTGCAAAGGAAAATCTTACGATTTTTTCAATCACTTGATCAGGTTCGATTCTCGGTTGTGAATGACAGTTTCGTAAATTTTTAATGCAGTTTTATTTAACTATAAATTTGACGATATTGTTCCCTAGAAACAATTTACCTATCTCTTATAATTTCAGAGTTTTTCATACTAACATATTAATTTGTGTCTGTGTTATTAATTTGTGAGAAAATGTCTGTTGCTGTGGTCTGTAAGTTAGATTTCAAAATTAACTACCTATTAACTTCGTTCTTAACAGTATGCTAATAATTTCTTAATAGACACATGTATTTTTATGATTTACAATTTAAAAACAAGAACATTTAGGTACATTCCAAATTGTTAATTTTCGATGGTTTTATAAGTTCTTTCAAAAAATCTAAATCTATCTAACAATATGTAATGCTTTTTTATTATTTAGGAACAACAATTGTATTTTAAAAAAAATAGGTAGCTAAGTATTTTGTTTTAAAATGGGATTGTAGAATGTACACTTGTTTTCAAAAACACTGTTTTTTTTCCATATTTTATGATAGACATAGATATGAAATCCCTGATAAGAAAGCCTTTCCAAGTGTCGATGGTGCCAAGGGCACGTACCTACCGTACAGTACGACGCAATAACAAAGTACTTCGTCGCGACTTTCCTATTACAAATCTTTTACTCCTTATTACAAAGTTCAGTTTTGTTTAAGCTAAATTGATTCATATTTTATAAAGTTTCCTTACCTTACCTGGGGACTATTTACTTTATGTGTGGTTAATCTAAAGTCTTCCGTGATTTTGCACAACATGGCTCTTTTTTATAGAATAACTCTTTACAGAATTGTTGTACCTACTAGTTAAATCCGCAAGTTTTTGAGAAAAGTAAGCACTTTTCTTTTACTAGATAATCAATGACGTTATGTACACAAGAAGGTCATTGTAGATAATAATAATAAATTGTTGTGTTTAATTCTTTTTTTCTTAAAACCGTAGCATCCGCCAAACCGTAGAATAGCATTTAAAAAAAGAGGTATATTATAGATCTTACCCTTAGATTAAAACTTTGTTTTAATCTAAGATCTTACCCTACATTCGTTTTTAATTAATGTAAAATATGATTAAACCCAACTTTTTAGTTTAAAAACTTTTTCACAATGATGTCCTTTTGAGATCGAACTAACATGGGATCGTTACAAATGATATCACATTTGAATTTGTAGTTGGTAGGTACAGTTTTTCTACTAGTGTAAGTTACCAGGGTTACCGCATAGTTTCTGTAAACATAAATAATAAAGGTAGGTAAGTAAGTACCTACTTACCTTTATTTTAATTATGCACAAATAAAGTAGTACATACTTGTAGTCTAGTATAACTAATGATAGCAACAAGGTACTTCCAACTACATATTTCAATTCGATGGAATTAGCACGTAATTACGAATCGCTACTAAAACACAGAGCGCGCGAAAAAATTTGAATTGTATAAAACAGTTTCAAAGGGTGAGTTGGATCGCAGTTTTCACGGTCGCCGGACGCGAGGTAGGCGCGGCAGGCGGCCGCGTCGTTCTACAAAAAAACAACTTTCCTCGAAACGACGATGGCGCTAAGCTAGCGACGCGAGACGAAACGCACTAACTGCTCAAGTTAACGTGGTGCATAAGCTCTTTTGCTTCCATTTCCTTTTGAGCCGAAATAACTTGTTGATGTTCGCTGCGGGCGACGCGGGTGTGAGCGTGTGCAGGGGGGGGCTAGCGCCGCCGAGCGACGGCCTGTCTACGGCGGCGAGCTGGCGACACCCTGTCTGCCGCGGACGGCCACGTTGCCGCTCCGTGCACATTCTTGGCCGCCTGCTCCCCCCTCCCGAACTCATGAACCGCCCGCGCGCACAGCACGGCAACTACGCATGCAAACTTGTTTCGTAAACGGATGTGGCAGAGCGGCCTAGGCAGCTCACATGCCGTCTCACTCTGTTATTAGTTATTTTACATGCAGGAAAAAGATAGCAATGGTGGCGCTACGAGCTATCGGCTCCCACTTGCGGCATTTTTTCACGCCGAGAATGAGGCGAGATTACTTACTTAGGCTGCGTTTACAAAAACAATACAAAAAATATGTAATTTTTAATTTCTCATATTTTTTGGAAGAATGAGAAGGGGGGCAAAGTAGGCTGACAATAATAATAATATTTTTACCAAATGTTTCGATCATCTAATGGCATCAACTGCAATAAATTAATGAAAAAATCATGAAATTTTTATAGGTACTTATGTGAAAGTGTAACTTTAGAAGTAATGTAATTTGTTAAGGTTTTAAACTACTTTTGTAATGTACAAGACTGTGGTGTGGTGGCCATGGTTATTACTATCAAACATAATATGTAATGTTATCAATGTCCTACTGTAATTTTACAAACTACTTCATAAGCGCACAATCATAGTAGCCTAAACTGAAAGTAAATAAGATAATATTGAATTATTGGGGGTTAAAGTTACTCGCGGCCGTAGGTTTTCAATTCAATTCAATTCAAAATATATTTCTTCAATACACTCAATTAATAAGTACTTTGAATCGTCCAAATCTTTTTAACCTACCACCCATTCAGGACGTCATTTTTTAACTGTGGCAAAGAACGGCAAGAAACCACAGCGCACAGAAGCAACGACGTTTACAAAAAAAAAAGAATATGTCGTTACCAGGTCATAAAATACAAAATATGAATTTAAAAAATAATAAAATAAGCAATACCAAACTACAATACAATGTAGGTATCAATTAATAATAGTATCAATTAATAATAGTTTACCCTTGAGACCCTACACGTTACCTCTGGGTGGTGCTAAATGACTGACACTGACTGATTGGTGAGCCACGCTGCGTTGCAGCACGCATTGGGCATTGGTAATACCACCCTCACACGAAAATCCGGCGTGAAATAATTACACTTGGTGCTGTTATGTTTCGTCCGGCCAGTGAGGGTACCGGAGGCCCATCCCCCCCCCCCCCCTATCACAATTCCTATTCCTTCCTTAAAGGACGGCAACGCGCCTGCGCCTGCGATTCCTCTGGTTTTGCGGGTGTCCATGGGCGGCGGTGATTACTCTCCATCAGGTGACCTGCTCGTTTGCCTCCATCTTTTATAAAAAATATTAAATACTACCTACGTTTTATTGAATTGGAAAATAATGCAATTAAAAAGTGGTTACTTGTAATGAGCACCATAAGTAATTTAGTAAAAAAAGACCATCTTATACTTACTACATCCATGTATGATGCCCGCTTCCCGGAAGGGTAGGCAGAGACCACAGCTTTCCTTTATACTTACCACATATAAAATAAAATATTTATAAAAGAATAATGTAGAGAAACAGTATGAGCAAGTCCTTATGGGTATAGGAGCCTCGCGCGCGTCGCACACTCATGTCGGGTGGGCAGCCGCGCGGCGCGCCGCCAACATCCTCACCACACCGAGCGAGCAGTCAGTCCGGCGCCGACAGCCGCCACGCGCACACGTCCTTTAAGTAAAATGGCCGCAGCCCACACGCACCCGGCCCCCGCGCCTGCCGACCGCCGTCCCGAGGGCCGCGCTGGTTCTCGTCGGATCTTCCCACCACAATTCAAGCTACAAGTTCTAGAAGCCTACAGACGTGATACTCAATGTCGCGGCAATCAACGAGCTACCGCCAGGAAGTTTGGCATACATCGCCGTCAAATACAGAAGTGGCTTCAAGCTGAACCCACTTTGCGAGCAGCGCTGCTGAGGCGCGCTCCCCAGCCGGCGCCGTCGCCGCCGCCGTACGCCGCCGGCTCGCCCGAGAGCGCGCGGCTACCGTCGCCGCCGCCCGCCGCGACGCCCGCGCCCACGCCGCTACTACTTACACCCACCCCGTTGCCGCAGGCGATCCCACCACCGATGGCCGTGCCGATGCCCGTCGCCGCCGAGCCCATAGACTTGTCAGTGCGAAGATGCACACCGCCACCTACTCTACATTATTTACACCCCCTATCGACACCAGCGGAACCACCGAGGAAACCCTTCAAGCTGTTCAGGCCATACTTGCTGGAAGACGAAGAGGAGAAGAGGCCGTCGCTGGCGTCGCTGCCGGTGTGCCGCGCGCACGTGTCGGCGTTCGTGCCGGTGCAGGGCGCGGGCTGCCCGGCGCGCTGGTGCGCCGCCGTGCCCGCCGTGCCGTCCTTCCCGGCGCCGCTCAGATGAGAGCGGCGCGCGGCGGGGGCTCAGCCCCGCACCTGCTGTGATCTAGTCGCCGACGCCCGCCTGGCGCCGCCCGGGGCGTAGCCCTTTATCAACGTGCCTTAACGTACACGCCGCCATAGTGCATTATGCCGTCATTTAGAGATGACCGCTTATTTTGTGTATAAGATATAGATGTATTTTTATATGTGGGTTTTTATGGAACACGCTCACATTTATGAAGATTATTATAATATTATTATTATATATTAATAAAGAAAGTTGTTTATTATAACGGATTTTCATTATGCTCCCAGAGTACGTACTATCTCCGACCCACGAACAGGTAGCGCCGGCGCTATCCCACGCCCCTCAGTTTCTACCTGTCAGTAGATATTGTACCCCATTTCTAAGAATTTAAAACTTAAGTAATTTGAACTTTTTTGGTACTAGGGTGTATTATGATTTTATGGCATAACACATTAGTCTGGTTTAGATTAGGAAGACCGCTCTATGTCATCATGATAATTAAGTAGATTATTTTGTTTTTCTTATTTCAAGCAATTTTGAGTCATGTAATGTACTATGTCCAAGACTCCATTGTTTGAGTTGCATTAGAATGCGTTAATTATATCTAATTAATGTAGCACCAAATACAATATTATTAGTTATGTTTCAATACACATATTATGTATAGTTGTGCTGTTTCTAATTTACTCGCTACTTCAGGGGGCTGATCACGCTAAATTTTAAAAATCTCAACAAAATTACAACTGAATCATATCCGTTGTGGATTAAAAATCTCAACAAAATTACAACTGAATCATAGCCGTTGTGGATTATTTAGTTAGCGTGATCGCCCCCCAGGCCTGTTGCTGTGGATAAAATTATTTCAAAGACGTTAACGAACTACAAAAAAAACCTCAAATTCATAAACTTATCTTTAACCATTTATCTAAAAATATTAAACTAAGTAATGATATAGCAGTTACTACTAACATGATTTATTCTAGTAATAATTACCTAATTTAAAAATAATTATCAATCTAATCATTTAGTAGGAGATATTTCCCTTAGCTTAAACAGCGAGTTGGGTTTTATTGACATAAAATATTTGAAAAGGAGACATGAATATCATGGCTAACACTCACTATGTATGTAGAGTCATTGTTTGCTAACAAATAACAATGTTTCTTTAATTACTTACTTATTTAAACATTACTTTTTAATGGGTCTGACATTACCGCTCACGACGAACACCTTGAATTGACAATGGCTCGGAACTATCGGAAAAACGGTAACATTTCCAAGAAACTGCCAAATTAGTTGTGCCACAAATTATAGTTGCAATTAAACAAAAACTTTGTCATTATTAAGGTATTAATAGTCCAATCAAGTTAATGTATATGTCTTAAACTAGATCCGCCAGTCACTTCGTCCGCGTATCCTATATCCCGAGACGATTTTACCAACTCAGAAAGATTCGTGGCCATGCGCATGACAACTTACTAATGTTTCGTAGCAATCGGATTAATTGTACAGGAACGAATACGGGACAACACTAACAAACTTTTATTTTTATATTCCAGTGGATTTTCCAATAATTTTCTTCCATACGAAGCTTGTCCTGACAATTACGAAAACAACAAAAGATAAATCCGACAAATCGGTAGGTAGAGCAGTTCTCAAGTGATACCGAAATTACGTCATACATGTATCAATTGATTTTTTTTTTACGAATATAGGTTTTTTTTTATATAAAAGAAGGAGGCAAACGAGCAGGCGGGTCACCTGATGGAGAGTAATCACCGCTGCCCATGGACACCCGCAAAACCAGAGGAATTACAGGCGCGTTGCCGTCCTTTAAGGCAGGAATAGGGTTAAGGAAGGAATAGGAATTGTGAGGGGGGGGGGATGGGCCTCCGGAACCCTCACTGGCCGGACGAAACACAACAGCACCAAGTGCTATTATTTCACGCCGGATATTCGTGAGAGGGTGGTATTACGCCGGGCGAGCCGGCCCAATGCGTGCTGCAACGCAGCGTGGCTCTACCACTCAGAAAGGTAGGGAGGAAAAAGGAAGGTTGAAGAGACACTTGTTTTATTGTGAGTACAGTAAACAAACTTTGTCTAAATATTTAAGCGGCTCTTTGTCATTATTAACTACTGAATACGTCATTAGTTTCATTATCGTCAAAAAGGTCATGCGGCTTACAAGTAAGTAGTTTAGAAACAAAAAGAAACAATTAGTAAAAAACAAAACATAGCAAGTACATTTAGAACTTACTTTTGCTAATACAAACCAGTTACTTAATTAGTATAAAATAATGTGTCTTAAATCAAGTTTTCCATTTATCTCGATAGTGAACATTTGGTTACGGTTTATGGAGAATACTTTGTACCCTTGTTTATCTACAAGATCTCAAGAATTTAAATTTAATCTCATTAGATGATGGTGATGGATGATGCATAGCAATACTATCTTAGCTAATCTGTCTCTGATAGTGTAAAGTTATTCGTAATTATTATGATGATTTAATATGTAATAAATGGCTAACGAATTTCTACATGTAGGTAGATGGGTTATTAATTTACGATTCAATATTAAATTAGTACCTAATTCTAACCTAAAAATAATGCCCCAGGGTTGGAACAACTTTAAAACAGCATTCGTTGGAACATAAACATAAAAAAACATACATAAATTTAGTAGCTTTTGCTACAAAGAAAAATCTAAAACATAGTCGTGCAGATCAAAAATGTTTCATTTTTAAATTGGAGAGTAAGCATTTTATTCAATAAAATAAATAGTTATCATCAAAATATCAATTTCCACTACAATGTATTGAGATTTTTGTTAAAAACGTTTTAACGAGAGCTTTACTCGTCCGCCAGTAAATCTGTTGTGTAGTAGTAATTAATGTATTAACCACCACTGCTTGAGTTTATATCTGTATTTATTATGCTGTATTTTATAGAAAAATGTAACTGACACCGTCCTTAGATTATGCCATGTGAGCCGTATGAATGCACCCATAAAGTCGCATGGAGCGGCGTCGAGCAGTCTGCGCTGGGTGCAGGGCGCCGTAGAGTCTGCCGCGTCTGCCACTTGTTCTTGCTTACTATGTGATCTGTGTACCCTTCTGAATGTCATTTGGAAATAGGTACACGTTACTTTTCTCTGTTTGTAACTTGTTTATAAATATAGACTATTACTTTTAAGTTTAAGAAGATTCAGATAATAGATGAGTTTAATTACGTGTTCTTTTCTCAACTTAAATGACTATTAATTAATATATTTTTGATACAGAAGGAAAGAGTCGTTATGGCACTGAGCGTTTATTTGTGAAATGTTTGTCTGCATGCGACATTTTTTGCTTTTTGAAACTGAATATGTTTTGCATACTTTATTTCTAGACTTGCCCGAATAAGACATGGCAGGTAAGTAGCTTTCCACCGGTTGGAGGTGACAAATATTTGTCTCTTATTTTAGGGCCTGTAATTATTTTAGTGTTCGCCCGGGCTCGTACTGACGTGCGTTTGACGTGCCCGCACATATTTTCATCGTGTACTCGCGCGCATTGCTCCGTTCTTATTCGAGAACGCTCCTGTCTGCATTTGGTTGCACTCGCAGATGCTGGCTACATGATATTTACGACGCACCACCGGACGGCTGAGATGGCCCATAAAGCGCGCTCATAGGCACAACACACTGTGATGTCAAGGATATTCTTGGCACTGGCGCAGAGAGGATATATTCGCAGTTAAGCTTTATGGCCAGTTGAGCACGGTCCTTTTTACTTTCTGCAGCTGAAGGACTTTCACATCGCGACTATTTGCATTTACTTATTTAGCTATATAAGAGCACGCAGTTAGTGCTTTTCATGGGAAACATATTATTTACTATGAGTTCGGTAAACTCGTGGGAATGTCAGATGTGTTACTTATTATTTTTACAACTGCAAAGACTGGCCATCAAGAGCACTTAATCGCGAAGAGTGGAAAAAGGGAAGGAAGGTCTTTGCTTTGCAGTGGGACGGCCATGGCTAAAATAATAATAATAAATATTAGATAGCTAAAAGTATATTAAAACTACACATTGAAAAATACATACATAATAATCACGATTATTATCCCCGTGACTTTGTTGTTTTGTTAACAGTTTTATTTTGTATGTTGTACATTACATAGGAACGTACATATATTCACTATTATTATCCCCGAAAGGTTGGTCAGAAAAGGGGCAACGAGAACCGCAAAAGCAGTACCTTTGCCATAGTCCACTTTCCACCAAATAGCGACTGCACATGTGCACAGCGTGACAGGTGGTGAACCTATCGGCTTTACTCTGTAACGTAATGAATTAAAACCTAAATAATAATAGCACCTACCTACCACTATTGTGTTGACAGTAATAATGTTGCCTGAAAAAAGGTTTACAAATCCAATTTATCAATTTATTAACATTTCTTACGTACCTTCAGAACAAATAGCTGTCCTAAAACCAAAAGTTGTTGAAAGCCTTATTATTTACCTACCTGGACAGGAGGGTATTAAGTTAGATGGGGATCCTTTGAGCGAGTTTGTTGCCTCAGCGCAAACAGAAAATAATTAACCGCGGTGCCTTTGTTTGCGCCTTCCAGAAACTCCGTGAGGTGTTTGTACGTCCACCGCCGACTTCGGATATCTCTCCCTTTGATGTCGACCATCACGTCTTGGAAATGCATTGCTTCTTCCGGTGCTTTACTGAACGCATCAACAGAAGGAAATAATACTAATCCTAGAGATCAAATCCTATTTGACGCTAGTTTGTGCAATGTCAGCGTTGTCTTACAGTGTACTCGTATGAGTACTTACATAACTTGGTACTGGAAGCCTTACAGCACATATTGCACATTAAATTACGATTAGTGGCCACCGCTGATGATGTCATTTATTTTTATTAAAAGATATAATATCGTTTTCCATTGATGTATATCCTCTCTTCCCTTGGGTGTCGTAAAAGGCGACTAACGGACTAAAGACTGCACATACATCCAACGCAATAGAGCGGCGATGGGCTAACCACCTGTTACGCTGAACACATGTGCAGTCGCTATTTGGTAAAAAGTGGACTATGGTAGTACAGGACTGCTTTCGTTGTCCTCTTGCCTAGTCTCTGACTAACCCTTCGGGAATGATATTCGTGATTATATGTATGTATGTGTATATGTATACCGTTTTGTGTATGTCACAGATTTAGTTATATTTTAAGATTATCTTAAGAGTGTTAATGATTTGAACTTTGAAGACTTGTTATATCAAAACGTGGACTAAACTAATGCATGGTGTATAAAAAGATAAGTACCCACTGTCTCATTATTTTTAGTGCTGGCAGATTAAGACATTGTACTGTCAGTCACAAACCAGGTCTAAATTAAGTTTATGGTTTAATCAATATGTGACCATTATTTAATTTAGTATTTTTAGTAAGGTTTTGTATCTGTTAGTCTTTTCCAACATTGTAGTAGGTAGAAACGATGTTGTTTTGTATTTGTTATAACAAAACGTGGGCTAAACTAATGCATGGTATAAGTATAAAAAGATAAGTACCCACTGTCTCATTATTTTTAGTTCAGGCAGATTAAGACATTGTCGTGTCAGTCACAAACCAGGTCTAAATTAAGTTTATGGTTTAATCAATATGTGACCATTATTTAATTTAGTTTTTTTGGTAAGGTTTTGTATCTGTTAGTCTTTTCAACATTGTAGTAGGTAGAAACGATGTTGTTTTGTATCTAACAAGTAATGCAATAAAACAGCAACCTTTAGGCTTTGTATTCTCTAAACAAATGAGCTGAGCGTCAGCACATAAATAGCCGAAGTCACAAGACAGACGAGGCGGCGGCACCCGTCACACGCGCGCGTGTTGTGCGTGTGTGTGTGCGTGCTCGGAGGCGGCGCGGGCGCGGCTGCGCGGGCGCACACCGCTTGGCGCCAACGCCGGTCGCATGTTATTTCCGACGCCATTACTCACATCATCGGCCTCAACTAATTATAATGAGCGAGCCCGAATCTCCCAAGTCCACTGTTCTTACTGATATCTACATACATTTTTAGATAGAGGTGGCCTAATGAATGTCGCTACATTCTATGCTACTACGCTGTACCCCTTCCTATTACCACACCATGACAAAATCATTTTTGTTAAAAACATTGCAGGGCTGAAAGTTAAATTAATTTATCCACCCATCTCACAACCACGTTTGAGTTTAAAACAATCATCTGTCCAAATTGTCTGTATCTAATTCGTTTTCTTGCATCATATCCAAGGTATTCGATAGGAATGATAAAATAGAGTGTGTCACTCGATTATTATTCTGCGACAATTTCAAAAGAGAACCGTTATCTCAACAGCATGTTCGAACTTGTCGACATTTTAATTTTACTAAAATAATATGTCCCATTCTTGATTAAGTATACTGGTGTCCTAATATAATAAGCTAAGTTATCGTCTTTCTGTTAATTGATAAGGGTAACGTTCGTTCGGCGAGATCTGAAAGGTGTGTCGGTGTTGTTGAAACGGGTTCTGTGTAAACATAGTGCGACGAACTAGGCGGCGCGGGCGCAATCGCGCGCCCCCTGCCCCGGCCGACCGGCCGACCGGCCGATAGCACGCAGGCACGCAGCGATAGCACTTTAACCTACTAGCAGTTATAGGAATTATTTTAGCTGCTACTATAAATTTGCGAATATTCACGTTTACAAATTGTACAATCGATTAGCGAACAAGGGTGCGATATTTTAACAATGTCACAGTACAGTGACTTTGTTAAAAGATCAAACCATATTTAAATCGAGCAATTGTATTCAAATTCTGTGACTAAAGACTAAGTCTTGGTGACTATTATTTGAAATTGAAATTTCTTCGAATGTTTACCAATGTACCTTTTTTTAACTATGGAAAAGCCGGAAAACAGCTTATATTCTTACACAATAATGCAAGAATGGTATATTTCATAGTGTAGTTTTTAGATCTAGATTTTACAGTTGAAACTCGCGTTTAATTTACTACATTACATAGGAGAGTCTCTAGCAGTCTCCCTGTGACCACGGTCCCTGTAAAGGGTTCGAAACGTCAAAATTAAATAAAAACTAAGTAATGTAGAAAATTAAAAGCTAGTTTCATCCTTAAAAAGTGTTTCATTTTAATGTGTAGTGTTCGCGTAAACTTAGAAAACTATATATAGATATTTCCAAAAAAATGGCACCTCGTATTTGAATTAACTTCATTTATTAATTTGAATTTCATTTATGAATTTAAACATTTTTTGCTACGAATAATTACATTATGCATAGACATAGAAACTCATTTATTTTTGACACATTACAGTTCAATATGTGTTTAAAATACGAGTTGCTTATCTTAAAAGTCTAAAGGGACATAATATTGACAAATATAATACCTAATACAAAATGTACCTAAAAGCATTACATTAAACAAATCTTCTACTGTCAGGTATAACGTATTAAAGTAATAATAATATTCATTTTATAAATTTTATAGAAATCAAATTATGCAATATGTATATGTCATACTTATACAAATTAGTCTGTCGCTCTACCATCGGACTGTACTACAGCCACCAAAAACGTTGTCTCTCAGATACTACGTCATGAATAATACAACTGCAAAAGACACGAAGGCATACAAATTAATATTACCATCACGTTTTACCCCAAAATTGTATCATTTTGTCGTTGTTGTTATGTAAGATTAGTAACGCTTCGCAAAGCCCGAAGCTTGTAAATTCAGTTTGGCGTCGCTCCACCATTGGCGGTCAATGGTGTGACAGTGGACGTTTTTAAACTCTCTTTCAAGACCAATGTACGCCCATGACGCATATTAACGTAGGCAGTGCCAAAAGTGAGACATTTCCCTGAATTTTTCGGACTCTCGGTAGCCAATAATTACGTGTGTTCTGTGAAACAATTGTGTCTGTGGAATTCTTTAACTATTGATCTTGAAATATGGTTGCATTAAAATAGCAAAAAACATGTTCTATCAGCGTTTATGTCTAAAAAGCATACGTATTTTATACGTAGCGTTCTTCTACTGAACTCTATAATATAATACTAACGTCTCACCCCGAGGCAAACCCCAGCCAACCGGAACGTAAGTGGTATTTCCCTTTAATACATTGATTTTCAGGCATTAGGTAAGTACCTATATTACACATTGGCACTGAAACATTCACCTACATACATTTGTTCCCAAAAACTATAAAAGTAAGAGTGATTGTGTACAAAAAGAAAACATCGTAAATCAAAGAAAAGAGAAAAAGTCCTTTTGGTAAGTATAACAATTTGTTTTGAACAGATTAGAAAAAAAGCCTAATTATAATTATTTCGATAGATAATTTTGTTGAGTCTGTGGGTAACTTTCTCACTCATATTTCTCTAGCAAAGCTTACTTTGCTACAATATTGTCTTCGTTTCTGTGTTTTGGTTCGAAGGGTAAGCAGAGACGGTAAAATTACTGGCTGAGGAGGCATAATTAACTAAGCTCCGGGGCCGGCACAGCTAACCGCAACCACCTATGGTTTTACAAACGTGAATAGGCTAGGCTGCGGTGACTTTCCATTAGGCGTAGCGTAAGCTTGTTTGCCGGCTCAGTTGAATTTTTGTTGTTGATATGGAAATTCTTTTGAAGCAGGTATGTACTTACATTCCCGAAGATTCAGTGCTACACAATGCAGATAAAAAAGTAAGACTAATAATTTGGTTTTCTTAGTGCATCCATTAGATTGACGTACTTTGACGACCTCCTTGGTTGAGTGGTTTGTACATCGGTTTTCATGGTGTCGCCATCTCTGAGGTCCCGGGTTCGATCCCCGGTCGGGTCAATTTAGAAATTATGGTTTTTCTAAATTGACTCGGGTCTGGGTGTTTTCTATGTATAATAAGTATGTATTTAAGTATTTTAAGTATGTTTATCCGTTGTCTAGTAACCATTTAACAAGTTTCATAATGAAGCTTCTCTTGGGCTAGATAATTGGTGTGAGTGTAGGAAAGTTTATTTATTTATTTATTTATTTATTTATTTATTAGAGGGTCATCCATGGAGTTATAAGTCATAAAAAAGTGTTATTTTAATCAATACAAAAACTGTGTACTGCTTTTAAAGTGTGTAGTAAGCGAAATGTGTCTTTAGAGCGTGGAAAAAGTTCTTTTAGAATATTGTCTCAAAATAAAAAGTTGCAGTTCAGCATACTTTCACAAACTGTAATAGGGTACTTACGTTTTTTTTACCTCATTTTAAGGTAATAACGAACGTAATGTGCAAAGCCAGCTGGGTAGAGACTAGATTTTACTAAATTATAAAATGTACCTACAAGTTAATGTATTCACAGATCGATTTATTTTTAAGGTAAGTCCACATACGCACTTAGGTTATATGCATATCTGGACTTCCTTAAAATAAATCGTATGGTATCGTATCGTCGAATAGTAAGGACTATACGAGTACCTGTTTGTTGGGCCTGCTAAAGTGAAAAATTCGACCATATTTGTATGGAGGTTATGTCAAAAATTTGGCTTTAGAAGGCAAAACAACAAGTTCTAATTAATTAAACCCCTTTTTTTCTTGTTGTTTTAACTTTTACTTTACACTTTATTAATCTCGAGCGTTAGTCTCATCAGCAGGAGGCGTGATGGACCACCCAAGCGCGCGAGCACTGCGTTTAGCCTAATCAATGTCGTAAATATCAGTCAGTGGCGCAAAGGGGGTCATTCTCGAAACGCTTGCTTAAGCCCTGATAAGTCTAAGGATTTCTTGTTGAATACTTTAGGCAGACTCGACGGCTTTGTGTTGACTTCGGTAATCCTTTTCATCGGAGGTGATAAACGATAGATAATGCAAGACTTACCTAACGCTCTCGTTAGAAATTTGTAAGAGGATTAACTAACGTCATATGGATATAGATCTAACCTGTTATAGTATATTGTAAAGCTAAGTAGTATGCTCCAAGTAATTGTTTATTAATATAGAGTCATTTCTTATCAATTTCATATGGAGTAGATGACCCAGTTTTGTAACAAAGAATGAGTCAGTATTTTGTCATTGTGGAAATATGCACAAGCAAGTCCACAATTGCAACGCAATTAAATGGTTTCACAATGTAATTTATAATTTTATGTAAAACGCTTTGCTGTACCTATAGGGCTTTAAGAAGTATCATTATCTGCAAAGGTTGTCTGGAAGAAATCACTTTTAGTGGCAAGACCGCCCTTTGTACGTATATATGTATTTTTTTTGACAAAATGTTTCTTTTTTCTTATCGTGTACAATTATTTATCTTATCTTATTATTTTCTTTTATTCATTATTTTCATTTAAAAGAAAGATATTTAGGTGTCCATAAACTGTTAAGATCACAAAATAAAACAAAATAATAACAGTTTATAGTTGTGTAGTAGATATAATCACTTCGAGCGTGTTTACATTGTATTACGCAATTATACCGTAGGTGTATATATATAATAATGATTAACCTAAAGTCAGCTCACGACTCTATATTTTCTATATTTTGTATTTTATTCCACGAAATTAAATGGTGAGTTCACCTATGCCCAACAATACTAACAGTTACTACGATATGCTTCGAAAGCACATGGTTACATTGATACATGGTCGGGCTGCGGTATGCCAGCGGCTGCGGGCCCGGCCCAGCGACAAGTTGTCTGGCAGGGCCGGCGCCCGGGCCCGCTCCCCGCCTCACCGGTTTCATATTATGCTTAACGCCGCCCCCCACACCCCGCTCGCCGCTGCGCTCGCGCCACCGTTTCTGAGAAAACGATACCGCCGATATTCAAACACATACGCATCTGGGTAACACACTGGCGAGTGGCGAGGCGTAGCGCGTCGGTCGGCGTCGCACGAAATAATGATGCCGCTATCACCATTTAAAACTTATGATACCCATTACTGACATTGTTAATTTTCACACTTTCAGCTAGCAATTGAAGATTTTAATTGAAAAAGTACATACATTTGAAGAAGTAGAAAAACAATCGTAATGACTAGTTTTCAAATCTACTTAGATGTTGAATTTCCTTAGTTATCCAGATTATTTTTGGAGTTGACTTATGTATGACAGTGAACATAATCGAAACGTAACAGAGCTGCGGTAAAACAAATCGCCAGCTGCGTGCAAGGAAAGGTTGCCGGTGTCCGCGTTGAGAAGTCGACATTTATTTTACTCACGTCGGCGTCGCCTGGCGCACTCGTCCGTCCGTGATTGAATCGGACTGATACGTTTGCGTGGTGTGGGTAATCATCAACACATGGGGCATGAGCGCCGGTGGATCGGCGGGTCGTGAACACATTGCGCGCGGCTGTGTGCGAGCGTTACACACGTGCCGGTATTATAACACATAGCAACGCGGCAGTGTACGCACGCGCCTCCGTCGGTGTGCGTAGATAATTTATCGCCGAGCGCCGTTTGCCCGTTGTGACTCGGCTGGCGAGGTGGGTCAGACTTTATATGGAGAGTTGTTTAATCCACTGAATAAATTACCACTGGGCCTAGGTTTCTCCTGAATGACTAATGAACGTATAAAGAATTAGCTCAGTGTCCGCAAAATCTAGGTGGCGAAGTAGCTTTCTAGCATGATGTAATTGCAAACCTTGTAAGTAGATAAAAACTTACATTTAGGGATATGTTTTATCCGGCATAGAACCCTTTGTTAACATGTACATTTCCTGATATCTAACTACGATGTAATAAGATGTTATTTATTAAAAATGTACTACATTAACGCGTTTCAATAATTGTTCGACGTGCATGTTCGAGCACAAAGAAAGTGGCGCCTGCGCACCTTGCTATGCCGCAACATAGCGCCGCCGCCGGTTCACGCATCGCGTACGGCGCGGTGGCATTGAACAATTCGCTCAGTCCATAAATAAGTAGTAAATGGCAATATAACGACATTTTTATGGATCGTGCAATATGTAGAATCTTCGAGATCTATCCGTCGTTCATCGACCAATAAATGATTATTACTGGTGGGAAGACATACCTAGTATGTATGTTTGTTTATGTAGTAGTATGTTTAATAAGCTGCCCACATCAAAATTTTGTCTAAGAAAATTTGTGATATGGCTTAATCTGAAGTAACAAACATCTAATAAAGCATATTGTTTTGTTAGCAATAGCCAAATAGTTAATATTTAGTAATTTTTTTCGGGTTACTACCAGCAAGTCTCTATGTCGCCAGACCTTTTTGTACACCTAATGGCAATAAATCACTTTGACTTTGATTCTGTGATCGATCACCCATACTTGGCTTTCAGGTATAGGTAAAAGTAAGTAGGTACCCGTCCACTACAGCTAAAACACCGTAGTCGTCAACAAGGTTCTTTATATTTGGTTTATCCCATGAATGTATTATTATATTTGTTTAAAATATCAGAAAACAATCTGTCTTACGTTATTAAGGGCATTGGTTGATATATTAAAGCCTATAAGGGCATTCATGAAGGCCCAATGGGTTCAGAGACACGGAGCCAGCGAACCGATGAAGGTTGAAGCTCGAGTTACGCTGCCACATTGTGTCACATTCGAGCGACGATCCAACAAATAATCGGGCCGAACACTGATACAACAGACAGTGGTATGAGTATTAAAAAAAGACTTTTAAATGTGAAAACATTAAGTAATAAACCTACATTTACAAAATAACTCTACAACTTCTCAAAAAGTGAGAAATATAGAGCAAGATGTTTAAATTTTTACATAATAACATCAGCGATTTTGAATTAATGAGAATAATAAGATAAATGATTAAAATAATGTTAATGAAACAATTTAAAATGGTAACAACTGTTGCTTTGTTCTTATGCAAAACTGTTCTTTGTGGTAGGTACAACAGATTGCTTTCCAACCATCAGTTTGCATCATCGCACAAGTATGCACAATGTAGGGATATCTAATACCTATAAGGGCTCTACTAGTTGGGTGAACGTCAAGGTGAGCGGGCACGAACGCTCTATGCGCAGCGCCGCCGAGTCTGCGCGCGCGCAGCCCGCGCCTCCCTCTATCCCCCGCTCCCGCTCCCGCCCCCGCGCCCGCCCGCAGCCGCTCAGGCCACCACATACCTACCTGCCTCTGCCACGCTACCCACGCAACGCAACTCAACATCCTACGCCGTTCCGTTCAATCATAAGTGTCTACGCATTGTACATACATAATGATTAATCGTGATCTAAACCTTATACGTTACGTACACACAGGTACTTTGCCTTCATAAATAATCATAATTGTAAGCGTAACAACACCTTTGTACGAATTCAGCTCACTCAGTTATAGAGCCCCGGACAGTGCATGGGGTGTCTCACGTTCCTCTCGAGGCCCCATGCCAGTGCAGAGAAGCATTTTCTCCGACTAAAACAAAGAAAAAGGTGTGCTTGAATGGATGAGTTACTTGACTTTTCGATTAAGCTACACTTCGATTATCTAAACACTGACCGAAGCAGTTACTTATACAAATTGTTTTTTTTATTTTTTTATTTTTTTTTATAGCAGAAGGAGGCAAACGAGCAAGCGGGTCACCTGATGGAAAGTAACCACCGCCGCCCATGGACACCCGCAAAACCAGAGGAATCGCAGGCACGTTGCCGGCCTTTAAGGAAGGAATAGGCTCGTTTCTTGAAGATCCCTAAGTCGTAACGGTCCGGAAATACCGCCGCCGAGAACTGGTTCCACAACACTGTAGTTCGAGGCAAGAAATTTCTTGAAAATCGCACAGTAGTAGACCGCCATCCATCAAGGTGATGTGGATGGAATGACAGTCGATTGCGTGTAGTGCGGTGAAGGAAATTAGCGGCAGGGATCAAGCCGAACAATTCCTCAGAACACTCCCCATGATATATACGGTACAATATACAGAGAGACGCAACGTCTCTCCGAAGAGCCAGTGGATCGAGCCGACCTGAAATAACCACGTCGCCGACAATTCGAGCAGCTCTGCGTTGAATGCGGTCAAATGGAAGGAGTTGGTATTGGGGTGCTCCAGCCCAGAGATGGGAGCAGTATTCCATATGCGGCCTGACCTGTGCTTTATACAGTTGTAAACGGTGGGCCGGCGTGAAATACTGACCCGCTCTATTAAGCACACCCAGCTTTTTCGAAGCTAATTTAGCTTTACCTTCCAAATGACCACGAAACTGAACGTCACTCGAAATATCGACGCCAAGGATTCCAATAATCGGATTGGTATCAAGGGGAGCTCCCTCAAAGTTCAGAGGTACGACGAAGGGATGTTTTTTCGCGGTAAATGCGCAAACTTGTGTTTTGGAGGGGTTAAAGCGGACTAGGTTATGTCGGCCCCAATCCGAGACATGACTTAACATGTTCTCGGTGTCAGTCACAAGTTTATTCCGGCTCTCGATGACGCTTTCCAGAGACATGTTAGTTCGCCCGGTGTAGAGCGTATCCCCAGTACTGTCGTCTGCATAGCAATGAATGCTGTTGTTATGGAGCATGTCATTGATATGCAGAAGAAACAGAGTAGGGGACAACACACACCCACATGTTAGAATATGTATTAGATACATAGCCAAACTCAGTAAGAATGGGTAACGGAGCTAACCACGGAATAGATACATTTTCTTTAACTATTCTGTGGAGCCAACGGCTAAACATACATACCTACTTACGTAATTATGTGGAAATCCTTAAAGTTAAACTAAATCAGATTCATAAAAAAAATATTGGGAACAAAAATACTGTGTAAAAAATAGGTACTACTCGTTGGTACAAAGTATTTTGTCAGGTGTATTTATGTATTGTGCCACTAAATTGAATTGCTAAGACGAGTCTTATTATTTCAAACAAACCGAGGTTTAGTTTCAAATAATTACTTAGGTATAATATCTGTGTGGTAGTTAGAGACTACTAGAGACACTCTTTTGTAATGAAATATACTTTTCTATGCCGCATAGTAAGTGCAACAACAACAGTCAGAGTTACTTTTCATAGTTTTTTGTAATTTTTCTATGTACTACGCGATAAGAACACAATTATGCTGTACGTGTAGTTAAGTAATAAGTACTTTTTTTTTGTTTTTATATGTTACACTAATCGGCACTACGCCGTAGTCTCTTGCTACGAGGATACTACGATTATCTTTTTTTAGAAAGTTAATTTTAATAACTATGGTACGTAATTTAAATTAATACGTTACGTATCATAGTTTATATATTATGTTTAAAAATATATACAAATCACCAAACTTGACAGTAAATGTAAAGATTACCTACAAGAAACTCTACATAAATATTATTATTTTATGAAATTGTATTACCTACTTATATTTTTAAGCTTAACATAGTAAAACCCTCGTATACTTAGGAAAAACGTCTTTTTCACTTTTTATCTCGGAAAAAGAAAGGATGTTTAGGAAATAGGGTTTTTGTTAATAGAGAATAAGAAAATAATGAATGAAAAATTTTCAAAAGTTTAATTAGAAATATTGGGAATTAGTGTTTTGAAGAATTAATAAAATAGATGATACTTCCCCTTCAGAAGGAAGTTCTTTGATAGATATGCTTAGAAATACGTACACCTAACAAAAAATAAATATTAATTATGTCATACTTAGGTACTCCTCGTATTGATGATGAAGCGTAGGTATACGTGCACTGTAAACAAAAAGTTTAAGTAGATGCCAATATTTTTTTTTTAATAAAAGGCTATCGTTTAGCATTATAAAACAATATGTGTATCAAAAATATTTGAAATAGAATGTAGAATGAATTTGAAATATAAAAACCTTAATAATACAAACGCTGCACTGACAAGTCATCCTACCTCTTGGTCTGTTTTAGTTATTTGTATACTTTTCACGTTACTTTGGACCATGTCATCTTTACGGCAGTCAGACACCATCTTCGGTTTTCGTTTTCGCATACCTAGACCTAATAAAACTTTTGATAGTATGTGTAATGGTTCTAACATGCCCTTGGGCGAAAGCCTTTTCCAGTAACTAGTACTAGCTTTAAGTAAAAGTCTAATTTGTCTATGGTAAGAGTTTCATTGATTTACTTGCGTTTAAGAATTTTTCTTATTCCTTCTTTTTATTACACTTGATTAACCCATATTAAATTAAACAAAAGACCGAGATGTCACTTCCGCTCTTGTACGAATATTTAAAAATTTAAACTTTTTACAAAGAACGTGGCCGAAAAAAATACCAAGTTTTATTTCAACATTAGTTTCCTGTTTAGAGCAGCGAGAGTGTCCTAGCTGTCTACAGCTGCTACTGCAACATGACATGATGACACGCATGATAATGACAGTATGTTAGAATATGCAATGAGGACCGCAAAGCAGTGCAATGTCACAGTCCACGTTTCACAAAATAACAACGGCACATGTGCTCAGAACGCTGAGTGTAAGTTTGTAAATGTGCAAACGTTTCTATGGCGTTTGAGTTAAGTTTTGACAGATAGATCTTAATGATAAGTAAATAAGATCGAGAATCAAAACTTTAACTCAAACGCGATAGTAACGTTTGCACATTTTCAACTTACACTCAGCGTTCTGACAGCACAATACTGTGTAGGTACTAGGTACACAGTATTTTGTCAGGTGTATATGTATTGTGCCACTAAATTAAATTGCTAAGACGAATCTTATTATTTGAAACAAACCGAGGTTTTAGTTTCGAATAATTAAGTATAAAATCATTGTAGTAGGTAAAGACTACTAGAGACACTCTTTTGTAACGAAATATTGTTTTCTAATGCCGCATAGTAAGTGTAATAACAACAGTCAGAGTTACTTTTCATAGTTTTTGGTATTTTTTCTATGTACCACGCGATAAGAACACTTATGCCGTACGTGTAGTTAAGTAATACTTTTTTTTTTGTTTTTATATGTTAGACTAATCGGCACTACGCCGTAGTCACATGCTACGAGGATACTACGATTATCTTTTTTTTAGAAAGTTAATTTTAATAACTATGATACGTAATTTAAATAAATACATTACGTACCTATCATAGTTTAAATATTATGTTTAAAAATACAAATAAATCACCAAACTTGACTGTAAATGTAAAGTTTACCTACAAGAAGCTCTACATAAATATTATTATTTAATGAAATTGTTGTACTTATTACTTATATTTTTAAACTTAACATAGTGAAACACTCATATACTTGGGAAAAACGTCGTTTTCACTTTTTATATCGGAAAAAGAAAGGATGTTAGGAAATAGGGTTTTGGTTATAGAGATAAAGAGAGAGAGAGAATAAAAAAATAATGAATAAAAAGGAATATTCAATAGCATAATAGAAATATTGGGAATTAGTGTTTTGAAGAATTAATAAAATAGATGCTACTTCCCTGTCAAAAGGAAGTTCTTTGATAGATATGCTTAGAAATATGTATACCTAACCAAAAATAAATATTAATTGTCATACTTAGGTACTATTCGTATTGATGATGAAGCGTATACGTGCACTGTAAACAAAAAGTTTAAGTAGGATGCCAATATTTTCATTTAATAAAAAGGCTAACGTTTACCATATAATACAATATGTGAATCAAAAATATTTGAAATACAATGATATAAAGACCTTAATAATACAAACGCAGCACTGACAAGTCATCATACCTCTTGGTCTGTTTTAGTTATTCCTATACTTTTCACGTTACTTTGGACCATGTCATCTTTACGGCTGTTAGTCACCATCTTCGGCTTTCGTTTTCGCATAGACAAAATTTAAACTTTTTGCAAAGAAAATGGCCGAAAAAAAATCAAGTTTTATTTCAACATTAGTTTCCTGTTTAGAGCAGCGAGAGTGTCCTAGCTGTCTACAGCTGCTACTGCAACATGACATGATGACACGCATGATAATGACAGCATGTTAGAATATGCAATGAGGACCGCAAAAGTAGTGCAATGTCACAGTTCACGTTCACAAAATAACAACGGCATATGTGCTCAGCGTGACAGGTGGTGAGCACATCGCCACTTTATGCTGTTTGATGTAGGTTTGTGCAGTTTTTAGTCCACAAGTCGCCTTCTACAACACCCAATATAAGATATGGGTTGGTTAGTATTCCTTTAATAATGAGTTGCCCCCATACAGCTCAACATTAACAATAATTAATCATCAGCGTAAAGCTTGTAACTAATAAGGTACCTAGTTAGAAAAAGTGAGAATGCGGGCAAGATTAAAAGCGAGTGAAGCGACAACCGTTGGCAAGTGGCGACAAACGTGAGTTTTATCACGATCGGCGCGGGTGAGTCACGCCAGCCGCTTGGCTTGCGGCCGGCCCAGGGTTGCCGCCGCACAAGCTACGCTTTTTCCTTTTTTTCTCATTGAACTGGCAAACGAGCAAGAGCAACGTAGCAAACGGGCGACGCAGCGGTCACGTAATGTTTTATTTTAATTACCAGCAATTTCGGGTTAGTTGTTTCAACGGCGCGAGGCGTCGCTAGTCGGTCTTCATCGTCACCCATGTTATGAATGATATGACAGACTCCTTTTATGTAGAAAAGAAGAAAAAGGATGTCGCCTGTCACTCGTCATACCACCCGTGACGTGACGCGTAACATAGAGTCCTATCCGAAAGCCTCGTCGTTAGGTATATTTGGAATTTGATAATTGTAACTTGTGAATAAACGAAGACAGTTTATATGTTCTAACTTAGATGAAAGATTGGTCTCGCTGCGCTCGCGAGATCAATCATTCATCTAAGTGTTCAATAGACTTGTCTTTATTTCTTACTAAACATTTCGTATAACGTAAATAGAATACTTATAAACAAGCCCATGGACGCGTGCGGCACCAAAGACGCGCCTCTTTCCGATCCTGAAGTTTCAGTTTTTTTGTCGTGTAATTTCAATAGATTTAGATCTTCAAAAGGTCATAGAAAATAAAGCCATACAAAACAATCCTCCTTCACAGCAGAAAAAGGTTAAATGTGGTCGCCATCCAAAAGATACTGGGCAAAATCGTATCCCATTGCCATGACAGGCAATATTATACATTATTGTGTTAGATTAAAACATTTGTTTTGATCTAAGATTATTGTCCAAATATTCGTAGGACGTTCTTCTAAGTATTGTTTTCAAAGTCATCTGTGTGGAAAGAATACTACCAACCATTGGATGTCGTAAAAGGCGACTAACGGACTGAAGATTGCATACATCCCACAGCAAAAAGCGGCGACGGGCTCACCACATGCCACGCTGAGCACATGTGCAGTTGGTATTTGGTGTGCCGTGGACTGCGGCAGTCCTCATTGCCTAGTCTCTGACTAACCCTTACGGTTTGATAGTCGTAAATTGTAGGTAGATAAGTATGTAGATATGTTTCAGAACTCAGTGTCAAAAAAGTTATTTCAGACTTTTGCTTAATTATTAAGGAACTACTAAATTTCAGTAAGAAAACTGAATTTCTTGATAAGAGCTCAGCTATGCGATTCTCTTAAGCGGCACATAGGCGCTGCACGCATGACTGTGATCATAGATGTTACAGCCGTCACATCTTTCGCTGCAGTCACGGCTGTGGTCAACGTTGAGGCTGTTTTACAAGAAATGTCAAAGAAGTGTTTCCTATCACGCCGCTTACAGCCATGCGGAGCTAGTGTTTAACAGCGTTGAAAATTATTAAGAAGAATACCAATGGTACGCTCACAGCTGTTGCAGCCGCTGCTACCAAGGCTTTAAAGATGTTTGAGATTAGACAATCGCACTACTGCTGTCGTAATACCAAACACAATTTAATTCCATTGTTATGATAGTAACCTCTAGGAGTCTTCGTGACTGACAAGGAGGTAAAGCTCTAGTGATAAAATAACATAACTTACAAGAAGGTAAAACTTAATGACCGCCTCAGCTGATTCCGTCCGCTTGACCATTTCCGTGAGCAGGGTCATTTTTCCCCTCCGCGCTTGGAACAATGGTGGCAGCCCTACGCTGTAGCGGATCCGCGATCTGGCCGATAATTAACGAGATGCACACCCCCTGACCTCAAGGTACCGATAACCTAAGTCCTTTAATAGTTATTTCGGTTGCTGACAAATAACGATAGGTGGAGAAACTAAAGGTCGAATCGCCGACACCGCGTGATTATTACAGTGGATTTGATTAAGCAATGGCGTAAATGGAAAGTATGGACAGTGTGCCATGGAAATTGTGCGATTTGTTTTATTTACTCGCATAACTATGTACTCATACCTACGTAAATGTAAGGGATTGCTGGGTATCGTTTAGTAGCATCTAAACCAACCACTGGCATAGTCATGTCATTGCATACTATGTTGAGTTGAGTGCCATGCCAATGACAGGCAACCATTTTAGGCAATACAAAATTGATTTATCTTGAAATTTTATTATTTTAATTTCAGTTCATATTAGTCGATGTTTTGCTTTTATTTAGAGCTAACATTGTATTGCACTACATTATATTTGTTTTTTTCCTTTACATACATACTTATAATCCATTTAGGAGCACTATGGGGATTTCTCGAAAAGTGGATTTCTCAAAATGGGGATATCGCAAAATGTGGAGTTCGCAAAACGGGGATTTCTCAAAATGGGGAGTTCGCAAAACGGGGACGTGTACACTCCGGTACACGTCCCCGTTTCGCGAACTCCCCACGACTATTATCCCCAAAGGGTTAGTCAGAGACTAGGCAATGAGGACAGTAAAAGCAGTCCTCTAACATAGGTAGTCCACTTTTCACCAAATAGCGACTGCTCATGTGCTCAGCGTGACAGGTGGTGAGCCCATCTCCGCTCTATGCTGTTGGTTGTATGTGCAGTCTTTAGTCCGTTAGTTACCTTATACGACACCGAAGGGAAGATAGGAGGTGGTAGTATTCTTTCACCGCTACGCGACAAGGTTATTTCATTTACCTACTTCTTGCTCTGAACTGCATGCTCGAGTGGCAAAAGTTTCAGAAATAGGTATTGCAGGTGCCGATGCTGGCGTCGCGTCGTTTACTATTACTAAGTTAGGCCAATACGAGCATTATAAAATAAATTGTTGATTTAGCAATTATTAAGAGAAACTATTATATATAAGTATAACAACAAATTTGGACACTGAAATAAACCTAAAGACATAATAAAAAAATGCAATAGGACAAAGTCAGTTGGTAATACGAGTATAACTTACCTGAAAAATCTTTTAAAACACCTCAAAGGAGCATTTATTTATTTACAAAATTTGCACGGAATGTAATATTATTTTGCTAAGAAGTGGTGGCTTGAATGAAAAAGTCCTAAGTAAATATATTTCTACGTAATCTTCGCACTGTTAAAATTGTTGAAAACTCCACAATAACTCTTCATATGACGGAGAATGCTGCCTATGGAAAATGTAAAATGAATTGAACATTTAAAAAGGTAGGTAAGAGATCTCAACAATTCAACCAATCTTATATTTTTAATAGCGAGATAAGAAAGTTAATCAACCAGGTACACTCTACCAATTTACATTTGGACAATAAAATCATGGAACTCTCTGTTACGCCATGGATTATTATTAATTTTATTTGTAAGTCTTTTATTCATTTTCTATTACAATACTTAATGCGTACGTAGGTACTCAGCATTTGTTTAGATGCCTATGTTTTAGTGGTATTAGCTTTAAGTCTTAGCATAAACTAGGCATGCCTTTTAAGTTCTGTCGTTTCCATATTTCCCGGCAATTTTGAATTTGGAACTGTTCTATATTCGAATGTGTTTAAATTTTGAACCTCAAAACAGTTGAAAGTGTTAGGATTAATGTTGTTTAGTCACAGCGTCGATTGGAATCTGTCAGGTTACGTACGAAAATGAATCTTTCTAAGGAAAATGTTCGTGCAATAATTTTCTACAACTTTAGAAGAGGCCTGACACGGCTTCAGTGTTTTGAAGAGCTAACATCTGTGTTCAGTGATGAAGCCCCATGTATGCGGACTGTCGAACGCTGGTATTTAGAATTCCAGCGTGGACATACTAGTGTTAGTGACAAATCTCGTGAAGGACGCCCAAAATCCGCCTTCAATGAAGATAACATCATAGCTGTGAGACAACTAATTCTCGAAGATCGTCATGTGACGTATCGAGAGATAGAGGCTCTATTAGGCATCTCAGGGACAACCATTCAAAAAATCTTGCATAAAGCGCTTGGTGTGAGAAAGCTAATTTGCCGTTGGATACCGCATCTGCTTTCCGACGATCACAAGGCGGCCAGCGTCAGATGGTGTAAGAAAACTCTGCAAAGGTTCAACCGAAGAGAGTCAAATCACGTCTACGACATCATCAGTGGTGACGAATCTTGGATCTATGCCTAGGATCCTGATTCCAAACAACAATCTACAATCTGGGTCTTTCATGACGAGCCAAAGCCGACTAAAGTTGTTCGTTCTCGAAGCACTTCAAAGAAGATGATGGCCACGGTCGTTGGAAAAACCGGCCATGTTGCGACTATTGCACTTGAAGATCGTAGAACGGTTAACGCAGAGTGTATACCACAGTTTGTTTACCACAAGTCATCGCCGAACTTCGAAAATCTAACTCAAAGCGACGCATCATCCTGCACCACGACAACGCAAGCTCACACAGCGCTCGTCAAACGATTTAGTATTTTAAGCAGGAAAAAGTAGAAATTCTTGACCATCCTCCATACAGTCGTGACCTAACCTTACGATTTCCTTACATATCCTAAAATTAAGAAAAGTCTTCGTGGTCAAAGGTTCCAGTCTGGTGAAGAAGCAGTCGACGCTTTCAAGTCAGCCATTTTGAACACCCCCACTTTAGAGTGGAATAAATGTTATAATACCTGGTTTGAGCGAATGGAAAAGTGTATTGAGCTACGTGGTGAATACTTTGAAAAACAATAAAAAGTACTATAAGGTAGTTGTGTTTTTTTCTTGAAACGACATAACTTAAAAGGCATGTAGTGTGTTAAGCTCATTGAAACAAAATAAAATTATATTTCACCGCGATTTTCTTTACGAACATATTGTTGAAAAACCTTTTTTTTTGTTTTTTTAGATTTTACAGAGGTAAAAACACATTATGACAATGGATCACTGTATTACCATAAAAACCCGATCGGCGATGGTCACAGGTCAGTCTGAATAGGTAGATACGTTATGTGTTTATGGGACATCTTGCGCACGGTATATAGTATCTATGTCGAGTCAATATGTCGGCATTGAGCTATCATAACTAGCATAGCACCACCGCGAAGCAAGTTTTAGTACACTTATTTGCAGACGGACCAATTTCAACGCGGCGCGGACTTTCAAGCTTTGCCACCAACCCAAGTACAAATATGTACCCCCGCTGGGAATCGAACCTGGGACCTCTGGGTCTTATACCGGTGGTCTAAACCTCTAGACTACAGAGGCGGTTACGATTTGAGAAGAGAACTATTTGAGAGATACTGCAAAGTACTTACTTAGTACGTACCAAACAAACATATTTTATTACTTTCATCTCGCAAATGCTTGATATCTATTTTGGTTTAAAGTTAGTAAGTTAGTAGGTAAATCCTGTCCAAGTATACATATACTGCGTCCCTCTTTAGTCAAAGGTAGCCATCATTAAAATCATTTCGTTTTGGTGTATCCAAGGTCTATTGGTAAGCCTAAATACAGTTATGATCAGAAAGTCTAACTTGCAGAACGTCTTTAAAACAATACGTCTACCTACAATGCTTAATGACTAAAATGCAGATTGCCTAACTTGCAAAACGTCTTTAAGCAAGACGTCTACAATGCTTAATGACTAAAATGCAGATAGCCTAACTTGCAAAACGTATTTAAAGCAAGACGTCTACAATGCTTAATGACTAAAATGTAGACAGTCTGACTTGCAGAACGTCTTTAAAACAAGGCGTCTCTACAATGCATTATGACTAAAATGCAGACAAGCATGGGTCGTTTACATGACATGAAGTGTAGGCTAGTGATCTAAATTCACGCGTGTAAACAATCACTTAACAGCTCTTTCTTTAATTACAAGTGGTAAGTAAACGATTTAGTGAATAAGTGATAAGTCACTTATGAGTAGACTAGGATCGAGTCATTTTTTTTAAGGTTAGGAATTTTAATCTGCAGCAAACGACCAAAAAATTCCAATTCAAGTTTTTTCAATAAAATAATGGACATTTTACTTAAATATTTTGATAATGTGTATTGTTTGTTATTTCATGCCAATTACAAAAGTAAAAAGCAAACAGCTAAAGTAAAAAACGCAATAATTCGATAAAATTTCTATAACTTAAAAGTAGTTTTTCAGCTTCAGTCGTTTTTTGCATAACTACGGTCACTTGGGCTAGTACTTTGATAGAGGGGAATTCGTATGGCTATATACCCCTTCCGGCACGGAAGCTGCGTTGCTCTATGGGTACCTAGGTATAGACGTATAATGCTGCTAAGGCAATTTACCTTTTATACATTTTGCTTCTTAGACATTTTAACATAGGTAGTAGACGTACCTAATGCTGCTAAAGCAATTATCATTTTAGACGTTTTACATTTTAGACATTGATTTTAGACATTTTGCTTTAAAGACGTTCTGCAAGTTAGGCTTTCTGATCATAACTGTAAATAAATTATGAGCTAGCAAGCTAAGATATATATATTTTTATTCAAATGAACTTAAACACAAGAAACTGCACAGCAAAAATCTCTTTTAAAAGTTTGATCTTACACAAAAACCGCAGCGTCCAAAGTAACAACCAACTTATTTTTTCTACTAGGTAGGTAGGTACCTACTGAAACGTAAATCTTAATCGCGAGGTGAATTTTTTTGTCTATTACGCGGAAGCGTTTGGCCTTTATTGCACCACCAGTAATATTTATTTAATTTAATTAACACGGTTATATTACCAATTACATTAATTAATCTATATGAATTACAAAGAATAATAAATACTATTAAAATTAAAACATTAAATTAAAATTAGACGTTACTATTACGAAATGATCAATTAAATTATGATTGATTGATTTAATCATGTACGGATTCATGCATCCCTCTCACAGAATAACAGGCACTCAGACAGTATTTCCACCCATCCGTCCGCAAACACATCACAGGTAGGGTTGGCCTCAAGAAGATCGTTAAGCGCGGCAAGTGTGCGTGGGATTGGCGAATAGCGACGCGCAGCGGTACGGGTCGGGGGCACAGCAAATAGTTTGTGCTTTCTATTCCGCCGATAGTAGTCAGGCGTAAATAGTTGGCACAACTGATTATTCAGACCTGGTGCATCAATATTGCCACGTAGTATTTTGCACATGGTTGTCATCTGATCCTTGTTCCTCCTTACCTCCAACGAATTGTAACCTAAGCAGCCCAAAATAAATTTGGTCGGGTACATATACGGATAGTATCCATTGGTACGCTTGTAAAGGTATCTGAGAAAAGCCTTTTGTACTTTTTCCAGTAAGAGCACATAGGTACACTCATGTGGATTCCAGACACATGAGCTAGTTTCCAATTTGCTTCTTACAAGAGCACCAAATATAAGCCTCACAACGTGCTGATTTTGAAAGTCCCGGGAATTCCTCAGAACAAAACCCAATCGCCTGAAGGAGTGTTTAGCCAACGTGATAATGCGATCGTGGAATGTGAGTTCTCGATCGAATGTGACCCCTAAGTCCCTCATCACAACCGTTCTGGTAATAGAGTTACCGTTAATTGAGTAGTCGAAATTGATTGGGTCTTGCATACGACCAAAAGTCATTGCGTAGCATTTGGATGAGTTAAATTCCATTGAGCTCCCGAGACTCCATTCGTGAACCGCGTCAACGTCTTGCTGCAGTGCAACACAATCGGCTTCTGACTTGATCTCAACAAAAAGTTTCAAGTCGTCAGCATAGAGCAGGCACTGAGCGTGGGTGACAACTTTATGGAGGTCGTTGACCATCAGAAGAAACAAGAGGGGTCCAAGTATCGATCCCTGGCTTACTCCGGAACGCGTGTGGTAGGGTTGTGACTCATAGAGACCGAGTTTTACAAATTGCTGGCGATCACGAAGATAGTCTGCTAAAAGGCGCAGGAGACCGGGAGCAAAGCCTATAGTGACTAACTTTTCCAACAGTTTATCATTGTTAACCCTGTCAAACGCCTTCCGGAAGTCGAAGTAGAGAACGTCAACCTGAGATCTCCTATCAAGGCATCCGGAAATATACTCAACGATAGTCAACAGGTTTGTATCGACGGATCTTTTTTGTCTGAAACCATGCTGCTCATTACAAAGGTATTTATCCACCTGAGAGTATACGTACTTGTGAATTATGCTTTCAAATACCTTAGCTGGGGACGATAAAATTGCAATTGGCCGGTATTCCTCAACCTCAGTTTTATTTGAAGTTTTGGGTATCGGGATGACTCGAGAGATTTTCCACTGGGAAGGATACTTACCACTTTGCAAAGAAAGGTTGAAAATGTGATAAAGAGGATAAGAGACACTTTCCTTAGCCTGTTTAAGTAACACAGGAGGAATCAAATCTGGTCCTATAGAACTACTTGACTTTAGTTTCTTAATTCCGAAATGAACATCACTAAGTTTAAACTGAAATATGTTCACGTAGTTACTATTGGAACTTTTATCGTTACGGTTCACTGTATCGACATTTAATTCCGGTTTGTCAGGCAAAAAGACGCTTGAAAAATAAGTTGCAAAAGCAGTAGCCGCCTCCACACCAGATAGTGTTTGGCCCTTATAGGTCACGCTAGGATCAAAGCCACCCTTAGTCCGTAAACTAGAGACGTGACGCCAAAAGTCACGAGGGTTCGTTTTTAAGTTCTCCTCAATACGTCTTAGGTACGAACTGTACGCAGCAGCAACGCGAGACTTAAGATCCGCTCTGAGATCAGAAAAACATTTGTACGTACGTTCACAGTTAGTACGTTTCCAAGAACTATGCAGTTTGAGCTTATGTTTGATGTCACATATTATATCACCGGTGAACCATACAGGATAACGTTTGCCGAACTTACCTCTGCGTTGCTTTTTCGTAATACATAAGTCAAAGATTTCGTATATGGTGTTATAAAAATATTCAGTGGCGGTGCATACATCACTAGCTTGTAGAACATTGTCCCATGAAGCTTCGTGAAGATAGAAGTACATTAGTTCATAATCACATCTTTTAAAGTTCCAGTCTTTATCTGGATTTATGTTAGTAGGATCGATAAGGTCTGAAGAACCAGCTGTACCAACCCTAATTTCGTTGTCCAATGGTGGATGGTACGCATCACGTGGCACCAAACCATCTGTAGCAGCGACAGTTACTCCATGGACATAAGAACTCTGTCTTACCAACACTACGTCTAGTATACCATCACGCAGATTTCTCACATCATTCATCTCAGACATACTACAAAACGATAGAAAAAAGCAATAATAATTATTAACATTCGACGATGCACTGTTTAAATTAAGATCACCAAAAATTATCACAGGTGCTTTCAAGGTATTAATAAAGCCTTCAATTTTGCAAAACCATTGCATATAGTCTTTGTCGCTTGCACTAGGCTTAATGTATACAGCACACACGTAGAAAGGGCGGCCGTGCCAGGAAAAACATGCCCAAAGGTCCTCACCACTATCAGTCTCCAGATCTTGACGTCGACGTAGCATTATCGGGGTGCGTGCCGCAAGTAATACACCGCCACACGGCATACATCTATCACGGCGTACTATGTTCCAGTCGTCACACAAAAGCTCCGCATCACTCACAGAACCGTCAAGGAATGTCTCAGTAATTGCCACAAGATTGTGCTCAAGTAACGCCAAATTATTACGCCAAGTACGAAGTTTAGTTTTAAGTCCTCTCACATTCTGGTAAAATGCGTGAATGGTGGAAACCCTATTGCCCTTCCGTTGTGACACGAAAGGGCTGGTTACTGTATGGGGCAAGGACAGTCCCGCAAGTGCTGCTATTAGTATTCAAAACTGCCCTGCGATATGGAATCCATTTCTTTATTTTAGCATTTACCGGCCAGACATCGACTGAAAAACATACGTCATAACAGGACACCGGAACTCCAATCTTATAGGACTTATAATTCCCTCTAGTTGTTAGCTCATCAACAGTACACAGGCCTTCAGGACACAGCTGGAGAAGGTATTGGCGAATTTCATCAACACCAGACTCCATATTCCACAGGTGTATGTACTTTCGTGGTTCGACTGCTTTGAGTGACGTCACCGTAGGACCTGCGGCTCCACACATAGATATTGGTCGTGACTTCTTTCTTCTTTGAACGTCTGTCCATTGTTCATCCTTCGTCGCATGATGGACCACAGCAGCAGCATGGTGAGATTTACCTTCGACACTTTTAACAGGACTGTGTAAGGGTGCCGCGATTGTCTCAGTCGCCGTTGATTCCCTTACTTCCGCCAGTATCGGCCGGTTTGCTAGAGCGCTTAGGATAACGCCTTTCTTAGGTTTCCGAGTTTTAGAAACTACAACTGTCTCGGTACGGCTTGGTATAGTTGGTGAAAAAATTTGTACGTTCTGTGAGACGGCAGCCACTTCACTGTTTGCTATTTCATAACATTTGAGTTTCCCTGCGAGCAGCTTCACTTCAGAAGCATAGACTTGGACACGTGACATGTGTTCCTCAAGTTTTGCGTCATAGCCCGTTATAACCGACACTGCATGGTGTAAATGGTCTTTAAGCTCACTAATTTCCCGCCGCAAACTCATTATTTCGTCCGATTCGGCAAGGTTTGGTTTGGTTTGGCCTTCTGGTGGTATTTTAGAAGAAAATTGGTTTTTCCGGTACGTAACATTCGGATCGCGAGACTTTTTGGAAAGACCCACTGGGGTTAGACTGTTATCCCCCCCTTTTTTGGCCGCACACACACATTCCGGACAAATCCACGAATTTGATGCTTTTGCCTGCAATTTTCCTCCAGCGCAAAGTATGTGGTAAACTTTTTTGCACTTATCTAGCGTACATCGCATAAAGTCCACGTCGCCAAGAATAGCGCTAGAACATGCGGAACAATTCATAATGAAGCGATAAACTCCCCTTTTCTTGGTAAAATTTATAAAGTGGCAACACTATTCTGTTTGTCAAAATGAAACTTGAGGTGTCAGTTGATGTTGACGTTTGTCAAAATCAAATTTGGTGCTGTCATTTGATTTTGACACATATGTTAATAAACAGTTTGAGGTAAATATCTAATGTTATGGCCTATGACGAAAGTGCACTTTACCCTAAATACTTAAGTAACAAGAAACTGACTGCGGGTCCTCGTGGAAACACAACAATGCTACCAAAATGGTTTTTATGACTTAGATAAGATAGGTGGTTATAGCCAGGCGTACTACATGGTTTCTTGCGCCCGTTCTTTGCCACAGCTAAAAAATGACGTCCTGAATGGATGGTAGGTTGATAATGATGGTAGGTAAAAAAGATTTATTAATTGAGTTAATTGAATAAATATATTTTGGCTTTGAGTTTACTTAGAACAAGCCTTGTTCTAAGAAACATGACGTCGATTTTTATGTGAAATAGAACTGTGTAGTTTATTTATTACATTTCATTTACCTACTTACTTACACAATTACAAAAATATTTGGCATAAATCATAAATCATTTATTTGCAGAACATCATGTACTTACACACAACATTGAGATGTACCTAACCTAAGACAATGATTTAAGGGGGCGCCGCGCGATCGCAAAAACTGACATACTCCTAACCTAAGTCTCTTAGTGAACTTCAAACCTAAAACCATCATATTGATATTTATAATTAGAACAATAATTCTGCTTTGAAGTTTCAGACCTAGTAATTTAAATAGAGCAATATTTTTATTCTGCGAAATGAGCAAAACCATCACGCGCTTGTGTTAAAAATTAAAATTTACTTTTTAAAGAAGGGGGTGCCCTGCGGATTATTAGTAGGTACAAATATTTTTATGTAAGAATTATTGTTTCATGCGTAAAATTAAGAAAGTTGTCGAAGAAATATGTTTTTAGGAGTCATTCGATTTATGTATTGTTTGTTATTGTTTAAAGAATTTGTTTCTAATTTCGATAAGGCCATAACCTTGTGCATTCAGACCAAATAAATTTTTTTTGGTCTGAGCTTGTGCAATGATCAGGCTAACTTACATAAATTCTTTTAATGTATTTAACTAATTCAGCGCATAGTACAAGTGACTTAAAAATACGTAAAAATTCAAAATTTCGTGCATGTTAAAGGATTTAAGGTATCAACAATATTCTGCCTTGTATGTATGTATATAGGCATGCAAATGTCCATAATTTTTAAATTAATTATTATTGTTAGTAAGTATCATTTCTACTTAATAGCTAAAAATGTCTTTACAATTTTTACAAACAATACAAATTAATTTCAATTCATTCAATTGTCATAATTATTAAGAATCAGAATTATTGCAAATTATGAGTTAATATGTACTGACCTAAATCATACCATAAAAACATGTTAATTAAAATTAATAGCAAGATGTCATATTTCCAAATAGATACCTAATTCGTTAACGGAGTAGAAATTGTGCCTTAGTTAAGAGTTATTGGCTTAGATTCCATATACCTATATGGAATATAAGCCAATAGCCAATTTATTCTTTCTTGAATCCAGTAAAATTTTGATGTCTTTACTTTATACAAAATATTTCGGGTATTTCTTAACCAATAGACACATTTCTAGTATATACATACAAGGTAGAGGGAGTATTTTATGTATTGTTAATAGGGGTTTTAATAAATCTCTTTGTTTTATTCCACACATGGCACGAATGATGTTCGTGACCCCGGCGCGATAACCCCTTACGATCGGCTTCAAATTTTGCCATGATTTAGTTGATAATATGTTTAAAGTTAATGAAAATGAAGACATAATCATAACAATAAATAATAAAAACAAAAAATATATAAAGTATTACGTAACTTTATAATAACAAATCAACAAACGCAGGCACAGATTAAAACAAAAATAAAAACAAATGGTAACATATCAAAAATTCGAAACTTTCCTGTACGAATTTCAATTGATCGAAAACGGTATGACGAAGTTTTAAATACCAGATTGTTGATTTTAAATAATTTTGTTAATCCATTAACTTATCATACATACGTTTCATTTTCCAGAAAAACTATTAGCCGATTATCAAAAAAACTATTTTTCTTTTGGAAGATAAATTGTTTACAATACATATCTAGAAGTATTAAAATTCGAAGTAACTTTTCCTCTAAAATAACATACCCAGATTTCCGTTTTTTTTGGTTTTCATATATTTATCTTATTATTTAACCATTCAATTACGTCAGAGAGGTATTATTAAAATGTTATTTCGAAGTACGTCAATATTTTTATTTTGAAACAATAGTGTACAGTCATCAGCAAATAAGAAGCAATCATTGCTAGTCTCATCTGGGAGGTCATTAACATATAAAAAAACAGCAGTGATCCCAAGATACTGCCTTGAGGAACTCCATTGCTTATTCGACGATAGTTAGATCGGCTTCTTTATTCCTCTAATACCGTAATCATGAAGCTTCTGTAGAAGTATGTCATGGCTTGGCTTACACAGTCAAAAGCTTTTAACATATCTAGAAATAGATATGTCAAAAGCTTTGAGAAACATGTTAATGAAGTGGATTTACCCTCCTGAAAACCAAATTGTTGCTTGTTTATAATATTTTGTTTGTTAATAAAGTCATGTAGTAAGTCGTATGGCGATCACTTTTTCAAAAATATTTGATATGATTGGTTTTATTGCGATGGCTCTGTAATTTCCCCTATCACTTTCATCTCCTTTCTTAAATAAAGGTTTAACAACAGTTAATTTTAATTATCCTGGAAAAGTACCATTTTCCATAGAAAAGTTTATTATGTAGGCTAGAAGAATACTGATCACTGGAGAACATAATTTAATAATATCAGTACTAATTTTACTTAAGTACTAATTTCGTCATAACCTACTGATATTGTGTTTTTTAAGATCATCATTATTTTTTGTACTTCATGTTTAGTTGTTGGGTACAAAAATATGCTATTATTTAATTGATTTTTATTTGTATTTACTAATTTATTTCTTGTATTCTGGGCTATTTCAATAAAATAATCACTAAATAAATTATGTTATTAATTTTATTTCATTGTACTTATGTTGGATTTTTGTTAATGTTAGATATTATTTATTATTCTCCAGGACGCCTTACATTCGTTTTTTGCATTAAGTGTGTATTTAGAATTTGTTTGTTTTTTGTGCAGCATTCATACATTTCTGCAATAATTTTGTGTACTTATTTTAAATATTTCTTTTATTTTCATCTTTCTTTATTTTGTGTGAGTGTAAGTATATAATTATAATATAGTTTACGTTCTTTCACACAGCTTTTTTTAGATCCTTGGTAAGCCATTTCAATTTCTTATTATGATCTTTTCTTACGTTAAAGAACTTTAAATGCATAAGTAGTAGGTACCAGAAACGCAAGTTACCGTGCACGCTTAAGACAACGTTTTCAACAGCGTAGTACCCTTAGAGCATTCAACCAACTTAATGCTCTAAGGTAGTACCAGATATGCAAACGACCAGATTTTTTATAGGCAAATGACCATTACGTCCAAGTATTCATCAGCATAGTACCAGATATATAAACGACCCGATTTTTTCGCAAAAGAGGACTTAGTCCGTTTATGTAGGTACGTACATTTTATAATATCTTTGGTCGTATATTTATCATCGCACTTGATACTTATACTTTTTGCTGATAATGATAAAGATATACACTTGCAAATATAAATGCTGTGGACATTCTGTGGTGTAATGGTGATGGGAAATGACACCATTACGGAGCCACAGAGACGCTATTAGGGTAAGATTGGAAATGCTGGTCAGTGGGCAATGCTGGTCACACCAAAATTTAACACTTCCAAAGATATTAAACAAACGATACCGATATCGCCATCTTGTATACACCTGACTAAACTTATTTACGAAGCGCCGCCATGTTTCTTTGCGAGGTGTGAGTTTGACAGCTGGTTCAAGTTTCGGACGCGCTTGGTTAAAAATAACTTTGAAATGTTAGCTAAAGGTAAGTTTAAAGTGATTAAAAGTATTCAATATCTTTGTACAAGTCATTTATAACATATGTTTTAGTGTATCATAAGTGCTTGTTGGATTTTATGTCTATTAATAATAGTAATCTAGTAGTAATAATAATAATGACTAGTAATACTAATACAGTTGACCGCCATTACCCGCAGGTTGCGTGTAATGGTGGTCACCGAAACGTTTAAAAAAAATTTCAAACAATTACAAAAGCTTAATATATTGAAAGTACTGTTACATACATTATATACAACTTAAATCCACTAAATAAGCTATGTTAAAAGTCTGTTATTTTTACCGTAAGTCCTTCAAGTACGAAGATATTTCGTTTACTGCTTAAGTGACCGCCATTCCCCATCTTACCCTATGCCAGTATTGTCTTAAGCAGACTTGAGCTCCTGGGGTTCAAAGAGGTTCAATAGGGGTCGATTGCAAATTCATTTCAGGTCGTATGCGTACATGGTCGATTGCAAATTCATTTCAGGTCGTATGCATACATGGTCGATTGCAAGTCTGGCAAGTTGCGAAAATGGAATATGGTCATAATCGTGCACGGTAACTTGCGTTTCTGGTACTATGAATTGAAAGGTTTAATAATAGGGAAGCAAAGGTTATAAAGAAGGGAAAGACTGTCATGAAAAGTGTTAAACACTTGTCAATTTTGTCACAATGTCCAATGATTTTTTCCTGAAATCTCTGACTCGAGACGATTATCACTGAGCACTAGACTCCCAAGATACCGGAAAGTTTCTACTTCATCTAGAATCTTTCCTCGCAGATAAACAGCAACATCGTCCGCAGATTTTCCTTTTGCAGGCTGTATAAGAATCTGGGTTTGGGAAGCGCTGATTACTAAGCCAAATTTGCAACAGGATTCGTCTAAGTTGTCGAGATAATTCTGCAGGTCGCTCATGCTGTCAGCAATAAGGCAAACATCGTCAGCATACAGGACTTCTGTTACAGGAACAGAGTGTGTCTTGCCTTTTGCTCTGAATCGAGTGAAGCCGAAGATGCTTTTGTCGATACGAACGTTTACGGAAATCGGATTCTTACAATTTCTCAGAGCGTCATTCATTACTGCAGCAAAGTAGATGGCGAAAAGGGTCGGAGCCATAACACAGCCCTGCTTGACACCGCTGGTGACAGGAAACTGGTCTGTGAAGCTGTTCTCGTGACGTACACGGGCTGTCATACCTACGTGGAACTGACGCACTAAATTGACAAACTTTACAGGACAGCCACACTTTTCCAGAACTGTTCAGAAGGCACTCCTAGGAACGCGGTCAAAATTATTCCCAAATTATTTTGATAAGGCCAAACAGTCTGGACCTGATACTCGGCCTTCCGTATTTGAAAACTTCAGATGGGAGACCGTTCGAGCCTGGTGAGTTATCGTTCTTCAAACGGTGTACTGCAGCATTGAACTCCGCGAGAGAAGGTGGTTCATCTAGACTCGATGCTGAAGTTCTTAAGCGAGTTGACATAGGCTAGATCTGCGTCTTGACTATCGGGATTCAGCAGTTCGTTGAAGTGTTCAGTCCAACGCAAAAGAACTTCTTTCGGATAGACAAAACTTGGCATTTAGTATGGTCAGATAATGATAACTCATTTGTAAATCCATTCGCTTCGTCTAAATTGCTAGCTATCAAGTCTAACCAGGCGTTTTTTCTAGTTGATGTTTTTGTTAGTACCTATATCTAGCTAGGTTAGAGTTCTGAAGGATACCGATTAGAGTCTGAGTATTTTTGTTATTTTTTAGGATATATAGGCATACCTACGTATTATCAAGGACGATATATTTGTCATAATATGTCATAATTATGTATGTAATCCCGCCCGTTTCCCGGAGACTTAAACACAAATTTTATTATTAGAACGGTGCTATTTTATTTTTATGGTGGACGTTGCTTCTTCAGTTAAAAAATAATAACATAGGTAGGTAGGTATTCTTTCAAGCCACAATATACACTCATTAGTTACCAACTTTTTTAAGAGATTTGAGAGATAAATGAACATATTTGACCGGGTTCGATTCCCGATTGTGTTTGAAGTTTGTTTTTTTAAAGCAATTTGCTTAACCTTAAAATCGACGACACGTTTCTATAGAACCATTTATCTTTCTCTTGTTTCCGACTATGGTGTCCCATAGTGACCTATTTGATTTTCTGAGCTTGTACTGTATACAACTTTACAAGTATTTTTCAAACTGTACAAGTATTTCTCAACTAGGTAGGTACTCAATCTTAACTTTTGAACTTTTCTCCTTACCAGATGCGGCGTTTGCCCCACATATTTCCAGAAGATTTGTGGCTTCGACTTCCAAACCAACTCGACTTTTATATTTGACAACCACTGCATAATGGACTTGTATAACTGCATAGATGGAACAGGTAACTTCTGTTAAACGTGAATAATGTTTGCTTTTTTACCTTTTTATAGTAAACTTTGGAAATTTACAGGAATCTATTTGTAAAAGTTCATTCCATACCGAATGCGTTGCGTTGGAATCAGCATTTAATTTATCTTTCATGTAATAAAATATACCTAGGCATAAAATAACAAATTCGCATTAATAATATTAGTTAGGATGGATGAAGAACGCGTTTCGTGTGCTGTGTTCAGCCAGGCCAGATTATGTGCTTGCTCGCAAAGAAAACGCTCACCCCCTGTCTATTCGTAATCTGACGTACACTGCGCGCACGCGGCTATTTTTCACTAGCAATTGGCACAGTAGACAGAAGTGTACACAGACCACATGTACGACGGATTACGAATAGACAGGGGGTGCGCGGGTGAACCGGAACCCCAAAGTACCCCTGAGCATCATACAGCCGGACCCGTAGTTCCAGCTGCGAAACCCTATCTATAGGGGTGTGTATAGATAGGGACTAGGGTCTAGGGGGCATCCCCTCTCCTTACATCACTAAGTTTTTATTTGCACTGGCACCTCGAGACCAACCGTTAGGTTATTGCAAGAAGTGCCAGACGTCCCTGCGCCAGCAAAATACTCGCGCAAGAGACCATCTGCGTTAGGTCTTGACGCCGAATCAGTGTCGCCGAAGCACGCTCTTCATTCGGTAGGACTCATAAGACTAGCATCTCAGGACGGTTTCCCCGTGAACACGTGTAGTTCACTGCCTATTTTCCAGATAGGTAACCGGAGCTGTCAAGCTCGCTCACTTCTCGTTGCACGAAGGGCACAACTCGCAGTTGCCACTGCTCGGGTCGTCGACTCTAAAGTCAACTCCCAAGTGTCCACCTTGGTCGCGGAGTAGTAAGCACACTCACTTCTCGGAACCCATTCGGGCGCCTAGCCAGTTTCCACGTCCTACACGGCCGGCTGGACCGGAGGCTACGGCATCTAGGGGGCCGCCTCTACTAGTTCTCCAGACTAGTACCGGAGATGTCAACACCAATGTCCAATGAGAACCACCGGTCAAAGCTGCCAACTATAAGGGAAACTCACGTTCCCCGCACGACTTTTCGCTGCTGGCCCCACAGAGACCACTTCCTGGCACACATACTAGGACAGACGAACATTCCCAAGCTCTACAGCTAACCACAAGTCACTACAATCCAACCCACGTCCGGATCCCGCCGGAGGCGCCGGTCAAGGCACAACAAGCGGGCGGCATGAACCGGAACCCCGTAGTACCCCTGAGAAACACAGCCGGACCCGTAATTCCAGCTGCGATACCCTATCTATAGGGGTCGGTAAATAGGGACAAGGATCTAGGGGGCAGAGCAAACGTCGTCGCAGTGTTTTGTGCGGTCATATTTGATATGTCGCGGTTCATTAATTTCGTTCCTTTGTCAAAGCACGCGCGGCCGCCTTCTTCACCCTTTGACGTGCTGTTATGATGTGAGGGCGTTTAAGAGGCCTTTTACATCTCGACTGTGATTATAGCGTAAAATGGCCAATTTTGGCGTTATTGATCTCAGAAACAAAAATACATTAACAATTATGACTTATTAAATAGTGTAGAATATCTATTGGAATAGTTCGTAGCGGCCTCGCTTTTTGTAAATTTTGCTTAACTTTTTAATTAAACCAAAAATTGCAAAGAAAGATTTTCATAAAGTGCGCAAGTTCTAAACAAGTGAAAAAAATTATAATGTTATCTTTTATATATTATAGTCGAATAGTGCGTAGCGGCCTCGTTTTTAGATATCATTGATTTTATATAGGAAAAAATCTTATTCTAAACCTAAAAACTTCGAAAATCGTTATAAGTTAACTGTGAATATCACCTATCTACGATAATATAATTGAGCAAAATTTATACCAGAGTAATTGTTACTTCATGAGGAATAAAGATTTTTTAATTAATTTATTATCCTATTTCGATAAAAACGATAAATACAACTGCAAAATTACTACAAAATGCGAAGCGCCGGCCGTCCGAATTCAACTTATGCTCACAGAATGGAGATTTGTAATATTATGCACAAATTTATTATCCTATTTCGATAAAAACGTTAAATACAACTGCAAAATTACTACAAAATGGGCATTTTACGCAAAAATCACATTTGAGATGTAATAGACCTCTTAAAGGTCGATAACATTTTTTAATTTTTCAGATTTTGTCCCTCTGAACTACGATAATTGTGTGTATTTCGGAAACTTTGCTTACGTACACGGAGAAAAGTACGAAGATCAAGATTATGGTGAAGACCATTTAATACTGAAGAATTCAAAAAAGAATCCCGACTTTGTAAAGTGGCGAAGATGATTGTTATACAGAGTTTCGGTCATCATTTATGCAAAATAAAATAAAAAAAATTAAATTCTCGATAATCATTTTATTATATCTAGTTTGGTTTTACAATTTGCTTTGAGAATTTGTTATAACTGCATTATAATTTGATTATTATATTTATGATAATGGTTATAAAATAGTCTTATAATTACCGCTTTACTTCATCTGTCGTTTACTACTGCCTCTATGGTGCAATGGATCCTTTAGCTGGAGTCAGAACTGCCTCTGTGGTTTAATAGTAAATCCACTGGTCTCAAACTCAGAATGCCCAAGTACAATTCCCAGCCGAAGGTATATATTGTAATTAGTTTGGTTGGTAGAGTTTGTTGTTACTAGTTATTACCGTCTTAAACAAGACTACCATTAAGTATAACCATTTTAATAGGAAGCTTTCTTGTATACAGTCAGTTAAAAGATAAGACGGCTATTTTCTATGTATTTGAAGATTCTGAGATAAGTGTACTTCAATCTTTGGCCTTATTATGACATCAGTCGAAATGAAGGTAAAGTTCGTTCCTGTAATAGCATAAAAAAACATATTTAGTTATGTTACATGAATTACCAGTTGAATGGGATTATTTTTGAATCAAGTGTAGCCTTTACCACAGCTAGCCCCTTCAGTATCTGTAAAAATAGGTGTTCCTAGCATTCTAGGCATCTCTAATGCGACATGAAAACTATAAGGGACAGAAGCTATGGTCATTGTTATACACGATTCAAAAGTAACCCTATTCGACGGTACCATATATTATCATGTTCGATTTGTACATGAAGCTTTTAAAATACTTACTATTTACACCAAACAGTTTGAAACAAAGTCTGTCTGCACACCACAGGAATAATGCAATGTGAACACAGTCTAAGTGAAAAACAAGGGCTATGTGACTGCCATATGGCCGAGCCGCTTGTAGTCTATCTTGTCTAGCAAAACCAAAGGGCGGAGCTGGTCAGCGAATGCTCGCATATCCTCGCCGATGGCGTCTTGCCCTTGTGGAGCTAACACCTGAAAATTTACCAAATTATAGGCAATTTCAGAATAGTAACAAAACAAAAATTATAATTATAAGAGACTGATTAGTTCATGTGCACAGGTTATCTTTAAAAATATAATCTTTAATAATAATAAATTGTCCGGCGGATCTATCCACAAGTATTTTGTATTTGATTTTACTGCCTATACTTTCGAGCCCTGAGATGTTTTCAAGTAAAATTTAAAATTTAAACAATTTACATCGAAATTCAGCCTAATTATTAGTTCGGCTTTAGAGAGGCGCGGGACGGCTGGCTGGCCCGCCGGCCGCCGCCATTCTTATAACTTGTGCGTAAATCTTTACGAAAACTATTTGTCTGGAGATTTTGTATTTTGTCTGGAGTCTGGACATCCTGTAAAATATCTTGAGAATCCAGACGAATCCAGACCATCTGGCAACCCTAGCTTCAAATGTCAAATAAAGCCCATGTCCATTTTCATATTTTTTAGCCGATAGGGTAGCTGATGAAGAAAAGGGGGCCCCAAAAAATAACACAATTTTTTTTTACGAAATGCCAAAAAAACTTAATAATATAGCTATCGAAAAGAGATAGACAAATTTTTAATTTTTTTTGGAAAAAAAATTGATTTCTTTAACTTAGCCGAATTTTCGGAGTCATTGTAAAATGTTTTCACTTTTTGCATTCATCTTGTGTAGCAAAGGGGGTAGGACATAGCCAAATTTTCAATCGTGTTTTGTATGGAACTAGGAATTGTAAAATTTTTAAATTTTTAATATGAAAAATGAGAAAAACCAATTTTTTTTAGGGGGGTGTTAAATGTCATTATTTTTGCGCTAGCGCGCACCGTTTCCGAGATACGAGCGAATTAAGGGATTAAATATGTATTTTTCACTAAGAGAATTCAAAAACTTGAGACTTCCGAGTGTCTCCGGCACTGCGGGAAGATGATGATGATTGAAAAATCGGCTATGTCTCAGACCCCATTTGCTACACCCTAACCAATTGCATGTATTTTGAAAATTACTGGTACCTATCTCTTAAAATGGAAATTTCTTTTTATATTATCTATAAAGGGATAAATAAAAATGCACTAAGAGACCAAGCCAGCAGTATGAACTGAGTACAAGTAAGAGTTATTTGTACAAAGAAGCTGTGTAATTAATTAATGTAAATTATTTTCTCAATATTATTTCTTTATTAAAATAATTAAATAAAAAATAAGATAAGTGAACAATACTTACAGATAGTTCTACTAAATAACTTTGGGATATAGGCTCTGGGGGCATAGAACTCTGTGATATCTTGAAAACCTTTGCAACAGTTATTTTCATTCTACCCTTTCTGAACATGTAACCTTGAAAAGACATAAACTGTTTAAATCAATTAAATTTGAATTACCTACCTATTAATTCAACATATTGCAGGTATTTTTACAGTTTCTTAACCTATTGACATCCGCATGGCATGTCCGCATGCCATGAACAATAGATTTTCTATTGTGTTTGTATTGGCGGCTTTCAATAGGTTAAGTAACTTAGACATAACAAAGATCATTACAATTATTACGAATAAACCTGTTTTTTACCTTTTACACTATATTCAAACTCTATCCTACATCCAAGTTCATTCAAAAATTCAATGAGCATTCCACTGCAAGCAATATCAAGACTGGAGCGCACAACTGTTGGCCGATTCTTGTCACCGAGGTCAGGCTGGCCAATGTAGCGAAGCTGGTATGGCATATCTCGAGCATCAAGAGCTTTTCGGACACGCAACATCAATGGCGCTGCCTGAAAATTTGAAATAAATATTTTTAACTAAAGCACAACAGTTAAAATAATTATAAACTGATATCGATCATGGGAAGGGCTATTGATTAGTAACCCACGATTTTCGTGGTAAGAGGAGAGGGAGAGGAAGAGGAATGAGGGGAGGGGGGGGGGGGGTGTTTGCCTACCCCCCGTACTACTCCCCCTCCTCGGAAATGTATAGTTTTTGAGAGAATTTAATCCGACGAAATTTTTATAAGACCGGCACCCCCTTAGCGCCACAACTTAAGAACCAAGCAAAAAATTTCACAAGTTAAAATGTCATACAAAAATTTCGCAAAATTGACAGCACCATACAAAAATCAACTGAAAATTTTTCTCTTTTCCGAGTACTGATATTCAGTGAATATGTGTAAAAAAATATAGTCTTTCGAATGGCAAACATCTGAAATTGAAAATCGTGGGTGACTAATCAATAGCTGAGCCTTTTATTTGATTGATTTACATATAAACTTCTATTATTATATTCGACTTGGACTTGACATAAATTTAATTTACCTGTTGATTAGGATCTCGTAAACTAAAACATACTTCTTGGTCGTCAAATGTCTCTGGGCCAGCATCTACATTGTCACACAGGCCGCGGAGACGGTGAAGCAATACTTCAACAGCAGAATCCAGGACTGATCCCTATAATAACAAGGTTTAATGTTTATTTCACAATTAAGTATACGGTGGGTCTTCACTGTTGGAGTACTTCTGGACTTACCTGTAGCAAGTATTCTTGGTTAGGAATAATATTTGCTTTTAATGCTTGCGACAAACTATCAGTCGCAGTAATGGGAGCTGTGTTTGCCGCTGACATGATAAATAATATTTTGTATTATTTAAGCTTCAAATAAGATATTTTTTCACGCTCCGCTCAACCCTCGGACCAATCCGAGGCTCAACCGATGCCGAGTATTGCCGAGCTGTCAAATGAATGTCAATGTCAAATATTTTTTTTTTTTTTAATATTTGTTCCATGAAGGAACAGGCTAAGGTCTGAGCCATACTGCCTAGTCATCAGTTTTTTTATTTCCTTTTTTTCCGTTGATGATAATGAGTGATGATTAGGATGAATGATAAATGATGTTCCCCAAACCCCTTGAGTCCTCAGTAAAGATGTGGGACTTTACTGAGGTCTCACGCGGACTACTTGAGAGAATTTGAAAAGTGATGTTGCACTGTTTTGTTTCATTTGCCAACACTCATGCACGTTCACAAACACTTAACGGTTAATAATCCACTATTATTTCACATTAATATTCGAAAAAACACAAATGTTAGAAAATAAAACAAAACTGCAGACATGACGCTTCACTTTCCCGCCAAGAAGTCTGTCAATGTCAAATAAATGTTGATTTTTTTTTTATTTATATTAGTTCCATGAAGGAACAGGCTAAGGTCTGAGCCATACTGCCTAGTCATTAGTTTTTTTATTTGTTTTTTTCCCTTGATGATAATGGTGATTAAGATGAATGATAAATGATGTTCCCCAAACCCCTTGAGTCCTTAGTAAAGATGTGGGACTTTACTGAGGTCTCACGCGGACTACTTGAGAGAATTTGGAAAGAGATGTTGCACTGTTTTGTTTCATTTGCCAACACTCATGCACGTTCACAAACACTTAACGGTTAATAATCCACTATTATTTCACATTAATATTCGAAAAAACACAAATGTTAGAAAATAAAACAAAACTGCAGACATGACGCTTCACTTTCCCGCCAAAAAGTCAATAAATGTTGAGTTTTTTAAATATTTGTTCCTTGATGGAACAGGCTAAGGTCGGAGACCATACTGCCTAATCATTAGTTTATAACGGTTAACAATCCACTATTATCTATTATTTCACATTAATGTTCGAAAAAACCTTATTATTAGAAATTTCTCAGAAATTCATTCCGTCTTCTTTTTTATGTTCTATTGCGTTCTTCTTCTGCACATAACAAAGACACAAGTAACAAATTCTCAAAACTGTCGTATTCTCCCATCTTCTAACGTTCGGAGACGTTATTCTCACGCGAATAAGCAAAGGAATGACGCGAGCTGCCGCTACGTGAAGTTATAGTGCGATAGGTGCTGTTAAGCGACGCGCAGCGCAGCGGTGCAGCAGTGCGGTCCAACCTTTACTATTTTGGTTCCGTTTCGGCACATCATGTTTACCCTAAGTAAAACAAAGACAAAACATAGATTGAAAGGGCCGTGTCGGTGAAACTGTGCAACTTTTTTCATGGAGCCAGCCGCACTTGGATCCAAACAAATCCCTGACATTTTCTATTTTTTAGTTAATTAATTTTTTTTTGGTGAACTTAGTATTTCGGTGTATTTATTTAATAATGAGTGGTTCAGTTAAACAATTTGTAGTAATAGAAGTGAGTGGAAAGTGTCTCGAATATCGTTTTCAAGGTAAGTTTTGTAACGCACTTTTTTTGTGCATGTGTGAAAATTTTGCACATCGCAGTTACCTCTATAGTTGTTATATCTCAATGAGTGACAGACTGACATAAAAAGCTATTCTGCATTTCTGCCACAACATAAAAGTCATTGGAATATATTCCACCATATATAAAATACATATAGGTATGTATTTTGTAATTTCGAGGTTATTTTTTTATTAAGAGGCCTATTACATCTCGAATGTGATTTTTGCGTAAAATGCCCATTTTTGCATTTTGTAGTAATTTTGCAATTGTATTTATCGTTGTTATCGAAATAGGATAATAGTTTTGTGCATAATATTACAAATCTCCATTCTGTGAGCATAAGTTGAATTGGGACGGCCGGCGCATCGCATTTTGTAGAAATTTTGCAGTTGTACTATTTATCGTTTTTATCGAAATAGGATAATAAATTCATTATAAAATCTTTATTCCTCATGAAGTAACAATTACTCTGGTATAAATGCTCAATTATATTATCGTAGATAGGTGATATTCACAGTTAACTCATAGCGATTTTCGAAGTTTTTTGGTTAAGAATAAGATTTTTTTCCTATATAAAAACAATGATATATAAAAATTCCGAGGCCGCTACGCACTATTCGACTATTTAAGAGATAACATTATAATTTTTTTATTTCACTTGTTTAGAACAGTAGTTCAATCGATGAGCTCAAAAAAGTGCCATCGCGCACTTTATGAAAATCTATCTCTGCAATTTTGGGTTTAATTAAAAAGTTAAGCAAAATTTACAAAAAGCGAGGCCGCTACGCACTATTCCAATAGCTATATTCTACACTATTCAATAAGTCATAATTGTTAATGTATTTTTGTTTCTGAAATCCATAACGCCAAAATTGGCCATTTTACGCAAAAATCGCAGTCGAGATGTAATAGGCCTCTTAAACAACAATAACAATACATATGACATACCCTACAGCAATAGGGTAGCTAGTTTTTCTTTTGTCTAATAAAAAAAATAACCTCGAAATTCAATTTCTAACCTACGGCCTACGGCAGTACATTCATTTTTGGAAAGTAGTGTCTAGCCTGCCACCAGTGGTAATTTATTAAAAATTAAAGTACTGCTACTAGTGGTAAGATAAGACATAATTTTATTCTGCCGTAAGTTATTAGGTTATTCCAATTTGTTCCTTAACGCAAGCTATTAAATTTTAATTTTGAATATACATTAGGGTAGCGTAGTGAAATAGTTCATTTAGCGGCAGACTAACTTATAAAGATATTATGTCACAACATTTACGTCATTGGAATATGTTTTTTGTAACTTCGAGGTTATGTTTTTATTAAACAAAATCACAATACATATGATCTTTAGTCCTATAGGAATAGGGTACCTAGTATTTCTGATGTCTAATAAAAAAATAATCTCGAAATTCAAGACAAGATAGATAGATTAGAAAATTAAGACAATCGCTACGCTGCGCTTCGCGATGATCTTAATTTTCTAATCTATCACGTGACCTACGGCTACGGCAGACATAAGTGCGGTACTATCTGGGGCCCAAGTCTGCTAATTTACGAATGGCATAATTGAATCGTAATTGTATCGCATTGTAATTGTTTGCCACATTTGGTATTCGTAAATGAGTAAGAGAATACCAAATGTGTCAAACAATTACAATGCGATCCAATTGCGATTCAATTATGCGATTCGTAAATTAGCAGACTTGGGCCCCTGGTCTATCGATGGTCTTCGTTTTGTAATAAGGTGACATTTTAGTCCAGTACTAACTGTTAGTACCGTAAAACTTACATCCTCTATAAATACATGTATTATACGCATAGACATCTAAATGTCTGTGCGTTACATTAAATTTTACAAGAAAGAAATAAAGTAATGGCTAGGCAGTATGGTTTCTGACCTTAGCCTGTTTCTTCAAGGAACAAAATATTAAAAAATGCAGTTTGTTTTGGTTTTGGTTGGTTTTTGTTGCGACTCGTAATCCTATTTGTGTTGTATTGTGTCATAATTATTTTGTTTGAGATTTGTTTTACTTACTTGTAAAAATTAACTATGTCAGGACATGTCTCCATTAGATTGGCATCAGAAAGAGTAAATGCAAGTGTTGCATCTGGCAATGAGTTACCCCGATTCTATACACCTGGAGAGGTTATAAGTGGCATGCAAGATTTCATGCGGTATGTAATAGAACGACATTAATAAAATTCATTTACTTGTGAACAAGTTTGTAATCTCGTAATAGCACTAGAGCCTTGACGGGTACATAATGATAAAACATTAGAAATAAGTACCTACCATCACTAAAGGGTTTGCTTTGCTGGGGGAAGGGGGGGGGGGGGGAATTCGCGAAACATGGAAAAATTTCCATTTCTAAATAATATATTTTTTTAATTTTATTTATTCCTTTGTTCAGGCGAGGTTCAAACATAACTTTACGCAAGGTAACGCAGTTCAAAACCTTATATTCTCATTTTATAATTCAAATAAAACGCCATAACCATGTAAGGAAAATATACAGGCAAAAAAAATTCAAAAATAATTTTCCGTAACAGTGCTATAATATGCTATATTTTACTATGAACCAAGGACCGGAACCGCTTACCATTTATGGGGTTTTTGATAGGGTAATTCATAGACTTGTTTTCACTAACCCTATCAATACGGTAAGCATTTCGTCGACTTACTGCATAGAAAGGGTTACCAAATTGATACAGTTAATTAGGGTAAGCACTAACCGTATCCAAAAACCCTATTGAGGCTAACCCTATAAAAAGGGTTTTAACGTGCACAAGCAATTCAAGCTTCTAAGCGCAACGCATTAGACGTATTGTTGTATATCGTTTACGTGTGTTGCTTTCAACAGAGGCTCCCCGCGGCGAGCGTGCTGCAAAATATCGCTGCGTGCAATCGCGCGCGGTGCATGCAGCTTGTCAGTTTTTTACAAGCTTTTATTTAACTTGCAATTTATGTAGGTATGCATGTCTTTTGTTCAGGTGGAATTTTGCAACTCAATTTTGATCCACTTCCCGGTTACTGATTGAGCTGAATTTTTGCATACATGTGTAAATCGCGTGACAATGCAATATTATGATGACAGGGTGCTGATCTGATGATGGAGTTGGAAGGTGGCCAGGATATAGGAACTTAGCAATGAAACAACACAACCTCATCGAGTATGGGCTCGTTTGAATCGTATTGAGGAGTAGTTTTAGTAGTTTAGTCTTTCAATGGTAACCAGGGTCTAATGATGGAGCTGGAAGGTAGTCATAGGAACTCTGTAATGAAACGACGCAACCCCATCGAGTTTCGGCTTGTTTCATTCGTCTTGACGAGTAGGTACTTTGTTTTTAGATGGTTACCAGGGCATGATCTGATGATGGAACTGAAAGGTGGTCCTAGGAACTCGGTAAAGAAACGACGCAACCCCATCGAGTATGAGCTCGTTTGATTCGTCTTGACGAGTACTTTGGTGCTAGATGGCAACCAGGGTCTGATGATGGAGCTGGAAGGTGGCCATGTGCATAGGAACTCAGTAATTAAGCGACATAACCGCGTCGAGTTCAATTCGTCTTAGGTAATGGGTAGACCGTTTTTGATGAGTGGTGAACTGGTGGTTTGGTGGACTTGGAGTAACCTTACTGAACGTTTATTATAAGACGGAATAAGTACTAGCCTAATCTAGATTTAACTAGTCTAAGCGTAAGTTCGGGTTGAGACCGGTGTAGGCCATTTTTATTAATGAGACAGCTAGAGTTTAATATAAATGTCTATTAGGTATGTACTACTATGTACCGACTCACGATATGGGATTATTGTGACGTAGACAAATATGGTTCATTATCGTTAAAGGTTGCAATGTTGATACCTAATATAATGATATTTTTCTGTTCAGGTTTAAATTATTATTTTCAAATTTTTAGTTATTTTTAATAACAAAAACATAGTAAAAGCTTGTTTTTCAAAAAAAAAATTATATATAACTACCACCACTCACCAGTCTCACCTTCACCACCCATCAAAAACGGCGGTTGTGTCGCTTATTTACTGAGTTCCTATGGCCACCTTCCAGCTCCATCATCAAACCCTGGTTATCAGTTGAATCTTTTATATGGTTGTGATAGGTTAGAAAAATGCACCGCTTTCGAGATATTCGCGATTTTATAAAAACCTTAAATTTTTTTGTGTTAGGTTAGCGATTGTCGCGCTTTGGACGTGTTAGTGGTGATTAAAGACAATCGCGATGAATTTTAAAGTTATTTTTTTTAATTAGACAACCGAAGTCTAGATCCATATACAAATTAGAATATTATATTATTCTTTCCCCAAAAAGAAGTTTAATTTTTTTTTGTATATACATCGGTTACCGCTCAGGTCCCTGCAGGGTGTTACAGGCGGGCCAAAATTTCGTTAGATTTTAGCTACTACGACGCACGGTTTTCGAGATATTCGCGTTTTATAAAAGTTACCTTATTTTTTTATAAGTGTCGGCTCCATAAATAAAAATCAACTGAAATTTTTGTGTTTTTTACATTTATTTTAAACTTTTTCTTGGAATTTTTCTATCTCTTTTTGAAAGAAATGTTTTTCGTCAGTCTGTGAAAAAAAAAATTGTGTATTTTTTAGGCACCCCGTTTGCGACACCCGGACCCAAAAATTAGAATATTTTTTTGATTTTTTTTTCCTTTAAAAACTTCAAAAAAAATTTGATTAGTACATCAGATACCGCTCAGGTTCCTGCGAGCTTCTACAGGGGGAACAAAATTTCGTTACATTTCAGTTACGACGCACCGTTTTCGAGATATTTGCGATTTTATAAAAAGTTGCCTTTTAATCATTTTGTGATTGGTTAGAAAGAAACGCAGCGTAGCGATTGTCTTGAATTTTGAAGACAATAGAAATCTAGCTTCATACAAAAATTAGATTTTTTTTTCCTTAAGTTTAAATTGTTTTTTTATAAGTATCCATCGGATACCGCTCAGGTTTTTGCGGGACGTTACTGGGTGGCCAAAATTTCGTTACGATTTTAGCTACGACGCACCGGTTTCGAGATATTCGCTTTTTTATAAAAGTTTAAGTGTTGGCTCCATATTAAAATCAACTATTTCTCCATATTAAAAAAAAACAATTTTTTCATAATTTTTTTGGAAATTTATCTATCTCTTTTTGCCAATGCAATGTTTTTGAACAGTTTGTGAAAAAAAAATTTGATTGTATTTTTTATGCATTCCGTTTATGAAACCGGGACCGCATTTTGACTTTTTTCGCTAACTTCACTTAATTGTAAGTAGTTAAACACGTTACTAAATGGTTTTTTTCGCCTCATCGTTTTTATACAGGGCGTCCCACGGATATGCCACATGGAGGGAAAGTACCTTGAAAATTGTAGATCGAACATTTAACTGAAAGAAGACATTATTTGAATTTAAAAAAAAATTAAATTTCATTCATAGATATTTAAATAATTACATGGTTGAACCGGGAATCGAACCCGTTACATGAGAAAAATAATCACCTTGTAGCTTTATCATACCGATCGAAAGGCTTCATCAATAGGATTATTTTTTGCTAAATAACATAGTGTAACAAATAAAAGGAAGACCATGAATTTTAACATTTTTAATACAAAATTAATCAATTTATCATATGCTCAAAATGTGTCCCTTCCTGTTGAAAGTCGCAGTGTTCCTGTACAAAGTCGCACTCTTTTAATTATTTCGCTTTCTGTAGATTTTTTGATCTTGTTTGGGTGGATATTTAGAATAATACTTCTAAGTTCTACTTCTACCTCTAGCTCGTGGACACGTTCGTACTGGTTACTTCTCAAGTGGGTACATTTATTAGTAATAGGTACTTATGATAATGTCAGTTGTATGTCCTTACGGCAATGTCAGCTTTTCATTTTTCTAAACAAAATTTCACATCAAATGTTAAAATTCATGGTCTTCCTTTTATTTGTGACACAATGTTATTTAGCAAAAATCTTAGATTTGTTTTAATCTAAGGCAAAAAATAATCCTTTTCATGAAGCCTTTCGACCGGTATGATAAAGCTACAGAATGATTATTTTCTCATGTAAAGGGTTCGATTTCCGGTTCAACCATGTAATTATTTAAATAACTGCAATGAAGTTTAAATTATTTTTAAATTCAAATAATGTCTTCTTTCAGTAAAATGTTCCATCTACAATATTCAAGGTACTTTCCTTCCATGTGGCATATCCTTGGGATGCCCTGTATAATACAAGCGGTCGCTCGCGGTTTCACTCGCGTGGTTCCCGTTCCCGTAGGAATATCGGGATGAAAAATATTCTATGTGTTAATCCAGGTTACAAACTATCTGTTTGCCGAATTTCATCCAAATCTATTCAGTAGTTTTTACGTGAAAGAGTAACAAACATCCATCCCATACTTACAAACTTTTGCGTTTATAATATTAGTAGGATAGTTAAACACGTTACTAAACTTGTTTTTTGTCGCCCCATAGTTTTAATATAATACAAGCGGCCGCTCGCAGTTTCACTCGCGTAGTTCCCGTTCCCGTGGGAATATCAGGATAAAAAGTATCCTATGTGTTAATCCAGGTAATAAACTATTTGTTTGCCGAATTTCGTCCAAATCCGTTCAGTAGTTTTTACGTGAAAGAGTAACAAACATCCATCCATACTTACAAACTTTTGCGTTTATAATATTAGTAGGATAGTTAAACACGTTACTAAACTTGTTTTTTATCGCCCCATCGTTTTTATATAATACAAGCGGCCGCTCGCGGTTTCACTCGCGTGGTTTCCGTTCCCGTGGGAATATCGGGACAAAAAATATCCTATGTGTTAATCCAGGTAATAAACTATTTGTTTGCCGAATTTCGTCCAAATCCGTTCAGTAGTTTTTACGAGAAAGAGTAACAAACATTCATCCATACTTACAAACTTTCGTGTTTATAATATTAGTAGGATAAATTTTCCAAATAATACGTCACACCTGTTCTCGTTCGCGAGATTCTAATGAACTCTTAGTTGCGTTGCGACTGCGAGCGCTGCGTTTGTGCACAATATGGCAACGTCGCAGATAGATACAGGAAAGAATCGGTATCCAGGAACCGAAATGGAAAATACCGGTACTTACCGATATAATACCTGTATTTTCGGTATCGGTTCTAAGCCCTGATCATCTAGCACCATCATCATCAAGTACTCGTCAAGACAAATCAAACGAGTCGAGACTCGATGAGGTTGCGTCGTTTCTTTACTGAGTTCCAATGACCACCTTCCAGCTCCATCATCAGAGCCTGGTTACCATTGAAAGACAAATTACTCGTCAAGACGATTCAAACGAGCCCAAACTCAATGAGGTTGTGTCGTTTCATGCAAAGTTCCTATGGCCACCTTCCAGGTCTATCATCAGATCAGCACTATGTTTACATAATATTGCATTGTCACGCGATTTACACATGTATGCAAAATTTCAGCTCAATCGGTAGCCGGGAAGTAGATCAAATTTAATTTGCAAGATTTGATGACAAACGGACACGTGAAACTAAATAAAAGCTTGTAATAATAATAATAATAAAAAAACTAGCTTTTAAATGCGCTTATAAGTAAAAATAAACTTTACTATCAACTTATAACATCGTTACACAATTTATATGATTAAAGGTTGTCGCGAGATTATGTTAGTACTCGTATTTAACTATACTTAGATTGAAAATTTTAATCAATTACACATCAAGTTATTTAATTTACTTTTTTATTTAAACAAGTAAATCTAGCGACAACCTTTTATATCATATAAATTGTGTAACGAGACGTTATAAGTTGATAGTAAAAGTTCATTATTTTCTTGTTAGCGCATTTAAAAGCTTGTTTTGTAAAAAGGTTTTTTAATTTTAATATATTTTTTACTTTTTAGTATTGGATTTAGGAGTCATCTAGCAATAAAGTGCTCGAAAAGACAAACCCAACGAACCCAAACTCGATTAGTTTCCGCCGTTTCGTTTAGGAGTTCCTTTGGCCACCTCTCGACTCCATTATCAGGACCCTGGACATCATCTAGCACTAAAGTGCTCGAAAAGACAAATCCAACGAACCCAAGCTCGATGAGTTTCCGCCGTTTCGTTTAGGAGTTCCTATAGCCACCTCCCGACTCCATCATCAGGACCCTAGACATCATCTAGCACTAAAGTGCTCAAAAAGACAAATCCAACGAATCCAAACTCGATGCGATTCTGCCGTTTCGTTTAGGAGTTCCTTGACCACCTCCAGACTCCATCATCAGACCAGCTCAATGATACCATAACATTGCATTGTCATCGTACTTACATAAGTATACCAAATTTCAGCTCAATCAGGTGAGGAGAACTGGTCTTAAATTCAGTTGCAAGATTTGTCCTACACTAACACAGGAGGAGTCAAATAAAAGCTTGTAAAAACACTGCAGTCCGCCGCGCCGCAGCCCGCTGCCGCGGCTACAGACGCCGCCGCCCCGTGCGCGAAAACGAGATAGGAGACAATAGGGTAACCTTATTAGTTCGTAAGCGCTTAAAATTACAGTTACTGATACCCTATTTGATTTGGTAAGTGCATTGGAAGCAGTAAACCCTATTCAAAAAAGTTTCCGCTAAGAAAGACGACCCTATCAATAGGGAAACCCTATCGTTTGGTAACCTTTTGATTGGGTTTCCCTAAAAATCGGCTTAATCAAAAAAAGGGGTTTTCCGGTCCCTGCTATGAACTACATGTTAAATAATGCTTACAAATTAAGAACGGAATAATAGTGAAAATAAAATTTCAAAAGTTTGTAACAGAAATTTGTCAACACCATAGTGCCAACATCAAAATCACTTTCTCGAAAGATCTACTCATTAGATCTTGATTGTCCCCCACGCACACCGCTCCTGAGTCGCTTGCGCGAAACGTTAAATACCTTTTTTCGTAGATTTGAGTGCTCAAAAATTGTTTGTCAAGTTTTTCATCATTACCGGTAAGTAAGATTTCTGGGTAATTGTAAATAAACTATTATTTTTAGCTTATGAACTTTTTGTTACTTGATAGATAAATTCTCAAAATAGCGGTCATAAAATCGTAGCTTAAATAGTATTCATGAGAATAAAGGAAAATACTGTGTTCGTCATTACCATCATCATCATTACCGTTTTATTTGTGTTGATGGTTATGATGTTATGTTAATGGTTATGATGAATTAGGATTTTCAAAACGTAGCATATCATAGCAATTACTCCCATTTGGCTTTAAATTGCTTTTCTTCTCAGTTTTTCATATTTGGAATATTTTATTTCGAAATTCAAATCTAAAAGGGCTGAAAGGGTTTGAAGTTCCTAAAAATAAATGCACAGTTTTATTTTTATTTTTGTATATTTATATAGTTTATATTTTTATTGCAGGTAGTTGTCGTTATTAAAAATGATGAACCAACTTCAATATTACATATTGACATTAATAGATATTATAACATTGACCCCAAATAATTTAGAAAATTATAACGCAGTATTTGCCACACTGCAAGGTGGACTCTGCAAATCTCCATGTGAGGATTCACCTAGCATAAAATTACTTGAAATTTTTTATTACCTATCTAATTAATTATACATTTGAAGATGAATATAATACATAAACAACAAGATAGTGAAAAGTTGTTTCTCAAAATTAGGAACTTAATGAGCTTAAGTCAAAATATGCTCAGAATTTTCAGCCTTGAGTGATTTTGCATGACGCTGAGCTCTATGATTAGTTCTATGAATCTAGATTCATTATTTCTAAACAATTTTAACAGTAAAGTTGGTGGTTAGTAATAGGTAAAGTACGGTCAAGGAGCAGAAAGAATTTCGTACATTGACCTCTTTAACATTTAATAATTGGTATTAGAACCAGATTTCAGGTTTAGATCCAGGCTTACATATTTTTCTTATAATATTTTATATGAATTGTTTTTCTTTCCAGTTCATTAAATCATGAACAGAAACAGGAAACAGAAAAATGAGCCAAAAAAATCTCCAGATTTGCAAACTTTCTTGAAGGACGGAGGATTCGTGTCCTTTGTGAGGGTAGTTCCTTCGCGTTCTACAAAGTCAATGCCGGAGTGCCGCAGGGTTCTGTGCTCTGACCTACTCTATTTCTTCTGCATATTAATGACATGTTGTCCTTGGGCAATATTCATTGTTATGCGGATGACAGTACGGTGCATGAGCGGTACTCGGGACATCCTGCGGCAAAGCAAGCTGATATCATGGTGAAAAGGCAAGAACTGGTTGCCAAACTGAACCAGACTCTCGATCGTGCCTTTAAGTGGGGATCTAAAAACCTGGTCGAGTTTAATGCTAGCAAAACCCAGGTTTGTGCATTCTCGTCCAAGGTAACTCCCTTCCTTACTCCTCCCTCTCTTCAGAACTCTCCGTTACCCATTTCGGTGAACCTCAGCATTCTTGGCATGGACATCGGCCAGGAACTGAATTCAAAATGCTACATCGAGAGTGCTATTTTAACTGCCTCCCGGAAGTTGGGTATTCTCAATAAGGTGAGGCGGGTTTTCACTCCCGAGCAGCGCTGTTTGCTGTACAAAACTCAGGTGCGATCGTGTATGGAGTATTGTTCCCATCTATGGGACGGCTCCGCTAAATACCTCCTCGATGCACTTGATAGACTGCAAAGGCGAGCGGTACGCATTATTGGAGATGCTGAGGTTACAGCCTCACTTAAGGACCTCCAGCTGCGTAGAGACATTGCTTCTCTCAGTGTCTTCTACCGGAACTACTACGGTGAGTGTTCTGAAGAACTTTTTGATCTTATCGCGCCCTCTCCTTTCTTCTCCCGGACTACACGTGCTGGTCGTAGGAACCACCATCATACTGTACAGACTATCAGTACTCGTACTAAAAAAGTTGGCAAGTCATTCCTCTGTAAGACCATTCGGCTGTGGAATTCATTGCCGGCGCATGTGTTTCCCACCTCCTACAGTCCCGGGTCTTTTAAGCGGGGCGTGAAACGGCATTTATGCAGGCCGTCATGAATGGGAGCGCTCGTTATCGTGCTTATTCTACGGTGGCGAGCGGTCTCATTATTTTGGACTGCATCGGCTGCTTACCATCAGGCAGAATGCAGTCACTATAAAAAAAAAAAAAAATTCAAAAATAAGAATAATACGATATTTGGAATACAAGAAAAGGAAAAATTTGATGAATATAGACCTCGGTAGCCAAGTGGTTAAGGCAGCCGCCCGGATTGCGGATGGTGCGTGGTTCTGTTCCCGCCTGAGGTTGTCGTCTTTTTTCAGTGTTTAAAATTTTACTTAAGTATATTTAGGCGTTAATAAAACGCTAAAATATAAAAACATTGATGAAAATAATTAAGAAACTAAAAAAAGAAAACAAGGAGTTATTAACAATAAAGAGGAAGTTGAAGAAGGAGAGAAGAAGGAGTTATTATTAATAATAAGGGATTAAATAAAAAAACAAAAATAAAGAAGGACAGAAATGGCGAAAAAGACAAAGAATATCTTCTTTGTCTTTTTCGCCATTTCTATAGAATTCAATTACTAGTAAAGAAAGTGAGGGCCTTTTACGAAGAATATACTAATAGTACCTACAGTAGCAGTAGGGAAACAAAGTATAGGGAAATTAGGGAAACAAAGAACAGTAGCAGCAGGGAAACAAAGTATAAAATTCAAAAGCAAAATAATGACTAGTTCCCAAAAACATATGCATAAACAATTCCTGGCTAAAATACCAAGTAAAAATAAGCTATAAAATGTTTACTAGAAAAAAAAATCCCGTTCGAGCTTCCTGTGACTGGTTGATTTTTTTTCTAGTAAACATTTTTTCCTAGTAAACATTTTATCCTATATCTATTATAGCATTGTGATTGCAAAAATTTCAATAATAAAGATAAAAATAAGCTTTACGTTTTTCTATAAACACAGACCGTTTTGGGTATAACTCATTGCCAAAAATATTAGTTAGGACTATAATCAAGAATTAAAATGAAGAAAAATTTAAATAAGATTAATATTATGTTTGTTAGTGAGATTTGTTGAATTTTAACTTTTGATAATAATACACTGATTAAAAAAAATGTGTTTTATTTACAAGTGAGCAACTACTTGTAAGTATATAATACTTAGATATGTCTTCATAAATAGATACCATTATAGTAAATTATAACTTGCCGCAAAATATTGTCATTACCATGCATTCTTAATCATGACCATCCCCAAAAATCATTACAATTAGTGTGACGTCATTACTATTTTCTCAAATTTTATTTGAGATCAAATATTATCTAATTTCTTGATTAAATAAGAGTGCCTTATGTGATTCTAATGCAGCTTTTCTTTTTGTAAGGAGACTCTTAGTTTTCGAAATATAAGCCTCTAAAGCTTTAACATTTTCACATTTTGAGTGTAATTCTTGGTGTTTTATAGACAACAGAAATACCAGCTGCCCTACTCACGTGAATCACGTGATAGGTTAGAAATTAAAGACAATCGCGAAGCGCAGCGTACTGCGTAGCAATTGTCTTAAATTTCGTCAGCTGTCCCCGTTACACATGACACATAGGAAATTAAAGAGGTACTTACGTCAAATGTGTAAAACTCATTAATTATACGCACACCTAGATCTAAAAAGAGCTCAAAAATGTAGAATTTTGAGTTATGCTCACCATTGAATTCCTTATCTCACTACCTATCTACCAACAAAACAGATTTAAAAATATTCCCTCTACTCGACGCTAGATGCCGCCAAAAGCCCTTTTTGTTGAACGAGCGTCGAACCCCGCCTCTCCCCACCAAAACAGGGACATAGCTAGTTGTAATAAGTATTACTAGCGGAGCGCACGCATCCGTCGTCAGCAAAAAGGAGTTATTTTGTGTTGTATCCGTATTGTTGAAAATTTACGAAGCATTATTCTGAGTTGTCGCCATTTTGATCGTTAGTGCTAAGTAAATTAATAAGTACAACATTTTGAATTGAACCTGTATTGCTGGCAAGGTGAGCAAAGCTTTTTTTTTATTTAGAATTGTTGCCGTATTGTTGAAACATTTTTGAATTTGTAGTTGAGCCTGTTTTGTTGAATCATTTTTTAAACTGCTATATTTCTTTGAAAAATGAATGAAATTGAACTTTTTTGCTAGTGGCGATAGGAGCCTTTTCATCTTGATATAATTTTATTTTCATCATAGCAACTACACAGATTGTTCTGTTTTAACCCTTTACCGCATACGGTATCATATATGATACATTAAGAGTTTTCACAGATTAATAATTTTTGAGCCTTGTATAGAATGTGTTGATGGCTGATATTTATACTATGGTTGTATCCGAACACGAAAAAAACATTGGCAGTTTTATATCTTGTATGTGGTTTGTCATTTCTGTCACAGAACCTACCAAACCGCCATTTCTGACAGTGAGTACGGTTTGTGAATTGGAAAAAGCCTCTTTTCGTTATTTTTTTGCTTATCTTAAAATTATTTTAGTGCAAACTAAAAGAATAATGCATCCCAAGCAGTTTTACGGAAAAACATGTAAGTAATAGCAAATTCTTCTTAATGAAAACCAGTCTAGAACTTTGTATCTGAAATGATACTCTATGCAGTTAAGGTCAATTTTTGTTTTCAAATATGATTGTTCATGCATTAAAGTTTGTATCATTGCTCGGTCAGATATGAGACTACATGCATTCATGGGTACTTCCCATGTAATAAAAAATATGTTTTTTTTTGGTGATTTGGTATTCTTATTTACCGCTAGTATAAAACTTTGGGATTTATGTAGGTACCTATTTGCTATTTTATTTATTTTCAGATATACTCAATTGGGGCGACAAACGGCAGGGATGCAAAAATTTCTCACGCATGTCCTACATTTACTGCAGTAAATGCCAATGTTTTTTTTGACTTAAACAAAGAAAGGAATTGTTTTAAGGATTTTCATCTGGTTTTGAATTAAATATTCCTTTAAAATATCAATATTTTTCCTTTAAAATAAGAAATATTTATATATATATTTATATAAATAAAAACACTTACCTTAACTGCATGTTGTACCATATAAGATTTGTTACCTTGACTGCATGTTGTATCAAATGTGAGATTTTGGGTTTCAGGTCTATTATTTTAGTATTTAATGATCAAAACAAAAAAATATTTTTTTCTAGTGCACCTATTAGGCCGTAGAATCACGTAAATTAATTTGAGCCAAATCGAAAAATCCATGCGGTAAAGGGTTAACTGCTAAATTTTTGAGTTAGACCTCTTTAGATGGGCTTCGCGAAAAAAAATTTAATTGCATAGTTCATGAGACCAAAAACGTTAAATCGATGGCTTAGTAAATCTATTTGGTGCACAAGATCCTATAATTAAGTAAAATATACGTTTTCTATTTCAGACAAACAATGAAACGTGAACGGTTTTTAGTAAATATGATAGAAAAAATTGACAAAGAAAAATCACTCATCCAATCGTACCCACTCAACATGTAACTCTAGAAGATGCTCTCAAGATTTCATCAAGCGATGAAGCCTGATTTAAGGAAACTCGTGCCGCCTTACCAGTGGTTAATGAATATATTCCGAGCACGTCGAAACAACAGAAGCCCGGTGGTCCAACTTATTACATTTCACCAATCCGAAGCGATGAAAGTGATATTGACGACTCCGATGCAGATCCCAATTACAAATTGGTTCTCAAAAGTAAGACCTTTTCTAAGGTCGTATCTACTAAATCATCTTTGAGTTCGTCGAGCATCAGCAGTAGCAGCTCGAGCTCATCAAAATCTGGTAGTTTATTTAAGTAAAATAATTGTGATTTTAATAAAGGTGATCTCAAAGTGCTATTATTAGTATTTAAATTGTATTCATAAGTTTAAAGACGATGTGTCACTCATGTGACTTTTATAGGTGATATTTAAATGTTAAGACAAATGTGATTTTAGATGTGCATTAAATTGTTTTTCATTAAACAAAATGTTTTTGTTTTTAGTACTTTTATTTAAGGGACACAACAGCCTGTCGATTGTTACATTTTATAGTATAATTAGAAAAAATATTATTTGATTTGAGTACTTATAAATGTGTTTTCTTGAAATAATGAAAAAATACCATACCATTCAATGAGATCATTGATACCATTAGCCAAAATACCCCTACTGTTGGTCACAGACTGCTCTATGATTTGGACTAATCAATCTAATTATGAATAATACGAATGCTTTTACATTTTAGGTTAATGTTGCTTTTTCAAAAGAGAGTTAACTTAAAAATTAATTCATCAATACAGGCTCAACTCTAAATAATGAAAAAATATACATATTATTATCAAGCAATAGGGAAATAACTCAAAAAATCCAATTTTCAGCCCCAATACATGTCTTAAATAAAATATTCTTATGACATCTTTCTTCTATCTGCACTTGTAAAACATAGGTCTATTCAGAAAACTCCTGAAGTGCACAGGGATACGGTAATCAGTTTTTTGCCTTTTCTGAAAAAAATGCTTTTTTGAGTTAGCTCCCTTTAGATCTAGGTGTGATTATGAAAAATAAAAAGCATTACACATCATTTTTGACTGGAAACGTTTCATTTCACGTCATTCTATACTTTTTGCATGTTGTTTTTCATTTTGTTTCACTTAAAAATTAAATAAGTAATTGAAAAAAATACGTAGGTAGGTACCTCTCCGGCAACCAAACTGATATCAGGGGTTTCAGTAAGATCCCGTGAGCCCCCCCACGGTATCAGTTTCCCCAGAACGAGGGTACTCATTTCTAATGCCAACCCCATTAAATGATTTCAGTGTTTAAAATATTTGTAGTGGAAAACAAACTTAAAATATTTAGAGGTAAAACTAAATAACTTTATTAGGTCCTGATATTTTTAACACTAATTTGATTTTCAGTGGTCATGGAACCTATGCTGACGATGACTGTCTTAAATCATCAGTGGCTGGTGTTATGCAAAAAGTGAACAAGCTAATATGCATACGACCCTTAAAAAGTCGGTATGTCGGTGAAATTGGGGATGTGATTGTGGGGCGCGTCCTTGAAGTGCAGCAGCGTAGATGGAAGGTCGAAACTAACTCTAGATTAGATTCTGTTCTTCAACTATCGGCTGTCAATCTTCCAGGAGGAGAATTGGTATGATTATTATATTTTTTACATTCCCTGCTGTTACTTTGATAGAAGGTTAAAATATTATACTTACTCTTGATGGTTTAGCTACCAATAGTCATACATACATACCTCACACATTTCCTGGAGGGGATAATAAATGGGAAAAATCTATATACATATATATATACTATATTTTTTAGATCATCTGAGATCAGTCTCTAGACTATGAGCGGATGGGTTAAGAGACTTTCATGTGTCAAGTGTGTTCTCCATCGAGAACACCACTTATAGTCTATTCCACTCTTTGGTGCAGTTTCAGGATGTCATGCCTTTTGAGGCGATTGGAATAGCCTTGGCTCATCAGCTCCGCTGCAAGTTTATTTGGATGTGAGGTGAGCCGTCTTTGGTAGTTTTCAGCGATAGATCTTATTTCTTTCATTACTGTGTTCAAATGAACACAAACAAGTGTAGGGCCTCATGGATTTTAGCATTGGTTACAAACCATGGGACATTAGCTATAGTACGCAAGATCATGTTTTGTATTCTCTGCAAGATTTGACTTGCTGGCGCTACCCCACAGCTGTATCTGGGTAAAAATTAGATAAGTGGCTAAAATGAAACACTGAATAAAATTAGAAAAAAAATATAAATTACTTGATATTTACCTATTATTAACAACAAAACCACTTTTCACACAGTTTCACACAGTAGGTATTACGACTTTAACATAATATTTTTAAAATTAGGGTGCCAGGATAATGACCAGTTCTACAAGGCAAAATTAGAAAAAATAGAAAAATACGCATTTATTAGTTTTTAAATTACTTGCTATTTATGTATTGCTTTTCAGGCAGTTAAGTAGGTATTGCGGCTTTAGCATAGGGTTTTTAAAATTAGGGTGCCAGGACAATGACCAGAGTTCTACAGGAAAATGACTTTTACTGTCAGCCGAATGACAAGGCACAGGAATTCTTCATGCATCCTCTTTGGTTCATTACAGTAGTTGTTTATCAGATCGCTTGTGAGGGATACGTCGGTTTTCCTTTCAAATAGACAACAAAATAAGTACAATATAAGTAACAAGCTGATCGCTAACAATAACAACATACCATGTAATGTAACATAGAAAGTCAAGGTCTATCAATGAGAACACGTATAGCGGATATGGCGCTGCCGCAAAACGGCGCGCAGATACATCGCCCTACATCTGCGACAATTGTGCAAAGGCTACCAAGTCACGGACGGACTCGGTTAAAGAAACTAGTTCCATCCAGACCAAAACTTAAAAGTCCGCTTTGGAACGTTGGTTCACTAACTGGAAAGACGAAAGAACTTGCAGAACTATTTTACAGACGGAAGGTAGACTTCGCATGTTTACAGGAAACGACATGGCGCGGCTTTTATGCGCGGAACATCGGCGAGGGTTATGAGATGATGTGTATTGGAGCTACTGATGGTTGAAATGGCGTAGCGGTTGTAGTGAGTCAAGAACATCTCAAAAACATCGTTGAGATAAAACGGATAAACGATTGCATTATGTATGTCAAAGCACTAGTTCAAGGCGTAACGGTAAATATAATATCCGTTTATGCGCATCAAACGGATTGCAGAGACAGAAAGAAACGTTTTGGGCTACTTTTGAAGACGTGCTGCAGCTAATTCCGAGTAGAGAAACACTAATTGTTGGCGGACATCTACTCACGACTTAGCTATAACTAACAGCTTCTTTAGCAAGAAACCAGAACATCTCATAACCTACAAAAGTGGTAAAAATAGCACCCAGATTGACTACATCTTACCTAACAGAGCAAACAGATCGAATTAAGAACTGTGAGGTGATCCCTGGTGAATGCGTTATCTCGCAGTATTGACTAGTAGTGATAGACATGGTCTTTCTGAGAAAAAACATCAGTAAGCCAAAAAGAATACCAGAGATCACAAAATGGTGGTTGCTGAAGGGTGCAAGGGCAGAAGAGTTTAAACAACAGCTAGCAAAGGTGACTGTCAATATAAAAAATGCTCTAAACATTATGTGGAAACAGTTGTCAGGCAGTATCTTGAAAGCGGCAAATAAGATCTTGGGACGCACAAAACCAGGAAAGAGGACGAACAGGGAGACAGTAGGGGAATACCACAGTACAGATAGCCCTCAAGGAAAAGAAAATGGCCTTTAAATTGTGGCAGACTACCAAGACACAGAAAGATAGAGATGCATACAAAACGGTCAAAAGAAAAGCCAAGAAAGCTGTAGTCACTAAAATTAAGAATGCCTTGGGATCGCTATACGCTGCACTAGAGAAAAAATAGGGACAGAAGGAAATTTAAAAGCTTACAAAGGCTCGGAAAGGCTCAGGAGTAAGGCTTCACAAGATCCCGTCACGACAAAAGTAATCAAGGGCATCGAAGGGGAGCTTTTGTACCAAGATAGGGACATACTGGCGGCCGCGTGGTATACATACTACAAACAACTCCTAAATACGTCAACGAGATCTGTTGAGCTTCCTGAAGTTGACAAAAATGCTGGTCTTGTATCACCATAAATCCACAGGAAGTATAAGGCCGCGTTAAATAAAATGGCTAACAAGAAATCCACAGGTCTCGACGGCATCCCAATAGAGGGCCTGGAAATGTCTTGGAAACAAGGGAATATATCTGCTTACTCGCCTGTTTGATAAAGCCTGGGAATCTTCATGCATACCGGACGCGTGGAGAATAAGTACCATAATACCTCTCTCTGTACTTTTTCCAGAAGGATTAGTCTCAGATCGCTGCTAGTAAGGAAGAATGGCAGAAGGGAAGGAAAGCAAGCCTGGGCTAATGCGGTGTCATCAAAGGATCCAAACACCAGTGCGCTCAGAAAAAGGTACAATTTTGCTGCCAGGTCCTTTAAGAAGGACATTACCAAGGCGAAGTCGTCATTCATAGGTAGAATTGGCGAGAGGCTAGTGCGTCTTCCTTCGGGCACGCGTGCGTTCTGGTCTCTCGCCAAAGCTATCTTAGGGAACTTTTGTCAGCCGTTCCTACCACCATTGCACAAGACTTATGACTGCCTGGCCCATACTGCAAAGGAGAAAGCCGATCTCTTGGGCACTCTTTTCGTATCAAACTCGACCTTGGACGATGGGGAAAACTCTCCACCAACCATACCGCATTGCGCTTGTTCAATGCCAAACGTTCAGTTCCTACAAAGGTCAGTTCGTAAGGTTACACGCAATCGACGTGTCATTCCATCCACATTGTCACGTACCTAGTGCGTGAGCAAATAAGAATAAATAAAATAACGAAAACAGTAATAAGATAAAGAAAACAGTTATTATAAAATTTACAAATTTATGAGCGGGTCGTTCGTAAAGGTCGGTCAGGTTCACACTTAGTTTCGGCCCAGAATACCGCACTCCCCTGATTCTTCCCGAGTCCGGTACGAAGGTGAAAGGCAGTCCACCTCTTCACTGGTCCAGCCGCTGCGAACGGGCACCGGGAGTAGTTGTGGACGGGAGCCACGAAAGCCGGTCTCCACTATGAAGGCTTCGGATATTGCTTGGGGATAGTTACCCCGGTAGGAGTTCCCAGTATGGGAACACTACTACACTTAAAGGTTTATATAAGAAGGAATCCAGTTTAAAAATCGTTAGCGTACGTAAGTTTACGCAAGGCGCTCGCGCATCAGAGCGACGTGCGGTTGCTTCCAAGGTAGTTTGGGTATGAGGTAGAAACCGCGAGAGGGGAGCGGTGGTCGGTAGGCGCGTGGTGCGCAGGCGCAGTTTCCGCGTCTCACCCTGCTCCCGCAGCCCCCAACCCCTACCTTTTCTTCGGAACGGTGTCTAGTGTCGCGAGCGCTCAGCGCAATAATATTATGCGTTTAAGTAACGCTACGTTACAATATCACCTTGATAGATAGCGGTCTACTACTGTGCGTTTTTCACGAAATTTCTTGCCTCGAACTGCAGTGTTGTGGAACCAGCTCTCGGTGGCGGTATTTCCGGACCGTTACGACTTAGGGATCTTCAAAAAACGAGCCTATTCCTTCCTTAAAGGCTGGCAACGCGTCTGCGATTCCTCTGGTTTTGCGGGTGTCCATGGGCGGCGGTGATTACTCTCCATCAGGTGACCCGCTTGCTTGTTTGCCTCCTTCTGCTATAAAAAATAAAAAAGGCCTTTGCCCTGCAGTGGGACAATTGAGGCTAATAATAATAATACCTCTCTCTCTTCATTATCAGTACATATTATAAAGTAAAGTCGCCGTTTTCCTGTGTCAGTCTGTGGCACCGCACTATTCTTCTAAACCACGCAATGGATTTTTATGCGGTTTTCACTAATTGAAAGAGCGAAAACTGAGGATGGTTTTTGTATATAATTTGTAGATATTTTTTACAAAATAGCTAAAGTATGACGGTGTTTCTAAGTAAGCGTGGGCGAAGACGCGGACAGGCCGCTAGTATAGTATAAATGAAGGCAAAGGCAGTAGCTACGAGTGCACAACTACAGTGGAATCAAGTTAATGTGCCATACGATGAAGTTGTATGAAAGAGTTATCGATGCCCGGTTAAGATAGGAGAGCTCATTAACTAACAACCAATTCGGTTTCGCCCCTGGCTTATCTATGATCGACCCGATGTTTGCCATAAACGTGATTGCTGAGAAATACAGATATAAAAACATGCCGCTTTACATTGCCTTTCTTGATATGGAAAAGGCATTTGATCGCGTACCACGTCCTACAATCTGGTGAAGTCTTCGTAAGAAAAATATCCCAGAAAAATACGTGTATAATATTTCTGACATGTACAGAGATGTAAAGTCGGCAGTTAGAACTACGGTGGGGTAAACACAAGCCATAGCGGTCATGGAGGGGGTACATCAGGGCTCTGTACTCAGTCCGTACCTCTTCTGTTTGGTTATGGATGCTCTAACTAAACTTGCTCAAACTCTGGCACCATGGACCTTTATTTATGCAGATGATGTAGCCATCTGTACCTCATCCCGTGAAAAGCTAGAAGAAACCCTGGACCAATGGAAGCGACAGTTACAGGTGGGCGGCTTGAAGCTCAGCATAGAGAAGACCCAGTACATGGTGTGTAACGGACTAGATTGACATGAAGACCCTCTCATTAGGGACGGACAACAAGTTACCAAATGTGACGAATATAAATATCTAGGGACCATGTCCCCCCATATCGCTGGAGATATAGAGGCTAACATGCAGCACCGAATCGCTGCCGTCTGGCTCAAATGGCGAGAAGTGACTGGCGTTACCTCATTACCTGTGACCCGCACATGCCCGTGAAATTAAAGGGCCTGGTGTATAAAACCATCATCAGGCCTGTGCTCACTTAAGGGAGTAAAACTTGGGCCACGACTCAGCGCCCCGTTCATGCTATCCAAGTCGCTGAGATGAAAATGCTTCGGTGGATGTGCGGAGTAACGAGACTCTACAAAATACGCAACGAATATATTGGCGGCAGTCTCCGGGTTACCTGTGACCCGCACATGCCCGTGAAATTAAAGGGCCTGGTGTATAAAACCATCATCAGGCCTGTGCTCACTTAAGGGAGTAAAACTTGGGCCACGACTCAGCGCCCCGTTCATGCTATCCAAGTCGCTGAGATGAAAATGCTTCGGTGGATGTGCGGAGTAACGAGACTCTACAAAATACGCAACGAATATATTGGCGGCAGTCTCCGGGTACGTGATATCGCCGACAAGCTACAAGAAAGCAGTCTAAGGTGGTATGGACATGTGTTGAGAAGACCTCCCGACCACATAAGTAATATGGCAATAAGTCTAAACTTACCTGCGCCCAGAAAAAGAGGAAGGCCGAAATAAAGATGGACAGACATTATTGCCAAAGAAGCTGCAATGTATCTGACACCGATGCGTCAAACAGAGCAAAGTTAAAGAAACTGACAAGAAAAGCAGACCCCACCATCAGATGGGATTAATAAATGAATGCTAAGGAGAGAGAGAGGTAACAATCTGATCGGCATATAGGAAGCGACGTCACTGGCAGGCTTGCCAGGTTTTTGAATAATGATAATCTGGGATATCTTCCACATTCGGAAAGTGCTGCACTCTCAGTATGCCGTTATACATTGTTAAACATACGAAGGCCTTCTTGGGCAGTTGAAGCAATATTTCTTTGGTTCAAAACCTGGAGGTTCTTGTCATTCAACCTCCTGATTATACTCTTCACTTGTTCCACCTCTACTGGTTTTGGTGGTACCGACATTTGATATGGCTTGCTCCAAACATCGTTTACATAGCTCTCTGAGTCTGGGTCACTTGTGTCATTAAGTAGAAACACAGTTGCTAGGTGGGCTACAAATAGATTAGCTTTTTCCTTTGCTATTCTAGCCTATTTATTGTTGTTTGTTTTCAACGGTTTGGCTGCTTGTGGTCTTGAAAATGACTTTGTGAACTTCCATAATGAGTGATTGGTAGCCGAGGTAGCCGTTAGTGACTCCAACTTTGTGGCAAGTGTTGCGTTGCGTTGCGCTATTCCTCCAATTAGCATTTAACCTTTTAGATGGCTTTATTAAAAGCTCGTTTGTCCTCCCTGCATCTGCTTTGGTTCCTTCCACACACGACGGAGTCTACGTTTTTCGAGTATTTTCTTTTTAATGTTTAATGGAAGATTTGCAGCTGTGTGGGTGTAGTTCTCCAGCAAGCCTCCTGTATAAGTATCGTAATACCTTTGTTGCCTCTTCAATGTCATCGGGGGATTTAAGCGCAACTTTTAGTTTGATGTTTCGAGTGATAAGTTCCCGGATGGAGTCCCAGTCAGTGAATCTGTTATTGAGCATCTCCGGGGTATCAACTTCAACTACCATAGTGCTAACAGTCAGTAGTACTGGAGTATGATCAGATGATTCATCCAAACCGGATTCCGGCTTTAGGTAATGTCTGAATAATCCTTTAATTATAAAAAAGTCCAGCACATCAGGTGTCTTATTTATATCAGTTGGCCAGTATGTCGGTTCCAAGGACGATATCGTACATAGTTTGTTATCAATAACACTGGCATTTAGTTGCCTACCTCTTGTCGAATTCAGCCTAGAGCCCCTACTGGTATGTTTGGCATTCCAGTCCCCTCCTGCTATAAAACGACCACCCAGAGTATTGAACAGTTGCGAGAACATCGTATCAGTGATTTTGGGCCTCGGTGGGCAGTAAATTGCAGACACGTTAAAATAGCCAGATTTATCCTCAACTGCCACAGTAGTAGCTTGTTTATCTTCCGTTTTATATTCTGGTAGTATGTGGTGCTTGATATTGTCGCGCATTACAATAGCAGTACCTGCGTGTCCTGTTCCGTCGGGATGATTTGTAGTATAAGTATACCTTTGAAACCTACATTAGAAGAGCTTGTGCAGTGGGGTTCAGAAATTAATAAGATATCAACTTTATGTTCGTTTAGAAAAAAATCGACTACCTCTTTATTGGGAGCTAATCGATTTATGTTCCATGAGGCTATTGTAAGAAAATCCGTTAGGGTAACTTGTTGATGTTGCAGTCATGAGACCCATAAGTGTACTGATTTGTTGTAGGAGGATTTAGAATTTTTGTGATTGTGCTATTAGTATTTTTTCCATGGTAGAGGACGGTGTTCGAATTCGACGTTTCCTTCTATGTTTTTGTCGCTGTGCTGATTGTTTTTATTTGTTTGGTCATTGATGTTGGTTGTTTCTTGTCTACTGTTTTCTCACTGGGGCAGTCTCGGCCATGCTTGGGTTTTCACTATATTATCTTTCTCTGTGTTGGTTTTGCCAATTTCCGTTGTATTTTTTCTTTTAAGCGGGATTGATGCAGTAGCCTTTCTCGAGAGAATCTCTTGATAAATTTCAAAACCCTTTTAATTTACTGGGTGCGGTCCATGACGCGATGCACACTCAGGTATAATGCACACTCACAACTGCGGTCGCGTTTGGGGCATCGGTTATGATATCTTATGCGATTTAGCACATTTGACGCAGCGGAACGGACGCATGCAATAGTTTTTGGAGTGCCCATACTGCTGGCACCTCTGAAATTGTACTATTGTCTTTTTCCTTTTTGGGTCTTCTATTAATACCGTTTGATGGTAAATATGTTTTATGTCCTTTACAGTTTTATTGTTTGGTCCATGTTCTACATTCACAAAGAATGTTGAGGTGGGTTTTTTATCTGGCCCATATCTTGCATTTACTATTTTGCCTCTTACTTTATTGCCAGTACTTTCTATAGCTTCTACAATGGCCACGTGCGACGTAGAGTGGTGTAGATTTCGGATGACAATTATTTAAGGTTTCTGGTTCTTTCTGTTGAAGGGATGGCCGATTACTCCCTTTTCACGAATAAGTGAGATTAGTCTTTTGTATACATCCAATTCTGGAAAACTGATCCTTAGGTTGGTTTTGGTTAATTATCTTAAAGGTAAATTAAGTCCTTTCCGCAACTGTTTCCAGAAGTTCTATCAGCTTTTTGACATCTTCCACACCATAAAGAATAATCGGTGGAGGTTTATTCAGTTTCTTTACTTTTGGCTCTTCGTTTTCTTCAGTGAGATCTATAGGCAGATTACTGAATCTATTACTAGTTTTGACTGCATCAGGAGAGGGGCTCTGAACCATTTTCCTCTTTCAGTGATTTCTCGCACTGCGTACTCGTTGCTATGTTTCATTTGAAGACTTGCATGGTTCTCTAGAGTCTCCTTGTGAAAGTGACAGTTTGCTGAAGGAGTAGGTGTGGTGGTAGGGTTATCGATGCAAGAGCTTCTCGGTCTATTAAAAAACAAGCTAGGGTAGAATGCCTGTTGAACTAACTTTTTTGGGTGGCCAGTAGCAGTAACTGTCACAGAAGCCTGGGTGCCCACTTCCATGCAGTCTTCGGTAGCCAATTTCACACTATCTGGCCCGGGTACGAGAGAGCGCCGGGGGTCGCCGGGTCGCATGACAAATCGCATTCGTTTATCAGACCTTCCATATTTTAAAAAGAGGTGGGAGACATCAAAAGTTACTTTTCCAAGGTACCTTTGACTTGTGGTAGCCAGAACAGATTACTTAACTAACTGCCGCCTGTGACTCGGTGGCCTGTTTAGCACCACCCAAGGGACACGTGTAGGGTGGGCCTAGGAGAAGGTGGTAAATCCTACGGACGTGAGCAACTCGTCCCCCTAAAAATCTAGATAATATGTAAATATTGTGGCATACAATTTAAATAATCTATTAAATTTAAGTTCTAGACCCAAAATCTTATACAAGTATCATTCAACATGATTGTGTATGTGTATCAACATAAAAATATATATTACTTCCCATCTTCCAGCGTCGTAGATCAGCAGAAGATGAGCAAATGATGAGAAAGCATTTGCAAGAAGGTGACCTAATTAGTGCAGAAGTCCAAAGTTTATTTTCCGATGGCTCACTTTCAATACATACTAGAAGTTTAAAGTATGGCAAGGTAACAAATTAAACTTTGAGAGAAATACCTTTTAATTTTTTGCTTTTTTCTATACTGAATCGTATTTATGTTATATTTCCAGTTACCTCAAGGGACTTTAATGAAAGTATTTCCATCACTGGTAAAGAGAAGAAAAAATCATTTCCACAATCTGCCATGTGGTGTTTCCGTAATCATAGGTAACAATGGCTACATTTGGATAAGCCCTCAAAAACAAGATGTAGTTGCTGGAGAAAGCTCAGATGAGAATGAGAGCTACGATTTACAGGTAAGCTTTATTTAATGTACAACTGAATTTGTTTCGTATTTTAAAAAATCTTTTTTTTACTAAAATAATTCTTTTTAAGATTTTTATACAGTTCCTTATCATTTTTTTTATTAATGTGTGTTTTCGCTTAAATATACTTAAGTAAAATTTTTAAACACTGGAGAAAGACGACAACCTCAAGCGGGAATCAAATCTTTCATCTTCGTATTTATAATGATATTGCCACACAAACATAAAAAATAATACTTATTTAAAATAATCTTTTAGATCATCTGTTCACTACTAATCACAAAGGGGAAAGGGGAAATTGTAATAATTATGTTTCTGTAGTCACATTTATTCATTTAGGTATTTCTTTTGTTTGGCCCACAGCCTGTGAATCAGTCTGATAGAGAGACAATGGCACGGATTAAAAACTGCATTGCCGCTCTCATAGCTTCAAAGATGATGCTTGATGACACCAGCATCATGTTTGCTTATGAAGAGAGTATGAAATATGAGTCAGTGAAAGATTTACTGGACCCTGAAGCCATGCTTGATGTTGCCTTTTTAACACAACACAGAATAAACAATATCATGGAAGAGTAAAGCTTGTTTAAATTTGTTTCCCATCATCTTAAGGAGGTCAAAAGTAAGTGAGATATGTAAAATTAAATAAAACATATGTAGCGGTTTGATTTTGTATTAACGAAAATATTTTTTAGTCCAAAAGAGGAAAACTTTTCCATTATCAAAAGTACAAAACTTGCATTCTCATTAATCACATTCATTGAACAATTACATTAAATTACTATAAAATAAAACAGCAATAAAAATTACTATAAAATGAGTAATCCTATATTTGGCATAAGATTATATTATCTAAAATAACTTATCATACATACTGTAAAAGTTCATAAAACTATATTAAATGTTGTAAGAGTTGAATAAACTCTTGAGAACCTGTCTAATAAATTATATTATTTTTTAAAATAGACTCAGATAGAATGCATATTACTTACCTATTGCAATATATTCGATCTAAAATTATATATTAACTTTAATACTTTTGTAGGAATAAAGTTATAGTAGGTACTTTTTATTTATGATAAGAAAATCTCAAAATATTTTCTATATTATATACCCCTAGTCTATTCTTTTCTAATTACTTATTTTGCCACTTGCATAGATTTAGCACACTTCTCACAACTTTAGTTAACAAACATTAAAAATGTTTTAGCATCTTGAGTTTCAATTTTAATCTCTTTTGTTGCGTTTTCCAAGAATTCTCTTTAGGTTCGTTGACATAAAATATGGTTTCTCAGATGAGCCATCGTTTCTCTCGCTGTCCTCCACTGTAAAAGAAATTTGTTAAAGAAACAACTAATATATGAACGCTTTGCACCTCTTTAGCTAATTATTTTTTGTTGTTTGTAATTTGACGGACAAGGTAGGTATGAATGAGAATTTTTGGAACATTCGTCACGGGGTACGGGGTGTTCACACGAACAAAGTCGCGAGCGGGCCGCTTGTAATTCATAATTAAATTCGTGATTAATAAAATGGTGCCCTGCATCACAAAGGATGTTCACTGATCAAATCAGTATTGTCACCAAAAAGGTTGAATTGAAATCTGGTCTTATTAGGTATAATAAAAGGGCATGTGTGAAAATATCGCAACATAGATACTTACGGAAACAAAGGAACAATGTGTCTACAGCCATTGAGTAGACATTAAAGAATATTGAGCTGATGAGATATGTGGCAATGCTGAGCACGATGGCGGGGATGTAGCTGTAGTGCAGCCGCTGACCCTGCGTCACCTCGTAAACCAGGTTCCACTGCAGCAAGTAGTACACGGCGAACCCGACGCCTATTGAGATCAGCAGCTTGGACAAGAAGAATAAGAAATCCGCCACCTGTGGAGAAAAAAAACAAGTTAATGATATAATAAAGCCGATGGAGCTGGAAGTGCACTTTACCCGTAATTTTTACCAACCACTGAGAAACTGGCTAGCTTACCTCTCAAAAAAAAAACTTTTGGAACACAACAAGGATTTTAAATTGTTGTTATGCCAAAATACTTCGATGGTGGTAGTAAGTCAGGTGGACTTAGAAAAGGCCTTAGCAGCTACAAAGTATGGTATTTAATATAAGCACACAGACGCCAGCCAGGTCAACTTTCTACAAAATTTCATATTTTTTTTTTATTGTGGCACGCCATAATGGCTTCACTCTGCCTGATGAAAAGCAGCCAGTGAAGCCCAAGAAGTGAAAGCGTTCATCACAGCGCTACCACGCTATGCCGAACGCTCACACCATGGCGGCCTGCATAAATGCTTTTTCACGCCCCGCTTAAATAACCCGGGAAAAGAGGAGGGAAACACGTGTGCGGGAAGCGCATTCCACATACGGGCAGTTAGGCAAAGGAACGATTGTCCAAACTTTTTGGTACGTGTCTTGATGGTCAGCACGGTATGAGGGTGGCTTCTAAGACCTTCACGCGTCGATCTGGAAAGGAATGGAGAGGGAGGTATGAGGTCAAAGAGCTCCTCAGAGCATTCACCATGGTAAAGGCGGTAGAAAGCACTAAGGGAAGCAATGTCCCTACGTAGCTGTAACGGCTCCAGACTGGTCGTAACGTCATCGTTACCGATAATACGGACAGCACGTCTTTGCAACCTGTCAAGAGCTTCGAGCAAGTACTTGGCGGATCCGTCCCAAAGATGAGAGCAATACTCGACGCAGGAGCGCACCTGAGTCTTATACAAAAGACAACGTTGCTCCGGCGTGAAGAACCGCTTCACTTTGTTCAGGATTCCGAGTTTACGTGAGGCTGTGGTTATAATGTTCTCAATATAGCTCTTCGGGTTGAGGTCGCTGTGTATGTCCATACCTAAGAGACTGAGACCGGTTTGGATGGGTAATACGTTGCTCTGGAAGGAGGGTTGGGGGAGAAATGCAGACTTTTTAACAGTGACAGCGCAGACCTGTGTTTTTTTGGCATTGAACTGGACCAGGTTATCAGAGCCCCATTGTCCGATCCAGCCATGGGGCAGAGCCCCATTGCCCCAAGGCTGGGTCGGATCTATCCCCTTTTTTGGGGACCGGCTGGGCGTTCGCCTTTCTCCAAGTCTCCGGCACAATCCCAGTAAAGTACGAGAGGTGGTATAGGCGTGTCAATACTGGAGACAACTCGGAAGCACATTTTTTAAGAACGACTGCCGGTATACCGTCAGGACCGCTAGCCTTCCGCACATCAAGTGACTGCAGCACGGCACGGACGTCACGTTGTCTGATTTGGACGTCAGGCATTGAGGGACCACAGTGAGGGATGGTAGGTGGTTCCGCGCCGCAGTCACCGACGCGCGAATTCGCCGCAAAGAGCTTCGCTAAGAGGTTAGCCTTGTCTAGCGGCCGATGGGCCAACGAGCCATCAGTGTACCGCAGTGGGGGCAGTGAAGGCGCGCAAAAGTTGGCTTGCATCGCTTTGGCCAGTCGCCAATAACTTCGGCTACCCGTTGGGTGCGACAACAGGTCTTGGTCAACGCGAGCAACGCGCTGGGCATTCGCTCTCAAGAGAGCTCTCTTGCAGACTTTGGTGGCCTTGTTGAAGACTACCTTGAGTGAAGAGATGTTACGATCGTTGAGCGTACGAGCCTTGGTCCAAGCGCGATACGCTGCCTGTTTAAGTTCAACAGCTTTGGCGCATTCGCGATTGAACCAAGGGCGCGCCTTACTTCCGCTGACGACATCAGTGTAAGGAATGTAATATTCCATCCCCAACATGACCTCGTCAGCGACAGCAAAGGCACTCTTCGATGGGTCCCTTCCCACAAAGCAGCGCCGGCCCCACGGGATGGACGCAAAATAGTTGCGCATACCATCCCAATCTGCCGACGAGTAGTGCCATAAACGCCGTTTAGACTCCACTGTGGGAGAGCTTTTACGGCGCAGTACGGTGGCACCAACCAGGCAATGGTCAAAAGTGCCCAACGGAGCACTTATCGGTACCCGGCTGGTCGACTCGTCACCAGTAAGTCTAGCAGAAGGGGCGCTTGACCTGATATATCTGGAATCCTGGTGGGCTGGAGAACCAGTTGGTTAGATCATGCGTAAGAACGAATGCGTGGGCAGTTCGGCCTGCGTGGTCTGTTTTAGAAGAGCCCAACCAGGTCTCACGGTGGGCATTAAAATCTCTCAAAAGCACCACATCGGCAGACGGAAACCGCTCCTGTTGTTGTCTTGTGGTCTCCGGAGTGGGAACGGTACAGGCAAGCGTAGACATGGCTCTCGGAACCAAGATCCACGTGTACCCATAAGACGGAGAAGGAGGGGTCCTCCAAGCAGCGCAAACGTCGACAGCAAACGTCCGTCCTGACGAAAAGGCATACTCCGGCTTTCGCGAGGAAGCATTCCTCAAGCACGTAGCCGGGGTAGTGCAGATATGCAATGTCGGCAGGACGGCGGATCTGTGTCTCCGTCAGAAAGAGCAATGCAGGCCGGGCTGTCTCAAGGTGTTGGTGGACGGCGTTGAAGTTTGAATGGAGTCCACGGATGTTAGTGAACTCCACCTCAAAAAGCGACTTAGTGGTGGGGAAGTGGGATGCCGCTGTCTGACCTGCATTGTTGTTAGACACTGACATGGTGGTTGGGTGGGGGCGTGATTAAAAGGAGATGCTGTGGTGGCAAGGGGGAAAAGACAAAGTGTGGGAGACTAACATGAACTGGTGCATGTAGTTGTTCGGTAAGACGTTAATCGACCCGCCGGATGGAAGGCCCCCCCCCCCCCCCCCCCCCCCCGAAAGTAGTCCGGTCCCACCAATCCGGTCACCAACCGGCACGACGAGCCACTTCGGGATTATGCGCGGCCTGCCCCTGTATCGGCTAAAAAATATGAATATGGACATGGGCTTCATTTGACATTTGAAGCCCATAATATGCCCATATAAAAGAACAAAATATGGGCTTCAAATGTCAAATGAAGCCGATGTCCATATCCATAGTTTTTAGCCGATACACCCGCTGGTGGAGCAGCCTCCTAGGGTGGTTAGCCCTAGTTCGGCTCCTGTACTATGCCGCGGGCGGCCAGCGGCACCACCGTTTCTACGGGTCTCCCTGGCCGGCGAATCGACCCACGTCAACCGACCAATGCGTCAACAAAGACTCCCACCAGACCTTGACCCTGCCGCCACCGCACCTCTGCAAGCTCTGGTACTACGGCTCTGAACCTGGAACGCGTCCTGTGTTGAGCACCGAACACTTGGCGGGTTTTACAAGTCCGCATGGTGGTAGCGGCGGACGAGCAAAGCTCTCCCACCAGCAAAATCCCTTAAGTCGCCTCTTACGACACCTGCTAAGATACAGGGGAGGGGGTGGTGCAATTCTGACCCGGCACCACACGGGTAAAGTTTATATTTATATTTTTAAATATTTATTCATATTTCTTTAATACATTTTGATCTTTATCGTTGGGGTATAAGAATAAGTATCGATTAAAGAAATTTTGCAGCTTTGGGTAGTTTGATCTGTTGGCGTGTGTACAACACAAAAAAAGGAAGTTCGAATTTAGACTAGAAATAATACTAACCATGTCTAAGACGACGACTCTTATTATGTTGCGCATGAGTAGCGAGAATGCGTCTCTCGCGCTCTTGCAGAAGCTCTTGCCGTGCACGGCGCACATAATGTACGCGTTCTTGTTGATAAACTTCAGGAAAGTCTCGAGGCACCAGAAGAAACACTTGCAGCAGCACAGGATACAGCGCGTGAAAGGGTTGTCGAACTTCTTTATTTTATGGTCAATGTACTCCAGTATGACGCGTATAACTCGTACTATGGCGATGATAAGCGCGCCGAAAGCGACAGTTCCTAAATGGTACCTGTATGACAATGAGAGAATAAGAAAATTGGCTTTCATTTTAATAGATTCACACCAAAAGCTTAGAGAAGGAAAAGTATGTATTTGCTATAATTACCGCAAGGTCCTGTAGATACCAGCAGTCAGAGTGAAGAAAGGAAGATCTCTTTTGTTGTACGTCCAATACCATGTGGAAAACGTGCTCGCTAGCATCATATCCGAAACACCACTGATGAAGAACATAGTCCAGAAGAAACCAAGCAAGTTGGCGACTGAAATGAGAGTAAAAAGTGCTTTATATTTAAGAATATTGGACTAAAACTAGTCAAAGAGATAAACCACACAATTTTTATGGGTTTTGAAAATCATAGTACTCACGGTGTAAGTAAACTACACTTGTGGGGCTGTCAAGGCCAGTAAAGTGGCAGGAAGCTAGTTTGCAGGGCTGCACCAGGCCGCTCGTGTCGTGACAATTGATCGAAAAGGTCGCAGGGTTGCAACCCACATAGTCCTGGAATTTAAAAATATTATATGAAGATTATCTGCCTTATAAACGCAAGTGTTATTTAGATTTGAAGTATAGATTAATGTTTTATATTTTAGCGTTTTATTAACGCTTAATTATACTTAAGTAAAAGGACCATGGGCACTTTTGTATGAACACTGGACCCACCACCTTCCAAAATTGTGCAACAGTGATGAAAAGTAAGTCATATGAAAGTTCTTGACGTGTACTTTATTTCATTCTATAGCAGCCAAGTTCGAATCCTGCGCGAAAATGGCGTTTTGATACACTCAAAAATTATTGTAAATGTAAAATTCCAAGGAAATCATATTTCTAAATGTGGCAGATTAGCTTCCATCCTTATGAACGCTACCCTTTGCCTGTTTAGGTTTTTCAGTGTAACATAATTAAACAAAAGATTCGGCAAGTTGATTTTTTCTATAGTGAGTGGAGTATAGTGAGTTATAGTCCTAGCTACTGACTGATAGCTAATCATAATTTAATATCAAAACAAAACATTTTTTCCAAAACGCACCATAACACCGTTTTCGCGCTGGATTTGAATTTAGTTGCCATATAATAAAATAAAGTACACGCTAAAAGCTTTCATATGACATTTAATTCATCACTGTTGAATAAAGCTGAAAAGTGGGTCCAAAATGACGCATGGTCCTTTTAAACACTGAAAAAAGACAACCTCAGGCGGGAATTAAAATCTATAATAGATATAATATCTATACTTCAAAGAATATTATATCTTCAGTAATGTTTTAGTATCTTATCTTTGTAACGTTTATTAGTATCTTATCTTATCCTAGTGGGGCCTGCAGAGAACGTCTCCCTCTCGCAGTAGAACGTCGACCCATTGGGATCTTTTGTGCAACCCCGTCGTATCACTCTGCCTCCTCATTGAAAATGACTGCCATAAGCTTGGCAATGTCTTTGAGGGTGAAGAGCCTGTAGAGCATTTGTTTTGTTGTATAGTACTCAGTCAGGACACCGGTGATCATTCGGGCCTGCCTTTTACTACCTTCGCATATAATGTTACTCTTTCCTAGGGCGCCTTCCCCTATGAAAGATTTTGAGTGTCTATCATGTTTATAAGAAAAGGAGATTATTTTAAATTCTTAATTAAGTTAAGTTTATTGTACTTATAAATATTAACTCACAAAACAATAGGACCTATTATTATGGATGGTATGACTGCTTCCACATACCTCTGTGTAGACACCCCGGCAGTCGCAGCTCGTGTCGTTCTTCAGATTGACGACGTGGAATGCCGACTCGCCCATGGACATGATGCACATGAGCACGAACACGCCGTACCCGATCACGCAGCACTGCAGCACGCACGGCAGCAGCGGGAAAAATACCGTTGACTTGATCGAAATTATAGCTCTGCAAACGGAGAACTAAGCTATAGTCGTAGTGGTTTTAGATGGCGATGCGTATTTTCTTTTTAATGAAACTGGGCAAACATTTGACCACCAACCTGCTTGGTGAGCAGGATGTAGTCTGGGTGTTGCATGCTTACCCAGGAGAAGCCTATTCACTCTTGCCTTGAAAAGACCAAGGTTGTGTGATCGGGAAACACATGAGCAGGCAGTGCGCTCCATTCTTTGACGGTTCGCATAAGAAGCGAACCAGCAAAACGCTTGGTGGAATGTCAACTATGTAGGGGTGTTAGCAAGCCTGCGTCTAGTGTACCGATGGAGGAATGGGGCTGGAGGAACAAGATCGTGTAGTTCCTTCGCACAATCTCCAAAGTGTATTCTGTAAAGCACCGATAAATTAGCAACTTTACGCCGATAACTGAGGCTCTGAAGTTTGGTCGTAGCTAGTTTCGAGGCTCTGATGAGCCTCCCTGAACTGCTAGCTGGTACTTAGCAGAACCATCCCAAAGGTGACAGCAGTACTCCATGTACGGTCGGATCTGCGCTTTATAAAGCAAAAGAAGTTGATTCGGCGAGAAGTACCGCTTAGCCCTTGAGAGGAAGCTTAATTTTTTTGCAGCACATTTTGCGATGGACTCGATATACTCACCAAAGTTTAGATTGCACGACATATTCAGGCCAAGAAGCTGCAGCTTTTCGGTCAACGATAACGATACACCCTGGAAAGTCCGAGTCAATTGGAAGGGACTCCGTTTGGCGGTAAATAAACACGCCTGAGTTTTGGCGGCATTGAAACTTGCAAGATTGGCGCTGCCCCAGTCAGAGACAGCCTGATGTGCCAGATTCGTTTGCTTAACCAGGGACTCGACAAGACTGGATTTCATCTTTGGTGGCCTTTGCCTCCGATAGATATCTGCTAGTTATAGTGGTATCATCTGCATACCCAATGGTACCCGGTACCAACAGGTCGTTGATATGCAGGAGAAACAATGTCGCAGATAAGACTGAACCTTGGGCAATTCCTGCATCATTTCCATTAAGTCGGACGATTGACCGTCTACCAGGACTCGTATTGAGCGTTTCACGAGGAAGTCAGTGATCCAGATGCAAAGGCCTTCAGAGATTCCATATGCGAAGAGCTTACTAATGAGGCTGCCATGCCAGACCCTATCAAAGGCTTTGGAGATTTCAAGCGAGACGGTAAGGGCTTCGCCGTGTTTCTCGATCGCTTCACTTTAAAGATGGGTGGATACACGAGAAGATGTCCAGTCGACCGACCGCGGCGAAATCCGAACTAGCGATCACTGAGGAGATCATTGGTCTCAAGGTATGCCAGCAGTCGAGAGTTCAGTACACGTTCCATAATCTTGCAGAGTATGGACGTGACTGAAATCGGCCTATAGTTGGATGGATCGGCACTGCTATCTTTTTTGGGCACAGGCTGCACATTAGCTTCCCACACCCGTCACTAGGGCCCTGATCAGGTGGGGAGTAAACGGATACAGATTTCACCAGACAGTGATCGGATGATCCCAAGGGGGCTGATACCGATATGGAATGTTTGTCTGGATCAGTCGTCAGCAGAAGGTCCAGGCAGTTAGCAGCATGTGAGTCTATATCTGGATCATGCAAGTCTACCCGCCTCCCTCCCAACGTGGTCGGTCATCTGGAACGGGAAAAACCATTCTTGATGGTGGGCATTAAAGGCCACCAGAATGACAAACTGCGCCGAGGGATAACGAGCCAGAGCTAGATCAGCCGACTGACTTAGTTGGTCAATTAATGTAGTTGTCTTCCGGTCCCCGCTGTGCGAGCAGTAGACAGAGGCGTAGAGAGTGAACTCTACTCCGGTGTCCACCAAAGCCCCAAATCTCAAATGCTTTGAGGAACCAAAATCTGGCTCCTCAAAGCATTTGAGACGCTTGAAACAAATGTCATTGCAGACATACACATAGACTCCGGCGTGAGGAATAAACCTATGTTCCAGAGTGCACCCGGGGTAGCTGAGGTATGCCGCGTCAGCAGGACATTTGATCTGGGTGTCGGTGAGAAACAGCAGCTGCGGTTTCTCAGTCTCGAGGTGGTGGTGGACTGAAACAAGATTGGAGTGCAATTCTCGAATGTTTAGAGGTGCACTTTGAGTGGGAGGGAGTGCAGCCGCTGTGAAAAAGCTTTTTTGTTTTTTTCAGTGGCGTTCAGGCAGTTTGTTCTAGTTCTGCAGTTCAGGTTTTTCGCGATGTGGCAGGGCAGCCTTTCACAGGTGGCTAACCTGCTACTTGGACCCCCTCTTCCTGCGATCTGCCAGCGGCGGCACTGTGCTTCGGATCCCGCTAACCTCCAAAGACAGGCGCCCGGTGGGTGTGGCAGTAGTGAGGAGTCGCAAACAGCCATGCATTCGACGCAACTACCCAGACCCGACCCTCCTGAATGGCTTCTCCGGACTACACTACGGAACATGGCTACTGCCATTTGACGTAGTGACTTAGTTCAGATGGTGGTGACCATGCGGCCGAAGCCTACCAGAAGATTGCTAATCATCTGGCACCACCCAGGGGACACTTGGGGGTCTCGAGGGTAAACCCACGGAAGCGAGTAGCGTTGCCCTCCACGTGTTGCGTATGTTTTCATAACAGCGTTTTAGGTAAAAAAAAAAAAGGTAAGAAGAGGAAGAACAAGCTCGAGCTCGAATAGCGGCTCACTAAAAGTATACCTACTACCAATCCCTCTCTTCCCATATGCTTTTGTAATTTGGTGAAACTAGGGCTATGGCAGTGGACTGCTTCGGCGGTCCTCGTTTTGGGAATACTAGTCGTGAATGTATGACTATGTATCTATGTAAAGATAAAAAGCGAACACTACTACAGCATACTTTGCACTTGCAGTTACAAAATTGGCAGAAAGAATTCTTTACCATTAATTATTGCTGTCACCACTCTTTATCATCTACTATTTAAAGAAAATAATTGTTTGGCTAATTGTGCAAACCGCTCCAAATTAATAAAGAAGAAAAAAACTCAACATAAATAAGCCAGTGCTGGTCTCACGAATTATCATGTCCACTTCCTTATGTTGATGTTTTAAAACAAGAAATTGAGAGGAATAAAATGTGAAATAATGTAATATGCTATACAAGTATAACGACATCTCTAAAACAATATGTTTTTAAAATATGTAATTAAGTACATACTTGCTGCCCTCCCTTATAAGCGCTATGGCTATAGTAATGCGGTTCCTCAAGAAGATGACAATCAAGAGAATAATGAGCGCCACTACAGCCACTGCTATCAGGATAGCCAGCCAGGTCTCTTTCTTGCTGAATATTGATTCTGCATAGCCCTTGAGGTTGGTAGTCTGGTGTAGGCTGACCGGGTTGTTGCGGTAGTAGACGTAGTTTTTATAACACAGGTATACCGCTGCAAGAAAAAAATACATTTAATTTTAATAATCCTAAGCATATCAAAAGGGCGATGGGAATATGGTATTAGAATTATTTATACCAGCTATGAAGCTGTAATACTTTTTTCAGTCCTCATCAATAAAGGTTCTTTTAAGGCTGATTTCACAGTCACGCGTTTGATATGCGCCGGCCACACGCGCGCGGTTACAATTACACTAAATAGTAGTTGCGTTTCATAGTCATCACGCAGCTCAAACGCGCAACTACTATGTAGTGTAGCGCGCGCGTGTGGCCGGCGCTGATCAAACGCGTGACTGTGAAATCAGCCTTATAGGCTTACGTTAAACTACTATCTCACCTGATGGTAAATGATAAATTGATAATGTAGCATACGGTGTAATTAGAGGTCACAAATTCGAAAGTATATTTGAAAACAGGGTTTACGGTTTTGAATCTGTGACAAAACCGGTTTTCCGGTTTTTTCGGTGATTTCGTTTCTATTTCTTAAACATCGAATGTCAAGAAATATTCTTTATTAATTAGCTTTAATAATCATTTGTTACAATGATATTACACCAATTACCTCATGAAATATCCCTCAAAGTCAAATAAATTTATATTAATTATTACAAACTCACAAAATGCTTTCTTAAAATCATGACATGCATGATAATATGAAATAAAATTATAATTACCAACAATATTAAGCCACTTTTAGAGAATGTGCAGATTTAAGTGTGATCCATGATCAGCGCACTAAATTCCTTTCCTTTCTGAAATTCACTTACTTAGGCCATAGACAAAACATCGGCCTTGCTTAAATAAAGGACTGATTGACTGAGGAAGATGACTTAGGCTCGGACTTCATGCATCCGGAATCAGTCCGACCCGGGAAAAAACCAAATTCGGCAAGTAATCGACTACACGCGCTCCGTTTTGAATCCGGAGAGAAATTTACTCAGTCGGTCTCTAGCACTTGCGCTGGATAGTCGTCCAGCCGACAATGGAAAGTTTAACTTTAGTTGAAATTGTATGCTTAGCTGTAGCCGTTAAGAGGCCTATTACTTACATCTCGACTGTGATTTTTGCGTAAAATGCCCATTTTCGCATTTTGTTGTAATTTAGCAGTTGTATTTATCGTTATTATCGAAATAGGATAATAAATTCATGCTTAATATTACAAATGTCCTTTTGCGAGGATAAGCTGAGTTCGGACGGCCGGCGCGTCGCATTTTGAAGTAATCTTACAGTTGTATTTATCGTTTGTATCGAAATAGGATAATTAATTAATTATAAAATATTTATTCATTATGAAGTAAGTAACGATTATTCTGGTATTTATTTTGCTCAATAATATTATCGTAGATAGAAGAAATTCACGGTTACCTTAAAGCAATTTTCGAAGTTTTTTTGGTTTCGAATAAGATTTTTTTTTCTATATAAAATCAATGATATCTAAAAATTCCGAGGCCGCTACGCACTTTAAGACTATATAAGTGATAACATTCTATTTTTTTTATTTCATTTGTTTAGAACAGTACTTAGTTCAATCTAGGAGCTCAAAAGTGCCTTCCCGCATTTTATGAAAATCTTTCTCTGCAATTTTGGGTTTAATTAAAAATCTTTATTATTGAAATTTTGCATTCACAATGCTATATATTTGTAGAATAAAATGTTTACTAGAAAAAAAACAACCAGTCTGGAAAGCTCGAACGGGATTCGAACCCGTGACCTTTTTATTGCCGGTCCACTGCTCTAACCGCTAAGCTACCTCTCGGAAACCCCAGAAGACTCTTGAATTTTTTTTTTATCGGGTACGCGCTTGGTCTTCATCTTACCTTATGGTAAGTGACGATAAGGCCGAAGGTGGAAGCGCGCTTCACCTGGAATCCTCACTGAGGAACTGGCTATCTTATCTCAAACTGCCGAAACACTACAATGCTATAAACATCGTTGTTATGGCGACAGACTTAGATAAGATGGTGGTAGCTAGCCAGGCGGACTTAACAGCCCTACCACCAACCAAACCGAGCACACAAAGATGTACCCCCCGCTGGGAATCGAACCCGGGACTTCTAGGTCTGAAACAGGTAGCTTAGCCACTAGACCACACAGGCGGTTAAATTTTATGATTTTTTCTAGTAGTGCTACAAGCCAGCGGTATTACGTCACTGTGAAGTGTGTGTGCGTGTGTTTTTTTCTAGTAAACATTTTAATTAAAAAGGACAAATTATTACAAAAAGATAAGGAAATAATATTATGGCCGGAACATGGGTCTAAAACAGACTCAGCTACAATCAACAGTCTGGTTGGCATTTGTTAAGTCACCCGGACCCTAGTATTTGTCCGGTGCGTCTTACACAATTATTAAGGCTCGGACTACATGCATGCGGAATCACACGGACCCGAAAAAACACCACCCCGGATTCATTCCGTAGCTCAAACAAATATATGAATTTTTACTGCATCGACTACATGTGATCAGGGGCCTTCCGATCCCGATTTTCACCCGGAAGCAACCGAAACATGCTCCGGACGTCTCCGAGTAGCCGGTCCGTTATTTTTCGGCACGGGGGGCGGGGCCTATCAATATCGTATGAAGTTGTATGGAGCTGACCACACGAGAACTCGAGAAACGTCCGTTCCGGTCCGGTCCGGAGGAATCACGCGCCAGTCGATGACAGACGCTCAAAGCGGTCGGTCGCGTCGCGTGCGCAAGCAAAACTGCAAAATAGTAGTTGATTCCGAGCGCCTCATTATGGTGATAGTAGTAGTAGCACAGAATAAATAATAGTACCCTACTACTAGTAGTAGTAGTAGTGTTCGTAGAATTTATCAGAAAAGAACCTTATTTTTGTATAAGACTTGTAGAATTCATATTCCGTTATGCGGTCTATGTAAAAAGGATTAACCCAATATCTTTTCACTTTCTTCTGTTTCCATTTTTATTCCAATTACATTTCGACTGCGATTTTTGCGTAAAATGGCCAATTTTGGCGTTGCGGATCTCGGAAACCAAAATACATTAACAATTTTGACTTATTGATTAATGTAGAATAGCCTCGCTTTTTGTAAATTTTGCTTAACGTATACTGCCCGGAGGTGCTTCTATATTTGCAACTTTAAAAATGGATCTTATCCATCCAGACAACATAGTCTTGGTGGCAGTCTTAACTATTCCTGTTACTGAAATAAACAGTTGGTCTATGTTTACTTCTGATCTTCTCCTTTGAGAAGCCTGTATTAATAATTGTATAAGACGCACCGGACAAATACTAGGGTCCGGGTGACTTAACAAATGCCAACCAGACTGTTGATTGTAGCTGAGTCTGTTTTAGACCCATGTTCCGGCCATAATATTATTTCCTTATCTTTTTGTAATAATTTGTCCTTTTTAATTAAAATGTTTACTAGAAAAAAACACACGCACACACACTTCACAGTGACGTAATACCGCTGGCTTGCAGCACTACTAGAAAAAATCATATAATTTAACCGCCTGTGTGGTCTAGTGGCTAAGCTACCTGTTTCAGACCTAGAGGTCCCGGGTTCGATTCCCAGCGGGGGGTACATATTTGTGTGCTCGGTTTGGTTGGTGGTAGGGCTGTTAAGTCCGCCTGGCTAGCTACCACCATCTTATCTTAGTCTGTCGCCATAACAACGATGTTTATAGCATTGTTGTGTTTCGGCAGTTTGAGATAAGATAGCCAGTTCCTCAGTGAGGATTCCAGGTGAAGCGCGCTTCCACCTTCGGCCTTATCGTCACTTACCATAAGGTGAGATAAAGACCAAGCGCTTACCCGATAAAAAAAAAATTCAAGAGTCTTCTGGGGTTTCCGAGAGGTAGCTTAGCGGTTAGAGCAGTGGACCGGCAATCCAAAGGTCACGGGTTCGAATCCCGTTCGAGCTTTCCAGAGACTGGTTGTTTTTTTCTAGTAAACATTTTATTCTACAACTATATAGCATTGTGAATGCAAAATTTCAATAATAAAGATTTTTAATTAAACCCAAAATTGCAGAGAAAGATTTTCATAAAATGCGGGAAGGCACTTTTTTGAGCTCCTAGATTGAACTAAGTACTGTTCTAAACAAATGAAATAAAAAAAATAGAATGTTATCACTTATATAGTCTTAAAGTGCGTAGCGGCCTCGGAATTTTTAGATATCATTGATTTTATATAGAAAAAAAAATCTTATTCGAAACCAAAAAACTTCGAAAATTGCTATAAGGTAACCGTGAATTTCTTCTATCTACGATAATATTATTGAGCAAAATTTATACCATATATATATCGTTACTTACTTCATAATGAATAAATATTTTATAATTAATTAATTATCCTGTTTCGATAAAAACGATAAATACAACTGTAAAATTACTTCAAAGTGCGACGCGCCGGCCGTCCGAACTCAGCTTATCCTCGCAAAAGGACATTTGTAATATTAAGCATGAATTTATTATCCTATTTCGATAATAACGATAAATACAACTGCTAAATTACAACAAAATGCGAAAATGGGCATTTTACGCAAAAATCACAGTCGAGATGTAAGTAATAGGCCTCTTAACGGCTACAGCTAAGCATACAATTTCAACTAAAGTTAAACTTTCCATTGTCGGCTGGACGACTATCCAGCGCAAGTGCTAGAGACCGACTGAGTAAATTTCTCTCCGGATTCAAACCGGAGCGCGTGTAGTCGATTACTTGCCGAATTTGGTTTTTTCCCGGGCCGGACTGATTCCGTATGCATGTAGTCCGAGCCTAACACAGGCTTCTCAAAGGAGAAGATCAGAAGTAAACATAGACCAACTGTTTATTTCAGTAACAGGAATAGTTAAGACTGCCACCAGGACTATGTTGTCTGGATGGATAAGATCCATTTTTAAAGTTGCAAATATAGAAGCACCTCCGGGCAGTATACGTTAAGCAAAATTTACAAAAAGCGAGGCCGCTACGCATTATTCCAAAAGCTATTCTACATTATTCAATAAGTCAAAATTGGTAATGTATTTTGGTTTCCGAGATCCGTAACGCCAAAATTGGCCATTTTACGCAAAAATCGCAGTCGAAATGTAATTGGAATAAAAATGGAAACAGAAGAAAGTGAAAAGAAATATGGGTTAATCCTTTTCACATAGACCGCATAACGGAATATGAATTCTACAAGTCTTATACAAAAATACGGTTCTTTTCTGATAAATTCTACGAACACTACTACTACTAGTAGTAGTAGTAGTGTACTAGTAGTAGGGTACTATTATTTATTCTGTGCTACTACTACTATCACCATAATGAGGCGCTCGGAATCAACTACTATTTTGCAGTTTGCTTGCGCACGCGACGCGACCGACCGCTTTGAGCGTCTGTCATCGACTGGCGCGTGATTCCTCCGGACCGGACCGGAACGGACGTTTCTCGAGTTCTCGTGTGGTCAGCTCCATACAACTTCATACGATATTGATAGGCCCCGCCCCCCGTGCCGAAAAATAACGGACCGGCTACTCGGAGACGTCCGGAGCATGTTTCGGATGCTTCCGGGTGAAAATCGGGATCGGAAGGCCCCTGATCACATGTAGTCGATGCAGTAAACATTCATATATTTGTTTGAGCTACGGAATGAATCCGGGGCCGTGTTTTTTCGGGTCCGTGTGATTCCGGATGCATGTAGTCCGAGCCTTAGGGATGATTTATATTAGAGCGGGCCGTGCACGGGGCGTGCCCCGTCCGGGCCCGGACGGCGCCACTGAGTTGAGACGTTGAATACATTTTGTATTTATATTAGAGCGGGCCGTGTCTCGTCCGGGCCGGACGGGACACGGATCATGCACGGTGTAATATGAACTGCTTAATACAAAATGTATGCAACGTCTCAAATCAGTGGCGCCGTCCGGGTCCCGGACGGGACACGCCCGTGCACGGCCCGCTGTGATATAAATAATCCCTTAGGCTTCAGTTCTATGTCTCTTTCTTTACCCTGCTATTTTACTTTTTAGTAGGTATCATCAAACCAGAACACAGCAATGCAAAATATGGTTACCTATCATAAATTCGAAATTTGCCTGTACGAATTTTATTTGGCCGGAAACGTTTTGTAATTTTTTGTTTTCCATAATTTTCTTATTACCGAAAACACAATTTGCAAAGTTTTGAAATGCCGATTATCGATTGTTAATTTTTTCAAAATCTCTATATTTTGAAATCCCACTCAACGTTTGGCCGAAGCTATTAATGCTAGACGATTCATTTTCCAGAAATACGTTTCCAATATTATTAAAATACAACATTTCAAATAATTAAAATCCATAATATCATCGAACAACTTGTAATCGTAGTAACGTTTAAGCATGCAAGCAAGCATGCAGCATGCAAACAAGCATGCAGCATGTAAGCAAGCAAGCTTGGAGCTTGCAAGCAAGCTGCGGCATGCATGCAAGCATGCAGCATGCAACCAAGCATGCAGCAGGCATGGTTTCTGTCACGGCTCCGGCGCTGCGAGGCTCCGGCGGTCCCACGCGAGCTTATCGTCGCAGATGGCTTACGCTCACCACCGAGCTTGAATTACACTCTAGCGTAGGGCAGACAAGACTACGTGGAGTCGGTTTTGCCGCGATTCGTTTCTGTCACTGACTTTTGAAACACAATCTTACCGGAAACATAAAGTATTAACTTTTTAAGACATTTAAGATTATTCACCTAATAATATGAATATATGAAAAACAAAAAAAAAACTGGGTATGAGTATGATATTTTAGAGTAAAAGTTACTTCGAATTTTAATACTTCTAGATATTAAATTTATTGTAAACAAAACATCTTCCAAAAGAAAAAAAGTGGTTTTGATAATCGGCTAATAGTTTTTCTGGAAAATGAAACGATATGATAAGTTTATGGATTAACAAAATTATGTAAAAGCAACGATATGGTATTTAAAACTTCGTCATATACCGTTTTCGAACAATTGAAATTCGTACGTACAGGAAAGTTTCGGATTTATGATAGGTTACCGCAAAATATGCATAGCGATCGAAAAAGGTATTAGCCAGCCATACGGTTAGCTTCTGGCCAGAATCCTACCATCACGCAAAAATATGTTTAACTTTTACCTTAACTTAACTTTTACTATGGTATTTATTAATGTAACATTATTATGCAGTAGGTAACTGAAACACTTGTTTATGGGAAAATCAATTACAAAACCATCACACTAGGTTAATGTAATGTGATGTTTTGGTAATTGGTTTAGGATTAGATGGACGCGGCGTTGCTCTGAGCTAAGAAAACGCGACAAAGAAGTATTTCTTAAAATGTTGTATAGTAATTAATTTTCTTTGTGCTGCATAACTTGTTCTGAAGTGCGCACGCACGTATAAAATGTTATACTCAGTCAAAATCTTTTTGAAGGAAATTCTATTTTGTTAGGTCTCAACCTCAGCATAGCTTTTAAAAAGTAACGAACTAAACGTTTCAAGAGACTTTCAGATAATTGCTGTAACAGATTATTTACTATGTATACTTTATAAATAGCATTATTCACCTTAAGAATTGTTAAACAAGAATTCGGTTTTTCCCAACACTGAAACGTTGCATTACCATCGCAATGTTGTCGTTTCGTGTCGTTAAACTTCGTTGCAATCTAGAATTTATGATTGACTGTTTAGCGAGAAATGTCGCGATAACGCAATCCTTGTTCGAATCTATAATAAACACTACATAGCTGTTGATAAAAATCCGACTCCACCGAATCCACTCTTAAAATCTATTTCTGTCGCTAAATAGCAATGTTTCACATTAAGTACTGTTTATAAACCGGCACTTGCTTCTAGCAAGTAGGTACTACATCCAGTGAAATTATAGGATATTATGTAACTTAGAAGCGCCAGAACTGAAGCTCCAAGGTCAGCATTGCGTGCATTATACCCTTGCGCTGCGCACTTTCTGTTGCCGTTGTTAAGAGACACCGCAACCGCGTTTTCTTATGTTCTGTCCAAAAAGTGTCTGGTTTTGCGCAGCGCATTAGTGTCGCCATTATCCAGGGGCTGCAATGGCCAGGCAAGCGGTGTGCCTGTTTGCCGGCTCAGTATAAAAAGAACAGACAAACATGACTATTATCCCCGAAGGGTTAGTCAGAGACTAGGCAATGAGGACAGCAAAAGCCGTCCTCTACCAAAGTCCACTTTTCACCAAATAGCGACTGCACATGTGCTCAGCGTGACAGGTGATGGGCCCACCGCCGCTCTATGCTATTGGATGAATGTGCAGTCTTTAATCCGTTAGTCGCCTTTTACGACACCCAAAGGAAGAGAGGGGGAGGTAGTATTCTTTCATTTGACACGGTTGCAAAAAGAAACACTTACAAAAGCCGAGGGCACCAAGCAAGCAGGCGATGGAGGTCCACACGACGGGCGTGACCACCCACCGCAACAGCAGGATGTACAGGAAGCAGAGGATGATGACCCCCACAAGTGCCCCCGCCATGTACCAACGCGATTGCACCAAGTCTTGCACTATTTGCGACGAAAGCTGCAAGCGGAGTAGGCACATCATTAGGTATCCTATTTGTACTAGAAGATTCGGAGATCTAAATCTTGTAGGTACCTACTGATTAAGATAAAAGCAAAAAGCGATGAAGGCACATTATTCTTGTACTAAAAGTTTCTGGAATCTTTGGCGCTCGTTGAGAAATAGCTTTGTGTTGGCCACGCTTGGCCAGCAAAACGGGATACTCCTTTGGTGGAGGATCCCCATACCTTCCCAGATTCTGCGGGGTGGTCAAGGCTTACGACTTGAAGTGAAGAGCGTGTAGTTTTGCGAGTGAAGAACCCGAAGGCGCATCAGAAGGCTGGCTTGGTGACCTTTCTCGAGGCGAGATTCAAATGATAAAAATGTATAGCCAATATACTGTCTACTGCTAAGCAGAGGCCTTTATTATTGAAATCCGACCTGGGATTTGAACCCTAGACTGCCGGTTATCCTGTCGAGCCTTTAGCCGCAGGGCCACCGAGGCCGAGTAAATTATAAATTACTCTTCAATTAATAATATGTAAATTAAAAGTATATGCACGCGAACTAAATTTTAAAAAATATACCTACTAATAAAAGTACATTGGTACTAGAGTCTTTCCTTGTGCGGCTTTTAAGTATTCACCTACGGTATATACATTTAATAAAAAAAAATTGATCAAGCAATGTAATTGATACGGGTTAGTTTTGAAAATTAGCAATCAACTGAGTGCAAAGTTAAGTTTTTATATAAAGTGCATTAAATGCACTTTATTCAAGCATCTTCAACAAATTTTGTTGTAAGATGCTTGAACGACGAGGCTTAATTACGGAAAGACCGCTCAATAAAAGTAATGTAACTTTATATAATAGTATATTCGTTTAAATCAAGAGCAAAAAAATCTTAGGTACATTATATTTATTTTTGAATTAGCAAATCTTAGACCGTCATGCATCATCTTGCTTATATGCGAAAGTGTAGGTAAGTACTTAGTCACTCGTACAAAATTTGGATAATTTAATTGTAGATTTATCCATCTAATGTATCAAATAAGTATAATGAGAAAAGCAATTCATTACTTTCCTCTTATATTCCTATTTATAAAACACTGACATGCAATCAAAATCGATATATACTTGCATCAGTCCAACCAACTCATTTATAATGAATTCAATCATAGGTATACCAAGTGAAACTAATCTATTGTATGTAACCATAACTAAGTAAAACTATTACTATGTACTAAAATAAATAACATAGTAAGTATTCGCAACTTCTTTATACATAATATATGTAACAAGACACTACAACTAGTCATGGGAATGGGAACTAAGTTTACTCTACCTGCTCAAAGTTTACCAAAGCGCTGATCTGAGCAGCCACCTCATCGACGCTGAGGCCCAGCTCGGCGGTGGCGTTCGCGAGCGCCTCCACCACCGCCACGGCTTCCGTCACGTTCATCAGACACCGCCCCAGTACTGCGCCATGCACCAGACATGCGTACCCATCGCACCATTAATTATGTGTACATGATTCATGACAGTGGCATTAACGGACATAGTTATGTAAGTATGTACATTAAAGAGTGGATATTAATCAACAGGAAGACCAGAAATCTACAGGATGCAACAGTCTTACTACAGATAGATTGTTACGAGTTGCTGTTATTTTGTTAGTATTTCCGCCGTTTGAAGTCATGCGTGAGGTTAATTATTATTGGTACATCGACACATTGAGATGCACAAAGCGGATATACGTGCGATAGACAGGCGTGCGACGCTGGCCACACTGCTACCTACAACTTGTGTGTCGCGATCACTGTTGAAGTAGTTGACCCAGCTCGCGACCAACCAGCCCACGTACGTGTCGAGGGCGGTGGCGCTGTTTAGCAGGGAGCTTTGCGCCGCTTTGGGGTTCCTCACGCAAGTCTGGCCGCTCCCATCGTCCTGGGGCCCGGAGTTGACCGTGCCGGCGCCCTTGCACTGGGGCATGGTTGATAGGTCACCGATGCAGCGGAACAACACTGAAGTTCAGTTATCAATCACAAGTCTGAACAAGGTTCAACACATAAACACCACACTCTTGTTGCATATCAATTAATTAGCATCACACGTATTAGTGCCATGTATCAAAAAGGAATGTTCAATACAGAAAGAATGTTTATATTTCAACCTCAACCTTCAACCTTAAAGAAATCATGTCTTACCTGGCTGGCTTTTCAAAACATAGCTGGCGCATTTATTTTCCTTCATGTACGTGATCGCTTTTTCATATGTTAGCTGATTCATGATAACTTCGTCGGTACACACCATAGAGTTTTTGAGTGTGGGGAAGTTGTACGGTGTCAGTTTGGTTTCGAATAAAACAGTCTCTTGGGGACATTTCTCCACGCAAACCTGATTGATCGAGCAAAAATAGTATTAATTCATAATAATTGTACGTGACTTGATATTATAGTAGGTAGGTAATTGAAATCATTTAAGTGGTGTACCTGAGGAGTGGGGCATCCTGTTATAGGAGTTCCCGGCTGCAGACATTTTGCTATATTAAAAAATACCAGGTATTTCTTATTTTGCAATTCTGAATCCAAACCACATCGACGACCTTTCGAGTCGATTGGGGCTAATAACTTTTCTACATCTCCATGTTTCACACCTGTAATCAAAATGGATTTACTAACTTCATTTTCTATTACAGTACGATTATTGTAGAAATTATGCATCTTCTCGAGTAACCCTTATAACCCTTAATTGGTCGGATGGAGTGGATGGTCATATACACAGCATGGTTTCAGGCTAATTAATAACTTTAAAAAAATAATTATTTTGCGCGCTGGTCGTCTAGGTTTATTTTTTCTGTTGTCTGCTTCGTAAACGCGTGAGACGTTGACAATACAGTCGCGTGCGTAGTGCGTAGATGATTTCAACGGGCATCATACTTTGGTCTTATAAAACTGATCAAAGAGGCACAGATATTAGATTCAGCTTTTGAGTGAATGTCGTTAAATAACGGACAAGCCACAATAATTCAATTAGTTAACGACGTAGGTACTCTCCTCTGGTCCATGGGCGACGGTGATTACTTTCCATCAGCTAACCCGGCTGCTCGTTTAAGCCTCCTTTCACATTTTAACACCACGACGACCCCTTATGTTACTTTGTAGGCGCGACTTATAAAGAGGCTTATTACATCTCTATTGTGACTTTTGCGTAAAATGGTCAATTTTGGCGTTATGGATCTCAGAAACAAGTATACATTAACAATTTTGACTTATTAAATAGTGTAGAATAGCTATATAGTGGGTAGCGGCCTCGCTTTTTGTAAAATTTGTTTAACTTTTTAATGAAACCCAAAATTGCAGAGAAAGATTTTCATAAAATGCGCGAAGGCACTTTTTTGAGCTCATCGATTGTACTACGGTTTTAAACAATTGAAATAAAAAAAAATTAGAATGTTATCTCTTATATAGTCGTATAGTGCGTAGCGGCCTCGGAATTTTTAGATATCATTGATTTTATATAGAAAAAAAATTATATTGTAAACCAAAAAACTTCGAAAATCGCTTTAAGTTAACTGTGAATTTCTCCTATTTACGATAATATTATTGAGCAAAATGTATACCAGAATAATCTTTGCTTCATAATGAATAAAGATAAAAACGATAAATACATCTGCAAAATTACTTCTAAATGCGATGCGCCGCCCGGCCGTCCAACCAAACTCAGCTTATCCTCGCAAAGTGGACATTTGTAATATTAAGCATGATTTTATTATCCTACTAGCGGCCGCTCGCGGTTTCAACCGCATGGTTCCCGTTCCCATGGGAATATCGGGATAAAATAGATAGAATAGATCATATGTGTTAATCCAGGTTATAAACTATCTGTATGCCGAATTTCATCCAAATCCATTCAGTAGTTTTTACGTGAAAGAGTACCTAAAAAACATCCATCCATACTTGAATAACTTTCGCGTTTATAGTATTGGTAGGATTTCGATAAAAACGATAAATACAACTGCAAAATTGCAACAAAATGCGAAAATGGGCATTTTACGCAAAAATCACAGTCGAGATGTAATAGGCCTCTTAAGGGTTACGAGATAAGCTCTTTTTGCATAGTGTCCGAATTACTAGTTGTGCCCCTAATTAGGCTGTCTGTAACTTAAGTTAACTGAAATAGTTAATTAGTATCGTACTCACTGTAGTATCCGACGAAGCCCCATACTCCCAGGAAAAGGATAAATAAAAGGAGCCACACGATGTCCGTGCATGATCTGTTGTGGATGGGGCCTTTGAAGTCCGGGTCGTGTTGTATCGGTTCTCCTGCAATAGAGAAAAAACGGTCTTTTACATCCTGTCAAGTCAAGAGAGCTGTAATAGGTAATCGGTTCCCCACTTGAGTTCGAAAGTTGTTAGTTCTATTTTTATTAGGTCGAACCATAAAGTTGCTAAGTATAATACCTAACGGAATAGGTATTGTATCTTTAAAGATCGAACACGCTGTGTCGATAACTCTCTAGTACCACGGTAATATAATCATGTTACCGTGGTAGTACCTACGATGTTTTATTTTACACAGATGCATCATATAGTTGTCAACGTTACATCGCATGTAACGTTAGTGCGAAAAACGCTATGTCGACAATACCTACAGCGAAAAGTTTGATATTATTTGTTCGATAGTATATTATTTCGAAATTTCTACTACTGTCTCTTAGTGGTCTCTTACATTTATTAAATTAAAAATCTATTACTTACTAGCGGCCGCTCGCGGTTTCACCCGCGCAGTTCCCGTTCCCGTTAGAAAATCGGGATAAAAAGTATCCTATGTGATAATCCAGGTTTTAGACTATCTGTATGCCGAATTTCATCCAAATCCATTCAGTAGTTTTTACGTGAAAGAGTAACAATTTAACAAACATCCATCCATACTTACAAACTTTCGCGTTTATAATACGAGTATTATTTTACTTTGTAAATACGAGTATTATAAATTTACTTTGTATAACAAATGACTACTTATTCTCATTTTGTAATAAAAGCGTCTGTAGCCGAAAGGACAGATGCTTTGGCTGAAGGCGAGAAATCATGGTTCAATGCCCATAATAAGCTTCGTTACATAACTTACGTGATGTGACTACTTAACCATAAGCTAAGCTTTGGATGGTGTGCATGATTTAGTAAATTTAATGATAAGTGCCCGATGTAAATTTTAATTAGACATTTTGCATGTTGTTGTGGTCTTGTGTAATTTAAATGGTTTTTGCACCGGGAAGTGTTCCTCCATACCTAAAAGTTAGGATTTTTCCAATTTATTAACGCTCTAAAAGAAAAGGAGAAAATAAATGCCGGTACTTGTCAGTCGGTACAAGGGCTCTCACAAGCTCTCACTCGACATTCACAAGTGCTGTTTATTAAATTTTGAATGAAATAATGTGAAACCAAATTTTGTTATTTTACTTCATTATAGCACCTTTTTAAATATTTTCCTTAATTATGTACTTACATAACTTAATTTTATTTATTTTATTTATTTATTTAATTAGGCTCTCACAACAATGAGTACACTAATACAATCAATACTTATGCTATTACAGAAAGTTCTTAACTAAGTGTCCCATTACTTAAAGGAGGGCACCACATGCTCAATAAGAAAAATGTTTGGTTTGGTTAGGTATACAATAAATATTTAAAGAAAAAAAACAAAAACTTAAATTTTACTTTGATTTAAGCTTAATACTGCTTTCTTGATGCTGGGTATAGAATCAAAGCTGAGATCAATTGCATTTTGGTAATTCTTGTACAATGTTATAGCTCGCAATAAGAAGCTGTGCAATTTCAAATTTGTTTGGCATTTAGGCGCATGGAAGAGCTTACTATTATTAATTATTATGCTACGTAACCTGTCTATATTTTTTTTACAACTAGCGGACTCTATCCGCACAAACACAGTGTCCGTACCCCGCCACAGAATAATATTACGACTTAGACCCCGCAATTATTTCGCTTATAGGTACGCAGTATAAATAGCCTTATTTATAATATATTATTAGGTAATATAGCTTATGTCTACCTTGAAAATATTCTAAATATTATTTAAAAATGATTTGTTTTAATCTAATAAAGTAATTTTAGTAGGTAGTGTCGTCATGAAAACTTTACTTCTTTATTATATTATTAGGTATATCAAGTAAGTATAGATATCATTCGAGTGCAACCATTACTTATTTTCGTAAATCGTATACGTCGTCGTAAGCAAAATTCTTTTAGGCAATTGTGCAAGGAATAACAAAATAAAATACATTTCTTATCGGGTTCTTATCCGGCGAAGTTGCCTATACTTAACAGTTATTATATAGGGATTGGTAATAAGAACTATAACCTATTTTTTATAATTTTGCTTTTAATCAAACGAAACGACGTATGTTTATTTCATTCAAGTTATTTTAAAACTATTGAATATTAAAACTATTTCTTTGTATCTAGTTTTAGAACTTGAACAACAGTGTTACGATCGTCGATCACTTACTTGATTCCTTTGGTGGCACACAGCAATCCCCACAACACCCCATCGTAACACGTTATTTTTTAAAATGTTTCTAGATCAGTCTGCCATTCTAATGTATATAGTTAGGTCTAGGTATGTAATAATTTATTATTATTCCGATGCGCTGATACTGAATCTTCCACGTTTATTGCTAACAACACCACTCTGTCAGATTAAATTTACCACTGCGCTTATCTGGATGATCGTTGATAGGTGTAACAGCTAATCTACATCCAATACAGAACGTTTTAATTTGGCCGTGTATTAGTTTGTTTATAAGAGATTCGTACTTAGCCCACTTGAAATGTATGAGTTGTCCGTGACTTATAGAGACTAAAATTATTGAGTTTGACTGTTTGTTAAAGTACACATTCATAATATTAAATGTAGAGTTATGAATCTATGAATGCTAGTAATACAAAGAAATGCAAATATCTCCCGTCATACTTTATGTAAATAATTCTATGAAACCTAGCAATCTAGGTCTTTTAATAAAAAAAAAAAATAGGTAGGTGTTTCTAAGGTCTGTCCATATTTCAATTACCTACTTACACGTAGGTACGTATATCCTAATCCTAATAATATTATAAATGTGAGTAAGTTAGTTTGTTTGTTAAGTAGGTACTTAATTTTTATGAGAGATAGATTGCTACTTTTCCCGCTAAAAATTATCGCGATTGAAGCCGCGGGCACAAGCAAGAAAATTATAAATAGGACACTGATAAGAAAAACGTAAATACTACCAAGTAAATGAGTAGGCAGTCTTAGTGTTAGTGAAATATGTCACTCAAGTACTCAAGTTCTTTATATTTTCTAATGCCAGTGTTGACGTCATTAATCGTCAGTACTGTCACAATGTTAATGTTCATCTCGCGCGTACATAATGATGGGCTAGTATTATAAGTAAGTACTGAAGCGAAACTAAAAGTCATAATTAATGTGAAGACGTTACGTACCTACTTATAGGCGTGAAAGAGGCCACATTATTTGTGACAACTTTTTTTTTATAAGAAATTTTAATAAGTGTCTATTGATTCAACAAATTAAAAGAATTAATAGTAACTGCGAGTTAATCATAAAAAAGTGTTTCATTTCAATTTCATTTGTTGAATCATACTCAGTTATACAGGAAAGTACTCTACTTTTCTGTAGCTACTTCAGTTATTATCATTTAGTGAGTATATAATTATAACGTCGCCCTATGAAAAGAACTCATTGTACATTCCAAAAATAAAAATTGAGTCAATGCTAATTTTTCACTACGATTTATTTTAATTTGTAGAATCAACATTTACTTCTCCAAATGTCTTTTTAAAAAAAAGTTGTTACGAATAATGACTGTGGCCTCTTTAGCAACTTTCAAATTAATAATTTTAGATAACCGGCCTAGGTAGAACCCGTGGCTATACATGTATGTTATACGAGTATGACAGAGTTCTGAAAAGTTATTCTGGCACTTAAGACTATGAAGCAATGACAATCTTAAAATCTGATATTAAGTTTTAATCTTATTTAATTTCAATCACGGGATAGTAAACAATTTAAATTATTGATACCATGGCGTCGGTTCATCGCTTGCTTATCCTTACAATACGAAAAGAGATAAAAAAAAAGATGCCGCATTACACTCAAGTCAACACGATGATCTAAACTACACCAAAAAAAGCCTACCAGGAAAATAGCTTTCTGCGGTTTAGTAATATTCTTTTGCTTTTAATGGTTCCAGTCGTGCACATATGTTAGTCTAATTATATAGATACTTCTTGTTGGCCTTGGTTGACACTAATATTAGTATAGATTAAGTTTGATATAGTTTTAAACACCGCACAGAGAGCAGTTTACGCCACGCCCGCCGGTATTAACTTGTGTGCGCTGCGCGGTAAGATAGAAGAGTTTGTTTATGATATTAGATAAGCAACAAGTTTCGCGGTTGAGAAATGGCTCGCCACCGGCCGCGGTAGCGTCACCAATAATACTGTCTTTACCTTGTGTGTGTTGTGCTGTGGCGTATAACGATGATCTGTCATTATAAAGCGTAATGCACACATTGACTTAGTGTATTTCTTTGGCTCTGTATGCGATTGTTCTCTTTTTCTTTGGAGGATACATAAAATAACAATTTATAGATCCCAATGGGTTTACTGTGTGGTCTACGTGCTACTACGAGATGGACCAGAGTCAGACCATAATAAATCCAGAAAATTCTTTGTGCAAATACCTCCTTTAATTGTTTTACCTTTGACGACCTCCTTGGTCGAGTGGTTTGTACACCGGTTTTCATGGTGTCGCCATCTCTGAGGTCCCGGGTTCGATCCCCGGTCGGGCCAATTTAGAAATTAATGTTTTCTAAATTGTCTCGGGGTCTGGGCGTTTTCTATGTATAATAAGTATGTATTTATGTATGTTTATCCGTTGTCTAGTAACCATTTAACGATTTACTTGAGAGAGATTCACTAGAAAACCACTAACAATGGTGTTTTGCTTTCAAAGAAACAAAAAGGGGTCATACAATTGTACCTAGTTAATAATAACTCACTCAAATGAATAAAACTCGCATTTAACTTTGGCAACAATACGCCTACTGACCTCAAAATAAATGTGCAGACTTAGATAAGACTAGTGTTCATGAACGTGTCCTTATGTCAATTTTGTGTTGAATGACGGTGACGCATAGGGCAGTACGTACTAGCTAGCTAGCGTTATTTACGCGCGCGGATGTGGCCCGCTGGACGCGAGAGCCACAAATAAACACCATTCAGTACATTTATTACACACAACCTTATAGTTAACATGCCGTAACTATGTCAATGTGCCTATAAATAAGAAAAGACGATCGCCCCACGATAAATTCGAGATATTATTATGTACAGGTACAGTGGGTTCCGTAACGATAGCGTTTATATTAAATCCGGTCAGGCGCACTACCACTACCAAATTTTAGTAGTGGTAGTGCGCCTGACCCGGTATGTTCAGGTTGAAATCTTTTTCGATATAGGTGCTGTTACTATTTTTGTTATTTTCCGAATTGTTATTTACTCGCAATTATTAATTTTTTTTTTTCCATAAAATTATTTTTTTATTTCATTCCGAAACACCTCTTTGTAACCTGTCCTTCTAAATCCTGGAGGCATCTGATAGAAAGCATACCGCCACTTTTGGATGCTGCAGAGAGTAATTAATTTGCAGATGCGTTTCAGGCCTTAAGGAAAGAGGATGTAAGCTAATGTATAGGCTCTTTACTTGAACATCCTTATGTCACAACAACACAAGTCACAACAACGGTCTGGGAAAACCGCGCCGCCGCCGGCCGCGCCAGAAGCGCCACCGTCGTCCGCCGCTATATTATAAGCTTGGGGCTAATTGTCTAATTCTTCAACATCTATCACAATCGCTTTTAAGTAAGTACATTGCTTTGCTAGTTTGATTTTTTAAATATAACTCGTTATTCGTTTTAATTTACTCAGTAATGTATTTACTTTCGATTTCAGTTTAAAGCTATTTGGTATTCTGGCTTGGTCACAGTTAATGATTACACCTGTACATATGGATACAAGGTCAAACTGTCACGCTTGATGGGCGGTGACTCTATCTACGTTTATGTTTGCCATAGATTTATCCATACAGAAATGTTCAAGTGATTTTTTTTAGATTGCGTTAATTAAACAGTAGGTAGGTACCTACCTTAGTCATATCCGTACCCTCTACAAAAAAACTATTAATTAATTGTATTTAATTATTTCATGAAACTCGTGTAGGTAACGATTTGTTAAATAGGATTTGTTAACTAGGTATTTGTGTTCACCGACCTACAATAATAACATAGTTATACCCGTACTTATAAAATATTTTCTATTTTTACTGTAGTTACACCTAACTACTATCTTAAGTACTATCTTAACTACTAAAATCATTTTTACTTCAACCGAAGAAAGAAACTCCATGGGGACAAACAAAACTACTTAGTTACCTATCTCCTAGATACTCGCATAAAAGTTACTTGCTTAGTTTTTTGTAGAATCAGCAGATAATCTGTCTATCATAAGATTCATAAGTATGAATAAAAATGAATCGCCAAATGTAATGCCGGTAGTAAGTACTACTTATTAGTTATTCTGTGGTATTATTATTATTATTCAGCCCGGCTTGTCCCACTGCTGGGCAAAGGCCTCCCTACCCTCCCCCCACTCTTCACGGTTTAGGGCTGTAAACTTGCCAGTCCATCCGATAGCAGTCTAGCTCGTCCCGCCATCTCCTTCCGGGCCTGCCGCGACGTAGTCTAACGTTGTGTGGACTCCACTCAGTGGTGAGTTTAGTCCACAGCTCGTCCGACATGCGGCAAACGTGTCCAGCCTAGTTCCACTTCAAGCTGGCAGCTTTATGACCAACGTCGGCGATTTTGGTTTTGGAACGCAGTGTGCTATTTCTGATGCGGTCTGATAGCTTAACTCCAAAATACTGCGCTCCATTGCTCGCTGGCAAACCCCAAGTCCGTGCTTCTGATGTTCCGTCAAGAACCAAGTCTGAGCACCGTAAGTGAGGACGAGGAGAATGCATATGTCCGCATGAGTTAACTTAAAAGGAGTTAAGGTAACCCTTAACACTAGAGTGCACGCGCGCTCTACTATAGTAGAACACACTTACTTATTTTAGTGCCATTCATTCATTCTTACATCTGACTCCCCGCGCGTCTAGATAAGCCTCGTCGACAAAATCGCAGAACGGATTAGTACGACGCCCACTTGGCAGCGTAAGCGCATGTTCATGTAATTAGATGTTAAAATTCCGCTTCTACTATTGTAGTACATGCGAGTATTGGCGTAATAAAACTGAGTGTAAGTAAAAATTTTCTTTGTTGACTTTTTTAGTTCATGATGTGTATAAACTGAATGTTTATGTTTTGAATAATGAACAATATACATAGTAATTGCTATTTAGTGTGTTATAGTGTTTTTGATAGTTACTATAACTTTGTTGCAGTGAAAAAATGAACCCATACATGGATGCTCTTGTGACCCAGTGGTTACATGAGGAATTTGAGGACGAGGAAGTGATTCAAGTGAATCGGGTGATGGGGAAGAAGAAGTACAACCGATGGAACAGGAAGACAGGAAATAGGTACAGGAAGTTGAAAGCGAAAACCAAGCATCATCGTCTGAAGATGACATGCCTCTTTCTGAACTCGCTCAAAATAATACACGCGACGAGATTTATGTATCTAGAAATGGAACACGCTGAAGTAAAACATGTCCTTCTGCAACCCGGGCAAGATCTCAAAATATCCGCAAGAAATGCCGATACGCCGTTATCTTGTTTCAATGTATTTTTTGATGTTACGAGCTGGTGAAACCCCTTATGGCAAGAAGACTGACCTTTGAAAAAACCCCTGTGAATTAAAAAATAAAACAAAATGGCTTTTGGGACACACAGATGAGGTGCCTCGGAACGATTCTCAAAGAATGGGAAGAATAGGCAAATGTTACCAGTGCTGTCGAGCCCGAATTCGGTCCACGAAAATGTGGTGTAAGAGATGTGCCAGGTGGATTTGTCCTGATCACCAAGTTGTGGTCTGTATCGAATGCGAGAATGGTGATCAATAAGATTGTCATCTATTGTTAAAAGTTTTTGTTTTCGAGCTGATCTCAAAACATGCCAAAAATTTTGATTATTATCTGGATCTTGTAAATTGTTCCTAATTTAAGTATGTTCTATCAAAACTGTATTTTTTTAGCAATAATTGTGTGTAATATAGTTAGATGACAATTATAGTTCGGTTTAATAATTAAAAAACTTCCCATTTTTAAAATATCTCGACTATTGTTTTCTACTATGGTAGAGCACGCGAGCACCTATGTCAAAAAAAGGGGCGCGTGCACTGTAGTGTTAAGGTTTGAGGTTACCCTTCATAAGGTTTTTCATGGACCAATAGCTCCTCCAGGCGTTTTCGGTGCGTCGAGCAACTTCTTTTATTGTCTCGCCTGGAAAGAGATTAATTGGTCCAAATAAAGATACTCATGAACATAGACAATCTCGACTCCATCAATTTCCAACCTACGCTTCGTGCTGTTTGTCATTTGTGGTATTGCTAAACGCAAAACTCGAGAACCGCTTGACCGATTTGACTGATTCTTTTTTATTATGTTTGTAATAATGGTCAATACAATGTTTGTATGAAAAAATACTTTCTGGTAATTTGTCACGGGATACGGGGGTTGCCGCGGACGAAGTTGCGGGCGGGCCGCTAGTCAATAAATGAGTTAGGACCCTTGTGCCGACTTTCCCTGTTTGTCGACTTTACTGAAATATCATAGGTACAACGATTACACTTATGCCGAATTTTCAAGTTTCTTTGAGTTTGGTTCCTTAATGCCGACTTCAGTTTTGACAAGTTTTAAAAATTTAAGTGAGTACCTATTATTGTTTTAGTTTGCGGATTTTTATACAGTCACGAACGTAATTTTTAAAGTGTTTTTAAACATAAACATAATATTATTATAATTAAATGCTATAATAAAAGTCAAACATATTCATTCTCCTAATTATGATGCGATCTCATTTAGATAAATTTCAATTTATAGATGACTAGACTAGCGACCGCTCGCGGTTTCACCCGCGTGGTTCCCGTTCCCGTGGGAATATCGGGATAAAAAGTATCCCATGTCCAGGTTATAATCTAACTGTACGCCGAATTTCATCCAAATCCATTCAGTAGTTTTTACGTGAAAGAGTAACAAACATCCATCCTTACTTACAAACTTTCGCGTTTATAATATTAGTAGGAAGTAGGATTAATAAATACTGACATGACTGTAATGAATGGTTTCACCAAAGCTATAAATGGGTTTCACAGAGATTGTGGTACATGCTTAACAAAGTATAATTTAGGTAAAACAATAGGTGATATAACCTTCTTCCACAATATAAAGGTAAGTAAGTCAAGTATCGTGCCCGATAACACACGCCACTAAAGATATTTTTATTTTTGTAGAAATAGGTAATAAGTACCTACTTTGGACAATTAATAACTTTAAATTTTTTATTTTTTTTATGTCAGTAATGGTGTTTTTATTTTTGTTCCGCAAGAAAGGATCTAATGTTTTATTTTACATAAAAGCACATACTTAAACATTTTTTTTGTTTTTATACCTATACCTAACTATTATTATTTACAAGACACTACTACACAGGACTGTTCAAAAAGTCGGCATTGTATTTATTGTTTCAGCATTCCAAACCTAAACATGGATTAATTATAAAAGTCGGCATCAAGTGAAAGTCGGCATAAAGGAACCAAACTCAAAGAAACTTGAAAATTCGGCATAAGGGTACCTAATCGTTGTATGATATTTCAGTAAAGTCGACAAACAGTAAATATACAATCTATCTTCTATATGAATTTCATTTATTAGGCAAGACAAGTGTTGACCAATTTGAAATAGATGGCGCAGTGGCATGGGCATTTGCAATCTTGCAACTTATGCAATGCTGCATGACTCACCGGAAATGTATTTTGTCTTGAGCTCCTCCGCGCTTTGAAGCACTTGCGATTTTTGTAGATAACATAGCAGTTAGTCATTCTACCTACCTACCTACCGGCATTCTAACTACGCAGGTTAAAAGCTATCATAACGAAGGGGCATGTTATAAGCTATAATAAATATTAACCCGTCGCTTACTTATGGCTGATTTCCCCTGAAAAGTTATCTACCTTAAAATCACCTTTTATCAAATGAAATGTAAGGAAATAGTTTACAGTTTTTAAACTAAATACTACTAAGTGAGCGATTTATTTTTATTTCTAATCAAATTATTTTACGTTAGGTCAGTACAACAAATCACAGCTTAGTTTTCGTTATTTTAATAATTAGTTTCATCTTAATTACGACCCTTCTACCATGGCTCGTCCTATTGTTTGACTGAGATTTGTCGTTTCTACAAAATAACAATAAGGGATATGTAATGTAGGATAATGTGGTTATATTATTGTAGGTACTTTTAAAAGTTGCAGCAGAATCGAACAAGTTTTTGGTTTCGTACGTTTAGCTTTACTGAACTAGGTTAACCATAACGACATTGTATTTTTTTTAAATATTACTTTGGTTTGACTTTCTCACTTAACTGTAATAAGTTCTTAAATTCGGGGGGAGTACAATGTTTTATGATAACTTTTCGGGGGGAATCAGATCTAACCAACCCATTATTTTATGAGAAAGGGCTGAGTCTAGCCGAGAGACGCTTACAAACATTCGATGCGATAGTTCCGCACGTTGCATTGTCTTGCGCTCGTCAGTTGTGTATCATTGTAATACAAGATATTAAAGTGGATGTGTGGTGTGGTGTGACCTCTAAATTGCCATTGTTGTAAGTATCAAGAAACGCGTAGCACGCATAGAAAAACATTCCTCTCTATCTAATCACGTCATTTTCCTTCAAATCGTTATTTCAAAAATGCTTTCATATTAATTAATGGGGTTTTATTTAATGTTAGATAGGGTATTATTAAAGTAGAGCCATTACAGCTAGCAATGATAATCACAATCTTAGAGTATGGAAAGAAATATTTTTACAAATATTTGAACATTCGGTTAAGATGAAGCTGCGATAAACTCGTAGATTAATGTTTTTATAGGTACTTATATTTTAGCGTTTTATTAACGCTTAAATATACTAATGTAAAATTTTCAGAGGTGAAAACTTCTAAGATTCGATGAAGCACTGTTGGCTGAAACCATAATCATCAAGCTCTGACAAATTTCGACGGGTGAAAACCAGACCTCGGTAGCCAAGTGGTTAAGGCAGCTGCATGCGGAAGGTGCGTGGTTCGATTCCCGCCTGAGGTTGTCGTCTTTTTTCAGTATTTAAAAATTTTACAAACTGTGTAAACTTTATTTTTATTTGAACTAAAAAAAAAAATACGCTGTTATCCCGAAGGTAAATTTTTCTTTTAATCAAATATTTTGGATCATTTATTGATTTATTAATGTTAATTATAATTTTAATAAAGGTTTTTTTATTTTTTATTTTACAAACTGTTTTTTAAATAAAACAATTAGTAGAATGTTGGTAAATATCCGTAGCTATAGGGCACTAAGTATACCTACTTGGGCCAAATTCGATGAAGATTGTTTATACAAATTATTCAATTTCTTTGTGCACAATTATCTAGTGCCTGTCACTCGGATTTTTACTGTGTTTGTGGAGGAACACACCATTCTGAGTGGTTTTTTCGTTAAACAGTTAGAGGCCTATTACATCTCGAATGTGATTTTTGCGTAAAATGCGCATTTTCGCATTTTGTAGTAATTTTGCAGTTTTATTTATCGTTTTTATCGAAATAGGATAATAAAGGGAATCGCCAATTTCGGCCTTTTTTGAACAAGTTGCTCAGTAAAAAGTATTGTTACGAATAAATATAATAAATTCATTAATTTTTGGCGCAACACTTCAGGAAAGTGTTCTTTAAATAAAGTTGTAATAAAAAGTATTCTCGCCAATTGCACGTACAAAGCACCGCCATTTTATAGTTGCAGACGTTGCAGTTGCAGCCTTGCAATGCAGGCCCAATTTTGGGTTCCCACACGAACGCTTATACGATAACATTAGTTTTATTAAGGAGTAATCGATTTCTAGTACCTACTGAAATTAGAAAATGTTTTTTTTTGTTAAGAACTTTTACTGATCAAGTGGTTTGGTACAGATTTTATAATAATTTCACTGTAATTAGTTTGCCTGGCAGGCCGAAGAACGGTGGGTTGTGCTGTGCTCACGTTATGACAATAATGTGGTATTTAAGCTAGGCAAGGCACGTATATAATACTTATTACACCACCTGCCCAGTTTCTAGACAATATTTTAATTACATACGATTCTAAATAAAACCATAATAGGATGGGTGTACCAGTTCCAAACCGGTTTAGGACAAATTTTGATTTTAAAATGTTCTGAACTGTATTAATATGGTTTTAAAGTAGAAATGTATGTATAAAGTTATTTATCGTTTATTAACGCTGCAATATTGATACATTATTTAATTAAAAATATTTCAGTTTTTTATAGATGTCATGAACAATATTAAAAATGGGAATGGGCCTAAGTTTGACCAGTGCGCTCCAACAAATGACCACTTATGCACCAATAGTTGACCACTGAGAAACTAATGAAGAAAAGATAGCTAAATTGAAAATAAAACACTGTTATGTTAAACAAATCGACTTTCATATATTGACTTTATTATATTGACTTAGTCATAATCAGTTCTCAATGCCACAGCCGTAGGTAGGTACCTAGTATCTAACTTAAATACAAACATGAATATTAGAACATTAATTTTGAACAGAAAAACAACTTTTTACTTAAATTATCATTATCATCTATACTAACAATAACTACATAGAATCAAATAAATCAGTCTCAACATTTGAGGTAGGCAAATTAAAATTAACAGAAAATTCTCAAAAACGTAATATTTGGTTTTACCAACTAATAAGCTTTATTTTATATCCATTGCAAAAATTTTGCCATCTCTTCAACTTTGTACGAACCTCTGGTATTTATAGGAACAGGTGCTTTTATAACTTCAACGATGCTGTCACGGTTATACCATATGGTATCCTCTTTTTCAGGCTATTTAAAAGAGGTCGCAGAGGATAATACCATAGTACTAACTTCAGCATTACATCCATCAATGTTTTTGATTTGCCCAGGGAAGTATTCACCCTCATACTTCACAATTACATAAGATCCCCTGTCTAAGCTATTTTGGCTTGTAGATTTTGTTGGTAAATACAAATTCCACGGAAGATCATCATCTGAATCAGCGTTAGCGTTAATCCATCTGGTCAATAGTAATTCTTCTTGTGGGGTCAAGATAGTTGGTGGTCCCATTTTGCGCTGTACAGGATGTCTCATTTTCAGTTTGTTTATAACAGTCGGGTGTGGAATACCATATTTTCGACATGTTGGCCTTATTTGAGCGCCTTTACTAATTTCGTCAAGACACTTCAGCAGATCTTCTTCTGTATATTTAAAAAATGACTTTTTGGGGGGCATCTTTCATCTAAAACAACGGAAAGCGAAATTAAACTAATCCGGTCATCCATAGGAACACTGTATTTACTTCTATATGTACCAATAACAAACCGTGGTCAATTAATGGCACACTAAAAACTATTTTAATGATAGGTAGGCATAATGCTCTAATTTGTTAAACCAAACCATCACTGTGAAAAAATAAGAAAAAAAAAGAAACACCATATAGACATCCAGTTGCAAACCAGTTGGTCAATAATAGGAACCCAGTACAAAGTGTGTTCCAGTAGTTATCCACCTTTCTATTTAAACTAGATAAAATAATTTAAAAAAAAATTATAGTTCATTCCACCTGCTTATACACTAAATTTTAAAAATAATACAACATCATGACATTATTTAAGAAATAATAGGTGATTAGCTTAGATTTAACTTACCACGTCGACGTCCACTTCTTACTGTAATGGTGGCCGAAAGACGGTTGAACGAGACACGGTCTGACAAGAAGAGCAAGATAGCGATATTTTTCGTGCACTCTCGCAAAAATTATGTTTGGAAGGTCGGTTAACATATTGGCCAACCTAATAAAACAATTAGATTCTTCAAAAATGCCCGCAATTTCTTGATTTATTCAATTGAACATGCGAGTGGTCAACCACTGGTACCTGGTTCGGGACTGGTACATCCATCCTATACGAATTAATTTGTTTTATTTTATCCGCTAATTAGATTTTTAAGTATCTCTTTCTTACTTAACTTATTTTTGAAAAAAAAATAATTTTTTTTTAAGTTTTAGTAACAAAATACACAATATTACGCAGCATGCTATATATGGCATGTTTGTACAATTTGCTGCAACTTTGTTATGTTATTTTCTTTTAGGTGTGAAATATTTAAATAGGAATTCATTTAATAATATAGTTAATGTCCACGCCAGGCCAAAGCACCCTAACAAACTGATCAATTCCCTTTGTGCATAATATTACAAATCTCCATTCTGTGAGCATAAGTTGAATTCGGACGGCCGGCGCATCGCGTTTTGTAGTAATTTTGCAGTTGTATTTATCGTTTTTATCGAAATAGGATAGTAAATTAATTATAAAATCTTTATTCCTCATGAAGTAATAATTACTTTTGTATAAATTTTGCTCAATAATATTATCGTAGATAGGAGATATTCACAGTTAACTTATAGCGATTTTCGAAGTTTTTTTGGTTTAGAATACGATTTTTTTTCTATATAAAATCAATCATATCTAAAAATTCTGAGGCGGCTACGCACTATTCGACTCTACAAGAGATAACATTATAATTTTTTTAATTCACTTGTTTAGAACAGGAGATGATGAGATCCATAACGCCAAAATTGGCAATTTTACGCAAAAATCACAGTCGAGATGTAATACGCCTCTTAAATACGAGTGACAACACTAGATATGTGCGCAAAGAATTGTGAATACTTTGTTTTTTATTTTTATTGATAAAAATATGGTTATTTGTCAATAAGTACAAGTAGGTAGTTATTTTAATAGAAAAAATACGGTTATTTATTAAGTTATTAATTATATACTTACTCGTATTATGCTAATTTGATTTTTCAAATCAAGAAAGGAATCAAATCCATTTTAAATAATCATGGAACGTCTCTTTACCTTTATTTATGTTATAACCAGTTTGAGTCATGTTCACATCCAAAAAATATCAGAGGCCTATTATGATAATAATCTAAAAAGAACAATACTTATTAACAAAAACGCAGTTCAAAATTAAATTAGTGTGAATCTCGATCTCACCACCTAGGCTAGTTATGATTTTGTTTCCTCATTAGGAGAAACGGGGAAATCTCATTTTGTTTATCAATCATACTCGTACATTGTTTCGTTTTATCAATCACACTAACACAGGATGCCAAATTGGTAAACCCCAGAATATGTTAGGCATTGTAGGGTAAATAACAAATATTAGTGCGTAGCGGTGAAAGAATGGGGTTATTCCACTAAACTCCAAAAAACTTTCCACTTCACTCCAAAACACTTTTTAGTGAATATTTTATTTATATTTAAATCATTCCACTTTGACTCCAAGATTTACACTCAGCACGTGAATTCTCAGTATTCAGTAAACCAAAGCAGTTCTAATAAATAACAATAAGTTTTGAATAGATTTTTATGACTACTGCTTTTTAGGGTTCCGTAGCCAAATGACAAAAAACGGAACCCTTATAGATTCGTCATGTCTGTCTGTCCGTCCGTATGTCACAGCCACTTTTTTCCGAAACTATAAGAACTATACTGTTGAAACTTGGTATGTAGATGTATTCTGTGAACCGCATTAAGATTTTCACACACAAATAGAAAAAAAACAATAAATTTTGGGGGTTTCCCATTAGAACTGAAACTTAAATATTTTTTTTTCATCTAACCTACACGTGTGTGGTATCTAAGTATGAATAGGTCTTCAAAAATGATATTGAAGTTTCTATATTTTTTTCTAAACTGAATAGTTTGCGCGAGAGACACTTCCAAAGTGTTATAATGTGTCCCCCCCCCCTGTAAGTTCTAAAATAAGAGAATGATAAAACTAAAAAAATATATGATGTTCATTACCATGCAAACTTCCACCGAAAATTGGTTTGAACGAGATCTAGTAAGTACTTATAATAATAACGTATAGAAAGATAGTCTTCATACAAGCGCTCTGTCAAAAGCGAAGCACTAAACCGATTCACACTTTCGTGACGATTACTTGCTTGCGCTCGGCGACACGCACACGTACCCTTGTAACTCCGTGGTGTACCTACATTGAAAACTCGGCGTTTGGAGCCATATCTGGCTCCAAAAAGAGTGCTTCAAAATGGGCGCGCGGACTTACCTTCTTAGAGTAAGTAGTATTTCTACGTGTAAATTAAATGCCTAAAATCATTTTGGGTCGAAGTGGAAACAATGTATGGACGGTGAAGTTTTGAGAACCATGGCTTTGAAGTCAAGTGGAATAAATAACCCGAAAGAATACTACCACCACCTCAATTCCCTTGGGTGTCGTAAAAGGCGACTAACGGACTAAAGGCTGCACATACGGTCGCGGTCAAAAAATGTTTACCACCCTAAGTATCACAATTGCATGCACACATTTATGTCATAAGTTGTAAATGTCTATTTTATAATAATTTGATTGACCATAGATTAAAATCTTTTTTCTAATGTTATGAGAATTAATCATTCTAGGAGATGGACCATGACTACTATCAAGTTTTGATATATAGAAAACTTTCTTGAAAAAAACTAATATTTTTAATTTTTAACTACCTACTATCTTTTATTATTGAAATTTTGCATTCACAATGCTATATAGATGACGGATAAAATGTTTACTAGAAAAAAATCAACCAGTCTCAGGAAGCTCGAGTGCGATTCGAACCCACGACCTTTGGACCGGCAATCCAAAGGTCGCGGGTTCGAATCCCTCTCGAGCTTCCTGAGAGTGGTTGATTTTTTTCTAGTAAACAGTTTATCTTTTAACTACTATTTTATAACTATAGGATTATAAAGAAATAACAAAACAGAAACTAATTTTTTTTATTTAATATTTAGTATAACCTCCCTCAGTAGCTATATGATGGCACGTAGTCTATCTCGCATTGATGCAACAAGGCGCGCGCATAAACCAGTCCCGCTGATATCCTCCTATACTCGAGCACAGTGTGATCTGAGAGCATGAGGGTTTCTTTCATTTTGACAGTCCCAGCATTGAACCTTAAGCCGCCATAAATTTTCAATAGGGTTTAAATCAGTAAACCGAGCGGGCCATGTTATTTGCGCGGCAGTTAGTATCGGTCGTCGTCCTGAATTATTTCTAGGATCTGTTGCCCTTCTTCGCCGTTACGCCGAATTAAAAACCTCACAGTGAATCGCGATATATTGAGTTCCCGTGATATACCACCTTTATTTGTAAAGCGCTGCGGGTCTTCCATTGCTCAACCACTAATGATCATCTTCAATAAATCTTTGAGCCAAGGCATATTTCCGGAAGAATGGAAAAAGGCTAGAATTGTTCCGATCCATAAAAAAGGTGACCAAACGGATGTCAAGAACTACCGGCCTATTTCCATCTTGTCTTGTTTCTCAAAACTTTTTGAAACCTTAATCTATCCTTTGATCTATGCACACGTGGAGAGCGGCCTTTCAGATTTCCAGCATGGGTTTTATTAAGGGGCGGTCGGTGGATACCAATTTAGCATCACTTGTATCTTCGATAGCACATGACGTTGACGGAGGTCAGCAGGTGGATGCTATATATACCGATTTTAGCAGCGCTTTTGATAAAGTTGGTCACAAAGCGTTATTAATAAAGCTGGATCGAAGTGGCATAGGCGGTTGTTTGCTGAACTGGTTTAGGTCGTATCTCTCAAAAAGACCTCAGACAATCGTAGTGAACGGATTTGCTTCTGATGTTTATATTGCTCAGTCTGGAGTTCCACAGGGGTCCCATTTGGGTCCTATTTTGTTCCTCATTTTTGTAAATGATATCACGACACGTATCTGGCATAGTAAAGTCTCTTTATTTGCGGACGATTTAAAGATTTACAGAAATGTCAAAACTACAGCCGACGCAAATCTTCTACAAACCGACTTAAACAATATTAAAACCTGGTGTAGTGATAATGGTATGACTCTGAATGCAGAAAAGTGCTTCCACATTACTTTTACAAAAAAAGTTAGACCCCTTGAAACTGCGTATGTCCTTGATGGTTTGGTTTTGTTAAGAGTAAATGAAACTCGAGATCTGGGAGTGGTACTGGACAGCAAGCTCAAATTTTCCGCGCATATAGATAAAGTGGTAAAGAAGGCTGCCCAAATGTTAGGTTTTCTTAAGCGCAATTTGAAGGGGTTTAAAAAGCTGCAGACTAGATTGACTCTATATAATTGCCTAGTTCGTAGCCATCTGGAATATGCTAGCGCTGTATGGAATCCGGTCTATGCTACTCCATCACAACGTGTAGAAAGTATCCAACGCGCCTTTACCCGTCACCTTGCGTTCGTCTCTCCCGGCATAACTCATAAACGACCATATGAACAGAGATTGTCTTTCTTCAAAATGTCAACTTTGAGAGATCGACGTACAATTGCGGACTTGTTGTTTCTACACAAAATTCTCAATAATCAGATTAAATGTACAAATTTACTTGAAATGTTGCGATTCTCCGTTCCCTATAGTTATCCCCGGCATCGCGTGACTAAAACTTTTAGTCTACCTCGATGCAGAACTAATTTGGGTTTGCATCATCCCCTCTCCAGAATTTGTTCAACATACAATGATATGAACGTTAAATTACCGGACATTGACCTCTTTAATGATTCCTATCAATTTATCTATATATTTCCTATATATTTCCTATCAGTTTAAGCGTAAGATTCTGAAATCCATTTAGGTTTTATTGTATATTGTTTTGTTATCTTATTTTGATATTGTTATTTTAGTAGTGTTAGTAGTACTCATGTTATTTATGTCTTTATTTTTGAATGTTGTGTACACTTTTAAGTGGCAAACATATAATGCGTGTTTTTAATGTGTAATTAGTTTCTAAGCAATGATGTTACAATAAAAAGAGGTAGATGTGTTACATGTGCCAAAAAGTGGCAACAGAAAACTATGCTAATTGGCTTACCTTAAGCGTAGTCTCACAAAAGCGTTAGCAGTGTTGACACTTTGACAGTGTCAGTTTGCATGTATTTGTTTCTGAAAATTAATTAAAAATATGCTGTCCTGTGTCATGCGAACTACATAAAAGGTCATGAAATTATATATCATGAGTGGCATGCGTGAGTTTAAATTTTAATTGATTTAAGTTCTTATTATTTATCAACTACAAAATGTCAGAATAAATTGTGTCATAAAAATATAGAGTGCGACAGCAAATTGACATGTAATTCGAAATGACACAGCGCTACATGTATCTGTCTTGTTTACGCTCTTACTAGTTGTCATGCTATCTTGCTCACACTTTAGAATACGATCAAGTTAACTCGGCAGATGCGGCCATATGAGATCATCGACTAGAAGTGACAAGTTACCTCGGCCGTATAACATCGTAATATTTAGTGAGTATAGCGCATGCTCAGGTTTTCGTATGTACGACGCTTCGGTCCATTATTGAAATCATATTAGTACTGACATAACCTATCTACCTCTTTTTAATATAATGAGTGTATATATGTATTGCTGTAAGTGTGCCTATCTGAATAAATAAATAAATAAATAGCACTAATACTATGTCCATCTTCGAAGAGAAATATTATTTCAGCTCTTTGCTCCAGGGTTAAACTTGCCATTTTATTTCGTTTTATAAATATCTTTCGTTAAATTTTGCTCTTGTCGAAACGACGACGTTCAAACAATTTTTTTTGATAAATGTCATTTCAACAAATAAAGAAATGAGTTTCAACATCAAAAAGTGGTCAATAATCTCTTTGTCTCTGCACATTTTGCGATCTGCTCAATGTGAGATCTGCACATTTTGCGATTTGCTCATTTTACGCAGCCTGCACATTTTGCGACTTGCTCATTTGGCTATGTATCCGTCATATTGAATAATAACTTTTGAAAGGTATTAAGTAACTTGATATGGCATTTTAGACTTTAGTAAAAAAAGTGTGATATAGAATCTAATTTCAAAACTGGTAAACATTTTCTGACCGCGACCGTACATCCAACAGCATAAGGCATGGGCTCACCACCTGTCACGCTGAGCACATGTGCAGTCGCTATTTGGTGAAAAGTGGACTATGACAGAGCAGAGCAGAGTTTTTGCGGTCTACATTTAGTCTCTAACTAAACCTTTGGGGATAATAGTCATGATTATATGTAATCTAAGTTATTAGTAGGTACAGACGTGAATAATTAGTCAGAAAAAGCTATCGCTAAAACGTCCACCCACAATAGCTCCACAGTCGTCACTTAGTGGCCTGATTTTGTCATTTGAACTATAGGATAATATCTCAGTATTCTCAGTATTATGCAACTCAGACACTATTGTGGACCTAATTATTATAGTTGAATAATCGGGGCACAGATTTATATGTATTGCCAACGAAGTCGATAGAGAAAAATAAAAAACGCAGCACCTACCTATATTGAATATACAATTATTTAAGAGAGCTGCAGAAACACTTTACATAAGTTTAAAACCTAATCCCTCTTATTTTTAAATGAGAACAAAAGCTAAAATTGGTTTAAGCCTGCAGCTGTCTCATTTCAGTTAATAAATGCAGATAGAGACAGCATCAGTTAAATTAATTAAGTAATAACAGGGAATTAGTTTGATGGTTACAATAATTAAACTATATAAGGTAAGGTGGAGTAAGAGGAACGACGGGGGAAGAGGAACAGCATCACGTAAATATAAAACTATAAAGCCTAGCTCTGTGCCTTCTCAGACAGATAAAGGAGACACCATAAAGGAGACTGCATCAGTTTTAAATAAGGTTTAACCTAAATACACATTTTGAAGTAACACGGAGGTAGCTTGAGCAGGATTAACAAATAATTTTGATGGGTCCTTCAAACGAGACGTAATGTGTCACTTTGTGGGCGGCAACTTGAGGACGCTTGATGCTTCGCCAGTTGTCTTCGCGCCTGGACTCCATTTCCACTTAACATCAGGTAGAGTGGAAGTCACCTGCAGGCAGTGGCTGCAGTGCTAAGTATAAAAATATTTAAAACAAAGTAATGTAAGCAATGCCAATAAGTCACGTAAGTACATACAAATAGAGAATCTATCCATACGAGTTTATCTAAATTGTGTAATGTGCGTGTGTATCTATGTATGGTTCAGGTGAACTCACAATGTCAGAATAGCACCACTTCTGACGCAACCATTTGACATGTAAATAACAAGTCGCTATGCAAACAGTATCTGAGCTAGATTACTATCAATTAGTGTCTCTATGCAATGCATAGCAACTGGCCCGTCTTTTACTAAATTATGACGATTTCATACTACGCGCAACAAAGATAACTCTAATTAGTTTAATTAATAAAATTTCTGTTTATTAGATTTGTCTTCATTTTTATATGTAACAAAATGTCAATTGACATGAAATCAAATATGACGCTGACTTTCTACGCGACGACGGGCGTGCTACTCGGCCACGGATATCGTAAAAAAGCTCAACAACTACAAGGTCCGGGTCCCGGGAAGACCTCGTCGCGCTATCTCTGAGGTCCCGGGTTCAATTCCCGGTCGGGTCAATTTGGAAAATAATGTTTTTCTGAGTTATTCGTCAACTCGCACACTCTAAACTCGCACAGATGTGCGAGATGGCACCTTTTGATTTTACCTATTATTTTAGTCGTCAACTCGCACATACGTACAAAGTATAGTCGATTAAAAAATTGATAACAAGAAATTTTGTTTTATTTTGTACTCTATTTCTTAAAACTTTTTCCAAACCTATTTGTAATTGACTGTAGGTACATGATTACCTCAGATTAGTTATTTATTTATTTTTAACTGGGCTCGGGAGGGAGAAGATCACTTTCATATCCCGAGGTCGCATTTGGCCTTCGATGTACGCGTAAGACGACATTTAAACTAGTTATTTTAAAAAAAATTCAAGCTACTTTCGGTCAAAAATGATATTACTTACCTACACTTATTTTTGACTAGTGTAACAGTTTCATAGAAAAACAATAAAATTTATTATGAGCGATTTTATTAGGCTGCTGTCGTTAAAAACCAAAAACGTCATGTTACGTCGGTAAGTATTAGAAATTGGAACTCCGCCAAAGTGTTGGTGTTGACCGTTAATCTATAATATATCTACCATAATCTATATTATAGTAACCGCTCCGAAAAAAAAAACCAGTAGGTAGTTACCTATAAATTAAACTTTATGTAGGTAACGTAGATAATAATTATTTTTCTTATCAATTTAATTATTAACCCTTTATAAGGCAAAGGGATGTATGTTCCACCATGTTTTCACAGATATATAATAATGTCTGTGCATGTTTTGAACTTTATACAATTATTGAGATAGGTCGAAAACCAATGAAAAAATTGTTCATGCTGCGCCCGTTAAAGGGATAAACAATGCATCAGCTAGGAGGAGGAGTGGTGGCTCATAAGTAATTACAAGAATACCTACTCTTAACATCTCTTCCCCTAGGTGTCGTAAAAGGCGACTAACGGACAAAAGACTACACTTACACATTACATTCAGCAACAAAGAGCGGCGATGGGTTAACAACCATTGAGGTACAATAAACTAGAGAAGACACCGCGAAGCAAGTTTGTGCGCACTAAGGTCCATGGGCTGCAAACACCGCAGTGATTACGCGTGTTTCAAGCGATTATAGACCTTGCGGCTGCAGCTTAGTTGCGCACAAACTTGCTTCGCGGTGTCTTCTCTAGTTTATTGTACCTCAATGTTAACAACCTATCACGCTGAGCACATGTGCAGTTGTTATTTGAAAATAATAAGTTTACAAGGACCACCTTGTAAACTTATTATTACCACTGCTACCAAGCAGTGAACTGCTTTTGCGATCCTCGTTGCCTATAGCTAGTAATATTATTCTGTACCTATAGTCTCTGATTAACCCTTTCGGGGAGAATAGTCGTGATTCTATGTATGTATCAGACAAAACTATTGGATGGTCTGCACGAGCTCCAGTCTCACCACTTACTGTGAAGTTGCGTATGATTATCCTACATGAAGTTATGCAGAAATAACTTATGATTATGCACAGGTTTACCAAAGATGCGGCTTGCATTTTATTAAAATTAAGGCCCCCCAAAGTAAAACCTCCAACCTAACAATTATGACCGAAGAGGGTTACTTTCGATAAAACAATATCTTTTTGGCGATTATTGGCAAATTTAATTCAAGAAATACAGTCACACCAAGCAATGAGTTTGTTAAACTGTGTTGGGGTCAGTACCGTGGTTCAGTTGTGAATTGTTATTATTTAGGAAATGTATGCTCATGTTACCTTAGATTAGGTAGATATCGTTCAATATTTTATTAGAATTAATTGTAGCTGTCCAATTATGTAAGTAATTTATCTCATTTGTCTATGGTAATAATAAGGCTTAAATTACTTTAACTACAAAAAGTTTACTTATGATAAAATATTTAATCATTGTGGCTGTTTTACTACAACTAGACTAGTTAATGTTAAACGGTAATATCATTCTATTACCGTGAAATCATTACTTATAAGAGGTTAAAAGATAAAGTGGGAAATACCTACATCACTTGTTCAGATATCGATATCGACTGGAGTGTGTGTAAAATAATTGAAATATAAATTTATTATATTTGTAACACAAAAGGTTACAAATATTACAAAGTAAGTACCTAATAATTTTGCTTCTTTTCATTTTTCACTTTAAAAAAATTCACACACTTTTGACTGAGGGATCAGCCCCCTGAGCACGGATCTTTTATCGACCGATAAAGTGACATTAGACGATAAAATTTGACAGTTAAAGTACTACCGATGTCAATTTGTCGACGTCTAATGTCACTTTATCGGTCGACAAAAGATCCGTGCTCGCACCTCAGTCAAAAGTGTGTGAATTTTTTTAAAAGTGATAGAGTTCTGTTATAATATTATAAGTACCTAATATAAAATTATATAACAGGAATATTGAAAAAAGATACACTGGATAATGCATATTATGCAGATACCAATGTTGATACCTTTTTAAAAAATTCTAAGGTATCTACTTTGGCATCATATAGGCAACCGTGTATAGGAAACTCCGTTTCTATTGCACCAACCTATACTAAGTAATTTTAGCTTCGTTGGCCAGTTTAACTGAAAAAGATACCATTAACGACAGGCGACATTTTGATTTCATTTATTAGTTCTCGTATTGCGTAGAGCCACTCACTAGATTCACTAGAATTATCTCTTTCACCTGTTGCGCGCCGTGAATACAGACACAATAATTAATTATTCCGCGCATCTTATGATGCGCGCGGAAATTTGTGGGTTATGGGCTTGATCGGGATAGAGATACGTAATGTAAATTTTGATAACTTGAACGAGTATATGAAGGTCGTGGCTCAATCAGGAAACGGATAGCGCTGCCGCAACCAAAGGACGAGCGCTCGCAAGGTCTCGGTACCTACGAAAATTTACTGGTTGCTTGCTTCATATCAATTCAGATAGGTAAGTATACTTAAAAAACTGATCGTCAGTGGCCACCTTAACAATGTCACAAAATCAAGACAACTGTATTTATTTGTTTTGCTGGTTTCAGCCCTGGTTTTCATATACATTTAATGCATTAGACGATCAGCACTTATAAAAATTGGAGACATGAAATGAGTTAAAACAAAACCTAGGTATTAAGAGGCCTACATCTCAAATGTGATTTTTGTGTAAAATGTCTATTTTCGCATTTTGTAGTAATTTTGCAGTTGTATTTATCGTTTTTATCGAAATAGGATAATAAATTTGTGCATAATATTACAAATATCCATTCTGTGAGCATAAGTTGAATTCGAACGGCCGGCGCATCGCATTTTGTAGTAATTTTGCAGTTGTATTTATCGTTTTTATCGAAATAGGATAATAAATTCATTATAAAATCTTTATTCCTCATGAAGTAACAGTTACTCTGGTATAAATTTTGCTCAATAATATTATCGCAGATAGGAGATATTCACAGTTAATTTATAGCAATTTTCGAAGTTTTTTGGTTTAGCAAAGATTTTTTTCCTATATAAAATCAATGATATCTAAAAATTCCGAGGCCGCTACGCATTATTCGACTATATAAGAGATAACATTTAAATTTTATGATTTCACTTGTTTAGAACAGTAGTTCAATCGATGAGCTCAAAAAAGTGCCTTCGCGCACTTTATGAAAATCTTTCTCTGCAATTTTGGGTTTAAAAATTTACAAAAAGCGAGGCCGCTAAGCACTATTCCAATAGCTATTCTACACTATTCAATAAGTCATAATTGTTAATGTATTTTCGTTTCTGAGATCCATAACGCCAAAGTTAGCCATTTTACGTAAAAATCACAGACAAGATGAAATAATAAGTAACTTATCTCCTCGTAGGTACCTACTTAGGTTAGGTATAGGTAAGTATGCATTTTATATAAACTTTAGGCACATAATAGGTAATATTCTCATTTCAGATAATTATCTCCAATTTCTGTATCCTACTGTTTGTGTTGTTACAATAATGTGTTGCGTTGCGTTCAAATAATAATAAATAACCTAGGTAGGTTAGCCCAGATACTGCGACGGGGCTTTAAAAGGCCCGAAAAAAATATTTTTGCTATTTTTCCCAGTTAAGTCGTTTTAACTCTTAGAGCATTCAACCAATGCTCTAAGTTTTAACTATCATATCCGAATCTCACCAAGATCGGAAGAAATAAATAATTTTATAACATCTGGGTTAGTGTGCCTACCTGTATTTTTTACATATTATTTTACCTGAAAATGGATTTAGAATGGATTATTATTTTACTGTAAGTACCTACTATCGTTAGTTACATTGCATGCCATTAACGTCGCGATGGTCGCGACGTCCAATGATAGCTGTTGAACAGAATTGATGTATAATTTATTATAAAAAATATTTTATTATTAAACATAATACAAAAAGGTTAATAATGATAATGAATGAGATATGTAATTTATGAAATTTTTGCGTTAACAGCTTTCAAAGATACCATGAATAACGAAACGTTAAAAAACGACTAACTACAGCCAATGTGAGAATCTATCCTACTATCCTACTGATACTCGTATTATAAACGCGAAAGTTTGTAAGTATGGATGGATATTTGTTACTTTTTCAAGTAAAACTATTAAATGGATTTGGATGAAATTCGGCATACAGATAGTTTATAAACTGGATTAACACATAGGATACTTTTTATCCCGATATTCCCACGGGGGTGAAACCGCGAGCGGCCGCTTGTTAGTTATAAAGTAAGAGGGTAGTTTGATGTGATGAGACACTGTTGCTCTGTTTTGAATGATGCGATGCCATGCTTCCATAGTATTCTGAGTCGGGCACACGAACTATTATTGAAATTAAGAGATTTAAATCAAGAAAAATAAATATCTAACCAGTATTGGCTGAAAGACTGGATTCTTTTGCCTTTTAACTGTTGTTTTTTGTCTTTTTTGTTGATTAAACTGAACCATTTACATTCTGTCTTTTTATTCCAGCTTTTTAGTTTTAAAGTAGCATACTTATATGTAATTACCTCAGAACAATATGCTTTAGTTATTGTTCTGAGGTAATTACTAACCTTTGCAATAACACAACAAATGTTGACTTCCAAGTGGTCAAACGTCTGTGCTTTACCTGCGTAGACAAGTGACTTCACAATTTCACATAATAGGTACTTAAGTACCTACCTATCCCCAAAGAAAATATTTCTTTGGTTTGAGATCACACGATCGTGGAGGCCAGTTTGCAGGTCAATTTATGCCCTCTTCAAATTTTTCCTCAAGTTTCATCAAGTGTCGCGCGTTGTGTAGCATGTTGTTAAAACGAAAGCTCTCATCAATACCATTAAACCAGTGTAAAATGAACCTTTAAACAGTGATTCAACTGAGGAACATAGAAGTCAGTAAATGTTGGCTCTATAGCGCTATTGACATTTTGGCCGGCATCATATAAAATTATGGGCCAATGACATGCTTAGTGCCTACATAAAGTACATCAAACGGTTATAAAAGATAAAACTCAACGGACTGTTCTGTCAGTGTCATCATTAGCTGTCATATTCTGTCATTATATTTTTTTTATTAGGCCTGTGAGCAATCGGGCTAAAGGTTTAAAGCCACCTTCCTAAAAAGATACATAATAGTACATTGTATTGTTACCCTAGGGGTGAAGGTAGCTTATTTATTCCTGAGACGCGGTTTGGCACCCGAGCGTAGCGAGGGCGCCAATAGATCGAGGGACTAAATAAGTCTTTCACCCGAGGTAAACACTGTGCTTTTCATTACGAATACAAGGAAAGTAACTAAAAATAAAAACATGTATTAAGTAGCTAAAGAAAATAGTCGCCTTTTACGACATCCAAGAGAAGAGAGGGGTTGGTAGTATTATTTTGATGAGCCCATCGCCGCTCTATGCTGTTGAATGTATGTGCAGTCTTCAGTCCGTTAGTGGCCTTTTACAACACCGAAGAGACAAGAGAGGTTAGCTGTAATATTTTGATGCCCGTCGCCGCTCTATGCTGTTGGTTGTATGTGCAGTCTTTAGTCCGTTAGTCGCCTTTTACGGAACCGAAGGGAAGGGAGGTATTGGTTGGTAGTATTTTTTTTGATGAGCCCATCGCCGCTCCATGCTGTTGGATCTATGTGCAGTATTTAGTCCGTTAGTCTCCTTTTACGACATCCAAGGGAAGAGATGGGTTGTTAGTATTATTTTAAAACTACGTCACAACTACACTGACAGTACCTATCAGAAAAACGATTCTCCCTAGGGCGGAAAAGTACTACTTTCCACCCGCTCCTCAGGCAATTTCAGACCTAGTTTCGGAGTATGAGGAATGAAAACATTTTTACGAATGTGGTGTTATCAAGGAGCTTATAGATGTTATTCATATTATTTTAAAAAATGGGTAGATTTAAGACTTAAGGTAGTAGACAGGTAGACTGATGGCAAAATAGGTAGATCTCTCTATAAGTTGGTATAGTTGACAACGCTGCAGCGCCTGCAGCGAGTGATGCGCGTTATTTTAACTTGTTGTAGGAGGGTACTTAAAGTTTTAAATCGCTGGGACAGTTTTTCTAAAAGCCGGGCTTTGAAAGATCCCACGCGACGGGCCGAGGGTTTTGCGTCTCAACAAAGGCTTTTGGGTTTCTCCACTCTAAATTGAATTTATGGGTTTTTTCCAATCTATTTTAAGTAGTGCCGATAAACTTACGGCCCAAGTTGCTCTATATCGTAGTCGAAAATTGGACTTCCTGAATTCCTGATACGCATCATTCAAATCATCCGTGGCGCCCGAAATCACATTTATACATTAATAGCATATGAATTTTCAGCAATAACAAAGCCAATACCATGGTTTTTTAATGTGTTTAATTTCATATTAAATTTTTATATCTAAGTAGGTACATCTAATAAAACACCCGAATAATAATAAGGTATTCTCCCAAAAACTACTTTCTACAGTACATAGTATATGTGAGTTATATGATTCTGCATATTATATGGGTAGGTAGTACGAGCTTTACATACAAAAACGAAGAGCACGAATATAAAAACAATAACATTCGAACAGAATGTTTGTGTGGAGTTTTACTGTTATTGAACAGTAAAACTCCACACCAACAACCCATTCCTTTGTTGCGAATTATAATAACAGGAAGCCAAACGTATTTCCATTTCACAATATTATACCTTTTACCTTATTACTTTACTACTTTAAGCTATTGCGATAAAACTCTAACCGGCTAGCCTCTGTGGTCTTGTGGCTTAGCCCCCGGTCCTAGACCCAGATGTCCCGGGTTCGATCCCAGCGTGAGGTACATCTTAGTGAACTTGGTTTGGTTGGTGTAGGGCTTGTTAAGTCCGCCTGGCTAGCTACCACCATCTTATCTAAAGTCTGGCGCCATAACAACAATGTTAATAGCTAGTTGTGTTCCAACAGTTTAGAGTGCGGCTAAGGGTGGATTCGACCAAACTGGAATAAGACTTACTCTGTAGTCTATACAAATTCGGTGTTTAATCTAGGTATTAGACCTAGTTCCAGTTTGGTCGAATCCACCCTAAGTCAATCCACCTTCGGCCTTATCGTCACATTCCGTGGCTAAATAAAAATATTAAAAAAAATTTTGGCAGATAAGTGGTAGAAAGGTATCTAGCTAGCATTGATGTTTAATACCTCAATGCTAGCTAGATATACTTTTCTTCTTAACTTTAATCAATCAGATAAATTAGTAATCGTTCTTCGCTTTTATTCTACGCAATGATATTATAACTTATAGGTACTTTACTTATTTTTTACTTTACCTACTTATAAAGTACCTACCCACTTCTTGTTTTATATAATATCATTGATTCTACGATTAAACATTATATTATTCCTTATTTTCTATTTTTAAGAAATGACAACAAAGAAAGCGTAAGACGTCACTCACCATAATCTTGCCCCATATTTACTATGGGCTTTGTGTTGTTACGTGTAGCTTGCTCCCAAATAACTTTTGTTTTAAAACTTTACTCAAACTGGTATTTTATTGAAAGGGTTCTATGAGGAACTGGTTTAGGGTCTATGTCCTAAATAGTACCTAATTGTCTTCAACCGTGTTATTGCATCATTGAAAAAACAACAACACAACTTTTTAAATCACTTTTTACACGCAACAAAACAACACTAGTTGCCACTTTCCTTACACTTCCACGTGTTCAGTCGTGTGAAATGGTATTAATTATTTCGATTCCCGGCTTGAGTCGAGTTATTTTAGTATAGTTTATTTATGTTATCGAAAGTGAAAGTTTGTCAAGTTGTGTGGGTGCAATGCGACCGTCGACGACTGACAAGTTCGCGACGCGAGGCGCGGGAACGGACTGCTCAGAGGGCCTAGTCAACTGGCAAACGCTCGACCGGTGACAGCGTCAAAATCGCTCATCAAATTCGCTAGGCTACAACGATATCGATAAGCTAAGGGATATAGAACATACAGGCTTGTCTTAGTATTTTTTTGTTTGATGATAATCTAACGCTTAAGTAAGATTAATAAATAGGTAGTAACCACACCGATCCTTTTGAGTTTTAGTGAATTGAATGTCACTTTACTAAGAAATTCGGGTAGACTTCTTGAGACAATTTGAAAAATGAATCAATCGCTTTTTTCGCCGGAAGTTCGCCAGGCAAGCACGTTTGTAAATAAGTACTTATAATGATGACGAGTGACTTACCTACCATAATATGATATTGATATGAGACCAAACCCATTTTTCAGCTTATAATATAAATAAATTAAGACTGAAGACCACAAGCAAACGCTTGCTGCCAAGAATTTCTCAAATATTAACAACTTGACGTCCGTCTGTAATGAAATAAGTGATAATAACACTAAATGTTACAAACCGCGCGAACATTTAAACAGTTTGATCTTAGATGCGAGTACCCACTAGGTAGTGATTAAAACGTTTGCATCTTGTATGAGTACATCGCCTAAAGTAACTCTATGGCGTAGCGGCTAAGGCTTTTGGGTTTAGTTGTCTAACTACAACACCTATCACATTACTTTTCTAATTGATTATTGTCCTAAATAAAATAAAATAAAAAACTTTCCAAGTACATGGTTTTGCTAGTTAAATTAAAACTAATTTTAAAATATGCAAACTAGCGAAGCAATGTACTTACTGTTACTTGAAAGGTAATGCTAGAGGTTCAACTAATGCAAAAAGTCCCCGCCCGCGCCGCACCGGTTTGTGATCTTGCCAGTTAGTTACGCAACTTTCACATTACCGAGCTAAAGGATGGGTAACCAAATAAAAAGCGTCTCGAGCTCCTCCGTGCTTCGGAAGGCACGTAAAGCACACTGCGGTTGTATTGGCTCAGGGCTTAAGCTTGTTATAGCCCAGTCTGCCTTAGTGCTGTCGTTCATGTGGGAACGTTCAGGACGTTCATAGGATGACGATGAAGACAACATCGCCTTAATATAGGATTGTTTCATTGTTACTTATTTATAGCGGTAGGTACCGAAAATAATTGAAATTAAAAGTCAAATCATTTATTAAATATACGCCTTCACAGACACAATGACATGATCGTGGTCTCTACGCGACAAGTTAAAATATTTATTTATTTTACATTATTTATTTCACTGCCATTCATTATGAGTTGGTTGATAATGTTTCGAAATAAAACATAGGATTATTTATATGTTTACCAAAAATAATTTTAAAACAATTAATTTTATATTATTACCCTAGTATGTTGATAATGAATCAAGTACAACTTTAAGCCATGTTTAATGCAGTTTCATTGTTGGATACGACATGTGGTACACATCCCTTCTTTATTGTGAGCCTGTTGCAGCATTAAATATTGGTGTTATTATGATTAACCATGCTTTTTGAAGGTATCCAGAATCTCCTAAGAAATTGGAACAATATACTTACTTATAGAAAATTGTCATACATAAAAAGTTAGTAGGTAGTATATATTTACCAAAAATAATTTAAAAACAATTAATTTTATTTATTTATTTTATATTCACAGGTGAATCGACAGTTCTATAAAAAGTATAACACTGAAAATGTGAAACAGCAAACCATTTACAGATTCACACAAATAAAAATGTCATAGTAACATTACAAACTCAAGCAACAATTACAATCGATTACTTCACAATCGCCAAATTGATAATAACTAAACTATTACAGAGTATGCTAGATATGGAACTTAATTTGTATTATATGTATAACAAGCCACCTTATGTTAAGCCACCTATTTAAAGAAAAAACAATATTATAACAAACACAATAGAACCCACCAGATTTAATAATCGGATAATAATAATGCAAGTTTATACATATAATTACCTTTGTATGTTGATAATGAATCAAGTACAAATTCAATAGCTTAATGTTATGACTAGTAGAAATTGATATAAGTAAGTACTTAAACATTTTCTATAGGTACCTACTGCAAGTAAAATTAAATATCAAGTAAAAAATAACATTAATGTTGTATTTCTTAATATATTCTTATTTCCTTACCTAACTCTCTCAAAGTCAAAGTTTATTAAATATGAGGCTTCACTTTCTCTTATTGACATTAAAACTATATGTGTATAAAAATAAATGCCAATTGTGTATATAAGAAGGTACTGTTTTTTAGTACCTACTTAAGTAAATCTTTTTAATAAAGTACAATAAACTTAGAACTAAATTAACTTTATACTTAATTTTTCCCCATCATATAAACCAAATCACTATTTTATGGGTTAAATATATTTATGGCACACTGTTCCTTTTCTTAAAATAAAAATGTTGTCAACGAAGGTACTGTTTTTTTGTACATAAGTAAATCTTTTTAAATAAAGCACAATAAACTTAGAACTAAATTAACTTTATAATTAATTTTTCCTCATCAAATAAACCAAATTACTATTTTATGGATAAATATATTTATGGCACAGACTGCTCCTTTTTGTAGAATAAAAACGTTGTCAACATTAGAGCTCCACAAAAAAAAATCATATAAATAACTAAATTCAACGATGCCAAAGCCATGTTCAATGCAGTTTCATTGTTGGATATGACATGTGGTACACACCCCTCCTTTCTTGTGAGTCTGATGCAGCATTAAATATTGTTGTTATTATCATTAACCATGCTTTTTGAAGATATCCAGAATCTCCTAAGAAATTAGAACAATATACTTACTTATAGAAAATTGTCATAGATAAAAAGTTAGTAGGTAAGTACCTATGTATTATACAAAATTGCTTGATATTGTTTTTTACCAAATAACCATGTTTGTTCACCATTCTGAGGAAGTCCATCCTCCAAATTATGAGGTAACATTAAAGATTTTTGAATCGTCGTCTCAAATCTGCAAAACCACAAAAAATAGTTTTATCTTTATGTCAATACTCTTTATTCTAGCAATTTTAACAAAACTGACATTTCCTGGTAAATCCCAATATAATAATAGGCACAATACTTACCTTTATTATGTAAGTAATAATTTATTTATTAAAACTTACCGTTTGAACGTAAGGACTGATATCTTTTCCTATTAAGAAAGATGCTTGTCTGTATAAGATTTATAGGGTATAGTCAATAGGTACACCTTACTACACTTAGAGCCTTGGTTTAATACTCTAAGCTACCTGGCAAATTAAATCTTCATTGGAACCTGTAAAACAAATAGGCAATCTAAGTTATAAATTGATAAATGGACATTATGGATAGGTTACATTTAATATTTATACAAAAAGTCCCTTACTGTTGTCTTATTCTTGACCTTTCTTGTCATGATTAAAGGTACTTAGGTGGATTTATTTGGCCCAAATGTTTGTATGGTTTGAGAGCCCCTACAAATTGTTATGCAGCGACTTGCTCTTCGTTGCGGAAAATGTTGCATGACACACATTTATTTGGTCACTCACATCGCAACAACTATATCAGCACGCAATTCCCGGCAGACCTTAGTTAGATATTTGAAAGTTCGTAAACGAGAACTCCGAGAACTATTCACAAGTACAACAAACTCGATTTCGTTAATTTGCTCCAAGCAACGTAGGGAAACATTTCTTCCTTAGCGCCTGAGCACTTGATTATCGCAGTCCACAATAGCCCTAAAAAGAGCATTTTAAACAAAACTTTCAACACAACACAACTATTCCTTCATCAGCTGATCAAACAATCGCCATTTTGTGTGAATTTTTATCTTCAATGTTTGAGTGATCGCTAGATTAGCGATTCTTGGCTTGTCAAACTGTCAATTAGGTCTATTTTAGCGTATATTTTACGTCGTAGGTAACTTTTGCTTATGTCAATCCCATACATTCGTTTTATCGTAGCGAAGATTTCGTAGCGTTTAATTTGTTTGCCAATTGACTAGGCCCTCTGCTCGACGGCGACGCCTCGCCACTGTCGAGCGAGTGTCGAGTCGAGTCCAATCCAATCTGACTCATTCACTCGTAGTTTACCTCGAACAATACAGACGGGGACCGCTTTGTTTCTAGCTGGGTATATCGCTTCGGCTTGTTTAAAGCAATAATCTCAATTAAAATCGTTTGTGCAGCACATTTGAGGATTTAGATGGCAAAGTTCTTGGATGTTCTAATTTAAGGAGGGCAATGACTGACTGTCATTTATATACAACGCCACTTAAACCGCATTATTGTTCTGTTCGTCACTTTATTTCACTAAAAAGTTGAAAATAAAGTGCCAACTTCCGCGGAGAATCTTTTTCAATAATTCACATTCTATATTTCTCTAACCAACCATCAACTATGACTATCGCTGTAATAAATCTGGTGAGATGAGACGCATAAAAATATTACTTTCTATAAATTTTAGGTTCTTGAAAGCATCGTATATTAGAATTTAACCTACCAGTGAACACAGCACAGCAGTCTTTCCTTTACTAAAAACATAGTAATTTTAGGCACTGTGTAATAAACAACTAGGTACAGGTACCACATCAACGGGAATATCTGTTGAGACGACCAGTTAAAAGAACTAAGTAATTGATTGCGAAATCAATGTGTTATATTCGCGTCGTGTCGCGTAGCGGCTCATATAAGATTGATTACTACCACTACCACCCCCTCTCTTTCCTTGGGTGCCGTAAAAGGCGACTAACGGACTAAAGACTGCACATACATCCAACAGCATAGAGCGGCAATGGGCTAAGCACCTGTCACGCTGAGCACATTGTCACAGAATAAATAATAGTACTTACGACATTGTGCAGTCACTATTTGGTGAAAAGTGGACTATGGCTGGCATAGGACTGCTTTTACGGTCCTCATTGCCTATATAGTCGCTGACTGACTAACCCTTCTATAGGGGATAATAGTCGTGATCATATATACTATGTATTTTACACATTAATTAACTAATAACGTGCCCGAAGGGACGGAGTTGTTAGTTCTGGAATGGAAAGTAAGAATAAGAAGACATTTTTAAGAATTAGAAAGTAGGTAATTGGCCGTTATCATTATCATCACACCATCATGAATCAATCATCATCATCATCATCATCAGCCTATTAACGTCCCACTACTGGGCACAGGCCTCCCACTGGATAATAGCACGTAAGGATATTGGGCCATAACCCACCACGCTGGCCAAATTTGGCCCAAAACAGGTTGGTGGGTTTTAACGACTGTCATCTTACGACAACAACCGGGACCGACGGCTAAACGTGCCTTCCGAAGAACGGAGGAGCTCGAGATATTTTTAACTTGGTCACCCATCCAGCGACCCGGCTTTGCGAAAGTGGCTTAGCTAGCAAGATCGCAAGCCGAACGCGCTAGCCGCTGCGCCATCGAGGTGTGCTTCAAGCTGTAATCCTCATATTTGAAATCTCAATGAAAACAAATTTTGACAACTCTAAAAAATAGTCATGAAATAGTCATAAATAGTCATACATGTAAAAAAAATAGTCGCATTATAGTTTCGGCGGTATAGCTATAGGTTAGTGAGGATTATGGCTTGAACGTCAAGCTGTAATCCTCATTTCTGGTGCAAGCAAACGGTACAATCTTTCGAATTGGTTTAGGTTCCAAAAAATAGTCATGAAATAGTCACAACGACATGCCAAATCTCAGAAATAGTCCTTAAAAGATTCCAGAGATATCGATGGCTCCTACGTAAACTATCGTATCCAACATTTTGGGCATTTTCATGTTTTAAGCTATTTGAAACTAAGTAATTAGTTGCTATCAATTCCAAAAACAATAAGTAAAAAATCTTAAAAAACAAGGATTTTTTCACGTAAATAATAGTAAGTAATATATTCATGCCGCGTAAATTGTTGTATCTGACTGTTACGAGGATATACGCGGTCAAGGCGCGCGCGTCCGTTCGTTTTATTTTTGTTGGGAATATTTTGGTTTTGTTGGTATTACTTTATAAGTTTATAATAGTGAGTGATTAAAATAAAAAAACAACTCGAGACAATACTTACGCGCACAAACAATCATGTGCTTCGACACAGAAAGAAAATCGATGTTTTTGAATTATTATCCCCAGAAGAAAACCTGTATACTATAGTTGAAAATAACATAGAAAACAGATTGGTAAGTAAGTATTTTTAATAGTTTAATTTAATTTGAATAAGATTGACGCTTTATCCTGTTTTTTTCTATAGTTTAACATAAAAATATGGTATGTGACAGATACGATTGTGTACGTTGTGAATTGTTTTAAAAAACTATCGTATGTAACATTTACGATTTTTTACGTCGTTAAGAAAATTTCATATTTAATCGCTTGTACCACATACGATTAATTACGTTGTAATTGACAGTGTGTCTAATATCGGATTTGACACATACAATTATTTACCATGTGAAATGGCCCATTGTATCTACAAAATAAGATAGTTTACGTTGCATTTACGGGAAAAAGTGATATCTTAAGATACATTTTTTTATTTCAATGTCGCCCCTACCACCTGGGACTGATTAAATAAAAATTTCAGGCCTTTCTGAACTTATAGGAAACAGTTTTTCCGAAACACCACCACTATTGTCGACTTTTAATAATGGTCAATTTCAACTTGAACTTAAAACTTACATGAAAATAAAAGAAACAATTTAGTCTTAATCATAGGTACTTAAACTTTTAGGGTTCCGTGACAATGTACTAATTCTACTTTACTTTACTTTATTAAGTACGTCCTAAAATCATTTATGAATTGCATAAATGATTTTTGTCCGTACTTTGTTAGTACGTAACCTAAACCATGATTTAAAAATGGTATGTGCTACTTGCGTGTAAATAGAGTAACAAAATATCAACGTAAACAATCGTATGCCAAATATACGATATATTTTGCAAATATATTTCAACGTAAGTTATCGTAAGTGCCACTTAAGATTTTAAAAATATTTATCTACCGATGTAAATAATTGTAACAACATTTTTTCGAAAACTAAACCAATTTCAGATTTTCTCTTGGAAACATACTGAGGCGCCATTCGTTATGAACACAATATGTAAATTTCAAAGTTATAGCACTAAAATTAAAGTAATTATGAATGAAAATGTCTTTAAAATGCTCTGGTGTAAAATTACCTTTTTGCACATACGATTATTTACTTAGGAGCCATCGATATAAAGGTACCCTGATGAGGCTTGGCTATTGGCTATGGCTTGAACATTTGAAAACTTTAAATTTCTCCGTAACGCCTACGATTTTCGGTTTAAAGTTTGTACCAAAAAATAGTCATGAAATAGTCGCATGCAGCGAAAATAAAATTGAGCTGATTTAATTTGAAAATAAAAAAAAATATTCTCCCTACATTTCTAGGGGGGAGCACCAAGTGCTATTATTTCACCCGATATTTGTAAGAGGGTGGTATTACGCCGGGCGAGCCGGCCCAACGCAGCGTGGCTCTACCACTCAGTCAGTTTAGCACCACCCAGTGTAGAGATGTGACCCACGTGTAGAGTCTTAAGGGTAAACCTACGGACGCGAGTAACTTTAACCCCCTTATCCTTATTTATTACAATCGAAAGCTTGCTTTACATGACTTGTTTAAATCTCAGTACATATTTGGTTATATTACTGCAATTAGTTTTGATCACAATTATCATAGTTAGTTCAATATCTATTGATGTGAGATTAGTTCATTTATTTTATGTTTCTAGAAAATTTCAACGCTGGTAGGTTGAGTGCATATTCTAAAATCAGAAATTCAATAAACGAATCAGACACCAACAATATCAACAACTTTTAATTAATTACATCGAAGAAAAGTATAATACTATGTAATAGTATGTTTCAGGTATCACTAATGTTAAAAAATAACAGAGGGCCTAGTCAACTGGCAAACGCTCGACCGGTGACAGCGTCAAAATCGCTCATCAAATTCGCTAGGCTCCATCGATATCGATAAGCTAAGGGATATAGAACATACAGGCTTGTCTTAGTATTTTTTTGTTTGATGATAATGTAACGCTTAAGTAAGATTAATAAATAGGTAGTAACCACACCGATCCTTTTGAGTTTTAGTGAATTGAATGTCACTTTACTAAGAAATTCGGGTAGACTCCTTGAGACAATTTAAAAAATGAATCAATCGCTTTTTTCGCCGGAAGTTCGCCAGACAAGCACGTTTGTAAATAAGTACTTATAATGATGACGAGTGACTTACCTACCATAATATGATATTGATATGAGACCAAACCCATTTTTCAGCTTATAATATAAATAAATTAAGACTGAAGATCACAAGCAAACGCTTGCTGCCAAGAATTTCTCAAATATTAACAACTTGACGTCCGTCTGTAATGAAATAAGTGATAACACTAAATGTTACAAACCGCGCGAACATTTAAACAGTTTGATCTTAGATGCGAGTACCCACTAGGTAGTGATTAAAACGTTTGCATCTTGTATGAGTACATCGCCTAAAGTAACTCTATGGCGTAGCGGCTAAGGCTTTCGGGTTTAGTTGTCTAACTACAACACCTATCACATTACTTTTCTAATTGATTATTGTCCTAAATAAAATAAAATAAAAAACATTCCAAGTACATGGTTTTGCTAGTTAAATTAAAACTAATTTTAAAATATGCAAACTAGCGAAGCAATGTACTTACTGTTACTTGAAAGGTAATGCTAGAGGTTCAACTAATGCAAAAAGTCCCCGCACGCGCCGCACCGGTTTGTGATCTTGCCAGTTAGTTACGCAACTTTCACATTACCGAGCTAAAGGATGGGTAACCAAATAAAAAGCGTCTCGAGCTCCTGCGTGCTTTGGAAGGCACGTAAAGCACACTGCGGTTGTATTGGCTCAGGGCTTAAGCCTGTTATAGCCCAGTCTGCCTTAGTGCTGTCGTTCATGTGGGAACGTTCAGGACGTTCATAGGATGACGATGAAGACAACATCGCCTTAATATAGGATTGTTTCATTGTTACTTATTTATAGCGGTAGGTACCGAAAATAATTGAAATTAAAAGTCAAATAATTTATTAAATATACGCCTTCACAGACACAATGACATGATCGTGGTCTCTACGCGACAAGTTAAAATATTTATTTATTTTACATTATTTATTTCACTGCCATTCATTATGAGTTGGTTGATAATGTTTCGAAATAAAACATAGGATTATTTATATGTTTACCAAAACTAATTTTAAAACAATTAATTTTATATAATTACCCTAGTATGTTGATAATGAATCAAGTACAACTTTAAGCCATGTTTAATGCAGTTTCATTGTTGGATACGACATGTGGTACACATCCCTTCTTTATTGTGAACCTGATGCAGCATTAAATATTGGTGTTATTATGATTAACCATGCTTTTTGAAGGTATCCAGAATCTCCTAAGAAATTGGAACAATATACTTACTTATAGAAAATTGTCATACATAAAAAGTTAGTAGGTAGTATATATTTACCAAAAATAATTTAAAAACAATTAATATTATTAATTTATTTTATATTCACAGGTGAATCGACAGTTCTATAAAAAGTATAACACTGAAAATGTGAAACAGCAAACCATTTACAGATTCACACAAATAAAAATGTGATAGTAACATTACAAACTCAAGCAACAATTACAATCGATTACTTCACAATCGCCAAATTGATAATAACTAAACTATTACAGAGTATGCTAGATATGGAACTTAATTTGTATTATATGTATAACAAGCCACCTTATGTTAAGCCACCTATTTAAAGAAAAAACAATATTATAACAAACACAATAGAACCCACCAGATTTAATAATCGGATAATAATAATGCAAGTTAATACATATAATTACCTTTGTATGTTGATAATGAATCAAGTACAACTTCAATAGCTTAATGTTATGACTAGTAGAAATTGATATAAGTAGGTACTTAAACATTTTCTATAGGTACCTACTGCAAGTAAAATTAAATATCAAGTAAAAAATAACATTAATGTTGTATTTCTTAATATATTCTTATTTCCTTACGTAACTCTTTCAAAGTCAAAGTTTATTAAATATGAGGCTTCACTTTCTCTTATTGACATTAAAACTATATGTGTATAAAAATAAATGCCAATTGTGTGTATAAGAAGGTACTGTTTTTTAGTACCTACCTAAGTAAATCTTTTTAATAAAGTACAATAAACTTAGAACTAAATTAACTTTATACTTAATTTTTCCCCATCATATAAACCACATCACTATTTTATGGGTTAAATATATTTATGGCACACTGTTCCTTTTCTTAAAATAAAAATGTTGTCAACGAAGGTAGTTTTTTTGTACATAAGTAAATCTTTTTAAATAAAGCACAATAAACTTAGAACTAAATTAACTTTATACTAAATTTTTCCTCATCAAATAAACGAAATTACTATTTTATGGATAAATATATTTATGGCACAGACTGCTCCTTTTTGTAGAATAAAAACGTTGTCAACATTAGAGCTCCACAAAAAAAAACCATATAAATAACTAAATTCAACGATGCCAAAGCCATGTTCAATGCAGTTTCATTGTTGGATATGACATGTGGTACACACCCCTCCTTTCTTGTGAGTCTGATGCAGCATTAAATATTGTTGTTATTATCATTAACCATGCTTTTTGAAGGTATCCAGAATCTCCTAAGAAATTAGAACAATATACTTACTTATAGAAAATTGTCATAGATAAAAAGTTAGTAGGTAAGTACCTATGTATTATTCAAAATTGCTTGATATTGTTTTTTACCAAATAACCATGTTTGTTCACCATTCTGAGGAAGTCCATCCTCCAAATTATGAGGTAACATTTAAGATTTTTGAATCGTCGTCTCAAATCTGCAAAACCACATAAAATAGTTTTATCTTTATGTCAATACTCTTTATTCTAGCAATTTTAACAAAACTGACATTTCCTGGTAAATCCCAATATAATAATAGGCATAATACTTACCTTTATTATGTAAGGAATAATTTATTTATTAAAACTTACCGTTTGAACATAAGGACTGATATCTTTTCCTATTATGAAAGATGCTTGTCTGTATAAGATTTATAGGGTATAGTCAATAGGTACACCTTACTACACTTAGAGCCTTGGTTTAATACTCTAAGCTACCTGGCAAATTAAATCTTCATTGGAACCTGTAAAACAAATAGGCAATCTAAGTAATAAATTGATAAATGGACATTATGGATAGGTTACATTTAATATTTATACAAAAAGTCCCTTACTGTTGTCTTATTCTTGACCTTTCTTGTCATGATTACAGGTACTTAGGTGGATTTATTTGGCCCAAATGTTTGTATGGTTTGAGAGCCCCTACAAATTGTTATGCAGCGACTTGCTCTTCGTTGCGGAAAATGTTGCATGACACACATTTATTTGGTCACTCACATCGCAACAACTATATCAGCATGCAATTCCCGGCAGACCTTAGTTAGATATTTGAAAGTTCGTAAACGAGAACTCCGAGAACTATTCACAAGTACAACAAACTCGATTTCGTTAATTTGCTCCAAGTAACGTAGGGAAACGTTTCTTCCTTAGCGCCTGAGCACTTGATTATCGCAGTCCACAATAGCCCTAAAAAGAGCATTTTAAACAAAACTTTCAACACAACACAACTATTCCTTCATCAGCTGATCAAGCAATCGCCATTTTGTGTGAATTTTTATCTTCAATGTTTGAGTGATCGCTAGATTAGCGATTCTTGGCTTGTCAAACTGTCAATTAGGTCTATTTTAGCGTAAATTTTACGTCGTAGGTAACTTTTGCTTATGTCAATCCCATACATTCAGTTTATCGTAGCGAAGATTTCGTAGCGTTTAATTTGTTTGCCAATTGACTAGGCCCTCAGAACTTTCCACTCCAAGAGTAGCGTCTGTTGAATCAACCCGGGATCGGCCAAATAGCGATATATCCTTGTCTCTATCGTTAACGGACGAAACCGGACGGGCGGCTTGTTAATTATAATCTAAATCGAAAGTACGTTTTATACTCACAATAACTTCAAAAACGACACCCCGTCGTCTTCGTAAAATTTCATAAATTCATTCATACGGTTTCTTTAGCACTTAAAATCCTTCACCAGAGTACCCATCACAAATGATTATTTCATGATTTCAATATCACTGGACCAAATAGCCATTTTTTCAAAATTTTGCGAATGCAACAACCGACGACACACGTGATCTATGACCTTGACTTACATTCAACTGAACTTGATAAAAACATAACAAGCAAAATAATCTTCGGCCCATCGCACTGCGATCGATGCGTTTGAGTGGAGACAAGGATAGCGCTATTTGACCAATCCCGAGAAAAGCGCGCTACTCAAAATGGCGCCATGGACAGTCTCGCGCTAGCTTCCGTGCCGCACGCACGTCTCGCTCGCTCCGCCCGCTCGCCGTCCGTGTCGCGCTCGCGCTCTCGCTTCGCTGTCGGTCGGTTCGCCGACCGCTCTCTCGCTCACACAGCTCGTCGCTCTCATAAGGCGTACCGGCGCAACTCTTATTGCGGGGTCGCCCTTTCATTATCGACAAGTCGTCAATTGGTGCTCATTTCGGACAAGACGTCAAGATCACTATTTCATTATAGACAACACCAAGACGTCAAAGCAAGACTACGATTTTAGTAGCCAACTGGTGGATACTTAACGGTGCCAACGAAGCCAGTTGGGGCACTGACCCGGCTGCCCTCCTTACCCTCCTGGGGGGAAAAAAACTCCGGAAGAGTTGTGAGTCCCTGGCCTTGGGGGGTCTCCTAGTTATACTCACAACTTACTAACCACACTAACCAGTCTAGGTACACACCCAACGGTGAATTGAATTTCATCGGTGGACTCACCTAGGGCCATTCAGGCAGTAGGTTCCCCTCTTACTCACGCCTCCCTGCTTCACAGGCAGGGAGGGTCTGACGCCAACTCACCCATTGTGTGCATTGCACTCCACCACAATGGACGTCGGGGAGCTCTCGGCTTTGCTGGAGCAACCCGACGCGGTCGAGCTCATTAGGAGCCGCATCCATTTAAATAATGCCTCCTCTGCGCCTTCAGCGCAACCCGCCGCCGCGAGTCTAGCGCCTTCCGCGCAGCCAACCCCAGCGCCTTCTGCGCAATCCGCCGCGTCCGCGTGCAAAGCGCCTTCAGCGCAACTCCGTCCGGTGCCTTATGCACAACCTACGTCCGCGTCCTCAACGCCTTCAGCGCAGACCGTTTCCGCGTTCGTCGCGATTAAGCCGCCTTCTGCGCAACCGATGGTTGTCGTTTACGACAACCCCGCGTCGCCAGATGTTACCCTTCCGGTAACTAAAACCGCCTCGTCCCATATCGACCCGGTTGATATGGATGTCTGCCCGTCAGTGTCAGACTACGACTCGTCGTCGGATGCAGCTTCGTCTGACTCCGACTACACGATCGTATCTCGCACCGGCAAGCGACAACGCAAAACCGCGCCGTCGTCACCACCCGCGTCGAAAGCCGCCAAGGCTGACAAGGGTCAGCGCCCTAACACTCCAAGGCCCAAGTCGAGCCAGGAGGAGCCCGCGAAACGCGAACGCGATATCCCGCCAATCCATGTCTTGCAATGCAAGGATTGAAATAAACTGTCAAGCGCTATTAAAGCGCAGAAAATCAATTTCACGCGCGCCGTCTGTGAGGGAGGCGATAGGATGAAAATCTTTCCGCCGACCGCGCTAGATCACCGCCGTATAACCGCGTTCCTACGCACTCGCGACATAAGAGTTTCACTCGTACTCGCTCCCCGAGGAGCAAGTACTTACCGTCGTTTTAGGTGGCCTCCCCACATCCACAAACCCTGCCGACGTGCTTTCGGCCCTTAAGGCCACAGGGTTACCTGCCCGCGAAGCACATCGCATTTTTAGGCGCGATAAGCAACCGTCGCGCTTCATCCGTGTAGTCCTTGATAAGACCCCCAAGGGCAAAGAAATTTTCAATATTAAATCGATAATGTACTGTGATCGGATCACAATCGAAGTACCGTACAAGAGTGGCACTCCCAGTCAGTGCCATCGTTGCCAGCGCTACGGGCACTCGGCCCGTAATTGCCACAACCGTCCTCGGTGCGTCAAGTGCCTCGGCAACCATGGCACTGACGGGTGCCCAAGGCCCAAGGACCCGAGGCCCGACGACCTGCCCGGCTGCGTGTTGTGTGGCGAGGTGGGGCACCCCGCGAGCTATCGCGGTTGCCCCAAGGCGCCACGTCTGCCCGCGGCCGCCAGGTCGGCCTTGCCTCGGCCTTGGTCCCGCGACGCGAGCTCCAGCGCCTTCTGCGCTTTCTAAAATCACGCTTCGCCCCGCGGCACCGCTTCCACCACCTCGCAACCCATGGGTCAAACCGGGGGTTGAGCAGCCTGCAAAGGCCGTTCAGCCCACGGTAGCAGCCCCCGCGTCTGCGCTTGCGTCCACGCCCGCGCCCGCGCCCGCGCTCGATGCTGTAGTAGTAGTTGCTCCTCCTGTCTCGGCATCGGCCCAACCGCCGCGCCAGACTCAACCCGCGAACGCTTCCGCTCCAGCGAAGCGTAGTCAGCCTTCGAAGCCCTTGGCCCTTAAGGCCAAGCGGCCGAAGGCAGTTAAGCCGGTTAAATCCAAGGCCCCTAAGGCCACGGAAAAACCTTTAAAATCGTCGTCATCTAATGGCAAGGGCCTTAAGCCCGCTGCCCTGCCCGTGTCCTTCTCGCGTTCGCCTCCCGATAGCGAGCAGGAAATTAGCATAGCTGACATGGCTCTGTTCATGCAGTTCGTCGCGCTCACACGTCATAACAATAAAATCGCCTTGATCATTCGTAAGATCAAGGCGATAAACTCTGGCCCTGACCGTTATACAGCCTTGCCGGCTGTCCTATTCGACCACCAATCCCTTGCGGATAGCGTTCACGCCCTTCTTGACTCTATACCGCGACCTTAATGAATATTACACCCTCACAAAGTAGAGTAAAACCGCGCTCACTTACGGTTGCGTTCTTTAACGCAGCCGGGCTGCTAAAGCAACGGGATGAGGTGTTCGAATTTGCAGTCGAGCACTCTGTCGACATTTTCCTCATCCATGAAACGTTTTTAAAACCCTCCAATCGTGGGCCCCGTATGGCCAACTACAATATCGTGCGTAATGATAGAGACGGCCGAGGAGGCGGCACTCTAATCTATTATAAACGGTCATTGCATTGCGTACCGCTCGATCCGCCACCGCTCGCGGAATTAGAGGCCAATAAAAATATTAATCAGCCCGATCTCGAAGCGCTCTTTGCTATGGGAGACGCCGTCATTCTTGCCGGCGACTTCAATAGCAGACACGCTCAGTGGAGTTGCAATAGATCCAACCGTAACGGCCGGGTCTTGAGCAACCTCTCTGAGTCGATGCTCTTCGACATCCTGGTCCCTATGACACCCACGCACTACCCGCTTGTAGCCGGGCACGCTTGTACCTAGCTCTTTAGATTTGGCGTTGCTAAAGAACGTATCCCTACGGATGCGTTCTATAGAAACGATCCACGCGCTTTCGCCTGACCACCGGCCGGTCGTATTACAACTAGGGCCCGCCGCGGATTCTACGCCCGTCACTAAGCTGGTGACTGATTGGGACAAGCTCGAGAAACTTCTCGAGTCAACCGACAGTCAGCCGCTTAGTACGATACCAGATGTCATTGCCTCGCCTCACGGGACAGTGGCCGCGGCCGACGCAAATTTTATGACGCGAAAATTAGCGAATCGTCTCGGCGGGTTCCAGTGATGCCGGATCATCGCTTTAAGCTGCCGGACGATGCGAGGGAACTGCTGAGGGCGAAGAACGCCGCCACCCGTGCCCATGACTCTTATCCCACCGAGGACAACCGGGCCCGGATGCGCTGCTTACAGCGTGCTGTCAAGCAGCGCATGCGGGACCTCAGGTCTACGCGGTGGGAGGGTCTCCTTGAAAAGATCTCGCCCTCTCACCAAGCTTATTGGAAGTTGGCGAGAACCTTCAAGTCGGACACGGTGACCGTTCTACCGCCTCTTAAGAAACCCGATAACTCCATCGCTTTCGACGATGATGAGAAAGCCGAATGCCTGGCCGACAGCTTAGAGTCGCAGTGCTCGCCTAGCACACTTCCGGTTAACCAAGATCATGTCGTCATGGTCGATAACGAAGTCGATAGGCTCTCTTCGCTCGCTCCCACCGCGATTCTCACCCCGGTCACGGAGGATGAGGTGCAAACGCTAATCCGGCAACTCAAACCGCGTAGCGCCCCCGGTTCAGACGGTATCTCTAACAAGATCCTTAAGATCTTACCCGCTCAGTTGATCTGCCTCCTGGCAGCAATTTTCAATAGCGCCATGACCAACGCCATCTTCCCCAGCGCGTGGAACGAGGCCGACGTCATCGGCATTCATAAGCCCGGTAAAGATAAGTCTGTCGCGTCTAGCTATCGCCTTCTTCTCAAATCGTTGGGAAAACTTTACGAACGCGTCCTCGTAGCCCGGTTAAAGGACTTTGTGTTCACTAATAATATTTTAATTGACGAGCAGTTTGGTTTCAGGCCCAAACACTCGTGTACGCATCAGTTGCACCGCCTCACGGAGCACATATTACGCGGCCTTAATGGCTCATTACGGCCGCGGGGTACGGGAGCCCTCTTCGACGTTGCGAAGGCGTTTGACAAAGTCTGGCACAATGGCTTACTTTACAAGCTTTACAAACTCGGCGTGCCAGACAGACTCGTTCACATCATTTGAAACTACTTGTCAGATCGCACCTTTCGCTTCCGCGTCGAGGGAACGTGCTCCTCCCCCGACCCATTCGTGCCGGAGTCCCGCAAGGCTCCGTGCTTTCACCTTGTTTTCGCTTTACGTTAACGATATACCCAGGACGCCTCGCGTTGAGTTGGCGCTCTTCGCTGATGACACCGCGCTATATACCACTGATAGAGATATGACCAAGCTCTCTCAGAGACTTCAATCCTCCGCGACCACCTTAGGCGATTGGTTCCTACTTTGGAGAATCGAGGTGAACCCCGAGAAAAGTGCCGCGATCCACTTTCATCGGGGCTCATCCGGTCTCCGTCCGACCCCTATCCGACTCTTCGACCGTGTTATACCGTGGAAGTCACAGGTCAAATATCTCGGTGTCATCTTCGACAGTCGATTGACGTTTGCACCACACATCCAAGCTATCCGAAATAGGGCAGCGTTCATTCTAGGTAGGCTCTACCATCTCGTAGGCAGGCGGAGTAAAATGTCTCTTAGAAATAAGACGACAATTTACAAAGCCTGCATCCGTCCCGTCATGACGTATGCTAGTGTAGTATTCGCTCACGCCGCGAACTCTCACCTGCACCGGTTGCAGAACGTTCAAAACCGTTTCATGCGAGGCGCCACGGCCGCCCCGTGGTACCTACACAATGCAGATTTACATCGCGATCTCGATCTTCCGACCGTCCGTTCCTTTATGAAGGACGCCTCTCAGGCGTACTTCGACAAAGCGCTTTCGCATCCGAATCCTCTGGTGGCGGGAGCTGCCAACTACGATGTTGGCAGCTTTCGCCCCCCAGAGAGGACCACGCCGCCGGTTTCCGCGACACGTCTTAGACGACCCCGATGATGCAATAACGATTGCAAACGCGCCAAAGCCCGACACTACACACCCAGCCACACTAAACTTGCACACTAGTTTAGGACCAAGACACCGCACTCGTAGAATAAGTGTGCGTAGACCCGGTTCACACCCGCCCGGTGGCAGGTACATTCGTAATAATGTACCTGTTACTCGCGTACCACCCACGACACGGTAAACCCGAGCCGAGGTACCGTGCCTCCTAGAGGCGCCCTCGGTTTTAGCCGCTCCCTACCGGTTCGAACCCCCAGAGGCTCTGGGGGGGGATCGGAGACTCGACTTGCGAGATGCCATCCCCCACCAAAATCCCTCTGGGGAATTTCGACCACTCACGGCTTGAGGAACGCTTCAAGTTTCTCGCCGCCCCCAAACAAGCCCGGTAACGCTGTAAAGGTCATCTGCGACCGACAGCATTAACACTCAAAAAAAAAAAAATGGCGCCATGGACCCAGCTTTTTTGTATTTATAGGTACTTACTGGTTTTTGTTGGAATTATACAGGGCGTTCCACGGATATGCTACATGGAGGGAAAGTACATTGAATATTGTAGAGAAAAATAATCACCCTGTAGCTTTATCATACCGATCGAAAGGCTTCATCATAAGCATTATTTTTTGCTAAATGACATAGTGTCACAAATAAAACGAAGACCAAAAGTTATAACATTTGATGTGAAATTTTGTTCAGAAAAATGAAAAGCTGACATTGCCGTAAGGACATACAACTGACATTGAAATAGATACATACATAAATTGATTAATTTTGTATTAAAAATGTAAAAATTCATGGTTTTCCTTTTATTTGTGACACTATGTTATTTAGCAAAAAATAATCCTTATGATGAAGCCTTTCGATCGGTATGATAAAGCTGATTATTTTTCTCATGTTTGAACAGGTTTGATTCCTGTTTCAACCATGTAATTATTTAAATATCTATGAATGCAGTTTAAATTGTTTTTTTAAATTCAAATAATGTCTTCTTTCAGTAAAATGTTCAATCTACAATATTCAAGGTACTTTCCCTCCATGTGGCATATCCGTGGGACGCCCTGTATATGTTAACATAGTTATTTAATGAACAACAAAATATGTGTATTACATTAAAGTTTCAAAGAGACTAATGAACTAAATGCTGTTTTCCTTCATAACATGCATAGGTATGTAAAATGTAAACATCTTAGAAATTTACACCACCCTGTACCTTGCTGCCGTTTTCAATTTCAGAAAGTATTATCTAGAATGCGTTGCCGTTCAAATTTGAGCTTTTTTGTTTAGGTGGTAAAGTTGCTATTAACATAAAATATTTTGTTGTTTATGCGTTTCGTTGTGCACTACTAAAAGCGGTCGAACTTAACAATAGATAACAATACCTTTATTATTGAAATTTTGCATTCACAATGCTTTATAGATAACGTTTAAAGACTATTTCATGACTATTTTTTGGTACAAACTTTGAACCGAAAATCGTAGGCGTTACGGAGAAATTGGAAGTTTTCAAATGTACAAGCCATAATCCTCATCAGGGTACCTTTATATCTCTGGAATCTTTTAAGGACTATTTCTGAGATTTGGCATGTCGTTGTGACTATTTCATGACTATTTTTTGGAACCTATACCAATTCGAAAGATTGTACCGTTTGCTTGCACCAGAAATGAGGATTACAGCTTGACGTTCAAGCCATAATCCTCACTAACCTATAGCTATAACGCCGAAACAATAATGCGACTATTTTTTTTACATGTATGACTATTTATGACTATTTCACGACTATTTTTTAGCGTTGTCAAAATTCGTTTTCATTGAGATTTCAAATATGAGGATTACAGCTTGAAGCACACCCATCGAGCTCCTCATCAATCCATCATACCATCGCTTTACTAAGGTTAGGATTCGTCAGTCTCATTGACATGATAAGTATTTTCACGTACTTAAGTACTTGTTTAATCTTTCATTTATAAATAAATACCTAATAGTTTGTGATAGTGTAAAACCACTAATGCAGGCTGTGATACTGCTGTGATACTGATAATATAATAATTATACATTCCAAATACATACAACAATTAAAAATATGGAGATGGCGGTGGAATTAGGAAATTACCTAAGTGTTTTATTGTAAGTAAGTACTTATACTTAGCCATAATGTAAAGGGCCTAAATTATTTTCCTGGCTGGCATATTTTGTTTGGTGATAAGTAAGTTCAAAACTAATAAAAGTGCCTTTGAAATCTTAAATATTGAATAAACAATTTGACTAACATATATTACCTACATATTATTATGTATCCATGGAAAAAATCATGCAACCAATAATACCTTACAAGTATTACAATGTGTTATTATTATGTAGGTAGGTAGGTACACCTATGTTCAACGTTATAATAAATCGTAGCAATTAGTACACTTACATACTTACCTTACCTAGTGCTTGCTGCGTTGAGTGTTCAGGTTATCGCTGATGCCACAAATACTATTATTAATTAGCTATCATTATTTATTAAAATAATGATAGGTAAGTACCAAATAACATAATTAGTTATATATTTGTGGCATCATAACGACATGGTTATCATAACGTAACATCATGGTTCGATAACCTGGGGTCTTATTTGTATAACTTCAAATTTTATCGCAATACCTTTCAAGTAGAAGTAAGTAGGTACATTGGTTCGCTAGTTTGATTATTTTAAATAATAACTATCAAAGCAATGCACTTGTACTTAAAAGGTAATGCGATAGGTGTCGAAGTTAGACCCCAGGCCAGGACACTACATCAATTACTGTGGTGTGGAGAACTTAATAAGTTAAGGCCATAAGACTAGTCTTTGATGCATTATTAGGTAAGCACTTGTGTAAATTTGTCATGGTAATAAACCTATTGGCTGATAAAGTAGTCTTAATTAGTGCAAAAATGTAAACTAATTACCTATTCTTCGTAAGGTTAGGCACGCGTTAAGTTGTATAGAAATCTATCTGGTTATCTAGAGCGTAAGATTGTACCTACATAAACTTGTAGGACTATTATAATATAATATTATTAAGAGTTGTAAAATGCTCCATCACATCAGCATCTACAACTTTTGTGTGTAGAGTAGTAGGTAAGTAAAAAATTGCAATGGCTGAAAAAATGTTTAAGTAAGTAAGTATAACGATTTCCTAACAAAGGTTTCTTTTGTGTAAAGTGTGGCAAAGTTGCCGTGACGTCACGTTCGCAGTTATGGCACAGAATACATATTAATTAGTACTACCTACAATAAGTGTTATGGTACAATCTACCGCAGTTTCAAGTTTAACCGTAGCAAACGCTTCGCAAGATATCAATAATACTTATGTACTTACACCTTATTGATAGATAATATATAATATTTATATAGCTCTAGGAGATGTCGGCCTTACATTCATCGTGATACGGACTCAATTATACATCTGCATCTTTCAAATCTAATTTTTCTATGATTAAAATGCACAACAAGTAGGTACTTACGTAGAGATTATCGCGATAGCGGCGTGGCACCACAGATTTAAAGAAGAGTGGCACTTTGACAAGGCTTTGCATTTATCAGGCAAGGCACAGGGATATTGTATCAATGAATTGAACAACAAGTAAATGATTTCCTGTCTATTCATTGAGAATTAAACATTTGCAGACAATTTGTTCGTAACTTAGTTACCTAGTAAGTAGTTACGAACAAATTTAGTAACATTCAAATACTTACTAGTTAAGTAATAAAAAATTATTTGGTGGTCCGATAAGTATTTTATAGCATAATTTTCGGTTAATCATTTTGCCGAATCTAGCTTTTTTATTTTTACTTGAGGAGATTCTTCCTTCAAGCAGTGAAACATGGTAGCGTGCGTAACCTTTATTTTTGATTATTGCGCAAGACTATGACAGTATCCTTAGATTAAAAGTATCTATAGAAATATGACGCTTTGTAGTCCTTTACTACCTTTGTAAATTGTACAAATTCGTACCTATTTAAAGTAGAAGTATAATGTGAAAAGGTAAATGCATCCCTAGCAAATGTTTGGGGTAAACGGCCCGGGGGCGCCAGGCCCGGGCAAGCACCCGTGCTCCTGTCTGGCTGTTGACCCTCGGTGGAAAGTGATCATCTACTGCACTTCGGATTACCATTAAGTTTTTATTTCCACTCTAAACTTAGTCTACGGTACGGTAGGTAGGTACACTTTCTAATCCAATGTATGATTGGATCGTTTTATTTTGCATCGATAATTTGTAATATCGTTTCAAAAAAGTTATCATCCTTTAAAAGGTGGACCTACTTAATTTCAATGCTTTATGTAACAAATCTAAAATTAATTTAATAGCGGCACTTGTATCACGGAATAACCGTACCCCAGGGAGAACAATAAACAAAATACTGTGAGAAATAAACCATGAAAATTGGTCTGTCTGTGTAAAAATAATTACCAAGCTATTTGGTAGGCCCCGGCGAGATTCGAACTCGCGATCTCCTGTTTACTAGACAGGCGCTTTAACCAACTAAGCCACGGCGCCGCTGATAGAATCGTCGAAATTATATCTATGTTTACACTTTGATAGATCGTGCTGCTTACACGATGATGAATATTTTAATTACTAGTTCGAACTAAAAACTCTTTCAGTAAATAGATTTTCCGAATTATTTCGAGTAGGTAGATCTGATCTGATCTGATCTGATCTGAACACTGATATCCGTATCGCGTAGCGGTGAAAGAATACTACCCCTCTCTTCCCTTGGGTGTCGTAAAGGCGACTATTGGACTAAAGACTGCACACACATCCAACAGCTTAGTGCGGTGATGAGCTCACCACCTGTCACGCTGAGCACATGTGCAGTCGCTATTTGGTGAAAAGTGGACTATGGCAGAGGACTGCTTTTGCGGTCCTCGTTGCCTATAGTCTGTCACTACCTTCAGGGATCAGTCGTAGTACCTATACTTTATTTAAGTATTCATTTATTCAGAAAACTCAAACACAATCTTATACTGAGCCAATAACAGAGTTTCACAAGATGGTATACCTACTCGTATTATTTGTACGAAGCACAGCACTGTAAATGTATAAAAATGTTTTTATACATTTATATGTAAATGTATAAAATATTTTTTCCTTCATGCGTAGGTACTTACTTACTAACAATGATACTTATTTCAAATATTTGGTTTGGATGGGCAGTATTACAAAGGTAATAATACTAAAAATAAAATAAAATAATAATAAAAGTAAAAGAAAATTTTATCTACGAGTAATGTAAAATATAAATAAATTAGTTATTTGTTATTAAATTATTAAGTACTTATATAGTTTACGACTTGTCAGATAAGATAATTTTAAGAATAGGTGGTGTTTAAATATAGACTTGGACAAATTGAAAATATCGCAATTGTAAGATATTTTCTGATAAATATAGTTTGGGAAGACGAGTCAGACTGAATTCATACAGTAGTTAGTGCGGTGTTTAGGGATATTTCTAGTTCGGTACTTAGGTTTGCAGAACCCGATTTTAGCGAGAAGATTAGAGCCGTTTAAATGAGAATGAAGGATATCGTGTAGGAAGCACATATCAAGTATTTCTCGTCGAGATTCAAGCGGTAAGAGGCCATATTTAAAAGAAAATAAAATGATTTAAAAAGTACTTTTAACTTGTACTAAATTTAATCATTAATTTGAATCATTAACAGGTATAAATTACAATATTTTCATAAACTGAATTAAAATAAGTCAAAAACTTTTTGTCGGTGTTGGCTAGCATATTTTTTGAAACGGAACGCACTGGCCCCTCTGACAGTGACATGACAACTGCAGTCTGTCAAGTCAAATAAATTGGCTTTTGGGCGTTGTTTTTTACGATCCGTACGATCCATAACGAATGTTTAGTCAGTTGTCTCGTATAATTAAATCAATTTGGTATGAAATACAATAACTATCCTTAAATTAAAATCAATTAATTGAAGAGATACTGTTTTGACAGAAAGATATCTTGTTTTGATTGAAAGATAACCCGTAAAATTTAAAAAGGCCCGGAAACGTCGTAGAGCTGTTGACGTAGTGTGCTATTATTCACGTTCGGTTAATATTCTGAGTTTTTCGTAAGTCACCGATTTCGGTGACTTAACCTGTGCTAAGCCTGTGCTGAGCCAGCGTCGAAGCGTTGATTATAAATTCCAATTTTGTCTTAGCTCGCTAGATAAGTCTGAGTAAAGTATAAGTACGCTCTATAGATCTCAGCCTAAAACATTGTTAACATTATGTAATCATATACATATTATTAAAACGTGACATTGCATAAATTATGTTTTATTTGTTGTCAGCTCCCGATATTTCAGCAATTTAAACGGTTGCATTTCAGAATCTTAATGTTGATGACTTAACAAACATGTTACTTGTACGTATAAATAAATGTATTATTTACTTAACATAATGTTTGATGATTATGTATTAAGTAATGAATAATAATAAAATTATCATTTATAATGATGAAATAATCAGTGCCATTAGAGCAAATTGGGAATTTTGATATCGCCTAAATCATACACAACTTTGCCTTCTCCATCATAGCAAGGAACTTACCATCACAAACATAATGTTTTATAATAAAAAAACGGGGTGTACCTATTTAAATAGAGATGTTTGTAAGAGAAATACTGACATATAATTATATATTACTTAGATAACTAAAATAATTTGTACTTTATTTCCGTTAACACAACTTAGTTTCAAAAGCTTATTTTATAGTAGTTCTGTTAAATTTTTATTCAAATCATTTAAATCTATAGTAATCATGTTAGGCATAAAAGGATATTAGCGAACTCCCATACAAACTTTTGTCAACTCTTTTTTTAAGCGTCTATAAATGAAAAAAATATGTTGGTCGTGGTGCTGCTTCAATTTTCGGTGATAGCTGAAAGAGAAAAATAATGTCAAAAATTTAAAGACCCAAAACAACAAATTATATAAAAAAAAGTTCATACTTGTTGTGAAGAAGTGGTTTCGCTTGATACATGTAACCAAGGCTGATCTAAATCACATGCTTCTGATCCGTTGTTTGTCTTAAAGAAAAAATATTAAAGAAAAATATTGGTCATATACCTGCTGTAAAGATGTATTTGACAAATCTATATTGTAGTAGGTACTTTCATCTGATATTTCTGCATCGATATTTTATTAAGTCTAGTAGTAGTAGTAGTCTAGTTTAGGTCTTTACCAACACAACGAAATCATAATATCTTTATTATTGAAATTTTGCATGCTATATTTTTTTTTTCTAGTAAACATTTTATCTGTTAACGAAATCATAAGCCGTATACAATGACTTGACACAAACAGAGTAAATGGTTGTTGGCAGATGTAAAAAAAACAAACAAACATACAAACATTGACATTCTTAATATCTTATTATTCTACTATTCTATAGTCTACTAAAATTAGTAGGTTTGTTACCACTTTATTACGTAGATTTCTAAAAAGGCACAATACCTGCAACGAAGACGATATCGTGCGTGATGATGACGTCGCCTGTTGATCGTTTGCTATTCCTTTGACATTTGATGACATCTTAAAAAGCGTTTTACAAAATTAAATGTTACGTAGCATCAAACATTAAATTAATCCTTGTGCAAAAAAAACAATAACTACCTGCAGTATAGGTAACGAAGTGCTTTGTATTTGTGTTTCTGGAGAGTTCGAAAGTAACTGCAAGTAATAAAATAATTAAGAAGCAGCCAAAGAAATAATAAATTAATAACAAATATTACAAACACAATAATATTAACCCTTTTTGGAACGGCATACAGAACCAAACACCGTAGCCCCTTAGCCGTAGTTACAAAATCTACGTCATCAAAATGTGCACTGCACACGGTACTAGCAGATGATGGGTGCCAATTGTTTTCTCCTCTGCAGTTTCAAATAATTAAGACCCAGTCATCTCTACGATTTTTATTTCTAGAAAACCTATTAAAAAGGATGCAAGAGTTATTTCATAAAAAAATATAATATAGGTTCTATTATTTTCTTTTGCGATATATACACGAAACCCTAAAAAGTTACGAAATCTGATCGTACCGAGTCACATGCAACAAATACAATTTTCCCCACTTTAAGGGTAATTTTCCCGTAAAAAAGTAGCCACATTGTTGTACTTTTGTTTACAATTTTCATCACATTCAAAAAAACATAAATAACAAAAAAATATCACGAATCGTCAAAACTTACGCGTGGTAGGTGTTTCCTTGTGATTTTTTAAGTTTACTCATGTAGTTCTTTGATGATTTCACCACACAAGACGGCATTTATTTCAAATTTTCGTCGATACATAAGACGTGTCACTGTCGCTGTCACGCGGGGTAGAATGGTGGCGGGTTGTCGGACCTACTGTATTTGTGTGAGTGTAGTGTCATGTACAACAAACGAAATTGTAGGACCTTGCACGCTTCACATCTTTATAGTGTGACATTCCGTCCGTCTTTTTTTCAGGTCCGTGCCCGCATAATGGAAAATTTTCCAACAAAAATTTCGATTGGTCATCTCGACGGAAAATTGAACTGGATAACTTGGAAGTACAAAATTTCAATTCTACTGCGTGCAAACAAACATGCCATAGAGGTAGTTGAAGGAAGCCAGTTCTTCCAGAAGGTGCAGGGGACGCAGATGTCAGCACTTATAATGAAGCATTACAAAACTTTAAAAAGGCCAACTGTACCGCCCTGTTAATCTTGACCGAAATCTTGGCGTGAAATAATAGCACTTGGTGCTGTTGTATTTCGTCCGACCAGTGAGAGTTCCGCCCCCCCCCCCCCCCCCTCACAATTCCTATTCCTGCCTTTATCATATTCCTTTCTTAAAGGTTCGCAACGAATCTGCGACTCCTCTGGTTTTGCGGGTGTCCATGGGCGGCGGTGATTGCTCTCCATCAGGTGACCCGCCTGCTCGTTTGCCTCCTTCTTATATAAAAAAGGAACCACGAACATGACGGAAGAAACGTTACAAAAAGTAATGAGATTTGAGACAGCTTTTGAAGTCTGACGAGAGCTTCACCGATTATTTGACGGCGAATCCGAGGACAGAGTCTACAACTTGTGCCTGGAGTTCTTTAGTTGTAAACGCAACATGTCGGATGACGTATCCACCCACATGTCAAAATTGAAGAACATCTGGAACACTTTGAACATTGAAATCAACAAGACTGATTCTAGACATCTGCCTGATTTGTTCCTGATATCTAAGGTCCTAAAAACTCTCGATGAAAGATTTTTTGTGTTCAAACCAACTGGTGGTTACTGTTATTCATGTCGTTGAAGACACGAAACCAAGGCACGTGGATCAATTAGGTGGTGCGAGGATCTTGGGCAGACAATCAAAAGAAATCCACTATCGTTGTAGTTCTTATATTTCTCAGAATATACAGCACTATAACATTATACATTAGTAACCTTAAAACTAAGTTTTAATAAGGAATCACAATCAATATTTTATAGAGAGAATTATGTACGTCGGCCATTGACATGATCTATAGAAGGAAGAAAGTTGAAGAACGACCACAGACAAAAATACTCAAGTCAAATGACTTATCTATGATTACATCCTGAAGGCATACATACACACACATATTTCTAATAGTTACTTTTGAACAAGACCGATAGAACAATCGACAACCTCACAACTCAACTTTGCTCGTATGAAAAATCACTCGAGGGCAAAAAACGGACTAGTCATGAGACGTTAGCCACACAAGAAGTCCATAAGTCGAAAAAGAAAAAGATGAGAAAGTTAAGTGCAATTACTGCTCTCATTATAGGACATAGAGTAAAGAACTGCAAGAAGTAGATTAAGGATGGGAGACCCCCCTAAGCCAAGCAGCTCAGTGCCTTACTGGTCAAATCAGTCTGTACAAAGCTTAACTTTAATGGTGACTAATGCATGTTCACAACCCGCAAAATGGTGCAACGACACATATCACTGTTAGAAGAGACGTGTTTCACACATTTGAACCCTTCGATTCTGAAGACCAATCTGTGAAGACGGCAGATGGAACAGTCATTGCAGCGTTAGGGAAAGGACTTGTTATGGTTTATGTAATGTAAGGTAATCATAGAATAAGTTATTATTATAATGTGGGTAGGATTCGTGAGACGGCGGCAGTTCGGATTACACTCTTAAACTGCGAACATTGTTTTATTGAGTCCCTAATTTGTACACCTGGTCAAGAATATTACAGTGGCGACGAGGATAAATTCTGGCGATAACGTGTGTTACTTACGGTTGTGCGCAATTTCATAATGTCGATCGGGAAACTTAGCGAGTTTGACGTTAAATCCGGTACGTGGTCATCGTACGTCGACCGGCTCGACATGTACTTTAAAGTACTTTAAAGTCAACGGGGTCAAGGAGGAATTGAAGCTGCCCACCCTGATAGCCACTATAGGGGATGCAGCTTACGAGTTGCTAGTAAACTTATCCAGCCCGAAGAAACCATCAGAGTTGACATTTGATCAAGCCAATCAGTTGATGAGTCAACATTTACAACCTACACCGTCTGCGCTAGCGGAGAGATATCGCTTTAGACAGAGGAGGCAGATCGCAGGCGAAAATATTGCGAGTTATGTGTCGGAGTTAAAACGACTGTCTAGGCATTGCAAGTTCGGCGATAAATTGAACGAGAATTTACGGGACCAATTCGCTTGTGGCCTTAAGAGCGACGTCATTAGGCAAAGATTATTCGCCGAGAGCGACGAGCTGAGCTTCACACAAGCGGTGAGGATCTCCACCGCACTAGAGGCGGCGGAGAGGGACGCGGCAGCAGTGGAAGGAACACGGGCGGCGGAGTCGGCGGACGCGGGCGCGGTGTACGCGCTCCGGCCGGCGAGGCCCGTGCGCGGCGGGCGGCCGCGCGGACACAGAGCTGGCGGAGCGGGTTCGGCCGGAGCGGGCCAACAGGAACAACGCGCGCCGGCTGAACCGTATATACTCATACCGGGTGTGACGCATGTGGTGGGCGCAACCATGACTTTAATAATTGTCGTTATCGGAACTTTGTGTGTAGCAAGTGTCAGCGGCCAGGTCATTTACGACGGGTGTGTCCGAGTCGGGGTGCACAGACGGTTAGGGGCGGCACGGGACGTCGTGGCAGCGGCAACGCGGCCAATAGCAGCGGATGGAAAGGCGGCTTCCATTTTGGCGACGTCGGCTCAGGAGAAGAAGACTCCGAGGAGGACATCGAGGAAGAATTAAATCACTTGTGTTTGTTCGACTATAAGGCAGTGAGTGTACCGATTTATATAGACAATATACCGATTAAAATGGAGATAGATACGGGGACTGCCATCTTACGTGTCAGTGCAGTCACCTACGAGAAATATTTTTCGCATTTTAAAATTGAAAGTGAAAATATTGTTTTAAAATTTTATAACGGGTCTAAAATTAAACCATTGGGTACTATAAAGCCTCGAGTTCGTTACGGGGATCGAGAGAAAGTATTAGAATTATTTATTATCAAGGGGGGTACCACCTCATTATTGGTAAGGCAGTGGCTGGCCGAATTAAATATAAATGTTCCAAAGTTTAGTAATAATAATTATATAAATAGCGTCAATAGTGCAGTCAGTGAACCTATAAAAGAGGAAATTTGTAAAATTCTCGACAGGTATAAGCAGCTATTTAGCGGCGGGCTGGGCCGGTACACCGGCGGGCGAGCGACGCTGCGGGTGCGCCAGGGCGCGGCGCCCGTGTTTCACCGCGCGCGGCCGCTACCGTACGCGCTGCGCGAGCGCGTCGACGCCGAGCTCGACGCCATGCTGCGCGCCGGCGTCATTGAGCCCGTTGACTGCTCCGAGTGGGCCTCGCCTCTGGTGCCTATCAATAAGGCTGACGGTACGCTTAGGATCTGTGCGGACTATAAAGCGACTCTTAATCCCGCCTTGCTAATCGATCGGTATCCGTTGCCTAAAATAGAAGATGTATTAGTGGGCTTGAATGGAAGCCGGTATTTTAGCAAAATTGACTTATCCCAGGCTTATAACCAAGTAGAATTGGATGACTCGAAAATATATACGGTGGTTAACACACATCGAGGGTTATTTCGATATAACCGATTAGTGTATGGTTTAGCGTCAAGTGTTGGTATTTTTCAACGCATTATGATCAATTTATTGCAAGATATCCCTAATGTACAGGTCTTTTTGGATGACGTCATTTTAGGCGGGAAAACAGAATCCGAGCATTTACAGGCGCTGCGAGCGGTATTTCAGCGCTTGTCGGAAAACGGCTTAAAGTTAAAGAAAAGTAAATGTGTCTTTCTGGCGAAGGAAGTGTCTTATCTAGGTTATATTGTATCTAAAGAGGGTATAAAAGCAGATAAGTCTAAAATAGAAGCTATCCGGAAAATTAAGCCTCCCAAAAATGTTTCCGAATTAAGGTCATTCTTAGGCATGGTAATTTTTTTCGCGAAGTTCATTAGGAACTTTAGTTTACTTTTAGTTCCTTTGTATAATCTCTTGCGCAAAGGTATACGGTGGAATTGGAGCGTCGAATGCGAACAAACCTTTCAGGAAGTAAAACGGTTATTGACTCATACTGATGTATTAGCGCACTACGACCCTGACAGACCGCTGATAGTTACGTGCGACGCGAGCGCGCGGGGAGTAGGGGCCGTGCTGTCGCAGCCGGACGCGGGCGGTCGCGGTGAGCGACCCGTCGCGTATGCCTCGCGGACATTGAGCGAGGCGGAGCGCGCAATTACTCGCAAATTCATCGAGAAGCCCTGGCCATTATATTCAGCATAAAAAAGTTTCATCAGTACTTATACGGCCGGCGGTTTATTCTGCGTACTGATCATAAGCCGTTGGTTTCGATTTTCGGGCCTAATACGGGTATTCCAACTATGACGGCTAGTCGTATGCAGCGTTGGGCGGTAATTCTTTCGGCCTATAATTATGACATTGAATATGTGAAGACCAATATGAATTGTGCGGATGGCCTGTCACGGCTACCTATGGAATCAATTCCTAAGGGAAGTATTCCGGAGCAAACTTATTTGCATTTTGCGCAAGATGCTCTTCTATTAGATTATACAGACATAAAAAAACAGACTGCTAGGGACCCATTATTGAGTAGAGTATTGAGCTATACGCGGGATGGCTGGCCCGCCCGGTGTGAAATTCTAGGCATGAAACCTTACTACAATAGGAAATCCGAGCTATACGAAGAGTTGGGTTGTGTTATGTGGGGCCATAGGGTGGTCGTGCCCGAGTCGTGTAGGACTAAGGTTTTAGAACTGATACACGAACCTCACATGGGAATTGTAAAGTCAAAAGCGTTAGCGCGCAGCTATGTATGGTGGGCCGGCATCGATGAGGCGGTGGAGGCGACATGCCGCGCCTGCGCAGTTTGCGCCGCTCACGCTGACGCACCGCCCCGCCATGCGCCGCGCGCTTGGCCGTGGCCCGTCCGGCCTTGGTCTAGGCTTCACTTGGACTTCCTGGGCCCGATATTTGGTAAAACCTATCTAGTGGTGGTAGATGCGACATCCAAGTGGTTAGAGGTGTTTAACGTACCGAGTACGGCAGCCGGTAGTACGATAAGTAAGCTGAGCGAGCTGTGGAGTAGAATGGGAACGCCCAGGCAGATAATATCGGACAACGGTCCGCCGTTTACCAGTAGGGAATTTGAATCTTTTATAAAAAGTGATGGAATTCAGCATATTATCATATTATGTCTTCCTATCATCCTTCTTCGAATGGGGCTGCGGAGAATGCTGTGAAAACTGTCAAAAAAGTGATTAAGAGGGCAGCCTCGGAGGGTCAGTGCATAGAGAGGTCGTTACACACTTTCTTATTGCACTATAGGAATACCGAACACTCATCCACGGGGGAAAGCCCCGCCTTATTACTCATGGGTAGGCGTCTACGCACGCGTTTAGATGCACTTAAGCCGGATAGGGAACAGAAAGCGCGACTATCTCAGGAACGTCAAACAGACGCCGCAGGGGGAGCGGAGAGGAGTGTGGGTATTGGGGAGGAAGTGTGGTACCGTCAATACCTGAAGGGTGAAAAATGGTCACCGGGGACCGTGACGGACGCGTTAGGGCAAACTAATTTTAAGGTAAAAGACAGTAGCGGGAGGATCGTACACAGACACGTAGATCAGTTAAGACGGAGGTCGAGGAGCTCGCTAGTAGTTCCGATAGATTCGGATAATCCTATACCAGATAGAAACGTACAGAGCGCTTTAGAGTCCAGTCCTGCCATAGGCGAGGGTCAGTCGGAGCGGTCGAAGGCGTCGTTGGAGCCGGAGCGGGGCATGGCGCAGAGTGAGGTAGTCGGCGAGGGGTTAAACAAGGAAACCGTAACGGTAGATCAATCTCTGCCTTCTGTTGAACAGCCTGCCGTTGTACCGCTCCCGACCCGTCCGATACGTAGTTGTAGATTAAGAACTGTGCCTAAATATAAGTAGATAATAAGGTTAAATTGTAAATTGGTGTGGAGAGATGTAATGTAAGGTAATCATAGAATAAGTTATTATTATAATGTGGGTAGGATTCGTGAGACGGCGGCAGTTCGGATTACACTCTTAAACTGCGAACATTGTTTTATTGAGTCCCTAATTTGTACACCTGGTCAAGAACATTACAGTTTAATCGACTGTAGGTAACAAAAAGGAAACTTTTCGAATGGAAATTGTCTGGCTTGTACCATCTTTGACGAAAAATCTTTTTTCGACCTTGGCAGCACAAGACAAAGTGCGGAATAGTATGTTCACATCAACCGCTACTAGTTGTCAGCTAGATATCGATGGAGTTACGAGGATTTTTGGGAAAAGAGAACCCAAAGGAGGACTGTATAAAGTACAGTTGAAGACAATCGCTCCAACAAAGATATCAAACTCAATTGAAGTGACCGCAATCACGGGCACCAATATGCTACAGGTTTACCATGAACGTTTTGCTCATCAAGATAAAAGTCATGTTAAAGCCCTTGTCAAGCGAGAATTTGGAATTAACTTACCTGCAGATGAAGTAAAATGGGAGGCATGCATATTTGAGAAGGCCCATAAGCAACCGTTTGGAAGAAGGGAAAGAGCACCTAAACCTGGTGATTTGATACACGCTGATGTTTGTGGACATTATTTGAATTTAAAAAACAATTTAGACTGCATTCATAGATATTTAAATAATTACATGGTTGAACCGGGAATCGAACCCGTTACATGAGAAAAATAATCCTGTAGCTTTATCACACCGATCGAAAGGCTTCATCTTAAGGATTATTTTTTGCTAAATAACATAGTGTCACAAATAAAAGGAAGACTATGAATATTAACATTTTTAATACAAAATTAATCAATTTATGTATGTATTTATTTCAATGTCAGTTGTATGTCCTTACGGCAATGTCAGCTTTTCATTTTTCTAAATAAAATTTCACATCAAATGTTAAAATTCATGGTCTTCCTTTTATTTGTGACACTATGTTACTTAGCAAAAAATAATCCTTAGGATGAAGCCTTTCGATCGGTATGATAAAGGATTATTTTTCTCATGTAACGGGATCGATTCCCGGTTCAACCATGTAATTATTTAAATATCTATGAATGCAGTTTAAATTGTTTTTTAAATTCAAATAATGTCTTCTTTCAGTAAAATGTTCCATCTACAATATTCAAGGTACTTTCCCTCCATGTGGCATGTCCGTGGGACGCCCTGTATATACTTTAGACGGACTGAAGGTCCACCTCTAACGAATTGCGGGGCACATAAGGGGAGGGAAATAAGGAAGGGGAAGAAAAAGAATTTAAGAGTAGAAGGAAGGAATTTCGGGGGCTGTATTGTTTATTAGGATTTTAGTTATAGGGGATTTAAAGGACTATGTGGGATTTCTAGTTTAAAAAGTTTTTGAACTTAGGATGGAATTAAGGAAATAGGACTTTAAAAATGTAATTTTTAGTTACATTTGGGGTTAATTACATTTACAATATTAAGTTTCATTTACTGGGCATATTTGTTTTCGTTGATTTTATTTCAAAACACTTTATTAGTTTTTATTTATTAAAGGCTTATGGCAATTTAAGTATTCTTATTTAAGATATGTTATTATTTAATTTTTGCTTTTATCTTTTGACTTTGTTTAAAAGAGTTTTTATTTTTTGGTTATGTTAATTTTGGTATATTTAATTAATGGTTTATTTTTATATTTGTTCAATTTTTATTTGATTAGGTTAGGTTAGGTTATTTATTATTTTAATTGTAGGATAGTTTATTTTATACATTATGGTTGAGTTTAAATTATTTAGAATTTATGTTATGGTGATTTTTATTTAGTTTAGTTGCATGATTTAAAGTTTAATACTATTGATTTTAATTTATATTTTAGTTAAGTTTTAATTTGGGTTAAGTTAGGTTAGGTTAGAGAAATTTATTATTTTAAAGATAATTTATTTTTATATGTTATTTTTGGATTTTAATTATTTAATATGTGTGATTTTTATTTAGTTTAGTAGTGTGATTTTAAGTTAAATATTATTGATTTAATTTATAATTTAGTTAAGTTTTGATTTTTATTTAGTTAGGTAATGTGATTTTAAGTTTGTTAAAGTAAATTTTAGTTCATAGTTAAGTTAGAGTTTTAAGTTATGTATCAAATAATTTGGAAGATTAAACAAGGTCTAATTACCGTAATCGGTCTGGCTCTGCAGGCGCAAGACCATCGACCGAATGCGGGGGCACTCACGGGCATTTGTGGCGATGTGGCCGGTATCCACCCTTGTGCCCATGCGCAGGTTATGGGCCGAGCAATTATAGCACTTGGGTCCCTGGGTCTTGTTGGGGCATTGTGCTATTTGGTGGCTCGGACTGGCGCAATGGGCACAGGGCTTTCTGTCGGACTTACACTTAGCCTTCGTGTGGCCGTACTGGAGGCACTCCCGACACTGTACAAAACGGCTGAAGTCTTCAACGTGGACTCTACTATGGTCCACGTTGAGCCGCCCGAGAGCTAGGATGGTATTACGCATCTCGGGGGGGTGACCTCGACAACCGCATTGTACAGGGCCGGGTTGAGGTTTGAGGTCAGGAAGCAGATGCGAGTGACCTCCACGTCATTTTGCGCGACAAGGACCTCCGCTAACTCCTCGCGGGCTACATCCTTAGATATGCCCTTTAGGATAATTAGCGGAGGTCGTTGCTTCGCCTGTTCGTTATGACGTTGGCATGACAGGCTACTGTTTCCTCGCACTGCCTCCTGTCCTCAAACTCCACTCTCAGCTTGGCTTTGGGCAGTGGCGTTATCTTAATAGGCGCGTATTTGTGCCTCCGGAAGGACATCTCCCCTTTCCAGAGGGACACCACCTCCGGAGGCTTCAACGTGCAGTCATTAGATGAAATTATGACTGCTGGGTGGGTTTTGGGCTCGGTGGCAGAGGCTTAGCGACGACAGCAGCGTAGGTGCGAGAAACTGGGACAGATTGAAGGGGAGATTCGGTCAACGAGCTGTGGGCCAAGGGATGTTGGTGCTTGAGAGCGGCCGTCAGCATGTTGCCTGAAAGGCGAACAAGATCCTCAAGCCGCTCGTTCTGCTTGATCAGCTCGTCTACCTTTTCCGCGATGTCCTTGCGGACCTCTATAGCCCTCTCATTCTGGACGCTTATAAGAGCTTCGGTGCTATTGTCCAGTTTATGGCCCAGCTCCTTGACACTGTCATCGCTTATCTGCGAAAAAACGAAAAAAAAAACGAAATCTCAAATCACGCTTTACCAAAAACATGCTTTTGGAACCTTCTAAGATAGGATATTTTATTGGAAGTTTAAAGTCTTTAGACTTATAGACATTCGCCATGTTTGACAACTGAAAATGTGAATATAGATTTTTTACAAGTTATGCAACTATCGTCCTTCCTTACTACAAATCAGTATGTATTTGATGATTTTTTATTAAAAAAGGGTAACAAATTAAAGTACTACATATTAGACCTTAGCCTATGTACCTAAGAAGATTAAGTTTACCTTAAAAAAATTTGAGGGTAAGAAACGAACTACAACTTAATTAAAAAAAACACAATATTTTAACATAATAATAAAAAGGTTTACTTTAAATGTTTTTGAGGGTAAGAACGGTCTACAACTAAATAAAAAAATCACAATATTGTAACATATAAAAAAAAATCTTACAGGCATGTATTAATTTGCATATTTTTAATATTCTCAACTATTATTTTTTAAAACATGTAAGTACCTAATCAAATTTATAAATGGTTCGTATGATTTAACAGTTACAAAAAATTTAATAAAAAAGTACCAAGTAAAAAGACTAAATAAAAGTGATTACAGGTGCCAGATTCTCCTGGAGGCTTTCACAGTTGCAATTGGTTACATAAAAAACAGTTATATGTACTATATAACTGTTTTTTTAACTAACTAACTAACATTATATACAGTACATAAAAAAAACAAAAATAATGGTGTGATTCAAAAATGGAATAACTTGTAAAAAATCGATATTTACATTTTCGGTTGACAAACATTCGCCCTGAAGACTTTAAACTTCCAATAAAATATTCTATCTTAGAAGGTTATAAAAACATGTTTTTGGTAAAGCTTCGAAGTAAGATTCGATTTAGGATGTTTTTGGTGAAACGTGATTTGGAATATCGTTCTTTTGGGTTGTCGTGATTTGATTTAAGATGTTTCTTTGAAACGTGATTTGGGATATCGTTCATTTAGCCTACAGTGATTTTATTAATCGTGTTTTGGGATTCCATAGCACACTCTGCTTACGCTTATAGAATTGCAAATGCGCTTATAAAAATGCAAATGGCCATTTGCATTTAATTACATTTTGATCATTTGGTCTACCTACTAGCTTCCAAACCTTAGAATAATAACGCTATAGAAACCAAGTTCGCGCGCCTATTTTGAAGCACATTAATTGGAGCCATAAATGGCACCAAACGCCGGACCGCTCCGTAGTGTTCAATGTCATAGCGCGCCGAACGTGTCTCGCGAAAACAAAAAAAAAATGACGGTTTGTGCAGTTAAATTGTGTCACAACACATCTGAAAAACAAAAGAAGTGTAATAACATCACTTTTCACAGGTAAGCTTTCAGTATTTCATAGTATCTTGTAGTTAATTAGGTCAAAATATAAACGTACTGCAGTGTGATTCTCTAAGTTAAAGCCTCGGTAGCAACGGCCTGCGCAGTGCTGTCTCTTTCATATTCATAGAATTGGAAAGAGACAGCAGATCACGGCCATGCGCGCACGTCACGCGTGTGTGAATCGGTTTAGTGCTTCATTTTTGACAGAGCGCTTGTATGAAGACTATCTTTCTATAGCGTTATTATTCTAAGTTCCAAACTTTATTCGCGATCAGCGAGTCATACTCACTTTTCATCGTCACTCGCCATTCATCAGCATCGCAACAAGAAATAGCTTCTTCAATAGGTTGACGGTTCGCTTATATCATTGACAAACATAGACAAATCGTAATCACAATACCTTAATGGTGGTACAGTACAGACCGAGTACTGCGTATAGGGCGAGCATTACACTCAACCTCAGCACTCGTCTCACCTTCTCCTCGAACAGAAGCGTCCGGCGATAACGAAGTCACGGACTCGTAGCTCGCCGACGATGAGTCTGCACAGCGGGACTCATCCTCGCTGCCTGCTATGCGATTCCCTAAGCGACACATAGACGCTGCGCGCATGGCTGTGATCTGCTCTCTTTCCAATTCTATGAATATGAAAGAGACAGAGTCAATTCTCAGCGCTGCGGCAGCCGCTGCTACCCTAAGGCTTTAACTTAGAGAATCGCACTGCTGTGCATGACTGTCTCGCCTGTAGTATCTGTAATACGAGAACCATCACTTATTTCATTTGAATTAATTAAATTATCATTATACATAATAGTACTATTCGATTAATTATCCCAATTATTATTATTAAAATTTATTTCACTAGAATTCATTACGTTATTACTATTTTTGTCATTATTAAAATTATTACTGCACATGTCATGTCCATATTAATTTGTTCTCAAAAATAAAATTAACACAATATTCCTTCCCATGATCATTACAATGTTCATAAAACCTATTCTCCAAAAATGCAACATTCCTCGACAACAGTACCTTTTCTGGTTTCATAGGATCAGACAATCTATAACCTTTTGCAGTTTCACTATACCCTACAAAAATATACTTCCTAGTTTTAGCATCAAGCTTACCACGCTTATTATGCTCAGGTTCCAGCGAATAAGCGATGCAACAAAATACCCTAAGGGTAAGATGGGGGAATGGCGGTAATATCTTCGTACTTGAAGGACATACAGTAAAAATAACAGACTTTTTACATAGCTTATTTAATGGACTTAAGTTGCCTATATTGATAGAGAAAACTGCGGCATGAGCTAAATAAAACATTTTGTTAAGTTACAAAGTCACATTGTATTTATTGACAAGACAGAGAAAAATCACACAGAACAAAAACCAACATAATAATGACACACAAACCAAATTTAAAATAAGAGTTGTAAACAAATCTCAATAGAGCTATGTGGCCAGCATTAGTACCATCCAACACCTTCTCCTAATGTGCACTCATATAACTGAATTATGTTCACTACATACATCAGCGTCGCACAATGTCTAACAAACACTTTGGACAGTGGCTTGGTCATTATATCAGCCAGCTGAACTTCTGTAGGACAGTAGCTGATGTTGATCAGTCCTTTCACGAAGTGTTCGTGAATAAAATGATATCGCACATCGATATGCTTTGATCGTTTACTAAAGGAACCAGATTTCACTAGTTTAATTGAGCTTTGGTTATCAACATGCAAGTTTATCGTCACTTCTGTGTCTGTAATTTCCTTTAACAGGGATTTTAAGTACAGAGCTTCTTTACAACAGTCTGCTGCAGCTATATAAGTATGCAGCCTCAGTTGAAGATAGCGCGACTATAGGCTGTCTTTTAGACGCCCACGATATTGGTCCATTCGTAATCATAAGCACGGAACCAGATGTGCTTCGCCTAGTCAAGAGGATCCCCAGCATAATCAGAGTCACTATAAGCGTCGATATTTTCAATCAGGCTGTTCCTTTTGAATATTATCCCCTTTTCCTTAGTCCCGACTAAATATTTAAATATTTTCTTTACTTTCGTGACATCCTCTTTAGTAGGATTTTCGACTTTCCTGCAGACTTGATTTACAGCTTGGGTGATGTCTGGGCGAGTTCTTCGAGTTCGAGAGGCTTGCAATAACCTTAGGCAATTCCTAACTCCACTTAGGAGATTCATAACTTTATGAGCCCGAATAGGAAGCGCCCAACGAGTAAGGCGATACTTAAGTAGTGTTTTTTGTGTTTCAGCATGGATATTTTCTTAGCCTGTCCAACTTCGGTGTGTCTGTTGCAGGGGTAATGTTTGAGAACATACCTTTCTTTCCTGTCATGTGTGACGTGCAGCCACTATCCAGACACCTTAAATCATCTTTTGGTTTTTTATTATCCAATGTCAGACAAGCGTTAAAAGTATTTTCATGACCTTTATTAACATATCCTTTAGGTCTCTTTTTTACCCAACATGCTTCTGTTGAATGTCCTTTTTTTATTGCAATTCTTACACAATAATAATACCTTTTTCTTTGGTCTTACATACAAAGCCTTTTAGAAATTTTATCTGTTTGAGTAGGTAGTCATACTGTATACATTTTCATTTTAAATGTTTTTAACGTTATATGCATTTTTGATTGATTGTTGTTACTCATTCTCAAAAGTAGTAAATTTTCCGCTCGTCAAGTTAAAAATAATAAAGTTAGTGATCAGCAGCTTAGTGGATGCAAAAAGAAAAAAAAAAGTCTCTTTTGATTAAATACATTGTGTAACTTGTGGATAGCGTTGTGAGCTGCATTATTGTTAAGACTTGTTTTGTGTATTATTTTTTGTGTTATGGTATAATGTAGTTGTTTGCTGTTCCTATTAAATAAAATAAAATAAAGCCTCTGAAGTTTGACGGTCGGTTTGTCTCCGAGCTTCATGTTCTTCTATTATTTTTATTTTTAAAACATCGGGGCTTGGCAGGACGTCTCTTGACTCAATAGCTGTTATGAAGCTGTCAACGTTTGAGGGTAGATTGTATAATATCATTATGCTAAGCAGTTCAGAGTGAATTTTTACATCCATATCCTCTAGTTTACTCACAACATCCATGAAATGATTGAGATGATCTCTTATATCTTCTTGAGTCATCATTCTCTTCAAGATCAATTGCTTCAAAAGTGTGTAGCCTTTCGAGCAGGCCCTGAACTTTGATGAATTGATTTTAATTTGTCCCACACTTCTTTAGATGTGTTACATCCCTTAATTTGCTTAAGTTCTTGTGGGGATATAAGTAATGGAGCGTTCCCACGGCCTGTCTGTCCACGCGCCCAACCGCGCCAACACGCCGTGGTGGGAATCAACGCATCCGATGAAGCCTGCCGCGGCGTGTCGTCGCCTGTGCGATCCATCGGCCGCACCGCGCCGCGCCGCGCGTTGGCACTCCGCGCCAAGCCGCTACAAGCCGCGACAGGCATTGCCGGTCCCACGGCCCGTTTGCGGACGCACCGCGACAGTCGTGGCAGTTAAGCGTTCTTACGGCGCGGCGCGGAGTGGCGCGGCGCGGATTGTCTTATGATTATGACACGCCGTGGGAACGCTCCATAAGAGTAGCTCTGACCTTGCCTTTAAGTCCTCCTTTTGGAAATAACTTACATCTTTGACATTCACAGACATTTCTAATTTTTTTTCACCACTAGCGTATTCCCATAAATCGCTTTTAATCAGAATGGCCTGTGCTGTAGACACCACGTATCGTAATTCGATTTCGTCAATGGTTCTATACTGCGGAAATTCGAGCCCATTTTTTTTCCTTCTTACTTCTATAGTTTTTATATATTATTAAGCTCTTACATTTGCCACCAACTACGCTCTGCTATCACTGATAAAGAAAACAGCGGCATAAGCTAAATAAAACATTTTATTAAGTTACATTGTATTTATTGACAAGACAGAGAAAAATCACACCGAACAAAAACCAACATAATAATGACACACAAACCAAATTTAAAATAAGAGTTGTAAACAAATCTCAATAGAGCTATGTGGCCAGCATTAGTACTGTTCCGTTTGCTGATGTAGTATGCGAGGTTGTGATGATGGAGGGTTCCATGGCGATGGTAAATAACGACTGCGTCTCTTAAAGTGATGTTGTATATTTACAGTAACTACATTGTGACAGACTTATTATCTAAACCTTACAAGACTATTTATACAATAATAACTACCTAGATGTTGGAGGGATGATGCCGTGTCATATCTTTATCGGATCTACACGCGTTTAGGAATGTGCTTACAAACTCTTTAACCAATACGTGAGGATAATAAATTATGTGGCGACGCAGGCCGCCACAGTACTCCCCCTCTAGAAAAAGGGAAAAATCCATCAGGTCTTCAGCTTGGAGATGCCAGTGGTGCTCTAATCCACGTTAAGTCGTGATGAGCGTGCTCAAGTCTTCGTTGACAATACGAGCGTTCGTGAGACGTGTGGAGTGCGAAGGTACTTATTTTGACCGTCGAGTGATGCCGAGGATCCAGGAAGCGTTACGTTGCTGCGATGGAACCCTAGGGCTGGCTGGCTTGCTGAATGTTGCTAATGAGAGCTGTTTCCTGGTATTCTTCGATATATACAGTCGTGGTCAACTAATTAGGGACAATCTCTAGTTAAGCCAAATTGTGAATTTATTTTTTATTTTCCAACGAGTCTTAACAATATTCCATATCTTTTACACGTAAGTATAATTAGTCATTGATGTGCCCGATTATACAAACAATAACAACTTCTTAAACATTAAACCTCTTTACAGTATAGCTGATAGATTATCAGTGTGCTATTTGTTCAAAGAATGCTGGCTGGCCATTTAATTAGAGACACTGAGATATTGCGTTCTATTTTCAAAATTTGAATCTCAATACTTTTTTATTTCTTCTTTTATTGTTTTGTGGTAGTTTTGGCGGCAATCCAGATTTTTAATTTTAAGTTTTGAGAATTATATTGAAGAAATATGGGCAAAAATAGAAGTTGCGATCCAACACTACGAACAATTATCATGAAGTTTGTCGAGCGTGGTTGGTCATACCGAGGGATAGCAGAACATTTAAATTGTTCAAAAACTATGGTATGCAATGCAGTGCAACATTTCAGGCGCAATAACACAGCTTTAAATGTGCCCAGGACAAAAAGATCGAGAAAAACAACTCCGCAAGAAGATAGAATGATAACCAGGTTAGCTAAGAAAGATCCGTTTCTAGGCTCTATTTTAATTAAACACGAAGTGTTTGGGGCAGACGAAAGAGCCGGTGTATCAGCGAGGACCGTTCGACGACGTCTGGTAGAAGCAGGGTTGTTCGGAAGAGTGGCTCGCAAAGTACCGTTGTTGAAGAAAGAACATAGAAATGCTCGTTTGGCGTTTGCACGTAAATATGGACATTGGACCTACGCCCAATGGCAACATGTATTATTCTCTGACGAGACCAAGATTAATTTAATTTCTTCAGATGGAAGGCAACACGTACGGCGTCCTGTAAAAGAGGAAATGAATCCAAGATTCACAAAAAAGCAGGTGAAACATAGCGGTGGAAACATTAAAATTTGGGGTTCATTTTCTGGACGTGGAGTGGGACCTGTGAGAAAAGTTCAGGGTAACTTAGACCAACATCAATACAAAACAATATTGGAGGAAACTATGCTTCCCTATGCTGAGGAGCATCTCCCTATTATATGGACGTTTCAGCATGATAACGACCCGAAACATACCGCCCGTTCAGTCAAGTCGTTTCTTACCAGTCAGTCAGTATCGGTGCTAGATTGGCCAGCAAATAGCCCGGACCTCAACCCAATTGAGCACCTTTGGCACGAAATCAAGAAAAAAGTTTCAACTTATCGTACCACAACTTTAGATCAACTTAATCAAGCTTTTTGTGAGGCATGGGCAAACATTCCTATCGAAACATGTCAGAAACTGATAATGTCTATGCCACATCGGTGTCAAGCGGTAATTACTAACAAAGGTTTTGCTACTGGGTACTGATTTTACACGTAATAAAATGGAGCTTTTAAAAATATTATAATACTGGAGATTATTCGTTTTGTTTAACTCTATTCATCATTATACTTTACTGTCCTTAATTAAATGTCCAGCTACATAATTATACCTTAAAATTTAATACATGTTCAACCTTTGATATTAAATACTTTTTTCTATTTAATTATTCTCTTATTTACAGCCATTTATAGTATAGTAATCGGACCAAATTATGCAAATAATAGGTGCTGAAAAATCAATAGGGTTTTATATTTATATGTACATAACCGGTTATTGCTCTTCACTATCTTGAATGTCCCTAATTAGTTGACCACGACTGTATATATATATATATATATATATATATATATACAAAATACCTATATACCTATTAAAAACGACCGATTACCTACACGAATAATTTTTAAAAGAAACTTGATTTTTCTTTAAAATTTATAAAACTTCTCTTAACATCCTAATATTTTTACTAAATTTCATCACGTTATACCAAGATTATATTATACACACAATTAAAATTTAAATAACATAAGTACAACTTTAAATTACGCATATTCTTACAATAGACACGTTAATAACAAAAAAATTAAATTAGTATTGACTAAGATTAAACATTACATAGAGATAAAACATGTTGCATTCAATATACTTAATATAAGAAAATAAGTGTCTAGCTAAAAAATATAATTAAAATTTACTAAAATCTTATTATTACATTAGTTACCCTAACATGGATCATTTTGGTGCTTCTTTATTCTACTGCGACATCTTATTGCACAATCAAAATATTTTAAACTTGTTGAATATCTTCATTTTGAGTAGAACTTCATTATAGCTTCATATTTATCCTCAAACTGGCGTATTCCTTGGCTCTTTGTCAGATAACCGGAGAAATCAATTCGCACTGGAGGTAGCTAGTAGCATTTAAGTGTCTTATGAAGTGTAATAATATCTCATAAAACAATCAACTGTAAAAATAATGCTTCTAAATATCTCTTCCCGTAATTATAAATAACATACCTCAAACCACTTTGTCAGTCGGTAAAAGTGAGGCGGTTAAACGGGTGAATACTCGTTGTATACATATTATGCTTATTTTTCTTTGGATTCTATTTATTTCTATAGAAAAATCCACAACTCTGTACAAAATTAATTCCGTATAGCAGCATAGTCAGTAATGCCGTGAACTTGACTTTGCGCAAGCGTAGAGCAAACGGCGAAAACTGCTGCGTCGGAAATTCTTGAGCATTCGCTACGCCGAACAATTAATAACATAATGTGTACAGTTATGAAATCGTTAGTATAATCTTTTTCGCATTGTTTTTCTGGGTACCTTATTTCTTTGCCTTGGTCGATGAAACGTTCTTGATACGATGTGCAAGAAAGGAAGCCAAAGTTGTGGGAGCCATAAGAATGATGTTAAATGACGCAGCCGCAGCTCGGTGTGGCTCGGCGTAGTGATTTTCTTGTTGTGTTCGTCGCTGAATAGAATGTTGCTGCCATGGTTGATGTAAATATTCCAAATGACTCACGTGTTCTTTTCGGGGTGTAACGGTACAGAATGAATGGTATCCGTCCGTTAGTAAGGAATGTATGGGAGTAGCACTAAAATAAATATTAATGCGTAGCACCATTAATATAATAAGCATGAAAAGGGAATAATAAACTAGTTCAAAATAATGGTCAATGGACTAGGGCTTTATCATTATTTTGAATTTTGCGGGGACTGCTCCGTGTGCCCCTTGCGACATAGGCGCCGTCTAGCGTGAGTTATTTACTTGAGCTTCGCGTAAGAATGTTAGTTTGGCAATGGCCTAGGGCTTTATCTTTAGTTTGAATTTCGCGGGGACTGCTCCGTGTGGTCTTGCGACATAGGCGCCGTCTAGCGTGCGTTATTTACTTGGGTTACGCGGCGGACGGCGTAGGTTGGCAAGCCGGTGCACATACGGGCAGGCGCCACCTCTGTTCTGAATCCGGAACTTTTTATAATTTTACAAAATACAGAATTATTGGCTTAAGTGGATGATTATTGAGAGGGAATTGTTAATGGAAGGCTACATTTAGATATTCAAACATGTAATATTGGCTATCTGACGAGATTTGGTTGGATTATGGAAAAACTTTAGAATTGCGCGGCGGACGGCGGCAATGAGCGAGCGAGAGGTTGAGAAAAAGATAGAAAGAGAAGGATGATGTTATCTCCACGTGGCGCAACGCGAAGTTCGCATTTAACATATGATAAGACGTGTGAAGGCGAGGCGCGTTGGTGAAACAGCTAGCAATTGGTTGAAGGGAAGAAAAGCGGACTCGCGCGGGCGAATGTTGGGCGCGCGTGGCGCGAAAGTTAGGATGCTTGGGGGAGAGAGGGAAATTAGCGGGCATTCAATTATTAGACGTCGGAGGCGCGGTCCAATTTACGAGTGCGGTACGAACTCATACGTGAAAACAAGCGTCCGAGCCATTTTAGCGCGCTAAGTGATATTCGAGTTGCGATTTTAACTAACATTGGTTGTGAAATAGAAGTGAATATTAAAGTAAAATTCTTGTTATCGCGACTCGAATAATTGTTAACAGAATGAAGTATTCTGGATCATATTAGCAGACACGAATAACGGTGGCAACAAAACTAATATGATTTCAACGGACTTCGGTCTGGAGGCATTTGACTGTATTTAATAATGCCGGCGTTATCTGTTAAAACGCTAAATAATACACTATCTTCGAGAGAATAACGGGGGAGAGACAGTTGTCTCCCTAGTGAAAATTGAAGATAGGTCAGACACCAATTAGCTGGAGGTGGGAACGTACAACCCCGTCCAAAACCGTCCCGCCTCCTTACACACAGGGTAGTGTTAGGTTGACACACTGGGTATCCTGGCCCGACGGATAGTCAGCTTAGGGGTCAGTTGCTTTCAGGGGCAATGCGACTCACACAACTCACCACGAAATTAAGTTAAATGTGGCTTGGGCCTAGATTGCAAGGTACACAAGTAGGGACTGTAGTTCGACAAAATGTAAGGGGTTTTCTGGTAGTGCTTGGAACCTCGTCAGAGGAGGGCAGTTTCCGTCTTGGGTCAACCTCCATACTTTGTTGAAAGTAAAGCCAGATCTAACTGGATGTGCTTGGAAAAGATAAGGCGAAAGCCGATCTAAGACCGAGTGGTGGTTGTCTTTGAGAGTGGAATTTGTCTAGACTGACGAGGGGACGGACGCTGGTCGAAAACGCACTGTAGGGTAGGTAGACGTCTCATATATTGTTAGTTAGGGGAGGACGGCAAGGTGTTTGCACGCTGTGCGTACATAAACTAGGTACGTGGGCCACGGGGCCAGGCTGGATTAATTCAGACTAATAAGGTAGGGATAATTAGGTTACGGTGCTAAATAAAAATTACGATGAAGTGATGTGGGTCCTATCTAGGCATGTAATCTGTTACCGTAGGCCGATAAAATTCTAATTGTTTTCCTAAAGTTGTTACCAATTAATTATTAATTTTAAATAATTAACAGAAGTGTGGTAATATCGTACCATCATTACTTTGGAATACCTAAAAGTCTAGACTGGTTTCCTATTACAAGATAAATACTAAAAGTTATAGCAAATAAGCATAGCTGTACTGTGATGTGTGATTTCTAATACTGAAATGACCAAACAGGCATTTTTAGCTTTCCCTGAGGTACAATACGGCCTTAAAATAGCTACACTCTTCAAAGTATTAAAAAATATACATCCGATACCTATTGGTAAAATATGAGCTGAAACTAAACAACTAAAACCAGGGGCCCAAGTCTGCTAATTTACGAATGGCATAATTGAATCGCAATTGGATCGTATTGTAATTGTTTGACACATTTGGTATTCTCTTACTCATTTATGAATACCAAATGTGTCAAACAATTACAATGCGATACAATTGCGATACAATTGCGATTCAAATATGCCATTCGTAAATTAGCAGACTTGGGCCCCAGTTTAGAACCTAGGTTAATTCGTTGAAGCTGCGAATCCACCATAATGGGGAAGACATTACAAGCTATGAGCTTCTAATAATATGAAACATAGAAATAATTGATTGATAACAACCTGCTAATTAGCCTGATAATACAGTCTACTTATACTATTTGAATTCACCTTAATGGTCAAAGACCTCCTAAGTTATGTAAGTACTTACCTCTAATAATATGAAACATTGAAATATTTGATGGGAACAATCTAAATCAATCAGACTAATATCTAGTACAGTCTGCTTTATACCTATTAAAGTGAGTAAAGGATAACTTCTAAATATAATTGATTCAATGATTAACAGGGATAATTACCTGATTTACTACCTACTAAAAAAATATACTAACTATGATTTAGTAGTCTATCAAATTAACCACTCAGTCTGAGAGACAGGGGTGGAAGTTAATGGAAAAATAATTAACTTAAGTTCACTTCCTAAAAGTTAAGGATATTGAATAAATTAAACATCTTTTAATAAACTTAAGATGTGATAATCTGCCAATGCAGCCCATACAATGTAGTTTATAAGATCTGTATAATAAACACTAAGGGTGAACCAAAGTAATTTTACTTCAAATGGTAGTATTCTATTTAGGTTCACTTCCTAAATGAGTAGGATATTGAATAAATCAAACATCCTTTGATAAACTTAAGATGTGATAATCTGCCAATGCAGCCAATCCAATGTAGTTATATTGGAACTTTATAAGACCTGTATAATATATACTAAGAGTAAATAAAAGTAATTTTACCTGTATTAATAGCATTCTATTTTAGCCACCGCCTGAAGTGGGGTTTGAATAAATTATCCACCCTTGATAGAACTGAATATTAATTTTCTAATAAGACAAAAGACAGTCAGTTAATAATATTACATTGAAATATCTTTAGACACAATAATCAGAGAAATAAGTGGGTCCTGTTGAATGTTGGCTTCCTACCTCTGTTCAATAAGTGATATCATAAGACATAAGTTATTGCATTGAATAATTAAGTTCTTAATGTGAAAAGGATATTTGGATGATAGCAAGCCTTGAGATAAACTCTATTGATTTATGTGGAATAATAAAAATTTAAATGCTAACACATAGTTCATAATGTAAGATGAAATTAAATTTCGAGGAGAGATGTAAATTCTCAGTTTAAAGAATTAAAGCCGCAGGCTAATTAATGTTAAAGTCAATGTGACGGAACTATAACTACACAATGAGATGTATAGTACGCTATGGAGCGGCGGTGGGGCTCATAAATTGCACAAGACTTCTTATGTATCATGCTATTGTTAATAAATAATAATACCTGCAAGCTAAGCTATCATCTGATTATCTTTGAGTGGTTACAAATCTTCCCCGCAGCTGCAGTGAAGGAAGGTCACAGTTCAGACGGAGTCATTGCTAGGCTACACATATCTATGATATGATTTATAGACTGGTAGGTAATTAGGTCAGGAGAAAATAATTTAACACAGGGATAAGCCAATTACTAAACTTTCACGAAAGAACTTGAGTTACTTTAAAGCGGTTAACAACGGAGGGTTCACTAGACGATCTGGCCAAAATAGTATTTATTATAATATTACATTGCTTGACTGAAATTCACCGCAAATAGAATTAAGCTATGCTACGGTTCCATCTTCATACAAACACTACACACTCTACAAAACTCCAGACACAACCATTAGATTGTAGATAAATTAGGTTATATAGTTTTAAGAATTAGATAATAAGTTAAGCTAAGGTAAAGGCGGCGATGATGTGTGTATGTATTATAAGGTAGAACAAGGTAGAGACTTAGGTTAAGGGGGAGAAGTTACAGGGGTACTCCGTTGGAAGGTTGCTTGTTGCTTGAGCGGGGTCACCAGTGTTCCATCGGGAAATGTATGCGAGGTTGTGATGATGGTAGGTTCCATGGCGATGGTAAATAACGACTGCGTCTCTTTATGTGATGTTGTATATTTACAGTGACTACATTGTGACTGTCTTATTATTTAAACCTTACAAGACTATTTATACAATAATAACTACGTAGATGTTGGAGGGATGATGCCGTGTCATATCTTTATCGGATCTACACGCGTTTAGGAATGTGCTTACAAACTCTTTAACCAATACGTGAGGAAAATAAATTATGTGGCGACGCAGGCCGCCACAGTACCATCCTACATAGGTATATGATACATACTTTCAATATATTAAGCTTTTGTAATTGTTTGATATTTTTTTACACCTTTCAGTGACCACCATTACACGCAACCTGCGGGTAATGGCGGTCAACTATATTAGTATTACTAGACATTATTATTATTACTACTAGATTACTATTATTAATAGACAAAATCCAACAAGCACTTATGATACACTAAAACATATGTTATAAAATACTTGTACAAAGATATTGAATACTTTTAATCACTTTAAACTTACCTTTAGCTAATATTTCAATATTTTTTTTAACCAAGCGCGTCCGAAACTTGAACTAGCTGTCGAACTCACACCTCGCAAAGAAACATGGCGGCGCTTCGTAAATTAGTTTACTCAGGTGTATACTAGAAGGCGATATCGGTATCGTTTGTTTAATATGTTTGGAAGTATTAGATTTTGATGTGACCGGCATTCCCCCCATCTTACCCTAAGTGGCTCAGCTCCAATTTAGATCCTGACCACAACTGCTCAGGAATATGTCCAACCAATGCCGTAGTAGGGTACCGATTCTCTAAATAAATTGTAATTTGTAAAATATCCAGAAAACTTATAATTACTATACTTACCACGATTGTCGGAACGTAACCTTATGCACTTAACCTTCAGACCAGTCTGTTTCTCAACCATAGCCTTAAAGTCAATAAACTTGAACAATACCTCAGATTTGTACTTCAATAGGTATCCAAATGACTTCCCGGTGTGGTCATCCCTAAACGTTACCAAATACTTTGCACCTCCCCAGCTGCTCACACGCATGGGCCCGCAAACGTCTGAGTGGATGAGCTCCAGTGGTCGTCCAGAATGCTCGCTCACTCCTTTGGGAAATAGTTGCAGTGACAGCTTCCCCTCAAGGCAGGGCATATATCCCTTAATACTCAGTTCGTTACCATCCTCGTTTCCAATAGTTACTATTAAATCTTTATCCCACTACAACATAATTTCTCATTATTTGCCATAGAAACAGTAGTGTTCTGGTCATTACATAATTCTTTAAAAATTGACTAAATTATCCTTAGACTTAGTGATATGAGATGTACAGCCGGAGTCAATGAACCAAGCATCACTTTGGCGAACATCCCCTTTCCCTATTCACTAAGTTTTATTTGTACTGGCACCTCGAGGTACCAACCGTTAGGTTATGCAAGAAGTGCCAGACGTCCCTGCGCCAGTAAATACTCGCGCAGGAGACCATCTGCGTTAGGCCTTGACGTCAAATCAGTGCCCGTCCAAGCGCGCTCTTCATTCGGTACTCATAAGACTAGTGTTTTGGGAGAGTTTTTCCGTGAACACGTGTAGTTCACTACCTATTGTCCAGATAGGTAACCGGAGCTGTCAAGCATGCTCACTTCTCGTTGCACGAAAGGCACAACTCGCAGTTGCCACTGCTCGGATCGTCGACTCTAAAGTCAACTCCCAAGTGTCCACCTTGGTCGCGGAGTGTAAGCACACTCACTTCTCGGAACCCATCCGGGCGCCTAGCCAGTTCCCACGTCCTACGCGGCTGGCTGGACCGGAGGCTACGGCATCTGGAGGGCCGCCTCTACTAGTTCTCCAGGCTAGTACCGGAGATGTCAACACCAATGTCCAACGGACAAGGCTGCCAACTTAGCAGCAGTTTTAGCAATTCTTACATATTGATACAGGGCAGGTTTGATGCACAAAGCAATGCGCGCCAGCGCACGCTGATCCGGCACTGGATCCGTATCAGTGCCTTCTATCGTGTTCCACAAGCCATCCATGGCAAGCAGCATTCTCATAGCGAATTTCCAGTTCAAGTAATTCGTTAAACCTTCCAATTTATCTATTGACGATAATTGTGAAATTCCATTACTGGCCTGACCCGAGTTAGTGGTCCCATCAGTGGTACCAGTGGTTGCCATCATAAAAAGAAAAGCGACTAAGCACACCACACCACCTAGCAAAGCAACCTCTTATAGGTTATATCAATTGACTGACAGACACGTGTTATCACACTGTCGTTTCTGTTAAAATCTGCATGCAGGCGCTGCAGATTTAAAAAGCAAATGTGTCAAGTTTGTCCCATTAAAGCAATGTTTCTATAAACTGTGTTTTGATATTGCTCTGCAAGTAAAATGTGGATTATAACGATTCACAGCTAGAATAAGGCAACGCAACAGGTTATTGGGCCCTCGCGTGCCATAAAAAAAAAAGAAAATTGGGGTTTCGGAAGAAACATAAAAACAAAGAATAATTTTGAAAATTTTACGTAAGTGGTGAAAAAAATCTGACGGTGAAAAATGTCGGAAGAAAAGCTGCGGATAGAGCTTTTAAGTGATTCTGATTCATTTCGATTGTGGAAATTTCAAATCAACATACATTTGATGCTAAAGGTCTAAAAAAAATTGTAAACGGCGATTGAAAAAAGTCAGGAAAATGCAGACTGTTTTGACGAGGAAGAAGACAAAAGGTCTACTGACATTAACATACAAAAAAGGGAAAAAGAACAAGAAAATGTTACCCAAATTATAATCGAAGAACCTATTAGTTTGGAAAATAAAGAAAATGAAGAAACTCTAATAGAAGAAGAGTTAGAACAAGAAAGCGAATATGAAAGTCCTGTTTCAGATATAGAAACTAGTCAAGAAGAAATAGCTACAAGAAGCAGAAGGACGACTAAAATGCCAATAAAGTACAATGACTATGTGCTGCTATCCTTTAACGAGGTAATGAAAAGTCAAGAACAAGATCAATGGAAAAAGGCGATTGATGAAGAGCTAAAATCTTTAAAAGAAAATGAGGTCTGGAAAATAGTCGCCGCTGAAGAACCTGTTGGACACAAAAAACCGTTGGCATGGCAAGCAGAAATATGGAAAATCCTGAAACCAAAGATGTAGTCGCACTGAAGAGGATCTTAAGGTACCTAGCGGGCACCTTAGGAGAGGGTGTATATTACAAGAAGAACGCATCCTTAAAATTATCAGTTTTTTGTGATTCCGATTACGCTGGAGACCTGAAAACTAGACGCAGTACCACGGGCTACATAATAATGCTGGATCAAGGACCAGTAGCGTGGTGCTCACGAAGACAACCCATAGTCGCACTGTCTTCTACAGAGGCAGAAGTCATTGCGGCAGCCGACTGTTGTAAAGAAGCTATGTTCTTAAAATCCATGCTTCTTGATCTCAACATTAAAATACCGATCTCATTCAAAATTGATAACCCGAGCGCGATTCAGTTAATAAAGACCTGGATCTTTAACAAGCGGTCGAAGCACATCGACGTGCGCTACCATTATATTCATGAGATCTATAGTAACTACAGCTTTGATATAGAATATTGTTCGACTGAAAATCAAACAGCGGACATTTTAACGAAGGCTTTAGGTAAGATTAAATTCCTTAAGCAAAAGCAGGTTCTTTTAAGTTAGAGTTATAGTAATTTTGTCTTTATTTATAATGAACTGAAAATAAGTTAAAATTAGGAGAGGGTGTTGAAACCTGCATGCTGGCGCTGTATTAAAAAAGCAAATGTGTCAAGTTTGTCTCAATAAAGCAATGTTTCTATAAACTGTGTTTTGATATTGCTCTGCAAGTAAAATGTGGATTATAACGATTCACAGCTAGAATAAGGCAACGCAACAGTTTCTTCTTGTATTTTCCTGGGCTAATAACCTGTTAGGCAAGAGCGGGTATTTGCAGCGAAGGGAAGACTATGTTATACAAGATGTGGCCTTGTCTTTATTATATATGCTACGGGCTACAGGTGGTGGCGGCGAAAGTAAAACAGTCACTTCATTCACATTTATATTGAACTTCACCATAAAGTGCAATGTAAATTGATCGTCACAGTAACATATTATTTAGGGTTATGAACATGAGGGAAATATTGAGAACTCCCTTACTAATACAATAAAATAGACTAAAAGTCAGCCATCGTACGTGCAGTTCAAACGGAAGCGAAAAAGCTTATAGCATTCAACCCAATGATATTTTATGTTTAGATACGTTGCCTGGCCTCCGTAGTGGCAAGGACAAATCAAGGTAATTGCCCGAGTTTCACTTAGTCACACGTCAGTCAGTGTCACGTCAACACGATTGACACACGATCGTTACCTTTATAATACTACAGTTCCACATGCGTGCTCGCTACTCGCTTCGCCATTCGACGATATGTTCGACGAAACATTCGCCTTCCTTAAACAGAGATGAGTGACTGTTTACACATTCTCGTGTATTCTTTTCTACTTCAACTTGCAAGAATGGATGACGTCTACGTCTACGTTTTAGCAGCATCCGCGTGTCAATGATTATTAATAAATAATGTTTTTACTTATTTTTGTGTCGATAATGTTTTGGAAACCAAACCAAATAACTGTTTGAGCTTGGTAAAGTTCCAAAAACGTTAGAACTCTGTCGTTACTTTATTCCATTTTTATTATACAGTATATGTTGCTTGATCAACAATAAAAATACAATGAGCGAGAGAGCGAATGTGTAAACACTAAGTTCGCCTCGTCATTCGTGCCCTTTGACTCGCGTCCAAAAGACCGCTCCGAACGCGAGCGTCACGAACGGCGAGACGAGTCGCGAGGCGAGTGACGAGCGTGCGTTCACATAATCGCGCAGACGAGCGTGCGTTCACACAATCGCGCACGCACCTCGCATCGCCATTCGACTCGCCACTCGCGCGAATGTGGAACTGCGGCTTAAGTTTTTGATTTGTTAATTGGTAAAATGACTTCCTGTGGCAATAAAAATGTCTTATTTCATTCGTAAGTACTGTAAATATAAATTTAAAATACAATTTTTTATTAAGTGATGACATTTGCCATGTTGCCAATCCGATATGCATGAGTGAGGAGCGTATACTATGTTTTCTGTAAGAGTGAAAGACAAAAACAATGGCGGCCGAGATAGCGCATAAATTCTATGAGCTCATTGGTCAACTACCAAAAGTCAAAATATTGTCTACCTGTCTCTTTTTAACAATAGGCTAATGATATGATTTTCCCTTTCGACGTGTATTACGTCATAGAAACAATTTCGCCATTTTAAAATGCAATTCATTCATGTTTAACTAGTTTAATTATAAAAGTCATTGATTCAACCACGAAAAAGGAACGGAACCACAGATAAAGCAGCTAATATTTTTAAAGTGGCCATAGATAATTAAAGCGTACTACTACACACAGGACTATTTAGATTGTTCTAACAAATGTTGAATCAAGTACGTATAATTATTATTACCGAAGAACGTTAACCGAGAACCTACTCTTGTCGAGAAAAAGTGACGAAAGAACCTACAAAATATATTCAACTAGCGGCCGCTCGCGGTTTCACTTGCGTAGTTTCCGTTCCCGTGGGTGGGAATATCGGAATAAGAAGTATTCTATGTGGTAATCCAGGTTATAAACTATCTGTATGCCGAATTTCATCCAAATTCATTCTGTAGTTTTTACGTGAAAGTGTAACAAACATCCATCCATACTTACAAACTTTCGCGTTAATAATATTAGTAGGATAAAGATTACTTACCAATAATTCGTTCAGAGATCTAATCCCTGAAAGGGGCTAACTTTTGTAATTTCCGTTTTACTACCTACCTATAATAACTTACAATTAGGTATATATTTTTGCATTGGATAGTAAATGTTGCTTTTTTATTTTAAAATGGTTATGTAGGTATTAAGAGCATTTCTTTCAAAATACAACTAAAATTGGTCTTATTTAACGCATACGACTTTATTTTAGTGCGATTAGATGGCGCATGGCGCCGCGCTGGCGAGTCGTCTTCGCTGCGTCCTATATAAGGGGTGCAGCCACGCACTGGCACAATGCCAAATAATATGTTTTAGTTTCCCTAACAAAACTAGCGGACTCACAATTTACACTTGGAGATGAAATTGTATAGTAAACGCTTCGTATATTAGTGCGCATAATTTTATTATGGTATACCTACAGAGCGTCCTTCCTTACTACAGCCACAGCCTTATGCCTAGTTCACACCTGTGCTAGTAATTTAGTAGAGTAGAGATACATTGCTTCGTCAGTTTGCTAAATTATAAATTAATTTTCAAATAAGCAAACTAGCGAAGCACAATATACTTCTACTCGACTAAAAGGAGGAGCTCGATGGCGCAGCGGCTAGCGCGTTCGGCTTGCGGTCTTGCTCGCTAAGCCACTTTCGCAATGGCGGGTCGCTGGATGGGTGACCAATTAAAAAAAAACATCTCGAGCTCCTCCGTGCTTCGGAAGGCACGTTAAGCCGTTGGTCCCGGTTGTTGTCGTAAGATGACAGTCGTTTAAAACCTACCAACCCGCATTGGGCCGGGCCAGCGTGGTGGGTTATGGCCCGATATCCCCACGTGCTATTGTGCACGTGTGAGGCCTGTGCACAGCAGTGGGACGTTTATAGGCTGATGATGATGATGATGACTAAAATACTAGCACAGGTGCGGACTAGGCATTACAGCTATGTGGCTATGCCACACGGAGGGAAAGTACCTACGATAAATGTAGATACAAAATTTTACTAAAAGAAGACTTTATTTTAATTTTAAAAACAATTACGTGTTTATTTTTATAAAATTATATCCTGCCTAAACCGGGAAACGAACATGCGAAATGAAAAAAAAAGAAACATTTTGTATTTTTACGATAAATAACGATCAAAACGGTCAATCAAAAGGATTATGTATTTTAGAATTATTTTTATCGTTAATAAAAGGAAGACCATGAAATTTTATATTTTAACGTTTAACTGAAACTAACAACTTTAATTTATAAAATTGTTAGAGTAAAAAAAAAGGTCTATCAAAATAGTGTTAGATTTCATGGTATTTTTTAAATTAAGATGCTGTTATTTAGAAGAAAAAGACGTTCCTTGTGATTGAACGTTTCGATCAGTATCGTAAATATATATACAGGTGATTGTTTTTACATTTCACATTGTCAATTCCCGGTTCAGGCAGGCGTTATGTTTATAAAAAAACCGGCCAAGTGCGAGTCGGACTCGCCCATGAAGGGTTCCGTAGCAGCAAGTAACATCATTTAAAAGTTCTCGTAGTTCATTGTAACTTTGATCGATGTTTTAATAATAGTGTATTTGTTTTAAATTCATTAATTTATGACGTATTAAAAAAAACTACTTACTAGATCTCGTTCAAATCAATTTTCGATGGAAGTTTGCATCGTAATGTACATCATATATTTTTTTTAATTTTATCATTCTCTTATTTTAGAAGTTACAGGGGGGGGGGGGGACACACATTTTACCACTTAGAAGTGTCTCTCGCGCAAACTATTCAGTTTAGAAAAAAATATATTAGAAACCTTAATATCATTTTTGAAGACCTATCCATAGATACCCCACAAGTATGGGTTTGATAAAAAAAAATTGAGTTTCATTTTTAAGTATGGGGAACCCCCAAAATTTATTGTTTTTTTATATTTTTGTGTGAAAATCTTAATGCGGTTCACAGAATACAGTATAGTTCTTACAGTTTCGGAAAAAAGTGGCTGTGACATACGGACGGACAAACAGACATGATGAATCCAAGGGTTCCGTTTTTTGCCATTTGGCTACGGAACCTTAAAATAGGAATGCAGTTTTTGAACTGCATTTGTTGTTGTTGTTTGTTTTTAAAATCAAAATTAAGTCCTCTTCAACAAAATGTGGTATGGACAATATTAATTTAAGGTACTTTCCTTTCGTATGGCATATTAGCGCACAATCCTACATATTGCATATTGGCCCGCATATTGGCACGCCCTGTAAGTATGTTATCTGTTTCAACCACGGAATAGATAAATTTAATTGTTCTGTGGTTTCAACAGGCGTCCACGTAAGTTTCGTCTTATATTACCCTTTATTGTGCAAATAAACAACATATACATTTGTGCAAATAAACAACAATTACATTTACAAACACACGTTACACTAGACATATTATACAAGGGTAAGCTTATCTCTAAAAGAGATCTCTTTCAGCCAACCCTAGCTGTGGTTTTAAAAACATGTATGCGGGACTAATAAAATGTAAATTTTAATACACATTTAGATTAGACATAGATAAATAAATAATTTGATCCGTAACTACATATACTTATTACCTAAATATACATATATAAGCATACCTACATACATAATTCATAAATACATAACATATACACAATATAAGGCGACTGCTAGAAACCGCAAGAAACTACAAGGGCTGGTCAGGTCCAGTGTTTTAAACATGACAAAAATGTTCTGCAGTATGATGTATGCAAATGTATGCAGACTAACGTAGGTACTTATTGCCCAGCTGACGCGAACGGGTCAACAGACGCTCGGCCGGCCGTTGCCCGCGCGTTGTTAATAATCGTTATTTTTAATTGTTTTTCATTTTATTTTACTTTTGTTATTGCTTTAAAATAAATTAGATACTCAGACCACATGATCAGACTATCCAAATTAAAATTCACAAAATGTATAATTTAATTAAAAATTGAAAAAAACAGGAATTCCTTTTTTGTCATTTTTGTCATGTTTAAAACACTTGACCTGACCAGCCGTTATAGTTTCTTGCGGTTTCTGGCAATCACCTTATATATACATATAATATAAACAACATTAATTTAATAAATCTTATCTCTCTTATCTTCTCTTATCTCTTATCTTCTATTTTGTTTGGTTAGTTTTGTTGTTTTAGTAAATTGTATTACTTGCGCGGGTCCGCATCCAAACAGCAGCGCTGCTAACTGGTCCCGCGTTTTGTGTACTGAGCCTTAAATTTGAGGTAGCTAAGTAGGTAGACTTTTTTTGTTTCTACGACAGGTACCTAACATTTTGTTATATTTTTGTTCAAGGGTTAATTTTTCAATCAAAACCTAAACTATTAATAAAACTTATCCATCTGATAAAGTATGACACGGACAACCTAAAATGTCACTTGTAAAAAAAGAAAAGATTTAGGCACTTATCTAGTTTTACCCTCAGTCTAAATATGAAATAGCATCCAATTTCTGCCATTTCCCGTACATTTACCAAAAAAATATTATTTTCATACAAACTTTTGGGTTAAATAACCACGAAAACAATCAAAATCCAGTGAATGACTTGTGATTTTTTAAAATCTAACTTTATATGTTATTGCTATTCAAATTGGGTCATTTTCTGTACATAGCTTGAAAACGGTTGGCGTATTTTTGGCTAATGTTCGAACTAGATATTGATTTTTTATATTAATTTTTTGGTTTGTATGAACTCTCACGTTGATTACTACGTTCGTTTATTGGTTACCTACGTAAATCCAGTGAATGAACACTGGTAGGTAATTATATAATAGTATGTGATTTTGAGTTGCCACTTACCTAATTAAAAATATGAGACTGAAATCTGTTTTATTATTATTCTTATGCCATTCTTTTTAAAATTGTTTTAAAATCTTTTGTAAGGTATCAATTATTTTATCTAAGACTTTTCCAATTTAGACATTTGAACATTACTGCCCAGGGTGACGTGAGTGCACGCGGTTAAACCTATACATCCTGAAGGATAAATGAATAAAGATTTGTATTAATTGATTAATTGACTGCCTATTACTGGTATTTTTTATCTTAATCATTTAAAAACAATACTAATTTCGGGACTTTGAAAGTGTAGGTACATAATACTTAATTATTTTTATACACTTACCTTGATTTATATTATAAAATGAAAGTATTTCTATTTAGGAAAGTTATAATAAGTTATAAACCACTTCGGACCGAAAATACATTATGTTCTATCGAAATTAGCTAATTTTTTAAAGATATCTTAATTTGGCTGTTAGTAAAGTTCATTTATTGGAATTCAGGTGGTTCATTTACTGAAGATTTTCGTTCATTCACTGGTGGTGCTCGGGTCTTTTTGCATATATTTGCATAAGTTTTATTCAAAAACAATACAATATTATTGTTTTGTCTAAAATACCCAGAAGTATGTTATTTATATTTCTAAAGTTCTGGAATTCCTTAACGGCAGGACGTTAATATCAGAATCGGCTAGAGTGCGTGTTACGACTCTAGCCGTGTGTGGACGTGTATTGTCATGCATTAGTCGAAACGAATCACCCAATCGGCCTCGCAAGGGGATGATCACATCTGATCCAAATGAGATCGGTTCTTCCACCGATCCAAATACCGGCCCAAACCATGATTGTTCCCCCTCCATAATATGGATGAACTTCGATTCGTAAACGGGCCCTACGATCGTGGGGTGCTATGGGTGGAACCCTCAGCGGCCTTCAGGATCGCAGACGCACTTCGCGTAAACGATTCTGGATGGTTTGGTCGCTTACACCCACAACAACTTTATGACTGTGTAGTGCCAATGGCGGCAGCCACTGTACGTTGCCTGGAACCAGCTTCCAACAAATGACGCCGTCGCTCCTTATCGTTGCAAATTTTTCACTTGCAGAAATTGTACTGCTTTTGTAAAATTGCCATTACGCTCTTTTAGAGGAATTCAGATTGACAATTGATTTTCCATTATTTATAAAATGTAAATAAAATGCATTAATATTATCGTGAAACTTACTAAACATAATCAATAACGATCCAAAATAGTTAAAATATTAATTCTATAACGCAACGATACTTTAAAATGTACTTGGTCCCTAGAAAATGTGTGTTTTTAATATTATTCAAATAAGAAGGTACATTTCAATTAATTGAAATTTATTTTTCATTCATTCAACAGACAAAATATTTTATTATCATCATGTTATAATTGCTTATTTTTTACTAATATTTATTTTTATCTTACTAATAATAAAAAGCATAATTTATTCACATTTTGAAGTTTCCATAAAATATTTCGACAAATAAAAAAGATGTCTTTACCTCGCCTCTTTTGTAATATTGCGGATCTGTTCCCCCTCCTGTTTACGTATCGAAAGATCGTAAATAAAAACACGTGTCTTTTTATAACTTGAGTAAATAAGTTTCTAGTCAAATAATATGGACTTATTTTAACTTACGTCTTATAATATTTTTTCAGGCGTTGATATTCGCATAAATTTTGCGAATGCGAATGCGAATACGAATGTCAAAAAACATGCGAATATTCGCGAACGCGAATATTTGTTACATCACTAGTTTTCGGAGGAATTTTGACGAAAAGTAGGTATTTGATTACTCGGTAACTACAGAAGGTAGAATCCTGGAATTTTCGCGGATGGATTCGTGATTGAATCAACAAAAACTTAGCACAATAACTGTATCAGTAGCGTGTCTCGTTATTGCTCCTTCAAATAACTTTGAAGAGCGTGACTCCAGCGGGATACCCTTTAACATGGGATATCTCGATAACTATTGATCAAAAAATTCTGGTATTTGCTAACAAATTTAAACATATTATCAACTAAATCGGTGCGTAATTTGAAGCCGATCTGAAGGGGTTATCCCGCTGGGGTCACGGACATATGAAATTTAGGGAAGATTTTGTTGACTCGAGAGAAAATTTGATGTCCGTGCTAAGTTTTTGTTGATTCAATTACGAATCCATCCGTGAAAAATCTAGGATTCTACCTTCTGTAGTTACCGAGTAATATACCTACTTTTCGTCAAAATTCCTCCGAAAAGTAAGTTCTAGTTGAGGTATAAGAAAAAAAAGCTTTCATGAAAGGACATTGTTGAAGTTAGCCTAAGAACCAACAAAAACATGACATACATGATAATTCTTAGCTTATTTTTTACGACAGATAACAGTATTTAGATGGCGGCGGGCGTGGCGACTTTTAGATAAGTAACCAATAATAAAAAGAACTTTTTGGACATTAATATTGAGTATCATTTTTTTTATTATGAGTTGGGTATTAAGAGTTCAGTGCATTCAGCCATCGAATTAAAGATTTGTGACCAAAATATTTATAATATGTACAAACAATCCTAATAATATTAGGCATGCATGGCTGACTCGATGTACTTAGTGCCAAATACTCCAAGCATCAATAGAATACGATACATCGCATTTTATTCCAAACTGAAAACGTTAGTCGACCTAAGATTCTTTTGTTTTTCTAATGAGGAGAGTTTTACTAATCTGTGGTGCTGTGTCACTCGCTGACTGACGTTACTATAGTCTGCTGTACACAGTGTTGCCATATATACGGATTTGCCCGTAAAATAATGTCAATGTTCAAACCGGACAATGAATGCACACGGATTTTCGGGCATTTCGGGCATTCGGAATTTTCAGGCAAATGCTTTTAATGAGATAACTTTTAATAAGTAGTACCTACTAATAGCTTTTATTATTCCTAAGAAATATGTTACATTTTATTTGATTCTGCGTAAACTAGCGAGTCTTATTTAATTTTCATAGATTTTTACAGAACTGCAAGCTGGATAGTAAAAACTATGGCTTTGAGGATTCCCATTGAGATATTTTCTTGGTCGGCTAATATGAGAATTCTCATTCTTCAGAGAGAGTTAATGGAACACCAATAACAATTTAGTGTTAGTGCAAGCAAGACGTAAAACACTTTGTTATGAATGAATCATTATTGTGTCTGTCTGACATACATATTGTTTTAGTGTGTTTTAGCCGTTATTAATTATCTTATTACTTTCATTAATATAGTTATATATACATGTAAGTAGGTATGTACATATATATACCTTAGAGTTTCAACCTAGACCTTAGGATAAAATATCATTTGTTTGTATTTTACATGTTTATAACCTGTTTTGTGCGTTAAAATAAAATACTTCCCATACGGATTTCACACGAAATTTGGCAGTTATAACGGAACACTGGCTCTAAAATCTGGCAACACTGGTTATGCAGTAGACGTTCTTTGGCAAATAAAACAAAACAGTGCAACATCACTTTTCAAATTCTCTCAAGAAGTCCGTGCGTTTACTAAGATCGTAAAGTCTCACATCTTTACTGGAACTCAGGAAGTTTGGGGGGAATATCATTTAGCATTCAACATTATTATCAGTTTAAGCATATTCAATGAACTCTAATAATACGACTGAAGGACTAGTACCTATCTGTGGTGAAGAAAAAAAAAGTTGATGTTCTAGACTTCTTGGCGGGAAAGTGAAGCGTCATGTCTGCAGGTTAGTTTTAATTTCTATAATTTATGTTTTGTCGAACATTCATGTGAAATAATGTGAATTATTTATGTGTTAGTGAACGTGCACGAGTGTTGGCAAATAAAACAAAACAGTGCAACATCACTTCTCAAATTCTTTAATTAAACATAAACTCAAAATAATTATAAGTTTTCCTGATATTTAGGTTCTCAGGAGTGTCCGTCAAAAATATTTGTTTTTACAGTCATTTACTTGCAATTTGGAACCTAGAAAAGAATATTTCATAATTGTTGGTTCTTAGGCTAACAATGTATAGGCGCAGAACATTGTCCTTTGGGGAAGATTTTGTTGACTCAGAGAAAATTTGCTAGACAAAAACGAGAACTCTAGCTACAGTACTTCCTGACATATAACGCTAATTATGGTTATCCCGCTGTCACGGTGTTATCAACAGTTAGGTATCAACCTAAACATGGTTTTTCCACAGGAATGGAGCAAGTAGCGAGTTTATGACTATAGCCAAGATTTTGTTGATGTAAAAATCTAACGAGTGTCTAGTTTTCAGTTTCCTAGGTACAGTATTTTAGGAGAAATTAAAGTTTATAACTTTTCCATACAAAAAGTACGCGTATAAGCCGACCAAATTAAGTTGATTTCTTAAAAAGACCAAGATAGCGGCCAGTTATTTTGTTTTTGGGCCGATTCCGATAAAATGTGGTTGGACATTATATTATATATTCAAATATTGGTACACCATAATTCAATACATACACCTAATATCACCATATACTTACCTAATGTAATGTATGAATAACTATTCATATCAATATACTAATGTAGATAGATAGATTTACCCTTTTATGATTTACTTTTTTTGGGGGTTGCTCGCGTCCGTAGGTTTACTCTTGAAACCCTACACGTGATCCCTGGGTGGTGCTAAATGAGTGACACTGACTGAGTGGTAGAGCCACGCTGCGTTGCAGCACGCATTGGGCCGGCTCGCCCGGCGTAATACCACCCTCTCACTAATATTCGGCGTGAAATAATGGCGCTTAGTGCTGTTGTGTTTCGTCCGACCAGTGTGGGTTCCGGAGGCCCCTTCCCCCCCCCCCCTCCCAATTCCTATTCCTTCCTTAAACCTAATCTCCCTTAAAGGCCGGCAACGCGTCTGCGATTCCTCTGGTTTTGCGGGTGTCCATGGGCGGCGGTGATTACTCTCCATCAGGTGACCCGCCTGCTCGTTTGCCTCCCTCTTTTATAAAAAAAAAAAATACTATCTAATATAAGGAATGTTGAAATAAAATGATCAAATTTATTTAGCAAAGTATTTATTTTTATTGTATATAAGGCGACTGCTAGAACCCGCAAGAAACTTCAAGGGTTGGTCAGGTCAAGTGTTTTAAACATGACATAAATGACAAAAAAAGGAATTCGTGTTTTTTTCGTGTCAGCTGGGCGATTAAGTACCTACCTACGTTGACGGGTCAACAAACGGCTGGCCGGCCGGCCGTTGCCCTTGCGTTGTAAGTAATCGTTATTTTTAATTGTTTTCATTTTATTTTTCTTATGTTATTGCTTTAAAATAAATTAGATACTCAAAGACTATCCAATTAAAATTCACAAAATTAATTATTTCATTAAAAATTAAAAAAACACGAATTCCTTTTTTGTCATTTTTGTCATGTTTAAAACACTTGACCAGACCAACCCTTAATGTTTCTTGCGGTTTCTAGCAGTCACCTTATATATAGAAAAAAAACAGTTTGCAATCATAGGTACCTAGTAAGTACTTTTTTACGTTGATCGGTTCACGCCGTATTAACGTCACACGTGTACAAAATTCAAAAAATAGTCTCGTTCTGTAGACAGTCTCTTAACATACCTAATATTATCTATAATCATTTATTTATTTATTTGAAACAACAAAACAATACTACAATTACAGAAAAAAAATCCAATGCAATAGTACAAGCACTTATAAAACTTTATTTTATCATAGAAACAGTTCGTCATAGATTTGTATTTAATCAATCAATCAATCAATCAGCCCGCAACCACCCACTGCTGGGTATAGGCCTCCCTTAATTTATGCCAGTCCCTTCTGTTCCGTGCTGATCTCATCCAATCCAGGTGCTGCCAGTGACCCTAACGATGTTATCAACCCAGCGTGCCCTCGGACGTCCTCGATTTCTTTGGCCAGATTTGTATTATTAAGGCGAATATAGACTAAAGCATTTGCTCGAGCATTACGGTGTAATGTAACGTTCTTACGAATGGTACAATACAGGCAAATGCTCAGTTTCCATGTAACATTTCCATGTAGTGTAACGTTCTTTCGAATGCTTGACGCTGTGTTCGACGTAAGGCTCACGGCGAGTGAGCCTGTCACACTTCTTTTACCTTACTCTTGGTTGAAATGTCAAAAAAAAAGTAAAATAGAAACTGAAGATGGTGGCAAAAGAATATACAAAGACAAACTTTAAGCGGTTTACAATTAACGTTGGATAACAATTAATTAATGTCCCCCTGTTACCCGCGCTCGTGCCTTTGCTCGATGATACGTTACACCAAAATGCTTGTCGATTTTTTTTATTTTGTACACGTGTAACGTTATACAACGTGAACCGATCAATGTAAAAAAGTACTATACCTATGATTACAAACTGTGTTTTTTTCTAAAATTATAATAAAAATAAATACTTTGCTAAATAAATTTGATCATTTTATTTCAACATGCCTTAGATTAGATAGTAAATCATAAAAGGGTAAATCTATCTATCTACATTAGTATATTGATATGAATAGTTATTCATACATTACATTAGGTAAGTATATGGTGATATTAGGTGTATGTATTGAATTATGGTGTACCAATATTTGAATATCATGTCCAACCACATTTTATCGGAATTGGCCCATAGACAATCTCTATCTTGGTCTTTTTAAGGAATCAACTTAATTTGGTCGGATTATACGCGTACTTTTAGTATGGAAAAGTTATAAACTTTAATTTCTCCTAAAATACTGTACCTAGGAAACTGAAAAGTAGAAACTGGTTAGATTTTTACATCAACAAAATCTTGGCTATAGTCTTAAACTCGCTACTTGCTCCATTCCTGTGGAAAAACCATGTTTAGGTATCAACACCGTGACTCCAGCGGGATAACTATAATTAGCGTTATATCTCAGGAAGTACTGTAGCTAGAGTTCTCGTTTATGTCTAAAAAATTTTCTCTCAAGAGTCAACAAAATCTTCACCAAATTTCATGAATGTAGCCTTTTTTCTTATACCTCAACTAGAACTTACTTTTCGGACGAATTTCGACGAAAAGTAGGTATTTGATTACTCGGTAACTACAGAAGGTAGAATCCTAGATTTTTCACGGATGGATTCGTAATTGAATCAACAAAAACTTAGCACAATAACTATATCAGTAGCGTGTCTCGTTGTTGCTCGTTTTAGGTCAAATAACTTCGGCGAGCGTGACTCCAGCGGGATAACCCTTTAACATATCTCGATAACTATTGATCAACAAATTTTGGTATCAAATTTAAACATATTATCAACTAAATCGGTGCGTAATTTGAAGCCGATCTGAAGGGGTTATCCCGCTGGGGTCACGGACATTATTCGTTTTTAGCAGCTGGTAACCATTTAATGCCCGTGGTCCAACACTACCGACTTACAAGCCGCTGGTTTACAACTATCGAAACAAAAGTCGAAAACTAGACTCAAAGTTGTTCATAAGCTTAGTTTCCGACACCGCACACCGTGTATGCTGCGTTGTGCGTCGCGGTCACAGCGCTAGTGGTTTTAAGGATACTCCCACTGGGGTGAATGAATACACAGGAATCGGTCATAATAATTTTAATCGCATATAATAATTGATTATGATACATGGAGCTTAAACGTGCGCTAGCCGGTCAACGCCGAGCAGCGATAGATTTCGCTCCGAATTACATTTATTATTCATTTATATTGCATCGACATTCGTTCTGCAAAAAACCGTCGCTACATATTCACTAATGAGAGGTCTCGAGGCAGCATCGGTCAGTCGGACGTATTGTCCTCGCGATACTTCGGCCGCGAGCAGCGAGGCCGCCGACCGTTCGCGTTTATATATACTTAAATATAACAGTCAAATAGACAGCCGGATGTCCGTCCGATCAATATATTTATATACAAACAGTGCGCCTCTCGCGACGTAACCGCGGCCGCCGGGGCCGCTCGAGAGGCGGAGCTGCGCCCGCGCCGCCGCTCCGAGCGGGATCGGGCGGCGCGAGGCTCGTACGCGTCTTAAATAATCTTAAAATCACTTCCATAATTTACGACTTAATTAAAATACCGAAAATCTAAAGTCGGCGACGTCGGCGGACGAGAAAGAACGAGTTCGAAGAGCGAGAGGCCGAGCGGTTGCGGTGAGACGGGCGCTCACTCGGCCTTGACTTCGGCGGCGGGCGGCGCGTCGGGCGCCGCGGGCGGCTCGGGCAGCTCGTCGGCCGCCGCCGCCGCCTCGCCCACCTCGGGCGCGCGCTCCCCACCGCCGCCACCGTCTGGAAAGTAACAATCATTGTTTTTAACAATTCACGGCTCCTTAATCTTACTAGACTACATCCTACTAATCACACTTCACACTAATATTATAAAGGCGAAAATTTGTGAGTGTGATGTTTGTTACTCTTTCAAGTAAAAACTACTGAATAGATTTGGATAAAATTCAGCATACAGATAGTTTATAACCTGGATTAACACATAGGATACTTTTTATCACGATATTCCCACGGGAATGGGAACCACGCGGGTGAAACCGCGAGCAACCGCTAGTTATCTATAAATCACAAAAGATTTATGTTCTATAAAACTTTATTATTCATTACGTTACTCGATGGCAGTCACTGTCCATGTTCACCACCTGAATGTGCATGTGCGTGGCGGTTCCAACAGCACTTTAAAAAAAAATCTCTATGCGTTATGCATTTGGCCTCTCACCTGATGGTATGATATCTCTAAATAATTGTCGGAACACAAAAACTTTATGGTGGTAGCTAGCCAGGCTGACTTTAAAGCCCTACATAAACCAAACCAAATAAGATGTACTCCCCGCTGGAAATAGAACCCAGGACCTCAAGTCTAGGACCGCTGGCCTAGCCACTAAACCACAGGCGTTGTAGTACATGTTAAGGCGCGGCGCGAGGGGCGGGGCGGCAGTGCGAGCGCGTGCGGCCGCTGTATGGGCGCGGGGTGCGGGGCGGCTGTGGGCGGTGCGGGCGGTACTAACCGCGCTGTTGGTGGTGGTAGTAGAGGTTGTGGCGCGGCGCGTGGTGCGGCCGCTGTATCGGCGTGGGGTGCGGGGCGGCTGTGGGCGGTGCGGGCGGTACTAACTGCGCTGCTGGTGGTGGTAGTAGAGGTTGTGGCGCGGCGCGTGGTGCGGCCGCTGTATCGGCGCGGGGTGCGGGGCGGCTGTGGGCGGTGCGGGCGGTACTAACTGCGCTGCTGGTGGTGCTAATAGAGGTTGTGGCGCGGCGCGTGGTGCGGTTGCTGTATGGGCGCGGGGTGCGGGGCGGCTGTGGGCGGTGCAAGCGGTACTAACCGCGCTGTTGGTGGTGGTAGTAGAGGTTGTGGCGCGGCGCGTGGTGCGGCCGCTGTATGGGCGCGGGGTGCGGGGCGGCTGTGGGCGGTGCGGGCGGTACTAACTGCGCTGCTGGTGGTGGTAGTAGAGGTTGTGGCGCGGCGCGTGGTGCGGCCGCTGTATGGGCGCGGGGTGCGGGGCGGCTGTGGGCGGTGCAAGCGGTACTAACCGCGCTGTTGGTGGTGGTAGTAGAGGTTGTGGCGCGGCGCGTGGTGCGGCCGCTGTATGGGCGCGGGGTGCGGGGCGGCTGTGGGCGGTACTAACTGCGCTGCTGGTGGTGGTAGTAGAGGTTGTGGCGCGGCGCGTGGTGCGGCCGCTGTATGGGCGCGAGGCGCGGGGCGGCTGTGGGCGGTGCGGGCGGTACTAACTGCGCTGCTGGTGGTGGTAGTAGAGGTTGTGGCGCGGCGCGTGGTGCGGCCGCTGTATCGGCGCGGGGTGCGGGGCGGCTGTGGGCGGTGCGGGCGGTACTAACTGCGCTGCTGGTGGTGGTAGTAGAGGTTGTGGCGCGGCGCGTGGTGCGGCCGCTGTATGGGCGCGAGGCGCGGGGCGGCTGTGGGCGGTGCGGGCGGTACTAACTGCGCTGCTGGTGGTGGTAGTAGAGGTTGTGGCGCGGCACGTGGTGCGGGCGCGGCGGGGCGGGCGCGGCGTGCGCGCGGTACAGCGGCAGTGCGGGCGCGTGCGGCCGCTGTATGGGCGCGGGGTAGCGCGGCGCCACCATGCCGCCGCGCATGCCGCCGCCCTGCTGCCCCCCGCAGCGGCCGTTGTTGCCGGGGCCCACCATCTGCTGAAGATTTATAACTAACTATTCATATTTGGTGATTACGGTGAGCTGATTTTATGGTAGCTATCAATATTGGAGACTACTGTTAGTGGTTCTTTTCAGAAGACCTTTTAAGGGGGGGTTAGGCGGTCAGCGAAAATACCGAGCCCTCGTGGGTGTTGCGCGGTGCGGGGTCCGCGGTATTAGTAAGTGCCATTCACATTTTTATCAAAAAGTTAATAAAAATGTTTAGTTTTTTTGATATCCAAAACAGTCAAGAAATCGAAAACGTAAAATACACATTTTTTATGATTTTATAGGAATTATTTTTGTAAAACACGGTCGTAATGTGCATTTATATGAAATATTAGAGGTAACTTCAGTATTTTTTTCTATTGCGCAAAATGTTTCCAATCGTGTTTTGGAAACAGTCATCCCCTCACACATAGTTCTGTAATACATATTAAAAATTTCAGTGTGAAATATCTAAAATATTTTGAATAACAAACAGCTAATAGAAAACAGCCAATTTTTCCGTTTTCACCGCCTAACCCCCATTAATAAACGGTATTATCGCTACCAATTGAGTTGAGTTAAGGTGACACACATCGTGGAAGATAATTTTTGTTATGTAAGTACCTGCTGATGCTGCTGGTGCTGGTGGTGCTGGTGCGGCGTGAGCGCGGGCGGCGGGTGCTGGTGGTACTTGTGCTGCGGCGGCGAGTGCGGCGGCTTCTGCGGCTTGGAGGCGCCCTTGGGCGTGGGCGAAGCGGACTCGCAGAGGGGCGCGAACCCGTTGGCGTGCTCGTGCAGCGGGCTCTTCAGCTGCTGCTGCGGCGGCGGCCGCGGCTGCGGCGCGTACTGCTGCTGCAGCGGCGTGCGGTACTGCTGCTGCTGTGGGGGGATTGTTGTTTATGCAGTTTTACAATGAGAGAGTACGTTGAAGGTTTTGTGCACAGGGAATGTGTAATTATTTAAGAAAAACCATTTAGGGTGGATTCGACTAAACTAGAATAAGACTTACTCCGAGATTAGTCTATACAAATTCGGCGCTTGATCTAGGTATAAGACCTTATACCACTTTGGTCGAATCCACCCTAAGAAATAATAATTTACTATTCAAGAAGTTGTGGCCAACGGACCTATTTTTAGAAGCTGTCTACGAAATTTAAATTTCGTGTACACCAAGGACCGGAACCGCTTACCATTTATGGGGTTTTTGATAGGGTAATTCATAGACTTGTTTTCACTAACCCTATCAATACGGTAAGCATTTCGTCAACTTACTGCATAGAAAGGGTTACCAAATTGATACAGTTAATTAGGGTAAGCACTAACCGTATCCAAAAACCCTATTGAGGCTAACCCTATAAAAAAGGTTTTAACGTGCACAAGCAATTCAAGCTTCTAAGCGCAACGCATTAGACGTATTGTTGTATATAGTTTACGTGTGTTGCTTTCAACAGAATCTCCCCGCGGCGAGCGTGGTGCAAAATATCGCTGCGTGCAATCGCGCGCGGTGCATGCAGCTTGTTAGTTTTTTACAAGCTTTTATTTAACTTGCAATGTATGTAGGTATGCATGTTTTTTGTTCGGGTGAAATTTTGCAACTCAATTTTGATCCACTTCCCGGTTACTGATTGAGCTGAATTTTTGCATACATGTGTAAATCGCGTGACAATGCAATATTATGATGACAGGGTGCTGATCTGATGATGGAGTTGGAAGGTGGCCAGGATATAGGAACTTAGCAATGAAACAACACAACCTCATCGAGTATGGGCTCGTTTGAATCGTATTGAGGAGTAGTTTTAGTAGTTTAGTCTTTCAATGGTAGGGTCTAATGATGGAGCTGGAAGGTGGTCATAGGAACTCTGTAATGAAACGACGCAACCCCATCGAGTTTCGGCTTGTTTCATTCGTCTTGACGAGTAGGTACTTTGTTTTTAGATGGTTACCAGGGCATGATCTGATGATGGAACTAAAAGGTGGTCCTAGGAACTCGGTAAAGAAACGACGCAACCCCATCGAGTATGAGCTCTTTGATTCGTCTTGACGAGTACTTTGGTGCTAGATGGCAACCAGGGTCTGATGATGGAGCTGGAAGGTGGCCATGTGCATAGGAACTCAGTAATTAAGCGACATAACCACGTCGAGTTCAATTCGTCTTAGGTAATGGGTAGACCGTTTTTGATGAGTGGTGAACTGGAGGTTTGGTGGACTTGGAGTAACCTTACTCAACGTTTATTATAAGACGGAATAAGTAATAGCCTAATCTGGATTTAACTAGTCTCAGCGTAAGTTTGGGTTGAGACAGGTGTAGGCCATTTTTATTAATGAGACGGCTAGAGTTTAATATAAATGTCTATTAGGTATGTACTACTATGTACCGACTCACGATATGGGATTATTGTCACGAAGACAAATATGGTTAATTATCGTTAAAGGTTGCAATGTTGATACCTAATATAATGATATTTTTCTTATCAGGTTTAAATAATTATTTTCAAATTTTTAGTTATTTTTAATAAAAAAAACATAGTAAAAGCTTGTTTTAAAAAAAAAAATTATATTGTTTACTGAGGTTTTTAGAGAGCACTACACATTGAAATGAAACACTTTTTTACGGATTAACTCGCTTAAAAAAATTATCTTTGAATTTTATTTTAAACTTTTAACGAACTTTGTTTCCCAAAGATGGGGTCGCATATTCACGTCCACCAAACTACCACCACTCACCAGTCTCACCTTCACCACCCATCAAAAACGGCGGTTGTGTCGCTTATTTACTGAGTTCCTATGGCCACCTTCCAGCTCCATCATCAAACCCTGGTTATCAGTTGATTCTTTTATATGGTTGTGATAGGTTAGAAAAATGCACCGTTTTCGAGATATTCGCGATTTTATAAAAACCTTACATTTTTTGTGTTAGGTTAGCGATTGTCGCGCTTTGGACGTGTTAGTGGTTAGAAATTAAAGACAATCGCGATGAATTTCGAAGTTATTTTTTTTAATTAGCAACCGAAGTCTAGATCCATATACAAATTAGAATATTATTATTATTCTTTCCTCAAAAAGAAGTTTAATTTTTATTTGTATATACATCGGTTACCGCTCAGGTCCCTGCGGGGTGTTACAGGCGGGCCAAAATTTCGTTAGATTTTAGCTACTACGACGCACGGTTTTCGAGATATTCGCGTTTTATAAAAGTTACCTTATTTTTTTATAAGTGTCGGCTCCATAAATAAAAATCAACTGAAATTTTTGTGTTTTTTTACATTTATTTTAAACTTTTTCTTGGAATTTTTCTATCTCTTTTTGAAAGAAATGTTTTCGTCAGTCTGTGAAAAAAAATTGTGTATTTTTTAGGCACCCCGTTTGCGACACCCGGACCCAAAAATTAGAATATTTTTTTGATTTTTTTTTCCTTTAAAAACTTCAAAAAAAAATTGATTAGTACATCAGATACCGCTCAGGTTCCTGCGAGCTTCTACAGGAGGAACAAAATTTCGTTACATTTCAGTTACGACGCACCGTTTTCGAGATATTTGCGATTTTATAAAAAGTTGCCTTTTAATCATTTTGTGATTGGTTGGAAAGAAACGCAGCGTAGCGATTATCTTGAATTTTGAGTTTATTTTTTTATAAGACATAAGAAATCTAGCTTCATAAAAAAATTAGATTTTTTTTCCTTAAGTTTAAATTGTTTTTTTATAAGTATCCATCGGATACCGCTCAGGTTTTTGCGGGACGTTACTGGGTGGCCGAAATTTCGTTACGATTTTAGCTACGACGCACCGGTTTCGAGATATTCGCTTTTTTATAAAAGTTTAAGTGTTGGCTCCATATTAAAATCAACTATTTCTCCATATTAAAAAAACAATTTTTTCATAATTTTTTTGGAAACTTATCTATCTCTTTTTGCCAATGCAATGTTTTTCAACAGTTTGTGAAAAAAAAATTAGTGTATTTTTTATGCATTCCGTTTGTGAAACCGGGACCGCATTTTGACTTTTTTCGCTAACTTCACTTAATTGTACGTTACTAAACTTGTTTTTTTTCGCCCCATCGTTTTTATACAGGGCGTCCCATGGATATGCCACATGGAGGGAAAGTACCTTGAAAATTGTAGATCGAACATTTAACTGAAAGAAGACATTATTTGAATTTAAAAAAAAATTTAAATTTCATTCATAGATATTTAAATAATTACATGGTTGAACCGGGAATCGAATCCGTTACATGAGAAAAATAATCACCTTGTAGCTTTATCATACCGATCGAAAGGCTTCATCATAAGGATTATTTTTTGCTAAATAACATAGTGTAACAAATAAAAGGAAGACCATGAATTTTAACATTTTTAATACAAAATTAATCAATTTATCAAATGCTCAAAATGTGTCCCTTCCTGTTGAAAGTCGCAGTGTTCCTGTACAAAGTCGCACTCTTTTAATTATTTCGCTTTCTGTAGATTTTTTATCTTGTTTGGGTGGATATTTAGAATAATACTTCTAAGTTCTACTTCTACCTCTAGCTCGTGGACACGTTCGTACTGGTTACTTCTCAAGTGGGTTCATTTATTAGTAATAGGTACTTATGATAATGTCAGTTGTATGTCCTTACGGCAATGTCAGCTTTTCATTTTTCTAAACAAAATTTCACATCAAATGTTAAAATTCATGGTCTTCGTTTTATTTGTGACACAATGTTATTTAGCAAAAATCTTAGATTTGTTTTAATCTAAGGCAAAAAATAATCCTTTTCATGAAGCCTTTCGACCGGTATGATAAAGCTACAGAATTATTATTTTTCTCATGTAAAGGGTTCGATTTCCGGTTCAACCATGTAATTATTTAAATAACTGCAATGCAGTTTAAATTGTTTTTAAATTCAAATAATGTCTTCTTTCAGTAAAATGTTCCATCTACAATCTTCAAGGTACTTTCCTTCCATGTGGCATATCTTTGGGACGCCCTGTATAATACAAGCGGTCGCTCGCGGTTTCACTCGCGTGGTTCCCGTTCCCGTAGGAATATTGGGATAAAAAAGATTCTATGTGTTAATCCAGGTTACAAACTATCTGTTTGCCGAATTTCATCCAAATCTATTCAGTAGTTTTTACGTGAAAGAGTAACAAACATCCATCCCATACCTACAAACTTTTGCGTTTATAATATTAGTAGGATAGTTAAACACGTTACTAAACTTGTTTTTTGTCGCCCCATCGTTTTTATATAATACAAGCGGCCGCTCGCGGTTTTACTCGCGTCGTTCCCGTTCCAGTGGGAATATCGGGATAAAAAGTATCCTATGTGTTAATCCAGGTTACAAACTATCTGTTTGCTGAATTTCATCCAAATCCATTCAGTAGTTTTTACGTGAAAGAGTAACAAACATCCATCCCATACTTACAAACTTTTGCGTTTATAATATTAGTAGGATAGTTAAACACGTTACTAAACTTGTTTTTTGTCGCCCCATCGTTTTAATATAATACAAGCGGCCGCTCGCGGTTTCACTCGCGTAGTTCCCGTTCCCGTGGGAATATCGGGATAAAAAGTATCCTATGTGTTAATCCAGGTAATAAACTAACTGTTTGCCGAATTTTGTCCAAATCCGTTCTGTAGTTTTTACGTGAAAGAGTAACAAACATCCATCCCATACCTACAAACTTTTGCGTTTATAATATTAGTAGGATAGTTAAACACGTTACTAAACTTGTTTTTTGTCGCCCCATCGTTTTTATATAATACAAGCGGCCGCTCGCGGTTTTACTCGCGTCGTTCCCGTTCCAGTGGGAATATCGGGATAAAAAGTATCCTATGTGTTAATCCAGGTTACAAACTATCTGTTTGCTGAATTTCATCCAAATCCATTCAGTAGTTTTTACGTGAAAGAGTAACAAACATCCATCCCATACTTACAAACTTTTGCGTTTATAATATTAGTAGGATAGTTAAACACGTTACTAAACTTGTTTTTTGTCGCCCCATCGTTTTAATATAATACAAGCGGCCGCTCGCGGTTTCACTCGCGTAGTTCCCGTTCCCGTGGGAATATCGGGATAAAAAGTATCCTATGTGTTAATCCAGGTAATAAACTAACTGTTTGCCGAATTTTGTCCAAATCCGTTCTGTAGTTTTTACGTGAAAGAGTAACAAACATCCATCCATACTTACAAACTTTTGCGTTTATAATATTAGTAGGATAGTTAAACACGTTACTAAACTTGTTTTTTGTCGCCCCATCGTTTTTATATAATACAAGCGGCCGCTCGCGGTTTCACTCGCGTGGTTTCCGTTCCCGTGGGAATGTCGGGATAAAAAATATCCTATGTGTTAATCCAGGTAATAAACTATTTGTTTGCCGAATTTCGTCCAAATCCGTTCAATAGTTTTTACGAGAAAGAGTAACAAACATTCATCCATACTTACAAACTTTCGTGTTTATAATATTAGTAGGATAAATTTTCCAAATAATACGTCACACCTGATCTCGTTCGCGAGATTCTAATGAACTCTTAGTTGCGTTGCGACTGCGAGCGCTGCGTTTGTGCACAATATGGCAACGTCGCAGATAGATACAGGAAAGAATCGGTATCCAGGAACCGAAATGGAAAATACCGGTACTTACCGATATAATACCTGTATTTTCGGTATCGGTTCTAAGCCCTGATCATCTAGCACCATCATCATCAAGTACTCGTCAAGACGAATCAAACGAGTCGAGACTCGATGAGGTTGCGTCGTTTCTTTACTGAGTTCCAATGACCACCTTCCAGCTCCATCATCAGAGCCTGGTTACCATTGAAAGACAAATTACTCGTCAAGACGATTCAAACGAGCCCAAACTCAATGAGGTTGTGTCGTTTCATGCAAAGTTCCTATGGCCACCTTCCAGGTCCATCATCAGATCAGCACTTTGTTTACATAATATTGCATTGTCACGCGATTTACACATGTATGCAAAATTTCAGCTCAATCGGTAGCCGGGAAGTAGATCAAATTTAATTTGCAAGATTTGATGACAAACGGACAGATGAAACTAAATAAAAGCTTGTAATAATAATAATAATAATAAAAAAACAAGCTTTTAAATGCGCTTATAAGAAAAAAATAAACTTTACTATCAACTTATAACATCGTTACACAATTTATATGATTAAAGGTTGTCGCGAGATTATGTAAGTACTCGTATTTAACTATACTTAGATTGAAAATTTTAATCAATCACACATCAAGTTATTTAATTTACTTTTTTATTTAAACAAGTAAATCTAGCGACAACCTTTTATATCATATAAATTGTGTAACGAGACGTTATAAGTTGATAGTAAAAGTTCATTATTTTCTTGTTAGCGCATCTAAAAGCTTGTTTTTTAAAAAGGTTTTTTAATTTTAATATATTTTTTACTTTTTAGTATTGGATTTAGGAGTCATCTAGCAATAAAGTGCTCGAAAAGACAAACCCAACGAACCCAAACTCGATTAGTTTCCGCCGTTTCGTTTAAGAGTTCCTTTGGCCACCTCTCGACTCCATTATCAGGACCCTGGACACCATCTAGCACTAAAGTGCTCGAAAAGACAAATCCAACGAACCCAAGCTCGATGAGCTTCCGCCGTTTCGTTTAGGAGTTCCTATAGCCACCTCCCGACTCCATCATCAGGACCCTAGACATCATCTAGCACTAAAGTGCTCAAAAAGACAAATCCAACGAATCCAAACTCGATGCGATTCTGCCGTTTCGTTTAGGAGTTCCTATGACCACCTCCAGACTCCATCATCAGACCAGCTCAATGATACCATAACATTGCATTGTCATCGTACTTACATAAGTATACCAAATTTCAGCTCAATCAGGTGAGAAGAACTGGTCTTAAATTCAGTTGCAAGATTTGTTCTACACTAACACAGGAGAAGTCAAATAAAAGCTGGTAATAACACTGCAGTCCGCCGCGCCGCAGCCCGCTGCCGCGGCTACAGACGCCGCCGCCCCGTGCGCGAAAACGAGATAGGAGACAATAGGGTAACCTTATTAGTTCGTAAGCGCTTAAAATTACAGTTACTGATACCCTATTTGATTTGGTAAGTGCATTAGAAGCAATAAACCCTATTCAAAAAAGTTTCCGCTAAAAAAGACGACCCTATCAATAGGGAAACCCTATCGTTCGGTAACCTTTTGATTGGGTTTCCCTAAAAATCGGCTTAATCAAAAAAAGGGGTTTTCCGGTCCCAATTTCTTCAATGAATATTGATCCATAAAGCAAAACAATAAAGTTCAAAATTGATTGGAGAAATTTGACAGTTTAGGGTAGGTTGATCTGACGCCGTGTGTACATTCAGAAATCTTACAATCTAATAAAAACATTTTTTTTGCATCCAGAAAATCGGCTACCGTTTTAAAAAATTTCCTCAAAAAATTTTTTTTATCTTATTTTTGGAATTTCTTTCAATTATTTAAACAAGATTCATGCCGATTGTTGGGAACCAACCGTGATCTTGGGTCCCTGGCTTGAAAAGCGCACAGCGTCGCCTACGCAGTGTCTAGTGAGACGTCGCGCACAGCGGTGGTTTGTTGGTGCCTACCCAGGAGTAGCATTCCCGCTTTTTTAGGCAGGCGGCGCGTAGCTTAGGACGGGGCGGTTGTCCAGTGTTTGTAAGTGAGTATTAGCACCCCGTTTGTCCCCATTACAGTCGCAGTTGAGCTTTGGAGCCGCGAGCGCGTGTGTTAAGACTGATCGGGCAGTCGTATTGTGTTCAAGCGCTTAGCGCTCCCGTTAGTTCCCAGTCAGTCCCTTGAGCCGTCACGTCAGGCGACTAAGTGACTAACAAGTGTCGCGTTCGAGCCTTCGCGGATAGCGGGCGTTTTTAGTGTCGTGTGAATCACTCCGTGGTTTGGGCGGCATTCCCGTGTTATATATATCGTTAGGCGTAACTCAGGTGGTTCTTGGTGGTCTGAAATAGGGCCCAGTGTAATTATCGTATAAGTAGTGCAAGCCAGTGTTCCTTCCAACTAAAAGGCCCTGTGGAAGGGCCATCACCGACGCTTCGGGTCTTCACCAGAGAGAGCGCTCTCTCTCTCCGCTCCCTGAAGATGCTGTTGGACCACTGGCAGTAAGTGACACTATTAAGCTTAAAAGTTGACTAAGAATTTGGCATCGTTAACGTGCCACCCTAGACACCGTGTTTCGCGGTACAGAGCTTTCACCTCGGCTGTGGTTGGTTGTCAGGGCAAGAAATATTGCTGCCTTGCCTGTGTCTGATGGTGGAAGCCAACACCGATACTACACATAGCAGTACGAGGTAGGGACATACCTGCATCTGCTGCACCGCGGCGGCCACCTGCAGCTGCGACGATAGGAACTGCGATGAGAAGGCGCCCGACTGCGCGGGCTGCGTGAACTGCAGCGGGTAAGTAGGCGCGGGGGCTGCGGGCGGCTGGTACGGCGAGTAGTACGAGCTGGCGGGGGGCGCGGGGCGCGGTAATAGCCCCGGCAGGGAGTAGGGCGCCTCGGGCCCCGAGTAGCCGAGGTACTGCTGCTGGTACGTGTTCACGCCGCCCACGCCGCCGACGCCGCCTACGCCGCCGCCTTTGCTTCCTAAGATGACAAGGTAAAGTATAATTTTGAAACATGCTTGGGAATCGAATCGTTCTGACTACCTTCTTTGGGTAATATGTGAAGAAGTACAGACGCCAGCATTTCAACATACCACAAAATGTTAAATTTCTTTAATACATTTTAGAGCAGTTCATTTTGGACTTTGTTACTAGGTCATAAGGATCAATATCGATTGGAGAAAGGAGACCCGGCGTTTTATGCTTAAGTTGTGTAATTTTTTAGTTTTTTTTATCTGTAATTCATGTAAGACAGTTGTACAGCCCCTAACTGTCAAATTAAACATGACGTGACGGCATTGTTGACATTTAAATTTTTTTAAAGCAAAAGAACTATGGTTTATGCAGCCACGTTAGACATTTTTAAAGTTACATGTCTGCCTTTTGTTTACATATTAAAAAAACATTAATAATTAAATAACTTATCTGCGATTCGATAAAAATAAGTCAAATCTTGGTTTAGGTAGTAATAATATTTGCTTTACTTTGTGACCAAATTCTATCGTATAAAAGTTCAGCATTTTTTCTATGGAAAGTGCCGCTTCTCCTTTGTCTGTTTTGGATAGGTTAATCAGCAGGCGTGTGTACATCGTCACGTTCACCTATCAATACCGGTTTTGCCGGCCACTAAAGAAAATTCAATGTACTAATAATATGTTTTTTACAGCGGTTACCGTAGCGCATTATACACTTGCAACTAAAGTGCATCACGCGTGCGTTATTCCCGTGATTATTTATGCAAGGCATAAATTAACTAAATCTAGTAAATATCCTTTAAACCGGAACAAAATAATGCAAATCAATAAGGCGGCATAAATACGTCAAATTAAAAATGATAACGGGTAAGTAAAATGACAAATTTATTCCTCGTGAAGGGCGCCAAAAATTTGTTCCAAATTATATGCTGAATTTGTTTTTGACTAACTCAGATAGTTTTTGGTATACCATTTAAACTGAATTTATTGGTTATTTTTCTTACCTATTGCGCCAATTTGCTGAGAGGAGGGTTTGACGGTGGCCGACATAAGAGAGTTGGAGGTGCTTGAAATTAGGACAGTGCTGGGGCTGTTACCGATCTGCCCCGACTGGCCGAACGCAGCTCCGCCTCCTGCTGCAGCCGCCGCAGCCTGGTTCGAAGAAAAAAATACATTATAACAATGATTTATTAACTGAAATAATAAAAAAATCACCAAAATATGTAATATTTTGATATCCTTACCATTCTATACTGGCTTGGAAGGCTCTGGAACATGTCGGGTGGTGGCTGATAATTGTATGGAGCACCAGAACCGGCACCATAAGGAGTGCCAGGGAACCCACCGAACTGCCCCCGACTCTGATCCAGGAAAGCACCATACAACCCGCCTTGCTGCGGCATTTGCTGCGACGAGCCAAGCAACTGTTGCGACGAGTTGAACAACACTGCAGGCGGCGAAGGAACCGACAGGCCCCCGTAGCCTCCTTGATAGCCCACGTGGTTGTAGTGCTGCGGCGGCGGCGACTGCAGCTGCTGTGTCGGCTTCACTTTGCATACGTTGGGCGGCGCACCAGTTTCCGTATTATTCTCCTCGAACGCAGCAAACTGCAATTCCTCGGCTCCCTCGGCAACTGCGGGCATTTCCCAAACTTTCTTCACGCTGGCGATTTTTAGATTGAGATCTGCCGCGAGTGGGGATATCGTATTCGACGTACTCATGTGTACACCGCGCGGCAAGCCAAGCGATTTAGCAGTTTTGTCCTCAGTGAGTTGTCCGAGATCAGAGTCGAAAGCGAAATCAAGTTTCATATCCGAGGAGTCTTCTGGTTTCTGGGACGGATCGAAAGACATCTGTAACCCTAACGAACCATCTCCATCACCTGCAGGTCTAGTATTATCTCCTATGAGCTCTTGTATAGATCTAGGACGAGGACGCACGTCTCCATTGAAAGGAAGAGGTCGAGCTTCCATTTCGGCAGGAATCTCTTCCCCTTGCGGCTTGGCAGTGTTAGCACTAGGTTGATATTTTTGTTTTAAGGCCTCGGCAGGTGGAGCAGTCTTATAATTAGTATTCTCGAATATAATAGTTTCTACAGGAGGCGTGGTCCCATCGAGCACGCCAGTCTTCTCAGAAACCATAGCGCAAGGCGCAGCGGCTTGTGGTACCGGTTTAACTTCAGGTAAAACTTCTGCGGGAGTACTGCGTTGACTCGACTGTGCAGACTTATTTTCAATAATAGGTTCTGTTGGCTCTTCAACGTTGCCACGTAATGTCTGAGAAATAGGCTTATCCCAAGCGTTAACTGGCGGCGGCGGAGGCGCCGCGCCAGTGTCAGGACCGAAGGCGGTGACCAGACCCATCTGCTTTTGCCTCTGCTTGACAAATCGCGGCGCCAAGTTAGCTTGGCGGGGGCGGTCATATTGAGATCCAGGCTTGCCAGAAGCAGGTGGCGCTCCCCGAGGGTTTGTTTTATCACTAGGATTTCTCGAAGACGAGCCGTTTCTACCACCACCTTGGTTGGAGTGAGATCTAGGTTGCTTCGACACCTGCGGCTGGCTCTCATCTTTCGCTTGCGGTCCTCGTGTGTCCTTCGAGTTTTTCTTGTTTCGCACCTCTTGGAATCCATCATCCATAACCTCATCGTCTTTCTTTGCAGTAGATGATAACTTAAGATCTGTCATAGCCTCTGTAATTTCAGTAGTTTTGTTATCACCTAAAGCATCTTTCTTGTTACCCTGAATATTTCGACCGTTGTTTTGACGGTTTCCAGGAATCTGATTGCGTCCCCCTTGTGCCTTCTGCGCCTGGCCGGGCGGCCTGCCCCCCACGGATCGGCGGCGGCCGCTGTGACCGCCGCCTTCGGAATGTTCTGACGTAGTTTCCCAGTTTTCGTCCTCGCCACTAAGAGGTCCTCCAGCAGCTTTAGGACGACGATCGCGACCCCTGCCGGTAGAAGAACCAGCGCGCGGTTTGTTATTCGACTTTTTCTCATCTAGCTGAGATCCATCCTTAATTAATTCATCATCCTTAACTCTATTGGCTTGGCTGAAAGGACTTTTGGTGTTCGGAGGACCATAACCGGTAACTCGCTTAGCGGGTGCTGGAGGCCTAGTCGTGCCTTGGAATCCCCCACGTCCACGTCGTGAAGGTTGTCCTCTAGGCGCAAAAGGTTCTCTATTTTCCAAACCGTCAGAAACTGGAGGAGTGTGCTCTGAGGCAGGAGGGCGGTTCGGATCGTCGGACCTATCATTTTTCTTCGGCCCGCGAGGGCTTCGTGGCGCTCTACGTCTCTCCTTACGATCGGAGTTTGGAGCACCGTCTGTCGAGCCGTCCGATTCACTAGCCCTATTATTAGAGCGTGAGCTGCGATGATTGCGCCGCCCGCGAGATTCTCTCGGTCCCCAACCTCTATTATAAACGGCGTAACCGCTACTACCATATCCCCTCCCCTTCTTTTCAGATCCTGATCCACTTGATTTACGCTCTACTGGCTCCTTCGCTGGTATTTTATTGAGCTGCTCGTTACTGAACCTTTCGTTACGTTTATCGTCACCAGATCGCTTTTGAGAATCAGTGCTGCCATGTAGAGATTCCACAGAAAGTGTTTCATTTGCTTTTACGCCTACCAATCCTGACGGATCAGTGCTAGACTTAGATGCTATAGATTCAGACTCGGAAAGTTCCTTTTCAGACTTTTGTGAAGAAAAAACTGCTTTATTTATGTTAGTTGCAACCAGTTGTTCAGAGGATGGTTGCTTTTGGATTTGAGATAAAAGATTCTCATTGGTGTTTATGGGTTTTGAAAGAGATGGGTTAGTAGGTTTGGAAATAGATTGGTTATCAGAGAAGGAAGATGGAGTATGACTCATAGGGGGAAGAGGTGGTGGCATCTGGGAATTAGTATAAGAATTAACTTGAGAGACTTGTACACTCTGAGCAAAGTTTTGTCCACTAGGAGGCTGATTGTTCTGATATTTGTTAGTCTGAATGAGTTGTAAGGCAGTCGCGGCAGCATTGTTACTAGTTTGTATAGTTGATTGTTGTGACACTTGAGTGGGAGGCGGAGCCTGTAGAATTAGTTTATTTTCAATCTCAATAGCTGGTTGATTTGATAGTTCTTTTAAAATCGGTTCGCTATCTTTTTGAGGGGCAGCTATTTCTACTGGACTTTTTATAGCTGTATAGATACTGTCATCTTGGGATGCGTCAGCCCAAGAAGTTTTTCCGAAATCTCTTTCAGAAGATTCACGTTGTGATGAATTTGAGGGTGGTGAATTACGTCTTTCTGATACTTGCGCTTGAGATGAATCCGAAGAAGTAAAAGATTCCGTAACCCCAATACTCTTTCTTTCAAATACTTCGGTCAATTTATCGGCAGCTGTTCTGTTACAATTTTCTATGGCGCTAGGTAAATCAGTCGGTTTCCTATCCTTGTAATCGCCATAATCTTTATAAGAGTCTTTAGAATTGGACCTCTCAAGATTATCTCTTCCAGTTCTGTCATAGTCTTGCATTTCAGAACGCCATTGCGGTCCAGGTCCAGGTCCAGGTCCATCCTTTTCTCTTCTGAAGTCATCCTCACGATCAGAATAGTCTCTGAAAAAATTATAAGTGTTATTGCAACCAATCGGCAACTTACATAATGGAACTTGATATAAATAAGGAATATGCTATACCTTGAAAACGAACGTCGTCCATTGTGCGGCGCGTGACGTGGAGCATTGTAAGGGGCCGGTTCCTGGCGCCTCGGCCCCGGTTTGCTAGAGAACGCCCAGGCTTTACTATGCTGATCATCTTGCTGTCTGCTTTGTTGTTGCTTTAAAAATCGAGGCGGAATATTGGCTTGGAAAGTTTTAGAAAATGCGGGGTTAGATTGATCTCGGTCACGACCAAAATCGCGTTCCCGATCTCTGTCTCTGAAATCGCGATCGCGATCATTTCTGTCTCTGTCCATGCGATCGCGCTCACGATCACGTTCGCGGTCACGGTCGCGATCGCGCTCACGATCACGTTCACGGTCTCGTTCGCGATCACGTTCACGATCGCGTTCGCGATCTCTGTCTCCTCGTTCTCTTTCCCTGTCGAACCTTTCGCGGTCCATACGATCTCCTCGATCCCTGTTATCGTTCCGATCCCTATCGCGATTATCCATTCTCTCTTTATCGCCGTCCTGACGATCTCTATTATCCATACGGCCCCTATCCCTATTATCTATCCTGTCGCGATCACGGTCTCTATCCCTCACGTCTCGGTCGCGATCTCTGTCGAACCGATCCCTGTTTTCTACACGATCACGATCCCTATTATCGACGCGTTCCTTCTCCCGGGGGTCCCTATTGTCGCGAGTATCGTTTCTCTCCTTCTCCCTAATATCCATGCGGTCTCTCTCTCTGTTGTCGGGGCGGTCCCTCTCCCTAACGTCGCCTCGTTCCTTGTCCCTGGGCTCGTGTTCGCGCTCGCGTGTGTCGCGGTTGTCGCGTACGTCTCTTGTATCGCGTGTATCGCGTGTGTCTCGTGCGTCACCGCGATCGACGCGCTCCTTGTGCGGGGGCGGGGGGTCGCGCAGCTGGCGGCGGCGCTCGGCCTCCTCCTCCTTGCGCTGGCGGGCGCGAGCTACGGCTTGGGCAACCTCGTTGCTCTGTTTCTGGCGCCGCTCTGCCCAGAGTTGGTCCTCGTCACCTGGCTCTTGGAGTTTTGGTTCCACTCGCTCGGTGTCGGCGCTCGTCCGATTATTCTTATTAGCCTTGCTCGGGGCGGACGACTCTCCATCGGAGAAATCTAGTTTTTGACTGAAATAATAGCAAAATAATGATTGTAGATAACACTTAGCCAACCATAAATATAAAAAAGGGTGACAATACACAGGGCTGCGTTCCGTCGCTTCACTCGAGTGCACTCGAGCGCACTCCGGCGCGCGCTTTAATCGTTCCGTGGCTCTGTGAAATTTTACTCTGATGGCTGTCAGAGCGTAGTTTCATCCGTTCTATGGCTCAGAGCGCAGCAACCAAACAACCATCAAATCGGATGGTTATTTTTCACTCTGACAGCTATTTGACGTTTTTATCATAGAAAGTGTCAAAATTTGCAGTTTATGTCAAAGCGTCTCGAAAAATCCCTCCTGTTGTTTCGTATTGTTATACTTTTTAATATTTTGATAAATATGTTATAAAAGTGATAAAAATGGGGACAGAAAAGAATTTTCTCTCGTTTTGGACAGGAATACTTCAGAACAGGTCAACTCTATCGTTCCGTGGCTCGGTTGCAACTCAAACCGGTTAAACTTCAAACAACTACACCCAAAACGACGGAACGCACCCCAGGGTAGAACATAATTAATCTCGTTGTTTATGTTTGGTACAGTAAAAAGACATGTGTCAGCCCTGACTATGCAATGAGAAAAGTCGAGCATCCATCGATCTTTTTGCATGTGCATACATTTACTGGTGCTCGCATGCAACATCCAAGCTTGATAGATTAGTGAGTCACCAGAATAAACACTAATATTTTTATTAAATTTTTGTAAGTAACAATATACATGATTACATTCATCTGCAGCAGTCTACTGCCATAATCCACGTTTCACCAAGTTACAACTGCACAAGTCTTTGTAATAATATATTTGATATACCTGATGGTAACCTTTAAGTTATATCGTTGAGTCGGGATGCGTCTTAGGGTGGATTCGACCAAACTGGAATAAGACTTATTCCGAGATTAGTCTATACAAATTCGGCGTTTAATCTAGGTATTAGACCTTATTCCAGTTTGGTCGAATCCGCCCTTAGTGGTTTAAGTATGTGACTCCTTAACATGCTATGTACCTAATGTTTGGTAATACAGGATTAATTTTGGACCCCCCGCCAAAAGTAAATATAGGGTAAAAAAGTAATAATTAAATATTAGACGTAAAATTAATGAATGTGTTCTTTTTTTAAACAATTTTTTTTGCCTGCTTTTTAAATCCTATATTTCTAGATGCGTGCGCTCACCCTCGCGGGCAAAGCCGAGTGCCGTCATTGGAGCAAGGGGTGAATAATAGCGGTCACGCGCATGCGCTTTGATAACGAGGCAGCCGCGCGCTAGTTGACAATAATTTTAATTTTCTGAAGAGTTAGACAAAAAGTAAAAAAAAAAATGATTTTTATTTCATTATTTGGTTGTACTGCTGCTATAGGACCACATGAAAAAAAAATTGGCGAGGGGTCCAAAATTAACCCTGTATGGTAAAATAAAGTAAAAAAAAAATAAACATACTCATAATCAATGTCGTCGTTCTGCGCCCAGCCCGCGTCGCGCGCCATGTCGTCGAGCGATGAGATCTGGTCGTCGCGCAGTATGGGCCGCGCCGTGAGCACCTCGAGCGCGCGCGGCGCGGCGGGCGGCGGCCGGGGCGCGGAGCGCGGCGCCCCCGCGCGGCCTTCGCGCAGAGCGCCCAAAGTGCCGAGCCCCAGCCCGGAGCCGTTGCTACCTTTCATCAGCTGGAGGGATGGTTTTATTTATTTAAGGGGAGGTATTTCAAGCGCTTCCCTCTCGTTCTCTCGGCGGTACAACGGTAAGGGACGGGTATAACAGCGAAGCGGCGCGAATAATAGTGTTTTATATTCTAAAAAATTGATAGATGTAATAAATAAAAAACCATCGGTTATAATAACTCAAGTTATTTACGAGCTTCATTTTGGTAAATGACTCATAATATTAAATCACTTATTTTAAGAATAAAACCTGGAAAAGAAGATAAAATGACGCAAAAATATGTAACTTTATGAATTTATTCTATCGAGCCAACTTTATAAAATCGTGTTTCCATTGGGTGTATTTCACAGAATAAAGCCTCAACAAAAATTCATAATTTTCGCAGATTTTAATTTTACTGTTTACAACTTCAAAAAGTAATTCTAAGAACGTGTTATTTTAATTTTTTACTAACACCTAGCCTTAAGAGGGTTTACGCATTTTGGTTTCCCATACAATTTTCTAAGTCAAAATTTTTAAAGACCATTAAGCCAATTTTATTGAAACTTTGCATGCTAAAGTAAAATACAAGGATCTAAATAGTTTGTTGAAAACATTTTTAAAAAAGGTTTATTTGACTGAGTTATCGCGATTTAAATTCCACTATAGAAAGTTTAAAATCGCCATAACTCAATCGTTTTTTAGAAATGTTTTCAACAAACTAGGTATTTAGATCTCTATATTTTACTTCAGCATGCGGAGTATCATCGAAATTGGCTTACTGGTTTTTACAAATTTCAACTTGGAAATTTGTATGGGAAACCGAAATGCGTAAAATGTTAATGACACAAAACAGTATACAGCCAAAACAAGTTACAATAAATAATTAAGACTAAATAAGTACTAGACGGTAAACCAAACTATGTGTCCTAATCGTGGTATAAGCGATAACTGCTAACATAGGTTTTGAAATTATTAATTTCAACAAAACAAAAAACCTAACTATAAAATAAACAAAACTTTGCACATAATATAACATTTGGATTAAAATCAGCTATAGGTAAAGCATTATCTCGCAAGCATCTAATTTAAATTTGATTAACGCGAGTCACCGAGAACATGCGGGCAAAACTGTTTTGCTAGATCAAATGGTTTATGTATTTACTATTCCAGAACGCCCTTTTAAAAAAATATATAATACACTAAAGGATATTTCCTAAAAAATGTGCTAATTTGTTACGCGATTAGATGTACTTTACTCGATTATAAAAATCCCAAAAACTGGACAAAATAAAAGTCAAAAACGGTTGATTTTTTTTTTTTAACATCATTTTTACATGTAAATATTTATTTTGAAAGGCTTGACCGATGTGAATGATTATTTTTTATTGTGTTTGTAATAGTCAGGAAGAGGTTTATATGAAAGGAAAAAATAGGAAATTCGTCACGGCTTGACATTTCCGCTGTGAGCAAAGCGGCGAGCGGATTCCTTGACCCTTGCGCGTTATTCTACAAAAGTCTCAGTCAATGGTCACAGAAAGGAAGCAGTGAATAAATAATCCCCTCGACGTTCCGCCCACAGCGGCAATGGCGTGGTCAAGCGGTAAGGTATTTGTATATTATTATGTGCAAACGGTTTCAATATTTAACTATCCATGGACACAGGGAAGGGAGACTGAGATGTTGGTAGTGTCATAATTCATTAGTAACATGCAGTTCTACCCAAAATGATTTCACAATATCTTATGGCATTAGGGATGGGTAGTATTAACTTGTATAATCAATCATATATCCTCCCCAGAGAGATAAACCTTTTCTTTATTTCTTTACAAAGTTCAATGTTCAAGATTTACGCGTAAGGCGCGAATTATATAGAAAAGGCGTAAGGTGAAGGCACGGCACAGGCACAGAACAACAAAGCGGGTGTGCCTGCGCCGCGCCGCTTCAATGTAATTCACAACACGACGCCTTCATACATTTTGTATGAAAACGTTTTTAAACGGCAAGATGCCTGCGCCGCGCCTTTTCTGTATAATTCGCGCCTAAGAGACGCGTTACGCGTCATAAGAAAGCATTGCGTCACACGCTACTTTTACTGAAACGTACGAGTGACGCAATGTTTTACGTATCATGTAAAAACTACTGCGTAGTCATTACCTTGTATCTATTATAATATCATGCGGTCAAACACTGCAAGCGTTTTTTTATATTATGGCGGTCGTCGCTCTGTACCATTCTATTGTTGTCTGAACATTGTTGTTTTTGGTTTACAACTTAACTCAAACATCGTTTTAGTTTAACCCTTTATAAGCTGTTGGGTTTCCCATAAATTGATGAATAAAGCTCTGTCGCTTTATTAGGACACCAAGTATTAATTTTACACGTAGAACGCGGCGCCATCAGACAAAACACAAATTCTATTCCTTGAGCACTCCGCGCGTAGATTCCGGCATTCAACTTGTTAACTTGCTCGGCACAATTAAAATTCTACTGTGTCTGAAATTAATTCCCGGTACGTAACAGGTTAATGTAAAGTCTTAGCTAACGAAACTAAATTAAATGATGAATAACATACGAAGGAGGGCAGTATAGCACGGAAGGCGGGTGTCTGCTGTGAGGCGGGCGTCGAGGCGGGCGCGGCGGCGGGAGACGACGCTGCTTCTGGCCGCACGCCGGCAGTGCCACCGCACGTCCAGCTGCCTTCCGCTACAAATCAAAATGTTTATTTCTTGAAAAGTGACCTATTTTAGGCTCTTCGCCCTCAAGAGACATTGCCAAGCTTTTGGCAGTAATCTTCACTGAGGAGGAAGTGATGCTGCGAGGAGACCTCTGAAGGTCCTAATGGAAAATGTCCTTCTATGAAAGGGAGAAAAGCAATGCCCTTGCTGAGTTTCTTGCCGGTTCTTCTCAGTACAAGGCTCCCGCCCCATAGTTAGACATACGAACCGATGGCATAGCAACATTCATAAGTGCTCAATGATTGTAGCCTAAATTGAATAAATAATTTTGTATTTTAATTTCCCACTTAGATAAGAAAAGAAGACCTATTATAGGATAAAATTTTAAGTTCGGGTGTCGTAAAAGGCGACTAACGGACTAATCACTGCGCATACATCCAACTGCATAGAGCGGCGATGGGCTCACCATCTATCACGCTGAGCACGTGTGCAGTTGTAATTTTGATGATATGGCAGTGGACTGCTTCTGCGGTTCTCATTGCCTAGTCTCTGTCCAATGTCTATGGTATTAACAGCGTAACCGGATTTATGAGCGACGAGAAACCTTAACTTAACACGTTAACAGTCCCCATACAAGCGTTCCGAAATACGTCATCAGTCCCCATACAAGCGTTCCGAAATACGTCATCAGTCCCCATACAAGCGTTCCGAAATACGTCGTAGGTCCATATGTCATTATATATTTTTTGGCCATTATTTGATGCCCACTTAGCGAATTGTGCATAAAAATAACAAAATATAGAGAAATTTGACAAGTCCATGGATCTAGAGCCCCTAAGGTAACACAGGGCTAGTGTACCTCATAGGGTACACGAACTCGGCGGAACCGCTCCCGTGCACCACATACGGTACACCGCACTGTTAACGTGTTAAGTTGCTCAAAGCCGTAGTGATACTGGTTGACCAATCTGTGGTGAATGAAGGGGCTGGTATCATTCAAGCAATTACCAATACCGTAATAGATTCTCTGAGGCGTTATTATCTGATGACATTATGATGATGATATTATGGTGACTAACATTTGCATATTATTAACAGTTTATAGCCATGATTTTTCGTAGATTTACAGAGTATACTGTAAATCATGCTGAATTATTGGATACTCAAAAGATAACAAAGAATATGAACATGAATCAACCAACACTTTTGATGTTGCTAGCTACATGTCACAACACAAGACGCGTGTATGTATCACTCAGGCCTCTTCTTTCATGTAAAACAAGGTTAAAGCTTCTGTATCTGTTGTTTGGAGCTTCCAAGTGTATAAAGTAAAAAATAAACGCGATATTCTTGTACTTTGATAACCATAAAGAAGAAATGGGAACAGCATGCAAGCGTTTTTTAATGTTTTAAAGCAGTTATCCATTCGCCACTAATTCGCATTGGGCCAGCATGGTGGGTTATGGCCCATTGTTCCGATATGATTCGACTTCAACAAAGGAGGCCTTTGCCCAGCAGTGGGACAATATACATGCTGTACTTTACTTTTTACTTCCACTTACTAGCATAGAAAACCATAGCCCATCAACGCAGAGTTCCTATTCTGCATTGATGCATTTATTAATGTTTTTTATATATTTTAGCATTTTATTAACCCTTTAATATACACAAAAGTAAAATTTTAAACACTGAAAAAAGACGACAACTTCAGGCGGGAATCGAACCACGCACCTTCCGCATTAAGGGCGGCTGCCTTAACCACTTGGCTACCGAGGTCTGGTTTTCACCCGTCGAAATTTGTCAGTGCTTAGATGCTGGTATTTTGAAAAAAAAATTTACTTTATTCATTTACATTCAAATAAATAATATAAATAAATAAATTTCACAACTATTACACCTATCATAAAGCGTCAAACAAGGCATAGCCTGAAATATGGTTTTAACGCCTATACCTATACCAATTGGCCAAGCTCACTTTGTGGTCTGAGTTGTGGCTGCGGTCCTGAATGTTCTGCAGAGCGGTGTGAGGGTTGAGCTGCTGCCTCCAGCGAAGGAAACTCTGTCCGGAAGTGGGGCGATGAGGGCGGCGGCAACGCCACCCAGCCGCCTGGGCCTGTGCCCGCAACCACACCGCTGTTCGATGTTGTAGTCTAAAAACATTCAGTTCGTGAGTGAAAGTAATAATTGTTGTTCTCCAATTAGTCGCGACTTTAATGCGTAACTGTTTTGGTGATGCCGTAACCCAGATATCATAGAACAGAACGCGCGAAAGAGAAATTGCTAATTGCGGACATACATAATGCAACAGAATCTGCACGTTACCCAATTTGCATGCTGTCAGTGTGAGCAAAATATTGAGAATGGGAAGGACTAACTAGGAAACATAAGTAATATATAAAAAGATTATTAAAAAAATCAGAAATGTTATATCATAAATGGAAGCGGATTACTGCCAGAACAATATGTTGTCAGTTCATTTCAATGTCCTTTCAAAGCAATAGTTACTTGTTTGGTATAGTGAGCTTAACATCAAGGGTATGGCCCCAGTAGTAATAATACTTACTATAGTTTGAGAGGAGCATGTTGCTGGTGTAGACACAGTAGTAGTAGCAGCAGAGATAGAGCTGAAATAAATACAACAATGAGAGTATAAATAAATCACAAGATCTCATGTTCGATGACCTCTGTGGACGAGTGGTTTGCACGCCGGGTCTGGTGTCGCGCCATCTTTGAGGTTTTTTGCCAATTCCCGGTTGGTCAATTTAGAGAAAAACGGCTTTTCTAAATTGATTTATCCGTTATCCTATTATAATAATGAGTTTCAAAAGAATAGTTATCTTGGGCTGGATAATAATTGGTGTAAGCATAAACAATTTTATTTCTTTAGGGATGAATTATATTAGACCGGGGCGTGCCGTGTACGTGGCCCAGACTGGGCACCATTTGAAATGTTACATACATTTCGTAATTATATTAGACCGGGCCATATTATAATATTAGGATGGTGCACTGTGTAATATAATCCATCACTTAATCATGTAAATATTCACAAAAATATACGAAATTTCTTACTTAGCGTTTGGATCTTGACCAGTTTCAGTTTTCAAAGAGGGCAAATTGGCTGGCGGGCGTCTAGCCGAAGGTACTTTTCCAAGGCTTTGCATTCCATGTTTGCGGCTTAGTTGTGACTTTACTGAGGACGGTTCTGAGTTCTCGTTCTGAAAGAGTAAAATAATAACATAAACATTTAAGTCGATTTTGTAATTGAATATAAAGTACAGCCTTAATAGACCAATGCATTAGAAAAGGTATCCAAAGATTACATGAAATTGGTAGCAAGTTTGTTTTTCTATTTGGTTTGGTTATTAATGAAATTCCATCATAATGCAATGCAAACTTAAGATTAGCTCGACAGAGCGGCAGCTAAGACTTTCGGTTTGCGATTGTTGTTAAACAGCTTCTGTAATACAGTGCCACTGGATGGGTTATCAAATTAAAAACACTTCGGGCTCCTCTGTTTCTTTTGGAAGGGCTGTTAAACTGTTGTTCCCGGTTGTTTTTGTCAGTTGGAAGTTGTTAAAAGCCAGCAACCTGCTAAAGGCCAGCGTAACGAGCAATGGCCCATGTGGGAAGGCCAGCGTAACGAGCAATGGCCCATGTGGGAAGGCCTGTGCCCAGCTATGGAACGATGGTAGGCTGATGATGATGATGATGATAATCAGTACCAGTGTTTTAGTAATCTATCCATAGTCCCTTTACCTCATTTCACATCACCTGATAGTCTGATTTTAAATGAATCATTTGTGACACATGAAAGTATAGTCACTTTGCACATTTGCACTCCCTTGTTTCACATACAGAGTCTACACTATTGAGACACACGCACAGCTGCAGTCCGTATGTTGTATGTAGGCCAGAATACCATGGTTGTTACTAATAAAATAGACTGTTTCAAGTGTAACTTGAACCATGTTGGTGCTGCTCTAAACGCTTAAATTGAAAGTAGCCTAATAGTTAAAAAATATTCACTAAAAATAGCTATCCATTCTTAAATTTTAGTACATACTTTGTACCATTGAAACTACTTCATAATTCAATGAACCGAACAATGACTTAAAACAAATATGTTTCCAACACATGATGACATCTGAAATGTTGGTCATTGACCTTATATCAATAATTTTTTGTTATCTAGTACTAAAGAATAGCAGTTCCATCAATAATAGTCTATTTATATTTAAAACACATTATTCAGACATTTCATTTAAAATTTTAATTTAATAATGATTAACATGCATTTTATTATTGTTATTTATACAGGATTCAGCTTGTTTTCATGTTACTGACTGGATATCCATATGCTTTTTGGGAAAAAACTCCCCAAACTCACTCTAGAATTATTTTTTGTTACTTTTAGTTTTTCTATTGCACACACATAAATCAGACCATCTTTTATTCTAAACACCTGTTCCAACACTAAAGCCAAATTCGATAAAGAATGTTTATAAACAAAATATTAACAATTCTTAGTCCACATACTAGTCACTCGGATTTTTGTTTCTTGAGAAAGATTAGCACCACCAATAAAACCACTAACAATAGTGTCTTTCTCTCAAGAAACAGTAAAAATTCAAGTGGCAGTTACAATGTATGCACAAAGAATTGTGAATAATTGGGTTTTAAACATTCTTCATCGAATTTGGCTTTAAATTGTGTGGTGGCAGTGAGGGCTAATTTTGTTGTACTTTTCAGAGCCTTTAAGTGAAGAGGCCTGTACAGTTTCAATATTATTATGCTTAATACCCATACAGTTTAGTCATACAGAGTTACAATAATCAGTTTTGCTGCCTTTTTACTTGTGTGAGGAAACAAGGTTGTTACAGCTACTGTATTATTTCTGTAAGGCACTCAACATGAAGGTCAATAATAATTATTGTAACAGTCTATTCAGAGTAACAGTAAATAAATGTTCTTTGTCTTTACTGCAATTAACCAATTTTATTTTACTGTGCCTGGCGTAAAGACGTACATACACAGTGTTATTAGCAATGGGTTAAAATAAGACACATTTCGAATACTCACTCTATTAGCGCAGTACAAGCTATTGATGTCCAACTTCTGATATTTTTGCTTGCCGGACGTCGGCTTCGTCTGCGCCGTAGTGCCTCCGCCGCCCGGCGTTGAGAGTGCAGACATGCTGCGATGTACACACCATCAGGAGGTTACCCTCTCACCAACCACCAACTGCAACCAGCGCAAGAAACACTAGTCGAAACTGTTAACTCACGTAACACAAGCGTCCATTACTGTTCACTAACTCTTTGGAATCGTTGCAGCGCACTGTTTAAACTATACTCGGTTGTACTGTAACGTTAAGTAAATTGCCACTGATCACTGTTATCCAAATCACTTTCACGACACAGGGACAAAATGAGAGCCCAGCCCCCGAAGGTTTATTGACGTGTTACATCCGTACGATGAACGCTGGATCGATGATAAACATTTTTCCAAACTGCAAAAGGTCGCTCAGTTGCTAACAGTTTCTTCTTTACTAGTAAACTGAATCTAGCACAAAATAACGGTACTGACAAGATAATTGTAAAAGAACGGTAAAATAACAAATAATTTGTCGCTTTAACGACAACAAAAGTGAAATAAATGTCTACCTTGGTCCGTTACACTAGGTATCTCGATATTAATATTATCTAAGCTCAAATGCTAAATTCTTAACGAAGATTACTTTAGATTTTTACTATAATCTACGCTACCAAAAACTTATATCACTTTATTTAAAGATGGCGTCTCCAAAAGACGATCTCCTTCCTTTTTTCACAATCAAATCAATAGTGACGTCACAAAGAACACCCACCACAGACAGACAGCAGCCAGCAGTGTTGCCAACTGTATTAATTAAAATAAAATAATATTAGGAAGTGTATAGAGTGCCACAAGCGGCATTGTATCTCCATCGGTTAGGGTACCGTAAGTTTTGCGGTATAATGGTGACACCGCCTATACGCCTAATTAATATTATGGCTGTAGATAGAGTGCCGCTTGCGGCATTCTAGTACGATCGGTTATGATGCCGTAATTACGGCATCCTAGTACAAAGTGTAGGCAGTGAATAGAGTGCCACAAGCGGCATTATATCTCAATCGGTTCGGGAACCGTAACATATTTTTTATTTGTCATAATGTTCAGACGACTTATTATTCAAAAGATATTTTTGTATGGCTTTAGATTTCTGTTGTCTAATAAAAAAAAATAACCTCGAAATTCAAGACAATCGCTACGCTGCGCTTCGCGATTGTTTAGATTTCTAACCTATCACGTGACCTACAGGAGTAGGGCAGCTAGTATTTCTGTTGTCTAACAAAAACTTTAAGGCAGCTTAGGCGGCGTCACCATTATACCGCAAAACTTACGGTTCCCTAACCGATGGAGATACAATGCCGCTTGTGGCACTCTAACACTTCCTATTAATTAACCTTTTACAAAAAAAATTGTATAATGGGCGATTTTCCGAGATCAATGAAAAAAAGAAATTGGTTCCTAATGACTTCATAGATGGCGCTTAATAAAAGGCGAGTCCATTAGCACGAGTATGGCTGCTGGTATCAGAAAATATTAAAGACTATTACTAATAGACAGGACATAGAAACAAGTCTCTCAGTTTGATGCACAAAGTACTTTTTTGTTTGATGTTTTGCGTCCGCCCTCTAGTGCAGTCGTGTTTGTGTGTGAACGAATTTGACGTAAACAATAGAAAATATGCCAAATTGAGTATTGTGATACTGCAAATTCCCATATGGAAAAACGTGAACGTGATTACAGCTTATTCTCGTAAGTATTTTTTTATATTTACCCAATAATCAGACTGTAACAATAATTTTCTTATAGAAATAATAAAAATACGTCGGTGCGCATCCGCTTCTCCGCGTCGACTAAGGCGCGCCGAGTCGAATCGAAGCGCATCGGCGAAGAAATTCGCCTGTCGAGCAATTCACGCGTCGATTCGATTCGGCGCGCCGCGGCTCGTTGCTAGTAGACGCAGTGTCATAGAAATATATAGGAGGCACCTTTCTGCGATTCGATTCGACTCTGCTCGGCGAGCCTAGTGGACGATAGCCTTAAGACTTCGACTAAATTAGATCCTAGAATGTAGATAAAAGCTAGCTCCCATGATGATGTAGCATGGATGTAGCCCGTAGATGTCGCTACGAAGTCTTAGTGATGTACTTAGCTATCTTGCGCCTATCTTGCGGCTTTTCGATTTTCTTGCGATCTTTCTACACGATCATGCATCATCACTAAGAAGTTTGCATCCATGAAGTTATGGAGAATAACTTCATGTTTGCATCGCACGCACTTAACATTATTTTATGATTTATTTATTTTATGATTAGCAGCACTGGAATTGGTAAATCCCTCAGATAATAACTAAAACAATTATCTTTAGAAGAAGATGAAGAAGATTTGATGAAGTTTATAAATAAATTCACAAATTCAAAGTCACTGGAATTTTCCTTTTCATTGAAAGAGATTTAAAGAGAAACCGTGCATGCTTAATGGCAGCTTCACATTAGTGCCGTGAAATTACGCGAGAGTTCACGGCATAAATTCACTGTACAAGTCGTGCCTTCCACATTCACGAGATGTTCACAATCGTTCGTGAAACCCGCCGTGAAATAGACGTAGAAGCTGCTGCTGCAATAACTTTGTTTGCTGTGGCAACATACTATTTAGATGTCCAAAACATAATTAGAAAGCGTTGGAAAAAAAGAAGATGACTGAAATACATCGTAACCGATCAAAGTATAGTCTGGAGTAAACTGATTAATTTCCTCTTTGGTAAACTGGCACGGGGCCGTGAATGTGTATCTGTACGCGTGAACGTTGCCCGAATCCTTTGTCGTGGGACAAAATACGCGCGCTATCACGCCTGTTCCCCGATCAGATCGGGGAACAGACGTAAACGCGCGTGAACCCCGCGTAAACCGTCCACATTCACGTTCACGCCTGTGTACGGAGCTTCACGGCACTAATGTGGAGCCGCCATAAAACCTACTAACAATAGTGTCTTTCTCTCAAGAAACATAAAAAATTCAAGTGACACTATAAGAGTAGAGCTATTAAAAATGGACACTAGATGTCTGCACAAACCATTGTGAATTATAAATAATTTATTAACAAACATCATTTCTCGATTATGGCTCTAGTTTTTAAGTTGAAGTTGCTACTTTTGAGGTGAAGCGCAAACGGTAAGCCGTAGCCGGTGTAGTACTTACCAAACCATTAGATAATTAAAAATTCCTTGAATGTCACGATTTACGAAGACTCCTAGAGGTTGCTAACAATTAGGTTTTTGAGTTCATAAAAATAAAGTTGAACGACGACATATTAATTACTCTGAATACAATGAATCCGACAAAAGCCATCAATCAATCATCAATTCATCATCATCAGCCGAAGGACGTCCACTGTTAGACAAAGGCTGCCCCTAAGGATCTCAGACACGACACGAGACGACCGGTCTTGTGCTGCTTGCTCGCAACAGCGACTACCCGCGCGCGAGTGACCTTCACCAGATTGTCGGTTCACCTTGTTGGCGGCCTGCTTACAATCTTAGATTAAAACAAAAAGCTTACAATGCGGCTTTGACTACCTCTGGTGGAAATCGAAAGCACTTGATTTTGATGCTTGTTGGAGTTACTGCATGTGGGTTACTCGCATAACATTATGACACATTTAGGTAGCCAATCCTCAGAACAATAACTAAAGCATATTATAGCCAATCGCACAATGACACATCGTGTCTACCCAAAATGACATACGCAAATTGAAACATTTTCTCATACGCGAAATGACACATGGGAACGACTACGCGAAATGACATATGCGAATTGACACATATTCTCATACGCGAAATGGCACACGGGAACAACTACGCGAAATGACATAGGTACTGTCGGGGTCACCGTCGCTTTACCACTTTGCAGCGATCTTCGTATGAAGCGCATCGACTGCCCGTACCAAATAGACGACGCGGTGTGCAAGGGATTTTGACCTTAGACTGGTAAAGCGACGGAGTCCGCCATTGTACATAAAGTTCGTCTTTTTTTCTGATTTTAAATCACGAATAACACGTTTTCCATTTTTGTTAAATTGTGCATAAAACAAAAAGGTTAAAAATAACGTTTGCATATGACAGAATATGACATAATGAGTACACATTTACTCTATAACATAATTGCTTCTAAGGCAGGGCCATAGAATAATAACTAAAGCATTATTATTCTGAGGGCAGGGCTCTAACATTAAACCAACATTGCAAATGATAGTTTGAAGTGGCTCGTTCATTTGAAGGTAAGACTAATTCCTATAGGTGTTGGATTTCTAGTGATAAACAATACATCATTTTTTTGTTTTTATGGATAATTTTAAAACTGTTTACTTGTCATACATTTTTTACATTTTTACATTATTGCCATTATTTTCTTATTTGTTTATTTATAAGAAAAAAAAGAAGTAAAGTGTGTTTGATCTCTCTTCAAAACTACGCATCAAATTTTCATGTTTTTTTTCCACAGAAATAGATATGGACACAGGCTACCATATTTTACAGTGGGAAATCAACAGAAATCAACATCGTAGGCGAAGCCGCTTGACGGGAAACTAGTGTTAAATACTTAAATATATCTTGTGTGTCAATATGCGCGTATGTCAATATGCGTGTAAGTCAATATTCGTGTAAGTCAAAATGCGTGTAAGTCAATGTGCGTGTAAGTCATTATGCATTTAAGTCAAAATGCGTGTAAGAAATTAGTCATTAAGCGAGTATCCCGCTTGTTGCTGTTGCCGTAAATTGTTTGATATTTTTGTCGCGAAGGCGAAGTATATTCAATAAACTTAACTTAACTAGCTATAGCATATAGTGATGTCACGCTTAGAGTGAAAGAGAGGGAGAAACCGTGACGTTAGCTTGCCCGCTCACTCGCCAGGCATTGGCTAGCAGATCGGCGCAGGAACAACATCGGTAAGTGATTTGTTCAGCTCAGTGCATGAATTACCAGATTTACCCGACATTACAATGTGTACCTATCAGTCTTACCAGTTGCCGATGCGAACGGCCTGTTTGCGAACAGTAACCATTATCAGAATCTGAATCAGATCAGACAACCAGATGCGAGGCTCGGGGTGGCTATAAGAGGAGGTTGGAGGCCACTTAGGGGGAATCACCGCCCTATCCTATAAGATCAGTATTCAGTAACAAATAATCAGTAATCAGTACTCAACAAAGCCTATCGTATTACATATAGGCAATGCAGTATTATTCATGTACACAGATATTCGTCATATGTTTAGCTAATTGGCGACAATTTTGTCACGCACGTCACAATCGGCCAGTATTGCTCATACATTATTGATAAATTTTCATTGCCCGTGTAAGCGCACCATAATTAAAGAGATTTTATTTTTTTTCGAATCATTTAATTTTTTTACGAAGTTTTGTTATGTTCAATTTTATGTGAGCGTTTTTAACGCAAATAATTAAATGTTACGAATCATTTTATTGTACTATTGATAGGTACCTAACTTATTTAAGTTAAACCAGGGGCCCAAGTCTGTTAATTTACGAATGGCATAATTGAATCGCAATTGGATCGCATTGTAATTGTTTGACACATTTGGTATTCTCTTACTCATTTAAGAATACCTACCAAATGTGTCAAACAATTACAATGCGATACAATTGCGATTAAATTATGCCATTCGTAAATTAGCAGACTTGGGCCCCAGATTCGTAACCGACGCTGTCTATATCTCAACTTTATCTAACGTTAATAGGACGGCTGCGTCTGTTTTATACCAGGTTTTAATTGTAGGTTTCTCAATTTAAAGACTAGATCTCTGAAACGTGTTCGGTTTATAAGGGAGGTAATGTAGTTAGTAAGTAGTAGTAAGATATAAATCCTTTTAAACACTTTAAGAACTACTAATTAATTTTTCTTTATAAATATGCGAGTTTTCTTAAGAAGGTCTATCATCTATTCATGAATTAGAACTAAAAGTACTTACCCTAAATTTTGTTTAAGTATTTAAATCATACGTAACTAACTACACGTACCTACTTATGAAATGGCTTCAATGATTTTTCTCGTGGAGAAGGATATAGCGGTTGATCTCTTCTTTAACGCCTGCGCGCTGTGTCGCTTGGTATCATATTGACAAAAGGAAAATCAGTAGGCGAAGTTCTGCGGAGAAGCTCATAAAACGAGGAGTGTCTGAGAAAACCGGCAGCCATGTCCGGGAACATGGGAATGGAGCAATTGATTCCAATTGTGAATAAATTGCAAGATGCCTTTACACAGTTGGGTGTGCATATGCAACTGGATTTACCACAAATAGCCGTTGTAGGAGGACAGTCTGCAGGCAAAAGCTCAGTCTTGGAAAATTTTGTTGGAAGGTCAGTAAATCATATATCCATTTATTGGATATGCCTATTATAAATAATTGTATTTTATGTAAGGCAAAAGCTGCAGTTGAAAAAAATGTTAGGTACCTACAAGTCAATTTCTTCTCATATATTTTTTTTATCTAATGATTAGAAACTAATGTATTAATGTAGGTAAGTAACGTTAGTGTAATAAAGTTGATAAATGATTTGAGTAGCTACCTACCTACTCTACCTAATAAATTGTACGTAATATTATGTACCTACCTTTTTGCACTTTGGCTATGTTATATTAGTTTATAGTAAAAGTTAAAAGAAATATAAAATTAGGAAACAGTAAATGCGCGTTTTAAAATGTTTAATAATATTTTTGTACATTGGCCTAGATTTCCTGCGCATGTCGAGGCTTATTGATTTGGTATCGCCTAATGTGTCAAAGGTTTTGTTTGCCTTATTGTACCACGCAACGCATATTCTTCTGAGAATGAGAAATACTCAGAAAACAATTTCTGTTGCACAATTTACCTACTATTATTATTAATAAATATCACTGTACTACTTTACGGCGAATACAGACATTTTTTCACTTAAACTAAAGTTAGTCAGCTGCTTGTACTTCGTTCACATTTAGTAATGTTGACAGCACTAACGTAGTTTAATACTGGAACGCGGCAATGAACGAACGAACCCACCCACTACCGTGAACAAAATAATACCTACTCTACTACCACCATATTGAAAAATAAATTAGTTCGATGATGAATTGATGATGAGCAAGTGTTATTAGAATTTGTGTTAAAATTAATGTTTCTTTGTAAAAATGGCTGGAAATTTTGGAATGCAGCAGTTGATCCCTATTGTAAATAAATTACAAGATGCCTTTGTGCAAATGGGCGTTCACATGTCTTTGGATCTTCCACAAATTGCAGTTGTGGGTGGTCAGTCCGCTGGAAAGAGTTCGGTATTAGAAAATTTTGTAGGCAGGTGAGTGCTGTTATTGAAGAAATTGAAAGACTTGGGTTCCTCTTCTAATTATTACTCAATATGAAGGAGTATCATCTCTGAACTTTTAATCAGATTTCAGAAAGGTAGCTACAAAACATAAAACAAGTCATTCAGAAGTTGATTTCCTTGTTATTGTCAATCTCAAGAGACAAGAACAAACGTTTGTTCTAGGCCCCGTACATTATCTAAAGTTTAGCAGTATCTACTTATAACATGTAAACTGAGCTGTTCTAGGTATTGGTTATTATCATTATCAATAACAGAGTTTTTGATGCATCAAGAAAAGAGTATCTATCTACTTGGGTTTTTTTTAACAATTTAGATTTTTATTCTGTTACTTGATTTAAAAAATTTGCTGCTGATTCTTGGTCTATAATTGCTAGAAATTCCATTTTCTATTTACCACAAAAAAAGCAGAAAGCAATGTTAAAACAATTTTTTTTCATGGCAAAAATAAAACAACGAGTCTGGCATCATTATTGTCATCAGCATATGTTTGTCTACTGCTACACATAGGAGTCAATAGGACTCTCCAAGAGCATGCCACCGAGCATGATTTGCGTCTACGGAGTCTTTAGTACTTCCTAAATATAAGTTTTTTTATACTAGGACTTCTCTGTACTTTACTGTTATTCCAAAAACCTCACAATGCAATGTTAGATGAAAGAGGTCTCATAATTATGATAAGACTACCTTTGTACATGCCTATATATATTTTAGGTGAAATAAAGAGTTTATTTAAACAATATAACATGTCCTGAATCACTATCGTCACTCATTTGTTATCACACTACAGGAACCAGATGCACTTATTGACATTTCCTTTAAGCCTTTGTTGGTCATGATAATTTAAGAGGGTTTACGCATTTCGGTTTCCCATATAAACTTCCAAGTCGAAATTTTTATAACCCAATAAGCCAATTTTGATAAAACTTTGCATGCTGAAGTAAAACAGGGATCTAAATAGTTTGTTGAAAACATTTAAATTTTTTTTTTATTTAACGAGTTATTACGATTTTTAACTTTCTTTAGTGGACTTTAAATCGCAATAACTCAGCTACAAAAACGTTTTTTAAAAATGTTTTCAACAAACTATTTAGATACATGTGTTTTACTTTAGCATGCAAAGTTTCATCAAAATTGGCTTATTGGTTTTTAAAAATTTTAACTTTGAAGTTTGTATGCAAAACTGAAATGCATAAACCCTCTTAAAAGAAACTTTTTGGCATATGTTTTTATATTTTAATAATGCCATGTAGAAATCTATCTAATTTTCATTAAATATATTTGTGTGATTCTGGTAAACAGATGTGATATACTATTTATAATATAGTGTTTTAACAAGTAAATAATGATGGTACTTTTTGCATTTTTTACTTTACCAACATAAAAGTGCTACTTTCAATTAAAAAGAATCGCCTGTCACCAACTATTTTATTGATGAATGTAACAATGTTTTTGTTTTGCATAACGCTATCTTATCATTAATTAATTTGTGAATCTTAATCTTTACTCACTTCACCTAAATAGATTATAATTAAATATAAAAAAATGAGAAATGCATTTATATTTGTAGTTTGTATTAAATCTAAGTGTAATTGACACCAAGCAACATACCTTGGTGGCTGGTGGCCTTTAGTGAGTCTTAATTAAATTATTTTGCTCTGGTCAGTCACATGAATATTTATATACGTACATATAAAATAGCGACTGCACATGTGCTCAGCGTGACAGGTGGTGAACCCATCACCGCTCTATGCTGTTAGATATATGTGCAGTCTTTAGTATGATAGTCGCCTTTTACAACACCTAAGGGAAGAGAGGGGGTGGTAGTATTCTTTCACCGCTGCGCGACATGGTTAATTAAATAATTAATATTTTATCCAATCAATCAATCACTTTCTACATTGTCTTGTAAATATGTTGTCTATTGTAAAATTGTTGTTTACTGATAATAGATGAAGAAGACACTTACCTTTCGCATAAATATACTTTAAACAACGGCATGCTTAGAGCTCATTGATTTTTGATTTTAAACTACTAATGCCAAATCTACTATGAGAGGACACCTTTCAAATCTTGGAGACATAAATAAGAACACCTGTACTATTCCTAATGTTCGACATTGAGGGTTCAATTATAGTTGTATTTTCTGTAGTATATGAGTCATCTCAAGAAGGTGCCATTATGCTGTGCTCATAAGTGTGTGTAATTTGTCTGACATCAGCTAGCTTTAGTTCAAGGTCCATGAAGATCAGGCAGTCATTTGACATTGATTACCTACGAGGGGCGTTCAAAATATTCTCGGTATTGATACGTTACAACTTCTTTTATATATATATTTGTTACTGGCCGCTAAGATTCATCCATTGACATTAAAAAAAAGTAAAATTGGAACCGAGATGTTCTTTTGTTTTTCTGCAATTGCCGAACAAACATGAACACCATGAGCGAATTAACAATTTTAACGAAATTAGAGCACCGATCCGTCATAAAATTCTTGACAAAACAGGGTAAAAATCAAAAAACCATAAAAAAGAAAATGAATTGTGTTTACCGTGAGTCTGCTCCTTCTTTATCTACTATTCAAAAATGGTCAAGCGAATTTAAGCGTGGAAGGGAGAGTTTTGAAGATGACCCTAGACCTGGCCGGCCTGTAGTGGCTACCTCACAAGAAAATATTGATAAAGTGGAAAAACTTATATTGGAAGACGGCCGAGTGAAGGTAAAATCTATAGCTCAAGTAACCAATCTCTCTATTGGTACCGTACATGACATTATACATGACCATCTTAATATGTCAAAAGTAAGTGCAAGATGGGTTCCGCGAATGCTGACGCTTCTTCAAAAGGATATGCGTGTGGCTTGCTGTTCAGATTTTATCGACCTGTGTGGTGAAAATCCCGATGAGGTGCTGCAAAAAATAGTTACTGGAGATGAAACCTGGGTTCATCATTATGACCCAGAGAGCAAACAGGAGTCCATGCAGTGGCACATTAAGGGTTCAGCTCATCCCAAGAAGTTCAAGGTAATCCCGTCAGCTGGCAAGGTCATGGCCACAATATTTTGGGATTGTGAAGGAGTTTTGCTTATCGATTATAAAGAAAAAGGTGTAAATATCACAGGGCAGTACTACGCTAACGTTATACGTCAATTAAGAGATGCGATCAAAGAAAAGAGGCGAGGAAAGTTAACCAAAGGTGTTCTGCTTCTGCATGACAACGCCCCTGTCCATACTGCTCATATTGCCAAGGCAGCTATTGTTGAATGTGGGTTTGAAACTGTTACTCATCCACCCTATAGTCCGAACTTAGCCCCAAGCGACTTCTTTTTGTTCCCCAATCTTAAAAAGGATCTGCGTGGAAATAAATTTTCTGACGATGAAGCGTTGAAGACGGCCGTGGAGGAGCATTTTTACACCAAAGATAAAAAATATTTTTATGAGGGATTAAAAAAAATAATTGATCGATCTTATAAGTGTATGAACATAGGGAGGGAGTATATTGAAAAATAAAAATATCAAACTTTTCGTACTTGTTTGTTTTTATCCACATACCGAGAATATTTTGAACGCCCCTCGTACCACTGACCATTATTATCAGCTTTTAATCAAATAAAAAAAAATTATGTCTAGTGACATTTTATTTCAAAATCAAATGAAAAGGAAAGATTTTTTATATCTTTTGTTTACATCAGTACTTTGTCTTATCTTAATTATTTAATAGGGTCAACTTTTCTTAATGTATGAAATTGGAATGTCTTATGAATTCTTAAGAGACCCTTGCCCATTTATTGGATCATGATTCTATTTTAGACTGAACAGAGTACTTCTCATTTTGTTTTGGCATAGTTAAATTTTTCTCTATGTATCTTTTCAGGACAAGAAAATCTTTTTTATGTATTGTTTCCTGCATTTAGGAATATTGTACCTAATTCTGTGATTAGACTATATTTTTGCTAGAACTTTATTAGAGTAAACATATAAATACATTATTAAACTCTAATTGATGATGTTGTATGACTCATATGATTCACTAAATTCGTATTCACACCAGCTGGTAATTTATTACTTTATAATGTGAATTAAACTAATGGATGTGTCATATTATGTGTACCTAAAGCACACAAAATTACTAAACAAATATAATGGCCTTGATATAGTAACTGTTACTGAATCTGTGTTATTAGCAGGCTGTTGCTGTATCATCTCCTATATAACACTATCCCTTTTATTCCAGAAAGTAGTTAAACTTGCCTTATTATGAGCTTGGCTGTTGTAATATTGGTATTACGCCTTGAATGTGTCTATACACAATAGAAATTCAATTGTAAGCTACCTCTAGGAGTCTGTGACATAGATGGGGATATGTATTGCTGATGCTTTCTAAACTAAGAGCGTTTACGCATTTCGGTTTTCCATACAAACTTCCAAGTCGAAATTTTTAAACCAATAAGCCAATTTTGATGAAACTTTGCATGCTAAAGTAAAACACAGGGATCTAAATAGTTTGTTGAAAATATTTTAAAAAAATGTTTATTTAACTGAGTTATTGTGATTTTTAACTTTCTATAGTGGAGTTTAAATCGCAATAACTCGGCTACATTGGCTTATTGGTTTTTAAAAATTTCGACTTGGAAGTTTGTATGGGAAACCGAAATGCATAAACCCTCTTAATAAAGGCAGATAGATACATCATCAGTTTTAACCAGGTTTAACTTAAAACTATGTTTTGGAATAACAGGGATCGACAGTTCCCGACCCTTTGCATTAACTGTATAAATAAAGAGGAAAAAGGATCGAATATATATAGTTGCATTGAAATAAACTATAAATAGGTACAATACCTTAATTAAAATTAGTTCTGATAAACTGCAAACTCAAACTCAACATTTCTTTATTCAATAAACCTAAAATAAAGAAAATAAATACAGTTAAATCTTATTTATACTTCTTTTACAGAGACTTTTTGCCTCGAGGGTCAGGCATCGTGACCAGACGTCCTTTAATTCTACAGCTCATACATGGAAATGCAGGTAAGACACAATTAACTTTACATGGAATTTTTTAAATGTTATATTTATAATATAAAGGTCAAATTGCTTTTTTGCCGTAAAGAGTTCACTTTTATTAGATGCTATATCTATACTCGTAATATTAGCTTCCGTTAGCCTGTAATAAAATAAAAGTCTTATCGCGCGCCCCCGGAAACACTATATTTGACCGGGATAAAAGTTGTCTATTGCACTTTCCTATTTCCGTGCAAATCACGTCCATCCGTTGCTCCGTTTTAACCTGAAACCGTAACATCTATATTATATATATAACAAAAAGTACTTAGTTAAAAAAAAAAGCAAAACTTATCTAATACGTATTCTCTAATGCATAGTGCGCAGAATGTAATCATTATGCTGCAGTAAATTAAGATAGCCAGAACTTTCGCTATGTTAAATATGCAAGTAGCCATATTGTCTCGCGAAGTTACGGGGTTTTTATCTTTTTCATAATGGTAAAACAGACTTAGATACATAACTCGTAAGAACAATATCTTTAAAAAAATATCTGGATATTTGCTTAGTTACTGTGCTAGGATAACACAACAGAATGCGTAGTTGATGGTACTGTCGACTGTTATATAGCTTCACCATCAACAACCATGTAGTCGTTTTTATTTATAATAGCTCAATACCCCCGTCATGCACCACGGTCTTGTTCGACAATCGCTCTACCTGCCTTGCCACCGACTGAAAGCTTGACCTCACACCTAAGGACCGAAATGCGTCGCTTCCAGTGCGGTGTCAGAGGATATTCCTCCCGCCAACGCTTAGTTTGTGAAACCAGCTGAGGGTTTATTCAAGAAAGCAAGCATTACATACCATGGGCGAGCAACGCGCGAGTGACCGCTTTCCATCAAGCGACCGTATGCCTCTTTTCATAATGACTTAGTGTTAAAAATCTATTGTTTTAAAAATATTATGAAGTTTTGTAATCAGTTTTTTGTAGAATTATAAAAAAATATAGTATTATGTAATTTTAGATTTATAGACAGTTGTTTTTGTTGTTGATTCTACCACGTTCGCGATGCGTCTTCTACCGAGAAGAGAGATTATAATAAACACAAACTTTGTATGTTCAAAAAGTGTATTTTACATAATTTTTCTGTCAATCGTGATGGTAACATTAACGGAATAATAGCTTCTAATGGTTGCTGTCGCACTCACTTTAAATGCGTAAAATGAATGAAAGAGTAAATACGTACTGTGATGAGGAGAACTATGTTTTTGTCTCGCCCAAATTGTCGGCTATTAACCTTCACCGCTGACTGAATGTCAAAATTGATAATTAGCTCTAATAATGAAAAACAACACCCTGTTGGTGCCAGTTAAAAAACAACATTGTACAATAAATAGTGCCTCGTGTGATTATTAAATAAAATGTTAAACTGCTAAAGAGTCGGAAAATCGCAGTAGCCTTTGTTATTTTAGATAATCATTTTTTTGCGGTCACGAATGCGCAGGTCACTCGCCTTCCGCTCCGAACTGTGAATATTTTTTCTATGGCGATAAAGTTAATCTAGCAGAGCAGCGCATCCAAATGCGCCTGCGAATAGGTCATTAATGTTAGTAGAAACTGCATGTTTTGTTCCGATAAGGATAATAATTCCATGCAATCTATATTTGGCCTATGTCCAACAATAGAACATCTTGCGACTGCGATGATGATAGATTAACAATACCACTAATAGATCCACTAATACACTTCGTATATGTATGCTAAAAGTTTTGTTGATGTGGTAAACATTAATTCTTTCGTTTATATTTTCTTATTTCTCTCGACGGTTAACAATCGACTATGTGTATGACTTACGCGTTGACGACCCTGCGACCTTAGTTATATAATCTCTTTATCCGGCCTTTTTACTGGTTCTTATACACCTTAAATATCAAACAACAATGAAGGGTATGCCTATAAGTGGGGTCAAAAGCTTTAAAAAAATTTAATCATCTAGTAGATTTGAGTGTAAGACTAGACTTAACATATCTTCGTTCATACTTACGATTCACTAATCTAAACACGTCCTAGCAAACGGAAATTTGCGTTGAAACACGCAGATGTAAATATGAACTCTGCGTGTTCCAATTGCAACGCTGCGCGCTGAATGCTACCCAGGTGCAAATCTCCTCCATTTTTAACGATGGCGTAGTGAATTCCAAAAATGCTGCTAAACATACGATCAGCAGATCATATTACCTACTGAATCATTTCTATTTAGAAATAACATAGTGCGCTATGGTTGAAAATGTCATAGATCTCTCCATAACTTAACTTTTTTAATCATTGCTTTGCTCTTAGCAAATAGGCCGCTATTTGCTAAGATCAAAGCATAAGGGATCAGAGAGTGTTCAGTTTCAGAAAAAGATCAAAACACTTCTTCGGAATTGCTTGGCGGGAAAGTGAAGCGTCATGTCTGCAGTTTTGTATTATTTTCTATAATTTGTGTTTTGTCGAATATTAATGTGAAATAACGGTGGATTATTTACTGTTAAGTGTTGGTGAACGTGCATGAGTGTTAGTGTGGTTGTCCACGGAGGCGTAGCTTCATAGACGCTTCAAAATACGCCAAACAGCTTGAGCAGTCCAGCGTACTGATCTCTGTCCACGAGGCGTATCGCAAGCGTATGTTGCTGCTCCGTCGACAGAGTAGCATAGTTTTGTATGTTAGCTGCAAACAGGCGTACACTAAGCGTATAATGACGGATACGCGTCTATGAAGCTACGCCTCCGTGGATAGTTAGGCCTTAGCAAATAAAACAAAACAGTGCAATATCACTTTTTAAATTCTCTCAAGAAGTCCGCGTGAGACCTCAATAAAGTCCCACAGCTTTAAGTCTCGAGGGGTTTGGGGGAAATCAATCATTATTTTATTATCACTCATTATCATCCACTTATTGTAAATAATAATTACTATTAAAAACTTGACACTGGCTAAATGTGCTGATCGCACGAAGCCATTATTAAGAGAAAAAAAACACTTCTTCTGAAATAAAAAACGATCGTTTCAATAAACCGAAGGATGTTTTAATGTGAAGCCTACTACGAGTATGTAAAGAAAATCACTCTTTGGGCAGAATATGCGGAGTTCCTGCATTGCAAGGGCAAGAAGTTCGTGGACTTCAACGAGGTGCGCTCGGAGATCGAGGCGGAGACGGACCGCATCACCGGCTCCAACAAGGGCATCTCCCCGGTGCCCATCAACCTGCGCGTCTACTCCCCTAACGGTGAGTGTCAATCAATATAACTTGCATTGTTTCTATAGGCTGGTAAATTCGTACGTGACAGACCCATTGTCTGCGGGCGACGGGAAAGGGGTGACATCTGCACACAACACAACTGACACGTTCCTACTTACGCAGCCCCGCCGCCCGCGCTCTTCTTTCCCGCCATCGCAAAAATATAGGGCTGTCACGTATGAATTTGCCAGCCTATAGCTATAATGTGTTCATAGTAGCACTATAAATATAGCTAAAAGTATGTCTACGATGGTGGATGCAAACTGCAACTGCAGACCAATCAAGTGACAACACTATTGGTGTGTGTGAATCATGTAAAATTCATTATGAAATGTGGTGTCGCCGTGCAAGGAAGTTGGAACATATTAATCACTGCAGTTACTTTTTTATTGCGGACAAATTTAGGTCGCATTCCAAACTGTTTCGCTTAGATTTTGCTTGTGAAAACGCAGATATGGAACGGGCATTTTTAATACCATAATATTTTGGAACTCATAAAACTCAGTTCCAAATATTCAATTTAAAAAAGACTGTCTATTATGGAACCGCTAAGCTTCAGAGGTCATCAGTTAATTAAATATAGCTGTGTTTAAGCAAAACTTAAGCTTAGATGGGTGTGTATAATCGTTATGTAAGTTGGTTCAGTGTACAGTACACATTCTTGAAGAACGTAAAGAACGCTACATAATAATATACAGATGATGATATCTTTATCAGGCAGGATACGGAACTATTTTTGAATTTGAATTTAATTGTTGTATCAACTGAAAACTATCAATTAATCTCTAAATAAAAATCAAATGCCACGAATGAACAGACGCCAGCACTTCAACCTACCATAAATAAAATGGCAAAAACTTCAATTTTGAATTTTGTCGATAGGGGGTTAAGGATCAATATCAAATGGAGATAGTTGACAGTTTTGGATAGGTTGATCTCTAGTAGGCGTTTGTAAGTTTGCTCATCACTTCAGAACGGCTGCATCTATTTGGCTGATTCTATTTTTGTTGGGGATGTAATTGTCAGGACAAGGTTTGTATGAAATTTACTTTTACGTTTCTCGAGGTTCACGCGGACGAAGTCGCGGGCGAGCCGCTAGTCATTAATATTATTATTCTTAAACTATGCTAGAGATTTAAGTGACTCATGCCAGGGAGATTTTTCTTTGGTAGAAATGTTTATATCGTTTGTTGATAATACCGTCATCATCTCTGCGATAGATAACAGATCTTATTTAATGTTGACGATTCTCTTACTAATAAAGCTAAATCGATCGGTTTATGTCCGCATACCTACTTGTACTAGGTATGTAATTCGCATACGTCACTTATTATCCTGAGACGGAAATCCATGGTACCATTACTGGTACAATGAGTCAGTATTGGTCGAGTCTAGAAAGATAATAGAATAAGTATAAATAATCTCTTTAAGAAGCAACGACAAATACGTACCTACTTAATTAATTATGCCTTTCATTATTTCAATAAACCTTTATGTGTGATGATAACACACGCTTGTTTTGTTATTCACCGGAGCTCGTCATATAAATGTCTACTTCGTGTAGATAATGTTTCAGATTTTTTTTATCTAAAACTAACTTAGTTCCACTCCTAAAATTCATAAGAATAGTTTTATTATAAAACACCAGCGATAACAACAAGTTCCACTCTCCTGTATCATTTTCTTTGCTTTTATCTTTTGCAATATCTGCGCACATAGATTGTGATAGATAACATATTGTCGTAAATATAAAAGGAATCGATAGTCGAACGTTTTCCCTACATTATCGGTGTGAGTGTCCCATCTATTTATAGATGGTAGCTTAGATGGTGTTATTAATAAGAAACAATAATCCACCTGTATTTTAGGCGCTGCGCAAACGTGGACACTTTCTGTTGCCGACACTGGACACCGTCATACAAAAAAGCGGTTACAATGTCCGGTAGCGGCTTTGATCAACAATACAACTAGATGTCAGGTCGGCGCTAAAGATGTGTTTCGGTAAATAAGAGCGCACTTGAGAAGTGAGCTCTTATTTTCTCGGAAGTCAATAACAGGAAAAAGTACTTTATTTTTTGCCCCTTAAAGTTGAAATCACAACTAAATGTTATGAGCCAGTGTGTTAAGTTTGATGAATGCCAAGCGGTCCTCATAAGAACACCTAAATCCTATTCCAGGGCCCTGATTCTGTATCGCAATCTATAGATTCCACACCTAAACCTTACCGCGCAGAAACGTCAAATGCATACGTTTTTGGGAAGATATCGTAATTTTTTAAGGAATTAACGTGGTTTTGAAACAAGGAATCGTAACAGAATAAGGGCCCAGGTGTGGTAAATGCCAAATGCCTTATAAACGCTCGTTGGATGGCAAGCAGAATTAACCATATACATAGGATTCCATACTACAGAGGCAAATTCAAGTGTACTTCGGACCAATCCATTGAAAAATAATATTTTGGATGACACGTCTTTGAAATCTTGTGTTACGCCTTATAAAATCAAGTAGCTTAAACGCCTTTTTTATAATTGCATTGTAGTGCGGTACAAAAATATTTTTTGAATCAAGTAACACTTCAAGATCTCGAATTTCAGCAACCAACTTTACTTAATGAAATATTTACTTACTTATTACTAATGGTTTCTTTTTCCTCGTAAAAGAAATGTGCTGACACTTGGCCGCATTCAACGTCAAATGATTTTTATTGCACCATATCCCAATGCGGTCTAAATCCTGTTGAACCAGTTGTGCATCATTTAAAGACTTAACTTCACGTGGAATTTTCATATCATCCGCAAACATCGAGCAACGGCAATGGTGGATACATGAGACGATGTCATTTATGAATAGCACAAACAAAATTGGGCCTAGGTGTGAGCCTTGTGGCACTCCAGAGCGCGCAATGTATCCATCCGATTCATAACCATTCACCACCACCACCTGCTCACGGTCAGCGAGGTATGAAGTGAACCAGCCAAGAAGTTCATCACATATACCTGCATATTGATAGCAAAGTTTCTTGAGAAGCAGTTGCTGATCAAAACGATCATAGTAATTAGAAAAATCAGTGTAGATGACGTCTATTTGATAATTCATGTTAACCTTTTCCACGATTGGTGTTCTTCAATTGTATATCATCGATACTTTTATGCGGAAAACTAGAATAGTGAACCTAACCAACGTAATATTCTTTAATGAGTAAACCAGTGGATGACGGATGTCGCTAAGTTGATAGGATTGGCCGTGTTTATACACTGATATAAATCTCTTTAAATATCTTATCATCTTGTCTGACTCACCTAATTATGTCTAAAATATAGCTTAAATTAGTAAACTGATGGACGTTATTAGACAAAGACTTATTTTTTGCAATGTGGCGATTGGGGACGTGGCTTTCTTGGTCCCAAAAATCCTCTCGACACGACCCATTTTTTTACATATTTCTATTTTTGCATTTAATTGCTTGTTACCTACCTTAATTAACTTACCTTTAACGAAGACTAGAAATAAATTGTTGAGTTTATATTACTTATTATCTGTTAGCGAAAAAACGCTTTTGATATAACTTCGGCCTACATTGATTACAGATTATCTGCTGTGCCAAAGTGATGAAACCTATTGAAGTCACAACTTTTGACAGATCTCACATAGCTGTGTCAGTCATAAACACTTTTAAGTTGGACATTCACGGTCGCGCCATTTGGCGTGACTCTAAAAGACTTATGTAAAATGGATGGACGGCAAACATTATCCCATTCACGATCACTCCAATTTTCTTTCATTTACGTGTTTGACAGGGCCGAAAGACATTTGAAATGCTCTGATTCCGAAGAAGATCTTTTACTTTGTGCGGCCGCTATACTGCACATAACCACCAGAAAACCGAGAAAGAAATGGTGTAAACATAGCTGATGAAAAGGGAAACTTTCACACATGTCAATATGTCAAATACCCTTCGAATCACATTTGTAGATCGCTTTTGAATTCGGTATCATAATAGTGACCGGTTATCCAATGTTTTTTTTCACTTTACATTTGACGTTTTTAGCGCGAATGGAAATCCAGAGTTTTACATCAGTCCAAACGGGTTTCACACTCATGATCAAAATTTGGATTTATATCACACCATTTGACGCGATGGCGTGACCGTGAATGTCCACCTTTAGACTTTTATTTAAAACGGTTGATTTACAGGGATATATTTTATTGTATACGGTTTTCTAGGCAGTGATGGCTTACTTTGCGTAAGTCCGCCTGACCAGAGAATATGGCATGACTACCAATTTATTTCGCCATAACAACAATGTCAAAAATATCAGTAAACAATTTAATGATTATGCAGTTTTATTAATTTGTTATATATATAAACTGTCACATAAAAAATCATTTTTTATTATAAACTAGCGGCCCCGCCCGCGTCTATGTCCGCGTGGACAAAAGAGAATGAAGAGAGAATTAGAGAGAATGAATGAATTAATGATGAATAGATGAATTTTCAAAAGTTTCTTTGCTGAAACAAAATGACGCATTAATAGTTTAAATGTACCTCTAATGGGGTAAAAAATAAACTTAATATAATTCTGTTTCAAATGCACCGAGCTTAATATGCTAAATAAACATGACCTAATTTATAATATAAAACTACACCGTATGTCTATCAATATTTGACACTATAATATTATGTGCTATGTTTGCTTAATTCTCATATTTGTCAAATGTATACACATTGATTAACGGCCGGAAAAAAAGCTAAACATTTACGCTCCATAATTACAACGACGAAATTTCTTTAACACATCTATTTTTGACGTATTGTTGCGATTGCGAACGAGGTAACCATTTTGTAACCTATAGTCCGAGAGCTCTCCTATAGTACTCCTACTCCTATAGTACGATTGCGTGTGCAATGAAAATGTGATTCATTGGCGTCTGTATTCTATTTTCCAAAAAATTAGGAAGAATTATATAAAATGTTACACTTATATTTTATGTGCCACACCAAAAATATCACTGAGTGGTAGCGTTGCAGCACGCTTTGGGCCGGCTCGCCCGGCCTAATACCTTCCTCACGAATATCCGGCGTGAAATAATGGCACTTGGTGCTTTTGTGTTCCGGCCAGTGAGAGTTCCGGAGGCCCCTTCCCTCCCCCCCCTTTCCTTTCTTAAAGGTCGGCAACGTATCTGCGACTCTTCTGGTTTTGCGGGTGTCCATGGGCGGCGGTGATTACTCTCCATCAGGTGACCCGCCTGCTCGTTTGCCTCCTTGTTTGCCTCCTTGTATAAAAAAAAATCACTTATGTGATACTTGGGTCTTAAACACTTTTGAGTAGCATATTTGGCAGAAAATCCCTTTCCATAATCACTGGGATTAAATTAATTTTAGGATTGTAAATCTAATAGCTAATAGTCAAAAGATTTTTTATTTGAGTTTGAAAAAGTACAGTGTTGAATAGTCTTGTACATACTACAATTTACGTTTTACATTTCTCTTTATACTACTTTTATTGTTGAAGTAAAGGTGGGTCTCCTGCGACACTGTTTTGTGTTTTCTAACACCTAACATCAAACATCTAACAAAATATGTACGTAGGCCACGCCTATATTTGTTAGATGTTTGATGTTAGGTGTAAGAAAACACAAAACAGTGTCGCAGGAGACCCGCCTTAAAAATAGCAAGTGAAAAAAAATGTAACAAACCTTGTTAAATAAAATTACATTATTTTACGTTAAGAACGACATTGTGTTTATTAATGTAAATCTCGTAAGTAAATATCAGCCAGAAGTATTCAACCTTAAATAATTTGTCAAGTCTCGTTAAAAAAATAATTATGTATGTTTCAAACATAACAAATTTTAATAAACAATACATTTAGCCATTACTTACTTGAAAAAAAAAAAAATTAACATTATAAAAAGTATGTTCTGTATTCGAACTTTTGTATTGAACAATCATTTATTTTACTTACTAAGGGTGGATTCGACCAAACTGGAATAAGGTCTTAAACCTAGATTAAACGTCGAATTTTTATAGACAAATCTCGGAGTAAGTGTTATTCCAGTTTGGTCGAATCCACCTTTAACCAAATTAAGGTCACTAACTGCCATACTCAGAGACGTCAATTAAGTTTTAATGACAATGAAATGTCTTTCCTCTCTATTTAGCACTATACAATGACATAAGAAGACAGCAAGAGACTTTATTGTCATTAAAACTTAATTGACGTCTGAGTACGGCAGTTATTTAACCAACTCAAGGTCATGTCTTTTTTAGATCTAGTTATTGTAATAAAAATTATAATTATGTGTTTCATAGTGCTCAACTTGACGCTGATCGACTTGCCGGGCCTGACGAAGGTGCCAATAGGCGACCAGCCCGTGGACATCGAGCAGCAGATCAAGGGCATGATCTTCCAGTTCATCCGCCGCGAATCCTGCCTCATCCTCGCGGTGACGCCCGCTAACACCGATCTGGCGAACAGCGACGCCCTCAAACTTGCCAAAGAAGTCGACCCGCAGGGTAAGTGCTGACTATTGTAGTTACTCTCTAAGACAGACGTCATCAATGCGTTGCGTCGTCGCAGCGACAACGCTGCGTTGATTTACATATATTTTTGTGATAATTATGCCACATTATGCGTTGCTTCGTCGCTACGCAGGTGTAGTATACAATGCGTTGATCCGCTGCGACGTCGCAACGCAGCGGATCAACGCATTGTTTTCTGTCTGGGCGGGCGAGGGGGTTGAGAGTCCCATAAAATCAGAGGTGGCCAAAGGCCTGTGTGTATGCGTGAACCATTTTACCTAGTTAGGAAAAAGGGTATGTGCTGGCATAAATATACTTGAGAAGGAATTTGCCTTTGACGTAACCGGTTTTATAGGCGGCGAGAAGGTAGCTTAAGCCGACGTGATCTTACAATCCCCGCAGGTTCTATGAGCAGCAGTGCGATTTTCTTAAGTTAAAGCCTTGGTAGCAGCCAAGGCCCGCCTGGCTAGCTACCACCATCTTATCTTAAATCTGGCGACAGTTTAGGGATAAGATAACCAGTTCCTCAGTGGTTGAGGATTCCGGAAGAAGCGGGCGTTCACCTTCGGCCTTATCGTCACTTACCATTAGGTGAGATAAAGGCCAAGCGCTTATCCGTAGAAAAAAAAGAAAGTTGATTGTAAAGCATCGATTAGACAATCCGATAAACAGGACACTAACTCACTTAGGATCCTGAATTAGGATGGTGTAATCGCTGTTAGTCAGTTAGTGTCCTGAGTAAGGACGATCGGAGAGCCCGACCGTCCTATCTCCTAACTAGTGTCCTAATTAGGATAGTGTAATCGCAGTAAGGAAGTAACGACGCTCAGTCGCCGCGCGGTATTGCATACGAGAGGGTGTGTCGTGTCGTCTATCGCAGAGTACCCTACCTACTTTGGATAAATGTCCTCCAATAAAAAGAAAGAAAATAAACTATAAATTTTGATTCCCTTGAGAGTGACGAAATATACGTTTTTTAGCGGCATAAGCTGCCGTATCTTTTTATTTACGTTAACTTAGGAGTTTGATTTTTTTACAGCTTCTAGATACTGTAGACCTGAGTATATCGTTTTAATTTCAACTCAATATCTCCACGCGCCCCCGAGATAAAGGGTCTTGACAGACAGACAAACAACAAAGTAAAACGAAACCCTAAAAAGATACGGTCGTTTAAGCCGCAAAAAAACGTTTATTCAGACACTTTCAAGGGAAATAAAATTTATAGGGTACTTTCATTTGCCAAGTATTACCGTCCTAATCAACAAGTAGGTATACAGCAGAAAATCTGAAAACTATATATTTGTAATTAAATCATTAAAAAACTTTGGTCTTTATGCCAAAAAAACGTAGCTATATTTCGACACTCAAGGAATCAAAATTTATAGGGTTTTTTCCATTGACCTAGATCTATAAAATTTGGCAAGTATTATCGTCTTATACTACAAGTTTATGGAAAAGTCTTAAAACTAAGTATACATTTTTAATTAAATCATTTAAAAACAGAGTCTTTCTGCCAGGAACGGCAGTCCTAATTTTGAATTGAGTTATCCTATCCTAGTCATGTGGGGTATCGTATGAAAAGGCTTCATTAGCACAAGCTTAAAAAGATTTTTTATAATTTTATGATGTACCTATAGTTTTCGATGTTTGACGAATAATATTTTTTTTTTAAATTATGCACCTACAAAGTACGGAACCCTCGGTGGGCGAGTCAGACTCGCACTTGTCCGGTTTTTTTTTAAATTTACGCCCGCTGTAACAGCCAGCGCTATGCCATTTTTTTTTTAATTTTGATAGCGCGGGTGTGTCATGTTCAACATTCCGTATCTGACTGAGTTAGAGTTCCGATTTAGGACAGTGTAAACAGGACGCTTTTACTGCCTTCCTAACTAGTCTCCTGACTTAGTGTCCTGTTTATCAGATGGTCTAATCGATGCTTAATTTACAGACACGAATCCATTTCACAAGCTAACCCCCACGTTAAAATCATCTCGAGTTCCTCCGTGCTTCGGAAGGCACGTTAAGCCGTTGGTCCTGGTTGTTGTCGTAAGATGGCAGTCGTTAAAACCCACCAACCCGCATTGGGCCAGCGTGGTGGGTTATGGCCCAATATCCCCACGTGCTATTGTCCACGTGGGAGGCCTGTGCCCAGCAGTATGACGTTTATAGGCTGATGATTACTTTTTTACCCCCACCTACAGGTCTTCGAACGATCGGCGTGATAACAAAGCTGGATCTCATGGACGAGGGCACGGACGCGCGAGACGTGTTGGAGAACAAGCTACTGCCGCTGCGGCGCGGCTACATCGGCGTAGTGAACCGCTCGCAGAAGGACATCGACGGCAGGAAGGACATCAGCGCGGCTCTCGGCGCCGAAAGGAAATTCTTTCTCAGGTATACAGTTGAGGAAGTTCGCTTTCGCTCCATTCCAGGCCAAAATCCCTTGCACACCGCGTCGTCTATTTGTTACGGGCACGTACCCGGGCGGGCGGTGCGCTTCATACGAAAATTTCTGCAAAGTGGGAAAGCGACGGTGACCCCGACCGTACGTATACTATAACTCCAGCCAAATTTGATGACGAATGTTTGTAAGCAGATTACTGTCATTTGTTTGTGTAAATATCTAGTTTCACTCGGATTTTTACTTTTTCTTGAGAGAGATTCATAAGAACAGTACAGAACAGAACAGAACATTTAATTATTGTGTCGTTCTTTCAAAAAACAGCAAAAATCCGTGTGAAACTAGATATTTGCAGAAAGAAATGACAGTAATCTGTTTTCAAACATTCGTCATTGAATTTGGCTGGAGTATAGGTACAGTTCGATTCAATTAGGATGGCGGTTGTGAATTTAGCTGCGAGTGGCGGTGCGTGCAGGTACATAGCGTGCCCGAGCGGCGGGAGGGCCACAGCGGGTTGCGGTCGCTAGCGGGCGGAGGTGCATCGCCCCCCCGCGCTGTAACGCCCCGCTGACACCTAAAATTCGCTACTGCGACGCGACTTGTGACTAACTTCACGGACGCCATTCTATTTAAATCGGACTGTACATACGTACGGTCGGAATGGAAGCGAATATCACCGTAAAGTGGTCGACCGGGCTTTCTCGACCGACATACTAGCGGTATCACTTACTCAAGTGATCACTTATTAAAGAACCTGGTTTACGGAACCGAGTACGAGGTTTTGGTTCTTCGGGCTTAGAGGAATGACACAAATGTACACACGCCAACGGGTCAACCTACTAAAAACGGTTAAATTTCTCTAATCAACAATAAAGTTCAAAATTAATAACGAAACGTTGAAAAAATGTTTACCTCAGGTGGGAATCGAACCCGCGTCCTCCGCAAACCGGGCGGCTGCGTTGACCACTCCGCCACCGAGGTATTGATTAGACCGACGACGACGAGGTTCGATTCCCGCCTGAGGTAGACATTTTTTTTAACGTTTTGTTATCTTTGAGTTTATTTTAGCGTTTTTAACGCAAATAATCAAATATTACGAATTCAAAATTGATTATCGAAATTTCACATTTTGTGGTAGGTTGGTCTGCCTATCGTCTGTACATTATAAAATAAAGCATTGTATTCATTTGTAACAGATATTCATCAGTTTCACTTCAATTTTTAGTTTTTAAGACTAATTGTCTTTAACAATTTTATGTTTAATGTTATTGTTTTAACAATTTGAATGCAAATTTTGTCGACAACGAATTCTGCTCGAGGTAATTTTTTTACTTTTTTAGTTCGTAATTTGCTTTTATTTTGTATTCGCTGTAATAATATCATTACACACGATGTGTACACTGTTTGTTAAGTTATTGTCTAGCTCAACCTGAAATGCCAAGTATGTTGTCTTATATGACTGTAACCTGTATGTGTACCTAAACCAAATAAATAAATAAATAACAACGACACCATTTTAAACCTTACTTTCATTCGGCAGCCACCCCTCGTACAGACACTTGGCCGACCGTCTGGGCACCCCATACCTCCAGCGGGTATTGAACCAGCAACTGACCAACCACATCCGCGACACGCTGCCCGGCCTGAGGGACAAGCTGCAGAAGCAGCTGCTGACCCTCGAGAAGGACGTGGACCAGTACAAACACTTCAGGCCCGATGACCCCTCCATCAAGACCAAGGCTATGTTGCAGTAAGTATTGCTTGCTAAGCAACAAATTAAACACTGCATGTTGCAAGGAGAATTATGCCCGAGTCCGACTTGTTGTCGACCACCCTTATAAGTACCAAAATTTTTGCCGCCAATCATAATTATTTTACATTGCGTCGTTCCGGTTTGAAGGGCTCTGTAATTTTTCTTTTTTTTACGGCTTAGAGACGATCCACTATAAAAAAAATGGGGTTAAACGTAAACTCCTAATTTTTCAGGCTGCCTGAACGTCAAATACAAGATATGCCTAGAATACCTGTACAGAGTTGGCTGCGTTAAACCACATCATCATCATCATCATCATCATCAGCCTATAAACGTCCCACGTGGACAATAGCACGTGGGGATATTGTATTGGGCCATAACCCATTACGCTGGCCCAATGCGGGTTAGTGGGTTTTAACGACTGTCATCTTACGACAACAACCGGGACCAACGGCTTAACGTGCCTTCCGAAGCACGGAGGAGCTCGAGATCTTTTAATTGGTCACCCATCCAGCGACCTTGCATTGTAAATTTGCTTAGCGAGCAAGATCGCAAACCGAAACGCTGGCCGCTGCGCCATCGAGCTCCTCATTAAACCACGTGTAACATTCAAAAGACACTATTTTATAAAACTAAAATCTTCCAGAATGATCCAACAGCTGCAGACGGACTTCGAGCGCACCATTGAAGGTTCCGGCTCCGCCCAGATCAATACTAACGAGTTGTCGGGCGGTGCCAAGATCAATCGGCTCTTCCATGAGCGGTTCCCCTTCGAAATAGTCAAGATGGAGTTCGACGAGAAGGAGCTGCGCAGGGAGATCGCCTTCGCTATCCGAAACATTCACGGTATTAGGGTACGGATGATTCTATTCTTATGATGCTACAGTCCAATTTTGCGTACCACCGGCCATATCATTAGTTGTTATTGGTGTTCAATATAGGTCTGGACTGTTGACCTATCTTTATATTGAATATCTTATAATATCTTCAAATTGAGTAAAATTATGACCTCAATTGAATCTCAATAAAACGCTATGGTAAAGCCTCGGGTATTATAGAATCTTTTTTTAAATAATCTGAACACGAACTGCAAATAACAGTTTTTCTTGTGGATAACAGAAAATGGGATGGGTCTCAAATATAAAATTTTGACATAATTAATTTATTTAAATTATCTTACACGTACCAGGAAAGCATAGAATTGTTTCGCTATTCATTTAAAAAACTACCAACGAAACGAATGTCATCCATCTCTTTCTTTTAGGTGGGTCTGTTCACTCCGGACATGGCGTTCGAAGCTATCGTAAAGAAGCAGATCGCCCGGCTAAAGGAGCCTTGCATCAAGTGCGTTGACTTGGTTGTGCAAGAGCTATCTAACGTTGTGCGCTTCTGCACTGAAAGAGTGAGTATCTTTTATTATAACTACCAGAATCGAAAGGCATAGAGCTCAACTTTCTTTTTGGAGAGAGATTGCTCTTTGGCTGCCTTTGGCCTTAACAGCGTAACCGGATTTAAGGGGTGGGGGACGAGAAATTTAAAGGTTCCTCAAAGAGCTAGACTTAAGCGAGCGGACACATAGTAGTGTATAGGTAGTGCCAAACTTCTAGCTCGCTCTGAAGTTGCGACGCGCAGGTGTACAGTTAGCAACATTATAATTAGAGCTTTATAATATTTATACAATTTTACATCAAGATAATTTATAAATTAGGCGTTTTATTTATTTTTAATACCCAAAATTAACCAGGATAAATTAATAACAACAATTAAAATATAGCATACATGTATTTAAAAAAAAATAACATTTTAAGAAGCTATGAATGCTGTTAGTTTCCTTATCGGGAGTACGGAAAACTGTCCAAAGATCCGACTTATTTGCTTCTTAATTAATTCTGCGCACTGTCCATAGTCCATACTGATTCCAGTAGCAGCCGCAATTATTTTTTGTGCATGTTTAAGGTCAATTTCTATACCTTTGTCAGCTTCTTTCTTCATAAACTCCTATACGTTATAAATATTTTTTCTAGCTTCCTAACGTAAAACTGTATTACGTCTAGGCATTTTAACTGCCTTTCAAAAACAAAACAGTACCTACTCCTGCAATAACAGTAACAAAAAAACATAAACCGTGACAACAACTTACAATAGTAACGTAACAACAAACACCTAAAATCGCGACGCGACCAAAAAAAAAATACTCGTGACTGTACTTTCCACTGCTAAACCAAAAACAAAAACACATGGCGAGCGCGCATGCGCAGGGGTGCGCGGGGGTGTACCCCGCCCCCTCTAACCGCTTACGTCCCGCTGATACCCATATTGTGCTACTGCGACGCGAATCGCCTCGTGTTCACAGCGAGCTAGATGTTTGGCGCGGGTATACAGTGTCTGTAAAGGTGGGTCTATTATGCTAGACGAGCCCAGCACGAGCTGAGCGCAAGCCGAGCCGCTCTACTCGCGGTGTCAAGTGTAGACGTACTATCAACAAATCCGATGCAGTACCATTATCAAAAAATTTTTGCTTGCACGAGATGACCATAGTTCGTCCCGCCCTTTGTTTAACATTGACCAATGACGAAAAACCTTGAAATTATTGCATAAAAATGTGAACAAAAGGCAGATAGGGGTATGGATGGTGGCCATCTGCCTTTTGTTTTCATTAACGACAAACAAAACAACTCTTTTTTAACATCTTGACTGTCTTCACATTTTTATGATTTTTGAGTACGCCGGTAAGAGCAAGTTTGAGCAAGCCGGTACCATAGATTTGACAAATGCAAATGAAAATAGCCCTTAAGGTGGTATACGGCAGATTTTGTTGATAGTACAGTCACGACTACCAATATGTAAACACTTTCACTCTTATTCTATTGTATTAAGAGTTACAATTGTTTACATATTTTTGCTCTACAACGAGCCTACAACAATCACTCTCAACATAGTTTTCCCGATGCAAATCCCTTTGTGTTCGTCAAAAAACCGATAACAGTCGAGCACGAGCGAAACGCTCGACGCGCGCTCGTTCGGGGCTCGTACGTCGGTCCACACTACACGAATTTTGGCTCAGCTCGTGCTCCGCTTGTACTTGGCTCGTCTACCTTAAGATCATGTATAGTCACAAACGAAATATCTAAACACTTTTTTATAACTTTAATAACAGTTGAAAAGCTCTTGCCCGAATCTTCACTTATTTGAACCACGAATTCTTAAAGCTTCTCACGCTTTCACAAAGTACTAAAAAGGTTTGCCACTTTCGTCGGTAACCATACTCCTAGCGTACCCAAGTCGTTGTAATATTACATCATCATCAGTCTGTAAACGTTTTCACAGCTGGGCACATGCCTTCCCACACGGACTAAGTACAGTCACGAGCTAAAATATGTAAACAATTGTAACTCTTAATACAATGGAATAAGAGTCAAAGAGTATACATATTGGTGCTCGTGACTGTACATGGGGACATTGGGCCATAACCCACCTCGCTGGCCCGAAGCGGGTTGGTGGGTTGGGTTGCAACATTTCGTGTAACAAAAATTAACTTCAACAGATGTCGCGATACCCGCGCCTGCGCGAAGAGACCGAGCGTATCATAATGTCTCATGTGCGGTCGCGCGAGTCGCAGTGCAAGGACCAATTGCAGCTGTTGATAGATTGCGAGCTCGCCTACATGAACACCAACCACGAGGACTTTATTGGGTTTGCCAAGTAAGTCGAACTAAAGTAAATTAAGTGATGTTAGAGGTCCGTTAAAGCGATTCCACATAGGCGCTTATGTCGCGCGACAGAAGCGCAAATGACGGATATGGCCACCCTCTCACGGAATATCGCGCTCTTACACGTTGAGTGATCTTATCTTAATTTACACTGCCATCAAAAATTTACTCATTAATTTGTTTTAACATTTGTTTTAAAGATTTATGTTAATGCGCTATTAACTCAATAATAATAGTCCTGTTAACCCATCTGGAAAGCTAAATAAACGCTTGTGTTATGGGTTTACGTCAGTAGTCTAGCGGAGCTATGGGTATTTAACTACTATTTCTTGCATTCAACTGTTCTATCCGCTAATGACGCTTTAGAAATTATATGTACATACACACGCCATCAAGTTAACCTATCCAAAACTATCATATTTCGCTAATTGATATTAATCCTTATTCTCAAAGGATAAAGTTCAAAATTTATTAAAGAAATTTGACATTTTGTGGAAGGTCGACTTGCTGGCGTCTGTGCAATAACATATTTTACATAGATATATTTAAAGTAGAGTTGGGCCGACTGGTATTTGCCGACTAGTCGGCAATGCCGATAATTTTTAACGGACATAAAAAAGGCGTAGGTTCTCAATTCGTCGGGACTTTTTTTTTAGTTATGTTGCCTCACAAGTATAACTTAAAGGCGGTGGAACCGATTTAGATTATTTTTTTGTTTAAAAGAAAAGCTTTCTTGTTGTTTCCATTTTCATTAGGTCAGGATCTGATGACGGGATCTCACAGAAATTAAGGGAACTCCTCGAATATTATAGGCACACCTATAGCGATTTAGGTATTATTGGCAATAACCTGGGCATTTTGTCCTCGGAAAGCACCATTTAGTGAAGTGGAAGGCTATTGTAAATTGAAAAAAATACCAACCGAGCCAAGAAAAGCGAGAAGTAAACGATACTAAACTAAATAAAATGTTACTGTGGGGATTTTAAGGTTATAAGAAACTAAAAAGAACAATATGATAGTGTTGTCTTAAATAACTAAATTTAATATCTACAGTTCTATTTATAAACTTTTGAAGACGGTGCCAAGCCAAATTAAATCCATAAGAAAAGGTTTCAAAAATAATACATACGTTGGTGCGTTCTCCTAATTTGTAAGACAATTTTCAACACAACCTGTTTAGTATAATGTGAAGCATACCTAATTAAATTGTATGTAGACAAAGGCAGGGCATATTTCGAGGCTTGGCACCAAATTCCAAAAGCATGTAAGTATAATTATAACTTTAGGGAATCAACACTATTATTATGTTCTTATTAGTTGGTCGGTTTATTTTATTTTTTTAATTTTTTATACTCTTCTTACGGAGGTCTTCGGTCTCTTCGTCACCACTCGGCTTGCTCGGGAGCCGTCGCCAAGCGGCCACGCTGAGCAGGTTGTGACAAATTTTGATTACATTTTCATCTGTTCGTTGTGTTTGCTGTGCCTTTAGATATTCTTATAGTAAATTAAACAACATGCGTAATTTTTATGTTTTATCTCATTTATCTCGTGCCGATTATAATCGGCATAATTTGCCGAATAGTCGGTGACTAGTCGCCGACTACCAAAGATGCCGAATAGTCGGCTTTCCCGACTAGTCGGCCCATCTCTAAAAAATGTATGCTTAAAACTTAAATATAAATAAGTGTATCATAATAAACTTTCGTTATTCTGATTTTTACCTCAGTCAACTAATTTTGCTTGTGCGTAGGAGCGCTTTCGCACCACGTCCGATCCAAATCCGATCTTGTTAAAATACGGCCCGATCCTGTTAAAATACGGTCCGGAGTAGTCGTGGAACTATTTCTATGGTAGTTTACGCACTAGATCAGACTTCCGTCATCCGATTTAATTCCGTCAGCCATAAATCTACATTTTGGAAAGGATTTTTGACAGACCGAGTGGCCATAGTATTGTTTGTATAAAGGCACGAGCCAGCGGGCGGGAGGGGCGGGGGAGCTTAATGTAATTGCAAGCATTTCTTCTGGCGATATACATTGTATAAATTTTGTATCTTCTTGTCGCAAAATATAATATTAAATAAATCAAAAGTAAATACTTCACTTCTTATAAGAAAATATTTGAACTTTGTGTCTAGTGTTAGGCTCAATATCGATTTGAGAAATTTAACAGTTTTATATAGGTTGGTCTACAATAGCATTCCCAGAAGTTGACGTCGATTGAAAAGACTCATGATCAACGACGTGAATGCTCTGCTGTGGCTCCGTGTAAAATGACGTATGCTGATAGGTGGTCCCTGATTTGTTAATATACGGACTAGTGCGTAAGCAATATCCGAATGCGGTCCGAGTTTTCAAGATCCATATTTTCACGGGGTCGGAACGAATTTGGTTCGGACGTAGTGCGAAACCGCTTTAAAACATTTTTTTTTGCTAAAGAAATATAATAACCGTTTTTAATTAATAATAACATTGCACTCTTCCTTTCAGTGCACAGAATCAGTCTGAAAACTCGAATAAATCAGGTCACCGCGCCCTTGGAAACCAAGTCATTAGGAAAGGATACATGTGCATACACAATTTGGGGATTATGAAAGGTAAATTCAATAATATATTTGTTGGTTCTCTGTTGTAATAACTGACATAATCATCATCATATCATCGGGCCAAAAATCTTCGCAACTTGTTTGAATTTCCTTTTTTCTCTTATGCTGACTACTCTGTTGGCCCCTATTTTATTAGTCGACTGAATTATTGGCCACATAAACTATTACAAATAATTTCGCTTCGCCGGCCGTAGCACGCGGCACGCTTCCCTCGGCTCGCGCCTTATTTTGATCGCTGTTCTAACCTAATTGAACTTTTGTGGGGGCTTTTATTGAAGTAATAAAACTTATAATTAGTTAATTTTTGTGTGACTAACTAAAACAATTTGCTAAATAAGTATTCGATTAACACGAAACTTACTTGCTAGTTTTTTTATTGGTTAAACATACATTCTGGATAAAGATGGAAAATGATGTTACAGCAAATATTAATTTAATGAATCATCGGCGTCATGTAATTCGACAAAAAACATTCCGGTCAAACAATGTTAGAGCATTTGTGCAATTATCGAGTTTTACTGGTTTTTGAGAGAATCACTATTTTTAGTGGTTTTCTTGTGAATCTCTATCAAGAAAAAGTAAAAATTCGAGTGACACTAGACTATGATATATTCGCACAAAGAATTTTTAAATATTTTTTTTATCGAAGTTGGCCATAGTATAGTTAAAATACCTCAATGCTATATGAGGCTATTAGCACAAAAGTGGTGTAACCCACAATTTCGGTGTAAAATACATTCGTTACATTATGCTTTTTCAAGACAAAGTGGCGTAAGCCCCCTTTTAGTATCCATCAAAATAGATGGCGTTGAAAACATCTGTTTTTGCACGGGGCATATTGTAGCAAAACAATAAAGCAAGAATGGTGTAAGCAAATTTAAATTCCTCATTATCTTCCTAATGAAGTAGTCTGAAGTTACGCCACTTTTGAGCTGATAGCCTCATATAACCTGACCGTTTGCACACGTTGCGCAGGCGGCTCGCGCGACTACTGGTTCGTGCTGACGTCGGAGAGCATCTCCTGGTTCAAGGACGAGGAGGAGCGCGAGAAGAAGTACATGCTGCCGCTGGACGGGCTCAAGCTGCGCGACCTCGAGCAGGGGTTCATGTCGCGGCGGCACATGTTCGCGCTCTTCAACCCCGAGGGCAGGAACGTGTACAAGGTACGTCACCGTGGTTTTTTTTATTTGAAAAATATATTTAGGGCAACTGAAAACATTGTAACAAAATCTTTTTTTCTTTTTAGCCGCCTCTGTGGTCTAGTGGCTAAGCCACCGGTTTCAGACCCAGAGGTCCCGGGTTCGATTCCCAGCGGGGTTACATCTTTGTGTGCTCGGTTTGGTTGGTGGTAGGGCTGTTAAGTCCGCCTGGCTAGCTACCACCATCTTATCTAAGTCTGTCGCCATAACAACGATGTTTATAGCATTGTTGTGTTCCGACAGTTTGAGATAAGATAACCAGTTCCTCAGTGGTTGAGGATTCCGGGTGAAGCGCGCTCCCACCATCGGCCTTATCGTCACTTACCATCAGGTGAGATGAAGGCCAAGCGCTTACCCGTTGTGGATAAAAAAATCTATAATGCGCGTTAACAGCTGCATTAGTTTCTTGAACTGAGTTACATCCAATAGCTCCCACCTCCGGACTTGGAGACAGCAGTGTTTCATATCGTTACATTACAAAAGAACATGAGCACATGTGCCTTCGCTATTTGGTGAAAAGTGGACTATGGTAGAGGACTGCTTTTGCGGTCCTCATTGCATAGTCTCTGACTAACCCTTCGGGGATAATAGTCGTGATTATACATATGTACAACAAAAGATAATAAACAAAAACAGGTTGTGAGTGGGCGTGTGTGTTTGTAGATCAATGCGTGTGTGATAGAAAAGGAGGCAAACGAACAGGCGGGTCACCATCACCAGTCCTGATGGAAAGTAATCACCGCGGCCCATGGACACTCGCAAAACCAGAGGATTTACAGACGTGTTGCCGGCATTGAGAAACTAGGACCTTATAGGGAGGAATAGGAATTGTGGTTGGCGAGAGAGGGACAGATGGGCTTCCGGTATTTTCACCAGGGTTGGCTGATTTAAATCAATCTGATTTAAATAAAAATCATTGATTTAACCCCTCGAGCGTCATATGTACTTACCGGTGTACAAAATAGTTGAGAGGCATGCGTGTCTCTTGTACTTACCGGTGTACAAAAGACTTGGCTCAGATTGGTTGTTTTATTTTAGCCGGTCCGAGTCGTAGTATATAAGTTTTAGCCGTCTGTGAATTTTCTATGGTCCGTATAGAAGAAATTAACATAGTTAGTAGGATTCGGACCGAACAAAACATTATCGAAAAAAAAATTTAAAAAGAGTGTCTGAAGTTATGAACGGACGTCAGCCATATTAGTACAAAGTTGTGTTGTTGTGATTTGTTTACATGATGTTTTCTCGACGTAAAATATAAGTTTTCGTATGATTCTTATCTATATTTACTGGAAACTTAATACAGTTTTTGTACAATGCAATAGTTGTGTGATGTAGTGGCAATTTAGATTAAACGAAGAGTTAGAAGTATAATTATGATATTTTGATTTTGTTAACAACTACAGCTAACATTGTGTGTTATAAAGTGCTGTAATTTTCTTCATATTTTGATTTTTTTGATAAAAGTGATTATAAACATTAATCAATTTGTAGATTATTTCATCAGTAATCTTTTTTTATTTACAGTTAGACATATTATATTTTTAGGTCACTATTTACGCGGGCCGGCCACGTTATGGCGGCGGTTATTTATTTTGGTTCCTTAGTTAAAAATTGTTTTGTGAGTGAAGTTTAGTGCCAAAGTGTTTATGATTCATGTGACCGGTGCATAGTAATGTTAACTAAAAAGTTATTATGTCAATTAAGTTGTGTGTCGTTTGTTAATGATTATAACAAACAGTAAAACCAAAGGTTACCTTTATGAAATATTGAAAACAAAAGAAAACCGTTCCAGTGCCACTACAAGTAAGTCTTTTTTGTTCATTCTAAGTAGTTAACTACGTACAAAAACTCATACAGAAAAGAATGACACCTCATTCACGCGATAATCTCGTATAGTTATTACGCAATAAATATTTTTCCCTAATCAAACAATAAAAAAGTGATGTATCGCAAAATGCCTGACACGTAAAGCATTTAATGCTTTAGGGTGGCTGGCGCGCCACGGGTTAAATCAATATAAAATGTTATATTATCTTTAATGAAAATAAAAATAAATAAGTATACTTAGTTAAGTATAATTAGCAGTCTCAAATATAGAATAAAAAAAAGACTTGCATGCATACCTACTTGAAATTTGTCTTCAACTGTAGCAAAAGAAGTCAGAAATCAGTCTTGTAAAGTTGGATCTTTTTCTTATCCGCTACACTCTTGACAGAGCGGTCGTGGTCGTCATGTAGTAGCGATTTGGGCAGATGTTATTCGCCTCACGACAGCGCGCCACTTTTCTCTGTTGGAGGTCATCCTGCTGCAGTCATAAAGTTGGATACTAACAATAATTGGTCAAGATTTATCTATATTAATTTTATAAGGAATTTAAAATAATCAACAAATTTTAAAAATATTAATTTTATTTTAGTAATTTTGAAAGTATTTGTGTCATACAGCTTATTCAATTGTCAGTAAGTACTAATAAGAGTGTATTTGGTTTTGTCACATAAAAAAAATCTGAATAAATAAAACAATCAATAAAAATAAAAAAAATCAATTAAAATGAATAATAATAAAAAAAAAATCATGATTTTTTCCAACCATGATTTTCACTCACCGGACGAAACATAACAGCAGCGAGTGCCATTGTTTCGCGCTGATATTTCGTGAGAGGGTGGTATTACACCGAACGTGGCGGCCAATTTCGTGCTGCAACGCAGCGTGGCTCTACTACTCAAACAGTATCACTCATTTAGCACCACACAGGCACGGTAATATCATCTATCAGTATCGTAACTTCATATAAACGGACGAAGCGCGAGCTTTACCTACGCGCTCCGATCTCGGCATGCGCTCGGTATGCAACGACATGCGGCTATCGCGAATGTGCCGCAGTGACGAACGGACGGTGTGTTTTTTAAACCGTAAGCGTGCGATTTTTTTGGTTAAAATAAGTTCAACTAATTACTTAATACGGCAAGGAGCAATTGTGGAATATATTGTGCTGTTTTTGGTTGCATGAATTCCTCAATAACGCACCCAGATAGGTATTTAACAGTTTTTTAGATTACCTCGAAACTACAAAAGGTAAGACTATAAAATGTTTTTTTTTATGTACTTTACTAGTAAGTACGTAATTTGTGTCTTTTTGAATGGATAGGTATTTCGTTATTCCTCCGATAGATTGCCTGGATTAATAAAGTGAATAGGGTAAAGGAAAGTGATACGAGTTTACTAGGTAGTTATAGGCGGTTTATGATACGGAAGGTACGCTCGTGTTAAAACCTCCCGGTTGTAGGTTTTTGGAAACATTATTAAATTAAACGATTGATTAAAGCAAATATTTTTCAGTCGCAAATTTATAAAACTGTCTTAAATCAAACCCATTATAAGCATGGTTTTTTTTAATTAAATCTACTAGTTAAAAAACAACATGCATTTTTATTGAAAACTTCCTATTCACAACGTATTTTATTTGTTTAATTAAAAAATATAATATTAACAATCACAAAATACATTCACAAAACTAGATAGAAACTCAAAGTAGGCAGATGTAATTAAAATACTGTAGGTGGGCAGCAGCCCTACCGCGTGTTTACGCACCGCGCGGCTGTAGGCATTTATTTCAAAGATAGGGCCGAGTTACAATACTGATAAATGATATTACCGTGACCCAGGAGTCGTAAGGTTTCAAGGGTAAACCTACGGATGGTTAACTGGTTAGTCAATAGAGACACTCTTTACACATACATACTTTCACAACTATTATCAGAGGGGTGTCACTCCGCAGTTTAGGTACGTTCGGCCGGCGCGCCTCCCAGGCAGGCCGCCTAGGCGTATGGCAGTAAAGATTGCCGCGAGCCGACGCACCGAACACCGAGCGCCAAGTCGCTTAACTCGTAATCCCTGCGCGCGCGCATAAACCCTACGCTCTGTGACGTCATGATGTCAAATCGATATCGAGTCGGCGTTGCTTAACGGAATATGAACGCTCGGGTTACACAATAAGTTTCAATTTCGCGTGAAAGTCGTTAGAGAGTGAACCTTCTGTACGTATTACTCCGTAATTAGTTATTCTGTGCTATTATTCCCAAATGGTTAGTCAGAGACAAGGCAATGAGGACCGCAAAAGCCGTGCACTGCCACACTCCACCTTTCACCAAATAACAAATGCACATGTGCTCAGCATGACAGGTGGTGAGCCCATTGCCGCTCCATGCTGTGTATGTATGAGCACTCGTGAGTCCGTTTTCCGATTCTTTTAATAATGAGCCGCCACCACACAGCTCTACACTGGTCATCACAAAAGTCGACCCACATCCTGTTTTTGCACTATTGCTCTTCATAATTTTAAAGATAAGCGTTTAGAAGTATCATTAAGATTAACAATTTAGTGACTTATTTGTAAAAAAATTACGTTGTTTAGTAAACAATCAATACATAATTATAAAGTAAAGTCGCCGTTTTCCTCTGTCTGTGGCACCGCACTATTCTCCTAAAGCACGCAATGGATTTTTATGCGGTTTTCACTAAAAGATAGAGCGTTAACTGAGGATGGTTTTTGTTTATATTTTGTAGATATATATTTTAAATGGCTGAACTATGACGGTCTTTCTAAGTTAGCGTGGACGAAGGCGCGGGCGGGCTGCTAGTACGAATATAATACAATATGTTTAATTAAAAATATTAAAATATGAGTTTTCGTGTAAAATGTATGTGGGCCGATTTTTGTGATGACCAGCGTAGATTGAAACTGGAATTGTTAATTGCAATGTTTCTTCCATAGGATTATAAACAGCTCGAGTTGTCGTGCGAAACACAAGACGACGTGGACTCGTGGAAGGCGTCGTTCCTGCGCGCCGGCGTCTACCCAGAGAAGACTTCGGAGGCTTCGAACGGGGACGAGGTATGAACAAAAACATGATTGCGCTCTGTTGTGCCTGCTTTACTTTTCTTCTCTTATCACTTCCCCTTTAATGGTTTCCGTCTAACTACTTCCCTTTATAATATTTTTTGACAGGCTTCTTTGAGCAGACTATTGTTGCTTTATAATATTATACGTTTAATTAAATGTATTTCTGGATAATTGTATTAATAATATACCTTATGATACAGTGCATATTATTATGTCAGTGTTGTCATACGATCTATTGTTTTGACATGCTATACAGAGTGAAGGATCAGAGGTTTGTCTTTGTAGGATTTTTAACAAACAACATGAAAAAATTCACACTACCACTGCTGTCTTATTGGTTTTTCATATAGATGTTTACTAACGGTGAATTTCAAGAATGCAAAATGTGACCTTTTCTTTATTATAGCAAATTAATATTGTATTTGGTTCTATATTTATCGATTATATCTTCGGCTTATATTCTTTTCTTGAAATGCATTATGAGTATTTTACATAATTATAGCATGTGTGCCATGTAGATAGCAATTTTTTTATTGTGTTAGTGTGTTACATTTTGCACTCGTTTGATATGTTATTACACGCTTATTTCTGAATACTAACTATTGATGTAGTTTAAAATGTTCAGTGAGACAAAGAGAAACGAGCTCTATTTTTTTTATAAAGAAAGAAGGAATCTATGAATAATAACCTAAATTGTGGTTCTTTCTCAGTTGTGTTTTTTAGCATGTTTATGTTTCTATTTTTAGTTAATTCTGCCTATGCCGGGGTTGGGTGGAAAAAAGAAAGGAAGAGTAAGTCACTGGTACTTTGAAACTTTGTTTTTGCTGACTTGGAGTTGGAAAGCTGTACAGAGGTGATTTGCTGTATCAGGCGTTATATTGACAGTTGTATGCATGTCATTAAGATCAATGCAAGTCATTTATTCTGGTCACGAGCATAAATTGATAGTCTTGTTTGAAGTTTTTTTGGTGGCTGTGGTTTTTGATTTTTGTTTTTGGTAGCACGTTTCTTGGGATAACGTTTATATTTGGGAAATAGTAAGTATTTTGGTAATAAGCAACGTTTTCGCTATAAGAGTTTGGTTTGAAAGTTTGTTTGTGTTCCAAATGTTTTGTAACTTGTTTATTAGTTGTTAATATGATTGTTTATACAGACGCCAGTAGATTAACCTACACCTACCTGCTACCTAAATTTCTTTAATACATTTTGAACTTTAACTTTTGGTTTAAAGATCAATATCAATTGAGAAATTTGATATTTTTTTTTAATTGATAGTTTTAGATAGGTTGACGTGCAGGCTTGTGTACACTACCAACTGAATGTTACAAAATAGTGTTGGAACATAGCTAGTTTTTAATATGCTAATAATCAACAGTCGCTTAATGTAATGCAGCATCTGACATAACTTACAGTGATCCAAAGCTTTTTAAAGCATGTGTATTATCAACAGAGCGTTACGCCATAAGATACCAACATAAGCTTATACAAATTACCTACGCTCGCTGCTACTATACATAAGCTGCTCATAGCAAGCATTAACTTTAACCTTTTAACTGCCATTGTCTTATATATATTATGACACAAAACACCAAAACTCATTATCCCACTGTGATAATAATACAGGGCATAAAAGGGCCCATAACGAAGCCGAAAGCCACGGCCGTTCATTCTGTCCATAATTACGAACATTTTTCAGTGCTGGACCATACCTGGCAACCGTATGGTTACGAAGTTATCAAGTGTCAGGGTTACTTTTTTTTCGTTTTTTGCTAAGTATAACAATATTTGTTAAAAATAACAAATTTTAATACGATAGTTACCAAACTTCATTCAACCATCACCTGGCTATCACCCGACTCATTCACACGCGGTGAACAGTCTGTGCAACATACATAAACTTAGGAAAAACACCCAGTACCGAAATCAATTTAGAAAAACAGTTTTTCTCTAAATTGACCCGACCGGAAATAGAACCCGGGAACTCAGAGATGGCGCGACGCCAGATATTTCGGCTTCGTTATGGGTATTTTTACACCCTTTACAATTAAGACAAAATGTCTAATTACAATGTATTTCTTGTTTTCATCGTGTATTATAGATTATTTTTTTGATATGAATTACAAAAAAATGTTACCAATGAAACCGCATCACAAAAAATAAAACTAAATTATATAGGCAGCAAACAACTCACAGTAAACAACTCATAAACTTACCTATTTAAATAAAATGTATCGCATACAAAGAAACCATATTATTTGTTCATAATTCATATTGCTGGATATATAATGTGCAATCAATTTGATACTTCTGTGCATCATCATCATCATCAGCTGAAGGACGTCCACTGCTGGACAAAGGCTTACCCCAAGGATCTCTACCGTGACCTTGTGCTACTCGCTACTTTTGTGCATAATATATGGGCATATAAACATATAATAAAAACCAGTCCAATAGACTATATGCATTAATTTTGTTATATGGAATAGTATAATATGCAAATATGTTATTGAGAGACATTAAAAAGTATAGTGGAGTGGCAATAAAATAAACAAACTGTTTATAAACTATAAAACAGAATTTCTCTAAATTATTAATAAAAAAATTAAAATAAAAGGGTTTTATATTATAAGTGTTTTTTTAACTGCTTTCCGACATAAATGCTTTGCCAGCTATTTCGTATAAAAAAAATTGTTTGAATTCTGCTTTTTTGGGTTTATTTCTTTATTCTGACTTTATTAAACCATTCGATTTTCAGCATTCGTACTTCAATTACATATTTTACGATTCGATTACATTTTAAAAACTTTCGCGTTCACCTTAACCAAATATTTAAACGGGGTTTAATGCATATGCGTATAAAAAGGTATTCGTAGGATACAGTACCTATAAATAAAGTACCCGTTAAATCGGTTTAAATATTTAGTTTATAAAACATTTTGGTCAGTTATTGCCGATTTTTATAGTATTAACGCAGTGCGGTTCTACAATGTTGTTACATCCAATAAGTAGCTCAAAACAAAAAAGATAAATAAGTAATGTAACTTTTGTTAACACTTCTGTTCTTTCTACCTTACCATAGATAAAAAAAATCTTACGATGGAGAAATAAAATGTAACAAATGTCAACGTCGTCGTTATCAAAATTTTAAAATGAATAAACGACATAAATACTTTACTTTATTTTATGATGACTTGAAGTTGTCGCACAACTCCGTACACTAACATTACAAGATAAATTCCATAGCACGCTATATTCGTCTACCAATTGACATTGGCATTAATTTACACAAGTACTCCAACGGTAGCGACTGAAGGTTCAACCCGCTCGCAGGTTGCAAACCAAATCTGTTGGAACATCAAGAAAGGTTTGCGACTTAGGGCAGTAGCCTCTGCAGGGAACATGTTGATCCATTATATTATGGTCGCTCAGCTACTGGAAATGAAACCACCAATAGCAAGTGGGTTTATTGGCTGGATAAACAGGATGTTAAGTAATAGGTATATAATCCGCCACGATAGGTAATCCTATTAAATACAAAGAACAGGTAAATGCAAAGAACAGAAACTGAAATCATCATCAACCTTTAAACGTCCCACTGCTGGGCACAGGCGGAGAAAAATTTGAGAGAATGAAATTGCGAAAAAAATTTGCTGTTTTTTCTTATTATGTGGTAGGCTTGCATTTGACCATCTCACCTGATGATAAGAGGCCTATTACATCTCGACTGTGATTTTTGCGTAAAATGGCCAATTTTGTATGTTATGGACGTTATGGATCTCAGAAACAAAAATCTATTAACAATTTTGACTTATTGAATAGTGTAGAATAAATAGCTACTGGAATAGTGCGTAGCGGCCTCGCTTTTTGTAAATTATGCTTAACTTTTTTGCAAAATTGCAGAGAAAGATTTTTATAAAATGCGCGAAGGCACTTTTTTGAGCTCATAGATTGAACTACTGTTCTAAACAAATGAAATAAAAAAAATATAATGTTATCTCTTATATAGTCGTATAGTGAGTAGCGGCCAGAATTTTTAGAAATCATTGATTTTACATAGAAAAAAAATCTTATTCTAAACCAAAAAACTTCGAAAATCGCTTGAAGATATACCAGAATAATCGTAACTTCGTGATGAATAAAGATTTTATAATGAATTTATTATCCTATTTCGATAAAAACGATAAATACAACTGCAAAATTACTTCAAAATGTGATGCGCTGGCCGTCCGAACTCCGCTTATTCTCGCAGAGTGGACATTTGTAATATTAAGCATAAATGTATTATCGTATTTCGATCAAAACGATAAATACAACTGCCAAATTACAACAAAATGCGGAAATGGGCATTTTACGCAAAAATCACAGTCGAGATGTAATGGCCTCTTATGTGATGATGAGGTGTACAGTCACCAGCATTAAGATGTGACTATTTACGTCCTGCAAAAATATCTGAATATTGGTGGAAGGCATATAAATGTTTATAATATGCCTTCCACCAATGATCAGATATTTTTGCATCATCACATCTTAATGCTGGTGACTGTACCATACAAAATTGCAAATACTGTTCGACTTAAATGTATGGGATCTGATTTTTTTCGCAGTTTAAGCATACGCATAGCTGTTCTTTACATTTAATAGGATTGCCCAGTTGAGGGATTATATATTTATTACCTAACACACTGTAGTGAGCTAAGGATTTACTTCAGAAGCTACGGCCCCTAGCAGTTGAATCTTCAATATCAAAACATTTATTTCACGGAGTTTCGACCACTTCTGATTGCAGACATCAGACAGCGCTGGCTCCAGCAGCATGGATCCTCAACTGGAGAGGCAGGTGGAGACGATCCGCAACCTGGTGGACTCGTACATGCGCATCGTGACAAAGACCACGCGCGATTTGGTGCCCAAGACAATTATGATGCTGATCATCAACAACGCCAAAGATTTCATCAACGGGGAGCTGCTCGCGCATTTGTATGCTTCTGGTGATCAGGTGAATATACCGTACAAATTATAAACCACATACAAATTTCTAAATTCTACATTTTACCAAGCTATAAATCAGTTTTAAACTTGGAAACTTGGAAACCGTGACCATCGGCCTAACGTGCATTCCATACCACTGACTTAAAATTAAGTACAATCAATTTTTACCACCTCATCGGTGGTATAGCGCTCGACTCAAAATTAGGAGGTTCTGTCTTCAAATACCAGGTTGAGAAAAACATGTTTCGGTATTTTCGATGCATAGCCCGCGTTTGTGATCACCAACCTGCTTGTAGCCAGGGCTTTGAACCGGTACCGAAAATGCAGGTATTATATCGGTAAGTACCGGTATTTTCTATTTCGGTTCCTGAATACCGATTCTTCCACGAGTACCGGTATAGTACCTCAAATTACCGGTATCTATTTGCGACGTTGCGAGTCTGTTTGTCACGTGATATGCAGTGCACTCTGTGTACTCTGTGCACTGCGGCCGTGCGAAATGCATTGCAATTAGCATTGGCTACCTGCACTGCTTTTTGCTTTGGTCAATTTTTTGGCAATCCAAGCGCTACTTATTTATCTACTCTGTATCTCTCGTTCGCACTTATAAATTTGGGTAATTGGTATTGGTATTAGTACCGGTCTAAGTACCTGTATAATACCGGTACTACTACAATTCTACTTACCGGTACTTATCGGTTAACCTGTATTATGAATACCGGTATCAAATCGATACCGTTACCTTATTTCAATCAAAGGTAACGGTAATTGAAAATACCGGTATTTCAAGCCTTGGTTGTAGCTATGACTTGTTTTCAATAAAAAAAAGCCTCTGCCCAGCTGTAGAAAAGTTTATACGCTATAACTATACAGTTACTAAGCCGTGTCCTCCCCACAGTCCCAAATGATGGAGGAGTCGCCCGAAGAGGCGCAGAAGCGCGAGGAGATGCTGCGCATGTATCACGCGTGCAAGGAGGCGCTGCACATAATCGGGGACGTGTCCATGGCGACGGTGAGCACGCCCGTGCCGCCGCCCGTCAAGAACGACTGGCTGGAGAGCCGGCTCGACACCAACCCGCGCCTGTCGCCGCCCTCGCCCGGCGGCCCGCGCCGCGCCGCGCCCGCGCAGCAAGGTACGCACGTCTTAAACTTTAAAAAATATAAAAATATTGTTTACTAGCGGCCGCTTGCGGTTTCACCCGCATGGTTCCCGTTCCCGTGGGAATATCGGGATCAAAAGTATCCTATGTGTTAATCCAGGTTATAAACTATCTGTATGTGCCGAATTTCACCCAAATCCATTCAGTAAGTAGTTTTTACGTGAAAGAGTAACAAACATCCATCCATACTTACAAACTTTCGCGTTTATAATATTAGTAGGATTTATAATACTAGCGTCTCCAATGCTTTTTTAATGCAAACCGTGGCGAGCGATCGCGTGTAGTTATCCTGCATTGTTCACTCACGGGCTAACGTCACTAATGGGACGGTATCAAAATTGTGAGTGGTTATATTGTGCTTGTTTGTTAATGATAACATTGTTTAGTTTATCCTATAATGTAGCTGCGCTGCGCAGATTTATCACTATGTAAGTAGTTATAAGTTCTCATTTTAAGTGAAGTCATGTATGTTTATATGAGAAATAAATTCTTAAACTTTTATATGGCAGTGGTACATAATAATATATTGCCACCATATTTTGAACTTTATACAATCAAAATAAGGTCGAAAACTTGGCGCGGCATCAATCAACCCGCAGCAACGTCACCACTTCAAGCCACGAGATCGCAAAACCTTGCCTCAATCTGAGGCTGCCTCTAATGTAATGTGGCCTTAGGCTGAGTCCTGAGTCACAGCGCATCGCGCAGGCGGAATCCGCCGCGCACGAAACTAAACTCGATATGTAAGAACCTGTCCGAACTGCGACCGGGCGCGCCTGCATACTTTATTCCTATGCTCCGCAGTCCGCCTGTGCGATGCGCCGTGACTCGGGACTCAGCCTTACACAACATTTTACAAGTAGTTCAACACTTCAATTTTGGTTTCCGCGTAGGACGCACTCAGATCATAGTCCACTTTTCACCAAATAGCGACTGCACATGTGCTCAGCGTGACAGGTGGTGAGCCCATCGCTGCTCTTTGCTGTTGGATGTATGTGCAGTCTTTAGACCGTTAGCAAGGGGGGTGTCACTCCGCAGTTTAGGTATTTTCGGCCGGCCTGCATCCCGGGCAGGTGTATGGCAGTAAGTTACCAGTCGGCTCGCACGCTCCACGTCGCGCGTCGTCGCGCGTAAAACAAACGATCATAATATCTGTGATTTTTGTGCACCGAACACTACTAAACGATCTTATAATCCGTATAAAAGATAATGTTGTTTGTACGGGTGTCTAAATAAAAGAAAAAACAATGAATCTGATTAATTTTAATGTATACTTAAATATATCCACGAGTGGAAACCCTGCGCTCCAGACGTCAAATAAATATTGATTCGGCGTTGCCTAACGGAATATGAACGCTCGGATCACACGATAAGTTTCAATTTCGCGTGAAAGTCGTAATAGTAGGCTATCTTTTATACTTAAACTTGACTTTTGTTAAAGAATGGGTCTTCTGTACGGTAGTACTATTAGTTATTCTGTGCCGTTAGTCGCCTTTTACGACACACAAGAGAAGAGAGGTGGTGGTAGTATTCTTTCACCGCTACGCGACACGGGTAGATGATGATGATGATGATGATGATGATGATGATGATGATGATGATGATGATGATGATGATGATGATGATGATGATGATGATGATGATGATGATGATGATGATGATGATGATGATGATGATGATGATGATGATGATGATGATGATGATGATGATGATGATGTTAATTTTGGTTTCCAGCGTCCCTAGGGCAGCGGGGGGCGCCCCCTCCGCCCGCGGGCACGGGGCGGCCGGCGCCGCCGCTGCCGTCGCGGCCCGGCGGCGCCGCGCCCCCGCCGCCCGCCGCCCGCCCCGCGCCCGGCGGCGGCCTGCCCGCGCCGCTCATACCCACGTGAGTTACCTACCATTTTTTTTTTTTTTTTTTTAAATAAATTTTGTTTACACTCACACCAATTATCTAGACCAAGATGAGTATTCTTGTGAAACTCGTTTATATGGTAAGATAACGGATAAATATACATAAACATAGAAAAAACACCCAGACCCGAAATCAATATAGAAAAACAGTTTTTTCTCTAAATTGACCCGACCGGGGATCGAACCCGGGACCTCAGAGATGGCGACACCATGAAAACCGGTGTACAAACCACTCGACCAAGGAGGTCGTCCATTTGTACATTTAACATGCCGTATTGTGTACGTCTTGGTTTGACAGTTTCGTTTACTTAAGCCTCGCAATAATTGGCTACTTGACAGTGTTGTAGGAAAAGTATTTTAAAAATTACAGACGCTTATTTTATACGTCCTACAATATTTTTTTCTTGCTTTTATAGAAAAAAAAATATATATTTTTCTTTATTAATTTTATTTTGCGCGCTAAACGGTCGGTCATGTGGCATTTTGCTCTGCGACGTCACACTTCAATAAACGAACATATTCTATCTTGAAACCTGACAGATAGTTTTTGTTTATTTTGTGAAATGTGACGTCACACGAAGCTCAATCATGGCCGCCTGTGTTTCGGGTCTCGTAATCCACAGATAAAAAATCGCAAATTTATTTTGTAAAAATAAAATAGTTATTTATAAATTATCTTAAGTAATAAAAAAAACTATTGGATAAAATTATTGTTAAATTATAAAGTACCATATCCAACATATTTCATATTTTATTGTTACAACTATCAAATAGCCAATTATAAAAAACTAGATACACAATCCCGTACTTACCAAATCGTAGCGGAAAAGTGGCATCGTTGACATATACATATACATTTGATGTAGGTATATGTGTTTTAGAAGAATATGCAATTTTCGAAGGAGCTCTTTGTTATTCTGACACTTAGCATGCACTAAAGGCAATGCATACCTAAACATGTTTTATTGTCATTAGGTGCTCTTTTGTGTGCGGCCGTTTTGAGAGCGTTGATTGTGCATCATAGTTTTTATAATAATTATGTTATCGAAGGGCCTCGGCCACGAACACGACCGCATTGCGACTCGACAAGCGAATTTTTTGCTTGTTACTAGTCTTATAAAGGTTTTAAAAAAACTTTGTTGCGTAACAGCCAAAAACTCTTGATGGGCATTCGGCTCAACCAGCGAACTCCTGAATAGCAACGTAAAGCTTTAATTGCTTTATATCCCGGTCTCAACATGATTCTGTTTATTACAAATCAAGTAATTGACTGGTATATATTACTCTGTTGTGTTTTTAACAGCTAATAAAGTATTTTGTTCTATTTGGAATAAAGGGCAAACTATATGTTGTGGTGGAGTAATAATTACATTTAAAAATGTCCCTTATATGATTATGTAATAACCCAATACTATAACAAAGTTTTATAACAAAACGTAGTATTGTGTTTTTTTTCTATTATGGTGTGAGCTTTGTCAGCTTTGCAAAGGCATTTGAGTGGGTGATGTAACAGCCATAATATTATTACATTTAAAATGCGCTTTTTATATTTACAATACATATTTATTTGGTGTTATACACGGTTGTGCTAGTATAATATTGTTGTTTGAAGCTACATAACAAATGTGCACTTTTTGTTATTCTTGACCTCCCAAAAATACAGTAACTATTAAAATAAGGTCAAAAAAATTATACCCTATTTTGATTACACTAATCAATTTCAAAGATATTATAAAGTACACTTGGCATTACATAACAGTTTCTTAAAACATCAATTTCTGTATCCTAAAGGTGCTTCAAAAATAATTAATTGATGAATATAATAGTGACGGCATAGTCCGCTATTTCCATCCAATTTCTCTGAAAGAATATAATTTTGCCATGTACTAATAAAATATTATAGTTTATTCCTAAAAGTAGCTCTATTAAATATCCAGGTGTATTTAGACCTGCATGGTATGTAAAAATAGTGATATACATTTTTGACTACAAATGGAATTAGCATTTTGAAGTATTATTTGATAGTGGACAGTGCACGAGTTGAGGTATGTGGTTGTTTTCGCAGGCGGCGCTAAGCGGCTTCGGCGCGAGCCACCTATCTAACTAACCTAAGTTAAATATGAATATAAGGTACTAACTCTGATGATGGGCTTGTTAACTTAGTACATTGGAATTCCTAGCTTAGCAACACCGGTACTAATGTAGTCACACTTGTTAATAACAATATTTTCCTATTGTCAGTTGTGTTAATTTCTTTTACAGTATTACAAATCATGTTAGCTCGCGTTGTGAGCTAGTATTTATTCATCTTTACTAAACAAAGTGTTTTTTTGTTTTTATTTCTATAAAACAATCACTTGTAGTAAGTTAACAAATGTATCGAGAGATTTATATTATAAAATTATACATATGTTATATACAATATTAGTCATGTACATGGTTAATACTTATGATATGTCTGATAAAAATATTGCTTCCATAAAATTATTAAATTAATAGAAAATTTTACGATGTACCTACTCTTAGTATACTTGTAATAAACGTTTAACGCTTATCACCCCTCCTGTAGGCAACTGATAAAGTCAAACATACTGTCAAAATATGTTTAACAAACTATATTTTTCAGTAACTGAAGTCTATTTTTATTCTATATACATTTGAATTATATATTTTCTTAAGAATGATGAAAGGTTGTGCATTCATCGAAAACTTGGATAGGCTGCCTACAGCGAGGTGGTATTTTGAAACATTAGTTCAATAGGTCCGTATTCAAACAATATATAATCAATCGTTTCTATCTTATAACACGTTACATAGAACAGGGAGAGTAAACGAATTCTACTGCTGCTAAAAGTTTGATCAATACTGCTTAGCTTTCTACAAATAAATAACTACTATCTTTCTTGATTTGTTTGTGTTAAAAATGTTAAAACTTTAATTCACAATTAGTAGTAAAGTGAGAGCACTGCATGTTAACATTAGTGTGTGGTCTTCAAGACTTTCTTACAGGTCTGTGTGTGATACGCTTCTTTTTATGAAAGTATTTAATTATAGTACGACAATAATAAGATTATTAATTGAGTAATTTGAAACTCCGAAAGTAGGAGCGGAGAGATGAGTCCAAAGCCCAGTTAAACAAGTTTTACTTGAATTTCAAACTCAAACTGAGTTGGAAAAGCTTAAAGGACGGACATGATAACGATTTTATTGTAACAGCATAATCATTTAGAGACCTTTATACATTATTGGTTACCCATGCAAACTGCAAAGTTAAATATTTCAATAAATCAATGAGTCGATTCTAAAGTAAATTTCTAGGCTTAAAGAAAATACAGAGATGTTTTAGATAGTCGACGACATTTTTGAAAAATGAAATGATACGATATTGATTCATTTCCTTTAACCTTCACAAAAAAAATTTCATTAAAATTGACTGAGAGGTTTGACAATTCATTAAAATATGAACTTGTGTGGATTATCAATATGTATAAAGTCTAATAACAAAAGTAAACAGTATTTTGTCGTTTGTTCAATTATTTTCTCTATTAAATATAATGTATGTAATTCTCACCGAATAGTATTCGGTGAGAATTACATGCTACTTACATGTTCTAAAACATGTGGTATGTATGTGTCAACCAGTTTGTATGTAGATTCACAGTTGCCCTGTAAGAATCAATTACGTGTACCTACTTACTTGGTGGTTAATTAATTAATTTATAACAAATATATTATATATGGCCGTTACATTATTCCCAAATGTCTTACAGAGAGGCTGTGAGAGCTCTTGTTTGTTTGTTTTATTCGATTAGCCCTTTTGTAGTGTTTCGAATTATGTGGTTCCAATGATCTTATGCTGCTAACGTAATACATTTTACGAAACGTTTATTTGAGGTATACATCATTCGTCATCAATTACATTAACTACTGTGCAATGGGATTCTTATTACTAAATAAAATAAATTTGATTTTAGTACTATAACTTGACCGCGACCGCTATACCGCTGCTGCCATACAAGTTAGTATGGCAGTAGCGGTATAGCGGTCGCGGTCAGCTATAGTACATTAATAATCAGTCATACATACATTGTGTGATGTACAATCAAGTTCCGAATAGACTATCTGCCAAATAGTTAGATAACTGACCTTCAAGGTTTTTTGTTTGTAGACATGGAGTCTATGACCATACAACCCATAAAAATAGATTTGATCTTTAACAATACTTTTGATCTTTAACAACACTAAAATAAGGTGAAAAATAATGTTTTTTTTTATATTCGATGTCACTTACATGGTTAAATAATGTTGTCGATATATACCTTGACCAATTTTCCAAGGCGCTCATTGTGAAGCCTAAGGCCTTGTGCGCACTGTCCGGTAAGCCGCACTGCGGCTGCCCGTCCGGCTCGCCACGTGATAGTCGGTAGCCGCATCACAGTGCGTATAAAAACTGTGTTTTTGTACATATTTTTAATCGCGGCCGGCCGGACGGCTGTCCGTAATGCGGCTAGCCGCTCAGTGCGTATGTAGCCTTAAGAGTGTTAGACGTTTAACCCTTCATAGGTGTAATATTATATTGACATCGTATTTTGAACTTTATACAATTAAGATAGGTCGAAAACCAATGTAAAATATAAACATGCTGTTCCCGTTAAAGAGTTAAAGACTGAAGGCGGGTCTCCTGCGACACTGTTTTGTGTTTTCTAACACCTAACATCAAACATCTAACAATTATGGGCGTGGCCTACGTACATATTTTGACACATTTTGTTAGATGTTTGATGTTAGGTGTTAGAAAACACAAAACAGTGTCGCAGGAGACCCGCCTTGATAATAATAATTATGATGATGATGAGATGGTACCTTAAATAAAGTCCTTAAATACAAAGTAAGGTATTAAACGGATCTAGAACGACCAGACAAGCATAAGAATTTTGGTGGACTAACTGTATGGGACATGGTAGGAGACCCGGTGGTGGCGCGGCGGGCGCGGCGATGGGCGCCATGAACCAGATGCCGCCCCACATGCGGCAGCAGGTCAACCAGGCCGTCGGCCAGGCGGTCACCAACGCCGCCATCAGCGAGCTCAGCTCGGCGTTCGCACGATTCAAGTAAACCAACCTCACCTAACGGCTACATATCAGATGTGCTGTCCGATTCGATACGGCGACAGATGGGATTGTTCGCGGCGGCACGGCGGCGTCTGTCACAATTTGTTGTGACAAAACTTTATTGTGTCACTTAAAAGTCCAGTGAAAAATTTGTTATTGCCGCCAAAATTATCTTATCTGTTGTTTTTGTGCGAAAGGCAAGTGTGAGCGTCAACGTTGTATCGTGTACCACTAAAATGGCTAGTATTGTACAGTTGGAGCAAAGAGACTTGAACTTGCGCGAATAGAGAGGCAATTGCAATCTAATTATTGCCTTAGATTGTGATTTACGTTAACGTGGATCTCGCAGAAGTAATTTCGAGACCAGTTTGTCGGACTAATCTTCAAAACAATAAAAAAACTATGTCTTGCTGCATCAACTGTACTGTGCACTCTTAATTTTTAGAGGAATGTGAAACATTCATTTGACAACTGCAGGTTTATCCATATTGGACATTAAAGCAGATTTACTGCTTCTTCATACTGAAAGCCCGCTCGCGTTGCGTCAGCGCTTTTATTGTGAGAGAGCAATAAGGCTTCATAACTGCCTTGTGCAGATAAAAGTTTGGACAATCGACGACCAGGCGACTGTTATATAATAATTACTGTTAATATGAATTATATGGATTCCATGATCACGCCTTTTATGTTGCTTTCCTTCTTATTATATAATCAGTGACGTTTATCTGTCGGGAAATACTTCTTATGTTTTAATATAATATGATCGTTGCACTGTTGTTGTTTACGTAACATCGTAAAGTGTGCATTATCGTGTGCGTTAACAAGTACAGGGCGGTTTTGTATGCTTTGTCAAACCATATGTAAATCTTACAAACTTATTCCAAAGACAATCCCATTCCAAGTTAGTATTACGACCATATTTTTGAAAAACTCTTTATTTCTGTAATGAAACTGGTACAATGGATCAAAATGTGTCCAATGTGTGCTAAATCGCCCTGTATATATTTTTGTATGGTACACATAGAATTATTATATATAAGTCGCTTTGACTTAACTTGGCAAGTATCTACTAATTGTTCTCAAACATTGAGAATTTGATCACAAGTTTTAGACATGTATTGTTTTCAAGAATGGTATGCTTAGGATATTTATTCGTTTGAATATTAATAGCATTGAAAGTGATCAGGTTTTCGTGGAACATTTGCATTTATACCATAAAGGTATAACTTGCCATAAAATATAAATATAACCTATATTGTGCCTGTTTAACAATAAATGTTGTTGCACATGAATTATAAACACCGCTTGTAATTTATAACCAATGTTACCGTAGTGTAATTATATTAATAATAATCTAAAATTGTATTCGACGATTTGATATCTTGCACCTATATTTTGTTAGTGTTGCTCAATAAATTATGTCAGCAACACAAATTGCTCAACACAAATCAGTGGCAAAATACTGTTTTGAAGATCACACACATTGTGTAAGTAAACATATTGATTTTTATTATTCTACTTGGCTTATACAAAGAATATATTTCGATCAGATTGTGTATTAATTATGAAAAATTTAATAATAGATGCAGTATTAATTGATGATGAAATTATAGTTATAATTATTTACATCACTTTGGCGGTTAAATACTTTTTTATAACAGCAATGGTGATTTATAAATAAAGAGATACGTTATAAAACAAATTGTAAATGTTACATTGAGTGGCTTAAGATTAAGATAGGTGTAAATTTGATTACGTAGCTGAGTCGGCACGGAAGCATCCGCGGGCTCCTGAAAGTGTAGCGTCAGGGGATCCGAACGAGCATATCATGTTTTGTAAATGTGCTAGTTGTACGGATATAAAGACAGTGTTTATTTGTTTGTGGATGTTCGCGCACTCGACACATTCGTCGCGTAGGGCTAGCTGCGTAGTGCCAGTCGTTCTCACGTCGGTGTGTAGCTGTTACAGTAGCGTAGGGCCAAGCGCGGTAGCTCCGCGCATTTAATTCCGTCTCCAGTAGTGACAAACGTTAATGCATTTACTCGAAACGATATACTTACCCCAAGCTTGTTTGTTATACTGTATATTTACAATAGTGGCGATGTAATCTGGTATTAGGTGTTACAGGTGAAATCACTAAATACTAACGCGGTATCAATTGAAGTTTATAAATAAATTTTATTGTACTTATATTAGCTAAGACCAAAGCAGTTGCCCTTTTATATTGCTGTTATGTTAGCTATATTTTTTGGTCAATTATTAGAAAGTTCCAATAATTATGATGCGTACATTATTAAATAATATTAAAAAATTTAAATAATGAAAATCTTAATATTCAAAAATATTGTCATCTCATGTAGACGTTTAATATTAGCAGTTCGTGAATAGGAACTAAACACAGACATTCCATGGTTACTTTAATGCGTTAGGTAACATTATTCTTTTATGTAGGTACCCAAATATCAATCAATATTTTTTTGAATATGTTATTTGCTGATTACTGATGCCGCTGCTATCGGCTAGCTAGATTAACATGCACCAATGCGGGAGTCGCTATACGAAGGCATCAGGATAATGAGTTCCTACTCGTAATGAAGTTTCGTTGTAGCTCTCTCATTGCTCTATCGACATTAGCTAAATAAATAAATACAAAAGTTATCAAATCATCTAACGTTTTGCTCTCTCTATATTGTTAATAGCGTTAGTACCATCGAAAAAGGTATAGGCAGTGATTGTTGGATTTGATATAGTTTATTAATATTGTTAATCTTATGCTGTATAAATAGAGTAATTAAATGCTATATGTGTAACAAAAACGTTTGATTTATTCCAGTAGATGCTAGAATATACTATCATTGGCTTCATACTAACAGTTAATTTGGATAACCCCCATAATCCATCAAGGATTTTATTAGGTAAGCTCAGTTTTATCTATGATAGTGAAGTAATTTAATAAGAATGTATGTATAATTAACCTCACTACTAAATATAACATATACTTAATTAAAGTAGTTCTATTTGAATTTAACTTTTGCGATTTTTTAACGTATTACACTGTTCTTATTAAAATATTTAACAGTAGAAAATTACGGATACAATCATCCTAGTTTTAGGGAATGGTGCATGACATTAGCATTAAAATACTATTGCTTTAAATTGATCGTAGACATTAATCCGTTAATTGTTACCAATACCATAGACAAAATATCGTCCTTGCCAATACGAAGTAGATACTTTTTACTTCATCGGGAAGTGAATTTGTTTCCAGTAAAATGAATAGCATGATTTATTTGTTTTATTTGTCATGCAATTTGTGTCATCCATAACCATAATCAGTAATTAGATTTCATTATAGCGCTTCTACTATGTGCTTTCACGCTTCCACACATATTTTCACAATGTTACGTTGAAACATCAGGGGTGTGATTTTTTAACTTGTGACGATTATTCTCACACTATTAAATATCAATTACGAGTGCACGCATGCATTTGAAGTCACTGGTGATTATTTTGACATTGACTATTCTCTGTTTATTCTTAAAATAAAAAAAATGTACGTAATGTAGAAATGCTTCATAGTATAGGTCATTTTTTACTTTGAAAATCACTGGTCATGCTTAAAATCGCACCCTATTATCAGATTTTTATTTTTCATTTTCCATGTATATTTAGTATTCACTGTTTATTGTGCAGTGTTTCATTGTTTAATCCATATTCTAATGCAAAGTTATGTTTATAGCCGGCCAATGCCGACCGTGCCGCCGAAACTGCCCGAGAGACCGCAGAATGGACGGCCATTTTGAACGTGCCCCCCGCGTCGCCATCTTATGTTAAGTCACATTGTAAATACACCCCACGTGTATATTGCTTAAGTTAATGTATTGATGCTTTCTATGAATGTAGATTCTATGACGAAACTGTAAAGTCGTGTTCCTGTCAACAATTACCAGCGTGCATGTAAAGTTTTAGTAAATTCACAATTCTGTGAAACATCGAATTATTGATAATATTTATGTAGATTATAAGTATATACATTGCTTGTTATACAGAAGAAGTGATTCTTTATTCTCGTTTGTCGCTAGCAGTTTTCATTGGTGTTAAAATATAACACGAGTAAAGGAATTGCCAAGGTTACAAAATCTGCTAATTGTCATTAGAAGATTGACAAAATTTTAAAGCTAATTTGTGGTCTATGATATGATGATAAATTATTTCAAAACATTAACTATTAATTAAAAAAACATCACAATGCTTTGGTGTAAGTAGAATAAATTAATTATATTCGTATAATAACAATATTTAAATCTCCTAACAAGAGTATCTAATCTTATAACATAAAAACTAAAGGTTATTAGATAGGGCAATAAATTATGTTATTGTGACAATATCTGACGAAGTAAAACTACGTTAATCCTCAAAAAATTTATGTAGAGACAGCATATCAACCAACCACAAAATGTCAAATTATGTCAAAAAATTTTGAACTTTATGACTTGGGTATAAGAATTAATATCTATTGGAGAAATTTGACAGTTTTGTAGGTTGACTTGCTGGCGTGCGTATTATACTTTTGAGTATCGCAATTCACGAAGTGAAGTGTATTAGTTAGTTTCGACATAATGATGTTTGATTTAGTCACTTGTTCGACTGATATTATAATAGGTTATTGGAATGCTTGTGATAGAACAGGGGTGCTTGCAGAAATGTTACATTCTGGTCAAAGAGCCTTGAGTTAGTTTGAGATTTGTAGATGTTATTGTGGCATTTAGTAAGATATCTTGATGCGTGAATATGGGCTGAATAATGAGTCTGATAAATATATATAAGATAATTTTGGACTATTCATGATAATAGCTATTTGATTCTGTACATATACAATAATAGTGCTGAGTAGCTGATCTTAAAATATTGCGAAGTCATTCCATTGAAGTATTCTTTGAAAAGTTAACCTGTACCAATCAGCGGTCTCAAACCCTCACCTTTTATATGCATTTCAAAATTTTAATTGTATCTATTTTAATATATTTTTCATTATTAAATGTTACTTTGCACGTAAATCGAACATCCTATCAAAAGTTAACTAAAACGAACATTAAAATGAAACACTTTTTACGGATTAACTCGCGTTTAATTTTACTACATTACAGTCTTTTAGTTCAGAAAACGTCAGGAAACTAAAAAACTATGTAATGTAGTAAAATAAAACGCGAGTTAATCCGTAAAAAGTGTTTCATTTTAGTACTCGCTTAGAAAACAATATGAATCAAACACATAATAATTAAGAAGTGGACATATGACTATAAAAAACCACTGGTTGTAGTGAATTTCTCAAATGTATCTTGTAAAAATGTTTTTTATTTTATTATACATTCCCATAATAACCTATTGTTCACGCGTCAAGAATTTATGTATATATGTGTAGAAACAATATCTATAAAATGGACTTGTTTATACTCTGTGTACTGCTGTATGCAACTGTATTAAATATGTATATAACAGTACATATTTCGTTTTCTTTGCACACACAGACCTACGTTAATAGAGACACAAATAGCTGTTTCTCTGTCGCAGTCGCTTAGCAGTGCTCTTCCCGAATAAAATAACAATAATAATAAAAAAAAAATTCACACAAAAAATAATAATGCAACATTAACATTATACAACACTGTAACATATGCATTAAAAAAAAAGTTACACCTATTTTAAGGTGAAAGCAATTGGAGGTGGCTCAGCATAATGCTTACAAGAAGATGCTCCCAGTAAGCGCCGGTTTTAGCCACTCCCACTTCTCTTAGCTGTTACGTGATATGGGGTCATGAGGGCTACTCATCTACAAGTTACTACAAATAAATCATCAAAATAATTTTTAACAAAAACAATAACAAAAGTGAGAGCTGGTGCGTGCCACTTAAGGTGAAAATGAAATAACCGAATAAAATTAATAAAAAAAATAAGGACACTAATACTATTAATTTTAAATATTGTGATTTTTTTATATATTATAAAAAAAATCGAGTGGTGCGATTATTGAATCTGTGCCACGAAAGTGCCAAATAACAACTGCACATGTATGATAGGTGGAGAGCCTATCGCCATAGTAGAATAAAAGAAGTATAGTATCTTCATACATACGCGCCGAGCGCGGCTTGTATGTGAGCGCGGCCGAGCCATATCCCGTACGTACGCGTCGGTGCCTGTACTTACCCGTGGTACTACCGGTAGGCCTACTGGTAGTACCACGGGCATTTTCTTTTGCCCGTGGTACTACTGTCCTGTCTAGTAGTACCACGGGAGATTTTACATTACCCGTGGTACTACTAATCAATTTAATATTCCCTACAAACGTATTTCGAGATATGCATAAGCTTGAAAAATCGAGTGTTGTAGAACCTTTTTTTTTTGTTTTGTTTTTTTTTTGTTTTTGTTTTGTTTTGTTTTGTTTTTGTTTTTTGAAATCGGTGTCCTACCAACTTCCTGGTTATGAACTTCTACGCAACGACCGTGTAGGCAAGGGCGGTGGTGGGGTTGCCATTTACTTATCAAGTGACATTCCCTTTCTGTGCGTGTAGTACAGCCTGCTGTACGTACGGGATTGGAAATTGAAAGGGTGTATTTTTTGGTGAATTATGATAATGTTTTGTTGATTACCTCGGTAACGAGCCTGTAGTTTTGGTCCGTGAGCATGCTTAGTGTGATGTATAGATGCTCCTTGTACGGTACAGCAGACCGCACATTAACTCGCACAATTGCAGCGTTGCATCTTTACGCCAGTGTGCCAAATCTAGGGCACGGTGCGACAGTCCGTCATCCAACCGCGACTCATAACCATCGTTCATTTAGTACCATTTATTCATAAGTATTTTGTGTGACAATAAACTGTATCTTAGTAAAACATTATCTTCGTTTCTTTGGTGTACCATCAACCCGTACATCAAATGGTCCTTCGAGCATCCGAAAGCAGGACAATTTTGCGTAAAACGTGTGTGATTACCATATAGTGTGTAGAACTAGAACGCCACATCACGTCACTACGTGGAAGTCAGTAAGTAACCAGCTCCAGCCTTCGGTGAGTTATCTTTGATTTAACAACTATCAACATGGAAGATCTTCTGAATAACCAGAACCTCATCATGGAAGCGATGAACACGCTTTCTATTAACTTCAAAAAAGACGGGTCCGATCGCAAAACGGTGTCATACCTCAAAATGCGATTGAGCACGTTAGAAAGTTATTGGCAAGAGTTTCAATGTAACCACATTAAACTCTGTGAGTATGACGACAAATCTCACGAATATTTTACAAACGATGCATATAAACGAACAGCAGAATTTTACGTTGATACACGAGCACATATACAAAAATACTTGCCCTCTCCCTCTGATACACAATCGGAGGAAAAGCAGCTCCTGCGTCCGGCCACTCCCTTAGGTGTTGAGGGGCGAGCAACTTCATCTCGCACCGCGTCACCGGCGGTAGAACAGGTACAAACACGTCCATTTGAGCTTCAAGCTTCGCGCACCAGCGCCGCCCGGGGAACCAGCAGCAAGCTGGACGAGATGCTCCGTAAACAAAAGAGCAACTTCAAGGCATTCTCCAGGACGGTCAGTAACATCAACCTTGACAATATCTCCGAAAAATGGGAATATGAGGATGTATTGAAAGCTGTACAAGCCAGATGGTCGATAATAGATTCCCTGCATTGGGAAATAGATAGCGAGCTTTTCGAAGACACTGAATACGAGCAAGCCTTTGGTAGGTACGAGCAGCAGTTCAATGATCTCAAAAGGAACATCAATAGCAAAATGTGGAATCAATGTCATCGCGAAAAGTCTACGCCCCAGATGGACATACCTAACTTTATGGGAAATTACCATCAATGGGTTTCCTTTAAAGATTTGTTCGTAGAGGCAGTACACAACAATCGCTCTCTATCAAATGCTCAAAAGTTACAGCATCTCAAGAGCAAACTACGGGGTGAAGCAGAAAAATTGGTGCAACATTTAACCATCACTTCCGAAAATTATGAGGTGAGCTGGGATATTCTCAATCGCAGGTACAATAATGCGAAACTCATATTCAATAGTCACGTTAGTATCCTATTAAACTTGCCTTCCATACAACAACAATCAGCGACAGCTATTAAAAAGATATTCGACACCACCAATGAGTGTCTTAATGCAATAAAAGCACTCGGCGTCGACATAAGTACGTGGGATCCACTAATTGTTTATCTTTTATCAAATAAACTAGATTCCGACACGCACATTGATTACATTGAGTCTTTAAAAAATCCACGGGAGTTGCCGGCGATAGTCGACTTGTTGCAGTTCCTAGAAAATAAATTTACTTCCTTAGAGGCGTCTCGACGCAAACCAGAGTCATCCAAACCTCTATATCAACAAGAGCCAGTAAATAATATAAAGAAAACTCAATTTTTCAAATCATTAACGAGCCATCAAAATCAAACCAGTCAGAAAAGTTGCAACAAATTGACCCAAAAAAGTTTTAAATGCGCAATTTGCAATAAAGATAGAGATCACGGCATTTACAATTGCGAAACATTTCTAGCTATGCAACCACAAATGCGACATAACATAGTTAAAAAATTATCACTATGCACAAATTGCCTGCATTTCCATCGCGATGGAAAGTGCTTCACCAACAAAAAATGCCGTGAGTGCGACGAGGACCACAATACCTTATTGCACGGCGCTAAAATGTTTGTCGGTCAAAACCGAGCAGCATCGCAACAAGATGACGCATACAATAAATCGAGCCAATTAAAAACGAATGTATTGCAAGAACAAGAAGGTGAGATTTTACTCGCTACTGCGTTGATACAAGTAACCAAGCATGATGGATCTGTTCAAACTATGCGAGCACTAGTTGACCAGGGGTCACAAATATCTCTGATTACCGAATCTGCAGCACAGAGTTTAGGCATAAAACGCAAGGGATGCAAAGCCGTTATATTCGGGGTTGGCTCCAAGGAAAATAAATGCAACGGGGTAGTCTCACTGTCACTATCTTCTATGTATAATGACTACACTCTTGACGTCAATGTTTTCGTTACGAAACGGCTAGTAAACAACTTGCCAAATAGGTCGTTTTTAAAACCAAATTGGTCACATATTGAGAACATAAATCTAGCAGATCCGGAATTTTACAAAAGTAACTCAATAGACATATTATTGGGAGCAGATGTTTATTCTGCAATAATTTTAAACGGAATTATAAAAGATAAAGATACCATGCCGGTAGCACAGCAAACTCGGTTAGGGTGGATTTTATGTGGCAACGCTAGTGTTACAAAATCATATCACTGCAATGTGACATTGATCGATGATGACCTTCACAAATTTTGGTCAATCGAAGATGTAGGTGACAATCACGATATGTCTTCAGAAGACCTACACTGCATCCAACTATATCAGTCAACCACCGAACGCCGAGCCGATGGCAGATATGTCGTTCGTCTACCACTACATTCCGACATAGATGAGAAGCTGGGCCAGTCCAAGCCAAAGGCCGTTGCGCAATTTTACCAATTAGAACGAAAGTTTATACGACAACAAAGGTTAGCAGCTGATTATAGATTATTTATTCAAGAATATAGTTCATTAGGTCATATGCAATTAGAACCGATAGCGGCCGCCGGTAACAAGACACCTGTAGGCTATTATATGCCGCATCATAGTGTACAGCGGGCGGATTCGCAAACTACTAAGTTACGAGTTGTTTACAATGCATCGGAAAAAACATCGACCGGGTATAGTCTAAATGATGTCATGTACCGGGGTCCAAATCTGCAACACGATCTACTAGTACTTATCATCAGGTGGAGACAATATCCACACGCATTTACTGCGGACTGCGAAAAAATGTACCGCCAAATCTGGACTCATCCAGATGATCAAAAATACCAGAAAATCGTATGGCGGGACTCTCCAGATCAACCAATTCGCGATTACCAGCTTTCTACCGTCACATATGGTACGAAAGCTGCACCTTTTCTGGCTATGATGACGCTGAGACGTCTAGCACATGACGAACGTCAAAATTATCCAGCATCAGCGAAGGTCCTGGAGGAGCAGGTGTACATGGATGATATTTTAACCGGAAGCTTTACAGTAGAAGCTGCAAAACGGTTAAAAACAGAACTTGTGAGTCTTCTCAGCTCGGCAGGGTTCAATCTCAGAAAGTGGGCTTCGAATGAACGTTCACTCGTGGATGACACTATTTCGCAATCTGATGCTCAAACTTACAACTTTCGTCATATAGAATCCACCAAAACTCTAGGGCTAGCCTGGAACTCAAAAGAAGATAACTTCACGTTTCAATGCAAGCTGTCTCCAAAGTCGTCACAAAAACCAACCAAAAGAGTACTGTTATCTGAAATATCCAAAATCTTTGATCCCCTAGGATGGCTAGCTCCAGCAGTCGTACAGCTGAAGCTGCTGTTCCAAAGCATATGGACACTAGATCTTCAGTGGGATGAAAAAATACCGGAGGAACATTTCCAAAGATGGATACAACTCAGAGAAGATATTGAAGACATCAACCAGATAACGATACCCAGATGGATAAAGAGTGGAGAGAGTGACATATTGCAGCTCCATGGATTTAGTGACGCATCCACAAAAGCGTACGCCGCTGTCGTATATGTTAAAATACAAAAGGCTGGTGAAGCAACCGTTAGAATCCTGGCCTCAAAAACTAAGGTGGTGCCTCTAAACAAAACGACATCATTGCCTAGGCTAGAGTTATGCGGAGCTCTCTTACTTGCAAAATTAATGAGTAAGTTAGTGCAAAGCCTAAATGATCACAAAATCGAAGTGTACGGATGGTGTGATTCAACAGCAGTTCTTGGTTGGCTGCAAGGGGATCCCTGCAAATGGAAACCGTTCGTAGCAAACAGGGTCAAGAAAGTAACGGAAGTTATCCCATCAAACAGCTGGCGTTATGTCAAGTCTAACGAAAACCCTGCGGATTGCGCGAGCCGAGGTCTATCAGTCAACCTGTTAAAAGGCCACACTATTTGGTGGAATGGACCTCATTGGTTGCCATCAATCAACATACAACTAACCGAAACGAATAAGTACGTAACAAATTTAGAAACAGCTAAAACAATGCAAAGTAACATGATACAAACAGATATAAATATTATTGAACAGTTATTACACAACCACAGCACTATTACGCGAGTGACGCGCGTCCTAGCATGGGTCTTGCGCGCGATTAAACAAAAACAACATATTATGAGACCATTCCTAACAACGACCGAGTTAACCAATGCACTATTAAAAATAATTAAATATGTACAAGAAAGGGAGTTTTCGGAAGATTTCACTATTCTACAAAAACATGGAAAAGTTAAACAAAATAGTAAAATCAGTAACCTCAATCCGTTTTTAGACAACAAATTATTAAGAGTCGGAGGTCGACTGGAGAATTCCAACATCAGTGAGGATATGAAACATCCACTGATAATTCCTCACTCCAGCCATCTCACAGACCTTCTCATTGACTACGCACACAAAGCAAGTTTCCACGGTGGAGCTAGGTTGACATTGTCCGAACTCCGCAGGAAGTACTGGATACTTGGCGGAAATAGAGCTGTTAAGAAACGCTTACACCAATGCGTAACTTGTAAGAAAAACGCCCCCCATAAGCAGCACCAGTTGATGGGTGATTTACCGGAGGCTAGAACAAACCCTTCGAGACCATTCTACCACGCTGGGGTAGATTTCAGTGGGTTTATCGATGTTAAGGCAAGCAAAGGTCGGGGCATTAAAACAACGAAAGGATATGTAGCAGTTTTCGTTTGCATGGTGACCAAAGCTGTGCACCTCGAGCTTGTCTCTGATTTAACATCTTCATCGTTTATGGCCGCCCTCCGACGTCTCGCAGCACGAAGAGGCACGCCTCGTCATCTATACAGTGATAACGGGACGAATTTTGTCGGAGCAAACAAGGCACTCAAAACAGAGCATTTACACTTGAGATCAATCATATCAGACGAATTCCTGGCAGAAATCAGCGAAATGAGAATTGACTGGCATTTCAACGCCCCGTCTTGGCCAAGCGCAGGGGGACTGTGGGAAGCTGCCGTCAAAAGTCTAAAACACCACTTGCGTAGAGTAGTAGGCGAGCAAAAGTTGACATTCGAGGAGTATACAACATTATTATCTCAACTCGAAGCTTGTCTTAACTCGCGGCCTCTCTGTGCAATCACAGAAGATCCCAATGACATCAATTATTTGACACCATCCCATTTCTTAGCAAGCGGCCCCGTACTTACCATCTATGAAACGGAAAAAGACGAAAGGACCCGCTGGAAACTGACACAGAAGGTTTTCCAAGATATATGGGCAAGATGGCGCGTTGAATATTTAGCTCAATTGTCAGCACGGACAAAGTGGCAACAAAAACAATCCAATATAAAGCTAAATGATATTGTTGTTATCCATGACGCCAATTTACCACCTGGAAAATGGGCGCTCGGACGAGTAGTCGACGTACACCCAGGGAAGGACGGACACGTTAGAGTTGTCACCATCAAGACAAAAAACGGTGTCCTGAAAAGACCTATAGTCAAGGTGTCACTACTGCCCGTAAACAACAATAATACATACAACAGTGATAGCAATCAAAGGTCGTCAAATGAAACTCCAGCCACCAAACAAAACAGTGCACCTGCCATAGTTAGAAAAAATAAGTTCGTGACGTCATGCATAAACTTTATGACGACATTACTCATTTTATTTATGCTATGTGGATCAATAACAGCACAAAGCACATATGATATTATATCATTAAATAGTAATAACAGCATCTATTTTGACAAGTTATCAGATCTACGAATCATACAAGACAAATGGAAGCTCATAGTTTATTATAATTTGAATCCGTATTGGCAAGGGGCAAAACTAACAAGCAAGTACTACAAACATTTGGAATCATTATGCGAAAACATTGAACGAAAATCCCATTGTGACACAATAAAACTACAGTTACGTCATAGCTTCTCGGAACTCGAGTACTATAACCTCATGTTGCAAAGTCAGCGCTTTGATAAGCATACGCGCACTCGACGCGGGCTAATCAATGGCGTGGGGAATATCGCTAGTAGCCTCTTCGGAGTACTGGATGACAAATTCGCATTAAAATACGAAAGCGACATTACCAACATTAGGAGCAACCAAAAACATTTAGTAAATCTCTGGAAGAACCAAACTTCAGTCATCGAGGCGGAAAACAATTTACTTCAACGCATTGAAAACACAATGGAAAGCCAAAACAAGATTTTTAAAGAGCATTTGAATATTTTGGAACAAGCAACAGATGGCTTAACAAAGGAAGTAAAACAAATGGATTTAGCGGAGGAATTCATTTTATCGAGTATTATTGCAAACAATATCATCAGCAATCTAAAAAGTATACAAGATACTCTATTGGATACCATCACCAATACTCACCATTTTAATTTCCACATTTTGTCACCAGAACAACTTCGGAGCGAACTGAATATCATTTCAGGGCAGCTGTCAAAAGACTCGGCACTTCCCATTGACGACATCCTAACGGACCTACCAAAGATGTATGAACTCCTCAAAGTAAACACTCGTATGACATCACAATGTTTTATTTTTGAGATTCAAATACCTCTAGTAAACAGAGATAGGTACGAATTATTTAAAACCTATTCCATCCCACAGCGAAAAGATAACTCGGTCATTAATATCTCACCGATAGCAGACTACTTAGCTATCAATTTACAAAAGGATACTTATCTACCAATATCCGAAACAGAATTATTAAAATGCATCCAATTCGACAAAACTACTACCTTATGTGAATTGCAAAAGCCAGTGTATCATAGAGATTCCGATGAAAATTTTTGTATCAGAGGAGAACAGAATAGGGCTTGCGTAACATCTGTCAGCACGTGCCGTGATAAATGGTCAGAACTTATCAATGTAAATAAATTTCTCGTCACCTGTTGCGACAAATGCAACTTGAGATTTATATGCGGGGGTCGGGTTTCAACCGAACAATTAAAGGCTCCAATATAATTGCACTCGGAAATGATTGCATAATCAAAGGCGAGACATTCAACATTATCGCACATAAACAAAATACAAATAATTTGAATATGACACCAGACATAGTTTTAGCAGAAATCGCGCCCGTCAATAAAATTATCAACTTGACGATACCGATGACGTCAGTGAAAGAAGTTGATTTTAAAGACTCATTTAAAAGCGTCGGCGAACAGATAACTCAATTGAGGTCAGAAGGAGACAAGCTGGAAAGATTAGACGAATTGTCATCACATGACGTCCATCAGTATGCTGCTATTTATACGCTAGCGGCAATAGCGATAGCGTGTGCTGCGTTCGTGTGGTGGCGATTGCGCCGCAACACCTCTCCAGGATCCCCCGAGGCCCCGAGGCAGGCCGCGCCGCCCGGGCCCGGCGCCGCAGACCCTTCGCGGCCGCCGCCCGGCCCTGCAACAGCGAGCATTCAGTTCGCGCGCCCGGCGTCAGCGCTCCGCACGAGGGCGTCGTCCGAGGTCAGTGTTTGTGAACAGTGTGAAGTGCAAGTGAGTGCGAGTGCGAGTGATCAGTGCAATAAAAATGTAAGTGGATTTTACAGTGCACCGGACACTAAATGCGTCTCAAACGGCACATCGCCCGTTTATAGTAAAATAAGTTTTCGGCGAGATTGATTGTCGGTTTCAGTTTGTATTATCATTACTAACGACACAAAATTGTTTGATCATCTTGTTTCATTTCATCAACTAACACCAGTTCACTCCCATCATCTCGCGCCCCGGAACATGTACGGTACAGCAGACCGCACATTAACTCGCACAATTGCAGCGTTGCATCTTTACGCCAGTGTGCCAAATCTAGGGCACGGTGCGACAGTCCGTCATCCAACCGCGACTCATAACCATCGTTCATTTAGTACCATTTATTCATAAGTATTTTGTGTGACAATAAACTGTATCTTAGTAAAACATTATCTTCGTTTCTTTGGTGTACCATCAACCCGTACACTCCTATTAACCTTTTAACAGCGGCCGCGCACTGATCAGTGCTGTATGAATTGAATTTATATTGAGTCCAGTGGCGCCGCGTTCTAAGTGTTAAACGTTTGCCTATTGATATTTTTAGACCCTATATGTATGAAGTTAGACAATTAACCCCCTGGTGCGCACGTGGGCTGGCAATATGACCAAACCAGAATATGACTAAAGCCGAACATGACACCCACCTAACAACCCCAAATTCGCACGTGACAGTCCCATGGTTTGCGGGAGACGGGGGAGGGGTGACATCTGCATACAACAACTGACGTTTTTTTATTTTTTTTTCTCTTAAATATTAGCTTTGTGCGGTTAGCATATTTAGCCAGTCTTTGATTGACTTTGGCGTGGTTTTTTTGGTTTTGGTTCAGTCGGAAGGCGCCACTCTGAAGCTTGTTGACTAGTTTGCATGTCATACTCGTAAACCCACGTCTCGTCACCAGTAACAATGCATGAATGTTGGATCGGAATTGACTCGTTCTAGAATGTCCTCAGCGACTCTTATGCGATTGAGTTTTAGGAGAAAATTCAGTTCTTTTGGGACTTTTTTTATTTGGGGAGCGACAATATACCCAAGTGATTATTTAAAATGGTACGGATCGACTCGTGAGACACAGAAAGTTCAGCGGCTATCTCTCTCAAACTTGAATGAGGATTTTTAGTCACCATTTCCTTCACTTTTGCGATGTTAACTTCAGTTGAAGACGTTGATGGCCTACCAGAGCGAAGCAAATCTTCCATCACAATACGCTTTGTACCATATCTTATTTGTCTATGGTACCGTACCACTCATAAGCACATGTTTTTGATAAAGTCGATTCACCGTAAGCTTTCTGTACAATGATACCTATTATTGTATATAATATCCTTAGAATAATAACGCTATAGAAACCAAGTTCGCGCGCCTATTTTGAAGCACATTGATTGGAGACAGAAATGGCACCAAACGCCGGACCGCTCCGTAGTGTTCAATGTCACAGCGCGCCGAACGTGTCTCGCGAAAACAAAAAAAAATTACGGTTTGTGCAGTTAAATTGTGTCACAACACATCTGAAAAACAAAAGAAGTGTAATAACATCACTTTTCACAGGTAAGCTTTCAGTATTTCATAGTATCTTGTAGTTAATTAGGTCAAAATATAAACGTACTGCAGTGTGATTCTCTAAGTCCTAAGTTAAAGCCTCGGTAGCAGCGGCTGCCGCAGTGCTGTCTCTTTCATATTCATAGAATTGGAAAGAGACAGCAGATCACGGCCATGCGCGCACGTCACGCGTGTGTGAATCGGTTTAGTGCTTCATTTTTGACAGAGCGCTTGTATGAAGACTATCTTTCTATAGCGTTATTATTCTAAGATAATATCATTGCTTCTGTAACATTTTCAGTGACTCCGAACACGAAATTTCATTGGCGACGCAAAATTTAAGACAAACTCTTTGTTCGATGTTTATATCCATTATGAAATTCGCAATACACACTAGATATAAACTAACTTAAAACAGTACTATATTTAATCTAAATAACAGATGCAACTGACTGAATCAAATTCAGAGTCTGCGCCAAAATGGATAACAGTTGTGCCAATCTAACAACAAAAAGAAAACAAAAAATTGAATTTGGAATCATAAACAAATCATCCGTTCCCGAAACTTTTTTGACAGAATGTATAGATACCGCCCTTAAAACGTTCGTTTATTGATTTTGTTAGATCCTGTATAATGACGTCTATAATCCCCGAAGGGTTAGTCAGAGACTAGGCAATGAGGACCACAAAAGCAGTCCTCTGCCATAGTCCACTTTATCGCACACACAAATATCGAATGCACATGTGCTCAGCGTGACAGGTGGTGAGCCAATCGCCGCTCTATGCTGTTGGATGTATGTGCAGTCTTTAGTCCGTAAGAGGGGGGTGGTAAGTAGTATTCTTTCACCTCTACGCGACACGGTTGGCCTTCATCTCACTTAATGGTAGGTAAGTGAATAAAAGGCCGAAGGTAAAAGCGCGCTTTATCAGGAATCTTCAACCACTGAGGAAGGCGCAGGAGCAAGCTATTTTTTCTCTGAACTGTCTGAATCATAAAGTTACTATATACGTTTTCGCTAGGTAGTTATAGTAACTACACACATCAAAAGTGTCTAGGGATCAACATATATTTTTGCAATAACTTTTCTCCTGATTGATATTAATTAAAATTTTCTTTAAGGATTCATCAAATAAAGTGTTTTCGTTTGTCTACAGTAACGATAAACCAAGTCACCTATGCATTAATAAAGAAATTTGCCATTTTCCTAATAAAGGGATTTTTGACATTTGAACCACTAACATTAAAGTTCGAAAAAAAGACTGAAATAACAGTTTTCTTTAAAATTTTATTGGGTAACTTAAACAATTAATAATCCGTGTTTCTACCGCGAACACTAACAACACAAGAACATCGGTTTGGCATACTCAAAATGAGTTCATCCAAATCACGCTGTGGAATGGCCGCCCATGTTCGTTGCAACAACAAAAAAAGGTCTTCTTGCGACTGGATACCCTCCATATTCGGCAGAGCTCTTCTCTGTAGCATATCCCATGCATGCTCAATCGGGTTCAAGTCTGGCGACTGAGCAGGCCAGGGCATGACATTGATGTTAGCTGCGGCGAGAGTCTGTCTTACAACTCTTGCGGTGTGCGGTCGTGCATTATCATGCATTAACTGAAATAAGGGACCGATTTGCACTTGTAGAGGAATGATGACGTCTGATACAATCGTCTCAGCATAAATTTGAGCGTTGAGGTTGCCTCTGATCCAAATCAACTCAGTTCTTCCGCCGATCCAAATACCCGCCCATACCATGATGGTTCCACCACTATAAGGATGGACTTCCTGGCAGGATTTTAATCGCTGTTGGCGTCCAGGGGTTCTCCAGTGTCGTATACGTCTTGTATCCGGTCTCATACCAAAACGAGACTCATCAGAAAAGCACACGAAACGCCATTGTTCTTCTGCCCAATTTCTGTGTTCAAGAGCCCATTGATATCGAATCCTACGATTGTGCATTGCTATAGGTGGTACCCTTAGCGGTCTTCGGGAATGAAGGTTCACTTCATGCAAGCGGTTTCTGACTGTTTGGTCGCTAATTAAGTTCCCTGAAGAGTGATGAAGCCTCACGGCTAACATCATGGCGGTTATTGTTGGAGCTCTCCGAGTTGTGATTTGAATGTATCGGTCTTGTCTCCGTGTGGTGCAGCGATACCGTCCTCCATGGGGCTCAGCCACGGTACCAGTGCTTCGGTAACGTGTCCAAAGTCGACTGATAACACTCTGACTTGTATTCAGAGCTAAAGCCACAGTACGTTGCCGGGAACCAGCTTCTATCATTCCCACGGCTCTGAGCATTTCTTCCCTGCTTAAATGACGTCGCCGCTCCATAATAACGTTGGTTTTAATCAGTAGTAGGGAAACGTAGTAGCACTAATAATGTCTTCAATGCGTTGTATGTTTTTATAGGGAAAATATTGACAGCTGATTTTCATCTTTTACTAGAAATTGATTGAAAGTTCCTGTTTCAAATTATGAAATGCACCAAAAAGGATCCATATAAATTTATAAAATCATAAATTTATTACAAAGCCACATCTCAATCTCAAGAAATCCGCATAAAAATGCTTGATCGCTAGACACTTTTGATGTGTGTATATGGTCTGAACACAACAATGCTATTAACTCTACTCTCGGACTACCTAGGTACATTTTATTCCAGAAGTTTCGACCCAGTTGTACAGATTGTGGTTACAAACTGACTAATAAATGTCTAAAGCCAAGCTCTGCGAAAAACAATGTTTGAAAGCTCGTCCTAAGCTAAGCTGTTTTTAAGCAATCGCATAGATAAGGGATTAAAAGCACTGATTATTTCTGTAAGTATTACCTATAAATATTGTTGTGTTGCGACAGTTAGAGTTATAAGATAGCCGTTCCTCAGTGGTTGAGGGATCCGGTGGAGTGCGCTACCATCTCGACCGTATATAAGGCGACTGCTGAAACTGCAAAAAACTTCAAGGGCCGGTCAGGTCAAGTGTTTTAAACATGACAAATATGACAAAAAAGATTACAGACTAACGTAGGTAGGTACCTACTTACCGAAATTATTATTGGCAACAAATTTAAAGAAGCGGCCATCCTGAGCGACTCGAGGTCGGCTCTCCAGTCTCTACTTTATCCAGACTCCTCGCACTCGATCACGAAGGTGGTACAAGGTAACCTAGAATTCCCGAGAGACAACCACCAACTAGTCTCTTTATATTGAATACGGGCCCACGTCGGAGTGAAAGGGAACGAGAGAGCGGATGAACTGGCGAAGGAAGCCGCTCTCAAACTGAAGACCAGAGCGGACTATGACTGCAGCCCCATCTCGTTCGTTAAACGTCATATTGTGGTGAAACCACTTACCTTTTCCACTTCCTAGGTATTATTTCATGTAATCATCTCATATTTTAACTTCGTCTTATATATTTGCTTTTATTTTTCCTCGCTTCTGCAACGATACATAATGTTTTAGTAACTACACACTACACTACACACATCACAATTCCTTTATCTAAACACATTTACTTACGTGATCTAAATCACGAAACTTCGGACACTATTTTTCGACACTTTTACGTATCCCACAAGTTTCGGATCACTTCGATAATCTTATTATGCGTTTTTCCTTGTAATATTTACATTTATCTCACTTTAATTGTTTTCTATTTACTAAATATTGTATTTTGGTTACGTTTTGAAGTATCTGACAACTTATTTTTGCTTCGTTGCTATGCAACTTATCAACATAATCCAATCAAAACTTTTTGACTTTCTTATTTATACATTTGGCCATCTAGATTTCTCGTTTTAAAAATATTATTTTGAAATTTATGCAGAACTCAGAAACCGAGGTTTCATTATAAAGTTCAGCCGACGACTAATCATTACATCTCTAGCTTTGGATTCAAAAGGTTTACTCTACTGAGACGATCACCAGCTTCCGAATTGGAAGGTCAAGACTCCTTACTTGCCTCTTCCAAATTGGAAGGACTAGTCTTCAAGTATAAACACCAGCTTCCGAATTGGAAGACTACGGCCTCCAGACATCGCGCGCGCCTACGCCTGCCTGTGCCTGTCTCGCCTGTCAGCCTGCACCTTCGCCTGCCTGCGCCTGGTGGCGCCTGCCTGCCTGCACCTTCGCCAGCCTGTGCCTGCTGGCGCCTGCTGCCTGCGCCTGCCTGCGCCTACCTGCGCCTGCCTGCGCCTACCGGCGTCTGCCTGTCGGCGCCTGCCTGTCGGCGCCTGCTTGCCTTCGCTTGCCTTCGCCTACCGGCGCCTGCTTGCCTTCGCCTACCGGCGCCTGCCTATCGGCGCCTGCCTACCGGCGCCCGCCTACCGGCGCCTGCCTACCGGCGCCTGCCTACCGGCGCCTGCCTGTCTTCACTTGCCTGCGCCCTTCGACGTCTGCCAAGTTCAGCGCTTGCCTCCACACCTTCGCCTGCCTCCACGTCAGCTGCATCTACCCCTTCACTTTTTATATTATCATCCTACATTTTAATCATCATCACCTCCATACTCACCATCCTCACTCACCTTTTTATTTTAACTTTGTTTGTAATTTTATTTTGACTTATAAATATTTGTAAATTTCTTATCATCTTTTCTTTTTTAAATGTCGCTTCACGACATTTTGGCGCCCAACTAGCTTTTAGATTCTAATCTCTTCTTTCTTTTTACCCACTCCCTAGAGATTTTCTTTTTTGTGTTTGCTTTTTTTTTCTTCACCATCTATGCATTTTTTTCTCTCTAAATTCTAAAACAACACTTTGTCTAGTGATTCTACAGTTCTTTACACATTCACCTACTTAAACTCTTTTCATTTAATATTTTTATTTTCAGTTTTACTAAAGCTGAAAATATTTCTCCTCTTCAACATCCCGCAGCAGCCGTTCCAGAACCTGCTCTTACGACTCCTGCTGCCCTTCCTCTCCAACCTTACTGTCAGGTACCTCCTCAAACTATTCCAAACCTTCATCTTTTCAAATCTTTAAAAAAAATTTAACTCTTACCTGTATATTTTTTTTTAAAATCTTTATATTTTTTTCTATATCTCTAACTTTTTATATCTTTTCAATCTTTAACTTATCTTTGTGTACTTTTTTTTGGAGACCCTATTTGTTCGACTGGCAGATGGCACTTTACATTCCGCTCAATCTTAACTTCTTCATCATCTTCCAAATTTAATATGGTATATATGTTTTAATCACATTCACATTTTCATTCCATTAACTCATTAACGTTTTTGTTTCTTTTTTTTTTTTTTTTTTACTTAGTCTGTGCTCTTAAGCACACTTTAACGTTCTATAACGTTACTCAAGATCTATCTATTGATCTTCTCTATAACTTTAGTACCTAACTACTTTAGTTATCAAGCTTTGAACCCTACCGTTCTTAGCTACTTTATTGCTTCGAGCCCTACCGCTCGTAGCTACTTAAAATATTATGCTTTGAGCCCTACCGCTCTCAGCATATCTTAATTTACTTCATTTTTATTTTCATTTCTTTATTTCTTTTTTTTATTTTTTTTTGTTAGGAGCGGCTGACTACTCCCTAAAAAAGCCTTAGGTCTAACTTTCCACTTATAGAGCGGTCGACAACTCTTTAAATAAGCCCTAATCGTCATTTTAAAACACCCTTCTAGAGTGGTAGTCATTGAATGTGAACTCCACCCTTATTGAATGCAGATGATAGTATGTTAGAGAACGTATGTCTGTTTGTTAGGCGATGTATGTCTGTGTGAAGTTGTGTTTTACGGTTTCTTTAGAAATATGCTTTAAAAATTTTCTCTGAGTCAAAAATTTTCTGGGGTCGTGGGGGAAATGTGGTGAAACCACTTACCTTTTCCACTTCCTAGGTATTATTTCATGTAATCATCTCATATTTTAACTTCGTCTTATATATTTGCTTTTATTTTTCCTCGCTTCTGCAACGATACATAATGTTTTAGTAACTACACACTACACTACACACATCACAATTCCTTTATCTAAACACATTTACTTACGTGATCTAAATCACGAAACTTCGGACACTATTTTTCGACACTTTTACGTATCCCACAAGTTTCGGATCACTTCGATAATCTTATTATGCGTTTTTCCTTGTAATATTTACATTTATCTCACTTTAATTGTTTTCTATTTACTAAATATTGTATTTTGGTTACGTTTTGAAGTATCTGACAACTTATTTTTGCTTCGTTGCTATGCAACTTATCAACATAATCCAATCAAAACTTTTTGACTTTCTTATTTATACATTTGGCCATCTAGATTTCTCGTTTTAAAAATATTATTTTGAAATTTATGCAGAACTCAGAAACCGAGGTTTCATTATAAAGTTCAGCCGACGACTAATCATTACATCTCTAGCTTTGGATTCAAAAGGTTTACTCTACTGAGACGATCACCAGCTTCCGAATTGGAAGGTCAAGACTCCTTACTTGCCTCTTCCAAATTGGAAGGACTAGTCTTCAAGTATAAACACCAGCTTCCGAATTGGAAGACTACGGCCTCCAGACATCGCGCGCGCCTACGCCTGCCTGTGCCTGTCTCGCCTGTCAGCCTGCACCTTCGCCTGCCTGCGCCTGGTGGCGCCTGCCTGCCTGCACCTTCGCCAGCCTGTGCCTGCTGGCGCCTGCTGCCTGCGCCTGCCTGCGCCTACCTGCGCCTGCCTGCGCCTACCGGCGTCTGCCTGTCGGCGCCTGCCTGTCGGCGCCTGCTTGCCTTCGCTTGCCTTCGCCTACCGGCGCCTGCTTGCCTTCGCCTACCGGCGCCTGCCTATCGGCGCCTGCCTACCGGCGCCCGCCTACCGGCGCCTGCCTACCGGCGCCTGCCTGTCTTCACTTGCCTGCGCCCTTCGACGTCTGCCAAGTTCAGCGCTTGCCTCCACACCTTCGCCTGCCTCCACGTCAGCTGCATCTACCCCTTCACTTTTTATATTATCATCCTACATTTTAATCATCATCACCTCCATACTCACCATCCTCACTCACCTTTTTATTTTAACTTTGTTTGTAATTTTATTTTGACTTATAAATATTTGTAAATTTCTTATCATCTTTTCTTTTTTAAATGTCGCTTCACGACAATATACGGGCGGAAACGATCGAACAGTGGGACTGCAGGTATAGGACCGAGCCGCGACCACCAAGGTCTTTTTGAATAAAATGAATTATAAAATCAAAAATAAAAAAAGCACGAATTTCTTTTTTGTCATTTCAAAACACTTGACCTGACCAGCCCTTGAAGTTTCTTGTGGTTTCGAGCAATCGCCTTATATATGAAGGCCAATTTTTGTGTTAACCCGTAAAAAAAAAAATAGACAATCACAATTATTACCCCGAAGGGTTAGTCAGAGACTAGGCAATGAGAACCGCAAAAGCAGTCGCTCCATAGTCCACAGTCCTCTGCCATTGTCCACTTTTCAACAAATGTGCAGTGCCGTTAATTGGGCGGTGCCATCGGTGCCCAGGCACAGGGCGTAGACTCCGGGGGCGCAAGAATGACACGATCAGTCAGGCAGGACTATATTTATTCGGTTTGCTCCTGATAAGTTCTCGCTATAGTGCTCGATTCCAACACATAACGTACCTACATGCCAGTATCATTAAAAACGTCTATTAAATTAGACAAAACATCACGCTCATTTTTTGGCAGCGCACGAGCGTATTTGTGTTTAGTGTTTATAGGAGTCAAGTGGTCAGAGACTAGCGGCGGGCGGGTCGGGTACGGGCGGGCGCTGCCACCTTTTTTATTTTTTGACAATAGAATAGATTGCTAATTATCCAGCTAAAGAGAATATGCCGCTGATTTGAGTATCAAATATTCGTGTACCTACGCCTGGCGTACTCACCATGGAATTCTGTTATTTCAAGAATGCCAAAAAACTGTGCCCAAATAGTACCAAATAGTGCCCAAAGGAAATAAATAGTACCCTTATGGTTCAAAAGTTATAGACATAGTTTGGTGAGTACGCTAGGCGTAGGTTACGCCTAGCGTACTCACCTCAGTTTGGGAAATCTGAGCAAGCTACAATTTTAATTAGTATGTCAAAAAATTGTACCCAAATAGTACCAAATAGTGCCCAAAGGAAATAAATAGTACCTTTATAGTTAAAAAGTTATAGACATAGTTTGGTGAGTACGCTAGGCGTAGGTTCTACGCCTAGCGTACTCACCTCGTTTCGCGAAAACAGAACCAGCAATGGCTCTCATTTCTATCTCAATAAATAGTACCGGAAATAGTACCCTCTAAGAGTGTAATTGTTATTTGACTTTTATACTAGAAAGTCATTAAATTTGATAGCAAACTTCTACATACATTGACATGAGGTACAGGCGAACTCATAATAATTTTAATATTATTAAATTTCGTATTATGAACCTACTACATATTACTTTTACTTTTGTTGAAATTAATAGGTGTATATACGTAACGAGGAAGTTTAATATCAGTTATATAATTGATTATAATTATTTTTCTTATAAATAAGATCCATGTTTTCCAAAATATTGACTATCGTATTTTTGCCGGATTTCATAAAGTAAAAGCATCTTCTATATAAGGAACTATTTGCCTTATGTCTGAAATTGAAAGCTCAATATTGTATGTGCGAGAACAATCTGTTACTTTTGTTGATCATAGTGCAACTTATCGACGCGCGACAGCGATGCATCTTAGTATGAACAAGTTACAATAGATGGCGCTTATCACACTTCTTACTTTAGTTACTTACAAACTGACCTGTATTATGAAAGTGCTAAATATCAATATTGCAATTCACAACAATTTGCTTGACGCCGCGGTGGGAACGCATAGTTTTCTGGAACCGATTTTTTTAGTCGTTTACTTTGCCTTGCCACCGCAACCGCAAAGGTTTGCGAATAGTTAATTTGTGAAACAATTAATGAAAAAACTTGTTGTGCGATGGGCTCACCACCTGTCACGCTGAGCACATGTGCAGTCGCTATTTATGTAGGTATGTATCTATATTAATAAAAATCAATTGCCAAAATGTTTGTACGCGCATCACTTCAGAACGGCTGCACCAATTTGGCTTATTCTTTTTTGTTGTATTTGTAATTGTCGGGACAAGGTTTGTATAAAAATAAACATTTTTGGAAATTCGTCACGGGGTAAGGGGTTCACGCGGACAAAGTTGCGGGCGGGCTGTCATTCACGATCAACAAATCATAAATAAGCAATGCTTGATACATGATATAAGTTGGAGTGGGTCTCATTCACCCGGGAGAGTCCCACATAACCCGGGCGGGCCCCCACGTGAGGGCCCCGGGTATGCATAACGCATTTCCCCCAGTAGGGTCTCATTCACCCTCGACTATAAATTTTGTGATTTATAACAGTTATCACTAGATTTATAGTCGAAGTAAGAATCACTGCTAAAAACCAGCCTTCATATAAAAAAATCCGCATCCAAATCTAGGATATTTAGGAGCTACGGTGCCAAAGACAGACACACCAACCTCAAGACCCCCCTTTTTTGGCCACCCTTGGTTTACTGTTATTAAATATGTACCTATTTTATTTTAGGTCGTCGTCTATTAATGAACTCCATAGTTATTCCAATCTTAATTCCTTTGGTAATAAAAATAATATTTTACCATTCACTGTGCTCGACTGTACCACACGTAATTTTTGTATGTAGAAGTTTGCTATCAAATTTAATGACTTTCTAGTGTAAAAGTCAAATAACAATTACACTCTTAGAGGGTACTATTTCCGGTACTATTTATTGATATAGAAATGAGAGCCATTGCTGGTTCTATTTTCACGAAACGAGGTGAGTACGCTAGGCGTAGAACCTACGCCTAGCGTACTCACCAAACTATGTCTATAACTTTTAAACTATAAAGGTACTATTTATTTCCTTTAGGCACTATTTGGTACTATTTGGGTACAGTTTTTTGACATACTAATTAAAGTTGTAGCTTACACAGATTTCCCAAACTGAGGTGAGTACGCTGGGCGTAACCTACGCCTAGCGTACTCACCAAACTATGTCTATAACTTTTGAACCATAAGGGTACTATTTATTTCCTTTGGGCACTATTTGGTACTATTTGGGCAGTTTTTTGGCATTCTTGAAATAACAGAATTCCATGGTGAGTACGCCAGGCGTAGGTACACAAATATTCAGCAGATAATAATGCTACTGAATTTTGGGCTGAATTAGACACTGTACTAGACGTCTTTTTATAAGCGTATTAAGATACGCCTAGCGCCATCTAGCGTTGTAACGCGAAGTTGGCGCGCGGCAGGTGAAACCGGACGCGCGCCCGCGTCAGTCTGTCTGCTAGCGACCGCGAGACGCCAAAAGATATACGCGCGCTGGTATATGCCCTTACTGATAGTGACACTGTGATAATAGTGCCTGTGATTAGGTGAAAGAACTGTGTGCTGTGCCGCGACCATCAAATCGCCTACATCGCCGCCCGCCAGCTCGCCTCCCGTCTCCTGCCTCATTATCCCAGGTAAGCCTTCAGACCTATCCACCTTCTTTACTCTGCCTTTCTTTACTCTGCTGTATTTGGCGGTGTCTTCTGACCCGCGAATACATTCTGGTCCAACCGAGCGCGGAATAACCGCTAAGGTTCAGCCCTAATCAGAACCTACCTTTCTTCCTTTCTTTTAACTTTTAAACAGTCTTTTACAGTCCGCTAAAGAATAACATATTGGTTACTCCCATCCCATCACACGGCACATTATTTAGGCCCTTTCGGCCTTTTTAACCTAGTAATATTATTCTGTGCCATAAGTTCACGTAACAATTGCTTACATAGAAGTACAATCCGCTCATAACGCAGTCTATTCCTCATTGTCCGTTGCGAAACATTATTATATCTACCCACCTCAATAAATATGTCACAGACTCGGTTGCTGATAAAAGTATAATCGCCATTCAATTTCAGTTATTATTAATGCGATAAACAAATTTACGAATATTGTTGATTTTATGTATGCATCCGATTATCATTTTATGTATGCATATGTGATCTGTGTGCGCGCTTGTGTGCCTAATTCGTGCTTGAAATAATAATTCAACTCAGTTATTTTGCGTTTGCCTTTTTTCATGCTACGTTTATCGGATACATGGTGACTGGTATTTTAACGAGAGATTGTCTGCAAGATTTTTTTTTTGGTCGTGTTAATTTTTATTTTCTTTTGTTTTTAATTTGTGCCTATGCGATCGGCTCATTCTTGGTGCGTGCTCACCACACGTGCTTAGTGTTGTTTTGTTTTAACCGCTTACAATTAATTTCTTTAAGTCTCGCTTCTACACACGTTTGCCCACCTGTGGGACATGTACGGCGTGCTTTAATTTGTTTTTTCGTGTTAATTTTTAATTTTATTGCTTTTTGATTGTTGCCTTTGTGATCGGCTCATTTCTTGTGCGTGCTCACCACACGAGCTTAGTGTGATCAGTTTTTTTAAAAATCGCTTACGGCTATTAGCGTGCGTCGCCTTCGCTTCTACACACGTTTGCCCACTTGTGGGACACACATACAGAGTGTCCCAATATTTTTTATATTTTTTTTATTAAGTTATTATTTTTTTTTTTTTTTTGCGACGGAGTCGTTCTTCGCGCTCGTTTCCGCTACAGGTCTGCCCAACTGTGGGCTACGTACAACGTATCCCACACTTTATTTTTATTAGATTTTTTTTCCTTTCCTTTTGTTAACGCTTTCCCGGCTGATTGGATGCGCCGCCATCGACTACGCATGCGCTTGCCCACTAGTGGGCTACGGATGACGTGATTTTTTTGTTGTTTTTTCCCTTTTGCGGTCGGCTAATATTACGTACGCGCGTTCAATAAACACAGACATACACATACACGTGGGCCATATACAAGGCGTCCCAACTTAGTTTTGCTTTCTTTATTGTTGCGTTAATTTTAGCCCATTTGCCCTTACCTTAGTAAACAAATACGTCCAGCCCAACTATAGAATATACAGGGTGTTGTTCTTTTTACTGCCTTTAAATTTTATTATTTTTTTGTCTCCTTTTATTCATCGCGATGCCGACCAAGTCACAAGCCGCGATATTTAGGGAGGTCGCCAAAGCTATACACCAGCTCCTAGAGGTGGGGTCACGGATCATTGCTGGGGACACCAAACATTCCATAACGGAATTTAAAGTGCGTTTCGCACAGGTACAGGGTATTAAGGAGAAGCTGAATTCAGTATATTACAGCATTCTTGACGAGGAGAACTTAGACGAGGGGATTAAGAGGACATACACTGAGAACCACACAAAAGCCTCCGGAGCGTACCTGGGGATACTTATGGCTAGGGAGGAAATCTCAACCTCTTCCACGTCATCCCCAACCCATAGCGCTCAGCCCAGTTTCGGCGTCAATACGCCTACAGCCGTCCTCCCCAAGATAGCGCTGCCCAGGTTCAGCTCAAAAGTGGAGGACAGGCCCTCCTTTATTGCACTGTTTAGGAGTTTGACTGACGACATGGCGACCTTGTCGGAAGCAGTCAAGCTCCACTATCTCTTCTCAAGTCTCAGCGGTGAGGCATTAAGCATGGTGTCCCACCTAAAGGTCACCAATGAAAATTTTGCCGTGGCCATGGACATCCTCACCAAGCGGTACGAGAACCGCCGGGTTCTCATCGATAGTTTCGTCGACATAATCCTGGGGCTGCCAAGCATTCACACGCGCTCTAATATACGCACACTTTTCCTCACTCCGCTCGTGTCCGCCCAGTGTGCGCTTAGTAATTTGGATCTGCCCATAGGAGACGACTACGTGTTTGTGTCGATAGTGGTGCGAAAGCTTAAGGGTGAGCTCCGCACGTTATTTGAACGTAGACACGGGTCTAGCAGCACCCTGCCCACGTTGAGCGACCTCATCTCCTACCTCGAGGAGCACGCGCGCTGTGTGGAGACAGAGTTCTCCAACATAGCCCAACCGCAACCCATTCACGCCCTGCCCGGCCCTTCTCGTAGCCGCGCGCCTCCTCAGTTGCCCCATCGCACTTATGCTCAGATGGCTCAGCAACAGCCCGACCATTACCGTGGCCGCTCCTCAGCTCCATCGTTACAATCTCAAATGTAACAGTGGCGCACTCAACGTGTGTTTTGGTTAGGGATAGTGGTTATGTCTTATGCTGTAACTAAAAAGTCAGAATACCGATAGCGTTCTAGATTATTACTTTTAAGAAAAACCGTCACGCGTGCAGTGGCACGGATTCCTCCCATTTTATTTCAATAACTAATTTTTATTTGTTATTATTTTAAAATATTGTATTAATAGTGCATTTTTTTTTAACGTTCATAACACTTTTTTATATGTATACAAGTGTTAATTATTTAATTATTGTACTCAGCTGAACTAGAGTATTATTTTATGACACAATAGGTTATAGTTGACACAATTTTTATTTGAAAATAAGTGTTTTTTTTAATGCAAGTGTTTATAGTATTATTATTATAATACTGTGTTTGTGGTGGTTTACTACTATTTTCTGTGGATTGTAACTGTATACTTAGGTTGAAACTGCCTATTGAGGAAGCCAGCTTATATTTTAGTAGTTTTTTTTTAAATCAAAAATGGAACGCCCAATTTCGTTTAATTTGCTTCATAAAGACGAGCTTACGTATGAGGTGGAGATTCGAGACGCAGCACCGGCGACAACGGTAGAGGGATTACGAGTTCAGATTAGGGAACTTAGTAAACTAGTTTGCTCAGACGATATGGTAGAGACTACTCGGGATCCTAAAGTAGAATTACAAATTATTAAAGCCAAATTGGCAGAGATCGCCGAAGTAATAGGAAAAGATCCTTCAAATTTTTAAAAATTTAACCGTATTTAGGCTTTAAGTTCCCACCTTTTTCATCGCTTGGGCAGGGTAACTCCCCCTCCTGAACTTGATTCCGTATATCAGACTATTGACAAAGAGCTTAACGGTTATTTGTCAAAAGTTGATAATATTAACGCGAGTTTTCATGCGTCGTTTACATCGGCACCAGAGACACCGAACGCCCTTGAAGTTGAACCTACTCCTGAAGTCGTATATTATAGTAAGAAGGATGCAACAGTCAGATCTCTCGACTGTAAATTTAATGGTACCGGTTGCGTGAATGCTTTCATAGAGCGTCTCGAGGAACTTTGCGAAGCTAGGGGTATAAGCGAAACTTCGTTACATAAATCAGCTCTGGACTTGTTTTCTGATGGGGCTTTGTTGTGGTACCGTGGTATAAAAGCGTCGGTTGGTAGTTGGTCGGAACTTAAAAGACATTTACTCACAGCGTTCGCTCCGCCAGACTACGATATGCGTCTCATTTCAGAAATTACTAATAGGACTCAGGGGCAAACTGAATTGTCCTGTATTTACATAGCGGTCATGGAGAACCTCTTCAACAGGCTCTCTTATAGAGTAGCGGAACCTGAGCGTTTGGCACGGATTAAGTTCAACATGCGGCCGGAATACGCGACGGCGTTGTCAATGTTGGCGGTAAATACCCTGGAGGGATTAAAGGAGAAGTGTAGGCAACTCGAGCTAGGTTTTGTTAGCAAGGCACAGTTCCGCGAACCGCCGAAACCTACCGCTTCTTTTGTTGCACCAGACTTGGCTTACCAAGCTCCGAGGGGTTCTTTGAGAATAGAGGCCGTGCAAGCTGATCCTGCTATGTATTGTGTTCGTTGTAGGGTAAGGAGCCACTCATTATCTACTTGCAAATCCACAGAAGTAGTTTGTTTTCGTTGCGGTAAGAAGGGTGTGAGGACACCTTCGTGCCCCAACTGCAATAAAAGAGCAGTCGGGACTAAAGGTCAATCCTGTCAGAACTGCAATTCAAAAAATTAATTTCCCGGAACTACAGCCATAATTTTATTAAGTCCGATTGGGACAACTATTTAAAATGGTTACAACCGTTTCTATATATAATGCGGATTATTACGGTTTACTTGACTCGGGTTCATGCATTTCAGTATTGGGTTCCGATGTTGGCCAACAGTTCTTAAAAGCTGGTGCAACCTTACACTATGATGGGTGCTTGGGCAACATCGTAACAGCCAATGACTCGCGTGCAACCGTGAGGGGTTATTTATATTTACCAGTTACTCTTATGGGAGTGACTCAAGTTATTAAATTTTATATAATTCTTGATATCACCACACCGTTAATTTTTGGCGTTGATTTTTGGAAGGCTTTTAATTTAGCTCCTGAAATTTATAATAGATTGCCTTTTAAGTATTTTCAAAACTCTAAACACCGTACTTGCGTATCGGAGGTTAGGCATTTGCAGCCGTTTGATGAATTAACACCCGTTCAGAGGTTGAAAGCGGAGTCATTAATAAATGAATTTAAGAAGGTGTCTTTTGAGGTTAAAGGGTTAGGTCGTACCCAACTGTTGTCCTATCAAACAGCGTTATTATCCACTATCACCTGAACGCCTTAAGGAACTTAACCGCCAGCTGGATGAGATGTTAGAGATGGGAGTAGTAGAGCCTAGCAATAGCGCGTGGAATAACCCAGTCCTATTAGCTCCTAAACCAAACGGAGAATGGCGATTTTGCCTTGACAGCCGAAAATTGAATGCAGTCAGCAAACAAGATGCTTATCCGTTTCCCTACGTCTCTCACATCTTAGATCAGTTGCGTGACGCTCGATATCTTTCGTCAATTGATTTAAAATCTGCATTTTGGCAAATTGAGCTTGACTCCGCTTCATCTAAGGAAAAAACCGCATTCACGGTTCCCGGACGAGGTCTTTTCCATTTTAAGGTTATGTGCTTTGGGTTGACGGGGGCACCAGCCACCCAGCAACGGTTAATGGACATACTGTTTGGTCCTGAGTTTAATAATAAAGTGTTTGTTTACTTGGATGACATTATAATATGCTCATCGACATTCGAGGAACACATTTCGCTTCTTAAACGGGTTTTAGAAAAGTTACGACAGGCTAAGTTAGTTCGTCGGGAGTTAAAATATCTAGGTTACAGGGTAGATGAACATGGTTTACACACTGATCCGTCGAAAGTTCAGTCAATAGTCAACTTTCCCACACCTACCACCCGGAAGGAGGTGAAAATGTTCCTTGGAACAGCGTCGTATTATAGACGTTTCATTAAAAATATTAGTTCTATAGCGGCACCTTTAAATGCACTTACGAGTACTAGCAAAAAAGCCCCGCCTTTTAAGTGGACTGCTGAGGCAGAAACCGCGTTTACTACTTTAAAAACAGCGTTGGTCTCTGCCCCAGTATTGGCTTGTCCCGATTTTTCCCAGCCATTTGAGATTCATTGTGACGCATCCAGTTTTGGGATAGCGGGCACTCTGACTCAGTTTATAAAGGGAGAGGAGCATCCAATAGCATATTGTAGTCGTTCACTGAATTCGGCAGAACGCAATTATTCGGCGACGGAGCGAGAGGCCCTAGCGGTGGTTTTTGCTGTAGAACACTTTCGTCCTTATGTGGAGGGAGGTCCTGCGTTTAAGGTGATAACCGACCACTCGAGTCTGAAGTGGTTCTTTAATTTAACCAATCCTACGGGTCGATTAGCTCGTTGGGGTTGTCGGTTATCGCCTTACAACTTTGTTATTGAGCACCGCAAGGGCAAGGACAACGTAGTTCCAGATGCACTATCGCGTGCCGTTCCGGTGCTCGAAATAAAGGTGCCTGACGCAGACACTTGGTTCCAAAAGTTGTGGGACAAGTGTGTTAGTACTCCTAGGTCGTGTCCTAACTTTATTATTAGAGACAATAAACTTTTCGTTTTTCAAAAAATAAATTCGGTGTGGCGAGTGATTATGATTGGAAACAAGTAGTACCGGAGGGAAATCGTCTGGAACTTTTAAAGAATCACCATAGTGGTGAATTATCTCCACATTTTGGAGTATTTAAAACTTATAAACGACTTGCACTACGTTACTACTGGCCTAACATGTATAAGGATGTAACTAACTACGTGGGGAAATGTGATACGTGCGCCGCATATAAACACTCACAATTGCCAACCCCTGGTCTCTTAGGTAGCGCGAAAGACTGCTCTAAACCGTTTGAAACAATAAGTTTTGACCTCGTTGGTCCCTTGCCACGGTCTAAAGCGGGCTTCACATATCTCTTTGTGGTCGTATGCTGTTTTACGAAATATTGTTTGCTCTTTCCTTTACGAAGAGCTGTTGGTAAGGCTATAGCGCAGAAACTTGAAGATGGCGTTTTCTTGGTTCACGGCATACCCCGTACGGTGATAGCGGACAACGGAACGCAGTTCACGGGCAATGAAATTAAATCTTTGTTGGAGAGGTACAAGGTACCTCAGGTTCACTTTACACCTCGCTATTGCCCCAGCGTGAACACAGTTGAACGTTATAACCGTACGATTATGACCGCCGTATCAATTCTTGTGGAAGATGACCATAGATCGTGGGATGTTAATATTTCGAAAATTCAGTATGCAATAAACACTTCCACTAATGAAGTAACACGTTTTACCCCATTCTTCCTAGTACATGGTAGGGAGGCAGTTAGTTGCGGAGAGGTTTTCGGCAATAATACCGATGGACCGCTCACCCTGGCGTGCGCTTCTCGCGGTGTATATGCGGACCAGTTAGGCGTCTTAGAGGAAATTTTTAATAAAGTGAAAGGCGCGCTTATTAAATCACATGACCGTAGTGCGCGTCATTATAACAATAGGAGGAGGCCCTTAGAATTTGAGGTGGGTGACACTGTGTGGAAAAAGACATATCCACAGAGTGACGCCTCCAAATTTTTTATGGCTAAATTAGCTCCTAAATATGAAAAATGTTTTGTTAGGAAAAAACTTTCCCCCCTAGTGTATGAATTAGAAGGCTGTAGTTCCGGTAAAAACCTTGGTGAATGGCACATAAAGGACTTTAAGTCTTCATGGGAAGACTAAGATGTATTAGTTTTAGTAATTTATCGATCATTGTATCATGGTACAATGTTTTGCTTGTTGTGAGCGGTTGAAAAGTGACAAAGGAGGGCTGTATATGCCCTGTAGTCGCTGCTGTTGTTGGCATTGGTGGCTGTATATGCCACGGTGCTGGAATTCGTTATGTGGTTTATTTTGGTTGCTAGATGGTTTAAAAGTGACGAAGGAGGGCTGTATATGCCTTTAAGTCACTGCACTTTGGGCGTTTGTGGCTGTATATGCCGCGGCGCTGGAAGCTCATTTAAGAGGAGCTTGATGTTTGTGGTTGTGTTTTTGCGCATTGGAAAGTTTCGACTTTTGGCGTGATGACATTCTATTTGTTAAGTTGGAATGTTTTAATTCCTTTTTTTTATATTTTAACATTATAGGTTACATACCTTAATGGAAGAGTTAAAGCTCCAGACCGCTGGTTAGGCAGCGTGATGATAGTCCTGAGGAAGGTGGCCATTTATTGGCGGGCGTGTAGGCTGCTTTGATGGAATTCGGTTTTTTTTTTGTAGGATTTATTTAGGGGCGGTTAGCCAAACTTTTAGGTGGTGGTGAATATTTGTTGGTTTGGGTTGTGGGTTTTTTTTTTGATTACGGCTGCCCAGCCGTGTAAGAAGTTTACTGGGCATTACTTTAAATATGTGCTTATTGGTAGGAGCATTTAGATGTTTGTGTATTGAGGAGGTATCGTTTGTTAGGAGGGGTAGACTTGGACGTGTAGACGATTCTTAGATGTATTTATTATTTTATAGCTCTTTGGGTTTCGTCTTTTCCATGTTTGTAAATGGATCAGACCTAACCTGTAGAACATATATAGACGTTTGGTGTATATATTTATTATTTTGTGCCTCTCTGGGCTTCGTCTTTTCCATATTGCTTAATGGATCAGACTTACCCAGTGGGATAACTGTAGGTCTATTTCAGTAACCTGTATAGTTAAATAAGCCATTCACCCCAGCGGATTAGTGACTGGTACCAAAAGCCTTAACGCAAGGCGTCAGTGCGGCTGGTGACACTGTAATAATAGGTTAACTGTATAGCCACCAGTTTTTATGTTTATGTAATAATATCATTATAACCATAATTAGTGTATTTAATATATATAAAGTAGTCAATCATTTATAATCTAGTATTTTGGTAATATTCATATTGAACTCCTAAAGGTTTGTCTTTTCCATATTGCTTAATGGATTAGACTCACTTTGTGAGTCTATTGTGGTGACTTTTCAGTAACCAGTATTGTTAAAAAATTAAGCCATACACCCCAGCGGATCAGTGACTGGTACCAAAAGCCTTAACGCGAGGCAACAGTGCGGTTGGTGACACTGTGATAATATGTTAACTGCATAGCCACCAAGTTTTTAGATTTATGTAAGAGTATATTATAATTGATATTATTATATTTATTATGTACATTAGTTTATCTTCATATAGAAGTTTGTATATTTATTAGGATATACAAACTATATATATATATGGGATATTTGTATATTTAAATATATATATATATGAAGAATTGTCGTACACAAGTCTGCGTTTTGTTGTTTTTTTTACTGTCATAGCATTTTGTATAGCTATTTACAGGAAAGTTTTGAGTTATTGTGTAGTGCAGCTACACGGGTAGGTTTTCTTTTGGTTGTTTGTGCTTGCTTGGTTGTTTGAAGTGTAGTGTGACGCTGGAGGGCCAGCGTCGAGATTTGCCCTGGTCGGTCAAATCTCTGGTGGTTGGGGAGGTACTGTTACGTTGTAAATTCAGGGCCCTGTCTGCCTTTACTAATCTACAAAAGAAGTTCGCAATGGTTGAATAGTACTTACCTGAAATCATTGCTTTAGAATGATCAAATGTCCAAAAACATTAGTCCGTGTAGCTTGTTTGAATTAAATCCATTTTTCTTCACATTAAAGACATGGAGCCTCGGCTGACACATTACAAGACACACTTTTCTTGCATTTTCAATTAAAACATATTTCTAAATCAGTTTTAGCAAGACTTTGCGTTAGATTTGAAGAAAAGTTCCTTTGTTTACGTTTTGTATTAGACATAACACCATAGACAAAATGACAGCCACCGTAGCGACGCCTAGCGGTAGCGGGGCGAAGTAGCTGTCAGCTTTTAATTTCACATAAAAGATTCAATTTAAAAAAAATAGCCGAAACAGTTCTAATAATAAATTACATGATAAATTAATATGTATAATAATTACTTTAAATAATTAAATTTAATTCAAGCAAATCCGGAAATAGAACTATTGTTTCTATAAGGACTTTTATCTAGAACATTCGAACGGGAGAAATATTTTTTATATGGATATTGTCTCTGCCCGTAGAGGTTACCAGAGAGGAAACTAATACTCCCTAATATTAAGACAGGGTAATCAGTGAGTTAAATATAACATTAAATTAATTTAAATTAAAGAAAAACGCATTTCACATTGCTAAACGTTAATTTTTTTTTAGGTCTTGTTCTGTAATTGTTGACAGATTCTGTTAGCAGAGGGCGAGTTGTGACCGACGTCATATTTGACGTTTTGATAGTTTGAAGGAAGATTCTAAAATAACAATTTCTTATGGATTACCCGACAATGGGAGTAGAAATCAAAAGCTGGCCTTCGATTTATAAGACTTCCGGCGAATTGAAAGTGCCGGGTCTGATGAGGTCGAAACGATTTCAATCTCTGGCGTGACGTGGTGTGATGTGTTGAGATCAATGCACTAAGGTAGGCATGAGTCGTAGTCACCTTTTGTTTTATTCTGAGGTCGTAATAATGTAGTGGATTTGAGGCGTCATTAGCTTGAGAATATAGTCAACAAGTGTGTGGTTTATTTACAGGAATCCGTGCCCGAAACGAAGTTCTGGTCGCTGGCAGCCACGCGCACAGTTAAAATCTCCCAGCGCGTAAGTATCCCAATATCATTGTTTAAGTATAATAAGCCGTCATCCTAGGAATCCAAATCGATTTTTCATGGTGTCCGAATCATGCCTTGTCGCCAGGCGACGCAAGGCTCTTGGCCATGTGGCAGACGTGTCAAACCCTTTTAGGAGTGGATATTGCATCATCCCACAATATTCTAGCATTGTTTGGTTTTGTTTATTGGAATATCGTAGCCGTGTAGTGCCTTGTGTACTAGTTAAATGTGAAACAACACTAAAATTAAAACATGGTGTTAAATATTAGTGATATGGGGTTACTTTATGGTTGTGCAACAGCGTTGGGAAGCTTTTGATAACCCTTAGCGCTGCGAGTCCCTGATTATGATAGGTTGCAGCCCCAGATACACAGATAGCAGACTGCGGGACCCCAATTTATGTAACAGATCTGAACTAGGCGTGTAGTGTTATAAATAGGCCCCGTGTTGATAATTTCAGATGCTTCGAGAGGCCCGTCTCGCCGCCAGGATTTAGAGCTGGGCCCTAAAGCCTGGACGTGAGACCTGCCTCTTCGAGGTACCAGCGGCCACCTGCTGCCAGCGAGCTGTCGCCGCCTAGCGGATGAGCAGGCGTTGACGGTTTTTGTACCCCTACTCTGGGTTTAATCGTTCTTTATTCAGGAACATATTTTTACATTAGGGTTTCGAAACCTTAACCTAGTATTTTCTTTTATATCCAACTACACCAAGCGTTGGTGAAGTTGTGAAACATTTGAGGATCTGCGAGTTCGACCTGTGTGAAGTTGTATGGTGACATCGTCTCCAGATTCGGGTCTACATCCAGACCCTGGCGCCCCTTATTATTAATTTTATATCGGTATAACCCCACGGTTCTCTAGTGTATCGGCTTTAAACGTGTGAGAGTTTTGATACGGTTAAACGGATTAGAACATTTAATTTAATATTTTTATAGACGGAGTAATTTAATTTTAATTTCAACTTCATACTCCGAACGGTATTGGCTTTATCCCGACCCCCACCCACGACCATAGCTCGTACGACTGAAATATTAGCTGGCTGGTTAGGTAGTAGTAGGAACAGTATTATAAGATTTATTTGAAATTAAAATTATCACCGACCCGCTTGGTCACTTTTGACTCTTAGGATTTTAGTGTGTTTTAAGGGATGATATAGCTTTGGAATACGGTTTAGAGTACTTTAAACAGTAAATTATAGTTGGCAAAATTATTAGAAAGTTTGTTGGACTTTCATTTGAGATTGACCCTAGGGTCAATTTCGACTGATAGTTTTTTTTTGTTATTTTCGGCTAAATAAATTAAAAGGAGTAACGTAGATAGATGATGTGTACCTAACATAATATAAGACAAAATTGTGACTAACCCCCCTCTTTTAAATAATAAGAATGAAATAAAATTTATAATTTTATTTTATTGTTGTTGGACAAAATATTTGTGTGTGTTCTTTTACAATATATTGCCTAGCTGTTGAACATTTTATGGTTTATTCGATAACAACCCACTAAAGCTTGCATTTGGGATTTTCTTCCTTTTCCCCAAAAGGGACAAAATCTCAAATGTAACAATGGCCATCTTCACACAGCCAGAGCTTTATTGGACTGTGGCAATATGCTGACATTAATAACGTCACGCATGGCACGACTTTTGAACCTGCCATCAAAACCCACTTCTTTAAAAATTACCGGAGTTGGGAATCAGCACAAACATGAGTCAAAAGCGGCAATAACAATAGTATGCCGACCCACTCACAATGATACTCCTACAATCACTGCCACAGCTCATATTTTAAAAAACGGCACTGGCTACCTTCCCTTAGAGAAGGTACCAAACATTTCCCACATACTAGGCCAGCCACCCGTGCCATTGGCTGATCAGCTTTACCACACACCAGCCCTGATCGACCTCTTATTGGGGTCGGACGTTCTTGGCCAGGTGTTGGACGGGACTAAGGTCTCGTTGGGCCCGGGCAAGCCCATAGCCTTCGGCACGATTTTCGACTTCGCGTTGATAGGACCCATTGAGGACTTGTATGCGCAGCCGGCGCAGCAGATTAACTCAGCTCACGTCGTTAGCTCACAACCAGACTCAGCTGAATCAGCCCAGGACATACGTCAGAGTCTGGAAAGGTTCTGGGAGTCTGACGAGCCCCTCCCTCAATCAAACACTCATAATGATCCCCTGGAGGAACAATGCGAGGAAATCTTCCGCTCTACCACTACACGCTGCGCATTGTTTTTGATGGTAGCTGCGAAAGCTCCAATGGTGTCAGCATAAATGAATGCCTACACACAGGCCCCGCCCTTCAACAGGACATTGTGGACATCATCATGTCCTTCAGAACGCATCCAGTCGTTTTCAGCACTGACATCCAGAGGATGTTCAGAAATGTGCTGGGTGCCCCAGACCAGAGACGGTATCAGCGGATACTGTGGCGGTCCTCACCAGATCACCCTCTGCTCACCTACGCCCTCAATACAGTCACCTACGGCTTAAGATCAAGCCCATACCATGCAATCCGCACTCTGCTTCAGCTAGCTGATGATGAAGGCCATCGCTACCCTGGAGCCGCTCAGGTTCTTCGCAAGTCTATCTTCGTTGATGACATCTTGTGTGGTCATGACACAGTTGAATCCGCCCAAGCACTCCAGGACTAGTTGATAAGTCTGCTAGACCTAGGCGGCTTTCAGCTCAGTAAGTGGACATCTAACTCGCCTAAGCTGCTCGAGAGATTTCGGGCACGGGAAGAGACGGGAGGCGAGCTGGCGGGCGGCGATGTAGGCGATTTGATGGTCGCGTCACAGCACACAGTTCTTTCACCTAATCACAGGCACTATCATCACAGGGTCACTATCAGTAAGGGCAGATACCAGCGCGCGTATATCTTTTGGCGTCTCGCGGTCGCTAGCAGACAGACTGACGCGGGCGCGCGTCCGGTTTCACCTGCCGCGCGCCAACTTCGCGTTACAACGCTAGGTGGCGCTAGGCGTATCTTAATACGCTTATAAAAAGACGTCTCGCCCGTGGCGAGTACATCCTCCGGGGCCCAGGGTGGGCTCATCCAGAGGGAGCCTGGCAATCTTGAACACAGGCCTCCGGAGGTGTCCATTGGCAGTGTCCAGGTCCACCACCCGCACGACGCCATCCTTCCCAGGCAGGGTGCGAGTAATGCGCCCCAGTCTCCATTGAAGGGCAGGCATGTTGTCCTCCTTGATGAGGACGAGCTCGCCAACTCGGGTAGGGGAGGATGAGGACAAGCATTTGGAGCGGGTTTGGAGTGTGTGGAGGTAGGACTGGGTCCACAGCGTCCAGAAGCACTGGGAAAGGGCCTGTACCATCTGGAATCGCCTACGTGTGGAGATCGGCCTATCTTCCACGGATAGTTCGGGAAGGGCCGTTAGTGGGCGGCCTATAATGAAATGTCCGGCTGTAAGCGGCTCAAAGTCTGAAGGATCAGACGAAAGTGGGCAGAGAGGTCTAGAGTTAAGGACAGCTTCGATTCGTGCTAAAAGTGTAGAGAATTCCTCGAATGTGAGGGGCTGTTCGCCAATTACGCGATATAAGATAGATAGATAGATAACATTTATTGACCAAAAAACAAGGTTGAAATAACACAGCAAAAAAACAAAAACAACAATAACACAAAAAGAGTTAAATCTTAATGAAGAACCTAAACATAATAAATACACAGTGGTCGTATAGATACGTAACGTGCTGTGCACAACGGATATTATTAAGTTGGTCAACGAGGTGCGTGCCTCAGCATGTGCTGCGGCAGCCCGAGAGCCGCTGCAGCAGCACTGGTATTCTGACCGCACCTTAAGAGTGCACGTCGCATTCACTAACCGACACTAAAAATTAATGTATAATTTATATATTTGAACTGTGCAAACTAGTTAAAAGACATGCTCAATATTTTACTAGAATTGGAGATAAGCAAGGGCGTTATGTATCACGGCGCCGTGAAAATGATTTAGTCGTACCTACCGCCAGTGCGCCTGGCGTTATATAAAAATAGCTCGTACTATATGGCGGTTAAGTGTATATAACCATCTGCCACATAAATTAAAAGCCCGCAAAGACAGTTTATTTGAGAAAAAATTAAAAGAAATTTTAATAAATAAATCTTTTTACAATATAAAAGAATATTTTGAATGTAAAATAAATTATAAATAAATGTTGACTTTTTACTTTTTTATTGTTTATCTTAGGCTTACACATATTAATTTTGATTTTATATTTAATTTAGTTTTACGATTCTAAAAATGTTATGTTTTTGTTTATTTTTGCTGTAAGTACCTACTACAGACAAATAGGTACTTACCTATTGTGATTTTAATTATTTAAGTTTTTGTTATTAGTTTTTGATTTAGTTTATACCTATTAAGATTTTAATTTATAATGTGTAATACCTACCTAACCTACCTAGTAATAACTAGGTAAGTACTATAAAATCACAATGCCTTTAAAGGTAAATTTGTAACTACTTACAATTAACACCTGTATAATACGAACAACTTGTTGTGTACCTATAATGTTACCAAATTTAAGTGATTAAATGAATATGAATATGAATATGAATGTAGGTCAGTGCATGCATTACAATATAAAAAATAACTGAGAAAAAAAGAATAAAAAAAGTAGCAACTATAATAAAATTAACAGTGACAGTAATATAATATAAAATAAACAATAGTGAAACCACAGTATAAATACTTTAGCTTATATTTATACTGTGGTGAAGCGGAACAAACAAGCATTAAACCGATAAAAGGTAAGAAGAAAAAAAAAAGCAATTGGTATATACAAAAAAAATGTCATACATGATGACACATGACATGACACATGACACATACATGATCACTTCCTGCCTGCTACACCCAAATTGTGAAAGATTTTGCCACCTATTATTCTATTGTTTTTTACTAAATTAACTAACGGTAAATAATAAATTAAATAAGTTTTGAATTGTGTTTAGGAGAAAGAACTGAGTGTAAATTGTAACGGGGAGTGTACATATAATGGCAAGATTCGCGAGATATGGGGGACAACAACAAGGGCCAAAGAAGCGAAAGAAGCGTGCTGGAACAGCGCAGAATAAGTAGGCACCAAGCCTGGTAGCCATCCTCAATAGTGCTGGGACGGGACCTGCGACAAGTGACGTGAAGAACCCAGAGGTAAATCTACAGATATCTGTTTATCAAGTAGAATCTTTTTGAGTCTGTTTCTAAAAGTATGTACCGTTTCCAGGTCACGCACCGGCGGCGGAAGGTCGTTCCAGCACTTTGAGGCGGCAAATCTAAAGGATCCTCGGAATGCTACCGTCCGATGTTTAGCTGTCACAAAGATGTGTGTGCTTTATCTTTTTGGATACCTACTGAGATCCGCCGTCCATACCAGCTTGTTATAGAGGTACGGTGGCCTGCACGTCTTAATGATGCCAAATAACATAGTGGCCAGGTGAAGCTGCCTGCGAGCCTCCATTTTTATTGCATTGGCCCACCATTGGCCGCATTCAAAAAGGGAGTTACGTGCGACCTAGGCGGAATGCTGAAACAGAAGCGTGCACAGGCATTCTGTACGCGCTGTACGAGTTTAGCTGTTCTGGACAGAAGACATGGACCATAAACTGTGTCGCAGTAGTTCAGTTTGGATAATATCAGTGACTCGCATAATGTGATTCTCACCTCCTCACTCAAGTAATCTCTAATTTTGTATAGTAGCTTTAACCTGAAAAAGCAATTGCGTGAGCACTCGGCAATGTGGCTTTCAAATTTTAAATTGCTGTCAATAGTTAGCCCTAAATTTCTGACTAAGTTGACGCGTTCTATAGCCTCTCCATTTATCCGTATATTTAGGGGGTTGTTACCGAACCTTTGTAAACTCTGTCGTGTACCAATTAATAAAAGTTTTGATTTTTTTGGGGTTGAGAACCAGGCAGTTAGACCTACACCAGGCAGTGATCCGATCCAGATCCTCGTTTATCAAAGATGAAGCATAGACTTGGTCACCGGGTTTGAAAGACAGATATAGCTGCAAATCGTCTGCGTAAAGGTGGTATTTGCAGTTTTTGATGTTTTCCACTATGTCTGCTCCATACAAGGCATACAGAAGTGGCCCGAGAATTGAACCCTGAGGCACTCCCCTAGTTACAGGCAGCTGAGCAGAACACATTTTGGATCCATCTGTGTTTGTTAGTTCGACTCGCTGCCACCTGCCCTCTAAGTAACTATGGAACCATTGCACGGCTTTGGCATCGAACCCATAGTATGCCAGCTTGGATACCAGGAGGGTGGAATTTATCGAGTCGAAGGCACGGGAGAAGTCAAGCAGCAGAAGAGCACCGATCTCTCCCCGGTCCTGTGCCACCAGCAGGTTGTCGACGACATCTGCTAAAGCAGTTGCCGTGCCATGGCCTCTCTGGAACCCAGATTGTAGTTGAGGGAGTATGTTATTTCCCTCCACATATGCAGTCACTTGTTCACACACCACCCTCTCCAGCACCTTCGACAAACAGGGTAACAGACTGATGGGTCGTAAGTCGCTCAGGGAGGCAGGATTGTTATTTTTAGGCAGGGGCTTCACCACTGCTGTTTTCCAGCTTGCCGGAAAAAGTCCTTCAGTTATCGAGTGGTTGATAATGATGGTGATGGCATTAAGTGACTGTGGCAAGGTAAGTAAGACCATGTTCAGTGACATCCCATCTATTCCCAGAGCATTGGACTTGAGACCCCTGATTACTTTTAGCATCTTCTCAGGTGATACTATTTTTAGGGACAAGGTTGATGAGCCAAATCTGTTGTGCTCGAAAAATGTCAGTTGTGATAGTGTGACACGCCCATCTCCAGGTATGTTTAGGAAATGAGCATTTATTGTGTCTGCATCGTGAAAAGAAGGGGGAAGATCCGTTGCCCCCCCTCTTCCAGGGACAATCGATGCTTTGAGATTTTTCCATAATTTTTTGGAATGTTTTATGTTCTTATTTATGTAGCTACTGAAAAAACAACTCTTCTCCCGCTCCAGGGCCTCGGCAACAAGGTGTTTCATTTCCTTATAGGAAGCCTTCACATGTTGCCGTTAAGCATCCATTTTGCATGGTAACTATCCCTAATACGCATCATGCATTTTATAGTATCTGTGACCCATGGATGAGGAGGATGCTTAAATTTTCTTGTTGCGACTGGAGCATGCAAATCAAACAGTGACGTAATGCACTTAGTAAAGGTGTCAACAAGTAAATTTGTGTTATCCATTTTGTAAAAATTGCTCCAGTCAATCATGTCCAGGTCCCTATTTAACTGATCAACCATAATATTCTTTAAGGGCCTGAATGTTACCCAGTGTGGTGGGGGCTTCTCGCATCTGACCTTGAGGTCTGCGGTGATCATGGCATGTCCGCCTAGATCTGGGGTGTGCCTTACTACAACCTTAAGGGTGCGAGCATCAGTGCAGATTACATCAATCAGACTAGAACTGTGCTCCGTGTAGTGGGTAGGCTCAGCCACTACCTGATTTAAGCCAATGACATTCAAAAATTGATTGAAAATTCTTGCTTTGCCATTTAGTGAATCAACAAGATTTATATTAAAATCCCCAGTAATAACGAGAGCGTCGTATTTTGTGAATGAAGCTATAGAATCGGCTATTGCATCAAAGAAGGTGTCTACATCTTGCCAGGGTGGTCTGTAGGCAGTACCCACCACCACATCCACGCCGCATGTGAGAACTCTGAGCCACAACTGCTCAACATCAGGGTTTGGAGGAAAATCACATAGTCGCACATTCATACCTCTCCGAATATAGAAACCCACACCACCGCCCCGGCTTCCTCGGATGTGCATAGGTCTAGGGCGGTGTTTGAGCCGGTACCCAACAATGCCTGGAGCCCTGTCATCCTCTCCAGGCCTCAACCAGGTTTCGTTGATTGCCAGGATGTCGGGACCTAGCTCATCCACCGCCACTAAGAACTCTTCGTGGCCCGTGCCGAGTGACCCCGCATTAAACAAACCAATTTTAAAATTCTTTAAAGGAAGCTCTGTAGTTTTATTTTGAAAGCTAAGGAGGCGAAAAGCTCAAAACGTTTAAGTATATACGAGTAGTCTGATATGAAGGATAAATTGTAAATAGTAGAGTCGTAAGAGTAGGTATAAAAGAGTAAACGTGACAATTCCACACTAGTGATTAAAATTGTTAATATTAAATATCTTGAAATGAAACACTTTTTACGGATTAACTCGCGTTTAATTTACTATTTACATAGTTTTTATATTATCCTGACGTTTCGAACCCTTTACAGGGTCCGTGGTCACAGGGAGACTGAGGTGTTGGTCGTCTCATTGTCAGAAGTTATTTGCCTACCGTCAATAATTTTTATATTTTACCGGGTGCGTTCAAGTTTACACAATACGAGCTAACAATATTTTTAGGTCTGGCAATGTGTTGCTGTTGGGGCTGGGATTTGATGACCTGTATGATGGGGTCCCAGGCAATATATTCGGAGAGGTATGAATGTGCGACTATGTGATTTTCCTCCAAACCCTGATGTTGAGCAGTTGTGGCTCAGAGTTCTCACATGCGGCGTGGATGTGGTGGTGGGTACTGCCTACAGACCACCCTGGCAAGATGTGGACACCTTCTTTGATGCAATAGCCGATTCTATAGCTTCATTCACAAAATACGACGCTCTCGTTATTACTGGGGATTTTAATATAAATCTTGTTGATTCACTAAATGGCAAAGCAAGAATTTTCAATCAATTTTTGAATGTCATTGGCTTAAATCAGGTAGTGGCTGAGCCTACCCACTACACGGAGCACAGTTCTAGTCTGATTGATGTAATCTGCACTGATGCTCGCACCCTTAAGGTTGTAGTAAGGCACACCCCAGATCTAGGCGGACATGCCATGATCACCGCAGACCTCAAGGTCAGATGCGAGAAGCCCCCACCACACTGGGTAACATTCAGGCCCTTAAAGAATATTATGGTTGATCAGTTAAATAGGGACCTGGACATGATTGACTGGAGCAATTTTTACAAAATGGATAACACAAATTTACTTGTTGACACCTTTACTAAGTGCATTACGTCACTGTTTGATTTGCATGCTCCAGTCGCAACAAGAAAATTTAAGCATCCTCCTCATCCATGGGTCACAGATACTATAAAATGCATGATGCGTATTAGGGATAGTTACCATGCAAAATGGATGCTTAAAGGCAACATGTGAAGGCTTCCTATAAGGAAATGAAACACCTTGTTGCCGAGGCCCTGGAGCGGGAGAAGAGTTGTTTTTTCAGTAGCTACATAAATAAGAACATAAAACATTCCAAAAAATTATGGAAAAATCTCAAAGCATCGATTGTCCCTGGAAGAGGGGGGGCAACGGATCTTCCCCCTTCTTTTCACGATGCAGACACAATAAATGCTCATTTCCTAAACATACCTGGAGATGGGCGTGTCACACTATCACAACTGACATTTTTCGAGCACAACAGATTTGGCTCATCAACCTTGTCCCTAAAAATAGTATCACCTGAGAAGGTGCTAAAAGTAATCAGGGGTCTCAAGTCCAATGCTCTGGGAATAGATGGGATGTCACTGGACATGGTCTTACTTACCTTGCCACAGTCACTTGATGCCATCACCATCATTATCAACCACTCGATAACTGAAGGACTTTTTCCGGCAGGCTGGAAAACAGCAGTGGTGAAGCCCCTGCCTAAAAATAACAATCCTGCCTCCCTGAGCGACTTACGACCCATCAGTCTGTTACCCTGTTTGTCGAAGGTGCTGGAGAGGGTGGTGTGTGAACAAGTGACTGCATATGTGGAGGGAAATAACATACTCCCTCAACTACAATCTGGGTTCCGGAGAGGCCATGGCACGGCAACTGCTTTAGCAGATGTCGTCGACAACCTGCTGGTGGCACAGGACCGGGGAGAGATCGGTGCTCTTCTGCTGCTTGACTTCTCCCGTGCCTTCGACTCGATAAATTCCACCCTCCTGGTATCCAAGCTGGCATACTATGGGTTCGATGCCAAAGCCGTGCAATGGTTCCATAGTTACTTAGAGGGCAGGTGGCAGCGAGTCGAACTAACAAACACAGATGGATCCAAAATGTGTTCTGCTCAGCTGCCTGTAACTAGGGGAGTGCCTCAGGGTTCAATTCTCGGGCCACTTCTGTATGCCTTGTATGGAGCAGACATAGTGGAAAACATCAAAAACTGCAAATACCACCTTTACGCAGACGATTTGCAGCTATATCTGTCTTTCAAACCCGGTGACCAAGTCTATGCTTCATCTTTGATAAACGAGGATCTGGATCGGATCACTGCCTGGTGTAGGTCTAACTGCCTGGTTCTCAACCCCAAAAAAATCAAAACTTTTATTAATTGGTACACGACAGAGTTTACAAAGGTTCGGTAACAACCCCCTAAATATACGGATAAATGGAGAGGCTATAGAACGCGTCAACTAAGTCAGAAATTTAGGGCTAACTATTGACAGCAATTTAAAATTTGAAAGCCACATTGCCGAGTGCTCACGCAATTGCTTTTTCAGGTTAAAGCTACTATACAAAATTAGAGATTACTTGAGTGAGGAGGTGAGAATCACATTATGCGAGTCACTGATATTATCCAAACTGAACTACTGCGACACAGTTTATGGTCCATGTCTTCTGTCCAGAACAGCTAAACTCGTACAGCGCGTACAGAATGCCTGTGCACGCTTCTGTTTCAGCATTCCGCCTAGGTCGCACGTAACTCCCTTTTTAAATGCGGCCAATGGTGGGCCAATGCAATAAAAATGGAGGCTCGCAGGCAGCTTCACCTGGCCACTATGTTATTTGGCATCATTAAGACGTGCAGGCCACCGTACCTCTATAACAAGCTGGTATGGACGGCGGATCTCAGTAGGTATCCAAAAAGATAAAGCACACACATCTTTGTGACAGCTAAACATCGGACGGTAGCATTCCGAGGATCCTTTAGATTTGCCGCCTCAAAGTGCTGGAACGACCTTCCGCCGCCGGTGCGTGACCTGGAAACGGTACATACTTTTAGAAACAGACTCAAAAAGATTCTACTTGATAAACAGATATCTGTAGATTTACCTCTGGGTTCTTCACGTCACTTGTCGCAGGTCCCGTCCCAGCACTATTGAGGATGGCTACCAGGCTTGGTGCCTACTTATTCTGCGCTGTTCCAGCACGCTTCTTTCGCTTCTTTGGCCCTTGTTGTTGTCCCCCATATCTCGCGAATCTTGCCATTATATGTACACTCCCCGTTACAATTTACACTCAGTTCTTTCTCCTAAACACAATTCAAAACTTATTTAATTTATTATTTACCGTTAGTTAATTTAGTAAAAAACAATAGAATAATAGGTGGCAAAATCTTTCACAATTTGGGTGTAGCAGGCAGGAAGTGATCATGTATGTGTCATGTGTCATGTCATGTGTCATCATGTATGACATTTTTTTTTGTATATACCAATTGCTTTTTTTTTTCTTCTTACCTTTTATCGGTTTAATGCTTGTTTGTTCCGCTTCACCACAGTATAAATATAAGCTAAAGTATTTATACTGTGGTTTCACTATTGTTTATTTTATATTATATTACTGTCACTGTTAATTTTATTATAGTTGCTACTTTTTTTATTCTTTTTTTCTCAGTTATTTTTTATATTGTAATGCATGCACTGACCTACATTCATATTCATATTCATATTCATTTAATCACTTAAATTTGGTAACATTATAGGTACACAACAAGTTGTTCGTATTATACAGGTGTTAATTGTAAGTAGTTACAAATTTACCTTTAAAGGCATTGTGATTTTATAGTACTTACCTAGTTATTACTAGGTAGGTTAGGTAGGTATTACACATTATAAATTAAAATCTTAATAGGTATAAACTAAATCAAAAACTAATAACAAAAACTTAAATAATTAAAATCACAATAGGTAAGTACCTATTTGTCTGTAGTAGGTACTTACAGCAAAAATAAACAAAAACATAACATTTTTAGAATCGTAAAACTAAATTAAATATAAAATCAAAATTAATATGTGTAAGCCTAAGATAAACAATAAAAAAGTAAAAAGTCAACATTTATTTATAATTTATTTTACATTCAAAATATTCTTTTATATTGTAAAAAGATTTATTTATTAAAATTTCTTTTAATTTTTTCTCAAATAAACTGTCTTTGCGGGCTTTTAATTTATGTGGCAGATGGTTATATACACTTTAACCGCCATATAGTACGAGCTATTTTTATATAACGCCAGGCGCACTGGCGGTAGGTACGACTAAATCATTTTCACGGCGCCGTGATACATAACGCCCTTGCTTATCTCCAATTCTAGTAAAATATTAAGCATGTCTTTTAACTAGTTTGCACAGTTCAAATATATAAATTATACATTAATTTTTAGTGTCGGTTAGTGAATGCGACGTGCACTCTTAAGGTGCGGTCAGAATACCAGTGCTGCTGCAGCGGCTCTCGGGCTGCCGCAGCACATGCTGAGGCACGCACCTCGTTGACCAACCTTAATAATATCCGTTGTGCACAGCACGTTACGTATCTATACGACCACTGTGTATTTATTATGTTTAGGTTCTTCATTAAGATTTAACTCTTTTTGTGTTATTGTTGTTTTTGTTTTTTTGCTGTGTTATTTCAACCTTGTTTTTTGGTCAATAAATGTTATCTATCTATCTATCTTATATCGCGTAATTGGCGAACAGCACCTCACATTCGAGGAATTCTCTACACTTTTAGCACGAATCGAAGCTGTCCTTAACTCTAGACCTCTCTGCCCACTTTCGTCTGATCCTTCAGACTTTGAGCCGCTTACAGCCGGACATTTCATTATAGGCCGCCCACTAACGGCCCTTCCCGAACTATCCGTGGAAGATAGGCCGATCTCCACACGTAGGCGATTCCAGATGGTACAGGCCCTTTCCCAGTGCTTCTGGACGCTGTGGACCCAGTCCTACCTCCACACACTCCAAACCCGCTCCAAATGGTTGTCCTCATCCTCCCCTACCCGAGTTGGCGAGCTCGTCCTCATCAAGGAGGACAACATGCCTGCCCTTCAATGGAGACTGGGGCGCATTACTCGCACCCTGCCTGGGAAGGATGGCGTCGTGCGGGTGGTGGACCTGGACACTGCCAATGGACACCTCCGGAGGCCTGTGTTCAAGATTGCCAGGCTCCCTCTGGATGAGCCCACCCTGGGCCCCGGAGGATGTACTCGCCACGGGCGAGACGTCTTTTTATAAGCGTATTAAGATACGCCTAGCGCCACCTAGCGTTGTAACGCGAAGTTGGCGCGCGGCAGGTGAAACCGGACACGCGCCCGCGTCAGTCTGTCTGCTAGCGACCGCGAGACGCCAAAAGATATACGCGCGCTGGTATCTGCCCTTACTGATAGTGACCCTGTGATGATAGTGCCTGTGATTAGGTGAAAGAACTGTGTGCTGTGACGCGACCATCAAATCGCCTACATCGCCGCCCGCCAGCTCGCCTCCCGTCTCCTGCCTCATCATCCCAGGTAAGCCTTCAGACCTATCCACCTTCTTTACTCTGCCTTTCTTTACTCTGCTGTATTTGGCGGTGTCTTCTGACCCGCGAATACAGACACTTTAAAGAGTCAAGTTGAAACGACTATACAGGGTGTAGTTTTAAACAGCAACGCCCGACTCAGGGGGGACACATGAAAGTAATTACAAGAAAAATATAAATTAATATTTAAGTATTACTTTATTAGTAAAAAACCTTGTTCAAACGTATCCTAAAACTAACACGCTTGTTACCGCCCGCAACACCCCCGCATACCCCGCTACACCACCGATTACATGCGGCCGCCGCCCCGAGAGAGCATGGGGGATGACCGATAGCTTGCCCGTGTAATAAACCATAATTTCCTGATGTCATGGATTTTGCCATGAAAATTTAAGGTATTTTTTCTATTTTTTTTGGCATCAGTGTCGTGTATACTACCACCCCTGAGATGGGCGTTGTTTTACAAAACCACACTGGATTACTTATTTAATAAATGTGACCGTAGTTCAAGTCTTCTTTATGCTATAGTCGAACAGACTATAAGTATACAAGAGATGTTTCGGTCAGAGTAGTAGTCGCTATAAATATTTTTTTATCAATGTCAGTGACTGTAGCTTCCTGCGAAGGATTATTCAGTAAGCTCTAATTAATAAAAAAGCGGCCAAGCGCGAGTCGGACTCGCCCATGAAGGGTTCCGTAGCAGCAAGTAACATCATATAAAAGTTCTTGTAGTTCGTTGTAACTAATAATAGTGTATTTTTTTAAATTAATTAATTTATGACGTAAGTATTAAAGAGAAAACTACTTACTAGATCTCGTTCAAACCAATTTTCGGTGGAAGTTTGCATGGTAATGATGTACATCATTTACTTTTTTTAGTTTTATTATTCTCCTATTTTAGAAGTTACAGGGGGGGGGGGGGGACACATTTTACCACTTTGGAAGTATCTCTCGCGCAAACTACTCAATATCATTTTTGAAGACCTATCCATACATACGTATGGGTTTGATAAAAAAAAATTTTTGAGTTTCAGTTCTAAGTATGGGGAATCCCCAAAATTTATTTCTATTTTTGTGTGAAAATTTTAATGCGGTTTACAGAATACATCTACTTACCAAGTTTCAACAGAATAGTTATTATAGTTTCGGAAAAAAGTGGCTGTGACATACGGACGGACAGACAGACAGACATGACAAATCCATAAGGGTTCCGTTTTTTGCCATTTGGCTACGGAACCCTAAAAACTTGCGCTCGACGATTGACCGGTCTAGCGATTTTGTCTATTGAACGCGACATAGGGTTTATTCTGTGACATAGGACGGTGCCTGTCATAATGAAAAGGTTATCAACGATTTCGCAATGAAAAAAGCGCGAAAAGTAAATCTTTAAAAAAGTTTATGGCTTGCTTTAATTAATCTTTTCTATCTGAACTCGTTAATTTGTGGTCTCATTCATGTGTGTATTGTGTAGTTGTGAATGATCTTGCAAATATTTTCGAATACACATTTTTTCACCAATTCATACAGAGGCCATTACATCTCGACTCTGATTTTTGCTAAAAATGGCGAATTTTGGCGTTCTTGATCTCAGAAACAAAAATACATTAACAGTACTTATTGAATAGTGTAGAATAGCTATTTTGGCATAGTGCGTTGGGGGCTCGCTTTTTGAAAACTTTGCTTAACTTTTTAAATAAACCCAAAATTGCACAGAGAGATTTTCATAAAATGCGCGAAGGCACATTTTATGAGCTCCTTGATTATGAATTATTACGAACAGTAGTTCGTTCGAAACAAATAAAATAAAAAAATAGAATGTTATCTCTTCTAATATAGTCGTATATTGCGCAGCGGCCTCGGAATTTTTAGATATCACTGATTTTATATAGAAAAAAAAATGTTATTCCAAACCAAAAAACTTCGAAAATCGCTCTAGATTAACTGTGAATTTCTCCCATCTACGATAATATTATTGAGCAAAATTTATACTAGAATAATTGTTATTTCATGAGGAATAAAGATTTTATAATGAATTTATTATCCTATTTCGATAAATGCAAAAATGGACATTTAACGCCAAAATCACATTTGAGATGTAATAGCTAGGCCTCTTAAACGCAATTTATATTATGCTACCTTCCTTATTCAAAACTCTACCATACCAAGTACTTAATATTAAATTAATTTACAGTTTACTTAAACTTTGCAGGGTGATATTTTATTATAGAAGTATGAAGACCATAGTGGCCTAAAAATTAAATCATAAGCATAAGGGTGGGCAACGCATTTGCACTAGTGAACTTGCGTTTGAGTTTTAGAGAGTGAGACACAGTGGGTGGTATATAATAGGCGAAGGGTCCAATTAACATCAGATGGCTCGTCTATGCTAGTGAACTTGCGTTTGAGTTTTAGAGAGTGAGACACAGTGGGTGGTATATAATAGGCGAAGGGTCCAATTAACATCAGATGGCTCGTCTACTTGTTTGCCCACATCAGTTCTTAAAAAAAAATGATTTTTCTTCCAAAATATTAGATAATTGGTCCACCAACACCAAGTTCCTTGTGCTTTATTTTATCACCCTGAATGAAATAAAGTAGGCCTATACATAGCATTACTCTAAGGTACCTATAATATCTAAAAAAACGAGGGCACAGTTATAGAAGCTCGCATAGGGCGCAGAAAAGGTTATTTACGGCACTGCGCATGTGCTCAGCGTGACAGGTGGTGAGCCCATCGCCGCTCTAAGGTACTGGATATGTGTGTGCGGTCTTTAGTCCGTGAGTCGCCTTTTACAACACCTAAGGGAAGGGAAGGGGGTGGTAGTATTCTTTCACCGCTATGCGACACGCATATCGGTAAAAATATTAAAAATATAGATAATATGTCCACTAAAAGATGTTGGCAATACTCGGACACCCCAAGAATAGTACATTGTTACCCTAGGGGTGAAAGTAGCTTATTTACCCCCGAGACGGGGTTTGGCCAATAGTTCGAGGGAGTAAATAAGTCTTTCACCCTAGGTAAACACTGTGCTTTTCATTACAATTCTAAGGAAAGTAAAAACAAAAACATGAATATCTTTAGTCCGTTAGTCGCCTTTAACGACACCCAAGGGAAGAGAGGGGTTTGTAGTATTATTTTTATGAGCCCATCGCCGGTCTATGCTGTTGGATGCATGTGCAGTCTTTAATTCGTTAGTTGCCTTTTAGGTACGACACCCAAGGGAAGAGATGGGTTGTTAGTATTATTTTAACAATAACTCACAACTACACATGACAGTACCTCTCAGAAAAACGATTCTCCCTAGGGCGGAAAAGTCTTACTTTCCACCCGCTCCTCAGGCAACTTCAGACCTACTTTCCGTGTATGAGGAACAAAAAATAACTTCCTCCTATTTAGGTTAGAAAAGGAGGTTCACCTTCTCCCCTTCGCTGTAAAACAGCGCAAGTAAACAAAACATTAGCCCTTCAATCGGTTTCCAAGTGGGCTGTTAATATTTCGTGCGGCGACTTCGTTTTGATTGCTCTCACCCCGGCCCTATTGCTAATTGTCGAATCGCATGGCAGCTGGCGTGTTTGACTTGGTGAAAACGTTTCCGAAAACAAGCTAGTTTTTCTTCACAAATTCAGTAAGTTTTGGTGAAAGTTTTGAGACTTGACACTAATGTGATTTCGATGGCAGATTAGCGCTAATTTTAATTTATTTTGCACTCAAATGGTCAGTGAACTTTATGTCGCTAAAATATCTTAACCCCATAGCACAGTAATATAATCTACCGTAACTATACCTAGGTACCTACCTACTTACTTTTTAACATTACTTACTTTATATATATATATATATACCTACATACATAATAAACATCACGACTATTATCACCGAAGGGTTAGTCAGAGACTAGGCAACGAGGATAGCAAAAGCAGTCCCTCTACCATTGTGCACTTTTCACCAAATAGCGACTGCGCATGTGCTCAACGTGACAGGAGGTGAGCCCATCGCCGCTCTACGCTGTTCGATGTATGTGCAGTCTTTAGTTTAGTCCGTTAGTCGCCTTTTACGACACCCAGGGGAAGAGAGGGGGTGGTAGTATTATTTTACCGCTACGCGACATGGTTACTTTTTAAATAAAGTTGTTTTACACTTTTTCCCTTATGGCGAAGAATATGCTACAGTGCTTGTTTTATAACTTACTAAATAGGGTCGATTTTCATAAATTGGATTTTCATAATTTTCAAAAATCATCAGCATCAATCATCAACCTACCGGATCTAGGGAAACACCTATAATATTTATTTGGGCGTTTCTCTACTAAATGGAAAATCGTAGTCCCAAGTAACTTTTATACAATAAATTTTAATATTTCTCAGTTTTTTGTATAAACAATGACAAAGTATTAGGTATTCTTGACACGCCACAGCTTATTTAGTAAATTAATAATGTAATATTTATTTAAATCAACTTCAAACACCTCAAAACACAGTCCCCTGGTAAGTCTCTTTTCCCGAATTACAAGTCTTGTGACCAATATTATTTTTTTTGCTGTTGATACTAAATAAAATATGTTAAAAGACTTGACAAAAATACCCGTCAGCATCTTTATAAATCACAATTATATATTTACTATAAAAAATTAACCAAAAAATCTTGACGTGAATGCTGTCCTCAAATATTTTTAAAAGTCCCCTGATAAAATTTGAAAACCGCGCTTTGGTTAAATTTTGTATAGGCGCGAAACGTTAACATCGTGAAACGGAAGGCAATCAATGTGAAGTTCGTTCGGGTGTATAGATGGGATGGGCGGGCAATTGCCATTTTTTTAGTGCCACCACTGAGTCTGCTAGTGAACCACGTGTCTCGGCCGTTAGATAAAACAGTCCACTGGTTAGCCATTTTTTTCCTATTTTAAGAGTTTTAATTACAAATAGTTGTTTAAAATAATTGATTATAAAGTATGTAGCCACATTTGTTTCGTTAATGTGATAAGTTTAGATGATTTTGTTTTATTTCATTTATATGTAAAAATGACAGTCCCCTGACCGACAGTCTTCTGTCATTTCATAGCAATTAGTTAGCAGAGGTTCTATTTCTTTGTTATTATTTAATTTTTTAACCATTATAAAGACTGACTTTAGGTCTTACAATTTGTATCTTAAAAATACTATTATTCTAAGAAGATGATTTTACCAAGTTGAACACAAATGTTAAGAACATTTGTTAATGGTAATAACTAAAGTTAAAGTAATAAATTATAAGTGAAATTTTCTTGATTGAATCTTGATTTATTTCATAAATAATTATTTAAATAATACGTAAGAACTAGAAACAAAATTTGATTACTTTCGTACTGAAATACTCGTTTTTTTATTCATAAAAATATTCCCCTGTGCGTTTAGAACAGTCCCCTGTCACGATTTTGAATAAAATCGTCTATAACTCAAAAACCAAGACGTAAATAAGTGGGCTTTTAAAGAGATATATTTAATATAATATACATTTTATTAACAAACATTCTCAACATTTTATAAAATTTGCTTAGGACAGTCTTGTTCTTGTATGGCTTAGTTTCCAAATAGCAGAGAAACACCCATTTAATAAATTGTACACTACTTTTTGTTGTGTAGTTTATGAGTACAAAAACAGACCAAAAAATAGTATACAATCATCAAATAAATATTATAAAGTGTTTTTCTAGGTCCGGTTGGTCGCCAATTAATGAAAATCGATCCTATTTAGTAAGTAGTTAAAACAAAATCAATTGGCGGCTGCACTGTAGCATATTCTTCGCCTTTAAAACTAGGAAGTGTATAGAGTGCCACAAGCGGCACTGTATCTCCATCGGTTAGGGAACCGTAAGTTTTGCGGTATAATAGTGACGCCGCCTAAGCTGCCGTAAAGTTTTTGTTAGACAACAGAAATACTAGCTGCCCTACTACACTGTAGGTCACGTAATTTAAGACAATTGCGAAGCGCAGCGTAGCGATTGTCTTGAATTCGAGATTTTTTTTTTATTAGACAACAGAAATCTAACTCCATACAAAAATATCTTTAGAATATTATGTCGTCTGAACATTATGACAAATAAAAAATATGTTACGGTTCCCGAACTGATTGAGATAGAATGCCGCTTGTGACACTCTATACGCTTCGTACTAGGATAACGTCAAATTACGGCATCGTAACCGATCGTACTAGAATGCCGCTTGTGGCACTCTTTCCACAGCCTTAAAAGCATCTTAAAACTATCTGCTTACTCCGTTTCACAAAAGTGAAAGGCTCGTATTACTTAGATGCAGATTCAAAGTTGACATTACTTATACACGACTTTTCTCCCTGAAATTGTATTGCTCAAAAATAGTAACTGATCACAAAAAATATATTAATACATACCCCTCGTCTGTGGCAAGGACTCCAAGAGCCCGATAACAATAGAAATTCTATTGTGTCTGGTATTTCAACAGGTGACCTAAGTACATCTACTCATATTCCCAATCATCTTATAAATGACTATTATCTCCAAAGGGTTAGTAAGAGACTAGGCAATGAGGACCGTATAAGCAGTGCATTGCCACAGTCCACGTTTCACAATAAAGCAACTGCACATGAGCTCAACATGATAGGTGTAGACGACGCGGCTCATATAGGTACTTATTTGTTATTATTTTAAAGTAATTTAAACTTAATTTCTACAATGTACGGTGTATTTTTCTAGATAAATAAAATGTGCCGTAGGATGTAGGTAGGTGTGTGTCGGCGGTGTGAACGAATTATGACATCTTATTTTATAATCTGTCAAACGACGTTGAGGCCATGGCCGCTTTATGCTGTTGGATGTAAGTATGTGCAGTTTTTCAGTCCATTAATCGCCTTTTACGACACCCAAGGGGAGGTATGGTATCTATTATTATTGGTTGTATTCTTTGAATAATGAACCGCCACCACACAGCAATGATAATGTGTAATGTAATATAAGGTTGGGGAAAAAGTTTCTTCGTATTTTTTATGAAAATTCAAAACATTTTTTAACATAGTATAATGATTGGCACTATAATCCGACTTTTACTAGCAAGTGACTAATTCTCATAAACAAACGTTTTTTTAAAACATTTGTAAGTAGCTGTTTTTGGGTACTAGTTTACACAGGCATAATGAAATGACGCTTAAAAATTATAATAAACGTTTTAGACTTTGAAATGTAATGTAACTTACGTCTAACCACGGCACTTGCGCATAGTGAAAGGCACTATTCATTAAGTATAATTATTGGCACTATTGGCAGTCTTATAATTATAGGCACTTTTGGCAGCCTTAAGAATTTATAGGTACTAAAGAACGTCGCCAGTCGATGGCTCAGGGCAAGCCGATATAAATGAAGGAGGCGAGTGTATTAAGAACGGTGGAAAGTTAAATTTTGTGAACTCTATTTGCTTTTGATTTTTAACAGTTCATTACGTATTTTTTTAGTTTCTAGGAGGGGAGGGGGAGCAGCTGCCCCTACCTGCCCCCCCCCCCCCTGACGACGCCCTTTTTTATAATAGAAGAAGGCAAACGAGCAGGCGGGTCACCTGATGGAGAGCAATCACCGCCGTCTATGGACACCCGCAAAACCAGAGGAGTCGCAGATGCGTTGCCGACCTTTAAGAAAGGAATAGGGTTAAGGAAGGAATAGGGTTAAGGAAGGAATAGGAATTATGGGGGGGGGGGGGAATGGCCTCCGGAACCCTCACGCTTTTCAAGTGCCATTATTTCACGCCGGATATTCGTGAGAGGGTGGTATTACCCCGGGCGAGCCGGCCCGGCAAAACTTTAGCCCTTCGGTACTTATGAGATCTTTCTGAACTCTTTAAGATCCTCTTTGTTCCTCATTTTATTATATTTTTAGTAGATCTTTATCTGAAAACGGTTTACTTCGCCTAGGTACCACATTTCCTTCCTTCTTCAGGTAAGTACATTATTTTTCATGTTTTTCTTATATTAAAAGGAAGAAGGTTTTGGCAGTCCTCTCGTGATGTTAACCTGACACTGCCTAAAGAATTCTGAAGAGATCAAAACAGGTGGAAAACTGAAGGTCAGGACTATACGGCGGATGCATTAACACCTCCCAGCCAAACTCTCTTATAAATGAAAAACCACACCCCTTCTGTTAATTAATTCCGGCCGCTTTCTCTCAACTTCTTGCTTTAATCTCACCAGTTGTTCGCAGTAGAGTTCAGAATCGATGGTCCTGCCTGGTGGTAACAGCTCGTAATGAATAATGCCATTCCAATCCCACAACACACACAGCATCACCTTGTTGCGAGTTAACCCGGGTTTCGCCACAGTCTGTGAAGCCTGACCGGCCATTGACCACGACCTTTTTTGCACGTTCTTGTCGTACGTGATCCACTTTTCTGTAGTTATCAGCTTCTTCAAAAATGGTTCGGTTTTATTACGTCATAACAAATGAGTACACGGTTCATTAGGTTTCTTTCAGTGAGCTCGTGAGGTACCCAAATATTGAGCTTTTTCGTGTACCAAGTTTTTTTCAAATGCGCTAAAACTATGCTACGTCGTAACTACCGTTAGGCCGATCTTGCTCCACTTTTTCAAAAATGCCATCCATTCACTCATCTGGACAGTAAGAAAAACAAATGAAAATCACACATTTTCCTAATTTGAATTTGGAATTATCTTCTTTAAATTTTTTTAATGATACTAAACCTAGCCAGATACAAATATATAGCCAAAGAGATCTTGTTACAAGTTCATACATACTATATTACGCGAAAATTAAATGACTTTTTCTCCAACCTAATATTATCTATGGTTATTAACCGTGTCGCGTAGCGGTGAAAGAATACTATACCACACCCTCTCTTCCCTTGGGTGTCGTAAAAGGCCACTAACGGATTAAAGACTGCACATACATCCAAAAGCATCGAGGGGCGATGGGCTCACCACCTGTCACGCTGAGCAGATGTGCAGTCGCTATTTGGTGAAAAGTGGACTATGGTAGAGGACAGCTTTTGCTGTCCTCATTGCCTATGTCTCTGACTAACCCTTCGGGGATAATAGTCGTGATTATATGTATGTATGTCTTTTTTATATGTGATCGAAGGTGTGTCTCTTGTCTCTACCAAAATAACCCATCCATTTGATGTAAGAAAATCACGCGAAACATATTTTTTGAGTTGTGTTTGACCCCGCCCAGTTCAAACCACAACGCAGAGACAAAAACTGGGTCCATTATTACAGTTTAATGAAGAGAGAAGCCATTAGGACTGCTTGATGAAACCTTCGCCGGAGCAATGGTTGCCTCTTTATGTTTGAATCAGTATAAGCGTTTTCTGACGGCATAGTACTGAAATGAGAATTTGTGTTTGGGATGGCTAATCAAAATAAATAAATAAAAAATATAATTGAAGCTTCGTCATATCATGACAAACGAGGTGTGTTGCAATTTTACTAATTTCCGTTTTTGTTTGATATAACCCGAGATTTTGCTTAAGGTGACTTCGAAGCAGTGTTAATGGAAGAACGGGGATTTTAGTATGTAACCCTGCACGCTGCTGGTACAGTAGTAACTTTTTGCCTTTGATACTAAAGTGTTAAGCTAGGTACTCCAAAGGCCTTAATCACATTACGATAAGGCCTTTTAAATAAAGCGTTGAGCGACTTGAGCCGTACTGCGTCTGCTCTTGCGCGAGTATTTCTGATTAATCAATACACGCTGCACGCTCCGCTTTAGAGATTTTGCGAACCAAGAAGGTCAAGGTTCTATATTTAAGGACGATTACCGTCTTAATGAATACCTACTCGTACTCACTGTAGTACTCACAGCTCCGCCGCCAGCCTGCCATCCCAAGCGCCTCAGCCCGCGGGCCTAATCGGTGCGCCACGATTCTGATTACGCGTGATTGTTGTATCAATCATTTCCCCTATCAAATTATTCGGTGGCCGGTAATTCTATCGTCTCGCTCGTAATGGCCGCGACTCGGCGGAAACATTCGGCCGCACTTAGTCTCGGTTTGTTACTCGATGGATTGTAATTCATATGCTATTACTGATGGCATTAGAAATAAATTGTTACTAGTGGTGTGGGTGCCTCTAGTTTCTCTTTGGTGCGTCGCTCACAGGGCACTATTAGTCTATTATGTAACGGTTATTTTAATTATTTTTATATGTTACATTACATTACACTCCAATTGATAGGTAAAAAAAGTCAGAAAAAAATATACATAGATTAGTTATTTGTAGTTAAAAAAAATGGCGTTCGTTGATGTCTTTTTAAAGATGATGAAAATATTATTTTTCGAAGTAAGTACAAAGTTATTGGAAAGGGTTTATAAAGTTTCACCTACAAATAGTAGATCCACAATCAAGGGCAAACGCTTGCACGTTATGTCAAGCGTTATGTAATTCTTTATAAATACAAAAAAACTATCATTCTGTCAAAGTTATTCCTTTAACCCACCATGAATTCAAAAACTGTTATTTTTCCTATACGCTTTGTTAAATTGAACTTCTGAAAATTTATTACAATAACCCTACCTGGTTAGTTGGTATGCAAATTTGAAGTATTCGGAAGCGGAATCGGTTATAATAGAACAAAACGTTTTTACATATTCCCGCGGCGTGCTACGTGTAGTAATATATTTGGATTAAGTAAGTGGAATTAATGGGATGGAACAGTATTGATGTTAAGGTGAATTGCTACGAAATAAGTTTAATATTATTATAATTATGGCTAACAAAAAAATTAAATCATGTAGGTACCTAACAATAAAAATATGTAGGTGCGATTTGCTTTTGGAAACCCTGAGCAAAGCCAAACCAAAAGACCTAGGTCAAACAGAGCAATTATTGTATCTTAAAGTTATATTCTGACAATAACATAGTTTAATTCTACGAAAGTTTACATTTTTTTTTTGAGCTTTTGATGTTACACAGCCTGAAGGTAGCTTAAACGTTCGTAAAGCGATTATGTTGATAATATCAATTAAAGACGATATACAATATAGCATGCGATCAAAATCAAGATTATATCGAATTATTAATACTTACTAAAGTATTTATTATTTCGGTTCGATTCTTTGGCGATAGCTTTATACTTGTACTTATAGGAAAAAGTAAAAATTTACAATGTTGAAAAGATTTGACGATGTAGACAGTAACTTTTGATTGTAGTCTTTATTTTTTATGTAGTTATGTGTAAAGAATCTAGTTTTTAGTGGATAAAACAACGTTAAATCCGTACTTAATGAATAGGTAATAATAATGAGTAGGTATACTAGAAAATAAGTTATCTTATAATTATCAACTGTTATAGATAATTTTAAACTGTAGATTTCCTGCCCATGAGAACAGCCGAGTGTTCTCACTTACTCACTTTAATTACAGAAAATTATTACAAGTTGACTTATTAAATCACTCCCTATGCTGTAGAAAAAAAGCGTTATAAATCATAGATAAACAGCTCTAATTAACAAGTAAGGAGACAGGAGCTAACATTTTCGTAGTGAATTTGTGTTAGATAATGTGGCAGTTGTCTAATTTAATTGGCAACCAGCCGGTTCCCGTAGGTCGGGTGGTCACCCTCGCAAAGCGGATTATTAAGGCGCTTACAACACGCGTAAGAGAGTTTACACATTTAGGTTTCCCATACAAACTTCCAAGGTAAAAAAAAATATGAGCCAATTTTAATGAAACTTTATACGCTAAAGTTAAATACCGAGATCTAAATAGTCTCTTTATATAACTGAGTTATTGCGATTTAAAGTGTGTTTAAAGTCCACTGTAGAAAGTTTAAAATCGGAATAACTCAGCTGAATAAACGTAAGTATTTTTAATGGGTTAGGGGTGTTTGGTCTTGGTGTCGTTACGTCATTAAGAAAAAATGGTGGCGTTTCGTCATTGCTATTTAAAATTTATTCTTTTTAGTGTCGTTTGGTCATTCGCTTAAAGTAGGTGGTAGGTACAGTCTTCAGAATATTTTTACCTGTGTACCTTTTCTGGGATTTTTAGTCTTAATTTCTATAGGAATTAACATTTTTATAGATATACATGCCTGTGATTGATTCTGTGATTTTTAATTGTTAATTTTGTAGAGTATTAAAACTTGTTGTATTTTGATTAAAAATGGTTGTAAAAATTATACTTATTATTTTTAGACCTGTTCATATTGGTTTCATTTATTTAGTTTATAGACTGTACAATATTTTAAGAGCAGATGTACAAATGACAAAACGACCACCAAATATTTTTAAATTATTTCATTAATGACGAATCGACACAACATCTATGAAAGTTAAAAACAATGACGAAACGACACCATGACTAAACACCTCTAACCCTTTTTAATTTGTAAAATTTTAAACTTTCAAGTTTGTATGGTAAACCGAAATGATTAATATTGAATACGTGTGCGTACACTTACACTTTATTCTAAAAAAATATATTTTGGAGGTACTTTATATGCTAAAGTTAAATACCGAGATCTAAATAGTCTCTTTAATTTATACTTATAGCTTAGTTATTGCGATTTAAAGTCCACTGTAGAAAGTTTAAAATCGCAATTCAAGTTTGTATGGTAAACCGAAATGACTAGGTAATATTGAAAACGTGTTCGTATACTTACACTTTATTCTAAAAAATATATAAAGTAGCTATACATGTAAGTAATTTTAATCGAGATAAAATTCAGATCGCAATCATCCAGAGTTTCCAAAATCCGTTAAGTTTCATAACATCAAGTATACTACACAGTAATTAATTACTATAAAAAGACGGGGTAACTATTACATTAAATTATAATTTCATCAAGATAACTTTATTTTTTAATAAATAAAACAACGATACTTACATAAAAAAATTATAGCATCTTCCATTGAATTTCATCTATCCAGCATACAAGACGGAGCCAAAAGTCGCATAAAGCTGTCGCTAGCGCCTTAACTAAGTTCGGAGTGGCATTGCTAGTAATTAGAGGTGTGCGCGGCGCGGTAAACGCAGCAATCACGCCATGCGACAGCTGTGCGCACTTGCGGTGTGCTTGCAATCGATTCCAATTGCCTGTACACACGTGGAAAAGCGCCGTTTTTTTGACTCCGGACACTTACAGCACCGACAATCGACGGAGAGTCTGTGTGTTTTATTCGATCACGTTAACGAAACCGCCTCTGTGGTCTACTGGCTAAGTCATATGTCTTAGACCAAGAGGTCCCGGTTTCGATTTGCAGCGGGGTACATCTTTGTGTAATTGGGTACTTTTAATAGACAACATTACAAATAAAATTTAATTAAACTTAATTTATGCGATTCAAAACTTTTCATAGTGGACTTTTCATGGTGGTTCTTCGTGCCATAAAAAGACATGTTAAGTTGTCTCAACTCAACAATTTCAGTTGTAATAATAGCATAAATATGTACGCCCGGGCAGAAATAACTAAAATAACACCAGGATAACTTTGTAGTACGGTTGAACGATATAGACTGACGCCATATCGTCTGTCTCTATTAAAACACTGAATGTGCAAAGTTAGATGTCGGGTGGACTCTACTAAAACAGTGATCTTATCTGTCCTTTAGAAAATATAAAAGAAGTAAGTTTAGAATTTTACGATAATACTTACTTTTTACCATGTAGTGTTGGTACTTGTTTTAATATTATGTTGCCAATGACCATCGGTACCTAATGTAAAAGAAATGAGGGTTAGAAATAATTACCTATAGAGACCGTGCCTTGCAAATAAACAGAGATTCAGGTCGGAATAGTAATTCCGTGTTTTGTCTTTTTTACTCTAAATTGAAATAACGTTTACATGACAGGAACAAAACACAGAATCACTATTCGTAGCTAGTTCTTTGTTTATTTGTAAGGCACATAGAGTTTCACAATAGTGACTCTACGCATGTTTGTAAACGTTTAAATCGCTGAAATTGACTTGAAATTAATACCAAAATTAATACTTATTCTGCCATGATAGAACGAAGACGGCGAAGTTTGAAACTTTGACATGTAAAGAATTTCATAGGCAAATTAATTCCTCGTTTGGCCGTAACCACCGCGCTTGTGTGCCGATCGAGTTATTACCCGCAATTACAGCTCTAAGTCGCGGTAATTACGTCGCTTCTATGGTAATTGAAAAAGTTTCCTATCGATATCGCCGCGAACAGCTGTAAATTACACCTTCCTTCACATTTCGTCAGGACCAGATCCGTATCGGTTTTATTCAACAGTTATTACTATTTGAACTTTTAATAATGAGTCGACGTCGACCACCGCCGCCGCGCCGTCGTTCCGTGTCGATTTCACAACGTAATGACTTGCCGTAAGTGTAATTTAAAAACTTACAAAGTGATTACAATGTGCCGTGATTTATAAAGTTTCGATTGCGACGAACGCTAACACTTCACCTACCGCAGAAACTATACACACCTATTCAATTCCGTATTAAGCTCATGAAAATATTTGTGATATTTAATATTTTGTTACAATAATTGCTTGAAAGAATTGCTCATGTTTACTTCTAACTTAGAAGGTTTGAATACCTTTACCTTTTGTATGATCATATTAATCTTCGCAATTAGTAATTGCAACGTCATTTCATGCAATCAATAGTATTTATCTATGTTTTATACAAGCAAAAAGCATAATTTATATGACAGGATAATGGCGTCTACAACGGTCATGTATACCTACGTAACGTCTCAATGAAAGAATTTATTGCCGACTTCTGTAATTTATTTGATGGAGTGCAATCAGCCCAGTTTTCAAAGAGACCATCGGCGCACTCGTGAACTCGAGGAGCGTTTTAACTTTTTGTAAAGTGCAACACTTTCCCAGCGAGTGCCCTTCGCAATGGCGCTGCGTTTAGACAAATGAACGGCGCCCCTCCGGCACACGCCACGCGGTTCCGCGCCACACGGAGAACGGAACATGACAACTACTGGAAGGGATATGGAGATATTATAGGTAGAAATAGAAAATCTTTTATTAGTATAGAGAACAATGTAGGTGACGTGTTGTACCTACTATAAGAGGGCTTACAAATAAATGCCTAAAAGAAATGGCTCCAACCCGCAATGGGCCAGTGTGGTGGGTTATGGCCCAATATTTCCACGTGCTATTGTCCACGTGGGAGACCTGTTCCCAGCAGTAGGACGTTTATAGGCTAATGATGATTATGAAAAAAAATTACGGCGACAGGTGGGAATCGAACCCACGTACCCCGAATACCGGACGGCTGCTTTGACCACACCAAAAGTATATTTGAGCGACTGTTATAAAGTCACAAAACATCAAATATTTAGAATGTAAAATTTTTTTTTATTGCATCTTAGATAAATTATACTGAAATGGCATTAACTCAGCATAATGCCATTGTATGCTGGCTATTGCTGACACATCATAACGCTGGTATTTCGTAAGCGCCAGACATGAGATAATTACATTGAAAGTCAAAAGTTAAAGTACCTACATCCCACCCAATCCAAAACTCGATCCTGAATTCGTAGTTAGTTATCAAATTCGCACTTCTGCAAAGTCGTTAGTCTACGCTTTATCAGAAGGCGAGAGTTGAAGTGAGAGGCAAGTTTACGATCGTGCTTTAAAGAATCGATATGCTGATTTCTGTACCTAAAAAATAAACATCATCTAGAAATCTAAAAAAACATTTTGAATATCAAGAAGAATTACGTCATCAGGGACATCTAGAGAAGAAAGACTCTTTGTAAACTATAATACACGTAGAACCACAAAATGGCGGAACTCGTAGGACACAATAAATCAATTGGAGTGGGTGGTTGACTTTTCACTCAAATGTGTGGTTAATTGTAACCGAAAATGACTGTTGATCGAGCCGCACTTAATTTGAGTGGTGCTTACGTGGTACGCGGGGCTAGGGTGGTGGTAATGGGCCGGTTGCCTTCGTGATTATTCGATATTTGTACTAATTTCGTAGACCGGAACTGGTTAGGCCATTAAATTTATATTATTATTGTTGTGTAGTTTGTACACTTTTAGTTTGTGTAGCGGATTCGTTAGTGTCAGTAATGTTTTCATATGTTGTTTTAGATATATAAAAAAATAATACGATCAAAACATTGTAGTTTTTATTTAAAAAAAATCGATATTACAAATTTTTATTGGTGGCAACTTTTATAGCTTATACAATTTTTGTAAAACGTTTAAGTTTAAAACTGCACGTTTATGTATAAAATGGGTTCGCATTTCGCAATTCGCATAAGGACAGATTCTCATAAGAACAGATTTTCAAAAAGGCAGATTTTCAAAAGGGCAGATACCCAATTTAATATAATCCATGTCACTGTCGTTTCGTTTCAAATACAATAATCGAAGCGCTTGTTTGATACCGTAGAACAAGACATATTTGTGTCAAGGTGTAACACTAATCGCAGATCCTTAAGTAGCTGCTAAAATGTAGAGACTAGACCATAGACTACTTAGTGATCTAGGCGTCTTCATAATTATACAGTAGGTTTAAATGTAAAATACAATTATAATAATAGGAGCAGTAAAATTTTATTCAAAGGTTACCCGTTCTACCACAATTTTAAAGTGCTTTGACTATATTGGACTGCAATTCCTTTAGTGTTGCTCTTCAGGCCAGTAGATGTCGATCATCTTCTTGAGCCGTTCGTCCAGCTCGGACCCGTTGGGCGGCTGCTTGCCAAGTAGGAAGACGAACTTCTCATGGCAGTCCATCATGCCCAGGTACTGGCTCTCGACAATCTTCAGCCGCATTGGGTAGCGGTGGAAGTCTGCCAGGTCAAGCTTGGCTGGAAATATACATGTATTGAAATTAAACACTTTATGAAAGTTTAGTGAGTTTATGATATAAAAAAATAAATTACTGTTAGACGAAAATAAGATCAATCGATTAGCATTATGGCACATCCCCTATGTTACCGTGCCCCAGCACTACACAGTTGCCAAAGTTTGACAGTTGAGCTACCGCGCTTTTGGTAAAGTTGTAGTAAAAATGGTTGTTGTGAAGAATTGAGTTTATTCTTATTAGTACGGATCCACGTGCATTCATATTACATATATTTAATATAGTTGTTATACTACTGGTGGTGGGTCTGAAGTGGCTGAACCCTTAAGTCGTGAGTTCTATTCCTGGCATTGTGTTCGGTTGTTTTACGTCCGTCTCGCTAAATAGGTACTAAATTGTACAAGCCGCCATAACGGCGATGCTAGTACCTAGATTCAGCGTTGTGTTAGGAAGACAGTCGAGAGTTAACTTAAGAGGGTTTACGTGTTTCGGTTTCCAAGACAAACTTCCAAGTTGAAATTTTTAAAAACCAATGAGCCAATTTTAATAAAGTAAGTACACCATATACAGTTTAAAATCGCTATAACTCAACTATATTTAAACGTTTTTAATAATGTTTTCAACAATCTATTTAGATCCCTGTATTTTATTTTAGCATGCAAAGATTCATTAAAATTGTCTTCTTGTATCTTTATTATTGAAATTTTGCATTCACAATGCTTTATAGAAATAGGATAAAATGTTTACTAGAAAAAATCAGCCAGTCTCAGGAAGCTCGAATGCGATTCGAAACCATGACCTTTGGATTGCCGGTCCACTGCTCTAACCGCTAAGCTACCGAGACCCCAGAAGACTCGTTGAATTCTTTCTAGTAGTTGATAATTTACGCTGCGAACCAGCGGTATTATGTCACTGCAGAAGGTTTACCTACCCTCACAGTCGAAAGAAATACTATTTCAAGTATTTAAAAATCGATAAAGACGTATTTGATATAAATATCTTTATTATTGAAATTTTGTATTCACAATGCTATATAGATATAAGTAGGATAAAATAATTACCTACTAGAAAAAAATCAACCAGTCTCAGGAAGCTCGAATAGAATTTATTTTTCTGGAATTTTATCCTATTGACTAAATGGTTTTAAAAAATTGTTACTTGAAATTTTTTTGTAAACCCTCTTAACATAGCCAGCTCCTTAATTGTTATGAATGCCGCGAGAAGAGCGCTTCACTTACGGTCTCATCGTAACTCGTAAAGTACACCTTCCCAAAGGTAAGATGAAAAGAAGGAGGTTGAGGTTTTACAGTCTTACGCATCTGGGTGCAATGTTTTAATTTCTGTCTAGCATGCCCGCGACTTCGTCCGCGTGAACACCATTATATAAGGAGAAGAAGGTTTATAGAACGAAGTGGACAGACACAGGATAACAGCGAGTTTACTTAATACTAGTAATGATAATGGTAAAAAATGTAGGTAAATTAGCATGTTATCGGCCATTTAAGCAAAGTTTCGTTTTCAGAGCGATTTCTTACCATGACCGAGTAAACAAAAGTAAAGTAAAAAGTTTTATTAAAATCATTTAACTATAAAAAAAATCGTTTTTCTAAGCTTGGTCTAAAAAAACATTATGGTTTAATTACAAAAAAAAAATCTCGAAAAGTTGCGCTATTGCCGGTTATTGTCCACCTATTTTAATTTTCGGCCGTATTTATGTTAGTTTTCGGCCATGTATTTTTAAGTGTTGTTCTATTTTCTGTTTTGTGTTAATTAGTAGCTATAATAATTATACTTTGTAATAAAAATGTTTTTCGAATAACTCTCATGTCAATGGAAACAGGTCTCTTTTTAAATAAAACATGGCCGAAAATTAAATGTATTTATTCCAGTTGTCGGCCGTTTTTAAAACATATGACTGAAAACTAGATTCTTTATTCTTGGTTTTCGGCCACCATAATAATATTAGAAACAGCCGGAATCTCGATTTTACAGGTTAACTTAACATAGGTAGTTTGTGTCATTAATCTTATCAACGTTTTTTATTTTCGTCCACATAAATTTTGCCTATACCGAAAAGTAGCTTAATTATATACGACTCAGTTTTCGGCCGTCAAATAATACCTACTAATTTAAAAGTGTTTTTCTTCAAATACTTGTATGTAAACAAACGGCCGTAAACTTCAAATCAATTGAAGTTATTTTTTGTATTTTACCTAAAAATTTTAAAGCAATTATTCTATAATATTAGATATGATTATATTCAGTATATTTATTAGTTTATTAGTCACCTTTCGGCCGGTGGCGGCGGCCGAAAAGTAAAAGCTCCGCAAAATCGCATCTAGTTATCCGACCACCAAATAATAATAATATAATATACCAAATATACGTATTTAACCCATTTGAATGAGAATAATAAAAATTCAACTAATTTTCCGGATACATTGACAACATATTTATTTACCAAACCATATTACAACGCTGTAACTTACCTTGCAAAAATTAGTGCGCACTGTATTTTTGCTAATTTTAATGCACACTTGCACTGCTTGAAACTCCGAGGTAAATTGCGGAAAAAATTAAAGAGTTATTATGCTGCTAATTTAGGAAGACTATGTTGGGTACCTTTAAACATTTTAGTAGGCATCGACTTTTAAAATGAGTGAAGTAAGTTATTAAAATAAGTAATGGTTTGTATGAAAGAATTTTCTGGAAATGCGTTACGAGGTGTCCGGACGAAATTGCTGGCATGCCGCTAAAAAGTAGATAAATCAAATTGAATAACCAGTCGGCGGAGGCATCTGCAGCGTCCTGTAGGAGCCGTCGCCGTCCAGCCGCTCCAGGTAGTAGTCCCGGGTTCGGTTCCCGCCTGCGCCGGCGCACGGGATCTGCATCTTCAGCGCCAGACTGGCCCACTTCATGTTCTCCACGTACTTGCCTATACGCTCCGAGAGCTCCTTGCGTTCCTGGATGAAATCATACTCATAATTATAACCGCGTCTTTTTACTACCATGTCTTTTTACATTTCCTTTCTAACATCGTTGATTACACAATGCTATCACATAGCGTCTATCGGTATATTTAAACACTAGCGGATATAAATATTCAAATTACCACCAACCATAATGTACCAAAACTTTGTTAAGCTTCGATCGCATTAAGTAAATAATAAATCATTTACTTATTATCATCATCATCATCATCAGTCTATAAACGTCCCACTGCTGGGCACAGGCCTCCCACGTGAACATTAGCACGTGGGGGATATTGGGCCACAACCCACCACGCTGGCACAATGCGGGTTGGTGGGTTAAAAACCGTTTTAACGAGTGCCATCTTACGACAACAACCGAGACCAACGGCTTAATGTGCCTTCGGAAGCACGTAGGAGCTTGAGTTGTTTTTTTTTATTTGGTCACCCATCAGGCGACCCGGCATTGCGAAATTTGCTTAGCGAACAAGATCGCAAGCCGAACGTGCTAGCTGCTGCGCCATCGAGCTCCTTTTACTTACTTATTAATTATATTTTTATTCAACATTAACAAAATGAATTACCTTTTCCAGAATACAGAACTAAACCTAAATCAAGAGTCCACCATAAATTCTCCTAAATTGTATGGACAAGACTAAACTAAATAGTAGTGGCTCATCATAGGGGGGGTTAGGCGGTCAGGCGGTCAATACTACCAACTCATCTCTTCCCTTGGCTGTCGTAAAGGCGACTAACGGACTATATACTGCACATACATCCAAAAGTAAAAAGCGGAAATGTGCCCATCATAACACGCTTAGCATATGTGCAGTTGTTATTTAGAGAAACGTGAACTGCTTTTGCGGTCCTCATCGCCTAGCCTCTGACTAACCCTTTGGATACAATCACAGATATAGATTTACATAGATAACGCAAATGCATGTACTTATCGCGTGTCCAAAAACCCCGACCAAGCGTCGGGGTTGGTCGATGCTAACTTCAGTCCGCGCGCCTGTTAAACTAAAATTAAATAAAACTGAACTAAAAAAATGCCTCGTTGAGTATAGCCCAAAAATTTCGAGCACCCAAAAGCAGGAACGTAACGTCGGCTGTGACGTCACTGTAGGTGAACCCCTCAGGCTCCAAGCGGTCGCATGAGACCGCACCTACAAAAACACACTTGACTTTGTACCGTGTTTTCATAGACTTACAGACTACTTTAGTATGAACAAGTTTGGTTATTTCGGTTCTGTGGTACATCTTGTATTGTTATCGCCAAATATCGCATAGTCTATGCTCGATTCTGTCAAATTTGACATTGACAGTTGCGCCAAAAAAAGTGTCAAAAAAATTCCAAGTCGATTTCGAGCACCCAAAGCTCGGACCAAATATCACAATTGGTCCGACCCAAAGGCAGGAAGGAACGTAACGTCGGCTGTGACGTCACTGTAGGTGTTAAAAAGTCTGCACGCTTGGTTCCAATACAAACCGTTATACTTGCTTTATCTGTGGGTACAATAGTCATGAGCGTATGTATTACAACCGAGGAACCTCCCGGTCGACCACTTTTGGGCGATATTCGCTTGCGCACAATCCACGCGCACGCTACTGTACACACACACGGCGTCAGATCAACCTACCCTAAACTGTCAAATTTCTCCAATGAATATTAATCCTTATAACCAGACAATAAAGATCAAAATTGATTAAAGAAATTTGACAGTTTTGGGTAAGTTGATCTGACGCCGTGTGTACGCGCGTTCGGAATGAAGCGCAAGCGAAAATCGCCGAAAACTGGTCAACCGATAACTTCTTTGATTGTATGTAGTCTACTGAAGACTATTATAGCTGCTTTTACCTGCTCATTGACTAGAGAGAACTCCACGCAGTGCAGATCGCCGGTGCCGTTGGCCTTCTCGGTGCTGTAATGCAGCAGGTGCCAGATGCCTATGGCCTGGTCGTCCGCGAAGGTCAGGCCCTGCGTGTACTCCTGGCAGCTGGTCCTGTTGGGGGGCTTGGGCGATGCCAACGCGGATGTGAAGATAGTCACTGTTCATAATAAATAACTGCCTATAAACTTTAATTAACTGGGAGCAGACCTTATTTTACTGGGTGCAGACATTCCTACATGAGCAAATAAGGAGATTGGGCCAAAACCTACTACTCTGGCACAATGCGAGGTGGTGGGTTTTATAAACTAAGATCTCACGACAACATCTGGGACCAACGGCCTTAAGAAGCACGAAGAAGTTAGAGAATAATTTGGTCAGCCATCCATTGTCACGTGATAGATAGTCGGGTAAAGAGATATACTTAGGACTATCATGTAAGTATCTAATTCATCTTAACTGTAAATACTCAAACAACTTATAGGTAATTGGAATATGAGTTTATAGTGGTTCCACGACATTGTCTTCAGAAAATGTGTCAGATACAGTTTTCTTAGCCACTATTAAACTGGATAAATGGATAAACTATGTAAACCAGTAACTTTCGGTAATTTTAAACAATGATTTTAGACTTACCGAATATCATGATCAGATTACGCAGCATCTTGAAGACGGGTGTTCTGCGGTGACCGCTCCACTAATGAAATGAATGACTTGATTGCATTCAGGATTACGGTTTTAAATTACGACTGCTGATCGAATTTTGGATATGGCGTCATTTCTTTATAACTACAAATGAGATAACCTCGCCTCGCCTCGCCTCGGTGGACCAGGGGCAATTCACTCGGCTAGATATCAGCAGATCCCGGGTTCAATGCCTTGGTTAGGCAAAGTGTCTTTCGATTTTTTTATGCAAGCTGCCAGGCCATTTGGTTCAGTACACTAGTCCGGCCTCTTCATGATGAATTTTAATTCTTTTGTTTATTTTTCTGCTTCTATGTCTCAGGTATGATAGCTGTTCCTGTCCCATAGAAGCCCTATGATTTTTTTTTACTACACACGTTCGGAGTCCCGCAAGCTCGGCAGCCCCGTATCATTGATACGGATGATACGGCGCCGGCGGCGGTAGCTACGGGTATAGCGTATCCAAAATAACTATAGCGTAACTCTATGTGATTGCGTTGGAGTAGGGAATGAGTGCGGAGCAAACAGAATAAAGTGTCTCATCCTGTCGCCTCTGCGAATCGGCGACCGCCGCATTAGTGACATTAGTCATTACCTACAATTTCGACGCACCAGCTGTCACTAGCTAGTCAGGTAGGTAATAATAAATAATAATATTTATTTTTAATACTTAATAAATTTTTAATAAATATATTATTTTTATTTTTCTTATTTTTTTTTTATTTAATTAATAGTAGCTACCCTAGGGGTGAAAGTAGTTTATTTATTCCCGAGATGAGGTTTGGCACTCGAGCGTATCGAGAACGCCAATAGTTTGAGGGACTAAATAAGTCTTTCACCCGAGGTAAACGCTGCGTGCTTTTCATTACAAATACAAGGAAAGTTACTAAAAATAAAAATATGAGTTAGCCTAAAAAAATAAGTTTAGTCCGTTAGTCGCCTTTTAAGATACCAAAGGGAGGAAAGGGGTTGGTAGTATTATTATAATAATAAGTCCAAACTACACATGACAGTACCTGTCAGAAAATCGATTTTCCCTAGGGCGGAAAAGTACTACTTTCCAGCCGCTCCTCAGGCAACTTCAGACCTACTCACCGAGTATGAGGAATTAAATAGTACATTGTTGGGTGAAAGTAGCATAATCGAGGGGTTATTCACTCCCGAGATGGGGTTTGGCGCCCGAGGTAAACACTGTGCTTTTTATTACGAATATAAGGAAATTAAAAACAAAAACATGAATGTCTTTAGTCCGTTAGTCGCCTTTTACGACACCCAAGGGAAGAGAGGGGTTTGTAGTATTATTTTGATGAGAGTCCATCGCCGCTCTATGCTGTTGGATGTATGGTCTTTAGTTCGTTAGTCGCCTTTTATGACACCAAAGAGAAGAGAGGGGTTGGTAGTATTATATTGATGAGCCCATCGCCGCTCTATGCTGTTGGATGTATGTGCAGTCTTTAGTCCGTTAGTCGCCTTTTACGACTCCCAAGGGAAGAGAGGGGTTGGTAGTATTATTTTGGTGAGCCCATCGCCGCTCTATGCTGTTGGATGTATGTACAGTCTTTAGTCCGTTAGTCGCTTTTTACGACACCTAAGGGAAGAGGGGGGTTGGTAGTATTTTTTTGATGAGCCCATCGCCGCTCTATGCTGTTGGATGTATATGCAGTCTTTAGTCCGTTAGTCGCCTGACACTGAAAGTGTTTAGAACTGGCCACTTGTAAACAATATAATTAAAAATAATGTTTGAATTTTGTAAATGGAACTCTTTGTCAATATTATTCAGTTTAAATTTCATTAGTATGTCATTTGTCTTCGATTTGGCGGCAAATTAAAAATTGCCTGTGTGACGTCAGCATGAATCTAAGCCGGGAAAATTTACGTGCAATGATTTTCTATGACTTCCGATGTCAATTAAGTCAACAAGAAAGTTACCATAGACTTCGATTGGCCTTTCACGATGAAGCCCCATCTCGTGCTACTGTCTACAACTGGTTCAATGAATTTAAGCGTGGTCGCACTAATCTCACCGATGATCTGCGTGAGGGACGGCCTTCTACGGCGACGACTGAAGATAACATCAGTGTTGTGCGGCGTATGATAGAGACTGACAAACGAGTGACCTATCAGCAGATTCGGGCAAGCTTAGGCATCGGATTGAGTCAAGTGCACAAAATCCTCCACGAATATTTAGCTGTCAGGAAGCTTTGCGCCAGGTGGATAACTCACAATTTGACCGAGGCCCAAAAACTCCGTCGTGTTGATTGGTGCCGTGAAATGCTTCAAAGATTTAACGGAGGTGACTCGAATGCTGTGTTCGACATAGTTACGGGTGACGAAAGTTGGATTTACTGTTATGATCCCGAAACCAAAAGACAGTCTGCTCAGTGGGTGTTTCCTTCCGATGAGTAGCCAACTAAAGTAAAGAGAGGTCGAAGCGTGGGAAAAAAGATGGTGGCTTCGTTCTTCGAAAAGACAGGTCATTACGCGACAATTGTTTTAGAAGATCAAAAAACTATAACTGCCAAATGGTACACCAACAATTGTTTGCCACTTGTCTTGGAAAAAGTTCGGGAGAAACGCCCTCGCAGTAGGATCCTCCTTCCCCACGACAAGGCCTCGTCGCACACCGCCAGGCAAACAATCGACTATTTGACCTCGTCAGACGTGGAATTACTAGGTCACCCGCCGTATAGCCCTGACCTCGCACCTTGCGATTTTTATTTATTCCTAAAAACAAAAGAAAAACTTCGAGGAAAACGTTTTCTGGACGCCGAGGAAGCAGTGGCTGCGTTTCAAAAGGCCGTTGAAGATACCCCTAAGGAGGAGTGGGCAAATTGCTTTTCTCAGTGGTTCCACCGGATGCAGCGATGTATTGATGTAAACGGACACTATTTTGAAAAGATATAATAAACCTCAAAACTTACTTGTTGGCTCAGTTTTTGATTTTCTAAGAATTTTCAGTTTGACCCTCGTAGGTACATGATGAATGACATATGGAATTCAGAGAACGATGATAAGTATTATTTTTATATGATTATAGCCTTTTGATGTATAAGGACCAGTTCTTAATTTGTCTATTCTGCAGACCTTTTCTTCTGTATTCGACCACTTATTGTTAAGGCTAGTTCTCTTAAAGACCATTTCTGCTTTTCCACCACTTCCTTATTTGACTAGTTCTCCAAACGACAAAAAATAGCGTCTACCTGGAGCTGGAGTAACTAATAAACAAAAGATAAATTTGTAATTTATGATTTTAATAAACAAAAGATAAATTTGTAATTTATAATATAGTTTATTAAAGTTTGGCATGCAGCATACCTGGGACATCTAGGTACTTAATGGTGCCTAATATTATTATAAGTACATGAAAAAAAATCGCAAACCAGCAAAAATGTATCGCTCTGGTGTGTCCTGACTCCAGTTTTGTTTTCCCGAATTATATTTCATAACTTTTTTTTTATTACCTATATTTTACTAGACAAATGTTCATAAACTTAGTAAACAATGCTGTTTTAATGAATTAAATTAATTTAATGTAAATACTTATTAGTTTTGCTTCAATTCAAAATTAAAGAAGTGTCCGACGTTTTTTGTTGATTACTCTGGAGTGACATGAAATCGTTTGCCCACCTGTAGTTTATGCATGTAATGCTTCGCCCTCCCCCATCCAATACTTGTTCTTATCTTAGTTGTGCTTTATAAGCTGTGGGGGACTGTTGTGTCCTGCGTTCAAGCGTTTATGATGTAGGAAGGTAAACAATTATCTGATTACTCTGGTATCTAAAATTATTGATTGCTATGGCACATTTTATTTAATTATGAGTAAGTTGGCATGTAAATTGGTTGGCCTAAGGTGTTTGTATTGGTAATGTTAAAAAAATATAATACTATGAAATTTCTAATGTCGTCAGTTTATCCAGAATTGATGAAAATGTTACTTTTTTTTTGAGAAAGTGGACATAACGATCAATTATTAAATTCACAGTCGGCTATTTTGACAATAAAGACAAGTTGATAGCGCCTAATTTAAAAGAGTAGAGAGACTAACTACCTAGAGGCACAATAACGTTCACTAAGCTGTGTGGAGTGCACATAACCCTGATGTAGTATGCGTCGACTCAGCTGTTATAGAAGGCTGTTGCAGGGAAGAACCTGTGGAAAGTCTGCATGGTAAACATATAGGTTTTTATATCAAAAAACTCCAAAAGAACAACATCGGCTATAAAACACTAACAATAAAAAGGCCAGAACGTTCAAAAACAGTCCAATATCAGTTGTTCAGTCTCAAAGATAATGTTGAATTCTACAATCATTTTAAAAAACGAAAGCATGTAAACTATGTACTTGATGATGACGAAGCACAAAATCAATTGGATTTGGGTCTGTCAGATAGTTTTCTGGAATAAAGTGCCCTCCATTGACTACAAAAACATTATTAACCAAAGTGTAATGTGTGTGTAAATTTATATGAGATGTTAATGTTATAAGTCACTGGTGAACTACCGAAGCGTTTTAGTTTTGTTTTAACATGTAGTTATTTACTTAAAAATATAATTGTTACTATTTGTAGAAGATTTGATACTGTTTTTTTACACTTATTTGATAAAAGCTACTCGACATGAAACACTCAAAATCCTTTATAGGCGGAGACGCCCTAGGATGGAGTTAGATCATAATATGCGGATGTAGAAAAAGACAGGTTTAAACAATCACCGGAGCCCTGACCCGGCACTATGCCACCAAACAAATGCTCCATAGAATGCAACTAGCAACAGACGGCTTGTGCAGTCCATGCAACATTGTGATTGTGACTCTCTTGCTAGGAAAAGAATGAGTCTCCTGGGAGCCTACCCGAAACTAGAAGATTTTAGGCTCTTTGCCCTCAGAGACATTGCCAACCTTTGGCAGTCATTTTCACTGAGGAGTCAGAGTGTTATGACAGGGTTGCACAAAAGATCCCAATGGGTTGACGTGCTGCTGCGTGAGGGAGAACTCTGCAGGACCCACTAAAATAAGATAAGATAATCCATTAAAAATGCTCCTATTTTCTTATCGTTTTTAATTTTTTGTCTGTTTTCCATAATTCTAACTGTACGGTAATCTTGCAAATAATGAGTAAAATATTATTTTTAAGTGCATTTTTAGATGTATAAAAATAATATTACTTTTTTACTATAATTTCTTCCTATATTAATAAATAGTATTATTTCTTCTGAGTGGTAGAGCCACGCTGCGTTGCAGCACGCATTGGGCCGGCTCGCCCGGCGTAATACCACCTGCTTCTTTTTTATGTTAAATCATTATGGGTATCATTTCCATGTTTATCAGTGGTGCTGATTTCGTCATCTATTTCGAGATCCAAGATGGCGGACGTGACTTTTTTTATATAAAATCAATATGGGTATCATCTCCATGTTTATCAGGGGTAGAATTTCGGCGTGAAATAATGGCACTTGGTGCTGTTTTTCGTCCGGCCAGTGAGGGTTCCGGAGGCCCATCTCCCCCCGCCCCTTCTCACAATTCCTATTCTTTCCTTAACCCTATTCCTTCCTTAAAGGATGGCAACGCGCCTGCGATTCCTCTGGTTTTGCGGGGTGTCCATGGGCGGCGGTGATTACTCTCCATCAGGTGACCCTGCTCGTTTGCCTGCTTCTTTAATATAAAAAAAAATTTGATTGCTCTGGCTTCAATATTGATCGCTCTGGTCACAAAAATTTCAAATGTAAATATATCTTATCAAACGATGGTAGAAAAAGAGGGAAAATAAGACATAATGCTCGATATCAGAAGCATTAGGTCTGATGTCAACATACGTCTTATTTTTTCATTTTTTTGCTTAGGAAGAAAAGGCTTTCTGTTCTCATTCTAGCACACTGTTGAAGCGCCTACTGAATTGTCGTAATTGTCGTGGCATAAGGAGTGACGAACGTTTGCCTTCTGTCATTAGTATGTTTAAGAAAATTTGTTGTCTATAGTATTTATATTTACCACATGTGTCAAAATGTCATTCTCCCTTTTTTTTAAACATATTTCTATCTCTTTTACGTCCGGAGATACACTGCTGCATAAGGCTATATGTTAGCTGTTTTCCAATTCATATTCCAAATATACGGTGCAGATAGTCGTTTATTTACTTACAAAGGACAATGTTCTGCGACCATACATTGTTAGCCTAAGAACCAACAATTATGAAATATTCTTTTTTAGGTTTGAAATTGCAAGTAAACGACTGTAAAATCAAAATTTTTTGACGGACACTCATGAGAACCTAAATATCAGGAAAACATAATTATTATTTAAAGGTTATGTTTAATTATTAAAGAATTTGAGAAGTGATGTTGCACTGTTTTGTTTTATTTGCCAACACTCATGCACGTTCACTAACACTTAAATAATCCATCATTACATAAATATTCTACAAAACAGAAAGTATAGAAAATAAAACAAAACTGCAGACATAATAACGATTCACTTTCCCGCCCAGAAGTCCAAAACTTCAACTTTTTTTTCTTGACCTTGAATACTAGTCCTTGAGTCGTATTATTAGAATTTATTGATTATGCTTAAACTGATGATAATGATGAGTGATGATAAAATGAACGTTTAATTCTAAATGATATTCCCCCCAAACCTCTTGAGTTCCAGTAAAGATATGAGACTTTACTGAGATCTCGCACGGACTTCTTGAGAGAATTTGAAAAGTGATGTTGCACTGTTTTGTTTTATTTGCCAAAGAACGTCAACTGCACTACCAGTGTTGCCAGATCTTAGAGACAGTGTTCCGTAAAAACTGCCAAATTCCGTATGAAATCCGTATGGGAAGTTTTATTTTATTTTAATGCACAAAACAGGTTATACTTAGACATGTAAAATACAAAAAAAAAAATTTCACCTTAAGGTCTACGTTGAAACTCTAAGGTATGTATGTACATACTTACAACTAAATATAACTATATCAATGAAAGTAATAAGATAATTAATAACGGCAAAACAACATTAAAACAATATGTTCCTCTTCCGCTTAGGATTTTAATGAGATTGTGTAACGGTAAAGAATTAAAGGTATCTGTCCGTTAATATAGAATGCATGAGTATTGCACTAAAATCAATATTAATGCGTTGCACCATTATTGTGATAAGCATAAAAGGGGAAAATAAACTAGTTTAAAATAATTGCCGTGTGGACGAGTAGCTTTATGTTTAAAAGTTATAAGAATTAGTCAATAGACCACTAGCTTTATTTATTTGAATTTCGCGGGGATTGTTCCGCGCGTCCCTTACAAAAGAGACGCTATCTATTAGCTTTGATTATTTGAATTTCGCGGGGATTGTTCCGCGCGTCCCTTACAAAATAGGCGCCATCTACCGTGCGTTTATTTATTTGAGTTTTGCGGGGACTGGTCCAGGTCGGTCAAATCGCTTCACATACAACCAGGCGCCAACTATGTTTCTGAATACTAAACTTTTAGAATTTTAATAAATATGGCTTTATTAGCATTAGTAAATGTCTATTAAAAGTAAATTGTTGATGGAAGGCTGCATCTAGATATACAAACATGTAATATTGGCTATCTAAAGAGATTTGATTAATTCATGTGTGCACTAAAATTCACGCGGGAAAATCTGTCATGCGCGGGCGGAAGTTGAGATTGAAAGATAGAAAGAGAGAGGCGATTTTGTGTCCACGTGGAAGGTTTTGAAGTTAGGCATGTAAGCTTTGTAAGCGAATCTGAAACCGAGGTGAGTGGGCTGTAGCGCTAGCGATTGGATGAAGAAAAGAGCGGGCGGAAGTCGAGCGAGGGGTAGGGGGCTCGGGAAAAAGGCGCGAATTAAGGATGCTTTGAGAAAAGGGGAAAATTAGCGGGGCATTCAATTCACGATTGTCGGACGAGCGGTCCAATTTACGAGTGGCGGTAACGATCTCAAACGCGGGAAAATGGCGTCCTAGCATTTAAAGCGCGCTAAGTTTAAATTCGAGCTGCGATATTGACTGGAATTGTTTTGTGAAATTGAAAGTGACTATTAAAGTAAAATTATTGCTGTCGCAACTCGAATCTGTTAACGAAATAAAGTATTTCGGGTTATAAGGTGGACACGCATCACGGTGGCAACGAAGCTATATAACTTTCAACTGGTTTCGACCAGGGGCATTTGATTGTATTCTATAATACCAGCGTTATATATTACAACGCTAAAGAATACCCTATATTCGATAGAGTAACGGAGGAGAGGCAAGTTTGTCTCCTTAGTGAAAATCGAAGATAGGTCAGACACCAATTAGCTGGAGGTAGACACGTATGACCCAGTCCAATTTCGAGTCTACCTTCGAACACACAGTGTAGTGTTAAGTTTTACACATTGGGTATACTGGCCCGATTTATAGTCCGTTTAGAGGTCGGTTGCTTGCAGGGGCGACTCGACTTACACAACACACCCACACAATTAAGTTTAAATGCGGGCTTGGCCCTAGATTGCAAAGGTATCACAAGTAGGGACTGCTAGTTAGACAAAATGTAGGGAGATTTCGGATTTTGAATCTTGTCAGAGGAGGGCAGTCTCCTTCTCGGGTCAATCTCCATACCTTGTTGAAGGTAAAGCCAGAACCCACTGGATGTGTCATGGTAAGAATAGTGCGAAAGCCAATTTTATACCAGGTGGAGATTGTCTTTTGAGAGTGGAATTTGTCTAGACTGGCAAGGGGACAGATACTGGTCGAAAGCACACTGTAGGATAGGTAGGCGGCCGTTAGTGGGTTATTTACCTTCTAGATAAGTAGGTGTTTATAGGTCATCATATTTCAAGTGAGGCAGGCTGCAGAAATCTATAGGTAGGCGTCTCTATATGTTATAGGTACTTGGGGATAAAACAGTATGTACATACTTAGGTCAACATAGGCTAGGTACGTAGGCACTCGAAGCTAGAGCTGGATTAACTTCAATTAATAAAATTAAGGATAATTAAGATATAGTAAATAGACATAACTATAAAGTGATGTTGATTATGAACACTGAAATGACCAATCTAGGCATTTAAGCTGTTACAAGAGGACAATAAGACTCTAATTGCTTTCTTCAAGGTGTTACTAATTATCTAATTATCTGAAATAATTAGCAGAATTAAAGTAATATTGAACCATCATTAGTATGGATTACCTAAGAGTCTAGACTGGTTTCCTATTACAACAAAAATATTATTAAGTTATAGCAAATAAGCATAACTGTGGTGTTTGATTTCTGATACTGAAATGACCAACCAGGCATTTTAGCTTTCCCTGAGGTACGATACGGCCCCAAATTGCACTCTTCAATGTGTTATAAATTATTCACCCAGATACCTATTAGTAAAAAATTAGCTAATATTAAACAACTAGGAAACAGTTTGGAACATAGGTTATCCTGCCTGAAGATGAGGATGTACATTCATGGTCAAAGACCTTGCAAGTTATTTACTTACTAATATTATGAAAACCTAGAAGTAATTTGATTTGGTAATATCCCGAACCGTTAGACTAATAGTACAGTCTGCTTTATACCTATTAAAGTGAGTAAAGAATAGTTTCTAAATATAATTGACTTAATTATCAACAAGGACAACTGTGGACAATTACATGGCACCTACCACTACTACTACCTACTTCAAGTAGGTACTTGAAGTATACTAACTATGATTTAATAGGCTACTAAATAATCACCCAGTCTAAGAGACAGGTGTGGAAGTTGATGAAAATAATTAACCTAGATTCACTTCCTAAAAGAGATAGGAAGTAGAATAAATTATGCATCTATAATAAACTTAAGATGGAATGTCCTGCCAAGGCAGCCAATACAATGTAGTTATATTGGTACTTTATAAGATCTGTATAATAAACACTAAGAGTAAATCCAAGTAATTTTACTTCAAATGATATTATTCTATTTAAGTTCACTTCCTAAAAGGAGTAGGATATTGAATAAATGAAACATCTTTTAATAAACTTAAGATGTGATAATCTGCCAAGGCGACAGATACAATCTAGTTATATTGGTAATTTATGAGATCTGTATAATAAATACTAAGAGTAAATAAAAGTGATTTTACTTTAAATAATAGCATTCTATTTTAGTTCACTGCTTGAAAGTGGGTTTTGAATAAATTATTCACCATTTATGGAACTGAAGGTTAATATTCTGATAAGGCAATAAACACAGTCAGTTAATAATGTTACATTGTAATATCTTTATAATAAACACAATAATCAGGGAAGTAAGTAAGTTCTGTTGAATGCTAGCTTTCCACCTCGGTTCAATAAGTGCCTAAAGACATAGTTTGTTGCATTGAATAATTAAGTTTTGAATGTGATAAAGATATAGGGATAGCAGCAAGCCCTAAGGTAAATTCTATTGATTTTATAAGAAATAATAGAGTATAGAACCTAATAAATAGTAATTTTCATAATGTACGATGAAATTAAAGTTGAGGAATTATGTAAATTCTCAGTTGATGGAATTTAAAATTAGATTACTATTTGGTCGGGGCCAATATAAACCATGAGTTGTTTGGCACGCTAATAGCGGGGCGGAGCTATTAAATTACCAAAACCCTCTTATGTGTAATAATTTCATTTATAAATAATAATAATACCTGCAAGCTATACTATTTTTCCTATTATCTTTGAGTGGTTAAGCATTTCTTTCCCGCGGCTGCTGTGATGGATTTAGGTTGTAGTTCGGACGAAGACACTGATAGGCTTATGCACATCAAGGATGATATGTATTTTTTTTTTTTAAATCCTAACTGATAGCGACTTTCTCCCACGGGATGGGAGGCTTGTTTTCTAATATTCTCTTTCATACCATTCTATCTTTTATTCCTCTCGCACTTTCATTCATAACTCTCTATTACCATTCATCATCTTTTATTCCTATGCGGCTGGGTTTGCCGTCTACAATTTTGTGTTTGCTAGGTCACCATGTGCCATTTCTTTTCTTATCTAGCTACTTTTCTATTTTCTACATCTTAACTACTACAGACTGCCAGCAGGGGGTAAATAATGTTCACTACTCCTGAAAAACATTGCATGGAAAACTTAAGACTAGTGGCTTTTTATTTACATAATTTTTCTTACTTACTAAAATACTACTAACATTCATTTTTCCTTACTTCTATACAATTTGTTTGAACTATAATTACATACTATTTATATTCATCTAATTTTTCTGCGTGAGCGGACTTACTGCGCATTCCACAGGAATGTGTAGAAGTCCCTCTGCCTTGTACTACTTATACATTTATTTATTTACTTGTTATGTACTTCGCTCATACAATATTGCATACTCTTGAGTTATTATATTTTATTATGTCTACAAACTTATTTACTATTATATATAATCTTAATATTTAGTGCCTGAGTGGATTTATTACGCATTCCCCAGGAGTGCGTATAGATCCCTCTGCCTTAATTACATTTATGTATTTATTACTTACTATTTGTTGCGTTTACAGACAGTTTCAACAACTTTTGTACAGTATTCTAAAAATCTGTCCCTATTATCCTTCGCGGCCAGAAGGTCCGGGAAGTTCTTCGGGACGATGTGGGTGCCCAACTCCGCCTCAACATTGTACCTCTCACGAGTGTGTATAGGGCACTCGGAGAGGATGTGTATGAGTGTTTCGTCGGTGTCAGGGTCACAGGCGCACGACGGGCTGTCCCTGCACTTAAACCTATGCAAGTAGGCAGCGAACCCGCCGTGACCCGTGAGTACCTGTGTGATGTACTTTGTGTGGGTGAGTGTTCGTGTGATCCTGTATGCAGCGGTGGTGTCGGTGAAGAATAGTTTGGTGACCTCGGCTGTAGTACCCGACTGGTATCTTCGGTTCCATTCGCCCAGCGTCTCATCCCGGATGAGACGCTTTGCGAATGAGACGGGACACCTGTCGTAGTCGGGCCTTCTTTTAGAATTCATACCTTCCTTGGCTAACACGTCGGCCCTTTCGTTCCCTTCTAACCCCGCATGTGCCTTTATCCAATGTAAAGCAACAGCTTTACCTTGTTTGAATGCTAAGTTCATGTTTTTACGGACATCTACTGCGAGGGGGTGAAGGGAATTTTCGCCGGTTACGGCTTGCAGGGCCGCCATCGAGTCGCTATAAATTTCAAAAGAAAGCTCTTTCCTACTGAGTACTACTTCCGAGGCTTTGTGGAGTGCGAGTAGTTCGGCCTGGAAGACAGTGCTGTACGACGGCAGTACAAGTTTAAACGTTCTGATCTCGGCGGCATCTCTCCAGAGAGATAGTGCCGCTCCGACCTTCCCGTCTATCTTGCTGCCGTCGGTGTATATCTGGATGTTGTGCGTGTTCGTGTGTATCTGTGTTTGGTCTGTGATGTGTGTAACGTCTATGTTAGTGTACTCAGCCGGATGTGGTAGGTGTATTGCGTTGTGTGGAGTGTCTATGTCTTTGCCCCGTAGTTCGGGCCAGGGCACCCCCCTCCTCACTTCATAAATGGCTGCGGCCTCTTTAATCCGGAGGTCAAGGGGAAGCGTCCCGGACAGAACCAGGACAGAGGTGAGTGAAACCGTTCTGTATGCCTTGCACATTTTCTGTGCAAACCCCCGCTGTAACGCATCCAGCTGTTTGCGCGTCATGAGCTCGTCGGCTGCTGGAGCCCACGCGCCAGTTGCATACGTCACAACGGGTTCCACCGCTGCGGTGTATATGGTCTTGCACACCTCAGGTGTCAATCCCCAGTTCACGCGCGCCGCTTTCGAAAGGTGTTTGTAGAAAGCGGCGGCTTTCCGACAGATGTTATTAATGTGAGCGTTAAATGTCAATTTACGGTCGATTGTCAAGCCCAGGAGTTTGATAGCGTCTCTATCCTCAATCGGTATCCCGTTCATGCTGAGGCGGGGGGTGTCGTATTTAAGCTTTCTTGTTATAGTTAGGCTGTGGGTATTATGTGCCGCGAAGTTAGGCTTGTTACGACGACCCCACGCCGCGACACGCTCGAGCACCGGGTTGGCTTGTAGGTGTATTGCTTGTGCTGTGTCGCCGACAAAGAGTAAGACTATGTCGTCCGCAAAGGCTTGGACATGAACCCTCTGTTCCTCCAAGATGTGCAGGAGGGGGTCGAGTAATAAATTCCATAAGATGGGGCCCGCAATGGACTCCTGTACACAACCCTTCGATGGGTTCCTACGGACCTCTCTGCCGGCATATCTGACGTTAACCACCCCATCGCTCATGTAGCTGTCTAACACTCTTCTAAGGTTGATCGGGCATTCCTCCTCCGCCAATCTAGTCCTTATTGCCGGCCACCATGCGTTGTCAAAAGCCCCCTCTATGTCCAGGGATATCAGTGTAATGATCTTCTTTTGTTGAAGATTGTCCCTAATGGTATTTATAAGGACATAGAGAGGGAGTCCTCCGAACTACGTTGGGGCATGAATCCATATTGGTGTGGGCTCAGTCTAGGTAGGATGTAATATTTTAGCCGGCCCACCAACATCTTCTCGAACACTTTCCCAAGCACCGGTAAGAGGCCGATTGGTCTATACGACTTGGCGGCCGTATAGTCCTCCTTACCGGGCTTTCTCAGGATCACCACTGTGGCCTCTTTCCAACATTTTGGAAAAGAGCCCAGCTCTAGGCACTTGTTAATCAGGCCCAAGAACAGGTCTGGGTCTTTCTCTATGGCTTTTTTGCAGATATCTGCAGTTAGACCGTCTTTCCCGGGAGCCTTTTTGGGATTAAAAGAACAGACAGCGCTGCGCAATTCTGCCTATGTGAATGGTGGGTCGAGTACATCAGTATTCGACCCCTCATTTACCACCTCTGCTTTAGTGCGTGTCTGCGTGTGTAGAACGCTGTCTGTTGTAGTCAGGTCCGCCGGGTAAAAGACTTCCGCCAGATGTTGTGCGGAGCCCTCTGCGTCCAGTTGGATCCCATTGCTCTTCAGAGGAAGGTCCTCTTCTCTGGTGGTTGTTCGCTTGAGTATTCGGTAGATGTCGTCCCAGACGGATTCTCTCTCTTGCTTATTGCAAAAAGTCATCCATGACTTGGTCTGAGCGGCGGCGGCGGCAGTCTCATATTCTCTTTTTTGTTCCAGGTAGTCGGCGACTACGGCAGCTCTTCGACGCGGTGCGGCGCAGCTTATGCGGTGCTTTTTGGTTGTCGTCCTCCTCTTCAGCTCGGCCAGCACTTCGGACCACCACGGCAAGGTAAGTATGTTTTTCTTGTTTATTGTAGGGATCGAGAGTTTGCATGTTTGTATCACAGCTTGATTATATGCATCGACTTCTAATTCAATTAAAGTTTTACTGTTTATTTCACTAATTCTGTCTACTTTTAAGTTTTTATCGTTCCTAATGTTATTAAAGTCGGTTTTAAATTTTTGCCAGTTGGCCTTTTTTGTGTTAAATAATCTAGTGGTTCTCTCGATCCCTACCCCCTGTGATTTTTGCACATTTACATCAAAAGTTATGCCGTTGTGGTCCGAGCTGGTGAGGTCTTCGACTACCCGCCATTTTGCAATGCGTGTTAGTAAATTTTCCGCGCACACCGTTATATCAATACTGCTCGTGTATCGCCGACCCCCCCGTATGACGTCATAAGTTGGTACGCCGCCGCTGTTCAGTATGTGGTAGTCCATCTCATGTATGGCGCCCGCCATATCGTCACCTCTGTGGTCACTCGTGTGGCCCCCCCACCATGTACTTTTTGCATTGGAATCACCCCCCATAATGATATTATTGGGGCCTAGCTTCGGGTCGATCTCATGAAGAGATGCTAGGTAGGGCTCACTGGGCGTGTCGGGTTCAAAGTAAAAGCACACGAGCGTCATCCTCCAGGCGCTGGTCTTTACCTCTATGACCACTATATTAGTGGTGGTAAGATCAGGGTGCTGGACAACGTCAATATCGGGGTCGAAGACGGCAATGACCGCCTTGACGTTGCCCGGGCCAGCGCTTTGGAAAAGTCACGTGTTTCCACGGGCTTTCATTCTGGTCCCCGCTCCAATATATGGCTCTTGTAGAAGGGCGACGGCTGCCTTACGCCTCCCCGCTTCAATGTAGAGCTCTTCCGTCGCCAACTTCTTCCTTTGCAAGTTAGTCTGTAGTATGTGGTAGGGAGCCGTTCTATTAGGGACGCCCTTAACACTGGTACGCCACTGTGGACCTGGCTATCTTATCCCACTTCCGGCGAATTGGGCAGGAATGCATTGTGGTCCCTCTGCGCTAGTTGGGCCCTGCAGCAGTTTCTGCAGGAAGGAGGGGCGCCGGCGTCCGTCCATGTGGGTCAGTCCATTAAAATATGTCCTGCGATCCCACAATGGCTGCACGCCGGCTCCTTCTCCCTGCAGAAACCCCTGGTCCTCAACCCGGATGCGCTGTAGGTCGATGTGTAAGTAGCCCCTATCCATGAGCCTGTTCCATATTTTTGGGCTCACTCGCATGACCACATCATGGATGTTAGGTATTGATGGTTAGGTTAATAGGTTGGTAGGAAATAATTTAACACAGGGATAAGCCAATTACTAAACTTTCACGGAAAAGACTTGGGTTACTTAGATACGGTTATCAACGTAGGTTCCATTAGACGATCTGGCCAAAATATTATCATATTATTTTATTACATCGCTTGACTGAAGTTTATTACTCATAGATAGGCTTAAGTTATGTTAGGTCTAGATTAAGGATCCATTATCATACAACAATAACACACTATACAAAACATCAACTACACAAACATTAGATATAGGTCGCATAGCCGTTAGTTAAGTTAAGAGTTAGTATAATATAATTTAAGTTAAGAGTTAGGGAAGGCTTAATTGATGGCAAACTTGCACGGCGGTATGTTGTAGGTTAATTAGTTTTAAGAATTAAAATAGTACTGTAACTTCTCCCCCTTTGCCTAATTAAGTTACGGTGCTAAATGGAAATAACTATGAAGTGACGGGGGTTGGGAGCGCAGTAGAGACCAATCTAGGCATGTAATCTGTTACCGTAGGCCAATAAACTCCTAATTGTTTTCCTAAAGTTGTTACCAATTAACTATTCATTTTAAATAATTAGCAGAAGTGGTAATATCGTACCGTCATTATTTTGGAGTAAGTACCTAAAAGTCTAGACTGGTTTCGTATTACAAGAAAAATACTAAAAGTTATAGCAAATAAGCATAGCTGTACTGTGATGTTTGATTTCTAATACTGAAATGACCAAACAGGCAGGAACCTACGTTGATAACCGTATCTAAGTAACCCAAGTCTTTTCCGTGAAAGTTTAGTAATTGGCTTATCCCTGTGTTAAATTATTTCCTACCAACCTATTAACCTAACCATCAATACCTAACATCCATGATGTGGTCATGCGAGTGAGCCCAAAAATATGGAACAGGCTCATGGATAGGGGCTACTTACACATCGACCTACAGCGCATCCGGGTTGAGGACCAGGGGTTTCTGCAGGGAGAAGGAGCCGGCGTGCAGCCATTGTGGAATCGCAGGACATATTTTAATGGACTGACCCACATGGACGGACGCCGGCGCCCCTCCTTCCTGCAGAAACTGCTGCAGGGCCCAACTAGCGCAGAGGGACCACAATGCATTCCTGCCCAATTCGCCGGAAGTGGGATAAGATAGCCAGGTCCACAGTGGCGTACCAGTGTTAAGGGCGTCCCTAATAGAACGGCTCCCTACCACATACTACAGACTAACTTGCAAAGGAAGAAGTTGGCGACGGAAGAGCTCTACATTGAAGCGGGGAGGCGTAAGGCAGCCGTCGCCCTTCTACAAGAGCCATATATTGGAGCGGGGACCAGAATGAAAGCCCGTGGAAACACGCGACTTTTCCAAAGCGCTGGCCCGGGCAACGTCAAGGCGGTCATTGCCGTCTTCGACCCCGATATTGACGTTGTCCAGCACCCTGATCTTACCACCACTAATATTGTGGTCATAGAGGTAAAGACCAGCGCCTGGAGGATGACGCTCGTGTGCTTTTACTTTGAACCCGACACGCCCAGTGAGCCCTACCTAGCATCTCTTCATGAGATCGACCCGAAGCTAGGCCCCAATAATATCATTATGGGGGGTGATTCCAATGCAAAAAGTACATGGTGGGGGGGCCACACGAGTGACCACAGAGGTGACGATATGGCGGGCGCCATACATGAGATGGACTACCACATACTGAACAGCGGCGGCGTACCAACTTATGACGTCATACGGGGGGGTCGGCGATACACGAGCAGTATTGATATAACGGTGTGCGCGGAAAATTTACTAACACGCATTGCAAAATGGCGGGTAGTCGAAGACCTCACCAGCTCGGACCACAACGGCATAACTTTTGATGTAAATGTGCAAAAATCACAGGGGGTAGGGATCGAGAGAACCACTAGATTATTTAACACAAAAAAGGCCAACTGGCAAAAATTTAAAACCGACTTTAATAACATTAGGAACGATAAAAACTTAAAAGTAGACAGAATTAGTGAAATAAACAGTAAAACTTTAATTGAATTAGAAGTCGATGCATATAATCAAGCTGTGATACAAACATGCAAACTCTCGATCCCTACAATAAACAAGAAAAACATACTTACCTTGCCGTGGTGGTCCGAAGTGCTGGCCGAGCTGAAGAGGAGGACGACAACCAAAAAGCACCGCATAAGCTGCGCCGCACCGCGTCGAAGAGCTGCCGTAGTCGCCGACTACCTGGAACAAAAAAGAGAATATGAGACTGCCGCCGCCGCCGCTCAGACCAAGTCATGGATGACTTTTTGCAATAACCAAGAGAGAGAATCCGTCTGGGACGACATCTACCGAATACTCAAGCGAACAACCACCAGAGAAGAGGACCTTCCTCTGAAGAGCAATGGGATCCAACTGGACGCAGAGGGCTCCGCACAACATCTGGCGGAAGTCTTTTACCCGGCGGACCTGACTACAACAGACAGCGTTCTACACACGCAGACACGCACTAAAGCAGAGGTGGTAAATGAGGGGTCGAATACTGATGTACTCGACCCACCATTCACATAGGCAGAATTGCGCAGCGCTGTCTGTTCTTTTAATCCCAAAAAGGCTCCCGGGAAAGACGGTCTAACTGCAGATATCTGCAAAAAAGCCATAGAGAAAGACCCAGACCTGTTCTTGGGCCTGATTAACAAGTGCCTAGAGCTGGGCTCTTTTCCAAAATGTTGGAAAGAGGCCACAGTGGTGATCCTGAGAAAGCCCGGTAAGGAGGACTATACGGCCGCCAAGTCGTATAGACCAATCGGCCTCTTACCGGTGCTTGGGAAAGTGTTCGAGAAGATGTTGGTGGGCCGGCTAAAATATTACATCCTACCTAGACTGAGCCCACACCAATATGGATTCATGCCCCAACGTAGTTCGGAGGACTCCCTCTCTATGTCCTTATAAATACCATTAGGGACAATCTTCAACAAAAGAAGATCATTACACTGATATCCCTGGACATAGAGGGGGCTTTTGACAACGCATGGTGGCCGGCAATAAGGACTAGATTGGCGGAGGAGGAATGCCCGATCAACCTTAGAAGAGTGTTAGACAGCTACATGAGCGATGGGGTGGTTAACGTCAGATATGCCGGCAGAGAGGTCCGTAGGAACCCATCGAAGGGTTGTGTACAGGAGTCCATTGCGGGCCCCATCTTATGGAATTTATTACTCGACCCCCTCCTGCACATCTTGGAGGAACAGAGGGTTCATGTCCAAGCCTTTGCGGACGACATAGTCTTACTCTTTGTCGGCGACACAGCACAAGCAATACACCTACAAGCCAACCCGGTGCTCGAGCGTGTCGCGGCGTGGGGTCGTCGTAACAAGCCTAACTTCGCGGCACATAATACCCACAGCCTAACTATAACAAGAAAGCTTAAATACGACACCCCCCGCCTCAGCATGAACGGGATACCGATTGAGGATAGAGACGCTATCAAACTCCTGGGCTTGACAATCGACCGTAAATTGACATTTAACGCTCACATTAATAACATCTGTCGGAAAGCCGCCGCTTTCTACAAACACCTTTCGAAAGCGGCGCGCGTGAACTGGGGATTGACACCTGAGGTGTGCAAGACCATATACACCGCAGCGGTGGAACCCGTTGTGACGTATGCAACTGGCGCGTGGGCTCCAGCAGCCGACGAGCTCATGACGCGCAAACAGCTGGATGCGTTACAGCGGGGGTTTGCACAGAAAATGTGCAAGGCATACAGAACGGTTTCACTCACCTCTGTCCTGGTTCTGTCCGGGACGCTTCCCCTTGACCTCCGGATTAAAGAGGCCGCAGCCATTTATGAAGTGAGGAGGGGGGTGCCCTGGCCCGAACTACGGGGCAAAGACATAGACACTCCACACAACGCAATACACCTACCACATCCGGCTGAGTACACTAACATAGACGTTACACACATCACAGACCAAACACAGATACACACGAACACGCACAACATCCAGATATACACCGACGGCAGCAAGATAGACGGGAAGGTCGGAGCGGCACTATCTCTCTGGAGAGATGCCGCCGAGATCAGAACGTTTAAACTTGTACTGCCGTCGTACAGCACTGTCTTCCAGGCCGAACTACTCGCACTCCACAAAGCCTCGGAAGTAGTACTCAGTAGGAAAGAGCTTTCTTTTGAAATTTATAGCGACTCGATGGCGGCCCTGCAAGCCGTAACCGGCGAAAATTCCCTTCACCCCCTCGCAGTAGATGTCCGTAAAAACATGAACTTAGCATTCAAACAAGGTAAAGCTGTTGCTTTACATTGGATAAAGGCACATGCGGGGTTAGAAGGGAACGAAAGGGCCGACGTGTTAGCCAAGGAAGGTATGAATTCTAAAAGAAGGCCCGACTACGACAGGTGTCCCGTCTCATTCGCAAAGCGTCTCATCCGGGATGAGACGCTGGGCGAATGGAACCGAAGATACCAGTCGGGTACTACAGCCGAGGTCACCAAACTATTCTTCACCGACACCACCGCTGCATACAGGATCACACGAACACTCACCCACACAAAGTACATCACACAGGTACTCACGGGTCACGGCGGGTTCGCTGCCTACTTGCATAGGTTTAAGTGCAGGGACAGCCCGTCGTGCGCCTGTGACCCTGACACCGACGAAACACTCATACACATCCTCTCCGAGTGCCCTATACACACTCGTGAGAGGTACAATGTTGAGGCGGAGTTGGGCACCCACATCGTCCCGAAGAACTTCCCGGACCTTCTGGCCGCGAAGGATAATAGGGACAGATTTTTAGAATACTGTACAAAAGTTGTTGAAACTGTCTGTAAACGCAACAAATAGTAAGTAATAAATACATAAATGTAATTAAGGCAGAGGGATCTATACGCACTCCTGGGGAATGCGTAATAAATCCACTCAGGCACTAAATATTAAGATTATATATAATAGTAAATAAGTTTGTAGACATAATAAAATATAATAACTCAAGAGTATGCAATATTGTATGGGCGAAGTACATAACAAGTAAACAAATAAATGTATAAGTAGTACAAGGCAGAGGGACTTCTACACATTCCTGTGGAATGCGCAGTAAGTCCGCTCACGCAGAAAAATTAGATGAATATAAATAGTATGTAATTATAGTTCAAACAAATTGTATAGAAGTAAGGAAAAATGAATGTTAGTAGTATTTTAGTAAGTAAGAAAAATTATGTAAATAAAAAGCCACTAGTCTTAAGTTTTCCATGCAATGTTTTTCAGGAGTAGTGAACATTATTTACCCCCTGCTGGCAGTCTGTAGTAGTTAAGATGTAGAAAATAGAAAAGTAGCTAGATAAGAAAAGAAATATAGAAAAATAGAAAAATAGAAAAGTAGCTAGATAAGAAAAGTACATAAACTAGGTACGTGGGCCGCGGGGCCAGGCGGGATTAATTCAGACTAATAAGGTAGGGTAACCCAAGTAAATAACGCACGCTAGACGGCGCCTATGTCGCAAGGGGCACACGGAGCAGTCCCCGCGAAATTCAAAATAAAGATAAAGCCCTAGGCCATTGCCAAACTAATAATCCTACGCGAAGCACAAGTAAATAACTCACGCTAGACTGCGCCTATGTCGCAAGGGGCACACGGAGCAGTCCCCGCGAAATTCAAAATAATGAAAAGCCCTAGTCCATTGACCATTATTTTTAACTAGTTTATTATTCCCTTTTCATGCTTATTATGTTAATGGTGCTACGCATTAATATTAATTTTAGTGCTACTCCCATACATTCCTTACTAACGGACGGATACCATTCATTCTGTACCGTTACAGTACTTTAAGTTAAGGCAACGGCGGTGATGTATGTATGTAGTTAGGTCAGCAAATGATAAGGGAGAGGTGGGATGTTACAATTGGACGTGTGCAAATTTTGTACCAGAAATTAATTTTAAAATTTTTATTTGTCTCGGACTTCTCTCTTTCTGTGGCTTTGCCCCGCCGTCGTTGGAGCCCCGCATCGAGCAACGAGTTTGAAAAAATATTTTTGCCGTGCGGTGATTTGAACCCGGAGTTTGTGGGTGAGTGTCGCTGCCTAATCCGTTGGACCAAGAACGCAGAGCTCGACCGGGCCGAAATAAGCGAATAGCAGCTGCATATCGGTATCGTTCATCCATATATCACCAACCTTTTCGTCTGTGTTGACTATCGTAACCGAATAAGAAGATAAAGTGTGCAGAGTGTGGCGTCGAGTGCAACGATGGTGTACAGTGTGGTGGATGCAGGAGGCACCTTGATTTTAGATGCGCCAACATATCGGAGGTGGGCTATAGAAAACTTGGTGCCGACCGGCGAGCAACTTGGAAATGTAAGCATTGTTGCCATGGACCGCCTTCACCTGTTCCAGCTCCTGTGTCTTCTGCACCCTCCGTTGGTGCTGATTCGACGGTACTAGATGTCATTCTCCGGGAACTGCGTGATATCAAACTGCAGCACGCCAGCCTATCGACTCTAATTGAAGACGTTAAGAGTGTGAAGCAGGAATTATCTGATCTGAAAAAGACTTTAACAGCGCAAGACTTGAGGATCAGGCTGCAGGACTTTCAAGGTTGGAGCGTAAGATTCACGACATGGAGGTGGTTCAATCATCTATAACCTCTAAGATCAATGAAATCGCCACCTTAAGAAGGGATCTAACATTGAGAGAGCAATGGTCGCGTCTTAACAACGTGGAGATGAAAGGGGTGCCCATGAAGTCAGGAGAAAACATGTTTGCCATTGTTGACACATTGAGTAGGGTGGTGGGATACAGCTTCCCAAAGACCCAAATTAATTATATTGCACGAGTACCAACGCATAACTCTAAAGATAAGTCTGTTATTATCACGTTCATAAACCGTTATGTCAAGGAAGTGTTTGTGGCAGCAGCTCGTGTGAAAAAAGTTATAACGGCTAATGAAATAGGGTTTAAGGACAGCACTCAAAAGATCTTTATAAATGATCACATTACTCCTGAATCTAAGGGTCTTCTTACAAAAACTAAAGCTGCTGCAAAAGATAAAAATTATAACTATGTGTGGGTAAAGTTTTGCAAAATTCATGTCCGTAAAAATGACACTTCTCGTGTTCTGATAGTCACCAGTGGAGAATGATACAAAATTGTTTAGTTTACTTTTTATTCTGCCATTTAGTTCCTGTTATTTTTTATGTATGCTACTTATTTTCGGTCGTTTCACACGCATGTCTGGTGTAGCTATCAGTTTGAATTTATAGTGTTTCTCATGTTATGTTTTAACTTTAAAGTGTTGGCAATACCTACTTTGCTTGTAGACGTGTTGGCGCTGCCAATGTATCGCTCAAAACTACCTCCCGTTATTGTTTTAGTTATGTGTGGCTCAACCAATGTCAACATTTTGCTCCTTTTAGGTGTAGTTTTTATGCTAATAGCTACTGCATTGAATTACTTATTCGCTCGCTTTCTCGCTATGCATTTGTTTATTTGCCTGATGTTTGTTGTAGTTAATATTTTATTTTACAAATACCAGATGATGGATGTATTTATTAGACAATTTTATTTTTATTTTTATTATTGTGATGAAAGTTAGATTTTAATTTCTTTTATTATTAAAAGAGGTAGATTCTAATGTTAATTCAACGAATAAATACAAAGTATATTATCAGAATGCACGGGGTCTGCGTTCCAGAACAACAATATTTTTTCGTAATACGAGTATTTCAGATTATGACATTATTATTATTACCGAAACGTGGTTGTTAGAATACCGAGTTGTTTGACGATCGGTACGTGGTTTGGCGACGTGATCGGAACTATGATGAGACGGGTCAGGTGTATGGCGGTGGTGTGCTTATAGCAACACGCAGGGAGGGATACCGTTATTTATTTTATACCGGTAATGTACCAAAAAATTCTGTTCCGTTTTTGTTCTGTTACAAATTACCGGTATTTATAACGTTACCAATAACGTTATTATCGCGACGTTGCCAAGTCGCTTACACGCGGCAAGTTGGCAACAGTGTAGCGCCGAGTGCCGACCGACAGACTACACTTGTTTGTTTTGATTTTGTTGCGATATTACTCTAGCGCTCTAAGTTATTAAACGTATTATTTATTACTTGTGCATTGTACAATAATGGGACGTAAAAAAGAAAATAAGGTGTACAAAAATTAATAAAGAAAACTTAATTCAAAGTGAGAACATTAAATGTAAATATTTTCATTTCTAGGTACTTGTTATCGAATCTTTTGTCATTACCTAAACTACCTATTTATTACCTACATATTTGTGTATTGGTTATGAGCTGTAGTTGGGCGTTTTCGCGCAAAGATGTCCCGGTTACAAAGTGGATGTCATTTTAGTTTATGTTATAAAATTATGTTATTTAGATGTAAAAATATTCCTTATATTTCAAGCTACCGATTGAACATAAAAAGTTTCTTAGCAAAAACATAAGAAACGTGTGAAAAACGGATTCACAAATTTGGTACAACACTATTTTAACTTCCACTTTGTAACCATACTGTTTTCTAATTAACAAGAAAACTATAGTGTTGAGATTTGCATTTTTACTGCATTACATTAGTTACGCATAGCTTGATAAACTAGACAAAAACAGAAGCGCTAACAGCTATAGTTATAATTTTATGGGTGAAATAAGATCCACTTTTCACTTGGTGGTCCATAATGGACACTGATTTTCTTTGTCATTGTACTCAGAACGTCCAATATAACTAAATAAATATTATGTAGTAGATGTTTAGCATCTACTTTTGCCTTAGCATAAAACAATTAAAACAACATTGTAATATTTTTAGGAAATTTAGTTTTAGGGTATTTGAAAAATGGGACAGGGTACAAAATTGAATATGAAGCTACAAAATGGAAATACTTATAAAGTCACAATCACAATGCAAATAATTATTCGAAGCATTTGTTACAAGTGTCAACACAATATGATATATGTGTTTATTGAATGATGCAAATACAATGGGCGATTTTCTGACAGCCCAAATTAAAAAATAAAAATTAATTAAAAAATACTCGATAGATGGCGTTTTATGAAAGCCGACCCGTTCCTACCTAAGGGCTGTAATAAATTCTACACCTTGGCTTGTATATCAAAAAAATAAAAAATAGTACTTACAAATTTTTATTCAGGATCTCCAGGACCTATGTCTATTTTGGAATGGAATAAATATTACGTAGCCATACACGTGTTCTTCATGGACTCGCCTTTTACTAAGCGCCATACTAATCTATGCTAAGCGCCATCTATGAAGTCATTTACGAACCAATTTTTTTTTTTTTGATCTCGGATAATCGCCCATTGTTTCAAATGTGTGTCTTATAAACACAAAACTATATACAAACACATAAATAGGTATTTTGCTAATATTTTGTTAAAAAACTATGATGAAAATTTCTGAATCAGCTGAATTGTTAAAAATAAAGTAATATAAAATTGTTAACAGCTGATTCAGCCATTTTTGGAGTCGGTGCCAGCCAAGGTAATCATAAACATTAAAAGACATACTATATTATTATTATATTAGCCCATGTTGTCCCATTGCTGGGCAAAGGCCCCCCCTTGCGTGTGTTGGCCAATCCTTCGCGTAAGCATCAAGCTCATCTCTCCACCTCCGTCTGGGTCGACCTTGCTGCCGTTTAACCCCATTGTCGTTTTTATTTGTAAATATGTTTAATTAGCCTTTAACAGTTGTCGTGTTCATTGGTAAATAGATTTTATTAGGTATTGCTACATTGTCGTATTAAGCTGGCACCGACTCAAAAATATTTTGTAAGATTGTAAAATTGAATAAAATAAAGGTTAATATTGCAAGTAAATAGAACAAACTAAACTACGCAATTATTTTTTACGTTTTAGTGCATTTATTTCAGTTAAATTTTTTGGAGTCAGTTTTTTTTATGTTAAATTTTTTGTTTATTTCTCGCTTTTTAGTGAATCGTTCCAATCTATTTATCGAAAGCGAATATTGGTAAACCTACAAAACGCGCTACTTGTATGAGACAGCGCCGTTTAAATGCGACAAGCGAAGAAAACGAGAAACGGCTATCACAAAGTAGGAAATCAACATCCAAAACAGACGGCAACCCGGATTTACTCGTGAACGCTGTATTGTATAGACCCTCCTACGATGATGACTTGCGAGTTATTTGGGTTCACCGTTAGGCAAACTAGAGGGACGTTTTTGACTTGCTCCAGTCGTAGATCGTAGCCAAGTCACCATTGATCTGCTCAATCGCTTCTGAGAGGTTCTCAGCCGAGGCCTGAAACTAAATTTGTAAGTCATCGGCATAAAGATGTTAAGAAGAATTTAGACAAGAAATGACAGAAATAATAGTGTGAATAGTGTATTTTTAAATCCTAATAGAAATTTTTCGGAAGGAGTGATAAAAAGTGGCCTATGTCACTATTGTTCTTTAGCTATCTATGTGCAAAATCAGGTCGATGCGCAAGTGAGAGACGGACAAACAAACAAACACGCTTTCGCATTTACAATATTAGTTAGGAAGGATTTATTGCCGCAGTGGATCTCATTTGACCTATGGCTGAAAATACCAAAATCGCTATAGGATTCCACAATCAGAACTGAGTTCCGGTACCTGCCTTCTTTTAATTCGTCATAGTCGCTTAACTATCTTAATCGAGATATCTTATCGCCACCCGTGAAATACTTATAATTGAGGAGTTCCAATGACATTCTGTGGTCTTCTTCATTAGTTCTACTTTATCAAATGATACTTTCTGAATGCAAATTCTTGACTTATTGCTGAAAATATCAAAATCGCTATAGGTATGCCTACAATATTTGAGGAGTTCCCTCAATTCCTGAGGATTCCATCATCAGAACTGGATTTTGATAAAATGGAACCAATCTGGAAGTATATTCTTTCAAATAAAAAAAGAATTTTCTAAATCGGTGTATAAATGACTGAGTTGGTTCTAAGGTAACAGACATAAAAAACATACAACCGAATTGAGAACCTCCTCCTTTTTTGAAGTCGGTTAAAAATAAAGTAATGTAAAATTGTAAAGTAAGGCCACTTAAAAGTGTAAGTATGATTAATATAACTAAATCAGTACTTATACCCACTGACACTACACACATCACCGAGACAAAGTAGGTGTGCAAAGCCAAATGCATGAAATTAAAACAATTGTCTTTTACAACACCAACTGTTATTATATTTACAGTACCTGGTTTGCGAAACATTTATTTTGAAAATAAAATACAACATGTGAATTCGACTTTATGTTTCCACTTTGTAACTTCTATTCCATCCAGAGGTTCCATCCTATATGTAACCAAACAAAAAGGAAGTAACGCTCCTCCATTTCGGCCGCTAAAAACTGTAATATCTCGTAAAGTGCGAACCCAATGGTTTTAAATGTATTTGTATGCATTGTAGTATAATCAAACTTGCCTTTCAAAATAGGCCTTAACAGCAATTCCTTGAATAACTTTTATTTTAACGGTTACAAAGCAAAGCCAACTTTTTGTACCTCTCTCAACGAAACCTGAACCGACAAAACATGATTCTTGCCAATCCAAGTAAAATATGTTTGCCGGAATTGATTTAGTTTTACTAAACCGTAAAAAGTGACATTCATTGGTAGTTTTTATACAATTTCTTTGCAAAAAGGCGGTTACAGAATTGAATTCCATGTCAGCACCAAAATCCGACACGAGTAATTAAATGAGTTTTAAAAATAATGTACTTGTATTTTCAATAATTTACACTCCATTTCTAAAAATTCATTATTATATGCATCAAGTAAAATACTTCGCGACTGCATAGAGCTAACAATAAATGAACAATAATGTTCTAAACTTCATCTAGTCAGTATGGGACATGCAAAAAATTATCATCATTTTAAGTTAAAAAACTTAACCAAAACACACTGTGCACGTTACACTGTTAAGTACGCTATGAAAGAATTGCGAATATTGAATGTGTAAACGCGAGCAATCGCAAATTGAAAAGAGAAAGAACTATTGGTAACGTTATAATAACGTTAATTTTTAACGGTACTAATAACGATACAAATTATGGGTATAACGTTACATTAACGTTATATTAGTAACGTTATATGAAAAATACCGGTAATCCGGTCCCTGGCAACACGTCGCGACTTGGCTACTATACCTCAGCCTACATTTCATTCGACCGCGGAGGATCTTTGGCTAACGCTGACCCTCAAGCAAATAGGTAATAATGTTCACGTGAAATTACATATTTGTGTTCTTTACTTATGCTCAGAAAATTTTGGGTTCACATTCTCTCAGCAGTTGTCAAACTTTTTGAATTGTTTGAGTGATGTGGTTATGCGTAGTCCTTTGGATTTATACCTTGTAACGGGTGATTTTAACTTAAGTGGCATAGGCTGGTCTCCTAGTGTTAATAATGACGGTTCTTATGATCCTTGCAACTTTAAATCCAATAACGAAATTCGGTTGGTGGATGAGTTAACCACTCTTGGTCTCAGGCAGTTCAATGGAATAAAAAATGCCACTGGTAGGATTCTCGATCTTATCCTGTGTAACGATGATGTCTCTGTCTCTGACTGTAGTGATGACTCACTTGTACCGACTGACCCTCATCATGGTGCACTGTCCATTGACTTACGTTTTGCGGACCTTGTGCCTTTGGATAAGGCCTCTCGTATCAAGTATCTTTTTAATAAGGGTGACTACGTCTCCATTAATACAGAGATTTCTGAAATTAATTGGCTTGAAGAATTCTCATCCTAAATCCCTTGAAGATGCGGTTGATTATTTTTATAGTACTCTTTCATTATTGAGAGACAAGTACATACCATCTAAGGTGATTAACAATAGCCGATTTCCAATTTGGTATTCTGCACTGCACTGAGAAAGGTAATTAAAGAGAAGTATAAGTACTTGAGAAAATTTAAGATTTACGGTAACCGTTCGGATGACATATGTTATAAGTTATTACGTGATCGAGTGAAAAGCTTGGAAAAGACCTGCTGTCGTAATTACATTGATTCTATTGAAAATCTATTAAGGACAACCCCAAAACCTTCTGGTCATTTATAAGGGGTAAATCTAAGTCTAACGTTATGCTAAGTAGTCTTAAATGCGGTGACCTAGTTGTCAACACTGGTGCTGCTGTATGCAACGCTTTTTCTGACTCCTTTTGCTCAAATTTTTAAGCGCTTCGAATTGCCAATTAACTCCTTGGCTAGATCTAGTGTCCTATGCTACAAAAGTGGCTCTGGCATATCCACTATCTCCGTTTGTGCCGATGAAATCACCAAACTTCTCTCGTCCCTGGACGCCTCTAAGTCTGCCGGTCTTGACTCACTGCCCGCCGATTCCTTATACAGTCCTTAGCCATTCCCGTCTCACTATTATTCAAAAGGTCATTAGGCAGTGGAACCGTGCCGAATATATGGAAGCGTGTCTACATCACCCCAGTGCATAAAAAGGGCTCCAAGACCGATATTGTCAATTACCGTCCAATATCAAAGCTCTGCATTATCTCTAAGGTGTTGGAGAAGATTGTTTAACAACAAGTTTATCGAGCAATTCAACATTATTTTAGCCTACACATGGATTTCTGACAGGCCGTTCTACTGTAACTAACCTTGTTGTGTTCAACAACTTACTCACTGAAGCTATGGACAGTGGCTCTCAAGTGGACGTCATCTATACTGATTACAGTAAGGCCTTTGACAGAATCCAACATAACTTGCTTCTATCCAAGCTTTTGGGGATTGGCATTAGTGGGGACTTGTTCAGATGGTTCTCGTCGTACATTGACAACCGTACGCAGGCAGTGGTTGTTAATAATTATATGTCCGGGTGGGTATTGATTCCTAGTGGTGTTCCACAGGGGTCCTTACTTGGACCTCTTTTATTCACTATTTTTGTGAACGACATGAACACTGCCTTAGGTCGTCGCGGTTGCTATGTTTTGCTAATGACATGAAGATAATCTCTACTGTCAAATATATGAGTGATGCGGTGTTACTACAGGAGGATCTCGTACGGCTACAGGATTATTGCGTGCGTAACCGATTGGATCTGAACCCATCTAAATGTTGTGTTGTAACTTATACTCGGAAGCGTAACATGGTTCTGTACGATTATACGCTCGATGGGGTTGCTTTTAAGCGGGTCAATCAAGTGCGGGATCTTGGCGTTTGTCATGACGACAAACTATTATTTGATAAACATATCGATAATATAACTATATTATTCCAGGGCTTCGAAGGCTCTAGGCTTTGTGATGCGTAGTGCCAAAGACTTTCATCAAGTTAAAACATTTAATATCTTGTACTGTACATTTGTCCGCAGCTACCTGAAGTACGCGTCGCAGGTTTAGAACCCTCGATATCAAATCTATGTTACGCGAATATCCAAAAAAGATTTTTAAGTATTTATGTTTCCGTACTAAGACTAGGTATGAGTCTACGTCTTACATAGATTTATGCAAGAAGCACCATCTCCTACCATTGGATAAGCGACGTGATATCTCGGACCTGGTATTTTTGTTGAAAATAGAGCTGGAAAGATGGAGCTGTCGACTGCCCTGAGCTTGTCTCCCACATTGCCCTAACAGCTCCCCTAAAGTCGCGCAGATTCCATCCGCTTTTGTATCTTCCCGGTGCCACGTCGAATTTCAGGCAAAACACATATCTTTGGCGTGCGGCTAACAATTTCAATGCAGTGTCCAGGGAGGTTGACATCGACCTTTTTAATACTGGTTATGCAAATGCGAGGAGACTTTTGAGGAAGCAGTTCTTTATTTGATGTTTTTTAATTGTGATAGTGTATTTACTGTGAGTATGTGATTGAGCGCTTGTAGTCTTAACTATGTCTATTATGTTAATTACTTGTGTTAAGTTAGTAAGTAAGTTTTATTATGTATATTAGCTGTTGGTCTTCCAAATAAATAATAATAAACAAATAAATAAATAATGTATGTCAGATAGACACAATAATGATTCATAACAAAGTGTTTTACGTATTGCTTGCACTAACACTAAATAACACCATTAACTCTCTCTGGCTCTCATTCTCATATTAGCTGACCAAGAAAATATCTCAATGGGAATCCTCAAAGCCATAGTTTTTACTATGCAGTTTGCTGGTTTAGTTCTGTAAAAATCTATGAAAATTAAATAAGACTCGCTAGTTTACGCAGTATCAAATAAAATGTAATATTTCTTAGGAATAATAAAAGCTATTAGCAGGTACTGCTTTTTACTACTTATTAAAAATTTTTACTCATTAAAAGCATTTGCCTGAAAATTCCGTATAAAAATCCGTGTGCATTCATTGTCCTTTTTGAACATTGACATTATTTTACGGTCAAATCCGTATATATGGCAACACTGTATACAGCAGACTACAGAAACGTCAGTCAGTGAGTGACACAGCACAAATCCGTATATATGGCAACACTGTATACAGCAGACTACAGAAACGTCAGTCAGTGAGTGACACAGCACCGCAGATTAGTAAATTCTCCTCATTGGAAAAGCAAAAGAATACAAAGTCTACTAACGTATTCAGTTTGGAATAAAATGCGATGTATCGTATTCTAATGATGCTTGGAGTATTTGGCACTAAGTATATCGAGTCAGCCATGCATGCATAATATTATTAGGTTTGTTTGTACATATTATAAATATTTTGGTCACAAAACAAACCTTCAATGCACTGGCTGAATGCACTGAACTCGCAATACCCAACCCATAATAAAAAAATGATACTCAATATTAATGTTCAAAAAGTTCTTTTTATTATTGGTAACTTATCTAAAAGTGTCCGCCAAAATCTAAATACTGTTATCTGTCGTAAAAAATAAGCTAAGAATTATCATGTATGTCATGTTTGTGTTGGTTCTTAGGCTAACTTCAACAATGTCTTTTATGGATAAAATAAATTGAACCTGTTGATAACTCTATGTTAACATGTTTTATTATGCTTCAAAAGTTATTCGACTTATCGTCAATGATCTTTGTAAACATGGAATGTTATGCTTCGAAACGCAAGTTCAGATAGAACCTTTTGCTTCTATTAGTTTAATCCTATTATTACTTCTAACGTTATATAGATTTTTATGCTTTAATTTTTCCAGCCTAATTTATTAAGTTGTAATGTCGCATAATAACGTGGGATCGTGCTTGCACTAACTAGCGCGATGTCTTTAACATTCACGTTCTTTGTAAAGATATGTATTTTTCCGTCTGATCTTTTCACCGGACAACGCCACAAATCGGCCAAGATCGGGCATTATCACCGATCACTCATGTAAGGCACACACTTTTTTCGCGCCAGACCTAGCGCTATTTAAGTCTCGTAGCGAGTTTTAGCGCCTAACGCTTTTTTAAATTATAATATGAAACTATATTACCTAATACAGAGTAAAACATCATAAATTACTAGTGCTAAATAAAATGATTACTACCTACTACTTACTAACATTGAAAAACTAAAAAACGATGTCTATGTTTTCATCATAGAGTCATCCATCACCTACGAGAACGATTAAGTCTCGGGTATTCCCGCGTATTATTATGGATTCCTCCGTAGCGCACTTTACTACGATCGTTTCATTCTCTGTTGACCTACGGCTCACACAGCTGCAGTGCTTGTTGTAGCGTCACGGGAGGCTACACTTAGATGATGTATTGATATGATGATGATGATATATTGATAAGAGCACGGTGATAGGGAATGATTCAAACGACCGTACCGATTGATTGCGTTTATTGAACTAATTAAAAATATAATGAATTGCATAAATACAATTTGTGTCATGTCAGTTGTTTACATAAAACATTAGGTATGCTTTCGTGCGGTAAACCGTACATCTTGCCAACTCAAGATAAGAACGAAATTAACAAATTAATAAGAATGTAAATTACAATAATAATAAATTAGATGAAAATATTAAAAAATACAAAGTATAAAACATACTACAGTAGTACTAGCTTGTACTACACTATGCTAGGTACAGAAAATATGCGTCGTGGGTGGATCGGCGAAGTCCCGATGTTGTTTAGGCTGGAGGCACGCGGCAGCGGCACAGGCGCGTGCGTGTGCGCGGGCGCGGGCGCGGGCGCGTGCTCGGACGCGGGCGCGGGCGCACACTCTGCGCCGGCTTCCTGGCTACTGGCTCGCCGTCTCCTCCACAGGAACACGACCACCGCGAGTACCGCCACCAGGCCGGCCAATAATAAATACTGAACGACGTAGTGATGCACATCGTGATCGTTTAATTGTCCCGAGGAGTCCACTTTTAACTCTTCTATCTGTTTCTTTAGTTCATCCCAGGTATCTTGATGCGTCTTTAATTCGAGCGACCGATCATCATCTGGCAGGCTTGTGTTGATGATAGTATTTAATAATGATATTTTCGGTATCTCAATATTAGCGGGTCGCTGTTGCATTTGGTTGAAGAAGTGTTTATGAGAGTAGATAGTAAACGTATCTCCCTTTACTGTGCAACCTTGACCTAGATTAATTATGCCATTCCCGGTCAATGTCCTTATCTCCATGTAAGGCGCACAGAAAATGCGGACACTGCAAGGACTGCAACAAGAGTACAGCCAGCTGTTTTGGCCGTGTAACTTGATCCACTTGTCGGCGGTGCACGGCGATCGCTTCCTCGCGCACGGCGATGACTCAATACTGTCTGTGTTTATTAATTTTATATTACAGATAGATTGCTTTAATTTTAAGTCGTATATAGGCTTATCTAAGGAACAAAGTATCTTATCGCTCTGGGTATGCAAACAGGATTGTATGTCATTTTGCGATAGTAACAACGCTAAGTCCCTTTTCATATGAAATGCAATGAACGGGTATGTTGTTAAAGTGTACTCCATAGAATTTCCATTTCGTATGGGTACAGTGATAATCTGATCCAACTCGAATACGTCATTGCTTACGAGCGGAATCTTCACTTCGATTATTAAATAGTCCTTGACCATTCTGGCGAAGACTTTTAATAATTTATAGAATTGCCGTATATTGTTTCTATCTGTAGGTAATGCAAGCTCTCCTTGAAGTCGACCTTGAACGATACTGAGTTGCTTTTCCAGCTGTTCAGGCGGTAAAAGATGGGTGTCGATTCGGCCATTACTTATATCTGTGATGGTGTTTATAAGTGTCTGTTGTATGCGTCTCAGGTTGGAGATAATGATGCTGGCGGCGAATGAAGATGAAGTGATGTAAACGTATCCTTGTTGGTCAAGCATCACCTTCTGTGTTTCGAGTGAGAGTGCTTGCAGATGTTGTTTAACAAAGGAAAGTTGTTTATTCATTACTTCTTCATTGCGGCGTATTATATTATATTCGGATTCGATTACTAATGTCTGATTTTTAATTAAGCTTTGCAAATGATTCTCATTTAACTTGAGTTTCTCAATGTCAGTCTTGTACTGATCGGCGAATCTCTGATCTAATGTCCCAAACATCGTGTTCGCGAGGTAGCCAATACCGTTGATTAGTCCTCTCCTTTGGCGTTTGTTGCTGGCGTTATAGGACAGAATACCATTATAGTGTTCGATTTCACTAACTTCGTGTTGCAGCTGCAATATGATACTTTCGTACTGCGAACTCTGTTTGTCACATAATCCTTTTAAGTGGCTGATATAGTTTTTAACATCTGTTAATCCATGCCAGTACGAAGTCATATTGTAATAAATTACTAGCTTCCACTCATCTCGGATATGCTGTAATTCGGACACCTTGTCGAAGTATAGGGCTTGACGTTCACCCAACGCGGTCGTATTAAAGGGTAGAGCGCTTTGTTGCATACTTGGTATTATAAATGCCGTGAACATCAATAGCATCATAGTCACAAAGCTCGTGAACGTGCATTATTTACGCTGGCGACGGCGTCCATGGTTGATAACTGGATTATGAGGTGTTTGAGGTTCAGCTTTTGATAATGTCGTATGTATGTCGTTTTTTACAGGTAGCATGATAAGTTTGTTTATAGGGCGTTTGATGATATTGTTCCGCGTTTTCAAAGAGACTACTCTGACATAACCATCTTTGCCCGGATGCAGTTCTTCAATACGACCCACTGCCCACTTTCCTGGCGGCATATTGTCCTCTTTGATAATAACGACATCGTTGATTTCTGGATTGGGTATAGGTGTTCTCCACTTTGATCTTGCCTGTAGTTGTTGCAGGTACTCCCTAGACCACGTACTCCAAAAGTTTTTGTTCATACTCTGAACGAGACGCCATCTACTTGTAAGGTCGATGTTATCGGGATCAGATTGTGGTCTTGATAGCAGCGAGTCGCCTACGAGAAAGTGACCAGGGGTAAGCACGTCATCTTCCAAGTTTTCAGTTAACAGGCATAGGGGGCGGGAGTTCATACACGCCTCTATCTGGTGTAATAAAGTTATGAATTCCTCGTACGTGAGCTTTTGCTCACCCAATACTCGCTTGAGGTGGAACTTCATACTTTTCACTGCTGCCTCCCACAGTCCGCCAGCACTGGGCCACGCAGGGGCGTTGAAGTGCCATGTGATACCTATTTCATTTATGTCCTTGATAAAGTTAGCGTCGATAGTGTCTAGGATGGCCTTGTATTCTAATTTGAGGGCTCGTGATGCACCGACAAAATTAGTACCGTTGTCAGAATACATATGACAAGGGGTATCCCGCCGAGAGCACATGCGTCGAAAGGCCGTAAGAAATGTAGCAGTGCTGAGGTCCGACACCAGCTCAAGGTGAACCGCCTTCGTCGCTAGGCACACGAAGACCGCTACATAACCTTTCGTGGTTTTGACTCCTCTTCCTTTGTTACTCTTGATATCAATGTGTCCTGTGAAATCCACTGCAGCGTTGGTGAAGGGACGAGCGGGGTTAACTCTTGGCGCTGGTAGATCAGCCATGACTTGGTGATTTGTCTCTTGACCATACCGCCTGCACTTAACGCACAATCTTATTTGCTTCTTTACAGCGCGGATGCCACTGACAATCCAATATCTCTCGCGGACGTATGACAGCGTAAGCTTTGGGCCACCGTGTAGGGTGAAAAGGTGCGCCTGATTGATAATAAGTTGTGTTAGCCGGTTATGCGATATCAAAAGTGCAGGATGCTTCGCCTTATAACTTAATCTTGCGTTCTGGAGCCTTCCGCCAACTCGAAGGATTCCGAATTCGTCAAGGAAAGGGCTAAGATTCGATATTTTACTGGTACTTTTCACTCTTTTGTTCCTTTTTAACTGATAAATGTCATCCGGAAACTCGTTTGCTTGAAAATTTAGAACAATGTAATTGAAAGCATTATCCAATTCTGCCGATGACAGTGCATTGATATTCGCGTGTTGTTTCAAAGTGACTTGTGTTTTGCGCAATCGAGTAATGAAACGTAACACCCAGCCGACTATATGTGTAATACGTGCCATTGAACTGCAGTTTTCTAACAATTTATTAATAAATGTCTCTTGATATAAGGCTGTGTTTACACACGCTCTTTTTTTCAGCTCGATAGTCGGACTTAAAACTGGAGTCTGATTCATGTTGTGATTGTCAACTGATGTAAGCCAATGTAGACCTTCCCACCACAGTTTTCCTTGCAAGTTAATGGTTGTAAGACCTCTAGTGGCGCAGTCTGCAGAGTTGGCTTCTGACCGCACATGACGCCACTGAGATGATGGTATAACGTCTTTAATTTGTTTGACTCGATTCGCTACAAACTGGTTCCATCTTGTAATGTCACCCTGAAGCCAGCCAAGCACAACCATTGAGTCTGTCCAGGCATTGATAATGATGTCTTCAGCTTCAATAGAATCTGTGACCTTTTTCATAAGCTGGGATAGCAGGAGTGCTCCAGACAGTTCCAACCGCGGCAATGATAAGGGTTTGCATTGTGGGGCCACCTTCGTTTTCGCTGCAATAAGTCGCGATGTGTATTCGCCCTTATCACATTTCATTACAGCGTACACGGCACATGCATATGCCTTTTCGGAGGCGTCACAAAACCCATGAAGTTGATATGCATGTTTAGGACCAAGGTATCTGCAGATTTTAAAACTATCGATGTTTTTAAGGTCATCTCGAAGGATTCTCCATTCTTTCAGTATGTCTGCAGGTAGCTCGTCATCCCATTTTAGATCCAATAACCAAGTCTTTTGAAATAGTAATTTGGCTTTAATTGTAATGGGAGACAACCATCCCAAGGGTATTCATAAATCTTTGATATATCGGATAGAAGTCGTCTTTTGGCACAGCTTTCTAGATTTGCATGATAGATTATCTTATTTTGGAATGTGAAGGTGTCTGATGAAGGATTCCATCTGAGTCCTAGCGTTTTTCTGGTATCAGTGTCCTTGAATTCAAATGGCTGATTAAGCTGATTTGATGATAAGTTCTTGAGAAGTTCATGTTCGTTGCTTGACCATTTGCGTAGGTTCAGGCCTGCGCTCTTTAAAACTTGAATTAATTGCAGCTGTAGCTCTTTTGTCTGTTTTTTAGAATCATGGCCAGTCAGCAGGTCATCAGTGAAGAAGCAGGTCTCTAATGCAGCTGCTGCTAAAGGAAATTCAATAGCATTGTCACGCGCGATCTGTCTTAGCGTCCTCATCGCTAGGTACGGCGCAGCCTTGGTACCGTACGTCACAGTCATCAGTTGATATTCTTGGAGCATCTCTTGTGGTGAATCTCTCCAGATGATAGTTTGCAGGTGCTGGTCAGACTCCCTGATGATAAACTGCCGAAACATTTTTTCGATGTCCGCTGTTACGACATATTTATGTGTCCTCCATTTCAAAATGAGTCCTTGAAGGTCCTGCTGCAGGTTAGGACCGCATTCCATTAAGTCATTCAGACTATGGCCAGACGAAGTTTTCGCAGACGCGTTGAATACAACTCGTAGCGCCGTAGTATTAGAGTCTAATTTCATAACTCCGTGATGCGGTAGGTAACAAGTCGGCTCTGACGTATTAGTGACGACCGGGCGCATGTGACGTAATGTTTTATACTCATGTATAAAACTTTTGTAGGCATTTGATAACTGTTGATTATTTTGCATTCTTTTTTCCAGTTGAATGAATTGTTTGATTGCCTTTGTTTTAGATGCGCCTAGGCGTTTTTCAAAGCCTGGTTTCATGGGAAGAGCAACTTCATATCGGCCGTTGTCTAGGCGTCGCGTAGTAGCCTTAAAAAGGTCTTCGCAAAATTGCTCTTGTTCTGTCAGATTGGACTGAGGCTGATTAATATCTTCAACTTCCCAAAATCTTGATATGTCGTGAATTTGATTAATTACTACATTGCAATTAAAAGTTTTGATATTTCCTGATAATATCCAGCCCAGTTTGGTCTGTTGGGCTATTGGTGCTTGTGGTGATCCTTTGATAAGACCATTCATGATTATCTCTGAATAAATACTAGCGTCTAATAATAAGTCAATCGGCCTGGATACATTATACTCAGGATCTGCGAGATTGATGTTCTGTAGATGTGGCCAAAACCGCACGTGATATTACTAAGTGATATTACTAAGGCTTGGGTGTTAAAGCTGTAATCGTCATAGATTGATTCACATTCCAACATTACCATTCCTTTACTTTGCTTAGACGATACGCCTATACCCGACACAGAAGCCTGGTATCTTTGTCTTCGGAGTCCCAATAGCTGGGCAGCGTTCTCTGATATAAGGGATATTTGAGACCCCTGATCCAATAACGCTCTGAGTGTGGTATAAGTGTTATCGCTTGTTTTTACTTTTAATTATACTGTAGTAAGTAATATTTCTTCATCTTGAGCGGCTACGTGATTCACGCTATGTTGCCTGTCACTGGAGGTCTTGGGTTCATTCATGTTGTTCCCGGTTGGGGTAGAGTGCGAGGCAACAACCACGGGTAATGAACTCGTAGGTGCTGACGTTTGTATTTGCATTATATCTTGATGTATTATTGAATTATGCTCTGCGTTGCAATATTTACAGCGTCGTGTCGAAATACACGGTTTGTCAAAGTGTTTATATAAACAATTACGGCAAATGCTATGTTTCGCAAGCGTTCTAATTTTAGCTTCAGGCGATTGATTAAGAAATCTTTTACATTTGTATAAATCATGTTCTGCATTACATAAAGGACACTTTGGCGTGTATGCAGGAACAGCTTGATAACTATTTTTTTGATATTTAGGTTGGTATGTAGGCTTCACGTATGATCCTTTTGGCGCGAAAAAGGGAGTCTGTTTATTGTGCGATATCTCTCTCTCTCTTTTGCTTATAGGTTCAAGGGCCGTAAACTTTCCCTCCAGAAAAGTCATAAGTTGATCAAAGGACGGCAAATCTCGTGGAGACTGGCGTGATTCCTTGTAGTCTGTGAATGTGTCTGCATCGAGTTTCTTGGCTATTAGGTGTACGAGAAGCGGATCCCACGTCGAGGTGTCCACACCTAAATTGTGAATCGCGTGTATACACTCCATAGTAGTATCGTACAGGCGCTTCAGCTCAAATGATGTCTGTTTGTGTACACTCGGTTGACTCAGAAAGATCTCAATTTGATTGGTGAACAGAGCCTGAGGATTATTATACCGATGAGTGAGTATATCCCAAGCAGTTTCGTAATTCTCGGATGATATGTTGAGATGTTGTATGAGGCGTTCCGCTTCACCCTTTAGTTTGCCTTTTAGATGCTGCATCTTTTGAGCTTTACTTAGTCCACTGTTGTTGTGAATGGTTTCTCTTAAGAGATCCATTGTGAATACTTTCCCGTAAAGTAGGGGATTTCTACCTTGGGCGTGGATTGTTGCAGATGAGCTGTTGAGTTTAGTTTCCGATTTAGACGCTTTCTGACGTTATCATACTCTTCTTCGTACTTCGTAAACTCTTTATCGTACTGTTCATTTTCGCCTTGCAGATAGTTGTCTATAGATAGATGTTGTTCGTCGATAGTACGCCAACGGTATTGTAAATCTTTCAATTGATCTTCTATTTCCCATTTCTCATCGAGCAAATCGACTTGAATACGCCCTAATATACGAGAGAAGGCTCTAAAGTTAGTTCTTTGCTTGGTAAGTAACTCTTCTACGGGACCACATGGAACTGTACCTCGATCCTCACTATGACTTATGGGAACATTAAAGTTTGCCACATGCTTGTCGCTAGTATCATCCTGCTCCATCTTTGATGTTGAAGGGACCGGGTAACTTAATATCTTTTTTCTTTCTGACCTGTAGTACTCTGACATCCTTGAATAAATATCCTCAGTAAAATATTCGTGAGTTTTGTCTTCATAATCAACTAACACTTTGTTGTTTGCTTCAAATTCACCCCAAAGATGATCCAAGGACGTTATCCTTCTTTCAATGTATTCAGAAGTTTTTCTTTCTTTTCCATCTTTGCCAAAGTTCACACAAATCTTCTCGATGATACTGATCAGTTCACTTTGGCGTATAAGAATATCCTTCATGTTGATAATAATGATAATTCACCTGTTTTGATAAATAACTTTCAAAGACGACGATGAAGTAGCCCTTGATGGATAGTTATAAAGGTGTATCACTGATGATGTTGTTTTCTTGCGTGTTGTACAAGCTTCATGCAATATATGCGCCTTCTCAATCCAGCTGGTGAGACCCGCTTGTGGGAGGCCAGTGAACCGATTCGCTATTACACAAAGATACACAACACATGATAGTAAATATAGTCACTGATAGAGTCTGATTATACCACGAACCGCGATGGAGCGAACGTGACACGCACTACCGGGGGGCGAGGTAATCTAGTTCAAAGGCTCGAAGGACCATAAAATGTAGCGTCACGGGAGGCTACACTTAGATGATGTATTGATATGATGATGATGATATATTGATAAGAGCACGGTGATAGGGAATGATTCAAACGACCGTACCGATTGATTGCGTTTATTGAACTATTAAAAATATAATGAATTGCATAAATACAATTTGTGTCATGTCAGTTGTTTACATAAAACATTAGGTATGCTTTCGTGCGGTAAACCGTACACTTGTTTTATTCACTATAATGAATTAATTACATTACAAAAATGGATTTGCCTTTATCAAAGCGTACAAATTATAAACTACATTATGAGAGTGAGTGGGAGCAGGATAACGATTTTAAACATTGGTTTAAAACATGAGGCTGGTGATCCAACAAAAGCTCAATGTACTTATTGTAAACGGGAGTTTTCGGCTAAGATTAGTGGTACCAAAAGACATCGTGAAACAGCATCTCATCAAAAAAGGTAAAAACATCATTGGACACATCTCAACAAAAAATAAATTTGCAGCGAGTAAGCCAACCCAGTGAAGCTGAGGCATCTTTGTCTCTTTTTATTTCAGAGCACTGTGCAACCTCTGCTGTAGACCATTTAGGATTTATGTGCGAATGCATTTCAAGGATCTGAAGCGGCTAAAAATCTCAAACTGCATAGTACTAAATGTACAGATGTGATCCAAATGGTACTGGTGCCTTACTTTTAAACCGAGCTGATTAACGATATAAAAGATGAGCCCTACAGCTTATTATTAGATAGCGAGACATTTCTGTGAACAAAAATTTGAGAGTAGTGGTAAAAAATTCAGTCGCACTCAAAATGAAGTTATTTCTATATTTCTAGGACTCAGTGAATTAGAAAGTTCTGACGCTGAAGAAATCGTTCCGTCTATGGGTGCACTATTAAAAGACGCTGGATTACCAATCAAAAACTTAAGTTGTATAGGCACTGATAAAGCTTTTGTGATGACCGGGATCATAGCGACGACAAAAGCAACGTCTGTGTCGTATCGCTGGCTCTCAGGCATATGGCTCACGCCGCCGGCGTATGAGCTCCGTCGCTCGCGCGCAAGTTACTTTAACATTACCATTACCTACATCAGATATTAAAATACAAAAGACATTTCAGGGTACCGTGCGCGCAACGATTAAACCATATGGAATAGAAAATAAGTTCGTTTTGCAGTTATTAAATCTATTAAGGCTTTATTTCTTTGTAGTTATTAGATAAGTAATTTAGTTCAAAATAACATTTACAATAATTAAGTTAATTAGGATAAGATAATTTATGTTTGTTTATTTATAAATTAAAATATATGTAAGGTTCTAATAGCAATACGTTTATACGTTACAACCTGAAGAAGTTGATAAAATTGTCAAACAGCGGCGCACTATTATTTTACAAGAGTGGGTTCACAAGGAGGACACCGCAAAATTTTGGAGTGAAGTAAAAGACTTAAAAGATGCCTCTAGTACATGTCCTTAAAAAGAAATATTCTCCTTAGCAATGAAAGTTTTTTCATTACCCCACTCGAACGCTGATATTGAAAAAGTATGCATCACAATGAATGTACTTAAAAATAAGTTTCAAATTATAAACTGCCTAGCGAAGTTTTGAGAAAAAAATTATCGATTGATAAGTACAAATTCAAAACAAAACTAGACCCCAATCAACCTTCTACTTCGGCTGGAATAAATATAAACAAGAAGAAATCCAAGCATCCGACGATGATGAAGATTTAACCCTGATGTCATTGTTATAAAAAAATATTGATTTTATGTTTCTTTGTTTCACTATCATAAAATTGATTTTTATCTAAATAGGTACCTACCTACATATTGTAATTAGCAAATATCAAAACCATTATACTGTTCATGATTTAATTGTATTTAAAATCTAAGAAGTAGTGTTAAACTAAAATTTAATTGTTATTGTTATCAGATCGAAACTCAATAAAGCTACAAAGGATTTATTTTTGACATAGAACTTATGAGGCATTGTGTTATCTTTGTTCATTTGTTTGTTTGTCTTAATTTATTTTGTAGACTTGTTAGAATCACAAAAATGTACCTATTTATAGATCTCATCAGATTAACTAACTATAATGGGGCATAAAGTTCTATTTGATTTAAGATCGTCCGGTTTTCATGGTGTCGCCATCTCTGAGGTCCCGGGTTCGATTCCCGGTCGGGTCAATTTAGAAATTATTGTTTTTCTAAATTGTCTCGGGTCTGGGTGTCTTCTATGTATAAAAAGTATGTATTTAAGTATTTTAAGTGTGTTTATCCGTTGTCTAGTAACCATTTAACGAGTTTCATAACGAAGCTTCTCTTTTGCTAGATAATTGGTGTGAGTGTAGGAAAGTTTATAGTTTATAGTTATAGTTTATAGTTAACATCTAATTATATATCTATAATATATAAGGATTTTTATCGATGTTATCTGAATGAAAAAGCATAAAGCTATAAGTACTTACTGTTTTTTTTGTTTTTCGTTGATATTATTTTATGTGTAATAGATAGATAACTAAAACTAAAACCAATTTATAGCTACAGATTGTATGCTCAAATTACTGTATGGAACTGGCTCTGTGGATTATAAAATAAATAATTATACGCCGATTCAAATGAGGATTTTATTTTTGCTCTCCTGAAAACGTACCAAAATACACATCAGACCTAATGTTTCTAAGGTTGAGAATGTATTTTCATACGGTATTATATAAGTAAAAATAGGTAGAACTCATTAACTATCTATAAATAAAAAGCACCAGAGCGATCAACAGAATAACGTTATTATGGAGAAGTACTCATTTGACTACCTTGGTTACGGTATGCAAAAATACTCTAGACTTTTTTACCATACAATTAAAACGGATGTTTGTTTTGAAAAAGTCACAGACATATAATAATGTCAGTGGAAAAAGTCACAGACATATTATATGCCTGTGGAAAAAGTATACTTTTAGTCTCAGAACAATAACTAAAGCATAGAAACCACGCTAAAATAGCAAGCAAAGACATATATTCATCCTTCTTCTTCTTACGAGTCATGCTAATGAGTTAGAAAGAGATGGAGAATGTTTGACTTGTCCTAATTTGTGTAGGTGGTCACTAGTTTATTCCACACTAGGGACGTCATTTCTCGGCATTTTATATCGATATAAATAAAACTAAATATTGAACATGTAATTAAATATGAAAGCGAAGGATAAGCGCGCCGTCAATTTATTTCATTTTATTAATATAGTACGTTTAAAGGGCAGGCGAAAAAGCCGACAATGACCGAAGTATTATGTTAGCATCGAGAAGACAGAATTTGTGTTGCTTTCCATGCCCTATCGTCATTCTGTATATTTCGTTGCGTTTCACTACACTCACTACATTACTCACAAAATGCACTTCCACGAGAAAATGACATGAATTACAGAATGACAGAAGTGTATGGAGAGTGATACAAATCCTGTCTTCTCGACGCTACGTCATGTTAGCGTCGAGAAGACAGTCAGACAGACAGAAGAATTATTATTCGGTCATTGTCGGCTTTTTCGCTTGCCTTGGAAACGAATATGAGAATGAATATGCGTGAAACGGCATTTATGCAGGCTGTCATGAATGGGTGCGCTCGTTATCGTGCTTATTCCACGGTGGGGAGCGCTCTCATTATTTTGGACTGCATCGGCTGCTTACCATCAGGCAGGATGCAGTCCCTTTGACGAGTCAATATAAAAAAAATGAATAGCTCGTTAGATTAGTTGTTAAGTCTTAGCTACAAATTAGTTAACTGTTTTTTTTAAATTCTTATTATTAGTATTGACGTCAATAAGTGACTGTAAAGGTTTACATTGAATAAATAATTTGACTTTTTAGACTTTTGACTTTTTAACGTTATAAACTAAATCAGACAAATTTTCAAAAAACTACGTTATGGTGCACAAGAAAAACACCTACAATATTATCCTTCGTTCCTAGTTGGTACAATTTATATTAAATCACTGTAGGTACTGCAGCGTCAGATCGACCTACCCAAATCTGTAAAAATATCCCAATCGATATTTAACTCTATAACTACAACATTAGGTTGAGATTCGGTTGCAGGTTTTTCACAGATTAGTAGGTCGCAAAGTATGTAGGGTAGGGCGATATGACGCTATTCTGTACAGCCAGCGTCACATCTATATCCTTGTATGTAAAATTCCCGCAACCAAATTTCATCTTAATATCAATGAAGTAGAGTTCAACATCGATTGGAATATTTTGACGGATTTGGGTAGGTCGATCAGTGGCCGTGTGTACACAACTTTTCGTTCTATTGTTAGGCCAAAAAATTGTTAACGGTAAAAGTGATCACTTTTGCCTTCAGCAAGTTTTGCGAGTTAATAACAAAAAGCAGTGTACAAGCAGTGTCACATCGGCCTACCCTTATCTGTCAAATGAAATAGATGGATATTGAACTTTATGCTTTGAACGTACATCTGAAAACTGTACTGGAAAATGGCGACATGAAGGATATTTTGGAAATTAAAACCTCATAAGTAAATAAATATTTAAAACATTTTTATTAAATCACTGCCTCTTACATAATGTTTTGGTTAAAAAGCTTCGTATTATGTCACGAGGCACACATTCCTGTAACTCCTGTTTGGTAATATTTATGATGAATTCGTATTGTCAAATATAACTTACTTATGGCTTTTATCAACAGGATTCTATGATTGTCATCGAAACTTTGTTCTAGAAAACGATCAACAAGATTACTCAAAATGCTTGTTGGTACAAATGTGTCGCAGACATTGTTCATGATTGATTGATCGTAAAATGTTTGGAACACATGACTGCGTTTATTCCATATCCAATTTAGTCTTCTTACACGCCGTAGCCATTCTTGTTTTAAATTATAATTTTTCGGAAACCTGTAACCAAAACGTAGAATTTTTGAAACTAGTGAAAATGCAGATAAATGGTAGTAGTAGTAATCAAGAGGACTATTCAATTATGTATATTTTTTTATTATCAATAGGTTAACTTTAAAAGTTATAAATTATTAACATCATGTTAAAAGTAAATCAAGTTGTAAATGAGGCGTACGTATATTATATTATCATAATTTAAAGATAGATGTGCCAATCACTTACACAAAATACTGATTTATCGATATAGAAATGTACGTCACTAGGCGTAAAAACGTAACCTCCAAGATATGAACAAAATTACTATGATATATAGCCTTAATCAGCACAGAACTGGACACGATGACTATTTGGACAAACTATTAGTGTATTTTAATAGATTCATGCTATTAATTATGTTTAAGTAAAACGAAAACAGTCCGAGCTCACCGTTAAAATGTTATTGTCTCTTGATTATTTTCTTTTCTTCCTCTAAGGGATTTACAGCCCTTAATCACACAAGACTTTTTGTCACACGTAACGCATATATATCACTAACAATGCTATGGCTAGTTTATAAGTTTCTTCGGAAGAATACCTTGAAATAATTAAATTTATCTGAGAGGAGCTACAACTTAGCGTGAAAATAATCCGTCATTATAATGTAACCAAGTTGGGTTGCCACTTATTTACAAAGCAACAAAAAGAAAATAACGACACATTTAATCTGATGGTGTTGAAAAGACATCCAATTACATCCGTTTGACACTTACCTTGTGACAACCTAGAAAAAATAGAAACGAATGTGGATTAAAGGTTTCATTCACTCTCGTTACAGAATTAAATGAAGTCACATGAGTAAGATAGCTGTTGTCTAGCTCTTCTTTTAGCGTGGTTTCTATTGCTTTAGTTATTGTTCTGAGCTTTTAGTAAACTTAAAAACCAGTAACTTCTTTCTTAATTGAATCCTACATACTACATTTCACATAAAACATATTTAATACCTTGGCTCAAGGGGGACTATGTCGCGTTATGGCTCTAATAACGTAGCTTCAGATAAATAATTTTCTTTAAAAATTCTATGTTGGTGATTTCATAACAATTATATTATTATTGGACAGACTCGTTGCTTTGTCAGAATTTTACCTTATGTCAATAAACAAACTCCATCTTATGGCTGCACGTCGACTGCGGACGTCATCCTCGCGTCTACGCGTGCCTGTATAGGTCCCACAGCGGTAACATCGGAACTGACCAACTCATCGAGACCGTCCAAACAGCGACAGACTCCCTTCTCCAACGGATCCCCTCGGCCGAGATTGTGGTATTGGGAGACTTCAATGCCCACCACGTCGAATGGCTTGGTTCACGCACAACTGACCACGCGGGTAGAGCCGTTCATGACTTCGCTTTGGCCTACAGTCTGTCCCAATTGGTAACCGAGCCAACACGGGTTCCAGATGTGGAGGGCCATGCACCTTCTTTATTGGACCTTCTGCTGACCTCGCACCCAGACGGCTATCAAGTTTCTGTTGATGCACCACTAGGCTCATCAGACCACTGTCTGATTCGCAGCACTGTGCCTCTCACAGAAACTTCAAAACCGCAACCAGCGGCTAGCCGTCGAGTCTGGCATTATAGGTCGGCGGACTGGGATGGGATGCGAAGCTTCTTTGCGTCCTACCCGTGGTGGCGAGTTTGCTTCTCGCTGGATGATCCTGATGTCGCCGCTGACTCTGTCGTTGATGTGATACTGCAGGGAATGGAACTTTTCATTCCAAACTCTGTGGTTCCCATTGGCGGCAAGTCCCAACCATGGTTTGGTCGTTGCTGCAAAATGGCGTCTCGCCAAAAGCGACAGCATTACCAAGCCTGGGCTAATGCGGTGTCATCAAAGGATCCAAACACCAGTGCGCTCAGAAAGAAGTACAACTTTGCCGCCAGATCCTTTAAGAAGGACATCGCCAAGGCGAAGTCATCATTCATAGCTATAATTGGCGAGAGACTAGTGCGTCTTCCTTCGGGGACGCGTGCGTTCTGGTCTCTCGCCAAAGCTATCTTAGGGAATTTTTGTCAGCCGTCCCTACCACCATTGCACAAGACCGATGACTGCCTGGCCTATACTGCAAAGGAGAAAGCCGATCTCTTGGGCTCTCTTTTCGCATCAAACTCGACCTTGGACGATGGGGAAAACTCTCCACCAACCATACCGCATTGCGCTTGTACAATGCCAAACATTCAGTTCCTGCAAAGGTCAGTTCGTAAGGCTCTTTTTTCCATTGATATCCATAAGGCGAGTGGGCCAGATGCAGTTCCACCCATTGTGCTTCGGACGTGTGCTCCTGAATTGGCACCAGTTCTAACGCGCCTTTTCCAGCTCTCTTACACCACTGGCGTCGTCCCGAGCTCTTGGAAGACAGCCCTTGTGCACCCGATTCCAAAAAAAGGCGATCGCTCAGATCCGTCTAACTACAGGCCAATAGTTATTACCTCTTTACTCTCCAAAGTAATGGAGTCCATTATAAACCGCCAGCTCTTAAGGTACCTAGAAGAGAACCAGCTACTAAGTGATCGCCAGTATGGTTTTCGTCGCGGTCGATCGGCTGGTGATCTTTTAGTGTACCTTACTCACCGATGGGCGGAGGCAGTCGAGAGTAAAGGGGAGGCACTGGCAGTTAGCTTGGACGTAGCGAAAGCTTTTGACAGGGTATGGCACAGGGCTCTTTTCTCTAAACTTCCATCATACGGGCTTCCTGAGAAATTGTGTTCATGGGTTGCCAGCTTTCTTACTGGGCGTAGCATCAGAGTCGCAGTCGACGGTTCGTGCTCCGACATGAAGCCCGTGAATGCTGGAGTCCCGCAGGGGTGTGTGTTGTCCCCTACTTTGTTTCTTCTGCATATCAATGACATGCTGCATAACAACAGCATTCATTGCTATGCGGATGACAGTACTGGGGATACACTCTACACCGGGCGAGCTAATATTTCTCTGGAAAGCGTCATCGAGAGCCGGAATAAACTTGTGACTGACACCGAGAACATGTTAAGTCATGTCTCGGATTGGGGCCGACATAACCTAGTCCGCTTTAACCCCTCCAAAACACAAGTTTGCGCATTTACCGCGATATAACATCCCTTCGTCGTACCTCTGAACTTTGAGGGAGCTCCCCTTGATACCAATCCGATTATTGGAATCCTTGGCGTCGATATTTCGAGTGACGTTCAGTTTCGTGGTCATTTGGAAGGTAAAGCTAAATTAGCTTCGAAAAAGCTGGGTGTGCTTAATAGAGCGGGTCAGTATTTCACGCCGGCCCACCGTTTACAACTGTATAAAGCACAGGTCAGGCCGCATATGGAATACTGCTCCCATCTCTGGGCTGGAGCACCCCAATACCAACTCCTTCCATTTGACCGCATTCAACGCAGAGCTGCTCGAATTGTCGGCGACGTGGTTATTTCAGGTCGGCTCGATCCACTGGCTCTTCGGAGAGACGTTGCGTCTCTCTGTATATTGTACCGTATATATCATGAGGAGTGTTCTGAGGAATTGTTCGGCTTGATCCCTGCCGCTAATTTCCTTCACCGCACTACACGCAATCGACTGTCATTCCATCCACATCGCCTTGATGGATGGCGGTCTACTACTGTGCGTTTTTCAAGAAATTTCTTGCCTCGAACTACAGTGTTGTGGAACCAGCTCTCGGCGGCGGTATTTCCGGACCGTTACGACTTAGGGATCTTCAAGAAACGAGCCTATTCCTTCCTTAAAGGCCGGCAACGCGCCTGCGATTCCTCTGGTTTTGCGGGTGTCCATGGGCGGCGGTGATTACTTTCCATCAGGTGACCCGCTTGCTCGTTTGCCTCCTCCTGCTATAAAAAAAAAAAAAAAAAAAACAGAAGTGAGAAGGAAATGAGAAGGAAAACTGAGAATAAATCATTTCGTTACAGTAGTTTATAATGAGATTTAAAACAACATTGTTGAGCTCGTTTTCTGGAGGAGTCTGTAGAAACCCTATTGCCTTTACCTTCCCCTACCTAATTCTGTATTCTCATCAGCATGAAGTAAATCAGCAAAAAAAAAAAAGAAAAAAAAGCCGTGGCACTGCTGTAACGTCAATATTAAGCTCCGTGTTTAATTAGTAAAAAATGAAGTAATAACCAATGATATTATATAAAAGTTTATAATATCATTGGTAATAACTCTTTTTCAATCTTTTTTGGACAAGTATTTATTGTGCTAAGTGGACTGCAAGTGGCATCGTTATTTTTACAAAAACTACTTGATGACTAAAAATTTGACTGGAACAGTGCTTTAGAAGAGAATTAATCGCTGTAAACTATTAAACTACGCAGTGTAATGTGTGACAAAACTATTTCGGAAGTGAATGTATTTGTCGGGTAAAATTTTTAAACAAACGCCACAATCATAATACAATAACCACGGCACTAACGAACTTTTTTAGTAAATCAGTAAAAAAGGATTACCTACTAAATTTCGGCCAGTTTGGAAAGCAAACAGTAATGTTATAGCGCCGCGGCGTCAGCGTCCCGTTGACTGATTCGGCTCGGTTTGGTAGTTGACGTCTAATTCCCCGAATGTCTATTCGCCATACTGGATCCATATCGCGGATCGCGCCTCTCTTTTTGTTACAAAATTTTCAATTCTACAAGTATACAAAATTCTTAAAAGCAATAATCTCTAGTATAAATAAAAGTTACCAAAGCGGCGCAACGACCTTACTCAAATAAAAAGTGTGTTCCAAATGTTGCCAGTTTGGCAATTGAAAACCAACGATTCGCTAACTGTTCATTGTGTGACAGTACACTCGGCGTCACGTCAACCTACCCTTGCACCGCAGCGTCCACTGCAAAACAGAACTTCTTGAAACAATGTTTTTGCGCGCGACGAGTTCTCAAAAGCTGCAATATATAAATTGCGGGCGCGCAGGCACAGACACAGACAGGATGCGGTTGCGGTGCGCGCGGGGTGCGGTCGTAGTGACGTCTCTCTCGCACGATTCTCCGCGTACGACTTCAAACGGGCCACCGTTTGAAGTCGTACGCACCGCACCCCGCGCGCACCGCAACTGCACCCTGTCTGTGTCTGTGCATGCGCGCCCGCAATTTATATATTGCAGCTTTTGAGAACTCGTCGCGCGCAAAAACATTGTTTCTAGAAGTTCTGTTTTGCAGTGGACGCTGCGGTGCAACGCGTTTGGATTTATACCTACTCGTGTAGTAAACAACCATGTCATCGTTTTTTAATTAAAATGAAAATTGACATGTGAATAGGTTTAGCTTGAAAGTAATTTCTGCACACAAACTAAATCTTTAAAAACAATAATAGGAATAAAATTGTTGTGTTGAACCCTGCTGTGATACCTATTACCTATCTTTTGAGATTCTAATATTTTTACCTGATCAAACGAAGTGAATGACCTGAAGTGAAGTTTGATAATAATTGTTTTGTCTTCGACGAAGTAGGTAAATAAAAAATATATTTACGGTTTGTTTAAATTTTGGAATCCACAATAATAATTAATCATGACATGATACCTAACCTACTTGAAATTGCACAGGTAGGTAATGTATAATAGCATAACATAACTTAATAAAGGGCGCAACAACAAGTAGATTTACATCTCGACTGTGATTTTTGCGTAAAATGGCCAATTTTGGCGTTATGGATCTCAGAAACAAAAATATATTAACAATTTTGACTTATTGAATAGTGTAGAATAGCTATTAGAATAGTGCGTAGCAGCCTCGCTTTTTGTAAATTTTGCTTAACTTTTTAATTAAACCCAAAATTGCAGAGAAAGATTCTCATAAAATGCGCCAAGGCACTTTTTTGAGCTCCTAGATTGAACTACTGTTCTAAAGAAATGAAATAAAAAAATTAGAATGTTATCTCTTATATAGTCGTATAGTGCGTAGCGGCCCCTGAGTTTTTAGATATCATTGATTTTATATAGAAAAGAAATCTTATTTTAAACCAAAAAACTTCGAAAATCGCATTAAGTTACCTGTGAATTTCTCCTATCTACGATAATATTATTGAGCAAAATGTATACCAGAATAATCGTTACTTCATGATGAATAAAGATTTTATAATGAATTTATTATCCTATTTCGATAAAAACTTGATAAAAACGATAATAACAACTGCAAAAATACCTCAAAATGCGATGCGCCGGCCGTCTGAACACAGCTCGCCGCGACATTTGTAATAATAATATTAAGCATGATTTTATTATCCAATTTCGATAATAACGATAAATACAACTGCAAAATTACAACAAAATGCGAAAATGGACATTTTACGCAAAAATCACAGTCGAGATGTAGGTAATAGTAGGCCTCTAAACGGGTTTTCTAAATACAAAAAAATCGTCGACATAATTTTCTTCTTTGCCGCTGGGTTAGCACCACTTGCCATCTTTATTTCCATAACACTAAGGTTGTTTATGCAACATTTTTCTTGTATGAAAAAAAATGTTGAACAAACAACCAATAGGTTATTTTTATTATTGAAATTTTAGCGTTCACAATGCTATATAGGATAAAAAAAAATCAACAAGTCTTTCTGGGGTCTCGGTAGCTTAGCGGCTAGAGCAGTGGATCGGCAATCCAAAGGTCAGGGGTTCGAATCCCATTCGAGCTTTCCTGAGGGTGGTTATTTTTTCTAGTAATTCAATAATAATGATATTTATAAGCAATTGTTTACGTCTTTATAGATTGTTAAATACTTGCATTATGTAGTATTTCCTTCGACTATGAGGGTAACCTTCACAGCTTGACGTAATACCGCTGGCTTGCAGCGTAAATATCAAACTACTAGAAAAAGATTTCTTTCGACTGTGAGGGTAAACTTCACAGTGACGTAATACCGCTGGCTTGCAGCGTAAATATCAAAGTATAAGAAAAAGTTCAACAAGTTTTCTGGGGTCTCGCTAGATTAGCGGTTAGAGCAGTGTACCGGCAATCCAAAGGTCATGAATTCAAATGCCATTTGGGCTTTTCTGAGACTGGTTGTTTTTTTAATAAAAAGTTGCAATCACAACCTTGTTGCTAGATAAATGGAATTCTACTGATTTCAGTGGAAAGCGGCACATTTGAGTAGGTATTTCAAAGAAATGTCATCCTCGCGAGTAATTAGGTAAATTCAGACTGACTTTTTTTGCCGATTCTGACTTTAGCCTGTTCCTTCAAGGAACAAAATATTACCAAAAAGAAATTGGGTTATAATTATCATATTGAGTGGAAAAAGAAACAGTTTTCTAGGTAGGTACGAAAAGTTTTTATTTACTTACGATAAAAATGTTTTAACAACTTACTTAAAATAATCTAAACAAACTATTAACACTTAAACCAAATAGTTTACTAGTTTACTCTACTTATCACAAGTAATCAATTACTGCCTCCTACATCGTTTCCCAGGTGGTATATACGAGCTCCACACTATGACGGATTCGGCAGAAGCTTGGCCACAGAATAATATTACTAGTCTTGGCTGAGGAGTCTGTAATGCCGGCTCCACACGCTTTGCAAACCCCAACAAGCAACAAGCCGTCACAAATTCATACGTGTGGATAGAGCGTTTGGCTTGGTTTGCAAGCGCTTGTATTGTAGCGTAGCCGATCCGTCGAACAAATCGCGGCGCGCAAGCACAAGCGTGGTCGCGGCATAAAAGAAGACAAATGATCCACGGATCAATTTTGCCATACGCAATAATAATAAGTTTACTAGCATACACGAGTGATACAAAGTTAAAGCAAAAATTGGTGTGTGTAAAAATTAGACAACTGTAATATTTTTATAAGAATACAATTTCAAATTCAGCACTTATTTAATATATTTTTATCTTTATTTTTTAACTAATGTTTCTCATCATCAGATAAAAATAAAAATCTGAAGTTTTAATAAATATTACAAACTATTTAACAACAATAATTTAATAAAGTATAAGTACGTTTATACTTAAGCATTCGTAGAAATTACCTTTCTCAACATTTAAAAATTCTAAATATTATGTGTTTACATCAAGTAGGTAGTAAGAAGCTTCAATAGGAATATTTGTCAAATCACAAATATTTTTATTGAAGCTTCTTACTACTTGACAAATGCATAAATAGATGCAAATCAACATTTAAAAAAAAAAATCTGAAGACTGGGGGACATATCAATTTTTTTGGCTGGAACTCTCGTCCTCAGCCCGCCATCCTTTCAGCCTTCGACGTATCGTTGAGGTTGATACCTGAGACAAAACACCTAGTTTGTAATTTCTTAAAATATTTTAGTAACATAATACAATACCTAATAGGCATTTTAACCGTCGAATTCATTAAGTTGGTATATAGGTAGGTAGTTACTTATTAATTTTTATTTAAAATAGATTATCTAATAAATATAATATATCCAAAAAAAATACTACTCTCCGCTCTGTTTCACAGATTAGCATTTTTTAATTATCCGCATGATGAGTAATGAAATGACCTCAACGCCAAACGCATCAGTTTAAGCTTTTGCTAAACTAATTTGAGAGTAAAATAGGATATTAACCTGAAAAAGCGCAGCACGAAGACGCTGACATAAGATAATATGTTTATCTAATAGGTGAAAAACGATTTTTTTTTACCACGCTCTTCCTTCTCCCTGTGCGCGCGCCTTTAGCGCCTGTGCGCCCTAATGCTGGGCACAGGCCTCCCACGTGGACAACAGCACAGGGGATAACGGACCCTAACCCACCACGCTGGCTGGGTTTTAACGACTGTCATCTTATGACAACAACCAACAACCGAGACCAACGGCTTAACGTGCCTTCCGAAGCACGGAGGATCTCGAGATGTTATTAATTTGGTCACCCATCCAGCGACCCGGCATTGCGAAAGTTGTTTAGCGGGCAAGATCGCAAGCCGAACGCGCTAGCCGCTGCGCCATCGAGCTCCCTAATGGCCCACAAACCTACCTAATATTTGAATTCACCTCCCGCGTTTAAAAAGTTCTCTTCTCAACAAACTCTTCAACCTATACAATAATATTAATAATATTATTTACGCGAATATCTGTCTGTGATCCTAGACAGGATCCAAGAGTCGGACATAAGAAAATACTTACCTACAAACAAAATGCGAACGAAATTTTATTATTCACTTATGCAATTCAGTTTGTTTTAGCATGCAATTTACTTTTTTGCTGATAATAATAATATATTTAAAGAAACTATTTTATTATGCTGGGGCCACATTAGCTCTTCTTTAATCTGTGACATTAGCGCGCTAAACTTGTCGCGCTAAAAAACTTCGTGTTCCATTGTCGCTTTACTACGCGACACAGTAGCGCGTTAACGCGATGATGCATCGCGCTAAGACGAAGTGTTCGGCCAGACGTGTCGAATCAGCGCGCCAGCGCGATAGGGGTGGCCCCAGCGTTAGTAAAATATAAGTAAGGAATAATTAACTTACATTATAAGCTGAGGCTGTTGATTGGGTGTTTAGGAATGGCTCATTATTATGGGCCGCAATAATAGCGGCATCCTGTGCCGCGGTAGTAGCCCGCTGGTAGAGCTGCCGATTGTGCCTCGACAGGCCACCTCCAGTCTCCTCGTTGCGTCGCAACCAATAATTGATTGTCTTTCTCTAAAAATACAAATACGTTTACTACAAATTTGTTAAATTAAGCACAGTTAGGTAAGATACATTGCGCGATGATCTGGATAACCAGGTTTGAGACTTGCCAGCACGGCCATGTTTTGGAATCACTAGAAGGAAGAAGAGAAGAGACCTTTTCCCTATAGTGGGATCTTACAGTCTAGCTAGACTAAAAAGTGGATAGGTAGGTATTATTCTTATGAAACAGAAATCAAAAACAATTTATTTACTAAAAAACATGGTAACAAAATACAGAAAAATTTAATAAAATTTTGTGCTCCTCAAAATTTCCTCCTCTTCGCACGTTATGGTAAAAAAAATATATTAAACGTTATCAGTAGGTAATATGAAATTCGTTACAAAAGCTACCTTAACCTCATAAAAATAAAGATCCACTAAAATGTGCTGCAAACAGAAAGGGAAAGGAACTATGAGATGAAAAGGTCTCTACTTTCCACATCGTTTTTATAAATGACAGTATAAATTTAGTGTCAAAAATATAGAGAAATTCAATTCGATTCAAGCGTAGACAGACAAACACGATTCGAGAATTACTAAACTTTTACTATGACCTGTAATTATTACCTAACTATACCTACTTACCTGCCTACCTACTTTGTCCTACAAATAAGACAAATAAAGAAAAAATAAAAATCCCATAATAAACACCTAAAAACATAAAAGCAATACTCACTGTTATCACAGTCCTTCTGAGTTGCCGCTGCTCAGGAGTTAGTTGTGGCGCCATAATCACAATCACCAACTGATAATAGAGCCTCGTACTTTGTGAATCACGGCACGCAAAAATAATAGCAGACCGAAGCGTCAACACCAATTAGATGATATTTGGCTACTGGCCTCCTTCCGCCAAGCGAAATATGCGAAAAAAGTGCACTAGAAACGATTGAAAAAACATCTGTGTGCGTGCGCAAATGCACCGTGTAAAACCGTAGTGAAAATACACCCTATTCCAATGCGTTAAAGATCATTCAAAAACCATTCCATCCCTTATTCTTATTATGTTGAAATAAGGTCCATAATTCGTAAAATCAAAACAAAGCTTTGTATGCGCTTGTTACTACTACAAGCGCAAGCGCATCGTGATTGGCCAACATGCCGCATCGAAGTCCTTTTCCAACGATTCTCTATGTCGTGTGTAGCGTAGCTAAAGTTATATAGGGGGGGGGGGGGGGGGGGGAACTTGATCTGCCGCCGTGTGTACATATACCACATTGATTGGTGAAGACAAAGATTGGAACTAAGAGTGTGAATTGGTTCTTTAAATATATCGAGTAAGAGTAAGTCTCATATATTTGCTGTAACTAAGGAATCTGCTAAAGCAAACGCACCCTCACCAACTGCGCTCCCTGTCTCCTCTCTACAGTGTCGCTATCAAATGAACCGGTCGATTCCGTAAACAGCAGTTTCCAAATTTATGGAGGAATAATCAAAAAATTTGGAGCTAGTTATTGATCTGGATATTGTAAATACTTTAAAACAGAAAATAAAAAGTCTACAAATAAATCTTGAGAGTTGTAAGCACGAGTTGGAAAACACAGTTATTGATAATAATAAATTAAAGCGTGAAGTAGAAAAACTTAACCAGGAGATATATTTATTAAAACGATTATATTTATATGCCAAACTCCACAAAGATCGAAAAAACCTCGCTGTAGACTGTCGTCTGGTCTTACTCTTAGTTATGACTCTAGCCCAAGAACGGAAAGCTCCAAGCAAATAAATGACTCGAAGAAACCTATAATGGAATTATTGCAACAAGATCTCCAAACTTCAAATCTCTAACAAAGACTCCGCTGGAGCGAGCGACCAGGCTCCAGCGTTAGTGAATGCTACTGGAAAGAAAGTATTAGTGCAGCAAGCATTTCATTCTAGCTTGTTCTTAAGCAGACCTAGAAGCTCTTCATTTGGGTCTAAACCATCTTCAAATTTATCACTGGAAATAGAGAATTCACACAATTCCATAACTTTAGATGATTCAGCTCCAGTGCAACCAAGTGCAGTTCAGTCACCAGTGGCACCACCCCCATGGCAACGGGTGCATGTGTCAAAAAAGTGCAAGGTACGCGAACATTCGTTATCACCTACTGCGACACCAATTGAAAATAGATTTGCCAATCTGCCCGTAGACTCCACCTCAGAAACAGTCAATCACCATAAACAGCCTAAGAAGCCTCCTCCAATAGTTCTCTATGGGATTTGAATGCTCTAAGGATTGAGGACCTCAACGAACTGACCAAACTTATTGAAACTGTTGTAGGAAATTCGGTGGGAATTTAAATTCAGGATTACTAACAAAAATCTGTTGCAACCATAACATGGTTGCAACTCCGGAAAGTTACAAACAGGTTACACTCGTATATATAATCCGTCAGAAAGGGCTAATCGGCTACACTTTTACCAGGAAGGATACCAAATGTTACAGTGTTGTCATAAAAAATATCCACGTAACGCCATAATAGAGGAAATAGAGAAAACCGGCAATAAAGTTAGAGGTGAAATCATCAACTGCCGATATGGCCCTGATAAGATTCCAACCTCAACGTTTTTTGTTAATATAGAATCTGACAGCAACAACAAACTGGTAAAAGGTATACAATATATTTTCCACCAACGCGTCAAAATAGAAGATCCACGCACAAGTCAAAATATTGTTCAATGCCACCGTTGCCAACAATTTGGCCATTCCAAAAATAACTGCATGAGGCCTTTTAGGTGTGTCAAGTGTGGGGAAGGCCATAAAACTTCCGATTGCCCCAAAAAAGATAGGAACTCTCCAGCTAAATGCGCCCTATGTTCCTGTGATCACCCTGCGAACTATAAGAGGTGTCAAGTTTACAAAGAAATTCTCACAAGAAAGATGAATCCCAGAAAACTTGCACCTAAGACCCCTAAGAGAGCTCCATCAGTCAGCACAGGTAATAGTAACAAAACTATTCCTGGATCAACGCACCACCTGCCTCAATCACTCAAGACAAAACACAACACAAATACTCCGATGTTACAGCAGGTCGTTTTAGAGTACCCCCAATCAACAAGCAGGTATGTAATCAATTTGAGTGGGCTACTTTTGTTGGATATACGTATGGCCGACATTATAATGCTTACTCTAGACTCATGGACTTGTGTAGAAACATATTGAAGGCTATTTTAAATAGAGAATATGCCCGCAAATACAATGCATATCGTGAAGCAATAAGAGGAAATAATATCATTAAAAAAGCAAAGAAAACTCGCGATGATAAACTATCAGTAGGTACTCAGACTGAAAATAATGAGTTTTTTCTTGACTACGAATAACAACTTTAAAATTTTCCATCAAAATATAATGAGTTTAAAAAATAAATATAATGACTTAGAAATATATATTAGCACTATGGTTCCACAAATTGACATCTTATGTTTTACAGAAACTTTTATAAGGACATCCGACATAGATTGTATCAAAATAAAGAATTATCGTTTAGCATCTCACTATTCTAGAGGGCAAACTAGCAGAGGCGGTGCCTGTATTTTTGTTAAAAGCACTCTGGAGTTTAAGAATTTAGACTGGTTAAGTGATATAGCAGTTGACAAAGTGTTTGAATGCTGTGGTATAATATTGATTGACATTAGTCTCACGATAATTTGTATTTATAGGCCCCCAAACAGTGACATCAACATTTTCTTACAAAAGTTAGATCAAGTTCTATTCAAAACCCTACGCCAATCACGGAAAATTAACAAAAAAGTTGTACTAGTGGGAGACTTTAATATTAACATTCAAGAGCTCAGTAAGAACACTAGGTTATTTATCTCACTATTAACTAATTATAATATGAAATGTACAATAAATGAACCGACACGCATCACCTCAAAATCTAGTACTTGTATTGATAACATAATAACAAATATTAAAAAATATTATGTGAAAGTATTAAACAACGGTATATCGGACCACACTGGTCAAACTATATCATTTCCCTTTAAACCAAACTTTACATGCAAGTACTGGTACGAATACAAAAGACATATTGATAACAATTTGGACATATTTAATAAATATATTTCACAAATTAGTTTTACGAATGTTTATGAACAAAAAGATGCTAATGCAGCCTATGACGCATTTTTGGAAATTTTTAAATTAGTTTATGATCTCTGTTTCCCTTTGGAACGAGTTAAAATGACATCAAAACTAAAACCAAACTGGGTTACTAAAGGCATAAAGATTTCCAGTCGAAATAAACGTCGGCTACACAAAAAACTGCAATTAAGCAGAAACGATCAAAATATTGTTGAATATAAAAGATACAAAACAAAGTTAAAACGCATCATTACTTGTTCCAAGAGACAAACTAATTTAAAATATATTAAAAAAAGCACAAACAAAGCTAAAGCCACTTGGGGTCTCATAAGATTACACACATCACAGAAAAGAATGTTAAAGGAATCAATTCAATGTCTAAAAAATAATAACAACGAAATTACAACACCACAAGAAATTGTAAATTTTTTAAATAGTCATTTTATATCACAAAACGTCAATAACTACAATCCGAATTCGAACCAACGTGAATATCTGCTGAGTTGTGACCCTATTATAAGTAGTTTGTTTTTTGAGCCTACCGATAGGTGTGAAATTGTTAGTTGTGTCAAAGCGCTCAAAAATAAGAAGAGCAGTGGATATGATGATGTAACAATGCAAGTAGTCAAGTCCTGCATAGAAATTATTGCTACGCATTTAGTATTTATTATCAACATGATGTTAGAGACAGGCTGCTTTCCTGACAGTTTAAAAATTACAGTGATAAAACCACTTCATAAAAAAGGTCCTCGAAATTTAGCGGATAATTATAGGCCTATTGCTCTCCTTCCTGCCTTTTCAAAAATATTTGAAAAGATATTATACTCAAGAATACTGGATTTTCTTAATAAACATGAAGTACTACAAAATAACCAGTATGGGTTTAGGAAAAATTTGTCAACTACCATGGCAATATATCGTTTTCTTCAGGAAGTGTGGCAAGCAGTTGACAAGAAGAGACATTGTGCGGCTCTTTTTATAGACATGACGCGTGCTTTTGACTGTGTTGTACACCCTATTCTAATTACTCAACTTGAAAAAATTGGCATTCGTGGAATCGCATTAAAATTGATTGAATCATATCTTGATAATAGGCAGCAAAAGATAAACTTAACTTTTCTAAATAAGCACACAAAAACCCTTCAAAATGTTGAATCTGGACTTCAAACAATACTAATGGGAGTACCGCAGGGTAGTATTTTGGGTCCTCTATTGTTTTTGGTTTACATTAATCAGCTCCCTAAAGTAACGAAACATCTTTGTGTAATGTTCGCAGATGATGCATCATTTCTGTTCATTAAAGATAAGGACATATGCTTTGAAGAATATAAATCTGACATAAAAATGACATTAAATAAATTAATATTATATCTCAAATCTCTAAATTTAACAGTTAACTTACAAAAAACAAATATACTGCAAATAAGAAACTACAAAAAGGAACAACTTAAACTTAACATAGAACACAATAATATTGTTATAAATGAAATCGAACGCACAGAATTTCTAGGTATAATCCTCGATACTCACCTAAATTGGAAATTTCATGTAGAAAAAGTAAATAATAAAATAAACAGTTACTGCTATGCGCTGTCTGTGCTGGTCGATGTTTCCTCTATAGAAGTGGCTTTAAATGCTTACTACGCAAATGTCTATTCATTGTTGTCTTATGGAATAATATTTTGGGGTAATTCAGTTAATGTGAATAGTACATTTTTACTTCAAAAACGTTGCATTAGATTAATTTTTAGCAAACAAAACGATGAAAGTGTTCGAAGTACATATAGAGAAAAGGGACTCTTAACATTGCCTAGCATATACATTTTGGAAATGTGCAAATTCGTGAGAAATCAAATGTCGTTGTTTCCAAAAATATCAAATTCAAGAATAAGACAAGCTCCTTTGAGACGCTTCGATGCTTTGCAATTACCGCGAATAAGTTCTATGATTTTTGAAAAGAGTACTTATGTGTCCGCTATACTTATTTACAATAAATTGTCTATTGAATTAAAGTGCCATGCCGATTATAAATTTACAAGAAGGTTGAAAGAGTGGCTAATTACTAAAGCATTTTATAATGTTAATGAATATTATGATATAAAAACTTAATTAATTAATTAGGCATGCATGAATATTATATTATTAATAATAATTAACAATGTACAATAATAAATAAATGAATTAAGTAATTAATAAATAATAATAATAATATGTATAAATATTAATGAAATGTGATTGGAATTGTTTAATTTAAAATTATTGAATCGTTGAATGTGTTATTCTATTGTATGCCCGTTAAGGGTAACTGTTCTTACTTTAATGCAATGTAACCTAGCAAACAAAAATGTAACAGTAATGCAATAAAGTTTTATTCTATTCTATTCTATTCTATTCTTATTCTACGTATATGGCTTCACTACGAGTCGCTACATGGAACACTAACGGGTTAACTCCAAACATCACCGATTTAGAGTCGCTTCTAATAGTCAACAAATTGGATGCTGTATTGATATCAGAGTCCCATGCGACAATCAGGAGCTCTTCTTACATAAAAGGCTATTCCATTTATTTCACCCCTCATCATGATGGTGGTGCCCATACAGGAACAGCTCTGGTAATCTGATCCAACCTTAAGCATTCGGTTAAAACCATTTACTTCAGTCCATCTTCAGGCTACCGCGGTCAGACTGGAGGATCGTATTGACTCTCTTGTTCTTTCTTCGGTATACTGCCCACCAAGAAATAAGATAACTGCTAGCATGTTTTCCGCCTACTTTCAGACTTTGGGTCTTAGATTCGTGGCAGGCGGTGACTGGAACGAAAAACACCATTACTGGGCATCCCGTTGCACAAGTACAAGAGGTCGCGGACTTAAACTATGTATTGATTCGAATTATCTAAAACCATTTTCAACGGTTGAACCAACGTATTGGCCAACAGATCCAAGAAAATTGCCTGACCTCCTAGACTTCTTCGTAACCAAGGGTATAGCTTTGCTGCACACTGTCACTGAGTCCAGCTTAGATGGATCCTCAGATTACTCACCTGTCATATTGACAATAAGCACCAACCCGATAAGTCAAGAATCGGCCGAATCATTGACTAGTCACAGAACAGATTGGGATGGACTTACATCGACGAAAACCTTTCTTTCGCTGTCTCTCTAAAACACCCGATTGAGGTGGATGAAGTCTGTATATATGTGACTAATCTACTGCAAGTAGCAGCCTGGACCAACACTCCCTACCAAGAGGTGAAAGACTCATAGCCCTATCCATCCTCTGCACACAAGGCAAAAAATATTAGAAAAACGTCGCCTTAGGAGAATATGGCACCAATCGCGCCATCCCTCAGATAGGACTGAACTTAATAGAGCAGTTAAAGAATTAAAAAGCATAATCAGAGAATCTTTAAATGACTTAGTTAAAAAGAACCTGCAAAAGATGTCCTCTACAGGCTCAGGCGAACACTCTCTGTGGAAAGCAACTAAAACTCTAGACAAACCACAACAGTCATTTAATCCTATTAGATATCAGTGTGGAAAATGGGCAAGAACTGACACAGAGAAGGCTGAAGTTTTTGCAAGCCACCTGGCTAACGTTTTTAAACCAAACGACCTACTCGCGGACGAATCGGATGTGGAGGCGATCCTAAGTCAGGATTTTCATTTATGCCTGCCTATTAAACCTGTATCACCTAAGAAAATTGCACAAGAAATAAAAAATCTTGACCTGGAAAAGGCTCCCGGGTTTGACCTCATTACGCCCACGCTATTAAAAACCTGCCAAAAAAAATGCTTTACATTCCTAGCTTGCCTATTTAATGCTATCCTTAGAACGAGTCACTTTCGGACCCTCTGGAAGATCTCACAGGTGGTCATGATTCATAAATCTGGGAAACCTGTACAAGAAGCCTCGTCTTATAGACCCATAAGTTTGACTCCAGTGCTTTCTAAACTATGGGAGAGAATATTCCTCACTAGACTCACTGCAGCCATGAACGATTGCAGTATCACGCCATCTCACCAGTTTGGTTTCCGTAAGGCTCACTTAACCATCGAACAAGTCCACCGAGTATACCATACGATTCGTCAGAGTTTCGAACACAAAAAATACTGCTCCGCTGCTTTCTTCGATGTCCAACTGGCATTCGATCGAGTCTGGCACAAGGGACTGCTGGCAAAAGAGAAAGAAAAATTACCACACTCGATGTTTCCTCTGATAGCATCGTACCTTTCTGGCCGTTCCATCCAAGTCAAGCAGGGGCATGCCAGATCAAGACTGGACAACATCGAAGCTGGAGTTCCTCAGGGATCGGTTCTCGGCCCTGTACTATATACCATATTCACGTCAGACCTACCCGTATCAAATAACATCACAGTTGCGACTTACGCTGATGATACGGCGTTCCTTTCAGTTGATGCTGACCCCATAATAGCTAGCAACACTCTCCAGCATCAACTTGATGACACACACACATGGTTCTGCAAATGGCGAATTCGTGCCAGTGCCACTAAATCTCAGCACGTCACTTTTACACTTAGGAAGGGTAATTGCGCCCCTGTAAAACTTGGCAACGACCTTCTACCACACTCTGACTGCGTGAAGTACCTTGGATTCTACTTAGATAGGCGCCTAACCTGGAAAAACCACATCAAAAAAAAGAGAGATGAAGTCAACCTAAAGTTCCGAAAGTTGTACTGGCTTCTGGGCAGAAACTCAGTACTATCAGTGGATAACAAGCTCCTTATTTAAAACTCCGTCCTTAAGCCAGCCTGGAGTCCTTAAGCCAAACTATGGCATTCAGCTGCCAACAAGTCCAACATTCTCTGTCTCCAACGAGTGCAGAATATGATTTTGAGGACGATCGTTGGTTCTCCTTGGTTGGATTTCGGATTAGTTGGAGCTCCTTGGTTCACGAAGAATGACGAAATTCACGAATACTTAAACATGCCGACCGTGACATCGGAAATCGAGTGATTCCGGCATCGGCACAGAGAACGTCTGTCTCACCATCCTAACCCTCTCGTTGTTGAGCTGTTAAATCAATCAGCAATAGTGAAGCGCTTTAAAAGAAGCCACATTTTCTAATAAAGCAGGGCCGCACTGGCGGCTTTGCTAAAAATAATCATTCAATCACCACAAATAATTTGCTTATGGTCTGGCGACCGATCGCAAATAGTTAAATAAGAAAAAAAAATCTCCAAACTTCTCAATAACAGATAATCAAGCTACATAAAACTGTTGAGGAGTTGGAACAAGAATTAAGAAGCACTACAAAATCCCAAAAATATTGGAATTATAAAGAAACGACAAACCCAAACAATCACAAGAAAAGGAACAATGCAATAAGGCAGAAAAAAATAAATTATGTGTGCCTAACAAGCGATAAAAAATTGAATATGCTAAAGAATATGTACAGAAACTCTTTAAGCAGTGAATTTTAAATGTGCCACTATATCATCCCATTAATGTTTTGGTAGAGGTTCTGTTAAAAATAATGTTTGTTAAATTGAAAAACTACACTACATGCAGGATTCTTGCATCATAATGATTGGAGAGGTGGATTTTAATACTTCACAAGATTATAAATTACTGGTTAAATCAATAAGAGAAAAAAACTAGTGAAGTTACGAACACTAACATAATAATAGCTTCGACTATATACATATGCGGTAAACCGCTCCACAACTCGTTAGAGATATTCAACAAACTCCTTTACCGCGACACGATTATTGATTCAAACCAAGATTTGGCATTGGACATGTTTTCTACGGTTTCTGGTAAAATAAAGGATACAGAGTGTAGAATATACTAGAAGATGTTGCTAACCTTATCTTAGAAATTCAAGCAGCTATCAATGATTCTGTCATACAATGCTATGTAAATAAGCAAAAGGGAAAAATCATCTGCAGGAAAATCAGTTTTTTCTTCTATAACTACGTTAATATACATCAGAACATAAATAAGGACTTCTTAACAAAAGTGATAAACTAGTGATAAACACTTGGATGAATTCAAAAGACAGCATAATTCGATAGACTTTTTATGTATAAAAGAGCATAATCAGACACCTGAATCTCAAGAATTCTTTTGTATACCTAATTTTAATTTGTTTCTAGAGAAAAAAAGCATGCATTTTAGTAAGAGCAGGACTAAAATATAAAGTACTGAGAGATATGTGAAATGTGATACAGAAAGTTGTGCAATAGAACATGTAATAATTTGTATGTTATTATAGAGTAGGTAAAACCAAATAATAGGTAAAATGTAATCTTAATATTTTCCATGAAACTCTTGAAAGCATTCTTAACAAAGTTATCGATTTAAAAAACAAAAAAAACGAAGTTTAATATCGACCTTTTAAAAGATACTCCAAGATGTCGTGATTTTAAATATCAATTATTAAGCCGGAACTTAACACTTGCTTTGCTATTAAAGAGCCGACAAGAGTGGCAAGTGGAACATGTCTTGATAATTTTGCTCATAACATTAGGAATAGAATAAAATGAATAGAAAATAATTTATTAACATACACACGCTTACATCATTTAGACAAAAAATAAAGATAGAAAATAATAAATAATACAAATGGACAGAAAAAAAGAACAGATGAGTAATAAAAAATAAACAAAGAGTGTGAAGTTAAAGGGCCCTGTCTCAGCATAAGCTGCTGTGTCATTCATAGATGTTCAGAATGACACAGAAGCGCTGTTATTCTGACAGGGCCTAAATTATATGAGGCTAGTGAGACAAGACAAATCAAAACAAAATAAACATTAATTTAAAATAAAATAAAAGTGCAAACAAAAAATAAAATAAAAGAAAAATACTATGAAGGTTTCAGTGAGCACGATTCCTTTGCCGGACCCACCGATAACTCAATCATGACGTTTAAGGAAAAAAAATAAAAATACAACACAACCAACAGGTCATGTTAAAAAAATTACATATATTGTTACAAGGCCATGTGGTAAAACAATAGATGACGTGGCACGGGACGTGGCAATCCAGCAATTGTCATGTGAATTGGCATCATGGACGTGGCATGGTGGCATGCGTGTATTCAACGCATGTCTGCTTTCACGCCGATACCAACAAGTCAAACCAGTGATTGCGAAAACTGAGATGTCCGTGAAACCGACTAATATTAGTGGCAGAGAATTTAAAGAGAAAACGAAAAAATGGTGCTCCTCATGAGGGCGGCCTCGGTGACTGGACCCCTAAACCCGTCCCAAGCACGTCGTGAAAGCCCTGAACGTAAGTTTATGTATTAGATGTTAGTAACAGAGGCAGTCTTAAAACTAGCTTTTGTTATTTGATGAGGTAGTTCTTAAGATGTTTTTTAAAAATAACTTTGGTTTTCAGGTCACGCACCGGGGGCGGGAGGTCATTCCAGCACCGAGAGTCCGCATATCTAAATGATCCGCGAAAAGCCATAGTGCGATGCTTGGGAGTAGAGAAGATGTGAGTACAAGCTCTTTTTGGATATCTGCTATGTTCCTGTGCCCATACCAGCTTGTCATAGAAATACTGTGGCCTCCCTGCATTAACAATGTCAAACAACATTGTAGCAAGATGAAGTTTTCTACGCGCCTCCATCTTAAGTAGACTTGCAGCATTAAGAAAAGGAGTTACATATGTACGGGGTGGTATATGGAAACAAAACCGGGCACAGGCATTTTGCACGCGTTGGATGAGTTTTATAGACCTGAATAGAAGACATGGTCCATACACAGTGTCACAATAATTCATTTCTGACTTTCTCTACTCGTTCAATGCTTTCCCCATTGAGAGTAACATTAAAGGTTGTACAGCTGCTAATAAAATTGTGAAGGTTGTATTTTGCTCCAAATAGAATAAGTTTAGACTTTCTGGGGTTCAGGGTCAGGCAATTCGACTGGCACCATGAGGCTATTCGGGATAGATCATCATTTATTTTCACCACAGCTGCGGCATGGTCGGAAGGTGGGAAAGATAGGTATAATTGCAGGTCATCTGCATATAAGTGACACTTACACTGAGTTATTGTTTTTGTTATATCTGCACTATACAAAATGTAGAGGATAGGACCTAAAATAGACCCTTGAGGCACACCACGCGTTACAAGTAAAGAGGAAGATTGAACTCTAACCCCATCAGCCTTGGTCAACTCCACATACTGCTGCCTGTGCGACAGATAGCTACTGAACCACCGGACCGCTCCTGCATTAACTCCGTAAAATGACAACTTTGACAGCAGAAGAGTTGTATTAATTGTGTCGAAAGCTCTAGAAAAATCAAGCAAGACCATGGCGCTAATCATCCCATGGTCCTGGCCCGTCAGAAGGTCGTCGACCACATCCGCCAAAGCAGTAGCAGTACCATAGCTGCGAAAGCCAGATTGTGATTGAGGGAGTATGTTGTTATCTTCCAGGAATTTGGTGAGTTGTTGACATACCACTTTCTCCAGAATCTTGGAGACACAAGAGAGCAGACTGATAGGACATTAGGGGATCCAAAGCCAAAGTTACTCCAGACAAGGTGCTCCAAATAATAAATTGCTTAAAAATACAAATAGTGTTGGTTTTGATGACATAATATGTACAAAGGTAATGCAATTGCACATACATTGAGCCACATAATTAACTTACGTTTTACTACAGGTACTTATCCAAGTAATTTAAAGCCAGCTATTGTAAAGCCACTATACAAAAAGGGAGATAAAGAATGCTCACAAAATTACGGCCATGCTTTGTCATCAGTGTTTTGAAAAAAAATTAAAAGAATTATTGATGGTCTTTTCTATAATTTTTAGAGAAACATAAAATATTTAATAGGGAACAAAAGGGATTTCGTAGAGATATAACGATAAGCACAGCAATTTATGACTTCGTGAATAGGGCTATCCACGGTTTCGATAACAGAACACCGTCATGTGCTATTGTATTTATGGATATGACAAAACCGTTTGATCACGTAGACCTCATGGTCTTACTTGAAAAATTACACCGCTAGGTATCCGCGGTAATGCCCATAACCTTATACAATCTTATTTAAAGGGTAGGGAGAAATGTACTGAACTAACTCAAATTTGCATGTCTAATAAGGAAGAACAGAAATTTACATCCCAACGTAGAACAATAAAATACGGAGTCCCACAGGGAAGTGTTCTGGGTCCATTGCCGTTCATTATATACATCAACGACAAAGTGGAATCTAGTAAACATCCTATGATATTATTTGCCGACGACAGCACTGTTTTCATCGAATGTATGATTATATTTATGATTATGAAAATAATATTAACACTAAATCAGAGATATTATTAAATGGTTAGTTAGTGTTAAATAATTTAATAATAAATATAGAAAAGAAAACAAATTAATGCAATTCACCCAAAAAAAAGCTTGTCCTAAATTAAATATTAACTATGAAAATAAAACCATACAAAAAATTTATGTACCCAAAGGACCATGGGCACTTTTGTATGAACACTGGACCCACCACCTTCCAAAATTGTGCAACAGTGATGAAACGTAAGTCATATGAAAGCTCTTGACGTGTACTTTATTTCATTCTATAGCAGCCAAGTTCGAATCCTGCGCAAAAATGGCGTTTTGATACATTCAAAAATTATTGTAAATGTAAAATTCCAAGGAAATCATTAGGATATCATATTTCTAAATGTGGAAGATTAGCTTCCATCCTAATGAGCGCTACAATTTGCCTGTTTAGGTTTATCAATGTAACACAATTAAACAAAAGATTCGGCAAGTTGATTTTTCCTATAGTGAATTGAGTATAGTGAGTTATAGTCCTAGCTACTGACTGATAGCTAATCATAATTTAATATCAAAACAAAACATTTTTTTAAATACGCACCAAAACACCGTTTTCGCGCTGGATTTGAATTTAGTTGCCATATAATAAAATAAAGACACGCTAAGAGCTTTCATATGACATTTAATTCATCACTGTTGAATAAAGCTGAAAAGTGGGTCCAAAATGACGCATGGTCCTTTCTAGGTCTTCATATAGATAGTAATATGTCATGGGAAACTCATTCGATGGAGGAATGCAAAAAACTGTTTAAATTTTCATTTACTCTGTGCAGACTAGCAAAGATAGCTGAGCTAAACACTGTTCTGACAGCGTATCATGGTTTTGTTTCTTCAAGTCTACGTTACGGAGTAATATTTTGGGGTATCTTGACTTACAGGAATACTACTAAGGGTCGAGCTCATATTCATATTTTGAAACAATTGTTTAAACAAGCAGCGTTTTCTTTTGTGTTCACCAGGAATTTATAATCAGCTGTATACTAACCCTTTGAATGAATATGTCAAACCTTTACATAGAGCCAAACGACATCATAAAATGGTAGTATAGCATTATAATACAATGAAATAAACTCCCTGTTTAGTCAATGCCATGTAAACGTATTTGAAACAATACATCATTTCTACTGTCAATATGAACTGTTGTGTCGGTGTCTGACAATTAATCAAACAATTATATTTTTCGAAATAATTGCGACTTCTTTAGAATGCACGGAGAGCGCGCAAAATTAACATTATCTTCCTCAAAGATTTAAGTCAAATCGTCTCTCATTTTTATAAGTATTGGGTACATATTTGACAATTTGATGACATAAAGCGGTAACCAATGTTTAACTGAAGTCGCCTTCCATGTTTAAGCTAAACGGCCGATTGCTGTACTTAAACAAAGTTTAATGCTTGGTGAACAGCAAAATGTTGTTAAACAGCTGATTTCTAAACAGCTGTTTAAAACTGAAACATCTATTGGTAAACTTAAGTCTTATAGCTCAAAAACAGTGCATTTGAGCAATTTGTGGCTTGAGGCCTATAGAAAGTTGTTATAACACTATTTTAAATCTTTAAAGCTTTTAATTTAAACATTACCGAGCCTATACATACTTGGATCATGTAGGTATGTTTGTAAAGCGTAATCCTGATTTCTTTGAAATAGAAAAGCAAGCATACACTATGAACCTTCACCCTAAGAACTCCAGAATTCCTAATAACATATATTATTATGCAAAACAGCACTAATGAGAAAAAGTATCATTGAGATGGCTCCGAGAATTTACAATAAACTACCTGTTCAATTGCAAGAAAGTAACTGTTGTAAATCTAAATCTATAAGTACTTTCAAAGTTTCTGATAAATAAATGTTATTAGGATGTCAATGAATATATTATAGATAGTGTAATAGATAATTTATAATGTAGCAATAGCGCTTAAAATTCGAATAGTTTTTAACTTACTGACATTTTGAGAATCTTTAATTATTTAATCTTGTGTTTTATTTGTATTTGTTTGTAAATTCCTACTTTGTCATTTTATTTTGATTTCATTATGATTTTCTATTTGTTTTTTTTTGTAATGTATGATTTGTATTTCTTGAATGTCAACTTATTTTAATTAACATGTGATAACGAATTAATAAATGATTATGGTTATGACCAATAACTATGTAAATATATATTTTATTTTGAAACAGTAAAGCCTCCTGCAACACTGTTTTGTGTTTTCTAACACCTAACAACAAAATATACGGCCATATTTTTTTAGATGACCTGCCTTAACAGTTACAGTAATTATGATTAATGAACATGTTAACCATTGTTTTCAGGTGCCTTGAAGAACACTTTAATTTAAATCATAAAAAGATGGTTTGACAAGTTGCTATTTTAGTGTAGGTACTTAGTTACCTGTAAGTAACTTTAGCCACGTGAAGGAGACACAGTTGCTTGCGCGCGCGGTTTTCAACGTCCGGTGCGGTTTAGTTCTGCCGTAGGTTCCTTTGTTTTAGTTATAGCTGACAGTCTTATTTGCGAGCTTAATAAATCTATTAATTCATTTTATTTTGTGTCTTAAGTTGATAAGTACAAAGACATATTCTGTTTGAGTAAGGCTTGCAAGAGAATTGCGGTTAGGTGCGCACGCGCTTCTCGTTTTGCATGTGGGAATAAAAAAAAGTAAAATTAACGAAACTATACAATAGTATAAAGGTTCATTGCCTATTTGTAATTTATCGATTGGTTTTCTTCTTCCTAGCGTTTATTACGTCTTGTGATCCGTTTTCCTGTTATCCTTTTACCTACAACCTCAGAGTCTTGCAGTTTTGTCAACTGGCTGTTCACATCTTTTTTAATTTTTTTTTTGTTGGATTGACTTAAGGTTAATTTGTTCGACTTTATCCTAGTGGTTCATTATGTAGTCTGGCATGTTATTTCCCCGGCAGATACTCATTTATTAATTTTACTTACTGTGCAGTAAGTCTGAGCCTTTGTTTTCTATCAAGAACAAGTGACTGCTCTTACAATTGGCACACTGAGATATTGGGTTTTGTATGAATGGTAATTTGACTACTTATTTCGTTTTGTTTTTGCTGTGTGTTTAACTATATTGTGTAACTTTAGCTATGGTAAAGTATTTGTGCCGTTTTAATTAAAGTAAAATAATATATTTATAAAAAAATACAGTTCCGTGTTTATCAAAATTGACATGCAACATCATTCTGTTTCGTCATCGCTGACGACGCGGCGACACCTGTCGGCCTCGCTTCCAATGAACACTTTTTGTCTTCAACTTTAAATATAATTTAAAAACGCTTTCGAACGTAAATGATAGGAAGAACAATGTAATTTAGTTTTTTTGTTTTCTCTCGTTCCTGTTTGCCAGGTAATTATTGCCTTCTATCCATTAGTGCGATCACGATTCTATTGTAATTACTGCAACTGTACAGGTGGATAAGTTTTAGAATTGGAATTGAAAGAATTTATAATTTTTTATTTTTTTTTGCCACAGTATATTTTATACGGAGGTACTATTTCTTTCACATAAATAAATAGGTCAGTTGTTTAAAACGTCATATTTAGGTTTATTCTTCGTTCGTCCCACTGAGTTTCGTCCTACATAATATAATCCTGGTTCGTCCCAAACAATATGCTTCCTTCGTCCCAAAATATTATTTTAATTATTTTGTTTTCGCTTTGTCCCATTTTATATTTCTTTTACGGCCCATATTTTTCAATCAGCAATAAAGGGTTAATTATAGTAATCATGATGATGATTCGCAATTTTCGCTATTCTTTGCGTTAATAACGCTCAAATAATATTTAAAGATATTAAAACGATAAAAAAAAACCGGACCGAGGGTTCCGTACAAAGTAATAATATTATAATGCATAATATTATAATTTTACATCATAAAAATAATTAAAGCTTGTGCCAATGAAGCCCTTCATACGATACCCCACATGTTACAGTTAACTCAATTCAAAATTTGGACCACCGTTCCTGGCCTTAATTAATTATTTAATTACAAATGTATAGTTTTCAGATTTTTCCCTATACTTGTAGTATAAGACAGTAATACCTACTTGCCATATTTCATAGTTCTAGGTCAACGGGAAATACCCCATGAATTTTGATTCCCTTGAGTGTCGAAATATACGTTTTTTGGCATAAAGACTCTATTTATTTATGATTTAATTACAAATGTACCTTAGTTTTAAAATGTTTGCCTACACCTGTAGTACAAGACGGTAATACTTGAAAAATTTCATAGTTCTAGGTCAACGAAAAATACCCGAATTTTGATTCCCTTGAGAGTGTCGAAATATACGTTTTTTGTGGCATAAACGGCCGTATCTTTTTACGTTAACTCATCAGGAGTTTGATTTTTTCACAGCTTCAAGAGACTGTAGACTTGAGTATACCGTTTTTATTTCATCTGGATACCTCCACGCGTTCCCGAGATAAAGGGTCTTGACAGAAAGACAGACGGTCAACAAGTGATCCTGTAAGGGTTCCGTTTTTTGCTTTTGAGGTACGGAACCCTAAAAACGACTACCTCGGTCGGAATAGAACCCACTTCTTAAGCATAGTGGACAACGAAGTCTTCTAATAAAAAAAATCAAATTGCCAGGGACAAATCAGAACGTGCAAAGTGGCGACTAACCCCTTTTCCCACAAAAAAATCCTGTTCTTCACCAACATAGCAACGAACTCGTACTTTATACCTTTATCGAAATCTTAATCAAAGCTTATATTCCGTGTTATTTTCCCGCAGAAATCCGTCAGGGCGCGTTGTAGTGGCTTCTTTATAGGCGGGCGTTATCTAGCGAGATTAGATCGCGCCATATCTCGCCCGCCCACAGGCGCCTTACACATCTCCGCATGTACTAAGTAAGTATATAGCGCTGAAATATTGTCGGTACGTGCATTACTTACCTTCTTTTTGTCGTGGTGCAAAAACACTTAGGTACCTTGTTATTTTACGTTACGTTTATTACGTTACGTTACAAATTATAATTCAAATCGGGTTACTGGAGCTGCGTCCAGCGACTGATCTCACCGTAACACGGCCTCATAATTGATGGCACCTGCCACAATCTTTTAGCGGGGCGATGCATCATCTACGTGCTATTAGTTTTAAAATTAGACCGTCTTTTGTTCCCGTTCAGACATCCCGGCGTGGTTTTAATTACGGAGTTAATGTAATCAAAGCTCGATACATCACCGCCGCTATCGCCACGCCTCGGTTTGATTAATAATTGTAATGAGCGGCGGTGCCAAACGAGTTAATTAAGCGTCCGTTTTTTGGGGCCGGTGCCACCGCGGTAAACGGCGCATCAATCACGCTTTGTGCGCGCCGCCGCGTTCCTTAATGATTGAAATGACTGGAGCGGTGCACTTTGACCGGCGATGATCCTCGGTGCTGGAGATCCGGGACTAAAGTAGACGAATCAATAGACACGGGGTAGTCGTCTGTTTTTAAATCCACTCCAAGAAGGAGGAGGTTCCCAATTGGCCTGTATGCAAGGTGTTTGGTGATAGTAAGCCCGCAACTAGTCCATATTTTCAAGTGCAAAGAAAAGCTCCCTACGTGAAAGCCATTTTTAAAATAAAATTTCCAAAAAAATCGTCGTTTCGTACACTTTTAGGTCGATAGTCCAAGTCCGAGTCTTCATTCTCCGACGCGTTCGAGTCGAATCCAGAATATCATATTTATCTAAATTTTACTTACTAAATCTCAACTACTTACATCAACTAGTAGATGAAGAGCTTAATTCGTTCCTTTATGTAGTTATATAAACATGTTTAATTAATAAAAACAAAAGCTTTAATACTGGAATATTATTTAAGTATTTATATTTTACTTAGTAAATCAATATAATTATTTCCTTTCATTCTAACCTAACATGAAACACTCAATTTTATCCACAACGAAAATAATTTAGATTTTCTGCTTTAAACAATAATTTTAGTACGCATAAAAATTTCCCATTTAAGAGGCCTGTTACATCTCGACTGTGATGTTTGCGTAAAATGCCCAATTTCGCATTTTGTAGTAATTTTCCAGTTAGTTGAATCTATCGTTTTTATCGAAATAAGATAATAAATTCATGCTTAATTTTACAAATCTCTACTCTGCGAGGCTGAGTTCGGACGGCGCGCGGCGGCGCATCGCATTTTGTAGTAATTTTGCAGTTGTATTTATCGTTTTTATCGAAGTAGGATAATAAATTCATTATAAAATCTTCATTCCTCGTGGATTAACAATTATTCTGGTATAAATTTTGCTCTATAATATATTATCGTAGATAGGAGAAATTAACAGTTAACTTAAAGCGATTTTCAATTTTTTTTGGTTTAGAATAAGATTTTTTTCTATATAAAATCAATAATAAAATTAAAGTTTCAGGTGCTTAATAATTAATAATGTTAATGACGTCTCAGTGAGCGGCAATTAGTGGTACATTTAGTACTTACCTACTTTATAATGTCTCCTAAGGTATAAGGATTTTCCCTTAATTTAAAGAAAAAGTGTCTGATATTAATTATTTGTTGCCTGAAATAAAGGATTATTATTAATATAATAGTCATACCACAATTTAATAAAAAAACGATACCTAAAAATCGACTCCGCAAAGTTTTGCAGTGAAAATATCTTATCATAAAAACTATAACTGCCATTCAAAAGCTCAAATCAAATTTTAATAATTTGTAGTGGTCCGAATCCTTATTCATGACAAATGGCGAAGCTTAGTGAGCATCAAAACAGTTTGAACAGTGAAACTAGCGGCCGGTGCTCCTCAAACATTATCAATCAAAGCTGCTCGCAGCAACCTGCCTTAATTTGATAAATGCAATTAGCTACCAAAAGAAATCTAATCTGAGTCGGACTCACTTTTTTGACGGCCACCTTTCGGAATGCTCCTTTTGTACTCAATTTTAATGAGGTATTATTTTGTTGGATATATTTTACGTGGAAAACGATGATGATGAGGTCAACTCTGCATATTGAGTATAATCCTTCTGTGTTACTTATCATATAACTAACAGATATATGCTATTAGGTATAATTCGCCTCCAGTTGGACACATCAGATTACAAATAAAAATTAAGTAAGTAAGTACTTGTTTATGTTAGAAATTTTATTATTTCCGTATTAAAATGCTTCTTCAATTATTAATCACTGATTAGTTTGCCCCTGGATAAAAAGTTATAAATGTCTGTTAATTTGTTGTGACCGATGAATTTGATAGACTGTACAAATCGTTACTTAGAAACCATAAATTTTTGCCCAGATTTGGAAACATGTTTCGAGAGCAACTAATTTATTGCTAGGGTGTTGTCATTTTTCAACTAATAAAAAAAACATGTTTATTGTTTGTCACAGGTATCAGGATTTGTAGGGATTAGTTCCAGCGAGTCATTCCGGTGGCAGTGCGGGCGCGCCGCGGGGTCCGACGTCTAATTCACCGCGCTACCAACAGGTGGCAGCAGCGGCCTTTCAAATCTGACAGACGCCATTGCTTTTACGTCGAGAGGCGCGAATAAAATTAATGATGTTCGCGCCTTAATGACGTTTCACGACGCCGCTCCATTGTGTCCGTAATACAACAATTATTGAGATCATTTATTAAGTTTATTGATCTTTTAACTTAATCTTTTATTTCGTAATTTAGCTGCGCGCGAACTCTGAAAAAAACATCTCATATGCGATGAGGTATTTTTTGGACTATTTTTGTCATTATACGGCGTGATGTGAGCGGGTCTTTGAATGCAGAGGCAATTACTGCCCCGCATGTGGTTTGATTATGTACGACGGGCCGTTCCATCTAGCGGTGAGGCTATAAAACGCCGGTAAAAACATTACTAAAACCTCCGCGGCTGGTAGTTTTTAAGCTTCCGTTGCTAAATTGACGTCGGTATTAAGAGCTTTTGTTACAATTTACGTAGCTTAGTTTTTTGTGGGGACGAAATTAGATTAGTGAGAGATGAGGAGTCGCGATCGTTCCGTGTTGCGTTACGTTGATCGTCGGACTTAAGGAGGTTTTGTGGTTTGTTATAACAAAACGGTAGAAGTCTCGGTTGACAGTTCAAATTACAGTGAGCGCGTATATAATGTGGGGCGGTCGTTAGGCGGCGCACGGGAAGCTACTACTAGTACTGGGGACAGCAGTAATTAGCAGTTAGCTGACACTTACGCGGCTTTGATGGCTGCTAACGTTGAACTTGTCTTATACTGTAATTAAAGACTCGGCGTGCATGCTAATATGTTTGGTTCTTGTTGACGTGTGAAGGCTGCGCCGTGCATTCTCGAGCCATGAATGTGCATTAACGAGGTTGAGGATAAAATATCCTGCGATATTTAAGTACCTAAAGATTCTTTATTGCGATATGAGGATGACATTAAGTGTAATTGTTGTAAAAATAGTTTTAAATTTAGCGTTATTATTTATTGTTTCTTAGGGCAGGGCCGTAATTAGACTAAGGTGTTACCTACAATTGATGTAAACTATCACAAGAGTGCAATTAGCAATGTAAATATCCGTTTATAAGTAACTTTTAGAAATTGCGTGGAAGATGTACCTACCCTATTTATTATGCTTAAAATTACTGCATTACTTCCTAGATACTATATTTCTAAAGAATTGGATAAATTCCTATAAATGTGTATATAATGAATGCAGTTTGCAATAATGGCTGAGACAGATAAGTATCTAATCTTGAAAATTATTCTAGATGCGGCTCTGCCATAACAGATAGGCATTATACACATCGCCGGTAATTCATCGTGTTCAATCCACCGTCGCAAGGAACTAGCGCAATTAGATGCAATCGTGCCGGAATTATTGTAATAACCAAAAAGAATCGATGCCGCAGCGATCGGCGCGGCCATTGGCGCGCGGCGGGCCAATGCGCGCGCGCACGACGCCGTCGTTAGCCGATCCGCCGACGATAAGCTAATAACACGACAACGAACCACGAACGTCGAACGTTATTTCGCTATTACTTCTCTACTTTCCGACGTTAACCTCCTTAACGTTTTAATCGATCCTAAAACCGTCCGCCATTAAACTATCGATTCGGAATCGAAACGTGTAGTTACATTGGAACACGCCGATCCCGCCGAGTAATCATCAGTTTTGTATACGGACCACCGTCGAAAGCTATTATGGAAATTAAAACGGAGCTTAGCAATATATCTTTGTACTTCACCCACATTATAAACATGCTGGAAAAACATCGGTGGATTGCTGGTCGACCGTCAAATTAAAAATGTACAGTTTAAATGACTGTTTGGTCAGACATCATACCTACCATATGCGCACACATTATTTTGGGGTATTCCTCGAAGCGCACCCATTTTGAAGCGCACCTAAACTATTCCTCCAAGCGCACCCGTTGGGTGCGCTTCAGAATAGGTAATTAAAATATTGTTAAAAATAGAGAGGAGCTTAAAAGATTCGTAATATTGATGTCTATAGAAACTAGGACTAGGTGCTTAAGCAACTTACTACGTCAATAATAAATTGAATCATGACAGTCATATTGATCTAAAAGTACCAGGGAGGCATAAATGAATAGAGGTAGATAGGCGCCTTAGCGATCTTACTTACCCTTAACTATCAGCAAAAAAGAAATAGGTAAACGAGTAGGACTAGGTCCTGTAGTACCTACCTACCTACCCTACGTTAATGTTTTCTATTATTTTATTATGTTTTATCTAGGTGGCGGCGGATCTCCGTTAATTGCAAGCTAATGACTGGCAAGCAAATGCACAGGATTGAGACAAGTGGCAGAATCCGACATCGGGGGCCATGACATATTTTTGACGCTGAGCCATCGCAGTAAGTAAGTAAGTATGATTTTATCCTAGATAATATAATATATATCACATAATATTATGACGATATTGATGGCGCTACGGTTTAGGAGTTCGTATTGCGATCATGCAAGTTAAGCAACTTGCACAGGTATCTTAATGGGTAAATATTTTTTTAATCTGTTAGTTCTTGCCGTAAAAGAACACAACCCGGATTGGACCAGCACTGAGGGGTTTAGCTCGATAACTCCATGCACTGGTCTACACCATGGGAGAAAGCTTATATTCATAAAATCACTTCTCAATGCTCTTCCACACGTTATTAGAAAATAGTTTGAGCTTTCTTTCATGAAAAACAAATAATCTCTCTAAACGTAACGTAACGAAGACTCTACTTTTAACTTACACTTGTGTGACCGCAAAATGGCTCACAATAACCAGCGAAACGCATTGTCAAGTGATCATTACGAATGGCCCGCCCGAGGGTGCGGAAGACCTCGTCAAAAAATGAGACAAACTAAAACGGGAAACATCACAATTATACAAATTATCCGACGTCATTATGGCTTGTTTGCAAAATTATTCGTGATGCGTAGACCTATGAAGGCTTGTAAGGACCATTTAAGGGTGGGCGCGACCGCAGCCAATTATTTTTTGAACAGACTGAATGACATGCGGTGAGCTGGTTTTTTTTGCAAAATGTAACATTTGGCACGAGTATGGTGTACGCGAAATTATGAAGTAGCTGTATTATTTATAATAATCGACGCGTTTGCTCGCTATAGTGTGCAATTGAATAGAATAGTTTATATAATAGCTTCGAGGCGATGTCACAATTCAATTCAATTCTATTCAATTTTTTTTTTATCTACAACGGGTAAGCGGTTTGCCTTCATCTCACCTGATGATAAGGGACGATAAGGCCGAAGGTGGAAGCGCGCTTCACCCGGAATCCTCAACCACTGAGGAACTGGCTATCTTAACTCAAACTGTCGGAACACAACAATGCTATAAACATCGTTGTTATGGCGACAGACTTAAATAAGATGATGGTAGCTAGCCAGTCGGACTTAACAGCCCTATCACTAACCAGACCGAGCACACAAAGATGAACCCCCCGCTGGGAATCGAACCCGGGAACTCTGGGTCTGAGCCCGGTGGCTTAGCCACTAGACCACAGAGGCGGTTAAAATTCATTTATTTGATATATATAATAATATTCATTTAATTCAATTCATTTATTTCCAAGAATATGGTATACTCGTACATTAGAGTGGCATATTATTACAGGGCTCAGCATATTCTTTTTATATTCACAGAAAAATAAACAAGGCGATTATGTTAAGTTTCATACTAAGTGTGATGTACACCAAAGTTAATTTACCTACTCTCTCCACCGTACCTACAGTCAAATTTTCTTAAGCTTTTTTGTGTTATTATTTTTTACTTGGTCATCATGGAAGCCCATGAACATCTGCAGCACCCATGATTTTACCACTATAACCATATTTATTTATGGTTACAGAACGACAGAATGTACTATGTTATAAAGCATTGTCAAAAGGATCCAACTGTGGTCATTGTGACTGCTGCGAACTTTAAAGAGTGTTAGCAAACTAACAAATGCTTCTTCTGTTTTCATTTTTTTTTTGGTTTCTTTATCCCACTTTTAACTAGAAAATGTTTGAGTTAATCTTGAGAATACGTTTTATTCTATAACAGTGAGAATGTTTGAATTAATGTTAAGTTCGTTTCATACAAAACAAAAATCGACTCTTACCCTTAACAATGGCACTTGCACATTGCTGTTGCAATCGTCATAGTTACAATAATAACAGTGTTTTTCGTTCGTTTAATTCCCGCAAGATGGCGTCCGCTGCGCAGGCACGTAGCTCGCAAATACGGAATGGGCGCTACGTGTCTGCACACGGCTCACCTAGACGTGCAGCGCTAATGCTTTCAGCACTTATCATTCAGGAAATATGATACAGCTGCATGTGGAATCGACATGCAGCTGTATATGTGTGAGTGGTAGAGCTATGCTGCGTTGCAGCACGAATTGGGCCGGCTCGCCCGGCGTAATACCCTCTCACTGAATATTGGTGTGAAACTATAGTAACTACAAGGGTGTCGGGCAGCAGTGATTGCTTTCGATCAGGAGACCTGTTTGCTCGTGTGCCTCCTTCTTACGTGTACATTTAGAGAATGCGAATTTGGTAACTAAGTAGAGAATGAGTGTGTTTTAGAAAATCGACATATTTCATCAATGTTTATAGCAGAGTTTTACAAATTGAGCACCCCTTTGCATAGGTACGTCCGTCTCTATGATGGATTCAACAAATAAATTCCCAGGTCGAACAAGGTGTGTTACAGATTTCTCGATAGGTCCGGGCTTGTGATGACCAATCCGCACTAGGCAAGCGTAGTGATTGAGCCAATACCCATCAGTTGTAGCGATAACTTAATTTGAATGATTAAGGCTTTTACCCACCAGAGGGACATTAACTAGGTTAATACTTTACGCCGTAAAGTTACGGCTATTTACTTCACTTTACTTCTTTTCACTGTCGACCTAGTTAGAAAACTGGTTCATAACGTGATAGTCACTAGGATAATTTTTCACTTTGTTCTTTTGTAAACTTCTTATTGAAGGATCAACTGTAAGCGTGATATAATACAACTAAATGCCGCAGAGATTTTGAATCGGCGTAAAGAGACATATCTAAGATATTTTCCAATGGTGCTACAGAACAACAAGATATAGTCTATGAGTGCATCTGTGAATCTGCAGTAAGTTTTGATAAACTAATATCGAAAGCCGACTCTACACAAACGTCACAAAGGTCACTCGGAACGTAACAACAGCAATGCATAACAACAGCATGTCGATTCTCTGAAGCTCGATCGTAAACTGCCCTCTTACTTTGATCCTTACGTTCCGAGTGACAAAATGTGGTCATGTAAGTATCCTAGGACCAAGTATTTTTTAGTCCTATAGAAATCCTATTAACGTTTACAGGACCGCATTTGGGCGCACTTTACAGGACTATTGCGACCTATAGTTATTTTGTTACAGTCCGGTAAAGTGCAAATTGATTTTATTACTATTTTATTGAATGCTTCTACAAGATCACTGTGTCCTATAAAGATCAGATACACGCTCTGAGTCAGCGTGATTAGTCCTGTAACAATCTGGCGCATGCCGCTACTGGTGGAATTTATCCAACAGTGGTTATTGTGATGTCATAACTAGAGCATTTATTTTTCATAATTTTTAATGGTGGAGGTAAACGAAAAAATAATAATATTGCCAAGGGTAATATTTATTACTATTCATTATCATAAAGGTTGATAACTTTTTGTGTTTTCACTGTTATAAAAAGAAATTAACTTGCGAAATAAATTTTATTGATAAAGTATTCGATGATAATAAACATATGTTTATGCGCCTTCAAAAGTAAACATAATTATTATTTGTATATTCATTAATTATTAGTAAATACAGCCGTCATCAGATCGGTACGCGGTCCATATTGTAATGCATTTATCAGGAGCTTTACAATGCATTTTAGTCAAAGTTAATGTTGTTATAGGATCACAGTCCTGGACACCATATTGTTTAATAGATGTCAACAGCTGATCACTTTATTAATAGCAAGTGCAGGTCACATATAAGTAGAATCTTACCTATAATAGTAGCAGGACGTGCAACTTTGGTGCTAGAAATCCTTTAGGTGTCACGATAAAGTCAAATCAATCTTATAATATCTTCGACCTATAGTAGCTATACCTAAAACGTTTACAAAATAACTTTTCTTATAGAAGAATAAAACAAAACGTGAACAAGAATAAATAGTCTTGTTAAATGCATTTATAGGAGCTTTGATATTTATTTTTATAACATGCACATATGAGACTTAAGTTCTTATAAGTATCATATAATGTAATCCTGTAAACGTTTATAAGACTACGTAGTAGGATCGGAAGTGCTTGTAGCGTAAATAGTCTAATAAGATGTTCTCGTAAACGTCTTTAAGACTGCGTAATAGGATCGAAAGTGCTTGTAGCGCAAATAGTTCGTTAAGCTGCTTTAACAAGATCAGTGATTTTAATCAAAGCGTCTACTACTGTGCTATAAGATGTTTAGTCTATAAGTCAACGACTATAGGAGAATTTTGCTGCTTGGGAGACTACTATCCAAAACCTATGATAAGTTTGGTGCCAGCTAAGCTGACCGGAACGGGGAAATAGGATGGACGAACTTTACTGTAGCTTTATTTTTTACTAGGTAAAAATGCTGTCTTATGTTAATGTCATGGCCATATCGTAAAATTGACCATATCATGAAATACTCAAAATATTTCATGAAATAATTATGTTCTAACCTAACCTAATCATGAAATGGCCGAGCATTTCGGGATATGGTCAATATTACGATATGGCCACGACTTATGTACACTGAAACCATGGTCGACATAGGGTTGTGTGGTGTCTTCCGCCTCCCCCGCCTAATTAGAAAATCTTGACGGGGAAAGGTGAAACCTATCCAGTAAAAAACCCGGTATCACCCCTCCTATGCCACGGGGATGGCTCGGGACCACGAACGACAAACACCGAGTTTGAGCACTACATATTGTGGCAACCAGCTGCTGGTAAGGCGAGATTCCGCTCTGACAAAACGAAAAAGGAGTAAGGTTTGATGTTGAAGAGTTAGACGAATATTTTCTATATAAGTTTGTGCTAGGCTTAACGGTGACCATCATTGAACATTCTGGTCACTGCGCCACCACACTCCACCACCTAAAAGGAATTGCTGTTTAGTACGTACTTATTACATCTTAATAACAATTTCATCCATATCGTCCTTCATATAAAATTCTTACCTTAAACTGCACAAATAAGGAACTTGTAAATCGGAATGTTTAAACAATTTATTTAATTGTTCCGCATTTGACTTTATAAAGAGGTTAAAATCTTCCCGTTAGGGCTGCCACCGATCCTTTTGAAATCGTGCGAATGCAAACAACTGCATAGGTACTCAAAAAGTTTTAGCCACACCGTTTTAGTTTTAACCGTGTCACAAAAGGCTAACGGACTAAAGACTGTATATACATCCAGCAGCATAAAGCGGCGATGGGCTCACCACCTGTTACGCTGAGCACATTTGCAGTCGCTAATTGGTGAAAAGTGGATTATGGCAGAGAACTGCTTTTGCTGTCCTTATTGCCTAGTCTCTGACTAACCCTTCGGGGATATTAGTCATAATTGTATGTAGGTATCTCAGGTATGTACGTTTTAGCCACACAGTTTTACTTTTTTACTGTTATGATTACGAATTATTATTTATACATGTATCATCGTCGTACATCACGTACTAAGGAAGAGATGAATAGATATTTGGACATGTTTAGTAATTTTTTAGATTCGTTTTCAAGAAATAGTAATACCTAAGGAATAGCCCAACTGACTAGAGTTTCTTTACTTTATTGTAACACCAACCATGTTACTTGGTAGATTCCTTAAAAAGGTACTAAAATGATAGACATGGAAATGCTGCTACTAAAATAACATGATAAAAGTAAAAAATAAAGTTAGGTATGTTAGTATGACGACGAAAAACAGGTTACATAAAAAATAACTCTTAGTTATGATTATCTAGTCCCTAATCATTACAAAACTATTTAATTTTATTTGATGTCCTATGCATAAGTCACATTTCACCCGCCAGTGGTTAGTAGGATGACGTAACTAATGCATTAAGCCGTGTGATATAGCGGCTCACTTCACTTTAATAATTATACCAACTCCTCTCTCCCCTTGGGTGTCGCAAAAGGCGACTAACGGACTAAAGACTGCACACACATCCCACAGTATAAAGCAGCGGTGGCGATGGGCTCACCATCTATCACGCTGAGCACATGTGCAGTTGTAATTTGGTAAAACGTGGGCTGCTTCTGCGATCCTTATTGCCTAGTCTCTGATTAAGCCTTTGGGGATAAAAGTCGTGAATCTATGTAGCTATGTACACACGGCGTCAGATCAACCTACCCCAAACTGTCAAATTTCTACAATCAATTTTTAACTTTATTGTCTGGTATTAAGGATCAATATTCATTGGAGAAATTTAACAGTTTTGGGTAGGTTGATATGACGCCGTGTGTACCTTGTATGTATGTTATAAATGCAGCATTCTGTATTCTGGCAGAGGACTGCTTTTGCGGTCCTAATTGCTTAGTCTCTGATTAACCCTTCGGGTATAATATTCGTCAAAGTCAAAGTCAAAAGATATTTATTCAATAAACTCAATTCATAATTACTTTTTTTTCTCTCTTAAATAATGGCTTCGTGCGTTCAGCACATTTAGCCAGTGTCAAGTTTTTAATAGTAATTATTATTTTCCTTACATTAAGTGGATGACAATGAGTGATAATGAACATTTAATGGTAAATGATTTTCCCCCAAACCCCTCGAGACTGAATAAAGCTGTGGGACTTTATTGAGGTCTCACACGGACTTCTTGAGAGAATTTGATAAGTGATGTTCCACTGTTTTGTTTTATTTGCTTACACTCATGCACGTCCACGAACACTTAACAGTAAATAATCCACCATTATTTCACATTAATATTCGGCAAAACATAAATTATAGAAAATAATACAAAACTGCAGACATGCCGCTTCACTTTCCCGATCTTTATTAAACCTACCACCCATTCAGGACGTCATTTTATAACTGTGGCAAAGAACGGGCGCATAAAACCACAGCGCACAGAAGCAACATGATTTACAAAAAAAATGTCGTTACCAGGTCATGAAATGCAAAATATGAATTTGAATGTAAACTATGTAAATGGTACTCTATATATGTATATAATCGTGATTATATGTATATACATACATACATTATGTGTGACAGCCCTACGCATTTGTGTGGGCGCCGACACGGGTAACACATTTGTCTCAATGGCGACCGGCGACTTTATTATAATTCATTTATTGTGTTCCCCGCTCTTGTCTGCATAATGAATGTTTGGAGTAGCCACAGGGCCATTGACACGGCTGGACCTACACTCTTACTATGGGCTAAGCAGTATTTAACTGCTTTCATTCGTAGTAACTAAGGAGTCTACAACACCAACCCGCAATGGGCCAGTTTAGTGAGCTATGGTCCAATCTCTCCATCTGCATATGTGACATACTTCACCGGTCTTAGACATAAAAGTCCCGTGTTTGATTCCCAACGGGGATTGCATTGTTAATTGGCTACTTGACAGTTTTCGAAAAAGTATTTAAAAAGTTACAAACGCTTATTTTATACCCCGTACAATATTTTCTCTCTCGAAAAAACCTTTATTTACTTAACAGAAAAAAACAACGTTTTCTTTATTGATTTCAAATTTCGTGCGAAAACGGTTGGTCACGTGACATTTTGCTCTCTGACGTCACATTTTAATAAATTTAAAGAAACTTATCTTGAAACCTGACAGATAGTTTTTGATAATTTTGTGAAATGTGACGTCACATGAAGCTCAATCATGGCCGCCCCTTGCCGTCCGTGTTTCGGGTCTTGTAATCCACAGATAAAAAATCGCAAATTTATTTTGTAAAAATTAAATATTTTCAATTTGCTTAAATAAAAAAAAACTATTGGGTAATTATCGTTAAATTATAAATACCATTTCCGACATACTTATTTCATATTTTATTGTTACTACTGTCAAATAGCCAATTATGTACTTAACAACATTGTTAATAGCGAGCATTGTTGTGTTCCAACAGTTCGAGATAGATAGCCAGTTCTGCAGTGGTTGAGGATTCCGGGTGAAGCGCGCTTCCACCTTCGTATCTGCCTTATCGTCACTACCATCAATTTGGCTAAAAGCCAAGTGCTCGTACCCGTAGTAAAAAAACAGTGGGACGTTTTCTATTAAACTTAAATCTTGCGTTAATTTTGGTACACTAAACGTATACATCTACTCTTTCCTGTCATTCAAGTTAAGGCACTTGGTTACAGCAATTTGCAGTATCAAATTAACTTTGTATATTATGCATCTACTCTTCTTTAGTCATGCTAGCTAAAGTACTATAGGTGGACGATGTAGGCAGCCCCCATTAAAATACTGGAGTGCGGATGTTAAGGCTCGAGTCAAGAATATAATTATTCCACGGATCCAGTATACTTATACTGGAGTCCAGTATATTTACTTATACACGAATCCAGTATCTCCTAGTAGGTACTTACCTACTAGAAGACTGACTATCCAAGTCTTTTATAATCAGAAATTGCAGACTTCTGCGGTTGAATACAACAAAATTTGACATTGATTAAATGTAAACCGCCTAGACTTGTCACTCTCGAAAGTTGTAGAATATTTGAAAAAAAAAGTTTTAAAGTTGAATCGAAAAATCGAACCTTAGTCGAAAAATAACATGCTGTTTGAAATTTTGCAATGGTATACGTAGGTGTAGGTACTCTGTTACTTTTATGAATGCAATTTATATCTTGAGAATAACATTTGATGAATGGTTGATAATAACTTATCCGTTAGCTACGCTTTGTCCTACACAATGTACATTATCATTTTGTAAATGGGATTACTACATGAAATATATAATATACCTAGTTGCTGCAAAGCAGTTTCACTTTTATGTTTACTACCTAGGTTATTTCCTATAGGTTCCTTAAATATTAGGTTTGTACCTCAAATATTAAATACTTTATAGATTCATTTTATTACATTACATTCTAACAGACAGAAGTATAGTCACTGAGAAATAGCATTATATTATGCTTACATAGGTTAACCGTTAAGTCAAGTTTTATTGCACGTTTTTAAGCTTTGTATGTATATGCTTACAAAGGTTAAGTAAGTTTTTATTACCTACACGTTTGTATTGAATGTTTATTATAGCCAATATTCAATAGATTAAAGGTTCAATAGAACAAATAAGAGAGTTAAAAGAATATGAATTAAGTTGATTACCTATTTTTCATGCTCAGCGAAAAGACTTTTTAGGACGCTTTTAGATAAATCTTACTAACCTGAATGAAATAAATTAAACCAGCTATTTAATGACCTGTGAATCTGCTGAACGTTCGATGTATAAGTCGTTTACGACCTTTTGTGACCTTGCAAAAGATTTGAAACATTATAATAAAATAATAAACGCGTGTACGTAGATCCTTATAAACTGTTTGTGCCTTCCTTTTGCATGTTTAGTGCAGTCCTTTTTAGGACACAGCTCCATTATTTCTAATAATTTTCATCCATTCATTAACACATATCGTTCGCGTTAATTTCAGAAAACCACATGAACCGGCATCAGACAAATGAATGCAGTATATTTCGATGACGTCATACTTTAAAGGGCTCGTGAAATAACGCGAGCTTGTAAGCGATTCATTAAAATAAGCAAGTGTCGAGTAAATCAGGCCTGCAGAGTAATGGCCCCCACCCACCGGCCCTGGCTAATGGCCCCATTGGACAGCAGTTTAATTTCGAATCTTATAAACAAGCCAACAGGCTCGCCGATAACTGCTAAGTGATTTGTGGGGACTGCATTTACATATTTAAAAGCTCGATCCTGCAAGTACCTGTGCCTGACGAAATAGCTCACTGTTCAATCAATGCGTGAGTGAACGCTCGATAAGGAATTAATTCAGGTTTGCTGTTTCAAAGTGAGTATTTTATGTGATATTTATACAAATAATCAGGTTATTAGGTTCAAAGGGTTAGTCAGACCAGAGACTAGGCAATGAGGACAGCAAAAGCAGTCCTCTACCATGTGATTTTTTTTTATCTACCGCCGACTTCTGTCGCCGACGCCTATGTCTGCTCTATTTCTCTTTCATGCTAGTTCTCTCGATTATTCTTCTCCCATGTGATATTTATACATACATACATACAGTCAAGACCATTATCCCCGAAGGGTTAGTCAGAGACTAGGCATGAGGACAGCCCCCCCATTAAAGAGAGGGGGAGGTAGTATTCTTTCACCGCTACGCGACACGGTGATATTTATGTCGTAACTAAAAACCTTTCGTATGCCGGACGACAGCTCTTCCCATTGAGTTACCGAGATTACTTAGTTGAAAGATTGGTTGAAAGAGCTGTCATCTTTTTATCATAGTTCGTTATACTAATGAAGTAATTAATAAAAGCTAATAAACAAGACGTGTGTATCCTTCTTATTCTTTATAAGAACTGTATCTACTTAATCTAGTCATGATGGCACAGTGTAAAATACTCAATATCCTATAAATTTTAGTGTAAGTATTTATTAAAACATTTAGGCTAAAAAACACTCTTAACTGTAACTTCACTGAAGCAAAATTAAAACAAAAAAGAACTATTTCAAATGCCAATTAATTATACTTAGTGACAATGCAACTTTGTAAAAGAGTTTACAAAGTTGCACTGAACGACAGACAATAATGCTAAAACATACGTATAAAATGGCCACTTGAATACGGTGTTACAAGTCCTTCATTACACCAACATCGCAAGGGGCACTTTGAAGATACAAAATTAAACCTAAATCGCGTTGTACGTGAGCATTCATAAAAACTTTGTTGTCTTCGCGCTGCTCACCCATGGGAAATAATTGCCGTATGAAAAAAATACAGGAAGTCATTAGTGGCAAAACGAGGCATCTATTTCACGAGAACGGTGGGCGCACGGCAGCATTCACACAGTGACGTAACAAGCCGGGACAATGATACTTTTCGGATAATGCATAAAATAATAAACAGTAACATTTTAAAGTCAAACATTTTATTAACCTATTTTTATTGATTAATCTAAAAAAAATAATGTATCGTTTTTGACATCAGCTGTGGACGACATTATCACAAGAAGAAAGTGGGTAAGATTTGGTTACATTGCAAGGAAGGTCCTGGAATAAAGCGGAGCTCCTGCGTAGATTTGTTAGAGAATAAGGCAGAAGGATGGACGACGGCTGAAATGATCAGTCGACATCATTCGACTAGACGTATAGCGAAAACTGAAGGGAGAGAAAACAATACTGCCAATTTTTTATGAAATAGGAGAATGTCTACGATGCGTGCAAAGTTAGAGAGATTTTATTTGTATCTGTCATGCTGATGATGAAATGATTATGATATATTTTTTATAAGCCACATTAAACTCTATGGTTGACTGGTAGAGAATGCCTCAGGCATAAAGTCCGCCATGTAATGTTTATGTTGCAAAAGTTTTAAATAAATAAATAAATAAACGTAAGCAGTAGACAACAAAAAAGGCTATAGCTATAGGCACTAGTTCTAATTGTTACATGGCGTTGTAACCGGCAGCCTCGAATAGTCGCCACTAATAAGCAATGCGTCCTCGCAATTTGACATTTCAGACATTTTAATTCACTTTTAATTCACCTTATGAATAACGCTTTTACGCGGTTTATTCACCATTTTGTGTTCATTAATATAATATTAACGGTGCTCGTTATGTGTGAGCAGCGACTGGGAAGGCCGTTAGAGCCGGTGTCACCCGCTGTCGAACCAACCGAGGTAATGAGCTACCGAATCTTTTATCACGTGTACCTACACTTGAACAAGAAACAGTTAGAAAAGTAATTTGTAACAATACAAGACATTCAGACCGTGTCTTAATTCATATTTCAGACATTAGCTTTTATCAATTTCCCGAATCAGAGGTAATGGTTATTTTTACGATTTCTCGCATCTTATATTCCTATGGAAATGTTTGTAAGACAAATTAACTTGGACATAACGTTCAAATACTTTATGATTATTACGCTACAACTAATTTTGAATTATACACGGTTTACTTAATTGTGCAACTGGAAAATGTTTGGTACATTCGTTGGGTATTTATATGCGCAACGACTCTCGCGCGACGACGACGTAGACAGGCTAGCCCGCGCCACATACATATAGCGAGTGTTCAGAAACGACACCATAAAACCTTTATGATTAGTCAAACCGCTGGTGCGGACGATTCATTATGGCCCATTATGCGTCGTGTTTATCGACTTACTCTATACAAGCCAATAAAATAACGAACGAGCGAGATAAGAGTGCGACAGTCTTCTAATCTCCGGAACAAGGGACACTAATTCGATTGTGGTTTTGGTCGAGCCTTTTTTGGGGTTTACGGCACAAATTGTGGCGTTAAAAAAACTACAAAATGGCCTTTTCGAGGGCCATTCATTAGTCCGCCGGTGAATGGTGTTGCTTACGTCGTTTTCGCTCAATTAGTTAAACGGAAATTCGAGCCTCGCCGGTCGCACACGATGGCTCGGAACGACAACCATCCCGCCCGTTCAGTAATTAGTTTAAGCCATTCTAAAATGGTTCGTAAAAAATAACAATAACATTTTATTCATACGTTTTGAATACAATTTGTCTGCTAAGATTTAATGAAACAAATACCGAAACAGGTTTATTAAGAACCGCACTTAATTAAAATCCATGTCTTTATAAAATTTTTATCATCACTAATTTATTTTGAAACGTCACTATTTATCTTTTGCTATAATCACATTTAGCTAATAGTGAACACACATTGATAAGTCGTAAAATTAAAATTTATGATAATGAGCGAGCTCTCGCAGGTAAATCAATAAAATGTGAATGGCACTTATAAAAACATTTGGAACTGTGTTTTATTTTTCATCGTGCGATGAAATTTCATGCGTAGGAGTTGCGTATCGGTATTTATGAATTGTGAGTCATAGGTCTGTAGAGATTTTATTATGAAATTATCTACTTAGTGGTTTTGTAATATACGTATCTAAATATTTTGAACATTTGGAAATGCACTTTGGCAATGTAAAATAGTGCTTGTAGAAACTTTTTAATTTATTTGTGAACTTGATAAATGCAATGCATGCACACCGTAATTATGCGCACTTAATTTACGTACTTAATTAATCTAGATTAAAGCAATACTGCTCTAGGAGGTGACATTAGGGCCCCTACCTGATATTATGGCATAGTTGGCATACAAAGAGGGTTGACGCATTTCGGTTTCCCATACAAATTTTAAAGATGAAATTTTTAAAAACCAGTAAGCCAATTTTGATGAAACTCGGCATCCTAAAGTAAAATAAAGAGATCTAAATAGTTTGTTGAAAACATTTCTATAACTGAGATATTACGATTTTAAACTTTCTTCAGTGTACTTTAAATCGCAATAACTCAGCCAAATAAACATTTTTTTTAAATGTTTTAACAAACTATTTAGATCCCTGTGTTTTACTTTAGCATGCAAAGTTTTATTAAAATTGGCTTATTGGTATTTAAAAATTTCGACTTGGAAAATTGTATGGAAAACCGAAATGCGTAAACACTCTTAATCAAAAGAAAGTAATTTTTTTTATAATTTTTATTATACTTCGCTTGCTTTTAAGCATCTTTGAAATGAAGCTGTATAAAAATCAACATAATTACACTCATGTAGTAAGCTTACTACATAAGCAAAATTCGTATGGGAATTTGCATTGTAAGTAAGGTTAAAGTAATATTGGTTTAATAGTTTATGGTATGGCCCCTGATCACAGTTAGAGGTCTGTGTGTAGACAGACAAGTTTGACGGCAATATTGGATTTTATTACTAAATTTGGGGGTCATTAGTATTAAATGTGGACAAAATGTATCGGTTAACAAATTATATGAATATGAATATCGGCATTTTCGATACGAAAGTTCATTTGCATACGATAAAAAATATGACTTGTTAAGTTGAGTAAACTTGACATGTGACCTCTCTATGATGCATAAGAGATGAGTGACAGCGGAATACCTCGTAAAAAGTGGTATTACAGCTCCTATAGAGCAATTGAATGTTGTGGTAACTCTTAAACTGGAGAAACTTTAAATAGAGCCTACTTTGCTAGAGACTATGTTTACAGTTTTGTTTTACTTTTTAAAATATTTCGCCTCTTCGGATCAAAAGTGTACAATATCTAAATATACTAACTTTACAGTAGAGCGTTTTGAAAGTTAAATAGTTAATAAAAAACTTATTTACTAAGTTCAGTAGTTGCATCTTTTATTTTACTATAATTGAATCCTTTATCTTCACAAATAGCTTTTTATTGGTTAGTATTTCAAAAGAGAAGGTATAAAATAATTAGTTTTAAAACAACTCGTTTTGACTTTAGCGACTTTTTTAGAAAAAACCTGCTCAAAATGAAAACAATTTTGAGATTGCATAGTTTTGTATGAAAAATACATAGGTACCGGTAGAACGGGGCTATTTGGTAACCGTGGGGCTTTTTTGAAAAAAATAATATTATTGAACGAACGCTTCTTTATCTGTTAAAAAAATTAACGTGAACGCAACCTTTTTACTTATTCTTTATCATTTGTTAACTCCGTTGTCTGTCAATTTCGACCAAACAGAGAAAAGAACACTGCGCGTGTGATGTTAAAAACTACATTTAGCGAGAGTCTGTCAGTTTTGTTCCAAATTAGTTTTTAAGTAAAAATGTTAAATTATTTAGTGTTGAATTTTGCATTATTTGTAAATTTTTAAATGTATGTTACCAAATATCGTCGTCCGTGTTTATATTGAAATAAAAACAGTTTAAGTATAAATATATTTTCTATGTCATTTTGTATGCATACCAAATAACCCCACCCTGGGGGCTATTTGGAAAGGCACCTTCTTTTTTAAAATAAACCTTACTGTTTGTTCATTCTATGTTTTTATTTTTGTATTTTTATAGAGTTATATATGTATTAAGCAACACATACTTCTTTTACTGTTAAAAATTAAAGGGAAAATAAATATTAAAGTTTTATGCCTACTCTTTTACCAAATAGCCCCGTTCTACGGTACTAACATTAGGCTATTATTTTGACAAATACCATACAAAATTTGATTTATTATAGTATTTCAGAGAATCAAGACTTACCTTTAAAGTTTTAATTTAGTTTTTGTACACTTTTCAAGTGAAATGGCGTGTGGGTTGCGCCGATACCTGAGCAATACTGAAGATTCTGAAGAAATTGACGCGAAAGAGATGCAAAATCCCAACAATTTAAAACTAACCAATGGCGCTCCCAGCGGAGATTTGTGGAACTATCATCTTTTGTCACTATTCCTGAGAAAATATAGGTGAATCTGAGGATTTCTGTATACTTAGTTAAGTTTTGGAAAATTTTCGATATTGTATACTTTTAATCGGAAGAGGCGATTTGTGTTTTACACAAATAATGGTGTAAGTATAACCGTTACGTGTTTTTCAATGTGCATGGCAAATCTAACAGAACAAAATAAGTACCTAAAACCGTTGAGCTTTTAATACAAATATTTGATACCTGGGAGGAATCACAGGATGCCCTAGGGGTATTTTGTGATTTATCCAAGGCTTTCCATTGTGTTTTACATGAAACTTTGGTCAGGAAGCTGAACCACTATTGAATTAGGGATGCTTCTTTGAGCCTTCTAATCTCATACTTGAGTAACAGGATTCAGAAGGTCGACATTAACGGTAAAAGATCTCCGGAATCAGTGGTTACAATGGGAGTTCCGCAGGGTTCAATACTAGGTCCATTCTTGTTTTTGGTTTATATAAATGACATACCTTATTTTGTAAAAGGCAGTCATGAGATAGTATTGTTTGCTGATGATACTTCACTTTTATTCAAAGTGAAACGACGACACCCAAATTATGACGATGTGAATAATGCGATCTCAAAAATTGTTCACTGGTTTAGTGTAAATAACTTGCTATTAAACGAGGAAAAAACCAAATGTGTAAGATTTGTATTGCCTAATGTTAAGCAAGTAACAACTAGTGTACAAATTAAAGATAAGAATGTGAATCCTGTGGACACCACTGTGATTCTAGGCATCACGTTAGATGCCAAGCTTCAGTGGGGCCCACATATAGCTAAATTGTCGAATAGACTTAGCTCTGCGGCTTATGCAGTAATGAAGATCCGTCAGTTAACTGACGTTGATACATCCAGATAAGTTTATTTCAGTTACTTTCGTAGTGTAATGTCGTACGGCATTTTACTGTGGGGAAATGCTGCCGACATTCAAACTATCTTTGTGCTTCAGAAGAGGGCTATTCGAGCAATCTATAACCTAAAGGCTGCCGACTCTCTCAGAGAGAGATTTAAGAATATAAATATAATGACAGTTGCATCACAATACATTTATGAAAATTTGATTTATGTTCATAAAAATACTGGAATGTTTTCAAAAAACAGTGATATTCACAATGTAAACACTAGAAGTAAGAACAAATTAGCAGTACCTTATACTAGGCTCCATAAAATAAATAATTCTTTTAAGGGTCTGTGTGTAAGATTTTACAACTGATATTCAGAAATTAAATCTTAATAAATTTAAAATCAAAATCAAAGAAAAGCTTTATAAAAAAGCTTATTATAAAGTGTCAGATTACACAGAAGACAAAACAGTTTGAATCTGAAATGCTCCAAGCACTCCAACAGCTATTTCTAATTGTCTTTATTTAATTGATAGGTACTACATTGTATGTATTGTAATTTTGTATTGCATCATTTTTTTTATTTTTTAAATTCATATTTTGTATTGACCTGGTAACGACATACTCTTTTTTTTGTTTGTAAATGTCGTTGCTTTTGTGCGCTGTGGTTTCTTGCGCCCATTCTTTGCCACAGTTAAAAAATTATGTCCTGAATGGGTGGTAGGTTAAAAAAGATTTGGACGATTCAAAGTACTTATTAATTGAGTTTATTGAATAAATATATTTTGACTTGACTTGACTTGACTTGCCACTTATTAAATTCTCTCGAAAAGTAAAGCAGTACACACTTTTACAAGTGGTTTTTGTGGAATTTCACTTATCTGTCGTTTTAATCTAGGCATTATTGTTCCGTATAACCATTTCGCGTAGCGGTAAAAGAATACTACCACCCTTCCCTTCTCTTGGGTGTCGAAAAAGGCGACTAACGGACTAAAGCCTGCACATACTTTCAACAGCATAGAGCGGCGATGAGCTCACCACCTGCCACGCTGAGCACATGTGCAGTCGCTATTCGGTGAAAAGTGGACTAAGGTAGAGGACTGCTTTTACTGTCCTCATTGTCTAGTATCTGACTAACCCTTCGGGGATAATAGTCGTGCAATTATATTTAAGTATTATCGTTCAACAATGAAAGTTTAACAGGAAACATAGGCTGTATAGTTCAGATCTCTTTTCGTAGCCTCCTAATTGTAAGTAAGAAGTAGAAACGTTTATCTAGATATTATATCGAAGCAAAGGATTAATTCAAACATTTTTAAATTTAACAAATGTGTCTGGCATTTTGTGTTGTTGTTAGCAAACTAAACACTTTCTAAATCATTCGCATTTGGTCAACCTTCGGTGTTAAACATACAAGAGACTTACGAAATGTTATTCCAAAACAAAAGACGTAAGCTCGAGAATAAATCACAACTTTTATTATTTAATCCCATAACCGTGTCGTATGAAGTATTTTAGCTAATAAGCTTTCGATGCCTACGCAGGTGACACGGTCGCCGTAAAAATGCCACAGTGCGTCGTCGTGTTCCCGACACTTTAGCGTATCCGTATAGTTAAAAGCTGTATAATAGCGTTATCTCGGGCTCGGCACTAAATTGGGATGTCTCGGGCCGTGGCGCCTTATCAGTTGTCGTGTTCATCTTGAGTTGTTAGGCTTTAGGGGGGATATTTACGTCGCCCGGGTGGCGGCCAGCCGAGCCTACACGCGACATAGTCGGCGACGTATAGCCCTAGCCTACGCAACGGGACTATGAAGCAACTGGTAGAATGGAACTACTTGAATAGAAACTCTTTTTTCGATACGATTGATTTTAAGTTTTTAATAGAGTACTAAGGAGTGCAAATAAAGGAATAAAATACCATGGACGTATCGTAGTTTGTATATTACGTCCATGGTCGCAACATGCTTTGTTTTTTTTGATACCGTCATATCGATAGGTCATCGATGAGCTTTTTAATACTTTTCTTCTAACTGCCATGGAAGTAAGTTTGTACTCTTTTTTATGGTATTAGCGTTAATGTAAGGATGTCACGTAAAATATATTTTTTATGAGTTTATTAACGATGAGGATGGAATGATAAAAAAGTTGATTTTATTTACAAGAAATATAGTTAAATGAAATAAAATTCAAAATCAAACATTTTTACAGCAACAAAAAAATAGGAACTATAATAAAAAGTAAATAATATTCATAGTGGCTTTACTCCACTCTCGAGCGGTTCATGTGTAAGACCTGCGTAAAATACTAGTTATTTTGAGTGAGAGAGCTTATTGTAAATCCTGGTATGAATGGAGACATTTCTACGAATAAATTCTACTGTTATCACGGTGACTCGGACAAACCAAAACAGAGAAATGTACCAATCCTGCTAGTCTTTTGGTTTGTTGAGCAGAATTTTTGTTTTGCAAGACATAAGGTTAACTTATATATTTTTAGCAAGTAATTTTTTGATAAAAGTTTTTTTTTGACAATGAAACAAAAAAAGAAATAAGTTGAAAATTTCATTTTGTGATTTGTGACCCCCTTGGTCACAATCACAAAATTTATTTAATTAATCGGGTGGGTCTCGGTCGAAACGTCGTCGCATAATTAAAAAAGTTGAAATTCATAGGATACTTACCTACACTAACTAAACCGTTTGCGTTAAACGCCGTTAAACATTTTATTCTCCACAAAGGTTTGATGGCACGTAAAAGTTAACACGACGATAATTAAATAATGACATTAGAGCAGCGTCGCGCCCGGCATCGACAAAGGGCCGATCGATCGTTTCGATTACTCCCAGAGCGTCAACCCTTGCCGGACATCCATCGGTTTGATGAAGCGCTCTTTTGATACTTTTTCAGTGTCGTCGTTTTTTTTCTCGTCTTATTGTCCGCGCTCCATTGATAAACGGACAGGTATACGTACTCAGACAGGCGCCAACATTCTTCGCCTCGACCTCACACTTACTCGCTGCTTTATAAAAACGGCCACACTTTTTTTATATTAGCACTTTTTGGTCTTATTTGCCTGCCTTTGTGACGGTCTTGGTTGTTTGTTTTGGTTATTAACGCGGCTGTAGGAAGTGGTCGAGATAAACCTATTGGGCCTAAGCGTTTTATTGTACCAATTTTGGATATCCGTTTTAGAGATATTGGAGTGTCGATGATGGGGCTACGGTCTCGCGTTATTTATTTAGAGATAGCCGCGACTATCATAGTTCCATTAGCGCTGAGTGGTTTCGAGATGTGATCATTCTGCGATGCTGGGATGGCTGCGCAACACCCGCCGCGGAATGACCACATTTCACTGAGGTTGGGTTCTATTACTGAAAATTGACGGTGTCACTGTTTGAACAGGTACCTTACGTGTTTGTTTAAAAATATATTTATCTAACAGTACGTATTTAAAAAAGAAAATTGGTATTTTTGCTTTTGGGTAACTTATAAAAAAGTCCTGCAGATATTTTGGAGAATTTAAAATGGATCGGGATAATCCATAAAATCATTGCATTTTGCAACAACAAACAAAATACATTGACTCAATATTAAGGGCTAGATTCATCACTACGTCAGATATTTGTGTAATTTAGTGGCTATCCATAATTAGATTCTCATTTTTAAACACCTCTTTTTAAATAATCGTCGATGTTATGGTCAATGTAGTCAATGTGTTGCCTCATATATTTACTTGAAATTGAATTACTTAAAAGTTTGTATAAACCTGTTTAATTTTTGTTCTTAACTTAAACGTACCAATTTAGCAAAATTTACTAAAAACATACAACGTATTTGGGAACGCGAAATGTTCTCAACATTTGACGTTCTTTAGGTGGAACTAATTGTCAGTTTTATTCCTCATCACTTTTGCATTAACGGCAGCTTTAAAACCAAATTTTAAATAAAGCTCATTGGAAAACTTAAATGATGTTTTCCTTACACGCAAGATACCAATTAAAAGGTGAAGTGGAATTTTGCAAAAAATGCAGTTCCTTCTTGGTACCTACTCAATATGTTTACATCAAATGTTTTTGCAGGTGTTAATTATAAAACAAATGAGGGTCTAACGGGTCGGAACGCCGCAGCCAATAAATTTGCGAAAACAATCCGAAATTAGTCGCATTAGCATTTTATGAATGGGCTAAAAGCACGAATGGGTTCGAAAGTCGTGATGTCGCGTTAGCATGATAGATAACGATTGTTGAATAACACGCATCCCACAGATACAGCTCTTATCTCACTATAAATATTGTAATGAATCGACGTTAGATACAAGCCCAAAGGAATGTGTGTTCAATTAATGACAATGGGTTTTTTTTCTGTTTCTTGTACAATACTAGATTGAGTGATGTGCATTGGAGTATGGCTTTCATCTAGATAACGCTAAGTGTGTTTCGTAACATGTTTTAGCACGCTTGTGATTTGATGGTCACGTCTAATATGAAGGCAGGAAGTAATTTTTTAGCGATAAGCACATTCATTCCTTTTAATTTAAAAAGCAAATGTTCGCTGCCATAATCTAAAAAAAACCCATCGTCTAATGTGAGAATATTATGAATGGACGGTCCCTTTTGCCTCACATTTTCGGGACGTTCTGTAACGCAAATTAGAGTAGAGTAAATAATTAGTGTGCCCTGTCTCTTCGTAGCTATTTCTCTGGGTCTAATGGATAGGTCAGCCGGTCCGAGGCCGCTCGCCTTCCCAGTAATTCGTCAAATGGCCAATTTGTTCGCACGCTGCAATTTTGATTTGAATTTAAGAACACATTTCCGGTTGTAAACGTTCATTTAACGTTCATTCATGGTTTTTTGCGCGGATCTGGGGATCCGTTTGGTTCGTCACAACTTTTAATGAGACGAACTGAGACCTTTTTTGACCGCACACATAAGTTCTTCAAGCCTTTTAGAATGAGTCTGTAGATGAGTTGTGAGATCCTATTTCTATTTCCATTTATTTAATTTTGTAATCATAACTCATGTTTTGAAGCAGTATATTTATAAGACTATAGGCGTTATTATATATCAATAACGGAATCAATTATTTCAATCTTCGTGAGATAAGAATATTACAGTGTTACATTGCAAAGTACAAATAACAATTGCTGCATAATTCGTTTTCAATAACCAGAAGTATTGTTATGTGCAGTGTATCTCAAGATAATTATATGTTCTCAATGTTTATTATCAACAGTGTTCAATTAAAATGTCCGCTGGATGTTGTGAGAATCTAATTATCTACTAATCGTCGGGTATTCAAAATGCGGTTTTGCTATTGGTAATGTAACGCTTGAGTGTACTGTGAAAAATAATTCTTTGTTTATTATCGGCTGTAGCTTCTACGTAGCGTATGTAGTAGGTATATTGTAGAAAATAGCGTTACTGTAAGCTTGCCACGGACAATCTTCGTAACGATGTTTGAAAAATTTTACAAAATACATTGATAGTATAATGAAACGAGCATAAATGAAAATTTAAGAAAATTGATTATATCTTTTTTATATAAGAAGGAGGCAAACGAGCAGGCGGGTCACCTGATGAAAAGCAATCACCGCCGCCCATGAACACCCGCAAAACCAGAGGAGTCGCAGATGCGTTGCCGACCTTTAAGAAAGGAATAGGGCTAAGGAGGAATAGGAATTGTGAGGGGGGGGGGGGGGAAGAGGAGCCTCTGGAACTCTCACTGGCCGGACGAAACACAACAGCACCAAGTGCCATTATTTCACGCCGGATATTCGTGAGATGGTGGTATTACCCCGGGCGAGCCGGCCTCTACCACTCAGTCATTTAGCACCACCCAGGGGTCACGTGTAGGGTCTCAAGGGTAAACCTACGGACGCGAGTAACTTGAACCCCCGAATTTTAAAATTCTATAGTTTTAATACGAAAAACTTTGTTTTAATTTAGGGTCGGGTTAGGCTTTTCTCAGTCACACTGCGTCTTGTAATAGGTTTTCATAAAATTCAAACAAAGAACAAACACTGTTGAAATTATCACTATAATATGCTTTTATGCTAAAACATGTCACCTTGGCTATAGATCAGGCTTGCCAGATGTTCGGTTTTTTACCGAACTATTCGGTATTTTAACTGCGTGTTCGGTGTTCGGTATGACAAAAATACCGAAGTGTGGATGGTTCGGTATTTTTGAAGCCTTGCATATTATTTATTTATTTATTGATTTGCAAACTCAAATCAACAAAGAGTAGGCGCGCGACGACGCGCCGGTTGCTAATAAGTTGCTAAGTTGCTAAGCTGGGCTGGCACACACTATTTTTCCTTGTATGGGAAGGTTGGCCACAGAATAATGGTTGGCCATAATTATTTATAGATATTTTCGAACAAATTTTGTATAATCGTTTTTCATCAGAATATTATGTGAATTTTCTTCAATAAATTTCCCAGCAAATTCCTTCGCCAAGAAATGTTCGGTAATTTTATAAATTTGGTCTGGCAAGTCGGCTATAGATACAGTTAGCATAGCCTAATATACACTGTCCCACTGCTAGGTAACGGCTACTGTAACAACTCGATGCATAAAATGTACCACAGAACCGAAATAATCAAACTTGTTCATACTAAAGTAGTCTGTAAGTCTATGAAAACACGGTACAAAGTCAAGTGTGTTTTTGTAGGTGCGGTCTCATGCGACCGCTTGGGGTTTGAGGGGTAATCCAACTCATCGCCACAATTGACGGGTAGGTATTGGCTTAGTCACCACACTCGCCAAATACGGTTTGGTGACCACAAACTCGGGCTTTGCATCGACACAATTACATATTATTATAAAAAAACCGAACAAATTATATTAGGGTCCTTCAAACGAGGTGTGAAGAGGCACTTTGTGGGCCGGCAGAGTGAGGGTGACTGATGCTACGTCTCTTACGCTGCACCAGTTGTCCTCGCGCCTGGACTTCATCAATTCAGTTTCCCATACAAATTTTCAAGTTGAAATTTTTAAAAATCAGTAAACCAATTTTGATGAAACTCGGCATGCTGGAGTAAAATATAGAGAATAAATGTATTTATCACTGAAACGGAATTATTAAATTATTTTATTTGTAATAACTAATAATGGTTATATTTACATGATAACTGTAATACATGATTTTCCGTTAAAAATCGAAATTTTATTCTAAGTATAATTGCGACATTTTGCGATAGTGACATTCTGCGAAAGAGACATTCTGCGAAAGCGACATTCTGCGAAAGAGACAATAAGAGAAAGAGACGTTGGGTAGTACGGTGTTAAGGAATTTCCTATCTAGACGCCTATTACATTGCCCCTTTATTAAATCCAATTCACAAAATATTGTCGCAGTTTGATTCCCTCGTGTTGGCATAGGACGATTTAGTGTTTGCACTGCAAACACACACGCGACCCCAGTGGCTGACGATATATCGGTAGGGTAGGTTTATTTGCATGGGACACCGCATTTCTGGCGTTTTGGCACTCGTCCACAGTATTTCGAAGTAAACAGTGTGTTTTGGACTTTCGCTACGATTAATGGAACGATAAACATAGACCCGATAACAGTTTTTAAGGAATATGTCAAAATTTTAGAAGATGTCGTCATTTATCCTACTTAATTGTGGAGATTGCTTCTATACCAATGATAACTAAGTAGTAAAGTTAGTAAGTTTGGTTGTAGGAGGCAATCTCCGAAACTACTACTCAAATTACCTACTAACTGAATAGACCATAGGGGACCTTAAGGACATACAAATACTGTATATTACAGGACCTACTGTATGAATGTTGTAAACTAGCAATAGCTATTTAAAACACATATTTTAATAAATAAATAAATAAGAGTACCCTAACCATCACTCGATACGGATGTTCACGCGGACGAAGTCGCTTAGTTTTGGTCCGTTAGTCGCCGTTTAGAAGACAGACACCCAAGGGAAGAGATGGGTTGGTTGTATTCTGACAATAAAATTGTAATGTATTTCAATCGCTCAACAGATTTGGTGTTGGAAACGCACTAAAGAGGGTTTACGCATTTCGTTTTCCCATACAAACATCCAAATTTTAAACTTTCTATAGTGGAATTGAAATCGCAATAACTCAGCTAAATATACATTTTTTTTAAATGTTTTCAACAAACTATTTAGATCCCTGTGTTTTACTTTAGCATGCAAAGTTTCAACAAAATTGGATAAATGGTTTTTAAAAATTTCAACTTGGAAGTTGGTATGGGAAACCGAAATGCGTGAACCCTCATAACAAGGAATCCTTACACGAATTGGCTAGTTACTACACTGATGTTTTGGCGACAGACTTAAATAAGATAGTGGAACGAGGTAGGCGATCTTAAAGCGAGTCCTACTCTACCACCTACCAAACCGAGTATTGTATTATAAAGGATTTTTTTTATGTGCACATTTTTTTATATTTTTTCAGTAACGTTAATAGACATCATTTTTAATTTATTTATTATTCATTTTTTATTTAATTTGTCCGGCACAATAAAGTTTTGGGGTTATAGTTACTCGCGTCCGTAGGTTTACCCTTGAGACCCTACACGTGACCCCCAGGTGGTGCTAAATGAGTGACACTGACAAGTGGTAGAGCCACGCTGCGTTGCAGCACGCACGGGGCCGGGGTAATACCACCCCCTCACGAATATCTGGCGTGAAATAATGGCACTTGGTTTTATTTTGTTGTATTTTGTCCGGCCAGTGAGGGTTCCGGAGGCCCATCACCCCCCCCCCCCTCCCTCATCTCACAATTCCTATTCCTTACTTAACCCCATTCCTTCCTTAAAGGACGATTCTTCTGGTTATGCGGGTGTCCATGGGCGGCGGTGATTGCTCTCCACCAGATGACCCGCCTGCTCGTTTGCCTCCTCCTTTTATAAAAAAAAGTAACTCGTGGATACCGGGCAAACGAAAGGTCAAATGTAACGTATAGGTAACCTATCCTAGGTATCCTGTGGTATCGTAATGTGTCAGAGTTCAGTTGCGCGGTCCCGGTCGATTGACCATGATCAACGGTATTTTTGTTTTAGTTTTAGTTTCTTTATTTTTCACTTAAAGAAATTTAAATTAAATCTGTAGCTCTAGATACTCTATACTCTACAATAAAAAAAAATGTTTTCCGATAAAAAAATCTTATATTTATAGTAATATGTAACCCCCGCTGGGTATTTTTATACGTAGCGCGGCAGAGGACTACACTCCGCCTAATGTTAAGTGAAAATGGAGTCCAGGCGCGAAGACAACGTGCTGCGTTAACAACACGAAGCATCAGTCGGCCTCACCTTGCCGGCCCACAAAGTGCCTCGTTTGTAGGACCAAAGTACTGGTAAGTAAATTGGGCTGGAAACGGTGTTACACCGTTAGCTTACCTCAAACCATGAAGACGATTTAAAACTAAAAAAATAAAATTTTGGCTATTTTAAAATAAAACAGATTAGACAGACCTACAGATTGCAGACTAAAATCTGTTTTATTATTAGTGTAAATCGTATACGATTTTGGTGTCTAATAATTAATTAATTACCACTTTAATGTATGATGTTTTTGCATTAATAACACTCAAGTTGGTATAACTTAAATAACCCATTACTTTTTTTCCAACTTTACCAACAACAGATTTTCTTTGAAGTGTAGCATTTCATAAGGGTTACTGCCCATAAAGTTTCTATACAATCTATTTGCCCACTATTTATTATCATATTTTAAATGTGACTACAACTATTAACTGTAATCGATTACGTAGTCGGAGTTCCGCAACCAAAAATCACTGATATCATATCTCCATATCTCCAACAATGCGGTGTGATGTCACCCTGCTCCAACCAGGTATCATTAAGTACCATAAAACTGACAACCTTCAATATACCCCAAAAATACACTTAGTATACCCTATGCAAGAGTGCATAGAGTTGCTTTTAGAATAATAATGTTTTTATAAGGTTGTGTTTGCAGGTTGTAAGTGTTATCTCGGGCAAGTCTTGACACTTCGGATGTCGTCGGGCTATGTGGGCGAGGACCAAACTAGGAGACTGAACAATTTTTGTGATGTCAGTTAAGATGGCTTTTTAATGCACTTAGCATGTGTGTTTATAAGTATTTGTGTACCTTGCTAGAAACATTTTGTCATGACCCTTTTGGCAAAAAACGTTTGTATAATTATTTGGTTTTCAATATCTGGAAAGAGAATACTAACGAACCATCTTTTCTCTTGTTTCAAAGATACTGTAAGACCACTGTAAGACGTTTATTTTATTTTAAATTGAGCAATACCTGTTTTTTATTAGTTATTATTCTCATAGTTAAACTTACGAAACGATGGCATGACGACATTCACAAGTGCTCAATGATTGTAGCCTGAACTGAATAATTGTTTTTTTTTTAAGCTGGCTGCTCCCGCTTTTTGGCAGGTTTTAGTTTTTTATAAATGTTCTTAAAATCTTAGAAACAAACACATTTATAAGTATTCTAAATTTATTTAAAGTGAAGCCAAAATAAAAAAAAAATCTATAAAAATTAGAGAGTGTGCGTTGTTGAACATATTGGAGCAGCCTAATATGAACACGGGCTTGTGTCAACAGGCGCCAAAGCAATTAGTACGCCGTGACCGGCTCGGATTAATTTGTATATAAGCTTAATAAAGACTTTAATTAATCAATTAGCATCCGGATCGGCGCGAGTACCGATACCGGAGATAAAAGTGAAAACAAATCCGATTATGGCCCTCAGTCGGTTGCCTGTGCGTACGGACTACCGAATTTGTAATGGTAATTTATGCACGATAATGACGAAGAGAAAATCTGAGCATAGGTACTCGTTTGTTATTTCTTCAATGGACTTAGGGCCGATTTTCCAATTGACAGATAAAACTTATTTGTCTGTTAAAGTATTATACAACCATTTAAAAAGGTATAGTCATATCATGCCTTTTGTTTCTTTACAGGTGACATTTTAAGTAGGTCGCTTTAGACTTTATCAGACGGTTAAGTTTTAAGAAAAATCAACCCTTAGTAAACGTAGTTTTTTGTTTATTGTACTTACATACATCACGCCAGTTTCCCGTTTCTTTCCATTTGCTGCGATCCTGTTATACTTCTTTTTATTCTCATTATATTTTTCATGTCGTCCCATTAGAATAATAACGTTACATCTGCAGAACATCAACTTTTCAGTTGTTGTGTGTTGTTGTGTGTTTTGACCGCAAATATTTGCTCGTAGCCGGTGCTGAAACAACATTATTGAAGTGTTTTAACTTTAAAAATACTTGCATAAAATTCATAAAAATATCAATCGATAGCTTACGTTAATTTGAATACGATTATGTAATAAAACTACTTTTGATACATGTGATGATAAAACATTATTATAATGACGAAGTTGAAAATACCGAATTTCAAAAGACGTATGAACTGAAGGCCGAATTTTAAAATGCCGAATATTTGTATGATCGAAAGTTCTAAATACCGAAAGTTTAAAATCCAGTAAATTCATAATACCGAATCTTTTAAGACCTATGAACGGAACGCCGAATATTAAAATGCCGACTGTTTACATGACCGAAAGTTCAATATACCGTAAGTTATAATCCCGCAAATTAAAAATAGGTACCGAATTTTATAAGATCTAATTTCGAGGTTATTTTTTTATAAGTTAACCGAAATACTAGCTGCCTTACTCCTGTAGGTCACGTGATAAGTTAGAAATTTAAGACAATCGCAAAGCGCAGCGTAGCGATTGTCTTGAATTTCGAGGTTATTTTTTTTATTAGACAACAGAAATACTAGCTGCCCTACTCAGAACAGAACGGTTATTCTAACTTTCGGGATTTTGAACTTCGGCATATCAACTGTAGGTAAATAAATCTTTGGGATTTTGAACATTCGGGATTTTGAACTTTCGGGATTTGGACGTTTGGGGATTTTGAACTTTCGGTTATTTAAAAATAGACATATTGAGCTTCGGTATATCGGGTATAGGTAGGTATTTCATACTTTCGATGTTTTAAACGTAGGTATTTTAGTTATAGGTATTATGATTTTCGGGATTATAATACGTACCCTAGTTACTGTTTTATCTCATTTTCTTGCTTTTCTCGTACGGCTCGCGTGACGAGATTTAACTTAGATTTTCATCTCTGTTTTTAGTAAATAACCTGTAGTTACTATCTACAAAAAACTATGAATAATTATGATAATGTCCTACATCTTTATAATAGTAAAAAAACCTAAAAAAGTTTTTGTTTTGTTACAATTAAACTAGATTCATGTATTTATTAATTTAATACCATGACAACAACGGCAATACAAGGGTATAAAAAAAACTATAACACCTACCTATTAATATTTTTTTGCTTACTTGTATGAACATTTTATAACAATGTCATCAATTATTCAAATAAGTTTTGACGTTTGATATTTCGGCGGTTCACCGGTATTATTCAAAGTTAAAAAATGGTCGGTTTCTATGTAATACATTTTAAACAAGATTTCTTTAGAAATAACCTCTTTATTGTTTAACAGACTGGGCAGTGTGTTTGGTCATTACAATGTTGAAATATCTAAAGTCACTGGTAACCTCTCCTCAGCGTAAAGAAGCTGTTTCTTCCAAAATGTTCTTGTATTTAAATTGATTTACCTTAAATATTTTTCACGGGGCCCACACCATATCCAGAGAAACATCCCCAATTTAATGTTTCCTCCTCCATGCTTTATTTGTGTAGTGGTGTATTCATTATACAACGTTTGCTGTGTAGGGCGTCGCACATACAGTTTACCATCAGAACTCAGTCTATTTATCTTTGACTCATCAGAAAATAATAAATTTTTCCATTGATTTTCCGTCCAGCTGCCATACTTTCGAGCGAAATCCAGTCTCGCTCGTCGGCGCTGCCTGTTGACGAGCGGTACTTTCCGTGCGATTCTTCCAAATAATTTAGCATAATTTAATCGTATTGTTTTCTAAGGTTTAAGCGAGCACTACACATTAAAATGAAACACTTTACGGATTTGGAATTTAACACCTGCCTGGGACCCCATCATACAAGTCATCAAATCCCAGCCCCAACAGCAACACATCGCCAGACCCAAAAATATTGTTAGCTTGTATTGTGTAAACCTGAACGCACCCGGTTAAATATAAAAATGATTGACGGTAGGCAAATAACTTCTAACTATGAGACGACCAACACCTCAGTCTCCCTGTGACCACGGACCCTGCAAAGGGTTCGAAACGTCAGGAATATAAAAACTATGTAATGTAGTAAAATTAAACGCGAGTTAATCCGTAAAAAGTGTTTCATTTCAATAATTTAATCGTCTACGTGCGGCGTGCGGATACTGCTTGCCTGCTACCAAAAACTTCCTACTTATAGTTTCTGAGCCCCTAAAGTGATCAATTAGTCTTTGCTGCCCGAACAATCATAGAATCCTCTCGAGATGTCGTTTTCCGAGATTTAGGTTTTCGTGATTCGTTATTGGTAAGTCCTAGTGTGATATTTCTTAAAGAGATTGACCGCATCAAAAACTTTAGTTTTTGAACATTTTATACGATCAGCAATCTTTTTGTAAGACTAATCACTTTCATAAAGTGCAATCATAATTTTTCTAGTCGAAGAATCACAACTTTTTTTTATCCCATGTTTTGTACTAATAAATAATATTAAATATTTAACAACACTGGTAAATAATTATAGTCTTGAAAAAATTGTAACAAAACACTCCCGAATTATACCATAAAAAATATGTTTTAAATTTTGAATTTAGGACCATTTTAAAACGAAATGATATTGCGTTCCTAATTAGGTATTTGTCCAGCGGCCAGTAGATTGCAAAACCATGTCTTGTTTGTTTATTGTCTCGAAACATGTTAAAAGTTTATTTGATTTGTATAAAATATTGTTTTTTACGTGGATAAAAGTAATTGATAATAAATCAGTGCAAAATTATTTGAACTAGATTTCATAAAATTTAATTGAATGCTACCCGTTCCTTATTATATGACCGCAACTGTATATACTGTTTATTATTACAAATACAAAAATAATCTCGATGGAAAAGACCTTAGTAGGTAAGTACCTACCTGAATTGTAATTGGAAAGCATTTGTCCTTTGGAAATGGTTCGCATTTGTCCTTTAATTGAACAACTATCAGAATTGTACCCGGCCACATTAAACGTAGGTTTAACATTCCGTCACGTCCAACCGAATGTTCTCACAGAATGAGGCATTTAATAACAACTGGCATAATGCTGTTCAAACGATTTATTTTCCGTGTAAGCACGTCACGTACCAGCGAAATGATCGGTCGGGCAGCCGAAAAATATCGAGATAGCTCCTATTAGTGCATCGGATCATTCGATACAAATCGTCTGGAATCGATTCGTATCGAGCTAAATACTACAATCAGAGAGCTGGTTGCAGCTGTTAGAGGATCGGCGTCATCCACTAAAATAATATGACACAGCCGTTTCACCGTCGCCGAGCCCAAAAACGAAAACTATTGGAAGATATACTGGTGACGGCGAGTAGGGACAGCAACGGATCAAAAGTACACGTGTTCACTTTTTTTTTTGGGAATCTTACACGAACACTACTTAAAGATATATGAGTATAGTAATAGAGTTCAAATACCGTTGTTTTATTGGTTTTCTCACTCATCTATTGAAGATAAAGATAAAAAGATGAAAACAATTTATTTAGTACACCACACTATTAATTGGAAGGTAGGTACACATCCTTCTTCGTATAAAAGTTAACTTGTATTGCCATTATAAACAGTATTTGACAAATATTCATAAGACCTTTTATAACAAGCTTAATTTGTAAATACTTTTATATTTAAAGCTTTTTCTCTGCACTGGCAACTCAATTTAATTTTTTATTAATATTTATCAAAATCTGACATTTACCATTAAAGTTATGTATTCTACATGTACCCACCTTACGTAAGTTCATGTAGAATATACAAGTTTAAGTTTATAACATAATGTAGAATACATAACTTAATGTAATACAAATCGTCAGTTGCCGACGGTACGCGCAGGGATCAACACAGCAGACACGTAAGTGGTCGCTCATGCCTTCAGAGCCTATAATTTGACAATATTTTGTGTCATTTGGGCTTTATTATTACTTACGCCATTACACGATTGTGGATATAAAGTTAATACGGTCTCCGTGGCTCCGGGACGATTAAGGGCGAATAACCACAGGGCCCCCTAATTCAATATTAAAAGCATCCTACGACGTGATCGGCAACTAATAATAGTCTAATTTGTAGAAATGTCTCTGAGAAAACGCCCGGGAATGTCATCCTCACTTAGTTTTTTGACCACAAATGAAATGGGCAATTTCGGAAATTTCAGTGCTTAGAATTACAGTGTTTACGTTCGCGTTTCGTGTTTTGTGAGTCGGTAAAGGGTCGTTCGAATAGTCCTTAGGCAGGGTTCTCTAATGTTAGAACATACAATTAAGTATATAATTTAAAATAATTAGGTATGTTTTAAAGACCTAAAGAGCATAACCGTGTTGCGCAGCGGTGAAAGAATAGGTACTACCACCCCCTCTCTTCCCTTGGGTGTCGTAAAAGGCAACTAACGGACTAAAGACTGTACGTACATTCAAAAGCGTAGAGCGGCGATGGGCTCACCTCACCACCTGTCACGCGAGTACATGTGCAGTCGCTATTTGGTGGAAAGTGGACTATGGTAGATGACTTCTCTTCTTTTGCTGTCCTCATTGCCTGTGTCCTCTGACTAACCCTTCGGGGATAATAGTCGTGATTATATGCCTAATGTATGTTTTAAAGAGTTTCGGCTGTTGAGAGACGAGCCCAAATTAAAATATGTTGTTTTAAATATCTATCTATCTAACTATCTATTTACCTATCTATCTATTTACTTACCTATGTATTGATGTACAAGTTTAATGTGCGGCGAAAAGCTTGTACTAACAAGAACCGGCAAACTAACTTACTCGTTTGTTCTACATTATCACAACTTTCAACTTCCTGTTCAATATCTCAACCGTCTATTTATAAGTGTGTTTATATAGTTAAAATGTAGGTATGTATGTTTAATAGGCATAAACTCAATTAAAAATATCCACATATTAAGTATATGATTACATTATTAGTATTTTACAAAAACTTAACAACGCGATAGCTCAACTGTCAAACTTCCGCAACTGTGCTGGGGTGCGGCAACATTAGGGATGTGCTAATCGATTGATCTAATTTATTTAATATCTCTACCGTATATTTAGTAAGTATTTATGTAGAGAGTGAGAGAGTATGTATAGGCATGCTAATACACAAGTGTTTCCAATCCGCGCGCGCAGTCCGGCTGCTCATAATGCAGCCCAGGGCGCAGGGCCCGTCCCAGGCCATGCATACTAACCGAATAATAAGCACCCTCATTTCGTGTTTACCCTCTCTTCTTCTCTGGATCCAATCGATTCCGGACCACTGGGCGTCTCTGGTGTGTTGATTCGATTTCAGCTTAAAAATATGTTGAGCTGTGGAGCTGTCCGCGTAGGGCGGGATGCATGTCGATGTATTAATGTGACTCTGTAATGACGGTGGCTGGTGAGGATTATTATGAGATAAATATTTTTTTTACTGATAATACCTTTACTAGGCCAAATGTGGTAAAATAATGTTTGTAAACAAATTCATTTTTTTGTGCAAATACCTACCTAGTGCCACTCGAATTTTTACTGAAATATTTTGAAAGAAAACCACCATTGTCAGAGTTGTTTTGTCGAGAATCTCTCTAAAGAAAAAGTACAAATCCGAGTGACAGTAGATATTTGCATCATTGTGAATTACTTGTTTACAGATTTTTTTATCGTATTTGGATGTAGGTAGTAATCACCAGTAATAATAACACTACAGTTCTTCCAACGGAGATAAACAGTGATACAGTATCCTTCTAAAAAAAATCAAGTGCTATTGTTAATAGTCAATAATTCATTATTCAAGGAGCAGTGCATAAAAAAATACTATAAATATTATCTGATACTATATTAGCAACATTGAAATGAGTGTCCAAATAATATAAATAATATCTACAAGTATTAATAAAAATCAATTGCCGAAATGTTTGTACGTACATAACTTTAGAACGGCTGCACCTGTTAGGCTAATTTTTTTTTTTTGAGTTCGTAATAGTCAGGACTAGGTTTTTGTGAAATGTTGGTTTGGAAGTTCGTCACGGGATACAGGGTGTTCACGCAAACGAAGTCGCGGGCGGGCCGCTAGTAAAATATAACGGTTATGAACTTTTTTTTTCATCTCACAAAGAATTACAATTCACTTACTGAGACAAACACTTTTTACACTTATATCTAAGAAAGCAATAATGAGCGTACATTTTAAACAAGATTTAACCATAATTAACACTAAAAACAGAAAACTTCACTAAGTCTGAATGGTAAATTTTAATAATTATTAGTGATTTTCGGGTAATCGCTAAAAGTAGTAGTGCGGCGTCTATCGTTCCGATTTGGAACGAGCAACCACGGATGTAAACGTACTTGCATTCTGGACGTGGCACAATAATGCATGTAATTTAAAAGTTGATATTTGTGTTATTTGGTTTAACCTAATGAAAAAAGTTTCTGTAGTGTTGTTTTCGCAACAACATGACTGTGCTAAGAATCAATTTTTAAGTTTAACCCTCGAAGCCAATAATTAATCTATAATAATAATAAGCTTAACGAAAGCCTTATTCCTTACAAATAAAATGACACTCTAGTATTTGATGACATAATTAGTACAGTAGCTTAATGAGTAGCTGATTACCCCAGCGATTGGGGAGCGGAAGCCGCGCAACAAAACACAATTGCACAACGAAAACTTCTAACAATAGCGTAAATTAATAACGTTGAACGCGATGCTTATCTCTTTTCTACGTATAATGTTTATATAAATATTGTCATTAAAACGATTACAAAACGGATTTTTTGCCGATAAATTAACATTTAATGTATGTTTGATGCTAAATTAGACTTTTATTGTTGTGGCACGCCATTATATTATTAATAGCATTATAAATGTAGTATGATTGTCATAGGAGCGGATAATGAGCTACTTTTTGTCATATGTCCTTTGCCGTCAACGGCCATTATTAGCTTTGTACACAGTAGAGGGGTAAGACAGTAACACTACTCACAGGTTTGATAAATTGAGGAAGGTGTTTGGTAACGTCTTGTTTATGTTGCCGTTCTCGTGCCATTGGCACTTGGCACATGGTGAATAACCACTTAGCCCTATGCCTAAGAATACAGGTAGTTTGTTTTGTATTCGAAGAAAGTTGTAATACACATTTTATGCCAAACAAGTAATAGAGTAAATAAAAACTTATTAAATATTGGATAAAATGTTTACTAGAAAAAAACAACCAGTCTCAGGAAAGCTCACTGTGAAGTCTACCCTCACATTCGAAAGAAATACAATTGCTAGTATTTAACAATCGATAAAGTCGTAATTGCTTATAAATATCTATATTATTGAAATTTTGCATTCACAATGCCATATAATAAATGTTTACAAGAAAAAAAAATTTTTGCTGAGGTGTTTCCAGTGACATAATAGACAGAGAATATTCTCAGATCAAGGACAATTTAAGAGAATTTAAAATTAGATAAAGATTTTCTTATTTTTAGGAAAAAGTATGTATTCTTTTAGAGGTTTTGAACAACGATGGCAGTATTGTATAAAATAAGTAGGTATCTCAGTTTATTTAGCTAATAATGCTAATAATCACAGCAACATCGTTTTTGCCGATAACCTTGCGATTAAAAATTGATTTTATGTTTACACCGCAATATTTTTTATGTACCGCTTCTGTGGTGTAGTGGCTAAGCCACCGGTTTCAGACCCAGTGGTCCCGGTTTCGATTCCCAGCGGGGGGTAAATCTTTGTGAGTTCGGTTTGGTTGGTGGTAGGGCTGTTAAGTCCGCCTGACTAGCTTATCTAAGTCTGTCGCCATAACAACGATGTTTATAGCATTGTTGTGTTCCGACAGTTTGAGATAAGATAGCCAGAACCTCAGTGGTTGAGGATTCCGGGTGAAGCGCGCTTCCACCTTCGGCCTTATCATCACATACTATCAGGTCAGTTGAAGGCCAAGCGCTTACCCGTTGTAGAATAATAAAATAAAAAAAAACAAACGCTTTGTTAAATCTTGAGATCTCTATTAAAGCTGATAGTTTGAAAATACTGATGTGTCTATTTAATGGCCAAAATGAAATATTAAACTTTGCAGGAAATTTAAAAAGAACTTACTAGAATTTTATTTGAAATATTCTCGAGAATATTCTCGCTTAAGAAGAATTTAACCTCAGGAAAGACAATAATTAAAATTTTCTATGTGAAATATTTATAAATAAAGCAGAAATACAATTGCAGTTCCATTAATTTAATTAGATTATTGAGATAGTCATCCAATTTATAAATTCTCTTAAATTCTCTTCCAAAAGAATATTCTCGAGAACTTAACAGCAAAGTTCTCACTGAAAGAATATTCTCGGGAATTTCCCATCACTCATGCATGACAAAATACTAACCTACTTACTTGCACACGGTACTTTAAAACCTACCAATCCGCATTAGGCCAGCCAGGTGGGTTATGGCACAATCTCCCCACTATTGCATGTAGGAGGTCTGTGCCCAGCAGTGGGACTTTTCTAAGCTGATGATGATAAAGATGATAATGTAGTGTAGAAATGCGTTTTATCTCTCTCGTGCGTTTTTGTTACACTGTGGCTCCATCCACGCTCCAACGCAGCCGCCACAGCGCCGCCAATCAAAAGATGTCATTTCGTGAACAATTTCGAAAAATAGTGTTTCGGACTGAACGCTTTTTATTAGGTAACGATCCCCGAAACGGTTCCGACCACTAATGACTTATGTACGACGTAATAACCGACAATAAAGTCCAATTTTCCTCTTCATTGTGTATAGTGGGACTTGGTTTAGGGCACACACAAAAGGCTTTGACCAGTTTTCTGTCCGGTTTAAACATCTGCTCCACTTTTTTTGTTTTAAACAAAATTAATGGATTACATGTCGTATTGATCCCTATTGACATGATTTTTTTCGAAAGTTTATACCTAATTATAACAAATCGTAACATTTTTAATTGTGTTACTTGTTAATTAAAAATGTTGCTTCAATATCATCGGAAATAACATAGGTGGTACTTTTAATTTCAAATAGCGAGAACTATAAATGCGAACATTAAAAATGTGACTTATAATTTCAATTTCTCATAGTCTTTAATGAATGTCAACTAAGGACGAATTACCAGCTAAAGTACCTGTGTGTGCGCACCGTTGCGTAAAGCGCCTAGGCCGGCCGCCTACTCACTCATAATGAGACCATCATCGTTTACAGAAGTAAGCTTAATTAACGTAAAAACCGCGTTTACTCTAACCGCCGCCTTATCAGCCATCTTGCCACTTATAATGACTTTTGTTCATTATTTTGCTGCGCGTAGAGCGTTTGCGCCATGGGAAATAGGCGTACACAGAATGACAGTTTGTAAATAACAGTTTTAGAAGTGTTGCAGCAATTTTTTTAATAATAGACTATTTAAACGGAATGTTGCAAAGCTTTAGAGTGTTTAAACATTTAAGTAGGTAAGTATCCCATACAAACGCGGCCGGGTCAACCGGTAGGATTGACTACATTATTTTTATTTATTTATTTATATATTGGAACACCAACAGAAAAAGTATACATTAAAATTCATAAAAAAATACAGCAGCACTTGTACTAGTACCTACATTTGCCTTTGAATTATTAAACATATTAAATAAAATAAAGAGATTAAATTTCAATATTTAATCTGTAAGTATATTTTAATTTTAATTTGATTAATAAATAAAGAAATATATTAAAATTTAGGATTAGTATTACGCATTTATCAACGTACCTTTCAAAATGTGGAGAGAGTAGTTATATTAAAAAAAAATATATTCCTGGAAATACGAGTAGGATTCCAGAAACCAATATAGGAACGTTTGACCTTAAATTGGTCCCGTTGAAAGGCGGGCAGAAAGTTTTCGTCAGTGTGTACCTAGATGTGGTTCTTAGAATAGTGAGTGGCAGCTGGGGCAGGATCTGACTACAATCAATGTAAGAAAGAGTTGACAGTAGATATACAGAAAAGTAAGATCTAGTAGCACCATTAAAATATTTGTAACGACTACGTTGTCGGAAAGCACGTTAGGTTGTTGGTCGCGGTTGATTTCGTAATGTGGCAGTTGTTATAATAACCCACCAACCAGTACTGAATCCAGAAGTGATGATGATTATTAATAATTATGCTACGACGTTCACTATCTTTGTAATTGGTATTATATTACGGATAAAATAGGAGGCGCTCGCTGGTAGCGTTGCCGCACAGAACTCAGCTAGATAATTACTATCCTTATTACTTATTCTTCACCTATTCTCTGCCTCCAAGCAGCATTGTTCTGCATTATTGTCTTTCGGTACGACGGGTAAACAAAACTTGCTACATTGCGTATCTAAATTATTGTCTTCTTTTGATAGATTTTTAGTAAACTATTACCTATTTGTGTAGTTTACAAAAATCTATTAGTGTGTGGTAGGTACTGTGGCAGAAAGAATTTTTCTACAACGTCAATCAATGCTGACATGCTCCATATCGTATATTTACTGCTCCTTCCGGTGCTTCTAAAGACCAATTTTATGGTTATGTGACTATTTGATTTTTACACACGCTGCTTTAGTTTCAATGCGAGAATTAGATTAATTAATTTTCGCCCGTAAAGAACTGCTGTACGTTATTAGATAGCATCTAAAGGAAAGTCTGTGGGTGGTGGTTAATTGGCTGCTGGCTTTAATTGCTGCTGTTTTAAGGGAAACGGATTTTAAATTAAAAAAATCTTAACATAATCAAACAATATCATTATGCGTTTAGTGTAGTGTAAGATACCTATTGTGTGATGAGAAATAAATTATTTTATTATTTTTATTATTATTAGTGTGCGGAGTGGTCAACGCAGCTGCCCAGATTGCAGAGGACGCGGGTTGGATTCCCGCCAGAAATAGAATTTTTTTTCAACGTTTCAATGGGCAATAAAAATGCATTTAGATTGAGAAACTCCTCCTTCTTGAAGTCGGTTATAAATAAAGGTAGTAATAGAAAAATAGTAGAAATTGAAAATAAATTTATTGATACCATAACAAACTATTGATCATATAGATAGATGATCGAATTAACAAACATACTAAATAACATAAAACAGATAACAAAGAAGATATTTATTAAATACGGCTGTACGTTTAGACTACATGACGTAATACTTATAAGTAAGTATGTACTTTGTAACAAAGTTGTGCACACATTATAATAGGCATAATTATGGGTAAGTATAATAAGTACTCTTTATATGTTTTTCTTTGTTACAATGTCATAAAAGGATGCTGATAATGTGCCCTATTAAAATAAAATAATTGACGCGAATTCATGTCAGTATGTAGATCGTGACGTGAGTGAGAGGTGAGGCGACGATTTTCATACCATAGAGTAATAACTAAAGCATAGAAGGAGTGCTCTGACATTTAATTTTGAGTGGGCACTCCGTTTGGTCACCATTCGAATTACATTTGTTTAAGAGGCCTATTACCTACATCTCGAATGTGATTTTTGCGTAAAATGCCCATTTTCGCATTTTGTAGTAATTATGCAGTTGTATTTATCGTTTTTATCGAAATAGAATAATAAATTTGTGCATAATATTACAAATCTCTATTCTGTGAGCATAAGTTGAATTCGGACGTCCGGCGCATCGCATTTTGTAGTAATTTTGCAGTTTTATTTATCGTTTTTATCGAAATAGGATAATAAATTCATTATAAAATCTTTATTCCTCATGAAGTAACAATTACTCTGGTATAAATTTTGCTCAATAATATTATCGTAGATAGGAGATATTCACAGTTAACTTAATAATAAGAATAAGAATAAGATATAGAAGAGAAGAGAATCTTAAGAATAAGATTTTTTTCCTATATAAAATCAATGATATCTAAAAATTCCGAGGCCGCTACGCACTATTCGACTATATAAGAGATAACATTATAATTTTTTTTATTTCACTTGTTTAGAACAGTAGTTCAATCGATGAGCTCAAAAAAGTGCCTTCGCGCACTTTATGAAAATCTTTCTCTGCAATTTTGGGTTTAATTAAAAAGTTAAGCAAAATTTATAAAAAGCGCTATTCCAATAGCTATTCTACACTATTCAATAAGTCATAATTGTTTAAGTATATTTGTTTCTGAGATCCATATCGCCAAAATTGGCCATTTTACGCAAAAACACAGTCGAGATGTAATAGGCCTCTTTTTGAATTCGGATAAATGTCTTATATGGTGACCGGTTTTTATTTTCGCTAGACATTTGGCGTTTTTAGCAACTTATTTTGTCACTTTTCTTTCAATGTTTTTGGCCCATTTGAAATCAGGAATACGACGATACGGAACAAATCGTCATTATGACATTGGGTAATTTTATAAGTTTTTATAGGTAGTCGAAGTTTTACAACAATTGATTAACGCTAGGGTTGCCAAAATTTTACAACAATAGATTAACTAGGGTTGCCAAAATTCTGCGACTTGGCCTCTTCTTTATCATCATCGTCAGCCTTAAGCTATAACTATGTCTATGTCAGGGGTTACTCTTGAACGCAAACTCAATCTCAATACAATTCCAATGCGATTAATATGTATCGATATTGGGACAAGTACCTAAAGATAATTCCGGAACGCCATCTCTATAATAATTTGTTCAATCAATTTCCACGCAATTTAATTCCAATGTGGCGCTATTGTCGCTTACAAAAGTGCCATTTGACATTTTTTAGATTTATGATTGGAAATTGATTAATGCAATTGTGTTTCAAGAGTGAGCCTACAGGCATTCCCTTTTCTTTACTTTACTTCTTTTGATTTTATTCTTTTCTCATATTTATAATGTAATGTGTACACAAACGTACATTTCTGATTTTCGCCTTCTCCAAGGATTTACAATGAAATTGCAGTCTTGTGCTGCTCGCATCCAACAACTACCAGCGACCTTTACCAGGTCGTCGGTCCACTTTGTCAGAGGCTTGATACACTGCGAATTAGTTTTTTACTTAGGTAAGTAGGATTAATTATATAGTATATACAAATATATAATCACGACTTTTATCCCCGAACGGTTAGTCAGAGACAGGCATGAGGACAGAAAAGCAGTCCTCTATCATAGTCCACTTTTCATCAAATAACGACTGCACACTAGCAAAATAAGTATGAAACTTGTATAATGCTACAAAGCTAGATTTGGGCGCAGTTATAGGAGCGTTTATTTCTATAACTATCTTATAATCATCTTTGAAAATGTTACTAAACCCTATGATATACCTGACGAAGCGCAATAGCTTCTATAATGATATGAGACTACACAATTACAAGCACAAACGCTCTTGTTAGTGTCTGACATAAGTATCTTACTAAAGCAATCTTGTTTTTAATGCACTAGTAATGTACTTAGTTATTAGTAATAAGTATATTTTATTAGAAGTTATCTTTTTTGTTCCTTCGGCTGGTGGTTCCGGTTGTTCTGTGGTAAATACTTAATAAAAACGTAAGTTTCTATTACTATTATTTTGTATTATTGTAAAACATTAATTACTAATAATATATTGTCAAGATAGTGTATGAACTCGTGGGGAAGTCATTTTTACTGTAAATATGTACCGCAATTTAGTTATTTTCACAATACCCTCCGAAAAATAGCACATTAGTATATTGTTGTAAATAAAATATTTCATCAATTCTTCATTAAGTACTTTATAGTATTGTTCAAGTTTGAATAAGTAAGGAAATACTAGTAATGTATGAAATACAATTAAGTGACATCTTCGCACACCAAGAGTAAGTACCTAATTTACATTATTGTCAATAGATGGCTCCGCTTTCATTCTTTCTAAATCACGCATGCAAAGTTTTTATTCAATTGCTTAAATAGAAGACGTCAGTCTGTGTATCGTCAGGCTAGGTACAGTATCATACCCAACCTCATTGTAGTAAATACACACATCAAAAGTGTCTAGGGATCAAGCATTTTTATGCGGATTTCTTGAGATTGAGATGTGGCTTTGTAATAAATTTATGATTTTATAAATTTATATGGATCCTTTTTGGTGCATTTCATAATTTGAAATAGGAACTTTCAATCAATTTCTAGTAAAAGATGAAAATCAGCTGTCAATATTTTCCCTATAAAAACATACAACGCATTGAAGACATTATTAGTGCTACTGTTTCCCTACTATTGATTAAAACCAACGTTATTATGGAGCGGCGACGTCATTTAAGCAGGGAAGAAATGCTCAGAGCCGTGGGAATGATAGAAGCTGGTTCCCGGCAACGTACTGTGGCTTTAGCTCTAAATACAAGTCAGAGTGTTATCAGTCGACTTTGGACACGTTACCGAAGCACTGGTACCGTGGCTGAGCGCCATGGAGGACGGTATCGCTGCACTACACGGAGACAAGACCGATACATTCAAATCACAACTCGAAGAGCTCCAACAATAACCGCCATGATGTTAGCCGTGAGGCTTCATCACTCTTCAGGGAACTTAATTAGCGACCAAACAGTCAGAAACCGCTTGCATGAAGTGAACCTTCATTCCCGAAGACCGCTAAGGGTACCACCTATAGCAATGCACAATCGTAGGATTCGATATCAATGGGCTTTTGAACACAGAAATTGGGCAGAAGAACAATGGCGTTTCGTGTGCTTTTCTGATGAGTCTCGTTTTGGTATGAGACCGGATACAAGACGTATACGACACTGGAGAACCCCTGGACGCCAACAGCGATTAAAATCCTGCCAGGAAGTCCATCCTTATAGTGGTGGAACCATCATGGTATGGGCGGGTATTTGGATCGGCGGAAGAACTGACTTGATTTGGATCAGAGGCAACCTCAACGCTCAAATTTATGCTGAGACGATTGTATCAGACGTCATCGTTCCTCTACAAGTGCAAATCGGTCCCTTATTTCAGTTAATGCATGATAATGCACGACCGCACACCGCAAGAGTTGTAAGACAGACTCTCGCCGCAGCTAACATCAATGTCATGCCCTGGCCTGCTCAGTCGCCAGACTTGAACCCGATTAAGCATGCATGGGATATGCTACAGAGAAGAGCTCTGCCGAATATGGAGGGTATCCAGTCGCAAGAAGACCTTTTTTGTTGTTGCAACGAACATGGGCGGCCATTCCACAGCGTGATTTGGATGAACTCATTTTGAGTATGCCAAACCGATGTTCTTGTGTTGTTAGTGTTCGCGGTAGAAACACGGATTATTAATTGTTTAAGTTACCCAATAAAATTTTAAAGAAAACTGTTATTTCAGTCTTTTTTTCGAACTTTAATGTTAGTGGTTCAAATGTCAAAAATCCCTTTATCAGGAAAATGGCAAATTTCTTTATTAATGCAAAGGTGACTTGGTTTATCGTTACTGTAGACAAACGAAAACACTTTATTTGATGAATCCTTAAAGAAAATTTTAATTAATATCAATCAGGAGAAAAGTTATTGCAAAAATATATGTTGATCCCTAGACACTTTTGATGTGTGTACATACTTATATGAAATATTTGTGTGTCATTTACTTCCCCTGGGTGGGGATGGGTTTTGTCACAGACAAAATGAATGAATCAATTATTCAAATACAATAACAATCCTTACTTATTCAAACTTGAACAAGTATCATTGTAGGTATATTACTACTTGTAGCAGTTTCAGTTCAGTCCAGATAACTCGCCTCCATTTAAAAACAAATTAGGGTTCCCTTGAAATATGCCTGCTAATGCTAAATTTCCTTTTTTTAGGATTTAGTTAACAAGATGGTTGTATTTCTTGATGTCGACTGTTTTTTGACCAAATATTCACTGATTTTACTGACAAATATGAGATAGCCTTGGACTAATACACATTTTGTTTTATCCGATAGCTGCAATGGGTGTGGATTTCCAGTTTATTTAAACAGTATGTATAGACCTACTCATTTCATTCGTAGTCAAGAAAACATAATAGTTTTATTGCATCAAATCTTTTTTTGGTGCCCGACTTGCTTCCAGTACAGCATATGACCATTATATTCAAGATCTGGATCTGGATCCGAGATTGTAATATGCAACGTTTCTTTGTTGGTGTAATAAAGTCCGAGAATCTTTAGGTAAAACATTACTTAATCTTTTGTTCAAAATAGTAGATAGTTCGTTGAGGGCTAGATGTGGTATATTAAATTTTATAGCCCAGCTTTGCATATCTTTAAGCAATTCATAATTTTTTTCATAGTCAGTGGTTTCTTCGATATGTAAATCGTATTCTTCTTCCCAATTTTCATCTTCTTCAATTTCTGAGTTACTTCACCTGCGTTCGCACTTGACGCGCTTAATTTACTTCCTGATCCTGTTGATTTTATTCCTGAAGAACCCGGCTTCATTAATTCTTTATACCTTTTTGTCACTTTTCTCCTGTAACCACCACTCCTTTTCAATCGTTTCCAATCGCTTAAATTCATGTTCAACTTATTTCCTCAAGGCGAAAGGGAACAACTGAATCTCAACAAAATGGCTGACGTTTACTAATAAAGTAAAGTTGATCTAGTAGCTTATAAGCTTTTTTGATCAAATAGCTCTCTTATAGATTTAAAAGAGTCTCGAGCAAAACTATACCGGCGCAAACTTATAGTGATCTCATCTAACTATATTATTATATCTTGTTTTCTCACAAAATGCTACTATAGGATCAAATTGTTATTCTAGATTATTTGGTTTTACAGTAAACAATTATAGGAGACTTGTTCCTAAAAGTGTCTTAAAAGAAAATCTTGTAGCTAACTATAAGACTTACTTACAAAGACAAATCCTCTTGAGAATATCTACGTTTCTGAAATGCTATTACTAGTAAAAGTGTCCTATAGATGTTTTGTAGGTCAGTTTTGTAGCGAACTACAACACCGAGATATAAAAACGAATGCACATAAATATGTTAAGACTTGGCAAATGCTATTATAAGTTAAATAGTCTACCGCAATGTCTTTATAAGAACGTTATTAGTAGTGACAGACTTATAATCTTTCTTTATAGGATAACTTTGCTAGTTGGGGCATGTACTTAGCGTGACAGATAGTGAACCAATTGCCGTTCTATGCTGTTAGATGTAAGTGCAGTCTTTAGTCCGTTAGTCGCCTTTTACAGCACCTAAGGGAGGAGAGGGGGTGGTAGTATTCTTTCACCATTAATAATTCCAGAAGTAGTACCTACGCTCCCACATTCAGTAAACTCGTAAGCTAAACATTAAACAATGAAAAACGCAGTGAACCTCGAAAATGTAAAAATAATTGCTACGTCCTATGGACATCCGATTCAGTATCCGCTGATTACAGAATTGTATTACTTTTTCCCTGTATTTTATTTACGATAAATTGCGGTTACTATCTAGATACCTACTTGCTTTGAACGTTGTGTTGACATCCACCTAAATATTGACTGCACCTAAATAATGATTAAAAACATAAGACTTTAAACTATCGCGTTGCATTGCATTAAAACTGTTTTAACGGGACTAAACACGATCAATTTTGTAAGTAAGTACATATCTACTTACTGCTTGACGTTTCGGCCGCGATGCTGCGGCCGTGGTCACAAGCGAAGTTTGCGCTTGTGACCACGGCCGCGCACCTATCATGCTGAGCACATGTGGAGTTGTTAATTGGTGTAACGTGAACTATGGCAGAGCTTTTGCGCTCCTCATTGCCTAGTCTCTGACTATCCCTTCGGGATAATAGTAGTGTATGTATGTTCATCTATAGATACTTATTAAGCATTTCGGTTTCCCATACAAACTTCCAAGTTGAAATTTTTAAAAACCAATAAGCCAATTTGAATGAAACTTTGCATGCTAAAGTAAAATACAGGGATCTAAATAGTTAGTTGAAAACATTTTTAAAAAACGTTTATTTAGCTGAGTTGATGAAGATTGAGAAATGTTTTCAACTAACTATTTAGATTCCTATGTTTTACTTTAGCATGCAAAGTTTCATCAAAATTGGCTTAATGGTTTTTATAAATATCAACTTGGAAGTTTGTATGGGAAACCGAAATGCTTAATAAGTATCTATAGATGAACATACAATACGACTATTATCCCGAAGGGATAGTCAGAGACTAGGCAATGAGGCGCAAAAGCTCTGCCATAGTTCACGTTACACCAATTAACAACTCCACATGTGCTTAGCATGATAGGTGGTGAGCCCATCGCCGCATGCTGTTGGATGTGTGTAATGCAGTCTTCAATCCGTTAGTCGCCTTTTGTTGACACTCAAGAGATGGGTTGGTAGCAGCGTTGCCAGACGTCCCGATTTTGGCGGGACATCCCGATTTTTATATCAAAATTAAATGTCCCGCGCGGGAGAGGCTCAATCCCGCTTTTCGGGGATAACTCGAAGTACTCTAAAGTGCGTGCAGCGTGCTGAGGAATCTCCGCCGGGTGACAAAGACAAGTGTGGACTGATTTAAAAATCATATTTTTAATAAAATACATTTTCTATGGCTATTTTTGCTATCTATTGTCACGTAAATGTAATTTAAAACTCAAATAAAAAGATAAATATTTGAAAACTTCTGATTATATACTGTTTTTTTTAACTATGTCCTGCTTTCGACGAAAGAATCCCAGTTTTTTAACTCAAAAAGTTTTATTATTTTTTATTATTTTTATCCAAAATCCCGTGACAAAAAAAAAATCTGGCAACGCTGGTTGGTAGGTATTTTGTGTATTTTTATATAGTGCCCCGCCACCATACAGTCGTCATTATTAACGTATTAAATAATGAGTAATAAGTAACACAATTATCACTACTCCCACACAAAACGGAAATACTTACGTTAGTTTACAAAATGAGCATTAGTTAGCCTATGTATCGGTAAAACCAGGTTAGGTGTAAACGTTGTATAACGGAAAGTTCTAAGCAATACCTACGTATATGACGCGATCTATCAGGCATAATAAATTTTGAACGTAAAGGTTTTCTTTTTGACGGGAAAGTAAAGTTTGAGCTTCGTCGAATAGGTACTAATGTGAAATAGTGATGGATTATTAACAGTTAAGTTAATTATCTACCACCATTTCAAATTAGTAGTTAACAGTTAAGTGAATGTGCTTACGTGTTTGCAAATAAAACCGTGCAATACTACTTAATAAATTCACTGAAGAAGTAATAATATTTTGATATTAATTTTTATAGGAAGTCCGTGTAAGATCTCAGTTTCGTCACACATTTTTACTGAAAGGGTTTGGGGGGGAATATCAATAACCATTAATCATTTTCGCCTGCCTACACTTTGTACTAGGATGCCGTAATTACGGCATCGTAACCGATCGTACTAGAATGCCGCTTGTTGCACTCTATCCACAGCCTTAAATTTTAGAGGTTTTTCAGGATTTTTTTCGGTCGAGCAAAATGTTTTCTATCGTGTTTTGAAATCATCTCCTCACACATACGTTCTGTAATACATATTCAAAATTTCAGTGTGAAATATCTAAAATATTTTGAGAAACAGCTAATAGAAAACAGCCATTTTTTCCGTTTTCACCGTTATAGAAGAAGAAAAGGTATCGCGAGTAATAAAAACCTAAAGTGTAAAAAGTAGGTATATCTCATGGCCTTTGAATAAACGCATGGTCTCCGCTTAACAGGAGCATTAAATGCTTGCACGACGTTAGTTGGGTCTGCAATAAAATGTCAAAGGAAAATTAATGTTTCTTTTTCTTAATTATTATGTTTTTTTGAAAGCTTGTTTTTGTTTATGAAAAACGTCATCGTCAATCTTTTGTTTATTTTCAGATTTTACTATTACTTCTTCGATCACAGCTTTAGGTAAGTACCTAATCAGAAATCACTAAAGTTTTTTTTTACTTTTTTCTTTTATGACATTTGAAAGCTCTAAGTGCGACTTTTATCATCAAAAATATGCCAACTTAATCATCAGCCTACAAACGTCCCAGTGCTGTACAAAGGCCGTTGTTCCTCATGCACAACAAAACATGGCGTGATTGGGCCATAGCTCAACACGCTGGCCCAATGCGAGTTTTGGTATGGGTTTATACAAACATAAAACTTACAAACCGACTTCTTGGCGGGAAAGTTAAGCGTATCATGTCTGCAATTTTTGTTTTATTTTATAAAATATGTGTTGTTGAATATTTATGTGAAATAATGGAGGATTTAAGTGTATTTGAACGTGCATGAGTTTTGGCAAATAAAACAAAAGAGTCAACAACAACAAGCAACATCACTTTCCAAATTCTCTCAAGAAGTCCGCGTGAGACCTCAGTAAAGTCCCCGCTTTTCAAATTCTCTCAAGAAGTCCGTGTGAGACCTCAGTAAAGTCCCACATCTTTATTGAAACTCAAGGCGGTGAGGGGGAATATCATTTACCATTATACCTACGTTTAAAATATCTACTAACTAGTATTTCCTATTACTTATCTCTTAAGCTGAATGTGCTAACCACACCAAGCCATTTTTTAAGAAAAAAACTTGCAAACCAACTCACCTCGCTTGTCACGAGGAGGCGCTGTTTCAAGCTAGTCCAATGTGAGTTGGTGGGTTTTAACGACTGCTTTCTTCCGACAACAACTGGGAACTAAATTATGCCTCGCCTCCTCTGCTACTTACAGGGATACTTGGCTAAGTTTCCGTAAGTGGAATCATTTACCGATGCGTCTGCTTCGTATCGCGGTCACGATGCGCGTCCGCCATCGCGCTTTACCGCTTCAGGGCGCACGATTGCTCGACGTTATAGTTTCGACGCCATACTTCGCAGCCATACTGTGATTAAGTTCTCTTTACAATGCCTTTGAATCTTTGCAGCTCACCAATGCAAGATTTGTAATGGGTCAGGGTTGAAATAAAACACTATTTACGGATTTGTATCACTAAAGTGGTAGGCAGACATTTGTGGCCCGCCGAGACATTACTCTATGGATGTTTGACCAGAGGCATAGTTCAAATGTTGTTACCCATAAACACGTCAGCAAAAACATCTAAGTAGCATAAAGATAAAAATTAAATGCTTATCTGTTTTTTTTTTTTTTTTTATTATATTAGTGTTAGTTTTCATAGACTCATTTTGCCCATGGTATTTACTGTTACAATTTATTTGTTACTGTTTTCTTATCTTATTGTTAACTAAATTACTACATTATATGCTTATCTGTTTATAGATGTTAGGTTGTTTTTGTTTTAATTTTTTTTTGTTTCTTTCATTCTATGTTTTTACTGTTGTGTAATAGTGGCCAATAAATGTTTTTCATTTCATTTCAAATGCTTTTCGTTGGTAAACGGATTTTTAAGGAAATTTGCACATAGATAGACCATGACCTTAAATGGGGCATAGAATATTTTTCATCCCGGTAACAGGTTCCTGTGGGACACTGTAGCTCTCGCGAATAAAGTCGCGGACTACAGCTAGTAGACAATAATGAATCATATGTCAGGGTCCATGGTCAGAGGCTAGGGTTATCCGTAAGTATTTTATTTTTATATTTTCCGTGTAATTAGAGAGCAATAATGGATCTATGTTGACAATGTGCATTATATAAGTATCTATAGGTAAGTTTACTTATATACAGACATTTTGACTTTAACAAAAGCCCATACTTTTCGCAGCCTTATGTACATGATTTACTTTGCAAGACAGTTTATCTTTTATAGAAATAAAAGTCACGTGTTTAAAACCGTGTTGCATAGCGTTGAAAGGATACAACCAACCTCTCTCTTCACTTGGGTGTAGTAAAAGGCGACTAACGTACTAAAGACTGCACATACATCTTACAGCATAAGTAGAGCGGCGATGGGCTCACCACCTGTCACGCTGAGCACATGTGCAGTCGGTATTTGGTGAAAAGTGAACTATGGTAGAGGACTGCTTTTGCTGTCCTCATTACTCGTTTTTATTTGTTTCTATTTTTTAATTTAATTGAAGTGATATTAATTACGTACGGAGTCTTTTAGATTGTTATTTTTTGTATGACTTGCATGTGTTTTGGAGAAATTCTGTGAACTTGCATGACAATGAAATTAAATAAATAAATTGCCTAGTCTCTGACTAACCCTTCGGGGATAATAGCCGTCATTATATGTATGTATGTAGGTATATGTGTTTGTAGAATCCCTTAGTTGAAAACGGCTTTCTCCAATTACTCAACGTAGTAAGAAGAGTTCTGGTCGTTAATCTTCTACATGTAGATTTCATAGTAGTGCCTACTTTTACGAGCGCGTACACTAAGCAGTTATGATTGCGCTTCAAATAATTAATTAAGTACCTACGTTTGTTAGCTAATTTCGCTTTTGTCAAAGAATTACTTTATATGATACGGTGGGTTATTTAGGAGGCATTAGCTGGCTAATTAAATTAAAAAAATAATGGAAACGTATGTTTATTTTATCAGGTACAATTTTATTTAAGTACAATGCTGGAGCACGCTGGAGTGCCGTAAAAGTACTTTAATGAAAAAGATTACTAATATAAGGCGACTGCTAGAAACCGCAAGAAACTTCAAGGGCTGGTCAGGTCAAGTGTTTTAGACATGACAAAAAGAAATTCGTGTTTTTTTTTATTTTTCATTAAATATTCATCTTATCAATTGTAATTTGAGGTAGTCTTCGAGTATCTAATTTATTTTTAAGCAATAACATAAGAAAAAAAAATTAAAGAATTAACTATTAAATTACGATTATATATACAACGCGCGGGCAGCGGCCGGCCGTTGACCCACCCGTCTGTTGACCCGTCCGCGTCAGCTGGGCGATAAGTACCTACGTTAGTCTGCAATCTTTTTTGTCATTTTTGTCATGTTTAAAACACTTTACCTGACCAGCCCTTGAAGTTTCTTACGGTTTCTAGCAGTCACCTTAAATAAATTAATGTCAAACGAATGTTTTAGATATTATTAAATTGCTTATGTAGGTTCTATTCACTATGCGACCTATTTGGTAGTATTTTACGAGTAAACGTTTTTATTGTTTTTGATAAAGCTAACGTGTCTTTGATTTAAATGTTGACATACCTACATACATACATAGAATCACTACCATTAGTCAGAGACTAGACTAAGTAATGAGGACCGCCAAAGCAGTCCTCTACCATAAGTTCACCAAATAGCGACTGCACATGTGCTCAGCGTGACAGGTGGTGAGCCCATCGCCGCTCTATACTGTTAGATGTATGTGCAGTCTTTAGTCCGTTAGTCGCCTTTTACGACACCCAAGGGAAGAGAGTGGGTGGTAGTATTCTTTCACCGCCACGCGACACGGTTACATCATTCATACGTCATTTAAATGTTGAGTCTCTTTTATTTTAACGAAAAGGCTGTTGTGTGTAAGAGTCATTGTTGCGGACTATTAGCTTAAGTAAACAGTAATAGCCATTAAACTGTCCCACAGCTGGGCAAAGGGCAATGAAATCAAGTCATCGCTAAAAGTAATGGTTGTTGGCCTCAACACGCTTGCCATGTGATGGCATGCCTGGCATATGATTGATTACAAACTCGGGCTATAATAATAATAATAAATTTATTTATTCAGATAACCAGATCCAATTGTTAGTAACAGGGTTCATATATCCATGTTAGTAAAAATACAATGAAATACAATATTTAAATTAATTTAAAATATGAATTAGCTCAGCATTAGGGTTTATTAAGGCGGTACCAGTGCGTCATCAGTGCACTGTCCAACCTCCCCACTAAAACCTTTAAAATACTGTTGGGACTGCCGAGCATTCTATACCTACATGGAAAAATCTGAAACACACCTTTGCCAGATCCGGGAATAGAATCTCCGGATATCAGGACGAGCACTTCACCACGCAGCCACCACGGCGAAATAAAAGGATTTTATTAACTCTCTGATCTATTTTTACTAAATAACCTATTTTATATATTTACTTCTACCAATACAGCTTGCAACAGCTACTATTACTCGACCTCATGTCGTTATCGCATTCATGGCTAAATCTGAGTCGTGACATTTTTGTTTTACACCAACAGCGTCATTATGTTACACCAATAATAACATGCCAAACGTGGTCCCACAAAATTGTTGAAGGCATTATAAATACATATTTTTTGTGTTCATTTAGCAGTGCTATCAAGATTTGCTAACGACAGCCCAATGCGGCGAGTAATCCATAAAACATGTAGCAGCGGTACGTTAGCACTGCTCGCCGTGAAATTACTTCAGTATATTTACGTTGTATAATTGGGGACCTAGGTGGCCGAGTGGCTAACACGGCCCGGTTAACGGAGGTTAAAGGAGATTGACCATTTTGGACCAAATGCTGAACAAGCATGGGAATACTTTTATTTATTTCCTTACATGAAGCATCCACGGGTTTTTATTGCACCTCTGGAGCGCTAAAAACTTATCTTATGGCTTTATATGATTGATTGATTGAATGACTATCCTTAACTAAGTGTTGTTCGATGAATAAAATCTATTGTTTATAATACATACCGTCTTTTATTTTAAAAATAAGACGTTTGTTATTATTTTACGTTAATGTAAAACCTATACAACAGATTTTTTAAAGCGCTTTAGAATCTATCCTAGGAGTATTGAGAAAAAAAATCTTTAAGACATAAACCATTTTAAGACATAAACCAACGTCACACTTTGAACATATAACTCTCCCAATTGTTTTACAATTAGCTCCAGCACATCGCCGTTTCTTTTCTCATTTCTTTCTCTTTTCTGTTGCTTTTCCATTTTCATATTATTATTTTATATATTTTCATTTTGTTAATTTTCGCTATTTGCACCTGGAATAGCGCCTTGATATACTTCAAAATTTGCCAAAAAGCCCTTACTTGTATTCAAACACCAACACTTATACACTGTTTGCACCCATGTTTTCCGAAGTATTCAATCATGCTTTCATCATAGTTGAGATTCTGTACAACAGGAGTATGGTTAAGACATATCTGTTTCAGTATATTTATCAGAGGTCGCAATTTTGCCATTTTGTCCTTTTTATCAAGATTATTAGTGTCAGCTGCATGAATAAAACGCATTATCTGAATAAATCTGTCACGTCTCATAGAATTATGAACCAATGTATTTCGCATGTCATCACCACTATCCCAGAACGACATTTTACTAGGTAATTTATTATACCCTGACAAAATCAAAATGGCAATATAACATCTTAGCTCTCCAGTTGATATTCGAGGATTCTGGACAGTTCAAAAATAATGCATAACTAGTACTCTGTTGCATAAGAAAATCACACAAATTGTCATCTGTAAATAATTCGAACATATCAGTGCATGACATGTCTTTGTAAGTATAAGAGCATGATGCAGAAAATGCTGGTAAAGGATGGTCAGGAAGATTAGATTTCTTCCATTTAAAAGTTACCTTACGTCTCTTACTTGTTGATGGACCTGGAGATTCGTCAGGTTCATCTTCATTTATATTTTATGAAACAATTTCTGCGCCGGCTAGAAGTTGCCTGCCTGTCAAATTTTTAATCAACCCACCAGAATCTTCATCAGCAGAATCCTCATCTGTATACTCAGCCACTTCAGGAGGCTCAATTAAAATGTCCCGTAATTCACTGTCAACCTCTTGTTCCAGTAAATCCGCAATTTCATGTAACTTCAGACTGAAAAGAACAAAAGTCATTTTTTAGGAAATTATGTGGCTATAGCAGCCTAGCGTTGCCATGCGGCCACTGGCGAAAAAATCTTCGTAACATCAAGTATACACATAAAAGTAACATTTATTCCCTTTTATTATATGTGTTTGTTACCACCACATATAATAAAAGGGAATAAATGTTACTTTTAAGTCTAATGTTCCCGACGGGTGTAGTCGCCGAACAGTTTAGCCGTTGTGCTTCGATGTGGACTGTATGTTCTTCAATAAAACTCGGTTCTTGATTAGTGCTTCTTTATTCTTCAAGGTGGGGTCCGGAGAGCTTACAAATTCTGCTCTGACCGGCCGTGACTTAAACACATTATGGGTTGGCAACTAGCAGCCTTGTGGGACAGCTGCCGGCTCATGTGGGCAGTTTTACATTTTACCATAACTAACTACCCACATGAACCGTCGTAATTTGTGCAGCTGTCCCTTTCGTTCGGACCTCTCTTTTTATCTTAAATTTATTACCTACCCTACGGTATCACTCGTAATCTGGATACCCTACTTATTTATTTTCTTAATTACATTGATATTCCTAACAATAGAAACCTATAATTACGAAAGCTAATCTCTTACTTTCCTAACTTTAATTACCTTAGAGAGGCGTAAGGCCCCTGGGCACGTATACTTGGCCCTTACCTTGTCAAAACCATTACCTGTTTAATAACTTTTACCTTTTGTTTAAATGAAACGCAAAAAATTAATTATTTATTATCAAAAAACCTTTACACATATGAGACTTAATCTACTTATGCAAATACACATACCTAAATTTAGCCGTATTATATCTAACTATATAATATCATAAAGTCGAGACTTCTGTCCGTAACAGGCTCCCCCCGGCGCAGCATCCGCGTAGCCTCTTCACTCCATCGGCAGGACAGCCAGTCTCGTCGTCGGTCGTCGGAACGTGCCGCCTTTGGTGCGCACCTCTACGTTGCGTACTTCGTTGTCAGGTCCAGGAAATGTCTTCGTGACGACGCCTCTAGGCCATACATTGCGGGGTAGTGTGTTATCCACAATTATGACCACGTCGCCCTCTCGTACGTTGCGTCGCTCGGAGTCGCGCGTGCCGCCGCGCGGTATGAGTAGTGGTAGATACTCGCGCAGCCAGCGTCGCCAGTACTCGTCCGCCAGCGCCTGCGCCGCCCGCCATGTGTTTCGGTCGGCGCGCTCGCACGGCCCAGTGGTGGGCAGGCCGCTCGAGCTACCCAAAAGGAAGTGATTGGGTGTCAGCGCTTCCGGGTCGTCGATGCTCACAGGGACGTGTGTTAGAGGCCGAGCGTTGACAGTGTGCTCGGCTTCGGCTAGTAGCGTCATAAGTACTTCTTCACGCGGTGACTTCTCGTTGAGCGTAGTGCGCAGCGCCGTTTTGACTGTTCTCACCAGCCGTTCCCATGCGCCGCCTTGGTGTGGCGCGCCTGGCGAAATGTAACGCCACTCTGTGCGTTGCGTTAGCGCGTATTCTCGTAGCGCTGGCTCCCATTCTTCGTATGCGGCCTTTAATTTTCTATCCGCGCCTTTAAAATTCGTAGCGTTGTCACTATATATAACGTGGAGCCATCCCCTCCTGGCCGCCATTCGTCTTAGAGCCATAATCGCCGAGTCTGTAGATAAGCTCGCCGTAATCTGCTGCCCGCGCGTAGTTTGCGGGATGCTTTGAGGCGGTCGATATCGTCTGCGAAGCTCTCTCGTTGCGATTCAATGGTTAGTAGGCGCTCGGCCTCGTTGATATGTTCAATTGTCATGTTACTAGCGCGGCGGCGGCATCTCTGAGTGAATAGTAGCACGTTCGCCATCGTTCTAACTAAACGCTCGTAGGAAGAGAAGCGTTTAGCGTCTGGCACTACGCTACTATCACTCTGCCACGTGTGAGTGTGCGTCACGCAGTGTTCACTCTCCGCGCTGTGTTCGTTGTTGATGACGTCACTCGTAGGCCATTCGGTTTCGTTTTCGTATAAAAATGCCGGTCCGACAAACCACCGATCATTCTTCGTTTTCATAATCTCACTGCCGCGCGTTACGTCGTCCGCGACATTGTGAGCCGTAGGGACCCATCGCCATTGTGCCATCGCATCGTCGTTTCTGTGATCTCAGTTAAGCGGTGCGCTACATAGGGGGTGTAACGCACCGTGTCGTTATTTATCCATTTCAACACTGTTTGTGAATCGGTCCAATATACGACTCTCTCAGGTTGCCATCTTTGTTCATTCAATACTGAGCTCGCTAGTCGCGTAGCTATCAACGCCGCTTGCAACTCCATTCTCGGAATACTTTGTTGCTTTATCGGTGCCACTCTGGCCTTAGCAGCGGCGAGTGCGACTTGTATTTCGCCATTTTCACCCTTCATTCTCCAATATACTGCAACGCCGTAAGCGACTTCGCTGGCGTCACAAAAAACATGTAGTTGCTTTCTCGTCACTCCCCCCGTGTGTAGACGCCGGGGTAGACGCAGACTACGTAATGCCCTCAATCCGTTCAACCATTCATGGAACTCGCCGGCCTCGTAATCGGGTAAGACCTCGTCCCATTCTATTTTTAACCGCCATATGCCTTGTAAGATGATCTTCGCTCGTATAGTATAATAACTCAACAGTCCGAGTGGGTCAAATATTGACATAACCGCACTCAGCGCCTCTCGTTTAGTAGGAGCGCGCCTCATTTGCTTCACGTCGTCGTGCACGCGAACCATCTCGGTGTTAAACGCCAACTCGTCTGTAGCAGCGTCCCATAGTAAACCGAGCGTTCTGCCCCATTGCTGAAAACTAGCGCCGAGCTGTCGAGGTGATGTGTCACGGCTTTCTGCTGGCAGTTCACGCAACACGCACGGTCCGTTAGAGTTATAACCGGCCAGCGTGAATCCTGCCTGCGCGTGAACCTTCGCGACCTCCTTTATCGTTTCAATCGCTTCTTGCTCGGTGTCGTAGCAGTCGACGTAGTCGTCCATATAATGGTTTCTCGTAATTGCTTCGTATGCGCGCGGATACTCGGCAGCGTGCGTTTCAGCGTTCAAATCTCTCACGCTGTGCGCTAAGAAAGGTGAACTCTTAGCTCCGAATATCATTGACGTCATCTTGTAGCGTGTAGGTGGCTTCGTTCGGTCGGCGCCCCTCCATAGGAACATCTGAGCGGGTTGGTCACCTTTAAATATCTTAACTTGAAGAAACATCTCCCGGATGTCGGCCGTAATTGCGATAGCTCGTTCGCGAAATCGTAGTAGCAGGCCCGCCAGGTCACGTAGTAAGTCGGGACCCTCCAAAAGCTCGTCATTCAGACAAACTCCGTTTGCTTCGGCGGCCGCGTCAAAGACAACTCGTAGTTTTCCGGGCTTATTCGGATTTGTTACGGCGAAGTGAGGTAAGTACCATAAATGCGGGCTCATCAAATCGCTCTCGCTACTTTCCTCGGCATAGTGTTTATCAAATAGATTCTCTATTTGATTCGTATAAGCTCGTTTGAATTCGTCAGACTTGTCCATCTTCCGTTCTATGGATTTCAATCGTCTCAATGCTGACTCGTAACTTGGCGGCAGCGTGACGTCATCACGTCGCCACGGTAATCTAACTTCGTATTTTCCGTTGACTTTCTTTGTCGTCGTTCTAAACGATTCCATGGCGCGTGCATCGCTCGGGCTCACTCGTTCCTTCTTTGTTATTCCCAGTGAGTCAATTTCGAAGTGCTTCTTTACCATAGCATGGAGTTCGTTGTCGGGTAAAAGAGTGCGCGAGATCGTCGCGCACTGCGGCGTGTTTACGTATAACACCGCAGCCGTATTACTCTCCATCAGCACGCTTGACCGTGGCGCTGATCCGTGTATTACCCACCCCAGCTTCGTGAGCGATGCGATCGGTTCGTCTCGCTTGCCCTGTAGCAATCTTCGTGTGACTATGAAATGCCAATTGTCTGCCCCAATCAGTATTCGAGGCTTGACATGTCCGTAGCAGACGTTGCTGTTTGATAACTCTTTCATATGAGTGTATCTCAAACAGTCGTTGTGCACCGTCTGTCCGTTGAGTGATAAATCTTTCATCGTTCTAGCTTTAATGTCGAATTGTCGTTTATTCGTAGTTGCAATTAACTTTAAATTCACCGTCTTGGTTTCGCACGTCGTTTGTGTATTCACGCTTCGTATTTTCAAATCGTTCGCCGGCCCGTCCGCGCCTACGTAGTCCGCCAGGTCTTGGTCGATTAGCGTAACAGTCGACCCCTCGTCGAGCAAGGCGTATGTGTCGATTGACCCCTTTGGTCCCTTGATGGTAACGGGACATACTTTCAGTAACACCTTGGTAGCATCGGTCGAGTGATTAACCGACGCCACCATCTCGGTTTCGTTCGGCCTGGTGCGGTGTTCGTGTAGCAAGGCGTGGTGGGGATGGCGGCAATCATCAACTCCGCACAGATCGCGTTTATCGCATTGTAGGCAACGGTGTTTCTTATTCGCACAACGGAAACACACTCCGCTTTTCTTTATCCATTCCCATCGTTGTTTAACCGTCATGGTTTTAAAGCGATCACATTGCGGCACGTCATGACGTCCTCCACAACATAGACATTCTTTGTTTATGACGTCATCACTTGTTGCGTATACAGCCGTATTTTTCTTTCGCTCGATTTGTTGTTTCACGTTCGCTCGTGTTTCCGTAATAACATTCTTTCGCGTAGGGTTGTAGCTCACGTATGCATACTGTAGGGCTCTGTCGGCTTCTCTCATGAGGAAGTGGGATAGCGTGACGATCTCAGGCTCGGCATAGCTTCCGTAGTCAGTTGCGTAGTCGCACCACCTTGAGCGTAGGTGCGGTCCGAGCTTGTCCACCACTTCTCGCGTTAACATTGGATTTCGTAAGTACCCTCTGTTGTCGATATTATCGAGTATGCACACAATGTTCTGCAGTTTGATCGCGAACGTGTTCAATTCACTGGCCGTCGTGCCGGGACGCGGCAGTCTCTTAATGTCGTCCAGCGCTCGATCAATTATTACTTCTGGCCGTCCGAAGCATTGCTCGAGTGTTTTCATAACCACTTCCGGGTCCACGGCCGTATATAAAAGAGCGGACACCGCTTCCTTTGCTTCATCTTTAAGACAGCTTCTTAATCGTGCCAAGTTCTCGGCTTTGCTAAAGTTAAATTGTTTAGTCGTATCGCGCATCGCCGCTTTAAACGGCAACCATTCGGCCGGCAAGCCGCTGAATATAGGCAAATCCAGCGCCTGTCGTGGTACCGGTCGATTATGCATCATTTTCTCTAGTGTAAGTGCGAGCTTAACCATCCCCGTGTCGTCTTTGCTCGTTTGATCACGGTTCGCTGCCTCTTTCACTACGTTTTCGTTTTCAACATATGGCGAATCAGTGAGGTGGCGACCTCTGTCCATCTCACTTGCGCGCGCATCCTTTTGTCTTTGTCGCACATTTCCGACTTTATCTGTGTCGGGCTCATGCACGTTCCGATCCAACCATTCATCCACTCTCTGTTGGGCAATATCGGCGGGTAAGCTCTCCGGTTCTAAATCCGTTTCTTCTTCAATAACGGCGATTTCGTATGCAAGTCTCTTCTTAATCATTTCCGTTTCCAATTGTAACTCTCGCCGACGTACTTCGGCGAGCCGCTCCTCCGCTTGAAGTTGCGCTTGTTTCACTCGTGAGGCGACGCTCGTTGTCGATCGTACCGACGGCGGCCCGGCTCTGGGCGCGTCGGGTGGGGGTGCGTCTTCGTTGCGTCTAACTTGCGTAGTGGCGGTGATGCCGCGTTCAGCGGTCTCTTGTAGCGGTTCCATTGGCGTCACGGTTGAGGCAAGGTTTGAGGGTGATGCGGGTGGTCTGTCGAACGTTCGTAGTCCCGTTGTCGTCTCGGCTTGGCTTTGTCTTCGGGTGGTCGGCATCTTCTTTCTTGCTGCCCCTACTCCTAACAATCTCAAACGGGCACGCTATGTGGGGAGCCCGTCCAAGGATGGAGTTCGTGCGGGAGTGGAAAGGTAGGACCTACCCAGCAGAGAGTCGACGTGGACAACGAGGCGCTCGCGAATCGGCTGGAGTGTCCGACAGCTTAGGCAGTGCCTACAGAAAGGACCCCCGCTCCACGACAAACCGTACTGGCGTAGCCGGACTCTTAAGCTTGCCCTAAAAAGGACAAACTGACGACCCCGTCCGATAAGTCGTCCCGCCTTGAACAGCGTTTACTCAGAACGCACACCGTTTGGCACCGTTAGGTGATGTGACGTTTTGAGCCGCGGTCCGCCCGCGTTAGCACTTGTTGCAGAACACAAGTGGTGTGGTTACAATACGTTGGTGGTTACGTAGATCTTCTATCTTCAAATGGATGAAGGCTTCAGTTCTTCAAATCCGGCTCCGAAGGTCCAAAGAAATTGTTCCCGACGGGTGTAGTCGCCGAACAGTTTAGCCGTTGTGCTTCGATGTGGACTGTATGTTCTTCAATAAAACTCGGTTCTTGATTAGTGCTTCTTTATTCTTCAAGGTGGGGTCCGGAGAGCTTACAAATTCTGCTCTGACCGGCCGTGACTTAAACACATTATGGGTTGGCAACTAGCAGCCTTGTGGGACAGCTGCCGGCTCATGTGGGCAGTTTTACATTTTACCATAACTAACTACCCACATGAACCGTCGTAATTTGTGCAGCTGTCCCTTTCGTTCGGACCTCTCTTTTTATCTTAAATTTATTACCTACCCTACGGTATCACTCGTAATCTGGATACCCTACTTATTTATTTTCTTAATTACATTGATATTCCTAACAATAGAAACCTATAATTACGAAAGCTAATCTCTTACTTTCCTAACTTTAATTACCTTAGAGAGGCGTAAGGCCCCTGGGCACGTATACTTGGCCCTTACCTTGTCAAAACCATTACCTGTTTAATAACTTTTACCTTTTGTTTAAATGAAACGCAAAAAATTCATTATTTATTATCAAAAAACCTTTACACATGTATTTGCATAAGTAGATTAAGTCTCATGACTTAATCTACTTATGCAAATACACATACCTAAATTTAGCCGTATTATATCTAACTATATAATATCATAAAGTCGAGACTTCTGTCCGTAACATCTAAGTCTAAGTCTAAGTTTGTTACCACCAAATGTTTTATATTGGTGACAAGTACATCTCGCTATAAGTTACAAATTATAAACATCCGCTACGGTTCATAGTTTTTGATAAATGATCTGTAAAACAAATTAACTATTCACGTTGCCACGCGGCAACGTTAGGCTCTCATGGGTTATAATTGTTCTTTTTTTTTTATAGCAGAAGGAGGCAAACGAGCAAGCGGGTCAACTAATGGAAAGTAATCACCGCCGCCCATCACCCGCAAAACCAGAGGAATCGCAGACGCGTTGCCGGCCTTTAAGGAAGGAATAGGCTCGTTTCTTGAAGATCACTAAGTCGTAACGGTCCGGAAATACCGCCGCCGAGAGCTGGTTCCACAACACTGTAGATCGAGGCAAGAAATTTCTTGAAAAACGCACAGTAGTAGACCGCCATCCATCAAGGTGATGTGGATGGAATGACAGTCGATTGCGTGTAGTGCGGTGAAGGAAATCAGCGGCAGGGATCAAGCCGAACAATTCCTCAGAACAGTCCCCATGATATATACGGTACAATATACAGAGAGACGCAACGTCTCTCCGAAGAGCCAGTGGATCGAGCCGACCTGAAATATCCACGTCGTCGATAATTCGAGCAGCTCTGCGTTGGATGCGGTCAAATGGAAGAAGTTGGTATTGGGGTGCTCCAGCCCAAAGATGGGAGCAGTATTCCATATGCGGCCTGACCTGTGCTTTATACAGTTGTAAGCGGTGGGCCGGCGTGAAATACTGACCCGCTCTATTAAGCACACCCAGTTTTTTCGAAGCTAATTTAGCTTTACCTTCCAAATGACCACGAAACTGAACGTCACTTGAAATATCGACGCCAAGGATTCCAATAGTCGGATTGGTATCAAGGGGAGCTCTCTCAAAGTTTAGAGGTACGACGAAGGGATGTTTTTTTGCGGTAAATGCGCAAACTTGTGTTTTTGAGGGGTTAAAGTGGACTAGGTTATGTCGGCCCCAATTCGAGACATGACTTAACATGTTCTCGGTGTCAGTCATAAGTTTATTCCGGCTCTCGATGACCCTTTCCAGAGAAATATTAGCTCGCCCGGTGTAGAGCGTATCCCCAGTACTATCGTCTGCATAGCAATGAATGTTGTTGTTTTGCAACATGTCATTGATATGCAGAAGAAACAGAGTAGGGGACAACACACACCCCTGCGGAACTCCAGCATTCACGGGCTTCATGTCGGAGCACGAACCGTCGACTGCGACTCTGATGCTACGCCCAGTAATGAAGCTGGCAACCCATGAACACAACTTCTCAGGAAGCCCGTATGATGGAAGTTTAGAAAGAAGAGCCCTGTGCCATACCTTGTCAAAGGCTTTCGCTACGTCCAAGCTAACTGCTAGTGCCTCCCCTTTACTCTCGACTGCCCCCGCCCATCGGTGAGTAAGGTACACTAAAAGGGTAAGGTACACTAAAAGATCACCAGCCGAACGACCGCGACGAAAACCATACTGGCGATCACTTAGTAGCTGGTTCTCTTCTAGGTACCCCAAGGGCTGGCGGTTTATAATGGACTCCATTACTTTGGAGAGTAAAGAGGTAATAGCTATTGGCCTGTAGTTGGACGGATCTGAGCGATCGCCTTTTTTTGGGATCGGATGGACAAGGGCTGTCTTCCAAGAGCTCGGGACGACGCCAGTAGTGTAAGAGAGCCGGAAAAGGCGCGTTAGAACTGGTGCCAATTCAGGAGCACACGTCCGAAGCACAATGGGTGGAACTGCATCAGGCCCACTCGACTTATGGATATCAAGGGAAAAAAGAGCCTTACGAACTGACCTTTGCAGGAACTGAACGTTTGGCATTGTTCAAGCGCAATGCGGTATAGTTGGTGGAGAGTTTTCCCCGTCGTCCACGGTCGAGTTTGATGCGAAAAGAGAGCCCAAGAGATCGGCTTTCTCCTTTGCAGTGTAGGCCAGGCAGTCATCTGTCTTGTGCAATGGTGGTAGGGACGGCTTACAAAAATTCCCTAAGATAGCTTTGGCGAGAGACCAGAACGCACGCGTCCCCGAAGGAAGACGCACTAGCCTCTCGCCGATTCTACCTATGAATGATGACTTCGCCTTGGCAATGTCCTTCATAAAAGACCTGGCGGCAAAGTTGTACTTCCTTCTGAGCGCACTGGTGTTTGGATCCTTTGATGACACCGCATTAGCCCAGGCTTGGTAATGTTGACGCTTTTGGCGAGACGCCATTTTGCAGTAACGACCAAACCATGGTTGGGACTTGCCGCCAATGGGAACCACAGAGTTTGGAATGAAAAGTTCCATTCCCTGCAGTATCACATCAACGACAGAGTCAGCGGCGACATCAGGATCATCTAGCGAGAAGCAGACTCGCCACCACGGGTAGGACGCAAAGAAACTTCGCATCCCATCCCAGTCCGCCGACCTATAATGCCAGACTCGACGGCTAGCCGCTGGTTGCGGTTTTGAAGTTTCTGTGAGAGGCACAGTGCTGCGAATCAGACAGTGATCTGATGAGCCTAGTGGTGCATCAACAGAAACTTGATATCCGTCTGGGTGCGAGGTCAGCAAAAGGTCCAATAAAGAAGGTGCATGGCCCTCCACATCTGGAACCCGTGTTGGCTCGGTTACCAATTGGGACAGACTGTAGGCCAAAGCGAAGTCATGAACGGCTCTACCCGCGTGGTCAGTTGTGCGTGAACCAAGCCATTCGACGTGGTGGGCATTGAAGTCTCCCAATACCACAATCTCGGCCGAGGGGATCCGTTGGACAAGGGAGTCTGTCGCTCTTTGGACGGTCTCGATAAGTTGGTCAGTTCCGTTGTTACCGCTGTGGGACCTATACAGGCACGCGTAGACGCGATGGTGACGTCCGCAGTCGACGTGTAGCCATAAGATGGAGAGGTCCCTAACTGACATAGGCACAAACACCGGCTCGTGGCACAAATGAATGTTCCAGGTTGTATCCCGGGTAGCGCAAGTAAGAGATGTCAGGAGGGGGGGATATCTGCGTCTCGGTGAGGAAGAGCAAGGCCGGTTTCTCCGTCTCGAGGTGGTAATGGACGGCGCTCAAGTTAGAGTGGATTCCCGTGATGTTGCAGAAGTCTACGCGAAGCGTAGGGGGGGGTGCCAATTGTCTCTCCTTTCTTCTGTTCCGACAGTATTTAGAGATAAGATAGCCAGTTCCTTAGGGTTGAGGATTCCAGGTGAAGCGCACTTTCGGCCCCATCGTCACTTCCATCAGGTGAGTAGAAGGCCAATCGCTTACCCATCTCCTCCTCGCGTCGTTCTCCTCATTACTGAGGGTCATATTCCCCCGTAGAATCATCTTCTCTCAGAATATGTTTTATCATCCTGCTTCTGCTTTTGGCGTCATGTAGTGCGCTGTGGAGTTCAGTGTTTGTAGATGCGCGGAATTGGTTAGTCTATCTAATGGGACTGCGGCCTCGTAAACGTTTGCCGTCACCTTTGCCATTGACTATTATTTGTCCAAGGTTGTGCCCTTTCTTCCTAGCTACCTATAAGTATACAAAAACTCCATAATTCTACGGAGACAGATGGTTAAAAGACCCATCGGGGGTTAAAAGAAATGTCCAGGAAAAACTCAACAAGGTCGCGCTCCCTGGGGTTTCAGGCGTTGAAGCAGGTCGCTGCATTGTTAGCGGGAGGCGACCGACCCTTTGAATAATGCAATAGTTACAAATTGCATTGTCGCCGCCGCCTGGCAAGCTGGAATTGGCACGGATGGAATCGCTGTATCTATGGCTTATGTAGCGTCTTGATTGTTACAGATCTCATTTGTTTGCTTTACTAAGGAGAAATGTGATATAAATAAATGTAGGTATGGTCGAGTCGCTATAGAGTCTCACTAAAAGAATGCTACCACGAAGAGCGTTTGAGGGGACTTAGGCGGTGAAAACGGAAAAATGGGCTGTTTTCTATAAGCGGTTATTCAAAATATTTTAGATATTTAGCACTGAAATTTTTAATTATATAACAGAACGTATGTGTGAGGGGATGACTGTTTCCAAAACACGATTGGAAACATTTTGCTTCATACAAAAAAATCCGGAAGTTACCTCTAAAATTTCATATAAATGCACATTACGACCGTATTTTACAATAATAATTCCTATAAAATCATAAACACATAGGTATATGACCTTTTTGATTTCTTGACTTTTTTTTTATAATTGAACGAGGCAACGCCCATGGACACCCGCAAAACCAGAGGAATCGCAGGCGCGTTGCCGGTTGTCCTTTAAGGAAGGAATAGGAGTTGTGGGGGGGGGGGGGGGGCTCCAGAATCCTCACTGGCCGGACGTGAGAGGGTGGTATTACGCCGGGTGAGCCGGCCCCATGCGCGCTGCGACGCAGCGTGGCTCGACTTAGTCAGTGTCACTCATTTAGCACCACCCAAGGGTCACGTGTAGGGTCTCAAGGGTAAACCTACGAACGCGAGTAACTTTAACCCCCAAATGAATAACTGATTTGAATTTTCAAAAAACTAAACATTTTTATTAACTATTTGATAAAAATATGAATGGCTCTTACGAATTACCGCCAGGGGTGTCATTCCGCAGTTTAGGTACGTTCGGCCGGTGCGCCTCCTAGGCAGGCCGCCTAGGCGTATGGCAGTAAAGGTTGCCGCTCGCGACACAGAATAAATAATAGTCTCGCGACGCACGCTCCACGTCGCGCGTCGTTAAGGGGATCCTGCACGAAATCGTGAAAATTGACGTATTTTTAAGTTACTTGTACTATGCGCTGAATTAGTTAAATACATTAAAAGAACTTACGTAAGTTAGCCTGATCATTGCACAAGATCGTGGCCTTGTTGAAATTTGAAACAAATTCTTTAAACAATAACAAACAATACATAAATCGAATGACTCCTAAAAACATTTTTTTTCGACAACTTTCTTAATTTTACGCATTAAACTATAATTCTTACATGAAAATATTTGTATTGATAACACAAGCGCGTGATGGTTTTGTACATTTCGCAGAATAAAAACATTGCTCTAATCAAAATAACTAGGTCTGAAACTTTAAAACAGAATAGTTCTAATTTTAAATATCAATATGATTGATTTTGCTTTGAAGTTCATTATGAAACTTATGTCAGGTTTCGCGATCGCGCGGCACCCTCTTAAGTTAAGAACTCGCTATCCCTGCCGCGCGCGTAAACCCTGCGCTCCTGACGTCAAATCGATATCGAGTCAACGTTGCTTAACAGAATATGAACGCTCGGGTCACACGATAAGTTTCAATTTCGCTTGAAAGTCGTTACAGAGTGAACCTTCTGTACGGTATAGGTAGTAGTTATTCTGTGTTACCGCGGACCCGCACCGCGCAACACACGCGAGCGCCCGGAATTTTCGCTCACTGCCTAACCCCCCATAACCTACATAATTAAAATAAAATCTTACTGTTGTACGTGTAGAGGCTCATCAAAAGAACTACTCTCTGTCCTTGGATGATGTAAACGGCGACTAACGAACTAAATACTGCATATCCATCAGCATAGAGCGGCGATGGGTTCACCACCTATCCCGTTGAGCATATGTGCAGTTGCAATTTGGTATAACGTGGACTATGGCAGTGTACTGCTTCTGCGGTCTCATTGCCTAGTCTCTGAGTAACCCTTTGGGGGTTATAGGCGTGAATCTATTATATGTATGTAAATTTAAAATGTGAACGACACGATTCAGTGAAACTTTAAAACCAAAATGGCTGTTAAGAGGGTTTACGCATTTCGGTTTCCCATACAAATTTCCAAGTCGAAATTTTTTAAAAACCAATATGCCAATTTTGATGAAACTTTGCACGCTTAAGTAAAATGCATGGATCTAAATACTCGTAGTTATTTGAAAACATTTTTAAAAAACTTTTTTTAGCTGAGTTATTGCGATTTCAAGTCCACTATAGAAAGTTAAAAATCGCAATAATTCAGTTAAGTAAACATTATTTTTAAATGTTTTCAACAAACTATTTAGATCCCTGTGTTTTACTTCAGCATGCAAAGTTTCATCAAAATTGGCTTATTGGTTTTTAAAAATTTCGACTTGGAAGTTTGTATGGAAAACCGATAGCGTAAACCCTCTTAAGCAACTGAACTCTTTCGTCACGGCTAATTAAAGCACATAACTCAAGACGTATTCGTTGGCATGTCCCTAAACAATTATACTGCAGTTTCTTTTTACCATGTAGTTGCTAATTTAATAAAAAAAAGCCATTAAAGGCACGCTTAACCCTCACGTTGTAAATTGTAATACATCAACGGTACGTCTGCAATGCTTAAGTACCAAGTGTACCATAAATTTGTTCAGATCTATTTATTCTTTCGCTCATAATACCCATACTTGTTTCTACAGTTTCTGTATCAGAATAGGTGTAAAAAGTTAATAGTAGGTGGTTTGTCCGCTCGGTTGGCCTTCTAATATGGTCATCAATAAATGGCCAATAAATTAGGAAAGAAATGATCGTCTTCGCCCATCCGGAACAGCTACACATGAGCAACTAGTTAAATTGCCTGTCGCTCATGTTATTTCATTTCTGTTGACATGTGGTCTGTAGCGACCGTCTGATCCGATGTCTATGGTTTTTCAGTGAATACCAAATGTACGAAAAAACCATAAACAAGAAAAGAGATGGATGGGATACATTTTTTTAAAGACGGTTACTAAACTGTTAGAACTACTAAGTTCTAACCATGAACCTATACATATCTAATTATAAAGGTTTAAGGTTGTAACAGATTATATCAGGTTATTTGGTAACGACTTTTTTGTAAATTTATCTCGTTACTTGTTGATATTTAAAGCTGTGCGGTTTCGTGCGCCTATTCTTCTCCACAGCAAATAAAAGTTCTGATTAAGTGGTATGGTATGGTAAAATTTATTTTGGACGATTGTAAAATTGTTTATTATTAAGTTTATTTGAATAAAAATATTCCGTTTTTTGTTTTAAGATTACTCCCTACATGCTCTTGAATCATCCAATGTAAAAGTAATTACTTTTACACAATTTGTATCTCATTAAACTCTCAGCAAGGTAAGTTCCTAAATTCCTAAATCAAAGCAGGGGTCTCTATCAGAATACCCACGTTGTAAAATGACAATATCGACCAAACGTCTTGATATTAAAACGCCATTGTTACTAAATAGACATGAACGCTAAACGCCTTAGTAGCAAAACGTCTGGATTTTAAAATGTCGTAATTCAAAATACTCTAGTAGCAAATCGTCTTTATAATAAAACGCCATAGTTACTAAATAGACATGGGCGTTGAATGACATAGTAGCAAAACGTCTTGATATTTAAATGCCATAGTTACTAAATAGAAATTAACGCTAAATGCTCTTATAGATGCTGAGTTTCTATATAGATTAATTGTTTGTTTGTGCCTATGAACATCAGCCATTTTTGATGTCCTCACTGCTGGGGAACAGGCCTTCCTAATTGGTGGATAAGGAGGATGGGCCATAACCCACCACGCGGGCCCAATGCGGATGGTGGGTGTTAACGACTGTCAAGTCAAGTCAAGTCAAAATATATTTATTCAATACACTCAATTAATAAGTACTTTGAATCGTCCAAATCTTTTTCAACCTACCACCCATTCAGGACATAATTTTTTAACTGTGGCAAAGAATGGGCGCAAGAAACCACAGCGCACAAAAGCAACGACATTTACAAACAAAAAAAAAATATGTCGTTACCAGGTCAATACAAAATATGAATTTAAAAAATAATATATGTTGCAATACAAAACTACAATACAAAGTAGTATCAATTAAATAAAGACAATTAGAAATAGCTGTTGGAGTGCTTGGAGCATTTCAGATCCAAGCTGTTTTGTCTTCTGTGTAATCTGACACTTTATAATTAGCTTTTTTATTAAGCTTTTCTTTGATTTTGATTTAAAATTTATTAAGATCTAATTTCTGAATATCATTTGGTACTTTGTTGTAAAATCTTATACACAGACCCTTAAAAGAATTATTTATTTTTACTAAGGTACTGCTAATTTGTTCTTACTTCTAGTGTTTACATTGTGAATATCACTGTTTTTTAAAAACATTTCAGTATTTTTATGAACATAAATCAAATTTCATAAATGTATTGTGATGCAACTGTCATTATATTTATGTTTTTAAATCTCTCTCTGAGAGAGTCGCCAGCCTTTAGGTTATAGATTGCTCGAATAGCCCTCTTCTGATGCACAAAGATAGTTTGAATGTCGGCAGCATTTCCCCACAGTAAAATGGCGTACGACATTACACTATGAAAGTAACTGAAATAAACTAATCTAGATGCATCAACGTCAGTTAACTGACGGATCTTCATTACTGCATAAGCTGCAGAGCTAAGTCTATTCGACAATTTAGCTATATGTGGGCCCCACTGAAGCTTGGCATCTAACGTGATGCCTAGAAACACAGTGGTGTCCACAGGATTCACATTCTTATCTTTAATTTGTACACTAGTTGTTACTAGCTTAACATTAGGCAATACAAATCTTACACATTTGGTTTTTCCCTCGTTTAAAAGCAAGTTATTTACACTAAACCAGTGAACAATCTTTGAGATCGCATTATTCACATCGTCATAATTTGGGTGTCGTCGTTTCACTTTGAATAAAAGTGAAGTATCATCAGCAAACAATACTATCTCATGACTGTCTTTTACAAAATAAGGTAAGTCATTAATATAAACCAAAAACAAGAATGAACCTAGTATTGAACCCTGCGGAACTCCCATTGTAACCACTGATCCCGGAGATCTTTTACCGTTAATGTCGACCTTCTGAATCCTGTTACTCAAGTATGAGATTAGAAGGCTCAAAGAAGCATCCCTAATTCCCTAACTGCAAATGCACCCGGGACCAACGGCTTAACGTGCCTTCCAAAGCACGAAGGAGTTCGAGATAATGAATGTTTTAGTCACCCATCCCATGACCGACCCTTGCGAAAGTTGCTAACCTCCACAATCCACTGCGCCATCGAACTCCCTGCCTATAGTTAACTCCTAATCAAATAAAATTTATACCTGATAGAACGGACATGAATATTTGGAAACAATTTTTAAGGATTCAACGTAAGAGCGGCTTGCACCAAAAGTTGTTTTAGCTTTACAATTTATATTTTTCAAAGGTTTCTTAAAAATACCAAATTAATTTTGTTTAATGCCATAGTAAGTGATTTTTGTTTCAATAAGCAGTACGTTTGTTTGTAGGTAGTTAATAAAATAAAATGTTTTACAGAAAAATAAATGTTATAGGCACTTCTTTTAATTCTGATAATTCGTCAACACTTGGATGAGAATAGTGGCAGTCAACCCATCCCATGGTAAAGTTGCCACAGCGAGCGAAATTGTCTTTCGGCTTAAGTACCTTGCTTTCATGTCATCCAGCGAAAAGGTCATTTTGATAGAGAGATGGTAGTTGACATACGATTCAGCCAGTTCAGACTATTTTCTTTTCCAGACGTTTTCGCTACTATCTCATTCTGTGTTTTGGTCATCCAACTGATTTGACTTCCAGCTAATAAGGTATTCTAAACATACGGACTATTCGCAATTCCAGACGTTTTGCTACTAGCTCATTCTGCTTTTTATGTCGTCCGGCTGAGATGACTCTCTGCTGACTGGGTACTACTCTGCTTTTATGTCATGTAGCTGAATTGTCTTTCGGCTATCTAGGTACCTACCTTGCTTTCATGTCATCCAACGTGAATTGTCTTTCAGCGAAAAAGTCATTCTGATAGAGACCCCTTTTAAAGTATTAAAACTGATCGCGCATGACTGTGATTTGAGCTTGTTGTATCAATCTATTGTTTTAACTAATACTCTAAGTACCTAAGAGTTTTACATACAAACATACATATAATCACGACTATTATCCCCGAAGGGTTAGTCAGAGACTAGGCAATGAGGACCGCAAAAGCAGTCCTCTGCCACAGTCCACTTTTCACCAAATAGCGACTGCACATGCATGTGCTCAGCGTGACAGGTGGTGAGCCTATCGCCGCTCTATGCTGTTGAATGTATGTGCAGTCTTTAGTCCGTTAGTCGCCTTCTACGACACCCGATACGCGACACGGTTAATAGGATTGGAGTTACATACGAAGCTAATCATCACAACAGTACAACATCTAGACATAATTTCCAATCAGACCGTAAGTATGTACAATATAGTCTGTTGCAATACATAACTGATGTGATTTACTTGGTGCAAAAATGCAATTACGATTATTGCGTATTGTACAAGAAATGTTTGTTACCTAATGCGTTCACTTTCCACTCGCGTATTGAATTTGCTTTGATGTAGGCACTGTGTATGCCGCTGCGATTCATCATAACATCACTCTGAGATTAAAGCGTGAATACCGGTAATCAGGGTTACCAAAAATGCTTATATAAAGCTTTCTTTCTCTGTTTCATCCTTGTCTCCCCCCTTCCTTTTTGCTTTTCTTGAAATTTTGCTTTTCAATTCTTCCTTTCTTGCTTTCGTTCTTTCTTATTTACTTTTTTTCTTTCTTCACAAAAGTATAATAACCGTCATTTAAAAAAATCAACCGTAACACAAAACACACAGACAAAGACAAATATTTTTTCATCCCCCCATCTCGGAAAGAGTATTTTTACTCTTCGATATCTGAGTGCAAAAGCCGTTTTTACCCGCTAGAGGACAAAGTAAATTGAATTTATAACATCGTGTGCACTTAGTATGTATATTCAAAACATCATTAAACCTATTTTCTTCTTCCTCCATGGTGCCGATTTATCATACAACCTTTTTAAATTGTTAAAAACTCAGACTCGGAACCTTTTTGGTGTACCTACTTTTTTAATTTGGTTGGTAATTTCCTCGTTGAGGTGGGATGAAAAGTTACGTGTTGCACTCGAGTGCAAAGATTTTTCACCTCGTGCTCTTTTGATTCCCTCGGTAACGCTCAGGATTCTAATTTTTGAATCACTCGCTGCGCTCGTGATTCAATTTTAGAATCCTTCGCTTGCTCGGTCATCAAAATTGAGCACGCGGTTAAAAAGCAAGTTTGCACTCTTGTATAACAAATAACTATTATTTCGCTTGAAATATGGTACATAAGTGGTCTTAAATATAGATAAGGTTCGCACAGTCGCCGTCGATCGACACTTATTTATTAGCAGCGAATCGCGCCGCTTACACAACGATCCAAATCGTCTGGCGCGCATCCGAAGTGTACCCACGGTTGCGTCACATCTAATAATCTTGGTGGAACAAAGAGAGAAGCAATTAAATAAGTATTTGTTAAGCTGGCTGCGAGTAAAAACGCTCGCTAAATTAATGTGCGCCACCAGCTTCCTGATAATGAGTAATTATTGCAATTAGGGTACGGTCCGCGCGTTAGCTGTCAGATATCTCATGTGGCTGCGCTTTGTTTAATTAATTATAATTGTGCTATGTTAAGTTGGTGATGTTATGTTAATATAGCACTTTTATTGTTATAACATATTCCCCGAATCGTAATTAGCTTTTACGTTGTTATGTGGGAAGAATGGCAGCACTAATGAGATGAAAATAATACATTTTTACGTTACAGTATTTCGTATTTTGATGTGAAGATGTTTAAATCGAAACAAACATGGTTTAAACACGACCATTCTAAATATATCATCAAACTCCTCTATCAATCCTCTATCAATAGTGAATAAGAAGATAGACTGATAACTAAACGCGCTGGTATAACGTGGTTGATGGTTTTTGTTCACATTTCAACAACAAAATATATTTTTTATACGTAGGTAACTTGGAAGATGACTCCACTCAACCTGCCTTCTTACTCTCGAAACCGATCGCTATTGGATCGGATTGGTATTGTGAATTTTCGTATTTTTAAGTTACTACACCAGCGCTAATTTGGATTCTATTGGGTGAACTAAATGGCATTGAGTTTTGTATTTTTTCACTCAATATCCACGCTATATGAATCCATATTAGCTCTGGTGTCGTAACTTAGGAGTACGCAAATTCACAATACCAATCCAATCCAATAGCGATCGGTTTCAAGAGTAAGGGGGCTTGATATTATGTGGAAATAGAGTCAAGGGGCGAAGACCACTGGTGCTGCGTTAACAAGACGAAGCATCAGTAGCCCTTGGCGGCTCCCAAAGTGCCTCTTCACGCCTCGTTTAAAGGACAAAAATGTTTTAGGGAATATACAATATTATGTAATATAAAAAAACAAAACAAAGCTACAAAGTCGTCCTCCGTGTGTAGAGCAGCTGTTTTTAACCGCAAATTCAGAGTTGCTTCCATACAAACAGTTGTTCTTTGTACATTAAAGATAACGGGATTATATGACAATCTCCGTGGTCGAGTGGTTAGCACACCGAGTCTGGCATCGCGCCATCTCTAAGGTCCCGGGTTCAATTCCCGGTCGTCAACTTAGAGAAAAACTGTTTTTGTCTAAATTTTCTATGTTTATATATATTTATCCGTTATCTTACCATATTAACGAGTTTCAAGATAATGCTTATCTGGTCTAGATAAATAATGAGATGAGATGAAAGCGTAAACAAATTCATTTATTTATTTTTATTTATATTATTATCACTAAACCTTTATCAGCCTGTACATACGTGAAATATATACGAGTTAAAGTCTGTTATTTAATTTTATAGCTGTTGTTTTAAAAATGAGCCTTTCGTATATTTTCCTTTAATTAACTCTAATTAAAGTAAATATAAACAAAACGAGGAGAATTACTCTTTGTGGATGTAATGATTAGAATTTTGTTATAAAATTTAGAGTTGTGAATAAAATTTACGCATTCTTATTATTTTAGACCAATTACTATGTGAGCGTGATAATTAAGCCAATAGGTACCTAATTTACCTATCAATTGCAGCGATAACTTGATTACAGTGATGGACGCTGTACTAATACATTGTTTAAGGAGCAACATAATCTATCGCTAAGTAGGTAATTTAAGAATTGTTTAAAAAGTATGTACTTACATTTTAACCACCTCTGTAGTCTAGTGGTTAACACACCGCTATTCTACCCCAGAGGTCCCAGGTTCGATTCCTAGCGGGGGATAGATCTGAGGAACTGGCTATCTCATCTCTGGCTATATTTCAGATGAACCTACCCAAAACTCATATTTTATGACGTCCAACTTCGCTGTTTTTTTAATATTGTCCGTTCTCCTTACTCCACCTTTACACGTGACATTTTCATCTGATTTGTCATATTATTGTTAAGAACTCAGCTTTCGTAATACCAGACACATTATAAATTTAATTGTTTTTCAATCTCTAGGAGTCTTTGCGAGAGACAAGGGGTTAAATTAATATTATAAATGAGCAGTGTACTTTGCCTTCTAAGAAGTTTTCTTTTTAGACATAAAAGAACTTGACACTCCTTAGTAAGTTGTCTTTTTCCGAATTTGACATTTTCGGAACATGTCACTTTCGGAATTTGTCATTTTCGGAAATTGACATTTTCGGAATTTGTCTATTTCGGAAATTATCTATTTTGGAATAGACGTTTTAGGAAGTTGTCGTTTTCGGAACTTGTCAATTTAGGAAGTTGCCATTCTCAGCCTGAGGGGTTGTTAGTTGGTTAGTTGCTACTTGGGTAGAACTGACGAACTGGTTCGTCAGAATGCTTTCTAGTACATACCTAGATTACTACCATTTCATAAAAGCAATATCAGTTGCTGTCGCTACCGCGGTGTCTCGGCGTGCCACACTAAGCGGCACAATTATGTCACACATCGATTACGTGGGAATAAATGAGATCTTCACGTGTGTCAATCCGCCTATCCCAGATCTGTTACGAGGCGCAGTCACGCTACTCGGTTACGTTGCCACTCAATTTCATTCCGTTTAACTGCCCTAAAAACATTTGAGCGCAATCGAGGTTACATGATCCCTGTAGTCGACGTGTTAAAGTCACATAATATGCATACAGATATTTAACTGCATATGGTTGGTGGTAATAGTCACTATTAGTATAGTGTAAGATGGTTATGAGATATCAAAACAACATAATGTATAGTCAGTATTTGCCTATATAATTATTCTGTCCTTTACGCTGAAGCAAATACCTCTATCATTGATGGTTCACACTTATAAATGTAAAGCCGGTTTTAAAAACGAAATCAACCAGGCCGTTTAAAACGGTATTTTTATGTTTACAACACAATTTTTGTTTAAGAATGGTTTAAAACTAGTTTTTAATATAAGTTCGGTGATCATTACGTTATTGAATTTGTCATACCAAGGAGCACCAACTGAGTTTTTCAGGTTTGTCAGATTGTTACTACCTATATTACAATTCATAAATCAATACGAATGCCAGTAATAAAATAAAAATTAGTATTTTTATTTTATTACTAGCATTCGTAGTGTGCAATTTTTTACACACTACTTCCGGCCAAAAAAACAGAGAAAAACTGATACCATCTTGGCTGTACGGTGCAAACTGTTGACTCCGTTGCCTTACAAAGCTTGCTATATTAAAAATAGACCGTTTAAAACGGTATTTTTGCGGTTTTAAACCGTTGTTTTAGATAATTTTAAACGGATTTTTTACAACTAGAGTCACACTTTATCGACCTGGCAATTGAACCTTTGTTATCGTAGGTTAGGTACCCTTGAACACTAAAACAATAATGTTAGCTGTTATTTACACAGAGTAAGAGATGAAATAGCCAGATCCGCAGGGTAGATAAGTTAAAGTTTGTCTACAGGTAAAGTGAGATATCTTCGGCCCTATTGTCACTTACCGTCTACCGAAATGAGTTTTATAATTAGAAGTGGAACACACAACTTTTAACCGTAACTAAAACACGTAAGTACCTACGTGTGCGACACCCAATTTTCGGAGTACCGATATACTTCATTAGAAGTCTATCTATGGCAAAGGGTGAATGCCGAAAGCGTATTATTAAAACACACTTATCATCGTAATAGGAATTAAACTTGGATATAACATCATTAGGCGCTTTATCGGACGGGATTGCCGTCCGTTGGAACATGAAAGGTTAGCCGCACCGGATAGCTGCAAACGGCACAAACACAATTAAAAGCGGTAGTTCCGAGGAAAGCAAAAAATCGCAGCGATACTACACTGTATTACCTACTGGGAACGGAAGCGCTTGATAAACGCCCGCCGCGGCCCCCGGCAAATAGCTTATCAACGTTTCAATTGTCATGCTTGTGCTGCGATATTGCGATAGCAATGTTTTAATTGTCACCATTAACATATTAATTGGGTTCATCTATTTGTGTAAGGATATTTACAAAACTTTTATACTACCCGTAAACTCATCCCTTCAAACCAAGGCTGAGAGGTATTGTCTCCACCATAGTTAGAAAAAAAACTACTTATAACCATTAATAAAATTGCCTTCTAGACACTGTATCGTCTGAAATAGATTAAAAAGATTAAGATGACGTGTTCATCAAGGCTAAAAGAATTCATGAGGAAGGGACAGTAATAGTGTGTCAACAACTTTAAGTATCAGTTTAACTTGAATAATACATACTACATATCACGACTATTATCCTCGAAGGGTTATAGTCAGAGACTGGGCAATAAGGACAGCAAAAGCAGTCCTCTACCATAGTCCACTTTTCACTAATTAGCGACTGCACATGTACACACGGCGTCAGATCAACCTACCCTAAACTGTCAAATTTCTCCAATGAATATTAATCCTTATACTCAAACGATAAAGTTCAAAATTGATTGTAGAAATTTGTAAGTTTTGGGTAGGTTGATCTGACGCCGTGTGTACTCAGCGTGACAGGTGGTGAGCCCATCGCCGCTCTATGCTGTTAATTGCTGTAGGATGTATGTGCAGTCTTTAGTCAGTTAGTCGCCTTTTACGACACCCAAGGGAAGAGAGGGGGTGGTAGTATTCTTTCACCGCTACGCGACACTGTTACTTCATTAACCTTATTTTACAAGTATAGTCACCAGCATTAAGATGTGATGATGCAAACATATCTGATCTTGGTGGAAGGCATATTATAGGCATATATATGCCTTCCACGAATAATCAGATATTTTTGCAGGCCGTCAATAGTCACATCATAATGCTGGTGACTGTACATACCTTCGGTTTGCAAAAAAGATTTTCTTTAACCTTTCTACTTTTCAGTAAACGATGATGTATCTTTTTTTCTTATTTACCCTTTCATTTGTAACGAGTAGACTCCTTTCGACGACTGTCTATCAGAGTCACCGTCAATTCGCATAGAAAAAGGTAACGTGTTTGCTTTGCAGTAAAAAGCGTGAGTGGTGGCCATTTTTTCAGCGGAGCGAGGCGGGCAGCGTGAAATTACTGCGGTGCTGTACGGGACGGCGCGAGTGCGGGAGCTTGCGTTTTTTGCGCAATGATTGGGCTGAAATGGAACCGGTGGTGTTGCCATCTACGAGTACCTCTGTAGAAATATCCCAAACAAAAATTTTAAGCTATTTCACTTCTCGAAAAAACTGTTGATAACTTTGTCACGAGCTGGATTCCGACTGACGTCTGACGGGTCAGTAGTGCGAGTACGGATCTTACCGATCGATAAATTTCGTATAATAGATAAATCGTTCGATAAAACCGTTTATCTATCGAATTTTATCTACAACCGCTAGCACGGAACTCGGATCGGTAGGTTTTATCGTGTTCTATTTTCTCGATATTTAAAATGGCAACACGGCAATTTTATCGTCCCATTCGTTCATCATTTTTATCTGTTTTTGTTTCTCTTGTTTTGTGTTCTGTTTCTTAGCGTGTACTTACCCAACTATCTAGGGTTTTTTATGAGAAGGTAATTTTTTTTATATTATCCTTAGTATTTAATTAATATTATTTTACTATGTCGGTAAAATAACTACTGATAACTACCGACCGCATAAAACCGCACAGTGGACATGAAAAAAGTAGATTGTTGAGGTTAGAAAAATAAATGAAATAGGAAAATAAAAACTAAATTCCTGCAGTGCTACTTACAACAACATGGACGGGCAATCGGATGTCGCCCCAAATGCTCTCGATAACTACAAAGGCTTATTTCTCGGGATATGCAAAACAACCTCATGAAATCAGAATCTTCTAAATCCATGGGGTTGTTTCTCTCCCTCAGATGGCGCCGGACAATTTCAGTTCATTGTGGCGTCTCTTCTGCAACCAGCAAACAAAAGATGCCCGAACCGAAATTCAATTTTTCACGACAGCCCGAGAAAAGTGTAATATTAAGTAACATTCCAATGGCGTCGAAATCATCGATAAGTTTATCTACCAACTTTTATATATAATTTATCTAAAAGAAATGTCATTTTCGAGTACCATGCTCAGCTTGTAGAAAAAATAGATAAAATTAACCGATTATGTCTACGGGTCGATATTAAAGCAAGTCCCATGCTGCCGATGTAGTCCGGTCGTGGGACATTAAATTCCATAAAGAAGCTTTGATAATTCTAAAACTTTTCGTTTTTGCTAAGTGTATAGATTATGTGGATTGTGAGCTACTTTTAAAAAGTTAGAAGTTTTATGACTGTGCTTTAGGTATGGTTTAGGTATTTCATAATATTTCGTGTAACGTAATGTATATAATATTAAAGTTTGAAACTTAATTTTACATGACAGTGGTTTTAAATCTCATATCTTTAAGAAACTTTTAATTGTAAATTGATAATTTATTTTGTTTTTTATTTTTGTACTTGTATTCTATGTAAGTATACTTTAGTTACTACTACAATCTTATGTGTAAAAGTTACATTATCTTATAATAATATATGGTGTATAATTTGTATTATTTCGTACTTCAGCACCCTCTAGCCTTTAGTAACAATTTCTATTACTCTGAGAATAGCGTTGTGGGTTGCATTACTGTTAATATTTATTTAAATTTATTTTAGTTACAAGTTGTAATGTAACTGTTAGCTGTTCCTGAATAAATAAATAAAGATACGAAATAAAAAAATATATTATCATTTTTATATAAATTTAATAATCTAAGCAACATTGTATTCAACATTGTTTTTTTACCCAAATAAAGTAAAAAAATATATAGTGGCATTGTAGACATTTAATTGCCAAAAATATTTTGCCAAAAGTCACTAACTGTTGACACGAAGCTCTCTCTTCGAAGTTCCTTTGCTCACTGACCGCGGCCGCGGCGTAAGCCTGCCTACCGACAGGCGCGTGTAGGTGAGAGAGCGGGCGCGGGATGTCGCCAAATCCTGGCTACTGGATTATTTATTCTGTGCTACTGGTCACACACACCGCAAATCTGCTCCTATTCGTCATTCCGTCAAACAGTTCTAACTGGTCACAAGGAGGATATTTATGGTTTGATATGATTAAAATAAATACATTATTAATAAATAATTGGCATTTTTGATTTATTATGTTGTGTTTGTCCCAAAATTTGTTGTACCACACGTATGGCGGGTAGTGAAATTTGTTTAGGTATCCTCCTTCTTTGTGACCAGTTAGAACAGTTTGACGGGATGACGAATAGGAACAGATTCGCAGTGTGAGTAGTGTGACCAATAGCTACAAAAATTACAATGTGTCCTAATAGAAATAAATCAACTTGTGACGGGTTGACACAAATAATACTGCTTTTGGCGGTGTGACCAGTTAGAACAAAATTTTGGTGTGACGAGTTGATGCCCGAATCCACCCGCCCACGTCCTGCATGCCTAATCGCGTATTTAGTGAAATATTTTATTCGTGATTTAAACAAAATGCACTGTATGTATGTTTCTATTTTTTTGTGTGGTATAAATTAGCATTACAAAGGCATGTATGAGCGATTCTGTCAATTTTAATTTATTATTGCGTGTTTACGTTTTCATCCCATTCATCCAATTCGGATGATTGTAGAATAATCTTATCTGAAAGAATAATTGCGCGATCTGTACTTAACCACCTACTCGAAACTTGTCATTTAATAGTGTTTTGTTTGTATTGATGTCAGCTAAGATGTAAAATATTTAGGTTAAGGTACTTAGTTTACTTTTCTGCAAAACGTCTTCTTGTATTATCTTCGCCCGTCACGCGCGCCGCCCCCACCCCCGCGCCTGCCCGCCGCCACCGCCCCGCGCCGCGCCTGCAGCCGGCCGCGTCCCGCATAAACAAACGTATTTAGCGAAATGTTTTATTCGTGATTTAAACAAAATGCACTGTATGTATGTTTCTAATTTTTTGTGTGGTATAAAATAGCATTACAAAGGCCATGTATGAGCGATTCTGTCAATTTTAATTTATTATTGCGTGAGTTAAGAAAGAAAAATGAAATTATCAAAGAAGCACACCACTTAACTTTCTAAACTTTGTTCAACATGTGTACCACTAACCACTGAAAGTCTTAAATATTATTTCAGAAATTTTAAAATTTTATTTAAAGACAAAAAGAGTGATTTTGTGATTTTCATAGTTCCACATATATTATGTTTCTAAACTTTTTACAACACAAAGATAAGATAGTTCAATAGTCAATAGTCAAAATATATTTATTCAATAAACTCAATTAATAAGTACTTTGAAACGTCCAAATATTTTTTAACCTACCACCCATTCAGGACATCATTTTTTAACTGTGGCAAAGAACGGGCGCAAGAAACCACAGCGCACAGAAGCAACGACATTTACAAAATATATATATATTATATGTCGTTACCAGATCACAAAATACAAAATATGAATTTGAATGTAAATAGTTTAATTAAATATGGTGCTCTATATAAATTAATTATAGGCAATTAGAAATAGCTTTTGGAGTAGGTACTTGGAGCATGTCAGACCCAAGCTGTTTTGTCTTCTGTATAATCCGACACTTTATAATAAGCTTTTTTATAAAGCTTTTCTTTGATTTTGATTTTAAATTTATCAAGATCTAATTTCTGAATATCATTTGGTACTTTGTTGTATAATCGTACACACAGACCCTTAAAAGAATTATTTATTTTATGGAGCCTAGTATAAGGCACTGCTAATTTGTTCTTACTTCTAGTATTTAATTTGTGAATATCACTGTTTTTTGAAAACATTTCAATATTTTTATGAACATACACAAGATTTTCATAAATATATTGTGATGCAACTGTCATTATACTTATATCCTTAAATCTCTCTCTGAGAGAGTCACCAGCCTGTAGGTTATATATTGCTCGAATAGCCCTCTTCTGCAGCACAAAGATAGTTTGAATGTCGGCAGCATTTCCCCACAGTAAAATAGCGTACGACATTACACTATGAAAGTAACTGAAATAAACTAATCTCGCTGTATCAACGTCAGTTAACTGACGGATCTTCATTACTGCATAAGCCGCAGAGCTAGGTCTATTCGACAATTTAGCTATATGTGGGCCCCACTGAAGCTTGGCATCCAACGTGATGCCTAGAAACACAGTGGTGTCCACAGGATTCACATTCTTATCTTTAATTTGTACACTAGTTATTACCTGCTTAACATTAGGCAATACAAATCTTACACATTTGGTTTTTCCCTCGTTTAATAGCAAGTTATTAACACTAAACCAGTGAACAATCTTTGAGACCGCATTATTCACATCGTCATAATTTGGGTGTCGTCGTTTCACTTTGAATAAAAGTGAAGTATCATCAGCAAACAATACTATCTCATGACTGTCTTTTACAAAATAAGGTAAGTCATTAATATAAACCAAAAACAAGAATGGACCAAGTATTGAACCCTGCGGAACTCCCATTTTAACCACTGATCCCGGAGATCTTTTACCGTTAATGTCGACCTTTTGAATCCTGTTACTCAAGTATGAGATTAGAAGGCTCAAAGAAGCATCCCTAATTCCATAGTGGTTAAGCTTCCTGACCAAAGTTTCATGTAAAACACAATCAAAAGCCTTGGATAAATCACAAAATACCCCTAGGGCATCCTGTGATTCCTCCCAGGTATCAAATATTTGGATTAAAAGCTCAACACCGGCGTCAGTTGTAGAGCGACCCCTAGTAAAACCATATTGTTTACAATGTAAAAGTTTATTTTTATAAAAATGAATTTGCATTTGATCTAGTATTAACTTTTCAAAAATTTTACTAAATGTGGGTAGCACAGAAATAGGTCTAAAGTTAGAGGGGTCAGAAGTGCTACCCGATTTAAATAATGGAATTATTTTACTATATTTCATGAGGTCAGGAAAAACACCACAGTCAATGCATTCATTAAATATGCAAGCTAAAACTGGAGCTATTGTCATAATTACAGATTTAGCGACGTCCACGGAATTACCCCACAGATCAGCAGTTTTCTTTTTATTGAGAGTGTTAAATGTTTTTATTATATCTATAACACAAATTTTTTGAAAACTGAAATTATATTCACAATCTTTAACATTCTCCTTCAAAACAGATTCAGCTACAGTGGGGGAGGAAATCAAGGCGTTTGTAGTTGAAACTGGAATGTCAGTAAAAAACCTCTCAAATGCTGCAGCAACATCAGCATCAGAAGTCAAGGTTTTATTATCACAATTTAAATTGTACTCATTATTACGACTTCTGACCTTTCCTGTTTCACTATTTATAATATTCCATGTCATTTTTATTTTGTCATTACTATTCTTAATCTTAGAACTCAGATAGTTTTCCTTGGCTAATCGGCATACTCTTTTAAATAACTTTGAATAATTTTTAACATATAAATTTGAAGTCGTCGCTGGTGTTATAGTTGCGTTCACCATAAAGTTCATAAAGGCGTTTCCTACTTTTGTGAATACCAATTGTAGCCCATTCATTAAAAGATGCAGTACCACTAACCAAGATCTTTTTTGGAACAAAAGATTTATTAAATTCTGAACAATATATGTTAAAAAAATCCATATAAAAGACATCAGGGTTGTCATTGTATTCTAAATAATTTAATTTTGTATCTCGATTGCTTTTAAAGCGTTCCAGCCGACCTGCAGTTTTTGGCACAACAGTGATATTCTTTTTCATCACTTGCTTACGCTGGTGTGGAAAGCTGACCATTTGGCCACAATGATCAGAGTCCAGGTTATTAATAATTTGCTTAGCCAGTGGTTTTACATTTGTATATATGTTATCAATACAGGTGGCCGAAGTGGCAGTTATTCTTGTCGGCTCCAAAAATAAATGATTCAAGTTGTATGATAGAAATAGGTTTTTAATTTTAGTTGACATCGTGGAATTTTCTAACAAATTAATATTAAAATCCCCGCAAACAATTATTGTTTTACCTACATTACGGACTTTATGTAATGCCTCATCCATAACTTTTTCGAAAAAATCATATGATGCTGAAGGAGGTCTGTACACACTTAATACAACAAACTGCTCCAACTCCACACAAGCTATTTCTATTGTTCGCTCAACCGAGAGGCTCACTATGTCTTTGCGTTCCTTTAATTTAAACTTTTTACTAACAATAATTAAGGAGCCACCATGTATTGCATTTCCTCGACTGAACGAACTTCCTACCAAATGATTCTTAAAATTGAACATGAACTGATGGTCTTTAAGCCAGTGTTCTGTTATGCAAAGAATATCAATTTTATTACAGTTCACGAACAATTCAATCTCCAAATCTTTGCCCATCATTCCTTGGATGTTCTGGTGGACAATGTTTAAAGATTGTACATTTTTTAAATTTAATGATTGACATGGGCTTTTGCTAAAGCTATTTTTACATTCATTTAATTTCATTTTATTAACAAACATTTCGCAAGAGTTTTCCTCTTTTGTCATATAATTTAATTTAAATAATTAATTGGAATGTCAGTAGAAACACTACTGACGTCTATGTCAAATATACATTGCTCAATAGAAGCAACTTGTTTAGCCAAGTTTTTGGCTGACGTTTGAATACAATAGGATAGCGATAAAGCTATTTGTCGCTTAAAATAATTTGGCAGATAATAACTATCTCTTGTCAAATAAAAATTACTAACATAATTGTTAGTGTCAATTAAATGCATTATGTCATTTTTGCAAAATAAATGTAATGTCAGGTTAAGCTTATGTCTAATAGAATTTTCCTCCTGTGGCAAACTACTACAATAAGGTAATGTAAACAATATAATTTTCTTTACAATTAACTTATTCAAACATTCTAAACATTTTAGAAGGCTTGTTTTGTTCAGATTACCTCTATTACCAACAAATAATAATAAGGTGCTATTGGGTTTATATTTATGTTCTACAGCTTTTTTCAAAATATGTTGATAAGAAGCACCCGGTATACAATAATTGATAACTGAATGTCCCAAGTCAGATAACAACCGACCCATGTTTTTACCAAATTCATCACTAAATATTACCAAGTCACTATTACAATCTGTCTTACATGGAATCTGGTTGGTTGGTATAAGTTGTGGTACATTTTTAATTGTGCACTGAGTAAGGGAACCTTTGGAAGAAACATCAATCAATTCGACAGAGGAAGAATCACATGGGATTGATGAACGGCTTGGTAACTGTTTACATTTACAATTACTTGTGAGTGAATCAATCCCTTCATTGTTACCATTACACAGGACTACCAGTTCATCAATGGCCAACATGTGTTCTTTTATTTGACCTTGTGAAAGATCATATTGCTTAGTAATAGATATAAGCGAGTCCTCTAGGTGTGCAATTTTAGTTTGTAGAATTTGTGTATCATTTTTATATTTTAAATTTTTATTGTGTAGTTGTGACGAGTATATATCTAATTTGTCAATTAAGTACAATCTTTCTCTATTTAATTTTACATTTTTAATAAAAAATTTGTGCTTCTTAACTAATTTTTGCGTTTTCTTAATGTACTTATTTATCTTAATATATTTTTTTAGTTTATTTTTGCTACAGCCAACAATCTTCACTGAGTGGTTGCTATTTTTATTTTCTTCACATGTAAGATCTAAATCTAAGATCTAAATTCATGTAAGTTCTTATTATGAAACACTCAACATTTCAAACTTTAATATTATATACATTACGTTACACGAAATATTATGAAATACCTAAACCATACCTAAAGCACAGTCATAAAACTTCTAACTTTTTAAAAATAGCTTACAATCCACCTAATCTAAACACTCAGCAAAAATGAAAAGTTTTAGAATTATCGTAAGTAATTTTTCTCCGGCTACGCGACTAATGTTAATTTGTCGACTTGAACTGTAAAATTTTGTCGTCTAATGTCACTTTATCGGTCTATAAAAGATCTGTGCTCGCAATGTAGGTGCACTACCAATTACGCTGTATTTCATTTCGTCCTGTCTTAGAGAATTAAACCAAATGCTCTAAGGGTCACTTACATGAAGTCTGTCATTCGACTTTTGTGAGTTTGTAACTTTGTGTCGCTGCATCCCTATGACTTATATTTATTTCGTAAGTGTTGTCAGTCTAATTTGAATTCAAATGTGTTTATTGTAACTAAGGGGTAAATGGATCTTAAGACTAGGTACAGTCACCAGCATTAAGTTGTGATGTGCAAAAATATCCGATCATTGGTGGAAGGCATTTAGATAGGTGTATACAGCGTGTTTCTTGTAAGGTGTCAAGCCAATTTGTGGTGATATTGAACTACCATACCTATCTATTGAACCCCCATGTATATTCTACGATATTTTGTAGTTTTCGAGTTATAATTTTTTATTTTTTATTTTATGATTCAACGACGAGACGGCTCTAAAAAAATTATATCTTTTTTTGGGTCGACTTTTCTACGATATTTTTTTTAATACAATGCCTATTGATTGCACTTTTATTAGTAAAAAAATCTCCTTCCTAACTTTAACCTAAGGTACTAAAATTTTGATCCTAACTTTAAATATTGGGTTAATCAGAACAGAATGGTAAATTCAACTTAAATAAAAAAATTAAAAAAGATTTTCCGTAAAAACTGCCCAACCAAATATGCTTTCATACTAATACAAAAAAAGATCGAAAGTAGATCGGAAATTGTGTAATTTTCATCTATATTAATATTATAATGAGGAAAGATTTGATTGTTTGTTTGTATTGAATAGGCTCCAAAACTATTAGACAGATTTAAAAAATTCTTCACCGTTGGGAAGCTACAAAAAAATCTCCTTCCTAACTTTAACCTAAGGTATTAACATTTTGATCCTACCTTTAAAAATTGGGTTAATCAGAACCGAATGAAATTTTTAACTTAAATAAAAAAAAATCAAGTAAGTAAGTCAAATTTAAAAATGGCGGCCATTCCAACAGGGTGCTAGTAGGACCCTATATTAGGGTGTTAATATCGATAAATTTGAATGTATAATATGCCCTTAAATTATAGCTAACACTATCCCGGTCACACTGTATACGAGTATATGTGGTGTCAAACCTAAGTATCTTTCTCAGTTAGTAAATCAATGTAAGGTATTACATAAGAGTGTATTTACGTTATACTGTTTAATAACAGCCTACAACTCTTTCTGTCTAGAACTATGATTGACCGGTAGAGATTGCCTTTTGGCTTTTTGTAAACATTTTTTATATTATTAATTAAATATAAAAAAATATATATTTGAATATTTGCGTTAAACGCTTAAATAAACTCAAAGATAACGAAATGTAAAAAATTACATTACTTATTGACATAATATATAAATATGAATAAATAATCGTAATAGTAAAACAATATTCAGGGCTGGCAGCACTGATGTTGCGCCAATGCACCGCTTTATAAACACAATACGTGGCTCTCGATAAACATTTAACAGTTTCGCATGCTACGAAAGGAGTCATGCGAGCGTGAAATGAAAATTCTAATGCTGCTTATTACATTTGGTTAAATGGATTCGCAGAAATAGTTTTTCGTGCAAATGTATAAGTAACTCAATTACTATACTATTGTGGCTCTATCATCATGACCGCTGTTGCTGTTGACTTATATAATTGATTTAATTAATTCAGTCTTATTAATAACTAGCGTCGAGCAATTAATAGTACTTGTGCAACAAGAGAAGATATCTGCTTAGCTTTTGTTATAAGATTTTTGTTATATTAAGAAGGTAACTGGTTTATGCCTGTAGGAAACTTATAAGTTACGCTTTAAATTATATTATGAAGTTGACTTTGTTGGAAACATGATTATTTTTTTTATACAATAAACAAAATAAAACTAAAACAGATATTTTTTTTGTTAACAGTCAGGCATCTTGGGACTTTCTGATATTTTTAAGAGACATTACATCTATATATGATCCTTATACACTTTGTCTGTGATTTGGTGTTAACGAATTGTCCATGATTTATATAGTATTTTATTATTCTCAAATACATAACATTCTATCGTTCAGTACTAAGAAATAAGGTTGTTTAGCTAAGCTTAAGTTATGATGAGACTGACATAAGATGTTGTATACCTAAGGGTGGAAACCAAACTGGAATAAGACTTATCTACTCCGAGATTAGTCTATACAAATTCGGCGTTTAATCTAGGTATAAGACCTTATTCCAGTTTAGTTGAATCCACCTTAAGTAAAAAAAGGAAAAGAAACGCCCTAAATTACAGCGATTGCTAAATTAACATTATCTTCTTTTCACTAATAGATGTGTACCTACTAGTCCCTACTACTAACTATGTTGGTGGAAAGGAGACAATGTTTAAAAAGGTCCATCTATTTAAACCATGCAACAAATGAAGATTTAAACAATAATATGTAAACAAAATAATAAGCGTCTGTAATGTATTGCGTTTAATCTGAAGTGTGATTATCAAAGTGTGTTGTGAAATTGGATTTTTGATCGTTTGGGAATCTGAAATGTTATTTACGTGAGTACCCACAACGTGTTATAAAATGTTAAATAGAAATAATTTTAACTTTATATGTATTTTACTTGTTTTGCATGCTCACTAATGTGTTACTTTTATAATATTTTATGATTTATTTTGTATTTCTCTTGTAAGTGAATTGTTAAAAAATTCTTTTAGAGAAATAAATGTCTTAAACCATAAACCATAAAGGTAAGTCAAATTATTACTTATTTAGGTGATTAACCCCTTGAGCAACGTAAAACCAGACACAATTAAAAATCAATTGTTTCGCGACCGCCGGCGGTCTTATGATCCTTGTACTATTAAAAAAGTGTGTCTGCATTCCAAATGCCACACTTTTGAAAGATATGATTTTTTATTATTATAACGTTTGCAGGCAAGTTTGCTGTTTGGAGAGTGTGATTATTTTTATTATCGTTATTTATCTGTTTTATGCACTTGTTTGTATTTTCGTATGTACTTATTAGAATGTAGTTTAAACTTGCTGCTTAGCATCTTACTACATCTGCTATTAATTTTTATATTATTTTTGGCTCTAAAATCGTTCGCTTTGCAATCATGCGAGTTTAGAAACTTTCGCAATGAGATGTGCAGAGATTATTGCAATTTTAAAAGTGTGATACTTATTTTTGCAGGCCAGTGTATGTGGAAACGCCTATACCCAGCAGTGGGACGTTTGTGCTGATGATGATGTCTACCTACACTTATCTATTCGTAGAATAGAAAAGAATTTCTTTATTGCTTAAACTGTGTAACAAGTTCTTAAAATAACTAAATAGTATCAACAGTTTGCCCATGATCGAGCATGCAATATACACAAATAATGTTAATAAAAATTAACATTAACAAAATACATCATGAGTTTAACTTATTCGTTATTCGTCTTAAAACCAAAGTATTCATTTAATGTATCGAAAACATTATTAAATAACCAAGTTTTAACTTAAGTTTAAGTATATGACAATGCAGTGCCTTGATATCAGTAGCTAAATGGTTATATACTTTTTTACCATGAATGAAAGGGCTCTTTACCTTAAACATTATTATTGACAATGAGTAAATTTAAATTATATCTATACTTTAAACGTTGGTTACGGAGAGATTAACAGTTAAACAATTCTATGTTGTTTTTAAAACGAATACACAAATTTCTAGAATATGAATATCAGTATCTTACTGATAATAAGTAATTTCTTTTCTTTATATATATTCCTAAGGGTATCGTCATAATACATATTGTAAATTATGCGTATACTTTTTTTTTGTAGTATGAAAGTACTATGAGAATTAACAGGATTACCTACCCCAATAAATAATTCTATACGTTAAGAGAGGAAACATTATATTTATTTATTTATTTTATTCAGGATAACAACAGCCATCAACCTATAAATATAATACAATGCAATTTTTGAGAAAGGCGAGTAGAGCCAATAACAGTTACCCACTTACATAAAGAAATGAAAACAGAATCAGCATGTAAATTACAGCACTGGATTTACCTAAACTATTACTATAAAGAGCCTAAATAAGCAGTTCGTACAATTTCAAAAGTGGAATTTTCTGCCAGAATAGATAATACATACATAGCTTTGTCTAGAAATCCTTCTATTTATATTATTAATATGCAAATTTAAATTTGAGTCTATCGAAATACCAAGAAAGTTGCTTTAGTTAACTTCTTCTATTTTTTACATGAGTTTAAGAACGTTTAATTTACATGAGTAACATTTACCTAAAATAATATTAAATTAGCACATGTGCTGTTGTTATTTGGCGAAAGTGGACTATGGCAAGTGGACTGCTTTTGCGGTCTTTATTGACTGGTCTCAGACTAACCATTCGGGGATATAATAGTAGTGGATGTATGTGTATGTACCTACGAGTATGTAATACTAGCGGCCGCTCGCTCTTTCACCTGCGTGGTTCCCGTTCCCGTGGGAATATCGGGATAAAAGGTATCCTATGTGTTAATCCAGGTTATAACCTATCTGTATGCAAAATTTCATTTAAATCCATTTAGTAGTTTTTACGCGAGAGAGTAACAAACATCCATCCATACTTACAAACATTCGCGTTTATAATACAGTAGGATATGTATATAATAGCTCGACTCGCTTTCTTATGCTCTATCTAGAGTTTCAACCACAGTAATAAAAATAACCGTGTCGGGTATCGGTGAAAGAATACTACCTACCTCTCTTCCCTTGGGTGTCGTAAAAGGCGACTAACGGACTAAACACTGCACATAAATGCAACAGCATAGAGCGGCGATGGGTTCACCACCTGTCACGCTGAGCACATGTGCAGTCGCTATTTAGTGAAATGGACTAAGGCAGAGGATTGCTTTTGCGGGGAATATTTGTGATTATATGTATGTATGTATGTTTCTAGAGTTTTCTTTTATATGGTAAAGGTAAAGGTACCTACTACAGGCATTTTAACAGGCTTAAAAATTATCAAAATGATAAAAATGTCGTCATCATCATCAGCCATAAAACCACATTGGAGATTGGGCTTTTACCCACAACATTGGGCCAATGTGGGTCGGTGGGCTTATTTATAAACATACGAGTATATAAGGTGACTGCTAGAAACCGCAAGAAACTTCAAGGGCTGGTTAGGTCAAGTGTTTTAGACATGACAAAAATGGTCTCATTGCAGACTAAATTAGGTACTTATCGCCCAGCTGACGCGAACGGGTCAACAGACGGTCGGTCGGCCGGCCGTTGCCCGCGCGTTGTAAATAATCGTTATTTTTAATTGTTTTTCATTCTATTTTTCTTATGTTACTGCTTTAAAATAAATGAGATACTTAAAGACTATCCAATTAAAATTCACAAAATGAATTATTTAATTAAAAATGAAAAAAACACGAATTCCTTTTTTGTCATTTTTGTCATGTTTAAAACACTTGACCTGATCAGCTCTTGAAGTTTCTTGCGGTTTCCAGCAGTCACCTTATATATATAATATAAAACCAATAATATATATATAGGTATTATATTATTATGACTATAACACTTGCCATAACGATTGTGAAGATTTTAATTGCCTCATGTAATACCTTCATTTCAGTACATATCCCGTAACAAGTTTATAAGAATAGAATAAGAATAAAAAAGATTTTTATAAAGACATTACAGACAGCAAAAATTAAAAAAAAACGAATAGGCTAATATAATTTAAATTTTACTGTAGGTAATTACTATATTTTATTGTTTATTAACAATTGTTGACTATTAACTCAATAGAGTACCAGACTCTTATTGTAAAAAAGGAGCATGTTATGAATTAAGATTTGAAACGTCTAAAACACCTCAGTCCACAATTGCGGACAAGACCAAGGACCAATGGTTATAATACCAAATATTTAAAACAAAAACGGGTTCTGTATAAATTGTCTTATTTTAATGTAGGTAAGTATAAAATTCACTCGACAACCATAAGTAGGTACTACATATAATCACGACGATATGCAGAGGTCGTCCTACCTAAGGTAGTAATTTTTTTAAAGTTTCAATATACATACATATGTTACCGGCAATCTGTATAATTCAGGTATTCTATATAATGCCTAGGCAATGTATAGAATACCTGGGGCGTCCAGGCAATGTATGAAATATTAAGCATATTATTGTCCATTACATACTTTACCTAGGTAATGTATAACATTCCTAGGGATTGTATAGAGTACCTGCTGGTCCACCGGCATTGTGTAAAATAAATAGATTTTGGTCTTTATCTAACAATGTTATTCAGCCTACCTATAAAATGACAATGAAAACAACTTTATTAAAATTAACAATTAGGGTGCTTCTTAAAAATATTCTTTATAAAAAAGGTATTTGTTTAATCTTAAACTACTAGGGCCTATAATGCAAGACATTTAAGACATGAAAACTTTTTAGTTATAATAAACTTTTATATAATCAATAAATAATTCTTGTAAATACTCTTCAAAAAAGCACCTAAGTAGTATCTTTCTGTTACATACTACAGTAAAATCACATTAAAAATAAAGTGCAACTAAAAATTATTCTGTCTTTAAGTAACACAATGTAATCTGCTTACAACTACTTAAGTAAATATGTATTATGCATAAAAAACTTAAGGAACAAAACAATTCTGTAAGAATATTAAGTAGGTATAGCCTTTTCACACATTACCGGATGCGCATTCGGTATTGTTTAAAATACCTATGCAAAGTATAAAATAAATATATTTCATACATTAAGGTACCTACACGTTTTAGGTATTCTGTACATTGCCTAGGTACGAGTATTGTATAGAATACCGGATTATACAGATTGACGGTAACACATACATATAATCACGACTTCTATTCCCGGAGGGTAAGTCCAGTCAAAGAGAAAAAGCAGTCCTCTGCCATAATACACTTTTCACCAAATAGCGACTGCGCATGTGCTCAGCGTGACAGGTGGTGTGCCCATCGCCGCTCTATGCTGTTGGATGTATGTGCAGTCTTTAGTCCATTAGTCGCATTTTACGACACCCAAATGGAAGAGCGAGAGGGGGTGGTATTCTATTGATGAGCTACGCGACAAGGCTCTAAATATACACTCTAAAAAATTCTGAATCTTCATTTGAACTTTAGAAATAGTTATAGTTTCCAATGTGATGCGCTCTTGACTGACATTATATTAAACCTAAACGAACAACCACACTCAATGACACAGGAACATTTTCAATGAACCTGAAATCTAGATTATAAAAAAACACAGGTTCCATTTAAAAAAAATATTACATTTTTATATTATTTTATTCTGAAGTTTCTGTGGCCCTGTGACCTGTAACCCTGTAAAGATTTAGAAACGCCACTGTGAAATAATTATGTTCCTATATTAATATCTAAAAACTAAACGAAAGCAAATTCTTAAAAAAGTATTTAATTTTATGTGCAGGTAACTGTTTGGAGTAGACAGTTCATCCTATAGATTCAATACCAAATATTGTACTCAATTACAATCGAGAAAAGAAATGAGGAAGAGAGGATAGAAAATACTTATATATATTTTAATTTTATTAAGTATCGAAGACAGCGAATCGTTGAAAAGAATTACTTACCTCAGCTGGTAATCAAATCCACATCCTTCGCAATCCGGCTGGCTGCGTTGTATTCAATGCTAAATAATATTAAAATATAAGTATTTCCTCTCTTCTCTTCTGCTTTTTTAAAGTTTATTCTGAAAAGACTTTATACCAGACTTACTATACAAAATTCTAAATAAATTAGTAATAATTGATTTTAAAAATTAAACTTATAGCTAACGAAACGTTGAAAAAAATAACTACCGCACTAAGCCAACCTGATTACCAATTTATTTAGTATATTTAAGTTATTACTTTTAAATCACGTCAATGTAAATTTAGAATTAAGTCTTAACCTCGTATAGAATATGTTTATCAATACTAAATAGACTATTCCTATATTATATAATGGTCAAACGTTAACTAAAGTTTTCTAATTGTTTACATTTAAAAATAACGTTAAATGATACTATTTGTAGATTTTAAAATACTTGTTTGGTTACCTTGTGTAAAGACCAACAGTGATTACTTGTAATTAAACTGTTATTATTAATACAGGGTGGCCCATAAGTTCTTTGAAGTGTAAAATAATAATTTAAAAAAACTAGGTACATTATGTAAAAGGTTTTTATCTTATAGTAATCCTTATAAAATGGGAATTATTATTTTAAAACTATTTCATCTAAATGTAATCCGTTACGATCACGGCACTCCTGTAAGAGCCACCACACACACGATACTTTTAGCATCGGCGATCGGCTCTGCGTTCGATTGCAGTATCGGAATCGCGAGTTTTAGCGATTCAGTCGCTGCATTCAGCTTCTAAAAAGCGTCTTAATAAGCCGATCGCCACTGCTAAAAGTATCGTGTGTGCTCTGGCCCTATGCGACGTCTAAAATTATCCATCACTGCTCTGCAAGTAAGCTCTGTAGTGCTTGCCATTTCTTGTCATATATTTTCTTTTAGGACAGGAATTGACCAGGGGTTGGTATCGTATTATACTCTTAAGACAACCCCATAAAAAAAAGTCTATTGGGGTCAGATCCGGATTACGTGGTGGTCAGGGAATATCTCCTCTCGGTAGATCACTATATTATTTATTTATTATTTTATTCATTCGATTGGCTCGTCTCACTCTTGTGTTTCTTTATTTGTTATTTGTTTGTTATTTTTTTTGTATTTCACGTCTTTTTAATCGACTTCAAAAAAAGGAGGTTCTCAAGTCGTCTGATTTTTTTTTTATATATGTTCCACGATAGCTTCTCCAATTGTAAACTGATTTTGATTTTTTTTTCTGATAGACCAAAGGTTCAATTTGTTCCCATGAAAAATTTACAGTAGACGGTTCAGTAGTTTTCTCAGAATGCTGAAAAAACACATTGTTGTCGACTGATTGTTATTGCTTTACGCGTCAATATCTTCGCGAACTATTGACGAATTTCAATGATTTTTTTTCATTCGAAAGAGTATACTCCTGAGGTGGTCCCATGGTAATCAAGTTAGGATCTGATGGTAGAATCCAGGGAAAATAGAAGATGTTCCAGAAATTTTATAAAATCTGATTAGTGCATAGCGGTTAACGCGTGAAAAAGTGACATTCGTACAGACACACAGATGGACATAATTTTCTCATAAAATATTAGTTTGGAGTAAGCATGGAAAGTGCACAATCTAATAATAATCATGACATACATCAAATTAAATAAATTAGCAGTTAACATTGTAACGATATATGTGTGGCTATTATTATAATGTTTATATATACACCGGTTTTCATGGTGTCGTCATCTCTGAGGTCCTGGGTTCAGTCCCCGATCTTGTCAATTTAGAAATTATTTGTTTTTTTAAATTGTCTCGGGTCTGGGTGTTTTCTATGTATAATAAGTATGTATTTAAGTATTTTAAGTATGTTTATCCGTTGTCTTTCATAACGAAGCTTCTCTTGGGCTGGATAATTGGTGTGAGTGAAGGAAAGTTTATTTATTATAAATTGAGATAAATAACTACTGTTTTCTGTTATTTTCTGATAGTCTAGATTTAGAAGAATAATGAGTTTTTAAGTCTTATTTTTTAATTCGTTGGATTTTTTAATTTTAATATTGTTTTTAACTGTGTCGGTAATATTATTTTTTACTTTTTAGTGGTTAAGTTTTTTTATTTCTTTTTGAATTGAGTTTTTCTGCTTTTTTGAAGTCGGTTTTGTTTTTTTATTCTATTTTTAATTGTTTAATGTGACAGTCAATAAATATTTATTCTTTTTTTCTTTCTTTCTTATTAGGGAAAAGTTGGCAGACGGTGGGCATAGCGGTGATAGAGGTATGGGCAGTTACTTCATCCTGTTAAAACCAGGTCTGCGTATTGAAGCTTTTTTTATGGGAGTTAGGTAAAGAGTAAAGTTTACGAAAGAGGTCAATTCATGTTCTGATAGAAAATATCCGACGAGAAATGGCAAGCATTACAGAACTTACTTGCCGCGCAGCACTGATGGATAATTTAAGACGTCGTAACGGATTACATTTAGATGAAATAATTTTAAAAAAATAATTACCTTTTTATAAGAATTACTATAAGTAAATAAAAATCTTTTACATAACTACTTAATTTTTTAAATTATTATTTTACTCTCCAAGAGACTTATGGGCTATTCTGTACACTAAGCAATTGCCCACATAAAAAGAAAATAATTAAAACGTAATGAAATAATTGGTTTACATACATAACTACAGTCTACATACCTACATCCTAAAAGGAGATGGATAAGAGAAGCCTCATCTGGGTCAACAGGAATTGCTATGAGAACAAAAAAAAAACAATTTTTTTTTTGATATTAACAATTTTACTTTCACTACTTTACCAATTTTATAAAATATCTAGTAACTAATATTCTTTTCACAAATTCCTATTTTGATTCAATACCTACAATACCTAAGGTTAATATTAAAAGACGCATAAATATTTATCTTTGAGTTGTCGTACTCTTCCTTCAAACAACCCTGTACACAGGTACATAAAATTGTTTGTTGTTTCCAAATTGTTATACACTAATTTTCCTTAAACATTTGGTAAGCACCGACACTAGTTCCAATTTGGCGGGCGCGAACCAATTACGACAGCGTAGTGTCGCCAACTTTCAGTGAAACGCTGTCATAAAGTGCGATATCCCGCTGCGAGAACGCTTTATTTCGTCGTAAAAGCGTTTTATCGTTTTATCCACGTATAAAAGCTTAAATCCGAGCTTTCTCCGGCGGCGCAAAAAGAGCATTAGCGGGGCAGCGCGCAACATGGCAGAGCGCCACGCCTAGGCCGGCCCGCCCGCCGCGCCGCCCCGCCCCGCGCCGCCATTGGCCCGTCGCGCCCGCGCCCGCCGCCGCGCCCGCGCCCGCCGCCGCCGCTCAGTCGCCACAGACACATACCCCGCGCGACACGTGCGCACAAGCTCGCGGACCGCACCACGCGTGACACGACTTCGGTGAACATTTTCTTACTTATCTCCCGTATTTGAATACAAGTGCGTAAACTTTTAATAGCTACCGTGTTGAGACTTATTAAATTTTTGATTTAAATTGTCGGGAACATTTGACGGACTCAAACTAAAGTGTGACCGCATAACTGAAGTGTAAAAGTGCAACAACATTGTGGGCGATGGTAGGCAGGGATATCTGAGCTGAGTGTTTGTGATGTGCCGGGTGCGGTGACGGCGCGGTGGCGGTCGCATTGGGTGCATTCGGGGAGGTGGGTAGCGGGCGCTGGCCCGCGCTGGATGCGGTAGGGGCGGCGGCGGCGGCGGCGGGCCCCGCCGGCGGCGCGCTGGCGATGACGGTGCAGCGGGACGAGCGCGAGCGCGCGCCGAGGACCCGGTTCATGATCACGGATATATTACACGACGCGGCGCCGAGGGACCTCAGCGCGCATAGAGACTCCGACTCGGATCGGTCGGCGACGGATTCACCAGGTAGGTAACTGATAAAATATGTAGTTAATAAAGCCCTTGAACATGCTGAGGAACCCAGTTTAGTTACCTATATATTTAATTTCAAAAAATCTAAGTGTATAAACCAATTTACGAGTATAATATTCAAACTGATCATGTCAGAGTCTTAAGGGGTACAATATAAATTTAGTAGGAAAGTTAAGTTATGTAATGTTATGTTGCAAAATCTTCTATTACAAATGTTAATAATCATAGTAGGTACCTACATAGGTAACATTTGGTTTTATTAAATGATGTTATAGTACCTACCTATACTGTTTAAACAAAGTTACTTAATTACCTATAGATATCTAATTAGGTACATAATAGAATTGGCATTGTAAGGATAATATTTGTATAATCAAAATCAATTATTATACCTATTCTTGCGTAATCTAATATTAATAGTGATTGTATGTTGCTGTTTAATTTAGGTATTTATATGAAAAAAAGTTAGAACTCACCTCAAACCAATAAACACTGTAAAAGGTTAACTAAAGCTTGAGACAGGAATATTCCACAAAATATATTAGTATATATTTAAATTACTTACTATTTTTATAACAATAACCTTTAAAAATATTAATATCATCGCTACTACATAAAAAAAACTTATAAGAAATTTGGTATCATGGTAATTGCATTAGCGCACTAGAAAAGACATCAACGAAATACAAAATTAGAAATTAAATTTTAAAGTTGCTAATACAATTTTATCAAATAAGGATTATGAAGAATTATTATTATTATAAAGAAGTAGGTAACTATGTTTATTGTTTACACCAAACTAGATACAAAAGCTGGTTATTATTGTTTTTTTTATAAAAACCTGAAACAAAAACTCATTACACTACATAAAGAACTTCAAAAAGGAATAGTTATAGGTAAATTCTTATAATCATAGAAAAAATAGATATAGATTTTTTTTATATAAGAACAATTTATTATTGAGATCTGGATAATAGAATTTGATTTTATAAATAAACTAAATTCTAACAAAAAAGGCAAAACACACAACGTAAATAAAAATCTTATTTATCTATCTATACCTATCTGTTAAAAAAACTGTTAATTAGGAGACATCTGACCAAACAACATTAATTTAAAACTTTTTTGCTTACTTAATTACTCTTTTTGGAATGGAGATCAAAGTTTAACATCTATGTACATTACTGTACAGAGGAGAATTTAATTTTAATTGGCATTGTTAATGTATCGTTTATATTTTGTAAAACCCGGTTTGACGGTAAATTACCCACGTTAAACCTTTATCTAAGTTTCAATTTGTTGAAGTGATAGAAGTGCAAAATGTAATTGAACATAATAATATAACTTTAAACCAAATTAAGGAAACGGAAACAGTGAAAGAAAATTCAAGCATTGTTAGTGGCATATTATTGTTTTGTTTATATTTTGTAATACCCGGTTTAAGCATAACTAACAAATTTTTCTTACTTTCATTTTGTAGAAGTGTAAGATGAGAATGCACTTAACTTTAAAACAAATTATGGGAACGAAAAAAAAACAAAATTATGTCAGCATGTTACATTAATATCATTATATCCCTTAAATTTATTTTGTAACTGTCCTTAATGTATTAAATTTATAGTTATATTGTAATATAATGTCGGTACACAATGAGGTAGAAACAATGAAATTTAATTAGGTATGTTGCGTTGGTTGCTGGGTACCGGCTAAACGTATAATTTACCCAATAGAATACAATAACTTTACTGATACTGAAATAACTGTAATAATAAGAGTTAATAAATCTTTATCGCTGAGCACACGTGCAGTCGCTATTTGGTGAAAAGTGGACTATGGCAAAGGACTGCTTTTGCGATCCTCATTGCCTAAGCTCTAACTAAGCATTCGGGGATAATTAGTGGTAATTATATGTATAATATGTAATAAATCTTTAAGGTCTCTATTCCATAATCTTTAGTGTGGGGACCAACAGTAATCACTTGTTAGGTTTACGCGAACACTACAAATAGAAGATTAGAATTTCATTATAGTCCTGACGTTTTGAACCCTCTACAGAGTCCATGCTCACAGGGACAGACTGACGACCAACGCCACATGACTAAACTAAATAAAACTCTAAAATGTAGTTAATAACCGCGAGTTCATCAGTAAAATAACTGTTTTTTAGGTAGTTGTTATTCTAATTTTGATTAAAAACTTGTTGTTTTTAAAGATATTAGAAATAACGCCGCAAAACTATTACATTTAAAAACAACAAAAAAACCCGCATTCCTACATACCAAGTGCGGTTATAGCAATACGAATATTTTTTTTCTACAAAGGTGGCTTTAAATCAAAACACTGGCAAGTCACACAAAATCTGTGACGGTCGAGCGCGTTTGAGGCGAGTTGTGACTCGGCTTGGGTTACAGATCCACACCTGGACGGCAACCTCCGAAAATAAAACATTATTTATGTTACTTTTGTTTTAATGTCCACGCGATGATACTCGATTAGTTTTCGGCCATTATTTGGAGATTTATTGGTTGGTGCCTTTTAATATTTATTAATTTATATGTTAGTATTTATAGGTAGGAATTTTCTTTTGAAAAGGTACTTACTTCTAAATTATATGAAAAATATTTTTAAGTACCATTCAGTAATACATAAATAAGTACTTTCATATTTTTATTAAAGTGCTTTTTTAAAATTTTAATTTACAATTTTTAGGCAGGTTGTTTGTAGTGTCTGTATCTGCATTTCGCGTCTGTGTAGTAGATGTTACTGTGTCAATTTATTGTACGGTGTTTTACTTTAATTTTTTGGTAAAACAAATATAATATACTTACGCACACGTAACGGCAATTTGTCTAGCTTACAATTTTAGTGCAATAAGATAAGCTTACTGTACTCGCATCCTTTACTTTTAACAACAAAGTTAACAACATTGTTGTGTTCTATCCGTTGATCTGAGGTGAGATGGTCTTCGGTGGTGAACCACAGGTGTGTTTGTGTTAGTGCGTTTTGGTTTTTGGCCTTGTGTCAATCCATCTGGTGCAATAAACACCAAACGGGGATAACACTGCGGTGTAATTTTTTTTATTTAAAACTTATTCTTCATTCTAAAACAGTTTTAACACTAGAATGCATAACAACTTACTAAAAAATACATTAGTAGATATCAATTGGCGAACATTGAACAGTGTTACAATTAAATTAATTTCTGGCCAATAATACATTATTATTTTATTTGGTAATGAAGATGTTTACTTTGGTTAAAATATTATGTACACGCACTGTATTTATATTTTTATTTCGTAAACGGATTTACCCATTAGATTACAGCTAATGAAGCTTAGTATTCGTATTACTAATCATTATTTACACTTTTAATAAGCCGCGTAGATATGGGAAAGAGTATTAATTAAAATACAAAATGTAAAACGAATAGCATTAAACCGGGGGGTATAGTCGTTAATTCAATTATCCCTACTTGTTTTGTTGCTTTTGTGTAAAACAATTTTGCTTATATGTACCTATTTTATCCATCATAAAACGGATAGGTAAAATTAATACAAAATATGGATTATACATAATATGTTAGAGTCAAAACTTATAATATAACCAATCAAAACCACTTTTGACTGAAAAAGTTAGCCAAAAGTGGGTGTGATCGACGTCCTTAGCCAAACACAGTTTGGACTGATTTTTGCAGTCAAAAATGGTTTTGACCAAAATTCTTAGTGAAAAGTGGTTTTGAGTGCAAAAACCAGTTTCTCGTTATTGCCAAGTTTAATCAGGTTTGGTTACTAATGAATACTAAGTTCGGTTAGGTTAGGTTAATTCAGTGACTAAAACGCGCTAGCCGAGCGTGCCACGATAGCGGCCGGCGAAGCGCCAGAACCGACTTTATCTGATATCTTTCTATAGGACATGATTTTTTTAACAAACTTGTATAGCATATAACTTGTATAGCATATAACTTTATATAGTAAGCAATACCTACTTTAAGGAAAATTCAAGTATGAAAAATGCTTGTAATTAAGATTTTGACATTACAATAATTTCGCAAACACTCACCAAAGATTTATTTAAATACTGGGTGTGTATATATTTATTTTTTTTAAATACACCCAGTCAATGGTGATTCACACATTACCTTAGGTTTTCGCAGTTAAAAGTTTACCGGTTATGAGTTTTGACTGTAACATGTAGGTACCTAGTACATATTCATGACTGCAATAAATATTAATAATAGGTACATGAACATAATCGTACCTACCGCTCTTTAAAATAATTATATTTTAAACTTATATATAATAATCAATAAATATAAAACAGTAAGTATTAGTAAAATCTACAAAAACTGGTTGAAATAAAAAAAGACGTTTTTTATTTTAATCACACCAAACATTAGAGATTGTTAGCGCAGGCATGTATTTCATTTTCTTGAACTCACTCCACGTGATCTCCATCACAATTCCTCATTAAAGTTTTAATTTAAGCATGAAACTAATTAGTGTTTTAAGACAAATGATTTTTATCGAGATTAAAACAACAAGAGCAATTAACAATAAAGTATTTTTAATGAATAAGAAAAGTAACTATTAATCTAAATTACTCAGATAAACTTAAAGTAGGCATTTTGCATAGTTAATTTTCGACAAAAGAACTGTGGGTAGGTAGGTACTATTATTTAAAATATAATAACAATAATAATGAATATGGCTTTTTGAAATCTTGTATTAAAATAGTTTATACAAGATTTCAAAAAGCCATGTTCATTATAAACTTAAAAATCCATCCTGAATCCGAATAACAAACACTTCCAACCAAATACAAATAAGATTAAAACATAAAATTTAAAATACTTCAAACACCCACATAAAAATAAATTAACAAATTTAGATATCGAAGGCTAAGTAATGTTCGAGTTTCGATCGCATTATCCCTGCGACAATTTAATAGACAAGCCGATAAACCCGAGGCGTTAAATAAATTAAATAATAAAAACGTATAATGGACGCGATAAATACAACCCGTCCCGTAACATTCGGCCCTCGAGATAACTAAGCCCTTATAAAACGGGCCAAATTAATCCCGGCTGAAAGGGCTCGCCTCTCCGCGGGTGTAAAAGAAAAAAACGGACGTCATAATCAGCTTTTTGTCAAATGTCACTACGGCTTTTTGAACGTTATTCACTTGCACTTACACCTAGGCCGTATAATGGGGCCTCCTCACAGCTAAATCTACTACTACAAAGAACTTATGAGAAATAAATTACATTGTGTCATTACCAAGTTATTAAAGCCTATATAGCTATTATTTCTCTAACGCATACGTTATCTCACGAATTCAACTCCCAATTACTGTATTTCACATCCGCTGGCAGCAATTAAACGTCTCATGCAACTGTAAATACAAAACAGCTCGTCGCGTAATTTGAAAAACCCACTTGCTTACCCGGAATGTGAAAAAATACAGCGTTTATAGCAATTAATGCTCATACAAGTCCAGCTGACAATTTAGCGAAGCAATTAATCCATTGTTAATTATAGGGTGCCTTCCAAATTGATTACTCGTTCTCTAAAATAATAATATAATTGCATAGATCTCTGTGAGATTTGTTTTGCGCTATCTTGATCACCTTGACATTACTAAATGATGCTGTTATCTTTACGAGGAATCTATGTACCTAGTACATATTCATGACTGCAATAAATATTAATAATAGGTACATGAACATAATCGTACCGCTCTTTAAAATAATTATATATTTAAACTTGAGGTAATTATTCATATTTTAGCGTCTTTTTGTTTCTACCTACTCTATACATTACTGTGTTACTGTCAAATAAATTCAGTTTCGTGAACTTTTATTACAAAAACTTATAACACCCCCTTTTTGCGTCGGGGGTTAAAAATAACATAATTTTATAAGACGTACCAAAATTGTATATAGTATCAAAATTGTATCTTTGACTACCAACAGATATTTGTACCCATATTTTGTAACTGTGTAGCTCAACATCAAAGTGGCTTGACACGTCAATCTTAAACGTTAAATGCACACCATCTCGTCACTATCTAAGCCGCTTAGCATATCTCTTAGGACTACGTTCAAACAAACCAAACTAAACTTTATTGTGAGCACTTTAAAGCCTCAATTAATTTATACATGAATTAAACCGTGACTTTTGGCATCGCGATAAAGGTGAGAAAAAAGTGACAATTCTCTCGTCGAGTTGATAACATCAAAACTTTTTATTGTCACAATAAATAGATTACCATTGATATAAATAGAGCCAGTTTGAGTTCTCCCATAATACGGCTCCCATTCGCGGCTTTGTGTCGCTGCTGACAGGCGATGCGAGCTGTGAAATTGGGATCGATTTAAAAATATAAAAGCTGACTCAAGACTGCGATTAAACCTCTTTTGGTGCGGGGATTATTTACAGTTTGTTTAGTTGTACTAATGTTTGGAACTGTCAACCGGGCGACTTAGACAATTTGAACGATTATTCGGATGCCGGCCGAGCTCGATCTATGCGAGCAATCTCGTTATCGTCTAATCTATAATTGAATTTTGTCGAAAAAATATCGCTCTGTAGAATTTAACGTTAGCCATAATAGTCATCTATTTCAAAGTGTTTCTGCGTATGTGCACTCGCAAAGCGAGATATCTCTTTAATTTAAGATAAAAACTGTTTTCCTTGTACTTTTTAAGTCTTGCAAGCTACCACTATCTATACCTACGAAGCGAAAGAATTGTATGAACTATTCTATGATAGTAAAGTTGTTAATATAGTTTCCTTATGATGGAGGCCTCGATAGCTTCATAACAGGCCGGTTGCGTTCTCGGGCACATAGCGTGTAATGGCTTCCGAGCGTCCACCCAAGCGCGCGTTACAAACCATCGGAAAATGCATAATTTTTCATTCGATTTCACATCGATATGCCGAACATTGCGGATCGACCGCCCCTTGATGTGCATGCCCAGCAAAATGTTGTAATATTTGTTATGAAAACGAAAGCGCTGGCAATTTTTCGAATACGCGCTTCGATTGCGTATTAAAACGACGCACGGAAAACATAAGTACGAGTACAACAGTCGTGTAAGTAGGTTGGTGAACATGGTTGTTTCGTTTAAATATTTAATTGCGCTTTTAGCGAATGTCGCAACTGACAATCGTAATTTTAAATTGCGAACCGTCCATAAAGAGTCAAAATTACAATTCGAATATTTGTGTCATGTCCACCGTTAAATCATACACTAAATGCAACCTTCACTCTTCCATACTAGCGTTCGCGCCTTCACATGTTTACATGACAAACTTAATGGCTTCTTAAAAATGCAATACGTCGTGAACAATCGTTTTAATCACGCAGCTTTTCCGAGTAATTTGCATCGACGCGGAATTATGTTTGCAGTTAAGTGTCGAGTATTATTGACTTATACAAGCGGCGGGCTTGTTAATCACAGGGTTGGCGACTGCGGGGAACTGTCGAAAGTCTGTTCACTACTGACTGATTAACTTCAACGTTAAATCATTATCTCGTCTTACAGTTGAAAAATAAATCGAAAATAAACAGTTTTTTTGGGCAAAACCATGTTGTTATTTAATGAAAAGACTAAAACAAAACGTAATTTTGAGATGTAACCGTTTTCCAACGTGATACCTACCTCGCAAAACTAAGTAGCTTAATTGAAGCAAATTGCAACAATCCTGAGGTTGCCGTGACTATAAAAATGATTTTCTAATTAAATTTCAATTAAAAATTGCATGTTCTTACGTAATAAAGTCAACTAATGCAATCTGAAGTTGTGATGCGATTCATAAACTATTGCCGGAGTAAGAATGATCATCAAAAACATATGAAACATAATTCAGGGCGATTCGCACTTAATTGGCAAAAATGCGAAACGTTGAAACGATAAAATTATGTGGTGTATCGTTCCACGCGGCTCTGCGCGTGTTATGCCACAGCCGTGACATAATGCGCTCGCGACGCCGCCTAGGGTTGGCCGTACTCATAAATTTATAAAATATCATTAATCAGAAACCTCTTTTCCTATACAATTGGTGCTTATGTGTAAAATGTTACCTTTGAAAAAAGGGTCTCTTTTGAATCAACTGCAACAAAAATTTTTGGTAGCAGCTAAATAAGGTGTCTGAATCATACTCACAAATCTCATAAAACCACATGTCAACAAATGACATAAATGTCACTTATGTACGTAGTAACTTTTGAAAAAGAAGTTGAATGTAATATGTAAGTACTTTAGAATCCACGTAACTTTAATCGTAACTTTGATCCCTAGAGAAGCCGTTAGAAAGGTGTCCTACATTTAACGTATCCCTAAAATGAGAACCTACCTCTTTTTCGTTGTACATAAAGACAACACATTTTGATTCTCACATATAACTAAATTGAAATTCGTGTGCGAAAACAGATGGGATTAAAAGTAATAGTACGTTGATTTATGTTTAAAAGCTAATTCTTCTGGTCTTTAGAAGCGGTTACACTAAAGGTTTTACAAAATACCGTCTGTGATAGCCAAAGATTTGTTTATTTTGACTCTTACACCCCTCCTGAACCTGAAATCTGAAAAGACATATTAACACAAACTTCACGCCAGCTTCCTGGATAGGAAGGTGCAGTCCACAGCTTTCAGGTTCCATTTTTAGTGCCAAACCGCCTTTAGCCATGGCTGAGCGGCAATAAATTGCAATCTCTCAATCCAACGTCAACTGACTGTAGGTATAACTCACTACTGGTATTACTTACTTTTACAGTAAGTAAATATAGGTTTTGCAATGTTGATGCTTGAAAGACACTAGATCTAGTGAAAACGTAGGGCAAAGATAGCTAGCTATTACGTGTTCTGTGGTAGCGATCGAATAGAGTTTACCAATGTACTATTATTTATATTATTAATATATACTATTATTTATTTTATTAATAATTATTATTAATATATTATTCATCTACAATCTACTAATGATAAACGCTAACGAATCGACATAGAGCGTTTGCCAATAATCACGCGGCAGAAACACTTTAAAAAAATTGTTGATGTTACCGAATGTTCCTAGTATGTCAGCTATTGCCTATTTGACAGTTGTAACCTTCGATCAATTGTTGATCGAAGGTTGTAACAATAAAATATGAAATATGTTGGTTATGGTGGTTTATAATTTAACGATAATTATCCAATAGTTTTTTTTTATTAAGATAATTTGTAAATATTTTATTTTTACAAAGCGAATTTGGGATTTTTTATCTATGGATTACAAGACCCGAAATACGGGCGGCCATGATTGAGCTTTGTGTGACGTCACATTTCACAAAATAAACAAAAACTGTCTGTCAGGTTTCAAGACAATTTTGTTTGTTTATTGAGGTGTGACGTCAAGGGTAAAATGTCACGTGACCAACCGTTTTCGCACAAAATTTGAAATTTATGAAGAAAAATATGTTTTTTTTCTATTAAATAAAGCTTTCTCGAGTATAAAAATATTGTAAGAGGTATAAATTAAGAGTTTGTAATTTTAAAATACTTTTCCGAAAACTGTCAAGTAGCCAATTGTGTGAACCCTGCCTTAACAATGTCGAGAGGGTTCTCTCTCACGGGCTCTACGCCTACTATTGTAGAAATATTAATTAATTGGAACTCTACACTCTAGACAAATGGATATATAAGTTTATTGGTTCGATCCACAATGCTCTATATAAAGTAAAGACGATATATAAGTTACCAATCGTATTGAAAATAGCCTAATATTTACCATTATCTTTTACTAGGTTTAATGGAAGTTTCTCAAATTTACAGGGCTTGCTTTACTGGATGCTCATTAATAAAATGTTTTAATTTCATAACTCAATTCGCAATAGAAATTAACTTCAACTAATTTATATGAAATAGAACTAAAAACAGACATCTAAAACCGAGAGAGGCCTATGCCTATGTTGAGAAGGACTGGAAATGAAGATTATGTTGAAAATACAAAAAAAAATCACAGATTTCGCAGTCCCCGCAAGAATCGGAGCATTGAAAATGAATAATTATAACAGACGAATGTTTAACACTGCACAACACAGAGAATAACATTTTCTTTTCTTTCCAACTCGAATGCGCTTATCTCACCTGCAGTCGCATTTTTTAACACCATTCCATGACGATCGGTCAATGATCATAGAAGCTACATCACTTTTTTATATGGAAATACCAGTTTTTCTACAATTCCAAATCTAAAGGGACCACGTACAGGTCACAAATTATCAACCGATTTTGAATTTTATTTTTGCCATTTTGTAGTTGAACCTTTAGTTACCATAGGACCTTTCTTTTCATTTTTTCTTAAGTCTGTTTTTTTCTGAAATATTTACAATTTAGTAACAAACACCGTTTTTTTAAATTTCTCAAAATTCTAAAAAAGTTCCCAGCCGACTTTCAAAATTCAAACGCTCACACGTGTTTCGATAAATTCCTCAACTCTTGGTACTATTCCCATCTCGATTTTCCCAAAATCCTCGGAGCTATGGCCTAAAATACGTCTCAGGCGATTTGCATCTGAAAACCATTTTCAATGGTAAAAAATATAACAGAGAGGCGAAAGGCTGTTAAGATTGAAATTGTCACCATGCTTCCTTTTGTAGTGTAGGTGAGAACTAAGATAGGATTTTTGGAATTTCTTTTAGGGGTTAAAGAGAGAGGAGGGGGGGGGGGCTAGTTTGCTAAATCGATAAAATTTTTGGCAGTGCAACGCATGCCGGGTACAGTTTTAAAGATTCAATTTGTCATTGTCAGTTAATTTCAATGGCAGAACGAATAATCATAAAGACAGTTACGAATGACGATACGTCTTAAGCGTGCGTTCGCCCTTATGATTCTTGCATCGTTGGTCAGGAAAGCATGCGTTACAGTAATTAGGCAAATTGTATAAACGGCACATATGTACGGACATAGTATTACTTATCGCTGCCGGCTTAGATTTTTAATTGCAATCAGATTATACTAGCTATACATTCCCCTTTAGTGCCAGTAACGTTCTATTGTTGTATAATTCAGCCGAATATAGCGCTATTTCGTAATCGCCGCAAATGTAAATGGGCAAATCGGAGATAAAATCGTACATTCCAAATTACGAATTTATTACAATGCCTAATGCATTAGCTTAACGATGTTTTAATGAGTGCGTTATTATAGCATTAATACCTACGTCAAATATTTAAAATGTGTTTAAAATATTAAAAGTCGGCTTCGAGTTTTATTATTTATTCAGTTTTGGTATTCAAGTTACGAACCGTTAACAAAAAATGTTGTAGATTTCGAGATAGCTTGAGAAGGCTTTGTGATGTTTTACAAAAGAGTTCTAATGTGAGATAGGAGTATCAAATTGAATTTATAGTTTTTTTTGTAATAAAACAATTATTTTGCAACGCTTTTATCAGTTTACTTAGATGAGAGGTATCATAAACAAAGTTTTCAAGCATAGGTACATATTGCTTTTATAGCCGTCAACCGTATCACGTAGAGATGAAAGAATACTACTAACCCCTCTCTTCATTTGGGTGTCGTAAAAGGCGACTAACGGACTAAAGACTGCACATACATCTAACAGCATAAAGCGGCGATGGGCTCCATCTGTCACACTGAGCACATGTGCAGTCGCTATTTGGTGAAAAGTGGACTATGGTAGAGGCTGCTTTTGCGGTCCTCATTGCCTAGTCTCTAACTATCCTTTCGGGGATAATAGTCGTGATTATAGGTTTTATAGCCTAGATTTTGAATACTCAATTATTTTATTAATGATATCTCTTTTAAATGCTTTGATCCACACTTGATGTAAGTATGTATACAAAACTAATCGATACCCTATCTGTCAACATTTAGTAATATTGTCCATTAAAGTCGTAAACAAAGTCGTTTAATCGACGAGAAATAATGATACCCATTCCTATTTACTTCCCTCTCACTCTCGCATTTATGATTTATTTTTCTACTATTAGTAAGTTTCTAATTCGTTTTAATGAATAGCCTGCAACCGTTCCGTGTTAAGTCTTCTTTGTATGTATTAAGTAAATTAGAGGTGGCTAATTAAAAATATAACTGTTAATATAGTCTACATTTCTGCCAATTGAATGGAAAAAAGCTGTTTTCTTATGCAATGGGAACTGTTACTGAGTCACATCTGATTAGCGGCCTATCAGGAGGTCTGAATAGACAATAATTCTTGTTAATCGCACGATTATAATTAAGTGGTTACGACTGGGTATTAAAAGTAAATGTAGGTGTAATTAAAAATATCTATTGTAACCGCTCTTCCTAGTGATTATTTAATAAAACGGTACAAATTAGATTTCTATGTATTTAATTGGATTCATGTTCGGGGAATTTGCTACTTTCATTGTACAGTCATGTCCAAAGTAAGATTATATTTTCTTAAATGCAAAGATGATGTGATAAATAATGTTTAAATCAATATCATCAGGACAGTACTTTTAAAGAACAAATAAAGGTGTAAAGATGCTCCTAATTTGTTCTCTATCTTACTTCTATGTTATGTAAAATAAAAGATTCGCGATTTCCTTTTTTGGGATGCCACCGTATTAACCCAGAAACCAAAATCATATAGCTTCGTCATATCCGTCTGTCAGAATGTCTCTTTTTTTGCTTCGGAATATCTTGTCTCCTGTCTCTTACTACGCTGTCGTACCAATTAAATTAAAATAAAAAAAATTGTTTACATTCCCACCAATTTTCTAGACCACGATAAGTATTCTTCTGAAATTCGTTAATATGGTAAGATAACGGATAAATATACATATATACATAAACATAGAAAATACATCCAGACCCAATGTCAATTTAGAAAAACAGTTTTTCTTTAAATTGACCCGACCGGGAATTGAACCCGGGACCTCAGATGGCGCGACGCCAGCCCCGGCGTGCTAACCGCTCGACCACGAAGTTCGTCAATGACAAGCACCGAACGAGTTACTATTGAAACTCTTAATAATTCATATGATTTTAATGAAAGCAAATTCAATTTAGTGAGTAATGTATTAATAGCTTATTAGGTTTGGTACAAAGACTGATATGATACTAGTAGAATCAAGGCTAACCTGATACCTACATAATAAATACCTACATATCAAATAGAAACGGCCACGCCCACATATTAAGTTCATTAAGTAGGTAATTATTTCCCGAATAATTAATTAGTAAACGAAAACAATCAAGATGTGGTAACAATGCATTACCTAGCCATTTATTATTATGCTAGATCAAAGATTAGTATTAAAATCTAATAAAAGTAATTAAGAGCTTTCATCAACACATTTGAATGTCGTTTGCAGCGCGATCATTCGTTCTTGGCAATGATCTAAGATACTTTAGGTTTTAAGTTTGACCTAAAGTTTTGTCACAATTTCCTACTGAGCTTCTGAAAGCTATCAGAAGATTGCTGTTGTAGAAGATACCATGTCAGATGTCTGAATTGAAGTCACTCTGACTAGCCTTGAGGTTGGGTTGACCACTCGATCATCAAGATGATAACGTAGACAGATAGTTTTTGTGATCTCTAAAATAAACTAAACTACCATAAATTCATACTTCACGCTTCGTGCACACGTTTTAAACACAGATAATCTACGCACAGCGTGATACAAGAATATTTTAGAACATAGTAGGCGATCTCACTACTTGTCAGTAATAATGATAATTATTATTAAATGTACGCTTTTCCGAGCGCTAATTAAATAACAAATACCTAAGAAAAGTTAACACAAATATTTATATGCTTTCAGATAAGAAACATTTTGTTATAACATAACTATTGTTTGATAGTCATGCTATTCCTGGAATTTAATATATTTATTTCCCAAATTATTACATAAGAGGCAACATTGTGGGCAACGATATAACAAAATTGTAAAATTATTAATAGAAGGATAAGTAAAATTAAATTAGACTCAATAGCAAGGAAGTCCAAATTAATTTACTTTCAAATAGGTATTTGAATTTGTAAAGCCTTGTGTTACATAATCATGTAAAGTAGATTAAAAAAAAGAATTTCGAAAAAAAAAATGAAAATTTTACTGAAAGTTGGTAAAGAGATCTAGCCCGTACAGGCACACTTTACTGTATCCCTAACCGGACAAGAAAACTAGAAAAAAAATGGCTATAAAACTTATTTCCTAACGGCCTGCGGTGGCCGGCCGGCCGCACCTGACCCCGATCTGTAAAGATTTGTTCACGCGGAGATCGGATCGTTTATTGAGCAATTAAAAGCCAACGTGAAATCAATCAACATGTCACGCGAGTAACTTAATATTCAATTAACGCTTTGACTTATTCGTATGTGGACGGCTTATCGGGCTACTTTGTATTAAGCCTTTTAGAGGACGTAATTATAATAATTATCGAATATTGTAATGCTACGCGCACTTTCGAAAACATTTTAAATGATTCTACTACCACGGTATGTTGACCTAATTGCGCAGCTGTGTAAGAGGATTAAGTTTTGTTTTGTACAAGTGGAATTGTAGGTTGTATATTAAAGTGGTTAAGATTCAATCTTGTCTGAAATGATATAAATAATATGAAAGAACTATAAGTTAGGGATAACATACCTGTAACACACCACATATGGTGTGGTGGTGACAGATATTATAATCTGCTCTGCTTTTAAAAAATCTTAAAAGTGAGATATAAACGTGCGTCGCGTTATCTACCATTGTTTTAGTATTACTTCCTAGTTAGTTCCACACTTTGATCATATAAACTAGATCAAAGGTTAACATGAGTGTTCAACTGCGTCTAACCGAGACACGCAGTGCAAACTCCCTCGGAAATAAGTTGGTGGACAGTAGTATAAACTAACAAATAAGTTTTTAATGCGTAACACCTTCAAAAATCTAAACACTAGATACACAATCCCATATAAAAGTGGTTTCAATTACTCGTATTCCATACAATTTTGTTTTTTCGAATAAACTCAACAAATATTGATACTCGGCCCAGCCCCCTTACTCTTGAAACCGATCCGAACGATCGAGATTGGTATTGTGGAGTTTCGTACTCCTATAAGTTACGACACCAGAGCTAAAATGGATTCATATTGCGCGGATATTGAGTAAAGAAAATACAAAACTCAATGATATGTAGTTCACCCAATAGTAATCTAATTTAGCGCTGGTGTCGTAGGTAACTTAAAAGTACGAAATTTCATAATACCAATCCGATCCAATAGCGATCGGTTTCGAGAGTAAGGGGGCAGGTTGGAGCATTAGTTCGAGGCGACACTGTCTTGAGAGCGTTAATTGTGCATCAGCTAGTGTTAAGATGATCGAAGCGTAACCACATGAGTAGTGGCGTAACTACCCATTAACTTTATGTATTGTAACTTTAAGTTGTATCAAGTACAAAAAAGATAGACAATGTCTAAAACAATTAAGTAAGTACCTACTTGAACTTTTCTTCAATACTTTTAGACAGGGACACAACAGCTAAAGCATTTAGTTGTTGTCTACTACAAAAAAGATAGACAATGTCTAAAACAATTAAGTAAGTACCTACTTGAACTTTTCTCCAATACTTTTTTTAGACAGAGACACAACAGCTAAAGCACTTAGTTGTTGTCTACTATAAAAAAGATAGACAATGTCTAAAACAGTTAAGAGGGTTTACGTTTTTTAGTTTCCCATACAAACTTCCAAGTTGAAATTATCAAAAACCATTGAGCCAATTTTTATGAAACTTTGCATGCTAAGTAAAACACAGAGATCTAAATACTTTGTTGAAAACAATTTTAAAAAAACGTTTATTTAGCTGAGTTATTGCGATTTTAAGCTTTCCATAGTGGACTTAAACGCAATAACTCAGCCAAATAATGGTTATTTAAAAATGTTTTCAACAAACTATTTAGATCTTCGCCTTTTACTATAGCATGGAAAGTTAAAAAAAAATTGACTATGGTTTTTAAAAATTTCAACTTGGAAGTTTGTATGGGAAACCGAAATGCGTAAACTCTCTTAAGTAAGTGCCTACTTGAACTTTTCTCCAATACTTTTAGACAGAGACACAACAGCTAAAACACTTAGTTGTTATCTACTACAAAAAAAATAGACAATATCTAAAACAATTAAGTAAGTAGGACCAGTACCTACTTGAACTTTTCTCCAATACTTTTAGACAGAGACATAACAGCTAAAACACTTAGTTACCCTTTAACTATTACTGTTTTGTAGAAATTATTTAAAATTTTAACAGTGTCTCTGTCGTGGGGTATAGCAGGTCACTACTAACCCCTATCATCCCTTGGGTATCTTAGGTTCCTGAACATTGTTTGTTGCCAGAAATTAAGAGATTTATTATTAGTATTATTAGTATTATTAGTATTATTAGTATTATTCTTTTTAAGCCATTGAGCCGTGTCGCGTAGCGGCTCATTAAAAGACTTCCCTTGCGTGTCGTAAAAGGCGACTAACGGACTAAAGACTGCACATAAATCTTACAGCATTAGAGCGGCGATGAGCTCACCACCTGGTCACGCTGAGCACATGTGCGGTCGCTATTTGGTGAAAAGTGGACTATGGTAGAGGACTGCTTTTGCTATCCCCCATAGCCTAGTCTTCGACTAACCTTTCGGTTATAATAGTCGTGATTATATGTATGTTTGTTAAGAAAAATATAAAATATATAATATTATAAAAAAGTTAATTAACTTTGGTTGCCACCGGCAGCGGGGATAGCCACCCAAGCTGTCGGTGCATAGCTGCAGAGTGAGGAACCCCCTGACAAAACGTGCCGTGTCAACGAGTACTGTCTTTTGTATCTGACCCTTGACCCAACCTTTTAGCGAGAGCCTCTCTAGCTGTCGATCGAGGCTCTTAGCTAAAAGACCATTTGCCGAAAAGACTATCGGTACAATAATGCTTAAATCCACATCCCACATGGCGGTAACCTCGTGAGCCAAGTCAAGGTTCTTACAGAGCTTGTCCTTATCGGCTTTCACGAGGTTCTCATCATGAGGTATGGTTATATCAACCAATATTGCCCGGTGCTGAGATCGGTCGACCACCACGATGTCGGCTTATTAGCGACAATAGTCCTATCCGTAATGATAGATTAATATTATTATGATGAAAGGCTACTAACGGTGTAAAGTCTGCACATACCTACATCTAATAGCGAAAATTCACAGATTTCGTACTTAGTCCCAAGAATCGGAGCATTGAAAAAGAATACAAAAAATTACGAAAAAAAATAAAAAAAGTATGTAAGTAAATAAGTACACAAGTAAACAAGTAAAAAAGTAAACATGTAAACAAGTAAACAAATAAACAAGTAAATAAAAAACAAGTAAACAAGTTATCAAGTATACAAGTAAACAAATAAATAAATTACTACATTTTTTAAAATTCCAACTCGATTGCACTTCTTGCCTGCAGCAGCATCTTTTAAGGGGGTGCCTGCCGCGCGTTCGCAATAACTGACATAAGTCTCTTAATGAACTTCAAAGCAAAATCAATCACATTGATATTTATAATTAGAACAATTTCTGCTTTGAAGTTCAGACCTAGTAATTTAATTAGAGTAATGTTTTTATTCTCCGAAATGAGCAAAAACATCACGCGCTTGTGTTAAAAATTAAAATTTACTTTTTAAAGAATATCAATACAAATATTTTCATGTAAGAATTATTGTTTCATGCGTAAAATTATGAAAGTTGTCGGAAAAATATGTGTAGTCATTAGATTTATGTATTATTTGTTAAAGAATTTGTTTCAAATTTCAACAAGGCCATGACCTTGTGCAATGATCAGGTTAACTTACTCTGCTCTTTTAATGTATTTAACTAATTCAGCGCATAGTACAAGTGACTTAAAAATACGTAAATTTTCACGTTTTTGGCACACCCCCATAACACCATTACCATGACGATCGGTCAATAATCATAGAAGCTACGTATCACTTTTATACACGGTGGAAAAAACTTGACCGTGGTTGGAGGAAAAGTACCCTTAATATTTATTGACTTTTCCTCCAACCACGGTGTTTTTTTTCCACCCTGTAGGTATACGAAAATACCTGTTTTTCTACAACTCCTAATCTAAAGGGGCCACAATAATTACCCGATTTTCAAAATTTTTCACCATTTTGTAACTAAACTAATACCCAAGGGCGCTATTTTTCATGTCGGTTTTTTTCCGAAGTATTAATAATTTAGAAAACAAACACGTCCCCCAAAAACCCGATTTTTTTAATTTTACATTATTCAAAAAAAAGTTACAAGCCGATTTACAAAATTCAAACGCTCACACGTGTCTCGATAAATTCCTCAATTTTGGTACTATTCCCATTTTGATCCTCCCAATATCCTCGGAGCTACGGCCAAAAATACGTCTGAGGCGATTTGCATCTGATAACCATTTTCAATGGTAAAAGCGTCGATGGGCTCACCACTTATCACACTGAGCACATGTGCAGTGGTATTTAGTTGAAACGTGGACTATGACAGTGGACTGCTTCTGCATTCCTCATTGCCTACTCTCTCACTAATCCTTTAGGGATAATAGTCGTGATTTATGTAAATATTTCACAATAATTTTTCTAACAACTCTATCTTCCATTGTCATTCCGAGCTCGAACTACATAAACTATTTACAGGTAGGTATATGTCGACCATTTGTAATATTAGCGGCAGTGTTGGCATAGCAATCGGCGGTGCATTATTGTCCACTAATGATAATATTTTTCACGGTCGGCCGGAGTCGGCGGTTGGACCTTATTATAATAAATTAACGGCTGGCCTAATGGGCGCCCGGTAATTACACCCGATATTACGAACTGCAAAAAGGGTCAGGAGAAATATTACCTTTATGCCACCTAATACGTACGGTTAATTATTATTTATTTTCACTTAAAATGTGCAGCTTTCGATTTAATTGCATGTGACTTACTGAATGTAGTAACGTAATTTAGGAAAATATTTTAAACTAAATATGTTTTAGATTCGTTTTATGTTATATAAAACCCATTTTCGCATTTTTTAGTAATTTTACAGTTGTATTTATCGTTTTTATCGAAATAGGATAATAAATTCATGCTTAATATCACAAATCTCCACTCTGCGAGAATAAGTTTTGGACGGCCGGCGCATCGCATTTTGTAGTAATTTTGCAGTTGTATTTATCGTTTTTATCAAAACAGTATAATAAATTCATTATAAAATCTTTATTCCTCATGAAGTAACCATTATTCTGGTATAAATTTTGCTTACTAATATTATCGAAGAGAGGAGAAATTCACAGTTAACTTAAAGCGATTTTCAAAGTTTTTTGGTTTTTGTGGTTTTTCTATATAAAATCAATGCTAACTAATAATTCCTAGGCCACTACGAACTATGGGACTATATAAGAGATAACATTCAATTTTTTTTTTTTCATTTATTTAGAAAAGTAGTTGAATCGATGAGCTCAAAAAAGTGCCTTCGCGCATTTTGTAAAAATCTTTCTCTGCAATTTTGGGTTTAATTAAAAAGTTCAGCAAAATTTACAAAAAGACGAGGCCGCTACGAACTATTCCAATAGCTATTCTACACTATTCAATAAGTCAAAATTGTTAATATATTTTTGTTTCTGAGATCAAGAACGCCAAAATTGGCCATTTCACGCAAAAATCACAGTCGAGATGTAATAGGCCTATATTAATATTTATTTTAACTACGCTTTAGTTTACTGGTTAATCTAAACTGGTTTTCTCTTAATGTTGGCTCCATATACCTATTAAATGAAAAGTTATTTCAAGCACACCGTATGATAATCGTAGCTGCCGTGGTCTCTACCTATATAGCCCTTCGAGAAACATGTATTATGTATGAATGATGACCACCATCATAATTTAATCTACTGATGGTTAATGTTTTGAAGAACTGTTAGTTGACGTCGTCAATGTACCTTTACTTTTTTGGAATTATTTGGTGTTATATAAATTGCAACCATAGGTTAGCTAAAGTTTTGTCACAATTTCCTACCGATCTTCAGAAAGCTATCAGAAGATTGCTGTTGTAGAAGATACCATGTCAGATGTCTGAGTTGAAGTCACTCCGACTAGCCTTGAGGTTGGGTTGACCACTCGATCATCAGGAAGATAACATAGACAGATAATTATACTTACCTATAATAATGTCTATTCATTTTTGATTTTTCACTAAGGGTTTTAAGTTGAAACCATTACTAAAAGATACTAAAGATATACTACGCCACAAAAGAGTGGGAATTTAACGATGGTATGCTACTGTCTGGAGTGTTTGTCAAAAGTGACGTAAACTCTATAGGTACCTACGTAAGTATTGCATTTCTACTCTTTTTTTCCAAACTATACTTTAGTAGAGTGTACACGAGAGTTCAATTTCAGCCTACTTATTACAATTGCCAGGAACAAGAGCTACCAATGCATCACAGTATAAAATATGTCACGTCGTATAATCCACTTACAATGGTGTAGCGAGACTTGTGTGCAATTCGCAACGCTGGAAGCCACATACAGTGTGAAGTTGGCAGATTAGCAGTTTACTTACAGTGTAAGTCCGTTTCTTACACAAAGTGATTTAGCCTTTGCGTTTGCACTCCCTTGCCTTTATTATCGCTTTCATACACCGTGATTGTAGATATCGTGCTGGATATTACCCATACTGTGGCAAGATAATATTTAATTACAAAATATGCAGCTACATAAGCAAACAGTATAATCTCCTTATTACTTATAATAAGCGAACAAAGAGTTTAGTCAAATATTGTTAGATGTAGAGCTTAAAGTTTAGCTGTTAGTAACAAAAAAATCCCAAAACTTAAATGAAACCTGCTGTTTAAAACTGCTGGCAGAGCATAAAGTGAGGTTTAATTCCATTCCACGTTTTGTAATAACATGGGTTCTATGCTACGAGTAATTATAGTTAAATCTATTTCGAAAGCTTGATTCCACTATTTAAAACACATATACGAGTACCTACTATAGCTAGTTTCTAACTACCACCATAAGATAAAAAAAGCTTCTCAGAAATTGAGGATTTCAGGTAACGCTCTCAACTTTGTGCTTTTCATTTATTACCACAGTAAACTGAAGACCAAGCGCTTCCTTGTTGTGAAAGAAAAAAAACACAAATTCATAAAAAAAATTACAGAGAACATGCTTCACATTACGCTAATAATCTAGCATTATGCTGACGTAAGATTTACTAGTACTGTACCCAAATCTTAGGTTAATTAAATTCATAGTACGGAATGGTCCTTCTGTTGTTACTTACTCTGTGGCCCTCCGTACACACGGGTGGCAAACCGCAGGCCGCTCCTCCACTTGGCTGCGCTAATTCCCCCCATGCACTTAATCCTTTGTTTTTATTTTGTACCGGTGCACACGACAAAATACAGGTGACTGTCACTATTTTATACTTATTTATTAGTACAAAATGGTGTATCTTAAAACTGCAATTGAATGTACTGGCAACAATCTCTACTCTAATCTCGTTAAACAAGATTAATTATTATTGTAATATATTTTTAGAAGTGATTATATTTGTAGTAGGTATTATTTATGTATAGTAATAAATCTAACTTCACGAGTAATAAAGTTGAAGATACATCTGTTATCGTTTCTATTTGGGCATTTATTTTAACACTCATTATTTTTTGCTGAAATAACAGCTTAGTCAAACACGAAATAGCTTTCACCGAAAAACCAACGTCATTGTTTGCTCAAAACGAGTTCAAATTGTATAATTGTACGTTATCATTATTATACCTACAACGTTGTGGTTGTCAAGTAGCGTCGTATGCTTGACCGTGGTTTTCGCTGTGGTGACATGACAAGCGTATGAGACGAACGTCGTCGAAGGAAGCAGCAGCGACCGCAGGAAGCCCCGCGAGGCTTCTGCTTGCAAGCCTTCGGTAGGGTTGTTACGTGCAAGTTTTTTTTCCATTTATTTGGAGCCACAAACTTACAAAACATTTTTAACACTAAAACTAAATTATATTAAACAATACACTTTATATAGCGTAACAATGTGTAAACGCTATTGTTATTTGGGTTCGCAGTCTCTCTGTAACACCGGTTAGAAACATACTTAAGTACAGATATCGTACCTACTACAAATTGCTTTTAAAAGGTACGCATTAGGCGATTTCGCAACATTTATATAAGTAAAGGTGATTTTTAGGGTTCCATACCCAAAGGGTAAAACGGGACCCTATTACTAAGACTCCGCTGTCCGTCCATTCGTCCGTCTCTCCGTTTGTCACCAGGCTGTATCTCATGAACCGTGATAGTTAGACAGTTGAAATTTTCATGAATGATGTATTTCTGCTGCCGCTATAACAACAAATACTAAAAAACCGAATAAAATACATATTTATGATGGCTCCCATACAACAAACGTGATTTTTTTTTGCTCGTTTTTGCACGATATTGATAACGGCAACAGGTAGACGCTTGAAATATTCACAGAATATTTAGTTATATATTCACTTTAAAAATAAATAATTAAGTTAAAATAAAATAAATATTTAAGGGGCGTTCCTAAACAACAGACGTGATTTTTATAGATAATGGTACGGAACCCTTCGTGCGCAGGTCGACTCGCACTTGGCTGGTTTTTATTGACAGAGTTCACTGCTCTGACAAGACTAGAATAGACAGCGATCAATGAATCCTGATGATGTTTATCAATCGTTAAGACAATACTAGTCCTGTCCACATCTACGTTTCATTATTTTACATTGACACTCACTTTACACAAAAAGTATAAAATCATGGCTACTACGTATGTATGCTAAGATCATAAAAATAAAAGAAATCTTTATTACATATTTTAAAGGCCCCTTCGTATTCACTCCTTATTTGTCTTTTTATTCTCTCTCTCTAAATTTGTACATATCAAAGCAACAATAGATATATCTTCGAAATCATTTCACATAGAGTTTTAAATTAAGCGCTATTATTCGTGAGATATTTAAAAACATACCTACTAAAGGATGGCAGCCCTATAATAATATGATCCGAAAAGTTTTGTCACAAGTGCTAATGTAACATTATACCGACATTCAGTGTCTTGTTAACTACCTTTTGATGCAAGGTTCAACAGAACAAAGAATAATGAAGCATGTAAAATTATTTTAACAAAACACACGAGCATCCTAAAAGACATTTGACGAGTATAACTATCGAAAATAATAACTCTCTTTGACTTAAAAAGTAAATGAAAAAAAAACTGTATGTTTGAACTGAATAAAATAATTTCTGTCTAAATAATGATTATTATATGTGTAATTGTATGTTTTCTTTGTAAAATGTATTTCTCTGTAGTGTAAAATAAAGTAGATGTACTTTCCCTTCTGAGCTGATTCAATCCAGGTTTTCCAGCGACTACATCTATATCCGTATTCAGACAGCATTTGGTCTCCTAGCGTTTTGTTCCACTGTCCAAAAATTAAAAAAAAACTCCTTTCCTCCCAGGTGTGAAAGATGACTCAGACGACGTATCAAGCAAGAGCTGCGGCGGCGACTCCTCAGGGCTCGCAAAGAAGCAGCGGAAAGCGCGGACGGCTTTCACGGACCACCAGCTGCAGACGCTGGAGAAGTCGTTTGAACGGCAGAAGTACCTGAGCGTGCAGGATCGCATGGAGCTGGCCGCGAAGCTTGGCCTGACCGACACGCAAGTCAAGACCTGGTACCAGAACAGGCGGTGAGTTTCTATTGTTTTCTTTTTTCCTCCTTTAGACGTTGCGCGAACGTATACACTTTCTGCTGCCGAAACGGGGCAAAGTGATACAAAAACGTGGTTGCAGTGTTCAGTATGTGCAAGTAAACGTACTGCAAATCGGGCAGCAATGTTTTCCTCTTTTCTTGCCGTCGGCGTTGGTCGTGTATATAGTCAGCCAGTCTAGTGGAGATGTTACCTTCCTGGTCTTCTTCGTATGCTTAACAATGCGTTTTTAATAGTAGTATTACGCTGTCCCGTGTCGGAATCAGATAGTGTCTATGTTTACACAGTGCCATATTGTCTTGGTGCGGTTTGTACTTTAAGCCAATGTCATATGAAAGTGATATTGCAAAGTATATACCTACATATCAGTATGACACTTTTGATTGTTAATAGAAATTTAGTGGTAAATGATATTTGCTTGCTTGTGTGCACTGTAATGAAAATGTTATGGCGACATTTTGTAAGGTAGGCCACTACTGCTGTAGTGACAAACACGACCACTCTGCCAAGAGTGTAGCGGCAAAGAAGAACAAGAAATTATTGAACTTCAGTAAAGTAAAAAAATAAAAACCCCTAACCCATTGAACTTCCGTAAAGATATGTGTGGGACTTTACTGAGATCTCTTAAGGACTTCTTAGGAAAAATTCAATAGTGACGAATCACTGTTTTGTTGTAATAAAACCTTTTATATATTCGTTTACATACTATTACTATTATATCATCAAAGAATCCTTCGCAATATGTGACATTAAAACAAATAGCAACATGTCTGTCCTATAATTATGTAGATGACCGCTCATTTCGTGTCCATTTACCATAGCCTAGGAACTATGCGATCATCATAAATAAGCGATCGGTTTACATAGAGTAGGAGGAAAGCGGTTTACCGTCAGCTTAGCGGTCGCCACCTACTCGGCGTGTAATGCTATTAAAAAGACGAAGTCTGTGGGCCTAATAAAGAAAACAATTATCGAACGCGAGCGGACCGGTCCAAACCAAAAGGTGGTAGCGGAATATATGTTTTTACTAGGTAATATTTTTCGTGTTCTCTAAATTAAATCGCAGGAAAAACGTTGTATACCTATCATGTTAAATGCAGTAAGGAGCACATTATCGCTACATCTGTAATATTGTTTAGCTATTAGGTAGGTACCTATTATGTTTTTTAAAGAACAAGTATTTCGTTGTACAGCAGTCGAGGATTTAACATTTGAAGTTCAGAAGAAAGCTTAAAATCTTTTGATATAATTTTGTATACCTACTATCATTTAATTTTATTAAGTTTACCCTGACGCACGAGCTCGAAAACCTGAATCTCTATATAAGTACGTAGTGCTACTTTTTATTTAGATACCTACTTGTCTTTATTATTGAAATTTTTGCTTTTACAATTCTATACTTACAGATATAGGATAAAATGTTTAAGATTTTTGTTTTTAAATTATATTTTTTTTCTAGTAAAAATTTTAGATAAGTAGGCTTGTTTTTCGCAGTACGATGATTTTACAATTTTTTTTCAAACTTAAAAATTTGCGCTGTAAAATTCCCTCCTCCAAAATTATAGGTACCTAGTTTGATAAAGAAGAAAAAAACATCAGTAATAACTTAAAAAGATGCATAAAAATATTATATAGTACTCTATTAGTGAATGATTACCCGCCTCATCTCATAGATGGCATTGGCAGAGGCGCCAGCAGCGGTGCGCGTGAGACCGGCGGCACCACAAAGGCGCGGTAACTGCTGACTCAGCGCGACTGTCGGATGTAACTACCGGCGCATAAGCGGTGCATACCCGCCGTACGGAACATAACACACTTGTATTCTAATCATACCCGTGTCGCGTAACGGTGAAAGAATACTACCATCCCCTCTCTTCCCTTGGGTGTCGTAAAATGCGACTAACGGACTTAAAACTGCACATACATCCAACAGCGTAGAGCGGTGATGGGCTCACCATCTGTCACGCTGAGCGTGCAGTCGCGGTGAAAAGTGGACTATGTTAGAAGTCGGCTTTAGCTGTCCTCGTGGCCTATAGTCTCTGAATAACCATTTGGGGATAATAGTCGTGCATATGTATGCATGTATTGTAACCATTTGCGTTATTATAATAAAATAAGTATACATTGTGATAAGCTGTTGGTTTCTATAAATAAATAAATAAACGAGTGGTCCTCCCGCTGGTGGTGGTAGTTGGTAGGTTACGTACAGAGTAGCATACTTGATATCTAAGTCTAAATAGTCGAGTTCTAAGTTTACAGCCCATCTGTATCTGTATTTCCTGGATTTGTTAGAAATAAGATAATAACAAAATTTATTTTCTCTTTGTCTTCTACTAAAGCAGTAGTGGTTTTTTAAAATGCCATTAGCTTGAATTTTTGTAGCAATAGTTGTTTTATGGAATTTGGTTTAGTCCTATCATATAATGTAACTTGCATGTGTGATGCACTGACTCTACAATATGTGGATATTTAATAAAAACGCTTCACATAAAACTACCATAGACAAACTTATAACAATTCCAAAGAGACCAAAATTCAAATTCAATTTTTTTATCTACACTAAGTTCCTAAAAACTTGTGGGAAGCGATTGTTAGGTTACAAAATGAAAAGGTCCGATTGACTCCCCGCCATCCCACTGTCGGGCCATTTCAAAAACAAACGTTTGTAATTAGGCGGCCGGCCGCCGCTCACAAAAACAACGGTAGCCGAAAAAGGGCCCTTACCTACTAATTTTCTATTGATTTAATAGCGTTTTTTTTGTTCTATCTTCACCCCGTTTCTTGTTCTATATCACACTTTTAAGATGCATAGAGATTATGAATTTTAAATATTTGAAAATGTTACAATATATTATTTTATTTGTACCTATATAATGCAACAATATTTGATTTAAAAAATCTATGTAAACACCTAGGTACATGTATTTACACAATAATACCATCGATGTTCTATCGTCTCTAAACGGTTGTTAAAGTGTACCTAAATACTTCTTTGTAAGTTTACTTTAACTTTTTTATATTTCTGCAAACACTGTCATAACGCTCTTCTGTTTTCTTCTGCTTCTAGTCGTCGTTTGTCGTTTTTCTTCTGTTTGGTTTGGTATGTTTAATTAAATGTTATTCCTCATTTTATTCGTTAGCTTTCCTCTTTAGTCTAATTATATTTATATTACGCTTCATTTATTTGTATTTATTTATTACACTAAACAGATAGGTATACTTACAGCAAATAAAAAATATGACATATATTTTTATTAGACAATGAGTAGGCTGCATCTCCAGACGTAGATATGTTTAACTAACATGATGATTATTAAAATCTGATACGATAAATAGTAAATAGTACAAATATTTTAGGAAAATTTGCATTTGTTTTAGGAAATAATTGCAACAGTCTTTAGTGCTCACAGTGAGATCTTAGGATACTGTGACGTCACTGATAAAATTTGCATTTGTTGTAGGAAATAATTGCAACAGTCTTTATTGCTCACAGTGAGATCTTAGGATACTGTGACGTCACAGATCAGTGACGTCACAGTATCGTGACAGCCGCGGCCCTGCCGGCGCCGCACACGACGCCCGCCCCGTCTGACTTTTTCAATCACCGCCGAGTTTTTGTACAAACTTTTTGTTGATTTTCCGTAATTTCGGTTAAACTAATGTTTGGTCTTCGATTTTTCGGTTCGTGAAAGGGTGTGAAATCGTAGATAATTAAAGGATGTAATGGCTTTTGTGCGGTCACTTTCTTCTGTTTTTGGATCGGTCTATTGTTATTTGAAAATTGTGTGTTCGACTGCATTTTGGAACAAATGCCATTTCTTTAAATTAAAGAATTGGAGTTTCTCTTTAAACATTCTGTATTAAAAATGACGTTGAACACGTAAAATGAACAAGTATGATATAATGAGGTAGTAGTAAATATAGCTTCAAATTTTCTGAAATTTGGGCACTTTATAAACATGTCACGAATATACCTAGGTAATTAATCTTTATATTAGCACAAACAATGGAAATATAGCACTAGGCATCCCGGCTCACATAAACTTGTTATTTCCGAATAACATAAAGCAAAAATTCAGTCTGAAGCAATTTGAAACCTTTATAATTGAACCAAAACAATGTGTGTTAATGACGGGTGCGCCGTTCGCTCGTGGGTTATTAAAGTCAAATTAATTGGCTACATGCATACATTCTATTACGTACTTAATTAGTGATTGTTCTCGACAAACATTAGAATTTTGAGCCGTTTAAATTCGTTAAACTTTGGTAAACTGTTTCTTGAAAAAAAAACTTTAATTAGGCTGGTAATTAGATTGGTTAGCAGCATCAACAGTAATAAATAATTAAAGTATTATAATTTTGAATGCATCGTTCCGTGGTAACGTTAAAATTCTGAATAATATTTATCATTTTAAAGTAACTAAGTATAAAAAATATCTCACGTTATTAGGTATATATATATATTCAATATGATTGAGATTACTTTTTTTCAATTATCCTACTTTTTTGAGCACGACGTCAAGATCTAACGTTGAGTAAGTAATACATCGATCAATTGCACAGTGTGACTGCTTGCCCCTAGAAAACAGCCGGAGTTGTTTATGCTTAACGATCATTGTTTTAAAATAATCAAACTAGCGAAGCAACGTTACAGTACAGTGCGATGGTAATATTTAGGTTTTAGGTCGTGAAGTAAGACACAAGTCCCGTCGCAACAACAAAATATAGGTTTCAACCAAACCGCGTCATGCGCGTAGATACGCTCGAAGCTACCTTAAAGTTCACCCCCCCCCCCCCCCCATTCTTAACCAAGTTTGTTGCCAACAATGTTAGTAGCATTTTTGTGTTCCGACGGTAAGAGAGAGCTAGATTCCAGGTGAAGAACGCCTATGTACCTTCGGTCTTATAATCACTTACCATCAGATGAAATGTAATGAAAGTGCCCAGCTCCCAGTTTTGGGACAAAAAAGAGTTATAAACCTGCTTATAACACATCATCATCATCAGCCAAAAGACGTCCACTGCTGGACAAAGGCCTCCCTCAAGGACCTCCACCACGACCGGTCTTGTGCTGCTTGCATCCAGCGGCTACCGGCGACCTTCACTAGATCGTCAGACCACCTTGTTGGAGGCCTGCCCACATTGCGTCTTCCGGTGCGCGGTCGCCACTCGAGAACCGTTCTGCCCCAACGGCCATCGGTTCTACGGGCGGGCGATGTGCCCTGCCCATTGCCACTTGAGCTTGGCGATTCTTTAGGCTATGTCGGTTACTTTAGTTCGTCTACGAATCTCCTCATTTCTGATTCGATCACGTAGAAAAACCCCGAGCATAGCCCTCTCCATTGCTCTTATTGCGTGACTTTGAGCCTGCTAATTAGGCCCATAGTGAGCGACTACGTTTCGGTACCGTATATCATCACTGGCAACACTCACTGGTCGAAGACTTTCGTCTTGAGAGACTGCGGTATTTTGGACGAGAAGATATTTCGTAGCTTACCGAATGCTGCCCAGCCGAGTTGGATTCGACGATGACCTCTTTCTTAAAGTTGGACCTACCTAAATGGACTGTTTGTCCCAGGTATACATATTCGTCAACAACTTCAAGAGCAGAGTCTCCAACCTTCAGAGGAGTGGGTACGACACGTGAGTTAGGCATGATTTTCGTCTTCTCCATGTTCATTTTAAGGCCCACTTGTTGAGAGACTCTGTTGAGATCACCGAGCATTGTGCCGGGGTCCTCCAGGGTCTCAGCCATGACTACTATATCTTCGGCAAACCGAAGGTGACTGATGTACACGCCGTTAATATGGATGCTGAGTCCTCTCCAGTCCAGAAGCTTAAACACGTCCTCCAGCGCAGCAGTAAAGAATTTCGGAGATATGACGTCTCCTTGTCTCACTCCACGCTGCAGCTGGACTGGCTTCGAGCTCTTGTCCTGAAGGCGAACTGTCATAGTGGCATTTTCGTACGAACACTTCAACACTTCATCGCTTATAAAACAAACATGCAATACTTATACTTTATCATCATCAACATAATCAGCCCATAAAGTCCCTCTGCTGGGAATAGACCTTACCAAACGGATAACAGCTCATAGGGAATTTGCGCCATAACCAATTGCGCCATCTAATGATATTTACACACACTACAAATCGTTTTTTTGTGAATTTGGTTCTAAATTCATTACAATTTACAAAACACCAATGAGGGCAGCACTGTCGCGACTGTTCGCCCTTTACAAGCAAGATGCTTACTGGAAGGATTCTCATCTCAATAACACTGTATTTTCTGGTGGAGCTTTAGGCCACGGCTGGCGGTGGCAAGGTCACTTTTGAGGATGTGCAAGTCACCGGCCCTGCCGGCGCCAGCCACTCATTACGCTCCTTCCGCCGCCCGTTTTGACACTGCCCTTTGTCCGTGCGAGATGCTCTGTTAATTGTTTTATAATATATAGGTAGGCGTATTTAAGGCTGCAACCAGTCAAAAAAACCTTACCTACCTACTTCGCATCGGTCCATCGATAACTTTTCTGGTAAATGTTTAAGCTTAAAATATCCTTGTTTTTCGGACATAATACCTACTACTTACAGTAACGATATACTAAAACGATACAGCCAATATAAGTCATTGGAGTCCATTATCTTATGCTATACATTTAAAGGAAGTTTAATAAAATTGTTAAAATATTTTAGTCTGCTGATTTGAGAAACATTAAATTCTGGTTTTTTTATAACATCGGCAACTGGATAATAAACAAAAGGTCACAAAGGGCCGCGCCGAAAGCCAATCAAAAATACATTTCCTTCAGCCAGCAATCGGTGGAATCATTTAAGAAAATGACAGGCCACCGATCCGCAGTGTGATTGAGCAGAATCGTTAAGTTCTCAACTCCTGCGACTGTCGGCGAGCGAGTCGTATAACCATTGAGCTATACAACTGGAGACGACAACGCGAAGCAAGTTTTTGTGCACTTAGTTGCGGCCCATGGGCTGCAAACGCCTCATTGATTGTGAGTGATCCAAGCGATTGTGAACCTTGCGGTCGCAAATCAGCATGTCAATTCTCTCGATCGTAAACACGCTCACTTCGACCCGCACGTTTTGATCAAAGGTGGCCTTTGTGATGTCAGCAGTAAGTCAAATTTAGAGAATGCGGATTTGACGACGTGGTAGATCCGTAGCGAGTAATCAAATTCGCATTCTCTATTTGACTCTATGCTAACGTTACAACGGTCTCATTTAAATGTGTATCGTATCGTGCGGGTCGAGGTGTGCGCGATTTTACGATGTCTCTTCTTTTACGATACCCTGTGCGCAAAAGATAGGTATAGGTACGAGTTGTCGCCTCTAGTCATAATAGCCCAATGGTCGTAACTCCGTAATAGGCCGGGGGCAGGCGGCGTTTAGCGGCGTTTAGGCGGCGCGACTCGCAATCTGAGTAATGACGCATTCCAGGATGTCAGTCACCAGCACCACACTTATGCGCAGATGATGGCCTAAATCAAGCTGGGTTTATAAATAATAATGTTCAGACCCTATAAGGACTAGACGGCAACATAGCAACTGGCATGGCTGTCCTAGTTTGTGTTTGTTACTACAGGAAAATTTATAAAGAAAGGTATAAATTAATGAATATAACAGAGGAAGTATGAAAGTGGCGCCAATAACAGAAAAGGGAACCGTTTGTATTTGGTCATATATTGAGAAGGAAATAAAGCCATGTGACTAGAAGAGTAATGAATATAAGTGTTGAAGGTAGGAAAGGAAGAGGAAGACCAAAGAATAGATGGGTGGCTTGTGTGAGGGATGACATGAATGAGAAGGGATTGGATAATTTGATGACGAATTACCGAGTTGTATGGAAGAAAAATACTTACTGCGCCGACCCCAAATAACATGGAAACAGGGCAAGCGAATGATGTTTTAAAGAAAGGTACTTAATGGGATTGGTTAGTTCTCACTTACTTTATGTTGATTATATGAAGGTGCAAATATCAAGATAAGTTTTTAAAAAAATTAGTGCTGTTTCAAAATTTTGCACCTTTTTTGATTACAAAAATAATTATGGAATTAGGAATTACTTTCCGGAAATTCGTAATATACCTACAGAAATGCAATAAAACTCTGTTGTGTTAATATCTTGGATGCGATCGGCACAAAACATGCGAAAATGGCAAAATAGCAACAGTGGGATACGGGCTGAAAATGATGAAGATGATGAATTCCGCTAACTCATACGAGTAGTCTATCAAGCTTGGAAGCTGCATACAAGCACCTCCCGTAAAATTACATGCACATATGCATAATGAGCGATGAGTGCTAATAATATATTCGAACTGAAAACGAAATCCGGTTTCGGTTTGCATTAGTGCATTTTTGTATACTTATAGCAAAATGTATAATTGTTATTTATTTAACATTTTAATTAAAATAATATAGATACTTACTGGTTATCTATTAAGAGGGTTTACGCATTTCGGATTCCCATACAAACTTCCAAGGCAAAATTTAAAAAAACCCATGGCCCGATTTTTATGAAACTCAGCACGCTAAAGTAAATTACAATGATCTAAATAGTTTGTTGAAAACATTTTCATATAACTTTTATTTAACTGAGTTCTTGCGATTTTAAACTTTCTATAGTGGACTTTATCGCAATAACTTAGCTAAATAAACGCTTTTAAAAAATGTTTTTACCGAACTATTTACATCCCTGTATTTTACTTTAGCGTGCAAAGTTTCATTAAAATTGGCTCATTGGTTTTTAATAATTTCGACTTGCAAGTTTGTATGGGAATCCAAAATACGTAAACCCTCAAGCCCACACAAACGTGACGCTTCAGTACGTAGGTGTACATTTCATAACCGTACCACTAATTAGTCTTGATACTTTTGCGACTTCTAAGTGGAAGTAAATGTATTTTTGTCGGCAGGTGACGATTACCTAATGACGCATTTCGTTTGTCTGTTCTAATAATGTTACCGTAGCTTTGGCCGTACATTTTGGCCACGAAACTAATGATTTCTCTTACACACGGCCTACTTTTACTGTAATGCTTATTAGTGTTGATACTTTTGCGACTTCTAAGCAGTAAACGCGTTACATGTCCGGCAGACGGAGCGTGGCCGAAGTCGGCTTGTAATCCGACAAGATTACTTAACTGAACGCCTTCAGTATAGGTAAACACCGATGGATAAGAATGATCGACAGTACAACTTTCAATGAATCGAGTACATTGATGTTGTTCGTATAATGTTGTACGTTCGTACATAACTAATGGAATTAATTATTATTTTGAATAGGCTTCTGAACTTCATAAAACAGTCATATCTAAGGCTGTCGCCGCAATCACAACGTTGATGGCATTTTTGTGTTCCGTATATGAGGTAAGATAGCCAGGGTAAGATATCCCTATTTTTTAACTCTTGGAGCAATATTACTTTATTCTAACTATGCAAATTCTCATACAATTTTGAATGGTAGGTAAGATTAACCACTCACTCGTGGCAATTTTCTTACACAAAAATTGGTGCTACTGTCAACGTCAAATTTGATAGAATCGAGCATAGACTATGCGATATTTTGCGATCACGATGCATAAAATGTACCACAGAACCGAAATAATCAAACTTGTTCATACTAAAGTAGTCTTTAAGTCTATGAAAACACTACTGTGTTTTCAAAGTCAAGTGTGTTTTTGTAGGTGCGGTCTTATGCGACCGCTTGGGGGCTGAGGGGAGTTACTGCTCTAAGAGGTGACATCGGTCCCCCGTACCTCAGTAGTTGAAGATTTCAGGTGAAGTGAGCTTCCATCCTCACCTTTAACCATCTGTATGCAGATCGACCGTCCATCTCCGTTGTGGAATCAATAAGATATACCTATAGGTAGTGCCTCGCTTTATAAAACCGATTCCCACCGAACCGTTTTTTTAATCACTAATCAATTATTGATATTAGTTTATTTTTCTTCGACCGATATTTACTGACAACATTTTAACACTGAGTCCATTATTAAAATTCAATTTGTTTATACCACGTAGTAAGCAGGTAGTATAAGTACTCCTTTACTAAAATTAAATGTAAATTACTCTAATGGTGATAATGATAAATAATGTAACCTTTCACGCTTTTATCACTTCAATTAATTGGAAACTTTCTTCGGAGCACGCTATCTGGTGTTTATAGTGGGCAACTACGGGCGGGCGTGATGGCTAAACTTCAATATGGACACAAATTGCGCTGATCCACGCTGACTGAAACCGTCGATCATATAATATATAAACTAGATACCTACTTACACAACCCTATGACTTGCTTGCTTTTATTGAAATACGTAATTAAAAGTATTTCGAATATTATTGAAATATGTAATTAAAAATATTTGAAACCCACTGTGCTGCTCACAGTGGGTTTGAAATATTTTAATTGTAAATAACGCTTTAAGATGCTAAAATTTTAGATTTTATCTGAGTGTAGGTAAGTATTCGCAAATAAAGACAAAGACTGTCTCTCAATCTCCACAAAGGGAATGAAGATCCTATACCTACCTACTACTTTTTTTTTCTCTTAAATAATGGCTTCGTGCTATCAGCACATTTAGCCAGTGTCAAGTAAGATATTATAGTAATCATTATTTTCTTTACAATATGTGGATGATAATGAGTGTTTCATGGTAAATGATTTTCCGCCTAGACTCAATAAAGCTGTGGGACTTTATTGAGGTCTCAAATGGACTTTTTGAGATAATTTGAAAAGTGATGTTGCACTGTTTTGTTTTATTTGCTAACACTCATGCACGTTTACGAACACTTAACAGTAAATAATCCACCATTATTTCACATTAATATTCGACAAAACACAAATTATAGAAAATAAAACAAAACTGCACACATAACGCGTGAAGCGTTTCTATAATTTGTGTTTTCACGCCAAGAAGTCCCCTTAAACTACTGTAACGTAGCGAAATAGTGGCAGCTTTGACATATACATTTGACGTATATGTTTATGTTTATGGCATTCTCTGTCTACTGATTTTGCAGAATAGCAATTTTTGAAGGAGCACTTCGTGATTTTGACCCTTAGCTCACACAGGTACTATACGAAATGAGACCCTAAACATCTCGCTAGGTAGGTACTCTTTTAGTTCAGACGTTTTGTTTTACATCTACATTTTATATGTAATCGAAGAGTGAAACGTAAACTTTCGCGTAGGTGCCTTTTGCCTTTAGCGACTACGGGGTTACGGGTAAAGGTCCAAAGTAAATTCATATCATTTGTGTAAACGGCGCAGCACTCTCGATGTGGGCATGAAACTGTATAGTCGGATCACACCGGTGGAAAACGAAATGCATCGTAGAATAATAAGTTATACAGTTTCAATACTTACCTAGGTATATTCACAACCAGAAATTGTCACAAAATATACAATTATGGGGACAGCTATTTAATAACTGCATTATACGTATCCCTCGAAAAGGTCACATGTTAAAATCGGCGTAGTTGATAAACTTTAACACTTACTAAAATTTAAACTTTTTTATTTAACTTTAAAATCGATTAGGTAGGTAGGTAGGTTCTTTACAACTGATTTTATTAACTTATAATTTGTGACCTTCACATTAATCCATTGGAATTTAAATACTCATTCCAGAATTACATTACAATGTCATCGGTTAAACAATCTGGTCTTACCCGGTACTTACTGCCCCTCCAAAGATACAGTCATGAGAAAGTAGGTAGCTAATTTTTATGTAAAACTACCACATAAGCAAATAACTTCGTTCACAAAGCGAGTGTTACGTAAATATCTAAAAAGAACCATTTGTAATCTGTATTTAATAGCCACGAAAGTGGCCTTAACGGTCGCACGAAAGATTTCAATTAGACAACCGAGCGGGCCCGATCACGATATGGAAAATGTGGGTGCCTAGTGAGTTATCGGGATTCCGTACGTGTGTATCCACATAATGACATAATGCGCAGCTCCGTGGCTACCAAGAACACTAATCGGTTGGCAGAATCCGAAATTACAAGTCAGAGACACGGGGAGCGGAGCCAAGGTCGCCGGGGTCGGCCGACTTATCATTCACCCGCTAATCATCATACTGCAAAATGCCATTTGAGTTTCGGACGGCTTTTAATATGGGGATCGGATTATTCTACTTTATAATTTAGCAGCTCTAACTGTGGCTCGTGATGGTAGCCCGGAATGGTAATTTTAAAGGCGAATAGCGTCTGTGTTTGGATGTTTGTGTTAAAATGTAGAACAAAGAAATGTCTGTTTCATACGTTTTATATTCTATCCAATAGTTACAGATAGACTATGTAGTGTTGGCCAGAACTCGGGTTCTTTAAGTCCTATTTTAGGGACTGGACTCGATTTTTCGAGACTGAACTCGTAAATGAGGCCTTAATCCTTACATATATTTCCTTACAATATGATTCGAGAACTCGAATCCTTTTTACAGTAATATAGAGATTCATATGAAGTGGTCATTGCTAGGGCCGAAGTCTTTATAGAAACAGTGAGTTCCATATCCATTCTGTTGATACAGGCGTTCGTCAACCACCTCCACAAGCAAGCCAACGAGGCGACGAGTGCGCCAAAGAGGAAAAAAGAAGTTCAAAGAGTTTTACTACTTCGATCATAAAATCGAAGAGTTACTATAATTTTTTTATGGAAAAATACTTGCCCATGTGGTGTGACGCCTTGGCAAAATTTATATTAGTATTATACAACTAAAAGGTTACTTTAAAAAAAAAATCTTGAGTTCCTTATTCAAGGATCAGTTCTATGAGTAGTAGAGTCTTTTTGCATTGACTCGACAAAAGGACTCAAGGCTCAGAACACAGGACTAATTTTAGTCAGAGTCTTGCGAGCTCTGCCAAAATGAGTCCAGTCCCTAAATTAAGATTTAAAGAACTCGAGTCCTGGCCAACACTACTATTGAGCATCCAATTTTAATTTGCCTTCTAGCGACGAGTGCGCCAAAGAGAAAAAAAGGAGTTCAAAGAGTTACGACTTCGATCATAAAATCGAAGAGTTACTATATTTTTTTTTATGGAAAAATACATGCCCATGTGGTGTGACGCCTTGGCAAAATTTATATTAGTATTATACAAATAAAAGGTTAGGTTTTTTTTTAAAATCTTAAGTTCCATAAAAAAGGATCAGTTCTATGAGTAGAGTCTTTTTGCATTGACTCGACAAAAGGACTCAAGGCTCAGAACACAGGACTAATTTTAATCAGAGTCTTGCGAGCTCTGCCAAAATGAATCCAGTCTCTAAATTAAGATTTAAAGAACTCGAGTCCTGGCCAACACTACTATTGAGCATCCAGTTTTAATTTGCCTTCTAGCGAATGACATTTGACCATTTCTCTTTTGTTTTTCTTCTGAATAGAAAACCAAAAAGGATCAGTATAACGAATTATATGAAACCGCTGTTGCCTTAGATTAAGGCTAAGGCTGTTGCACATATTTTAACTGCGATATTCCGATCAGGATCACCGACTGTAAACATTTATGTTAGGTTCTGAGAGTAGTAGAGTATCTAGTAGGTGTTCTACCTCTCCGAAACTAATAATCAATCTATCTTTGGTTGTCTGGCAGAAATCTCTTTTAAGCGATAAGACCGCCAAATTGTAACTTTGTATTCTTGCTCTTTTATGTCTAAATGTTTGTGTTATTATTTTACATTATAAGTATTATCTATCTATCTATCTGTTGTTTTGCCTACTAGAGTTAGAAATTTGACTTTAGTTAGTTAAATAGAGCTGAACTCAAATTTCTAACTGGAAAAAATTTCTACAGATAATGATTAAATACATTTAATCATTATAAGCACAACGACATTAGACAATTTTATTTTCCCTCTAACACTAAAATATTACCTACTTACTATAGGCCTACTACTTAGAATTTGACTTGTTGTATTGAACTGAAGTCATATTTCTAACTGCAAACAATAGATTTATTGATTATTCGGTTTTTCAACCTAACGGTAACCTAGGTACTGCTCGATTTTTAATCCGAGTTCGAATTTCGATTCGAGTTCAAATTTCGATTCGATGTTTTTTCATTTGAATGAATTTGTTCATAGTGCATTAGGTACAGTTAAGTCACAGACATACCTATAATAAGTATATGTCTGTGAGTTAAGTAGGTCCTAGGTACCTACAGCCTGTATACCTAAGTACCTACAGTCCCTTAATCATTAAAAATTAACCACTTTTCAATTAAGTATTATTTTTTTGTATTACTAAGGTAGGTTATGTTAGGAGGAGGTTAAAAGCCTCCCAAAATATAGGTATACCTAAGGAATGTTCATTTCTTGCACAAACACAATTATTACAACAGATTTGTTTTTTAATTTCATTCAATTTTCGAAACTTTAGGTAACAAAGAAAAAATAAACATAAAAAGGGGAACCTAGGGTAGGTAGATACCTACGGACGGGCAAAATAAAGATAGCGGGCAAAAAGAATAGTTTTAGTTAGTTTAATACAAAGAAAAAATAAACATAGAAAAGGGAACCTAGGTAGATACGGACGGGCAAAATGAAGATAGCGGGCAAAAAAAATAGTTTGATTCATTAGAGGAGTACCTACCAATTTGATAGAAAGAGACAATATAGTATCGTGCGACGAGCCCTGCCTTGTGGTCAACAAGTTTGAGTTGCAACCAAAATCCTTTTTTTGGTGAAAATAGTAAAAACATCGCAAATTATGGCTTAGGTGTTAAATCTTTACATTTATTGTAATTAACCATAAAACCCTTACTAACTAACTAGTAGACTAATTAATTACTAGTACATAATTAGTGATTATTACTTTTGTCCGACGACGGTGGAATTCATTTTGCCCGCTCTAGACGGACATAACGGATAATGTTTGTTTTAAAAAAATAAGTTCCTATTGGAAGTAATAACTTTGGTTGATTTTTTTATTAGATCCTTAAAGTTTATAGTTTTTTATCCTTTTCCTTTAGTCTCTGTTGTTACAAATAGAAACTGATAGTTAAAATTAATAAACAATGCCTTTTTTTTAAAGCAATCCTTATTATAACCTTCTTGCCCGTCCGTAGATACCCTAATATTCTGACACTTACCTAACATTCCTGTTAAAATTTTATACAAACTAATAGGCAATGGCTTTTATTTTTGTAAAATTTCCTACTGAGGGAAACGACTATTTAAAACCTAAATAACTTTTGTATCTTTTCAATTAACCATAAAAAGTACATAAGTACTTATACTTACTTATCTACGTACCTACATTAATATCAACTTATAAAAACAAACTTTACCTATTTTACCTAAGTTTTATTATAAGTATCAAGTCTAAGTACCTACCTACCAGTAGGTATCTCGAATAATATTATGTAAATAAATACCCCTTCGTAATAACATAAAAGGCTCAAACTTCATACAATTCCCATAAGAACACTCGTACAAACATGTTTCTGAAACTTTCTAAGCAGCGTATAAATAACGTTCGGATGAAGCTCAAATTGGCCCGATCGCTCAGGAGAAGAGGGGCCTAAGCGCCGCGGCGGCGCGGGCACGGATCGATGAAAGTGCTCTTTGTTTGCCGGATATACAAGCCGAATTCGCATCACGTCGCCCAAAAACCCAAATCGAGATAAACAACCTCCCCCTCGAGGAGAGGTCGTAAGCGGGAACGTTTTACCGGTCGATTTTCGTCTTTAACTCGGAACTGTTAAGGCGCGTTTTCGGGTGGACCTCCTCGAACAACAATTGAATCAGTTCACGCAGCATCAAATCACTAAACCACTGGGCGGGGCGTACTCAGACTCCGCCGGGGGACCGCGCGACAGAGACGAAGGAGCCCGCCGCGCCCGCGCCGCGCGCGTGTTAGAAAGAGAGCAAAGTATTGTCTACGATTTCTTGAGATGGCAGTCCGAATTTAAGTGCTCTCCGAGAGCTTTTTGTTCGTAGCCGGCGGAGGCAATAAAAGAATAGTGTCACTGAGCAGATTGGCTCTCATTCAGCGCCGTACAATTAAATAAGTGCTCTTGAATGTTGTTCGTTACGAACAGCCCGTCATAATAATGTGATTAATGCGAGCTCGGCCGCTTTCTATCTATCAGTTGTCAGCTACCGATAATTAAGGATCGGCATTTAAATTAACTGGCACTTTGGAGTCGGCCGTTGCGAGTAAACGGCCGGCTCTCCGCTCACAATGGCTGGAGTTGATCTATAAAATTATGTTAATCGCGAAGCTGTTCCGAAAATAAACTTTTAACGAGTGCTCGTAACAAATGATATGACAATAAATCATCGTATGAAAGACGATTAGAGCCGTCCTGACTCCCCCTCATTTACATTTAATGAAATTAAATGATCCATTTAGAGAAATTAATTAACGAGGTGGTCGGTGAACCGTCTGCTAACAACCGCAACCCCATCAGCGCCGCAGCAGTCGCGTAACAATGATGATGCGGCCAACAACAACTCCCCCCGAATTAATAAAAAGCTCACTCGATGACAATGCCACTCGGAACTAATCGAATACTCGGCGAAGATATTAAATTAAATTTTACAATTCAGGAGGGTGCAGCTTTTTTTTACAATTGTTTGCCCGTTATTGTACATGCGAAATTATTTCTGTGATTGTTTAAGTTGCCCTTGTTGCAGCGCAGCTTACTGTAAAATATATTTATTGTTCATATTATATATTGTTCATATGATAACATTTAATTTAGACGATTAGATGAAATGTAATATTCTAAAGACCGCTAGCGCTTGTCTACACTGAAATACATTCGCTAAGAAACTGTCTATTAACTCTACACTCCGGAAACTACCTTTTTTTTATACTAAGCCCGGCAAATGACCCCACTCCACCTGATGTTAAGTGGAAATGAGATCCAGGCGCGAGGACAACTGGTGCAGCGTAAGAGACGTAGCATCAGTCATCCTCACTCTGCCGGCCCTGTTTCATTTCAAGTTTATTGCTGTACCTAGGTATAATTTCTGAGATTTAGGTATGCCGTTTTTTATATATTTGTAGTAAAAAAACTGTTTTGAATCGTCTGTTGTAAAAGGTACATGTGCGGCTACAAATTACAGTATAAAAAGAACGGTTACTTTTACTAACAAAAAAAAATGGACGACGCTCCCGAGCAATATCTAGTAATTTATCCGCGCTCACCCTTTCTCGAATCAAATAAATCAAATTAAAGCACTCCACCGCGCTCCGGCGAGCACACGAGTGCCCAAGACGTTTTGTCAAATTTATTATTTTATTTATTTATTTTTTATTACAAGTCTTTATTGCTCGTCTCATTGCGGCTTCTTCATTGTGCGCTCGAGTGGCCTGTGACAAATTTGATGACGATTGGGGTCACAAGCGCTGGGGCCGTGATCTATGGCCGAGGGAACGTAAATGATAGTTTACAGAATTTTAGAGTCGATTTAAGTTCCTAATGTGGCATAAATCGTTTTTATGCGAATCCTTGTGGGACGCTCGCAACGTTTCCAGTTCGATTTGTTGGCAACGCTAATGGACTGTAAACTCTTTGTTAGGTTTTTTTTACCAGGCGCCTATTACAATTTTGTGCTTCAACTTCTTACGTTACCGTTAAAATTCAAATACGTTTTGAGATGATTTATTCATAAGTTCTTTATTGTTAATGTACCTACTTAGGTACTACTTATCTTTATTAAGGTAGTTATAACTAAGTGATTCTTTATCATATCTAAGAATGCGAGCTAAACCCTGTTTTAGTACAATTTTCATTTAAATATTGTATTTTAGACAGTAGGTAGGTACCAGGTAAATTATTAACGGGATCTTACCATGTTTTTGATAGTTTTTAAGACTTCGATGTTTTGGCAATATGATTTCCTACATGAATTTTGTTGTGAATATCAGCCCGTGTCAGTGTCGGCCTACCGCTATACATAGACCTTTCATACATGTCACCAGCTTTTTGGCTTTTCGCCTCGATACTTTACATTGTTTACCATTTTGCATTTCTTTGTTCTCAGGACGAAATGGAAGCGGCAAACCGCGGTAGGCCTAGAGCTGCTAGCCGAGGCGGGCAACTACGCGGCCTTCCAACGGTTGTACGGAGGGTACTGGGCCGGAGTGCCCGCTTACCCCACGCAGCCTGCGCCTTCAGCTGACCTGTATTATCGGCAAGCGGCCGCCACCGCCGCCGCCGCCGCTTCAGCGTCGGCTAACACGCTGCAGAAACCACTGCCTTACCGGTAATTTTACTTCTTTTATAACCGGCCAATACGATGCAGAAGCCGCTGTCTTGCCGGTAATTTTACTTCTTTTGTAACCGGCCAATACGCTGCAACAGCCACTGCCTTACCGGTTTTTATAACCGGCCAATACGCTGCAGAAGCCGATGCCTTATCGGTAATTTTTCTTATTTTGAAACCGGCCAATACGCTGCAGAAACTGCTGCCTTACCGGTAATTTGTCTTCTTTTGTAAACGTGCACACCGCCCGCAAGACAAAAAGCTGTCGCTATTCTGTCAGATGCTTGGCAAATGAAGGAGGAAGAACACCACTCAGCGACGCTAAAGATATCGCACACCTATTGACGAGCCTAAATCTTCAGTTCTATAACAATTGAATTTCTAAAGTGTTACGACAACTGAGTTCTTACGCTTACATACTGATAATCTAGTACCCTTTAAACTGAAACACATCAGCAAAGCAAAACAATTGCTGCTATTGACGGTAGAGGAACTAAAGATAGTTATTATTAGGGTGGTAAACCAAAAAAAATACACTTGGATCAGGACATCCAGCTGTCTCTAGTGTAGATCTTTGTTATCGTCGTAGCAACTCGGTTGTCAACTACGTAACGGCGGTATGCTTACCTGCGTGCAGTTCCTCGATGGTGAAAGGCTGTTGGAACCAGCTCATGTGCGATTCCTTCGCACACTCTTCAACAGCTTTTTGTCATATTTTTGTGGTTCCCCTCGGTGTACTCCGTTGCGACTGTTTATGACATGACGGTAAATAAAAAGATAAGTAATTAAAAATAAAAAAAAATCTGAACGTGTACAGAAATGTTATATATGCCTTTAGTAATTAGTGATTAAGCAATAATTTATGAATATCTGCCACTTTTGTATTCTCAAAATAGCGGTGACGCTTCAAAACGATACATGCAGCGAACGTAGCAAGGTCCAATTAAAAAAAGACAACAAGACCCTCCAACCCGTTAATAACATCGAGACATATTTTTATTTTCAATCTATATTTTAAGTTAGTTTGCCGATATTTTTACTGGCTTCTTTTACATTGGCGACCTTTCTAGCTAACAAGCTTAAATGGACTTAACTGATCCAAGAACGGATAACATTGCAGTAAAGCTTTGTTTATGTTGAAGCAAAAGCCCTGTCTGTTTTTTCGTTGGTTAAAGTTAGTGTTAGATGCTAAAAAGGCCCGGAGCCCCTTCAACCTATCACTACATAGGTATCTATACATGCCATGTGCCCGGGGAAAATAGCTAAGTGGTTCTACTTGCCAGTAGGTAGATAATGCTAGAGGAACTTTTCGTTTTGACGTACAATTTCAACCAGCGCACCGAACATTTGCCAATGTTTCGCAATTTCCTAGACGAATTCAATTATCATTTGATTGCGGCTAAACGGTGCAAGCGGGTGAATTACAACAAGAATAGGAAGTGTGTCTGATATACTGTATTATATTGAGTACCATAATAGGATAATTGAATTGATTAAAAATTTATATTTACGATGGTTTGGCAAGGCACTACCTTTACAGAACGCCTACACTGTTTATGAAGGTTGCTCGTAGATCTGTTGTTAATATTTAGCGTTGTCTATTAGACCTTAGTATTTGGAAGACCTATTATTATTATTTTTTACTGATAAGCAAATGCCTTTCATTACACCAGGATGTTAAGTAGGTAATGAAAAGGCCAAAGATGGAAGTGCATTTCATCCAGAACCATCAACCAACAAGATTTTGGTTATCTTGTCTCGTATAGTCGTTGATAAGAGTTTTTAATGCGACAGAATTAGATAAAATACTATTATTTTGCTAGTTACTATTAACTAGCCAAGCGAACTTAAGCATTAAAAATTAAGTTGGTTGTCAACAGGTTATACCCTGGCGCGCCTCTAGGTGGCGTTCCGCCGTTAGGGCTCGGAATGCCCGGGCCGTCGGCGCACCTGGGCTCGCTCGGCGCCCCGGCTCTGGGCGCCCTGGGCTACTACGCCCAAGCCCGGCGCACCCCCTCCCCCGACGTCGACCCTGGCAGCCCAGCGCCCCCCCATCGCTCCCCCAGAGAGCCGTCCGTCGACAGACGTTCAGATGACGACGAAGACGACGAACCAATTCACGTTTAAAACTGCAGTGATGTGAAATAACAAAACAATATGGCTTTGCACTTATGAAAGTACAATGTGTAACGCTTAAAGTGTCCAGTGAAATGACGTTGTGAACTTATTAAATGAAACCTTTGTGCTGAGGTTCCAGACAAATTCAGTATTCGTGCACTCGAAGCATTTGCACTCAGAGATGGACGTTCGAATAACATAATTATTTCCGGTTTGGCATTGATGTTGCGAACGGGCGACGTTTGTCCAGAACATGTGATATTATAAGCCGAGATCGATATAAGAAGTAATGTATAAAATTGATGTTGTGTAATTAATAATGAATAGAGTTCACTCGCTTTGTAAGTCGATAAGGTTCATAGGCTGGATCTGAATGTATTCCATTATTGACGTTACTTTTAGGCCCGTATTAACAGAATAGCCTTTCTTTCTTGATGGTGCATAAATGATGTTGTTTTAATAAAATCTTTCTTTTAATGAACATTATACATACACCTTCTAATGTAACTTTATAGTATTATTTTCGTTGAAAGGTCTCAATTTCTTACTTAAATCTTATTCTTTTTTAACAGCTCACCAAACATTGTTTCTTTGTTATTAAATGATTGCTCTATAGCAAAGAATATATAGAAATATAAAAATCCTGTGCTTATTGTTTTTGGTGTCTATTTATGCCTGAACTTATGATTTCAAAAATATTTTTGTTTATACCTTTTATAAGTATATCAAACATTAGTAAGTTATATTGTACAGATCTATATAAATATTTTTCTAATTATTTATACAAATGCAAAGGAAAATCAAAAAGTTGGTACACAGAGTCGTTTTAATTGCTCATTGTTTCTGTTTTAAATATTTTTTTATGTAAAAAGCAGTGTTTTTAAATTTATGCTAGCTTCTCCAGTTAATGAATTGATTGTTTTTAGATAATTTTGGTATTAACACCGTGTTCAACGTGAAACATTATTTTTTTTGTGATCACGAATCCGATACTTACAATAATCGGTGAAAGATTGTGCAAAGAAACTGTATATTATACATAGGTAGTTATAAATTAATAAGTATTCATAATAATATGTAGCTATGTATTGCTAGTATAAAATACACAACTTAAAGTATTATGTCTGTAAAGTACCTACTAAAGCTATAATAGTTACATAGTTAATATGTACCTAAGCAATTCGAAATGTGGCATTTTATGTCAAATAGATTTTGTGGTGTTTTTTTAATTAAAATGTTGTCAATTAGATTTCTTTTTTTTATTATCTCCACAATTACAGCCGTTTTAAGGTCAGTCATAGTCATCACTCTATACCAGCTCAGATACAAGCACTCTACTTATTAGTTTTATTTCTTACAAAACTTTCTACAGAAATCATGATAAATAACATTTCTTAGTAACGTTTCTTGGCAGTTGTATGTATCTTTAAGTCAAAGTAAAATATCTATTTATAGTTACATTTTCTTGGAGTATTCAATAGATTTGATAGCAATATAATAATAAGGTACATTTCTCTAGGTTTTATCACTGAATAATATACAAGGTTTTTACTCATGGTTTACCCGTAAAGCCAAAAGTATTAATAAATCTCAATTTTAACTGCCATTGTCGAGTTCTCCACATGTTTTAGGTACGGACTTACTTGATATTGTTAGGTTAGGTTATAAATGTGACCCTCGGTGGTGTGAAGAAGGCCAGCGAAGCAGAAGAAATGTACTCGGAATCAAAAAAATCATTTGCTAAAAGGACTTTATTGAAATTATATTTCCGTATACTATTTTACCACAGATACAACATTGGGTAAATTATTAGTAAACGGTTATCAGTTTCACTTTACACTAAATATCTTAAACATAACTGCAACGGTAGGTAGGTACATATTTGATGATGAAAATGTGAAACATTGACCTGAATATAGTATTGCTTTAATCATTATGGTATTGATTGATGGGCTCGTCATAACTCATTTTGCGAATCACAGGCTGAGGTTATTTGACCATTTATGCAAAACAACCAATAGGTAAGTACAATGCAAATCGTATTTTCAATTAAATGAATTACCTATCCTATTAACTCAAGTTGTTTTCTTACTTTAATAGATATTTAAATTTGATGTTTCCATCATTTATATTATCAGTTAACAGCAAAACCGCTAATTTTACTAATGTGAAGTAAATTTTTCACATTTCTTATGTTTCAATATTGAGGTCGAATCGATTAGCTAAAACAATGTTCTTTTAAAGCTTTGCGGCTTAAGCTTTCATTATTTTATAAATAGACATAGGTATTATTTTATGATCACTGAGTTCATATATCGCTGCTTTGGGAGAATAATGTTGTAACTCAAATTGAGTGAATTTTCCAGGAGAACAGATAGAAGTTCTTTCGAAAGTTTGAAGTGTTATAATTGTTTCCCTATTTTTTGGATATTGATGAGAGACGAATAAAAACACAGAAAACATATTTCAGTATGTATTAAATAAAGCTTTTCAAGTAAATAACACTTACTTAATTCAAACTATTGAAAATACTACTGGGTCTCAGACATAAAACAAAGGACCATCTACAAAATTATGACTATTACTGGCTCATTACAAAAAAATACTAGAAAATACACGTTTTTTTTCAATAATAGTGGTGTTTTTTGAAATAATACAAAATTCTCATACGTATTTGACATTGATACTGTTACATTGTGAGTTGAGACATCTTAGCAATATTTATTTTAAATCAATATTGATACAGTTCCAATTCGGCCATTCTTTTACAAAAATATTTACTGTATGTAACAGCTTTTGTAGAAAAATAAGAGTATTAACTGGTTTTATGACAGAGAAAAAACATACCAAAATTAGAAAGAAAGTAGAAAAAGCAGAATGTTTTGTTTCTTTGTAAAATACCTATAAAGCTTATAATAATAATAATTTTATAAATTCTGAAAAAAAACATATAAGCTTAAAGTAGCTCAAAATGGAACAAAACTAGCTTCATTCAACTTAACAAAAAATACGAACTTTATAAATTCTAAAAACAAAACACAGATTTCAACAACCTCTAACAAAATAAACTGTAATATGCAAGATAATTACCAAAGGGTAAAAAAGATTTACTCTTACATTCAGCAACATAGTCTCTATATAAATCGGCCACATTCATGCCACCTTCAATATTATGTCCGCTTGGAGTCAGCTCTGCAATAATGACTTTCGGGATTGAATCTAAGTGTGTCTAAGCCGTCTTTCATCATTAAGTTGAGCGTGGTTTTCGTTTTTGCCTCAATGATCTTGCTCTAAAATAGCCGTGTTTGAGGTTTTTTGGATTACAGTCTTTATCAAGAGTGACTTTGAAAAAAGCTTTGCACACTCTATCTTCTATTGAAAGATAAAAATCAAAATTGTTTCTCCGATCACTGTTGTGTACTTTGTTCGAGTATCTCGGGTTGATTGCGGAAATAAATATGTCGCATAATATATTTCCGCTGCCGTTCCAAATCATTCATAATATCCCAGTAGCCTTGAAATAGAATTTTTCTCTGTAAATCTATAATTTTTTCATTACATTTAAATTTGCATTTATCTCCACATGGGGATTTCAATCGTCTTTCAGGAACTAGTATGCCGTGATTCCTTAAAAGTTTTGCTTTAACAGACCTTCTGTTATTAGGGTTTGCCTTGCGTTTACGTCCGATTTTGTTTGTAGTCTCTTTTTGTCACCTGTCGAATCACCTACCGGACTTTCCATTTGTCTTGAACAATCCATTATTCTGAATTAGCGAATGAAGTCTCGATCATTTGATACAGTAGTTTGCAATGCATTTGATATTTCTAAAAAATTACCATCTGTAGTCATTTTTTTACAAGACATAGGGTGAGTTTTAGCAACGTTCGTTTCGTGTTTAGAATCTGAAGAATCACTAGACTCTGATGAACTGTTAGAGGAATTCGAAGAAGTGCGCGAACTAGATGAACTGCTACGCACCGACCGATACGTGCAATTTAGAAGGACCTGGCACGGGGTTGTTACTCGTACAATCAACAATGTTTTGATTAGAAATGGGCATACAAATTTGACTTGAACATTCATTTTTAGCTACAATTGAAATCATTGGATCAATGTTTTCGGCAAACTTAGCTCTTTGAAGTTTTGTGCCTTTCTGATTGTTAAAGTCACTAAGATCAGAATCAGAATAATAATTATCAGTATTATTTACGTAGTCCGAGTCATTGACGCTGTCATCTGAACAGTAATAATCATGTACTTGCTGGTTTCGCGAATCTGCTGAATCTTGATGCTTGTTGTTTTCACACGGTAAAGGCGATAGTATCACGCGTTCCTTTTGATCTAGTCTTTCCTCTGCTTGATTTGACTGTAATTTAACAAAAACTAAAATATTATTATACGTATTTTTTATTAAAGAAAAAAAGTTTTTATTTATTTATTTGACGACCTGTGTGATGCAGTGGAACGATTCCCGGACGAAAGAAATAGATATTTGCGTGCATGAATATGTCTATTCGTCTTGGTTTAGGTGTTTACTATGTATATTATGTAGTGTATGTATTTACAAAAAATCCGTTATCTAGTTTCCAGAACACAAGTTTTTAATGAAACTTACTTTGAGCGAGATAATTGGTGTGATTGTGTTAATATTATTATTATTTATTGCATTTAAGTCCACTGAAACATGAAAGTAGTTGATACAATGTATTGATGATATGGGACTAGGCGTGGATTCGACCAAACTGGAATAAGACTTACTCCGAGATTAGTCTATACAAATTCGGCGCCTAATCTAGGTATAAGACCTTATTCCAGTTTGGTCGAATCCACCCTTAATAATAAAAATACGTATTAAAAAATACTTACCGCTTCTTCTACCCTATAAACTCAACTTGGCATTCATGTTTCGAAACATTTGATGTGTCCGACGGTTTGCCACTAAAATATAAAAACAAGTAAAGATTAGGTAGATCAAATTAGATAGGACGGTATTATAAAGACGGTACGTATCGAGAGAATTCATACCCGCATTTTCAGACAACAGGTATGGGCCACCATATTTTAGACATCAACAGATCAACAGATTTGCAAGAATTGAGAATTAGAGATCAATTACTCTAAAAAAGTAGGTATGCAATAAGAAAACTAGGCACTAATATAGAATGTTTAAAGGCTCATTAGGACTTAAAAATTATATTCATTTTGTTTTTAAGTTGATTTTTTTCAGGAATACTATCTCAAGACCAAAGTTATGACAGATTGTTTAATAAATAAAGTATTATTACCAAAAAAGTTTTGTTACAATCACAAAACATTTTATTTAGATAAAGCCTTAATTTGAATTGCACAAAAACAGTTGAACCTATTTTTTATTATAAAAGGTAGTATTTTATTGTAATACATTAATTCGTACTTACTTTTTGTTGAACAACGTAGTTTGCCCAAATGATACTTTGTTCATGAAAAGTATGAAGAAGTTATAACAGATATTTTTTTAAAACAGTGCCATAACTCGAAGCAATGCGGTATTCCAGATAAATGAGCATTGATAACATGTATTATCTTGTAATATGACTTTATAGCGGAAAATCAAATAAGTGCTTACTACCAAAGCCGTGTCGCAACTGGCGATTCAACGCTGTTTTTTTTTTTTTTTTTTTTTTTTTTTATTTATTAAGGACAACAAACAATTATACATTGTATTTTACAAACCATAGTTTTCTTATTGTAATCAAATATTTTTAAATGTATAATCAACACCGTTATCCACAGGTTTGTATGAAATAACAAAATTATTTTTATTAGGTGCTACCTTCGAGAAAAATGTTAAGTATATCTAAAATTATCACACCCAGCTTGCCTTACCTACTTATATACTTTTTTTAGTTAGTACGTACTTAATAACATCATACTTAGTTAACAAGAAATTTATAAACACTACTTAGAGCTCCTTACAAATATTCGATATAGGTAAATATTCGATATAGGTAGCTGTTCATAAAAAATTGCGGCCAAAATTGACCAATGAGATACAGTCTCTCCATGGCGCCACGGTCTCAATAATTGCTAATGAAATACGATCTTTATTGAGTATACAAAACAGATCCTTTTACATCGAATGGTGAGACTAACTCAATTTTGTGATATTTGGTAATAATACACTATTCTTCCAAAGCAGCGATATATTTGTATCAAAAAGAATATGTTTTTCACAATGGGTTATTAATAATACATCGAAATCGTTCTTGATTACAACTCGAAAACAAATAAAAATCTCTTCTATTAAACACAGCATTACAACTTAAACATCATTCCCGTTTTCGTGCATTTAGTTGGCTCATACCTCAACCGAATGTGGTCTCTATAACTTTATCGCAACGGTTGCAATTACAATGGAGGTGCTAAATGAATGGAAATGCAACAAAAAGCGCGTTTAATCTGAGCGGTTAAACAGTTGTAACGAATACCTAACAGCGGTGGCATGCCGGCCGGTGGTCTAACTCGCCGTTGTCACGCCACCGCGGCTCGCTGCCAGTACACAGAACAGTATCTTAACTTTTTTGGAAATGAAAAATTGAATTTTCTTTTTTTTACATGGGGGTATCGTTTCTACATTTCACAAAAGAGAACATACACTTGATGGTAAGGCACTATTAGAACTGAAATGGAACTATCGCTACAGGTATTTAAATCTTAATTTTACACAAAACTGCTTTTGCTAACATTGCTAACAGAGCGACAGACTTCAGTCTAAAACCAGGTTTAAAAGCGTGCATAGGGACTTTGTTAATCATGCTACAAGTTACTTTACATAATACTGACTGACTTTATGCCTGCAACTCGCCTTGTCTTCCTTCTCGGTTTTTATATAGTTAATTTAATGTCTTGTAACCTTTGCTACTTGTAACTCTATTGTCAGAAAGCAACGTCAGACGACTGACACCGGACGCGCCTTCCCCTCTTCATCATCATTGGCCTTTGCGTCTATAGCAAGCGATTTATGGTGCAATATCTGTTATACGTCGCTTTTGATGGCTAAATCCTTCTATCACATTTAAAAACTGGACGCACAATCAACGCTCTAAAATCGTCCGCACAAAAAGAGTGCCCAACGAGATGTTTAGGTAAAGTCAGGGTTAACGTCGCTTTACCACTTTGCAGAAATTTTCGTATGAAGCGCACCGCCCGCCCGGGTGCGTGCCCGTACCAAATAGACGACGCGGTGTGCAAGGGATTTTGACCTTTAGAATGATAAAACGACGGAGTCCGCGATAGTACCTACTCATTTGGTTTGGTAGTGTGCGTGCTAGCAACATGATGAAGTGCTCCTTCAAAAGTTGCTATTCTGCCAAAACGTCAAATGTTTATTGTAATGTCAAATGTATTTGACGACCTCCATGGTCGAGTGGTTAGGTTAGCACGCCGGGTCTTGTGTCGCGCCATCTTTGATATCCCGGGTTCATTCCCGGTAGAGCAAATTTAGAGAAAAACTGTTTTTCTAAATTGATTTCGGGTCTGGGTGTTTTTTTCTATGTTTATGTATATTTTCCGTTAACTTACTATATTAACGAGTTTCAAAAGAATACTCATCTTGGTCTAGATAATTGGTGTGAGCGTAAACAAATTTAATTGTTTAATATTTGAGTCGTACTTATAAAATCAAAATCGGCAAAGTAGGGTTGACCTAAATTTTTGCAATTGAACAAAAACCGTTAATTTGCGATTGGATCCAAAGATAATAATGACAAACATTTTGTTACTTATATTACTATAACGTGTACTGTGCCATAAACAGTCAAAAATATGTGTAAAAGTTAAACTTAGGGTGCCAAATCACACCGAATTTGCTAGATTGCTGACTTCGGTTTTGAATTTATAAAGATTGCCATATTTTAACCCAAACCAAGGCAAGATGGCAATCTTTGGTACCAAACGTTGGTCATAATGCAATCCGCCATTTTGAAACAGCGATTTTACAACATTTCTGATTGGTTGACAGCGAAAGATTGCCAACTATGGTTGATAGGTCCCGTCGATTGCTGTCTTTGATCCCAAAGCCTGTTTTATTTCGTGTTTTTGAAGGGTTTAGGGCCGTATTTGATTTGAAATTAACCACGTTATCGGTAAACATTTGAATTTTCAGTGTTGTTTAATATTTATCTCATTTTCGCCCACCTACCTACTTTGCCGACTTTGATTTCATACGACTCATTTAATAATACTTATATGTCAAAGCTGCCACCATTCCGCTACGATTTAGTATAGGATTTCTAGTTGTTATATGTGATCTAAAGTTTAACCCTATATTATTTCCTTCCTAACACAAGACTTCTCCAACGCGGATCCAGGTAACCTACTGTTAAACTGGCACTGCGGCACGAAAGGTGTCGGGCGTCGGCTAATAGTCCGTGTTAAATTGTGTGTGCTATCTCCATTCGGACTGGGCAGGATGTACTCTAGTCTGGCGTACACCTTTTTCATGTCGCTCTGCTCAGCTATTTAGAAAAGTCCGTGTTATTTGAGGGCATGCACGGGGGCTCTAATTGTAGTAAGGACGTATTGCTTTTGATAGTTAAAGATTTCTTAGGTTTGTATTTTTATATTTACTATACCTATACATCATCAGAATTTAAACGTCCCACGGCTAGGTCAGGTGTTCTTACCATGGACAACATCACATGGCGGGAGATACAACGTGCCATATGGTAAATAAAAAACTCTTTACTATACTTTCTTTCTATAATCCTATTATTAATAAGTTCAACTTTCGTTTTTTTGAAATTGCCGCGTTTTTCCTGGTTCAGCTTTCGTTGGCCAGACTCTATAAAATGGAGATAGTTAGCTAGGCGGACTTAAAACAAGCCGTAGAAAATCAGCTGTTACTACAAACAAAACTGCAAATACTATTCGACCTTAATTTACAAATCTTAGTTGAAGTAATTTAACTCTTAACAATAAACAAGACATATAATTTAGATCCTATAAAAGAATCGTAAGTATTCATTCATTCACATGATAATAATTGTCGTAAAAAACAAAACTAATGCTTTTAGTTTATGTAAAACGAGGACTAAAATTGAAAAATACTACCTCATTATTTAATTAGCAACTCATTATAAATAATCTTATTACAAAGTAAGACAGCACCATCTTTAACATCTTCATCATTTAAAAGACGACGCTCGAAGTTTATACTTTCCTATTTCAGTTCCCCTACTAGGTACGAAGTATCCACAAATCCATAAGAAAAATGTTCACTCCAAATATTATAAAGCATAGAAAATTTCGTGTTGTAGCCGTGTCACTCGCGTTCCACAAAACAACTTGTCCTCGCCACCGATTACAATAGCCCACGAATAAAATTCTGGGGGCTTTTCTTTCGATTTCCTTAGTAACGTTTTTAGCGGGCATAAAACCTATTTAAAAAGCAATCAGTCAGAGTCCGCTGATTGCCGGCTGAGCACGCCACGGGCCGTGTTCACAAAACGGAGCAATTAACAATATACCCCCCTCCCCTGCGGTGTTGCCCCCCTCCGCCCCCGCCACCTCGCCGCTACTGATCTAATCGTAAAACGACCGTTTTCTAGAATCGCCTCAGCGCCGTTGCGTGTTCCAAGCGGGGTAACGATAGCATGCCTTTTTGAATGGACACCAAAATACATACATACAAATAGATTTATGATAATCACGACTATTATCCCCAAATGGTTAGTAAGAGACTAGGCAATGAGGACCGCAAAAGCAATCCTCTGCCTTAGTCCACCTAGAGCCCTTCGTCGCTGCATAGTTGAATGTATGTGCATTCTTTAGTCCGTTAGTCGCCTTTTACGACACCTAAGGGCAGAGAGGGGGTGGTAGTATTCTTTTAAAGCCGCTACGCGACATGGCCGCCGACCAAAATACAATTTAAAACAAGAAACATATACCAACCTAAGTATCTACTGAATACGAGAAACAGTTGACGAATCTATACTCGTTTGCTACGGAGAGCATAATGCTCCGTAGAGCTACCGTAGTAGGCTACAGTCGTAGCAATGTCTTCTACGAAAATGACCTGATTTAAACATCCGTGTGTTTCATAGATTTTTGTGATAAACAGTTAACTGTTTGTTAACTGTTTTGTACCTAAAACCGTTTTTTTGACCGAGTTGCAAAGAGCTTGGCTCGATCCGGAGGTTCTGAATTCAATTCCCAATTAGAAGTGTGTTTCGGATTATTTCACTGAGATTACAGCCATGACTGGATTTCAATGATGGTGGCTTTTGCCCAACTATTTGAAAATAAATAGACTACTTAATAACTTCTTACTTTTAAAATTCCCTTATATTTTTTTTATTTTAACATCATTTAAATTAATATGACTCTTGTTAGGTTTGTGTACCGAAAAAATTAAACGTAGCTTAACTTTTCAATAGACTTAGAGTTGCAAATAATAAATCGGCATTATTGATATAAAACTCACTAAGTACGTACTTATATTAGCATAATTTAATGAGTTATCAAGTACTTACTATTCCAAATGAAACCGATTACACTTTTGTGTAATGATTTGAATAATTATGTGCAGCCACTTGCAGTATTGCAGAAAAATTTAATGGCGGCGCTGATTTATCGATCAATTTATATGCAAAACCTTTTTACACATAGAGGTAGTAGCATTAGTAATTTCTATACATACTTACTATAAATATATATATATATATATATATAGTCAGAGACTAGGCAATGAGGACAGCAAAAAGCAAAAGCAATCTTCTACCATAGTCCACTTTTCACCAAATAGCGACTGCACATGTGCTCAGCGTGACAGGTGGTGGTAATTTCTATGAAACATGTAAACGTAATTTGAACATAGGAGAAACTTTTTATACAAAGTTAGTTAACCTGTTGCGAGTCTAGTTTGAAATAGTGACATCCTCTCGTCTGTGAGAAAACCTACTAAGAATTTTATTACTATTGTGTCTGATTGATTTACGGCGGTTGACAGCACGCCGATCTAAAATGTTACAGTGCTAGTTTTTTAACCGACATATGAAAGGAGGATGTCCTTATTTCGTCTGTATGTTTTGTTTAAAAGCAATATGACACATTCACTACGTAAGGACTGATATCGTTGACACTACCAAACTGAGGTTATAGACTGTGAGATAATCCGAAATAGGAAGTAAATAGTTTGATAAACTAAAACCGGACAATACAAAAGATAAATACAGCAAACAAAAGAAACAACTAAAAATAAATATATATATACACCTTAATGGCATAGTGGCAAAGTGCTCGAAGGGACAGGCCAAGTGTGTCAAAGTCAAATTTATTCAATGTAAACCTTTACCGCCGTCGGCTTGCGATCTTGCCCGCTAAGCAATTTTCGCAATGCCGGGTCGCTGGATAGGTGACCAAATTTAAAAACATCTCGAGCTTCTCCGTGCTTCGGAAGGCACGTTAAGCCGTTGGTCCCGGTTGTTGTCGTAAGATGACAGTCGTTAAAACCCACCAACCCGCATTGGGCCAGCGTGGTGGGTTATGGCCTAATATCCTCACGTGTTATTGTCCACATGGGAGGCCTGTGCCCAGCAGTGGGACGTTTATAGGCTGATGATGAAACCTTTATAGGCACTTATTGCCGTCAATACTAATAATAATAAAAAAACAGTTAACTAACTTGAAGTTAAGACTTAACAACTAATCTAACTAACTATAGTCTGTGCCAGACAAACGTGCATCTTTCGGGTTATTCGATACAATTATTAAATAAGTCAATACCCTAAGATTTTCAAACGTTGAAAATACACTGGTCTGCAAAAATAAGTGTTACGGCGAAAGGCGTTCGCAGTAACAGCGGCGAAATAAGGGTTAGGCAGGAGGTATAAGGGAATAAAGTACTTACATGGATGATGAGTCACAGGAACCTGGAGGCGAGCTGACCACGGGCGGCGAGGTAGGTTGGTTTCCTGGCGCACAGTCACTACACTACACAATAGGCATTTAGGCGGTCTCTTCACATTAGATTCAGGAGTCACTATAATAAGGGCAGATACCAGCGCGCGTATTTTGTGGGCGTCTCGCGTTAGCTAGCAGACAGACTGGACGCGCGCGCGGCTCACGAAGCTAGCGGCGGCGGGTCGCGCAGCGGTGGCGCCGCGGCAGACAGGCGGACGCGGTCGTCAACAACCGCTGAGTCAACCGCCATACAGATGGCGGTATGGTTTGAATGGCCGTCCCGGCTTTGGCGGGAACATCCTCCGGGGGCCAGGGGGGGCTCATCCACTGGGAGCCTGGCGATCCGGAATACAGGCCTCCGAAGATGTCCATTCGCGGTGTCCAGGTCTACCACCCGCACGACGCCATCCTTCCCAGGCAGGGTGCGAGCAATGCGCCCCAGTCTCCATTGGAGGGCAGGCAGGTTGTCCTCCTTGATGAGGACGAGCTCGCCAACTCGGGGAGGGGAGGATGGGGACAACCATTTGGAGCGGGTTTGGAGGGTATGAAGGTAGGACTGGGTCCACAGCGTCCAGAAGCGCTGGGAAAGGGCCTGTACCATCTGGAATCGCCTACCTGTGGAGATCGGCCTATCTTCCACGGATAGTTCGGGAATGGCCGTTAGTGGGCGGCCTATGAGGAAATGTCCGGCTGTAAGCGGCTCAAAGTCTGAGGGATCAGACGAAAGTGGGCAGAGAGGTCTAGAGTTAAGGACAGCTTCGATTCGTGCCAAAAGTGTAGAGAATTCCTCGAATGTGAGGTGCTGTTCGCCAATTACGCGATATAAAAGTTGCTTTGTTGATTTTACGTTGATCTCATGTAACGCACCGAACCATGGTCCCTTAGGGACGTTTAACAACCAAGTAATGTGCTGACCAGCGAGCTTGTGCGCAATCGTATCATTGTTCAAGGCAAGAAAGTTTTGTACTTCGATGAGCTGATTTCTAGCGCCTACATAATTTGTACCGCAGTCCGAGCGGATAAGAACCGGGGCACCGCGGCGTGCTATAAAACGCTGTAATGCCGCGAGGAACGCTTCCGTGCTGAGGTCCGAGACCGGTTCTAAATGAACCGCCTTAGTCGAGAGGCACACGAATATACAAAAGTACGCTTTTAAGAGTTTAACATTACGTAGGGTACTAGATTTAACGAGGAATGGGCCGGCAAAATCGGTCGTGACTTGACTAAATACTGGCTGAGGCGTAACTCTATCGGCTGGCAGGTCGGCCATGAAGGGCGCTTGCGGCTGGGCCCGGCATCGAAAGCATCTAATGCATTTAAAAACTCGGTGTCTAATAATACGGCGCGCGGACAATATCCAAAATTGTTGGCGTAGGATAGCGTGTAAAGTGTCAGCGCCAGGGCGGCAGTGTATTTTGTGGTAGTGGTCAATGATAAGGTCTACAAGTGGGCTAGAGCTGGGAAGTATGAGCGGATGCTGCGCGTCATATCGGATAGACGCATGGGACAGTCGTCCACCAACTCTAAGGAGCTCATCTTTAATGAGAGGTGACAGCCGCTGGAGTCTGACGGAGCAGATTTTGCCAGTTTGAAGGCGGTGGATGTCCTCTGCAAACTCATTGTGCTGAACACTGCGCACCCAGTAAAGTAGGGCCTCTCTTCGTTCACTGACGTACAAGGGGCCTGAGCGTCGCGAATCTGGGTGGTGTCTGCAGTTGTGCAGAAAGCGTTTTAGACAAGCTGTCACTCCGACGAGCTTGTCTAGTGAACTGAACCGAGTGAGCAGGTCAAAGTCAAGACCGGGCACTGTGACCAGTGACGGGACGTGTTTGGGCTTAAGGCCGGGCAGGGCGTGATGGCCCAGAGCTAAGGGCATCGCAGGCCAAGACTCACAAGGCTGTCCAAGCCACGTGGGAGACCACCATAGGTCGTGGGCTGACAGGGATTGCGCAGACATCCCTCTGCTTGCGCAATCTGCCGGGTTGAGCTCAGAAGGTACGTGTCGCCAGGTACATTCTGGGGAGCTGAGCTGATTTTGACTACCCTGTTGGCTTCAAAGGGTTGAAGACGGTGAGGCGGTGTATTGAGCCAGGCCAGGACTATCGTACTGTCTGACCAACATATGTGTTGTTGTATACTGATATGGGCCGATAACTGAACCGACACACGGATCATGAGCTGGGAGAGTAGAGTGGCGGCCGACAACTCTAACTTGGGGATTGTGAGGCGGTTCTTGATTGGTGCGACTCGCGACTTGGCGACAATCAAGTGTACCAAAGTATCTCCGGAGGCATCGAGCTCATGGAGGTAAACAACGGCGGCAAACCCGGCTTCAGAGGCATCTGCAAACCCATGAAGCGAGTATGCAGCTGAGCCTTTGTTTGCACAAATGTGCCGAGGGAAGCGAATGCTAGACAACAGCGGCAGATCCTCCGAGATGTGGTGCCACTCCGTTTGTACTTCAGAGGGAGTGGGTTGGGTGGTGGAGTGGGTTCATGTCGAAGTCCTTGGGCATGTCGCATTGGTTGTCGGGAAATCTCTCGAGCAGCTTAGGCGAGTTAGATGTCCACTTACTGAGCTGAAAGCCGCCTAGGTCTAGCAGACTTATCAACTCGTCCTGAAGTGCTTGGGCGGATTCAACCGTGTCATGACCACACAAGATGTCATCAACGAAGATAGACTTGCGAAGAACCTGAGCGGCTCCAGGGTAGCGATGGCCTTCATCATCAGCCAGCTGGAGCAGGGTGCGGATTGCATGATATGGGCTTGATCTTAAGCCGTACGTGACTGTATTGAGGGCGTAGGTGAGCAGAGGGTGATCTGGTGAGGACCGCCATAGTATCAGCTGATACCGTCTCTGGTCTGGGGCAACCAGCACATTTCTGAACATCCTCTGGATGTCAGTGCTGAAAACGACTGCGTCCTGAAGAACATGATGATGTCCACAATGTCCTGTTGAAGGGCGGGGCCTGTGTGTAGGCATTCATTTATGCTGACACCATTGGAGCTTTTGCAGCTACCATCAAAAACAATGCGCAGCTTGTCCGACCCTGACTTAAATACGCCATGGTGAGGGATGTAGAAGTGAGGTTTATGGGCGAATGTATTTGGGTGACAGGGAGCCATGTGCCCTAAGTCGATGTATTCGGCCATAAAGTCGACGTATTTAGAACGCAGAGACGGGTTCGCCATTAGCTTCTTCTTAATATTGAGGAATCTGCGTAATGCGATAGGGTGAGTTTTACCTAGTTGAGGGGCGTCCTTTAGAAAGGGCAGAGCGACCGTATATCTGCCTGAGGGATCGCGTGTAGTGGTAGAGCGGAAGATTTCCTCGCATTGTTCCTCCAGGGGATCATTATGAATGTGAGATTGAGGGAGGGGCTCCTCAGACTCCCAGAACCTTTCCAGACTCTGACGTATGTCCTGGGCTGATTCAGCTGAGTCTGGTTGTGAGCTGACGACGTGAGCTGAGTTAACCTGCTGCGCCGGCTGCGCATACAAGTCCTCAATGGGTCCTATCAACGCGTAGTCGAAAATCGTGCCGAAGGCTTGCCCGGGCCCAACGAGACCTTAGTCCCGTCCAACACTTGACCAAGAACGTCCGACCCCAATAAGAGGTCGATCGGGGCTGGTGTGTGGTAAAGCTGGTCAGCCAATGGCACGGGTGGCTGGCCTAGTACGTGGGAAATGTTTGGTACCTTCTCTAAGGGAAGGTAGCCAGTGACGTTTTTTAAAATGTGAGCTGTGGCAGTAATTGTAGGAGTATCATTGTGAGTGGGTCGGCATACTATTGTTATTGCCGCCTTTGACTCATGTTTGTGCTGATTCCCAACTCCTGTATTTTTTAAAGAATTGGGTTTTGATGGCAGGTTCAAAAGTCGTGCCATGCGTGACGTTATTAACGTCAGCATACTGCCACAGTCCAATAAAGCTCTGGCTGTGTGAAGATGGCCATGTACGTCCGCGACTCTTAGTGAGACGGTTGGCAACAAAATGGGTGTGCCAGTGGGCACAGAAGGTGAGTGAGCTGATTGAGTATCAGCTGAAATTGTATGAGCTGAGTATGTATCAGCTGTGTGGGCATGGGTTGACTGGGCATGGGCTAAATCTACCTCTTCGCTAGGGTGCTCTGTGATAGTAGGGAGTCATAATTGCTGGCGGCGTTCGCGGGGCCTACCTGGCGAACCGGACCTGGGCGGGCTGGCTCTGTGAGCAGAGCTGGGTTGCGCCTGTTTGGCATGTGCGGGTTCGTGCCGCCTGCTGTTTCTGGGACGCTCCCTCGAGTGCTCTGTCAGCTGTGGTGGGGGCACATGTACAGACGACGAATGAGCTGAGTGCGTTGGGCCGTCTGGTCGATGGAGGGACGTGTGGTGGTTCGTACTCCCACAGTTCTTGCATGCCCCCCTTGACCTGCACTCGCTCTCGTAGTGACGGCCGAGACAACGCTGGCAGCGCTCGCGTGCCTGTACAAAGTCCCAACAGCCCTGTGTTGGCTGGGCATTGTACCATCTGCACGTCATGAGCGTATGTCCCCTAGTGGCACAATAGGGACAGTAGGGCGTCGAGCGTGAGGAAGAGAACGATGACGATGATGAGGAGCAGCTTTGCTGGTAGGCCGAGTAGACGGGGAAGGGCTGACTGCGAGCCGGGGAGGTGGACGGGCGGTGACGCAATTGCAAATTACTAAGGGCACACTGGGCGGACACCAGCGGAGTGAGGAAAAGCGTGCGTATGTTTGAGCGCGTGTGGATGCTCGGCAGCCCCAGGATTATGTCGAAGAAACTATCAATGAGAACCCGGCGGTTCTCGTACCGCTTGGTGAGGATGTCCATGGCCACGGCAAAATTTTCATTGGTGACCTTTAAGTGGGACACCATACTTAATGCCTCACCGCTGAGACTTGAGAACAGGTAGTGGAGCTTGACTGCGTCCGACAGGGTCGCCATGTCGTCAGTCAAACTCCTAAACAGCGCAATGAAGGAAGGCCAGTCCTCCACTTTTGAGCTGAACCTGGGCAGCGCTATCTTGGGGAGGACGGCTGTGGGCGTATTGACGCCGAAACTGGGCTGAGCACTATGGGTTGGGGACGACGTGGAAGAGGGTGAGATTTCCTCCCTCGCCACAAGTATCCCCAGGTATGCCCCGGAGGCTTTTGTGTGGTTCTCAGTGTATGTCCTCTCAACCCCCTCGTCCAAGTTCTCCTCGTCGAGAATGTTGTAGTACACTGAGTCCAGCTTCTCCTTTATGCCCTGTATCTGTGCGAAACGCACGTTAAATTCCGTTATGGAATGTTTGGTGTCGCCAGCAATGATCAGTGATCCCACCTCTAGGAGGTGGTGTAAAGCTTTGGCGGCCTCCCTAAATATCGCGGCTTGTGACTTGGTCGGCATCGCGATGAATAAAAGGAGACAAAAAAAAATAATAAAAAATAAAAAAAATTAAACAAATTTAAAGGCAGTAAAAAGAACAACACCCTGTATATATTCTATAGTTGGGCTGGACGTATTTGTTTACTAAGGTAAACGCAAATGGGCTAAAATTAACGCAACAATAAGGAAAGCAAAACTAAGTTGGGATGCCTTGTATATGGCCCACGGGTGGTGCAAACGCGTGTGTATGTGTATGTCTGTGTATGTGTATGTACGCTTATTGAACGCGCGTACGTAACATTAGCCGACCGCAAAACAAAAAGCAAACAAAACAACAAAAACAAAAAAAAATCACGTTATCCGTAGCCCACTGTTGGGCAAGGCGCTCACAGTCGGGCAGACCTGTTGCCGACACTAGCGCGAAGAATGAGTCAGTCGCAAACAAAAAAAAATAAAAATAAACTAATAATAAAAACTTAATTAAACTTAACGTGTGTAGAAGCGAAGGCGACGCACGCAAATAGGCGTAAGCAATATAAAAAAAAACTGATGAAACTAAATGAAACACACTAAGCTCATGTGGTGAGCACGCACAAAGAATGAGCCGATCGCAAAGGCAAAAATTAAAAAAAAAAAAAAATAGATATAAAATTAACACGAGAGAAAAAATAAAGCTCGCTATTTGGCACGCGTGGTGAGCATGCACGAGATCTGAGCCGATTTAACACGACAAGAACATAAAAACTCCTTAAATAATAAAACGGGAAAAATAACAATGCAATCTCTCGTCACAATACCATACGTAACGTAATAATTTAACTACTAATTTACCGTTAGGAGTATGAACAACGTATCATTAGGCAAAAATCATTTGGGTACACACACAAGCCCGCTCAGATTACAACAACATTACAACATTGCATCACACTTTCGATTGCATACACAAAATCAACAATAAAAATAAAATAATATAAGTGTACGTTGGCCAGTCATACTAACACAAATGATTCATAACTACCTCACCAAATTTTTATTGGGACAGGGTAAAGTTATGTGAACAAATGAATTTAAAAATGATGGCACGAATTAGATATAAGATTTAGAAATAGAATAAGAATATGGGCGGAAATAATTATCTTTAGCGGACTGTATTAAAATTGATAATTAAAAGAAAGTTAGGTTCAGATTAGGGCTGAACCTTAGCGGTTATTCCGCGCTCGATTGGACCAAAATGTTACGGCGAAAGGCGTTCGCAGTAACAGCGGCGAAATAAGGGTTAGGCAGGAGGTATAAGGGAATAAAGTACTTACAGGGATGATGAGTCACAGGAACCTGGAGGCGAGCTGACCACGGGCGGCGAGGTAGGTTGGTTTCCTGGCGCACAGTCACTACACTACACAATAGGCATTTAGGCGGTCTCTTCACATTAGGTTCAGGAGTCACTATAATAAGGGCAGATACCAGCGCGCGTATTTTGTGGGAGTCTCGCGTTAGCTAGCAGACAGACTGGACGCGCGCGCGGCTCACGAAGCTAGCGGCGGCGGGTCGCGCAGCGGTGGCGCCGCGGCAGACAGGCGGACGCGGTCGTCAACAACCGCTGAGTCAACCGCCATACAGATGGCGGTATGGTTTGAATGGCCGTCCCGGCTTTGGCGGGAACAATAAGTATCACACTTTTAATTTTTTTTTCCAAACTATAGAAGTTAGAGATTTGAAATAAAAAACGTTTTACAGCAATTTTTATCAGCTTTCTTTGAAACTGTAGTAAATCACTAACTCTTTATTGAGTCCTTTTTGTTTCGAAAATATATCTTGTGTACTTTAAAAGTTATTGCAATTTTAAACGTGTGATACTTATTTTTGCAGGCCAGTGTAGTTGCCTACCTCAGGTGGGAATCAAACTCACGTCCTCCGCAATCCGGGCGGCTGCGTTTACCACTCCGCCACCGTGGTATTAGTTATATCTGTCGGACTTCTTCAAAAGTATTTATGGTAACAGTGTCTCATAAAAACTTTTTAAATTTACATCATAAACTTTTTAATAAGTTATGGTACATTTTAGAGCTCAGCTATCGTAATACTTGGTAGACACAATTATTGGGGGGTCTACTCATAACCCCCTAAAGGCACTTTTTCACAAACGAAGATAATTCGTGTTTAAAGGACCATGGGAAATTTTGTCCCCACCATCCAACAGATTTGAAATTAGTGTCATTTGAAGGTCTAGTAGGCTAGATATTTATTACCATGGCGACGTTCTTCAAATACGCGGAATTTAGGTTATAAAAAATATATTGTTTTTGAATATATTTTTTTTCCAACTAAACAAGATTGCAAGAGCAGACCAGACTCCACAGGCGGCACCCGTTCACGAGTATGACATGTGAATCAGCCATCACTTCGCCCAACCATGTTTTAGGGAACGTAACGCACGTGCCACCACCGCAGAGACACTTTGAGAGAGCATAACACACTCGAGCAACTCCAACTAAAGCAAGACAACAATAAAAGTTTTCTTTTATTATAAATAAACCCAATACTTTTTGCAACTAACACAGGTACTTCAGGCTTCTTTGGGTCCCAATGAACAAATTGACACGTATCCCATGACTGTTGTAGGGTGTCCGGGGTTCATACAAAATCCCCAAAACCACATAAAGCATCGTTCGCGACGACAACAATAACGCCCAATATCGACATACTGTTCTAAAGTTACGTGTCGCATTAAAGTTCTACTATTTAGCCAACACTTTTTTAGTGGAATTTGATAGTGACATAGACTGGTGTTTTAGTGGGTTTTGATACAAATGTCACTTTTCCTAATGGCTTTTAAACGTGTTTTTGTAGTATTTGTTACAGAATCATTAGTGGAACATGGAAAGAATTGATTGTGTTTTGTTTTTTTGGTCGTAGTTAAATTTTGACGAATTTTAGGGGGTTTTGAAAGTAGACCCCTCAATTGAAGACTCCTAGGCTCCTAACCTGTTATTATTAAATGTTGATTAAAGTTACACTTAGGATTAAATTGACGCTGTCTCTATCTGTCTTCTTTAACAAAAACGAGACAGCGTCACTTTAATAATAATAATATAATAAGTAATCATTTATTTCAAGCATCAAAATGTACATAGATGGTAAATTACATTGGCCCATATAATATATACCTTACAGACTGACTTACATATAAATATAATACAAAGTTTTTGTTAGTAAATAACTTAATAACTATGTTAGCACTATTTGATTGGCACCTGCGGTACCAACTCGGTAGCAACAGGCAACTTCCCTCGGAAACGCCTGTAGACTACACCCTGGCCTAAGCCAGAAGTCATCCTTCATGAAGATGTCCAGACTTTAAGCCGAGGTGTAACATTTGACCATTTATATTAATAAGACAGTTAGAGTCTAGGACTATTCGTGACAGACAAGGGGTAAGCTTTCATAACGCAAAGTCAAGTAATACCCATTATTTTATTGTAGCGATGACTTGATTTTAATGATCTTTGCCTAGCAGTGCGATAGTATAAAGATATAAGACAACGTATAAAAATTGTAACACCCCCACCACACTCTCAGATTCCAATTCCAGATAGAGTAGCATATGCGGAGTCCTAACCGCTAAGTATAAAAGACTAGCGGGGGCCCGCGGTTTTACCAGCGTGGTTCCCGTTTCCGTGGGAATATCGGGATAAAATGTATCTTTTGTGGTAATCCAGGTTATAAACTATCTGTATGCCGAATTTCAACCAAATCCATTTAGTAGTTTTTACGTGAAAGAGTAACAAACATCCATCCGTACTACAAACTTTCGCGTTTATAATATTAGTAAGATATGATGAAAGAAAGTGTATGAGGAATGGAAGTACGAGAGGCATAAAAGCGAGAACTGGTATGAAACAGTAATATAGCTCAAACAAAATCTTCAGTCCTGTTGGAGGTGTAGTTTAAAAAAAAAGATACCAATTCATAGGTAGCTGATTAACGCTGATGAAGTAGAATACTATAAGCGATGACATTGCTAAAGACATTAATTTTGATTTACGAATCTGTCCTTTAGGAATGTATCAATTAATAGCCATATCGTAGTTTAGAAGTACTACTATAATTGCTACATTCCCTGACGATGTTGTCAAATTGGTATCTTATTAAATTCTGTCAAGACCACGCAAAAAAAAATTGCAATGCGCAATTACCCAAAGGGCGTTGAAATCATTAACCAATGACCTAATATTTGATTAACTAGTGTTTAACATGATCAAATTAGACAAAGTACTGTCACCATGAAAAAACTACTATTTGAATATTTTTTTTATATACAACGTGCTTTGACTATTTGTTTTTTTCCACAACAACGAAGCACTTGTCCGCAAAGCCGGTCCTGGTTTTCGTCGTAAGATGAATGCATATGCATGCAGACATATAATCACGACTATCATCGCCGAAGGGTTAGTAAGAGACTATAAGCAATGAGGACCGTAAAAGTAGTCCTCTGCCATAATCCACTTTTCACCACATGTGCTCAGCGTGACAGGTGGTGAGCCCATCGCCGCTCTATGCTGTTAGATGTATGTGCAGGCTTTAGTCCATTAGTCGCTTTTTACGGCACCCAAGGGAAGACAGAGGTTGGTAGGTATTCTTTCACCGCTACGCAACACGGTAATTGAAAATTTTACTAATTCGTAAAATACATATTGTCTGTTTAATTTTCTAAAGACGACTGTACCAGCTGACGAAAGCGGTCCCACAAAAAGCTAAATAGCTAGCCGGCACGCCAGTTAGATAGGTACTAATGCAATATGAATATTTATGCAGTCTAAACGTTCCATAATCGCCACCGGCACGAATGCCTTTTGTCGCTTTCCTACTATAGTGCACATTTCTCTGTAAATATTTACTGGTAATTGGCATAAAAATATTGCGGTTAATTACCTACGTCTCATAGCTTTGCTTAGCAGTAAAGTATAAAATTTAATAATTAAGTATAAAAATTGTCGTCGAATTTGCGTTACCCAAATGGTACCTAAGTTTTAAGCACTTCTTTTTTATGTTAATAGTTTGCAATAAACTTTTAATTTGATTTGATTTTATTAGCCTTCGATCAACAATACCAACTAGATAACGCGTCACGTACAAAATCAAAGCTAAATTCTGTCCACGTGTATAAATACTTTTTCAAAGCAATAGATTACTCCTGTCACTAAAAAAAAAAGACGTCAATAACATTTAGTGGTGAAATCACCATTATGGGGCAACAAATAAAGTACTTTTTACTGTTATGCCTTGCGAGAAAATAAGAGCTCACTTCTCAAGTGCGCTGTTATTTACCGAGACACATTTTTAGCGCCGACCAGGGGGGTTACTCTCGAACGCAAACTCAATCTTAATACAATTCTAATGCGTTTTATATGTATCGATATTGGGATAAGTAAAGATAATTCCGGAACGCCCATCTCGATAATAATTTATTCAATCAATTTCCACGCAATTTAATTTCAATGTGGCGCTATTATCGCCTATAAAAGTGCCATTAGACATTTTTTAGATTTGTGATTGGAAATTGATTAATGCAATTCTGTTTCAAGAGTAGCCTACCTGACATCTAGTTGTATTGTTGAGCGAAGTCTATAGCGCACTGTTGAGCAAAGACCTGCATCATTGAAATCAAGTCTCCGCTTCAATTGATGTGTAGTAATGTGTAGCTTAATCACCACGTTTTCCATTTACGGTTTGGTGATCGAAAACCTTCGATCTTGCTCGCTATGCAACTTTCGCAATGCCGGGTCGATGGATGGGTGACCAAATTAAAAACATCTAGAGCTCCTCCATGCTTCGGAAAGCACGTTAAGCCGTTGGTCCCGATTGTTGTCGTAATATGACAGCCGTTAATTCCCACCAACCCGCATTGGGCCAGCGTGGTGAGTTATGGTCCAATATCCCCACGTGCTATTGTTCACGCGGGAGGCCTGTGCCCAACAGTTGGACGTTTATGGGCTGATGATGATGATGATTATGACAAACCCGGATCGGACATGGGTATTGAATCCTGGACTTCCGGTAATTCGTCCGAGCGGCTTAGTAGTAGTAGGTTTTTTCTCATAGAGGAACCCACACTCAGAACGTCGACTAACCCTAATGTGAATCCATTTAAAAAAAAATTTATTTGCGGTTTCCAAAATTAGTTGCAAAGCAGTATGACATGAAATAGGTTCTTAAATTAGGCCTATTACATCTTGACTGTGATTTTTGCGTAAAATGCCCATTTACGCATTTTGTAGTAATTTTGCAGTAGTATTTATCATTTTTATCGAAATAGGATAATAAATTCATTAGAAAATCTTTATTCCTCATGAAGTAACAATTATTAACAATTAACAATTATTATCCCAGCTAGCAAAATACCCTTAGAAACTAAAGCTTTTAAGAGCTATGACCTTAAATAAATTTTATATATGTTCTGATTAAGATAGAGACTCTAATAATGGCATATCATAAGTCTATTTAAGCTATAAGAGCATATATACTTGTAAAAAATACTTTTAGAAGTATATACTTCTAAACTACTAGAAAACGAGAAATTTATTTTATTTATTTATTTTTAAGGACAACCAACAAATCTTACACTAGTAGTTTACATAAAAATATTCGTAAGAACTAGGTTATTAGCTAAATGCAGATTCACTTACAGGCTGCCACGACTTGCGAATGTAAACTAGAAAAACTTATTAAGAAAAGGCTATAACTTGAATGATTCAAGTACAGCCTTCTTAAATTTATAGGTGCTGCACGAGAATACATCAACATCAGTTTTCTTCTGCAGTTCGTTGTAGTGACGTTGAAGCCTGTTTATAAGTGAGTGATGACCGAGATTGCTTTTTGACCCCTTAGTCTTAAATGGGACATATTAACCTTCTCTAGGCAATTTTAGAGGTATATGAATCTGTAGCTGTGACAAAAGGCCAGGGCAATCCAGATCCCCACTAATCAACTTATGCAAAAAGAGAAGATCCAACATTTGGCGTCTATTCTTTAAACTTATCATTTGGTAATTTGAAAGTCGATCAGTGTACGAGGGCAGCCTTTTAGCAAGAACAGATCGAAATGATATGTGCCATAGAAACCGTTTCTGTACACGTTCTAAACGCTTTATGTAAATGTCGTAGTGTGGCGACCAGACTGGGCTGCAATACTCTAGTATCGATCTCACATAAACATTATACAACAAAATTTTAGTAGATGACTTCAATTCTCTGCAGTTCCGTATCACAAATCCCAACATTTTAAAGGCCCTACACGCGATGCTGTCCACATGTCTATTGAATCGAAGCTGTTGGTCCAATGTTACGCCAAGATCTCGAATATAGTCTACCTCATTGAGACGCTTCCCATTGATGAAATATGTAGGCGTCGTTTGTGTTTTGCTTCTAGTGAATCGAATGAAATGGCACTTATCGGCATTGAGATCCATCTTATTAACTTTGACCCATTGTGCTAAATCATTGAGATCGTCTTGGAGAAGTTTTACATCATTTGGATTATTGATCTCTTCTTCTTCAAATCGTCAGCGAAAAGGTAAGCCTTAGAATATTTTAGGATTGATACTACGTCGTTTATGAAGATATTAAATAAGGTTGGCCCAAGATGAGAACCTTGCGGAACGCCAGAAAGAACCGGTAGTGGATCAGACGTGTAACCTTCCACGACCACACTAGCCGTACGGTCCGACAAGTAGGATGAAAACCACTTTACTAGTCCATCACCTAGGCCATAATGTGATAACTTTGACAACAGAATACTGTGATCAACACTATCAAAGGCCTTGCTTAAATCTGTATATATAGTGTGAACTTGGCTTCGTTTGTCAACAGCCTGACTAATATCAGACAAGAATTCAGCAAGGTTTGACGTGGTAGACCGGTTCTTCATGAACCCAGACTGACTAGCAGTGATTGAATGCATAACACGCCATGATATGATAGGGCAGAGAAGAGATTCGAACAGCTTAGCCATGGCAGGTAGAAGTGAAATAGGCCTGTAGTTTTTTATTGATTTTTGGTCACCTGATTTAAAGACCGGAACTGTGAGCGCTCTTTTCCATGCCATAGGAAATATACCAGAGTGCAAAGATTCATTAAAAATAATTGAGAGTGGATAACACAAATACTCGGCACAGCGCACCAAAAACACGGGGGGTATCCCATCCGAACCTGCGCCCTTAGTTAAATTCAGTTTTATAATGGCGTCGTGAATTTGGCTCGGTGAGAACCATATTTTACCAACGTTGCTATTGCTGGCTGCAACTGGTGGGACGACGACACGTATTGTGTCAGCTGTGGGTACACTGTAAGCCATCATAAAGCAACTAGCGAACAAGGAAACAATTTGTTTACCATTGACGGCTGTCTTTTCGTTAAAGTGCATAATAGACGGGTAATTACTACTATTAGCTTTTTTGTGCTTCATGTAAGACCAAAAGAGCTTGGGGTTTTTAACCAGCGAATTTTCCATTTCAACCAAATATTTTTTGTAAGAAACAGTCATCAACAAATCGGACCTGCGTTTTAAAGACTGTAGATATAGTAAGTCAAGGGGATTATGAAATTTCTTATATTTTATTCGATATTTGAGTTTCTCGCGGAGAAGTTGTATTAAGCTTTTGGGATACCAAACAGGATATTTCAAGCTTCTCGATTTGCGCAAAGGGACACAACTCGTGACAATTTCTCCCAGCTTGCCGTAAAATTTGTTCACCTTGTCGTCTACATTTAAACAGTCCAAGAATTCTTGGTCCCAGAAAACCTGACTGAGCTCTGATACAGCTTTCTCGTAGTCAGCTTTAAAGAAATTAAACCTGGGCTCGTCGTTTTTATCTTTTAAACGAAGGTCGGCTCGTATATTAAGTGATAGTTCCAAACAAGGGTGATAAGGATCAACAACACTGAGGCCAAATAGTGCCGTAGTTGCTTTATTAATAGCAAAATTTGAAAACACTCAGTCAAGAATCTTGGATTTAAAGTTAACTATGTCATTATATTGTTTAAGGTCATTTAGATTAATAAAATCAACCAACATGCCGTTGAGTGTGGTGTGGTTACATGGTAGGTTATTACACCAAGTCATAGTACTCAAATTAAAGTCACCCAGTATTATTGTGTTATTGTACGATTCCATGTTGACATTGCATCTACCAATAAATTCAGCCAATATGTGTTTCTGTAAGGGCGGTGGCAAATATACCGCGCTTATATGCAATGTTTCCGTAACTGAGCCCGTTTTAAATGTTAAAGCTACCCATACATCTTCACATAGACTTTCATAGTTTGAAAGTCTGAAGGAAGTGATATTTTTCGTAACCGCAATAAGGACGCCCCCACCATTTTTCCCCTTGTGAAAACCAGTAGTTTCACGATCTCTCCTATAAACATTATAGCGGTCGCCAAACAATTCGCCATCGTACACTGAGTCATTAAGCCATGTTTCACTTAAAACTATTACATCGTAATTACACATTAACAAATTCTTACAAAATTCAGAGGTTTTACTTCTAAGGCCTCTGACGTTTTGATAGTAAAATTTTAATTTAGTATATTTTAAAACTTTTAGGTCTTAACGCATTCACTATTAAATTAGAGTACACACTAGACCAAGTCACGCAGCATATCCACATTGCGCACGCAGACATACTCGGATGCATCAGTCCTCCGCATGAACACACGCCCACCGCGCACCCAAACGAACTTATAATTCAGTTCCCTGCCTCGCGCCCGGGCAGCCGCATGGAGGGCTTTATTCTCGGGTGACAGATTCTCTACCAAGTAGATTGCTGGTTTCTTCTCGTCGCCAAGGCCAAGGTGGCTTGTATTTAGTTTGCTGCCAGGATTCTTTCTATTATACTCAATCGCCGCTGCCAAGAACTTGTCACGAAGACGAGGGCTGCCAAGACGCAACAAAATGGAACGGGGTCTCGATGATTGCTGGTTCATCTTGGCGATACGAGTACAGTGCGAGATGTCACCCTCAGTGACTGGGCAATTTATAGTGCGACTAAGTTGCTGAACAATTTTAAGTACATTTTCACTCTTATGCTCTGGTACGCATTGTAGCTCAAGGTTAGCAGCACGAGAGATCTGGTCCATTTGGTTGACACGGGCGGTCAGTTTATTAACTTCTGCTCGAAGCAACGTGTTTTCCTCCCTCAGCTGGCGCACGTCCGACTTTTGAGTGTTAATATCGTCTTTCATTTTCTCGAAGTGATCGTTGAAAAATGTTAACGATTCCTTGAAGCTGTTAATATCGGCATGAATTTGGCTCAGTTGTTTCGTAATATTTAAAGTGCATTCTTGCATTATCTCATTTATAATAACGCGAATTTCCGAGCGGGACACGAAGTCGGCGTGCTGGACCCCTGCGGAAGGTTGCGGCACTTTAGCAGGCCTCACAGTAACATTAGACTTCGAGCCGGCGGCATCGGAGTGCACCGAGGCTGCTCCTCTGTACGGCGAGTCGGAGTTATCGCCTTTAGGTTGCTTACATACACAAGTAGGACATATCCATGCACGTTTATTTTTAACAGTCATCTTTTGGAGTTCGCTGTCGGATATGGAGACACACAAGTAGTGATATGATTGTTTACATTGCGCGCAATCCATGCACCCGTCTCCCTTACTCATTGCGCCCCGGCATCCAAAACACGTACGCATCCTTGCCAATAAAAAGCAAAAGCAAAGAATAACCTCTGACTTTTATCGGGAGTTTACAGTATTGTGGTATGGCCACACTAATTGTCTATGGCCAGAATTTTTCCAGATACAGCAGGGTAGTTGAGTAATTTGATAGTTGATAAATGTCACTGGCTATAAATATTGCATTATTTTCTTAAGATATTGGTTGATTTTTGCAAAGATAACACTTCCACACAATATTTGAAGGTTTGTCCACACTTTATTAATGTTTTTAATGCACAATATCACTGTTTTAGCACAAATTTTAATTTAACTTTATGAGTACTTCTGCGTCGCAAGACGGTTGACGTTTGTTTGTAGAAATGACATCAATAAGACCAGTAGTGTTATAAACGCACTCTGTAAGCCTAATTCTTAATTAACACTTATACATGCACTATGTAAGTCCACTTAATCTTAAAAGTGACTTATTAAAGTATTTTATTAGATATCGGCTGTTACACTTATAACTTATTCTTACAGACGTATATAAGCAAACTTTATATAATGTTTATTAGAGCAATAGTATTATACACGCACTTTATAAGCCTAATTGCCCTTGAGTCTTAATTAACACTTATACATGCACTTTGTAAGACCACTCAATCTTAGAAGTGACTTTATTAAGTGTTTCGTTAGATATCGTCTGTTACTTATAACTTATTCTTAAAGATGTCTGTAAGCTTACTATATAAAACATTTGTAAGAACAGTAGTATTATGTGCGCACTTTATAAACCTAATTACCCTTGATTCTTAATAAACTTTTATGAATGCATTTTGTAAGATCACTCGATCTTAGAAGTGACTATTGTAAAAGATAGTAAAGAGTACTAGCACGTCAAATGTCTTAGAAACTAGATAATTGCAATTAGAATTCTAATGCATTGCAAAAAAGTCAAAAGGTGGTCGACCAGGAACTTCCCCGTTTGTCTTTTAGCCTACTTTTACTTTAATAAGGAACCCTAAAGGTTCTGAGCAATGGCCGCGTGGATTAAAAGATATGGTTGAATTTGATTTTAGAAGTGCGGTGTAAACCTTAAATAATGGTAATGCACTTATATTGGTTCTGTTAAAGCCACTATAAGGCATGATTGGTGATAATGGCGACATTTCCATATTTTTCATTTTAATATAATATTTTTTTATTAATATATATACATTGTTGAAATGGCCCGTAAAAATATTGTGATTGTTATTTCAAAATACTCGATAAAATCGACTTCGCAATTAAATAACACTTAGTAATGCGTAATAAACATGAAATTATACTTACACATTTTGTAGGAAAGTGAATTAAACAGGACAGTACATAATACTTACGTTTTTAATACTCTTCTTATTATTCAGAAAAGTTTTACGAGCACTTGGCAATCCTTTCGGCGGACTGTGATTACATCTGATTACATGTCTTACTAAAAGCTCGCAAAGAGCACTACAAGTAATATCACACTTAGAACAGCATTAGTAAGTGCATTATAAGGGTAAATGCCCATAAAGAATGCCTTTGTAATTCATTTGTAAGTCTGTTTGGTATTATTAAAGCATCAACAAGAATTTTGTAAGATTGGAAATACACTTCTCGAGACCATTTTAAGATATATTTAAGGGTAAATAGACTTATTAAGTGCGCCCAAATCCACACTTATAGCAGTCTATCGGAGTACCATAAGACTGGTAAAATTATACTCTTGGGATGTGTGTAAGAGGAAATTTTGCTAGTTGGGATTGTTGTAGAAAGGAGAAATTGACAGTTAACTTAAAGCGATTTTCGAAGTTTATTGGTTTAGAATAAGATATTTGTCTATTTAAAATCAATGATATGAAAAATTCGAAGCCGCTACGAACTATACGACTAAATAAGGGATAACATTCTAATTTTTTTTTATTTCATTTGTTTAGAACAGCAGTTAAATCTAGGAGTTCAAAAAAGTGCCTTCGCGCCTTTATGAAAATCTTTCTCTTCAAATTTGATAAAAACTATGCCAATAGCTATTCTACACTATTCATTAAGTCAAAATTGTGAAATCAAGAACGTCAAAATTGGCCATTTTACGCAAAAATCACAGTCGAGATGTAATAGTAAAATTTTAAACACTGAAAAAAGACGACAACCTCAGGCGGGAATCGAACCACGCACCTTCCGCGTTCCGGGCGGCTGCCTTAACCACTTGGCTACCGAGGTCTGGCTTTCAACGGTCGAAATTTGTCAGTGTTAAGTATATTTAAGCGTTAATAAAACGCTAAAATATAAAACATTATACATATACAAACTAAAACATGAAAACGCTCAAACGGCTATGAGTTTTCAAATGTAGAGTAGGTGGTGAACTTACAATACACTCAAAACTATTCTCCCCTGAGGGTTAGCCAGCGACTTAGTCTAGACAATAAAAACCGTACAATCAGTTCTCTGCCATAGTCCACGTTTCACCATATAACAACTCCACATTTGCTCAGCGAGACAGGTGGTAAGCGCATCACCGCTCTTTGCTGTTGGATGTATGTGCAGTCTTTAGTCCGTTAGTCGCCCTTCGCCAAGGGAAGAGATGGGTCAGTAGTACTTTTTTAGTGAGCCGTCACCGCATTGGTGTTACTTACACTATTTCTACATACATACATTATAATCAAGACTATTATCCCCGAAGGGTTAGTCAGACTAGGCAATGAGGACCGCAAAAGCAGCCCTCTACCATAGTCCACTTTTCGCTAAATAGCGATTGCACATGTGCTCAGCGTTAGTCCGTTTGTCGCCTTTTACGACACCTAAGGAAAGAGAGGGGGTGGTAGTATTCTTTCACCGCTACCTACTCGACACTCTATTTCTGATAGGTGCAAAAGTTGTTGATCCGTTTCGTTACGCTCCCACGGGCGTAATTCAATTGCTAAATTGTTTAATGGCCTGCATCACAGTCTATGTTTCCTAGTTTTTACATCGTAAACATTGTATTAATCCTACTTAGCACATTTCTATACTTATTTTAATATTAATTATGATTTAGCATTCACATTCCTAAAGGTTAATGTTTGCTGTTTTATTTTATACACTTCCTTTACAGAATTGATTTGTATCAGAAGTAAACTTTGCATCGAACATCATGTAAAAATGTTAGTATTGTCAGTCAGTAGGTAAAAAAATTGCTTCTGTTACTTTAACGAAGAGTGTAAGAATTATTTTATTATTTTTAAGGAAACTTAGCAAGAACGTCACCAAATTCCCCATTTTTTTTGTACAGGGTTAAAATATTGAAAGTTGCCATCCCTAACACAGAAACATACTTTCTATCACAAAACAACAATCAAATAGATCTACAAAAGTATCTATACCAATTTGCATTTTTTCACGATATTATTTTTTTATTCAGAACGCGTTTTAAAGCAAAACACAGTCGAAGCCAACCCGTGATCGCCACTTAGTAGCCATTTAACGAGTGTTTAGCGCTAAATCAATGGTCAACGAGCTCCGAGCCCCCTTCTCCCTCCCGCCTCCCATTTCCCCCCTTGCCGCGCCGCCGCGATGTAGATCCGTATCGCTTCCGGTGCGCCGACGCCGTGGTCGCGCGCCTTATTACCATTTACCATTTAAAAGCTTTTTGTCAAACCTCTAGTGACAAAATGTGTTTGTATGAAAGTTTGATTTATTACATCTAAAACAATTTATTGCAATATGTTACAGAAGGCTTATCTTTAAGTTTTTAAGTTGTAAGTAATTTGTTGTGTGCGAAAATGTTGCTTTATAGATCAAAAAAACGATGGCACAAACAGATTACAGATAGCAAATAACAGATACTTAGCAGATAAGCAATAGATTGTACAATAGACATCAATCATGAATGAAAAAAAAACGTGAAGTTGCGGGAGTATCCGCTATAAAAAAGGTTGGATCGAACCTGGGACTCCGTAAGTAATTTTAAGCCTTCGACGGCCATAAATAAATAAACAAATTAAAAGACCTAATTTGTACATCACGCCTGTTTTTCTGGAGAAGGCAGAGCAAAGTTTTCAATTTTCTACTATCCAGACGTACTTCCTATTAATTAAAATAATCTTAAATGAAATTCTGGGAACACTTTGGAACATTCATTATTTTATAAGTTTACTAATTAAATACGAAGAAACCGACTAATGATACAAACAATTTCACGAAACATATAAATAACAAAGTTAATAAGATTATATTAATTAATTGTACACAAAAATTATGTTATTTTAATTATCAAATGATATCAAATCTATAAATGAGTGAAAGCCGCGTTGAGCCAGCGCATAGGGGAATTTAAAATATTAACATGTATAACGCATTTACATATTAATGAGTCGGGAACGTAAACTCAGCTAATGGAAGCAATTAAAATTGTTCAAATTGTTCGTATGGTGTGCATTTATTGCTATACTGTAAAGAGGCATTCTAATTTTGCTCACATAAAAAATATTCCGTGGGAAATGGTCCGAGTATGACAAATGACTAGCGACCGTAACGACACTTTGTGAAATTAAAACGAAGCTATGTGTAATTCAGTTACCATAGCGACATTAGGCGTTCTTAACTTATTAATGAAAGTGATATTGTTGGTCAAGCAAATTCTATCTTCTATTATCATAAAAATTTGTATTTTTAATGATTTTTATTTATTTTAACATAAATGGTTATATAATCAAAACAATTGAAACGATTAAAACTATTTTAACGAGACCTAACACGATTAATTTTTGTAAGTAAGTACATATCTACTTACTGCTTGACGTTTCAGTTCGCTTGTGACCACGGCCGCAGCATCGCGGCCGAAACGTCAAGCAGTAAGTAGATATGTACTTACTTACAAAAATTAATCGTGTTAGGTCCCGTTAAAATAGTTTTAATGCAATGCAACGCGATAGTTTAAAGTCTTATAATTGAAACGATGTTATCCGCTTAAGTTTATAACTATGTGCAGCTGATATCAACTCCCCTATTAGTATGAATGACTAACTCACTTTGTGACTGACACCCAGAAAGCTAAAAATTAGCACAGATACCTATGGCTTTCTAGCTTTCTAGATGAGTTAAGAGGATTATTAACAATGTATGATTAGCAAAAAAAAACAATAAAATTAAAATTAAATGAAAGAAAAGTTTCGTATTTCACCAAAAGATTCTTACAAGTAATTTATAAAAAATGCGTAAACCTTCTAACGACTATGAAGTAATACACGAAAGAGTTCTCATCAGTTGCAATAGACAATATCTGTTTGCAAAGAGCATCTATGGTCGCGTTCACCGTGCCCGGTAATTAGTTTATTACTCGTATTCCATTGCACGCACGCCATGCTTACGTTAAACAGTTGGCCGGCGACTCGCCATTAAGACACGTAATTGAGCAGACAATGCGGTTTGAATAGCAAAGCGGGGCCATTTTTATTTTACAAGAACGTGATCGTATCTAGTTCTTAATTGAACATTCCGTTTAGTACTAGTAAACGGACCGCAACACTTTTGAGGTTTACAAAATCTGAATGGAAATAAGTTTTGTAGTAACGCTTTAGTAAAACACACACATGTTACTATTGCTATTGTTGTATTGAACACAAAGGGCACTGTAACATTTTTGTGTGTATCTAGCTAATAGGCTGCACGTGTAAGCACGTGAAAGTAAGTGCAATAATGTTTTGATTAAAGTAATTTTCACATTATATGAGCAGCGTGCAAACCTACGTGCCAGCATAGTTGCTCACACAGACAGCGCCAGCGCCCTCCGCTCCCGTTCAATGTCAGCGTCATCTTGGAGGTCAGGAGCCAGTACGTGAGAGAAACTAGATATTTGCAGAAAGAAATGACAGTAATTTGTTTCTAAACATTCTTGAATAGCTCGATCGCGCAGCGGTTAAGAGGAAACACTACGTGGAAGTGGCATGCAAAATTCTCATACGAAACACAGAAAAACGACGTACGGAACGTCGTTTTCTGTTTCGTCTCCTGTTTCCTCCTTCAGAACTGGACCAATTTTTAGGTTTTTTTAGCATCGGTTAAAGAAAGAGTTTTTCTAAACTCAAAACTTTATTCAATAAACTTAAAATAAGCATTTTGAATCGTCTAAATGTATTTGGATGGATGGGCATCCGCCCACCCGCCCCACCCATTCAGGAAGTCTTTTAGCTGTGGAGAAGAACGGGCGCAAGAAACTCCACAGCTTTAAAATAATATAGAAGTAACGACATTTACAAAACAACATGTCGTTACCAAATTATACAATCAGTTATAAAGATAATGGAGTAAGAAAAAATAATGTAAATATATTATTATAACCAGGCTGTTTTGTCTTCTAAATATTCCTTGACTGTGTAATAACCTTTCTAAGGTAAACAAGATTTTACATGATTCTTAAACTTATCTAATGGTAAATCTAGTATACTACTTGGTATTTTATTATAATAGTGTATACCTTGTCCCAAGAAAGAGCCGAGAAACTATTGTAACGTAAACAGTGGCATTACTAGTTTTGACTTGTTTCTAGTATTGAAATTGTGTACATCACCGTATTTTGAAAAAGTGTTAATATTGCAACGCACAAAAACAATACAATTATTCATATACTGCGATGCAACAGTAAGAACACCAACTTCCTTAAAAATATTTCTCAAAGAAGGTCGCGATCCCAGTCTATAAATGGTTCTCATTGCTTGTTTCTGTAAAATAAATATAGTTTTAACATCAGCCGCTGTTCCCCACAAAAGGACGCCATACGACATGACACTATGAATATAACTAAAGTAAACAGTCCTAGCAATTTCAACATATGTTAATTGTCTAATTTTGCTAATCGCATATGCTGCTGAGTTGTTAAAAAACGGAGTTTGCCGGCCAAATTCGATAGTATATATGCGAATTCCATTGGAGCTTTGAGTCAAGGGTTATCCCTAGGAAAACTGTCGAGTCTACGAAATCTTATTTAACACCATTCATTCTAACATCGGTTTGTTCGGTCTTGACATTTGGTAGTATAAATTCAATACATTTCGTATTTTTAGCCTTTAGTTGTAAATTATTCGCACTAAACTGAGTACCTCTGAGAGAGCATTGTTAACATCGACATAATTATTCTTACATCTAGGCACATCAAAAATGTGTGAAGTATCATCTGCAAACAATACAATATCACAGAAGTTTTCTACAAAGAATGGCAAGTCATTGATATACAGGATGTCCCAGAAATCAAAGTCAAGCCGAAAATGGGCAATAAGCCAAGTCGTGTTAGTTATAAGAAAAATATGAAAAAAATTCTTGGTCATGTAGGTACTTCTCAAATTATAGGGATTTAAAAATAAATCTTAAAAATTTACACCTTGTGATCTTTCAAATCCTGTGACTGCAATTATTAACTTTTCGCCAGTTTTTTTGTGTGATGTAACCATGAATATCCCTTCTCTAAATTACAATTAAAAGTTAAAACATATCTGCCTCAGTTTTAAATGAAATATTAGATTTGTGCCCAACATTGATTCAAAATAATTACATCAACCAACTTTAACCGACTGTACTTTAAAACAAATGAACTACACTGTTTTGGCAGTGTTTAGTCTGTTCTAAAACGGTATGACACTTAATAATTGCTACATCATAATTAAGAAAAAAAAATAAAATTCAATTGTTAGATTCCTTTAGTTATGATTTTTATTAAAACAGATTTACAAGGTTTTAGTATAACAAATGTTCGAACTGTTTGCCTTCAGCTGCAATGGAAGCTCTACATCTCTTAAAAATGATCGCGTACCTAGACGGGCGTATCTTCTCCACATTTTTATTTTAAACCGCTACTGCGATCTGTCTACCAGTATCAAAGTGGGATTTTCCATGTGCTATTCGTGCAAATTGTGGAGGTTCATGTAACCGCCCTTTTTAAATGTTGATTCATCGGATCATAGAATTTATTTAAAGAATCGCGACAGATCGCAGTACCGGTTTAAAGTAAACATGTGGACGGGAATTTTGAATGGTAATGTTTGTTGGTCCATTCGAGCTGCCATAGAACTTAAATGCCCAGGCTTATTTGGACTTCTTGCAGAATCAATTACCAGATTTATTGGAAGAAGTGCCGCTGAACATTTAGGGTAGCATGTGGTCTCAACAAGATTGCTGCCCAGCGCATTATGCTCCCACAGTACGAGTTTCTCAATCGAGAATACCCCGATAGGTTGATTGGGCGGAATGGTACAAATACGTGGCCTGCCCGTTCACCTGACTTAAACCTTTTAGATTTCTTTTACTGGGGTACGATAAAGGAAAAAGTGTACTCTTAACCTATTCAAGATTTAGACGAGCTGCGCCAAAGAATGCCGAAGCCATTGAATGCATCAACTCGAGAAACAGTTACAGGCAAAAAATTCGAACATTTGTTATAAAACCTTGTAAATCTGTTTTAATAAAAATCTTAATTAAAGGAATCTAACAACAGAATTTTATTTTATTTTCTCAATTAAGAAGTAGCAATTAGTAAGTATCATACCATTTTAGAATCCAGACTAAACGTGCCATCTTTTAATGTTACTTGCTAAAACAGTGTAGTACATTTTTTTTAAAGAAAAGTCGGTTAAAATCGAATCAATCGAAAGACTTGGACAAGTCGCAAAAACCTCCAGACCCAGGCATCAAATATATGTTTTATTAGAGCTACACCTGCGTCAGTGGAACGACCCTTAGTAAAACCGAATTGCTTACTATGTAAAAGATTATTTAAGTTATAGTATTCCACTAACGGTTCGAGAATAATTTTTTCATAAATTTTACTAAGTGCTGGTAGTATTGAAATTGGTCGACAGTTACTGGGGTCTTCTTTATTTCCCGATTTAAGGTATATATTATAGGTATAAACTTACCAAACTTCATAAGATCAGGAAAGATTAACTTGTCAACACACATAACTACGTCTGTATATTTAATTTTTTTTGCATGAAGTCATTTATTTAACAACCAGGAGCCTTGAAAATTTAGCGAAATCACTCCTTTTTAAGGCGTCTTCAGAAACATTAAGTAACCGGTTTAAAAAAAAACATACATGCAGACATAGAAAATCTCTTTCTTTACCCGATACTGAAAAATAAATAAAAATTGGTCCAGTTCTGAAGGAGGAAACAGGGGACTACAAAACGTCGTTTTTCTTTGTTTCGTATGAGAATTTAGCATGCCATAGAGTAGTGTTTCCTCTTAAGGCGTTCAGTTTGCGATTGTCGGTGGCTAAGCAACTTCCGCAATGCCGGGTCACTAGATAGGTATGAGTGACCAAATTAAAGACATCTCCAGCTCCTCCATGCTTCAAAAGGCACGTTAAGCCGTTGGTCCCGGTTGTTGTCGTTAGATGGCAGTCGTTAAAACCCGCCACCCCGCATTGGGCCAGCGCGTAGTGGGTTATGGTCCAATTTCCCCACGTACTGTTGCATGTGAAAAGCCTGTGCCCAGCAGTGGGACGTTTATGGGCTGATTATGATGATGATGAAAAAACATTCTTTATTTAATTTCTCCATAGTATAGAAGAAGGTCTTCCGCCGTCATCTTACGTAGCGATGGCGCAGTAACTTTGTTAAAAGCTCAAATGTAGCTTAATTAAAGAATGTATTCGAACAAAAGGCAACAGACCACACCGCAGCTAGTAATCAACGGAGCATCTAAAACGTCAGTTGCGTTGTTGTACCACCTACCTATATGTTTTTATCGTCGTTTTGTGCGATTAATTCGAATCTATGTTTATACACGGGCGGCGGCGATGCTATCGGCCACCACCAGCTATTAGTCGTTTCATTCCAACCGGTGACCACCGATAAACCGGCACGGTACAGTGTGTGTGCACCACAGAAATAGATCTAAGTAACTAGAAGCGGCGTGTATACGTATTTTGCGTCCCGAAATAGTGTCAATAGGATGGTGAAAATCCCATCTTTCGACCGCGTTCCATGTAGCCGTTGTCAGCACCGGACATACCTAAGTAGAATCTAGAAATTTACTTCCTGCGCTGTATCGATCTGTAAAAACTGTACAAGAAAGTTTAGCCGAGATAACCAACAAGTTTTATACATCGGTAAGTAATTTTGTTTTTAAATTGACATCGAAAAAAGCGACATTCTTGCTTTTCATACAATAGAGCTCACATGCCGTCTCTATTTAAATCTATTTCTGTGGTGTGCACTTTTTTTGTAATTAATTCCTCCGTATCGATTGATCACCATTGTTTTTGAGCGGCATTTGTTTGAACACACGTGTTTGCTGGCCCCTGTTTGCGTAGTACATTCGAATTTGTCTGTTTAAACCTCGCTGTTCATTTTAATATCGCGTTTTGTACATGCAATCGGCCGGTGATTAACTAAAATTCACTTTACTTGCGCACATGATAGGGTATATTTTTTGTAAAATTAATATCTTTAATGAGTGCCTTTACTGAGTTTGTTGTCGGTTCTTCTTAGTACAAAGTCTCCCACCCCCGTAGCCTTACAAACCAAAGACAAAAGTGCAAATTTTTGCAGCCTAAACTGAATAACACATTCAGAATTTTGATAAAATCCTAAATAAATCCTATCAAATGTAGGAACAGTACAGTTAAGGTACAGTACCTATTTATCAGGATTAAACACACCCACTATTTCGTTAAGTATTGTCTGCTAAATATCGGTCAGGCAATGAAAATGAAGATACACCATAAATCAATGATCGCTAACCACACTGATTTACGGTAAACTACGAAAATTTGTTATTTGTTAAACAATATATTATTTTTACGAGCCAACGTTGGTACTATAGCGTACTTACCGATACTTATACTCGTACATGACTGCACGTAAGTTGAAGGTAACTTACGCGTATCATTGCCAACGTAATTATTCGGGTAATTTAGAAAACTACACTTAAAACCATTTACGTGACTCTAGCCGCAACGTGTCATTTAAGGCTTGTATTGTTTACCGAGGCACATGCGCGCGCGCACTTTTTGACAGGCAAATTAGATAATGCGCGGGAAACGCGCTGGCCGCCATTGTTCTCCCAGCCGCCCGATTGTCAGCGCTCTTTTCGGATTTTAATCTGCCATTTTGTGAAATTATGGAAATGAAATGGACGTTTCGCGGTTAGCTGCCCCCGAGCGTACCTGCGGGTGTAACGCCATTCTGTAATTTTATTGTTCTGACATTGAATTAATATCAAACGGATATGTGTATTATAGCGTTAGAACTGTAACTGCTTTGACGGATATGATCTGACTAATGTTCGAGATTATCATACTGCGGGTATGGTATGACAATCATTTCATATTTTATTACTTTAGCAGATGTGTTGTTGTTGGCCGAATAAAACGTCATAAACGGAAACCATATATTGCCACAATTTAGATATTTATTGTACCTTATTGTACACTTACGTAATGCGTTTTTACGGAGCTTAATGTCAAAATTGATAAAAATTACTTTCTTAACCGATTTGCAAATCTAGGCCGCTATGTTTTTACGATTAAACCTATTCTAGTTAGAAATTCTGGTCAATAAGTCACACTAGTGAAGTCACTAGATAACAGTAATTATTATGAAATACTTACCATTAAATGTGAGAAAACAGATAAAGTAAATTTCCTCGCAAAGAAAAACTCAGTCTTCACCTGTCTGCAAAATTAATGCCGTAACAAATGCTGTAACACAACTTACAAAATTTTTACTTGTACTTCTCAACTATTTTTTAAACATCCTTACCAAAAGCTTTTACCAAATTTAAGTTTGACGTGAAACAAAAGTGAACGTGAACAATTATTTCTTCACTCGACTAAGTTGCGTTAGTAATGAGGCAGCGATATCAGTCGTTTTGTACCGCATAATCGCGATGTTATCGCCCCCTGCTCGCTCCCCGCGGTTAGAGCGCGGAACTCCCGCGCAGACAAATGACCACTCACCCCCGACCTGGGCCACGAAAACGAGGGTAATGCGAAGTGCCAATCGGATGTCAAGTCCATTGCGCGTTATACTACGGCTGTTTAAGTCAGCGGTAAAGGAAAAAAGTAAGCAACAGAAAATACGTACGTCGCCTCGCAAATCGCCCGTGGTCGTGGTCGAGCGGTCAACGTGTGCGCCTTAGCAACACAACTTCTTTGTACTTATTAATGGAGTCAACACTACGTTGCTATTTTGTTTTTTTTTGCTCAATGAGCGTTTCCTACCTTGGAGACTATTAACATAGCACTTGGGCGATATGAAACAATTCTTAGTAGTATTCTTATGTTTTTTGTACAAAAACTTATCATGTATTTCGATTAGAACTCCGTTTATGGTAACAAATTACAAGTGAATGAACGGCTTGATTCCATAATTTTTAAGTTAATAGTTTAACTGCTTAAAATTCTATTTACGTACCTAGTAGTCCCTATAATATTTTTATTGTTTTTGTAAAATATTTAACTTTTTTGTAACTGTGTTTTACTGAAGAGCTAAATTTCGCTAGCTTATACTCGCAGTCATAGATTTACCCATACAACTTATTCAGATTGTGACTGCACGTGGCTGTGTAACAACTACAAATACTTATAAAGTATTTAACTTTAAAAACTCCCATGTTACTCACAATGCTATCCAGCATTGTTGTCAAAGCTCAAAAAGAACCTGATACCATCATAGTTATTATCTCTAGTTCCAACTTTACGATTAAACGCATCAAAAACGTTAATTATGAATAATAACTTGGATTTTAAGCTTCGTTACGTCTTGTCAGTTAAGTGAGCTTTTAATAAGAGAAAAAAATGGAAGGGGAAAAAACCCACCACAATTACTATGTTCGTAGAACAATAGTTTAAATAACTTACTTTACGTTTGGTATTCATAGGTGCGCTTTTTGTAGGTAACTTATTAACATCGAATTATATCGTGTAATTAGTTCGTGATCGGAATTAAGCTCGTAGGATTTTACAAAGTTGCTGACAATTTATGGCTTTAAAAACAATGACAATTAATTACGGATAACGTACGAAGTTCTGACTTCGAAATATTTTTAGTTTCCATCTATAATTTAAAAAAGTCATAGCCAAAAACGTCAGCAACAATTTTGTAAAATTGTCAACCATTTAATTACTATGTAGGTACTCGTATGTGTAGTATCTAATAGGGACACTTTAGAAAATGGATCTATGTTTATGTGATTCTACAATCTATAACAATTCTTTCTTTTTCCTTTCTTTTTTTGAAAATGATTTTTTTTTTTATCAAACGAACAAATTTTTTTTTTTGCTGTTAATATACCAAACCGCAGTTATTTCTAACATAATCTTCTGCTTATAAATATGAAAATATATATATTTAGTTAAATGAAATGTTTCCATAATTAACATTTACAATAATTAACTTTACTCTCGAACTCTAATTAGGTACAATCGGAACCGTTTTCGGCCTTGCGCTGTCCAACGGCTGCCATCAAGATTAATTAGTTTTATTTCTTTCTACAGTTACGAGTGCCCTCGCTACTTTTTTGCCACAAAAGCATTGGAATAAAACGATGTACTCGTAGGTATTATCTTATCTGCGTACATGGTTTTTTGACGTCCGCCACATTACATAGCATTTAAACTAACAATTGTACAATGCGTCCCGTCGCACATTCATTTTTATCTATAAACCATCAAATCTGTCTGCTAATTAGTCATTTAACGGCGAGGCTATAATACTGTATGTGGTGGCTATAATTAACGGTCCCTATTCACAAAAGCTTTCGATTCGTTTTTCGCACGGAACATATGTATATGATTTGTCTCTTTCTGATTTCATACAATATGTGCAAATAGCATAACAAAAATCGAAAACCTTTGAAATAAAGCGACAGTATCTAAACACGTAACATTTTGAAGAAAATTCCCCGTACGATTCTCGTACAATTATTGAAAACTTAAGGCATCCATATACTAATTGGCCTTATTGTCTCTAATGCATTAAATGAATACTGTATGAAACGCTGTTTGGTTTCTAAATAAACACATGAAATTTTAAAAACACAAAACTTTGTGTTCCTCCTCTTTTCCCTTGGGTGACGTAAAAGGCGATTAACGGACTAAATACTGCACATACATCCAGCAGCATAGAGCGGCGATGGGCTCACCACCTGTCAAGCTGAGTACATGTGCAGTCGATATTTGGTGAAAAGTGGACTATGGTAGAGGACTGCTATTGCTGTCCTCATTGCCTAGTCTCTGACTAACCCTTCGGGGATAATAGACGTGATTATATGTATGTATTAATGCGTTTTTTAAATTACATATCTATTGCGTGTATTTCAATTGCAATTACCTAACCTAGGTTCCATGAACATGGATGCGTTTGACAGAATAATAGAATACATATGCGTCAGCTACTAGTTTTACTAAGCCATGCATCATCTTCATACGTCAAATGAAATCCACGCTAATGATAAAAGTGCGTGTGAGTGTTTACAATAATCAATAAGAAACACAGTATATTATTACTTACGTATGACTTTTGAACATGACTGCATTTGACAGATTAATACTAGTAAAATACGAGTGCATTGGGAAAGGGCTATGCTCGGAGTTTCTCTGAGGTGATCTGACAGAGAACCTAGGTAACAGACATAGCCCTCCGGATTAGCAAGCTAAAGTGGCAGTGGGCCGGCCATACAGTTGCAGAACCGATGACCGTTGGGGCAGACGAGTTCTGAGTGGAGATCGCGTATCGGCAAGCGTAGCGTAAAAAGGCCCTTAGACAAGGTGGAGCGACGACCTTCGCAAGGTAGCTGGCAAGAGCTGGATGAGTGTATATAGCCACGGATCGTGCGCACAGTGGCCTGCTCTACAATACAAATTATATCTAATTGCTCACTCTATTAGACAAAACAATCTAAGTATAGATTCGTTATTAATATCGGGCGTTAGTGTACAAAAGTGTTTTATCAACCTAATATCCTTTTGCAGATACTGCAATATTGTTTACAATCATAAAGTCAAAGTCAAAGTCAAATTATTTATTCAATGTAAACCTTTACAGGCACTTATTGACGTCAATACTAATAATAATAAAAAAACAGTTAACTAACTTATAGTTAAGACTTAATAACTAATCTAACGAGCTATTAAAGTCTGTGCCAGACAAATGAGCATTGCTACCCTCAGTACCACTGCACGCCGAAACAGAATCGCGTCGAACCGAAATATAAGCCGTGGTCATAGATGTGATTTCCAATTATCGTATTGATACTGTGGTAAGTAATATAAATTAGAGAGTTTTTGAAGTAAAATAAAGTAGCGGCTGAAATGAGTTTTGGAAAACATTAGTACCTAACCAATACTACTAACTACTAAACCATAGCTATAGTAATATATCTAATGACGATAAAAGTAATAATATAACAATTTTAACCGAATAGGTACGCCAAACCATACTATAGTTTTAGTCAAGTTTTATCAACAAAAAAACTCAACAAGTTTATTTTGAAATTAAATATTGTTTAAAGATTTTAAGCGATCGCGGTGCGTTTGTATCCCCATACTCCCACCTCACTCAGATGTGTGTATCGGTGTTACCTCAAATCTGCGTGCGTGTATGCGCGTTTGTGTATGAGAGTGTGAATGTGTGTGTGTGTGTGTGTGTGTGTGTGTGTGCGTCACTAATTGGCGCGTCCGGCGGAAGTGGCCGGTTCCGAGGCGGTGTCAGGTGACGCCACCTGTGTGCGTACCGGCACGCAGCCACGCACGGCACCCTGCTTGACCGATTAGAACCTCCATGGGCATTGCACGGCCTTTGTGTTAGAGTGCGTTGTGTTTAGCTCATTGAGGTACAATAAACTAGAGAAGACACCGCGAAGCAAGTTTGTGCGCACTAAGGTGCAGTCCATGGGCTGCAAACGCCTCAGTGATTGCGCGTGATTCAAGCGATTGTGGACCTTGCGGCTGCACCTTAGTTGCGCACAAACTTGTTTCGCGGTGTCTTCTCTAGTTTATTGTACCTCAATGGTTTAGCTAATAAACTTGATTGTAACTTTAAACAAAGCCGTGTGGTATAGCCGCTGGCTAAAATAATAATACCCAACCCTCTCTTCCTTTGGATGTTGTAAAAGGCGAATAAAGACTGCACATACTTTTTTTTTATTGTTTAAGGAAACATACAGCTTCATTATTACACATAAAAACAATAATTTATAGATAATACAGTAGCATTTAAAGTTTCCACTAATGAATTAACAAAAGAAATATATTGTTGATAAAGACAACAGTGCGAAAAACAAAAGAACACTAAAACAAATGAAAATCGAGAGAAAACATTTCTTAAATAATTTTTTTAGTTTAAATAAAGAAAATATTTTTTACACCTAAACCTTGAACAACAGAGTTCAAACAATAATTATAAAATGATAAGGTAATTATAAGTAGGCAACAGTGTAAAATTCGGTTGCTTTTAAAAGGCTACGAAAACGTCCAATACTTTCGTGAAATATGTCGATGTGGTTGAAAGAACATCCAACAGCATAGAGCGGCGATGTGCTCACCACCTAGTTATAACGCTGAGCACATGTGCAGTTGTAATTGCGTGAAACGTGGACTGTGCCAGTGGACTGCTTCTGCGGTCCTCACTGCCTAGTCTCTGACTAACCTTTGGTGATAATAGAGTTCTATTAGTAACTCTGTGATAACAGTCGTGACTCGTGAGTCTATGTAGCATCAGCAGATTTGTTAGATCATTTTCAAAAAAAGCATATTTTTAAAAAATTCTGCGAGTTTTCTGGGGTCTCGGTAGCTCAGCGGTTAGAGCAGTGGACCGGCAATCTAAAGGTCGTGGGTTCGAATCCCATTCGAGCTTCCTGAGACTGGTTGATTTTTTTCTAGTAAACATTTTATCCTACATTTATATAGCATTGTGAATGCAAAATTTCAATAATAAAGATCAATAATAGGAGATAATAAATAGTAGGTTTAATTTACTTACCCTATATTTAAACTCTAGTGTTCGAGACATTATGAGTACGAGTTAGTTATCGAAAAATAAAAAAGCATCATACTGTATCAGCTGATTGCACTACTAGGTACTCGCACTATTTGTACTTTTTCATTAATTTGAGCGACTTTTATCTACCTGAACATATAAATTGAGCACGTTGCTAGGTCATTAAAATTTCTATTCCGATCGTTTGCGCAGGAATGTAGCCGTGAAGGCCAATATTGAATAGCACAAAAAACATTTGTAATTATCAATAGGGTGGAAAATGAATTCATATTTATAGAATTGTTCCATTACCACTACCTTTTTTCTGAGTGGTAGAGGCACGCTGCTTTGCATCACGAGTTGGGCCTGCTCGCCCGGCGTAATACTACCCTCTCACGGAATTTTGGCGTGAAACAATAGCACTCGTTGCTGTTGTGTTTCGTCCGGTGAGTGAAAGTACCTGAGGCCCCTCTGTTCTCCCTCCCTCACAATAGGCTTGTGTCCACTAAAAATAAATCTGGTGGATAATGATCAATTATGATATATAAAAACCAAATATGTATAATATTCATTATAAAAAATTGGGATTATTAATATTTTTCAAGAAAAAAATTGACAATAATAGCCATTCAGTCATATGACATTAAACGGAAATCAAAAGCCATGACGTCACGCCGTGCTAAATGTCATTTTATTGTTGTGACCTTTCTATAGAACAAGCCTCGAACGAAACGGATGTTTGGCACGGCTTGACGTTATTTACTCAACATGTTTGCGATAAATTTAAATCGGAATATAAAAACGCAAAATAAATATTGTAAATGATCAATTTTTGAAAAATAATGTATTTTTATGATAAAATAGTTAAACAGGTATCGTTTTATTATGATTTTGAAATTTTGTCAACTAGCCTATTACTACTCCTTTCTCAAGGCAGGCAACGCATCTGCGAGTCCTCTGGGCCATGGGCGGCGGTGATTACTTTCCATCAGGTGACTCGCCTGCTCGTTTGCCTCCTTTGACGACCTAGGTGGTCGAGTTGTTAGCACGCCGGGTCTGGTGTCGCGCCATCTCTGATGTCCCGGGTTCAACTCCCGGTCGGGTCAATTTAGACAAAAACGGTTTTTCTAAATTTATTTCGGGTCTAGGTGTTTTTTCTATGTTTATGTATATTTATCCGTTATCTTACCATATTAACGAGTTTCAAAAAGAACACTTATCTTGGTCTAGATAATAGGTGTGACCGTGACAAATTTTATTTTATTTTCATATTAAAAAAAACTAAAACGGTTAGTTTTGATATCATGATAAATTCATGGCTCTTAACTTCTCAATATTTTCGATTATTGAAAAAGGATGAAAGAATTACCTACTTAGAATTCTATAATTAGATACACCTATACTTAGCAGCATTACTCTACAAGAATGTGGTAAGCGATGATAGAGCAATGAAATAATTGAAGTATATACTGTATAGCTCAAAGAGTTAAGTAGTATTTACTGACAATCATTAATTTTAATACTTATAGCATGCAGTTACTGTTTACACTTAGCACTTTTCATTGTTAACATTAATACAAAAGAGTATGCAAATGAGTAATTTTATACTATCCATCGTAATTTTAAGTTCGTAATATTAATCGTTTGCATGCAGGATGAGGGGTAATAAGTGAAAAATCTGTTCAGGGTGAATCTAGGAGTGTCATACGAAGATGTTCGATTTTATGATTTTGTTTGGTTTAATTTTATTGGAAACATAAACGACACATTTAGACAACATTTAGATTTTCTAAGTATAAATTTTTCTGACAAGCAGAATTTTCCAAAAAGCATTCTTACTTACTTACTTAGACAACGAGGTAACAAAACATACAAATAAGCTCCAAAACCTTGATGATACTAATAGAAACGCCAAGTGCACTTGGCCATAGTGCCGTTGCTGATAGGAATCCTTAACTCTGGTTTAACAAATGTAGGTGAGTAAACTGAAAAAGGATACTGAAAACTAATAAGAGTTTAATGTATTAAAATTAACACATATTTATAAAATACATACCTACTATAACTTTAAGGTAGATATTTGACTAAGTATTTACAAATAGAACATTAGTCAGAAACTGCTCACTTAGCAAATTTACAATTTTACTGATGTCTGTTGTACCTATGTGTTCCGTTACATTAATAAAAAAATATAAATTTTAAACTGAGCGAAATTTTACTTCAGTGACCACTTTAATTGATTACTTTCAATGAATTCCACATCAGCTCTATAATTTTAATTACGAGACGTTTGTACCCATTACCGATCACCCTGTACAGCTCCATATTTGTTACCTACCGCAACCGGGTGCGTATCATTTCATATAATGACAAATGAACTAATTTCAAAGGACATAACTTCCATTGGATCTAATTTTTACTTGTTTTAAATACACTTCTTATATGAACATTACGTATATTATTCATTTGATATAACACTCATATTCTCTAACAACTTTTTCTATAAAGTTATATTGGTAGAAAAATCATTTTCTATAACTTCATTTGAGTTAATTTTTGCTTTTAAATAAAAATAGCATTTTACTCTAAATTAATTTCGAATAATGTCTTAAAAATTTAATACGTTGTGTTTTCGTTAGTGCAGTCGCTGTTTGGTAAAAAGTGAACTAAATGTTGTGCTAAAAAAGTCAGTGACAGAAACGAATCGCGGCAAAACCGACTCCACGTAGATTTGTCTGCCCTACACTAGAGTGTAGGAGTCTCGCAACGCCAGAGCCGTGACAGAAACCGTGCCTGCTGCATGCTGCATGCCTGCTTGCATGCTGCATGTCTGTCTGCATACTGCATACCTGCTTGCACGCTGCATTCTTGCTTGCATGCTGCATGTTTGTTTGCATACTGCTTTCTTGCTTGAATGATGCATGCTTGCATGCATGCTGCTTGCTTGCTTGCATGCTGCTTGCTTGCTTGCATGCTGCTTGCTTATTACATGAATAATGTTTTGTATATTTAGGTTATTATATCAATTGTACCTATATTATATCAAAGTACCTACATTATTTCAAATGAAATTATAGAATCTAAAATTATATTAAGTGTTTATTATTTAAGTCAGTCGTTATATTAAATAAAATTATATTAACTGAACGTTAGACCATAAGTATTTATATCAAACATTACCCACCGCAACCGCATACGGCAATCTTCACTAATTACGTTACAATGCGGCAATGTAGTAAAATGTTGCTCGTCCAAATCATATTTCAAACCATGCATGACTTTCAATTTGCAAGACATTAAAAAAAAACGTTACGGACTCATGGCGAGAAATGTCGTGAGCTAATGTGTCGACGGGGCGCCATTTTGTATTTTTTTTGCGCTACCTCTCCCCCGTAATTACGTAATTAGTGTCGATAAATTGGAAGTGCATTTGCGTTGTGTTCCCTTTTGTAGACGCGATGCGCCCGCACGCCTTTGTTTAATATTAGCGACAGCTGTTTCGCGGGCGGTCTGCTTTGCAACATTTACGCTTGACAAATGGCCCTACTTTGTATTTATGGTTGCTAATGGATTTTATTGACGTTAATTTTAAGCAGCAACGAGAGAGTGGCCTTCGCCTCACCTTATGGCAAGTAAAGAATGAAGACGGAAGGGCACGTCACCCGGCACCCACAGTTGAGTGTGCGATACGATGACTAGTTCAGGGGTCTTACAATCAACTCTTATTCAGTATTACTCTAATTTTACTATGCAAATTCATATGCGAATTTTACGTAGTAAGATATAATTAATCCTCCTTTAGGAGGTGGTAATAGGGCTCCAGGCGTTGCTTACAAACTGGCTTTCTTTTCCCTGACTGTCGGGACACAACTTTGTTATGGCATCTTGTTATGCATTGATAAGATCGTAAATGTGGTCTTAGAACTAACCCTACCATCAACTAGACCAGTAAGTGCAGGAACAAACTTAAGCTTCGACAAGAAAATGTTTCAACTAGATCTAATAAATGATAATTATTAAAAAAAAATGTTTTTATATATTAATGTTTGTTTATATAGTAGCGTTTTAATAACGCTTAAATACTTAAGTAAAATTTTAAACACTGAAAAAAGACGACAACCTCAGGCGGGAATCGAACCACGCACCTTCCGCATTCCTGGCGGCTGCCTTAACCACTTGGCTACCGAGGTCTAACTTTCAACCGTCGAAATTTGTCAGTGCTTGATACTTATGTTTTTAGTCAACATTGCTTCATCAAATCTTAGAAATTTTACTTATGTTTTTTATATATTTTAGCGTTTTTTTATTATCGCTTAAATATAGGTACTAAAGTAAAATTTTTAAACACTGAAAAGGACGACAACCTCAGGCGGGAATCGAACCACGCACCTTCTGCATTCCGGGTGGCTGCCTTAACCACTTGGCTACCGAGGTCTGGTTTTCACCCGTCGAAATTTGTCAGTGCTTGACTTTTTAGTCAACATTGCTTCATCAAATCTTAGAAGTTTTCACCTCTGAGATCCGAAAGAAATATTTTTACAAATATTTGCGTTATAGATGAATGTTTTTTATATATTTTAGCGTTTTCCTCTCCTCACTCCTACAAATATGTTTAGACTATGAAATCACCTTTAATTTTAGGCATAAACGAGTACGTACCATACATAGGTACAATGCAAGTATTGCGTCACTCGTGGAGCGCACATCCGAGCATGCGTAGCTCGTGAATGGCCTGATTCGCCACGCTCCGTCAAGGGTGAGCGGCGTTCGATGCCCGGCTGCGGTCACACGCTGTTAAAGCAGCCAAATTAATCCATATTAACGCTTTAGCTGTTTTATTTAACAACAACTTTGGGGGTTCAAGTCACCCGCGTTCGTAGGTTTACTCTTGAGACCCTGCACGCTATATGAGTGACACTGTCTGAGTGGTAGAGCCACGCTGCGTTGCAGCACGAACTGGGCCGGCTCGCCCGGCGTAATACCACCTCACGGAATACAGGCTTAAGAGAATACACTACGTCGAAGTGGCATCCAAAATTCTCATGCAAAACACAGAAAAACGACGTTTCGTAGTCCCCTGTGGCCTCCTTCAGAACTGGACCAATTTTTATTACTTTTTCAGCATCGGTTAAAGAAAGAGATTTTCTATGTCTGTATGTTTGATTTTTTTTTAAACCAACAACTTAATGTTTTTGAAGACGCCTCAAAACAGAGTGATTTCGCTCAATTTTGAAGGCTGCTTGCTGGTTATTAAATAAATGACTTAATGCAAAAAAAATCAAACATACAGACAGAAAATCTCTTTCTTTAAACGAGATGCTGAAGAGTAATAAAAATTGGTCCAGTTCTGAAGGAGGAAACAGGGGACTACGAAACGTCGTTTTTCTGTGTTTTGTATGAGAATTTTGCATGCCACGTTGACGATTTGCGGGTGTCGATGGGCAGCGGTGATTATTCTCCATCAGGTGACCCGCCTGCTCGTTTGCCTCCTTCTTTTATAAAAAAAAAACTACACAATTACTCACGACCTCCGTGTTCGAGTGGTTTACTGTGTAGCTTGCAAAGTTTCACTAAAATTGGATTATTGGTTGGTAAATTTTTTTAATTTGGAAGTTTACGAGAAACTAAAATGCGTAACCCTCTTAATAGACAAAAGGTATCTCCCTAAGCATGCCAAGCAGAACGATGTTGGTCTCTCCTCATCCGACTGCTGAGCCACTCTGCGTATATCGTTCAGTCTAGCCGGAGGGCGTCTTACACTGCGTCTTCAGTCTCGATCTCCATCCACTTCGGAACAAATAAACGATTTTAATGCCTTCAGCTTGAAATAGAGAAGACTGCCTGCATAGTGTTCTGAAGATTATGCACAAGGTAGGTGTTTGATATAGATAGTCTACATCAACTCTGCTACCAGAGAAGGCCTGGTTCCGAGGTCCTGTTCCGGGACCTGTAGACCGCACCCTCTCGACTTAAAGATATACTAACTGTATTCGCAGGTCAGAAGACACCGCCAAATACAGCAGAGTAAAAAAGGGGTTGGGCGGGAGGTAGAAAGGAACTTACCGGGAGCAGGCTTGACGAGGTCGCTGGAACCGGGAGACGAGCTGACCACGGGCGGCGAGGTAGGTTGGTTTCCTGGCGAACAGTCACTACACTACACAATAGGCATTCAGGCGTTCTCTTCACTTTAGGTTCAGGAGTCACTATAAACCTTTTCGGTCAGGCTGTTGCGTGCGCGGTAGCTAGCTAGCTTGCCGAGTGACGCGGTCTTCTCACGAAGCGAGCGGCCGCGGGTCGCGCAGCGGTGGCGCCGCGGCAGATAGGCGGACGCGGTCGTCAACAACCGCTGAGTCAACCGCCTTACAGATGGCGGTATGATTTGAATGGGCGTCCCGGCTTTGGCGGGAACACTAACTAAACTTAAATTATAATTAAACTCAATCGACTTACATACTATGAAGACCGTGACTGTGCGTCCCCGACGCCGCTTCGTCTCCTCGAGGTCCTCAGCTCGGCCGCAGTCCGCCGCGCCGACTGGCTTCGGGCTGCTGTGGTGGGTGGAAAAGCCCTAAGCGTCCCGTGGCTACCCCTGAGAGCTCTCAACCCCAGACAAATACGTACTACTTGCACAAATCACTCCACGTGTTGGTACTCCAACCAAAACTGATTTTAGCTAGGCCGCCCTGGTTTCCAACTAAACTTATGTTCACTGTTTATTAGTTATTACGGGCCCCCCCCCGAATCAAACAATATGTGCCCCCCACATCAAATCACAACTACAAAAGTCAATATTCTTCACGCGCCCCCGCGGTTCCGTTAACCTCACCTAAATTCCAACGTGAGTGTGTGTCACACTGACACTGACAGTCGTCTGTCACTACAAATTATGACGACAAAAGTTGCCAGCCGTAAGTGGCCATTTTGTTCCAAACAGTAGGTATGTATAGTTCGGTTAAATATTTATTGCAAACTAGCGGCTCGCCTGCAACTTCGTCTGCGTGAACATCCTGTATCCCGTGACTAATTTCCACAAACCTTTTTTACACAATTTTACAAAAACCTTGTCTGGTTTTACAATTACTAACACAACAAAAAAAGAATTGGCCAAATAGGTGCAGCCGTTCTGAAGTGATGCGCGTACAAACATTTCGGCAATTGTTTTTTATTAATATAGATTTAATAAGGTAATATTCAAATTAAATCATAAGTAACATCTAGTAGCATATCCGAAACGTCCGTTCAAATATTACAACAATATCGAGTTATGATTTAGGAGGTGTCACCCAATTCCTTATTATGATTTAGGGATGTGGCAGCGACTATGATTTACAACTGGAAGCCGTTCTTGTTCGAAACGTCCTCGAGCATAATGCGGCCCAGTTTATATTAGATTTATAGAGGGTTGATAATACCTTTTCAATTAGCACTCAATGAATATCGTAGCTCTTTCGATCGGCCGGTCGATTGGTCACGCAATATCGACGGGCACCCGATGGCTCCATTCATCATTATTATGAATGCGCCACACTCACTTATTTACGGAAATCGATATTTTTTTCGGTATCGACATTCAATGGTGGATTTCGACACGTCGGTAAACGTCACGGCATTGTTGGGATGACCCCACGTCTCCGCGCCGGGCGCCCGCTGCGCCTGCGCCGCTCTCGCAACACCAACCGCCTGATTAGTTCCGCCTCTAGATAATATAATTTCGTAATTATTGATTATAACAGTTCACGGCTGCTGCTATAGTTTGGGAACGCGACTTTATTAATGATACGACGCGAGTGGCATGATTACTTTAATTATCAATAACAATAGCGACAACAGAAGTGTTACTCGCATGTCATTTTTCATTCGACACCTTTTCTTTTCCTGGTGTGCACTGTTCGGAATTACCTTCGACCGCTGACGATTGATAATGGTGCATCAATAAAATTAAAATATGCTAATGATAGTTTAGTCGTTGACTAGGTACCTAAAGTATCCCATTGTTTTTCTACAAACTTTATACACTTACGCTTCCAATATCTAAAACTTACCATCACTTACAATCTTATAAGTAAGCTTACCTACTATAATCTGAAAGCAGACATTCTACATCAAAATATCCGACAGTCATATGCAATTATGCAATATATCAATTTCTAAGGGATTGCAGAACGACCGGTAATGGCCCGCAAGCGGTAGCTACAATATTGATAAGCGTCGGCGAGCAATCACCACGGCAATTTGTGGCCGATTGTCCGTGCGAAGCTGCTCCGCGCAAATTGGACGGCCACTCGCTCAACACTATCCATTTAGATCTAACTTGACTAAAACTACTACGAAAAACAATACCGACATTTGCAAACGAGCCAAACATCGCGCCCTCCACTCGTATTTCCTACAAACTGAGCTCGTATTTTCTTACCTAAGATTCCTATTCGATTACGTTTATTACATATATTGCTATACAGCAAAGGTGATCGTGAATAAAAAACTGGCGGTGCTCTCACGGGGTCACACATAAATATCTAATGAGAAATACGATTGCGCAGGAAAATGATATCGATATCAATTCGACTCGATATTCGCTCCAAAGCTCGCAATCACGAAAACAAAATTGCGTTCATTTCCCCTCGCTCGGAACAAACGCACATCGGATCCGGGCTCTAATATCTTTTATAAGCCGGTACGTCGTAATGGAAACCATTTCTCATCAATTTTCTAAATAAAGGCACACAGAAGCCAGCGGATAAAACAAAGCGCGAGCGCTCACGACATAGATTGGGCTGAATTATCGCTTTACCGCAGAACACAATCTGGCTGCGCTGTTGCACTCGAAGTACTGTATGCCGTGCCGGCTATACGGACAGACGGTAATATATGTAGATATGTGCAGCTCCGTACTGCACCGTGCACTCAGCGCGGGCCGAGATAACACGTGTGAATTATGTTAAATCCAGACAGTTTTTCTCTTTTATCAATTTACAGCATATCTACAGCGTTTGCCTCTGATTAAATTTCAACAATAACTTTTACTTGTGCCTTGATGTATGTGGGGATGTTGGCCCGCCTTTTCATTCATGTTTAACTTTATAATGGAAGTGTGTGTGAATAAAGGATCATCGAGCTGTTTCCTCGAAAGGAGCGATTAATAAATTTAAAAGTTCTTTGTAATGTTAATTCTTATTTATTAAATTAATTAATCTTAAAACCTTTTTTGACCATAAAACATTATCTGGCGGGTATAGTATATAGTATAGTAGAAACAATAGATGGACAAAGTTCCCAAGTTACACCCGACAGTTAGGCACAGGCCATCCCTCTTTAACTTTCGTTAAATAGCACATAATCATCATCATCATCAGCCTATAAACGTCCCACTGCTGGGCACAGGCCTCCCACGTGGACAATAGCACGTGTTGATATTGGGCCATTACCCACCACGCTGGCCCAATACGGGTTGGTGGGTTTTAACGACTGCCATCTTACGACAACAACCGGGATCAACGGCTTAACGTGCCTTTCGAAGCACGGAAGAGCTCGAGATGTTTTTAATGGTCACCCATCTGGCGACCCGGCATTGCGAAAGTTGCTTAACGGGCAAGATCGCAAGCCGAACGCGCTAGCAGCTGCGCCATCGAGCTCATGCAAGAGATCAAACCGTCGCCCACTAAGCTAGCCTAAGGCGGGTTAGTTAAACAAACAGTAACCTAAAATAAAATCATATTTAGCGGTTGCACACATAACTCATTGCTTCAGCAGCTCCGCTATTATACCTATTATACCACATCGTTATACCTAAAAAAAACACATAAACTAATAAAAAAAATTACAGCAATTCGTTTCGTCAACAATCATACAAAATGTCGCGCAACAACAAATTAGGTGAAAGTGTGACACTAATTTGAGTACAAATGACAAATGGCGGGCGAGTGCCTAATAATGATTCGGATAATGAGTTCAAACTAGCGACAGTTTCGCATGTCACATGAGGGCCGTTACGAGTCGTGCTCATGCGGAGACAGGTTACGCGCCCGTAGCGATATTTAGGCAATTACCCCTTCTTTGGTCTAGCGGTTAGATCAATGGACTTAGACCTAGAGTTCAGTTCGATTCCCAGTGAGGAGTCCATTGTTTTTGGTAGGACAGGTTGTAATCGCCTGGTTAGCTACCACCTAACTTTCTGTCAGTTCAGTCTTTGATTGTTGAGTTCCGACAAAGGATAATATTTAGACTGCAGTTTTGATGACCAGCTCCACATACAGGCTAAAGCAGAAGAATGCCTTGAAACGCTCAACATACAGGCTGAAGCAGAAGAATGCCTTGAAATTATTTAACAAAATCCAAGTTATAGAGGCCCTCACACGCCAAAAGCAAATCATATGCAGCGCAGTTGAAACACAGGCGCGCCCTGAAACAGCTACTCCTATAGTAACTAAAGCTGCGGTTATAGGAGCTGAACTACTGTTGTTTCCATAAGCTTTTGGTGTGCCCTTTATTTGGTCAACTGTTTGCTTGCATGCGTTTCGTAATGATAGGATATTATATAGACATAATTCGTCGTACAATGTGCGCGCGCTGCTGTATTTTTCACTAGCATTTGGCACAGCACACAGCAGTGTACGACAAATACGATTAGATAGAGGGTGAGCGTTTGTCACTTGTCTAGCCTTTGCTATACTACTACTGGTACTGGTGTGTTCGAGCCTTTAGTCCAATAGCTTGATTGGCCGCTGCGTCGTCGGCGCGGGCAGGCGGCCAACGGCTGCGGCGATCAGCACGTAACCGGTTACCGAGTCGTAACGCATCGTTTCTCCTCGCGTCATTTCCACCTGAGAAATGTTAAAGTGTGTCCTGTGAATGCCTACAGCCCGTTTAGGGGTGCCAACTGCTAACAACTGAAATTAATTAGGTACTTCCAATCCAATTTTACGTAGGTATTACGTTTGTTATTTTACTTCCTGTAAATGAAAAGGTTTTTTTTGTTGTTTTAGTTTTAACAAGTTTTCATTGTGTAAATTTTTGTTGGCGAGACGATCTCGATGCCTTTGTGGGAAACTGGTGGGAAAGCGCCAAAGATAAAGATGCGTGGATGGGTTTGGGGGAGGCCTTTGCTCAGCAGTGGGACAATATAGGCTATTCAAAAAAAAAAAAATTTGTGTCATTTGTATTAATTAGTGTGTAAATGAACTACACATTAATAAAAAATATGCTTACAAAGACTAATAAATTAGTATAGTCGCTAAAACTTCAATCAACAAAAGTATGTTAGCGATCTCTTTCACTATTGTACTTTAAAAAGTATTAAGATTTGCCGCGTCCTTTTAGACTACCGTTGAAACTACGGAGTTATAGGTGCAAAAGTAGATTTCCAGGGTGTGCTCGGCATGGATGGTACCTACCGTGATGGATTTACTTTATTTCTATATAATGACTTATTGCTGTCGCTATAAGAACAACGTACAGCAAGATTGTTTAGAACTGACTGTAAGCGATAAGATAGCAAGTTTCTCAGTAGTTGACCATTCCGCGTGAATTGCGATCGAATTGAGTGAGCATTCGCCAAGCATCTGTAAACTTGTCTACCTATTACTCTTACTATTGACAACGCTAAAGCGTTAGAGTTTAACGCAATAGAATCGCCAAATTCGAAATGGCCGGTTGCCACCTGTCTAGGGAGTGATAAAACAGCCTTATACCGGCACTCGTTGCCAACCCTACAGAGCGTCGTCGCCGGTAGCGCCTACTGCGCTTTTATTACATGTTACGCCGATGTAATGTCGCGGACATAACGAATTCTACTAAGTGCCACCTCCCGTGTATGTATAATACATAAGTGTTGGCCATTGAGATTTGAGGCTGGCCATCGCCGCTCGATGCTCGAACCGGGATCCATTTTGGAGGTGTCTCGTATATAAGTAACTGTGTATTCCAAATATGAGATGGTGAGAAAGAAGTTATTATTTTAATATTGTATTATCACGATCAGTGTATTATTGTCGTGTAATAATTTCAACTCATATTTTGTTAGAGACAAAGGTACTTATGAACTAAGCTAGTTTTCCATAAATATTTTATTTTTAATAAGTTTTCACAAACAATTTATAAATACTAAACATACGTAGACATGCAGTATATTAGTAAGTGGTGTGAGTTTGGGAGATCGAATAAGGAATATTGTGATAAGTGAAGTGTGTGACAAATATTGAGAAAGGTATGTTAAGATGCTTTGGTCATGTGGAGAGGATGGATGATAAAATAATTTCGAATAGGGTGCATGAGGCAAGAGTGAATGGGATGGTTGGAAGAGGAAGACCGCGGCAAACATACATCGGCCGTATCGGAGACATTCTCGTTACAGGTCACGTCAAGAGTACCTACCCTAAACAGACGAGTATGTATGAAGAACGTCATGAGAGTAAATGAACTACTGCTAATGCTACGGATGGGTCAGGATAGCAAATGGAAAGCTATGGCCTTAGCTAGAGAGATAGCGGAGAGAGCCCGGAGAGCCGGGAAAGAGGCGTGATATATGTAGTCAGGTCCCTGACTGCGATTACGGTATCTCAACGATTAAAAAATCGTTTTAATGAAATTAAGGGTGCGTTCCACCCATGAACCTGAACCACTTTCCCCTAGAAACCTATGAGCAAAAATGACAATATAATTTCGACCTCCCATACAAAAGTTACTTGCGTCCGTAGGTTAACCCTTGACACCCTACAAGTGACCTCTGGGTGGTGCTTAATGAGTGACACCGACTGAGTGGTAGAGTCACGCTGCGTTGCAGCACGCATTGGGCCGGCTCGTCCGGGGTAATACCACCATCTCACGAATATCCGGCGTGAAATAATGGCACTTGGTGCTGTTGTGTTTCGTCCGGCCAGTAAGAGTTCCGGAGGCCCCTTGCCCCCCCCCCCCCCCCCCACAATTGTTATTCCTTCCTTAACCCTATTCCTTTCTTAAAGGTCGGCAACGCATCTGCGACTCTGGATTTGCGGGTGTCCATGGGCGGCGGTGATGACTCCCCATCAGGTGACCCGCCTGCTCGTTTGCCTCCTTCTTATATAAAAAAATTAAAAAAACTGTCCGATCAGCTGACGACAATAGTATGGGAGGTCGAAATTTTTTTATCATTTTTGCACATAGGTTTCTTGGGGAAAGTTGTTCAGTTTCATGGGTGGAACTCACCCTTAATTCATTAAAACGAATAAAAAATGAGGGTGTATAAGGTTATGTTACCGGTGTAAAATAAGTGTACCTTAATAAAATAGATTTAAGGCTATACTGTTATTTAACCTTTATGCGATATCGGTACCGAAAAACGTTGCATTGACAGTCGCGGGGCGCGGGGTGAGGAGTTTTGATATCGAGAACAAAGCAAACTAATGTAAATTGATGAGAAAACCCATGATATTAGTCGTTTACGATTGAAATGGTTGTTAGCCGTCTCTTTCATACCAAAATAAGTATACCTTTATTATTTATAAACTCAAAATTACGGTACCGAAATAAATTTGGACATCGGAATATTTTGGTAAGTATAACCGTTATTTTTCGGTATGACGTCATACCGCAATATAAAGGTACCATAATTTTTGGGTTATTCAGTACCTGTATGTAGTACGATCGAGGTTCTTCCCGGTCAACCACTTTTCGGCGGCATTCTTACTCACGATCTACGTGCACGCTACAGACTGTACGCATGGTCGAAATGGATTTTTTTTTGATAATTTGTTTAATGGATGGATACTAGTCCTTCAGTCGAAATAATGGAGTTCATTTATTATGCTTATAAGATGATAATGAGTGATGATAATAAGCTAAATGATATTCCCCCCAAATCCCTTAAGTTCCAGTTAAGATGTGGACTTTCTTGAACCTCACACGGACTTCTCGAGAGAATTTGAAAAGTGATGTTGCACTGTTTTGTTTTATTTGAATAAGAATAAGACCAACACTCATGCACGTTTACGAACACTTAACGGTTAATAATCCACCATTATTTCACATTAATATTCGACAATACACACATTTTAGAAAATAAGACAAAACTACAGACATGACGCTTCATTTTCCCGCCAAGAAATCGGCCGAAATAGAGCGCAAGTAAGGTTGCCAGGTTGCTAAACCTAATAGCCAAGACCAGCCAGTTTGGCCGGACATTTGGGTAAAATGGCCGGACACCCTACATTTTCGGGAGCAGCGACTGACAGTTTAAGCCTGCGCTCGGCCACGCTCGGCGCTCGCTCGTTTCCGAAATGTAAAAAAGCCTAACCCGAATAAGCCCGACACCGTTTATTTTGGCCGGACACGCAATCAAAAAGCTTAACTATGTCCGGCTTTATCCGGACGCCTGACAACGCTAAGCGTAAGTGAATATCGCCGAAAACTGTTCGACTGGGAACTTCCTAGATTGTTTGTAACAAAACACCTTACAAATAGAAAGCGCGCTTTCCACCAAACGACACGTAATCGACAGATTATCCTGCGACAAATCGGCGGGCGGTAAGTGCGGCAGCGTGGCTAACACACAGCTGCGTTGGCCCTAATGGCCGCCTCTGTCTTACGCTGGTGCCGTGACAGATTCGTTCTGCGTCCACCGCGTTTGTGCGTCGTCTCGAGTTCGGCGTTTGAACAGCATTAGCTCGGTGATTGTCGTTTGCCAGCCAAGTGAGTGTTTTTTTTTTAAATGTGAACCATGAAGGAGAACCGTTCACATTTAAAAAAAAACTAAATTGTCAAATTTTTTTTACTAAAGTACCTACATATAAATTTAGTCACGACTATTATCCCCAGAGGGTTAGCCAGAGACTAGGCAATAAAGACCGCAAAAGCAGTCCTATGCCATAGTCCACTTTTTACCAAATAGCGATTGCACACGTGCTCAGGTGGTGAGCCCATCGCCGCTCTATGCTGATGGTTGTATGTGCAATGTGCAGTCTTTAGTCCGTTAGTCGCTTTTTACCGCAGCCCCCCCCCCCCCCCCCCACGCATGTGGGGCTCGGGGTGCAAAGCTCCCCGCCATGAAAATAGTCTAAAGAGCTAATTAGGACTGGAGGAGAATTAGGAAACGACGTTTTTGTACGTGCGACTTTTTTTACATGGAGAGTGTGTAGAGTACTTTCCCCACCTCATTTAAGCCTCCCTCCTGCTAAACTTCTATATTCTTTTTGTTTTGAGGTTGTTTGAGGGTACTTACTTATATCTAATGATAACCCGAGAAAACCCTTACCCTTACAAAAAGCCGATATAACGCGGCACATAATTACCAACCAACATATTCATATTCACACTTGACATCGGCACAACACTTTTTGTTCGGATCAGCAATCAAGGCACAAGCAATTATTCGTCAGCTCACCTCGGCACAGGTCGTAAGAGGACGAATTAAAGGATAAGAAGGGCGCGAGGTAGCAGGCAATCAGTCGCGCCCATGATGGATGACCCGCCCGATATGTGACGGACGCAAAACGAACGAACCGACCGGCCGCAGACTCATTATACGCTGTTGATAACGCGGTATAAAGTTGTGGTTAGATTACGGCCAAGCTTTGTGGAGAGCGCTGTGATTATAAGAAGTTTTCTTTTTTTTTTGTTAAAAAGTTTATAGTATGATGTTTATTATTAGACTAGCTTTTGATAGAGGTGGTAAGTGTGAAATTAGAATTATGGTTATGTTTTTAAAAAGCATAAAAATAATTTAAGGGCTTCTTGGCGGGAAAGTGGAGCGTCGTTTTCTGAAATTTGTATTTTGTTAAATATTAATGTGAAATATGATGTATGATTTGCTATTAAATGTTTGTGAACGTGCATTATTATTAGCAAATAAAACAAAACAGTCATAACAAAAAGTCCCACATATTTCACTGAAACTCGCGGAGTTTGGGGAATATCATTTACCATTAAACGTTAATATTATTAGTCATTATCATCTACTTTAAGCAAAGAAATATAAATTACTATTTTCTCTCTTACTTGACACTGGCTAAATGTGCTGACCAAACCATTTACTTCACAATAAAAATATAAATACTTACATAATGCACTTTTAAATCGGCCTTGTTGTTTTAAAGTAGATTATTAATAATAATTTAAGATATTTCTTTTTATCTTTGATTAAAACAATGAGTTGTAATTTGTTGAAAAATGTAACCTATCGAAAATTCAGGGTGTTGTAGAGCAGAAACAGGAAAGCTCTATGTAGAGCTGACGAAACACATAATGGAATACAAGAAACGTGTTCAAAATCATACCGTAACCACTCGATCAAAGCAGCACTAGGTGGCTGGTCACGAGCGCTGACACCATTGGCAAATGTCGTTACTGGCAACTGGCAACACACAAATTGTAAAAACTACCAGAAACCAGCTTCTACAATACTCGTAGAAAATTTTTCTTTGAGTGAGTTGTAATTGGAGCAAAATCTGAAGCTCCTGTTGTTTACTCCATAATTTTTTTTCCACTCTTTTTCCGATTATCTAGCCGAAGTTAAGCTTCTTTTGAAACTTTTTTTCATTGGTTTGAAAACGGATAAACGTAATTATTATACAAAGAAATGATACAACACAACCGAGTCGCGTAGCGGTGAAAGAATACTACCATCCCCTATCTTCCCTTGGATGTCGTAAAAGGCGACTAACGGACTAAAGACTGCACATAGAGCGACGACAGGCTCACCACCTACCACGCTGTGCAGTCGCTATTCGGTGAAAAGTGCGCTACGGTATAGGACTGCTTTTGCTGTCCTCATTGCCTAGTGTCTGACTCAAACCCTTCGGGGATAATAGTCTTGATTATAATATGTATGCATGACGTATGTTTGTAAGTATGTAAATAATACGTACTGATCTTAGGTAATCTACCCGTGACAACGGATCACGCAAATAGTTTTGAAACGTGAGGGTACACTTTTGTAAAATAAACTCGAGTTGATCATTCCTGTTTCCTTATAACATTTTTTTCTACTCCTAATAGAACATGAAGTGTAATAACCAAGTTTATTTTAGGCCAAGACTGCTTTAATTTTTAGAAGAACGGGCGTGATAAACTGCACAGCGTATATAGGATAAAATATTTACTAGAAACCAGCCAGTCTCAGGAAGCTCGAATAGGATTCGAGCTTCCTGAGATACGTCTTTATCGATTGTTAAATATTTGCAATAGTATTTCTTTCGACTGTGAGGGTAGACTTCACAGTGACGTAATACCGCTGGCTTGCAGCGTAAATCAAACTACTAGGAAAAATTCAGCGAGTCTTCTGGGGTCTGGGTAGCTCAGCGGTTAGAGCAGTGGACCGGCAATTCAAAGGTCGTGGGTTCGAATCCCATTCGAGTTTCCTGATACTGGTTGATTTTTTTTTAGTTAATATCCCAACTAGCAAAATTTCCTCTTACACACATCCCAAGAGTATAATTTTATCAGTCTTATGGTACTCCGATAGACTGCTATACGTGTGGATTTGGGCGCACTTAATAAGTCTATTTACCCTTAATTATTTCTTAAAATGGTCTCGAGGAGTGTATTTCCAATCTTACAAAATTCTTGTTGATGCTTTAATAATACCAAACAGACTTACAAATGATTTACAAACGCATTCTTTATGGGCATTTACCCTTATAATGCACTTACTAATGCTGTTCTAAGTGTGATATTACTTGTAGTGCTCTTTGCGAGCTTTTAGTAAGACATGTAATCAGATGTAATCACAGTCCGCCGAAAGGATTGCCAAGTGCTTGTAAAACTTTTCTGAATAATAAGAAGAGTATTAAAAACGTAAGTATTATGTACTGTCCTGTTTAATTCACTTTCCTACAAAATGTGTAAGTATAATTTCATGTTTATTACACATTACTAACTGTTATTTAATTGCGAAGTCGATTTTATCGAGTATTTTGAAATAACAATGACAATATTTTTACGGGCCATTTCAACAATGTATCTTTAATAATAAAAAATATTATATTAAAAATGAAAAATATGGAAATGTCGCCATTATCACCAATCATGCTTTATAGTGGCTTTAAAAGAACCAATATAAGTGCATTACCATTGTTTTACACCGCACTTCTAAAATCAAATTCAACCACATTTTTTAATCCACGCGGCCATTGCTCAGAACCTTTAGGGTTCCTTATTAAAGTAAAAGTAGGCTAAAAGACAAACAGGGAAGTTCCTGGTCGACCATCTTTTGACTTTTTTGCAATGCATTAGAATTCTAATTGCAATTTTCTAGTTTCTAAGATATTTGACGTGCTAGTACACTTTACTATCTTTTACAATAGTCACTTCTAAGATCGAGTGATCTTACAAAATGCATTCATAAGAGTTTATTAAGAATCAAGGGTAATTAGGCTTATAAAGTGCGCATATAATACTACTGTTCTTACAAATGTTTTATAAAGTAAGCTTATATACATCTTTAAGAATAATAAGTTATAAGTAACAGACGATATCTAACAAAACACTTAGTAAAGTCACTTCTAAGATTAAGTGGTTTTACAAAATGCATGTATACGTGTTAATTAAGACTCAAGGGCAATTAGGCTTATAAAGTGCGTGTATAATACTATTGCTCTAATAAAAATTATATAAAGTTTGCTTATATACGTCTGTAAGAATAAGTTATAAGTGTAACAGTCGATATCTAATAAAATACTTTGATAAGTTACTTTTAAGATTAAGTGGACTTACATAGTGCATGTATAAGTGTTAATTAAGAATTAGGCTTACAGAGTGCGTTTATAACACTACTGGTCTTATTGATGTCATTTATCGTTTTCTTATATACTTCTAAAATTATTTTTTACAAGTATATATGCTCTTATAGCTTAAATAGACTTATGATATGCCATTATTAGAGTCTCTATCTTAATCAGAACGTATATAAAATTTATTTAAGGACATAGCTCTTAAAAGCTTTCGTTTCTAAGGGTATTTTGCTAGCTGGGATTTTATCCTTTAACTATATAGCATTGTGAATGCAAAATTTTAACAATAAAGATATTTATACGTATAATTTTCAATATTGACCAACGTTACCTTCTGCGGCTCTATTATTCTGTGTAGTCAGGACGCTCCATCAAAAGGGGTAGCTCGATTAAGTGTCGGTTTGAGTTTTATTTGCGGCGGGGGGCGCGGGGCGGGGGCGGCGCCGCATTAATCATTAACGCAGCCTGCCTAATGACACCGCCGAAATGGCCGCTAGTCATGTGACAGCTTAGAATGTTATCGATAGAATGACGGATAGCTTTTAAACGTATGAGCTTTCATAAATCCTTATCTTTGGTATCTTCATATTCTGCACGTCTAGTTGTGGTCAAAACATAAGCCCAGACCATAACAGGCAAAGAAAAAACCTTAATCTGACTTAAGAGCTCAGCTGTCGTAATACCAGACACAATAGAAGTTCAATTGTTAGAAACCTCAAGGAGTCTTCGTGACAGATAAGGGGCAAAGACTTAAAAAAATACAAATAAAGATAAACTAACCACATTGCTTTGTAAAAGGATAACGTTATGGCAGCAATAGATCCATTTCTACAGAAGCACAGCTGCCTTACAAGAACCTTTAAAACATACTTAACGCTTGGGTATACTATCTATATGATTCGACTTTGCAATGGCGGAAATATTGTTGATGACCCTTGATGATAAGTCTGCTTCTGGGCTTCGGCCTGTTTCTTAGAGAACGTCTCCGAGGAAGATGCCGAAGTAGTCTTAGTAGTCGCAGGTAGGTACTTATATATTGTATCTGTTTCTGTTGATGAAAAAGCTATAAGTTCACCTGGCTAGCTACCACCATCTTTTTCGAGAGTCGCTATAAAAATAACGTTAGAAGCATTATTAGACATATTATTATTATGTTCCTGTGAAAGTTAATCTAGGATATGATAGACTGTATTTTAGTAGAGAGGACGAGGATACCGGGCTCTTACCGTGCGAGGTCGGTTTTACTATCAGAGAGATAAAAACGAGATAAAAACTGTTTAGATTTACTCTGTCGACAAATTCAAAAGGTTCCTTCAATTTGATTTAAAAATACGCGATAAAAAATAAATAGATACCTAACAAATAAGTCCAAGAATGCGCAAAGCATCGATACGCTAATCACATTACCACATCACTACGAACGATATTAGATGTCGCTATTAACTCCGCAAAACGTAATTAATCGAATAAGTTTATGATTGATATAACCAGTTTGTGAGGCGCTTAATTCACTTTCCCAATTTCCCTTTTATAAAGTTATCCTTTAAGGAAATTGATTGGTTATATAGGCGTTCTAACTGATTTAGTAACGATTCAATACAATTATGTAGGAACACAGTGCTGATCACAGAGGCGTGTATCAGTAGAGTTACACAAAGGAAATTTTATAATGACATTTGTACCACTTTCTTGTTGTATATGTGTATTGTAATAGTGTTATGTGCGTAATGCGATTATCATTATGTCGAAGTTCAGTCAATTAAGTATACGGATCTTTGTATGGTGATAGCATCGTGTTGCTTTTTCTTTTATTTTATATTAGTTGGTTTTTAACAGTTTGAATTTTTGTCGCGTACGGTGAAAGAATACTAATACCAACCCCTCTCTTCCCTTGGTTGTCGTAAAAGGCGACAAACGGACTAAAGACTGCACATACTTCCATCAGCATAGAGCTGCCATGGGCTTCACCACCTGTCACGGTCGCTACTTGGTGAAAAGTTGACTAAGTATGGTAGAGGACTGCTTTTGTTGTCACTCTCACTCATTGCCTCGTCTCTGACTAACCCTTGGGGGATAATAGTCGTGATTTATCCCCGAAGGGTGTATACAGGGTTAAAAAAAAGGCCTTGGTAGGAGGAAAAGTACCCTTAATACCGATGATGACAAATTGTACTGAAAGGAAACATTCCTTTATTTTCAAAAATAATTAAAACTGCATTAAAGATTTTTGAAAAATCACCTGCTTTTTCGGGAATTGAACCAGTAAATTGTGAAAAAAACCACCTGTATCTAATGATTACAACCAAATAAAAGAATCATTAAAAGGATCAATTTCTTTCAAACAACATATGTGTCTTAATTATAGAAAGACCAAGAAAAATATTTTTTTATTGTAAAGCTTACCTACTATACTTACTATCTTAAGAAAATAGTTCACTAAACTTATGAATTGCTCAAAATAAGACCCATTTTCACGTATGCACAGACGTATTCTTAGACTGAATTTGTTAAGTGTCGTGTGCGTTATCATGAAATGAAGTTTTTTTTTAATTTTCACATTTCACCGGTTTGATTCCCGGCTCAAGCAGGTGATTTTTCAAGAAACTTTAAATGCAGTTTTAATCATTTTTACAAATAAAGGAATGTCTCCTTTCAGTAAAAATTTGCCATCATCAAATAATATGGGTACTTTTTCTCCAACCACGGTCTTTTTTTCCACACCGTATATACTAGTCATCAAATTTTTCGGTGCGCGATACAGACAGTCAAACGGTGACTCCGGAGAGCAGCATGCGTACTCCTATGGAGGAATGGAGAAGGTATAAGGTAAAAAATTTCTTTATAATAGCATAAGTGTTAGAAGACGCTGAGTGACGCAATATATCTACACAATTGCAGGGGTTGGAGAGCATTATATGTGAGATCTGCATTGCTAATACATAGGTCACACTAAAAGTTTTCGGAACTGGCCACTTACATAAACAATATTTAAAAAGTAATTACAACATTTGAAAATGGAACTCTTTGGCTGTAGAATGCAGTTTGTTTTATCTGACTGACAATTGCTTTTACACTGTGGCGCCATTTTAAAAATTGCGTGTCTACATTAACATGGATTTAACTCGGGAAAATTTTCGTAGTATGATTTTCTACGATTTTAAGTGTAATTTGACAGCTCAACAGAGCATCGCTCGGCTTCAATCTGCTTTTGGCAATGAAGCACCATGCAAGACGACTATTTATAGCTGGTTTGCAGAACTCAAGCGCGGTCGTGTCGTCGTGCGATGGTCGCCCGTCCACCGCTGTGAACTACAAAAACATCGATGCTGTGCGCCGTATGATTGAAAGAGACAGGCATGTGACCTACCATGAGATTCGCGCTTCCTTAGACATAGGCATGAGTCAAATACAATCAATCCTACACAAACATTTGGGTGTGTGAAAGCTGTGCACGCGGTGGATCCCACACAATTTAACCGAGGCTCAAAAAACGGACCGCGTCACTTGGTGCAGTGCCATGCTTACCAGATTCAACGAAGGTGCGTCAAATTTGGTGTAGGACATAACAGGTGACGAAACATGGATTTATTGCTATGATCCCTAAATAAAACAACAATCGAGCGAATGGGTCTTTCAAGATGAGCTGAAACCAACTAAAGCGGCGCGCGTGAAAAGTGCATCTAAGCGGATGATTGCACCTTTTTTTAATAAAACTGGACACGTGGCTACTGTTGCTTTAGAGAATCCTCGTACCGTGAATAGTGACTGGTACACGACCATTTGTTTGCAAGAAATTATTGACGAACTCCGTAAAAATAACCGTGAACGCCGTGTCATCTTGCACCACGACAATGCTAGTTCCCACACGGCCAGACAGACAAGCGATTTTTGAAGGTGAAAAACGTAGAACTTATGAGCCATCCTGCTTACAGTCCCGACTTGGCACCTTGTGACTTTTTTCTGTTCCCAAAAATTAAGAACCAATAACGCGGTCAACGATTTTCATCACCAAAAGAGGCTGTCGAAGAGTATGAAAAACACGTTTCTGAGGTCACCACGAAGGAGTGGCACAAAAGTTTTCAAAATTGGTATAATCGAATGAAAAAATGCATTTAAGCAAAGGGCGAATATTTTGAGAAACAACAAATTTATTTTAGACTTTTAATAGTATTTTTTTCTTATTCATTCCGGAAACTTTTAGTGCGCCTCACGTATTTACACAGATTAAGGCCCACTTGCAGGAAAATCACTTAAGTCTCGGTTTTACTATAACTAGTTTTAACTTAAACCTGGACCTAACTTAGAACTAATTCAAGTTTGTCTTGCACATGCTAAATTGACGTACGACTTAACTAAATCTCCATCAGTCAGTCACATTTCGGTTTTTTCGTTGTAGTTTGTGGTTCTTGACGTTCCGCTTTCACAAAACCAATAATTCAAACAAAATTGCGTGCAAAGAAACGTTTATAAAGTATTTCTGACTTTTTGGCCGTTACTTTTAAAACTTGTCAATGAGATAAAAATGACAGTTGTATCGTAACAGTTTACATACGATAAGATGGCGAGATTTGTACATATACAAAATAATTTAGAGAAATAATATTGATATGTTTTAAATCCTTGCCTTCAGAACAGTAACTTCCAGCAAGAATTATATTTTTAGTACCCGGGGAAGATGAGTTATTTAATTTTGTAATTTATTATATTATGTCTGTGAACAAAACGCATTTTTCACACTACACAGCAAGTCGGAGCCATAAAAAAAAACAGCAACTGTCATCTGTCTGTGAATGTCAATGTCATGTCTCGTCTTTGTCACTTCAAAAAGACTTATTCATTCTTAGAATTCAAGAATTAGAAACTTACTATAGGCCTATGATGGTAGTTTTATGTGATGGGTATATTGTGGACGGTTTGTTGGGACCATTTTTTACCTCTTACCAAAGTTTTACCTCTGTAGTACCTGATAGCTTTTATCAGGTACTACAGAGGTAAAACTTTTGAATCAAGTCACCTGAATTGGGCGGGAGGGAGGATGGAGGGGGAGCGAGAAGGAGTAAGACACAAGAGAGAAAACATTCAAGTGGTTTTTTAAATATTTAAACGCAACTGCGGCAGCTAAAATGTTAATAAACCTTTATTAAGAACCCCTTAACCCCCCCCCCCCCCCTTCCCAGTGTTAGTTTCCTCATATTCAGGCGACTCGATTCAAAAGCTAACCCACTTCAGATGCTGAGATCATGTTGTCCCTTTTTAATGATGAAAATAGCCCAGTAAGAAACGTTTTCAGAGAAAATGATAATTATATTCATCTCGGATAGTGGTTTTAGGGACATACCATTACTGGAACAATGTGGATAAGAAACACATATTATGCCAGCCTCTTTAATTCAGGGTAACAATCAGTCAACAAAAGAAAAAGCAAATCAAAGCCGCTGTATCATTAGATAGTCAGTAGAAGTGGTTACTGGGCACCTGAAAAGGGACTTTAAACTATTCAGGCATGAATATAATAATAAAGCCCTGCCACATCTCATGCAAGATTTTAAAATAGCTGCAGCTTTTTTATAATAGATGTGAAATTAAAAGACAGGAGTGATGCTCAAAATATTTTTAATGTAGTTGTGGAAAGATTTGAGCTGCCTAATAAACTAGCAAATGTAGTAAGCTCCTTGAATCTAAATAGACGGTCAGTAAATTTTTTAAGCATTACAGCTAATCGGGAAATGTGTTATTTTTTCCCAGATTAACGTATGAGGAACTAATATTATTTTCTTTGGGTACTTAACAAATACAACAAGCGGCCTCTTATTATAGTGAGCATGTCAAGGCTAATGGTTCTTACATAATTGAAGTACCTATGTCTAGGTGCCTGATTCACGTATTTCGTAATAGTCGAAATGAAATGTCGTTTACGTTTAGAAGTCGTCCTATTGAAAAACAGTCATTAATCCGTATTCACCTGTCATTTCGATAGAACGATTACTCGATAGGAACGCAACTCAGCGATTTGTCAACTATTTAAACATAATGTTGCCATTACAGTTCTACCAAATAAATTCAAATACTTTTTGTTAACAAAACATGCAGAAATGTTTATTTTTTTTTTCCAACGACTTGGAAACTGTCTAATTTGACGTGTAATCGCTAAAATCCGATAAAACTAAACGTCAAAATAATAGGTGAATACCGCGGAGGCAACGATCGAACTTAGATTAATGCACGTGAATACGCTTAAACAAAACCGACTTAAACAAAATCGTGCGATTGATACGTTAATACGAAAAGTGACTTCAGCGATCAAATCGCTTGCATGTCGTTGAAGTTTTGTTACATGACTTAGGCTGCTGAATTGCCAGATTATGTAAATCTATCCCAAATGAACATATCTATAGAACATGATATTGAAAATCTAATATTATTAAGAGACAAATATGTTCTCGACATGTAGGAAGAAAGATTTATTACACATTATTATTGTAAATCTCTCATCTGGGCGAAGTGGCATTTTAGAATGTTGTTGCAATTGCATTGTTGGTCACCCAACACTGGGTTATGGTGCCCATGTGATGACTGTTGTTTGGTACTTGAGATGGGCTAGGTATGAGAATAACATATTGCAACCAGCTCTACATGTTTCTAATGTAGTTTTAGAAAATGAATAAAGAAATTAAATAAAATGTTGTATTTTAGTACCTACTATTATATTACCTGATTTTTATTATTCTAAGTAACATGTACGGTCGGGGTCACCGTCGCTTTACCACTTTGCAGCTTTTTTCGTAAGCGCACCGACCGCCTGGGTACGTGCCTGCACCAAATAGGCGACGCGGTGTGCAAGGGATTTTGACCTTTAGACTAGTAAAGCGACGGAGTCCGCCATTCTACCTAATTGCAATGAACAGGCAGTGGGATATATATTCCCACCATATTATTTTTAACTTTATACAATTGAGATAAGGTCGAAAACCAATGAAAAATATGAACATGCGTTAAATCTAGTTGTTGAGGTCTAAATCTATAGAAAAACATTCTAAGGTAAAAGTCCATGCCAATTTATTACTAGATTTTTATATGTAAATGTAGAAGAGTTTATTTACATTATTGAAATTAATGTTACTATAAATATGTACACAAAAAGAACTTCGCTCTTGCTGGATTGCCAACCTAACAGAAAGCTAGCCTAGAGCTTCGGTACTTTGTCCTGTCGAAGTTCAGTCTTTCGTACCCGTGTCCGTCTATCGGCATTCCATCCATCCGCGACTATTGAACTTGTCTCTTGCTTCTCTTGCTTAGAAGGTACTCTAGTAATAAAGACTGCTTGCTTTTCTGTTGTTGCCTTGAGCTCGTGATACGACGGAAAATCTGTTTAACATTTTTATATTGACTCTACTCCATTCTCTTTTCTTCGAATTATCGAGTTCTAGGTACGTAATTATCATATCTTATAAAGGGCCACTCTGACCAGGGCCCTATCTGTGTATATATTTCTCATGAGTTATGGTTATGTGACGAATAATTTAGTGTGTTTGTAGTTAACTTCTCAGGCCTATTTTTAGCAATGTTATGATGAAAGGCCTTACCACTTCACACCACATACAATGCAAATTGCTAATAAGTACCAAACAACACACGAACAAGATACAACGATTTGTTTACATACAACTTTTCAGTTTTTAATTTTCAAACAAACAAACAAGCCGAAAAACCAAAGAGAAAAAAGAACCTCTTTATCGTAACGAACGAAGGCACGTATTTTGACAGGTTTTTTTTGTAGGCAATGGAATTACACTGTACTTATTAGTTTTTGTTTATTGTAAATATTTAAATAATGCCGGGTTTTAAAAATAATCAAAGGAATATACGTATTCCCAGTAACATTATCTTTCAATGATATAAAGTTTCAAACTCTCTTTTTGTTTTTTTGAACAAAATGTTGTATGGGACTTTAAACTCGCTATCATCCTTTATTTATTTGAGTTGTAACTACATAGACTCTCATGTCTATATAGTCAAAGCTTAAACTAACTTAAATGAAACTAGTATTATTTGATGTTTTTGCGTTAATAACTTTTAAAATTACTTTAAGATATTTAAATCATTGACCTCTTCTAAATTCCAAATGTTCGTTTTATTACATTTCGAGTTCTTATTTGAGATTCTTGGTATTAATTTTCACCTCTAGTTCCAGGAGTATTTTCAGGAAGTAGTAATTGTCATTATATTATTAAATGTTATCTTGCTTTCGTTGGAGTTGCTCGAGTGTGTCATGCTCTCTCAAAGTGTCTCTGCGGTGGTGGAATGTGGGTCGTTACGTTCCCTAAAACATGGTTGAACGAAGCGATGGCTGATTCACATGTCATACTCGTGAACTGGTGGACAGCCTGATATGCCCTTGCAATCATTTTATTGTTAGTAATAAACAGTCTTTCTTTTTCTTTTTTTTCAAAGATACTGTAAGACGTTGTTTATTTTATTTAAAATTGGGCAATACCTGTTTTTTTATTAGATATTCTTTTGTATGTTGTGTTTGTCTTGTAATCGTACTAAGTAACTAAATGTTTTTTTATCTTGTAATGGAAAATGTCCTTCTATGATAGGAAGGGCATTTTCCAATTTGTATTTTTGAGCCGCTCTAAGTAATAGTTATGATACGCACAGACCGCGACCCTGCAAATCTGTCCAATGCATCAAAAAGTTGATATGCGGAGCCGTCCCAGAGGTGTGAGCAATATCCCACGCAAAGCCTGTGGTCTTGTACAATAACCAGTATAATAATATGAAGTCTAATTATGTTTTTTTAAAAATATATTTTAGCGTTTTATTAACGCTTAAAATTTTTAAATACTGAAAAAAGACGACAACCTCTGGCGGGAATCGAACCACGCACCTTTCGCATTCCGGGCGGCTGCCATAACCACTTGGTTAGGTGCGTGGTTCGATTTCCGCCTGAGGTTGTAGTCTTTTTTCAGTGTTAAAAAAAAAAAACTTAAATATGAAGTCGTTTCACGGAGAGGTAGACAGAGACCAACGGCCCTGGATCACCCCTGACAGCATGTAAGGAAAAGTTCAGAAGTTTTTAGGGGGTATGCCCCCATTAGGAGGTGAGTAGATGAGGGCATCTACTACACCTATCTGCGCAGTGCTGGTTGGTGTGCATGATGCATTTTTTCCTACTTAAAAAAAGACTGCTTTCCATTTCCACGATCCAGAGTCACATTACGTTTGCTTAATTTACTCTTAACATAATTATATACCTATAGTCCATAAAAAGTAAATGGGTGACTTATTCTTACGCCTTAGGTACTACCATATACACCTTTGATATGGCCAATCCAATATACGATGTGATAAACATCGTTATTTCGCCCATCAGGTCTCGAAAATTAACTCGCGTTTTTTTTTCACCTCTCTACCGAAACACAAAATTGGGTGTAAATTGTCAAGCGAGCGTGTAAGCAGATATGTTCATTTAGCACTTATGATCGAATGTCCTCGGTGGCGACACGAAACGCTGTAAAAAGTGGGGAGGATCGTGGTAGGGGGGCGGGGGGACGCAATTTGTAATATTTCACGAGCCAGTAGACGCTTATTAACTAGGCGTGCAAAAAATCGACGCCGCGCAGATTCGCAACCTAGCGCACTTTTATTAAGAGCTACCTAAATTGGAGATCACCCTCAAAAGTACACCTATGTATGAAAAAAAATTAATTATATATAATAAATCGTTGTATTTCTTTTTAATCGTAATGTGTGTTGATAAATAAATCATTTTAAGAGGGTTTACGCAATTCGGTTTCCCATACAAACTTCCAAGTCGAAATTTTTCAAAACCATTAAGCCAATTTTGTTGAAACTTTGCATGCTAAAGTAAAACACAGGGATCTAAATAGTTTGTTGAAAACATTTTTAAAAAACGCTTATTTAACTGAGTTATCACGATTTTAAACTTTCTATGGTGGATATTAAATCGCAATAACTCAGCTAAATAAACGTTTTTTAAAAATGTTTTCAACAAACTTTTTAGATCCTTGTATTAATTAAACTTTAGCATGCAAAGTTTTATTTAAATTGGCTTATTGGTTTTTAAAAATTTCGACTTGAAAGTTTGTATGGGAAAAACACAACGAATCAGTTTTATTAAATCGTATAGCTATTAAAGGCAACTTGATCACTATTTATATATATACATAAGCTTAAAAATAAAATACTCTTACGACTATTATCCCCAAAGGGTTTGCCAGAGACTAGGCAATGAGGACCGCAGAAGCTGTCCTCTGCCACAAAAAAACGTGCTCAGCGTGATAGTTAGTGCGCCCATATCTCCGCCTTATGGTGTTCGATGTTTGTGTAGTCTTTTGTTTGAGTTTTACGATATCCAAGAAAAGATATGGGTTTGTATTATTCTTTTAAATGAGCCGCCACCACACAGCACGAAAAATAAACTTATGTCTTTAAAATAAATTCAGCTAACTCAAGAACAAGGCTGAATATGTGCTGTTAATATATTAATAAAGTAATGTCATCCTCTTCAGATAAGCTTATGCGTTGCATGTCAGTTGTTTATCGTGGCTATGATATTCAACAGCAATTATAACCAAATAGATTTTAACTGGTTTTCTTACTGCGAGTTAAGCAGAAAGACAATTTTACAACATTAACTACCTAATAATGCTTAGAAAGCATTATAATATATATAATATATAATATTGAATGCATAAAAATATACATTACATATACCAATTATATATATATATTTTATTACGAACAAATATTTAAATACACACATTAGTTTACTGCAACCCATAATCCAGAAGTCGATACGAAAATTAACACATTAGTTAACTAAAGCTGCACTGCATAAAATGTTTTTGCCCCCTGGCTAATGCAAAAAGTCGTATCTAGTCAGGGGCCGGCGTATTTCAGGGCGGAAAAATTACAGAGACGCACTCGCCTCCTAAACGCGACAATATGGTTTGAACACAAGTCTTTATGTGACCTCTATATAATGAAAAAAGTGAAAAAAATATCGTACTGTGTGAACAATAATTTAAAAATATAAATTTAAAAAAAATAGTTTATTTCGTTAACTTTTCTTTGACAATTTTATTAAAACTTATAATGATAATTCAAATTGAGCTCTCGAAAAAAACCAACGAGTTAACCTTTTGAAATTAAACATCACCACATCATTGTCTTTTGATAGATTTATAGAAACACTTTCAAATAAGTTTAAAATATCACCTTTCTGCTTTTGCAGGTACCTACGTATTTCAAACTGAAAATTTTGTTGAGAACTTTTTATACTAGTAAAAAAAATCATGCGCCCTCCTTTTTTATTCTCTTTATCTTTGTCATGTAGTGTACCTATAAAAAAAATCATGCGCGCTCATCCCAGCTTACAAAGTCCGTGCCAGGGCGCATAACTTTTGCCGAGAGGTTATTAATCGTGTCCCGGGAGAGGAGGCGGGAACGGCGACACTTAGCCCCCCCCCCCCCCCACCACCACCACGGCCGCCGCGACCGCGCAATGGACCGGCTTTTCGCGCCAAATCGACTACACTTCATAACCGCTAAAATGAGTTTGTATATCGCGTCTGCACCTATAATAATAGAATCGTGATCAGTTTAACGAACGTAGACGTAGAGGTCGTTGAACTGCCCAGTGTGTGTCGATGCTCTTTTGTTTAAGTATATTAGTTTAGTGTCGCAAATTATTGTACTAACTGTCGCACTCAGATACGCAAATTAAAGTTAAGTTAAGTAGGTGCCGCGCGATCGCAAAAACTGACAAGTCTCTTATTGAACTTCAAAGCAAAATCAATCATAATTATTGATATTTATACCTAATTAAAACAATTCTGCTTTGAAGTTTCAAAACTAGTAATATAATTAGAGCAATGTTTTTATTCTGCAAAATGTGCAAAACCATCACGCGCTTGTGTTAAAAATTAAAATTTATTTTTAAAGAAGGGGTGCCCTGCGGAATATCAATAGGAAGGTACAAATATTTTCATGGAAAAATTATTGTTTCATCCTTAAAATTAAGAAAGTTGTCGAAAAAATATGTTTTTAGGAGTTATTAGATTTTTGTATTGTTTGTTATTGTTTAAAGAATTTGTTTCAAATTTCTACAAGGCCACGACCTTGTGCAATGATCAGGCTAACTTACATTAAGTTCTTTTAATAAAAATATTAATAGCTTTATGAGAGGTAGATAGACAAACTTAAAAAGAAAAAAGTATTGAACCTTTTTTCGTTTCTTTAATTAATAAAACGTAATTTAAAAAAATAATGTAAGTAATAAAGGTAATAAGTAAAGAGTATATTAGGCCTTTTTTCTATTTTAAAGCGTAAGTATTATGCAGATTTTACATCCTCCAGAGGTCGTATAGCTTCAGCCTTCTTAATAATGTTGAGCGTGTGAAAGACGGAAATAAAACTACTTACTTTGTCAAATAGTAGCCTCGGGTCACTTTACCCACTTGCTATTGGTTGTTAATTACTGGGCGACAACAAAATAAAACAAATATAATATAAATAATTGTTTCGAGCAGAGTGATGAGTGAGTGGGCGTCTGTCTCCATCTTTGAGGTCCCACGTTCGATTAATTATCTTTTCTTAATTATCTCGAGTACCTACGGGCTTTGTGTTAACGCCATTTTGGTCTAGTACGACTTGAATGTAGTTCTTTTTTAGATTTTTACCATAACCTAGACGGTACATAAAGAAGTATAATTACAAATTGAACTATTTAAAAAGTTATAATTCATAATTAACTAAACAAGTTTGCAATAAACCATCTACCTACCACAAATGACAATGTAAATTAGTCCATTATCATTACTAACTTTCCGGGTATAATAGTTGTTGGTAGGTCTTAACGACTATTATCTTACCTACGACATCAAACGGACCCAATGGCAAAACGTTGCTTCGAAGCCTGGAGGAGCTCTATATAATACCCACACTTTTATTTAACCACTCATCCGCTGACTTGGCATTGTGTAAGTATCATTTAACCTACAAGGTCATAACTCAAACGAGAAAACCTCTCCATCATACCTCTGACTAACTGATACAAAAATAACAGTAATATTAAAGAAACCCTTCCAATAATAATGTCGAGAAAGTTTACGAAACACACTGTAATTATGTTTCACGTAAGTAATAGTCATTTGATGCCGACTGACTGCGTACTAGGAAGAGGTTATACACCGCTATTCGTTATCTTATTCATTACTTTCACGTTCAAACGGTCATCTTCCTCTATCTTGCGTAAACGCTCGCCTCTAGGTACATAAGGGGAAACAGAACCGCCCTGTTAATAATAGGTAAAGAAACGTTTAAACTATACTTAGGCATATCGAACGTAAGTTACTGCGAAAGGGTTCTACATGCCGCGATGGCTGCGTCCTCAAATCGATCTTAAGGTTTGCGGGAGACGGTGTATAATGGGGCGTTTGGGGGACTGTGTTCGATCCGAACGAGCAGGGCGGGCCGCCCAAACGTTTAGCGACCGTTTAGTGAAGGCACGAGGTGGGCTGGGACACACCCCCGGTGATGCCGGTACCTACATCGCTCCCATGTAACTTTACATGGTTTCAGAAATGGTTTTTCAGGGAGGTTTGTACGGAAAAAGTTTTAATTTTTCTTTTGTTTTCTTTTGCGGTTTTATATACTCGGTGAGGAGCTCGATAGCGAACATTCGCAATGCCGCTTCAATGGATGAGTGACCAAATTGAATCGAACACCTCCGTGCTTCGAAACTCATAGGAAGGCGTTTATAAGCTGATGATGATGATGACATACTGAACTGGAGACAGGAACAGGGGCTACAATAAAATACGAGTACTATAATAAGAATAACTTTTGTAAAAGTAATACCAGCGACCCGCCCGCGACGCTTTTTAGTAATCTAGAGCCAAATTTTCTATCTCTAGTAAATATAACGACTTTTGATTAATAATTTGACCGTTAGAGGCCCTCGGGGACGTGTGCACAACCATTTACCAGAGTTTCATAGTAATAAAAAGACTGTACATACATCCAACAGCATAGAGCGGCGATGGGCTCACCGCCTGTCACGCCGAGCACATGTGTCGTGCGTGCAGTCGCTATTTGGTGAAAAGTGGACTATGGTAGAGGACTACTTTTGCTGTCCTCATTGCCTGGTCTCCGACTAACCCTTCGGGGATAATAGTCGTGATTATACGTAGAGTGGTCTTATACTGAAAGTCGTTAAAGAGAAAAAAACCAACATACTAAAATCATACCTAACTTTACCTACTTCTTACCAATAGAACCAATATCATAATTTACTCTAAATTCATTAATGACGTAAAACACAATTTTCGCTTTTGGTAGTTAGGTATAATAATTATTTACATACATAATTCGATTAATACGATTGGATTAAGCTAATCAACTTATTGACGATAGAGGCGTACAATTAGCAGTATTAGTTTGCAGCATGTTTAAATGATCAGCCAATTTTGTTGCTACGTGTTTTTTAAAATTAAATGATTGAAACACACTAAAAATCAACATCTGTGTGGTTGTAAAAGCTGTATGAAAATGCGAATGCGCATCTAGACAAATTCCTTTTAAACAAAGACAAGTAAAGCCAACAGCTAAATATGAATCATGCAATGTGAAGAGCTCGATGGCGTACCAAATAGAGCGTTTGAGTTGTTCTTTTACAAATTGAGCCGGTTTTGCTATGCCAAAAGATAAAATAGATGATCAAATTAAAATACATATCTTAAGTTATTTCACGGATTCTTTGGCACTGCACCATTAAGGTGCTTTAGCCCGTTGGTATTGGCAGCTGTCAATAAATACCATTGACATATTCTATGTAATAGTCCATGATAAAACCCATAAACCTATACTACACTGGCCTGCAAAAATAAGTATCACCCCTTTTAAAATTGTAATAACTTTTAAAGTACACAAGATAAACAAGACATTAAGACTTAAAAATGTTACTATTGTATAATTTACTATAGTTTCAAAGAAAGCTGATAAAATTGCTATAAAACGTTTTTTATTTTAAATCTCTAACTTCTATAGTTTAGAAAAAAATGAAAGTTTGAAAGTGTGATACTTATTTTTGCAGGCCAGTGTAGTAATACAACATACCAACTTCTGTAAAAATAGCTGATGAGTTACGACCCCAAGAGTAGGACGTTTATATTTCTCGAGATACAATAGATTCGATGGATCTGTGGTTAAGATGTTGATGTCAAATAGACAAATAATTGTACTTGTCGCTCTCGTTTTTGTGTATTTGATTGTTTATTTACCAAAAACAACATTACATGCCAATTATAAGAACCATACCAGTAGTTACGAGTCTGTTAAAAAAGGGCAAGAAACATCAAAACTATGCAGTCACTGTGCAAAGGGGGTGCGCGCGTAGCGAGTAACGAACTCCCGTTTGATATGTTAATTCCCGTAATTCGCGCCTTTTCACTGCTTTTTCAACCAGAGACTCGTACAGGATGCGTATCGATGCACTATTGAATGCAAATGTCGCTTCACTCTGCACTGTTGCATGCACCTTGATGGCTATGTAAATCGATAAACTACATTTAAACGTTTTGTATGAATAGAAAACAAATAAAGGTTTTGCGCAGAGTATCGTATTAGTAATTTTGTATTTAATTATAGAGCAGAGTTTAGAATCCTTTAGAGTTAACTTGTATTTCAATAAAAAGGATTACAAATTTAAGCAATCAGAAGCCTTAAAAGGCGCTTATAAATAAAATAAATTAATAGTTTAAAAAACACTAGAAAAAACGCTTTTATAAATGCACGTAAAAAAAAATATGGATCGTTCAAGCTGTCTCTATTTCTGGGCTGAAGTGTAAACTATGTGCTTTTAATTATAATATTTGATTGTAAAAGCGTGGGGCGCAGGAAAGACATTCTTGTTAACAAATACTAATGCTAACTTCCTGGCGGAAGTTGCATGAGGTCTCACAAGAGCTTATCGTTTATAAAGGGTTACCAAAGATAACAAAAACTCTAAATTTTGTCACTGTTGACGCATTCCCCTTATGTACTTATTTTCCTGAAAGAACAGGCGTTAAAAATGTCGGTGAATGTTGTCTCTCCTAGCTGCTGGCGCATATTTTGTCTGAGTTCGACAAACTGTTACTTTGAACAGACTGTTTAACTAATCGTGCTGCAACTCCAGTTAGAGCGCCAATCTATGTAACCTGCTTCCCGTAACACCGCTTAACTTGATTTCTCAGCAAGTTATGCAAAAGCTATTTCCTTTACTGCAAATAGTACAGTCTCACACAAGTTTCTAGCAAAGTAGGGCAGGTCATTTAAGTAAATCAAAAAGTGATGGTCTCAATATTGACCCTTGGGGCACGCCTATAGTTATGGGTGCACATGAAGACACAGCACCATTAGTAACAACTTTTTGAGTTCTATTCAACGGGTATGATTGTATAAGGCTCAGTGCTATTTTTGAGACACCATAATGCTCTAACTTGTTAACTAAACTTTCATGACTAAAGCAATCAAATGCCTTCGAGAGATGACAGAAAATACCTATTGCATCTTGCTTATTCTCCCAGGCGTCAAAAATGTGTTTAAGAAGCGAAACTCCAGATCTACCTTTAATAAAACCAAACTATTTTTCATGAAAAAGTTTATTAATTGCAAAATGAGACAGTAATTAAGGTGAGACAGTAAATAAAATTGTAAACAATTTTCAAAAAAAGGCTGGTAATATAGAAATTGATCTAAAATTAGAGGGGTTGTTTTAGTCACCAGCTTTAAACAATAGATTAATTTTAGCATGTTTCATTAAATTTGGAAAAGTTTCTTTCTTCAAGACACCTATTGAAAATATCAGCCAATTAAGTTGTATAATTAATTGTTTCAGCAACATTTGTAGAGATACCCCACAGATCTTCTGAATTTTTAATATTTATTGTTTTCTAAGCTTTTAAAATGGTGTCAGTGTTTATGTCTTAAACTAAAACTGTCACCGCACTTATCAAAACTTGACTCGAGGAGAGCGACAGCCATTGAAATGGCGACAGCAGTATAAGAGCAAGAACTTAAATTACTAGTTATGTCCATAGGTGTCCTAGATAAAAATGTTGTACTTACTTAAACATAAATTGTGTCGTTTCTACTTTCACCCTGAAAATCATATTTAAATATTTAAAAATGTCAACATCAAATCTAAGCCACTCCTCGAATACAGGTACATGCTTTGAATACAAAATCAACACGGAAAACGCGCGAATTCTAAAACACGCCAGCGAGCGGCAGCGGCCATCTTCCTTTTAACACCCTTTAGAAATAAAGCGGCCTGGTTTAAGTGTAAATGAGGTGAATTGATATTTTGAGAGGTGTTCTCGATGCTGAACGTGGCACTTGAAAGCTGTTTGTTTATTAAAATAAGCTTGCTGATATTCTATTGAAAAAAATTTGTTTATGTTTTGATTAGGCATAGGGAGTAAGTAGGTATTTATACTTGTGTGAACTTTGTGGTGGCTGCTCATTATAAAAAAAAGTTAAGGTATAGCCAACCCAAAACAAAATCTGAGGATTATTAAATATTTAAATATTTTTAATCACCATAGCCATTTTGAAAACATAAAGTTAATTATTTTTCTATGAGGAAAGAAGTCTATGGTTTTTATCTTCTCAGCATCTGCTGGCTCAAAGCAAAGCAAGTGAGTTCGTGTTAGAAATCCTCAATTAGCAAGCGTACAGCTCAGTTTATGCCGGCGTTTAAATTCGTTAGGAGCGGGCAATGCTATGTTCGTTCGCGGGTTCGTCAAAGAATGCCGCCGCAGAGGCGCAAGAGATATGAAATAAAATAACTAATTACAGGGTACCTATAGAGGCATACATGAACTGAAGCCGAACCCTGAAAGTGGCGCGCGTTCATGGGCTGCTGCCGTAAGCAGTAATATAAAAAATGAAGTTCGTTCTGCTACAGTTAATTATTAATTAGTGTCTTGTTTTCATGTACTTATAAACTGCCAAGAGTCCGGCAGCGGCGTGGTGGTCCCATCCTTTCATGTGATAAAACCTGAGCGCTCATCAGAGAGACTGTTTTTTTAAATATCAACGAAACGATCTCATGCCAGTAAATGACAATAACGCCAAAATTAGTAGCGCACTTCATCCTGAATGAAGGAAATCGAGCACAATATGCAACGCTGCTAGAAACCGAACCTCTTGGTCGGGGACGATGTTCAAAACAGGAGATTTACTAAATACAAGACATATTTTTACTAAGTATTTTATTAAACAAACTGAAAAACAGCGCATCTTTATTAAAGGACATCATTTTTTGGGCCTTTTCTGAAAGTGCCGGCCAAAAAAAAAAAATAGTACCTACGTATTGTTAGAACTACCCATTTGGAGAAATACTTAAATGGCACAAAAGTTGTAGGATTGCTCCAAGCCAAGTTATACAAGTTCGAAGATTTATCATTTTCATACATTTATTGATTCCTATTTTTTTTTTGTATAAACGGAACAGATGATGACCCCACAGCTTTTGCGTTGCAATGACAATTGCTTCAGATCATTAGTTCTAGCAATATTTTATGTTTCCCAGTCCCAGCACTTTCAGAAATCAATAAATGTATGAAAATAATGAATCATCGAACTTGTACAACTTGGCTCAAAGCAATCCTACAACTTTTGTGCCATAATAACTATTACCCCAAATGGCTAGTTCTAACAATACGTACAATTTTTTTTTGTTGCCGGCACTTTCAGAAAATGCCCAAAAATATATGGAGCCTGAATGATCTCCTTTATAAACCTAAATGTTTTTTGTCAATATAGAGATTTTGTACAGCCACGCTATTTTACGTTTATGTGGTTCACTGTCCACAAAACATAATTATAGTTAAATCAATTGCTACCTGCCTAAAGGAGGTCACTGGAAAGACTACTTAGGTACTTTATAGTTGGGATATGTCGCTTCTGCGACAAAAGCGAATCTACGATCAACGCCATCAATTGCGTATGTGAGTTGCGTCGCCCGCTAAGTGGATCTCCATTTTAACTCCTGAAACAAGCCGGTTGAGGCTTTCAGTCGGATCTCGGCATTTGCATGATTGGCATTACGCTGATTATCCCCCCCATCCCTCGCCTGTCCCCTGGCCTTTATCCCCGTGTGCTTCTGAAAGACTTAAATGTATGCAAACTGACGTTTTAAAGTTTTAGCAAACGTGAGTTAGAATGACGATGGGATTTGGTGGACTACATACATTATTAATGACGATGTGAGGCAGTGTCTTTGCACTGTCTGATTTTAATTGAATGTCAAGCATTTACATGTATGCTAACCAGAGAGATTTGTAAAAGAAAAATCTGTCATTCTGAAGTTTAGATGTATTTAGCGTCCTCTGTCTAGCGGCTAAGCCACCGGTCTTAGATCCAGAGGTCCCGGGTTCGATTCTTATAACCAGTTCCTCGGTGGTTGATTCCGGGTGAAGCGCTTTCACCTTCGGCCTTATCGTCACTTATCAATCTTACCATCTAAGATGAAAGCCAAGCGCTAAACCGCAATGGATAAAAAATTTAATTAAGAGGATTTACGCATTTCGGTTTCCCATACAAACTTCCAAGTCGAAATTTTTAAAAACCATTAAGCCAATTTCAATGAAACTTTGCATGCTAAAGTAACATACAGAGATCTAAATAGTACGTTAAAAACATTTTTCAAAAACGTTTAAATAACTGAGTTAATGCGATTTTAAACTTTCTATAGTGGACTTTAAATCGCAATAACTCAGCTAAATAAACCCTTTTTAAAAATGTTTTCAACGAACTAATTAGATCCCTGTATTTTACTCCAGCATGTAAAGTTTCACTAAAATTAGCTTATTGGTTTTCAAAAATTTCGACTTGGAAGGTTGTATGGTAAACCGAAATGAGTAAACCCTCTTAATGCTAGACTAACGTTTTGTGACGTGCAACTAGTACATGATGTGGTAAAGAACACTGTTTCGTAGATGGTACTTACGTAGCATCACTAAGTTTTAATAGTTAACAGAAAAGGTTAAGGAAGCTAGGACTCTCCGTATATTCAGAATAAGTTTGGAAAATTTTGGAAACTCCTCGCGGAATACAGGATGTTCACGCAAACGAAGTCGCGGGCGGGCCGCTAGTTTAAAGTTATGTACATTTGCATAAAATAATGACTATTATTAAAATTACATACATACATATAATCACAACTATTATCCCCGAAGGGTTAGTCAGAAACCAGGCATTGACCAAACCTTTTCACCAAATAGCGACTGCACATGTGCTCAGCGTGACAGGTGGTTAGCCCATCGCCGCTATAAGCTGATGGATGTATGTGCAGTCTTTAGTCCGTTGGTCGCTTTTACCCAAGGGAAGAGATAGCATTCTTTCACCGCTACGCCACAAGGTTAAAATTCGTACCTAACTACAAACGAAAAACGAAACTTAGTGACTTTTAACGAAACTGAAAATAGCAATTGAAAAAGGACGTCTGACAAGGAACCTTACTAATTAGTAAGTTCCTTCTATATACCCAACTAAAATGCTTAAATGGTCAGATTTAAATATTCACCAGTGTGTCTGGATTGCCATGGGCATATTCAATGTCCATCCCCCTTCCCTCCACTCTGCCTTCTACCCGAAAGTGCTCCAGAAAGTGTCGTTTATGGTAGTCAAAGTATATGCAAATGGCTGTTTTAAAATTTTAGGGAGCGAACGCCACTTTAGGCCCCGTGGCACTTGCCAAAATCAAAATGTAAATGTACCCTTTTATGTCGACAAATCTTGTAAATGAGCGAGTTCGTTTTATTGACTCCGCGCGGCAGACATTAGTGGATGTTTGAAGAGCAATGTTTATGTAGATGTGAGCACGCAATTACTAAAGTGACATTAATAAATAATAATAAAATTTTCTACACTCACACCAATTATCTAGCCCAAGAGAAGCTTCGTTATGAAACTCGTTAAATGGCTACTAGGCAACGGATAAACATACTTTAAACACTTAAATACATACTTAATATACATAGAAAACACCCAGACTCGAGACAATTGAGAAAAACAAAAATTTCTAAATTGACCCGACCGGGGATCGAACTTGGGACCACAGTGATGGCGACACCGTGAAAATCGGTGTACAGACCACTCAATCAAGAAGGTCGTCGTTCATTAATATTAGACGAATATCGTCCGAATAGATTTTTACGTACATATAGTCACGAGCTCACGACTATTATCCCCGAAGGGTTAGTCAGAGACTAGGCAATGAGGACAGCAAAAGCAGTCCTCTACCATAGTCCACTTTTTACCAAATAGCGACTGCACATGTGCTCAGCGTGAGTCCATCGCCGCTCTATGCTGTTGGATGTAATGTGTAGGTCTTTAGTCCGTTAGTCGCCTTTTACGACACCCAAGGGAAGAGAGGGGGTGGTAGTATTCTTTCACCGCCACGCGACACGGTTTTCATCAATACTTAACATGTTTTATGTAAGCTTTGTGTGTGGCTCAATAAAAGATAACTACTAACCCATCCCTTATCTTGGGTATCGTAAAGGCGGCTAACAGACTAAAGACTGCACACACATCCAACAGCATAGAGCAGCGATGGGCTACTCACCAATCACGCTTAGCACATGTACATTTGATATTTTGCAAGACGTGGACTGTGGCAGTCTTCGATCGGGTGCCCATCGGTTCGCCTAAAATTTTTAGTTCTAATTTCATAATGCCGAACTACTCGTATGTTGGCTTCAACTTTTAACGAACAATAATTTTCTAGCCGATCAGTTGTTAAGAGTGTTAACACACTATTATAGTTTTGCCTAAAAATCGAAAACCCTAATATTAAATGCATTAAAATGTATCGGCATTACGAAGATTACCTCTTACACTGTAGTGTTGAAAGCCCTAATTTATTATTATAATTAAGCAAGTTCAAACTTTAATGTTTTTTTTATTAGACAACAGAAATACTAGCTGCCCTGCTCCTGTAGTTCACGTGATAGGTTAGACATTTAAGAAAATCGCGAAGCGCAGCGTAGCTATTGCCTTGAATTTCTAGGTTATTTTATTTTTATTAGACAACAGAAATACTAGCTGCCCTCTACCTGCCGCTACTGCTGGTAAGTCACGTGATAGGTTAGAAATCTAAGACCTAAGACAATCGTGAAGCGCAGCGTAGCATGCTTGTTTAACTTAGTGCGAATTACAATTTAGTATAGGGTAAAATGTAGAAAAAAAAATCAACCAGTCTCAGGAAGCTCGAATGAGATTCGAACCCACGACCTTTGGATTGCCGGTCCACTGCTCTAACCGCTGAGCTACCGACACCCCAGAAGACTCGCTGAATTTTCTTAGTAGTTTGATTTACGCTGCAAGCCAGCGGTATTACGTCACTGTGAAGTTTACCCTCACAGTCGAAAGAAATACTATTGCATGTATTTAACAATCGATAAAGACGTAATTGCTTTTAAATATCTTTATTATTGATTTTTTTTGCATTCACAATGCTATATAGATATAGGATAAAATGTTAACAAGAAAAAAATCAACCAGTCTCAGGAAGCTCGAATGGAATTCGAACCCACGACCTTTGGATTGCCGGTCCACGGCTCTAACTAACCGCTGAGCTACCGAGACTCCAGAAGACTCGCTGAATTTTTCCTAGTAGTTTGAGTTACGCTGCAAGCCAGCAGTATTACGTCACTGTGAAGTCTACCCTCACAGTCGAAAAAAATACTATTGCTAGTATTTAACAATCGATAAAGACGTAATTGCTTTTAAATATCTTTATTATTAAAATTTTGCATTCATGTGTAGATTTCTAGTAAACATTTTATCCTTTATCTATATAGCATTGTGAATGCAAAATTTAAATAATAAAGATATTTAAAAGCAATTACGTTTTATCGATTGTTAAATACTTGCAATAGTATTTCTTTCGACTGTGAGAGTAGACTTCACAGTGACGTAATACCTTGTAGCTTAAATCAAACTACTAGGAAAAATTTAGCGAGTCTTCTGGGGTCTCGGAGCTCAGCGGTTAGAGCAGTGGACCGGCAATCCAAAGGGCGTGAGTTCGAATTTCATTCGAGCTTCTTGACACTGGTTGATTTTTTTCTAGAAAACATTTTATCCATATCTAATAGCATTGTAAAAGCAAAATTTCAATAATAAAGATACAATTTAGTAATTGTAAATAGTAGGGATTGTGAATGATTCCGCCTAATGTCGCATGTAGTTGGGAGGTTTAAATACGGCGATAAAGAGTTAGGCAAAGTATAAATACACATTTAGTAAAAATAAAATTGTGCGAGAAAAATTAAGGCTTATGGTTTGTATGCCATTAACAATAGGAGTACAAAAAATTCTGCGATCCATTATAGACCCGTCTTCAATCATCTAAACACTAGATACACAATCCTATATAAAATACGTTCGAAAAAGTGGTTCCAATGATTATTACCTAGGGTGACGGACCCAATTATGAGCACTTTAAGAGGTCATTAAATTTCAACTCTAAATATTTAATACCTATATTACAATATTCTATAACTTTTGTGTTGTGTTATTAATGTTGAAAATATAATAACATGTTTTGTAAAGTAAGATTTTATTAATATTTGTAGTAATTATTGAGTCAAAATTACAATTTATCAAAAAACAAGCCTAACACCATTTCTCAGCACAGTCATCACCAATTAATATACCACTTACCCAATTATTAGCACTGTGATTTGTAATACGTTTTAAGGGCTGAAAAATAAAATATCCTTTAGAAATTAGTATTCTTTTTTATTGTTTATTAATCTTTTAACATTTCTATTAATTATAGCACATCAAAATTTACCTTAACATTATAACTTGTTCAACTTTCAGTCAACTGAAATGGACAAATCTTTGGAATTAGGAATATTACTTTTAAACTAGTTAGATAAACTTTAAAATAATTAAATTTAAAATAAAACCATAAAATTCTTTGCTTAAAACTAGGAACCAGTAAAGGCAGAGCAATACAAACATTACTTAAAAATAGTTTACTCCTCAGTATACTGTTTTCTTCTCAGAAAAATTATTTTATTTCTTTTATTAGGGTTTTTTGTTGTTTTTGATGGGTTCATCATAAGAGATCTTAAACATGTAAAAATAATTTAAACAAATCCATATACCAGCATAGTTTTGAACCAAATATCAGCACCATGATGATAAAATGGTAAATGGATTTTCAGCACGGGGCTGAAGATAACAAGGCTAAATTCACTTTTTACACAACACTCAACCATACTTTTACTTACACACAGTCCATTTTAAAAGAAAAACATTATTTATGATTATATCTATTTTTAATTATCAGCAGGTGTGCTGATAATTGGACAACTTGAAATTTCTGTATCCAGATATTGTCACCACTCTATATCTATAGTAAGTAAAAAAAATACCTTATAATTATTTCAATTTAGGATGCGAAAAACGTTAGGAATGTGTTTAAATACAAGTACTTATTTATAAATAGTGATGTAATCGCATTACTAAATGACTAATAAACGTAAGAAAAATCTTATTCTTGATGTGTCAGAATGGCTGAAAATCACTTTTAATCACACAACATTTAAACAACTGAGCCAAAAACTGGATATTGGCGAAATCCAAAGGGAAACGCCACTGCACAAAAAGAAGAAGAAGAAGAAGAAGAAGATTTACTTCTCCTCAAGACTAACAGCGCCATTAAAAATGTCAAACTATACACAGTGTTGCTAGTACAATAATTTAAAACTATCTGAACGCGTTTCCTACCCTTGCAACTTTAAAATTATAGACATTATCTTATATTTTTAGTTTTTTTACGAGGTGCTGATAAACTGGTGCAGTGCTAGTATTTGGGTCAGTCACAGTCACCCTATGTACAATTTTGTTTTCGAATAATCACCACTCATTTTGAAACTCGGCCTTATCATCACCGTAATAGGTAATAAATTTGGACGGCAATGTCAAATGACAACTGACAGCAATCCAATGCTCCCTCTTAGTTGGAGCATTAATTTGAGGCGACACTTTGAGAGCGTTATTTGGCTATTTGACAGTTGTAACAATAAAATCCTACTAATATTATAAACGCAAAAGTTTGTAAGTATGGATGGATGTTTGTTACTCTTTCACGTAAAAACTACCAAATGGATTTGGATGACTTTCAAAAAAATACACGTGATTTTGGGTGGGGGGTTAGTCTTAAACCTACCACTTATTACCAAAGAGGAGGGAGGGGAGGGGGTTAAATAAACATCACGTGATTAATGGACGGTGCCAAAGACAGCCCTCTTGAAGGAGTCCATATCGTATAGCACAATGGTTTAATCACGGCAGACAGCACTTTTTACAGTTTGACGGTGCGTGGTATGACGGTCCACTGGAAGTGAACCGTTTATTCGACAAGTACAATTATTCATGTTTTACATACATCCTATCTTACTAATTTTATAAACGCGAAAGTTTGTAAGTATGGATGGATGTTTGTTACTCTTTCACGTAAAAACTGGATTTTGATGAAATTCGGTATACAGATAGTTTATAACCTGGATTAACACATAGGCTACTTTTTATCCCGATATCCCCCTGGGAATGGGTACCACGCGGGTGAAACCGCGAGCGGCCTCTAATACGGTACATAAGGCAAACGGCCGTATGTACCGTACATACATACATACAACCCGACCGTTTCCGGAGGGGTAGGCAACTTCCAATTTGCTACGAGATCGTAGCAATTAAAGTGTGACAGGATTGACATACTTACTTCTTTTTTTCTTAATTTTTATTGCTGATTATGTTATTGGTATTGTTGGTATGATTTTGTAACGACATAATATTGTTTTGTAAATGTTAATTGTTACTTCTAAAAGCTGTGGAGTTTCTTGCGCCCGTTCTTCTGCACAGCTAAAAGCGTTCTAAATGGGTATGCCTACCCATCCTTGTATAGAAAAAAATATATTTTTAAAAGATTCAAAAATGCTTTTTAATAAGTTTACTTGAATAAAGAGATTATGACTATGACTATTGACTTAGGCAGTGCACAATTCGTATGGAAATTTACATAGTAACATTAAAGTAATACTGCTCGATGAGGTGATTGGTAAGGGCTTTCACGAGATCGTCTCCGATCTGGCCGAAGTGCCTACAATCGCCGTAATCGATCGTTAAATAAGTGCCAATAACGTTGTGCAATAAATGTGTTCAATTACAAATAATAAGTTTTCGTACCGTAAGGCGAGAAGTAGGAATAGGAAGGCGCTGCTCGCTCGAGCGGCGCCGGCTGGCGCGCCATGTCTCAGGCGATCGGGTTACCCATCGCATCCTTCACGGTGAGAAAATGAAATAAACTGCGCCGTTTAAGTTTCAATTACAAATATCGTAATACATATACCTAACTGGATTTTACCGCATTCATTATGTTACCGCATTTAATAATAAGTCGTTTGTTTTCGTTGAAGATCGTTTTCGTAACGCATTGGGAGCTCGTTGCAAATGTTTTGGTAGAGGCAGCTGTTGTTTCATTTCGTTAGGTACGTGTTATTTAAAAAAGCTGTTCAGTTTCCTATTATTAATTATTTTAAAGATGTTCTTGTTGATTGTTATTTAATATTTTATTTGTCTATTTAAGTAGTACAAACAACTCATACATCAATTGATTAATTAATCGCCAAAACTTTTTGATTTTGGATTTTATAAATAAGTAATTGCTCGTCGACTTTACAATTTTATATTTATTATTTTTTTTATTTTTTTTTATTTTTTATTAGGCAGCTTAACAGACATTGACACAAACAGATAAAACTTAAACTAGGACAGCGGTTCAGGACCAGGCCAAAGTCCTTAGCAAGTCGCACATGAGTTTAAGCCATACCCGAATCACTACAATTAAAATCAAAATTAACAATATTAAATAATAAATTTTGTGCACAAGGATGAAAATAATGGTGAGAATAATATATTTAAAAAAAAAATACTAATAATAAACCTGATATTAGAATCACTAGGGGCAGGAAGCAGCACCGAGGATCTCTGTGAGTACTTTTTTGAAACAGACTAAACTTTGACCGAACATATCAACATCACCGCGGTGTGATAGTTCATTATAGTTTCGGCACATACTTGCAACAGGGCCGAAAAATGCTTTATTATTCCTGTAAGTTGGAATGACAAAAGTAGGGAGCAAACGTCTTGGGTTATATTTAGTGTTGATGCCCAAACTGTTAAGTAGCGCAGGAGAATCAATAATAGAATGCAGTATTTTGTACAGAATTACAAGACTTTGTTTTAAGCGACGAGTTCTCAGATCCACGATGTTGAAATGAGCCAGCCTCTCCTCATAGGATGCGAGTCCGCGACCAAGATTATGCCTAAAACAGACAATACGCAAGAATTTCCGCTGCACCTTTTCTACGAAGTTGGAATGAATTGCGTAATTTGGAGACCAAATTACAGAACCATATTCAAGTCTACTTCTAACGAGGGAGTTATATAAGATAATAAGGCTCTCCTTCCCTCGAAAGTCCTTCGTTATTCTTCCCAAAAAACCCATTACCTGAAGCGATTTTTTAACAACATGATCAAAATGTTCTTTGAAAGTCAGTTTCTCGTCAAATAAGATGCCGAGATCCTTAACTATCGTTTTGCGCTCAAGTACATGACCTTCAAGAGCATAAGGAAAGGTTATCTTTGTTCGTTTATTTGTGAAAGAGACAGAATGACATTTCTTTACATTCAAAAACATGCGGTTTGCATGGCACCAATTCGTTATAATATTGAGGTCACTCTGTAGCCCTTCGCAGTCAACTGTGTTTTTGATTTTACTATAAACCTTTAAGTCATCTGCGTACATTAAACATGGACTAGATAGTTTAGCTACAAGGTCATTAATAAAGACAACGAAGAATAGAGGCCCCAAGTGCGAACCCTGGGGAACACGAGATGGGGCTACAATAGGATCCGACAAGAAACCCTTGAGAGCCACGAGTTGGTGTCTGTTAGTGAGGTAAGATTCAACCCAGCGAAGAAGCGAACCATGAATACCAGCAGCCGATAACTTCTGACAGAGAATCCAATGGTTGACTTTGTCGAAAGCCTTACTAAAATCCGTATAAATGGAGTCTACCTGCCCTCCCCCATTAAAGACCTGACATAAATATGTTTTGTATTCTAAGAGATTGCTAATCGTGGATTTATTCTTGACAAAGCCATGCTGGCTTGAAAGAAGCGGACTCACATGACGATAGACACTACCATACACAATAGATTCAAGAACTTTGGCCGGACAAGACAATATGCTGATGGGTCTATAATTCTCACAGTCAGATGCGTCTCCAGACTTATAAATAGGTACCAAATGAGCACGCTTCCAAAAAGACGGGAATACACCCTGCTCTAGTGATGCATTGAAAACGAGTGCTAGCGGTAGACAGAGTTCTTCAGAGCACTCTTTCCAGAACTTGGGGGGGACACCATCAGGGCCTGCACCCTTTCGCACGTCTAGTTGCCTTAATTTGGATAGAACATCGCCAACAGATACATGTATTCTAGAGAGGGAATCATTAAAGGAGTTGCCAGTGACCACGCTACCTGAAAAGTTGAGGTCCGGCTTTTCGTAAACTGACCCAAAGTACCTTGAAAATAGGTTCTCTTTTCCGTCAGAAGCCGAATCGTCACCCAATCGCATGGTCTGTGGAATATCTTTTGCACCCTTTTTGTCCTTGACATATCGCCAAAATTTCTTAATATCGAAGTCTACTGAATTCTCAACTGAATCAACAAAGTTCCTGTAGTTTGCCGCCATCAATCTTTTTGCTCGAGCTCGCAAGAGCGAAAACGTATCATAATCTCGAGGATTTTTAAATTGCTTGAAACGCTTATGATATTTTTTTTTTCTTGTAAACACCTTTTTAAAGCAGGCGAAAACCATTTCGGAAAATTAGATCTTCCGTCTTTGATTAATGGAGTATAGTTATTTATTGTATCATACAACGTATTGTAAAACTTATTGACAGACATGTCAACGTCACACCCAGCGAATACCTCAAACCATTTCACTTTATTGAGATCTGACTTAATTTTTTTAAAGTTGCATTTGTTATAATTTAAGCGAGAGTTTTTATTTGAAATCATTCTCTTTGTTGGCAGATCGATTGTCATTTCTATCAATAATGCTGGGTGATGACGATCCAGACGCGAGATTGATTCAGTATTTGAAATATTTATATGATTATAAGTTGATAAAACAAGATCTAATATACGGTTATTGGCGTTGTGTACATGATTAAATTGCGAAAAATTGCAAAGGGACATTGTTTCAAGGAGAAGACGAGACTTATAATCTGATGAGCAGCCTGGAACGAGAGACAAGCCACTCTGTGACCACGGTATGGCAGGTGTGTTAAAATCTCCTACAAGAATAGGAACTGCATTACTGCCCATCTGTTGCAAGATGTGCTGCGTGTGATTGTAAAAGTCCACAAGCATATCGGCCTGTAAGTCAGGAGCCAAGTAGCAAACACAAAGATTTATTGTAGGTGCGTAAGTCGCATCCGGAGCAATGGTCAACCAAATATCCTCAGCCCAGCTTTCCCAATACGATCTACGTATAACAATAATTTTTTTCTTAATTGCAATCAACACCCCACCACCGTCTGATTTTAAACTACAGGTTGTTTCACGATCCCTTCTGTATACATCATATCTACTATCGAAAATTTCCGAGTCATGTACACTATGATTTAAATTCGTTTCCGTGAGACAAATTACATCATAATCACAGGCCAATACATTTAAAAATATCTCATTTGTTTTAGTTCTGATTCTGTTTACATTCTGATAATATTTTGTTAGACATTTATCCATTAAGAAATTGTGACTAAAACAAAATAGAAGCACCAATCCTAAAACTAAATAGAACGTAAATTATTTGATATTCTTAAGATTACATAAGTCTTTAATATGCAAGGCAGACGAGCCATCGTCCTTCCGTACATAAACGCGACCGTAGCGGCCCATACGTATTTAAAAGTATTTTCTCTCGCATACTTGCGAGTAGCAGCGTACAGTTCCTTACAATCAGGCGAGAGGTGTTCCACAAGGTAAATTGGGCTCTTATCACCCGGCACCCCGATAAGCAAAGTATTCAGCGTAGCAGAGCGATTGTTCTTGTTATATCTTTTAAAAGCTGATAGTATATTGTCCCTGTGACGTTCAGAAGGCAGAGTCACTAGTATGTTACGAGGGCGTTCCGATTGCGGATGCAACTTAGCTACTCGCCGAACGGCGTGGATATCTTGGTCTTAAATTGAGACTTTAATAACGTCGCATATTTTCTTAAATAGCGCCAACACATTTTCATTGCTCCTATCTGGTACAGCGTGTATTTCAATGTTGCAGCTTCTGGACGATCTTTCAAGTATGGCAAGCCTGCGCTCTTGTTCCCTGATGTTACTTTGAAATGACAACTTTTCTGACTCCAAGTCCGCAATTTTATTTACTGTCTTGTCCAACTCCGTCTTTATGTCTTTCTGCTCCTCAGCCAAGAAGTCCGTAGTCTGCGTGAAATCCGCTTTCAGTTTCTCGTATGATGACGATATTTCAGACTTAATCATACTGCTGATTGAGGCCTTAAAACCACTCAATTTAGTGTCTAATTTGTCGTCTAACAGTTGCAGAAAGGACTCATAGGTCATGCTAATGTTAGCGCATGCCCGAACCTCAGGTGGGGAGGAAGAGGAGTGTCCTACAGATTTGTCAACGTTTTAGGGGCTTTCGGTGGTAGAATCATCACAAGACATCATTGAGTCATTCATATTTTCCATGCAGTGTTTTCTCACGGGTGTGTTAGCATCCTTACGCCGCTTCACGCTAGCACAACTAGGACAATACCAGGTGTGAAGCAATTCCTTTTTGTTCTTTGCAAAGTATGTAGATGACATATTCAAGCATCTATAGTGATACGATTTCCTGCACGGATTACAACGTAGCAGCTCGTCCGCCGACACCGGCGTGTTACACGCTTTGCAATTCATAATGCAGAAAGCCAGCAACAATAAATATTTATTTGAAACCAATTTATAACTCTGGAAGACTTCACGCCACTTAGAATGCAAAATGTAGAAAATATAAAGATGTTACATAAATTCTTCTCCGCGCAGGATCGATCCGCGGCCCACTGGGTTATCGGTAGGCAGATAACCGCTACACCACGGAGACTTAATAGCGACTGGCTAAAAAAGTAATCCGTACTGACGAGATAGTTTGATCAGTGAGCGAGAGTGAGTGTGAGTGGGTAACGTTGAAATTAAAAATTATGCACTACACCACACACTGATTTCAATAACGAAATATTTATAGTTTTTCACTATTCAGCTCTTGTCAGCTAATTTTCTTGCAAAAAAAACAATTCCACAGTACAGCAAATTTTGCGAGGAATTGTTTGAAGTCACTCAATGTAAGAATACAATGTTGGAACCGTAGCTTTAATTTAATTTTAAGAGAGCGATGGGTTACGTGTCTATCTCGGTGAGCGTCGAATGACAGAACGATTTACAATCTGTCAAGAAAGTACCGGGAAAAGATCAATAATATACAAAATGTTAGTTATTCATCCAAATTTATTTTATCATCTTCAAAGTATGCTCCTTCAGAAACGATACACTTACGCCAACGAATAGTCCAATCATCAAAATATTTTTTAAACGCTTTTTCTGGAATTGAGTTCAGTTCTCGCCGCGAATTCTCCTTTACCGAATGAAAACGGGTGCCACGAAGTGGTAATTTGAGTTTACAAAAAAGAAATAAGTCGGCTGGAGCCATATCTGAAGAATAAGGTGGTTGCTCGATGGTATTTGTTGAGTTCTTGGTCAAAAATTCGTTCACAATAATGGCCTTGTGCGAAGGCGCATTATCGTGGTGCAAAATCCAAGAACTTTGTTTCCACAAATTTGGCCTTTTTCGTCGAATTTGCTCTCTTAAACGCCGCATAATGCTCTAATAATATTCTTTATTTACCGTTTGACCTTCCGGCAAAAATTCTGAGTGCACAACACCGCGGTAGTCAAAGAAAACAGTCAACATGACTTTGACTTTTGATCGACTTTGGCGTGGTTTTTTCGGTTTCGGTTCAGTCGGAAGACGCCACTCTGAAGCATGTTGACTAGTTTGCATGTCCACCCACGTCTCGTCACCAGTAACAATGCGTTGCATGAATGTTGGGTCGGAATTGACTTGTTGTAGCATGTCTTCAGCGACTCTTATGCGATTGAGGTTTTGGAGAAAATTTAGGTCTTTTGGGACTAGCCGAGCGGCAACATGTTTCATACCCAAGTGATTATTTAAAATGGCACGGATCGACTCGTGAGACACAGAAAGTTCAGCGGCTATCTCTCTCATACCTGAATGAGATTTTCAGTCACCATTTCCTTCACTTTTGCGATGTTAAATTCAGTCGAATACGTTGATGGCCTACCAGAGCGAAGCAAATCTTCCATCACATCTCGACCGCTTTTGATCGCTACGTACCCCTCTTAAGCACATGTTTTTGATAAAGTCGAGTCACCGTAAGCCTTCTGTAACATTTTCAGTGACTCCGAACACGAAATTCCATTGGCGACGCAAAATTTAAGACAAACTCTTTGTTCGATGTTTTTATCCATTATGAAATTTGCTATACACACTAGATTTATAAACTAACTAAAAACAGCACTGTATTTAATCTAAATTTTTAACAGATGCAACTTCAACTCAGCGCCAAATGGATAACAGTTGTGCTAATCTGACAACAAAAAAAAACAAAAAATAGAATTTAGAATCATAAACAAATCATCCGTTCCCGAAACTTTTTTAACAGAATGCGAACATCGAAAATGAAAAAATCACTTAAAAAGACGCTCTTTCAACTGATCTGCCGAAACATTGGTGCCCCTGTTGAAGTTTTCCACCGCATGTTTTGCGGTTCATCTGTTAGGCATACCTACATTGATGAAACTTGAAGCATTTTTTTCTTAAAGTTCATATTTCAGCAGTTCTATCTTGTTTCAAAAAGAAGAATAACAGTTTTTCCACGCGGTTTTCATGTCACTTTTTGATATTAAAATAACCTTTTTGTATTAATATACATTGCCTTGCTAGTTTTATTATTTGAAAATTTGTTTTAATTAAGCAAAGTCACGAAGCAATGTACTTGATGAATAGTCCTCAAGTATGTTTTCTTCCTACCGCCTTCCCACTAAGCATTTGCTAATCAAGTAAGATGGGCTAAGTTAAAAGATTACTTCCGTGTAAAACTATTTATTTTTATAAGAAACAAAAGTTATAATAGATGTACACCTACCTAATTAAAACAATTAAAAATATTTACAATTTAAAACCAAAAAAAAAAACTACATTACAATAAAAACTATAAATAAAAGAATTGCCCCAGATCATTCCCATCAGGCAAAGTACCCAGTACACTAGCCGCATTGCCTCGCTGGATGGCAAGGCTTAGGCGTTGACCCAGATAGCTGCTGGCTCTGGGGTCTCGGGTAGCTTCCACCAGCTTTTTAGAAATATCTCCAAAAAACTGGTGGGCACCTAAACCCCACGGTCCCAAAGTCTCTACCCCAAACGGCTCAAATATGAGATCTTATCTCTTTCCGTGTTACTTTAAATGTGCTGCCCGTTGTCCCACAAATATGCCTAATGATTTCTAATTAGGCGACTGTAACTGGATCTGTTGTCGTTCTGGCCGTGTCGTTACATTGGAGCGTGGGGCGTAACGCGCGTTTGCCGCCCCACTGCCCACCGGCCCACGGCCAGTTTAAACGAACGAAAAATGTGACATTTCGACAGTACTTATGAATAACGTCATATCTGCCAAACAACTAGCTCGCAGATATGACGTTATTCTTCGGGACTGTGGATTTGGTAATAGACACTTTGATTTGTGGACACCGGATAGCCGTAGCTTAGTGACAATGTTACATTCATATTTTGTTGAGCTAAATAAAGGTGTTTGTGATGTGATTGGACAACATTTGATTTAATAAAAAATATTAGCGGCCTGTTTCTCGTGACAAATTTGACCTTGCCCTGATAATTATAAACACAACAAAAAAAATAAGTAGCATAATAGATAGATAAATACATTTTTATTGCACATGCATGTGAGACAGTTTTATTCACAACAAATCTTAAATCCATAGTATGAGCAAAGGCGGTCTAATGTGCGGCCGTTCTTAAGTCATGCGTGAACATACATTTAGCGCAATTGATTTTATTTAAGTTTAGAGAAGTTTGTAAAGCTCTTATTATTTATATTTGAACACATAAAACTAATTTGGAATTTAGCTTAATAGGTCAAGTATCATAAGACCGCCGGTGGTCGCGAAACAATTGATTTTCAATTGTGTCTGGTTTACGGTGCTCAAGGGGTTAACTACTAAGGTACCTAGTTAAGTTTTTCTGCATTCCTTGCCAAATCTTATCAAGCAACGCACAATCATTTATCTACTAACAACCTTAACTTTTGATGAACATGTCACTTTGCCATTTTAGTAAAATGACATTGTTTTTCCAGAAAGTCTTTTATTTACCAAAACTTTGAAGAGAAGCAGATCGTTACAAGGGAAGCGTTATGTCAAACGAATTCTCAACCATACAAAATAGGATTATTTCATAACTGCGACGACCTCCGTGGTCGAGTGGTTAGCACGCCGGGTCTGGCATCGCGCCACCTCTGAGGTCCCCGGGTTCAACTCCCGGTCGGGTCAATTTAGAGAAAAACTGTTTTTCTAAATTGATTTCGGGTCTGGCGGGTGTTTTTTCTATGTTTATGTATATTTATCCGTTTTGTTACCATATTAACGAGTTTCAAAAGAATACTCATCTTGGTCTAGATAATTTAACACATTCACTGCCTAAGTTAATATTTTTTTTTACTAAATAAATTTTCGATTTTTTATCTGTGGATTACAAGACCCGAAACACGGGCGGCCATGATTGAGCTTCATGTGACGTCACATTTCACAAAATTATTTAAAAACTATCTGTCAGGTTTCAAGATAAATTTCTATATTACTGAAATGTGACGTCACAGAGCAATGTGTCACGTGACCAACCGTTTTCGCACAAAATTTGAGATGAATTAAGGAAAATATGTCTTTTTTCAATTAGAAAAAGCTTTTTCGAGAAAGAAAATATTGTACGTTTGCAATTTTTAAAATACTTTTTCGAAAACTGTCAAGTAACCAATTGTGTCTGGTTTTATGGCAGTCAATGAGTTAATTTAATTTAATTTTAATAACGCGGCCCGCCCGCGCCTTCGTCCACGCTAACTTTATACTTCAGCCATTTTGTTTTAGATATCTACAAATAAGGTACCTACATAAAAACATCGTCCTTTATCGATCTTTCTATCAGTGACAACCGCGTAAAAGTCCATCGCGAGGAGAAGGAGAAAACGGAGCCACAGACACAGGAAACGGCGCCCTTTGTGGTCTAGTGGCTAAGCCACCGGTTTCAGACCTAGAGGTCCCGGGTTCGATTCCCAACAGGGGGCACATCTTTGTGTGCTCGGTTTGGTTCGTGGTAGGGCTGTTAAGTCCGCCTGGTTAACTACCACCATCTTATCTAAGTCTGTCGCCATAACAACGATGTTTATAGCATTGTTGTGTTCCATACAGTTTGAAATAAGATAGCCAGTTCCTCAGTGGTTAAGGATTCTAGGTGAAGCGCGCTTCCACCTTCGGCCTTATCGTCACTTACCATCTGGTGAGATGAAGGCCAAGCGCTTACCCGTTGTAGAATAAAAAAAACCTTACTTTATAATAATTGTACTTATAATAATGATAATAATTACGCTCAATTGGACATTAGTACCTAACATACAACATGCTTAGTGGCCTGCTGACCACGCTGTCCCATCGGATCACCGCGCCGCCGAGCCAGTGGCTCGAGAGCGCTGGCTCCTCACTCAAGGCGGATATCAAGTTCACATACTCTATTAAACACATGATAAGTATCTGACGGACGGAGTGCTGACCACAGCTTATTATAGGAGCTATCGGATGTTACAGCATTTACTACCTACTTGGTTTGGTTAAGGATGCCAGTTGAGATGTGGGAAAGTAATTACTGCTAATTTCGTAAAAAATAATTGAAATTATTTTAAACAGGCTTAAGAAGTTTACCCACGATGCACACGAAATTGCAATAGGTTGGTATCTGCTATAATTCCCAAAAGTACTCATTTAAAAAAAACCTGTTATTGGATGAGTATGACAATATTTAATAAAATACCTGAATCCATAAAATAATTGCCATTTAATAGAGAAAGGGCCTTAAACAACTGGCTTATGTAACATGCTTTTTTAAACAATAAATGTTTTTTAATAAAACTTGACATTTAATAAATAATAATGTAGGTATAATAATAATATGCAATTTAAATTAAACACAATACTTAATAAAAATTTTATACTTTGACATTAATTTGATTTTATTTTTAATGTATAATTAAAGATTATGTGCATGCTGTTTGTTATAATGGCTGAATAGGCAGATTTTATATCTTTTGCTACGAACATCTACTGTGTACTTTATTCTAACGCAAATAAATTATATTTATATTTCTATATATTTATGAGGTATTTCAAACCTTTTTTAATGTGAAAAGAAGGCAAAAGAGCAGCTGGTTCATTCACCTGATGGAAAGTAATCACCGCCGCTCATATGGTAAACTAGAAAAATCGCAAATAAATTCTTTGCCGACCTTAAATTAAGATTAAATTAAATTGTGCTAAATGTTTACGCTCACACCAATTATCTTGACCAAAATGAGTATTCTTTGCAAACTCTTTAATATGGTAAGATAACGAATAAATATAGGTACATAAACATAGAAAAAACACCCAGACCCGAAATCAATTTAGAAAAACAGTTTTTCTCTAAATTGACCCGACCGGGAATTGAGCCCGGGACCTCAGTAGTTCTTTTCAATTTTAAAAAGAATTAGGTAGGTATCTAAAACACTGAGTATACATACCTACTTAATAGGTACTAATTTTAGTTTCTTCTTAAATAATGGAAATAGATAATTTCGTCTCGTTAGGGAATTTTGAAAATTTTGATGATTTTTGCGTTAATAACGGTCAAGTATACTTAAGATATTGAAATGTTTAAAAAAAAATTGTTTCAGGTGGGATGTGTGAATGGAACCCACGTCCTGCGCATACTGGGCGGCTGCGTAAAACACTCCGCTCAAAATCATATAAATCTCATAGTATGTAGATTCAAAGAGATTTCATGAGACACTGTTGCTATAAAAACATAATCAACAGCGTTAAAAAACTTCAACAGGTCTAACCAATAAATCGGTCTCGGAGTGATAAACGTAGCTGCGCGATATTCAGAGGTTGTGCGTTCGATTCTCACCTAAGGTAGTAATTTTTTTTTAAAGTGTCAATATACATATAATCATTTTTATTCCCGGAGGGTTAGTTCTAGGCAATGAGGACAGCTAAAGCAGTCCTCTACCATACTCCACTTTTCACCAAATAGCAACTGCACATGTGCTCAGCGTGACAGGTGGTGAGCCCATTGCCGCTTTAAACTGTTGGATGCATGTGCTGTCTTTAGTCCGTTAGTCGCCTTTTACGACACCCAAGGGAAGAAAGGGGGCGGTAGTATTCTTTAATATCTTAGAACATATTATGGCCTCTAACAAAGTGGACCGACGATCTAGTGAAGGTCGCCTGTAGATGGAACAGCACAAGACCTTGGGAGGCCTTTGTCCAACAGTAGACGTCCTTCGGTTTATTATGATGATGATGAACTTGAAGCAACATAAGATATATGTGTTACCTATGTGTGTGTTTGTGCATAAATCATCGTCGGTGTCCGGTTACAAACCTACATGTTTTGTCAGCCAGCCTGTGTGAACGTATTGCGGTTGCGGTTCTCGGTAAACGGACGCAACCCGGAGTAGACAGCGATCAGAGCAGACACGAGGATAGGCTTGACTCTAACGTAGGGGAAAATTGCATTCCTTCTCAAATGACAAAAATGTTTTAGTAATCAAAAGTTTCAAGTCCGAAATTGTAGGTGGCAGTAATCGATTTGAAGTGAAACTCAGATCTTAATTGTAGTAGACTATGTAACGAGTAAGATGTATTTTTATTACATTTATTCACAGAAACATGTCTGTCGCCGAGTGGCTAATCGTCGTTGGCCCTATAACCGAATGTCCAGGACCAGGGGCCCTATCTGTTACCCCTTAAAGCAGTATTACCTACTTTAATTTAGCCTATGGACGTTGGAAGCACCTGTAAGTACCCATTCCTTCTCCGAATACCTCTGCAGGGAGCTGATTCTACAACTTGAGTGCTTAGAGTAAGTTCGCTTTTTCGATCACCGACGTCAAAATAAAACTAAAAAGAACAAAACAATAGCGTTGCCTTGAAAAAAAATTTAATCCTAAAGTAAAAATTATATTTACATTCTTTTGAAGTCGGAACAGCAATAAAAATTAGTATGGCTTTGAAGCAGCAACTCCTGGTGACAAACGAATGACTTTAAATTTTGCGACACAAGTTTTCATTGTAATTTTTTTTTCTATGTTACCAAACAGCAAGCGAGCATACACGGCCCGCCTGATAGACCGCGTCCATACAGAGACGCGCACTTGATCGAATGGTAAATAAAACTTACACTAGACCCTCTGCGCATAAGTATGTCTATGTACAAATCCTATAATCGTGTATTTAAGCAGCGAAACTACAGCAACCGGCGGTCGTAAGTCGATCCGCTGGCCAGCTATTGGTTAATGTATCGGTGACGCGCCGGTAAGCGGAGCCGAGGCTGCGGCGCACACGCAATTACTACCATAGGCGGAGACGCTTCTATAATGACGTGATGACACTATAGATTACCGTACAGTTGTTTTTGGGACACATCATGATTATCATCATAATTAGGCTATAAACTAAGCTGTAAATGACTCATAGAGAGATCAGACCATGGACAGTCCGGCACACTAGATCGCTGAATGCGGATTGGTGGATACTGTTACTGTTACTTACCTATATGCTTTGAGCAACGGTAACGGCTTACGTGTTTTAAGAAGCAAAAGAAGTTTCAGGATCGTAGTGAATGCAAATAGAAAACAGTGGTTTTCCATTTGCATTTACTACTATTACCACAGAATAAATAATAGTCTACTATCACGATTTTTTTTATATACAAAGCCCGGAAAATGACCCCACTCCACCTGATGTTAAGTGGAAATGAAGTCCAGGCGCGAGGACAACTGGTGCAGCGTAAGAGACGTAGCATCAGTCACCCTCACTCTGCCGGCCCACAAAGTGCCTCTTTACACCTCCTTTGAAGGACCCTAATAGATCCCTAATAGACCCCGATAATATGATCATATTACTGTATACCTACTATTTAAACGCGTGTGATGTATTAGATAGGTATACGAGTTATTGTAGTCTAGCTTTTGCCCTTGGTTTAGTTTTTCACGGGACAAAGTAGGATTAGTAACCGTCTTTAAAGCCCCATTTCTATAAGTACCAAAATTATCATAATTTTAGTTATAGTTTTCCACATTGTGGATTCGCCACGGAAAAAAGTAAGTGTGGGCCATCATCATAATGGGGCCTGCAGAAGTCTCCCTCCCGCAGCAGCACGTCAACCCAGCACGGGATCTTTTGTGCAACCTCGTCGTATCACTGTTTCCTCGGTGAAAATGACTGCCATAAGCTTGGCAATGTCGCTGAGGGCGAAGAGCCTAAAATCTTCTGATTTCGGGTACGCCGATCCCAGGAGACTCATTCTTTCCCTAGCAAGGAAGTCCAAATCACACATTAAGTGTTGCATGGACTCCGTTTTCTCTCCACATGCCGTGCACAAGCTGTCTGTTGCTAGTTGCATTCTATGGAGCATTAAAATTTGTTTTGCGGCATAGTGCCCGGTCAGGGCACCGATGATTGTTCGTGCCTGCCTTTTACTATGATCTTACTCCGTCCTAGGGCGTCTCCGCCTATGAACGATTTTGAATGTTTCATACCGGGTAGCTTATCCCATTAGGTTTTATGCCTGTTTTAGATTTGGTCCTTAAAGGCGTTGTTGATAGTGCTCGGTGCCAGTGTAAAAAACAGCTCAGTCAGGACCAATATATGCTGTCTCTGAGCCCTCCCTGGCAAGTGCATCGGCATCCGCATTGCCATTGATTCCTATGTGGCCTGATACCCAGATCAATCTCACCCTGTTGTGTCCACCTAGCTTGTTTAAAGCTTTTGTGGTTTCAAGTACAAGGCTGGAGTCGATCCGAGGCGATATAAGTGACATGAGCGCGGCTTGGCTGTCACTCAGGGGATGAATATGTACGCTTTCTGAGGGCGAGTTCTAAATTCTTTTTAGCGCATAGGAGAAATGCAAAAGTTTCGGCCTGGTATACAGTTGGGATTTTTTTTAGAGGTATAATAACAGAACACAAATTTGAACATGGCAATTTACATCAAACCAACACTTTTTAAATTTGTATCCCAATAAAAATCGTACACAGCATTGACCTAAAACAACAGTAAACAAAATATTTGAATAATCTTACATGATTTAAACTAAATTAAAATAAAAAGTAAGTTTTCCATGTTTTGACATGTTTGAAGTCATTGCTAAATATACAAGCTCCAGTACCGACTCCATTATGGATCCATCGGTGTGCCAGATTGCTGTTCTTCTCTGGAGAGGTTGGTCCTTGTTTCCATTAGTCCCTAGTTGGGACATTTCTTTTTGAACATGTACACGGGGGAAATCTTGTCACACCCCCTGTCCATGATCCTATCAAGGGTATCATTAGGTTCCTATTTTGCATTTGAATGCCCCAGTAATAGCCATGCATGCTGCTGTCCTCTGAAGTTTGCTTAAAGCATTCTTACAGATTTTCAGCCTGGTTCAGGGCCAGCCAGACGATGCTGACATTATGTGAGTAAAGTATACGAAACTCGTCACACTTTCATTTTATTGCTGTAAATTATATGTTTGTATGCAATATTGTTTCTATTAGGTTGATATGGCAAATTCATACGTGACATGGTCTGCGGGACGGGGGGACGAAAGGCGCAGAGGCGGGAAAGAAGAGCGCGGGCAGCAGGGCCGCGTAGTAGGTAGGAACGTCATTTGGTCGTAACGTCTTACCTGAGTATAAGTCCCCTGTCTCTTGCCCTGTCGCCCGCGGGCCATAGGACTGTCTGATATGAAGGAAGGTGCAATGAAACGACCGTTTAATAACCGAGCCGGTTTATTACTGCTTTTGACAATGACATGACATACTCGTATATCTTATATTGTAAGTAGGTACATATTAAGGGTAGCTTAGCTATGCATCATTCCATCCACTCTTATTTAGGACCCTGGTAACAAGTAAAAAAACCCAATACAATTTTTTTTTGAATAGTAAGTTAAATAACCAACACATTGCTAAAAAAACATACTTATATAATAATTTTAATTATATATGTTTTTTTGTATTTGTATTTTGTTATGTACGTAACGTAACGTACGAATTTACCAGCCTGTAAGTAGTAAGGGGAAATCTTTATGTCGTGACCCCGCCCGCATATGAACGGGTAAGGGACTCTTCTTCAACCTGTCCCCTCTTCCCGAGGCAAGCGCCTGAAAAGGAGGACAAGGCAGAGGCCCACCCTCCAAAACCCCAACGGACTGCCACCGGTATAGCGTAAGGGGGGCTGCAATGGACCTGGGACGCAATTTGCCCTTAGACGACCCCCCAAGGGTACAAACGTCTGCAAACCTGCAATCAACCTATTAAAAACTGTCAAATTTCTGTAATCGATGTTGATCTTTATACCCTTGTTACAAAGTTCACAATGTATTGAAGAAGTTTGACATTTTGTGGTAGGTTGAGGTGTTCCGGCCGGTGCGCAGGAGCAATTTCGCCGTGTTTCGTATCGGCGACCGCAGACTCCGCGCAGCCGGGTCGGCTCGGGTTACGGCCGTTCAGGCAAATCGTTTACACTTGGAGCTTCCTTAATAAATTATACGTATCAGAGTTAAAGTCAAATAGGTTATTAGCCTTTACAGGCACTTTTTATGAGAATTTTCTTTTGGCAACTTATGACCTCCGTGCCGACGCTTTCGAGATGTGGTGCTAGAGAAGAATGCTGCGAATACCGTGGACAGCCAAACGCACTAACATCTCAATTCTGTCGCAATTGAACGTTAAGGACCGATTGTCTACCTTATGTCATCGTCGCATACTGGGCTATTTTGGCCATATCGCCAGACGTGTCGACAGTAGCTTGGAAAAGCTTATTGTGGTGGGAAACGTGGAAGGAAAACGTTCACGAGGCCAGTTCCCGACCAGGTGGTCTGACCAACTGAAGGAAACACCAACGTCCCGCTTCTACGCCGCGGTGAGGATGGACACAGACCGGACCCGATGGAGACAGTTCGTCCAATCCAAAGTGCTGCCGTGATGATCATGATCCTCAGTCATGAGGGAACGACCGAAGAGAGAGACCTCCGTGCATGTAGATAGATAATCCTCTAGCCTTTGTGACCGATCAAAACTCTTTTACTTTTTTAGTCTTATGCAACTATTTAGTTACTAACTAACTACGTTAATACTGCCAAATTCCAGAAAAGTGTTGAAAAACCTGAGTTGCAGCCCATGTGCTGCAAACGCCAAGTCACATTTAAATTAAGCGATTGCGGTGCGTTTGCTGCCCATGTCTCAACTGCCTAGATAGATAAGTAGTGTTCTTCAAGCATTAAAGAACACTATCTAGCTAGGCAGTTACCAAAAATGTTTTTTTTTTATTTATTTATTCCAGAAAAACTTAAAATATAACATAATAAAAGTCTGCCAAACGGCGCATGCAGTTTATCTTTTGAAAGTCTTAGGTAAGTAGGTACCTAAGAAATACATAGGTAATAATTAATATATAATATAATTTTAGATGCGATAGCTTGGTTATTAGCTTGTAAGTTACTATATGTTATCTCTTTGTAAATGATGCTGTAAGCTCCCCAAATAAAATGAAATAAAAATAAAATATAATAATATACGTAGGTAGGTAATATATTTATTTGGAAACAAAAACGAAACAAAAACACACCTTAAATAAACATACCTACAAAAAAACCTTACTAAAACGGCAAAACACCTACGACAAGTTGCCATATAGGTAATATTCATATCAGGATGCGTATTTTTAGCTCATTATAAAAAGAAACTTAACACTCGCATAAGAAAAGGTGTGGATATCGTAAAAACCACGATTAATCAAGTATGAAATTCAAGCAAAACTTGAGGTTATCGCTAACTGACAAGCTGCAAAAAGCCAAAGAGAACCAACTTGCATAGGTTTATCACGTTAGTGGCTCTGAGCACGCGAACTGATAAGTATCCATACATAACCAATTGTTTATTGCTCGTCTACTTATAAGTAATGAAATACTATGCATTTACACAAAGCCGTATCGTGTATCGTCTGAAAGAATAGTACCACCCCCTCTCTTCCCTTGGGTGTCGTAAAAGGCGACTAACGGACAAAAGACTGCACATACAATCAACAACATAGAGCGGCGATGGACTCACCACCTGTAACGTTGAGCACATTTGTGTTGTAATTTGGTGAAAAGTGGACTATGGCAGTGGACTGCTTCTGCGGTCCTCATTGCCTGGTCTCTGGTAAGGCGGGTTAGCATATTTTTTCTTATGTCTTCTTATCCGTAGCTAGCTAGCCACACATTACTTTCAGCACGATAAATTGCACGCACACGTACTCAATAAACTATTTGTTCTCCACAATCAATTCAAGGAATAGAAGAGTCTGCTCGCGAACTTAAGTTAGAAAAGTGGACTTTATTTGTATCAGTGTAAGGATATAGATGAACAGCAGATGGCACAGTCAGTGTGAGAGCCGTATTTGCCGTTAATTCACTCATGAATAGTAAGAAGCCGGGCCCCGCTCTGAGAGCAGTAATAGCTTGTTTTTGCTACCTACACTATGATTAATTCTTGTAAAACGGTTGTTTCTTGCTATTATTCAGTGTTTTGCAAAGTGTCTGCTACAAGTTGTCTGGCATTTTTTTTCATCTGTTTCGATCATTTCAATAGTTTCCACGTCATTAGATGCGGACGTATGTAGATTCCTAATACGACGATTTTAATTTTGTATGCGAACGTTTATTTTATGTGGAATGCATTATACAATCATTTGCATTTTATCTACTGTTGATTTATTGTAACTAGTAAGTATGTAGATACGAACAGTACCACAGCAGAATGATTACTGCAGAGTTATAAAAAAAAAGTGACTTATCCGCTCGGCTCGACGCCTCAAATTTAAGGTTTTCTTACATACGGGAGGATAATGAAATATACCTACTTAAGGCAGTTGTCCCACAGCCGACGATGAACGAGAAGCGAGTCGAGCTAGAATTAGAAACGAGTTGGCGAGCAGCGGAAAGCGAGTGTGTAGTTTCGATAGTTTTGTCGCTGGGCTATATGCGCCGCTGCTTCTGTTGGTTTCTCGGCGTGAGTTAGTATCGCTAAGCGAGAATTATCTTTGATAGCTCTTGTCGCTCAGCGACGAACTAGTGAAGCGAGTCCTAGCCGGCAGTGTGAACGTCATGCAGCGATCAACTATTTATAAATGCATCTCTTTTGTGTACACGGAATGTATATCTATTGTACGTTTCTTGAGTGACAAAATAGCCGATAGTTAGTCGTTTACTCACCGTTGGTGGGACAACTGCCTAAAGTGGAATAAAAATTCATAGACAACCCCCCGCCGCAAACAAAAAACAAACATTCTCGCTGGAAAAATGTTCGCAACGTTTAAAGAGTACACCGATTAACTAGACAATTAGAACCCGCGCAGCACTCGCTCAATAATATAATTGATGACGATTCTCATTCACTCAATTATATTAAATGGAGTGAACGCTAGCGGTTTCCCGCTTTGAAACAATAACCATAATCAGCGGCAACATCTCGCGAACAATGACATTGCGCTTTTTGCGCGGTGCCCATGAATAACTAAATAAATGTAATCATTGCGGAACGACGGGCTCACCACGCTGAGCACATGTTCAGTTGTCACTTGGTGATACATGGACATAGTCCATTGTTGTCATTTGGTGATAGTCCTTTACAGGTACTTATTGTTGTCAAAAATATGTAAGAATATAAAAAAAGTTAACTAACAGTAGTTAAATCTTATCAGCCTATCTACCTATCTAGGTAGTCACCCAATCTACCTACAACTAATCTACCAATACGTGGACGTACCTAAGTATATCATCAAATGACAACTACGGTGTACCTACTGCTTCTGGGGTCTCACTGCCTAGTCTCTAACTAACCCTTTGGAGATAATTGTCGATGATCTAAGTATGTATGTATGTACCTATGTATGAATACCCATTACCTTCGTTTATGGACGCGGCTCATTAGAAATTCATGACTGTTAACAATGTATAATGTAATACGTTAAACGGTCAATAGTGCGTTGCGCAATGGATAAATAAGAAAGCCTGTAATTACGTTGTCAAGATGAAATGAAAACCATTTTGCAATTTTAATTGTTAATCAATAAAACAACAAAGCTATTCTTGGGCGTCCATAAAAAAACGTTAATGATATACCTTGTTCCTAGGTACACTATAAGAACCTTAAACTTCAAAAATAAGAATACTTATTCAAATCGAAACAAAAGTTCTTAATTGCAATTTCTTTGTGTTACCTATACTTATCTAACTACTCAACACGTATACCTACCTAATGTACAAAACAATAATGTCAGTGTCCCACTAATAATAAATTAACACAACAATAAAGGCGTCTATAAACCTAATTAATTACACACTTAGCTGGAGCGTGGGGGAAGACCCTTCTCACCAAAACGTTGGCACTACCGCCCTTTATAGCAAATAACGACGCCAAATGAATCCAACTCATATTATGATTGAATGGTACGAAGGGACTCCTAAGACTGTGCGGTGACGACTTATTAAAAGAATACTAAAGACTCATCTCTTCAATTGGGGGTCGTGAAAGGCGACTAACGTGATCAGCAGCCTTATTCTGTAACGATTCATTGTTTCAAAACCACGTTAATTCCTTATAACGATATCTTCCCAAAAACGTATGGGTTTGTCGTTTGTGTGCTGTAAGGTTTAGGTGTGGAATCTTTGCGATACAGAATCAGGGCCCTGATAGCACAGCGTGGTCAGGTCACTAAGCTGTTGTATGTTACTAATGCCTAGTTGAGCGTGATTATCATTATCATTACTATTATACCTAACCGTGTCCGGTAGCGGTAAAAGAATACTACCACCTCCTCTCTTCTCTTGGGTGTCGTAAAAGGCGACTAACGGAATAAAGACTGCACGTACATCCAACAGCAAAGAGGGGTGATGAGCTCACCACCTACCACGCTGATGTGCATTTGTTATATTTGGTGAAACGTGGACTATGGCAGAGGACTGCTTTTATTTTGCGGTCCTCATTGCCTTGTCTCTGACTAACTCTTAGTAAGGGGATAATAGACGTAAGTCTTGATGTATGACTGTAAGTAACTCCTAAGACTGTTTGTCCAATATAATAACAGAAGTGGTGTCTACCTAACATTTTAACCGACTTCTCACGCGACTACTGTTAACCTAACTGCCGGTAAGCGGTGCACTCGAAATACATAAAAGTTAAAAGTCTAAGAAACGTGTGAGAATGTTTAATTAAATAAGAGGGCGCCACTGCACAGCAAAGGTATGGCGTCAACGAAAGTGACAACACTGGTAAACATTCCGGCGTAGGAACAACGCGAATTATCATTATTACAATTTCCCAGGCTTATTAAGAAATGGATATATGTTTTAATTAGGCAGATTACAGTCAAATTTGAAGCACTCGGGAACGCGATCTGATAATGAAATTGTTACGCCACACTTACTTTATTATAAGCTAGGTTAGGTGTGAACAAGCTACGGAAGAGCGCATAAAAAATAGCAGTAGATTTACATCGCATAAAGAAAGTGCTTTGTACAGTAAGTCAAATGTTTATTTAATGAATTCATATACTGCTCACTTTACTACGATGGAAGTTACCATTTAAATCGGTTGTTAAGAGGGTTTACATTTCGTTTTCCCATACAAACTTTCATTTCGAATTTTTTTTAAACAATTTTAATGAAACTTTGCATGCTAATGTAAAATACAGGGATCTAAATAGTTTGTTGAAAACATTTTTCAAAAACGTTTATTTAACTGAGTTATTGCGACTTTCTATAGTGGACTGTAAATCGAAATAACTCAGTTAAATAAACGTTTCTTAAAAATGTTTTCAACAAACTATTTAGGTCCCTGTATTTTACTTTAGCATGCAAAGTTTCATCAAAATTGGATTATTGGTTTTAAAAATTTCGACTTGGAAGTTTGTATGGAAAACCGAATGGCGTAAACCCTCTTAAACAAAAATGTTTGCACAAGAGTGTGGCACATATGTCGCGCTAAAAAAACTCATTAATCACATTGTGTGCACAAACAAAAATTGGTTCCGCGCATTTCTCGTATCCTGGAATCGTCGATGAATTAGTTTCGGCCGAATTTCCCGGCGTCATCTGGAAGCGTCTCATTAGAGGTGCGCCGCGGCAAAAAATGTGTTCGAATCGAGACTACAATAAGGCGCATGACTCGCCGCTCCGCGATCAATTATTAATAAAAAGCGGGCCGCTTCATTGAAAGGGCGATTAGCTCAATATTTATATGGAATATTCGGTATCAACGGCGCTTTGTGCTTATAATTCGGTGGGTCATGACGTGGCGCGTTTGACTCTGCCGACCAACGCAAAGAATAACTGCGGCTTATGGAAAGACGCGTAACGCGATATTTAAATTAAGATAATTGAAAATATAATATATCATCTTCAGCCTATAGTCTCGCTGCTGGCACAGGCCTTACCATGTACTTACACAACAATACATTGAGAGATTGGGGTAATAATAATTGTGTAATTTGTGTTTCACGGCAGATTACAAATCCCACTAATAGCTTAGCACTACTAGATGAAGCAATAACCTAATAATAGTAAACTTAATTTAAAGCTCATGAAACACATTCGTCATATTTCACCGATGATCAACATCTGGCTCGAAGGACCACTATCAAAAACTAATCAAAACATCCGTACTTTCGTATTATCATTTTAAAAATAATTTATTCAATTTTAAAGCATTTGTATTGAATTGTTACTTAAATGAGTAGCTATATAGAAAACCAAAAGAAAGCTACTCCAGGTGACTCAAACATAAAAGTAGGTAAAAAACACAGCCATGGTAATGTTAATCTATGTTGGGCAAGGCGTGAGGCCACCACGCTCGGCTCACAGTCATTTTACTACCGAATTGACTTCGACTTTGAAAGAGACTCGCCGTGAAAGCATAGGTAGCCACTATAGCGGCATGAATTTCTTTAATCTGATACGATTCCGCGCACATCAATCATAGCACGTACTTGTTCGTGGCGAAATTAATATTATGATAGACGGAACTATGACAGATAGAATGGCTAAAGGTCTTTCACATTAATTTATACTTCAAGTTCGAGCTAGACTGCACATAGTTTAAGCGTTGTAAATTAACTCGTAACAATTTTTGATATGGCAGATTGTCTTGTTTTTAAATATATATCTATTCGATTAGGTACATACTTAAATGCATCATGTCTCAAATATTTTCTAAACTCTTAAACGTTATTGTTACTTTAAGGTTTATTCCGCAAAGCTAGGTGGTGAAATCGAATGTGTAGATTAATGACAAAAGGGACCTGTCTGCATAGCTCGGCGAACGACATATATTTTGTTCCTTTTTCGTCGTTAAGGCGAGCGAGCAGGATGAGAAGCGCATCTACATTATATTAGATTGCTTCGGTTTGGCTTCGCCGATCGACAAACAGCGGTCAGTGAGTGCTATCCCAAAAATATGTATAAGATAGCAGCCCCAATCCTATACATACTTAATTTTTATTCGTTTTAATGAAATTAAGGGTGAGTTCCACCCCTGAAAATGAACAACTTTCCCCAAGAAACCTATGAGCAAAAATGACAAAAAAATTTCGACCTCTCACACAAAACTGTCCGATCAGCTGACGACAATAGTATATATTGTAACTAGCGGCCGCTCGCGGTTTAACCCGCGTGGTTCCCGTTCCCGTGTGAATATCGGGATAAAAAGTATCCTATGTGTTAATCCAGGTTATAAACTATATCTGTATGCTGAATTTCATCCAAATCCATTCAGTACTTTTTACGTGAAAAAGTAACAAACATCCATCCATACGTTCCCGTGGGAATATCGGGATTAAAGTATCCTATGTGTTATTTCAGGTTATAAACTATCTGTATGCCGAATTTCATCCAAATCCATTCAGTAGTTTTTACGTGAAAGAGTAACAAATATCCATACATACCTACAAACTTTCACGTTTATAATATTAGTAGGATTGATATAACGAAATAAGAAAACAATATTACAACGCGGAATTCCGTCTGATATTGCGCGATCATCGAGCAGACATTCCTAAATGCGCTGCTTGTTGGGCCGCCGATTTTTCAGCCATTGGTAATGAACGGCCATTTTCACGAGCTTTGGCGCCGCCCGCCATGCAAATGCGGCGGGTAATGACGCGCGAACTCGAACCACACAACTATACCGACACAATGCAAACGTACACGTGTATTCGTTGGGTGCTTATAGAATCGTAAAGGAACACTAACTACAATACGTTTACGAAAACGAATTAACGGTTTTGTTATTGTTTATTACTTGTATCCGATATTGAAAAAAATATAATCAATCTGAAAAAAGACGACTTGCCTCAGGTACTGAGTGGCAGAGCCACGCTGCGTTGCAGCACGCAATGGGCCGGCTCGCCCAGCGTCCACCCTCTCATGAATATCCGGCGTGAAATAATGGCACTTGGTGCTGTTGTTTCGTCCGGCCATCCTTCCTTAAAGGACGGCAACGCATCTGCAATTTCACTGGTTTTGCTGTCCATGGGCGGCGGTGATTACATCAGGTGACCCGCCTGCTCGTTTGCCTCCTTCTTTTATAAAAAAAGGACACGAGCTATACGGGCAGCACAATGCAAACGTACGCGTTTATACATTATGTGCTTAGAACTCATAAAGTAACACTTACCTATACCTAATATAATACGTTTACGAAGACGATTTGACGGTTGTCTTGTTTGTTACTTTTATTCGTTAATTAAACATAATAATTATCTTTACCTACTTACTTTAAAACTGAACAAAGACGATTTGCCTCAGGCAGGACACGAACACACGACCTTTCGCAATCCGCGCGAAAGCTCTTTCAATTGAGCTACAGAGATAGGTATTGGTTTCCCTGTCAAATTTTTTAAATGCTATTTTTACATTGGATATAAATCTGTATTTGTGACTGCGTAATAATTAATAATAAAAACAATGGAAGACAAAATTAATACCTACCATAAGCGTGTGAAGGCAATAGAATTGATGGATGAATGGACCAATAAAAACTAAAGGATTGATGTTTCAACGTATTAATCAAGATCAGATTCCTTGAAACGTAAATAGACCTAAATAATAACTACGTCTACCATTTAACTCTGACATGAGTCGCACTAAAAAGATACTTATTTAAATAACTGCGCGATGAAGTCATCCACAACTGTCTCACAAGAGACGAGGCGCCCTGAACCTTGAAAAGGGCGCAGAATCCAGCATGAAAGCGCCTAACAATACTCTTTTAATTTGTCATTATGCAGCAATAAAAACATTGTGAATGAGCACGACAAAAAACACGTTCAGCGTCTGACAAAAACCGCGGGCTGGGCTGGGGCGAATTTCGCAAATCATCCCGTCCGTAATGATGGACGCTTGAAAAAAAATTTAAATATCAAAAGGCCGGACGGGGCAAAGTAATGGTTTAAAATCATTTTTCATTTGAGCCACTCGCGAGTCAGAAATATGAAAACGGTAGCCATCGCCCGCCGGCGCTCCATTAGCCCGGAGCGATTAGTGCTTTGGACCGGGGCCATCTTGGACGCCTCCGAACGAGGTTACACCTCGAGACACGCTAATGAATCCGTTGTAATAAACTCTGCTTCTATCTTGTCTAATGTCAAAGTCAACGTTATTATTTTACGAGAAGCTTAATTAAAGGCTTCGTGGTTTACGCAACTTCAAGTGGTACCTATATTTTTAAGTCACTGGACTGTACGGTATCGGTAGATTGAATTAAAAATGGAGGATTCACAACACACAACACTGTCGCGTCGTTGCGAAAAAACTCGGCTGAAACTCATAAAACAAAGTTAAAATTTGTTTGTTGTTGATTGTTGGATATTTATATAGAAATCTTTATTGTACTTATACTTAACCACTTTTGAATCATCCAAAATGCAGTATTTTTGTAAAACAAATAATTCATAATTATTTGCAAAACTGTTAAATGAGTGTTCGGTTTGCTGATCATTGTAGGTATTTATTCTCATGCAAGTGACATTTGTCGTGAAATTTTCGAAAGACTCCACTTTTTTACAACTCTAAATGAAACTCCGCAAATAATAGTAGAGTAACTTTATTTACAATTAAAATTGTTTTTTACAGTAACATTTAATTTTGTACGATCACATGTTCTTTCTTTTCTTCTGCTTCTGGACGTGTTCCAGGGGCGGCAGACCGCTGTCGAACTCGCTGGCAGTGTTCATGGAGGTCTGCCTGTTCGACACATTGCTTCCGTAGCCACCAATCTTCATCCGCGGGAAACTGCACAAATTAAACGTATTCTTGGTAAGACATTTGCGTTCCCGCGCATCTTCAATGATAGGTAGGTAATATTATTCTCTTCGATTAACAATACAACTAGATGTCAGGTCGGCGCTAAAATATGTCTATAGGTAAATAACAGCGCACTTGAGAAGTTAGCTCTAATTTTCTTGCAATGCAATAACAGGAAAAAGTACTTTATTTGTTGCTCTTTAAGTTGATTTCACCACTAAATGTTATTGATGTCTTTTTATTTTTAAGTGACAGGAGTAGTAATTTATTGCTTTGAAAAGTATTTATTCACGTGGACAGAATTTAGCATTGATTTTGTACGTGACGCGTTATCTAGTTGGTATTGTTGATCGAAGATTATTCTATACAAAACAATGTTTTTTCACAAAAAAAAGAGCAAACATTTTTTTTTGATTAAAATAACTTGTTGGACTGCACTATTTGCCCATTGGATAAGATTAACCCTTAAAATTTGCCTCGTCTGCCTTTTGTTGCATTCGTATCTGCAGCCCTTCCTTTGTTTCTGTCTAAATGAAATCAACCTAAATAGAGCACTAAACAGCATGAATATTATAATAGTCCCGAGTCCCTTTTCTAAGGACTTAAACCAACTTTAGCGCGGAGGAAAATGGAGAGTTTTCATTTACCAATTAAGTCCAAAGTATTTTGGCAGAACCCAAATCAGATATAGCCAAAATGTTGTGGCAGTTAGTGTTGCTTTTGCATTGATACTCTTTCATCAACTAGTATTACCTATACCACACTTTCGACATTCGCGACAAAATGTATGAAACAAACGCGTTCTAATAACCTATTACGGACACAGTCATAAGCTCGTGCAGGTGAACGCGTACCATGCTTGTGTGAGTGTGATAAGACATGCTTTTTCATTCACTCGGTAACTGTGAGGGCGCATTCGCGGGAAACAGGAAGTGGCCATATTGTACGTAGTACTCATTATTATACCTACTGTGCCTATACTATAATAATTATTATTATACTATTAAAGGAAAAATGTTGTAAAAAGGTACAATGGAATTGACATAAGGATTAAAACCCCTTAAAAATTAGTTTAAAAAAAACATCATCAGTCACCCATTCCAGGGCCCTGATTCTGTATCGCAATCTATAGATTCCCCACCTAAACCTTACCGCGCACAAACGTCAAACGCATACGTTTTTGGGAAGATATCGTAACTTTTTAAGGAGTTAACGTGGTTTTGAAACGAGGAATCGTTACAGAATAAGGGCCCTGTGCTGACTGTCACTTACCATAAAGGTGCTGTGAAATAAAAAGATAACTTTACTCACCCAGGCCTCTTCTTTTGCTCGTCTTCATGCACCGTCAGCCGGTTTGTGGGCTTCTCTCTTATATAGGGAAGATTCTTCGCCCTCCGCGCCAACACGGCGGGCGTGTCTCTCAGGGCGAAGGCCTTGGCCGCGTGCCCTAGGTGCAGCTGGCGAGCGCCCAGATATTGACGGACTTCACGGGGATAGCACGAGTAGAAGCGCACCCACGACGTGTAAGCTGAAGGGAAGGAAAATCTATTTTGAATTGTGCTTTCATCATCAGCCTATAAACGTCCCACTGTTGGGCCCAGGCCTACCCACATTTACATCAGCACAAGGGGAACTTAGGCCATAATAACGAACGCTGTCCGAATGCGGATTGGTGTGTTTAAGGAATGCCATCTTACGAAAACAACCGGGACCAACGGCTTTCCGTGGCTTCCAAAGAACGGAGGAGCTCAAGATGTTTTGGTCAATTCGGTCACCTATCCAGCGATCCGGCGTTGTGAAAGTTGCTTCATCTGCGCCATCGAGCTATTCAGTTATACTTTCATGTCATTCGAATTAGGGCGAGCATTTCTTTTTGCATGTGGATAGGCCAATGTCTAATCTAACAGTGGAGTGAATCGGACTAATCATGATGATGTAAAATTTTGCGCGGTGTACTCAAACTGCGACTGCACCGCGATGGCCGCAGTGACGTCACCGCACGCCGCGTGACGTGTGAACTGTGTGCATTGTGTGTGTGAGCGTACCCCTGCTGGCGCGCGCGAGCCAGTCCTTGGAGCTGTGCGCGGTGCGCTCTAGCTGCGACTGCACCGCGATGGCCGCAGTGACGTCACCGCGTGACGTGTGACCTGTGTGCATATTGTGGATCGTATCCCTGCTGGCGCGCGCGAGCCAGTCCTTGGAGCTGTGCGCGGTGCGCTCGAGCTGCGACTGCACCGCGATGGCCGCAGTGACGTCACCGCGTGACGTGTGAGCTGTGTGCATAGTGTGTGAGCGTACCCCTGCTGGCGCGCGCAAGCCAGTCCTTGGAGCTGTGCGCGGTGCGCTCGAGCTGCGACTGCACCGCGATGGCCGCAGTGACTTCACCGCACGCCGCGTGACGTGTGAGCTGTGTGCATAGTGTGTGATCGTTCCCCTGCTGGCGCGCGCGAGCCAGTCCTTGGAGCTGTGCGCGGTGCGCTCGAGCTGCGACCGCACCGCGATGGCCGCAGTGACGTCACCACGTGACGTGTGAGCTGTGTGCATAGTGTGTGAGCGTACCCCTGCTGGCGCGCGCGAGCCAGTCCTTGGAGCTGTGCGCGGTGCGCTCGAGCTGCGACTGCACCGCGATGGCGGCGCGCGCGGTGGTCGCCGCCGCCGGCGCCACTGTGCGCAGCGCCTCTAGGGCTGCCGACTCGTCCGCTTGTCGCAACCTAATTGAAATTTCTAAGTTAACAACCAATTTAAATAATTTTGCCTACAAACCTAGTATAAACTGAGACATCCTAGTTACATTACCTCAAACTTATGATTATAATAAATAATTTGTAAATATTTCTATAAATTACAAGTTTTATAACGTGTTGTCGACTTTAATCGAGTTAATGGTTTACCAAGAGACTAGGGGATAATTTTTCAAGGTTTTTAACAACCAATTAAATAAGAAAAACCATCAACAGCATTACTGCAAATTGGTTTGAAAACCTTCGTATTGGAAATTCCACAGTCAACTAAAAGCCGCATTACCTGATCCGCTTCTGCTCCAGATGCCTCACAAACTCCGTCTCGCTGGGCAGCAGGAACATGACGGCCGCTCCCACTTTGGTTGCACGCCCAGTGCGACCCACCCTGTAATGTTTTATCTGTGATATCTGTGTTGATCTTAGTAGGATAACGGGGGCGGCAAAACCAGTCGCCACTACCAACAAAATCTATACATATCTACTTAAGAATAAGAATAATTTTAACTTATATAAAATAGGGGAGAGGGGGCAAGACAACGTTTCATCATCAGCATCATCAATAGCCCATACTTGTCCACTGCTGGACATAGGCCCAAGAGCTAGCCACTGAGCACGATCCGCGGCTACTCTGATCCAGCTCGAGCAAGCCCCCTGTTGACGATTAAAGTGCAATAAAAAGAACACTACTGTATTCTATATAGCTATAATTAATAATTTATATACGCAAAACATCTATTAATTTCTATTAGAAACATTTTTTTAACTAATTAATTAGAAATATCTAATCTCCTACTTATTCAATTAGGTACAAGAATGATGTCGAAAACAGACTTTTCACGCCCAATGTCGTTGCCCACTAATAACTGTCTTGGTGGCGCTGTTTTCAACAAAAAAAACTGCACGCATTACGCTTTACTTTCCCGCCAACAAATCCTTTGCAAAAGTGATTTAACATACAAGTTATTACCTGTAAACATAATCTGTGGCAGAGGCAAGTTATTACCTATGAACATAATCTGTGGCAGAGGCAAGTTATTACCTGTGAACATAATCTGTGGCAGAGGCGGGCGCGCAGTACTGCAGCACCATGTCCACGCGCGGCACATCTAAGCCGCGGGCTGCGACATCCTGTTAGGCAAAACCATACATTTAGGATGTACAAGATACACAATGACGGCTCGGAGACGTGACAAAAAAGTTAGATAGGTACATTGTGTTTATTTATTTATTTATTTATTTATTTAATCTTCATTGCTTAAACAGCAAAAGGCGGACTTAACGCCACAAGGCATTCTCTCCCAGTCAACCGGTAAAGATGTGGGAGACTTGAAGTTGGGCGATATTAAATACAGTTAGATTTATAACAACAATTACAAACAGCATAACAAATGAATATACAGGGCTTACATAAATACTAATTAAATTACTTACATAAATACTGCAAAATACTAATATACATACAATACATACATAAACACATACATAGATAAATACATACATAACAAAAAAATAAAAATAAAAATCAGATTGTGTGACTTCTAAACAGGGTTCAAGTAGTGTTCACGCACCAGTCCTTTAAACACTACTTTGCTCTGAGCACGACGGATATGCATTGGCAGAGCATTCCAGAGACGAATAGCGGAAAGAGTGAAAGAGCTGGAGACGAAGCCAGTACGATGAGCGGGAGTTTGGAGAGTAAGGTTGCTACTGGAGCGAAGATCACGCTGATGAGAGGCTCCCAGAAACTGAAACCTAGATTTCAGGTAACCGGGGGTACATGGATCATTTAAAATATTAAATAGCAAACAGACAACTCTAAGGTTCCTGCGCTCACGGATAGGCAGCCATTTAAGTTGACTTCGATAGTGAGAAATGTGGTCAAACTTACGTAAACCGAAGACAAATCGGATACAGCTGTTTAGCAAGCGATCCAATTTATTAAGAAAATTTTGATTAGTGTCAGAGAAACAGACGTCGGCGTAGTCTAGGATGGGGAGGACAAGAGCCTGTACCAGCGCGATTTTGGTGCTGGATGGGAGAAAAAATTTCAACCTGTACAAAGACCGTAACGAATTGACCACTTTACGAGAAATCTCGTTAACATGATCTTCCCAAGTGAGAGAGCAGTCAATAAGGAGGCCAAGGTTCTTGACTCGGGCCTGATACGGTATGCAATTCCCATTGAACACTAAACCAGACACAGAGCTCAAATCAATAAGGGACAGCTGCCGGGAACTACCAATGATAATTGCCTGACACTTAGCGGCATTGACGGAAATGCCATAACAATTGGACCAGTCGGCAATAACAACAAGATCTTCGTTGAGGCCAGCGACGGCCCGATTTAAATTATTTCTATCGACCTGAATGTATAATTGGAGATCGTCAGCATACAGATGGTAAGAGGAATGAAGTCGAGCAGTGAGAGAGTCAATGAAAAGTGAAAAAAGAAGGGGAGAGAGTATGCCGCCTTGTGGGACACCAGCAGTCAGTTCGCACCAGTCAGAACAAGACTGTTCGACCCGAACGGCTTGCTGACGACCACGTAGATATGAGGAGAACCAAGTCCGTGTTGAAGAAGATAGTCCAATATGGGAGAGGATAGCTAGGAGAATGTCATGGTTGACAGTGTTGAAAGCGTTGGAGAAGTCTATTAGAACCATCACAGTCAACAAAGAATTCTCCATGCCGTTGCGGACGTCTTCCAAAACATTAACCAGAGCAGTGGTGGTGCTATGTCCAGGTCGAAACCCAGACTGGAAAGGACTAAGGAGATTGTGTCGGAAAATAAAAGAGGAGAGTTGGTTGTGGACAGCAGCTTCAAGGATCTTAGAAATGAAAGGTAAGATGGAAATTGGTCGAAAGTGGTTTAAACAAGTGGGATTAGGGATTTTAGGAAGGGGGATTGCAATAGCTTTATGCCAAGCAGAGGGAAACATACAAGAGGAGAGAGAATAATTAAGAATGAACGTGAGAACAGGGAGTATGGAATCAAGGATCAGCGTGATCATGGATCTACCTACTTCATCACATCCAACCGCCCTGGATTTAATGGAGAGAATAATTTTTCGAACATCTTCTTCAACTAACGGACGGAAAGAAAATAAATCACTAGTAGGAGGTGCCGTGGAAGTAATAGACAAAATAGTAGAGAGAGATACGGAGTCAGATAGGGAGGTAGTTGACGTAAAGTGTTTGTTGAGGTCGTTAAGTGAATAAGATGAAGTATTGTGAGTCGGCGTTTTACCAAAGCCCAGAGTACGAAGAAACTTCCATGTATCGGCAGGATTAGAATTTAAAATATGTTGATGAATGTATTGGCGTTTAGCAGCTCTTACCATCCGATTGCAACGATTCCTAGCGGCCTTGTAAACATCCCAGTTAAAATCCGTTCGGCACCTTTTGAAAATATGGAAACATTTATTACGCCTACGCATGGCCATTCGCACACCAGGTGTAATCCAAGGCGCAGGTGGTCGACGCAGCTTGACGAGCTTTTTAGGTGCATGCTTATCAAAGAGATTTAAGATTGAGCTGTTGAAGTACGCAACCATGGTGTCGACAGAGTCAGCCTCAAGAACAGGAGTCCAGTCCATTGTGTTGGTGAAATGTAAGTGTAAACGGACGATCCATTCATTGCGATGTCAAATTCCCACTGCTGGCACAGATTTTCCTACACGGACAGCACATGGAGAGATTGGGCCATGAGTGATGTGACCCAAAACGCTGGCCCAATAAATAAACAATAAATAAATAAACTTCCCTACACTCACACCAATTATCTAGCCCAAGAGAAGCTTCGTTAAGAAACTTGTTAAATGGTTACTAGACAACGGATAAACATACTTAAAATACTTAAATACATACTTAATATACATCACACCCAGACCCGAAACAAATTATAAAAAAAAAATCGAAATTGACTCGACCGGGGATCGAACTCGGGACCTCAGAGGGCCTAGTCAATTGGCAAACAAATTAAACGCTACGAAATCTTCGCTACGATAAACCGAATTTAAGGGATTGACATAAGCAAAAGTTACCTACGACGTAAAATTTACGCTAAAATAGACCTAATTGACAGTTTGACAAGCCAAGAATCGCTAATCTAGCGATCACTCAAACATTGAAGATAAAAATTCACACAAAATGGCGATTGTTTGATCAGCTGATGAAGGAATAGTTGTGTTGTGTTGAAAGTTTTGTTTAAAATGCTCTTTTTAGGGCTATTGTGGACTGCGATAATCAAGTGCTCAGGCGCTAAGGAAGAAATGTTTCCCTACGTTACTTGGAGCAAATTAACGAAATCGAGTTTGTTGTACTTGTGAATAGTTCTCGGAGTTCTCGTTTACGAACTTTCAAATATCTAACTAAGGTCTGCCGGGAATTGCGTGCTGATATAGTTGTTGCGATGTGAGTGACCAAATAAATGTGTGTCATGAAACATTTTCCGCAACGAAGAGCAAGTCGCTGCATAACAATTTGTAGGGGCTCTCAAACCATACAAACATTTGGGCCAAATAAATCCACCTAAGTACCTTTAATCATGACAAGAAAGGTCAAGAATAAGACAACAGTTAGGGACTTTTTGTATAAATATTAAATGTAACCTATCCATAATGTCCATTTATCAATTTATAACTTAGATTGCCTATTTGTTTTACAGGTTCCAATGAAGATTTAATTTGCCAGGTAGCTTAGAGTATTAAACCAAGGCTCTAAGTGTAGTAAGGTGTACCTATTGACTATACCCTATAAATCTTATACAGACAAGCATCTTTCTTAATAGGAAAAGATATCAGTCCTTACATTCAAACGGTAAGTTTTAATAAATAAATTAATACTTACATAATAAAGGTAAGTATTATGCCTATTATTATATTGGGATTTACCAGGAAATGTCTTAAAATTGCTAGAATAAAGAGTATTGACATAAAGATAAAACTATTTTATGTGGAATTGCAGATTTGAGACGACGATTCAAAAATCTTAAATGTTACCTCATAATTTGGAGGATGGACTTCCTCAGAATGGTGAACAAACATGGTTATTTGGTAAAAAACAATATCAAGCAATTTTGTATAATACATAGGTACTTACCTACTAACTTTTTATCTATGACAATTTTCTATAAGTAAGTATATTGTTCTAATTTCTTAGTAGATTCTGGATACCTTCAAAAAGCATGGTTAATGATAATAACAACAATATTTAATGCTGCATCAGACTCACAAGAAAGGAGGGGTGTGTACCACATGTCATATCCAACAATGAAACTGCATTGAACATGGCTTTGGCATCGTTGAATTTAGTTATTTATATGATTTTTTTTTGTGGAGCTCTAATGTTGACAACGTTTTTATTCTACAAAAAGGAGCAGTCTGTGCCATAAATATATTTATCCATAAAATAGTAATTTGGTTTATTTGATGAGGAAAAATTAAGTATAAAGTTAATTTAGTTCTAAGTTTATTGTGCTTTATTTAAAAAGATTTACTTATGTACAAAAAAACAGTACCTTCGTTGACAACATTTTTATTTTAAGAAAAGGAACAGTGTGCCATAAATATATTTAACCCATAAAATAGTGATTTGGTTTATATGATGGGGAAAAATTAAGTATAAAGTTAATTTAGTTCTAAGTTTATTGTACTTTATTAAAAAGATTTACTTAGGTAGGTACTAAAAAACAGTACCTTCTTATAGACATAATTGGCATTTATTTTTATACACATATAGTTTTAATGTCAATAAGAGAAAGTATGAAGCCTCATATTTAATAAACTTTGACTTTGAGGGTAAGGAAATAAGAATATTAAGAAATACAACATTAATGTTACTTTTTACTTGATATTTAATTTTACTTGCAGTAGGTACCTATAGATAATGTTTAAGTACCTACTTATATCAATTTCTACTAGTCATAACATTAAGCTATTGAAGTTGTACTTGATTCATTATCAACATACAAAGGTAATTATATGTATAAACTTGCATTATTATTATCCGATTATTAAATCTGGTGGGTTCTATTGTGTTTGTTATAATATTGTTTTTTCTTTAAATAGGTGGCTTAACATAAGGTGGCTTGTTATACATATAATACAAATTAAGTTCCATATCTAGCATACTCTGTAATAGTTTAGTTATTATCAATTTGGCGATTGTGAAGTAATCGATTGTAATTGTTGCTTGAGTTTGTAATGTTACTATCACATTTTTATTTGTGTGAATCTGTAAATGGTTTGCTGTTTCACATTTTCAGTGTTATATTTTTTATAGAACTGTCGATTCACCTGTGAATATAAAATAAATAAATAAAATTAATTGTTTTTAAATTATTTTTGGTAAATAATACTACCTACTAACTTTTTATGTATGACAATTTTCTATAAGTAAGTAAGTATATTGTTCCAATTTCTTAGGAGATTCTGGATACCTTCAAAAAGCATGGTTAATCATAATAACACCAATATTTAACGCTGCATCATGCTCACAATAAAGAAGGGATGTGTACCACATGTCGTATCCAACAATGAAACTGCATTAAACATGGCTTAAAGTTGTACTTGATTCATTATCAACATACTAGGGTAATTATATAAAATTAATTGTTTTAAAATTATTTTTAGTAAACATATAAATAATACTATGTTTTATTTCGAAACATTATCAACCAACTCATAATGAATGGCAGTGAAATAAATAATGTAAAATAAATAAATATTTTAACTTGTCGCGTAGAGACCACGATCATGTCATTGTGTCTGTGAAGGCGTATATTTAATAAATGATTTGACTTTTAATTTCAATTATTTTCGGTACCTACCGTTATAAATAAGTAACAATGAAACAATCCTATATTAAGGCGATGTTGTCTTCATCGTCATCCTATGAACGTCCTGAACGTTCCCACATGAACGACAGCGCTAAGGCAGACTGGGCTATAACAGGCTTAAGCCCTGAGCCAATACAACCGCAGTGTGCTTTACGTGCCTTCCGAAGCACGGAGGAGCTCGAGACGCTTTTTATTTGGTTACCCATCCTTTAGCTCGGTAATGTGAAAGTTGCGTAACTAACTGGCAAGATCACAAACCGGTGCGACGCGGGCGGGGACTTTTTGCATTAGTTGAACCTCTAGCATTACCTTTCAAGTAACAGTAAGTACATTGCTTCGCTAGTTTGCATATTTTAAAATTAGTTTTAATTTAACTAGCAAAACCATGTACTTGGAATGTTTTTTATTTATATTTTATTTAGGACAATAATCAATTAGAAAAGTAATGTGATAGCTGTTGTAGTTAGACAACTAAACCCAAAAGCCTTAGCTGCTACGCCATAGAGTTACTTAAGGCGATGTACTCATACAAGATGCAAACGTTTTAATCACTACCTAGTGGGTACTCGCATCTAAGATCAAACTGTTTAAATGTTCGCGCGGTTTGTAACATTTAGTGTTATCACTTATTTCATTACAGACGGACGTCAAGTTGTTAATATTTGAGAAATTCTTGGCAGCAAGCGTTTGCTTGTGGTCTTCAGTCTTAATTTATTTATATTATAAGCTGAAAAATGGGTTTGGTCTCATATCAATATCATATTATGGTAGATAAGTCACTCGTCATCATTATAAGTACTTATTTACAAACGTGCTTGCCTGGCGAACTTCCGGCGAAAAAAGCGATTGATTCATTTTTCAAATTGTCTCAATGAGTCTACCCGAATTTCTTAGTAAAGTGACATTCAATTCACTAAAACTCAAAAGGATCGGTGTGGTTACTACCTATTTATTAATCTTACATAAGCGTTAGATTATCATCAAACAAAAAAATACTAAGACAAGCCTGTATGTTCTATATCCCTTAGCTTATCGATATCGATGTAGCCTAGCGAATTTGATGAGCGATTTTGACGCTGTCACCGGTCGAGCGTTTGCCAGTTGACTAGGCCCTCAGAGATGGCGACACCATGAAAACCGGTGTACAAACCACTCGACCAAGGAGGTCGTCAATGCGGGTTGGTAATTAACATACTTATAATATGTATTTTTAACGACAGTTTCATCTCCTATACGATAGAAGATCTTATATACTTACTAAAATATTATTATACCAATAAAATTAAGTAGGTAGAGAGTGTTTGTTTTTAAATTATTTAATTTCAATTGTATGTACCTACGTTGAAAATAAATGCTAAAGTTGAATAAAGTTGAATATAATTGATAAAGTGTTTTGAAAAATTTACACGAGCAGGATTCGAACCCGCACCCTTCTGGCAATCCGGGCCGCTCTTTCCAGTTGAGCTACGTGGACTTATCCACCCCGCCGAAGCTAATCAATACTATTGACGTTTTCATTGAAAGTCAAAGGCGCCCATTCTATGTCAACAAACTACGTCATCAACATTGTCTTTTGAAAACGTAGTTTTGTAATTTGTCCGCAACAAAATTTGCGTTAAAATTATAACTTTGAAAAATATGGAGGAATCTATATTATCCAAATCCAACACACTCTTCGCAGTTTTTTTTACAATTCGACAACTCTATGACGATATTTGATGAGCTCACGTAACTCGGGACGTATTAAGAGGCCTTTTAAGCATTTTATATTAATCTGTTGAGACGTGCGATATAAATCTGTTCGCTTTGAAAAACGAAGAATAAAAATTACGGCACTTTGCGGTTGTACGATTAATCTATTATCTGTATACCGAGTGGAAAAATCTACGTGTAGACAGGTTTTATACGATACAACCACTACAAAATGGAATATTTATCTGAAAAGAGAATTCATTTTATTATTAAGATTTTCTAGATAATATTGCATTGTTTTTCGTTCATTGTACGGACAACAGCACGTCAGACTGCCCTAAAACATAAAAATTCTGCATACGATCATGAACTCAACTCCCAACTGCTAAAGATGAAAATCGGTTGGATACTTTAGACAGTTCTGTATAGTCTGAAATGCTACGACCTAATCTAAGGCGCGGCGGGCGGTCGCTCGCTACCGGTCGCATCAACTTATTGCCTAATTTAGTGCTCGGCAGCCGGGACCTTACCACAATCTTTTATTTCAATCCAATATCCAATAAGCTGAGGCGTTTGTTTTCGACTTTTTTTTCAATGTTTTGTATGAAGTTAGCGATACTGGTAAGGACCAGTAGGTTACTCTTGACACTCAATTGCATTAGTCAATTTCCAATCACAAATCTAAAAAATGTCAAATGGCACTTTTGTAAGCGACAATAGCGCCACATTGGAATTAAATTGCGTGGAAATTGATTGAACAAATTATTATCGCGATGGCGTTCCGGAATTATCTTTACTTATCCCAATATCGATAGATATTAATCGCATTGGAATTGTATTGAGATTGAGTTTGCGTTCAAGAGTAACCCCCCTGGACTTTTACTCTGTAAGCGCGTCCGAAGCTTCGTTGGGCAGTAATTCGTCGACTTCGTCGTACACTAGTTGTGTTGTGTGAGTATGTAGGTACGTACGCACGCCTGCAGATCACCCTGATAAAATTTTCAAATTCTCCAATCTATTTTGATCCATAAACACTAGTGACTAAGTTCAAAATATATTGAAGTTTGACCTTTTGTGGTAGGTTGAAGTGCTGGCGTTAGTGATGGGCGATTGTGAATGACATTTATTTGAATGATTCGATTGTAGAAGTCATTCGAATTATTCGGATAACCTTACAAATCATTCGAATTTGAATAAAAGCGAGAAGCGAATCAGAATGTATAGCGTCGTCTCATTCCTTTCGATTCGAGTTTCATTAAGTAGGTACTACTAGTTTATCTAGTCGAATATTCAAACCATCGAACTAACTTGTACGAGGGAATAAAAAGATAAACGAAACAAGTATATGTAAGCGAGAAAGAAAGAAGTATACGTTCGCTCTTTTTCCATTCCCGCAAATCCCGCCATTTCACATTCGATCGTTCCTTCGAATATTAATTAAAATTCGACTTAATGTTACGTTAAATAAATACCAATTTTGTATGGCAAAGTGAATAAAAGAACTAGCGGTTTCATTCAAATCTGCGATCTAGTGAACGATTGTTTTTGTGTTCGATTGTTAATATCAGTAGTATCAAACCATTCGATTGTTCGAAACATTGACATTCGCCCATCTTTGGCTGGCGTCTGTACTGTGCCAATCGCTAGTAAAAAAAACAGTAGCGAGCGCGCATTGTACGACGAATTACGGGCCAACGAAGTCTCGGATGCGCTTAGAGAATAGGCTCTTAGAATATTTCTCCAGTACAGGGTTCCGGGGCCCTACTGTCACCTCTTAGAGCATTTTACTTTAATCTTACCTATTGGGAAATGGGAATTTGGCAGGCCCCTGAGCCCAACAGCGGGACGTTTATTGACTAATAACACAGAATAATATATATACTGTGCCAATTATGACATAGAAACGTGACATAGCTTAATGTATGACTGCAATTTTCTGATGGCAGTCGGTAAGTACTAACCGGACTCAATGAAATTCTGTACCAATGCTGGGAATCAAACCGGTGACGTCTGGGTCTGAGACCGGTGATCTTACAATTAGACCATAGAGGCCGTTAAAATACAAAAAAATAAATAAATAAATAAACTTTCCTACACTCACACCAATTATCTAGCCCAAGAGAAGCTTCGTTATGAAACTCGTTAAATGATTACTAGACAACGGATAAACATACTTAAATACATACATATTGTACATAGAAAACACCCAGACCCGTGACAATTTAGAATAACAATAATTCTAAATTGACCCGACCGAGGATCGAACCCGGGACCTCAGAGATGGCGACACCATGAAAACCGGTGTACAAACCACTCGACCAAGGAGGTCGTCAATATCTATAACATCTATGTTGAACAAATAGGAATTAAAAGTTTAACTTAAACGAATATGACTAATTGTAATTACATACGCATAAAAAACATGCAATATACCAAGAAGAATGGTAACTTAATAATCTCAATTTAAATTATCACGAATAAAATCTTTTATACTGCGACGCACCTGCAGCGGGCACTTTTATGGTTTCTTACAAAAGGGATGGAGTACAAGCGATACGCTAAACGCAATTAATGGAGTAATGAAGCCAAAAGCTTAAAGTAGTTACAGGCGTTACAGCAGACATAAATGTTAGCTCATCCATTTACTTTTAAAGGGTAATGTATCTTTACTGCATGAGAGTCCATGAGTTTTAGTTTTAGAGAGTTATAGCATCACAATCTCGTAGCGCAGACCCCTCTGTTTATACCATTCACTTTTGTTCTGTGCTAGCTTTATTCCATCTTACTCTATTCATTGAGTGCATCTTATTCTATTCATGTGACACTATCATTCAACTATGGCGTTAGTTTGAAAGTAGTAAAATTTTAACATTGAATAAATACTTTACAAACTGTTTTATAATCTGTAAATAGCGAATCGCTCTTGTCCTGCACCCACCACACTGGGATTTTTTTATTAAATCGTGCTCATAAGAGTGGCTAATCAAAACCGCGCAGTCAGCAGCTTTCGGACCATTATCCTACCAAAATAAAAACATTTAGATGGCGGTGGCATTAAGAACGCGTGTTTTGTGCTACCAGTGTTGAGAATTTCTCATTTGTAAATCGTTCGTAAACTCGTCCCGTATAGTGTCCGTACCGTAGGAGCTTTACAGTTTAATTTTTTCCGTCTGTCCCTTTGTATGTACAGCCATTTTACTTGCAAAACAGAGAATGCTAGAAAGATACATCTCGCCATTCATCACAACATAAAAATTAGAATTTTAATAAACGGCGAAGAAGAAGATGTCTTCAAATTTTGTGATGGTCACCTTATTTTAGTACGTAGCCCAGTTACGTACTCGTAGTTACCTAATTTTAGTTCAGCTACCTGATGAGATATCAATCAAGTAAAAAATTAAAATTCTATTACCCCGTAGATTACCGTATCACAACTGGCACTTCGCAACGGATTGCACAACTAGCTGTACGGAGCGCTCGAAAGACTCATGTGAAAGCGTTTAATTGTATCTCACGACGACGGAGGAGCCGGCGTGTCGGCGCTTACAGACGTAATAAATACGGATAATAGTGTTTAATCGAGGGCCATTGTGTCCGGAGCTGGTGGGAGCCGACAGAGGCCAAACGAATGACCAGCTAATAACTCCGTTCCAACAACAATTAACTACCGTCGAGAGGTGAGCGGTGCCTGCTGCTTTGTGGCTGGATTACGAGCGGCGGCTGTAGGTGGCATGTATCTTAAGAAACACGTTACCTCCGTTCGAAGCTATCGGAGCAACGCATGATGTATGATTAATTTCGTATTAGATGCAGCGTGTTTAATTTGTTTAGAATTATCACAATTGTTATTTATGGTAGCTGGTACACTAACTATTTCGAACGGCATAAGTATTTTTTTATTTATTACTTACCTGTGCGTTTATTTAATCATATTATTTTTAAGGTCACAACAATGTTTTGGATAATGACTCTCAGTACTTAACTTACAATAAAAGAATGATTAAAACATAAAACTGTAGTTGAATAACAGTAAAATGTTTATAAAGCGTAACGTCATTAGGTCACAATGTTTTAACCTTAAACTATGATTATTTTTATAATCGATACTTACCTACTTCACTCTTAAAAAATTTTGTAATCTTTTTCATATTAGAAGCAAGTACTTACCCAAGTTATAAAATTATGTGGATCAATCTTCTAGAAATTCAGAACTGCAAAATAGTAAACCACAATTTTTGTACAACTGAGTTTACAAGAGCCGTCACTTACCGTGCAAATTAGTACGCCGTTCCGAGCCGCCCTGAACTGCTTGAAAACTTCCATTCTCTGCTCGTGCGGCATGGAACCGTGGAGGCTGAACATTTCTAAAACAACGTTCACCAACCCTCCCTCAGAGGGCTCTTCATAATCTATCTTGAATTCGGACTCCGAAGTTTCCGAATCTGACTTTTCCTAAAGGACAACGTTTATATTTTTAAATATTCACTTTCGAAAACAATAAACTTTTATATTACTAAAGACACCGTTAAAGATTGCACTAATAAGTTGTCGTTTGAACTTACATTGTCATCTTCATCATCATAAGATTTTCTTTTCTTAGCATTAGTTTTCTTGTCTTGATTTTTTTTCTTCTTTACCTTCACGTTTTCCCCTGTCAGTACAGTTTCTATTAACTCAGCATGATAGTCTACCATCTCTAATGTTGCCATGAAGACTATCATTTTGCCTCCTCTTTTATTTAGAACACAATGTTCCACAATCAAAGAGCAAAGAGTTACCAATCTTAACTTCATAGGTACTATTAGGAATGTCTGATTCACACTAGCTGGTAAAATTAACTCATCTTCAACGATAGCTGTTTTCAGGGCTTGTTGGAAAATGTTTTCTGCACTCGGAGACTTTATTTCCTCTTTAACATCATCTGTCTCACTTTCCAGTTCTTTAGGTTTATTTGCTTCCAACTGTTTCTGAACTTTAAAGTAGTCGTAATCTGTGTCACTATCACTGTCTTCAGTGTTATTTGTTACAGGAGGTAAGTTAGGAGTCTTGTCCTTTGCACTTTCGTTGAATAAATCAGGATGATTTAAACCACTAAAAGCTGCTAAACCTGTGATATAAGAAAAACAATGAGTACCATTACCACAACTAAATGCAACAATAAAAGCTTAAGTTTTAAAATGTACCTCTTTTAGTTTTAATTCTGTCTTCAAGGTCAGCAGATTTAGGTGAAACATTATTTTCTTCAATAAGTGGAGTTTTCTTAGTTTTAGGTTTACTTCTAACTTCAACTTCAACAATCTCTTCCGCTTTTTTAATAGTTTCAGTACTTTTAGGTTTTAATGAGTCTGCTACAATAGCTCTTCCTTCAGAAGTATCTACAAATACAGGATCGACCAAGGTTATGCCAGCCAAATTCTCTACTGCCTATAGGAAATGTAAAGACACAATTATAATAATAAGTAAAGAACCTGAAACATAATTACGGATTTTATTTTATTTTTTTAGCAAAACTGACCTTTGTAAGTGTAGCTGAGAGTAATATAGTCTGTTTTTCCTTAGACAAAAATACTTCTGTTAGTTTATGTTTGATTTCAACCTTTTCTTCTTCTATTACTTTAACCTCAGGCGCTACATCAATCTTCTTTATCATATTCTGTCTTACAAGTGCTAATGGGTCATATGTAGCTGCCTTTTTATGATCCTCTATGGCTTTGACAATGGCTGCTACATCTTTCTCATAACCCATGTCTAATAACATGTCTGCTTCATCCAATATTAAGCAACTAAAATTGTTAATAGCTGATAAATTTTTGTCTTGTTCAAGATTAGATCTAGTTAATCTGATGTTATAGAAACATAATACTCTAAAATACCTCATAAATACAGGTTAAGTTAAAATGGTTTGGAAATCATAAAAAAATACATTTAAGATATAACCAAAAGAAAATAAAATACTTTATATGTATCTATACACAGCCATGGAAAATGTGGATGCAAGTAGCGAGGAACCGGACTAAAGAGAGACAGCCTTGGAGGAGGCCTATGTTAAAAGACAAACCATTTTAAAAAGTTAAGGAAAATAAGGAGAACAATATTAATTTAGTTAAAAAAATAACCGTGTCACGTAGCGGTGAAAGAAACTATCTCCCCCTCTCTTCTCTTGGGTGTCGTAAAAGGCGACTAACGGACTAAAGACTACGCATACATCCAACAGTATAGAGCGGCGATGGGCTCACCACGTGTCACGCTGAGCACATGTGCAGTCGCTATTTGGTAAAAATTGAAAATGGCAGAGGACTGCTTTTGCGGTCTTTATTGCCTGGTCTCTGTGATAACCTTTCGGTAATAATAGTCGTGATTAATATGTATGTATGTAAAATAAAATTATGGTTTTTTTAATGAAAAATAAAGGCTTTATTATTATAATTATTATTATTAAATTGAAATAGTATTTGTAATCCCACTGTTAATGAATAAACATTTTTTGATTTTTTTTTGATTTGATGATTATTACACAATTGCCCACGGGTATTTGGGAAAACAATTAGATAAAGAGTTTATTCGATTTTACGCAACTGTACATTATCTTAATAATTTTCCCTGTGTGAACATAATATCACTTACCCAGTTTTACCCTTGCGATAAAAGAGCCTTTAACACATCATCTGAAGAACTTAAGGAACTAATCAAAACTTACCACAATGACAACCTACAAACCTACCTGTCTGGTTTGACCCCCTCGCCTAACACAAATTACTCGCTGTGGAGAGCGACCAAAAAGTTAAAAAGGCCCAAAACCCAAATCACACCAATAAAAACCAACACCGGAGGGTGGGCCAAGTCAGACCAAGAGAAAACAGCAGTCTTTGCTGAGCACCTGAGTCACGTCTTCCAGCCATTCTCTGCCATCAACTCTGATTACACATCCGAAGTTGAAGATTACCTTCAAACCTTACTGCAAATGTGTTTACCTTTGAATAGTGCAAGTCTAAAAGAGATCCAAAAAGAAATTAAAAACCTGCAAGATGGAAAATCAGCAGGATATGATAAAATAGATGCAAATCTATTGAAAAACCTTCCACATAAAGGAATAATGGCCCTGGTCAAAATATTTAACTCCTGCCTAAGACTATCGCACTACCCAGGTCAATGGAAAATTGCCCAGGTGGTAATGATACTCAAGCCCGGAAAGCCCCCTCAAGAAGCGGCCTCCTACCGACCCATTAGTCTCTTGCCGATCACCAGTAAGTTGTTCGAAAGAATCCTCCTAACCAGAATGAAAGAACACCTTAACAACATCATACCAAGCCATCAATTTGGGTTTAGGGCTCAACACGGTACCATCGAACAAGTGCACCTCCTCGTCGATGTGATTGGCAGATCACTGGAAAACAAACAGTACTGCTCCGCAGTATTTCTGGATATAAGCCAGGCTTTTGACAAAATGTGGCACAAAGGTCTGCTGTACAAAGTAAAGAAATGGCTTCCTCACTCGTTCTATCCTCTACTAGAGTCTTACCTAAAGAAACGCTGCTTTGAAGTCAAACTCAGAAATGTATGCTCAGTAGGGCATGTAATATCGGAATCTCGTAGTATCGGAATCTCGGACCACTAGATCCGATAATACAGTTCCGATACTGAGTGGTCCAGTATCGTAATTCGTAATATCGGAAACAGCAGAACTATACTTTAACTTTTTATTCGTAATCATATAATTGTATAAGGTACGATTTGACAGTTCGAAGAAGTGTTAGATTAAAGTCAAAGTAGGATTTATTTGAAAATTTTACAGTAAATTTTCATATAAAGCGTAACCGTCTCTTCCTTGAGATTGATGAGAACTGTACTCCATGTGAGGTCTAACTTGTACTTTGTACAACTGTAAAAGCTGGTTAGACGTGAAGTACCGTCTCGCTTTTCTAAGAACGCCTAATTTCTTGGATGCCGTCTTCGTTTTGTCCTCTACATACTTGCGGAACTGTACATTACTTGATATGTCAACACCAAGGATCCCAATGCTGCTCGAGATGTTAAGTGGAGTGCTTTGGAACTGTGGTGATACGAGAAATGGATCCTTTTTGGCGGTGAACACGCAAACCTGTGTCTTGGAGTGGTTAAACTGAACTAAGTTCGATTCACCTCATTTTGACACCCGTTCCAGGGATTTCTCAACTTTGGACACAAGTTTCAGCCGATTCTCCTGTGTGAAAGTCCGAGGCACATTAGGTCTTCCGATGTACAGGGCGTCTCCCGTTCTTTCATCCACATAGCAATGCAGTATGCATAAATGTTAGCCATATCATTGATATGCAGCAGAAACAGCGTGGGAGACAGAACCGAGCCCTGGGGAACGCCAGCATTTATGGGCATGTCATCAGAGCAGCAACCGTCGACAGCGACCTTAATGCTGCGCCCACAAAGAAAGCTAGCGATCCATTTACATAGTTCCTCGTGTATTCCGTATGTATGCTGGTAACTTCGCGAGAAGCGCTCTGTGCCAGACCCTATCGAATGCTTTTGCAATGTCTAAGCTAACCGCTAGAGCTTCAACTCGACTCTCTATGGCCTCTGCCCAACGGTGTGTGAGATATACCAGAAGATCACCCGTTGACCGCCCATGACGTAAGCCGTATTTGCGGTCGGAAATCAACTGGTGGAGATATCCTAGGAGCTGCTTGTTAATGATGCGCTCCGTGACCTTTGAGAGGAGGGATGTGATTGCTATGGGCCTGCAGTTCGAAGGGTCTGATCGATCTCCTTTTTTAGGAATCGGGTGCACAAGAAATAACTTCTACGAAGGCGGAACACTATGGACTTGGTATGACAATCGATATAGGCGTGCTATTACTTGTGTCAACTCGGGAGCGCACATTTTCAGTACTACTGCAGGTACACAGGTTTTAGGTGCACAGGTTTTGAGGGTTCCGGAGGCCCCTTCCCCCCCCCCCCCCTCCTCCCAATTCCTATTCCTTCCTTAAACCTATTCCTCCCTTAAAGGCCGGCAACGCGTCTGCGATTCCTCTGGTTTTGCGGGTGTCCATGGGCGGCGGTGATTACTCTCCATCAGGTGACCCGCCTGCTCGTTTGCCTCCCTCATTTATAAAAAAAAAAAAAAAAAGGTACACCGTCAGGCCCACTCCACTTTCGGATATCAAGGGCAGAAAGTTCACGTTTAATTGCCTTTCGTCTAAATCGAATCTCTGGCATAGAACTTTTTTGCCGCAGGATGTTTGGTGGCATAGTTCCCTTGTCATCCAAAGCCGAGTTTGAGGCGAAGAGCCTTCCCAAAAGGTCGGTTTTTCTCTTTTGCACTATGGGCCAAATCAGTTTTAGATGTACGCAGTGGGGGAAGGCTGGACCGACAAAAATTGTTTTCAGCAGCCTTGGCGAGTGACCAGAAGGCACGTGATCCGGATAGATACTTGGTCAAACGATCACCAATTTTGCTGATGTGGTCAACTTTAGCCTTGGCGATTGCTCTTTTATTGGATCTTGAGGCGGCATTGTACTTCTTTCTGAGCATTGGCAAGTTTGGGCCTTTACACTGCCTTGCCTAGATGAGAAACTTGTGATTTGTTAAACCTAATTTGCTATATGCCAAAATGTTAAGTAGACTGATTTGGAAAAAAGACTATATTTCATATTGTTAAATATTGTTCGTATCGTTAATTATTAAATTAAGTACCTGAGTACTTAGGTATGTACCTAGTTTTAAACAGAATAGATATTTTTTCCAGTTAATTTTGAACATATCTGACAGTGCTAGCTAGTCAATTGCATTGCATTCAAGGTACATTTAATATTGAAATATTATTTAATTGTTCTGAGATTTATGTGATTGTGAGGAGCGAGAGACTTTTATTTAAAGTCGATTTTTTAATTATAAAACAATTTAATTTCACAATGGACCTATTATGGATTTAACTGTGTGTAGTTCAGATACTAGTATCGGAATTCCGATACTAAGATCCAGTATCGGAAATCAGTATCGATACTGAAAACTTTCCGATACTACATGCCCTAATGCTCAACATTGCATGAAATAAAGTCTGGAGTGCCACAGGGCAGTATTCTGGGTCCAATACTCTACCTAATATACACGGCAGACCTCCCCACAACAGTGAACACCATTGCAGCTACTTACGCCGATGACACTGCAATTCTGTCGGTTCATACAAACCCAGATACAGCTTCTCTGCTACTCCAAGATCATCTTAACGAAATTGAGATATGGTTAAGGAAGTGGAGAATAAAAGCAAACCAAAACAAGTAAACTCACGTGACCTTCACCCTGCGTAGGGACACTTGCCCGCCAGTCAAACTCAATGACGAAGAAATCCCGCAAGAAGAGCATGCAAAGTTCTTGGGAATGCACTTGTACAGGAGACTGACTTGGCAAAAGCATATCTGGTCTAAGAGTAAACAACTTGACGCAAAGCTTCGAAGTATGTACTGGTTAATTGGACGTCACTCACAATTAAGAGGCCTATTACATTTTGAATGTGATTTTTGCGTAAAATGCCCATTTTCGCATTTTGTAGTAATTTTGCAGTTGTATTTATCGTTTTTATCAAAATAGGATAATAAATTTGTGCATAATATTGCAAATATCCATTCTGTGAGCATAAGTTGAATTCGGACGGCCGGCGCATCGCATTTTGAAGTAATTTCGCAGTTGTATTTATCGTTTTTATCGAAATAGGATAATAAATTCATTATAAAATCTTTATTCCTCATGAAGTAACAATTACTCTGGTATAAATTTTGCTCAATAATATTATCGTAGATAGGAGATATTCACAGTTAACTTATAGCAATTTTCGAAGTTTTTTGGTTTAGAATAAGATTTTTTTTCTATATAAAATCAATGATATCTAAAAAATCCGAGGCCGCTACGCACTATTCGACAATATAAGAGATAACATTATAATTTTTTTATTTTACTTGTTTAAAACAGTAGTTCAATCGATGAGCTCAAAAAAGTGTCTACGCGCACTTTATGTAAATCGTTCTCTGCAATTTTGGGTTTAATTAAAAAGTTAAGCAAAATTTACAAAAAGCGAGGCCGCTACGCACTATTCCAATAGCTATTTTACACTATTGAATAAGTCATGGTTAATGTATTTTTGTTTCTGAGATCCATAACGCCAAAATTGACCAATTTACGCAAAAATCACAGTCGAGATGTAATAGGCCTCTTAAGGACAGATAGTAAAATGATGGTGTACAAAGCTATTCTGAAACCGATATGGATGTACGGCATCCAACTTTGGGGCACATCCAGCAACAGCAACATTGAAATATTAGAAAGATTCCAGAGCACAACTCTAAGAGCAATCTTCAACATCCCCCAGTGTATAAGCAACAAGTACATTTATCAAGACCTAAAGATTAAAACAGTAAAGCAGGAAATCACCTCATACAGCGAAAGCTACCAGAAAAAACTATCACGATCACGACACACCAACGAACTTGCATCTTCACTGAGCGGAAATGGCAGCCACCGGTATATAAGACTAAAGAGACAAGACATGCCCAGTCTCCCAATCAGATTCTCCAACATCAAATGAGAGCAATCAGTACCTATATAAAACCTTGTTCTGTCTAAGCACTAGTCACTCCGGATATTAAATTATCAGTCAGATGAGCAGCTTATTGTTTCTGGAACAGATTGCTGTGGAGCAGATAGGCAAAAGAGAAAAAAAAACTTACCCAGTTTTGGCAAAGTTCAGAGATTGTGTATGCATTAAATGATCATTTATTCTGCCTGGTGTACCCACTAATACATTGAGTCCTTTCCTTAACCTCGCTTTCTCTGCTTTTCTTTTCTGTCCACCACTTAAAAGGCCAGGAACAAGCCAGGAGAAGGGCTAAAATTATTAATTCATGAGTGCACTGTTACATATTCTTCAACCTGATCTAAAGATCAGGTTGAAGAATTTTATAAAATATATTAAAATCAGATGTTGATGACATAGTTTGTTGACATGAATGGGCGCATTTAGCTGTCGGAGTAAAAAAATAATAGTGTTGATTAATTTCGGCGGCATGGATAAGTCCACGGTAGCTCAACTAGACAGAGCACCTAGCCCGGATTGCCCGAAGGGTGTGGCTTCAAATACGAAAAAACATGTGAAGTGTTGCGACAGAAATAAGAAACTAGGTTTATTATGTTTTTTAACAAAAAGTCAATAATTAAATCATACAAACATACCTTAACAAGTTTAATAAATAACTCATAAGTCTGAACAGCCAGTTCTCTTGTAGGAACTACAACAACTGCCCTGATGCCGTCATGCCTGTTTATTTTGGGCCGAATTGCCTGCAACCCTTCTATCACTGGCAAGGCATATGCAAGTGTTTTTCCGGAACCTGTCTGTGATCTGTAAATTAAGAGGCCTATTACATCTCAATTCAATTTCTTATTTGATGGCTCGCTATGATTTAGCCAGTGTCTAGTTTTTGGGTAGACAATGTGGTTTAGTTTTTGTTTGTGACTCTGCTTTAAACTTTAGGGCGTTATGCTCATACAAGAGAACTGTCAAAAAAATAAGATTTAATTTTGAGGAACTGTCTACTGAGTTTGACTGTTGAGATACCTGTAACAATAACAAATAGATGGGTTAGTAAGTGAGTGAAGCAGATAAAGATTTGCAGTTACAATTTAATATTATTAGTGTTAATGAACGAACACAGGACTTTGACAAAATCAGTATCTACGAACGCTAATACGGATTTAAAATTAGTAGGCCGAGGGATACACGGAGGGAGAAGGGAGTATAAGGAGGGGCTGTTTTTAGGGCAATTAAAAAATATATGTTCTGTTGTACCTTCGTCAAGCCCACACTCGCATAAGGAACTGTCTTTCACTCTTATTTTAGCCAAAAAAACTGGAGTACACACGTGTCCCAATCTAAGTCTGCAAACAACAGAAGTCACTCTCTTATTGGCACTGCGATATTTAAAAAACCATGGTATATGGGGAATGTCTGGTTGGATGTTGGCATAGTGTGAACCTTTAGAAACGCTGCTCTTTTTCCAGTAATCTGACCAGTTCAAGAAGAGGTCTTTCTTAGCTATTAATGTGACATCGTTAGTGTATAAGCCAGAATGAGTAAAAGTACCGTTGACAGTAGCTTGCTTAGCGCAAGCATCAGCAGTTTCATTGCCCTTAATGCCTACATGGCCTGGAATCCAAACAAGGACAATATGCAAACCTTGCTGGTGACACTCAAATAAAATTGTTTTAATTTTCAAAATATACTGAACTTTAGTTTTGCAGCGAAATTGGTTACTAATAATTGCTTCAAGACAGCTTTTTGAGTCTGAAAAAATTATTACTTTAGAAATAGTATGAGACTGAACAAATTTAAGGGCCTCTAGAATAGCAATGGCTTCTCCAGTATAGACTGAAGCCAACGAAGAGCATTTAAAATTGAGTATGATTTTATATTTAGGAATCCAGACCGCTGAACCGACATGACCATCACTGGATATTTTAGATGCGTCAGTATAAATAGTCAACCATTCAGGCCACTTAGTTGATACTATTTCATTGAGTTGATTCTGAGCGGCCACGGAGCTCTTTTCTACACCTAAGTCGAGAATTACTTCCGGCTGATAAATTAAAGCTTCATATGGAGTTTCAAAGAGAGGGTTGATCTTACACTGGTAAACAGGAGAAGGCAAATTAATGAGTTTCCTATAACTTATTAGCAAGCACGGTAGATTTTTGTGTGACCAATAGTCATTGGAAGGAATCAGTTCATGTAAAGTTTGTAACTTAGCGATTATTGGGTTAGATGACAGTTGGAAACTTTTATAGAGGAATCTATCAGAAATGTATTGTCTACGGAATTCTAGGGGCAACTCCAGACACTCCACCTGCATAGCATTTATAGGTGAAGACTTCATCGCGCCAAGGATAATCCGCAGACATTTAGATTGGATTTTGTCCAGGTAAACCAAAGAAGTTTTATAACATGGCTCCAGTAGGAAAGAACCGTAATCCAGTAGGCTGCGAATGAGAGCATTATAAAGTAACTTTTGGGTGGATGGATGAGCTCCCCACCAAACTCCAGAAAGTGCTCTCAGTACATTAATATTTTTTTCACATTTTTCAGAAATGTATTTTAAGTGATGAGCACCAGACATTCTTGAGTCCAATATCATTCCCAAGAACTTCACTCTATCATGTACTGGAAACGATTGTCCATCACAAGATATTGCGATGTCAGGAATAGACCTAGCCCTCGAGAAGACTACCACACTACTTTTAGAAATGGAAAGTGACAAGCCGTGATCCAGAAGCCAACTGTTAAGATAGTAAATTGCGGAGTTAAGTCTATTCTCGGCATCAGAGATATTATCTGCTGCTACGTAGAGAGCAAGGTCATCTGCTTATTGGAGAACATTACAAAAGCAATCCACTGAAAGGTCCAAGTCATGAGTATACACGCTATATAGTAAAGGGCTAAGGACTGAACCTTGGGGAAGGCCCTTCCAAACTCTTCTAGGTGGAAGGGTAGAATTGTGCGAGCTTACAAGAATCGACCTATCAGATAGAGAGTTAAAGATAAAATTTTCAATTCTCTCCGGTATGTTCAGCTGTAGCATTTTCTGCCTGAGCATTGGGAGAAGAACATTGTCGTATGCAGATGCAATGTCTAGGAATACGCCTACCACTGATTTTCGTTCCGAAAAAGCAATACGGACGTCACTCACAAAAGTACCGAGGCTGTCTATCGTGCTTAATCCTTTGCGAAAACCAAATTGGGTTCTGGAGAGTTTCTCATTGCTCTCCAAAAACCATTCCAAACGATTCTTAATAAGATGCTCTAGAATCTTTGACATAGTGTTGGAAAGAGCAATTGGACGGTAGCTTAATGGGTCGTTACTAGGTTTACCAGTCTTTAAGATAGGAATGATAATTTGTGTCTTCCATTCATCAGGAGGAATGCCAGACTCAAATATAAGATTTATCATTTTGAGGAAATATATCTTGGTTTCCTTTCCACTTTTGACAATAAAAGAATACGGTATTCCATCAACTCCCGGAGCAGAGTCCTTAAGACCAGATAAGGCAATTGTTAATTCCTCAAGGGAAAAGCGGGACTGTAATATGCCAGATGTTGTAGGTGAGGTAGCTGGGCAATTTTTTGACTAAAAGATTCTAACCATGAAGATGAGTCTAAAGAGGTGTTACTATCTATAAATGAGCCACGAAACCTTTTGATATTTTTCCAAATAACAGTTGACGGAGTTTTAGGGGATAAGGATAAACAAAAAGAGTGCCATCCAGCTCTCTTTTTAATTCTTAATAGTTGTACTGTTTCTGCTGCAGTTTTCTGATATTTTATGAAGTTATGTTCATTCATTGAACATGTATAGGTTCGCTCTGCTTCCTTGCGCTTTTTACATGCAACAGTGCACTCTTTATCCCACCAAGGTGGAGAAGAGATATTCTTAGAGGGGGATTTTCTTATTGGGATAGAATTATCAGCTGCAGATAAAAGAGCATTTTTGAATAGATTATAATGTAAGTGGACATTACCCGAATTTAGTGTAGGAAGATTGCGAACTTCCTCATCTGTATTAATCCTAAATTGGTTCCAGTCGGCTTGAGATACTACGTATTTTTGTCGATGAGTATTGATAGGGAATTCTTTTCGGGACATAGGTAAGAAGATAAGAATGGGGTAATGGTCGCTTCCATGAGAATTAGGAAGAACTTGCCAGGTAAGACTAGAAGTTAAACTAGCGGAGCAGAGAGATAAATCTACAGCACTTTTCACATTCTGCGAAGGAGCTACCCGCCGTGTTGGAGAGCCATCATTTAATATGCACAGATTAAAATCATCTAAGACGTCTAAAAGTCTAAATGAAAGAGACTAGCCCCAGATTACATTATGTAGGTTAAAGTCACCTAGTATAATAACCGGCTGAGGAATAGATGAAATTATAGAGGATATGTTAATTAAGATGGATAAACTGGGAATTGGAATATATAAGGATATAAAGGTAATGTCCATGATACGAACTGCCACTATATTAAAGAGATCTTTATTATGGGATGGGGTGGTAAGTTGTGAAAACTTGTAATTTCGTGATATAAAAATTGCAGTACCAGCCTTACCGTCGCTCCTGTCATCCCGCAAACAAGCATAGCCTGATATCCTAAAATTGGATCCAGGTCTAAGCCACATCTCCTGGATGGCAAGAATGACGGGCTTATGAGTATTTATGAGATAAATTAATTCTTGTTTTTTGTGTCTAATACTTCTACAGTTCCACTGAAGGATTGGGGTGAATTTTGTTATTAAGAGAAGAAAGCTCAGTAAGTTTTTGCCTAATATTGTACGGTAATTCTATGTCATTAAAACGTTGGATAAAGTTAATTAAAGTAGATAATTGTAACAATAACATTTCTAACAAATTGTCATTAGGTTCTGGTGGAACTGAAGGAGTACTTGAATAAGCACATCCATTTGGAAGAGAAGATACTGGGGTGGACGAAATTTCATTATGGAAGTTCCTGTCATAGCCATAGCTGGATGCAGGAACCCTGGGATGACGAGGGATTTCCACTGTTTTGCGGTAGGAAGTGGTTGCAGGATAGGATGAAGTCCTTATGGATGAGTTGGATTGGGTCTGAGTTGGGGGTGAAGGGAACATACGTGCTGAGTCTGCAAAAGATTTTTTTGTTGGGGCAAATCTAGCAGACGCCTCCATATATGAAATGCTCTCCTGTGACATCACCAGCTTAATCGATTTTTGCCTCTCGTGTTCTGGACAAGAAAAATATGTGGCTAAATGGTTTCCAGAGCATAAAATACATTTTGGAGGAGCTTGGCTTAAACATGCTTCGCCCTCATGTAAGTCTGCACATTTAAAGCAACGAGGCTTAGAACGGCACTGTGATTTTACATGGCCAAATCTACAGCAGTTATTACACTGGATTACAGGTAAACGGTAAATTTCAACAGGCAAAGAGGTAAAATAACAATAAACATGTTGTGGTAGCTTTTTACCTGTAAAAGTTAAAACAACCGTTTGGGTTGGTATCCAGGTAGGGGCAGAGCCAACAGAAGAGGACTTCCTATGTAAGCGTCTTGCTCGGAACACTTTTCCAAAACCCGGGGGTATTCCAATCAACAGGTACTTCTCTGACAATACCCATGCGCGACACATTAAATGAGGGAATATTTACCAAATAGTTGCAGACATTCAACGCTGGATGGTTCAAGAAAGAGTTAGCGTCAGCTGCGGACTTAAATTCCACAGAGATGCGATTTCGACCTACCTTCTTAACTCCATCTGAAATTATATTTTTGATGTTGTTGGAGTGCAAGAATTTGCCTATCTGTATTGCGCGAAAAACAGTTCCCTGTGTAAGTTCTTCCTTTTTGGCTACATGAACAACAAAAGGAGCGACATCATCATCGGAATAGCTAATTTTGCTGTTCATATATTCCGGAAGGGTATATGTTGTTTGAGCAGATGCAGTAACTTGAGCAACAGATGTTTTTTTAACTGGGATTAAGGAACTATCAGGGTCATTTTGGGCACGCTTTCTAGGCATGCTTCTAGGGGTTTCTTGCGACTGGGAATCAAAAACATCCGGAGAAATCACACTGCCCCCTCCGGGGTCCGGAGGGTCAGTATCCATATTTACCCTTAAGACAGCACTAAACACTGACTACAATCACCAAAAATAACTATCGGACAATAACAAACACAAATAACACACACAAATACTTCAACAGCACAAAATAACAACTGTTAACCAAAAACAATTGTATCTCGCACTGAACCTAAAAGCAGAGTCCCTATTACATCTCGAATGTGATTTTTGCGTAAAATGCCCATTTTTGCATTTTGTAGTAATTTTGCAGTTGTATTTATCGTTTTTATCGAAATAGGATAATAAATTTGTGCATAATATTACAAATCTCCATTCTGTGAGCATAATTTGAATTTGGACGACCGGCGCATCGCATTTTGTAGTAATTTTGCAGTTGTATTTATCGTTTTTATCAAAATAGGATAATAAATTCATTATAAAATCTTTATTCCTCATGAAGTAACAATTACTCTGGTATAAATTTTGCTCAAAAATATTATCGTAGATAGGAGATATTCACAGTTAACTTATAGCGATTTTCAAAGTTATTTGGTTTAGATTTTTTTCCTATATAAAATCAATGATATCTAAAAAATTCCGAGGCTGCTATGCACTATTCGACTATATAAGAGATAACATTATAATTTTTTTATTTCACTTGTTTAGAACAGTAATTCAATCGATGAGCTCAAAAAAGTGCCATCGTGCACTTTATGAAAATCTGTCTCTGCAATTTTGGGTTTAATTAAAAAGTAAAGCAAAATTTACAAAAAGCGAGGCCGCTACGCACTATTCCAATAGCTATTCTACAATATTCAATAAGTCATAATTTGTTAATGTATTTTTGTTTCTGAGATTCATAACGCCTAAATTGGCCATTTTACGCAAAAATCACAGTCGAGATGTAATAGGCCTCTTAAGTATTGTGCCACCTCATGCTGAATAAATTAAAAAAGGGAGATACCTGTCAACCATACCATGGAGTCTTCAACTGATTGATTTTGTTTATACATACATATAATCACAACTATAATCCCCGAAGGGTTAGTCAGAGACTAGGCAATGAGGACAGCAAAAGCAGTCCTCTACCATAGTCCACTTTTCATCAAATAGCCACTGCACATGTGCTTAGCGTGTCAGGTGGTGAGACAATTGCCGCTCTATGCTGTTGGATGTATGTGCAGTCTTTAGTCCGTTAGCCGCTTTTTACGACATCCAATGAAAGGAAGGGGTGGTAGTATTAATTCACTACTATGCGACACGGTTATATAGTTTATCTAATTTAAATATTTTTTCTTGAACATTACAATTTGTAAGTTTTAATTGTTTTTCTTTTGTTTTGTTTACCTTTCTATCTGCAATTAGTCACAAGACTATAAGGGAGCAGGTAAGTTATTTGACTTATTGCTTGAGATCTCTTACATTATAATGGGCATAACAATAATTATTACACTGGTGATCAGCGGTGACATATACAGTATACTCGAAGACAACAAAAACATAGGTAGTTATAATTCTGATAATAAACAAACCATTATTAACTCGTTGAATACTACAAAACCAGACACAATTGAAATATAATAGTTGAAGTAACACCTAGTGTTAACAAAACACTCAACGAGTTAACAATAATTGTCAGGACAAGATTTGTTGAAAGAAATTTTATGGAAACTTGTCACGGGGTACTGGGTCCACTGGGACGTAGTAGCGGGCGACCCTCAAATATAAAATAAAATTATACTAAGCAACATTACCTAATGAGCACATCCCGGCCTTGTAGTATCACTGGCACTGCTTTCTGTTGTATAGTCATCAACTCTTTGAGACCTAAATTCTGCTGTAAATTTGCCACACTGTGGGGATGCACATCCAAATCTGAGAAGGTAGTTCCAGAAAATACTTTTTCTACTAAAGGCTTCACTGCTCGCTGTCCAATTTTGGGTACATCTGGATTGTTTTTAAACAATGAAGATATCCAAGCACCACTCCTAGGCTTCTGTTTAATTTGTATTTCGTCATTTAGCTCTTGATAGTTCTTCCCTTGAAATTTCCCTTTATTTTCACTCAAATCCTTTAATCTTGAATCCAAATCTAATTCATTATTTGGAGTTGAAAGTTTTGAAACCTTCTTTTGAGGCTCCCCTTCAGTATATTTCAACTTGATATTTTTTCCAGACAGGTTTTGTGGTCTTTTTCTAGCTATCGTTTTACCAGCAAGTTGTGGTTTTGATAAAAACTTGTATTCAGTCGCACTTTTTGGAGGACCACCAACCTTTGGTTTAGTCTATAAAAAAACGTAAATATTTATTAGTCCTGACATAGGTTAGTTTATTGAACAGTTTATAATTATGTAGCCATTTACTTTTTTAGCAACTGAAATATTTAGTTGCAAATCATCCATTTTATCTGTGTAAAGTAATAATTAACACAAATTAAGGTTATTTTTATTTATTGACACACACGTTATGTCGACAATAGTCGACATTTGTTTTTTTTTGTTATCTGTCACTGTCATCTCATCATTTTTTTTGTTCAGTGAAGGAACAGGCTAAGGTCAGAGATCATACTGCCTAGTCATTAGTTTTTTTATTTCTTTTTTTTTCCAAGATGTTAATGAGTGGTGATTAAGATGATGAATGTTAAATGATTATCCCCCAAACCCCTTGAGTCCTCAGTAAAGATGTGGGACTTTACTGAGTTCTCACGCGGTCTTCTTGAGAGAATTTGAAAAGTGATTGCACTGTTTTGTTTCATTTGCCAACACTCATGCACGTTCACAAACACTTAACGGTTAATAATCTACTTTTATTTCACAATAATGATTTAAAAAACACAAATTTTTGAAAATAAAACAAAACTGCTGACATGACGCTTCACTTTCCCGCCAAGAAGTCTGTCATCTCATCATCATCATTACTTGTGTTTGTGTCATTTATTTATTTATTTCAGAAAGTCTTGTAAACTTACAGAGTTATCCAAATCGCTTACAAGTTAAAACTAGATTTTAAACATGCAAAAAAATAAATTACAGCGCAAATTTGAGAAGGTAGTATTAAGGAAAATTTAACTATGTCAAGAAGACTGTCAGATTCGAATGCCTGAAAGAATGTCAACAAAATTACATTAAAATTACAATTAAATAGGTGCATATTTGTCAAAATAATTATAAATACAATACTAAGCTGAATTAAATTAAACATCACTGTCTACGAATACGAATGTCAATAAATTAAATAAAAAGATAAAATTGTTGACATAAAAATAACAAGATAAGATTGTAATAAAACTACATTGTCAAACTATGGAATAGGTACATATTAAATGAATGTCAAGAAAAAAGCTAAGTACAATTAATTAATAAAATGTCATCCAGATTGCATGTCATCGATTATTAGCCGAAATTTCGTACAAAGACAACCAAACTGTCTGCAAATATATCAATATTATCGCGAGTAAGTCCCCGATAAGGCGTAGTGCGCGGTTGGTAGGTGCGTGCTCAGCGCGTCTGGTGCGCGTGACGGGACGGGCCAGCAAGCGCGGCCGACGGCGAGGTGCCACCAACCCCGTCGCATCTCGTGGGATGTTTCCAGGAACCAGAAACTTTACTTTCTCCAGTATTAGTGGGCTATCTATTTTGTGATGTAATACTTTTAAGTAATGCATTATAAGAATTAAGGTCCTTCTAAGCTGTAAGGTTTCCATATCCACCATACCTGTCACGAATAAAGAGGGATACAGGTAGGGATAATGCCCATACCTTCTTTTATATATCCATCGGGCGAATTTGCGCTGTACTCTTTCAACCATGAGTACGTATTTGCCCTCATAAGGGTTCCAGATTACAGCACCATACTCGAGCCTGCTGCGGACGTACGCATTGTACAGAACAATTGCCACTCTTATATCCTCAAATTGTTTTGCTGTTCTTAAAACAAAGCCTAATAACCTACTTGCCTGCTTATATGCAGTTGTCATGTGTAAGTGAAAGTCTAACTTAGAATCTAATATTAAACCTAAATCCATAATGTCATTTACTCGCGTCAATGGATTGTTAAATAAATTGTAAGTCTTATATATAGGGCACTGTTTACGCGAGAAAGTGATAACTTTGCACTTATTGTCATTAAAAGGGAGGTGATTGTTGCGACTCCATTCAGAAACAACCTCTATATCCCTTTGCAGCATCTCGATATCATCTGGTTTTCCTATTCCTAGACACAGCTTGAGGTCGTCTGCAAAGAGAAGACACTCCGCGGAACGAATCTTGATGGGCAAATCGTTGATAAAGACCAGAAAAAGCGTTGGCCCTAGGGTACTACCCTGGCTTACTCCGGATCTTGTGAAGTAAACGTTAGACTCGTACCCATTCAACCTCACATACTGACACCGATTACCTAGGTAGCAAGAAAACAACTGAAGCAACTTCGGTGTAAAGCCTAAAATAGCCAACTTTTGTAGCAGAATGTCATTATCTACCAAATCGAAAGCCTTTCTGAAATCAAAGTAGGCTGCATCTACTTGCCGACCATCATCCAATTCAGAATAGACGTAATCCACATGTGTTACGAGGTTCGTGGTGGTGGAGCGGGCTTTCCGAAAACCATGTTGGCTGTTATGTAACAAATTACCAATTTGTCTACCTATGTGCTTATTTAAAATAGCTTCAAAGATTTTGGCGAAGACCGAGAGCACTGCAATAGGTCTAAAAGCAGAGACGTCTATCCCACCCTCTTCTTTCGGAACTGGGGTAACCCTCGTAAGTTTCCACTCTTTGGGATACTTTGACTGGCCAAGAACAAGATTAAAAAGGTACAGCAGGGAAGTGCGAAAAGCAGATATACAATCCTTAACCATGAACACAGGAATGCCATCAGGTCCGCCCGTTGATCGTGGCTTAAGATGTCTAACAGCGCTACTAATGTCACATTCCTCAACAGCTACAACAGAGACAGAAGCAGCATTAGGATAGGTGTGTGCCGCAAACGTAGCTATGGATGGGTCTAACAGTGGTAATTTGGCTTGAAACACTGATGCGAAGTATTCGGCAAAAGCGTCTGCTGCCGCCTGTCCCACAACCTCTGTATCACAGTATGTGTATACACATGCACGTCGTCTATCCATTTTCTTATCTTTGATGAATTCCCAGAATTTCACCAATGATATTTTCCTGCAATAAAGCCAAATGTTGCCGATACTCATTGTCAATAAGTTTTTAACCCGCTCCCTATAGAATTTAAAAAGTTCTTTGTTAAACTCTTTGCCCTCTTTTTTGTACCGCTTTAAATGAAAATATTTGCTTTTAATATTATTTATTATCTCGGCAGTATAACATGTTGGATAAATAAACTTCCGAATGTTCGTTGAATGGCGTTTGCGAGGTACAAAAACTTCAATACAGTTATACAACTTCCTATAGAACAAAGCAATGGCAGAGTCTACATCTCCAGCTGTCATCAGATCAGACCAATCTAAATCACCTAACGCCCCATACAATCCCTGCAAATCCCCTTTACGCTAATTCCAATTGGGACTAGCTTCAGGGCGCGGTGCGGGAGGCGGCGCGGGTGCTGATGCCACGGACTTGCCGCTCGGATGTTTATTAGTCACATCCAGCGCTGGGTGGTACTCATCAATATGCACTAGAGGATCCATACCAATAGTCACCACGACCTGATCGAGATCATAATCGCCCAGCACGAGATCCAACATGCCACCGCGGCTGTTGGATACATTATTAAATTGCTTTACTGAACAAAAGTCACAAAATAAATTAAAAATAGTTTTGACATTGGCACTACAAGAATTTAAATTAAAGTCACCTAAAATTATTACATTCATGTCGGAGTAAACAGAGATAGTATCTTCTATGCATGTCAGAACATTTAAATATTGTCCATCAATAAAACTTGGGGGAAGATACACAACGCAACGTATAAATTTTACATTCCTACAGGTAAAAATAGTAAAAATGAGTTCTTTGTCAATGGGCGATTTTCTGACAGCCCAAATTAAAAAGTAAAAATTAGTTCAAAAACACTCGATAGATGTCGTTTTATGAAAGCCGTACCTACTTATAGGCTGTAATAAATTCTACACTTTTACTTGTCTACCAAAAGAATAAAAAAATAGTATTTACTTACCTATTTATATTCAGGAAATCCAGAACCTATTTCTATTTTGGAATAGAATAAATATTACGCAGCCATACACGTGCTCTTCATGAACCCGCCTTTTACTAAGCGCCATACTAATCTATGCTAAGCGCCATCTATGAAGTCATTTACGAACCAATTTCTTTTTTTTTTTGATCTCGGAAAATCGCCCATTGTCAAAGTTTCAATGTCGGTAACTACACGCACTGCATAGCAATCACGGACCGCAAGCAGAACTCCACCCCAACCAGCATCGCCAGCCCTGTCCTTACGCACTACGGTATAACCGGTAGGGAAGAGTTCGCCGTTGGACACAGAACTAGTCAAAAATGTTTCTGTTACAGCTATTATGTCATGTTTACTTTCTACTACATTATTGTAGAACACATTAGTTTTTGAGCGCAACCCACGGACATTCTGGTAATATAAACTGATGCTGTTGAATCGTGGAGAACATTTATGTGTTCCTTTCTTTGGCACGAAAGTTCTGGCGCCAGGGTTTAACGCATATGTTCTCTGCCCAATTATCCGGCGACATAACTTTATCAGCAATATTGAATGGAACACCTAATTTAAAGAAAGCGTAGTGTCCACGCGGCTTTAGTTCCTCTACCGTGCACAAGTCACCACCACACACAGAGCTAAGGTGAGCATGAACCTGCTGCATAGTGGTTCCTTCACGTACATAATAAAGATGCAGGTACCTCCACCTCTCAGCTGCTTGTAACGATGTAGGTCATCTTCTAGAACAGGCAAAGGGATATAGTACGTACAGCCAAATTTTTAGTATTTTTTTTTTGGTTGATTAATATTTTTATTATTGATTTTTTTTTGCATTTACTATGCTAGATAATTAAGTATATGATAAAATGTTTACGAGAAAAAGAAACCAGTCTCAACTCAGTTTTTTCTATTAAACATTTTATCCTACATCTATATACAAGCGGACTTCGTCCACGTAAACAGCCTGTACCCCGTGACAGGGTGTTAAATTTAAATTATCAATTTTATTTTCTCTCCGTAAGAACCATCCTCGTACTTCAAGGAATATTATAAAAAAAGAATTAGCAAAATCGGTTCAGCTGCTCTCGAGATTTGCGCTTAGCAACACATTCAGCGATTCATTTTTATATTATAAAAGATTACGTCTCTATCGATTGTTAAATACTTGCAATAGTATTTCTTTCGACAGTGAGGGTAGACTTCACAGTGACGTATACCGCTGGCTTGCAGCGTATCACAAACTACTAGAAAAAATTCAACGAGTTTTCTGGGGTCTCGGTAGCTTAGTGGTTAGAGCAGTGGACCGGCAATCCAAAGGTCATGTGTTCGATTCCCATTCGAGCTTTCCTGAGAATAGTAATACTATAGTAATAATTAGAGCATGATGGATGATCATGGAGATTAATGGTGAAAGTACGACATACACCCATATAATTTAAGTAGGTATTAAAAGTATTAACAAGTATTAACATAACTTATTTACACAATAATTAAAATACCTATATTTGGCAGGTACTGAACTGTACTAATATGAAGTACCGACCTAAACAGTTTGGTTTTACTAAAGGTAGTCTAAGGTAGGTAGGTACTAAGGTAGTCTACAACTGACGCTGGAGTTGCGCTTCTTAACACTTCAGGACTCGCTAATGGGTCTACTGGACCCAAGGCCTCGGTATATTGGCAGGTAACCTTTGAATGCAGCGCTTTGCGACTTTGCCGCTCTTAGTACCTTTCAACTATACATTGTCGCAGCGGGTAACACTCACACACGCCAGCTAGCGCGCCGCGATTGAGTTTTGTGGACATAAAAGGTGCGTATGGCTAAGTATTTTAAATAATTAAAAAACTGTACTATGTTATTGTTTTTCTTGTATTATAGTTTTTAGTTTTGGGGGTTAAAATTACTCGCGTCCGTAGGTTTACCCTTGAGACCCTACACGTGACCCCTGGGTGGTGCTAAATGAGTGACACTGATTGAGTGGTAGAGCCGCGCTGCGTTGCAGCACGCATTGGTCCGGCACTTGATGCTGTTGTGTTTCGTCCGGCCAGTGAGGGTTCTGGAGCCCCCCCCCCCCCCTCCCTCACAATTCCTATTCCTTCACTAAAGGACGGCAACGCGCCTGCGATTCCTCTGGTTTTAGCGAGTCTCCATGGGCGGCGGTGATTTTTCACCATCAGGTGACCCGCCTGCACGTTTGCCTCCTTCTTTTATAAAAAAAAATAGTAGATAATTGCTAAGGCACCAAACGACAGAAATATTCAAATTTACCTGAAAAGAAGGAAAAGACTGCTCAGGAACAGAAGACTCTCTAGAAGTAAATAACCATGAATCAGATTCGTAACAAGATTGTGATGAAGGGGACGAAATGTTTATACCACCGAGTCCAGTTGTGCAGCCGTAATCAATGCAAGTCTCTGAAAGTGAACATACATTGCAACCAATTTCACAACCAGGTGAAGGCTTTCATCGACCTGCACTTGACTACCTTTCGTCCAGACTTAGAAGTGCTGCTTAGCTGGAGTGATCGCATTTGTTATTCATATATAAAGCCATGTCATATTCCTACGACTTACTTCCTTGATTTATTGACTGTTACGATGATTCAACCATACGTACATGAAAGAGTGGCTATTATAAGCATTCCACAGCACATAAAAAATTGAGTCAGGGCCATAATACCTCAAGTCGAACCACCGCCAGAACCATGTCAACCAGTAAGTAGACGAAAAGTTTGTTGCTGTCTTTGTACTTGGAAAAAGGACAAAAAAAACTAAAATTTCTTGTGCCAAATGCAATGTTGCTATTTGTGGAGAACACACAATACAAATTTGTGTAAATTGTTACAAGAATATCTGGAAAAATATTGAATATTGTTGATTAGAGTCTGGCTAATGAAAGCTGTCCCTGAGAAACGGCGACAATTTAAAAAAATCTGTATGTTACAAAAAGCTTATTAAAAGATGTTGATTTTCAGAGTTAGTTTATAAAAAACGCATAAGTTGTAATTTGATCTCTTTTTGTTTTATTTAAGGCATAATTTATAGTAGTATGGGGAAAATATGTGCCATTAGAATATATAAGAAAATAAAAATAATATAAGACCTGAAAGCAACATGAGTCTAAAAACTATGTAAAATTAAAACATGTTTTGTTTAATTTTTTTTTAATGTTTAAATAATTAATAATTGTCTTTGCATACCATTACTTGATTTATTTAAGAGTAATAATGTTTTATAAATAAGATATATTCAAAAACATTTAGCAGTTTTGGATATATCACAAAATATAATCTGGGCCCAGCGGACCCGGTAGCGAGTTTTGGCGTCACAAATAGGAGCGCGGGTCCTAAAGTGTTAAACACATTTTTGACGCCTGGTAGGGTAAGCAAGATGCAATAGGTATTTTCTGCAGGGACCGCTAGCTCTTACCCTTTTCTGGGCTTTTATTATCGGGTAACCCTTACGATTGGGTAAGCATATTAAACGGAAACCCTTTCAAATGGTTACCCAATAAATAAGTCTAATAGTAGTTAAGCACAACGAAGAACTGTATGGATTGGGTTACACATTCCGAAGGGGTAACCCACAGTGTTCAAGTTTAAATAAGTAAGGAAATATTAGTAATGTACACAGACATATGTCTGTGGTAATGTATGAAATACAATTATGTGACATCTCCGTACACCAAGAGTAAGTACATAATTTACATTGTTGTCAATAGATGGCTCCGCTTTCATTCTTTCTAAATCACGCATGCAAAGTTATTATTGAATAGCTTATATAGCAGACGTCAATCTGTGTATCGTCAGGCTAGGTACAGTATCATACCGAACCTCATTGTAGTAAATACATACTTATATGAAATATTTGTGTGTCATTTACTTCCCCTGGGTGGGGATGGGTTTTGTCACAGACAAAATGGTCCTTCGAGCCGGACTATAAAGGCCTCATTTTTCCAGACTTTCGAACGCGCGGAGTCAACGGCGGCAGCATAGGCAACCGGAGGAGAAGCTCCTGAGAAGACACCAACGGCAACGGCGTTGGGCAGCAGGAGGCACCAGCAGCGGCGTCGAGCAGCAGGGGCAACGGCATCGGGCGGCGCAACGGCTTCGGGCGGCGCAGCGGCTTCGGGCAGCGGCGTCGGGCAGCATCAGTGGCAGCGCGCGGGTGACGTGCTGCAGCGTGCAGGCGACGTGCTGCAGAGCCTCAGCGCTGAGGTGACAGCGCGCGGGCGACGTGCTGCAGAGCGGCAGTGAGCTGGTCAGCAGCGCTACGGGTTCAGAGCGGCAGCGCGCGGTCAGAGCGGCAGCGCGCGGGTGACGTGCTGCAGAGCTGCAGGACAGCGCGCGGGTGACGTGCTGCACAGTGGGTGCGCGCGGGCGACGTGCTGGACAGCGGCATTGTGCTGCACAGCGGCAGTGTGCTGCACAGCGGCAGCGTGCAGGCGACGTGCTGCAGAAGCTACGGGCGGTGAGGTGACGTGAGCTACGGGCGGTGAGGTGACGTGACGTCATTGCAGGCGAAGAAGCGGGGTTGGGGTAACCGTGAGTACAATTACGTTTGAGTTGGGTTATGTGTCACTGTGTTACAGAATTTTGAACTTTATTGTTTGGTATTAAGGGTTTTGGTATTGAAAATAAATTTTAGTTTATGCGGGACTTAGAAAAAATCGGTAGTTTGTGTGCAACGATATTTATAAAAGGTCATTGTTTGTGTGTGTATTTATGTTTAGTTTTAAGGACTAAGAATAGTTCGCGAAAAATGAACTGACGGGGAACCTATGCCCGATTTCGGTTAATGTGTACAAGTGTTTTAAACACTTAGATTATTTTCGTTGTTTCTGTTTAAGTTTAACTTAGGATAATCAGTGTAATTTGGACTTGTAAATAAAAATAATAATAAATGTTATAATATTGCTAAATTGTTATCGGGCTGTCATTCACTGTCAATAATTTGCTGTCTGTCAAGCATTTCAAACATGGAGGGTTTATTGCGGGTACAGTTCGACATTAAATCCAAAATAGAAGGAGATTTTAAAAATTTTAAAAAGTTTCCTAAAGATAGATTGACACAACCTTATTTGCAAACTAGACTTGAAAATTTAGATGATTGGTGGAAATTATTTAATACCACACATAATCAAATTTTACGGGATTATGATGAGGAAGCTGGGTAATATTTAGATAAAGAAACGTACGATAATACGGAAGACATATTCATTGAATTTAAGTCGGAGTTGAAAGTTGCTATAATAAAATGTAGTCCTGAATCTGTTTCTGCATATGCTAGTGAGGGGAAGGCGACTTGAAGGCGATTGTCAAGGGTTGAGTAGCATGTTCAAATTGCCGAAGATAAACATTCCTATTTTCTCGGGGAAATATGTTGAATGGCCTACGGGATTTATTCGTTTCTTTAATACACTCTAATAATAGCATAGACAAGGTTCAGAAGCTTCATTATTTAAAAGGATATTTGGCGGCAGAAGCTGAACAACTTCTTCGACAAATACCTGTATCCGGGGATAATTATGACAGAGTTTGGGGTATATTAATTAATAGATACAACAATAAAAAATATTTATCGGGCTGTATACTAAATAGGTTATTGGGGCAAAGGGATTTAATTTCGGATAACGCAAATGGGCTAAAATATTTAATAGACACTAGTAATGATTGTTTGGATGCTTTGTCGAATTTAGGAATCGATGTGTCCACTTGGGATATATTGATCATTCATATATTGTCGTCAAAATTAGACGCAGAGATTAATGTTTTATATTTTAGCGTTTTATTAACGCTTAAATATACTTAAGTAAAATTTTAAACACTGAAAAAAGACGACAACCTCAGGCGGGAATCGAACCACGCACCTTCCGCATTCCGGGCGGCTGCCTTAACCACTTGGCTACCGAGGTCTGGCTTTCAACCGTCGAAATTTGTCAGTGCTTGAAGCTTATGTTTTTTAGTCAACATTGCTTCATCAAATCTTAGAAGTTTTCACCTCTGAGATCCGAAAGAAATATTTTTACAAATATTTTAACATTCGGTTAAGATGAAGCTGCGTTTATAGATTAATGTTTTATATTTTAGCGTTTTATTAACGCTTAAATATACTTAAGTAAAATTTTAAACACTGAAAAAAGACGACAACCTCAGGCGGGAATCGAACCACGCACCTTCCGCATTCCGGGCGGCTGCCTTAACCACTTGGCTACCGAGGTCTGGCTTTCAACCGTCGAAATTTGTCAGTGCTTGATGCTTATGTTTTTTAGTCAACATTGCTTCATCAAATCTTAGAAGTTTTCACCTCTGAGATCCGAAAGAAATATTTTTACAAATATTTTAACATTCGGTTAAGATGAAGCTGCGTTTATAGATTACTTAAGTATATTTAAGCGTTAATAAAACGCTAAAATATAAAACATTAATCTATAAACGCAGCTTCATCTTAACCGAATGTTAAAATATTTGTAAAAATATTTCTTTCGGATCTCAGAGGTGAAAACTTCTAAGATTTGATGAAGCAATGTTGACTAAAAAACATAAGCATCAAGCACTGACAAATTTCGACGGTTGAAAGCCAGACCTCGGTAGCCAAGTGGTTAAGGCAGCCGCCCGGAATGCGGAAGGTGCGTGGTTCGATTCCCGCCTGAGGTTGTCGTCTTTTTTCAGTGTTTAAAATTTTACTTAAGTATATTTAAGCGTTAATAAAACGCTAAAATATAAAACATTAATCTATAAACGCAGCTTCATCTTAACCGAATGTTAAAATATTTGTAAAAATATTTCTTTCGGATCTCAGAGGTGAAAACTTCTAAGATTTGATGAAGCAATGTTGACTAAAAAACATAAGCATCAAGCACTGACAAATTTCGACGGTTGAAAGCCAGACCTCGGTAGCCAAGTGGTTAAGGCAGCCGCCCGGAATGCGGAAGGTGCGTGGTTCGATTCCCGCCTGAGGTTGTCGTCTTTTTTTCAGTGTTTAAAATTTTAGACGCAGAGACTAAAAAACAATGGGAATTATATGTAAGTAGTCAGATTGGATTTGACAATTTGCCAACATTCGAGCAATTTAGAAGTTTTATTACTAATAGGTATAGGGCTTTTGAATTTTTGGTTTCAAACAGGTCGAATAGAGTCGTTCATACTAAATCCGTAAATCAAGTTTTTCACATGAATAAGATATGTTGCTCATTTTGTGGTGAAGAGCACAAATTAATTTTTTTTAAGAAATTTGCTCAGTCGGACGTTAGTGCACGTCGCAATTTTGTGCAGACAACAGGGCTGTGTTTCAACTGTATGGGGCTAAATCATACAGCTAGAAATTGTTTGGTCAATGTCAATTGTAAAGTTTGTGGACGCTTGCATCATACTTTATTGCATCTTACGGGAATTGAGTCTAATACGGGAAACCAGGTTATGGGAAACATGTCGGCAAATATGGCTATGGAGAACACGGAACAACCGTCGACATCAGAAGGGGCAAGAGAAGATACTATTGAATCGACATCAGCTGAATACGGGGAGGTGGTGACTTCATGTTTTTCTAAGGAAAGGATTTCTGATCAGGTGTTGTTAGCCACTGCGTTGGTACACGCGGAGGCTTATGCTGGGAATCGGATCATGATACGCGCCTTGCTTGATCAAGGCTCGCAAGCATCTTTTATCACGGAATCAACAGTCCAACTGTGGGGATTAAAAAAAATGCATACCAAAGGATTGATTTCGGGGTTAGGATGTGATAAAAACATCACATCCACATCATATGTGCAAATAAAGTTGCGTAACCGGACGGACCCTGAACAAGCAATAGTGGTTTCTGCTTACGTACGTAAAATCAATCACCTCTTTACTACCAGCTAGAAAAGTCGTTGGACTCTCAAACTTAAATTTAGAAGAAATTGTTTTGGCGGATCCATGTTATCACACTCCAGGTAAAGTGGACATTTTACTTGGAGCTGAAGTTTACGGAGAGGTGGTTCAGGAAAGGTTAGGGAAGGATAAGAATAAAAAACTGTTAGCTCAAAAAACAATCTTTGGTTGGATAATAAGCGGAAGGGTATGAACTAGTACCAAAGCTAGCAGTTTAATAGTCATGCATTCTGTGATGGATGAAAAATTTTTGAAACAATTTTGGGAACTGGAAGAGGTATCTTCAGGAAAAATGGAAAATATTCTAACGGGCGAAGAGAAAGAGTGCGAAAGAATTTACCGAGGGACAACAACTAGAAATGAAGAGGGCAGATATATAGTTAAAATTCCATTCAAGGTTGACAAACAGAATATAGTAGGTTCTAAGGAAATTACTAAGAAGCGGTACGATTTATTGGAAAAACGTTTTAATAAAAACAAAGAGTTTAAGAATAAATTTAATGAAGTAATGAACGAGTATCTACTTAACGGACACATGAAACTTGTGCCTGAACAGGAGGTTAATAATCCAAACTCAGTGTATGTTCCAACTCTTGCTGTAATAAAGAACGATAGGGATACTACTAAGGTCAGAGTAGTTTGTGATAGCTCTTGTAAGGGTAAAGACGGAATTTCGTTAAATGATAAAATGATGAAAAGTCTAGTGTTGCAGCAGGAATTGCGGCACATATTAATGAGATGGAGGATTCGTCCTGTTTGTTTGGTGGCTGATATCACAAAGATGTACCTGCAGATAAAGGTTACCAAATCAGACACAGATTATCAAAGGTTGTGGTGGAGATCGGAGGATCATTTGGACATTCGAGCTTATCGTATGTTGCGTGTTTCCTTCGGTACAGCATCGGCACCATATCTGGCAGTTCGGACTCTTCAACAAGTGGCTTATGATGAGGGGCAGCAATGTCTCCTGGCTAAGGAAAGAATGCTTACTGATTTTTATATGGATGATTTAATGACAGGCTGCGAAACAGTGGCTGAGGCTGTAAAAATTCATAAAGAAATTAATGAAATGGTGTCAAAAGGAGGATTTCAGCTAAGAAAGTGGACGAGTAACAAAGATGAAGTACTCAAGAAAATAGGTCAAGCAATGGGAGATGTGGAATCTGAAAAATTAAATATAAAAAGTGATACGGTATTGAAAATTTTGGGACTTACTTGGGATAGACGAGCGGATGAATTTCAATATTCGGTAGAAGTCACGCCGTTGCAGGAGCCTATGACAAAAAGAAGAATCCTTTCGGAAATATCGAGGTTGTACGACCCATTGGGGTGGGTGTCGCCTTGCATCATTGTGGCTAAGATACTGATACAAAAACTATGGTTAAAAGGATCGGACTGGGACGAACCAGTCACCAAAGAGATATACAAGGAATAGGTTACTTACCGACAGGACTTACCTTTATTGAAAGATTTTCATGTTCCTCGCTGGTTAGGCATGACGAAAGGTTGTTGCGTCGAGCTGCACGGGTTTTCGGACGCATCAAAAGTAGCGTATGCCGCTGTGATATATGCACGTATTATACATGAAAACGGAGACAGTGAAGTAAAATTAGTAGCAGCTAAAACGAAAGTAGCTCCCATCAAAATGGTAGCAATAACTAGGTTGGAGCTGTGTGGGGCGGTACTACTTGCGAAGCTTCTCGTGAGTGTGGCGGAGGTTCTTTCGATTGAGAAACGGAATTTATACGGGTGGACGGATTCCACGGTGGTGTTGGCCTGGATAAATAGTTATCCACGGAGATGGAAACCGTTCGTGGCCAACAGGGTTTCAGATATTTTAACTCTGTTGGAACCGTCACAATGGGCTTACGTAGCTTCAAAGAAAAATCCAGCTGATGTTGCATCGCGAGGTATGCATCCAAAAGAAATATTGGATTGCAAGTTATGGAGACAGGGGCCTGATTTTTTGAAAAATAAAGAAGTAAGTAGGGCAAAGAAAGCATTTGATACAAAGGAAGAAGAAATTAAATAATGTATAGCGACAGAAAATAATAGGGAAGAAGGGTTATGGACAAGATTTTCGTCATTAAGTCGAATGGTCAGAGTTTTAGCTTATTGTAGAAGATTTATAAGATTATCAAAAACTGTAAAAGATTCGAGGAAAGCTGAAGCATTCCTAACAAGGAAAGAATTAGAGGAAAGCTTTCATGTAATAATAAAAAAATGTCAGGAAGATAATTTCAAGGAAGAGCTTAAAGATTTGCATGATATGGGGATGATTAAGAAAAATAATAGAATTTCATCGCTGCATCCATTTATTGATGACAAGGGTATATTAAGAGTGGGGGGACGTTTAAGTCAGTCTAATTTGTCAGATGAAATGATACATCCAATTGTGTTACCTAAAAATTCAGCAATTTCGCTGCTTATTGTGTTAGACAAAACTATTGAATGGGGGACAACAGTTAATGTTAAATTTTATTAGAAGTAAATATTGGTTGCTGGGAGCTAAATATTTAATAAAAAAATAATACATAATTGTACCAAGTGCATAAGATTCGCTAATAGAACGAGAAATCAGCTGATGGGTCAACTTCCAGAAGCTAGGGTATCACTATCTATGTCATTTTCATATAGTGTAGTAGATTTTGCTGGTCCCATTAATATTCGAAAGTCAAAAGGACGGGGTCATCATGCATATAAGGGTTACATTTGTCTTTTCGTGTGTATGGCGACTCGTGCTGTACATTTGGAGGTAGTAAGCGATTTAACAGCTCAAGGTTTTCTCGCGGCTTTCCGTAGGTTTGTGGATCGTAGAGGACATTGTGAGCAATTATGGAGCGATAACGGGAAGAATTTTATAGGAGCTTCTAGGGAGTTAAGAGAATTATTCGTTCGGGAGAAATCCGGAATACTACCGGATATATGTGAAGTATTGGCTAATAATCAAACAACATGGCGTTTTATACCACCGTATTCACCAAATTTTGGCGGGTTGTGGGAAGCCGGCGTCAAATCGACGAAATTTCATCTAAGAAGAGTCATAGGGGATAGCACGCTAACGTATGAAGAATTGTCCACAGTCCTTATTCAAATAGAGGCTTGTCTTAATTCCCGGCCATTATCTCAGATTGACAGTGGGGGGGCATTTACACGATTTTGACTCCTGGTCATTTTATCATAGGAGAACCTTTGGTAACGGGTTCCTGGCAGAAATTATGAAAATATTAAGGTAGGGAGTTTGAAGCGTTGGCAAATCACCCAAAGAATGATGCAAGGTTTTTGGTCAAGGTGGTCACGAGAATATTTACATCACTTTCTGCAAAGGCATAAGTGGACCGAACAATTATCAGGGCCTAAAGTAGGAGATATCGTTTTGGTAAAAGAGTTTGATTTGCCTCCGGCTCGTTGGTTAATTGGGAAGGTTATTGAGACACACCCTGGAGTCGACGGAATTGTGAGAGTAGTGACATTGCGAGCGAAAAATAGCATTTTTAAACGTCCAGTGTCAAAGTTAAGTCTATTACCGGCAGCTAAATAAAAATGTACGAGTATTGTTCATTGTTACTAGGCAAAGGTTAAAAGTTAAGATATTAAATAGTGTTAATAAATTATGTTACGGTAAAGGCAGCCATTTTTCGGTTTTTATTTTACTAAATTTTTTAACAATCGGGGTTGGGTACGGTAAAATTGATATAATTTGTTGTGCTTGCGGTTTATATCCATTAATTGAATTGTTTTTATGGTATTAAAGGAGATTTTTTTTTTCTTGATCTTTTACATTGCGCGGTACCAAATTTCTTTTTGTGTTTAGGGGTTTTATTTATTGTAACATAGTAGTGGTAAGTATTGTTTTATTATTGCCAGACAAAGGTGGATTTATTTACCACGGTTATATTCTTTTACGGTGGGCGGTATGAATGTTTTCTTTTGTTTTTTATTATTAGTAATAAGTCGGTGTTGTTTACTACTTTCTACGGTGGGCGGTAGGATTTTTTTTGTTTATTAGTATTTTTTGTTGTGAATAGTCGGTACCAGATTTTCGAAAACTATAATTAAAATTAAAATTGTTGTGGTATCTATTGTTACATGGTAGGCGGCTAGCATTTTACTTTATTTATACGGTTATTCTTGTTTTTTGTTTAGTTTCGGTGATAGGTAGCAATTTTTAAAATAAGAATTAGCTTGTAGAAATATTTAGTAGAATAGATATAAAGTTTGTTTTTTGTTTAAGAATAATTTGTGATTGTTCTTGGTTCCGCCCATGTTCAAGTTTAAATAAGTAAGGAAATATTAGTAATGTATGAAATACAATTATGTGACATCTCCGTACACCAAGAGTAAGTACATAATTTACATTGTTGTCAATAGATGGCTCCGCTTTCTTTCTTTCTAAATCACGCATGCAAAGTTTTTATTGAATAGCTTATATAGCAGACGTCAATCTGTGTATCGTCAGGCTAGGTACAGTATTATACCGAACCTCATTGTGGTAAATACATACTTATATGAAATATTTGTGTGTCATTTACTTCCCCTGGGTGGGGATGGGTTTTGTCACAGACACACAGAAATATTAGGATAACACCTTCATAAGCGCTTTCCGAAATATCATATTCAAGCGATTTCAATGTTTAATCATTCATGAATATGGTCCATAATTGATGGTTAAACAAACTTACCTGAAGTGAAGTTTGACCGTAATTGTACGAGACGTTGCATCCAAAGAGATTTTATATTCACAAAGTAGTCCACTCTTTAACGTACCAGGCATCCAACACATTTTAAGAGCTATTTAAAAGAAAATTTATTTATAAAAACATAAAACGTTACCCGTAATATAGACACAGGCGCCATCTAGTGAATATCAACCGAGTGCACGAGTTTGTCACCCGCGCTGTCATCGTCATTCACTTTTTAGAGCTTTTTTGCAAAATAATTTATATGGGGCAAGCATGTAAAGGAAGGGAGGGATCTTTATATAAATCTCTTCGGATACAACGTCTCGTACAATGGGCGATTTTCCGAGATCAAAAAAAAAAAAAAAGAAATTGGTTCGTAAATGACTTCATAGATGGCGCTTAGCATAGATTAGTATGGCGCTTAGTAAAAGGCGGGTTCATGAAGAGCACGTGTATGGCTGCGTAATATTTATTCTATTCCAAAATAGAAATAGGTTCTGGATATCCTGAATATAAATAGGTAAGTAAATACTATTTTTTTATTCTTTTGGTAGACAAGTAAAAGTGTAGAATTTATTACAGCTTATAAGTAGCCCAGCTTTCATAAAACGACATCTATCGAGTGTTTTTGAACTAATTTTTAGTTTTTAATTTGGGCTGTCAGAAAATCGCCCATTACGGTCAAACTTCACTTCAGGTAAGTTTGTTTTACCATCAATTCGACGTTGCATCTTCGAAAGCACTATTCTTGGACTTAAAGACAGGTGTGCAGTTGGCTGGGATGGCATACCCACAACAGTCATTAAAGCAGCCAGCCACATTCTCATTCCTAAATTAAATTACATATTTAATCTTTGTCTCTCATCAGATATTTTCCCCACTGTTTTTAAAAGAGCTATTGTGCATCCCATTTATAAAACTGGAGATAAAGAATATGTTTCAAAGTACGGGCCTATTTCCGTACTTACTGTTATTTCTAAGTTATTCGAGAAAATCTTAAATAAAAGACTTCTTAAATAATATAAATAAATACAATATTCTTTCAGACAATCAATTTGATTTCAGATCCAAAAGATCTACCAAAGATGCTGTTTTAGAAGTTACAGAAACTGTTGTCAAAAATTTTGATAAAAACTAAAAACAGTCAGCATCTTTTTAGATCTTGTTAAGGCGTTTGACACTGTCTCAGCACCAATCTTGCTCAAAAAATTAAAACTAATAGAAATCAGAGGAGTTGCACATGACATGTTATCAAGTTATATGAGCAATCGCTCGCATTCCTTTAAGATAGATCAGTTTGTAGGTGGAGAGGAGTCACTAAACTTTGGTGTACCACAAGGTAGTGTTCTCGGACCTACCTTGTTTTTAATCTATATTAATGACCTGTGCAAACTGATCATTCCAAACTGTAAAATAATAACGTATGCTGATGATACAGTTTTACTAGTTCATGGTTATAGTTGGAGTGAAGTACAAGTTCTTGCTGAAAACGCGTTAAGATCTGTTATGGGCTGGCTTCAATCCAATCTCCTTACTCTTAACGTTGCAAAAACAAAATTTCTTCCTTTTGCTACTAACAGTATCTCCCAACCTCCCCCTTCATTTGTTATCTGTGCGCATACATGTCTAGAAGACACCTCCCTTGTATCTTGCAGTTGTGACCAAATTGATAGGACTACTTGTCATAAGTACCTTGGTATTATAGTTGACAGTGAGATGTCCTGGAGACCTCATATCGAATCCTCTGTTCCCAGGATTAGAAAACTAATGTTTGTTTTAAAAAAATTAAGAAACATTCTTGATTTCCGGTGTCTTATGACTGTCTACTTTGCTCTAGCTCAATCCGTACTTTCGTAATGCATTACTTCTTGGGGCAGCTCTGTCAAAACACGTTTGTTGAGATTGGAGCGAGCCCAAAGAGCTGCCTTAAAAGTCTTAACTAAAAAAACCCGTCTTTACCCTACCACTTCCCTGTATTCACTATTTCAAGTCCTAACGGTGAGGTAATTGTTTATTCTTCACACTATCTTACGTAAGCACTTTAATATCCCCTACGACCCTTTAACAGCAAACTCTAAGCGCAGAAATGAGAACATCTGCAAAATACAATTCCATAGTAACACTGTTGCCAGTCGCCACTTTTGTGTTATAAGCTTGCATTACACAACAAAATAAATAAAGTTATCACTATTTACACACACACACACACACACACACACACACCCCCCCCCCCCCCACCACACACACACACACACCCGCACACGCGCACACACCCCTGTTTGTACAGACGGCCTTTCGAGGACTATGGTTTTATATGACGATTCCGAGGACTCTCTCAAAAACCATGTTAATGACCTTGTATTGTTACTTTAACACGATAGAAAGAAACAGAAAACACTTTGTTAATGATCAAGTCTATTTGTCTAACGTTATTGCATCATTTTATTTATTAACTTTTCTTGACCAATGCGTGGACTTATTATACACTGCCAACGCTTGTGGAGACATCTTTCCGAGGACGTTTGTGTGTACCTTTCGAGGACCCAATCGCCTGACTACTCATGGCAATCCGGGGACTCATTTTCACACACTTTCTCTTGAATCCAATACAATTCGAGGACCGTGTGTTTGACTGTACAGAAACAATATGAGGACGTTTTTCCGAGTCCCGCATGTACAAAGCGAGGACCACTAATGTGTAAACATAACATGTTTTAAGTACCATTCGAGAACATTTATTTTGTAATTAACATTCGATGTGGCCCTGATGTACATAAGCTTATTACTTGACCAGACCTGATTTATGTTAAGTGATGATAAGGCATGTGAAATCGCGTTATTCCCGGTATCCTTAACCACTAAGGAACTGGCTATCTTACCTCGAACTGCTGATAACATTGTTGTTATGGCGACGTGACATACTAGGATAAGTTGGTGGTAGCTATAGCCAGGCGGACTTAGAACAAGGCCTACTGTTCCGTCTGGCGAGTTATAGGAGGTTGTGATGATGGAAGGTTCCATGGTGATGGTTCATAACGACTGCGTCTCTTTATGTGATGTTGTATATTTATAGTGCCTACATTGTAAATAACTTATTGTCTCTAAAACATACAAGACGATTTATACTACGTAGATGTTGGATGGAGGATGCCGTCTAATCTTTATCGGATCTACACGCGTTTAGGAATGCGCTTACAAACTCTTTAACCATACGTGAGGATAATAAATTATGTGGCGACGCAGGCCGCCACACCTACCACTAACCAAACCGAGCACAGTTAGTACCCCCGCTGGAAATCGAACCTGGGACCTCATGGTTTAAGGTCTTACCGCTAGACCACAGAGGCGGTTAAAAATACAAAAAATGTTGATATTTTTTATGAGAGGCTATGACATTCTACCACCAGTTTTACCGCTACCATCTTATCTAAGTATGTCGCCATGACGACTATGTTATCAGCATTGTTGTTTTCTACATTGCGAACTTATGCATATGCTTTCGTCGTAGTGATTGTTAGTTGACTACGGCTAGGTACCTAACCACCGACGTTGTTATATATTTTGTACAATAGCCAATTATTTGGTTCCATAAGTTACCATTGAAGTCTATTATATACTTATTGTATTTTGTATGTATTGTATTTTATGACCTGGTAACGACATTTTTTTTGTAAATGTCGTTACTTCTGTGCGCTATGGTTTTTTGCGCCCGTTCTTTGAAACAGTTAAAAAATGATGTCCTGAATTGGTGGTAGGTTAAAAAGATTTATACGATTTAGAGTATTTATTAATTGAGTTTATTAAATAAACATATTTTGACTATGACTTTATTATCTTTTGTCCAATGATAGGTACGAAAACCAGCTACTTTTCTTCGTACTCAACATAATAATCATCACAATATGGGTACTGTCGGTCATGGAGGAGTTTCATAGGGTATCTGTGAAGTCTGTGATCCTTTGCTCATTGATAGTTACTTAACCAGCTACTTTTCTTCGTACTCAACATGATAACCAATCACAATATGTGCACTGTTGGTCATTGAGGAGTTCTATATGGTATCTGTAAAGTCTGAGATCTTTTGCTCATTAATAGTTACCTAACCATTTACTGCTCTTCGTACTTAACATGATAACCTATGACGATATGTGTACTGTTGGTCATTGAGGAGTTCCATATGGTATCTTTGAAATCTAGGATCCCTTGCTCGTTGAAAGTTACCTAACCAGCTACTTTTCTTCGTATTCAACATAATAACTAATTACAATATCTGTACTGTTGGTCTTTGAGGAGTTCCATAGGGTATCTCGGAAGTCTGGGATCCTTTGCTCATTGATAGTTACATAAGCAGCTATTTTTCTTCGTATTCAACATAATAATCAATCACAATATATGTATTGTTGGTCATTGAGGAGTTCCATATGGTATCTACTTTTCTTTGTATTCAACTTAATAACCAATCATAATATGTATACTGTTGGTCTTTGAGAAGTTCTATAGGGTATCTCTGAAGTCTGTGATCCTTTGCGAATTGATAGTTATATAAGCAGCTACTTTTCTTCGTACTCAACATAATAATCAATCACAATATATGTACTGTTGGTGATTGAGGAGTTCCATATGGTATCTGTGAAGTCTGGGATCTTTTACTCATTTATAGTTACTTAATTAGCTACTTCTCTTTGAACTTAACATGATAACTAATCACAATATGTGTACTGTTAGTGATTGAGGAGTTCCATATGGTATCTGTGAAGTCTGGGCTCCTTTGCTCATTGGTAGTTACCTAACCAGCTACTTTTTATCGTACTCAACATAATAATAAATCCAAATATGTCTACTGTCGGTCATTGAGGAGTTCCATATGCTATCTCTGATGTCTGGGATCCTTTGCTCGTTGAATGTTACCTAACCAGCTACTTTTCTTTGTATTCAACATAATAACCAATCATAATATGTATACTGTTGGTCTTTGAGGAGTTCTATAGGGTATCTCTGAAGTCTGTGATCCTTTGCGCATTGATAGTTACATAAGCAGCTACTTTTCTTCGTACTCAACATAATAATCAATCACAATATGTGTACTATTGGTCATTGAGGAGTTCTATAGGGTATCTCTGAAGTCTGTGATCCTTTGCTCATTGATAGTTACTTAACCAGCTACTTTTCTTCGTATTCAACATTATAACAAATTACAATATGTGTACTGTCGGTCATTAAGGAGTTCTATAGAGTATCTGTGAAGTCTGTGATTCTTTGCTCATTGATAGTTACTTAACTAGCTACTTTTCTTCGTACTCAACATGATAACCAATCACAATATGTGTATTGTCGGTAATTGAGGAGTTTCATATATATGGTATCTGTGAAGTCTAAGATCCTTTGCTCATTGATAGTTACCTAACCAGCTACTTCCCCTCGTACTCAACATGATAACCAATCACAATATGTGTACTGTCGGTCATTGAGGAGTTCCATATGGTATCTATGAAGTCTGGGATCCCTTGTCTACTCATAGGTACCAGCTACTTTCTTTGTATTTAATACAATAACCAATCACAACTTGATCATTCGTCATTGAGGAGTTTTGTTGCCTGTCGCCAAGGGTCTTCATCATATCTTCACTATATTTTAAATGTAACGATTAAAACCTATCGATACAAAAAAAAATCATCCAAATCAGTGTAACCTGAAAATACATTAAAGAAACATAGTATATACAACCGAATTGATAACCAACTCCTATTAGAAGTCCGTTAAAAATATTAGACAACATCACATACATTGCTCTGATTCTGCATTGACCCAGCCGGGAATCAAACCTGGGACCTCAGAGATGGCGACATAAGAGTCCGCCGGCGTGCGAGCCACTCGACTAGAGCGGTCGTCAATAATGAAGACTGAACTAAAATCTATGATCGTCTATTTTAAAAAAAATAGTAAAGAAATTTTTGAAGTTATTATTAAAAATAAAGATTAAAATGATGTTGACAATGTACGAAAAGCTAAAAAAGCATTCGGTAGGTCCATCACCCTTATTGAAACAAATATGAAATCTGGCATTTCCGGCGGCCATCTTAGATTTAAAAATATATCAAAACTTTTAAACAGTATTCTATTACTCAAGTCCTTTCATTTGATACCCATATTCAAGGGGTAGTGAAAAAAAAATTTGCCTGCCATTTTGTTTGCGGCCAAATTGGATTTTTAATTTTTGCATAGTGTAATTTATTTTACTAGGCAAGACCTTTTATTTAATACCCATATTGAAGGGGTTGTCATAAGAAAAATAAACCTGCTGTTTTTTTGGCGGCCATATTGGATTCTCATTTTATTTCATAAAGAACTCTGTTCTACTAATCAAGCCCTTTCATTGGATACCCCTATTGACTATGTAGTGATAAAATATGTAATCCGCCATTTTGTAGCGGCGGCCATCTTGGATTTACAATGATACTAAATAAATTAAATTATATTCTTATTAGAACCAAAGGTGCGTACCAAATTTCAGATCAATCCGTCAACAGGAAGTGGAACTAATTTTAATTACTAGATTTGACCCAAAGAAATAAACAGGGCAAGCTAAATAAAACCGTTTAAAATTAAAGAAAAAATGCTTTTTATAAAATAATAATTTAAACCTGATAAGAAAAATATGATTGTAAAAGTACCTACATTGCAATTTTTAACGATAATTTACCATATTCGTCTACGTCACAATAATCCCATATCGTGAGATAGGTACGTTACCTATTATTAGTTAGTATTAAACTTATAGTAGCACAAAAGTACTCGTTAAGACGATTTAAACGAGCCCATACTCGATGGGGTTATATTGTTTAATTACTGAGTTGCTATGGCCATCTTCCAGCTCTATCATCAGACCCTGGTTACCATCTAGCACAAAAGTACTCGTCAAGACGAATCAAACGAGCCGAGACTCGATGAGGTTGCGTCGTTTCTTTACTGAGTTCCTATGACCATCTTTCAGCTCCATCATCAGATCAGACCCTGGTAACAATCTAAAAACCAAGTACTCATCAAGACGAATGAAACGAGCCGAAACTCGATGGGGTTGCGTCGTTTCATTACAGAGTTCCTATGACCACCTTCCAGGTCAATCATCAGACCGTGGTTACCATTGAAAGACAAACTACTCGTCAAGACGATTCAAATGAGCCCAAACTCGATGAGATTGTGTCGTTTCTTTGCAAAGTTCTTATGGCCACCTTTCAGCTCCATCATCAGATCAGCACCATATCATCATAATATTGTATGGTCACGCGATTTACACATGTATGCAAAATTTCAGCTCTATTGGTAACCGGGAAGTGGATGAAATTTAATTTACAAACGGACAGGTGAAACTAAATACCTAGCTTGTAAAAATACTTACTTTGCTTACGTTCTTACAAAACAAAGACGGAAAAACAACACTCTTTGATCACGACGTGAAAATGTATCCATATGAGGACCTAAATACACACTGTCAGGTACTGACACCAATACGAGGTCTTGAGTGTAAAATTTACACATAAGTCCTCACACAGTACAACAAACATGAGTCGAGTGTATAGCGAGTGTGTACAAATCGATAGTGGCGCCGCCTAGTGTTCACACTCTGTCGGTGTGTGAACCAAAATTTTCAATACCAATCCGAGGATTCCTTCACTTTTCTTTATTAAGTATACAGGAAGGTTCACAATCGCACGTAGAGTACGATGCCGTAGTCAAGTCAAACCGAGGACCCACGAAAAAGTCCTCGGATTGAAAACGTCCTCGGATGTGCCTTGTGTATTCAGGCCCACGTCCTCGTATAGTACTTAAAACAAACACACACACACACACACGCACACACACACACACACACTCTTAAATAAAACAAGTAATGGTATGTAACGACAATTATTAATAATTTAAACATTTAAAAAAAAAATTAATACATGTTATAATTATACATAGTTTTTAGACTCATGTTGCTTTCAGGTCTTATATTATTTTTATTTTCTTATAGGTATATTCTAATGGCACACACATATTTTCCCCATACTACTATAAATTATGCCTTAAATAAAACAAAAAGAGATCAAATTACAACTTATGCGTTTTATAAACTAACTCTGAAAATCAACATCTTTTAATAAGCTTTTCGTAACATACAGATTTTTTTAAATTGTCGCCGTTTCTCAGGGACAGCTTTCATTAGCCAGACTCTAATCAACAATATTCAATATTTTTTCCAGATATTCTTGTAACAATTTACACAAATTTGTCTTGTATGTTCTCCACAAATAGCGACATTGCAATTGGCACAAGAAATTTTGGTTTTTTTTGTCCTTTTTCCAAGTACAAAGACAGCAACAAACTTTTCGTCTACTTACTGGTTGACATGGTTCTGGCGGTGGTTCGACTTGAGGTATTATGGCCCTGACTCAATTTTTTATGTGCTGTGGAATGCTTATAATAGCCACTCTTTCATGTACGTATGGTTGAATCATCGTAACAGTCAATAATTCAAAGAAGTAAGTCGTAGGAATATGACATGGCTTTATATATGAATAACAAATGCGATCACTCCAGCTAAGCAGCACTTCTAAGTCTGGACGAAAGTAGTCAAGTGCAGGTCGATGAAAGCCTTCACCTGGTTGTGAAATTGGTTGCAATGTATGTTCACTTTCAGAGACTTGCATTGATTACGGCTGCACAACTGGACTCGGTGGTATAAACTTCTCTCCTTCTTTTCTGGTAAATTTGAATATTTCTGTCGTTTAGTGCATTACTAGAAGCAATTTTCTACTATATTTTTTATAAAAGAAGGAGGCAAACGAGCAGACAGGTCACCTGATGGTGAGTAATCACCGCCGCCCATGGAGACTCGCAAAAACCAGAGAAATCGCAGGCGCGTTGCCGTCCTTTAGGGAAGGAATAGGAATTGTGAGAGGGGAGGAGGGGGGGGCTCCAGAACCCTCACTGGCCGGACGAAACACAACAGCATCAAGTGCCGGACCAATGCGTGCTGCAACGCAGCGCGGCTCTACCACTCAATCAGTGTCACTCATTTAGCACCACCCAGGGGTCACGTGTAGGGTCTCAAGGGTAAACCTACGGACGCGAGTAACTTTAACCCCCAAAACTAAAAACTATAATACAAGTAAAACAATATAGTACAGTTTTTAATTATTTAAAATACTTACCCATACGCACCTTTTATGTCCACAAAACTCAATCGCGGCGCGCTAGCTGGCGTGTGTGAGTGTTACCCGCTGCGACAATGTATCGTTGAAAGTTTAGTTGAAAGGTACAAGAGCGGCAAAGTCGCAAAGCGCTGCATTCAAAGGTTACCTGCCAATATACTGAGGCCTTGGGTCCAGTAGACCCATTAGCGAGTCCTGAAGTGTTAAGAAGCGCAACTCCAGTGTCAGTTGTAGACTACCTTAGTACCTACCTTAGACTACCTTTAGTAAAACCAAACTGTTTAGGTCGGTACTTCATATTAGTACAGTTCAGTACCTGCCAAATATAGTTATTTTAATTAAGTAAATAAGTTATATTAATACTTGTTAATACTTTTAATACCTACTTAAATTATATGGGTGTATGTCGTACTTTCACCATTAATCTCCATGATCATCCATCATGCTCTAATTATTGCTATAATATTACTATTTTGACGGGGAGGACTTATATAATGAATTAGAATTGTTAATAATAATAATAATAATATATTTATTTGCATAAAACATGGTATACAAAGTTGCCAATATTTTTTCCCAATGCATCAACAAGTACTTACTCCTCCTACTCCCACTGATATTTTAAGCTATATATATTCTAATAATTTAATCTCCTCATTTCCTAATATCTCAACATCACTACGTATATATTTAACACTGCCGACAGTAGCTGAAGGTGAACGATCCTTTTCAAAATTAAAATTAATAAAAAATTATCTTCGGTCAACTATGACCCAAGACAGACTGACAAACTTAGCTATTATAAGTATAGAATCCAAAATTGATATGAAAATAAATGATTTAATTAAAATCTTTGCCAACTCAAAAGCAAGAAAAATTGAGTTTGTTTGATGTACATACAATAAATATATATTTAACAATTAAATAATAATATAAACGAGAGTTGGATTGCTGGTTTTTCGCCATTACAATCTGTATTAATAATTGTAATTAACTCATAATTCTATTGATTTCTCAACTAATTGGTTCCTTCTTATTCTTTGTTTTTGCATCATGTTCTTATTCATGTTAAAATAAAAGTACCTATAATTTTTAGATGGTTCATCGAAAAATCTTCACTATTTTGAAGAAGTAGGTACCTTTTCTAGAGTGTTAATTCCAGAAAATGGACATAATGTCTCGAATGAAGAATAGTTTTGTTTTTATTTGTATACTTAATTGGGTTTAATTTGTATAATTTAAGTATAGTTTTAGTTTTGTATTATAGAGAAATAAATAAATAAATTATCAAAATTACTTGTATTGTGTTTTCTTGGTTGACTAGGACCCCTTTCATACTGCAGTGTGTCGTCGGTCGCGTCAGTCGCGTGCCACGCTGCAGTGTAAAAGAAAACGAGGGCGCAGGCTGAGCCCCGCACCCCGGCGCCGAATAGACTTAAGACGGCACTGGTCCCAATGGTACCACCTCCTTTACTTTACAAACTCCAAGAACGTCAAGAAAATCAGACGATATTGGATTTACTACTGGCAAATCCTCTGCTGCGCTTGGATTATTAACACTATCCCTAGCGTCCTGGATGGTCTGGGTAAGATCCGGGCTGTGTACTTGTGCTACGGTCATGACAGATCGTAAGTCCTTTACAATATTAGATTCATATACGTCCGTTATTTCCGGTTGTATAATGAAATCGGAGTCACTAAGCCTTGTGGAAGGCGAGAGGCCTCGCGCAAACGAAGAGTCGTTTGGAAGGAATGACCGAAGAATAGAATTGCCGTAATCGCGTCACAGCATAGGGGTAGGTACCCGTAATATCGATCGTAATCGCGTCACGATACTAGATTTCATATTAGCACTGACCGTAATCACATCACGGCAACACATAAGTGTGCAGTATGTAAGGCGGCACTGTAGGATTTTGTAGAAAACACTTGCATACGAAAAAACCCTCCAATAAAAAGATTAGTAAAAAAATAAAATAGAATGTAGGTAACTAACTACTGCCTCGCGCAAACAAAGAGTCATTTTGGAAGAAATGACCGAAGAATAGAATTTCCGTAATCGCGTCACAGCATACCTAGGGTAGGTAAGTACCCGTAATATCGATTACGATTCACGATACTAGATTTCATATTAGCACTGACCATAATCACTTCACGGTACTACTTATGTGTATTTTTATTTTTATTATTATTTAAAATAGCTGAACGTCTTATGTATTCTTCAAAATCGATAAAGAATGATAAAGTCCTAAAATGTGGGTAACCACAAAGGCTCTAGCGAAAGTTTTAATCGAAATTAAGAAAGAAACGTACTATGAATATATTTCAATAACGTTTCATTCTTGAATGTCTCAATAAGAGGTTCTGAGTGGTATATAATATTCGTTAACGAATCACATAGTTTTTAGAAAATCGTTTGTCTTAGTAATTTATTCATAACATCGTCAAAATGTAATATTTATCACATGGACATGCCTTTGGACATTCGTATTTTTGGACGTTTTTCTTATTAGACAATAAGTCGCGCAAAGGTTTAAAACACTGACTGACATGATTTTTTTGGCGATCGTCGTTTACGCAGTTTTTCCTCAAGCTTATGAGGCCTATTAGGTACATCTCAAATGTAAATTTTGCGTAAAATGCCAATTTTTGTATTTTGTAGTAATTTTGCAGTTGTATTTATCGTTTTTATCGAAATAGGATAATAAACTCATGCTTCATATTACAAATCTCCACTCTGCAAGAATAAGTTGAATTCGGACGGCCGGTGCATCGCATTTTGTAGTAATTTTGCAGTTGTATTTATCGGTTTTATCGAAATAGGATAATACATTTATTATAAAATCTATATTCCTCATGAAGTAACAGTTATTCTGGTATAAATTTTGCCCAATAATATTGTCGTAGGTAGGAGAAATTCACAATTAACATAAAGCGATTTTTGAAGTTTTTTGGTTTAGAATAAGATTTTTATTCTATATAAAATCAATAATATTTAAAAATTCCGAGGCCGCTACGCACTATACGACTAAGTATATAAGAGATAACTTTCAAATTTTTTTTATTTCATTTGTTTAGTAAGAGTTCAATCGATGAGCTCAAAAAAGTGCCATCGCGCATTTAATGAAAATCTCTCTCTGCAATTTTGGATTTAATTAAAAAATTATGCAAAACAAAAAGCGAGGCCTCTACGTACTATTCCAATAGCTATTATACACTATTCAATAAGTCAAAACTGTTTATGTATTCTTGTTTCTTAGATCGAGAACGCCAAAACTGGCCATTTTACGCAAAAATCACAGTCGAAATGTAATAGGGCTTACGTACGCTTACTTACGTATTTTCTTGCGTATATAATGATTATCCAGCTTCCTTTTGCCCATAGTTTTTTGCTACTAAATCACTTTTAGGGTAACGATGTGCCGATGCCTGAACACGAAAAGCGAATGACGATGACATGACAAACTCGTGCACTCGGTTGGTATTCAGTAGATGGCGCCTGTGTCTAAACTACGGGTAACGTTATATGTTTTTTTTTAAATAAAATTTCTTTTAAATAGCTCTTAATAGGTATGTGTTGGATGCCCGGTACAATAAAGAGTGTTTTTCCATCTCTTCCCTTGGGTGTCGTAAAAGGTGAATAATGGACTAAAGACTGCACATACATCCTACAGCATAAAGGGCGATGGGCACATCAAAATAATACTACCAACCTCTTCTCTTCGGTGTCGTGAAAGGCGGCTAACGGGTTATCTTTAATACTTATAAACTATTTCATATTGTATTGGATTATTTTATTTTCTCGCAATCGTAGTGAAAAGAAGAGTGTAACACACGGCGCTAAAAACCCATTAAAACTTGGTTTCTATTTACTTCCTCGCTAATAAGCTCGGAAGTAAAACTACCTCGTATTGAATGGGGCATTTCTTAATTACTTATAAGTTAAGTATAGATCTAGAATAGAAGATGCATACGATTTCAGACGATCTACAAGACCATTCAGAAGTCAGGTTTTAGACGTCCGAAAAAGGATTGTCGTGAAGTCTCGAAAGTCTCGAAATTTCGATACTCCCGAGACTAGCTGTTAAGTTTCATCTCGGTCCCGAGACTCAAAATTATTTCCGAGAATGGACGCCCTAGTAGCCATGCAGCTACCTACTTGGAGGGATACTTGAAAGAAAAACGCGAATATATTCAGAACACTCGTGTCTATTACAACCTTACAGTGATCCGACCTCTACAATACACAAGTTAGAAAATTATTACAAAAGAACAAACTCTAAGATTACCAATAACATGAATACGTTGCAATTAGCTCGGTTGACCCTAAAGTCTTGTTCGCACTGCGCGAGTAGTTTAGTCGAGTAGCGATACATTGCTTCGCTGCTTTGCTTATTCAAAACAAATTTTAAATAATCAAACTACCGAAGCAATGTACTCCTACTGCGACTCAGTTACTCGCCTAGTACGAACAAGGTTTAAGCCTCCCTATATCCTATAACATTACGGCCATGCACCGCACGCAGTAAAGTTCACGCACGTGCCGGAGATACAAACTTGGAGTGCTCACGTGCTGCCACGTGGCGTGGCCGCAACACCGCGTGGCTTCTAATACCACGCTCCGAGGGTGGCGCAAATATTTGTATGCACAATACCATGTTTATAGAGCCGAAGCCCCTAATTACACTCTGAATAGGCTCATTTAGTCAACTGTGTTTTCGTTTACTCACGGTTTTATCGAGATCGAGAGTACTCAAACAGTGTAATAAGTCGTAAATAAATAAAGCAGGCTGTTTGGGGGAAGAAGACTAAAGAAAAGATGGATCATAATCAGCCCGTGTTAGTCCACAGCTGGACATGGCCTCTCCCAATCCCAACGCTGAGACGCTGCCTCTCAGTGGCAAGATGGATAGACTGTGAAAAATGGTACGGCAATAAAAAGTATAATTAATGTTGAAATGACAGCAACGATCCCTAATAAAACTGGAAAATGTGAGGTAGGGGAATAAACCATCTTGTAACGTAAGAAGGTCGTAAATAAATTGATAATCTGATGTTTACCCATCTAACATTATCATCAATCTTAAAATCTAAATTTATCTTTAAACAATTAACTTTTTTGAGTGCTAGAGCCACGCCGAGTTGAAGCACGAATTGGGCAGGCTCACCAGGCGTAATATACCACACTCTCACGAATTAACGGGGTGAAACCATGGCACTCGTTGCTGATGTGTTTCGTCCGGTGAGTTACGGTACCGGAGGCCCACCCCCCTCCTTCCCCTCACAATTCCTACTCCATCCTTAAAGTTCACTCCTTCAAGGTTGGCAACGCATCTGCGACTCCTCTGGTTTTGCATGGGCGAAGGTAAATGCTTTGCATCAGGCTATTCGCCTGCTTGTTTGCCTCATTTTCTTTCACATAAAATAAAAAAAATAAAAAACAAGAAGTTGTAGCGATATCTGTGTACCCTGTGCCTTATTTTTTATACCTAAGTACCTATGATCTATTTTACTAAAGTCTTTCCCTTTTTGTAGTTAATGATAGACAATGGATCCCTAGTAGAAAGGATTTATTTAAAAATAGCTTACCGACGAGTCATAAGTTCATAACAAAGATTCCCGTTAATTTTTCAAGAGTACCTTCCATTTAAGTTAAGTAGATAACCTACTATTGATCTTGCCTTGCATACAGATTTACAGATGTTTCCATCTGCAATACTTATTTGCTGAGGAATGTTCTCCTCGTACTGTGAAAGACGGGCTGTAAAATCTCTGCACTTGAAATTCAGCGAGCATAGGTACCCGAAACTCGACTCGAGGTCGGAGGGGGCGATCCCCGCTAAACAACGCTCTAAAACGGTGACGCAGTCACGTTTCACTTGCAGCCATTTCTTTGGTCATGTTATTTGATTAAGTAGTCATTTTCGTTCTACTAGGTAAGTACGAGCACCACGTCACAGAATAAATAATACTCAGTACTTCTAATGTTTCAAGATTCTTTCGGGGTACGCAGGTGCAATCAGCTATGGTTTATAGTTACTAAAGTGCCTACTTCGACTTTTTTTTTCGACTTTACCTCAGGACAAAGAGGTTAAAATATATATTTTTCTTCATTGTTACAGGTATCATGCATAACAGACAAATTCGGTAAGTAGTTAATTCTTCATTTGTTCAAGCAGAGTCACTGCTTAAAACAAACTAGACACTAGCTGAACTATAGTAAGCCATTATTCAAGAAACTGAATTGAACTGACAAAGGAAGATTAAAAATTCATGACAAGACCCTTTTCTACAAAATGAAATTCTTCACAGCACAACCATGAAGTATTCGAGGCTTAGAATAAATAATAATATTGATATACTCTAACCGCCGTACTCAGAGACGTCAATTAAGTTTTGATGACAATTAAATGCTCTTTCATTCTCTATATATCACTATACATAAGAAAGTGACAGCAAGAGACATAATCATAGAATAATAGTGCTTTAATTAATTCTGAGGACTTAATTGTCATTAAAACTTGATTGACGTCTCTGAGTACGGCTGTTAGATTGGAGATTGATTTAGTACCTACTAAAAGGAGGTTTCTAATAATCTTGTTTGACTTTAATCCGATGAGATCTACCTCGTGCTTGACCTCTTTTCGAATACGAAATCTATAAGAAAAAGTAAAAATTGACTTTTATCTATCACTGTCCAAACGACATTAAGTTGAGCACCCAGGTATTACACAAAAAATATTTTGGAACGTTTTATCGTTAAAGAAATCATTATTAAATAATGGCGTTAAAACCTACGACCTGCAAAGAAGCTATTGCTCGTTGGGAGAAGACAAAAGGAGAAGTGGCCGCTGATGCTACGGTTATAGAGTTGCAATTCCAGTGGCCACCAATAGAAAAAATGGATGGAGCCCTGTCCACACTCGTTAGTTGCGAGTAAGCGTTCATCATCAGCCTATAAACGTCCCACTGCTGGGCATAGGCCTCCCACGTGAATATAGCACGTGCGGATATTGGGCCATAACCCACCACGCTGTTGTTAAAACGACTGTCATCTTTCGACAACAACCGGAACCAACAGCTTAACGTGCCTTCCGAGATTTGGTCTCACATCTAGCGACCCGGCATTGCGAAAGTTGCTCAGCGAGCAAGATCGCAAGCCGAACGCGCTAGCCGCTGCGCCATCGAGCTCCTCAGATAACTCATCCTCAGTTAGCTCCTTAGTTAGCGAGTAAGCGTTAATTCTATTTAATTATTTGCTAAATTCAAATAATATTGAATTTTGCGTTAGGAACGCCGTTAGTACCTATTCCCTCCCACCGAGGTAGTGTAATTTATATTCAAACTTCTGCACTTTGAAATACATATATATAATATAATCACGACTATTATCCCCGTAGGGTTAGTCAGAGACTATAGGCAATGAGGACCGCATAGGACTTTTCATACTCGGAAAGTAGGACTAAAGTTGCCTGAAGAGCCGGTGGAAAGTAATACTTTTCCGCCCTTTCTTTCCCAGTGAATCCGAAAGCGGCGATGGGCTCATCAAAATAATACTACCAACCCCTCTTTTCTCTTCGGTGTCGTAAAAGGCGACTAACGGACTAAAGACTTCACATACAACCAACAGCATAGAGCGGCGATGGGCTCATCAAAATAATACTACCAACCTCTCTCTTCCCTTCGGTGTCGTAAAAGGCGACTTACAAACTAAAGAGTCATCCAACAGCATAGAGCGGCGATGGGCTCATCAAGATAATACTACAAACTCCTTTCTTCCCTTGGGTCTCGTAAAAAGCGACTTATGTTTTTGTTTTTACTCTCCTTATATTCGTAATGAAAAGCGCAGTGTTTACCTCGTGTGAAAGACTTATTTACTCCCTCGAACTATACCCCGTCTTACTTACTTACGTCTTACCCCTAAAACCCCGTCTCAGGAGTATAAGCTACTTTCACCCCTAGGGTAACAATGTACAATTAAAATACTTTATTCTTTAGTTCATTAAACTATCTCAAATACGTAGGTACGTATAATAATCTACTTACATAAGTTTTTTTTAAACTCTTTGCAGTATGGCATAGAATACATAATAGTACAAGTCTATCGGTCACAGAAACTTATAGTACAATAAAATTAAGCCGAATATGGGCAATCAGGGGAAATAATTTGTGTAGTTTTGTAAATCGGTACAGTTATACCTTGCGGTATCTAGATGAACATACTAAAAGTTCTCAAGGGTAGGGGGGTGTGCTGATGGTATGGGGGGGGGGGGGAGGAGGGTGATTTAAGGTACTTTTTTTCATATTTTTGCTCATATCTCAAATATCTGTATGAATAGCATTATGATTACTTCTGACAAAAGTTTCTACATACAATTTTCTACAAAATTTGCTATATTTATTTATTTTAGAAGTAAAAACACAATAGCGCCAACCTTGTCGAGACAGTGTACGAGCGGGACGTGTGTTAAACATTATTCAAATTAATAAATAGTTCCGCAAAGTAAATAAAACGCAACCACACTTGTGATACGTCTCACTATTACTTGAGTTTTCTGGCGATTCTTCTGACGTTCCCGTTGTGTGTGACTTCTGTGACAACACCCGCGCCCTTCGAGGAAAAGAGACGGGCTACAATAAATCGTCTCGCTCTCTGGTAGTTGCGCTGTGCGTGAGTACCTAAAAACCATATTTTTCAACTTGTCCTGACAATGAGCGTTAATCACTCACCTACGCGTGGTTTAATTACGGATGGGGATAGCGACAAGATGATGGTGACTACTAGCGCTGTAGTGGGTGGTTCCCAACCAGATTTAAGAGAACATCGACTCTTCGAGACAGATAAACATCAAATAACGTTTAGGTAAAAAAGGAAGCAAACAGATGATGATTTATCAAGAAAATTTGATGACTTCCAAGCCAAAATTATCTCACTTCTGAGCGACATGGCTGAAAATCAGAACAAAAATCTGAAAACGATATCACAAGACGTATCGCTTATTAAGGACCAAATTGCTGAGATTAAATCAACAACAGAACAACTCATATCCGAACAGAACATATTTAAGCAGCAATTGGTGAACATTACGAAATTTAATGCTCATACTGAAGAAAAGCTAAAAGTCATCGAAAACGAAATTTCAACGCTGAAGACTACTTCTGCAACAGTATTACCAACATGTGATGATATGATTTCAGAAATACATAAGCGCTCTATTAGAGAGAAAAACATTATAATAAGTGGCATAAAGGAAATTAAGTCCAGTAATATTAATGATAGACGCAACCATGACAAAAATGAAGTAATCAAAACCCTGACATCCACTTTACTGGATTGCCCCGAACCTACTAAAGTCATACGACTGGGCAAATATACCGAAGAGAAGTCTCGGCTCATAAAAGCTTTCTTCGGCTCTTCTGAAATTGTGAAGTCAATTATACGCAATAAATCTGTCATAAACAATCAATCACCTGGTACTAAAATCTACAGCGACGATACGCCTTATCAGGCTAAAGTTATGCAGAAACTGAGAGCGGAGTTAAAGCATCGAACGGATACTGGTGAAAAGGATCTATCCATAAAATATATCAAAGGAATTCCAAAGATAGTTTTGTCGACTCCAAAAAACTAATTGAAGAAGAATCAAACAATGATGTTGTTACACACCAAATAGCAACTAGTTATAATGCCCTACCGCAAAATCATAAGTCCCTGAAAATGATATACGCCAATATAGGCAGCATTGTCAAACCCGGAAAATTAGACGAAATCAGGTGTTTAATTCAGACTTCGCCAGCCATAATCCACGTAATAGTCCTGACAGAAACATGGATAAAATCAGAATCTGAAGCACAGCGGTTGAAAATATCTAATTATACGCATTACTTTAACTTCCGAAAAGACAAAATAGGAGGCGGTGTTTCTATCTACGTCCACAACAACCTCAAACACAACTATATTGAAGAAAGAAGTGAACAGGATAACCATTTTTTATGGATTCACCTTAATAAATTCTCGTTGGACATTGGGGCAATATACAGGCCCGAAAGAACTAACAGTAATGACTTTCTTGAGATATATTCACAGCAGCTGCATAGTCGGAGAAGAGCTATTGTGTTTGGCGATTTTAACTATGACATTCTAAAGAAAAGTAAACCAGCCACAGCTAACAAAACAATGATTCGGGAAAATGGATTCTCAATTTTAAATAAAATTGACCCAGAATACTGTACGAGACAAACCTTAAGTTCCAAAACTTGATGACGTATGCTCCAATGTTAAAAATAATAACTTTCACCTAGCCATCGTTGAAACTACGATCTCTGATCATAAGCAAATTTATCTAGAAGTTAAAAGATTTAAACCAGAGACAAAGAAAACTATTGAATATGTAAAAGTCGATTACCATAAACTCTGTAAGTCACGAAAAATCGACAGTAAACTATAACGACGAATATAAGAAGTTACACAGTATAATGGCTGAAGCAGTTAAAAACAGCAAGATTACTAAGACCAAATTATTGAACCCTCTCAAAAAAGATTGGATTAACAAGGATATCATACACTCTATAAACAGAAGAAACCAACTTGGATGTTCCTGTCTACGATCACCGTCTAACGAAAATGTAACAAGAGCATACCTTGCTGCGAAAAAAGAAGTCCACACTATCATACAATCTACCAAAAGTAACTATTACCTAAAATTATTCAAAAACTGTACAAACAAACCGCTTAAAATGTGGAAAGCAATAAATGACTAACTAGTAACAAAGCACAAACTAGCTGCGCTCCCGCTGAACTAAAAACTAACAATGGCCTTATTACCGACACCTTCAACATTTGTAACCATTTGAATTCGTTCTTCGCTAATATAGGCGCTACTCTGGCACACCAAATACCTTCAACATATCACAACACTAATAATTATTTACAACCACACAATCAATGCTCTAAGGAATTATCAGAAATAGCCCCAACTACAGCAGACGAAGTAAGCAGAATAATAGATAAACTGAACCCTAACACTAGCACTGGTCTAGATGGTATTAGGTGTAAAGTCATTAAATGCGTAAAGAACATTATCTTGGAAGAATTGACGGGTTGCATAAATCAATGTTTGAGAAAGGGTCACTTTCCCGAGTCTCTTAAGTTGGCCAAAGTTAGCCCCATATATAAATCTGGCAATAAAGCGGACGCTGGAAACTACCGTCCGATATCAGTGCTTCCGACAGTCTTAAATAATTGAAAGAAAAATCTACAACCGTTTGGAAGAACACCTTAAATCCATCAACTTCCTCTTTGATAAACAATACGGCTTCCGCCCCAAATCTAATAGCCTTTCCGCTTGCATCGACCTCATAACGGACTTGAAAACAAAGATTGATCAGAAACAAATAGCTTTAGGTATCTTTATTGACCTCAAGAAAGCATTTGACACCATAAGCCACGAACTGCTTCTAAAAAAATTGGCTATTGCTGGAATTAACGGTACTGCCCATAAAATAATTCGGTCTTACCTCAGTAATAGATACCTACCAAGTGGTCAAAATCGGTGAATACCTAAGTACCTCTGAAACTGTTACGTATGGTGTTCCGCAGGGGTAGACCCTTGGACCCTTGCTGTTCCTCATCTACATAAACGACGTTAAAGACATAGGATTACGAGGGGATATCTCGTTATACGCCGACGACACATGCCTATTTTACTGTAATAGAGACATAAACACTATAATGCGAAATGCACAGGATGATTTAAACTCTCTCTCTCTTTGGTTTCAAATTAACCTTTTGACCATAAACGTCTCTAAAACGAACTTCATGATTTTCTGTGCTAAAAATAAAAAAATACCAGACTTTCAACCTTTACTTGTGAACAACGAGCGGCTTAATAGGGCATACACTGAAAAGTATCTTGGTCTCATTTTTAATAGCCAATTGACGTGGAAACAGCATATCAAAAATATCTGTTCAAAACTATCATCTTTAATGGGTTCGCTTCGTGGATCAGTTCGTTGTTTTCCCAGATCTGTTAGTTACCTAATATACAATTCACTTGTAAAATCGCAATTGGACTACTTAATCGAGGTATGGGGTAGTGCTGCTAAGACTCATATAAAAAAACTACAGACAGCACAAAATAAAATAATAAAACTACTTTTTCACTACCACTATTTAACTTCAACGTCGAAGTTATTTAAGCAAACTCGACTTATGACTGTTTCTCAAATCTATAGACATAATACGTGCTTCCTCATACGGAAAATTATAGATAATATAATACACACAAAAATTCGTTTCCTAAAAAAATCGAACACTCAAACTCGTTCATCAAGGCGCCCCTATGATATCCATCTCCAAATAGCACGAACAAATTATGGAAAAAAAAACCTAATGTTCGAAGGAGCTCAGCTGTATAATAAGCTGCCAAATCATATTAAAGGAATTGAATCACTGTCACTGTTTAAGACAAAACTGAAGCGCCACATTTTAAGTGATATCTCAAAATGTTGATTACACGTGGATATTGTAATGTCCATCAAATTGCCGTCTGATAGGAATTGCAATGCAATACATATCAGAAGCCTACCAGGCGTTTCGTCAAACGGAACAACGCAGTACATATTTTTTATTCTCTTACCCACTTTTAGTTAAAATTGTAATAAGTACGCATTACGCCGAAAGTTTGTTTAAAATAATGTACATAAAGTAATATTATGTTATATATCGTGTGGTGAATCAGTGTTCCATTAGTTTTTAGTTAAATTAAACGTAAGTTTTCTTATACTACATATTTGTTCCGTTCGTCTGAATTCTATTTTCCAGTTCGTCTGGAACTGGAATTCAGTGCTAAGGTAAAATTGTATTTTTTTAGGTAATAAATTATGTATTCTTTCTAAAGAAATAAATTTCTTAAACCACAATAGGCTTAAAATTTTTATTTAAAAATAGAAAAAGCATATCAGTTTCTTTATTATGTTACTCATCGTCTTCTACATCGACATCTTCGTCTTCTCTATCTATGAAATCTACAGGTACACCATTTGTACATGAACCCAAAGAGCCGAAGCATACTAGACTGCATAAAATACCGGCTTTTCGACATCCGCTTTTAGTAGTGCAACCACTTTTACAGCGACAAAAAATTGAAGTCAACACGGTGTCAGGAGCTGGAGGATCAGTGGTAGTAATTGGTTTGAGGGTTCCATCAGCTCCTCGCTTCCAATCCCATATTTCAGGAAGCATTTCGTTACCCAGTCACTCTTGTACTTGGTGGAATACTCGTAATGCGTGATATTTTGCTGACCCTTTAGTAGGGCGGAGAGAGGAGAGATCAGCTTTGGACTTGGTGCTGGAGTTAACAAGAAGCTAGTATCGATGGCTGTTATGATCAAACTGAGCAGTGTGCGCACGATATAACGTCAAAAACATCGTTTCTCCTGATTTTGTTATGGCTTCCGATGTTGATGTTGGTCATAGAAAATGGCTGCTATATCCTTGATTATTGTTTTTTTATTTACGATTGACAGTTTGCCTATCTTGTAAATTGCTGTGGTTGTGTCGCAGCCGCTAAAACTATGTAGTAAAAGAACAGCACAACAAAAATTAGAGTTTTTGGTCTTCTTGTGATGAAAATATCTTGGTTTCCACTTTCTCTCTTCCTGGCTTGACTAGGAATATTTGCTTCTCTGGTGGTGATAGAACCATTAGAAGAACTGCTAAATCCATATCTTCCCCAACAACAGCAACTACGGGATCTTTTGCGGCTTTCTCAATTGCAGTTCTTATTTATTATTGTACAGTCAGCAACACTAGGAGCCACTCGTGTTTCGATTCCCTCAGCCTGCATCTTTTTTTATCAGAAGTTCAATGAATCGGGACATTTTTTTCGTATTTAATAGGAAATGCTCTTGTTGAACCACTGTTCAACAAGTAAATTTAAATTTAAAATAAATTTTAATCTTGCTATGAAGGTCACTACCTTCATAGCAGGATTAAAATTTATGTTAACAGACGTTTTCGTTGCTTGTCATCTTCTTTGTTCTGATGCTTTTGTACTGTTTTTTATATCATCGTAGCCATCAAACACAACAATACAATTAGATCCGTATTGATTTTTTATGTACTTTACGTACTGGTCACATATAACAGAATAAGTAAAGCCAATTTGCCACTTCGTTCGCTGCAGAAGAAACCCATCATCGATTATCATGGCACTAGTTTTATAATCAATAGTAGTGTCGGTATTGGGGAGAATGTCATAAAAAGCTGCTGTCATACAAAACGTACAAAACTCACGGTATCTCGCTCGCTCGGCCCTTGTTTACATTTTCGCCTTATTAACACGCTTTTATTAGGTCGACCTGTATGTAACAAACTATGTAATGGAATCTAAGGTAACTAATTTAACCATCTTCCAAGGGTCGTAGCGTAATGAAAATTGGCAGCTGTATATAGGTCTGATGACAATACAATAATATGGTACTGTCGAACTGATCTGATGATGGAGCCGGAAGATATGAACTGAAATTTCATGATGGAAAATCGTATCTTAACTGTTTTTGATTTCTTAGAAAAGTCTTGTAATGAACTTTAACCACGATTAGGTTTCAAGGTCTGATGATGAAGCCGGAAGATAGGGACTGGCATTTCATGATAGAATGTCGTATCATAGCCATGTATGCACTTGTGAGAAAGGCCACGTAATGGACTTTGAACCACGATCAGGTTTCAATGTAAGACCAAAAAGTATAAAATAAATTAATAGTTTAAAAAAACACTAGAAAAGCACGTAAAAACAAAAAATAAATTATGGATCGTTCAAGTTTACTCTATTTCTGGGCTGTTCGTACGGCGCTGGAACAGGAAAGACTTTCTTGTTAACAAATTCTAATACTAACGTCCTGGCGGAAGCTGCATGGGGTCGCACAAGAGCATAACCTTTATGCCGCCAAAGGGTTACTAAAGGGAACCAAAGATATCTCGTCCAGGAACAAGAACACATACATTTTGCCACTGTTTACGCATTACCCTTAAGTACTTAATTTCCTGAAAGAAGAGGCGTTAAAAATGTCAGTGAATGTCGTCTCCTCGCTGCTGGCGCATGTTTCGTCTGAGTTCGACAATCTGTTACTTTGAACAGACTGTTTAATGTAGAGCCACCTACTTAGTCGTGCTGCAACTCCAGTTAGAGCGCCAATCATTTGATGCTAAGCCAATGATTTCTCAGCAAGTTATATAAAAAGTCTTTCCTTTTCCAGCGCCCACGCTTTTACAATCAAATATTATAATTAAAAGCACATAGTTTACACTTCAGCCCAGAAATAGAGACAACTTGAACGATCCATAATTTATGTTTTTGTTTTTACGTGCATTTATAAAAGCGTGTTTTTCTAGTGTTTTTTTTAAACTATTAATTTTTTGTTCACAATTCCTAACAGATCGACATGGATTTTTTATGTTGGGTCGACAGATAACTAAGCTTGCTTTTTCTAAACTAAATAAGTAAGTGATGATGAATAATTACAAAAAAAACAACACCATTTTCCTAAATCGTCTATTTTTTATCTGTCTGTTAAAACTTACACCCTGTAGCTCCCAAAGTATTGATCGTGGAGCAACAATAAATATGACCAAATTTGTAGGAAATTTTATGTCAAAACTTTTGTCAGAAGTTATCATGATGCTATTCGTACAGATATTCGAGATATGAACAAAAATCTGAAAACAGGTACCTTCAACCCCCCTCTAAGCCCTCGGCACCCCCCCCCCCCCCCACCCTTGAGAACTTTTAGTATGTTCATCTGAATACCGCAAGGTATAACTGTACCAATTTACAAACTACACGAATTATTTCCCCTGATTTTGTTAATTTTCTTGAACTTTTAACTAAGTTATGCGTACGCCCGAAGGTTTCTGGTTGGTAAAGTCATCACTGCGGGCGACACACACATTTACACTTTGTTGCACGCGTTTCATTGCGTGTCTTAGAAAACACCCGTTTTTTAATATCTAAAAATTAAAGTAGTTTCCCAGCAAACATTTTTACTGAATGTTTCTTAGTTTGATGTAGGTATCTATGTATAGGTTATTATCAATGTTTTGTGTTCGCGTAAACTTTACAAAACAATTGAATAATTGTAATCTCGCGTATTTTCTACTGGCATTGGTTAGCGACGCAAATAAAAAAAAATGAAAATTTTTAAACACTGAAAAAGACGACAACCTCAGGCGGGAATCGAACCACGCCTCCCGCCTGAGGTTGTCATCTTTTTTCAGTGTTTAAAATTTTACTTAAGTATATTTAAGCGTTAATAAAACGCTAAAATATAAAACATTAATCTATAAACGCAGCTTCATCTTAACCGAATGTTCAAATATTTGTAAAAATATTTCTTTCGGATCTCAGAGGTGAAACTTCTAAGATTTGATGAAGCAAAGTTGACTAAAAACATAAGCATCAAGCACTGACAAATTTCGACGGTTGAAAGCCAGACCTCGGTAGCCAAGTGGTTAAGGCAGCCGCCCGGAATGCGGAAGGTGCGTGGTTCGATTCCAGCCTGAGGTTGTCGTCTTTTTTCAGTGTTTAAAATTTTACTTAAGTATATTTAAGCGTTAATAAAACGCTAAAATATAAAACATTAAAAAATTGTAGGCACGGACCTAACAAGTGAAGCAACCTTTATGCTGGTGTGTGTGCTGTCTATCACGGGGACGGTTGATATCACAATGACGGCCGATCGGTTTACCCTTGTGTAAGGGTGTGCTGTATAATTACAAAAATACTGGTTTACTTTATGCGCGTCACATGTTTACGTCACAATTTCGTGACGCGGAGTCCTTCTTTTTATACTCATCCGTGGTAGTAGCATAAAATTTTCCTGTTTCAGAAAACTAAGTTTGTCATCGAACATGATAGACAAGATAGCCGGCATCGCTGGCATGAGAAGCCTTAAGATTATATCGTTGGGCAGAAACTATATAAAATCTTTATCTGGAATAGTAAGTTTGCTAACGTTTTCATGTTGATCTTTAAAAGGCATGTGCGACAGAGGGTTTACGTAAGATTTAATGGGGATAGAAATAAGAAAATGGGCATAGCAACGTGGGCATAGCACGTGCTCCCTAGGTGGTGCTAAATGATGACAATATCTGAGCAGTAGAGCCCATGTTTGCACGAATGGGGGGGGGGGGGGGGGGGGTTAGTGGCGTTTCCCCAGTTTCATTTTCATCCGAAAATATTACAAATATAAATTACTATTCGAATCAGTTGCGTTTTTACCTGAATATTTATGTGTGCCATTCTCATAGATCTGCATAATAAACTCATGCAAAAGAAGACAGGTAGAGGTGTTTAGTCTTTATTTACTATACTTAGGTAATATTATTAATTATTTTACATTCATATTTATCATAATAGTTAATGTTAACCCATATAACATTGAAAAACTAATTAAACATGTGTCCTTATTACATTTTGTAACTTGTTCTAAGAAATAAAAAAAATAAAAATATTGTAAATTTGGAACCTGAAAGGAGGCAAATGTTTGTTTATTCCGTAAAGTTCTATTGTGTATGAGTTTCATGACTGTAATTATGTACAATAAATAATACTTACTATTGAACATTATAATGCATTACTGTGACTTATTATTGTTTATTATTGGGTTTTTAAATTAAACCTTTCTTGTGCAATGTCGTGAGTAGTAATATCCGTGGCAAAAGTTTGCAGGAACAGCAGTAAACTTTGTTTGTTTCCTGCATACCTATCGCTTAAATCTTTCGTTCCATGCCTTAACTAGGTTGGTATTTTTGTAGTTTTCTTTAAAGCAGCACCAAAGAGTAATAATTTCTGAGGGTTCTAGCCACTGTTCCACGAAATAATCGTTAAATTTCGTGATAAGTTCCTCCTGAAAACTTTCGATTTGAGAATATATTTTAATTACTTTGGCTGTATAAAGTTATGTTATAAGTTAAGTTAAGTTAATAATTCTAACTACAATTTAAAATCTCTTTATTATTGAAATTTTGCATTCACAATGCTATATAGATAACGGATCCCACTCTAGCTTCCTGAGACTGGTTGATTTTTTTCTAGTAAACATTTTATCCGTCCAATTTAAAACTTACCTATTTTCCATTAATTAGTATTAATCGACCATTCTCTTTAATCTTCTTTTGGTAGAAAAGCTAAAGAGACACATTAGTTTAATGTGCTCTTTTCTCTCATCATGTTCTAGCAGTCTCAAAGATTATGCTTTCCTACATAATATACTTCTTCGGAAATGTATGAAGCAACCGTGAATGATTGCTTTTGCAAAAACAATTTTTACGGCATTTAAAGCAGCCAATTTGGCTGATTCTTTTCTTGTTGTGTTCGTAATTGTCAGGACAAAGTTTATTCAAAATATTTTTTAGCAAATATGTAAGGGGGTGCAAGACTGCAAGAAGGCTGCTAGTTCTAAAAAATAAATCCTTCTCCCTTCCTCCATAGGAGTACGCGTGCTGCTCTCCGGAGTCACCAATTTACAGTCTCTAACATTCCATCACGCACAAAGAAATTTGGTGACTCGTTTCTTTGTCGCACTTCCAAAAGATGGAATAGTCTACCAGCACACGTATTCCCCCCTACCTATGACATAGAGGGTCCTTCAAACGAGGCGTGAAGAAGCACTTTGTGGGCCGGCAGAGTGAGGGTGACTGATGCTACGTCTCTTACGCTGCACCAGTTGTCCTCGCGCCTGGACTTCATTTCCACTTAACATCAGGTGGAGTGGGGTCATTTGCCGGGCTTAGCATTAAAAAAAAATCTAGAAAAAATCATCCCTCTTTTTTAATTATCATCATCATTTACACAATAAATAAATAAATAAATAAATAAATTTATTTTCTCTCCACTATAGGTACTTAAGTAGGTACTTAACTAGATGGTTACAATATATTACATCAGACCTGCATTGTGAGAGACTGGTGCCTGATATTGGTATCAAAAAGAACCTGTGACACAGGTCACAATCCTTCCACCTTTTATTTTTTTTTATTTTTTCTTATTCATCGGGTAAGAGCTTGGCCCTCATCTCACCTGTGGTGACGGTAAGGCCGAAGGTCGTCTCCAAAAAACGTATGACGACCGCGACTTCGCCATAGTAGAATACCTACAATGACTTCGCCCTTATGTTCTTTGTTTCGTGCGTGTTCACGCAGACGAAGTCGCTGGCAGGCAGCTAGTATATTAGTAAATAATAAATTATTTCGTAATAGTTTTGAATGCGTCTGTACCATTAAACAATTCGGGTGAAATCGAAACTGGGGAAAAACGCCACTAACCCGAATTGGGCGGGTTCACCCGGCACCAGATTCTCAGAATATTATTCTCACAGAATATTGTTGACGGTTACTTGTGAGGACCTCTAATTAGCCATCTTTTACCGTAGGTACCTATCTTTTTCCGTAATACCAGACGCAATAGAAATTCTATTGTGTGTGGCACATAAATGTGTCATGCGGTAAACGGAAGGTTAAACTGTTGGTCTTCCTAAGATATAAAATATAAATCAAATCAAATCATTAGTCTATAAACGTACGACTGCTGGGCACAGGCCTCCCTCATGAACAACATTGCATGGGGAGGTTGGGCCATAACCCACCACGCTGGCCCAATACGGGTTGGTGGGTTTGAACGACTGCTATCTTTCGAGGGCAACCGGGACCAACGGCTTTACGTGCCTTCCGAAGCACGGAGGAGCTTGATAGGTTTTTAACTTGTTCACCCATCCAGCGATCCGGCATTCGTCCGCATCGAGCTCCTCCATAAATAAATATCGGCATAAAACAATGGCACTCGTTGCTGTTGTGTTTCCATCGGTGAGCGAAAGTACCGGAAGCGAATCTCTAAAACTCATGCCTTCCTCAAAGGTCGTACTCCTTCCTCAAAAGTCCTACACCTTTCTCAAAGGCCCTACTCCTTCCTCAAAGGTCCTACTCCTTCCTCAAAGGTCCTACTCCTTCCTCAAAGGTCCTACTCCTTCCTTAAAGGTCCTAATCCTTCCTCATAGGTCCTACTCCTTCCTTATGGCTGGCAAGGCAATGCATCTGCGACTACTTTGGTTTTGCGAGTGTCCATGTGTGGAGCAGATCATACTTTCCATCAGATGACGCGCCTGCGCTCGTTTGATATAATAAAATATTAAGTTTTAATAAGCTAAATCTGCACAATTAATTAATGAAATTACCTAACTGTAGGTATATCATCACATTTTTATTTTTAACTTTCTTACGTGACATTTGTTATAAATCAAGTGATTTGAAAAGAAATGTTCTTATTCAGGAAACCGTATCTGAAACTCTTGAAGAATTATGGATCAGCTATAACCCAATAGACAAACTAAAAGGTGTCGGTTCTCTGAAGAACTTACGGGTGCTCTACATGTCCAACAACTCGATCAAGGAGTGGGTGGAGTTCAATAGGTTGCAGGTAATTTTCTAGAAAAAAAGCAATGGTATTACTTCTACAGACGACACAAGCAAGTTTTTGCGCACTGAATTGCAACTTGGTCATAGGCTGCTAAAGGGTGACAGACAACAAAGCACCACCCGCCCCCTTACGCCACACGCGTTGCCTGCCTGTCATCTAGCTGAGCACAATACAGGTTTGGATTAGTTGCTATAGTTATGCCAAAAGGAGAAATATAAGAATTTTTCTGGAGCTCCTTCAATACGAGACTGGATATCACTGCGAGTTCTGACACGCTCTTGAAAATTCTTTGAATTTTCTTGTACATTTCAGGCACTTCAGGCTTTACAGAACTGTCAAAATACTGCAGTCGATTCTTAACGTTAGCTGTAAAGTGTTGAATTCAAATGATTTCAACTTTTTGACGTTCTTGGGGTGGGTCTGGCTCTTCTTCAACTTACTTGATAGTAAGTATAAGGCAGGAGGTGCACTTTACCTGAAATCCTGAACTACTAAGGGACAAGCTGTCTTATCTGTAACTGTGGAATCAACTTTGTTAAAACACTGTTGTTGCAGACTTACACTGGTGGTAGTATACTATACGTTTGAAAATAACGTTTTGAAACAACTCTTACGCATTTACTCTCTTTCAACTTTTACATACCTACTTACAAATTTATTTTATTACAACTAACGTTTTGCCAACAGGAGTGTCCATCGCTCAAAGACCTGGTGTTTATCGGCAATCCCATCTGCGAGAATCAGCCCGACATCGACACGTGGCGCGCGCAAGCCTCCAACCGCCTCCAGCAGATCACCAAGCTCGACGGCATTCCGATCATCAGGGATGTATAGCTAGTAGACCTTAACTAATCATCACCGGCCGAAGGACGTCCACCGTTGGACAAAGACCTCCCGCGAGAATCTCCACCACGTTCAGTCTTATGCTGCTCGCATCCAGCGGCTACCCGCGACCTTAACCAGTTCGTCGGCCCACCTTGAACTTAACTAATTAATAATAAACATTAAACTATAATTTTAAATATTTGGATGCGTCTTATTTGTGATATAGGTAGCCGCCCAACTAACAAAGTTGTCATATAATATGAAGCCTAAATAACATTTGGTCATATAGAGGTCATATAGTTGTAACTCAAATTCCCATTAATCGTGTTACAATATAAAATACGAACGAATAATACGAACGTCTCGTCTCGTTTACGACCACTTTACGCCTTTTTGATGTAGTTTAAAAAGTAATTTATATGACAATCATAATCTAGTTATAATGACGACCATAACACTGCTTTTTGTCAGTAATAAGATTTCTACATGACAATCATATAAAGTCCATAAATTTAACTCTTATAAAACGTACAGCTGTATACACGTCTCTTTTAGGATTTTTTGACTATCTTCACACGACTTTTATATAATGTTTAAAAACTCAATATTCAGATTTATATGTCTTATAAAGGGTTTTTCAATAGGGACGCGCGAACTTTGACAGCTCATAGCGGCCAGCTTGGTAAAGCGACAGCTGTCAAATTTGGCATGAACACTTATTTAGACGTGACATTTCACCATGGAACGCTACACGCTTCAACAACGCGTAGAAATTGTTAAAATTTATTATTAAAATCAGTGCTCTATTCGCCTAACGTTCCGTGCATTGCGTCCAATTTATGGCGTTCATGGCCGTCCTGCAGAGTCCACAATCCATCGTTTAATGAAAAAAATTGAGACAACCGGGTCGGTGATCGATGAAGCAGTACCAGTACGTCTAAGAAACGCAAGATCATTAGAGAATATTGTTGCCGTTCGGGACAGTGTGCGAGAAAACCCCCAGACAGTCCATTCCTCGGAGAAGCCGCGAACACTGTCAATGGCGACCGATATCGGACGATGATAACAAACTTTTTGTGGCCTAGGATAGATGGTATGGATCTCACAAACATGTGGTTCCAACAGGACGGCGCCACTTGCCATGCAGCACGGGATACATTAAATTTATTGGATGAGAAATTCGAAGGCTTCGTTATCTCGCGTGGTGGTGACATCAACTGGCCACCGAGATTGTGTGACTTAACACCGCTGGACTACTTTCTGTGGGGGCTACGTGAAATCTCTAGTCTATGCAGACAAACCACAGTCTATTGCCGCCCTGAAGGCCAACATATCTCGCGCTCTTCGTGAAATTGAGCCCCATTTATGCGAAGAAGTCATCCAAAATCGGTCCACCAGGATACACTACCTACAGCGGAGTCGCGGCGGCCATTTGGCTGAAATTATATCCCATACATAATGTCATCGAATATCCTTTAAAAAAAAATTAAAATTGGGGCAATATCACATAAACAGGTTTTTTATTTTATTTCTAAGTTCGAGCGCTCTTAATGAAAAACCCTTTATAACTTATGGGTTTAAAATGATTATATAAGTTACTTATATAAACATTTTGATTATTTAATGATTTCACGTGGTACTCTTTTACGAACAGAACTTGTATATTTTCTTTGACTATACAAGCTTTTTATATGATAGCTATGATAGTGTCAAAGAATCAAAAGATGGTTCCGTAGTAAGAAATAGTATTTGTGAAAAAGGATGCATATGTACATAATAATATATACAAAATAAACTTAATATTAAATAGGTAGCTTATCGTAATAATATCTAACACCTGTCAATTATCATATCTTTTTTCTATTAAAATTTAGTAAGTTCAAGAAGTAATCCACAAATAATCATCGCAGCTTTGCAAAATGATGATGAAAATGATCGTTTGTAAGCCAAGACGAAGGTGATGAAAATAGTAATGAAAATGAGAATTTTACAACATCTGCAATTATCACTATATTGTGATTTCAATAAAATGTTTATCCCACTGGTTTTCACTTATTTACGGTACCCTAAAAATGGCGGACGACAAAAGAATTAAAATCGTAGTATATGAATTATAGTCCTAAGACATCATGTAATAGGTATCATCACTACCTAAAGTCGTATAATTGTAAAAGTACAAGAAATCTTAGATAAAATGAGATGAATTATTATTTTGCAATAATTCGAAGGGGGCATTAAAAATTTTTAAAAATTGTATGTAAACGTCATGAAATTTAATTTCCCTTAGAAAAGTAGATATAGTACCTACTAACTAACACCAACTACAATATAATCAATAACATTTAGTAATAAATATGGCAGACATAAGATGGTGACAATTTGTAAACAGTTATTTTGTTTTTCGTTTGTTTTTCGTTGTCTCACTCCCACTGAAATGCGCTGTATTAACAAGCATCCGGGTAAAGGCTATGCTAATGACTACTTCCCAATATTTATTAAGTTATACGACGTCTATTGGATCACTACACGACAAGATGGTTATAATATTAATCACTTTCACTACTGCTATACGAATATTTATCGTATATCTGATATTAATATGACTGTTGCCTTCCTATGACCTTGACACGATCGCTATACGAATAAAAGTTTTATTATTTCCGCCTATTTCGCGTCATATATACGTTAATACGACAGCTATATAACCAAAACAGTCTGACCTTAAGTTGTGACGAAAACGTCGTCCCGAAAACTATACGACCAAATATTGTTAGTTGGGTGCAGGAATACTTGCTCAGGTTGAATGTGAGAAGTCGTGGGTCAATCACTGCAGTTTCTTTAAGCTATTGACGTGAACCCATACCTACTACCTATAAAGCTTTTTGCATAGGTTAATTCTGCACTATTATTAATGAGTTTGTAGCATTAAAATAATCTTTAATACCTCGTACAGGAATAAGCCCTTTTATGTGTTGTATCGCTTTGATTTCGAATAATTTTATGTCATTAACAACAATCTAAATTGTAATAAGTCAATTACACATGTATTTCGGCTCCACACGACCGACATCAAGTGTCCCTCCAATTTATATTCCGTATTAGATTTGATTGCGTGACGCTTTCCGTAACAATGGTTATAATAGTGGTCCACTTGCTTAGGATCCATCCAAATGACGATGACAAATAATAGTCCAAAATAATTTCGTCGTATCAAGTCGTTCACTTGACATTTATGACAGATTATGACTCTGGCAACACTAATAACCGTCACACACGCCATCTATCTATTAGATGACGCAACTAATACATGACAGCATTAAGATTGAATTCCATTAATCGAATAATGATTGCGATGGACAGATTGAAGATTACGGAGCTATTCAGCTGTATCCCTAAAGCGATAAATTGGATACTTGATTGATAATATAATTCTATCGCCAACGCGTTACAAACATACAATAAATAGCACCAATGTCTGAACTAAAAAACTACATACGCAATATGTGTACCTACAGCTACAGCATAACGATTAAAATGAATGTTCCCGGATATCGATTAGCAATAACTTTATGATGCGGAAAAACGAATAAAACTCTAGCATCCCCGACCCACGCATTAAAGAGCTGCTTATTTTATCGCAAATCGTCGCTGCATTCATGTGAACGTTTCCTCTATTGTGTGTCCGGCTTTGTGATTCGTCATACGTCTCAAAGGCGACTTAATAACCTGCTTAATTCGTGCCAAAAGGAAACGCGTATTGGTGGGGGAAAGCCATTACGGGAAAGTCCCTCTCTGAGTAGACGCGCGGATGGCCCCTATTGTGTTGCCACTAATAAAATTTAATGATGTAAACGGATAGCGCGAATTTATCTAACTCGAGGGCGCTAAGGGAGACAATCACTGAGGGGAAATCAATTAACTACATTATATCAGTTGTAGAACAAATTGAGTTACTGACGTTACTGTGATATATGATATTGTTGTAAATTCCAAAGATTTTTAAGATAGTCAAAGTGACTGCATTGATTTAGTTATAAAGTTATTTTAAATCAGGCTATCTAACGACGCTTGCAGGTGCAAGATCATAGAATCACTTAAAAAATAAGTCATTTAAATTGTTATTTTTTTACTTGTTAACTATGTCGCGTAGAGGTGGAAGAATACTACCATCTACCACTACCACTCTTCACTTGGGTGTCGAAGGCGACCAACTGACTCAAGACTGCACATTCATGGTATAACGGCATGAGCGGCGATGGGCTGTCACGCTAAGCACATATGCAGTCGATATTTGGTGAAAAGTGGACTATGGTAACTCTACTATAGCTTTTGCAGTCCTTATTGCCTTGTCTCTGACTAACCCTTCGGGGATAATGGTCGTGATTACACGAATGTATGTAGTATGTCTGTTTTTATTGGTGAATGTGTGGAACTCTGTTTTAAAGTTAAAACTCTCCTTTAATTCAGAGTCAGAGTGATTTTAGTAAGTAAGTAGAAAATAAAAGCTCGTAAAATTAGAAATGTTAAGAGAAATTAAGTTAAGTATATCCCCCTAAGTGTCAAGCGACCTCCTGGAGGTCACTCGCCATTTTTTTTCAAAATGGCCGCATGTGTCAAGCTACTTCCGTATTACTTCCTGTTTATATCCGGTCTAGGTTTAGTGACGATTTCCATAAAAATTTTATATGGAGTAAATATAAAAAAACTTATATCACTGGAATCCTTATTAAATAAGCTATCTGGCTATGTATAATAAAGTATAGTTTGATTCTATAATAAATTGCAAAAATGAAAGTACTTTTTTTTCCTCGATTTAATAAAAAAATAATAAATTTAATTATAATTAAAAGCATGAAAGGTGTAATAATTATTATGAGTATTATTTGTTATATTTACAATGTGGAATACACGTTTAAAACAGAATAAATTGCGGGTTACACATATAAATAATTTACAGTTAACTAAGAAGTTAACTGTAAATTATTTATGTGTATCCCGCAATTATTTTTTTAATTTTATAACTACGAGTATGTTATCATTTCTACAGATTCCCTTAATACAAGGGTATTGGGTAAAACAATACTAAACTGTAGCGACGAAACATGAATTGCGACTACGCTGACGAAGATACTAATCTATCTACGAGTACGTCATGCCATAAAGATGAATCATGAAAGACATTCCACCTTTTACATATCTAAGCCTAAGGTGTGCGGTATTCAATATTATTTAATGGAAAGCTGGCCACTGTGTACTCTACGTAATGGACCGATAATTGACCACCCAAACAGAAGTAACTCTGTTAATCACAATGCCGCCCGCACCTTCCCCAATCTTAACACGGTACGGTGCCCTCACTGCGCACACATGCCGCACTGCCGTACTGCCAGCGAGCCCACCATTATTTAATTATTAACATTTCAGTCGACCTAATTTTGATTTCTATTTGACGTTCGATTATGTAGCACGTAGCCTCGGGCGGGTAGCGGGCGGGCAGCCATTTTGTGACATCTGTCTTTGAATGTGTTACCAACTATAAAATTCAATTTCCCCCAATCGGCCAGCTCGCCACATTTATTATTCATAGACACTGGTCTATAGATGCCCGGCCACTAACAGATGTGATCTTTTACGTGAAGTGATATCAAAAGATGACGTCCGTATAAAAAGCTGTGTTTCTGGGGATATGAATTTAATATAAGATCGTATGAATCCAATTTGAAGCGGGTTGACATAAGGTGTACTTACGGAAAAGTCGACCAATACGTTTTTTATAAAAGCTATCCGCAATCGCGTGACACGTACGGTACGGTACGGTCAACCACACATCAAACGACACAATACCAGAATAAACTGCTCTCTAACAACTATGAAGTTACCGTCTTCGCAGAGCTCCGTTTATAGTCAATCTGTTACGTATGATGTGTGGGTGACAGTACATCGCGGGAAATGAGTTTTTGATTCAGTTGTGCCGGGTGAAGCTATCAATTTTGCACTATTCCGTCTCATTATATCAACGTGATTGGCGCAATCGGGCCGGGTCACGCCACTGATCGCTTTTAATACTTAAATTCCATTGACCGATGTCCATTTCCGTAATGGCTATATCGTAGCAGCTGGTGGGCACGTCTACTAATTTAAATGTATGATTGGGATCGGATCGCACTGTCGGTGCGGCCGATAAATCAATCTATGTCGTCCGTAATGCACAATCCATTTGCTCGCATGTATCCTAATTGCCGTAAGCGCCGCCCAATGAGCACATTAGGCTGACGGCTGAAACGGTCCGCCCACTCCCGGCCTATACGGGCATCGGGCATGAGCTTGACTCCGACTGTAATGGCTGATTTTCTAGCTCACGACACGACACGTAGTCTCGGCAAACGGGTGCGCTTACGCCACTCAAAGGCGGAGAAAATGGCTTAAGTGCTCTCTCTATTATGCTTAAGGTCGTTCGTGAAAAGGATAATTTTCAACTCTCCAGCGCCCCCGCCCCTAGTAGATGTTCGAATTGTATGGATAAGACGATTTTTTTCATGGATAATAATAACTAACATATTTTTGTTCATTGTTCATACTGTTTTTTTACAGAAGCAAAAATATGAAAGTCTGCCTAGCATATTTTATTATGACGTCAACTATATCCCAGTTTCGAAATAAACTACTATAAGTACCTACTCATTCATTCTCATTTCGTAAACTACAAAATGAAATTTTGAATCTTCAGGACCTTTTATTTATGTTATTCATTGTTTGTTATATTCTGTGGTAGAGCGATTGAATAGATTGAAAATTAACTAAATGTCTGTAAACTTGTGTACCAATTTACTATTGACAAACGATAATGAATAGACAGGGAGAGTTTGGGACTTCTTTAGGGGGGCAGTTCAGTTGTCTAACACTCGAGTCCGACCTGAGACAGATGTCTTTTCACAAAATGCAATTTTCAGTTTCAATAATTCGCCGTTCAGTTCACGTTAGTCCAACGTGTATTAAGATAATATATTTTTAAGTGGGGCGGCCTATTGTGACGCAAGCAAGGGTCGCGGATAAAGCTTTCCCGGCAAACAATAGTTCCGGCCCTTTGTCGCCGCTCGCTAAGTAAACAGCAGTAGTTACGCCACAGAGTAAAGATGGAGAGAGGAAACTCGAATAAAAATAAACTGGGATTTTTTTTGTCTTATTTTTTATATCTGTATAAATTATCTTATTGACTAATCCAACAATATTTGCGTGTGTTGATGTACAAAGTCGTATAAGAAAATATAAATATTTCCACGTCTTTCGCACATAATCCCACCTGAAGTAGTAATTTTTTTAACATTTCTCTTTTTAAATAGGGATATCTAAAAATCAAAAGAACTGTAGATCGAAACTAGGTCTTTGAGTGGGTAAACGATACCTTCTAATAACTACCTAATTGTAGCCAAAATAGTATCATTTTTGAAGTATAATTTGTACAAGTTATTTTCTGTAAAATAGATTCTGTGGCTCACTCTTGCCTAAAGGTGGTCATGGAATGCACCTCGCAAAGGTCTAAGGAGAGCTCCTCCCACCCAACCCTTATTTTATTATCCTTTGTTTCTGTGATATGTACTTATTTTGTTTTCGTTCACATATCTACTACTAACGTTAGCGTTAACGATCGGGATTATTAACGCTTATATCTTACTTTTTATTTCTACAATATAGGTAAGTAAGTACATACTCGTATAACATTTTGCATAGCTAAAGAAAAATTAATTAATTCAGAAAGTGTTAATTACAAAAGAGTTCAAGAATATTTTAAGCACTTTTGTAGCTTTCAGGCTTTTATTAATCTGTGTTTCAGGTGTTTAGCACTTTTATAGTTGGTCACGTCACGATACGCTTTATGTAAAGTGCTTCGACTAATAAACATTACGCCGCCCATTTACCGAAGGGGAAGGCAGAGACCCTAGCTTTCCAATTGCTACAAATGCTACGATCCTGCCATCGGTAAGTACTTCTTTTTCTTCATTTTTGTTATTGCTCCATGATAATCAAGAATTACAGTACCTACACAAAGTAAGGTACTAAACTGTACCTACTCTACCTAAAAATATTATTAATACAGTGAACTAATGTGATTTACTTATAATATATATGTGAAATATCTCGTCATGAAAACATGAAATTAATGTAAAACATTCTGCAAGTGCAGAAAATTACAGCGTAGGTAAGTAAAATTTCTAGCGGTAAGTCACGATCAGACCATAAATTACTGTTTCAACATTAACACCTACTTTCCATAATAGCCGATAAACCAAATTTCGTTTTCATGTTACGCACCCTCTGCAGCTACTTATAATAAGCAATGATCAATGGAGAATAATCCTATTGTGGAGTGCGCACACAAAAAAGCATGTCAGAATTATTCCGCTACGCTCTCGCGCTAATATCTCCATTACATTAGTGTTGAACCTCATTGTTGCCACATTCTCATTGAAAGGATTACGCGCCAAAATGTTGACAGTTGTCGAAGAGACAAAAGAAAAGAGAACTTGTTCCGAAATACGCATAATGGCTCGTGTTTATTTAATTTAAGTCACTGGCAACACAGAATAATGGCGTATTTTCGCCAGCGGCGCTCCGACTTGAGCCGAACTTCCTCGGGGCAATAAAATTAATGAAGCGTGGAGATGGGACCATTTTACTTGTATTATTCGTCTCCTGCGGGCTGAGACTGAAGCGAATGTCCATTAGTTCTGTTTTAACATGTTAGCTAGGTTGAAACGTTGTAAATGCGATTTACTTTACAGAGAGGGTGGAAAAGTAGCCAAAGAGACTGAAACGATCAATAGCCGAGACTAAAAGCAACGATTGCGAATCGATTTGAATAGTTAATGTAACATCATTGAAATCCTATAAAAGTATTACTTGTATATATTGTTTTGAAATGGTCCTTTGAGCCAGATCGAGATGATAGTGATTTATCTTAATTCGATATCATTTTTGTACACGTTAGCCAACATGCAATATTAGTTAACAAAGTCAACCACAGATATAGATATCAACCTTCATGGTCAAGTAATTTTCAAGGTTCAAGCAAACACTTATCAGGTAGGAACGGAAATGGAAATATGTTTTTGTCTCAAATACAAGTTGGCCAACGTAGAGGTATACATTTTTTTGACGCCATTTTCAATCGGCGGCAAATTTGACAGTTGTTTAGTATTAGTAACAAATATTTTGTGTGGATACGGCAAATTCAATATGGAGCATATTTCGCTTCAGCAACGTTTTTTAATTATCAAAACGTTCTACACAAATCAATCTTCTATTGCGGAAACGCTGAGAAAATTGCGACCAATTTTCGGTAAAAATTGAAAATAATATTAATAATTAAAATAATTGTAAATAAATCACTTATCTTCGCGGCTAACAATAACTCGATTGGTGAATAAGTTTGAGGAGCATGGCATTGTAACAAATAAACCAGTTTCTCGTCGTGCCAGAACAGTTCGTTCGGAGCAGAATATTGCAAGAGTACGTGAAAGTGTAGCCGAAGATCCGACATTGTCTACCAAACGACGTTCTCAACAAATGGAAATTAAAAGGACCTCTCTACCACTGACACGACCATTCTGAAGAAAGACCTGGGTCTGTTCCCATATAAGGTTCAGATAACTCAAGAACTTAAGCCTAGTATTCATAAACGCCGTCGTAACTACAGTAATTTTGTGCTAGCCAAATTGGAAAACGACCCAGATTTTCATTAAAAAATCATTATGAGTGACGAAGCCCATTTGGACCTAAGTGGATATGTTAATAAACAAAATTCTCGCTATTGGGGCGAAGAACAGCCTTCGTTGATCCACAAACGACCACTGTATCCACGTCGAGTAACAGTTTGGAGTGGAATTTGGTCAAGAGGAGTAATCGAGCCCTACTTCTTTGAAGATGCTACGAGCGCTGCTTTACCGTGAGAATAATCAACAATTTTTTGTTGCATTAAATGAATCAGTTGGGCTTAGAAAACATGTGGTTCCAACAAGGAGGTGCCACTTTCATACGGCACAAGCCACAATAGAAATATTGAGAAGAATGTTTTCAGGACATTTAATTTCAGGAAATGGTGACATTGATTGACCCCCAAGACACCGGATTTGACAGCTCCTGACTTTTTTCTGTGGGGCTATCTAAAGGGATGTTTATGCTAACATGCCGAGAAATCTTCAACATTTGAAACAAAATAATTATCTAACACGAAATCAGTGGGATAAGGGCGGAAGTGTGCGAAAATGTGATGAGAAACGCGATGAAAAGAGCTCACATTTGTCATGCTGCTAGAGGTGGACATTTGGCAGATGTTATTTTCCATAAGTACATAGGTAATTGGCAAACGTAAATAAAGTATTTTTTTTTAAATACCTAGTAACTTGCATTTCAAAATAAATAAATTTTATAAAACAAGTTGTATACTAACCTCTTAACTGTCCACCCTGTATATATTCGTTAGCATAGCAATGGTGCATTCAATTCAGGTGCCCCAATTACCTTAGATAAAGCAATGTTTCTAACTGTTGTGGGCAACGTTCAAATGCAAGAAGTTATTGGAAAGTTACCTTGTTAATGATATCTTGTTATAAACATTGTTCCGCTAAAAGTAACTGCGGTGTGGATGCACTACAACATACAATCAAAGCAAAATAGTGTGAACACGCTTATTCTGCCGTATCGGCCGTTGAAAGGAAACAATGTGCGTATTACAACGCATTAGTGGCTAACAGAACAGTGATGATCAGATCGCGGCCACTACGGCCGCCTAGCATCATGTTCTAGTGATAGCATCTTAATCCGCGATATTGCTCACCCCCTAACCTAACGCTCGCGTTTATATACTATGGAGAGAGATTATACATATTTTGCACGCAGGATTAGGGAGCTGTCTACTGAATGTGCATAAAGTTACCCGCCTCTGTAGTCTAGTGGTAAGACCACGGTCTCAGACTTAGAGGTTTCTGGTTGAATTTACAGCGCTGTCCCAATTATAAAAATAAATTCGTAACATTTAAAAAAAACTAGAATTTACAAGATTTTAATATGTACCTAGGTGTTAGGAAAACAAAATTAAGTCATCGTCGAATGGTGAATAAAAATCGCACTAGGCTGTTCGAACTCCATCGGATATAAAACTCTAGATTTAACCAATGATCTCGGTGGCAAAAATCTTTAACAAAATTTCTAGCAAGTAAGTAAGTATAGCAAAATAATTAAGATTGAAAGCCCTCGCAACAAAACATGCAAACATGCACCGCATGCACAACTGAACCGTCGTGCACTCATTACACGAGCATTTGCCACCGCTATTAGCATATCAAACGCGCTATCAGATGCAGCGCCGGCCGCTGCAGCTAACGCGCGAGACAATAACGCGATTAGTGAAATAAATACTGTAACAAGAGCGCAGCGGGCCGCGCACCGCCATTTTGCAGATCTTATCGCGACGCGTAATGGAGTGCCTGCCGATAATGTCGATCTGTTACAACCGCTGCAAACCACTTTCCGGCATTGTTTCACTTTTGTGAGGTGTACGATTGTAGGACTGTAATTTAGCAGACATACATTTCGGTGGGGACACCGACTTCGAAGTTCAAGAGTTCAAACAAATACAGACATCTAGAAAGTTATTTTATATTGTTAAAGTTGAGACAAATGAGGTTTGGTAACTGACCTGGTAATTATCCTGTTTTATCCTGCTACTTAATATCTCAGCCTGATATTTATATCAAAATTCTAATCTCGCCTGTTTTTAAATTGTTTTATTGTTTATGCTGTTACTTCTTCAGGCAGGCTAACTAGGCTGTTTTAAGCTATATCTACTCGACGTTTAAGAGTGGTATTAGTGTAGAATATTAAGAATATCATAAATCCAACTGAATTTAACAATTTAAAACTTTTCATTTTAAACTTGAAAGAAAGAGACTCGAGTGGGTATATTTTTCTATTACTTATTTGTTCCGTATCCGTGAAGTGCGCAGTGTGAGGGAGGATACGGCACCTGCCCTGAGGAGACATCTTGCGTCCACAACGATGTACTACATCTGTCTCTTTGATTTGCTTATTGCGTGTAGTTAACAACATGTTATTTGTTAATTGCCCCTTACATGAAGTAAGAGCCGCGTGGTAAATCGGCTCCCTAAATGGATACTACCAACTCCTCTCTTCCCTTGGATATCGTAAAAGGCGGACTAAAGGCGCACATATAGCCAACAGCATAGAGCAACGATGGGCTCACATATCACTCTTAGCACATGTGCAGTTGAAGATTGCTGACACTAAGACTATAGCAGTGTCGCTGTGGACTGCTACTGCTGTCCTCATTTCCAAGTCTCTGACTAACCCTTTGGGATAATAATCGTTTATCTATGTATGCATGTAGTTAGAAGAGATTGCAACGGCCCGATTATGTTAAGAGGGTTTACGCATTTCGGTTTTCCATACAAACTTCCAAGTCGAAATTTTTAAAAACCAATGAGAAAATTTTGATGAAACTTTGCATGCTGAAGTAAAAACACAGGGATCTAAATAGTTTGTTGAAAACATTTTAAAAAAACGTTTTTCTAGCTGAGTTATTGCGATTTAAAGTCCACTATAGAAAGTTAAAAATCGCAATAACTCAGTTAAATAAACATTTTTTAAATGTTTTCAACAAACAATTTAGATCTCTGTGTTTTACTTAAGTATGCAAAATTCCATCAAAATTGGCTCAGTGGTTTTAAGAAATTTCGACTTGGAAGTTTGTATGGGAAACCGAATGGCGTAAACCCTCTTAACTCCTAAACGCTTCTACGTTCCGTTATTTACCAACGGAACGCGCCACACGAATGATAAACTTTTATGGGGCTGTAGCGTATCAACAATAGTCACCAGGACTCGGCGGACTGGCACGTCCCATTTCCATACAAAAACTTCAATTTCCCGAGCTAAATGGCACGGGGGCTCATAAAACTGCGCCAAACTACGCCACGGCGCGAGTACGCGCCATTTTCTTTTATTATTTCACCCTTTGCGCACAAATGGGTAAATAACTGCAATAGGCCTTCCTACTATCAGTCTTATTAAACTTTGTGATTTTTATACGCAGTGAATAGGTAGGAAAGCTGTTTACTGGTAAGGAACTGTCGTGAACAACAGATAAAATTTAATAGCTGATGCTTCAACTTTATTTCTTGTTAGTATTTGTTTTTAACAAAATCACGACTATTATCTCCAAAGGGTTAGTCAGAGACTAGGCAATGAGGATAGATTTTCACAAAATAGTGACTGCACATTTGCTCAGCGTGAAGGTGGTGAGCCCATCACCGCTCTATGCTGTTGGATGTACTGCAGTCTTTAATCCGTTAGTCGCCTTTTACGACACCGAAGGGAAGAGAAGGGGTGACAGTATTCTTTCACAGCTACGCGATACGGTTAATTTATTTATAACATTAATCGCAACTCCTGTTATTTAATGTTAACTTCCACTCTACGGTATGATCCTGGAGGTGGTCACCCTACACTTTTCAACGTCTGTAACGCTACGGTTACTATTTTTGCAACTACTAAAGTATCTAAAGTTTGTTAACAATGTTACAGTTAATTCAAAAGTAACATGTTTGACGGTACTTATATTTTTTTTAGTTTCAAATAAGATAATCTACCCTAAAGACACACAATTATTTGTGTGCCTTGTAGCTTTCAAACGAACTTCGTTCCCGAGTAATCGATGGCCAATGAAAGAGGAGATCAGCGGTATTAAATCAAAAGTTAAGTCCGCCGCCACCCCGCGCGCATCACACGTCGACATCAACTCGAGCCTACCGACTTATGGCATCTCCGAGGAAGTGATTTGTCAGCGCCGCCCCCCTCTCGATTGAATAATTCAAATAATCGAGGTATTTATATGTAAATAGCGGACCACATCTCCATACGAAAGGGCCGATCGGTACATAAATTTGGCAAGACGACGCGCCGCGCAAACTGCGACGCACCGCCGATCTGATTTATTCGACAACTTGGGAAAAAGTGGCTCGCGTCAGGAAGTGTTTGTCTAATCGCGTTTATTGCCCGACCCGGGATTTTGCGCCCCGCAGCACATGGGGTGGCTGTCCCACGTCCCGTCCCATGCCGCCTACATAAAAACAACTATGCGACTGCCCTTTTTAGTTGAGGAGTTTCCAATGTTTGCTTGAACGGATTTCCGTACACAACTTTACGCAATGCGCGTTTGAATTTGAATAAGCTTACCGTGCTCTTTGCTACAATTTAAATATGTAGGCATATACAATAAACTGAAAGTTTATGCAATGCTAAGGTACCCACAGGAAAAATGTAATTTCCCTTACCCAATGCTAAGGGAAATTGTACTGCTAAACCTAAAATAGCCTGACGTTCATGTCAGAAAAAAGCAAATAGTTAATTGTGAGACTTCTCCTTCTGATAGGATTCGAACCTGCGTCTTCTAGTGCTCCGGGCCGTTGGATTCGGGCTACTTTAAATATCAACACTATGGTGGTGACAACTAAGAAAATTTTGTCTTAAAACTTGACCCACTTGTGGGCAAAGACGTCCTAACTCGCAACCCTCCTTGCACTGCTTATAGCTGTAACCTCTCTTTTATCGGAAGGACTGGCTGTCCTACCGAGAAGTCTAGCTCATCCTGCCATCTCCTTACCTCAGGCTGAGAACGGCAACTTCCTAAAATGACAAGTTCCGAAAACGACAACATCCTAAACGTCTATTCCAAAATAGACAATTTCCGGAAAAGACAAATTCTAAAAAGGTCAAATTCAGAAAATGACATATTCTTAAAATGTCAAGCTCCGAAAATGAAAGTGTTCTGTGTTCTGTACTTAGCATAAAGCTCAGAACAATAACTAATTATTGTTCTGAGGCATAAAATTACTATTCCGCTAAAGTATAGTAACTTTATCAGTAATATTTGACTGGATGTTTGTGAACTTTGAATTACTTACTTTGTTTTTCATAGTGTATATAATGATTGACAAAGTTGTCATTTTTGAAAGTTTACGTTTTAAAATGTTGTCGTTTTTGGAAGTTGTCATTTTAGGAAGTTCTCGTTTTTAGAAGTTGACATTATAAAATGTTGTTATTTTAGGAAGTTGTCGTTTTCGTAGCTTGTCACTTTAGGAAGTTCTTTAATTCTCAAATATTTATTGTAATATGCACTACCTATTTACGAAAGTTCCTTTATAGGTTTGATTTCATCGTAGCTCATATTGGTCGGTTTTTTCAAAGCACATACACATTGCTGCCTCTGCTCTTAGCTTCACGGCTGATTACGGCAGTTCCGGTGCGGCACGGCGCACAAATGGCAAGCCAGCGATGTCTCCGCTAATAAGTAGGAAGGTACCACCTCCTACTATGTTTTTTTTTCCCAATCGGACACTATAGGCAAAGTGGTTTTTGGCGTTTAATGGCTCTCTATTGCAACCTAGTCTGTTTTGGATTCTTTAAACGGCATTCACATGTGCAAGCTCATTGAATGATGAAGAATACTCTTTATACTTACCTACTTTGATGAAGATATCTCGCTACCATAGTAGTACCTACTCATAAGCGCTCAAGATATCGATGCCAGTAACTTCCGTGTGTGAATCGGCTATAATAGCTTTACGCTACTTCATTCTTGATGCTATAATTAAGAAGATAATTTGACAGCAATGTTTCAAACACATCATTACCGCACCACCACCCGCGGGCGCATTAACGCGGCATTTCGGAGCATTTCGCGGCACCGCAATATTCTGGTGCCACTATTACTCATACTCACGCTCACAGGAGCTGCGAGCAAGCTCCAGGCCCCATCAATCATGCTCGCGGCACACAGATAAAGTGTTAATAATCGACGCTAACGCCGCATTGTTCGTTATTTAGTTCCCATCTGGCGGTAAAGGCGCGTTTCCGATACAAATTAGTTTGGTTACGAAATAATTATTAATTACTTACCTCCGAGTTGATTTGCGTTTTGGCGAATGCACAAATAACATATTTAATAACCAGGGTTAAGTAATTCGACATAGGACCTATGTTACTATTATTATCTAAGTAATCTTCAAATCTTCAAGATTATAATAGCTAGATGCTTTATAGATTGACTTCTCCCTTCCTCTGATAGGAAGGAAAGTAAGGATAGGAAGGTACGCGAAGTATATAGAGTAGATACGCGTGCGGCTCTCCGGAGTCACCCATTGTTTGTCTCGAATATTCCATCGTGCACAAAGAAATTTGGCGACTCGTTTGATTGTCGCACCACCAAAAGATGGAATACCTAGTCTACCAGCACAGGTTTTCCCTCCTTGCGATCCTTGCGATATGAGATCCTTCAAAGAGGAACATTGTGGGCCGGCAAAGTTGTCTTCGCGCCTTGTCTCTATTTCCACCTAACATCAGGTGGAGTAGAATAATCTGCCGTGTTAGGTACTTATAAAGAAAACTTGCTCGTTCGAGTGTTTTTCAAGTCAGCGATTATCTTGATGCTGTGTAGTGTGTACGGATTGGTGACCAGATATTTAAGTATAGCAATTCTGTGCTTTGGAAGACACTTTATAAGCAGTTGTCGTAGATGGCAGTCGTTTAAATCCGCCAACCCGCATTAAGCCAGCAGCGTTATTATCCGATCTTCCCATCTGGTGAAATATGCTTTTATTTCTATCTAGTACCAATGCACAAAAGATCCCAATGGTTCTACGTGACGTGCTGCGAGAGGGAGACCTCGGCAGGCCCCATATTGTTAAACTTGTACTAAAGGAATACCAAACCTTATGTCTACCTTTATAACTGCCACCACGCTATCAATTTCTAATCGTGTACGCCCCGAGTTGATTTTGAGGGTTACAGAAAAAGTTTTAGCTAGATAGTGTGTTGGACTGGGTAGTATGGTACCTACCTAAGTAAGTACCTATACCTTTAATTAGTTCCGTTGGTAATAAATACCGAGTGGAACAATATGTAAGTGAGCAACAAAACGCACTTTATCAGGTGGCAGTCGCTTTATCCCGCTAATCACCAACCCCTCTAGAGTAATAAAAGTCGATATCAGCCCCCGAACTTTTGACCGGGATCAAACTGCTTTGATACTTGGTTGAATAGAATATAATAGTTTTTATTTGGTAGTTTTTTATAGCGGAGGGTAGGGACTGAACAATTCAATAACAAAACCTTGGTGCTAAATACGATTAAATGATTCTAATAATATTTTGTTTGTAAATTGTACTTTTGCTACCTATATATTTATAAGTATTGAAAATTAAAATAGCAGTTGAAACTAAGTAAAACGACTGCCTCGTCGACGTTTTAGTATCGTTGTGTTCCCGCCAAAGCCGGGACGGCCTTTCAAACCGTACCGCCATCGGTATGGCGGTTGACTCAGCGGTTGTTGACGACCGCGTCCGCCTGTCTGCCGCGGCGCCACCGCTGCGCGACCCCGCCGCCGCTAGCTTGGTGAGCCGAGCGCGCGACGAGTCTGTCTGCTAGCTAACGCGAGACGCCCACAAAATACGCGCGCTGCTATCTGCCTTATTATAGTGACTCCTGAACCTAATGTGAAGAGAACGCCTGAGTGCCTGTGATAACGTAAAGTAACTTTGTGCTGTGCCGTGACAAATCGCCTCCATCGCCGCCCGCCAGCTCGCTGCCCCGTCTCCTACAGTTGCCCGATCACCCATCATCATCCCAGGTAAGCCTTTCTACCTACCTACCTACCAGTTCCCTACGTCGCGTAATCGCCACTCAGACGTGGCGACTACATTTGGTCATCTTCGAACCGGTAATATTAGATACCCGCGACCTTCCCGTAACCAGTACCTAACTTTCTTTTAATTTTCAATTTTAATACAGTCCGCTAAAGATAATTATTTCCGCCCATATTCTTATACTATTTCTAAATCTTATATCTAATTCGTGCCATCATTTCTACATTCATTTGTTCACATAACGTTACCCTGTCCCAATAAAAATCTCGTCAGGTAGTTATGAATCGATTGTGTTAGGATCGCGACCACACAACATCCGAATTATTTTAACGCAATTATTTCTGCATGTTGCTTTGATATTGATCTCGTGTATGCATCCGTTGAAAGTGTGATGCAATGTTGTAATGTTGTTGCAATCTGAGCGGGCTTGTGTGTGTACCCAAACGATTTTTGCCTAACGATACGTTGTTCATACTCCTAACGGTGACTTAATTAGTAGTTAAACGATTGCGTTGCGTGTGGTATTATGACGAGAGATTTATTTTCCCGTTTTATTTTGTAATGAAATTTTTATATTCGTGTCGTGTTAAATCGGCTCAGATCTCGTGCATGCTCACCACGCGTGCCAAATAGCGTGCTTTATTTTTTCGCTCGTGTTAATTTTATATCTATTTTTTTATTTTTTATTTTTGCCTTTGCGATCGGCTCATTCTTTGTGCGTGCTCACCACATGGGCTTAGTGTGTTTCATTTAGTTTCATCAGTTTTTTTTTATATCGCTTACGGCTATTTGCGTGCGTCGCCTTCGCTTCTACACACGTTAAGTTTAATTAAGTTTTTATTATTTGTTTATTTGTTTATTTTGTTTACTTATTTTTTCTGCGACCGACTCATTCTTCGCGCTAGTGTCGGCAACAGGTCTGCCCGACTGTGAGCGCCTTGCCCAACAGTGGGCTACGGATAAAGTGAATTTTTTTGTTCTTGTTGTTTTGTTTGCCTTTTGTTTTGCGGTCGGCTAATGTTACGTACGCGCGTTCAATAAGCATACATACACAGACATACACATACACACGCGTTTGCACCACCCGTGGGCCATATATAAGGCGCCCCAACTTAGTTTTGCCTTCTTTATTGTTGCGTTAATTTTAGCCCATTTGCCCTTACCTTAGTAAACAAATACCTCCAGCCCAACTATAGAATATATACAGGGTGTTGTTCTTTTTACTGCCTTTAAATTTGTTTAATTTTTTTAATTTTTTATTATTTTTTTTGTCTCCTTTTATTCATCGCGATGCCGGCCAAGTCACAAGCCGCGATATTTAGGGAGGCCGCCAAAGATTTACATCAGCTCCTAGAGATGGGATCACTGATCATTGCTGGCGACACCAAACATTCCATAACGGAATTTAACGTGCGTTTCGCACAGATACAGGGCATAAAGGAGAAGCTGGACTCAGTGTACTACAACATTCTCGACGAAGAGAACTTAGACGAGGGGGTTGAGAGGACATACACTGAGAACCACACAAAAGCCTCCGGAGCATACCTGGGGATACTTGTGGCGAGGGAGGAAATCTCACCCTCTTTCACGTCGTCCCCAACCCATAGTGCTCAGCCCAGTTTCGGCGTCAATACGCCCACAGCCGTCCTCCCCAAGATAGCGCTGCCCAGGTTCAGCTCAAAAATGGAGGACTGGCCTTCCTTCATTGCGCTGTTTAGGAGTTTGACTGACGACATGGCGACCCTGTCGGACGCAGTCAAGCTCCACTACCTGTTCTCAAGTCTCAGCGGTGAGGCATTAAGTATGGTGTCCCACTTAAAGGTCACCAATGAAAATTTTGCCGTGGCCATGGACATCCTCACCAAGCGGTACGAGAACCGCCGGGTTCTCATCGATAGTTTCGTCGACATAATCCTGGGGCTGCCGAGCATCCACACGCGCTCAAACATACGCACGCTTTTCCTCACTCCGCTGGTGTCCGCCCAGTGTGCCCTTAGTAATTTGGATCTGCCCATAGGAGACGACTACGTGTTTGTGTCGATAGTGGTGCGAAAGCTTAAGGGTGAGCTCCGCACGTTATTTGAACGCAGACACGGGTCTAGCAGCTCCCTGCCCACGTTGAGTGACCTCATCTCCTACCTCGAGGAGCACGCGCGCTGTGTGGAGACAGAGTTCTCCAACATAGCCCAGCCGCAGCCCATTCACGCCCTGCCCGGCCCTTCTCGTAGCCGCGCGCCTCCACAGTCGCCCCATCGCACTTATGCTCAGATGGCTCAGCAACAACCCGACCATTGCCGTGGCCGCTCCTCAGCTCCATTGCCTCACCGCGCCTATGATCAGCCTACTCACCAACCGCTCCACCCAGCTCAGCAAATGCGTCAGCGCCCATCCACCTCCCCGGCTCGCAGTCAGCCCTTCCCCGTCTACTCGGCCTACCAGCAAAGCTGCTCCTCATCATCGTCCTCGTCCTCTTCCTCACGCTCGACGTCCTACTGCCCCTATTGTGCCACTAGGGGACATACGCTCATGACGTGCAGATGGTACAATGCCCAGCCCACACAGGGCCGTTGGGACTTTGTACAGGCACGCGAGCGCTGCCAGCGTTGTCTCGGCCGTCACTACGAGAGCGAGTGCAGGTCAAGGGGGGCATGCAAGAACTGTGGGAGCACGAACCACCACACGTCCCTCCATCGACCAGACGGCCCAACGCACTCAGCTCATTCGTTGTCTGTACATGTGCCCCCACCACAGCTGACAGAGCACTCGAGGGAGCGTCCCAGAAACAGCAGGCGGCACGAACCCGCACATCCCAAACAGGCGCAACCCAGCTCTGCTCACAGAGCCAGCCCGCCCAGGTCCGGTTCGCCAGGTAGGCCCCGCGAACGCCGCCAGCAATTATGACTCCCTGCTATCACAGAGCACCCTAGCGAAGAGGTAGATTTAGCCCATGCCCAGTCAACCCATACCCACACAGCTGATACATACTCAGCTCATACAATTTCAGCTGATACTCAATCAGCTCACTCACCTTCTGTGCCCACTGGCACACCCATTTTGTTGCCAACCGTCTCACTAAGAGTCGCGGACGTGCATGGCCATCTTCACACAGCCAGGGCTTTATTGGACTGTGGCAGTATGCTGACGTTAATAACGTCACGCATGGCACGACTTTTGAACCTGCCATTAAAACCCACTTCTTTAAAAATTACAGGAGTTGGGAATCAGCACAAACATGAGTCAAAGGCGGCAATAACAATAGTATGCCGACCCACTCACAATGATACTCCTACAATCACTGCCACAGCTCACATTTTGAAAAACGTCACTGGCTACCTTCCCTTGGAGAAGGTACCAAACATTTCCCACGTACTAGGCCAGCTACCCGTGCCATTGGCTGACCAGCTTTACCACACACCAGCCCCGATCGACCTCTTATTGGGGTCGGACGTTCTTGGCCAGGTGTTGGACGGGACTAAGGTCTCGTTGGGCCCGGGCAAGCCCATAGCCTTCGGCACGATTTTCGATTTCGCGTTGATAGGACCCATTGAGGACTTGTATGCGCAGCCGGCGCAGCAGGTTAACTCAGCTCACGTCGTCAGCTCACAAACAGACTCAGCTGAATCAGTCCAGGACATACGTCAGAGTCTGGAAAGGTTCTGGGAGTCTGAGGAGCCCCTCCCTCAATCTCACACTCCCAATGATCCCCTGGAGGAACAATGCGAGGAAATCTTCCGCTCTACCAGTACACGCGATCCCTCAGGTAGATATACAGTCGCTCTGCCCTTTCTAAAGGACGCCCCTCAACTAGGTAAAACTCACCCTATCGCATTACGCAGATTCCTCAATATTGAGAAGAAGCTAATGGCGAACCCGTCCCTGCGTTCTAAATACGTCGACTTTATGGCCGAATACATCGACTTAGGGCACATGGCTCCCTGTCACCCAAATACATTCGCCCATAAACCTCACTTCTACATCCCTCACCATGGCGTATTTAAGTCAGGGTCGGACAAGCTGCGCATTGTTTTTGATGGTAGCTGCAAAAGCTCCAATGGTGTCAGCATAAATGAATGCCTACACACAGGCCCCGCCCTTCAACAGGACATTGTGGACATCATCATGTCCTTCAGAACGCATCCAGTCGTTTTCAGCACTTACATCCAGAGGATGTTCAGAAATGTGCTGGTTGCCCCAGACCAGAGACGGTATCAGCTGATACTATGGCGGTCCTCACCAGATCACCCTCTGCTCACCTACGCCCTCAATACAGTCACGTACGGCTTAAGATCAAGCCCATATCATGCAATCCGCACCCTGCTCCAGCTGGCTGATGATGAAGGCCATCGCTACCCTGGAGCCGCTCAGGTTCTTCGCAAGTCTATCTTCGTTGATGACATCTTGTGTGGCCATGACACGGTTGAATCCGCCCAAGCACTTCAGGACGAGTTGATAAGTCTGCTAGACCTAGGCGGCTTTCGGCTCAGTAAGTGGACATCTAACTCGCCTAAGCTGCTCGAGAGATTTCCCGACAACCAATGCGACATGCCCAAGGACTTCGACATGAACCCAGAGTCCACGTCCATTAAGGTCTTGGGTATACAGTGGAGCCCTCAGTCAGACGAGTTCACCTACCGCATCTCTCTGCCCCCCATCACACATGTCACAAAGCGGTCTATTTTAAGCACCGTAGCCTCACTTTATGACCCAAACGGCTGGGTTTCGCCCGTTATCTTCCGCGCAAAGCTGCTGCTTCAGCAATTGTGGCTACTGAAGCTGGAATGGGATGAGCCCACTCCCTCTGAAGTACAAACGGAGTGGCACCACATCTCAGAGGATCTGCCGCTGTTGGCTAGCATTCGTTTCCCTCGGCACATTTGTGCAAACAAAGGCTCAGCTGCATACTCGCTTCACGGGTTTGCAGATGCCTCTGAAGCCGGGTTTGCCGCCGTTGTTTACCTCCATGAGCTCGATGCCTCCGGAGATACTTTGGTACACTTGATTGTCGCCAAGTCGCGAGTCGCACCAATCAAGAACCGCCTCACAATCCCCAAGTTAGAGTTGTCGGCCGCCACTCTACTCTCCCAGCTCATGATCCGTGTGTCGGTTCAGTTATCGGCCCATATCAGTATACAACAACACATATGTTGGTCAGACAGTACGATAGTCCTGGCCTGGCTCAATACGCCGCCTCACCGTCTTCAACCCTTTGAAGCCAACAGGGTAGTCAAAATCAGCTCAGGCTCACCAGAATGTACCTGGCGACACGTACCTTCTGAGCTCAACCCGGCAGATTGCGCAAGCAGAGGAATGTCTGCGCAATCCCTGTCAGCCCACGACCTATGGTGGTCTCCCACGTGGCTTGGACAGCCTTGTGAGTCTTGGCCTGCGATGCCCTTAGCTCTGGGCTATCACGCTCTGCCCGGCCTTAAGCCCAAACACGTCCCGTCACTGGTCACAGTGCCCGGTCTTGACTTTGACCTGCTCACTCGGTTCAGTTCACTAGACAAGCTCGTCGGAGTGACAGCTTGTCTAAAACGCTTTCTGCACAACTGCAGACACCACCCAGATTCGCGACGCTCAGGCCCCTTGTACGTCAGTGAACGAAGAGAGGCCCTACTTTACTGGGTGCGCAGTGTCCAGCACAATGAGTTTGCGGAGGACATCCACCGCCTTCAAACTGGCAAAATCTGCTCCGTCAGACTCCAGCGGCTGTCACCTCTCATTAAAGATGAGCTCCTTAGAGTTGGTGGACGACTGTCCCATGCGTTTATCCGATATGACGCGCAGCACCCGCTCATACTTCCCAGCTCTAGCCCACTTGTAGACCTTATCATTGACCACTACCACAAAATACACTGCCATCCTGGCGCTGACACTTTACACGCTATCCTACGCCAACAATTTTGGATATTGTCCGCGCGCCGTATTATTAGACACCGAGTTTTTAAATGCATTAGATGCTTTCGACCGCCGGGCCCAGCCGCAAGCGCCCTTCATGGCCGACCTGCCAGCCGATAGAGTTACGCCTCAGCCAGTATTTAGTCAAGTCACGACCGATTTTGCCGGACCATTCTTCGTTAAATCTAGTACCCTACGTAATGTTAAACTCTTAAAAGCGTACTTTTGTATATTCGTGTGCCTCTCGACTAAGGCGGTTCATTTAGAACCGGTCTCGGACCTCAGCACGGAAGCGTTCCTCGCGGCATTACAGCGTTTTATAGCACGCCGCGGTGCCCCGGTTCTCATCCGCTCGGACTGCGGTACAAATTATGTAGGCGCTAGAAATTAGCTCATCGAAGTACAAAACTTTCTTGCCTTGAACAATGATACGATTGCGCACAAGCTCGCTGGTCAGCACATTACTTGGTTGTTAAACGTCCCTAAGGGACCATGGTTCGGTGCGTTACATGAGATCAACGTAAAATCAACAAAGCAACTTTTATATCGCGTAATTGGCGAACAGCAGCTCACATTCGAGGAATTCTCTACACTTTTGGCACGAATCGAAGCTGTCCTTAACTCTAGACCTCTCTGCCCACTTTCGTCTGATCCATCAGACTTTGAGCCGCTTACAGCCGGACATTTCCTCATAGGCCGCCCACTAACGGCCCTTCCCGAACTATCCGTGGAAGATAGGCCGATCTCCACACGTAGGCGATTCCAAATGGTACAGGCTCTTTCCCAGCGCTTCTGGACGCTGTGGACCCAGTCCTACCTTCATACCCTCCAAACCCGCTCCAAATGGTTGTCCCCATCCTCCCCTCCCCGAGTTGGCGAGCTCGTCCTCATCAAGGAGGACAACCTGCCTGCCCTCCAATGGAGACTGGGGCGCATTGCTCGCACCCTGCCTGGGAAGGATGGCGTCGTGCGGGTGGTAGACCTGGACACCGCGAATGGACATCTTCGGAGGCCTGTATTCCGGATCGCCAGGCTCCCAGTGGATGAGCCCCCCCTGGCCCCCGGAGGATGTTCCCGCCAAAGCCGGGACGGCCTTTCAAACCGTACCGCCATCGGTATGGCGGTTGACTCAGCGGTTGTTGACGACCGCGTCCGCCTGTCTGCCGCGGCGCCACCGCTGCGCGACCCCGCCGCCGCTAGCTTGGTGAGCCGAGCGCGCGACGAGTCTGTCTGCTAGCTAACGCGAGACGCCCACAAAATACGCGCGCTGCTATCTGCCTTATTATAGTGACTCCTGAATCTAATGTGAAGAGAACGCCTGAGTGCCTGTGATAACGTAAAGTGACTTTGTGCTGTGCCGTGACAAATCGCCTCCATCGCCGCCCGCCAGCTCGCTGCCCCGTCTCCTACAGTTGCCCGATCACCCATCATCATCCCAGGTAAGCCTTCCTACCTACCTACCTACCAGTTCCCTACGTCGCGTAATCGCCACTCAGACGTGGCGACTACACGTTGTACTCGTATATACTATACTTGTCCTGTTGAATTTCAGCGATGAATATTTGAGAGATACTTATAATTAGTATTTAAACGCAGCTCGATGCTGGAGCCGTGGTCACACTAGTCACACACGTCTAAGTACCTGTGATCATTATCATCACAGACTGAACCGTCAAGATCAGGTTAAAATCCTACTTCCTTCCTAATCACACTAATATTATAAAGGCGAAAGTTTGTGAGTGTGTATATTTGTTACTTCTTCACGTAAAAACTTCTGAATGGATTTGGATAAAATTCGGCATACAGATAGTTTATAACCTGGATTAACACATAGAATACTTTTTATCCAGATATTCCCACGGGAACGGGAACCACGCTTGTGAAACCGCGAGCGGCCGCTAGTATCACATTTTTATATTTTAAACACGAGCAGATCCGTTAGTTTTTCATTTCAATGTGTAGGGTCAGGGAGGGAACAGTGGCTAGGAGTTTTTCATCAGGCTGTTGCTTGAATAATATAAATTATTAAAATATTTGCAGCAAGCACAAAGCATAGTTCATTATTAAACTTTCAAACGCAGTAAATAGATTTGCTATTACTTTTACCAAAAAATCATATTTTTTTTAAACTGGACTCGAGCCACTGTGTACTACTTACGACCTGTACACAGTGGCTAGTACCCCTAGTGCACAGTGGCTCCAACAGTACACAGTGGCTACGTAGGAATCGAGCCACTGTACATAGTGGCTACTACACCCTCTGTGTGTAGTAGCCACTTCTACCTCATCCTACAAAATCAGAGCCTCTAGTGGAAATAATTCTCTTTGGTTTTGGTTTATGACATCTGCACCGACTCTGACAGATCGTGATTCTCGATCAATCACATCGGCATACCTTTCTTCGTCATCAGAAGATAACACCAAATCAGAGAGATTTCCATCTTCTTAGTGCTTTTAAGGCCTCCGGTGAGAACATAATTAGTGTTTATTTCGTCTGAAAATGTAAATTAATATGTATTATAGATCATAATTAAAATATATTTCAGAAACATCAAAAGTAAAACACTCAGAAAAGAAATAAGTAATAATAATATTAATACTTAAGTATAATGTTTTTTTCAAAAAACCGTTTTATTTTTGAACATCATGAAAATACTCAGTTGACTCCTGAGCTCGCTGAGCACAAATCTAAAAATCGAGTTATGCGATATAATGATAAAACAATATACACAAATTATATGTTACACATGACCTCGGTAATATTAAGTAACTCCTAACATAAATATTTTGGAGAGGAAAACCCTCTCGTTATTTTATATGTTTTATAAATAAAATAAAGAGCTTGCCTGCCTGCACAGTTCAAATAACACTCGGGCACTGGCCGAAACTTGTCGATGAATGTTAGGATACATTATGAGATGGTGTTATTAGTAGTCTTAGTAGCAGTGCTATTCGGTAGTTTATGTTACTAAATAATACTCATTAATATTTTTATATTTTATGTCCTCAATTGTGCACGCCAGGTCTGAAAGGGTTAACGTACCTTATAAACAACATAAAAATATTATATTCTACTAACACCGATTTAAATACAGCCTTTTCATAGTAGGGAAAAATAAAAATAAGCAAATCCATGTGAAAGTATCAAGATCGAAAATCGAAGTGCATGCTCACCGAACCGCGACTGAGAATTAGCGGTGGCGGGAAAGAAAAATGATTGTGACAGTCCGGCGCACCGCACTAATGGAGTCTGCGTCTGCGAAATGTTTCCACTTAGACCGCTCGCTCTTCTGACCAACACGCCACTAAATTGCTACTCCAGACCTTCTAGTCAATAACAAGGCGATTATTTCTTATATACTTACTCATTATAATCTTATCAAACGTTATATTATTGAACGTAAGTACTATAGTAGAAAATGATAACTCTGAATCGGTAAATTGGGAATTGTATAAGTACTTGTAGTGTAGAACCATCTTTAGTAGACGTACTTACTTATCTAAAATGGACGTGTCCAAATTTGTCCCATAGACTTTAGAAAAAAAATCCACTGATCTCGTGCTCTACACGACTTGAAAGGGCATTGAAAAAGAACGCGTAATTTTTCTTTCGATAATTTTAATTCTTTTTTAGAAGCAAAAAAAATTTTTTTTTCAAAACCGACTTTCCAAAATATTTTTAGATCATCTTAAAACCCTTTGAATTCCGCGTCTTTTGAGCTATTACGCGGCGGGCGGGCGGGACGCACGCGAGCCGCCCGCCGCGTGACATCGCATCTCGCGCCGCGCAAACTCGCGGCTAACACACGATTTATCGGTCAAAAACACTTTCAGCGAAAATGGGGGCGAACGAAAAAACATTTTCAATGTTAAAATTCTGAATTTATTAATTGTCCATGTCATCATGGCGAGATAGGTCTTTTGCTATAGCCAATTGCCACTACCAATACTCCGCCAGGCTTTATACACCTTTCATATAGGACAGATTTTGCGAAACTAACAATTCTACATTTTACTAAAGAATCTTATTAGACATACTTAGATTATTCTATGTCCTACGTATGTACACATAAACTTTCACTTCGCAATCATGGACCTGAAAAATTCAGGTCCGTGTTCGCAATGTAAGTAAATAAAATGTTTAAAGAACTTTAAAGGAATAAGTAGATTAAAACCCAGTAAAACACATATACACACAATCATTTTCAATTTATTAGCTGAAAACAAACAAATCTGACCCGCAATTTTGTCACAATTTCAGCGTTATCAGCCCTAAATAAAGTAAACCTTAATCGCCAGTGCTCAAAGTGATCAACGGATGGCGATAACAGCATAATAGGGTGACTATCTGATGTGTGTATCTACTTAAATTCAAATGGCTATTGTAATACGCGGGGGCAATTCGAAACAAGTTGCCGCGCTCTCGGCAATAATGGGCCCCTCCCCTACGATAGCACTCCCCTCACAAATTAAGTGTAAAACAAACCTAATGAAATTTAAATATCTCTCTGGCGTCGCAATAACTGCACAAATAAAGTCGTGTCGCGGGGGAGAGTAATCGCATCCATTGTGTACACATTGTACGTGCCAGTGTTATATAGCTGTACTTGAAGTTTACAACCGTTTCGCAGTGTGGGTTACGCTTTTCTCGTGTTTGGCGTTTTGGCGGGACGTGAATGTAGTATTGCGACAAGGTGGCAGGCAGGGGTCGGTGAGTCTTAGTGTCGTGTGGAGAAGGCGGGGTAGCTTTCGAGACGGCGAGCCTCTTGGGGCGATATACTTCATTGTTAGCTTGTTAGCCAGTAATTCGCTGTAACGGGTTTAACGTGTGCGGGATGGAAATCTGCGGCTCCCCGTAATTAGTTTAAGCTATGCGAATTTGTGTTATTATAACGAATGGAATAGGGCACTGATACGTGCGTGCGTATACAATGCTATTTAATTACGTAGGTAAGAGAAGGAGATTAGCTTTAGTAAGAACTACGTTGTAGTTAGCTAAAATTTATAGAAAAAATGACGACATAAACAGTATATTGATTGATTGATAGGATGATAATTATCTTCTAATACTGTTCGTAACGCGCTATACTACTACTATGCTTCTTTTGTGGAACCTTGTGTAGATAGCTAGTGATCGATCATTTGTTTGTGCTTTTTCTAGAACGAAACATTGAAGGCGGAAAGTAGACAAATAAACTTAATCAGCTCCATAATGTGATACCTCAAGTACGCCTCTATGTACAGTGAAGAGGTCGTGGAGTTTACACATAGGGACTTGATTACCTCACATCAAAGATATAGTCATATTGAAAAAATAAGTACCAAACTCTACAATCATTACTTACTCAAATATTCCATTCAGTTACCTATGTAAGAAGCCTAATTGCAGGCAGCGTTCAATGCGGAAACATCATTATTCTAGCAGATTGCGCCGAGTATCCAAACGAATCTTTTAAAACACGCTCACCCTCAAAGGGAAGGATACTAATTTTCTTTCGAGTTAAAAAGAAGCTTCCTTTCAAGAAGTGGAAAAAAGTTACAATCGAAAAGGAAATTTGCGTTTTAAATCCTCTAATGAAGCTGAGAAGTTTGTAATGGAGGGGCGAAAGGCTGCGGATGAATTGAGGAAAAACCTCCCGACTGATTGTACATAACGCTTAGGTACCTACGTAACGGGAATGTAGGTAGAAACAAAAACGTTTTTAGAAATTCAGCAATTCCTTTTGCGTGTATTTTACAGAGTGTGTGGTAAATATTGTTCACGCAAATGGCTAGATCTCCAAACGACAAAAAAATAGCGTCTACCTGGAGAAACTATTATACAAAAAGATAAATTTGTAATTTTAAAATATTGTTTATTATAGTTTGGCATGCAGCATACCTTGGACATTTACATAATGGTGCCTAATATTACAATAAGTACATGAAAAAAAAATCGCAAACCACCAAAAATTTATCGCTTTGGTGTGTCCTGACTCCTGTTTTGTTAGAATTATGTTTCATAACTTTTTTTTCATTACCAATAGTTTACTAGAAAACTGTTCATAATCTTAATTAATAAATAATGCTATTTTATTGAATTAAATTAATTTCATGTAAATTCTTATTAGTTTTGCTTCAATTCAAAATAAAAGAAGTGTCCGACGTTTTTTGTTGATTACTCTGGACTGGAGTGACATGAAATCGTTTGCCTACCTGTAGTTTATGCATGTAATGCTCCGCCCTAACATCCGATACTTGTTCTTAGTTGTGCTTTATAAGCTGTGGCAGACGGTTGTGTCCTACGTTCCCACGTTTTCGATGTAGAAAGGTAAACAATGATTAAGGTAAGGTGGGATAAGAGGAACATAGTTTACTGATATTTTAACATTATGAGCTCCAGCCAGTAAATACACAGTTTAATTTTAATATTAATAGAAAATATGTATACCTAATGAAGTTAACTTACTATTATATTAACATACAAATCGATTCCTTCAGTATTTACGGACAAATCTGTCAATGAAGTTGAGTCTTCAAAATGTTCCACTTACCCCAGATATGGGGAAAGAGGAACAACCTAAACTTTTCATGTTAAAACTAACCTTTTTTGATTTGTCTTCACATATTTTAAATGTGATTGTCAAGTCAAATGAATTGAGAGTTAATCGCAGTAAAAATATGGTTGGTTTAGTTTTGCGTAATATCGTGAAAATTAAAATTTGGGGTAAGTGGAACATATATGGTATGGTCAGAGGTGGCAAATTCGCAAACGACTATAAAAATGAAAACAAAAGAATTAGCTTTTAATGAAATAAAACCAATTGAAGTGTATTAAAAAAAATAAGTACCTATTGCCAATGAGCACATAATACAATATAACTAAAAATAGCAAACGTTATTAAATTTTACAAACTAATCTTCTAAAATCTACAATCTGTACACTATTATGTATCTGACTAAAATATTACAAATAGCTTTTATTGGTCAGAGTTACTTTTACTTTAAACATACTTAATTTAAAAATTAAGCAGTTGCTTATGAAATAGAAACATACGTTACGGATTTCTTTCTCTGAAATAACGATTACTTACAAAAGCTAAACTACCTCCTCTTTGACTATAATTATACATGTCATAATCAAAACTACCTCCTATTATTTTACAAGAAAAGTTTTCTTTACTTAAACCTTTCGGGTACCGACGGGCGACGGCACAGGAGAATTCTGGTTTGTTCTCGACTCGCTCTCGTTGCTAGAGCTAATTCGTCAATATCGGCATACTTTTTGAAAAAAACGGACGCACGGAATGAAAATACGTGTGGACTAGCGTAGCACTAAAACGCGAATGAGGATGAGGCTTTGAAATGAGGAAACAACAAAAAAGTAAGATGGCGTCGGAGGTGGGGTCTTGGGGATACCAGTTCAAACTGATTTTATTCTTTTAAAAAACTTTGTTTTTATTAATAAAATCTATTTTAACTTAGTGCGTGATTAACGAGTCGTTACGTGAAACTACAATTGTTCTCTAATCTCGAGATGAAGCATGAAGTATAAATCCTGTAGTTTTCATACATTTTATATGGACACGGTTGACGCCGGTGACCGCCACACGCTACAAATCGCTTCTTGGCTTTAGCTTCTCGTGGCGGCCGGCTTTGTGGCTGTGGCCAGTCGCCCGTGTGCGGTGGCCCTGAGAAATTCATTGAGGCATGTACCTATTATTATTATATAGTACCTGTTATATTCACCTTATGTACCTATAGTAGGGGGGTAGAGGCATGTACAGTAGGTAGGTATATACCTACTTATTATATTCAACGCAAAAAAAATCTTCTGCTCACCGCAAAAATAATAAATGTATGGAACAGCTGATTATTTTTAGCAATTTCAGAGTTTTTCATCAACGTTTGATAAGATTTACATTTGACATTTTTGTGATATATATATCAATGACCAGAGCGATCAAAAATTGAAGCCAGAGCAATCAAATAATACTACTTATTTAATATTATAGGAAAGCAATTATTCTTAAAAAAAAAATATTTTTAAGGATCTAAAATCTAAAAATGCATTTAATATTTTACTTATTATTTGCAAGATCACCGTACAGTTAGAATTATGTTATGAACAAAATATTAAAAACGATAAGAAAATAGGAGCCTTTTTAATGGATTATCTTATCTTATTTTAGTGGGTCCTGCAGATTTCTCCCTCACACGACACGTCAACACGTCGACCCATTGGTATCTTTTGTGCAACCCTGTCCTATCACTCTAGCTCCCAGTAAAAATGACTGCCAAAACTTGGCAATGTCTCTAAAGGCGAAGAGCCTAAAATTTTCTGATTTCGGGTAGGCCGATCCCAGGAGACTCATTCTTTTCCACAGTCACACGGTTGCATGCACTCCGTTTTCTCTACACATGCTCTGCACAAGCTGTCTGTTGCTAGTTGCATTCTATGGAGCATTTGTTTAAAGGCCTAGTGCCCGGTCAGGGCTCCGGTGATTGTTTGGGCCTGTCTTTTTCGACATCCACATTATTATGATCTTACTCCGTCCTAGGGAGTCTCCGGCGTCTATGAAGAATATGGAGTGTTCCATGCCGGGTAGCTTTTACCAAAAAAGATATAAAAAAGAGTATCAAATCTTCTACAAATAGTAACAATTATATTTTTTAAGTATATAACTACCTGTTAAAACATAACTAAAACGCTTTGGTAGTTCACCAGCGACTTATAACATTAAAGTATCATTTAAATTTACACACACATTACACTTTCGTTAATAATATTTTTGTAAAATTTTAAACACTGAAAAAGTGGCTGTGACATACGGACGGACAGACAGACATGACGAATCCATAAGGGTTCCGTTTTTGCCATTTGGCTACGGAACCCTAAAAAAGACGTCAAGCGGGAATCGAACCACGCACCTTCTGCATTCCGAGCGGCTGCCTTGAAAGGTGCATGGTTCGATTCCCGCCTGAGGTTGTCGTCTTTTTTCAGTGTTTAACATTTTTACTTACGTATATTTATGCGTTAATAAATCGCTAAAATATAAAACATTATATTTTTGTAGTCAATGGAGGGCACTTTACTCCAGAAAACTATATGACAGACCCAAATCCAATTGATTTTGTGCTTCGTCATCATCGGGTACATGGTGGCGCTGTCGTTTTTTAAAAGGATTGATGATTTCAACATTATCGTTTGAAACTGAACAACTGATATTGGACTGTTTTTAACGTCCTGGCCTTTTTATTGTTAAAACGCTTGATGAGATGATTACATTTTTGAAAACCAAAACCACGTAAGGTAAGGTGGGTAAGAGGGACGAGGGGGGAAGAGGAACAGCATCACGTAAACATAAAACTATAAAGCCTAACTCTGTGCCTACTCTGTCGATAAAACAGAAATTCGGGTGTACTTTTCATGTTCTAACTCAGATGGCGCTACGACACATCTAATGAGTTGAACACAGAGAAAAAAAATAACAAAGAGGAACATATGTTCTTCTTTTCCGATTATGGTAGTTTCTCTTACCCCACTTGGCATTTTATAGGTTTAAGATTTTGATCACATGCAAAAATCATTGTAAACACGTGCTACAAACAAAATTAGGTCGGAAAATAAAAGCTCTACGTGAACTTTGCACTTTCCAACAAAAACAGCCTTCTAACAAATCGTCTTATCGTTTATTTAGGCACATATAAAATCTACCACCCACTCGTAGTTTTGTAGTTTGACAACAGATTTTTTTTCTCTCTGTTCAACTCACTTAGATGTGTCGTAGCGCCATCTGAGTTAGAACATGAAAAGTACACCCGAATTTCTGTTTTATCGACAGAGTAGGCACAGAGCTAGGCTTTATAGTTTTATGTTTACGTGATGCTGTTCCTCTTCCCCCCTCGTCCCTCTTACCCACCTTACCTTACGTGGTTTTGGTTTTCAAAAATGTAATCATCTCATCAAGCGTTTTAACAATAAAAAGGCCAGGACGTTAAAAACAGTCCAATATCAGTTGTTCAGTTTCAAACGATAATGTTGAAATCATCAATCCTTTAAAAAAACGACAGCGCCACCATGTACCCGATGATGACGAAGCACAAAATCAATTGGATTTGGGTCTGTCATATAGTTTTCTGGAGTAAAGTGCCCTCCATTGACTACAAAAATATAATGTTTTATATTTTAGCGATTTATTAACGCATAAATATACGTAAGTAAAAATGTTAAACACTGAAAAAAGACGACAACCTCAGGCGGGAATCGAACCATGCACCTTTCAAGGCAGCCGCTCGGAATGCAGAAGGTGCGTGGTTCGATTCCCGCTTGACGTCTTTTTTAGGGTTCCGTAGCCAAATGGCAAAAACGGAACCCTTATGGATTCGTCATGTCTGTCTGTCCGTCCGTATGTCACAGCCACTTTTTCAGTGTTTAAAATTTTACAAAAATATTATTAACGAAAGTGTAATGTGTGTGTAAATTTAAATGATACTTTATGTTATAAGTCGCTGGTGAACTACCAAAGCGTTTTAGTTATGTTTTAACAGGTAGTTATATACTTAAAAAATATAATTGTTACTATTTGTAGAAGATTTGATACTCTTTTTTATATCTTTTTTGGTAAAAGCTACCCGGCATGGAACACTCCATATTCTTCATAGACGCCGGAGACTCCCTAGGACGGAGTAAGATCATAATAATGTGGATGTCGAAAAAGACAGGCCCAAACAATCACCGGAGCCCTGACCGGGCACTAGGCCTTTAAACAAATGCTCCATAGAATGCAACTAGCAACAGACAGCTTGTGCAGAGCATGTGTAGAGAAAACGGAGTGCATGCAACCGTGTGACTGTGGAAAAGAATGAGTCTCCTGGGATCGGCCTACCCGAAATCAGAAAATTTTAGGCTCTTCGCCTTTAGAGACATTGCCAAGTTTTGGCAGTCATTTTTACTGGGAGCTAGAGTGATAGGACAGGGTTGCACAAAAGATACCAATGGGTCGACGTGTTGACGTGTCGTGTGAGGGAGAAATCTGCAGGACCCACTAAAATAAGATAAGATAATCCATTAAAAAGGCTCCTATTTTCTTATCGTTTTTAATATTTTGTTCATAACATAATTCTAACTGTACGGTGATCTTGCAAATAATAAGTAAAATATTAAATGCATTTTTAGATTTTAGATCCTTAAAAATATTTTTTTTTTAAGAATAATTGCTTTCCTATAATATTAAATAAGTAGTATTATTTGATTGCTCTGGCTTCAATTTTTGATCGCTCTGGTCATTGATATATATATCACAAAAATGTCAAATGTAAATCTTATCAAACGTTGATGAAAAACTCTGAAATTGCTAAAAATAATCAGCTGTTCCATACATTTATTATTTTTGCGGTGAGCAGAAGATTTTTTTTGCGTTGAATATAATAAGTAGGTATATACCTACCTACTGTACATGCCTCTACCCCCCTACTATAGGTACATAAGGTGAATATAACAGGTACTATATAATAATAATAGGTACATGCCTCAATGAATTTCTCAGGGCCACCGCACACGGGCGACTGGCCACAGCCACAAAGCCGGCCGCCACGAGAAGCTAAAGCCAAGAAGCGATTTGTAGCGTGTGGCGGTCACCGGCGTCAACCGTGTCCATATAAAATGTATGAAAACTACAGGATTTATACTTCATGCTTCATCTCGAGATTAGAGAACAATTGTAGTTTCACGTAACGACTCGTTAATCACGCACTAAGTTAAAATAGATTTTATTAATAAAAACAAAGTTTTTTAAAAGAATAAAATCAGTTTGAACTGGTATCCCCAAGACCCCACCTCCGACGCCATCTTACTTTTTTGTTGTTACCTCATTTCAAAGCCTCATCCTCATTCGCGTTTTAGTGCTACGCTAGTCCACACGTATTTTCATTCCGTGCGTCCGTTTTTTTTAAAAAGTATGCCGATATTGACGAATTAGCTCTAGCAACGAGAGCGAGTCGAGAACAAACCAGAATTCTCCTGTGCCGTCGCCCGTCGGTACCCGAAAGGTTTAAGTAAAGAAAACTTTTCTTGTAAAATAATAGGAGGTAGTTTTGATTATGACATGTATAATTATAGTCAAAGAGGAGGTAGTTTAGCTTTTGTAAGTAATCGTTATTTCAGAGAAAGAAATCCGTAACGTATGTTTCTATTTCATAAGCAACTGCTTAATTTTTAAATTAAGTATGTTTAAAGTAAAAGTAACTCTGACCAATAAAAGCTATTTGTAATATTTTAGTCAGATACATAATAGTGTACAGACATAACCACATAGCTGGTTTTTTGATTATACCATATGTAAATAAATTTGACCAATTTTTAATCAGCTGAATCTTAATTTTTCTCTTTTTAACACTACCTTCTATATTTACGAAAATTAAGCAAATACTAAGCGACTTTTGTCGTTTCTGTATATACATTTGCTATGGTAAACCTTGTAAACTCTGAGCTTGTGTTTGATATTTAGTGCTACGCACTGTGCTATGCACTGTGCTACGCACTGTGCTACCCACTGTGCTACGGAAAGGCATTGCCACGCTCTGCCTTTCCAAATGGCCATTTTTACGAAAATAAAGCAAATACTAAGCGACTTTTGTCTAAACATTTGTTATCCTAAACCTTGTCAACTCCGATCTTGAGTTTAAATTTAAGTGCTACGCACTGTACTACGGAAAGGCAGTGCCACGCTCTGCCTTTCCAAATGGCCATTTTTTTTTAACACTAACACCTATGTTTACGAAAATAAAACAAATACTAAGCGACTTTTTGTCGTTTCTGTATATACATTTGCTATCGTAAACCTTGTCAACTCTGATCTTGAGTTTGATATTTAAGTGCCCAATAATAAAATTAGTAATTACTTAACACACTGCCTTTCCAAATGGCCAAGAGCACACAGAGTCATTACTTGGCTATGTCCAACCTAGCTCGCCCACGGATGACTTGGATTTGGAAATTGTGGAGCCCGCACTAGGGCCTTCCACGTCAGCATAGCAACAGCTGATCCGGAAGAATACGCATTGGATGAGGACATTATGAAAATGTAAGGCGCATCTCCAACCAAAAATGGGGAATAACATACAAAAAAGCTATAGCCTAAAGACTATAATGCCGGGGCGTTCAAGTAGCTTCGTAGTTCGAGCAGGCGGGTCACCTGATGGAGAGCAATCACCACCGCCCATGGACACCCGCAAAACCACAGGAGCCGCAGATGCGTTGCCGACCTTTAAGAAAGGAATAGGTAGGGTTAAGGAAGGAATAGGATTTGTGAAAGGGGGGGGGGGGGGAAGGGGCTTACACCGGGTGAGCCGGCCCAATGCGTGCCTCTACCACTTACAAAAGTTTAAACTCGAAGCCTCAGTTGGCGACCAGCACAGAAGTCGAACGCAGCTGCTGCGTATACACAGAAGTCGAACGCATACTCGGCACAACGGCGCCAGTACCCGGCGTTAGCACCACCACCGCCGCGACGACGACGCCGCCGCCGCGCCACCGTCAGCGGCGCCGCTACCAGCTACACAACAGCCGTGCGATTCTCTAAGCTAAAGCCTTGATAGCTGCTGCTGCCGCAGCGCTGAGAAATGTGTCGCTTTCATATTCATAGAATTGGAAAGAGACAGCAGATCACAGCCATGCGCACAGCGTCTATGTGTCGCAAAGAATCGTATAGCTGCAGCCCAGACAACGACCCTATCAACGCCGATGGATAAGGGACACTGTTCAGGCCGACTTGCCTTATTTTATGAGCAATGGTGTAACAAAACACAAGACCCAATATTTTGCCATGGGTTCTAGGTTACTACTGCATTCCATTTTACAAACCGTAGTACAAAAGTACATTCCAATTACACCTAAACTTACCACTGCTGAGGCAGAAAGCAAGAACTGGCTGCCAAACTGAACCTGGCTCTCGATCGTGTCTTTAGAGACACGATTTTCAGATCCCCACGACCAGGTTTTCAGATCCCCACTTAGGATCTGAAAACCTGGTCGAGTTTCATGCCAGCAAAACTCAGGTTTGTGCATTCCCGTCCAAGGTAACTCCCTTCCTTACTTCTCCCTCTCTTCAGAACTCTCCGTTACACATTTCGGTGAACCTCAGCATTCTCGGCATGGACATCGACCACTAAAGCCGGGTCTCCTGCGACACTGTTTTGTGTTTGCTAAAACCTAACATCAAACATCTAACAAAATATGTTGTAAAATGTACGTAAGCCACGCCCATATTTGTTAGATGTTTGATGTTAGGTGTTAGAAAACACAAAACAGTGTCGCAGGAGACCCGGCTTAACTGAATCCAAAATGCTACATCGACAGTGTTATTTCAACTGCGTCCCGTAAGTTGGGTATTCTCAATAAGGTGAGGCGGTTTTACACTCCCGAGCAGCACTGTTTGCTGTACAAGACTCAGGTGCGATCGAGTATGGAGAATTGTTTCCATCTATGGGACGGCTCCGCTAAATACCTCCTCGATGCACTTGATAGACTGCAAAGGCGAGCGGTACGCATTATTGGAGATGCTGAGGTTACAGCCTCTCTTGAGGACCTCCAGCTGCGTAGAGACATTGCTTATCTCAGTGTCTTCTACCGGAAACTACGGACAGTAAAACTCTATTAATATTTTAATTGACATTATTGATTATTTGATAACTTTATTCTAATTTAGTCGATTTCTAAACTGTAATTAATAGACTTCCTAAATAAAAGCATTGGTAACAAATTAAAAATTATTTTATTTTAACAACCCAAAACCACCGAAAAAACCGGGTACCCGGTTCTTCGGTAAAATGGAACCGAAAAACCCGGTTCCTAAATAAGGTCCGGTTCTGCATCCTCTAACCGAGACCCCAGAAGACTCGTTAAATTTTTTCTAGTAGTTGATACTAGAAAAAACGCTGCAAGCCAGCGGTATTACGTCACTGTGAAGTCTACCCTCACATTCGAAAGAAATAGTATTGCAAGCAATGACCTTTTATAAATAGACTAGTTATACGTGAATGAATTGCATTTTAAAATGGCGAAATTGTTTCTATGACGTAATACACGTCGAAAGGGAAAATCATATCATTAGCCTATGGTTAAAAAGAGATAGACAATATTTTGACTTTTGGTAGTTGACCAATTAGCTCATAGAATTTATGCGCTATCTCGGCCGCCATTGTTTTTCTCTTTCACTCTTACAGAAAACATAGTATACGCTCCTCACTCATGCATATCGGATTGGCAACATGGCAAATGTCATCACTTAATGAAAATTTGTATTTTATATTTATATTTACAATACTTACGAATGAAATAAGACATTTTTATTGTCTCTTACGGTTGCAGTATAATTTTTACAATTTTTGGATACACAGGAAGTCATTTTAACCAATTAACCTCGGACCAAATATTTGGTCCGAGCAATTAACAAATCAAAAACTTATAAAGGTAACGATCGTGTGTCAATCGTGTTTACGTGACACTGACTGACGTGTGACTGAGTGAAGTCCAAGCAATTACCTTGATTTGTCCTTGCCATTACGGAGGCCAGGCAACGTATCTAAACATAAAATATCATTGATTGCAAGTATTTAACAACCGATAAAGACGTAATTGCTTTTAAATATCTTTATTATTGAAATTTTGCATTCACAATGCTAAGTATATACTTAGATATAGGATAAAATGTTTACTAGAAGAAAAAACCAGTTTCAGGAAAGCTCGAACGGGAGTCGAACCCGTGCCCTTCGGATTGCCGGTCCGATCTATAATGATGGCTGGTACAGCTGCAGGAGAGCTTCTGCCTCCATATGTAATTTATAAGGCCAACAATATTTATGATACTTGGGCTACAGGCGGACCTAAAGGCGCACGCTTCAATAGAACTGCATCAGGATGGATTGATGGCAGCACTTCTGAAGATTATATTAAGTCCATTATTAGTCCATTTTTTAAAGATAAATCTGGAAAAAAAGTTCTGATAGGTGACAATTTATCATCTCATTTGTCAATAGAAGTGATTATGTAACGGTACAGAATGAATGGTATCTGTCCGTTAATAAGGAATACATGAGTGTAGCACTAAAATTAATATTAATGGACATGTGGACAAGTGGTTTTATGTTGAAGGTTGTGAGATGGAGTTAGTGGACAAGGGGCTTCATTATTATTTTGAATTTCGCGGGGACTGTTCCGGGTGTCACTTGCGAAATGGGCGCTGTCTATTGGTTTAGAGTGATGGGGGGGGGGGGTCCGCCGGGATTGGTTAACGCGTCCCTTGCGACATAGGCGCCGTCTACCGTGCGTTATTTACTTGAGTTTCGCGGAGGACGGGGTTAGGTTGGCAAAACCGGTTCACATACAGGCGGGCACCATCTATGTTCTGAATACGAAACTTTTTATAATTTTACTAAATACGGGATTATTAGCTTGAGTGGGTGTTTATTAAGAGGGAATTGTTGATGGAAGGCTACATCTAGATGTTCAAACATGTAATATTGGCTATCTAAAGAGATTTGGTTGGATTATGGAAAATCTCGGAGCGAGCGAGAAGTTAAGATTGAGAGATAGAAAGAGAGGGGAGATATTATCTTCACGTGGAAGGACACGAAGTTGGCATGTAACGAAAGATAACACACGTGAAGTCGAGGCGCATAGGTGAGAGGGCTAGCGGTTGGCTAAAAAGGAGGTATGGAATTGCGCGGGCGAATGTCGGGCAAGCGTGGCGCGAAATGGGAGGGATTTTGGCGTCATGGTAGGGAAGACGGGGCATTCAATTGATGGACGTCGGAGGCGCGGTCCGATTTACGAGTGGCGGTAACGTGAAAACGAGCGTCCTAGCCTTTAAAGCGCGCTAAGTGTTATTCGAGCTGCGATATTAACTAAAATTGTTTGTGAAATAGAAAGTGATTATTAAAGTAAAATTATTGTTATCGCAACTCGAACTGTTAACGGAATGAAGTATTCCGAGCTATATAACGGAAACGCATCACGGTGCCTACGAAAAGTATATAACTTTCAACAGACTTCTGTCTGGATGACCTATGACTGTTTTTAATAAGGTCGGCGTTATCTATTACAACGCTAAATAATACATTTTGTTTTGTTTAAGTTAATCTAATTCGTTTATTGTCGTGCGTACGTTCGTTGTTACTAGCTTGTAAAAAATATTGTCAATTACTTTACTCTTTACTGTATTTTGGTCCTTAGAGAAAAACAGTGTTGTGTTTATGTGAATTTAATTAGTTTATTGTCCTGCGTACGTTGTGTTGCTGGATTGTAAAAATATTTTCATTTATTTTAGCTTTTTTTTCTGTTGTTTAGTGTGTCCGATCTATGTCTAGCGTTTTCTTCCATACTGCTGGCGAGTGGTATGGGACAAACTTAAAAACCACATATTAATTGAGTAGCATAGTTTTAAGTTCATTTATTTTTATTATTTTTATTTATTTAAATAATTATTTATTTTACATTTATTTATGTACAATGTTGCAAACTATTTACAACGATAGTGATGACGCTTTAAGTGACGGCTCGGATTTTCTTTCAGCATCTTCAACCGACTGTAGTTTCCATAGCGCTACCCAACCCTTGGATTCCCTTATTGAGTCTGAGTTTTCAGCTACTCATAAAAACTTTAACGTGGTCCACATTAATGCTCAAAGTGTCCCTGCCCACTTTACTGATTTAGTAGCTACTTTCTCCAATAACCCTAATGTTCATGCTATCTTGATCTCGGAAACGTTCTTAAAACCCTCTCTTCCCTCCGCTTCATACTCCCTTCCTGGATTCCATCTTATCCGAAATGACAGGACTGGCAAGGGCGGCGGAGGTGTAGCCATATACCTCAGAAGTCACTTCCCTTTCAACGTCTTAAATAAGTCCCCTTCTCTGTACTCTCAGTCCTCTGAGCATCTCTTTATTGAAGTCCTCCTTGGCCACCGCAAGCTTCTGTTAGGGGTGTTCTACAGCCCCAATCTCCATATTGATTATTTCTCCAATTTTGAGTCCTTATTAGAAAATCTGGTCCCGACGGTTGATCACGCAATTATAATGGGCGACTTTAACACCTGCTTACTCAAGCACGATTCTCGATCTTCCCGTTTGTGCTCAATTGTTAATTTCCTTAATCTTAGTATACTCCCGTCTTCTTCAACCCATCACTTTCCTGGCTGTCAGCCGTCCTTGTTGGATCTTGCCATTGTTTCCTCCACGGGTCATGTCGGTTCCCACGGACAACTTCCTGCTGAGGCCTTCTCCTATCACGACCTTATCTTCCTCTCCTATAGAATCCGTTGTCCCAAACCTAAGCCCCGGGTGGTCATGCAGCATAATTTCAAGAATGTTGACGGTGAGCGCTTTATGGCTGATCTTAGGGACATTGACTGGGTTACTGTGCTGGACGCGCCAAACATCGACCTCAAACTTCAAATTTTCAACTCTATCCTTATTCAACTCTTCGACGTTCATGCACCTCTTCGACCCATTCGACTTAGGCACCTTCCAGCTCCTTGGCTGACCGCTGACATCAAAGCTTTGATGGTGAGGCGTAATGCGGCTAATATAAAATTTCGAAATAGCCCCTCAGATGAAACCCGCTTTCGTTATAAGCAGCTACGCAATCGCTGTAGCAGGATATGTAGGGATGCGCAGCGTCGTCACATCCACGCGTCGGTCGCAAACGGTGACCCTGCGAAAGTGTGGTCTTTCCTTAAATCACTTGGTCTTGGTAAGCCTAAGTCGAATATTCCTCATAACCTGAATCCCGACTCGTTAAACCGGCATTTCGCATCACCCTCCTTCCTTTCCCATACCATTAAACAATCCACGCTGCAATCCCTTTCCTTAACTCCTTCTCTGCAACTTCCTACTTTCTCCTGGAGGCCGGTGTCTGAGAGTGAAGTTGAAAAAAATATCCTTTCTATCAAGTCCAATGCAGAAGGAATGGACGGAGTCAGCCGGCGTATGATTCAGCTTAGCATGGCTGGTATCATTCCAATTCTCTGCCACATCTTCAACTTCTCGCTTAACACCGGAACGTTCCCAAACTGCTGGCGTCAGGCTGTAGTCATCCCTATTCCTAAAACCTCAAATCCTTCTCTTCCCTCTCATTTTCGACCTATTTCCATTCTCCCGTTTCTTTCCAAGGTTCTCGAGCGCCTGGTCCTTCACCAGATCAGTGTGTTTGTTAACGCAAACCTTTTACTGAGCCCCTACCAGTCGGGTTTCCGCCCTGGGCACAGCACTGTGACTGCTTTGACGGAGTTGACGGACGATATGCGTGAGGGTATGTCGAATCAACAGCTCACAACTTTGGTTCTTTTAGACTTCAGCAACGCATTCAACACTGTTGATCTCGATATACTCTTGGCAATGCTGACGAAAGTTCTTGGGTCGGTCTCTGTGGTTGAGTGGTTCCGCAGCTATCTTGCGAACCGTAGGCAGTCTGTCCGGATTGATGATAGTCTGTCTGATCCCTGCGACGTTACTGCTGTGCCACAGGGCGGCGTCCTTTCCCCCTTCCTTTTCTCTATCTTTATCAACTTGCTTACTCCTCTCCTGTCATGCCAGTATCACCTTTACGCTGACGACCTACAAATCTACTCCCGTGCTCCCATCGAGGACGTTGACGACATGATTGCTAAACTTAATGTTGACCTTGCGACTATACATGAATGGAGTCGAACCCATGGCCTCTTGGTCAATCCTCACAAGTCGCAGGCGATCATTATTGGTGGGTCGAAGCAGATGCCCGACTCAAGCACGTCAATGTTCCCCCACTCCTATTAAATTCTGTTCCCCTTCCCTTCAGTGATGTTGTCAAGAGCCTTGGTGTTCTCTTCGACCGTACGTTGTCCTGGGCGCCTAATATTGCAGAGGTTAGTAGGAAGATGTTTGCCGCCGCTGGTTCGTTGCGGAGATGGAGAAATCTGCTTCCTATGAGGACAAGGATCGAGCTTGCGCAATCTCTCCTCTTGCCAATTCTGGACTACGCTGATGTCTGCTCCATTGACCTCAATGAGGTTTTTTTGGATAAGTTGCAGCGACTACAGAATTTATATATGGCCTGCGCAAGTTCGATCATGTGTCTGAATACAGGACAGAACTCGGGTGGCTTCCTATCAGACTGCGACGCGAGGAGCATGTTCTGGTGCTCTTGTATAACGTGCTGTATGACCCTCGCACCCCTCCTTACCTTAAGGAACGTTTCCAATTTCTTGGTACGGATCACAAGCGTGAACTCAGGTCTAAGGCTGACAACTTTCTGAAACAGCGCCTGACTCGCTCTGAATACTTCAGAGACTCCTTCTCAGTTAAGGCTGTCAGCCTATGGAACAAACTCCCATCTGAAGTTCGTCACTCGAAGTCACTTGCTTCTTTCAAAGCCAAACTGCATTCGCATCTTTTGGCTAGGTCCTAGTATGCAACAACCGTTATAATATTTTAAGTATTTTATTATATTACTAGTATAATATATGTATACAAATATATATTTATCTATATATTTTTATAATATAGGTACCTAGGTATCAGTATTTTATGTTTATCTAATTAATTTTTGAATGATATTAAGTATTTGAATTCTGTTTTTATTTATTTTTTTATTTTTATCTCATATTTGCTTCTTCTGGTGCACTGCCTGTCGCTCTTTTTTTTTTGATGTCCTATACCTCAAAGGTTGTCTGGAAGAGATCGCTTTAAGCGATAAGACCGCCTTTGCCCACATTAGTTTTTTTTCTTTTTTAATGCTTACTGTTTGTACCTTTCTTTATTTTTGTGTGTGCAATAAAGCGTTGTATCTATCTATCTATCTACAATGAGAGTAACGGGGAAGAGACAGTTGTCTCCCTAGTGAAAATCGAAGATAGGTCAGACACCAATTAGCTGGAGGTGGGCACGTACAACCCAGTCCAAATCCGTCCTGCCTCCTTACATACAGTGTAGTGTTAGGTTTTACATACTGAGTATACTGGCTCGATTTGATAGTTCACTTAGAGGTCGGTTGCTTGCAGGGGCGACACGGCTTACACAACTCACCACGAAATTAAGTTAAATACGGCTTAGGCCTTGATTGCAAAGGTATACAAGTAGGGACTGTTAGTTCGACAAAATGTAGGGGGTTTTCGGGTAATGCTTGGAACCTCGTCAGAGGAGGGCAGTTACCTTCTTGGGACAATCTCTATACCTTGTTGAAGGTAAAGCCAGGTCTAACTGGATGTGAGTTCGACTTGACAGCTCAGGAGCTGTCGGGTCGAATCCCGTGAGGGTGACCTCAAGGGGTCTCGTTGCACAAGGGGTGCATTCGGTTCGGGGGTTCCCTTGAACCAATGGCCTAGAGAGTCGGGGCGGCAGAGTGCCTATGGCTGGTCCTGCCTCGACTTTCCCCCGGGTCTTGCTGGAGAGCAGTGGAGGTTTTAGTGGGTATGCCCCCCTCCTCTCGAACCCCCGCCGAGGCCGCAGGGCCTGGACGGGGGAGCGGGAGTTGGGGGGAGAGTCCCATGCGCGTGCGTAATGCATTTCCTCCAGTAAAAAAATTTTTTAGTGGAGGAAATTTTCCTCCTCTAAAGAAAAAAAAAAAAAAAAAGTAAAGGTCTAACTGGATGTGGGGTGCTAATTTGGGAACCTCCTCGTGGTGCACCCTGGGGTAAGGCCTCTCGGCCCACGTTCAGCGTGGGAAAAGGGGCCTTACGCGAATACCCTGGCGCCCCTTCTGGGCGTCGAACCAAAGTAGGCGGTGCCCCTTCTGGGCCCGCACCCCCTTCAAAGCGCGTCCCTTCTGGACCGCACAGCGGGTCCACTTTGGTCCTGGGATCCCCCCGGGATTTTGCCGGCACCCCTTCTGGGTGTCGAACAAAGTTGGTGGTGCCCCTTCTGGGCCCACAGCCTCCCCTTGCCCCTTCTGGGCCTGTGGGGGGTAAATTGGTGGCGCCCTTATGGGCGTCGTCCTTTGTTTTGCTCGGCGTCCCTTCTGGACGCCGTTTCGAAAGACGGCCGCCCCTTACGGGTTCTCAGGTCGCACGGGTGAGGGCGTGGGCGGAGGTCATGGCGTCACGGGAAGCGTGAGGTGTGATCCTCCCCTGAAGAGTGTGACGGATCTAGCAACCCGTGGCGTCCGAGCCGCTGCCGCGCGGAGGTAGCAGAAGGCGAGGGCGCGGGGGCGCTCGGACGTCGTGGGAAGCATGCGATCCTCCCCTGAGTGGGTGAGAGATCTCGCTTTCCGTGGCGTCCGAGCCGCTGCCGCGCGGAGGTATCCGCATTCTTTGTGAAGGCGTGGGCTGAGCTCATGGCGTCATAGGAAGCGTGAGGTGCGATCCTCCCCTGAAGAGGGTGACGGATCTAGCAACCCGTGGCGTCCGAGCGTCAGCGCACTCTTGAGGAGGCTGAGTTGCGGGAGGTCGTGAACCCTGGCGTGCGATCGGCCCCTGGTACTCGGCTGAGGCTGTGATGCAGGTGGCCGTGACCCCCAGGCGTGCGTCCGGCCTCCTGCGACTCGGCAAAGACGTGAGGGAAACTCTCCCTCGCTCGGCCCTGAGGTCTCGTGAGGTAGAGAAATCGGGTCGAGCGATGCGGACGAGTTTGAGGGCGTGGCGAGCGATCGGACTATCCGGGCGCTCGCCGCCTCTCCGGCACAAGTGACGAGATAGAGTTCGACTTGACAGCTCAGGAGCTGTCGGGTCGAATCCCGTGAGGGTGACCTCAAGGGGTCTCGTTGCACAAGGGGTGCATTCGGTTCGGGGGTTCCCTTGAACAAATGGCCTAGAGAGTCGGGGCGGCAGAGTGCCTATGGCCGGTCCCGCCTCGACTTTCCCCCGGGTCTTGCTGGAGAGCAGTGGAGGTTTTAGTGGGTATGCCCCCCTCCTCTCGAACCCCCGCCGAGGCCGCATGGCCTGGACGGGGGAGCGGGAGTTGGGGGGAGAGTCCCATGCGCGTGCGTAAAGCATTTCCTCCACTCGAAAAAAAAAAAAAAAAAAAGGTCTAACTGGATGTGCTTGGGAAAGATAAGGCGAAAGCCGATCTAAGACCGGGTGGAGATTGTTTTGGAGAGTGGAATTTGTCTAGGCTGACGAGGGGACGGACGCTGGCCGAAAACATACTGTAGGGTAGGTAGGTGTCTCATATATTGTTAAGTAGTTGGGGATAGCACGGTGTGTACACGCTGTGCGTACATGAACTAGGTACGTAGGCCGCGAAACTAGGGCTGGATTAACTTCAACTAATAAAGTTAGGGATAATTAAGTTATGGTACTTAAATAGAAATTACTATGAAGTGATGTTGATTATGAGCACTGAAAGGATCGGTCTAGGCATGTAGGCTATTACTGTAGGTCAATAGGACCCTAATTGTTTTCTTAAAGGTGTTTCCAATTAACCATTAATTTTAAATAATTAGCAGAAGTGAGGTAATATTGAACCATCATTACTTTGGATTACCTAAGAGTCTAGACTGGTTTCCTATTACAAGAAAAATACTAATAAGTTATAGCATATAAGCGTAACTGTGCTGTGATGTTTGATTTCTGATACTGAAAAGACCAAACAGGCATTTTTAGCTTTCCCTGAGGTACAATACGGCCTTAAATTGCAACCCTTCAATGTATTATAACCAGACATCCAGAAACCTATTGGTAAAATTTAAGCTGATATTAAACAACTAAAAACCAGTTTGGAACCTAGGTTATTTCGCCTGAAGCTGCGAATTCACCTTAATGGTCAAAGACCTTATAAGTTATGTACCTACTTACTTCTAATAATATGAAACATAGAAATGTTTGATTGGTAACAATCTAATCCGATTAGACTAATAGTACAGTCTGCTTTATACCTATTATAGTAAGTAAAGGATAACTTCTAAATATAATTGATTTAATTATCAACAATTACAGTTACATGATACCTACCTACTCAAAGCATAATAACAATGATTTAGTAGGCTATTAAATAATCACCCAGTCTGAAAGACTGAGGTATAGGTAAATGAAAAATAATTAACCTAAGTTCACTCTAAAGTCAAGGATATTGAATAAATTAAACATCTTTAATAAACTTGAGATGCAATATGCTGTCGAGGCAGTCTGTACAATTTAATTATATTGTTACTTTATAAGATCTTTATAATAACCTCTATGAGTAAACAAAAGTAATCTTGCTTCAAATAATAGCATTCTATTTGTATCCACCTCCTGAAGGGAGAAAGAAATTGAATGAATTAAACATCTTTAATAAACTTGAGATGCAATATGCTGTCAAGGCAGTCTGTACAATTTAATTATATTGTTACTTTATAAGATCTTTATAATAAACAACATAAGTAAACAAAAGTAATTATGCTTTAAATAATAGCATTCTATTTGTATCCACCTCCTGAAGGGAGTAAGAAATTGAATGAATTAAACATCTTTAATAAACTTGAAATGCAATATGCTGTCAAGGCAGTCTGTACAATTTAATTATATTGTTACTTTATAAGACTTTTATAATAAACACCATGAGTAAACAAAAGTAATTATGCTTCAAATAATAGCATTCTATTTGTATCCACCTCCTGAAGGGAGTAAGAAATTGAATAAATTAACATTTTTAATAAACTTGAGAAGTAATATGCTGTCAAGGCAGTCAGTATAATTTAATCATATTGTCACTTTATAAGCTCTGTATAATAAACACTGAGAGTCAATAAAAGTAATTTTGCCTTTATTAATAGCATTCTATTTTAGCCACTGCCTGAAAGTGGGTTTTGAATAAATTGTTCACCATTTATAGAACTAAAGGTTAATATTCTGATAAAGCAATAAAGCCAGTCAGTTAATAATGTTTCATTGTAATAGATTTATAATAAACACAATGATCAGAGAAATAAGTGTGATCTGTTGAATGATAGCTTCACTCCTCTGTTCTATAAGGGATATCATAAGACTTTATTGTATTGAATAGTTGGGTTCTTAATGTGAAAAGGATATTTGGATGATAGCAAGCCCTAAGATAAACTCTTTTGATTTATAAAGAAATAATTGAATATAGAACCTAGTAAATACTAACTTACATAATGTAAGATGAAATTAAGTTGAAAAGTTATGTAGACTCTCTATAAGTAATAAATTAAAGTCATTTGGACGGGGCCATAATTACACAATGTGATGTATTGGCACGCTATGGAGCGGAGGTTGGAGCTCATAAATTTCCACAAGACTTTTATGTATAATGCTATCGATAATAATACCTGTAAGCTAAGCTATCATCTGATTATCTTTGAGTGGTTAACATCCCTTTCCTGCAGCTGCTGTGAAGGACTTAGGTCACAGTTCAGACGAAGTCACTGATAGGCTACACATATCTAGGATATTAGGTATTGACGGACAGGTAATTAGGTCAGGAGTAAATAATTTAACACAGGGATAAGCCAATTACTAAACTTTCACGAAAAGGCCTTGAGTTACTTAGATGCGGTAAACAAAGGAGGGTTCACTAGACGATCTGGCCAAAATAGTATTCTATTATAATATTACATCGCTTGACTGGGATATATTGCTAATAGAATTAAGTTAGGTTAAGGTTCCATTATCATACAAACACTACGCACTCTACAAAACATCAAAGACACAAACATTAGATTGTAGATAACATAGGTTTTAGTTAAGATAAGAGTAGCATAATATAAGTTAAGTTGAGGAGTAGGGAAGGCGTAATTGATGGTAATCTTGAACGGCGCTATATAGTAGGTTAACTAGTTTTAAGAATTAGATTAGTCAGTTAAGCTAAGGAAAGGCGGCGATGTGTGTGTATGTATTTTAGGTTTTAAGGAGGGCAAAGCATTGAAAGGTTACAATTAGAAACTGTGAATAACACAATATTTCATTTATATTTCTACCAGCAAATTCTACCCATTTAAAGCAGCCCTTAGATATCGCATTTTTTGGGCCTATGAAAATTGCATGGAGAAACATTTTATTAAAATGGAAAGAAACAGATGGCAGAACCCAAGCTTCAGTACCGAAAGGATGCTTCCCAAGACTTTTAAAAGTACTTATAAATGAATTGTCAGAGAACGTTGAGACAAACCTTAAAGCTGGTTTTCTAAAAGCAGGTATTATTCCTGTTGATCGCAATTAGGGCATGCTCCCGGGAATTCCCGGTACCGATTTTTCCCGGTATTTCCCGGGAAATTGACTTTTTACGCAGTACCGGTACTGAGAATTCGTTTCCCGGGAAAATCGGTACTTTCGGTACTTTTATTATAACTTAAAATTACGCCAATATTGGCCTACCTTTACCTTCCAAATGACCTCGAAACTGAACGGCTCTCTCGAACTGAATGGCGACTCGAAATATCGACGCCAAGGATTCCAATAGTCGGATTGGTATCAAGGAGAGCTCCCTCAAAGTTCAGAGGTACGACGAAGGGATGTTTTTTCGCGGTAAATGTGCAAACTTGTGTTTTGGAGGGGTTAAAGTGGACTAGGTTATGTCGGCCACAATTTGAAACATGACTTAACATGTTTTCGGTGTCTGTCACAAGTTTATTCCGGCTCTCGATGACGCTTTCCAGAGAAATATTAGCTCGTCCGGTGTAGAGCGTTACCCCCGTACTGTCGTCCGCATAGCAATGAATGCTGTTGTTTTGCAACATGTCATTGATATGCAGAAGAAACAGAGTAGGGGCTAACAACATACACCCCTGCGGGACTCCAGCATTCACGGGTTTCATCTTAGAGCACGAACCGTCGACTACGACTCTGATGCTACGCCCAGAAAGAAAGCTGGCGACCCACGAATACAATTTCTCAGGAAGCCCGTATGATGGAAGTTTAGAGAGAAGAGCCCTGTGCCATACCCTGTCAAAGGCTTTCGCTACGTCCAAGCTAACTGCCAGTGACTCCCATTTACTCTCGACTGCCTCCGCTCATCGGTGAGTAAGGTACACTAAAAGATCACCAGCCGAACGACCGCGACGAAAACCATACTGGTGATCGCTTAGTAGCTAGTTTTCTTCTAGGTACCTTAAGAGCTTGCGGTTTGTAATGGACTCCATTACTTTGAAAAGCAAAGAGGTGATGGCTATTAACCTGTAGTTGGACGGATCTGAGCGATCGCTTTTTTTGAGAATAGGGTGGAGAAGGGCTGTTTTCCAAGAGCTCGGGACAACGCCAGTAGTGTAAGAGAGTCGGAAAAGGCGCGTTAGAACCGGCGCCAACTCAGGAGGACACGTCCGAAGCACAATGGGAGGAACTGCATCAGGCCCACTCGACTTATGGATATCAAGGGAAAAAAGAGCCTTACGTGACCTTTGTAGGAACCGGATTGGCATTGTACAAGCGCAATGCGGTATGGTTGGTGGACAGTTTTCCCCATCGTCCAAGGTCGAGTTTGATGCTAAAAGAGTGCCCAAGAGGTCAGCTTTTTCCTTTGTAGTATGGGCCAGGCAGTCATCGGTATTGTGCACTGGTGGTAAGGAAGGCTGACAAAAATTCCCTAAGGTAGCTTTCGCGAGAGACCAGAACGCACGCGTACCCGAAGGAAGACGCACTAGCCTCTCGCCAATTCCACTTATGAATGATGACTTCGACAATGTCCTTAAAGGACCTGGCGGCAAAGTTGTACCTCTTCCTGAGCGCACTGGTGTTTGGGTCCTTTGATGACACCGCATTAGCCCAGGCTTGGTAATGTTGTCGCTTTTGGCGAGACGCCATTTTGCAGCAACGTCTAAACGTCCAGCAATGGTTGGGTGGGACCTGCCGCCAATGGGAACCACCGAGTTTGGATTGAAAAGTTCCATTCCCTGCAGTATCACATCAACGACAGAGTCGGCGGCGACATCATGATCATCCAGCGAGAAGCAAACTTCCCACTATGGGTAGGACGCAAAGAAACTTCGCATCCCATCCCAGTCCGCTGACTTATAATGCCAGACTCGACGTTTTTGAAGTTTCTGTGAGAGGCACAGTGCTACAAATCAGACAGTGATCTGATGCATAGTGGTGCATCAACAGAAACTTGATAGCCGTCGGGGTGCGGGGTCAGCAGAAGGTCCAATAAGGAAGGTACATGGCCCTCTACATCAGGAACCCGCGTAGGGTCGGTTACCAATTGGGACAGACTGTAGGCCAAAGCCAGGTCATGAACGGCTCTACCCGCATGGTCAGTTGTGCTTGAACCAAGCCATTCGACGTGATGGGCATTAAATGAAAATGAAAATGAAAATGAAAAAACGTTTATTGCAACAGTCACCAATTTACAAATTAATGTAGCCCTGGCTTTTGAGAAAAAATTTCTTGTGTTACAAAAGCCAGTTCCTTCCTAAGTTGACAAAACTCACTGGATTTTGTTGTAATAAAAGGTTACATGAACCAAGAACATTAAATTAATATAAGAAAAAAAAAAGATAAAATCACCTTTGACCTAAATATAACATTTTATTATTTTCAGTTACGTAATTATTACAATTGCTACAAACAGAAATGTGTTACTTGTGCGAGAGGTGTGTGTGTGTGGGGGTGTGTGTGTGTGTGTGTGTGTGTTGGGGTGTGTGTGTGTGTGTGAGTGTTTGCGTGTGTGCGCTATTGTGTGTATTTGTGTTTAATACATACTTCTTACATGTTAGATATTAAGAGATTTTCAGTAGTTTTATAATCGTAATTTTGAAGCCAATTGGTTATTTTATATTTTATTTGATAGTTACTGAGTATCCCACTTATATACTTTTTATTAAATTTATTGTACAATAGGGGGGCCAAATAGGAGTATTGTCTTTGGGCAAATGCACTGTTTGTCTTGGGAACTACGTAACGATCTACTTTATTACGATTGTTCAGTCTTTTTCTAACAAGTTGATGGTTTGCAGAGTACCTATGGAATCGCCGAATACACTGGTATACGAAAAGTTTTCTTACACTAAGAACCAGTGCCCTTTCATAAACCAGTGTAGTAGGATGTCTAAAAGGTAAAGATAGCAGTACCTTCAGCACAACACGTTGTGCACGTTCAACGTTAATGAAGTGAGAGTGTTAATTAAAGTCTCGCAATACCACAATCTCGGCCGAGGAGAAGGGAGTCTGTCGCCGTTTGAACGGTGTTGCTTTGGACGAATTTATATTATTTACTCACATAAAAACACTCATGATAAAAATCCATTGCATATTTTAAATTTAAAACATTTAACTCGGATGATCTCTAACCAATTCCATTCGACAAAATTATTTCACAGCTAGTACAACAATTGACAAGAACATTTTTTTTATTATAAACTTTTTGTGTAATTTTTTATTTTGGACTACATAATAAAACGGTTAAAAAAAATCTCAGTACCGAAAAGTACCGAAATTTCTCGGTTTTCCCGGTACCAGAGTTAGCGCGGTACCGGGAATCCCGATTTCTCCACAGTACCGGAACTGCAACCCCTAATCGCAATCAAGTCCTATCAAGACTACCAAATACCGAAAATGATGATCCTGATAAATCAAGATATGCTGTTGACAAATCAGTCTTGCAAATACTTAAAGAAATGAGATATGGCACAATGAACATTAAGGAACCAACACGTAAACGAAAATTAAATGCAGAATCTGGAAAAAGTTTAGGAAACATAGATGATGATAATTTAGAAAGTGTATCTGAACACGAAATTACGAATAAGACGGTAAAAAAGGCAACAAGGCAACAAAAAAAAGAAGGTAATAGTTCTTCCTGGAAAATCTGTTATTATCGATCCCGAAAATAACGACTCTGAAAACAAAAAAATTGAAAACACTGGCCCAGAAAATGTAATAATAAGTATATCTAATAAGAAAAAGGAAGTACAACCACTAATAGACAATTAATAGAATCAGGCGTTACTTTGCGGAAATCCATGACATACAAAAATGGAATAAAAATATCTAGTGTTAATCCCGCTAACTCACTAATTTATCAAGCTTGGATGCTGCATGCAAGCACCGCCCTCCCGCCCGCAATGTATGCACATGCAAAAGTAGCAATGGATGCTAAATAAGGCATGCGAACCGAAACTCGACACGTGTTTCGCCCCTCCACAGGGCATCCTCAGGAGCTGTTGACTGGTCGAGAGCTGCGCGCCGACTGAAACGGTTGCGAAGCTCTCGGCCCCTTATATAGCGCCACCGCTTGGCATTTGTGACGTACTACCCGCAATAAGACGCAATAATGGGGAGGAAACTAAATTTGTTTGGTCATTCAACAGTGTGTAATTATTATTGTTATGTTTTATAATTTCTAACTGCTCCAACACACACAACCGGAAACTCTTATTACATACATGCAAAATATTATATGTGTGATTGTCGCCCAAGGAATGGCCGGTGTCAATTAGATGTTTTGCGAAATGTGACTTGTCTGGATGACCATTCCTATGTGCGGCCACATGTTCCTTATATCTAATTTCAAAATTACGGCCTGTCTGACCTACATAGACCCCATTGCATTCATTACAAATTAACTTATAAACACCGGATTTTTTGGAATTTTCTAAGCGATCTTTACTGTTACATAAATGACGCACGTTTTGATTTGTCCTAAAAGTAGTAAAAATGTTGTTTTTTCTAAGAATATTCGCGATTTTATCTGAGATAGGGCCTAAATAGGTCAGACTACCCACATATTTGTTAATACGTTCGGGAGGACACGCATAAAGTAGTGAACGGACCCTTTTATTCTGTTTATTTAAAATTAAACTGTCAATAGTTTGTTTAGAATAACCGTTAGAAACCGCGACTTGATAAAGAATAGTAGTTCTTTGATATAACTATCTGCGGACAACGGCACCGTCATTAATCTATGGACGTAGCTGCGGAAGGCAGCTAACTTCTGTTGTGATGGGTGACAAGAGGAGGCTGGAATAATAGTTTCAGTATGAGTGGGTTTGCGAAAGATTTGGAAATCTAGTTTATTGTTACTCTAGTTATGGTTAAATCTAAAAAGTTGAGGGATTTGTTGGACTCTAACTCTAATTTGAATTTTATTTTAGGGTGGACAGTGTTAAGTTTATTAACAAAAGTGTCAATTAGACGATTAGTACCGGTCCAGCAGATAATTAGGTCATCAATATATCTATAATAAAACTGAATATTGGGTTCGTTCACCACGTTATTACGTTCAAAGTGATCCATGAAGATGTCCGCCATTAGTGGACTTAAAGGTGAACCCATTGCCAAACCTTCCTTTTGACGGTAATATTGGTTATTAAACCTAAAATAATTTTGTGCCATGCATACTCTAGTAAGGTAAAGTAGATCATATATCTCTCCAGGGTGTAACCGCTGTCTCTCAAAATGGTCCCCCAACACACTAAGACACTCCTCATAGGGGACATTAGTAAATAAACTATCAACATCTAGAGATAACAATTTAGAATAAGGGGAGATGTTGATATGTTAAACTTTCTCAATTAACTGTAAGCTATTTTTTAAACTGTACTGTGGTTTAAAAGAAGACTTTGATCTTAGAAGGTTGTTTAGGTATTTAGCCAAATCGTATGTTGGGGCACCAATATAAGAGACAACGGGCCGTATAGGGATATTATCTTTATGTGTTTTAGGTAAACCGTATAAAAAAGGTGAACGCGGGTTCATAGGGACTTTGTATTTTAATCGTTCTGGAGAAACATATGATGCACTATTAATCGCTTCCTTCACCTGTATTATGTAATTTTTTGTTGGGTCGGAACTAAGACATTCAAACTCCTCCCCCTGGATGACGTCGTTAACCTTTTGGTTGTAAGCAGCTCTATCCAAAATTACTACTGAATTACCCTTGTCAGCCTTTGTGATAATTAAATTATTTTGATTAATTTTGTTTTGTTAAGAACGAAAAATATGAATTTCAGAAGAATTTTGACTAATTGAGGAATTAAAAGCTTTTTTAATATGAGCTGCTACCTGATGCTTAACGGCGCCATCCTGTTTACTCTTAAAACAAGCAATTTCCGAATCCACCACCAAAGTTTCGAGAGACTTCTGGGACAGCCGTGTATTTATATTATATTTAAGTCCTTTCTCTAATAATGAACTTTCAGATGATGAAAACTGGACATTGGAGTAATTTTTTACACGAGGGTAAAAATAATGATCTGAAATTGAGTTGTTTTCAGTATGTTTTAGACTCTCACTACGGCTATCCCTAGATAATCGCTCCAACTTCCTACACTGTGTTATGTATTTATCGTGCGCTAACCTAGAAGCCAACTCCCGAGCCTTGTTATCTAAAATATCAAACTCCACATTATGTAAATTAAAACTCAACTCTGAGTACAATAACTTAAGGTGGAGCTTGATGTTATCCCGTACCGAAAACCAATGTCTACATTCCTCATTCAACCATATCTGTTTAGCCTTCACCAACGCTATACTACTAGATCGGCTGTGTGTGTTGGAACGAATGTTAATATAGTTTTGAATAAGATTTGACTGTTTACACTGTTGATTTGAACCACACGTTTTGAGCTGCCAAACGATGGAGCTTCGTCAACTTGATGTAAAGTTTTGCCTGCTCAGCTATAGAGGCTGACTTAAGATAATTAATAGAATCAGGCGTTACTTTGCGGAAATCCATGATATACAAAAATGGAATAAAAATATCTAGTGTTAATCCCGCTAACTCACTAATTTATCAAGCTTGGATGCTGCATGCAAGCACCGCCCTCCCGCCCGCAATGTATGCACATGCAAAAAGAGCGATGGATGCTAAATAAGGCATGCAAACCGAAACCCGACACGTGTTTCGCCCCTCCACGGGGCATCCTCAGGAGCTGTTGACTGGTCGAGAGCTGCGCGCCGACTGAAACGGTTGCGAAGCTCTCGGCCCCTTATAAAGCGCCACCGCTTGGCATTTGTGACGTACTACCCGCAATAAGACGCAATAATGGGGAGGAAACTAAATTTGTTTGGTCATTCAACAGTGTGTAATTATTATTGTTATGTTTTATAATTTCTAACTGCTCCAACACACACAACCGGAAACTCTTATTACATACATGCAAAATATTATATGTGTGATTGTCGCCCAAGGAATGGCCGGTGTCAATTAGATGTTTTGCGAAATGTGACTTGTCTGGATGACCATTCCTATGTGCGGCCACATGTTCCTTATATCTAATTTCAAAATTGCGGCCTGTCTGACCTACATAGACCCCATTGCATTCATTACAAATTAACTTATAAACACCGGATTTTTTGGAATTTTCTAAGCGATCTTTACTGTTACATAAATGACGCACGTTTTGATTTGTCCTAAAAGTAGTAAAAATGTTGTTTTTTCTAAGAATATTCGCGATTTTATCTGAGATAGGGCCTAAATAGGTCAGACTACCCACATATTTGTTAATACGTTCGGGAGGACACGCATAAAGTAGTGAACGGACCCTTTTATTCTGTTTATTTAAAATTAAACTGTCAATAGTTTGTTTAGAATAACCGTTAGAAACCGCGACTTGATAAAGAATAGTAGTTCTTTGACATAACTATCTGCGGACAACGGCACCGTCATTAATCTATGGACGTAGCTGCGGAAGGCAGCTAACTTCTGTTGTGATGGGTGACAAGAGGAGGCTGGAATAATAGTTTCAGTATGAGTGGGTTTGCGAAAGATTTGGAAATCTAGTTTATTGTTACTCTAGTTATGGTTAAATCTAAAAAGTTGAGGGATTTGTTGGACTCTAACTCTAATTTGAATTTTATTTTAGGGTGGACAGTGTTAAGTTTATTAACAAAAGTGTCAATTAGACGATTAGTACCGGTCCAGCAGATAATTAGGTCATCAATATATCTATAATAAAACTGAATATTGGGTTCGTTCACCACGTTATTACGTTCAAAGTGATCCATGAAGATGTCCGCCATTAGTGGACTTAAAGGTGAACCCATTGCCAAACCTTCCTTTAGACGGTAATATTGGTTATTAAACCTAAAATAATTTTGTTCCATGCATACTCTAGTAAGGTAAAGTAGATCATATATCTCTCCAGGGTGTAACCGCTGTCTCTCAAAATGGTCCCCCAACACACTAAGACACTCCTCATAGGGGACATTAGTAAATAAACTATCAACATCTAGAGATAACAATTTAGAATAAGGGGAGATGTTGATATGTTAAACTTTCTCAATTAACTGTAAGCTATTTTTTAAACTGTACTGTGGTTTAAAAGAAGACTTTGATCTTAGAAGGTTGTTTAGGTATTTAGCCAAATCGTATGTTGGGGCACCAATATAAGAGACAACGGGCCGTATAGGGATATTATCTTTATGTGTTTTAGGTAAACCGTATAAAAAAGGTGAACGCGGGTTCATAGGGACTTTGTATTTTAATCGTTCTGGAGAAACATATGATGCACTATTAATCGCTTCCTTCACCTGTATTATGTAATTTTTTGTTGGGTCGGAACTAAGACATTCAAACTCCTCCCCCTGGATGACGTCGTTAACCTTTTGGTTGTAAGCAGCTCTATCCAAAATTACTACTGAATTACCCTTGTCAGCCTTTGTGATAATTAAATTATTTTGATTAATTTTGTTTTGTAAAGAACGAAAAATATGAATTTCAGAAGAATTTTGACTAATTGAGGAATTAAAAGCTTTTTTAATATGAGCTGCTACCTGATGCTTAACGGCGCCATTCTGTTTACTCTTAAAACAAGCAATTTCCGAATCCACCACCAAAGTTTCGAGAGACTTCTGGTACAGCCGTGTATTTATATTATATTTAAGTCCTTTCTCTAATAATGAACTTTCAGATGATGAAAACTGGACATTGGAGTAATTTTTTACACGAGGGTGAAAATAATGATCTGAAATTGAGTTGTACTTTGTATTTTAATCGTTCTGGAGAAACATATGTTTCTCCAGAACGATTAAAATACAAAGTCCCTATGAACCCGCGTTCACCTTTTTTATACGGTTTACCTAAAACACATAAAGATAATATCCCTATACGGCCCGTTGTCTCTTATATTGGTGCCCCAACATACGATTTGGCTAAATACCTAAACAACCTTCTAAGATCAAAGTCTTCTTTTAAACCACAGTACAGTTTAAAAAATAGCTTACAGTTAATTGAGAAAGTTCAACATATCAACATCTCCCCTTATTCTAAATTGTTATCTCTAGATGTTGATAGTTTATTTACTAATGTCCCCTATGAGGAGTGTCTTAGTGTGTTGGGGGACCATTTTGAGAGACAGCGGTTACACCCTGGAGAGATATATGATCTACTTAACCTTACTAGAGTATGCATGGAACAAAATTATTTTAGGTTTAATAACCAATATTACCGTCAAAAGGAAGGTTTGGCAATGGGTTCACCTTTAAGTCCACTAATGGCGGACATCTTCATGGATCACTTTGAACGTAATAACGTGGTGAACGAACCCAATATTCAGTTTTATTATAGATATATTGATGACCTAATTATCTGCTGGACCGGTACTAATCGTCTAATTGACACTTTTGTTAATAAACTTAACACTGTCCATCCTAAAATAAAATTCAAATTAGAGTTAGAGTCCAACAAATCCCTCAACTTTTTAGATTTAACCATAACTAGAGTAACAATAAACTAGATTTCCAAATCTTTCGCAAACCCACTCATACTGAAATTATTATTCCAGCCTCCTCTTGTCACCCATTACAACAGAAGTTAGCTGCCTTCCGCAGCTACGTCCATAGATTAATAACGGTGCCGTTGTCCGCAGATAGTTATGTCAAAGAACTTACTATTCTTTATCAAGTCGCGGTTTCTAACGGTTATTCTAAACAAACTATTGTCAGTTTAATTTTAAATAAACAGAATAAAAGGGTCCGTTCACTACTTTATGCGTGTCCCCCCGAACGTATTAACAAATATGTGGGTAGTCTGACCTATTTAGGCCCTATCTCAGATAAAATCGCGAATATTCTTAGAAAAACAACATTTTTACTACTTTTAGGACAAATCAAAACGTGCGTCATTTATGTAACAGTAAAGATCGCTTAGAAAATTCCAAAAAATCCGGTGTTTATAAGTTAATTTGTAATGAATGCAATGGGGTCTATGTAGGTCAGACAGGCCGTAATTTTGAAATTAGATATAAGGAACATGTGGCCGCACATAGGAATGGTCATCCAGACAAGTCACATTTCGCAAAACATCTAATTGACACCGGCCATTCCTTGGGCGACAATCACACATATAATATTTTGCATGTATGTAATAAGAGTTTCCGGTTGTGTGTGTTGGAGCAGTTAGAAATTATAAAACATAACAATAATAATTACACACTGTTGAATGACCAAACAAATTTAGTTTCCTCCCCATTATTGCGTCTTATTGCGGGTAGTACGTCACAAATGTCAAGCGGTGGCGCTATATAAGGGGCCGCGAGCTTCGCAACCGTTTCAGTCGGCGCGCAGCTCTCGACCAGTCAACAGCTCCTGAGGATGCCCCGTGGAGGGGCGAAACACGTGTCGGGTTTCGGTTTGCATGCCTTATTTAGCATCCATCGCTCCTTTTGCATGTGCATACATTGCGGGCGGGAGGGCGGTGCTTGCATGCAGCATCCAAGCTTGATAAATTAGTGAGTTAGCGGGATTAACACTAGATATTTTTATTCCATTTTTGTATAACTAATAGACACACTGAAAATGATTTGATGAACAAAAATAGGACAGAATCTAAAAGGAGTGTGTTAGATTCAGATAAAAAAAATGATGAAATAGACATAAATCTATTACCTGTAGTATGTGTGGATGAATATGCTATTGTCAACGATTCTCAACAACAAGAAGATGAAGAACTACTTATTAACAACTACATTGATAAAAGTGTATGTAGCATAGATTACTTACCTGATTTAGGAACAAAAGAAATATTTTGTGAATTCATAGCGCCGCTAGAAAAAAGGAAAGAGACAAAAGTCGAAAATAAGAAAATTTAAATTATTTTTGAAGAAAAAGTGGAGAATGCTAGATGTGGAGTGAATCTTCGTAAGTGTAAAAAAAATACCTTTAAATACAGTAATTAGCATAAAAACAGAAAATACTCAAAGATCTAAAAATATTATAGAAGTACCTGTACGACGAGAAGTTATTACAAAAATGATGCAGATATATTAAGGGATTTGACTCCCTCAGGACGACTTCGTCATTTTCTTAAACTTGACACTTTTCTAACTTGTCTCATTTTTAACTCGGCTCTTTCTTAGGGTGTATTCGACCAAACTGGAATAAGGTCTTATACCTAGATTAAGTGCCGAATTTGTATAGACTAATCTCGGAGTAAGTCTTATTCCAGTTTGGTCGAATCCGCCCTTAGTTGGTCTCTTTTGCAAAGTTGACACTTTCCCAACTCCCTCCCCCCCGGACGACTTCGTCATTTTCTTAAACTTGACACTTTCCTAACTGGTCTCTGTCTTAACTTGACACTTTCCTAGATCTTAATTTTTTCATAAACTATAAGAAAGTGGTTACGGGACACCTGTATTCATATTTTTTTTCAAGATTAACTGGACTGGATGCGTACAGTCGAGTTCATAAATATGTGTACACTTTAGTACCTTGTCACTTTAATCGCTTTGACAATTCATGTATGGCAGTTTAAACAGACATTAAATAGACAAGCCAAGGTACTAAAGTGTATACCATATTTATGAACTCGACTGTACCTACAATAATAAATAAGTATACATACATCTTAAAGCGTTCTGACGTAAGGGCCTGCAGCAAAAGTAGCATAACCTAAACCTACCTACCTACAGGTCAGCACGCTGTTAATACTGGCGTCCAGGTAGGTCAGATAGTTTTATATCGACAATGAAGAATCCAATTAGGTCAGAGTTGACCTAAATGGAACAAATAATTTTCTGACCTAAGTGGCAGCTGACCGTTATGAAAGTGTCAACTTTGCAAAAGAGACCAACTAAGAAAGAGCCGAGTTAAAAATGAGACGAGTTATGAAAGTGTCAACTTTGCAAAGCAGACCAACTAAGAAAGAGCCTAGTTAAAAATGAGACAAGTTAGGAAAGTGTCAAGTTTAAGAAAATGACGAAGTCGTCCTGAGGGATTTGACTGATGACAATTCTTAATAATTTGATAAAGGTAACAATTTTTTTTATAAACGACTGAATTTTTTTTATATTTTGATTAAATTAATGAAACAACTGATAAGTGCAATTTTTAGTTTTGTTTTTCAGTTTCATGTTTAAGTTTGTTTAGATGATGTTGCTATGTTTATTTTTAATAATGACTGATTTTGTGATAGTTGATTTATCTTTTTTAATTTTAATTAATATTTAATTATAATTTTAATATGGCAGAATATTAGAGGCAAAGTGCATTATTTTGTTTTAATTCGAGTTTGAAGTTCATGTTAAGGATATGTTGATATTATATAGTAATTATTATGAATAATTGTTGATTTTGAATGATATTGATTATAGTTCCTGATTGACATTATATCAAGAATATTATTTTAAAGTCAAGTGCATTTTTTTAGTTTTGTTTTGTGATACACTCTAAATTTATTACATTTTTATTCATTTTTATAATTGATGATTTTTATTTCAAATTATAATTTTACTTTAAACTAATAATTAAAGATACCTTCGAGTTTGCTTGCCTTTATCCAAAAAAAATATTTAGGGAAACTACAATGAGGCAGCTCTACGAAATTTTTCTAATCACCCCTCAGGTGTGTCTATTGTCCCCTGATGGGTTGTAATGAGAAATCACGTACCTATATTTTGTGTCTTTTTTTATTAACTACAAACATATCCGAATAGAATCAAATTTATTTCAATAGTTTGGCTTAAGACTCAATAAATACATGCTTAAAAAATGGGTATCAATTCTGCAACGTTACGAAAATCGTTACCAAAGTTCGAAGACCTATCTATTCACCCCGTTTGACGGTACCTACAGAAAAATAAAAGTAAGACTACAACTACTAATATGCTAATGATAAAAATAAGTTAACAAGAGCAGACCAGCCTCCACAGGGGGCACCCGTTCACGAGTATGACATGTGAATCAGCCATCGCTTCGCTCAACCATGTTTTAGGGAACGTAATATAATAATTTACCATTGTCAATGAACCTAATAATGTACCATTATAAGGTTCATTGACGTATTGATTGCCATTTTAAAACAATTATAAGAGTTTGGACCTTATACATATTTTATAAAGGTATATTGTTAGTTGGGAATAGTCGTGATTATAAGTATGTATGTTTTCATTACCAATTAGAGATGTTACGAAGTTTCGATTCTGATTCCGAAAAGTCTGATCAGACTTCAGATCCGATGAAATTAAGGAGAATGTTTCCTTTGCATAAAAATTACTATCGTCAATATACTTTCCATCCAGGTACGATTCATTTCTTTCACCCAATACGAGTATACTGTGTAATAATAATATCATTATTTTTAGCACTAACAACGTGTGTTAATTACTGTGTGATATACAAACAAGACAGGCAGCACATTGCGAAAACATAGGGGTTTCTGGTTTGCTAAGGATCTCTAAAAGGGATAGAAAAATAACAATAACCAGATATGACTTTGTAACAAAAATTTATTGTATAAATACTATTTAATTACAATTTTATACTAGAATTTTATTAAAACCATTTTATCTAGGGTATAACAATATATTTCGCGGTTCAAATATTGGTATCAGTTTTAAAATAATCAGCAAAGTATTCGAAGGATATATTTTCTGTTCTTGCATGGCTACTATAACTACTTACCTTTTTAAGTTCATACTTTAGCTTTTACAGCATAATACTGTAGTATAGTCGCCTACACATCAGGCTACTCATTTAAGTCTCTTTCTTTCGAGTCAAATGACATAGGGCAGTTGTTCGATTAGTTAATAAAGAAACCTTTGAACTATCAAAATTAAATCCTTAACAGAAATTGTACGAAAATTTAAATAGCGGATACACGTGTTTCAAACAAAAATAAAAACCGTCTCTTACTACTAAACATGTCCTAAATCGCACTTTTTCTCCAAAATTGTTGGACACGAGTTTTACTTTCAATACTATTTTGAAGTAATAATGTTTTAGAATTATTGTTGTTACAAATTAATGTTATAGAAAAAAATTGTATACAGAATAATAGACTGATGCGTTGGCGTGTTTAAACTTAGTAGGATCATATTAAAAGGAATCTAGCATGAGGATACATGACTCAAGTAATAAAACAAAAAGTGTTATAACGTGATTAATTCCAACAATCTAAGACATGATAAGCATAATAGGCACAAGTGTATTTAAAGTGTGGCTGTGAAACCTTATTTTATTATTGACTGTTAAGTTATAAAGGCGATGGTTTTCTTCATTCCATTCCACAACGGGAAACGTTACTTAGCCTTCATCTCATAATCGACGCGTTTATGCGTTTTCTGAACTTTCTCATCTGTAACGCGTATGTGCGTTGTGTCTTTAAGTTTAAGGCACTATGGAAGATGCGGCACCTGGTAAGTCTTTGGCTAAAAAGTGAAAACTAATGCGTTCAACGATAACAACTATCGCAAATTTTATTCTGGAATCACAAGGTACGTCCATTTTTAGAAGTTAATTTATCAGACATAATCATATTCCACGGTAGCAAAAATGTATGTGTCTAATAGGAACTTTAGTTGGTTTTTATTTTGATTTTTACAAGAACCTGTTTTCTTTTTATTTTCTTATGTATCGATGGTTCGACGAGAGATGAAAAGATTTTAAGGACGCATTGCATTCAAACAAAAACATAACACAACAAGGTTTTACGCGCTAAATTAATTAAGATGACTATCTTTGTTGGATCAACGTTTATATACAATTATACAATTCAAACATGCACATAAATAGAATCTGATACATTAAATTTCATTACAATTTAAATTTCTATATAAATATTAGGGAGATCTCACTGATGGTAAAAGTTTTAAACCAAATGAGGATCGGATTTGTTTTGATACATTACTTTGTGTGTGTAGCTCTTCTTTAGAGTGCTAAGTGCGAGTGTGACAGTATTTAATAATAGTTATTATTAAATTCAATATAAATGGAAACAAAAGATACAAGGTGGCTCCGATGTCATTTAAATGTAGTGAATAGTAAGTAATACAGTTAATGTTAACTTGATCGAATATTGGAGAAAACACGCACTCAGCACTCTGCTTAGCGATTGGTCTGGCGACGCACAATTTTAATGTATAAAAATAATTAGTGGAATAATTTACATCGGAGTGTGTATGATACATTTTAAGCGACTTTACACGAATATAGCTAATGTACACACGCCTGCAAATCAACCTATCCAAAACTGTCAATTTCTCCAATCAATATTGATCCTTATGCCTATGACGCCAAAGTTCAAATTGTATTGAGGAAATTTAACATTTTGTGGTAGCTCAAGTGTGGCGTCTGTACTCGGCATGTTACTGTTGAACGGCGGCGTTGGCGATGATGGAGGGCGAGTTGATCGTCTCCCCGAGGCTCTCCAGCAGCTCCTTGCGGTAATCGTCGAAGTCCCCGTCCACCTTTCAGACAGATAAATAGTTAAAGTTCCATTCTCATCCCTCTAAGAGTTGGTTAGTTTTAACGACTGCCGACGAAGTGGTAAGTACATGCTCACATTCGTCAGTGGTTATCTCTAGCAGTGTTAATCATAATTCGTTATAAGTTTGAGTCTGCTCTAAATTATTTAAAAAACGTTTATTTAAGTGAGTTATTGCGATTTTAAACTTTTATAGTGAACTTTAAATCGCAATAACTCACTTAAATAAACGTTTTTTAAAAATGTTTTTAACAAACTATTTAGATCCCTGTGTTTTACTTTAGCATGCAAAGTTTGATCAAAATTGGCTTAATGGTTTTTAAAAATTCCGACTTGGAAGTTTGTATGGGAAACCAAAATGCGTAACCCCTCTTAAAGCGGTGTCGCGTAGTGACTTATTAAAATAATACTACCACCCCTTCCTGTACTGGGTGTCGTAAAAGGCGACTAACGGACTAATGACTAATGATACGAACACATCCAACAGCGTAGAGCGGCGATGGGCTCACCACCTGTCACGCTAAGCACATTTGCAGTCGCTATGTGACCGGAGTATTAATTTATTGCTTTGAAAAAGTATTTATTCACGTGGACAGAATTTAGCTTAGATTTTGTATGTGACACGTTATCTAGTTGGTATTGTTGATCGAAGCCCGCCACCTTCCTTATGTCGTCGGTCCATCGCGCTGCAGGGCGTCCTACTCTGCGTTTGCCTAGACGCGGTCTCCACTCTAGGACATGCCTGCTGTCATCCGTCCTTCTGCAGATATGACCGGCCCACCTCTACTTCAGGGTGCTGATTTTGCGAGCGATGTCGGCAACTTTAGTTCTCTGTCGAACAACTTCGTTGCGGATTTTATCCGCTAGAGAAACTCCAAGCATCGCTCGCTCCATTGCACGTACACGCACCATAAAATGTATGTAGTTTATTATAATGTTATAAATATTGTTTCCATGATTTTAACGCAAATAAATAATAACAAAATAGTGTTGTTGAATTTCGGCGAACTGGACAAGTCCACGGTAGCTTATTGGAAGAGCAGTTAACCCGGATTGTCAGAAGGGTGCGTATCATGCTCGTGGATTTTTATTCAACATTTTCCAATTTGTATTTTATTATAAGTAAAGCCAAGCACGGAACGGACACGGAAGCACTTTCATACCTGAAATGGGTTATTACTAGCGGCCGCTCGCGGTTTTACCCGCGTGGTTCCCGTTCCCGTGGGAATATCGGCATAAAAAGTATCCTATGTGTTAATCCAAGTTATAAACTATTTGTATGCTGAATTTCATCTAAATCCATTCAGTAGTTTTTACGTGAAAGAGTAACAAACATCCATCCATACTTACAAACTTTCGCGTTTATAATATTACTAGGATAATTAGAGTCACCTCGTTGATAGTCTGATCCTCGATGACGTAGAGCGCGCAGTCCGTCTCGCGGATGAGCCGCTCGTCGTGGGAGACTATCACGACGCCGCCCTTGTAGTCGTTGATGGCGTCCGCCAGCGCGTCTATGCTCTCGATGTCGAGGTTGTTTGTCGGCTCGTCCTGTAGATGAAATAAACTCAGTTCTTCACAATAACCATTTATTATAAATACAATAAAATATTTTACATCAACTACCAAAAGCGCAATAGCTCAACTTCAAACTTCCGCAACTGGGGAGTGGGGACCTACCATATTTCGCCGAAACGAAATTTCAGCCGACTAACGTTTTATATAGATATTTCGTTCATACAAAATAGGTTTGGCATTTAGATTATATTATTTTATAAAATTGTTTGAAAGGACAATTTTTTTATTATGGAGCTTGGTACTAAACTTAAAACTCTTTGAACCAAAGAATGTTATGTAAAAATCAGAAGACTAAATTACCTCCATCTCATTTATAAAAGTAAAAATAATTTAAAGACCCTCGTTTTATATTATTTAATAAAACAAGTTTATTTTTTCCTTTCAAATAGCAACAGTCTATTAAATTGGCAACACCAGCGATTCAACTGAACAACGTTTTATTTTTGCTGTAAGCGCTGTGTGAAAGAGACAGCGCTATTAAAATATTTAGTTACTGTTCCACAATAAAACGCAAAAGACGTTTGATTGACGTTTTGTAAACGTCACCTTTCGATATTGAAATTAATGTCATTAGACGGCCGGAGTTTCTCTCTCCTGTGTTCTTTTAGCAACAACACGTGTTGTGAGACTTCATTTTATTTCAATCTACTGTACTGCCTATATTAAATGTACTTTAGCGAGGACGGCGCGCGGACACGGCGCAGACTTTTTAAAACATATAGCAAAGACGAGGTACGGACGTGACGCTTGACGCCGCAAGAGATGACGGTTTTCAACCAACTTCATTCAGCCGTCCGATTTTAACACGATAACTTAAAACTGCCAAAATGTTCTAACATGTTAAATAATCTGCTAAGCTCTATATTTTAGGCTCAATCCTGCTAAACCTGGTCACAACGAGTTAGCGAGCGTCGTGTCTGCGCCCCAGCGCCTTATATAACCGCCGCGATTTTCCGGATATGTTTGTAATTAAACTTCACCGGGAGAAACAAAATGTTTGACCTGACGAATGGTGCAAAAGCAATGAACATGCTAAAGAGTATGAACGGTCTGTGTAACTGTCTAGTGAAACTTATGCTGCGTATGTATTAGTTACTCAACCGCCTTACTGGACACTTTTTGGGGATAACAGTCCTGAGTGATTGTATGAAATCTAACAACTCACCAATATAACGCCATCAGGCCCCATGCGCTCATGGGGCCTGATGTCGTTCGGCTAGAGCCACCATCACCACCACCAACATATAGGTAAGTTATCTTGATCGAAGTAAAACAGATGAGAAATTAACATACTTAGATCGGATCACTCACCAATATGACGATATTCACCAGGAGCGTTAGTTCTGCCGGAGCCACCCTGGCCCTCTAGCCACCGCTAAGGGGAATTCATCTTGATGCGAGTAAAATAGCTGAGAAATGAACGAGCTTAGATCTGATCACTCACCAATATGACGAGATCTGGCGCCATGAGCGTGAGTTTAGCTAAAGTCACCCTCACCTTCTGTCCGCCGTTGAGGGTATCATGAAATAGCTGAGGAATTAACGAGGTTAGATGTGATCACTCACCAATATGACGACGTCGGGCGCCATGAGCGTAAGTTCAGCTAATGCCACCCTCGCCTTCTGTCCGCCGCTGAGGTCCTTCATCTTGATGGTGTGCGCGTGGCTAGCGAGCCCGAAGATTTATTCTTGATGCGAGTGAAATAGCTGATGAATAATCGAGCTTAGATCTGATCACTCACCAATATGACGAGATCGGGCGCCATGAGCGTGAGTTTAGCTAAAGTCACCCTCACCTTCTGTCCGCCGTTGAGGGTATCATGAAATAGCTGAGGAATTAACGAGGTTAGATGTGATCACTCACCAATATAACGACATCGGGCGCCATGAGCGTAAGTTCAGCTAATGCCACCCTCGCCTTCTGTCCGCCGCTGAGGTCCTTCATCTTGATGGTGTGCGCGTGGCTCGCGAGCCCGAACGTGCCGAGCGCCTTGCGCGCCTTCTCGTACTGCAGCCCGAACAGACGCTGCAGGTACTCTACGGGCGACTCTTCGGCGGTTAAGTGCTCGCCGGAGTGCTGGTCGAAGCGACCTATCCTCTGTTGAGAACGAATATCTTACTGTTAACCTGTCACTGAGTGTGTTCAAGAAGCGTGCGTCCTCGGGGCGCGTTACGAGGGCTGCCGCTGGGGCGTTAAGGTTTAAAAAGAACTTTTTAGGCCTCATATCCTTACGGCGGCCCCCGGAACACGTATGCCTATATATTTTTGACTTCGCATCAATTTATGTGATGATTATTAGGGATACTTTAATGAATTATACTGGTCTAATAAAAGATCCCCTATCTACCGTCCCTATCTAGCGACCTCAATAGATAGGGTATCGCAACTGGAACTACGGGTCCGGTTGTGTTTTCAGAGGTACTACGGGGTTCCGGTTCTAGCCCCCCGCTGGTCGTGCCTTTAACCAGGCGCCTCCGGCGGGATCCGGACATGGGTTGGACTCGTAGTGGCGTGTGGTTAGCTGTAGAGCTTGGGAATGTTCGTTTGTCCTGGTATTGTGTGCCAGGACTTCCAAACTCGTGCACAGCGAGCGGGGCCTAGTAGCGGTCTCTGAGGGGCCAGAAGCGAAAAGTCCTGCGGGGAACGTGAGTTTCCCTTATAGTTGGCAGCTTTGTCCGGTGGTTTTCATTGGACATTGGTGTTGACATCTCCGGTACTAGTCTGGAGAACTAGTAGAGGCGGCCTCCTAGATGCCGTAGCCTCCGGTCCAGCCAGCCGCGTAGGACGTGGGAACTGGCTAGGCGCCCGGATGGGTTCCGAGAAGTGAGTGTGCTTACTACTCCGCTACCAAGGTGGACACTTGGGAGTCGACTTTAGAGTCGACGACCCTAGCAGTGGCAACTGCGAGTTGTGCCCTTCGTGCAACGAGAAGTGAGCGAGCTTGACAGCTCCGGTTACCTATCTGGACAATAGGCAGTGAACTACACGTGTTCACGGGGATACTCTCCTGAGACACTAGTCTTATGAGTACCGAATAAAGAGCGCGCTGCGGCGGGCACTAATTTGGCGTCAAGACCTAACGTTGGTGGTCTCCTGCGCGAGTGTTCTACTGGCGCAGGGACGTCTGGCACTTCTTGCATAACCTAACGGTTGGTCTCGAGGTGCCAGTACAAATAAACTTAGTGAAATTAGGAGAGGGGATGGTCTAATAAAAGACATGTCGGGACATGGGTGTTTTAGGGGTAGACTTCATCGGATGAAGTTGTCGGACGACAGCTCCTGCTACTGCAGGGGCTGAATTGTGGAGGATGCACACCACGCTTTATGGGAGTGTCAGCTTTACGGTGACGCGCGTAGGACTTTATTAGATAACGTTAAGGTGCTAGAGGTGGGTCCGGTGTACTACCGTGACCAGTGACCGTGAGACAAACGTCAGGCGGCTCAGAGACTTTGTGCGCGTGTGGCACAGGATTCGGAGTGGACTTGAGAGAGAGAGAGAGAGAGAGAGAGAAGGCGAAGGCTGAAGATACTTAATTGAACTGCGACCTAAATAAAGTAGCCAGCGGTATCACCGTACGGTGAGCACGGGACTACCTGGAAGACACCGAAGGCGTTCGTGTTTCGTCCGCCCCAGAAAGGGGAGAAGGACAATAGGGACAAGGACATAATAATATATGCTAATTTGTAGGGAGTGAAGAAGTACGCGCGGTGGAGCCCATTCCGCGCGTATCTTCCGCGCTTCGGCCTGTATAACCGGATGGTTGAGCCAGGCCATATCTTCCCTTGGGTGTCGTAACAGGCGACTAGCGGAATAAAGACTGCACATACATCCAACAGCATAGAGCGGCAATGGGCTCTAGAATTATTATCTTCTAAGGTGGAAATAGTATACTCTAATCTCGGCATACGTGCTTAAAGGCTCTCCCAAAATCCGAACTGGTGGTAGATTAGTCAGGTAAGTAGAGTAAATTAGTTAGTTAGATTAGTTGTTAAGTCTTAACTACAAGTTAGTTAACTATTTTTTTTATTAGTATTGACATCAATAAGTGCCTGTAAAGGTTTATATTGAATAAATAATTTGACTTTGACTTTGATAAAAATGTTTTACTGATAAAGTCATTGTTGCTAAAGATACAACAAGCACAAGGTGCATAAAACACAGGATACTGACCAGTCTGTGGTTCCTTATCAACTCCCCGCGGATGGGACTAAGCTCGCCGACTAATAGCTTCAGGAAGGTGGACTTGCCGACCCCATTGGGCCCCACAATGGCGATACGGGAGTTCAGATCTATGCCAAAGTCGACGCCTTTGAGAAGCAGCTTCTGGTTGGCGAAGTGGAAGTCGACATCTGAAACAATATTTTAATGTTATGGAAAACAACCGACGAGATGGTCCTGCATGGGTGAACTATTCCACCAAGCACCATTGTTTCGCATTGCTCAATTACAAAGCATAGAGGCGTAACAACGAAACTTCATGGTCAGCAACAAGCTTTTTTTCACGTGTTGCAAGCATACACAAGCTGCAATGGCCGCGTTCCGTCAAGCAGTAAGCCTGTTTGCCGGCTTACGGCCGGTTTCAATAACCTGTATATCTGTTGTTGCGCCAACCAGAGTTAGAAATTTGACTTAAGAGGGTTTGCATTTCGGTTTCCCATACAAATTTCCAAGTCGAAATTTTCAAAAACCAGTAGGCCAATTTTGATGAAACTCGGCATGCTGAGGTAAAATATAGAGATCTAAATAGTTTGTTGAAAACATTTCCAAAAAACGTTTATTTAACTGAGTTATTGCGATTTTAAACTTTCTATAGTGGACTTTAAATCGCAATAACTCAGCCAAATAAACCTTTTTAAAAATGTTATCAACAAACTATTTAGATCCCTGTATTTTACTTTAGCATGCAAAGATCCATTAAAATTGACTTATTGGTCTTTAAAAATTACGAGTTGATTGTGTCAAATATCTAACTCTAGTAGTCAAAACAACAGATATATGTATAGGTTTTTGAAACCGGCCGTAAGTAACGTAGAAAAGAACCGAGATATGCTAGATTCAACGGAAAATTTGACAATCACTTTCTAGGGGCCGTGTGTAGCAGCTCACTAAAAGAATACTACCAACCCCTCTCTTCCCTTGGGTGTCGTAAAAGGCGACTAACAGACTAAAGACTGCACATACTACACATACATTCGAATTTAAATTAATGTTCTTGGTTCATTTATATCCTTTTATTACAACAAAATTAAGTGAGTTTTGTCAACTTAGGAAGGAACTGGCTTTTGTAACACAAGTAGTTTCTTTCAAAAGCCAGGGCTACATTAAATGTGATAGTTTCGAATTAAAATAACCCCTTTTAGAAATAACTTGACAGTGTCACATCCATTGGTAGGGCCCACGTTGGTCTTCGAATTACACATATTTTCGGTATGAATTCTGTAAATAGATATTCGCCAGCAGGAAAATAATTCGTAGTTAAATCGAGGAAAAAGTAGTTTGGCTATGACGCGGCGAAGGTAGCTTGCGCCTATCTCCGCGCGTATGACTCATATCGGTTGTTTGTTAGTGTCGTTGGGTGCGGAAACGTCCTCTTAATATGCAAATTGATGACTGTTGCAATTAACATTTTTTCTTTTTTTTTTTCATTTTATTTTCATTCAACAGCATAGAGCAGCGTTGAGTTTACCACCACCGCCAGTTGTAATATGGTGGAACGTGGACTATGGCAGAGGACTGCTTTTGCGGTCCTTATTGCCTGGTCTCTGACTAACCCTTCGGGGATAATAGTCGCGAGTACATGTATGTATATAAGGCGACTGCTAGAAACCGCAAGAGACTTCAAGGGCTGGTCAGGTCAAGTGTTTTAGACAATGACAAAAATGACAAAATAGAAATTAGTGTTTTTTTCATTTTTAATTAAATAATTCATTTTGCGAATTTTAATGGTCTTTGAGTATTTAATTTATTTTAAAGCAATAAATAATATAAGAAAAATACGCACATTTCGTATTAGGAAAATAAATGGGTTCTCATTGCAGACTAATTCAGGTTTTCTTTTTTTTTATTTATCTACAACGGGTAAGCGCTTGGCCTTCATCTCACCTGATGGTAAGTGACGATAAGGCCGAACGTGGAAGCGCGCTTCACCCGGAATCCTCAACCACTGAGGAACTGGCTACCTTATCTCAAACTGTCGGAACACAACGATGCTATAAACATCGTTGTTATGGCGACAGACTAAGATAAGATGGTGGTAGCTAGCCAGGCGGACTCGACAGCCCTACCACCAACCAAACCGAGCACGCAAAGATCTACCCCTCGCTGGGAATCGTACCTGAGACCTCTGGGCCTGAAACCGGTGGCTTAGCCACTAGACCAAAGAGGCGATTACTAATACGGTACTTATCGCCCGGCTGACGCGGACGGGTCAACAGACGGTTGGGTCAACGACCGGCCGCTGCCCGCGCGTTTCTAGCAGTCGCCTTATATAGTTTCTAGGCTAACTACTCACGGCCATTTTTTAAGGCTGTGCACACGCGCGGCACTAGCTTTTGTAAGGGTACAGGTAAAAGTATCGCGACTGAATCGCAGTGTGTAACCGCTCTTAATGGTAGGCACTTACTAAGAAGGCCGAGTATCGGCGGCTGCAGAGGCGGCGGGTCAGGGAAGGAGAACTTGACGATGTATTCCTTAGGCTTCTGCAGCAAAGCTATCGGCTGTGCGTCCTCGTCATTCTCATCACGCTGCGACTTGCGATTCTTCTCCTGTTTCCTTGTTAACGTTTCCTTCTGCTTTTTCTCCTATTGAATAAATTAAATCTAGTTAGAAATGAGATTATCAATCCCGATAAATAGATATATGGTGATAGGCACAAACGTCAATAAAATAAATCTGATAATACCAGCAGACACATTAAATTACCAAACCGCATTGGACCAGCGTGGTGAGTTTTTATATTGTTCTGACCTCATCATATGGGAAAACCTGAGCCTAGGAGTAACATTTATAAGGAAATGATAAAATAAATTACATACAGCTTGCTTCTTCGACTGTCCGTGTGCCTTCAAATCCTTAATACGTTTCTCTTGTTTTTCATACTCTTTGATCTGCTCTTTTCTCTTTTGTGCGAACATCTTCTTGAACATTGAGTAGTTGCCCTTATAGTAGAACAGTTTCTGCTGATCCAAGTGGATGATCTCGTTACAAACGTTGTCTAAGAAGGACTGGTCGTGAGAAACTATGAGTAAAGTTTTCTTCCAACCCTGAAGATAGCTGAAAAATATTTTTGTTTAATTATAACTATTCAATGCCGCTCTTTTGCAAGATGATTCGATTCGCAAGACATAAAAAAGCATATAACACATCCGCGTTCAAGGCATGTGGTGAAAGGTCAGTAAACGCACATGTGCGTCGGCACCGGCAGCAGCTACAGTTACAACAACCATGGTAATACTCACTTATCCAGCCAAATAACAGCATTCAGATCTAAATGGTTGGTAGGTTCATCAAGTAGTAGCAAGGTAGGTTCTATATACAGGGCTCTGTAAATAAAAAAATATAATTATTATTAAGTACTACATTTATTAGCCTCAATTGTCCCATTGTAGGGCGAAGACCTCCCTTCCCTTCTTCCATTCTTCCCTACCAGCAGCGATCTGAGACCAATCCTTTTGGAAAAAGTCCAGCTCGTCCCGCCATCTCCTTCTGGGCCTACCGCGCCGCCGGTTCCTGTTTCTCGGTACCCAGTCTGTGGTTACTTTGGCCCAGGGCTCATTTTTTGGCATACGGCAGACATGACCTGCCCAGTTCCATTTTAATTTGGCAGCTGAGGAACCCACGTTCGCAATTTTGGTTTTTGATCGAAGTATACTTTATACGGTCTATGATTTTGACTTCCAGAATACTTCGTTCCATTGCTCGTTGGCAAAACCATGCGTCGACTTATGAGTGATGCAGGGAATTAGATCTGGATTTGTTCTACCGAATTATGCTGAAGATAGAATTTGTTCCGTATAAAAACGGGAGTATAAGCTTTTCTAACCGATCTCCAACCAGCGGGATATTTACCAAAGTTACGTCTGATGAAGTATAAATTGGTATTAATTTTTAGATCTGTAATTGGTCGGTTCACCAAAACAAAAACATTCTTCTAACGTCCTTACTTCAGCCACAATCAAGCTGCAAAGAAATCTCCAGTCAGCGGACTTTTTCTCTTAAGGCATTATTTTTGCAACTTTTTTACACTTACAGTAAATTAATCAAATTTAAACTATTTACGACTGTAATTTTACTTAAATTTCCTATTCGTATGTACATCTTGTGTTAAAATTTATAGTATAGAATTTGAAACCTATTCAGGGGTAGAATACAAAATAATATTACCAGTCTGCATTATCTTACTAATATTAATATTATAAATGCGAATGTTTGAGAGGATGGATATTGGTATGTATGCATGTAGGTATGTTAGTCGGAAATACTTTAAATTTGATTAATTTAGTGTAAAAATTACAAAAATAATGCCTTAAGAGAAAAAGTCCGCTGACTGGAGGTTTCTTTGCAGCTTGATTGTGGCTGAAGTAAGGACGTTAGAAAAATGTTTTTGTTTTGGTGAAAAGCCCAATTACAGATCTAAAAGTTAATACCAATGTATATTTAATCAGCCGTAACTTTGGTAAATATCCCGCTGGCTGGAGGTCGTTAGAAAAGCTTATATTTCCGTTGTTTATACCTTCGATTTGATAAGGTTGATAAGGAACGAATTCTGTCTTCAGCATAATTCAGTAAAACAAATCCAGATCTAATTCCCTGCATTCCCTCATAAGTCTCCCAGACAGGTGATCCCGCTGGGTGTCTACATGGCAAAACTGAGGGTCAAAGTTGCTCGCGTCCGTAGGTTTACCCTTGAGACCCTACACGTGATCCCTGGGTGGTGCTAAATGAGTGAAACTGACTGAGTGGTAGAGCCACGCTGCGTTGCAGCACGCATTGGGCCGGCTCGCCCGGCGTAATACCACCCTCTCACGAATATTCGGCGTGAAATAATGGCACTTGGTGCTGTTGTGTTTCGTCCGACCAGTGAGGGTTCCGGAGGCCCCCCCCCCCCTCCTCCCATTCCTATTCCTTCCTTAAACCTATTCCTCCCTTAAAGGCCGGCAACGCGCCTGCGATTCCTCTGGTTTTGCGGGTGTCCATGGGCGGCGGTGATTACTCTCCATCAGGTGACCCGCCTGCTCGTTTGCCTCCCTCTTTTATAAAAAAAAAAAACCCCCGAGGGCGGACTTTTGACTTTTCGGTATTGACCACGTTTTCGCTCCGCTCCATAGGTGAGAGTTGGAAGAATGCACATGTCACTGAGCTTCCTTTTGAGGGATAGTCGAAGAGATGTAATAACTCTTCCAGGCGTTTTCGGTGCGCTGAGCAACGTCTTTGTCTTGTCTCGCCTGAATTGAGACGATTAGTACTCATCGAAATATTCAACCCTCACACCCCCAATGTCAACTTTGCATTTCGTGCTGTTCGTCATCAACTTAGTTCTTGTCATGTTCATTTTAAGTCCGACCTCGAGACTGGCATGACTCAGTTGTTTGAGCATCAAGCCTAACTCAGCTGCCGAAGAGGAGAAAAGAACAATGTCGTCGGCAAAGCATAGATTAGTTAATCTCTTTTCTCCAACAATAATGCCCTTATTCCGTTAGTGTTTGTTTAATGTCTGAAAGACTTCTTCTAGTGTAGCTGTGAATAGTTTGGGAGATAGCGGAACTACTTGCTTGACTTCTTTACGAATTGGAAAGGATGGCCATGTGTTGTGTGTAAGCGTAGGTATTATTACTACATAACACTATAAAAATGAGAAGCTCGATGGCGCAACGGCTAGCGCGTTCGGCTTGCGATCTTGCCCGCTAAGCAACTTTCGCAATGCCGGGTCGCTGGATGGATGACCAATTAAAAACATCTCGAGCTTCCTCCGTGCTTCGGAAGACACGTTAAACCGTTGGTCCCGGTTGTTGTCGTAAGATTGCAATCGTTAAAACCCACCAATCCGCATTGGGCCAGCGAGGTGGCCCAATATCCCCACGTGATATTGTTCACGTGAGAGGCCTGTGCCTAGCAGTCGGACGTTTATAGGCTGATGATGATGACGGCTATAAAATACATCAATTGTATAGCTCAACTTTTATATTGGAAAATTTTAAATTGTTTTATCCTAAACAACAATGACAAAAATTCAGTAAAGAAAACAAAACGCATTTTACACTACACCTTATTTTAAAATTAAAGGTAAAAATGATTTCTCCTATGTTTAAAAGTGAAATAGAAAATGAAATTGTGAAATTTTATTAAAGTTAGTTTTGATATTTCATGACCAGGGGGCTAAATGTCTAACTTCAACACCTATCGCAATACCTATCAAGTACATTGCTTTGCTGGTTAGCTTATTTAAAATAATTAATATATCGAAACAATGTACTTCTAATTAAAAGGTATTGCGAAAGTTTTTGAAGTTATTCAACAAGCCCCAAGATCATGGTCAGCGTCACAGATATAAACAATAGAGGAAGATACCTTACTTGCGCCTCTTGCATACTATCCACATGATTGCTTCGCGGTACTATAGCACCGCGAACAAAAGACGGTCGTTTGTCGCGCGGTGCTACAGGACCGGGCCGAACGCTCTTCGATTTCTACCCTTTCGGCAGGTTTTTTTATATACAGCCCCACCAAAACCTCTTGGGTAATTTTGATTATGAATTTGGCAACACTAATATATCAAAAAAAAAGTAGAAGAGGCCTTGGTGGAAGAAATAATTTTGAAGAATTTATGTCAGTTCACACTATACTTTTTTTTGTGTGTGAAGTAGTTTGTTATGATACTAAGCCTATTGAATTGCTTCCAAATCATAAAAAGTTTAATGGAATATTATTTTAGTTTTAAATAATGAAAAAAAACACTAGTTATCGATTTAGATTTAATATTATAAATCAATTCCTATTACAAGGCGGAATTTTCTCTTTAGCAAAATTCAGGTACTCGTTTTTTTTTTAAATACTTAGCTTCATCCATAAGCTATACGAAATAGAACATCATTTGTTCGTATACAAACAGGATCGGGTCATAAAAACAGTTTTAACGCAGCTGTTCAAGTACACTACAGTAACGCAAAACTGCGTGACAAACAAGGTAAATTGAGCGCCGGCCGCGAAACAAACGAGTGGCTATAACTAAAAGTCCTGGTAGCACCGAATACTGTGACAGTCGTCACAGCAGCAACTCGTTCGTACTAGTGACGTTTAGTTCCGTTTCAGTAAGAAAGAGCGTTAAAAATGCCTTGCTGTTCATTTATATGGTGCACAAACCACTTAATGAGCAAAAACAAGGCACATAGAATAATTTTCACATGTAAAGTACACCAAAACAATAATATTTTCATTGTAGAAAATATTTATTATGATATTGATTGTCATGAGCGAGTTTCATTTATAGTGAGTCGTCGACGTAGTGGAACTTCTGTGATTGCTGACCCACTCGCTTAGCGTAGCTCTTGTCTCGCTCGCTTGATGACATTAGCTATCACACTACAAAGAGTTTGTAGTTGAGTAGGACTATTTTTTGATTCATACTACTAATTATATGCCTTGTCTTCCTCTATTGGTTATATCTATGGTCAGCATTAATAAAATAAATATAACATCAAACCTAGCAAGCGACACCCTCATACGCCAACCTCCTGAGAAGTTCTTTGTGGCACGATTCTGCATTTCCTTGCTAAAGCCAAGACCGGCTAAAATCCGGCGAGCTCGCGGCTCGGCTGAATCCGCACCTATTGCCTTCAACTCTGCATATACCTAAAATATTATACACATTATAGACAAATAATATAGTTTAAAAAATTTATAAATGATAATAACTTATGTTGTAGAAAATAAATGTATCTACAATAGAAATGATAACCTACCTCATTCAATCTTTCTTGTTTTTTCATGGCACCATTTTCAATTTCCGCTTCAAGTTTTTTACATTCATTGAGAAGTTCTAAAATAAATGCAATCAATATTATAATTTTACAAGTAATCAATGTTAGTTTGTGGTTGTATGTAGGAATGTTAGTTACAAGCTCTTAGATTGTACATAATAACATTTCTATAACTTTTTTTCTATAATATTTCATGCATACAGCATACATACATACATATAATCAAGACTATTATCCGCAAAGGGTTAGTCAGAGACTAGGCAGTGAAGACAGCAAAAGCAGTCCTCTACCATAGTCCACTTTTCACCAAATAGCGACTGCACATGTGCTCAAAGTGACAGGTGGTGAGCCCATCGCCGCTCTATGCTGTTGGAAGTATGTGCAGTCTTAAGCCCGTTAGTGGCCTTTTGACACCCAAGGAAAGAGAGGGGTGGTTGTATTCTTTCACCGCTATGCGACACGGTTACAATTACATGCATTCGATTCTATACTCCAGCCAAATTCGATGACGAATGTTTGTTAACAGATTACTGTCATTTCTTTGTACAAATGTCTAGTTTCACTCGGATTTTTACTTTTTCTTGAGAGAGATTCACAAGAAAACAGTTAAATATTGTGTCTTTCTCCCAAAAAACAGTAAAAATTTGAGTGAAACTATATATAAGGTGACTGCTAGAAACTGCAAGATACTTCTGGTCAGGTCAAGTGTTTTAAACATGACAAAAATGATTGCAGACTAACGTAGGTACTTGCGCCCAGCTGACGCGGACGGGTCAACAGACGGGTGGATCAACGGCCGGCCGCTGCCCGCGCGTTGCAAATAATCGTAATTTCATAGTTAATTCTTTCATTTTATTTTTCTTATGTTATTGCTTTAAAATAAATTAGATACTCAAAGACTATCAAATTAAAATTTATAAAAGAAATTATTTAATGAAAAATAAAAAAAGCTCATATTTCTTTTTTGTCATTTTTGTCATGTCTAAAACACTTGACCTGACCAGCCCTTGAAGTTTTTTGCGGTTTCTAGCAGTCGCCTTATATTTGCACAAAGAAATGACAGTAATCTGTTAACAAACATTCGTCATCAAATCTGACTGGAGTATAGGTAAAACTTCAGTACAGACGCCAACATTTCAACCTACCACAAAATGTCAGAATTTTACAATACATTTTAAACTTTGTCACTATAGTCTAAGAATCAATATCGATTGGAGAAATTTTACAGTTTTGGATAATCTGCAGGCTTGTGTACAACAATAAAGACTCTTTAAACTATCGCGTTGCATTGCATTAAAACTATTTTAACGGGACCTTCGTGTACTAACTTACAAAAATTAATCGTGTTAGGTCCCGTTAAAATAGTTTTTTATGAAATAAAGACTCTTTTTAACAAAAAAAAAAGTGTTCAATCACCAGTCCTTTTGACGTCTGACTCGAGTAATGTGTCGACCGCGCTCATGTCAGTCGCAGTGACCTCTTGCTCGCACAACAGTATATCTATATGGGGCGGGAGGGGGAACGCCCTTTGCGCCAAGTGCCTCAGCAGGGTCGTCTTGCCGTGGCCGTTGGGCCCCACGAGACCGTAGCGGCGGCCACTAGCGATCAAGAGGTTCGCATTCACGAACAAGTCTTTGCCTTTAGCGGCGATGGAGAAGTTTTCAACTTTTATGTCGACCGCATTCTCTAGAGCTGCCATCTGACCTGTGGGAAAGGAATACAATCACCAATATGTAGTCTAGTAGTTAAACGATTTCCGTGTTGGATTACCAGTGTGTGCATAAATATATTATTGTACTAGATTTGGTTGGCTACCATCATCTTATCTAAGTATATCGCCAGAAATATAAATACAACATTTTTTATTTGTTATATTAGTATAGAATAATCACAGATAATTATAATATTTAATTCTCATGCTTCTTTATTATTATTACATATATACCTACCTACCTATAAAAAAATTACTTTAAAATATTTTTTTTCTCTTTTAAAATCTATATCTATACTGACTATATCTATATTATAAAGAGAAAAGACTTGATTGTTTGTTTATTTGCATTCAAGAGGCTCTGAAATTACTTCACCGATTTGAAAAATTCGTCACGTGGTACAGGGTCCACGCAAACGAAGTCGCGAGCAGTCCGCTAGTCTATTATAAATCTATATTAATAAAAATCAATTGCTAAAAATTTGTACGCGCATCACTTCAAAACGGCTGCACCAATTTGGCTTATTCTTTTTTTGTTGTGTTCGTTATTGTGAGGACAAGGTTTGTGTGTAAAAAATGTTAAAAAAAACGAAAAAATGTAAAAAATTAGATTAAAAAATCTTTATAATTACAAAGCGATAGGGTAAGTGACATAGAAGACAGCAAAGAGGATGTAAGTAATAGAAACCGCTGCATGAAATTAAAAAAAATAAGATTAAGAAAAATGACAGATTTAACTTTAGAATTGACAGCTCGACGTTATTATAAAGTATTCATTTAAAAGGTTAAAAATACTAAATAAATTTTAACCAAAAGATTAAATTAAAATTGTTAGGCGGTACGAAGTCGCCGGGACAGCTCGTATAAATATATATATATATTATTTATTTATAATATAATATCAATAACCAGCCCTCAAAATAAATATTTTTTATTAACATCATTGTAAAGATGTACGCAGCAAGCATAGCCATATCGACACCTCTGGGCTCAAAGATCGTAAAGGAAATTTTGGCGAAATTGACTTTTTCACACAACTCTACTCAGAATTCAATTCTCTATTGATCTGTGTACTTCGTTTTTTAGTTGTTGAGAAAGATATTGTTTTAGTTTAATGTTAAAATTTATTTTTCGTGATTTAATGCAAAGTTTTAAATTAGGCTATCTATTAAAATATAAGAAGTCATAGTATTTGATTAAAGCTAAAAGTTCATACAAATTATAAAGGTACAAAATTGTATTTTGTATTGGTGATAATAATTTTAAACAAATGATATCGCAGATATCGAAATTGGTAAAACTGCCCGATATTACGATCCCTAATGTTATTATCATTCCTTATACCTATTGACTTGAGATGGCATTTGTCTGCAAATGTTCCTTGTAATAATTAAATAAATTACCAGCAGATTTCTGTGCCTGGCTAACAGTAAAGTTGGCGTCCAGGTCGCTGTGGCCCTGCCCGCCCTTCTTGGTCAGCAACTCTACCTGCTTTTCATACTCTTGCTGTTTCTTCAACTTTTTCTTCTCTTTGTGACTTAGTTTCTTCTCCGCTGGCTCTGATGCTTCAGTTTCGAGCATATAGGGTACCTTTAATTTATTATAAAATCTATTTAGGTAGGTACTATATAATATACAATATATTTAAAAAAAAAAATTGGTTGCCTGTAAAGTCGGTATACGGGCGAAAGTTTTACGTGACAACGACTTTGAGTGGTAAAATAATTTTAATGTGAATATTCATTCGTATAGTAGGAAGAAGGATGAAATAATATGGAAGGGACGCGTGCCTTTCACTTTTTATGTCTGTCTCTCTCGCTCTTAGGCGGGCTAACCATGCCCGAGTGGAAGGGACGCGTGCCTCTCACTCGCTCTCATTGTGAGCGCATAACGTGAGCGGAGCGTAACGCAGTTTCTTGAAGTGTCACCCGGCAAACCAATTTATAAGACGTTGTCACGTCAAAATCTAATCTTTAGTCTAGGCCCTAGGGTATACTCAAAAACGGCTTGATCATTTCAAATATTTATTGTTTTATTTTGTTCCTTTTAATACTTTAGAAAAAAAAAAGTAATTGTGAAAATCTTAAAAAAACCTTTAAAGAGATGTCGAGCAAATATTAATTTGGTTGATAAAAACTTTTTACTGTTTTTCTTTTTCTCAACATTTATCTTTTTCCTGATAGTTGAGTTGTCATGATGCTAATCGCTTAGCAAGCTTGGCTTAAAAAGGTGTATTTATTTAATTAATATTTGGGCAGGACAACGCAGTCTGTAGGGTTGTTCAACTAATAACATTATTTTAAAGTTTGTGTAATATTTAGTTCTTAAACAAAAATAATGAATGTATCATAGGGCTGTGCTTGACCAATAAATAAATAGTTTACCTTATCATCTGTTTCTTTTAATGATTCACTATCAGGTTGACTTTCTTCTACGTCAATTTTACTCTTCTTTTTATCCTAGATAAAAGATATACATAATATATATAAACATACACAATATACAATACAAATATACTTTCTACGCTCATACCTATAATCTAGTCTAAGTTAAGCTTCTTTTGAAACATGTTTTAAATGGTTACCTAGATAACGGTTACATACATAAACATAGAAAAAACCCAGGCCCAAAATCAATTTTTAAAAACTGGTTTTACTCTATTGACCCTACCGCGAATTGAACACCTCAGAGATGGCGCGCCGCCAAAACCGGCGTGCCATCACGACTCTTAACTTTGACAAGTTTGTGTATTACATGTGAAACATAAAAAGGGTCTTGCTATTGTTTTATCTTTATAAATAATGCTCACTACAAAATTAAAATCAGAATCAAAAATAGCTAGTACATATTTTTATTTAAATATTATATTACCTACTTGTTCAAGTCATAAACATTTCAATAATTTTGAATGCCTTAGTGCTCGGCCAGACTGGACGCGCGGGCGCGGCGCGACGCGCGGCGCGACGCGCGGCGCGGCGTACAAACATATGCCCCGCGCCGCGTGGCCACTATGGACACTCAAATAAGAATACATATGTTTGAGTACGCCGCACCGCGCCCGCGCGGGCAGTCTGGCCGAGCACTTAAAGTTTAATGTTTACATTACGATACTTAGTGATCTCTTATCGCAAAGATATCTATTAGATTAACCTTGGATTTTTGTGGAAGCTCCTCTGGTTCTGGGTCCTTCATCTCAAACTTTTTCAATTCAGCTTCAATATCATCCATGTTATTTTTCTTTTTTTTCTTGTCTGGAACAAAAACTTTGCATACTATGTTTTTGTACTAACGGACTAAAGACTGCACATACATCCAACAGCATAGAGCAGCGATGAGCACATGTGTAGTCGCTATTTGGTGAAAAGTGGGCTACGGCAGACTGCTTTTGCGGTCCTCATTACCTAGTCTCTGACTAACCCTTCGGGGATAATAGTCGTGATTATATGTATGTATGTTTTGTAAAGTAACACATTAAATTAAACTTTATATAATTTTATTATATAAAGTTTAGCTTAAAGTTTAGTATTTAACCGTGTCACGTAGTGGTAAAATAATACACTCCCTCTCTCTGCTTGGGTGTCGTAAAAGTCGACTAACGGACTAAAGACTGCACATACATCCAACAGCATAGAGCGGCGATGGCGACAGGTTGTTAACCTGTCACGTTAAGCACATGTGCAGTCGCTATTTGGTGAAAAGTGGACTATGGCAGAGGACTTTTTTTGCGGTCCTCATTGCCTAGTCTCTGGACTAGCCTTTCGGGGATAATAGTCGTGATTATATTTATGTACATTTGAAGACAGATTTCGGCTAAAAAAGGCCTTTCGAGTACCACTTTTTTTGGATTTGTTATAATTAAAGCTGTCTTGCGAAGTTTTTAAAATTACTTTAAAATCATGAAACTTTTTTTTTTAAATTAAAGCTGAAGGACTTGTGAAGTTTTTAAAATTACTTAAAACTCATGGAACTTTTTTTTTATTTTAAAATTAAAGTTTAAAATTTAATTATGATTTGCTTTCACCTCAATTTTTTTCTTTCGGTAATTTTTTTTTGTAACTTACGTTGACGGCAGGAAGCTGGTTATTTTATGTGTGAAAGTACAAGTCATGAGGTCTATGTTACAAAAGAAAAATTAAAAAAGATGCATAATTTCCGAAAAATAATAAGTATATTTAAGTCCGTCAAGTCAAAAATTCTCAAAATTATAAAAAAATCATAGCTCGTAAACAATGAAAAATCGCGGAACATACATTGGGTATTTCCAGGTACACCTGGAAGTCAGGGGCCCAAGTCTGCTAATTTACGAATGGCATAATTGAATCGCAATTGTATCGCATTGTAATTGTTTGACACATTTGGTATTCTTATATAAGTAAGAGAATACCAAATGTGTCAAACAATTACAATACGATCCAATTGCGATTCAATTATGCCATTCGTAAATTAGCAGACTTGGGCCCCAGAAATCCAAAAAAAATTTTTTGTGTCACTGTTTGGTCCACCTGTATATTTTATTTTACTTGTGACCAGACTGCTAAGGGTTCAAACTTCAGAATAAAAATGTATAATAATTGTGAGTAGATTTATATTTTATTTTACTTGTGACCAGACTGCTAAGGGTTCAAACTTCAGAATAAAAATGTATAATAATTGGGAGTAGATTTATAATAAGTATATGTTACTTTTAATTCCTACTTGTTTTATGTAATACCAATGAACACTTGAAACTTTGCTTTATGAATGGGTAATCCAAGACTGCTGTATCATGTTGCAGCTTAATCAATACCTTTAGTTTTCAACACCATCTCAGGAAGTTCATCATCATCTGATGGTACCATTTTCATTTCTTTATCACTTTCATCAACCGGAACATCGCTTTTGGTATTTTTACCTGCAATGATAATAAAGTAAAAAAAAAAACATTTTTATTATACAATGGGTAGAACTGTGATTTCAGCTTGGTGAAAAATTCCCAATATTACAAAACAAAATGAATTAAATATGTAGCTCTGGGTATAGAACCCAGAGCCTGGGTATACATAATATATACGATATGTATTGGCATGCGCTGTACAAACTTTACGAAGTTCGAACATCAGTAGAAAAAAAAAATATATATATATATGGTTTTCAACACCTAAAATGATGAAAAAAATACATAGTTATAGCACAGTCTATGTAATTCTTACAGTCGCACACTGGGGCAAGGTACCCCTTTTGTTGGCATTAAATATGTTTTCTAGTTAAATTGATTTTGTGGATGCTAAATACAACTAAGATAGTTATTTGAATATATTAAAATGTTAATATACATAATTATGTATGTATCTATAGAGTTATTTATTCTCATCATCGATTTCTTTTTCATGGTCACAATTTGTTAGAAGATGGATCTTTTAATAAATATAATGATTCTTTTGTAAGACTCCGAGGATTTTTCTTTTTTGATTTTTACTTCCTTGAAATTAAGGGATCAGAACTCAATAAAAAAAATGTCTCTGTTGGATTTTTCTCGGCTACGTTTTCTTGAATTATACTCCCTGTATCTCTTGAAGTTTTTGTTCCTAGCCTCTTGTGACTCTTCTGTTAACTGTCCTATAGGCAAAAGTGCTGAGGATATAATTTGTGGTCCATGAATAAGGTATTTGTGTAATGTTGGAGGCCTATCGTGACCTATGTTCATACTTAAGTTTTGCTAATTTCCGATTTAAATTAATAACGTCTTTTTCATCACATTTTGTACGTTTTCGCACCTCAAAAATCAAAAAATTATATTTTTTTTCTAAATTTTCTTCTTCTGAATATCGCATTATGTTAACGAGTTCATTTCTTAAAATAAATATTGTATTTGATCTCGTTCCTAAAACAAAATAAGTAAGTAATTTTGCATAACGGAAATTAAATAGTAAAACTACAAAAATCGCTATAATGTATAAAGTAGCAGAAAGTAGCAAATTTCTTTTTTAGTTTCTAGTTGCTGATATTGCATGGGTTGTTTACAAAAAAAACTAAAGTAGAATTCACCGGAATACACGACTAAAACCTTAGCTGTTTTTTAATTTTGTGAAAATTGTAGTTTATTAAATATATTCCTTGGTTTAGTACGTTTACTGTACCCTAATACCAAATTAAATGTTCCTAAAATACCGCGACATACCAGAAGTTGAATTTTCTATAACTTAATTATGATAATTTTCTAAAATAACACCATTTATACACAACTAAATTAAATGTAATTTAATTTATAATTAGTGGCACTATTACAACTACCGACAAACGTCAATTATAGTAGGAATACCTGTAACTTATCGGTCGATTTGATAGTGTCAAATTAAGCATTGGTATATGGTTTATTAAAGGCTGTTGTAGGTAGTTCAAAATTGAGTTACATTTTTTTACATTTTCTGCCACATATGAGGGTATCTTGCCCCAGTGTGAGTCGGCCAACGGGCACGTCTAGACGGAATACCTACTTCAGTGCGAAAGCCGTATCATCGAATGTTGTTTGTTCGAAAACCTTTCATCGACCTGTCTATACTGCGACGCCTTGTTAAATCGATGTTTCGTTACATCGAAAAACTGTACTGCGAACGATTTTACTGCGAAAATATTATACTGCGAAGCCTTGTTTAATCGACGTCTTGTTACTGCGATGTTATGTTACTTAGGCAAAACTTACTTTGAACGATCTTATTGCGTAAACCAAGTACCATTTTTTTCAAAACAATACCTACCTACCTAACTTTAGTTTTTAGAATTTCTAACATTTCTTTAAAAGCAGGGATCTGTGCGAAGTTCATCAGCAATAAAGGAATGCCAGGATTTTTCTTGTAACAATGAATATTCTAGGCGCTTGAGGTTTGCTTTGTGTGTGAGAGGGTTCTATGAACATAAATAGGTAAGTAGATTAAACATACAATGTCAAGAAATATAATGTAATTGACGTGCGTTTTGTAGTGTTTATCGTTTAAAGTTATGGAAAAGTGTTGGAAAACTGTTAATTATTACATTACAATTTAGACCCTTTCAGCAAAAATCACTTAATATTAACTTCACTTTACAAAACAGTTTTCTAAAAAATAGGTAATGTTAGGTATTGTTTTGAAAAAGAAAATCTATGTAGGTACCTACTTGGTTTTCGCAGTAAGATCGTTCAAAGTAAGTTTTGCCTAAGTAACATAACATGGCAATGGCAGTAACAAGACGTCGAAAAAACAAGGCTACGCAGTATAATATTTTCGCAGTAAAATCGTTCGCAATACAGTTTTTCGATGTAACGAAACATCGCAGTAACAATACGTCGATTTAACAAGGCGTCGCAGTATAGAAATGTCGATGAAAGGTTTTCGAACAAACAACATTCGATGATACGGCTTTCGCACTGAAGTAGGTATTCCCGTCTAGACAGGGCAATCGTGAGGGGTGTGCGGGGCGAGAGGGGCGTGGCGCGACAGGGGCTCTCATACACTTCACTAGGGACACACGCGTCAGGAGCAGGGACTGAAAGCGGTTACGGTATAAGGTTACGTTACCGGTAAAAAATAAGTGTACCTTAATAAAATAAAGGTAAGGCTTTACCGTTATTTAACCTTTATGCGATATCGGTACCGAAAAACGTTGCATTGACAGTTGCGGGGCGCAGGGTGAGGGGTGAGACTTGCTTTTGCTTGCGAGGCGACGAGTAAAAACCTGTTTTTGTTGCGTGTCGCGCGCAAAAATGTGTAAAAAATGTGCGCGTGTAAACATCATTTTACACTAATGCGGAAATTGGTATTTACAAACTCATGTCAATAGTAAGCTTTACATTAGTCTACTCGTCTGTGAAAACCAACTTACTGCACTAGTATAATAAGTCCATCATTACGTGTTGCCATTTGCCATGCATACCGATTCATTGCGTATGACACCATGGACCGTCATTGATATCTTTTACGTATGGCGTTTGACGCCAAATGGCGTCATAAATAATTCCTCTGAAATTCTATAGAATGACTATTTAGAGAGTTCTAATTAACAGAACTTACATTATTTGACACGTAGATTATGCCTGTATGGATCGTTTTAAGAGATAGTGCCAGTTAAAAAACTTCAGTGGTGCAAACCTTTTGTTCCCTAATTTTACTTCTTTTGTGTATGGCGTATGACGCCACATACTTAGCGTCATAAAGAAAATTCCACTGAAACTTTGTAAAATTACTTTTTAGAGAGTTCTAATTAGCAGAACTTTCATTATATTGCGGATTTGCTTGATGTTATAAATAATTCGCTACGCGTTTTTCTATGCCGGACGATAAACGCGATTATGCGGCATACGTTTTTGACGCGTTAAGACTTATTATGGAACAACGATGTAAAGGTTTAAACTGGCTCGCCATCTTTCTTTTATTAATATTTTCTAATTATAAATTGAATTAGTGACGATATAGCTTGGAACCGGTTTAAAAAATCCCGGTTATTGATTAAGGTTTTTACAAAAACTGCTTCCAATGTATATGAGAGGGCTTCAAAAACCTAAATAAACCGGTTTAATCCAAAGCTGCGAAATGTATTTACTGCTGGCGAGGCGATTAGGCTAATGGCAACCTTTCGTGTGTAGACATAAGCTCGCTAGTCGATTTAAAACTCGCGCGCTCGCTTTGGGAGAGCGGTATTTCAGGCAAATAGAATTCATGCCTACGTATGGAAGGTTGCTATTCGCTTTGCCACCCGCGCGCTCGCGTTGTCCCGTTGTGTTTAGGTACTTATAAAAAGAAAAAAACATCTTTAAACCGTTTAATTGGTTCAAAACCCATTTTGTTTTTTTAGAAACAGGTTTGTTTAAGGTTTGGGTAGGCCCACGGGCCGATGTAATCTGTTATGCAGATGATACTCTGATCACGGCCCGGGGCGGAAATTGCGCAGAGGCAGGGAGACTGGCCACCGTCATAATATCTCTGGTGGTGGACAGTATGTTGGGGCTCGAGATAGCGATCGGTAAAACTGAGGTTCTTCTTTTCCATGGGCCTCGACGAGGACCGCCGCCTGGAACCCACCTAGAAATAGACGAGCATAGGATCCGGGTTGGGGTCCGGATGAAGTATCTGGGTCTCATTCTGGACGGGCGTTGGCGCTTCGAGGAGCACTTTCGCGAACTCTCCCCTCTTCTCGTCAGTGCGGCATCCGCTTTGGGATGCAACATGCCGAATGTTGGTGGGCCGAACGCTTTGACTCGCCGGCTTTATGCTAGAGTAGTGGGCTCGATGGCCCTTTATGGGGCCCCTTTATGGGTGACTGCCCCCAACGCTACCAACAAACAACATCTTCGTGCCGCACAGCGGATAATAGCGTTGAGGGCCTTCAGAGAGTACAGGACAGTGTCTCATGCTGCAGCTTGTGCGGTGGCTGGCATCCCGCCATGGGAGTTGGAGGCAGTGAAGCTGGCGGAACTGTACCGACAGCGGGCAGAGGCTAAAGAACAGGGTAGAAACCATACTCGGGAAGAGCTTAAACGGGCTCGAGATTTGGCTGACCAAGAGCTGCTGGCCAAATGGGCCGATGATTTGCGTTCGTCGACTTACGTCTCCCGGTTGTGCCGAGCCACCGAATCAGAATTGGGAAGATGGCTACAGCGGCGACATGGGACTCTATCTTTCCACTTGGTGCAGATGCTGTCTGGGCATGGATGCTTTGGACACTACCTGCACCGAGTGGCAAGAAGGAAGCCGACGTCAGAATGCCACAGCTGTAGAGCTGCGCAGGACACAGAAACGCACACCCTTGAGGAGTGCGGGTCGTGGGCTGCGCAGCGCCACAGTCTGATGTCGGTCGTTGGGGAAGACCTCTCGCTGCCTAGCGTGGTAAAAGCCATGCTAGACAGCGACAGATCATGGAGGGCCATGGCCTTGTTCAGTGAAGCGGTTGTTTCACAGAACCCATGCGGACCCGATCCGACGCAGGCGAGTCGGTAGGAGGAGGCGGCATTTTGCCCACCTCCTTCCATCGCAGTGAGGCTTGCGTGACTGTGGGGTGGGAGACCCCATAGTTGCATTGCACGAGCCTCATGGGAGTCTGGAGGGCGCCCAAACTATCCTGGGCGTCCTCCCCACTGGCGGGCCGTCGTAGAGTGGAATTTGGAGTCTGCTGTCCGTGGTCCCGAACCACCCTGACGACAAGTGATGGGATGGTACAAGGAGTTTTAGTGGGTAAGGCCCCTCTTCACCCGAGTCCCTGTCGAGGCCTTCGGACCTGGACAGGGAAGCGGGCGTTGGGGGGAGAGTCGCCACATAACCAGCGGGCTTCCCCAGGCCCGCTGTGTATCCGTAAATAGGATTTTTCCTTGTTTAAAAAAAAAGAGCCAAACCTTAATAAAACGGTTCCTATGTACTGGCTGCTGACAAGGTTTGAAAATTAACAGATAAACCCTTCCGGGCTGTTTGGAACTAATCTCGAAATACCTATTACTTAATACGACCTAAGATCTAAAAGACCGTTTCTCATAAGGAATGAAACCCGAATGGACTTACTACCAAAAAGAGCGGTTCTCAATATATACTATTGTCAATAAGACTCAATTTCAAATGAACCGAGTCCCATTGAAACTTATTCCCAAAACGTCTCATTCCCAAAATACACTAAATTCTAGTATCAAAGTACTCGATTATCATAAAAACTAATTCTAGAAACGTCCTAGTCCCTAAACACACTAAATTCCGTCATTTATTATACTCTCTAGACAAACTTATCAGTCAAATTTCAACACTTTAGGTAGCAAAAAAAACTTATAAAATTAGGTTTGCCTCTCAATAGGCCTGGTGACCTGCGTTTTGGCGAAAAAAGCAGTTTTTTTTTCAAAACTTGGAAGTTCTGGATTACACACGAAATGAAGAAATATACTAATTTAAGGTAAATTCCTAACTTGATCCGATTCGCCCTGCGATCCGGTTCACCTTGGTCTTCAATAATCAAACCAATTTGCCTTTCTTAACCCTTTGTGGATCGTAAAACCAGACACAATTGAAAATCGATTGTTTCGCGACCGCCGGCGGTCTTATAATCCTTGACCTATTAATCCATAATCCGACACTTTTAGGCGCGAATTATACAGAGAAGGCGTAAGGCGAAGTCGCGGCGCAGGCACAGAACAACAAAGCGGGTGTACCTGCGCCGCCGCTTCAGTGTAATTCACAACACGACGCCTTCATACATTTCATATGAAAACGTTTTGAAGCGGCGAGATGCCTGCGCCGCGCCTTCGCCTCTGTATAATTCGCGCCTTAGAGAACTAATCTGGTGCTTACAGCAATTTTTGCACTCAAACCTGCTGAATCAAACATTTAGTGTATTTTGGGACTAGGACGTTTTGAAAATTAGTCATTATGGGAATCGTGTGTTTTGATATTTCCATGTGTATATATTTTAGTGTATTTTGGGAATGAGACGTTTTGGGAATAAGTTTCAATGAGACTCAGTTCATTTGAAATTAAGTCTTATTGGCTTAATAGTATATGTTGAGAACCGCTCTTTTTGGTAGTTAGTCCATTCGGGTTTCATTCCATATGAGAAAAGGTCTTTTAGATCTTAGGTCGTATTGAGTAATGGGGTATTTCGAGATTAGTTCCAAACAGCCCGGAAGGGAATAAACAAGCCCTGAGTGGCCGTACATTATTTATTTTAAATATTGTATTGGATTATTTTATTTTTTCGCAATCGAATTAAGCTCGGGAGTTAAAATACCTCGTTTTAATATGTCATTTTAGCGACTTGTGTATCAATCTACTATTAAAAATGGCTAGATTGAAAACTGCTTTTATAAGTAAGTTCGATTATTCGCAAATTCAAGCGATTATTCAATATGAAGTTGAACCACCACGACCCATTTTCCATTTCATTGGACTACATTGCTCATTAACAATGAGAAATAGAAATAGAAATAGAAAAGATTTATTTAACACACACACATACACCAAAAAATAATAATAACATGCAATACAGTAAAATTAAAACAACAAGTTCGATATAATTAAAAAAAATAATTAAATTAAATAAAGAAATACACATTAATCAATTACACAATAACCGGTGTGGTGTTAAAAAGGCCAAGGCTCGACATAATGCTGCAGTTGCCTACAGCGTCGATTTTCAGCCCAAGCCTCAATGGGTGGCTCGTGGCCCCACGCTATTGACTAGTTATACATAAATCAGATTAAGCAATCAGTAGTCAAATCGAAACGAAATTATTGCATTATTAAATTAAAATCATTAATCAGTTAGGAAATTAAATAAACAAAATAAAAATTAAATGTCATAAATTTGCTCAGCTTTTATAAAATAAATAAACTATACAAACTAAGGCAATATAAAAATAAAAAATAAAAATTGTAATAATAAATTCGAGTAGATGTCATTTTAATTACCAGCCACCTAAGTGCTAGATTTTTGACGCTGTAATAGCAAGAGTTCCGACACCTACCCATGCGTATTTTTTAATTTTTTTTTATATTTTGACTCGTTATAGTGACTGCATCGCAACACTACGGTATAGAACCTAAATAAAGGTACTCCTTTCACACTCTTTTGTAAATTTTTACTAAAAATACACAAAAGGTTTACAACCACTGATCCAAATAAATCACTTAGCAGCCATTCCAGCAAAATCGCGTAGATAAGTCACTTTACAATACACTAAACGAATTAGCAAACCCTTCACGTTTGACATCCGATGCCGACTGAATGTAATCACGTGTAAACAAGCCAAAATCATAACAAAAACAAAATATGTTCACTCATGGCTGAAGACGCGCAAGCGCGTCACTTTAATGGGTGGCGGCTGACGCCCGGAGGCGTCACAGAATATTTGTTAGCCGCAATGCACAAAAGTCATTAAAAGTGGGATACGCAATGAATCGGTTATGGGATAAATAAAAGTCCGTCCGCTTATTAGCAGACACTAGCTTGAGTTGGCGTTAATATACCTACCAGCAAGCGTACTTTTAAAAGTCCGTGTGCACGGCAGTTGCACAATGCAACTGCCGTACACAATATTATTCTGTGGTTCTACTTAAATAAATATAATTACGTAACTGTTCTATTGTGCTGGATGGTTGCAATAGCCAGAAACAAATGGAAAACATATCACATAATTTTAATGAAAAATAACGAAAATATTACACTATTTGTTGTGTTTATTACAATAAGTAAGTATCTAGTTAAAGGAATTTACTTAAGTATCTACTTACCTGTTGCTGATATTATATCTTTTCGTGTGTTTTTGACATTGTTATCCACAAGAAAAAAATTACTTAGACACCTATGCGCGGCGCACGTGTTTTGACAACGAGAACAATCCAAACTAAAGCTTTCTAAGCAAACCAGTAGTCGCTTATGCTTGAAACGGTTGTTAGCCGTCTCTTTCATACCGAAATAAACCTTTATTATTTAAAAACTCAAAATTACGGTACCGATATAAATTTGGATATCGGAATATTCCGGTAACCGCTATTTTTCGGTATGACGCCATACCGCTATATAAAGGTACCTTAATTTTTGGGTTATTCAGTCCCTGGTCAGGAGTGGCGCATTGTCTTAAAACGCGTAAAAATATTTAGGCAAGATTTAATTAGCTATTAAAATCGAGATCAAAAATGGTGGGCGCAACTTTTTAATATAAAATCAATAAGGATATTATTTTTATGGTTTTCGGAGTGCCGATTTCGAATACAACATCTATTCCGAGATCCAAGATGGCGAACGAGACTTTTTTTATGTAAAATCAATATGGGTATCATTCACCCCCCCCCCCCCCCCCCTGGTGCTGAATGATTGGTGCGACAGTTGTGAATTTTATTATTATTATTTATAACTTCATAGAATATTATATTTTTCAGGTCACGCGGCTCGACATAACACCCAGCCGCCACTTACAGCAAAAAAAATTCTAACATTACTGCATGATGCATGTAAACATGTTACCCCTGATGATTGGAAAAAAGTTGTTTATAAAATGAAAGAACTAAAATAATTAATGTACAGGACTGTTCTATTGACTCAAGTAATTACACTTTACAGTGATCATTTAGGTTGTACACCAATACATAATTAAGAATTTGTTAATTATTAAAACACTCAAAATCTGTTCACGTACAATGGCGAACTCCGTCGCTTTACCAGTCTAAAGGTCAAAATCCCTTGCACACCGCGTCGCTATTTGGTACGGGCACGTACCCGGGCGGTCGGTGCGCTTCATACGAAAATCGCTGCAAAGTGGTAAAGCGACGGTGACCCCGACCGTACCTATTTATATTTACATATTAATATGTATTTCTAAAAATTAAGTCATCTTAATAGCACAAAAAATGATAATTTGAAGCAAAAAAACGATAAACGACAGATAATGATATTAAATTGATAACTTCAATTATCATTTGATTCAATTACGTCTGTAATGGCTCAAGGCATGACAGGCATGACAATTTGACACCTGTCACAGGTATCAAGCTATATTGAACAGACTGTAACCAACTTACCACGTAAATTCCACAATTTTATTATGTTTTTAAAACATTTTTTATAATATATATTTGAGCTTAGAATCCACCCTTAAAGTTTGTACAGTGCATGCCATTACACATTGTATAAGTTAGTAAATAGCTTCCGCTTGCAGCTAAACCCTCCTGAAGTCTATTATTTTTCTACAGGTAAAAAGTAATCTATGGCACTCCTACACCATAACTCCTACAGACCTTTTAAACTGTTGACACAACAGAAAACGAAAACAACAACAAAAAACACAACAAACAAAACCTTGTTGGCCTGTTTTATGTTCTTTTTTGGTTTTAACATGAAGGTAGGGTAACATTACAACTCTTTAGCAATTATGTGTGCCAAAAAGCAAACAAACCAACCTGGGGTAATAAAATAAGCTCAAAATATGACTACAGTCATGGGTTTAACTTCCTAAGGCAGTCACTCTTTTGAATTTTACATTATTTTAAATATAACCGTTTCCCGTAGCGGTGAAAGAATACTACCAGCATCTCTCTTCCCTTGGGTGTCGTAAAAGGCGATTAACGAACTAAAAACTGCACATACATCTAACAGCACAGAGTGGCGATGGGCTCACCACCTGTCCTATTTGGTGAAAAGTGGACTATGGCAGAGGACTGCTTTTGCGGTGTACATTGCCTAGTCTCTGGCTAACCCGTCGGGGATAATAACGTGATTGTATGTATGTATGTATATTTAATTCTGCAACCATAAACCTTATTTTTGCTTACCCTTTTTACTTTTTGATGTACTTGTTGGCTTAGTTTCACTGCTGGGATTACTACTAGCAGCAGGCTTTGAAAGTTCCGGTTCTTCTTCATCTGACGACTCACTTGCTATACTTTTCTTTTTATTTTTTGCTGAAACAATAAGGAAGTTTCCATTTTTACAAAAATAAAAAATACTATTAATAAAAAATACTAATAACATTACAATTTATATAAAATTGTAAGGCAATGAAATTTTTAGCCTTTAGCTGCGGGTGGGTCCACATCATGTCCTACCGCACTTTGGAATTTTAGTTAGGAGAAAGTCTCAAGGTTTTCGAGATATCGCATTTTTTCTTATATTTTTAGAAAAATCTACCCTCGTTTAATTTATTTCATGCCATTTCTACAAATTATAAAAATTTTAAGCCCTATTTTTTTTCAAATACTCATGGTTATTTGTTTCATCTCAAACAATATTATTTTGTTCCCAAAAGTACAGACAAAATCACATTTAAAAAATCGTATGCAATGTTTTCATACAAACCAAATCAAACGGCTGACTTTGATAGCCTGTGGTGTAAAAAAAATTACGAGGCAGACCGTGTCAATTACTTTAAAACATTGCTTAGTTAATTTAAAAATGCTATTACTGTTTTACATTATTTTTTATTTTATTTATTATGGTAATTTAAATGCACGAAGAAAGCAATTTCGGATTTTATGAAATACAAGTCAATCAAAATTAAGTTACCTAACAAGTATTACGGATACCAGGAAGTGGTAGTGGTGAAGGCAGATCTCGATTGGATGTAGATGAAGAGGTGTTAGCTGAAGTGGATGCTGATACCCCTCAACTTCCGTGCGTAAAATAGCACGGATAACTGGCATTGCAAAAAGCACAGCGCACACCACTTTAAAAGGTATGAATTGTACCCATATCATGTGAAGCGTGTGCAAACTTTAGGACCTGCTGACTACCCGCGAAGAGTAGAGTTTTGTCGCACAATGCTTCATAAAATTAACCAAGATTGGGCTTATTTCGACAAAAGTTTGTGGAACGATGAGTCTGCGTGCCGAAAAGATGGCTACTTAAACATGCGAAATCTGCATTACTGGGAACTAGAGAATCCCTACCTATACGGGAATATAGGTTGCAAACCCAGTTCAAAATTAATTTGTGGACTGGGATCATAAACGGTAAAGTGATAGGCCCGTATGAACTGCCACCATCGTTAACTGGAGCAACCTACCTAGATTTTCTTGAAAATCAACTGTCATTACCTTTTGCAAGGTGTGTTGTGATCTCTACAAGGCCACACATCTGGTTGCAAAATGACGGCTGCCCGGCACACTACGCCAGTGTTCGGAGACCACTTAGACGACAGATACCCACGAAGGTGGACCGGGCGTCTCGACCCTATTTTATGGCCACCAAGGTCGCCAGACCTAAATCCACTGGATTGTTTTTTATTGGGGCTGCCTTGAAGACCTGGTGTACGAGACGGAGGTGATATCAGTCAAAGCGGGCAAAGATACAATCCGCCGCCGAAAAAATTACGCAAGAGGGTTATGCTTGCTGAATTAAAAGGTTCTTTATTAAAAGATGTAGAGCATGCATCTTTATGCATCTTTTGCCTTTGCAAAAGGCGGCCATTAGAGCATTTACTGTAAGTAATTTAATAAAAATTTCATTTGTATTACTTGTTTTTTACTTGTATCCATACCATAGCAAAACGTCAAAATACCTGTTAAAATCCTACTAATATTATAAACGCGAAAGTTTGTAAGTATGGATATTTGTTAGTCGTTCACGTAAAAACTAATGAATAGATTTGGATCAAATTTGGCAAACAGATAGTTATAACCTGGATTAACACATAGTATACTTTTTATCTTGATATTCCCACGGGAACCACGCGGGTGAAACCGCGAGCGGCCGCTTGTAAAGAATATTTTCTTTGCCAATTTCAATTACAATGACATGTCAAGGTCAAAACTTCATGCAAGCATGTCAGGTGGGCACCGAACCTTTCTACGATTTCATTGTTCACATAGTATTAAATCATGAAATAATACTTGTAAGGTAACTTGATTTTAATTGACTTATTTCAATAAAATCTAAAATTGCTACCTTCGTGCATTTAAATTACCATAAAAAAATAAAATAAAAAAGGAATGTAAAACAGTAATACTATTTTTAAATTAAAATTAACTAAGCAATGTTTTAAAGTAATTGGCACGGTCTGCCTCGTAAATTTTTTTTACACCACACGCTATTAAAGTCAGCCGTTTGATTTGGTTTGTATGAAAACTTTGCATAAGATTTTTTTTAAATTTGGTTTTGTCAATACTTTAGGGAACAAAAGAATATTGTTTGAGATGAAACAAATTACCGTGAGTAACTTTTTGAAAAAAATGGGGCTTCAAAATTTATCATTTGTAGAAATGGCATGAAATAAACTAAACAAGGAGATTTTTCTAAAAATAAAAGAAAAAAGGCGATATCTCGAAAACCGTGAGACTTTCATTAAACTAAAATTCCAGAATGCGGTAGACATTGAGGTACAATAAACTAGAGAAGACACTGCGAAGCAAGTTTGTGCGCAACTAAGGTGCAGCCGCAAGGTCCAGACACAATCGCTTGAATCACGCGCAATCACTGAGGCGTTTGCAGCCCATGGGCTGCACCTTAGTGTGCACAAACTTGCTTCGCGGTGTCTTCTCTAGTTTATTGTACCTCAATGGCGGTAGGACATGATGTGACCCACCCGCAGTTACAGGATTATCCTTCGTTTTCTGGACACGCTGTATATGGTGAAAGAATTATTTCAATAACTTGAAAAATGACAAAATGAATCAACTTTTACTGAAGCCCGAACGAATTCTGAAATGCGCGCGGAGCTTTTGCTCTGTTACGTCACAAGTCTCGATGGGTGAACGGTACGGGTGGGGCGGGAAGCGCTTAGCGGCTGTTTTGAGTGTTTTGTCATTTGTTGCTCAAAGTAATTACATGGAACGCGGTGTATGAGTGTCTGTGTGAAAAGTATTGAGTAATATTAATATATTTTGTAAGTATTAAACATCTTTAAGTTGAGTAAGTTAAGTTAAGTTAACCCACCAACCCGCATTGGGCTACCGTGGTGGGTTATGGCCCAATATCCCCACGTGCTATTGTCCACGTGGGAGGCCTGTGCCCAGCAGTGAGACGTTTATAGGCTGATGATGATGAAGTTAAGTAATAACATGTAAGTGAAATTTAGATGATAGAGATTGGATTTGTGCGTGGACAGTCTAATAATTTACCAAAAGTGAACATGGTTATGGTTTTGGATTTTCTGGCAAACAATCCACTGCTTTATACTACATTTCAGTTTATATTGAAGATCTCGGAGTTCAGATTTAACGTTTTCATTATTTGTTTAACCATGTCGCGTAGCGGTGAAAGTATACTACCACCCTCTCTCTTTCCATGGGTGTCGTAAAAGGCGACTAACGGACTAAAGACTGCACATACATCCAACAGCATAGAACGGCAAAGGGCTCACCATCTGTCACGCTGAGCACATGTGCAGTCAATATTTGGTTAAAAGTGGACTATGGCAGAGGACTGCTTTTGCAGTCCTCTTTGCCTAGCCTCTGACTAACCATTGTATTTATGTATTTATATTAAATTGAAGTCATAGTTAAGTCCTCTCACGTTGAGCTTAGTTGTTAATAAACAGGGTGGAATGCCACATGGATGACAACTACCTAAAATATTTGAAATAGCACCTTCTGTGTAAAGGAGACTTTCCTTTATTTTTATAAAGTTTATAAAAATTAATTTATAAATTTATTGTTTATTCTGATTTTTAATGGATTTTTGAAAATCACTCGTCTTAGGCGGAACTCGAACCAGTTAAATGCGACAAAAAATAACATGCCGTATTTTATGATGCAGAACGAAAGGGTTACTGATAAGGTTAATTTTTAAATGGTTTTATTTAGCTTGACCTGTTTGTTGTTGTTGTTGTTTCTCTAAATAACAAACACAATCAAAATAACGGAAGACTATGAATACTAACAATTACCATTTAGGGGATAGAACCTTTGTAGCATATCCACATGCCACCATTTTGATTTTTTTCTAAAGTTTCCGCGCACGATAAAAGTGGTATATATGGATAGAGGAAACTTTACCAAACAAAAAATGTTAAGTAATATGGTACCCTAAAGTGTCACGTTCCCGAGATATTTGAAGGTAAAGATCGACATACAAAAAAAATAACAATCGTTAAAAACATATAAATTACGTATAATACGCATTCCATTGTATTCAAATTAGTTCTTGGGTTGATTTAACTATTTATTAGAAGGCAGCACAACCTACTAGCACGAAAAAGCACTTTAATTGATTACTTGAATACTAAATCGCATCATATCGCAATTTAACGCCCAAAGTAATTAATTAAAGTGGATTTTCGTGCTACTAGGTTGTGCTGCCTTCTAATAAATACTTAAATCAACCTGGGAACTAGTATTTGAATGCAATGGAATGCGTTTATATACACGTAATTATTGGATTTTTAATTATTGTTATTTTTTCACATGGCGATCTTTACTTCCAAATATCTCGGGAACGTGACACTTTAGGGTATCATATTACTTGACATGTTTTATTTGTTAAAGTATCCTCTATCCATATATGCCACTTTTACTGTGCGCGAAAACTTAAGAAAAAAATTAAAATGGCGGCATGTAGATATACCAGCTTCCGTACAAAAATGTTCGAGCACCTTTGTTTTTACCTGTCACGTGAAATGCACCGCAACTACTTTAAGAGGGTTTACGCATTTGGGTTTCCCATACAATCTTCCAAGTCGACATTTTTAAAGACCATAAGCCATTTTTAATGATACTTTGCATGCTATAGTAAAATACAGGGATCTAAATAGTTTGTTGAAAACATTTTTAAAATATGTTTATTTGGCCGAGTTATTGCGATTTAAAGTTCACTATAGAAAGTTTAAAATTGCAATAACTCAGATAAATAAACGTTTTTTAAAAATATTTTCAACAAACTATTTAGATCTCTATGTTTTACTTCAGCATGCTGAGTTTCATCAAAATGGGCTTACTGGTTTTTAAAAATTTCATTACATTACTACTTACATTTGCTCGACTCGAGCAAGTCGCGCGCCAGACTTGTGACGTCACGAGGACGTTGCCCGGCCGCGCGCCGAGAAGTTTTAAAGCGGACGGGAAAAGTATTATAAAGTTCGTCTTTTATGAAAATAATTATAAAAAAATTCAATGGGCCTTATTGCAAGTTTAGTACTATTTTTAAATAATAAATAAAGAAAAATGGAAACTTCCTCATTCTTTGTTAAGTTTACAAATATAATTATATTCAAAAATTAACATAGCACATTTAAAACAGCTAAAAGCAGTCTAAGGAACATATCAACGGTCCCGAAGAATAACGTCATATCTGCAAGAGTTGTATCGCAGAGCAGATATTTTTTTTTTCTTTCTTATTCAATAAGCCACTTTTCTATTTGATTTAAATCTGACTCCAATGACTATCGCCAACCTCCCTCTAAGATGTTCTATCTAGAGGGTTTTACTATGTCAAATAGTCGGAAATCTGTTGCTCATTCCTGGGATGTCACTGCGTTTTAACCTCACATGCTGGAGGCCCCCCTACCCACTCAATGCCACTGCAAGTTCATTTACATGTTGGGTTAATCTCTTCTGGTACCGCATGCTACACTGTGCTATCTCTTGCTTGACGGTCTTTATCTTAAAGTCAAAGTATATGTATCTGTTGCTAATACACTGTGGGATACAAAACATTGTTCTTAGTGCCTTAGTCTGAAATCTTTCCAGTATTTCAATGTTACTATTGCTGGCCGAGCCCCACAGTTAAATACCGTATGTCCATATGGGTTTAAGTATGGCCTTATACACCATCATTTTGCTGTTGTCATTTAACTGCGAATGACGTCCAATCAACCAGCCTAGACTGCGAAGCTTTCCATCTAATTGTTTTCGCTTGGTCCAGATGTGCTTTTGCCATGTTAGCCTCCTGTCCAGGTGCATTCCTAAATATTTAGCGTGGTCTTGTTGGGGTATCTCCTCGTTGTTCAGTTTTACCGGAGGGCAGGTTTCCTTTCGGAGTGTGAAGGTTACATGACAAGACTTACTCTGGTTTGCCTTAATTCTCCATCGATTAAGCCACTTCTGCACTTCATCTAGGTGTTTCTGCAAGGAGAGTGATGCTTTTTTTGGATCAGTGTTACATGACAGCAAGGCAGTATCATCAGCGTAAGTTGCAGTTGTTGTTTTGTCAGATGTTGGAAGATCTGCCGTGTATATAAGGTACAACACAGGGCCTAGGATGCTGCCCTGCGGTACACCCGAACGAATTTCAAAAATCATGCCACACTTTGTCAAAAGCTTGGCTGATATCTAGAAAAACTGCAGAGCAGTACATCCGATTTTCTAGACTTCTGCTGATGATGTCAACAGTGCGATGTACCTGTTCGATTGTTCCGTGTCTCTCTCGGAATCCAAATTGATGATTTGGCAGTATGTCGCCAAGATGTACCTTAATTCTGTTAAGCAATACCTTCTCAGTTTTCCAGTAATCGACAATAGGCTTATGGGTCTGTATGAGGTCGTTTCATGTAAGGGTTTTCCTGGTTTAGGCACCATTACCACGTGCTCTATCTTCCATTGTCCTGGGAAGTGTGCAAGTCTCAAACATGCATTAAATATATTGGCCAGTCCCAAGATTCCTTTAGGTGGGAGCTTCTTAAGTAAGGTTGCATCAATAAGGTCGTAACCGGGCGATTTGCCTTCCTGTAAGTTTCGTATTTCCGTTAATACTTCTATGGGACTTATGTGCTTTAGAGGTAAGCACATTTGTGATGGTGACTCTAGATATTCTTTTATTTCCATTGTTTGTTCATGGTTTGACTCTGGAAATGGTTGGAAGACATAACTTAGGTGGTCCGCAAATACTGTTGCTTTTTTCTAGTCTGATCTGGCCCATCCTCCTATATTATTCTTGATAGGTGGTATTTGAGTCTTTGGTCCGTTCTGATTTTTGGTTGCTTTCCACAGTGAATAATTTGTATCTGCAGAAGGATTCAGGCTTGAGAGAAAGGATTGCAAGTTGTTATTTTTAAATGCATTTATAGTTCTTTTTAAGTCTTCAGAGCACCTGTTCAATGCATTTTTGTCACTCGGGTATCTAGTGTTGTGCCAGATTTTTCTTAGCCTGCGACGTTCTAGAATTTTCTCTTTGATGTCTCTTGGATATATGTTGTGTTTAGGGGGATGTCCTCTAAGTTTGTATTTAATTGCTGCATTACTTACGGCCTCATGGATAACTGAGTTGAATTTTTCTACTGCGATTTCTAGCTCCGTCACAGTGCTGATTTTGTTACACAATTTTATATTTGTAGCAATTGTACTTTGGTATAGCTCCCAGTTTGTATTTTTAGTATCATACAATCTGAAGTGGGGTTCAGTTAATGTAACCGTTGTACTCATATCCATCATAACTGGTGTGTGGTCTGAAGTTAGGTCGGTGTATGTTTTAGTCTGGACAAAGTTGCTATCTATATTTCTTGTGACAAAGAAGTCCAGTAAGTCAGGGATCTTATTTCTATCTGTTGGCCAGTAAGTTGGTTTTCTATTAGTGATGCATCCCAGCTTCAACCCTTCTGTAGCTTTAAGAAGTTCCCTTCCTCTTGGGTTAATTAGCCTAGATCCCCAATGCAGGTGTTTCGAATTCCAGTCACCCCCGCAGACAAATCTTGTGCCCAGTGAATGAAAGTACTCTGTGAAGTCTCCAGCAGTTACCGTATGTCTAGGAGGACAGTAGACAGTGGATAGCACTGTTTCGATTTTATTGTCATTTAGCATTATTGATGACGCTTGTATTTTTTCAGAGCGATATTCCTCTAAAGGGTGGTGTTTAATATTACTTTTAATAATTACAGCTGTACCTCTGTGGCTGTTACCAGATGGGTGATCAGTTCTATAAATTGAATAATTTTTAAATGCGATGTGAGTTCTATTTGTAAATCTTGTTTCAGATATGAGAGCCACGTCAATCATCTCCATGTGTAGAAAAGTTTCTAGTTCTTGACGTCGTTCCATCAAGCCGTTGGCGTTCCAAGTTATTACTCGAAGGTTGCGAGGCATTTCTTTACAAGGCTGCTGACTAGTTGGACAACGCGATCCATCATTTTATCCATCATTTGCATCATTGTCTGTTGTAGTTTTTCCAGCATTGTTTCCATCAGTTCTGTTATGTGCCTTATATTATTAGTTTTTTCTTGTTGTAGTGAATAGTTAGTTTTGGTCGCTTCAGCATATGACTTTGGTTGGTTGTATTCCCGAGGATGCCCAATGTCATGTTTGTAATTTTTAATCTGTTGATTTACAAATGGTGGTTTTTCTTTTGGCTTTGTCACAATCTTTAGTATCTTTTCTTTGTACAATTTATAAGTTTTGCATCCTTTATAGCTGGCCGGGTGTTTTTCTTAGCAGTTCGCACACGTAGCTTCAGTTTCCGGTTTTTTAAAACACGTTGCGGTGGGATGATCTTCGCCACACTTGACACATCGGAAAGGCCTGTGACATTGGTTTTTGGAGTGTACAAATGGTGGTTTTTCTTTTGGCTTTGTCACAATCTTTAGTATCTTTTCTTTGTACAATTTATAAGTGTTGCATCCTTTATAGCTGGCCGGGTGTTTTTCTTAGCAGTTCGCACACGTAGCTTCAGTTTCCGGTTTTTTAAAACACGTTGCGGTGGGATGATCTTCGCCACACTTGACACATCGGAAAGGCCTGTGACATTGGTTTTTGGAGTGTCCAAATCTTTGACATCTTTTGCATTGCAGGATTTCTTTCTTTTTGCATGGAGCTTCAAATGATTTCTTCATATGATTAAGATACTTGGCGTTAAATATGTCTTTGTTGTTGTTTTTTGGTTCTAGATCTATGTAGAATAATGGTAGTGGGTCTTTTGTGGTCCGATGACGAACATTGACTATTTGTCTGACTTCATGTCCAACGTCTGACAGTTCCTTTGTTATTTGTGTAGTATCCTCAGATGAGTGCAGGCCACGCAGTACAACTCTGTATGCTCTTTCACTTTTGAGTTGGTATGTATAGTGTGTTATATTTTGTGCAATAAAATTTTCTCGAATAATCTTATGTTTGTATATCCTTAGGCATTATTTTTATTATATGGCCTGATCTAAGCGTGGTCATAGTGTATAAACTATTGTCTTGTACGAACTTGCTTAGTGTTTCTTTCAGCGATGTTATATTTAGGACTCCTGTTGCAAAAATTGGTTCTGGTCTTGGTATATACTCTCTTTCTTGTTTAGAGGTCTCCTTTACCGGTTCGTCCACGAGTATTTCGAATCTATTTTGTGTTGGTATTGTATATGTCAAGGTGTTTTTTGACTTTTTATTCGAATCATTATGTATCGGGCTTGTTTCTTTTCTTTTTTTACTTCTGGCAGGAATTTGGTCTTTTTGCCACTTATTTTTGTCCGTGTCTTCTTGGTCACTAATAGTTATTATTGCCTCTGTGTTTTTTTCAGTTTCATAAGTGCTCTCAGCGTCGGGCCTTAAGTGGGCAATGGCACTTAGTGACGCACTTCGCTGCCTGGTTACAAACAGGCTGGGGTGAAACGCTTGCTGGACAAGCTTTTTATTATTTTCTTTTTGACCAGTAGCATTCACTGCTAAAGAGGCCTGGGTACCCGCCTCTTTACAGTCTTCGGTAACCAATTTCTCACTCACAGGCCCGGATACCTGTGAGCGCCGGGTGCTAGCTGGGGTGCATGGCAAAATATTCTCTTTAGTAACATTCATTTTATACGATAATGGGAGGATAGTGTAGTACTTTCCCAAGGTACAACACGTCATATTTTCGGGATAACGCCCTAGCCTTTGATGATCCAACATCTCCCTACAAGGCAGCAGGTGCACTTTGAATTCAGAGTGTGCGTCTCCTAGATCAATTGCATTCCACAGCTAATGAAGTTGATCTCCCCGGGTCTGAGCTTTGATTAAAGTGGCGGCTCGTAATCGCCACTGTCATTCTTTGTCATTGGGTTTAGTGCTATTTTGTAGAGAAAGCTCAGCCATAAGCAGTCAGCCGTAAGACTGCCAAGGCAGCTAGCTTCCATATCTGGAGGCCGTTTCGCTATCCGCAACCTGCGACGCGGTGGGTGGCACAGGGCAGTGCCCCTGGGAAGTTTCCCCCAGAACCCACCCACCCCGCAGAGCAGATATGACATGATTTTTTGGGACCGTTGATATGTAGAAGAATATTAATTATTTAGGTTACTAACACATAATAGTAGAATAAGCACTAAGGGGATAAAGTAATGTCTTATGTAGCGGGCGCCATATTGAATCCTGAGCAAAACAAAGAATTCTAGTGTTAGATAGACAAGAATCCTGAGTGCAGCGTGGAATTCAAGGTCGCCGAAGACGAAGGCACCTTTATCCTTTTCACACCATCTACGAGACAATAAAAAGCAATATTTGCGCCTCTGTTTAATTTGTACTCTATTTTTCTTTTATTTATATTACGTAAGTATGTGGTGGCCACTTTAATTTTTGAACAATTTATTTTTTAGTGCAGATCTTAATGGTCAATGCATGGAATTAGTACGTAACTACTACCTATCTTAATTAATGTTCCTATGCCACCTTGGGTCTTAAATGACTTACTTTAGGTTAGGTTTGCATGACATATAATTCGACATTGTCGAGCAGGTGGTGTGAAAACATATTATACCCCTTGGAGGATTGACTTGACTCCTGCACACGACGCCGGCACCGCGCCGCCGCCGCACATCTGCACTGTGGATACGTCGCCACCACCGCGCCGCCACCGCACTGCCACCGCGCCGCCGATACATGATGCGGGCACGCGGGCGGCGGCGGCGCGGTGCGGGCTCTACGCGTCACGTGTCCACAGTGTGAAGGTGCGGCGGCGGCGCAGCGGCGGCGCGGTGACGGCGTCGTGTACAGGAGCGCTAAGAATTTTTAACTACTATCACATTAACAATTGGTGAAAACTAAGAACTTATTACCATTATCGTTAGAAGACTTTTTTTAAAGAACACAACCTGTTTTACTTACTTTTCTTTTTAGACACTGGTTTGATTATTTCATCTTCAGAGGCTTCCTTCAATTCAACATCACTTCCAGCATCTGACCAATCATCATCTTTTTTACCTCTACCTAAAACGAAAAAATTAGGAAAGATTATTTTATAATTTAAATTAGCTTACCTACAGCTAGTTTAAAAATATATATTGTCTCTGATTCTGCTCTATGTGACAACATTAATTTTAAGGGTTATCATTAGGCAGGTAAGTATGCCTCAAAACCAGACAAGAGGAATTTTCTCACTCAGGTTAAAGAGACTTAAAAAATTAATAATGATTTTGAGTAAAAAATTCTAACATTATTATACCTTTTTTCTTTTTATTTGCTCTAGATGTTGATTTGGATGCTGCATTTGTAGTAGTATTGCTAACCACTGATTTATTATCATCTTCATCGTCATCTGATATTTCAGCTTCCTTCTTTTTATTTTTTCCTGTGTAAATTAGCATGGTTATGGTATATAATTACTAATACTTTGTTACTAAAAAGAATAGTTAAACCAGCTTTCAATTAACGTCCGATATTCTAAGCCAATAAAGCTTGGTATTGTCTGTACCCATTTATACAATCTTTGGCAGGATACTCCCTGTAATTTAGCAACACAATATTTAAGGTTGACTATTCCTTTTAGGTTCAATACTATAAAGTTGCGCATTAAGCATTGCAAAATTATACAAAATTGTAGTGTTTGTCCTAGTAACCAACCTTTTTTTTGTGACTTCTTGGAAGCGGGTTTTGGGATATCGTCTTCATCAGACACTACTGCTTTTTTCGGTTTTTCTTCATCGCTGTCACTCCAGTCACCAGCATTCCCTTTACCTTTCTTTTTACCTTTTCCTTTGCTTTTAGAGGTTATCTCGCGAACTTCACTGACAACTCCTTTGTTTTCTTCAAATTCATCTTCGAAGTCTTGGTTTTTCTTGTTGCCTTTCTTCTTAGACATATTTTTAATAGGTACCAATTGCAATAACAGTAATGTCAAAACAATTCTTAGATTTATCAGCCAACTCACCGAAAAGTACCTAATTTCAGTTTCACTTTTCACAACTCGTAACACAAGTAATCGTAACTGTAACGTCACGCACGTCAGTCACATCTGTCATCTGTCATCACATAAATTATTTTTTTTGTAACGTTTGTTCCGTGAAGGAACAGGCTAAGATCAGAGACCATACTGCCTAGTCATTAGTATTTTTATTCCTTTTTTCCCCCTTGATGATAATGAGTGGTGATTAACCCTTTACCGCATGGATTTTTTGATTTGGCTCAAATTAATTTACGTGATTCTACGGCCTAATTGGTGCACTACAAAAAACTATTTTTTTGTTTTGATCATTAAAGACCAAAATAATAGACCTGAAACCCAAAATCTCACATTTGATACAACATGCAGTCAAGGTAACAAATCTTATATGATACAACATGCAGTTAAGGTAAGTGTTTTTATTTATATAAATATATATAAATATTTCTTTTTTTAATGGAAATATATTGATATTTTAAAGGAATATTTAATTCAAAACCAGATGAAAATCTTTAAAACAATTTCTTTCTTTGTTTAAGTCAAAAATACATTGGCATTTACTGCAGTAAATGTAGGACATGTGTGAGAAATTTTTGCATCCCTGCCGTTTGTCGCCCCAATTGAGTATATCTGAAAATAAATTAAATAGCAAATAGGTAAATCCCAAAGTTTTATTCTAGCGGTAAATAAGAATACCAAATCACCAAAAAAAACATATTTTTTATTACATGGGATGTACCCATGAATGCATGTAGTCTCATATCTGACCGAGCAAAGATACAAACTCTAATGCATGAAGTATCATATTTGAAAACGAAAATTGACCTTAACTGCATAGAGTATCATTTCAGATACAAAGTTCTAGACTGGTTTTCGTCAAGAAGAATTTGCTATTACTTACATGTTTTTCCGTAAAACTTCTTGGGATCCATTATTCTTTTAGTTTGCACTAAAATAATTTTAAGATGAGCGAAAAAATAGCGAAAAGAGGCTTTTTTCAATCCACAAACCGTACTAACTGTCAGAAATGGCGGTTTGGTAGGTTCTGTGACAGAAATTACAAACCACGTACAAGATATAAATCTGCCAATGTTTTTTTCGTGTTCGGATACAATCATAGTATAGATATCAGCTATGAACACATTCTATACAAGGCTCAAAAATTATTAATCTGTGAAAACTCTTAATGTATCATACATGATACTGTATGCGGTAAAGGGTTAAGATGATGAATTATAAATGATGTTCCCCAAACCCCTTGAACCTCAGTAAAGATGTGGGACTTTACTGAGGTCTTACACGGACTTTTTGAGAGAATTTGAATAGTGATGTTACACTGTTTTGTTTCATTTGCCAACACTCATGCATGTTCCAAACACTTAACGGTAAATTTCACGTTAATGTTCGAAAAAACACAAATTTTAGAAAATAAAATAAAACTGCAGACATGACGCTTCACTTTTTGTTTTGATTTGAATACTGTCTGACAGTTTGTTGAGTTATGGAAACTTGGATTGCGTAAACTGTTATTAATGTTATTTAATTACATGTTCATTGGTAATAATTACTGATTTTGATGTTTTTATTAGTTTAACATTGGAAATGTTTTGTAAAACGGCAACGTATAAGTTTATGTACCTACCTAAGTTTGTTAATAAACTTTTTCATAGTAAGGTATTACTGCTTTTGAAGAAGTCAAAAGTAAAAGTACAAAAAAAGCAAAAATTAATACAAAAATCTAAAAATCAAAAAAATATTTATTTTAAAAGAAAATGTATAGGTATTATAACATATCACAGATCAGTGTAAATACTTAGTTGATTTTAAAATACACTATTTTAATCAGTCATTTAGTTTTACATAATTTAAATTAATGCAAATGTTAGATTTACCAAAATGACAACCTCGCCTGCAAAGTATGAAGGGAAGTCAAATATTTATTACATTTCGTCCTGTGTCCTAATAAAATCAGTGAACTAAAACGTACTAATAGTACTAGAATACTGAACTAGTTCATTTAACGGATTGTACTAGTTCGGAGCGTTCCTTTTAGTGACCGAGTAAGAACAAGCCTACTTTTTTTTAATTGTTCCTTTTTTTATATTTGTTCCGTGAAGGAACAGGCTAAGGTCAGAGACCATACTGCCAAGTCATTAGTGTTTTATTTCTTTTTTCCCTAGATGATAATGAGTGGTGACTAAGATGATGAATGATAAATGATAATTCCCCCAAACCCCTTGAGTCCTCCTCAGTAAAGATGTGGAACTTTACTGAGATCTCACGCGGACTTCCCTTTTTTTAAATTCCTTTCTCTCGTAGATTGTAAGTTAAGTTCTTAAAGCCAAGTAGTCAGGTTTTTGACTCACGTCACGCCATTCACAACGAACCCACGGACGACAAAAATTTATCACAATCCAACATGCAAAAAGTACCAAAATGTATTTTGAAATTTAAAAAGGAAACTAACAATCTACTGCCTTAATCGCTTGATCGTATGCATGCCGATCCGATCTTTCAAAGGATCGGATCGGATCGGCGCATCCCTAAGGTCAGTCGGGGCAAGCACGCTTAAGGTGGAAGGGCGCCTATACTAAAAATCTCAAAAACTACGGGAAAGATACTTGTTACGCGCTCTTACGTCGATGCAAAAAACTGAAACAAAGTTCTAAGATGTGGCCACAGATGGCTCTGACCATGTTAACTTGAAGTATGCGCATGCGCAACTTTATTTTTAGTGTTATTGTCATAGATAAAGGTATTCGGTGATCGGAGGTGACCTCGTGAAAGTAACCCGAAAAAATCTCAAAATATTCTGTGTTTTCCAACAAAACGATAGCGTGAGTACACGGTTTATATGTTTTACTTCAAATTTCTGTTTTTATTTCACTTGTATTGGGCTAATTATTGATAATTTTTCACATTGAAAATTTTAACATAGAAATGACGAGTGACGGAAGTGCGCCATAGATAATATTGTGTGTATGTAGTGGCGACCTCCTTGGTCGAGTGGTTTGTACACCGATTTTCATGGTGTCGCCATCTCTGAGGTCCCGGGTTCGATCCCCGGCCGAGTCAATTTAGAAATTATTGTTTTTTCTAAATTGTCTCGGGTCTGGGTGTTTTCTATGTATAATTAGTATGTATTTAAGTATGTTAATCCATTGTCTAGTAACCATTTAACGAGTCTCATAACGAAGCTTCTCTTGGGCTAGTTATTAAGTGTGAGTGTAAGAAAGTTTATTTATTTATTTAGTTATTATTCATATGGCGCGCTTGCCCCCTTGCCAGAAGTCGTAAACTTTATAAGACAGGTTATTAATTATTTTAAGATAGGTTAATTTAAACAGGTTTCTCTGTCTAATGTCCATATTTACAAGCAAGTTTATTGATGTCAAATGACAATATAATTTATAATTTTAAAATATAGGTAAATAAATTCATTTTTTAATATAATATAATGCAAGCTTTAAAATAATACTTACTAGATTATTTTTGGACCCCGCACCCCAAATTTGTATGGTTTTCTAGACGATAAAACTGAACAACTTTAATGGGCGATTTTCTGACAGCCCAAATTAAAAAGTAAAAATTAGTTCAAAAACACTCGATAGATGTCGTTTTATGAAAGCTGGGCTACTTATGGGCTGTAATAAATTCTACACTTTTACTTGTCTACCAAAAGAATAAAAAAATTGTATTTACTTACCTATTTATATTCAGGACATCCAGAACCTATTTCTATTTTGGAGTAGAATAAATATTACGCAGCCATACACGTGCTCTTCATGAACCCGCCTTTTACTAAGCGCCATACTAATCTATGCTAAGCGCCATCTATGAAGTCATGTACGAACCAATTTTTTTTTTTTTTTGATCTCGGAAAATTGCCCATTAAGGGACAAAACTCATAATCGCGAAAGAAAAATCAGCTGTTCCATACATTATTATGATCGAGTAGGTATTGCACTTTTGTGTGGAATTCGATTTCAAAGCTGGTTCCATAATGAAAGTTTTCTGTTTTTTGGTCTAGCTAGATAAACATCAGACAAGTGGGGGGCATTTACATTACTTATTTAATGTTCTTTATTCAGATGGTTCGGTGCTACGTTCTACGTTAGAAATACTACTACGTTCTACGCTGTCAATAATTACTGAATTTTAATACTTTGTTGTGATAAAATTTTATTATACTTTCTATATTTTATGTCAGTTGTTTCTTTTTGGGTAGGTAATAAATTTCTGATTTTTCTATTAGCTATATTTGATCAAGTCCACGATATCATAAATCCGATAAAATCTCAAAAGTTTTTTAAAAAAAGTTAAATGTTAAAAAAGTTAATTAAAAAAGTTAAAAAAGTTTAATCAGTGGTCAAGGTTGTGTACACCTGGTTACAAAAAATATGGCGCACTTACCTCAAATTCTATTTGAAAGGCTTATAATTACTCGTACAATGGGATGATTGAAAAATAAGAAAAAGTTTTGCGTTTTGTTGTTGACAGTCTAAGCGATGAAATAATTGTTCTATAATAATGTTTTATTTTTGCGTGTTATTTTCATCTAGGCGCACTTGCCCCGTTTCCGGAGTAAGTGTGCCTATCACCTCGTTTTTAGATTCATAGCAAAAACATAATTATTTTGTAAAGCAGTATGGTTCATTTCAGGTTAATCATAGTCTTAATATTCCAAAGATGCTCAATAACATACACGTACACTCAAAAGTTGACATAAAAAGAAGATATTTTGCATCGAATTTAGTTATGAAAAAACTATGGCGCGCTTACCCCGACTGACCAATTCAATAAAATAGAGGATTGATCCTAGAAATAGATCCAACTGAGAACACTACAGAAATCGCAAACGACCAAATTTAGGCTACAAAAGCAAGATTATTATCATCTTATCAACTTCTAAGGTGAGGTGTATGTACCTGAATAACCGGGCCAAAATAACCTGTGGTAGGTTGGGTCAGGCAAAACCTTTGGAAAACTGTATGTGTAGCTAACATCAAAGTTATATTATCATACTAGCGGTCCACTCGCGACTTCGTCCGCATGAACACCCCGTACCCTGTGACAAATTTCCAAAAAAAATCTTAGAAATTTGTCTCAGGGTCCTGGCAATTACAATAGGTAACACCTATTATGAAATAAATAGATGCAGCAGCCGTTCTGAAGTGTTGCACGAACATACATTCATGATTTTTTTTTAATGTATATTATTAGAAGATAAAATAAGTAAAATCAAAAATAGTACAAACTCATTCAATGAAAGGTTGCTGGCATAAATTCTATTTAGAAAAAAGATAATAAAATGAAAGAAGCGAAAAAAGAACTGGCAAATTTCTTCTCGACCAAAAAAATTTTTAATGATGAAGAGCATTTACGTTTCTTTGCGATTTCTCGTTTTAATTACATTTCTTAACGTGTTTGTTGATAATATAAATTGTGAACACGTAAAGAAAAGCGTGGAGAACGACAACAGAGAAGACACAGGCGAAAATGATGAAAACAGCGAATCCATGGATATAGCTACGGATATCGAAAGAACCAATGTAACCTGCACACGAAGACAAAATAGCCAATTGCATGAAATCACTGCCGCAAAACCCAAGCAGTTCCCATTCATGGCAGCCATTATGTCTCCACAGAATGAATATTTATGTTCCGGCGTCGTAGTCTCAAACGGATTGATTCTAACCACCGCAACATGTACACAAAAATCTGTGAGTTATGTGTTACTCAATACTACTAATGACAAAAAGGATGAGAATACTATAATGCTGCAAATTGCAAAAACTGATATATTCCCAAACTTCGTACCCGGTTTATCTACTAAGGATGTCGGTTTGATCTATACACCAAAGCATAATAGTTCTGTAGCATCAAAAATCCGATTGAGTAATTTTACAAGCCTTCGCAGTATTGAGGATGTCGAAGGTATTGGATTTGGTTTAAATGCTGAAGTCGGCCAACCAAGGGAATTGCAATATGTGGGTATGGAACACCGAGCTCCACCGTTGTTAGATCCCACAGATATAATAATTGCATATTTTGACTGCATGGAAAGCAAAGTCCTAACTTGTTACAAAGACACAGGTGGCCCTGCAATCTTCGATAACGAACTCGTTGGGATAGTCACACGAGGTCAAGATGAATGCACCAAAGAAACTTCTTCGGCTTATTCTTCCAACAAGAGGATGGCGGATATTTTACCGACATTCACTTTCAAAGCATGGCTAGATGAAAAAATTCAGAAGAATGAAGAAAAAGAAGTAATGTCACTTGTTACTTATCCTCTAAAACCAGCTTTACGTGAAAAAGTTCATAAAATGACTTCTAATCTTGGAAATGAAAATAATTCTGCTCTTCTTCCTATTTTTATAATCTCTCTAGCCTTTGTAGCTTGGTAACTATTTATTTTTAGACAAGTTTTACGTTATAGGTAGGTACTTAAGTCGCCAAATTTTTGTGTTCAAATAATAAATTATATTGTGAGATTAATGGCTTTTTGTTATGAATTTATTTATTTACACCAAACAGAAAATAGAATAATAAACCATGATAGGTTGGCAGTCAGCTCTGCATATTGGACTTGTTTCTGGAAAGGCAAAAGAGTTCAGCGGCATCGGCATTCGCTATTCCCGTCCACTCCCGAATGTTTCGCAACCACGACCTTCTTCTGTGACCAGGTCTCCAATTTCCTGCAACATTTCCCATCATTATCAAGAACGCGTATCTTTCGTGTGTGTCTAAGCACATGGCCCGCAAAATGCAACTTTTCTTTGCTCGATAGTTTGCAAAAGCTTACGTTTCTGGCTGATCCGTCACAGAACTTCCTCATTGGTGACTTTCTGAGTCCAGGATATAGACATCATGCGTATGTATGCCCACATTTCAAAAGCTTCTTTACGTTTTCTAATATCTTCCTTTATAGTCCAAGCCTCACATCCGTATAAAAGTATAGGCCTTGGGCTGGGGGGCGATCGCGCTAAATAATCACAACCAAACCACAACTAAACTACCTATATCGCCATCGCGCCATATTCACACACAGTGTGTACGTGTGAATATAATAGTGTGCGTCTAAAAGCTAGTGTTTAATAATGTTGTCGTTAGCGTGCGTATCGACGTCCTTCAAAAATGCATTAGTGTATAAACAATTTCTGTGCCTTTCCTCGTCCCCCGCAGGAAATTACAGACTTTTTTGCATAGAAATTAGTGCCACGCGCACACCTCTCCGGGTGAGCGTCAAGTTGGCAGGCACACCACGGAATTAGATGGGTTTGACTATGTCAAAAAATTGTGTATAAATAGTGACGTATAGCATATAAATAGTGATACTATGGTTCAAAAGATATTTGAGTATCTTGGTGGGCCTGCTAACTTGACGTCAAGATTGCATTGCGTAGTGATTTACAAGGCTCGAGGCGTCCAAGTCCTTTTGCCTAGAGCTCGGTGTCGTTTACAGGGCTCGCATCGTTTGTATGGCGCCCGACGACTCGGGAGTCTTTTGCAGAGCTCGAGCCTTTTTGAAAGCTCGAGCCCTCTTAAGTGCCCGATCGATCTAGACGCATTTTCAGGGCACGAGCCTTTTTTAGCGCACTAGTCCTATTTTTGCGCTCTAGTTTTAATGGATGCTGATGAATAAAAACGAGTAGAGGTAAAGCACAATAGATTAAGCATTTACGGTGGACTTTATGACACATAATACATTCGTCTTTTTGAGTTCTAATTTTGGAGACTCGAATCTGATTAGGAGTGGCCAGTGGGCGATACGAAATGAAAATGAAATGAAAATGAAATGAAAATGAAATGAAAATGAAATGAAAATGAAATGAAAATGAAATGAAAATGAAATGAAAATGAAATGAAAATGAAATGAAAATGAAATGAAAATGAAATGAAAATGAAATGAAAATGAAATGAAAATGAAATGAAAATGAAATGAAAATGAAATGAAAATGAAATGAAAATGAAATGAAAATGAAATGAAAATGAAATGAAAATGAAATGAAAATGAAATGAAAATGAAATGAAAATGAAATGAAAATGAAATGAAAATGAAATGAAAATGAAATGAAAATGAAATGAAAATGAAATGAAAATGAAATGAAAATGAAATGAAAATGAAATGAAAATGAAATGAAAATGAAATGAAAATGAAATGAAAATGAAATGAAAATGAAATGAAAATGAAATGAAAATGAAATGAAAATGAAATGAAAATGAAATGAAAATGAAATGAAAATGAAATGAAAATGAAATGAAAATGAAAATGAAATGAAAATGAAATGAAAATGAAATGAAAATGAAATGAAAATGAAATGAAAATGAAATGAAAATGAAATGAAAATGAAATGAAAATGAAATGAAAATGAAAATGAAATGAAAATGAAATGAAAATGAAATGAAAATGAAATGAAAATGAAATGAAAATGAAATGAAAATGAAATGAAAATGAAATGAAAATGAAATGAAAATGAAATGAAAATGAAATGAAAATGAAATGAAAATGAAATGAAAATGAAATGAAAATGAAATGAAAATGAAATGAAATGAAAATGAAATGAAAATGAAATGAAAATGAAATGAAAATGAAATGAAGCGCGCGTTGCGGTGTTGTGACGGGCGATTATTGCCGCATTGGGCCCTTACAAATAAGAAGAAAGACTCCCCCGTCCGGCGCCATAGCGGAAGGACGTGTATTACGTGCGATAGTTATAAATATTGGGTCATTGGGGTTATTAGAGGGCGCACTACAGTAAACATCGTCCTAGTTAAATTACATTTTTTAAAATATAAACTGTTTACCTTTACATAATTTGGCAACGAAATCATTAATATAAAAGTGCAATTGCTATGTGACAGTGTTGGTCAGAAACAATATTAAAGCGAACAGTGCTATCGGAAATCCATAATAAGTTTGTCCAGTGCAAGTGTAACAAAACATTTTAGAAGTGAAATAATCTTGATTGTGTTTTCATGGATAACAAAAAGAACGGTATATAACGTGAGCAGTGAAAAATTTAAACAATTATTGAATAATTATAGAATAACAGTGGTAAATGAGCGATTTTTTTGGTTTACTCAGTGTCTCAGTGGTAGTTGGAAAAAGTTTTAAATCCAAATACACTCGAACCAACTCCTTATACTCAAACCACTTGTTAACACGCGTAACCGTACGCTTAATTTGGTCGCTGTCAGTAAGAACTGATTGGTGTTGCGGCGCGTGTTACGGCTTAAGCCCGCGGTAGAAATCGTGCGGCCTGCGGTTCGATCCTGTGGAGGAAGAATTATTTTGGAAGTTTTATTTTCAACATTTATTTCAAACTTTTGAGAAGTCTGGTATTTGGGCGTTTATTGTTACACAGGCGCATAACTGACTAAGGCCTAAGGTACGATGGCAAAGAAATGTACAGAGTGTAATAAAAATATTATTGATAGACAGTTTCTCACCTGCTCTAAATGCAAAAATACATATCATCTTAAGTGCACTACTACATCAGAGAAACTATTTTATTTAATGAAACAAACGAAAAGTGATAAATGGACATGTAAGAAGTGTATAAGTGAACTTCAACGTGAACTACAACAGTCAAGCAATTCCTTATCTGAATCGTCGGTTTGCACGAATATTACATCTACGCCTATAACATTTATTACTAATCGTTTGAAAAAGAAAATAGATATTTCTACAAGAAAATCCAATGAATCACTTAATTTGGATGATTCAGATGATAGCTATTACTGCCCTGACTTAGAAAACGACTCAATCCAATAGAAGCTGTCCAGAGGCTGGATACAATTCAAAAGAAGATATAGATGAATTAAAAATGAAAATTGTGGAACTAGAGGTAAGACTGAAATCAGCGGATCTGGAAATTGAAAATTTGTTATCAGAAAATAGTTCTCTTAAAAAACAAGTAATGATTTATGAAAGAAAAACTAGCCATTTATCGCAAATATGTCGGTCAACACCTAAAAAAGATAGAAATAAAAAAGTTGTCGGAGAAAAAGGACAGAATAGTCTCTTCACAGATAATTCGGCACCAAACCAAACAACTAATGAAAACTCTCAATCAAGCAATGTAACAAGTGAAATTCAACCTCAACAATCATCGGTAACGTGTCTTCCGGAAACAAACCTAGTAAATATGGAAAATACTGAGAAATACGTGGAATCGACATGTGAAGTGCCTGTTACCAGCAGCAACACGGTGTCTAGAAACATCACAAGTACTCATTTAAAAAACAGAGTCATGATTATAAGCGACCAAAATGGCAAAGGTATTTGTAATATCCTGCAAAAATTGCTTGGTACTGAATATCATGTGACCGCTTTAATAAAACCGAATGCTCAAATAGATCAAATTTTGAAATCTTGCAATGTTTTATGTAAAGATTTTACTACCTCTGATTATGTTATTGTTATGGCGGGATCAAATGACCGAAACCCATATGGATTTCGATCGTTTCTTTATTATTATATGTCACTACTCTCAAACACAAATGTATTGATTCCCGAAATAAATGAAAATGATGTTTTGAATGTACACAAGCAGAATGAAGAAATACGTCTGGTGTGTTCTCAATTTTATTATACAAGATTTGTACCTTTAGATAATTATGATTCAATAATTGATTATAAACTATTCACGTGTAGACTATTATTAAGGGAAATACTTGCAATTGCCTATAAAAATAATCTATTAAACTACAAAAAAGACAAAAGTCTAAAAATATGTAATAAAATAAAAATAACAGTACAAAAGCAAATTACTGAATATTTTAATATTAAACCTGCGAAAAGAAGGAAATTATCAAACAATATAAAAATAACGCGCAAATCACAGCATAGAATAACAGATTTTTTTAAACAAACAAAATATGTACAAGCTAGGCATTCGACGAGACAAAATATAGCGAATAATGATCAAAAGTTTTTTCGTTGCTAAGGATAAAAATTGTCTTAACTTATTTCATTCAAATACGCAAGGTATAAAATCGAAACGTGATCAATTGGAAATATTATTGCATGAAAAAGATATACATATATGTTGTTTTAGTGAGACTTTCTTAAAAAATTATGAAGTTGACACTTTTCAAATCGAGGGATATAAGAAGGTAACTCATTTTTGTCGGAAACGTAAATCGAAGGGTGGAGTAATAATTTTTTCTAAATTCTCTATTGATTGCTGCGAACTGCAATGGATATCAAAAATGTCTATTGAATGTCACTTTGAATGCTGCGGTATTGTATTGAGCGGTTTAAATTATTTAATATTATGCGTCTATAGAACACCGAACAGTGATTTAACCATATTCTTAAATAATATGGAATATCTACTGAATAAGGTTATGGTAAGGACACGAAATAGATACAATAATATATTTATATTAGGAGATTTTAACGTAGATATACTGGTAAAGAATTGTAAAACGGTATCATTCTTAAACATGTTTGAATCATATAAATTGTTTCCAGCCATTTTAACACCTACCAGAATCACCACTCACTCTCAAACATGTATTGATAATATAATCACCAATAAGAAACAATTTAAAGCTAATGTATTACATATTGGTTTATCAGATCACTCATCTCAAATGATTTCAATTCCGTCAAGTCGCGGTTTTAATGAAAAATATTGGTATATTTACAAAAGAAATCCAGATGCTTACTTGGAAATATTCGTTAAATACCTCTCACAAACCAATTTCAAAGATGTTTATTCTCATACTAACCCTAACCAGGCGTATAAAGCATTTATAGATAAATTTAAACTTATTTTTGAACTTTGTGTTCCTGTCAAGAAAATTAAAATAACCTATAAGAAAGCCCCTAATTGGAAAACTAAAGGTATACTTACTGCCAGTAGAACTAAGAGACGATTATATTTACAAAATAGAAACATGAATTGCTTAGCTACAAAAAATAAATACAAAAAATACTGTAAAATTATGAAATCAGTTATAAGACAATCTAAAAGGAACACAAATTTAAATTATATAAATGAATGTGATAATAAAAGCAAGGCTACATGGCAAATTATAAAACAAAATACAACAAAATCAAATAGCATAAAAGAAACAATAGAAAATATAATAAAAGATGACATTTTAATTGACAATCCACTAGATATAGCTGAATTAATGAATAACTATTTTATAAATTTAAATAATCCATTACAGAATATAAATCATATTTTGTACCAACCAGTAAGTCGATCAAATATTAATAGCATTTTTATGACCCCAGTAACAATTGCGGAATTAAAGACAATCTTAAAACAATTAAAAAATAAAAAAAGTGTAGGTCATGATAATATTCCAATGACTTTAATAAAATCAAGTATACAATTTATAGTTGAACCTTTATTGTACATTATAAATTTGTCAATAGAAACAGGTATATTCCCGGATGACTTAAAAAAAGGGCTTATAAAACCTCTCTTTAAAAAAGGTAATAAGAGTGATATGAACAATTATAGGCCAATTGCATTACTATCAAATTTTTCTAAAATTTTTGAAAAAGTTATTTTTAATAGGATTACATCATTTGTGAACAAAAATAACATAATTCATTCGAATCAATTTGGTTTTCAAAAAGGAAAAAATACGACATTGGCTATATTTAAAATTTTAAAGCAAGTTTGGGCAGATATAGATAAAAAGAAGACATGCATAGGCCTTTTTTTAGATTTATCAAAGGCTTTTGATTGTGTTGTACATAAAATATTGTTTAAGCAGCTAGAACATATAGGAATTCGCGGCATAGCGCTGAAACTAATTGAATCTTATTTGGCACATAGGTCTCAAGCGACAATTTTAGATTCTTTTGATAAAACAACAAAAACAATAATAAGTGTCCAATCAAATTTTGAAGAAAATGTCTTAGGTGTTCCTCAAGGAAGCGTGTTGGGACCATTGTTGTTTTTGACTTACATCAATGACCTTCCACTAATTATTAGTCATACTTGTGTCATGTTTGCTGACGATGCTACAGTATTCATATCAAATGAGAATATAGAGGATAGGGTTTTTGTTGGTGAAATTAATAAAACATTCCAAATTATCGATAGTTGGCTGACTTCAATTAATTTAAAAGTAAATCTAGATAAAACAAAGCTAATAGAGTTTAGGAACTATAAGAAAACCCCTTTTGATTTTAAAGTTAGGATTGACAACAAAGAGATTGAGAAAGTACCAGATATAAAATTTCTAGGTGTTACTATTGACACCCATATGAATTGGAAGTCGCACATTGATAACATAAATAAAAGGCTCTCTAGTAGTTGTTATGCAATATCGATCTTGATGAACGTAGCCTCAATCAATGTAGCAAAAAATGCATATTATGGATACGTCTATCCTCTTTTGACGTATGGAATAATATTCTGGGGTAACTCAGTAAATAGTCAATCCACCTTTATAATACAAAAAAAATGCCTCAGAATTATGTATAATATTAAAAATTGTGGATCATTAAGAAATACTTTTAAAGATTTCAAATATCTAACTCTGATGTGTATTTATATTCTAGAAATTTGTGTATTTGTAAAGAAGAATAAAAAATATTTTTGTCCAAAAAATCAATCCAAAAAAAAATATACGCTCACAATATGCTTATGATGTGTGTATCATAAAACATTATAGTTATATTTATGGCAAAAGTACCGTGATTATGGGGATAAAATTTTTTAATCATTTACCGCTTCATATCAAATGTGTTGAAAACCCCTATTTTAAAAGAACTCTAAAAGAGTGGTTAATCGAAAAATGTTTTTATAATTTGGATGAATTTTTTAACTATTTTTAGTTTTATATTAATTATTAATATTTTACAATTTTATATCCTGACATGCGAAATGGTTTTATTGTTATTTTATTAATATTTTGTTTGAATGCATTATTTTTAATTTAAATTTATGATTATTAAAAATTATTATTATTTTATACAATTCTATTTGCTGATATGTGAAATGATTATTTTGTAATTTAAGGCAGCCGCCCGGAATGCGGAAGATGCGTGGTTCGATTCCCGCCTGAGGTTGTCGTCTTTTTTCAGTGTTTGAAATTTTACTTTAGTATATTTAAGCGTTAATAGGACGCTAAAATATAAATCATTAATGAATATGGTTTAAATGTATTGAATTTTGTAATTTTTTTTTTTTTAAATGGCATTTGTTTAATATTGTACGTCCGAAATGGACAGACTGTTGACACCATTTTAATTGTAACAACCAATGCACACAGTTATGACAATAAATTTTATCTTATCTTATCTTATCTTGAAAATGAAATGAAAATGAAATGAAAATGAAATGAAAATGAAATGAAAATGAAATGAAAATGAAATGAAGATGAAATGAAGATGAAATGAAGATGAAATGAAGATGAAATGAAAATGAAATGGAAATGAAATGAAAATGAAATGAAAATGAAATGAAAATGAAATGAAAATGAAATGAAAATGAAATGAAAATGAAATGAAAATGAAATGAAAATGAAATGAAAATGAAATGAAAATGAAATGAAAATGAAATGAAAATAAAATACAAACCCTAGAAAATAAAGTAGAATCACTTGAAAAAGAAACTAAGTCAACCTCCATTGAAATAAGGAACATCCCCAAGTCGGAGCACGAAAACAAAGAAGTACTGATTGCTACTGTCAAAAACATCGCCTCAGTCGTAGAATCAAACCCTCCTCTTGAATATCCTGAAATAAGAGACATTTATAGAACTAAGTCAAGCGCAATTGTGGTTCACTTTACCTCCGCCCTTAGAAAACAAAGCCTCATTTCGAAGATTAAGGAATACAACAAAACCAAGAGAGCTAACCAGGAGCCCCAACTGGATACCCAGTCCCTAGGTCTACAAGGGACTGATAAACCTGTTTATACCTCAGACAATCTCACCACTAAAACACGACACGTTTTCTACCTAGCGAGGGAACAAGTCAAAGGTAAAAGAATTGTTGCAGCCTGGACCTCTTACGGAAACGTCTATGTAAAGAAGGAAGAAGGTGGCCAACCTGTCCGGATAAACAACGAACAGGACCTGGATATCATACTAACCTAATATCAGCAGCTACAATTTTATACCTACATTACTTATTTTTAAGCTTTTAGTGTAATCTTACCCGAATTGCATGCTTTATTACCTATTTTTTACTTGTTTTGTTTATATTAAAGTAGTAGGTGCCTGTACACATTCACAACTACATACCTACCTCAACAATAAATAGATAAAAAATTGTAAATAAATAAACAAACTAAAATAAATAAATAACTCCGTACCTATTATATGCACGATTCTCGCTTTTACTTTAATTGTTTTTACTGCACATCTACACGTTGAACTTGTCATTTTAGATATATACCTATTACATATCTATACTATATTATTATAACTTCATATTGCATTATACTGTTTTAACTTTAATTTATTACATTTTATTTACACATTCTCATATCCATAACTACAAACCTAAACTACCAACTTATAAATTTTTACTTTATTTACATACTTTGACGTGTTTTACTTTCATTAGTATATTTTATTGACAATTCTACCTTATTCGAACCGTGGTTAGGTTGTTGTTATAACACAAAGCAACTGTTATCTGATAGTAAACCGGTTTGTTGTTACTGAGACTTTTTCACGGAGCGGAGTATCCACTAACCTAAGTGCTAGACTATCGTAATACCAGACACAATAGATATTCTATTTATTGTTTCTACACTAATTCTATCTTATAATATTTTCGTCCACAATGGTTAAGACAAATATCGAAACCATCCAAACAGGCTTGGACTCATTAATGGTAGCAAAATCAACGTCATGTGACGTAGAAGATATTAAATCCTTCCTAAACTCAACTAGCCCCCGTAATCGATTAAACATTATCTCGCAAAATATCAGAAGCATCAATTGTAATTTCCATGACTTCACAACACTTATTGAGCGTTCTAATATTAAATGGGAAATAATAGTGCTTACCGAGTGCTGGCTCCCTTCATCAAATCTGGCCCCCCACTACGAAGGTTACTCGCATGTGGCGACAACCCAACATAAAACCCAGAACGAAGGTGTCGTCATCTATCATAAAAAACATCTACGATGCTCAGTTGAAGAACCGCCAGTGGCTAATGCAAATTGTCTTATATTGAAAATAGATAATGAATCTTGTGTAATAGCTATCTATCGCCCGCCAAGTGAACACAATACGATTAACTTTATAAACGACTTAGACGCAGTCTTATGTGGGTTAAAGAACTTCGCAAATATAATTCTATGCGGTGACATAGATATAGACATCTGCCCAAACACCTCCGACTCGCGTCATTACGATTATTTAACTATGTTGGCAAGCCACCTCCTCCTCCCGGCCCATACAATCATAACGCACGGCCATACATGCTTAGACCATATGATCATTAAAACTAAATTTGATGCGCATTGTTTTGTAGTTGAATCTTCGGTGACAGATCATGAATGCGTTACACTCACTATCTATCTACGTCTCCCCCCGGACCGTTATAAAAAAACTCAGATTCGGATAGACCAAGACAAACTTACTAGTGACGTCTTATTGCTCGACTTCCAACCAGTATTAGATTGCTCAGAAACAAACGAAGCTGCGGATCTTTTAGTAAAACTACTCGCTACTGTAATATCACATAATTCTAAATTTGTCCCAATCCCAATAAAGAACAGAACCTGCAAGCCGTGGGTCACACAAGGAATATTACGATGCCTAAAAAACAGAGATAACCTACATAAAAAACTTAAAAAGGACCCTGACAACGATACTCTGAAAGTTACATATAAGAGATACAGAAACTTCTGTAAGGCGGTTCTGAAAAAAGCAAGGCGGATCTATGAAAAACAGGAGATTAAGGCGAAGGCTACACGTAAAGTATTTATCGTGATCTATATCGCGATCTGGATTGACTTAACGTAGAGGATCACGGTCACACCCTACACGTTCAATATTTATCACGTCAGTATTGCGGCTTCCCTTGCGCGGTGCGGACCGTGCGAACTGTTACATCCCTATGATGTTAGTATATATGCTTACAGCCCTAACTTACTGCTGCATCAGCATATTGCTATCCAGCCAGACGCGCCCGCTTCTCGAGCGCGCCAGTCTTATTCCAACCTCCGCGACGGCTGCCGATTTCATTCAAATCATTTTAATATTAGTTTTATTTCTATTTCCTTTTTTTTAAAACCCTAATCGCGAGACTCGTTCTAACATTTGGTGGCAGCGTAAAGGGATCCAAAAAATAGGATCCTCGGTCCGTCTCAGTTCCAAAGTTTCGAAAAACTTTTACAAAAGTGAAATTACTATATCTATATAAATATATATATATCTATATTTAGTGCAATCGTACTTCTACGTCAAGTGAGAACTTACCTCTGTACCCAGTGCTATCGTACTTCTACGTCAAGTGAGAACTTACCTCTGTGTCCTGTGCTAACTTTCTTCTACGTCAAGTGTGAACTTACCTCTGTATCCAGTGCTATCGTACTTCCACGTAAAGTGTGAACTTACCTCTGCATCCAGTGCTAACTTTCTTCTACGTCAAGTGTAAACTCACCCCTGTATCCAGTACAAACTTACCTCTGCATCCAGTGTAAACATAACTCTGTGTCCAGTGCGAGCTTAGCCTCACCTGAAAAAAAAAGAAGAAGAAGAAGAGGAAGAAGAAGAAGTAAGAGATCGACATCCAAAACCCTCAAGATACTCCGTACCACGTCTACATTTACATCGTCGAAGCCGTCGTTATCCTAAAATTCTGGAAGAAAAGTCTCATCGACATTCGAAATCCACGAAATAATTCATACGGCTGAACATTGAATCACGAGAATTCACAAGCAACACTCTTCACAGTCGTCCGCCGAATTCATCTCCGAGAGCCCGCAACATTGTTGCAGCGTTGCTAAGAAATCATTACATCCAACCGTAATGAACCTTATCGCAGCCGTAGCCGCCGTCGTATCCTGCGTACTGTGAGTCGTGCTATAAACTATCCTTTGTTATTTCATTGTGCTATTACTTTGTCGTTTTATTCCATATCTGCTGTGACTACGAGTGCGAACTAATTGTTGTAATAACTTAATTAAGTTTGTTAATTTTCGTATTGCATGTTGTTTTAGCTTAATTGTTTAAGTTCTAATTTCTAAGTTCCGAGTTCTAAGATGTCTAATCCAAGTTTACAAATACCTTTAAACACTGACTTGCCATTCAATACAGATGATGAAAGAGCCACGAGCCCTCTTGAAAATCAGAAGGGAAAAGGGAAAAAGACTCCCACTCTTCAATCCACTGATATGCTAGATCTAAACATTCTCTTAAAATTTATTAAGCCCTATGATGGCAGTAGAGAAACACTTAACTCTTTTATTATAAATTGCAATAATGCTTATGAATTAGCATCTAATCAACAAAAGACTACTCTTTTTAAATACATATTATGCCAACTTCAAGGAAAGGCGGAAGTTGCTTGCTCAATTAAAGAATTCTCAAACTGGGAACAACTTAAAGAGTTCCTCAAAACTCAATTCAGTGACCGCAAACATTCCTCGCACCTCCTAATGGAGTTACAAGAAAGCAAGCAACTCTCGACTGAAAACGTAAGCCAGTTCGCTCTTAGAATTGAAACATTATTGTCACAACTGCTCACTGAAATCTCACTTAGCAACAGCAAAATAAAAGAGTTACCAGGTCGCTGTGCCGCGATGGAAGAATTAGCTTTACATCATTTTCTCATTGGTCTCCATCCACGCGTATCAAACATTATAAGATGTAAAACACCGAAAACTTTAAACGAAGCTATTAGCTTTTCCATTTCAGAGGAAAGAATTCAAAAAACTCTGTACAAAACAAATATTCCTATCGATAATAAATCTTTCAGTAGAAATCAAAGAGCTTCTAATCCTACTACACAAAATCGTAACACGTTTCCGCAAAATAATAATCCTAACGTTCAAACTCCTGTATCCCGCGGTTATGCCAACTCGCCTATAATCTGCAGATATTGCAAATTCCCAGGGCACAGTATCGAACAGTGCCGTAAGAGAGAATATAACAACCGGTTTAAGACCCAGTTCGGGCCTCAACCGTCAACTTCCAATCCTAGCAGATTGCGGCCAATCACTTATACTCAGGATCAAGAGAAAGGTCTTGACGAAACTGATTATAACGTCGTTAACCCTGACGATAATAATTTAAACTAGAAACCGTCTCGCTTGGGTGTCACGCGAGGCGCCTCCATAACATAGACACCAAATCTACTAAATCCTTTACCAAATCCACTGTATCTAATAAAAAACCTACTAAATCTTTTACCAAATCCGTTCCTAAATCCACTGAATCCAATACCAAATCCGTTGCTAAATCCACTGAATTCAATACCAAATCCGTTGCTAAATCCACTGAATTCAATACCAAATCCGTTGCTAAATCCACTGAATTCAATACCAAATCCGTTGCTAAATTCACTGAATCCAATACCAAATCCGTTGCTAAATCCACTGAATTCAATACCAAATCCGTTGCTAAATCCACTGAATCCAATACCAAACCTACAAACTCGATTACTAAATCCACTGAATTCAATACCAAACCTACAAACTCGATTACTAAATCCACTGAATCCAATACCAAACCTATTTCTAAATCCACTGAATTCAATACCAAATCTATTGCTAAATCCGCTGAATCCAATACCAAACCTGCCATTTCCTTTGCTAAATCCGCTGAATCCAATACCAAACCTACCATTTCCTTTGCTAAATCTACTGAATCCAATACCAAACCTACAAACCCGATTACTAAACCCACTGAATTTAATACTAAACCTACCAAATTCGTTACCAAACCCACTGAATCCAATGCTAAACCTACCAAATCCGTTACTAAATCCACTAAATCCGATACCAAACTTTTTACAAGATCCTCTGAATCCAATACTAATCCTATCGAACTCACTGCCGAACCTATTAAACCCAAGGAGGTTTATGAAATCTCCTTCCACCCAGAAAAGTCATTACCGTACATAATAGTTAACAGTACAGCGACAGAACTTCCGCTGACGCTTCTCATAGACACCGGCTCTTCTATTAGTCTTGTCAAAGACACAGTTCTCAAACCCAATATTCCACTTCAAAAAGAAATCCTCAATCTAAAAGGTCTCACATCTACCATATCACAAAGCGACACTATCCCCACTTCAGGGTCCTTCAATTTACAATTATTCCTTAGCGACAAAAATCCCAAATACCACGTTACTCATAAGTTTCACGTGGTAAGCAATTTAGAATTCCCATACGATGGTATCATTGGTAATGACTTCCTCATGGAATCTCAAGGAAACATCGATTTCACATTTAGCATATTAAAACTTAAAAACTGCTACGCTCATATTCATTTCTCAGAACCTTATTACGTAATTCCTGCACGCACTGAGAAAGTAATAGAAACCACTGTCTCAAATCCCCAACTTAAGGAAGGACTTGTTCTCGACCAAATACCACATGAGAACCTTCTTATTGCCAACTGCCTAGTTAAGGTAAAAGAAAATAATAAAATTAATTTAACAGTTGCTAATCTCTCTGAATCTCCAATGATAGTCAAAACTAATCTCAACCTTAAACTTTCTAAAATGATACCCATCAATCTTAATGAAACAACTTCCGTAAACCACTCGGATCCTCGTCCTGAAAGTATAAACTCTGCTGAAAGAACCCGTCAAGTCCTAGATCTTCTTCGTATAGACCATCTTAACAATGAGGAAGCCGATGCTCTCCTTCAACTCTGCGCCGATTACTCTGACATCTTCCATCTTCCTGATGAAAAGCTGACTCACACTAATGCCATAAAACATGACATTAAGACAACCACAGAACAACCTATTAATACTAAATCCTACCGATTTCCCGAAGTTCATAAAAAAGAAGTCGATAAACAAATAAAGAAGATGCTTGAGCAACAAATAATAGAACCATCCATATCTCCCTGGTCTTCCCCTATATGGATTGTACCTAAAAAACTGGACGCCTCAAACGAACAAAAATGGCGTGTAGTTATCGACTACCGAAAACTAAATGATGTCACAATTGGTGATACTTATCCTATTCCACAGATTACCGAAATTCTAGATCAACTAGGCAACAGTAAATACTTCTCTACGCTTGACCTAGCTTCCGGCTTTCATCAAATTCCTGTCAATAATGCCGAAAAAACTGCCTTTAGTGTACCTCAAGGGCATTTCCAGTTCAAGCGTATGCCATTCGGCTTAAAGAATGCGCCTTCTACATTTCAAAGGTTAATGAATACCGCCCTATCTGGCCTACAAGGCATCCGCTGCTTCGTGTATCTAGATGATATCGTTTCCTATTCATTTGATCTAAAAACTATGATCCTAAATCTAACTTCTATATTCCAGAGACTTCGTCAATTCAACCTTAAACTGCAACCTGACAAATGCGAATTCCTAAGGCGTGAGGTCGCTTATCTTGGTCACACCATATCTTCTGATGGAGTCAAACCTAATCCCGACAAGATTAAAGCTGTTCAAAGCTTCCCGACTCCTAAGTCAGTAAAGGATATAAAATCCTTCCTTGGCCTTGTCTCATACTATCGCCGATTCATTCCTGATTTCTCAAAAGTTGCCAAACCTCTAACCTTACTTCTGAAAAAGGACACTAATTTTAACTGGGAAAACCAACAACAGGTTGCCTTCGATATTCTAAAACAAAAATTAACTACTGCTCCTGTTCTTTGCTATCCTGACTTCACTAAACCATTCATACTCACGTGTGATGCCTCTAATTACGCCGTTGGCGCTGTCCTATCCCAAGGTCCTGTCGGCAAAGATCGTCCTATCGCATACGCATCTCGTACTCTAAACAAAAGTGAAATGAACTACAGCACTACAGAAAAAGAACTTCTTGCAATCATATTCGGTTGCAAAACATTTCGACCATACCTGTATGGTCGAAAATTCCAAATTATCACAGATCATCGACCACTAAAGTGGCTCTTCAATCTCAAAGACCCGAGTAGTAAAATGCAACGATGGCGATTAAAACTCGAAGAATATGAATACGAAATCCTTTATAGAAAAGGAAGACTTAACTCCGCCGCGGACGCTCTTTCCCGTCATCCCGTAAACCCTGTCATTCCAAACCAACCTGAAAAAGAAACTTCTAATTCCGATTCTACAGATGCTAATAACGATGGTAGACCCCGTCCATTTAGTCCTATGACACTTGATGATTTAGGTGTCACTATTCCTACAACACCTGACTATGACAGCAGTAGCCTGCCTTGCATAGATCTGTTAGATGATACCGATGAATTCCCATTCAACTATAGCCCCACTGATCCTACTAGAGTCGATAAAATAAAATCTCCTAAGTCTAATGAGCCTTTAGCATCTACAAATCCAGAAAACTCACCTGAGCCAACTCCTTCAACTTCAACCAGAGACCCTGCTATACCTACTACTTCAAACTCTGAAACCCAAGACCACTTACCTGAACAACCTTCACTGCATCACGAAAATTTGCAAGCTCCACTGAGTCCTGAAAACTTACCTACAAGATCCTTACTCACCAACGCAAGCACGCGACTCTCTTCCAGCCCCTGATGATACTTACACCAATGACGAATACTCTAAATTCCTAAAAGAAATCAATGACAAAAAGAACCAATTTAATACTACCATCATTGAACATAACCAATCCCTAACTAAAACTCAATGTAAAAATATTATCATTCCCATTTCTTTAGATCTAGATGAATCAAATCCGTTCTTGTCAGGATTTCTAGAAAAAATAACAGATGAATTTCGTTACAAAGATAAACAATTGTATTCCTTCGAAAAAGCACAAACAGCTGCTAACAAAAAATATCTATTTTATATTTACAAAGGTGCATTATTTTGATGAATGCACTTATCCAGAAATCTATCAAACCCTTAAAAACATTAAAACGCATCTGATGACAACTGGAGAAAATATCTCAGAAATTGCCATTTCAGATTTTAGAAATCCATTCGAAAAGCTATCCTTTGCCAAATTATATAACATACTAGTATACGTCTTTCATAACACAAATATACAAGTAAATATATATCATGATAATATCACATTTCCAACTCTTAGTGAAATAAAGAAAATCCTAAAAGATAATCACGATCTCCCAATTGCAGGGCATTTAGGTTGTAACAGAATGCTTAACCGTATCAAAGAAAAATTCTACTGGAAGGGCATGAAAGGTGACGTAGAAAATTACATTAAAGCATGTCCTTCATGCCAAGAGAACAAAGCCCTCAGACGACTCAATCGCGCACCAATGCAAATAACTACTACCTCTACCAGTCCTTTTCAAAGAGTAGCATTAGATATTGTTGGACCTTTACCTGAATCCGGCCCTGCCAAATTAAAATATATCATGACCCTTCAGGACGACCTTACTAAGTTCTCTGCAGCCTATCCTCTACGCAGTGTCTCGTCAGAAGAGACCACAGATTGCCTCGTGCACTTTATTTCCCTGTTCGGTATCCCTCAGACTATTCTCACCGACCAAGGTACCAACTTCACAGCTGATCTATTTAAAAAAACCTGCAGCTTCCTGAAAATTAAACAGCTGTGGTCCACTCCTTATCATCCGCAAACCCAAGGAGCCCTCGAAAGGAGCCACTCCACTCTCAAGGAATATCTTAAGTCCTACGTGAATGAGAATCAAGACGACTGGCCCCGATATGTATACACTGCGATCCTAGCCTATAACACAGCTATACATAGCACTACAAACTTTTCACCATACGAACTATTGTTCGGACATAAATCTTTTATTCCCGATTCCTTATACAGCCAAGACCTTACCACATATCCTGACTACGTCAGAATGCTCCAACATCGCCTTAAACTATCCTGGGAAAAAGCATTCCAAAATATACAGCATTCAAAGCAAAGGTCAAAAACCTACTACGATACAAGAACTCAACCCATTCGATACAAAGTCGGTGATTACGTTTACCTGAAAAATCACCTAAGGCTCCGGAAAGCGCTTTCCCCTATTTGGAAAGGTCCCTACAAAATCCTCTCTGTTCACGGTAACAATACCGTAACATTATTAATAAATAGACGCCACGTAAGACACCACTTTGATGAAATCAAGTTAGCGGGCGTCTTCCCTAGTAGTCCATAAAATATTATAATGTAATATATATAACATAAGAAAACTTTTAGAGGATATCTAAAAACTCATTTGTAAATAAATCAACAACAATAGTAGTTTAGAAATTATATAGGGATATAGATATAGAGATATATATGATCACATTATATTCATTTATTAAGATTAAATATATAGGTATATAATATAACTGTAATTGTTAAGCGTTAGTAATATTAAAAATAGCATGTAGATAAGCAAGTATCATAAAGCAAAGTAGATATTATAAATGAACTTACCTTAATTACTTTCAGCATCTTACCCGGGATCCACTGTCAACAGGAATACGTGAAACAGATCAAATCAAGCCCTGGATTATACTTTGATTATCTTGGAAAACTTAAAATTAAAAATGGTCAGTTAGACGTTTTAATACCAATAGACATCGCACACCTAAAACCTCACGTGGAAAACATAAAATCTGCCTTAAGCAATACCATAAAATTGTGTTTACAAACCCAAACAGTTGAATCCTCGGAATGTCATAATCATAACGTACTGGAACCTCTGATAATAATGTTTAATAGTACTATTCAAAAATACACCTCCATCTCGCACCTGCTTGATAATAGAAACAGACGTAATGCAATAATAGGAGGAATTGGCTCCGCGTTTTAATATATATTTGGTACATTAGATGAAGCAGATGGCATTAGATATAATGAAGCTATAGAAGCCGTAGAAAACGATCAGGAAAAATTAGCTACTTTATTGAAACAAAATATTCTAGTAACTACTTCCGTAATATCAGCATTTAATAATACCTTAACCAAAATAAAAAGTAATGAAGCTAAATTGAATGATGCTATCGACAGACTCTCAATTGGTTTGAAGAATGTGTCGATACAAACTGATGAGCTATTGATACAATCATATCAAAATCAGATTTTAAATAGTCTAGAAACTGCAATATTAGCAGTATCTCTACAAGTGGAAGACATAGTAGATGCCATACTGTTTTGTAACCAAAATGTATTACATCCATTTATATTAAGCCCGCAACAACTTTACCTTGAACTTACCAATAGTTATAGACACTTACCTGATAATTCGAAATTACCAGTAATATTAGATTTTAGTACTATTCATTTTGTTTTAAATATATCTAAGCTAATTTGTTATTATGTAAATAAGAAAATTGTATTCGTATTACAAATTCCTTTAGTTTCCCCTGATGAATTCATGTTATATCATAACATTGCATTACCTACACCGCATGATTTTAATAAGCCTAACACCTTTTCTTTAATCTTACCAGATTCCAAGTTTATTGCAATGACCAAAGACAAACTTCATTTTTGTAATTTAGATAGTATTGAACATTGTAAAACCATTACTTCCAGCAATTATATATGTGATGTAACCAATGTCTATGCAACCGATGCTAAACCCACTTGCGCTAGTGAATTAATGTCAAGAATAGTAAATAAGATCCCAATACAATGTAAAACTAATTTTATATATGGAAAAGTAGATATTTGGAAACCGATAAGTAATAACAGATGGATTTATATACAAACAGAACCAAACAAAATATCTATTGATTGTATAAGTAATAAATTGTATGAAAATAGTATTATGGGGACTGGCATAATTACCATTCCCAGAGGTTGTATTGCATATTGTAGAAGTACGACACTTTTACCTAAAAATAATGTTATTAATATTACTTCACCCATTCAAATCACAGATTTCAATCTTATTAATGATGCTTGTATAAGTAAATTTAATATGAAAATAAATAATGTGGCTCCTGTTGAACTAACCAATATAGATTTGGATAATTTAGATTTACAAAAGAGAATTTTAATAGACTCTACTTCCGAGATTGATAAAATCAAGGATAAACCACATATAATTCAATATGGGACACATTATTCCATTTTAGTACTTGTTATAACTTTTATTGTAATTTCTTGTATTTTTTATAAAATTTATAAATATATAACCGGCAGTCGCTCGCGCTTTAACATATTTAGAACTAAACATTTATTACCTAATTAAGATAATTTACAAACAGATATACAAAGTTCAAATTCGGAATCTATCCCACTACCAACCATTAAATCTAGAATTAAAGACTCAGATAACTTACAATCAGACATACAAAGTTCAAACTCTGAGACTATTCAATTATCAATCATTAGATCTAGAATTTAGTACAGAAACTTCTTTTTTCTCCAAGAAGTTTCCTTTTAAAGGGGGAGGTATTACATCCCTATGATGTTAGTATATATGCTTACAGCCCTAACTTACTGCTGCATCAGCATATTGCTATCCAGCCAGACGCGCCCGCTTCTCGAGCGCGCCAGTCTTATTCCAACCTCCGCGACGGCTGCCGATTTCATTCAAATCATTTTAATATTAGTTTTATTTCTATTTCCTTTTGTTTAAGACTCGAGAGACTCGTTCTAACAGAACGCTACCATGGATACAACAAGAAAAGTTAAAGCCTGTATAGCTATTATTTTAGAAATATCGATAAATAAAATAGTGAAAAGAAAGCGATGGATGAAAAATAATTTTCTATAGTTGGACCGTAGACTATTTTTTTTATTATAGAATTTTTTGCATTCTGCTATAATATAGGTATAGGATAAAACTCGGACCTATTTGGTCCGAGGGATAAAATGTTTACTAGAAAAAAACAACGAACCACAGGAAATCTCGAATGCGATTCAAACCCTTGACCTTTAATTGTTAAATTCACGATGAATTTTGTTAATATTAATGTTAATAATATTTATTTGTGTACATTGCATGCCTGATCACGGGCAAACTGTTGATACTATATATTTTTTTAAGAACTTGTTACACAGTTTATGCAATAAAGGAATTCTATTCTATTCTATTATACTCTATTCTATTTAGATTGCCGGTTTACTGCTCTAACCGCTAAGCTACCGAGACCCCTTAGTTTATCCTATTAATTTTTTCTCTGACACCGTCAATAAATACGTTCTTTTATTTTTTTTATATTTGTCCAGTAACTTGCTTAGGTCTTCGTTTCTTTTTGTAATAAGTGTATGAACTATCCCACAGTTCGGGCAGTACCTATTTCTAGGTTGAGAATAAATTATTTCAGGTATTTTTGGTCATTTACATAAGGTTCTACAAGCACGGGTGACGGCGCGCCGGCGCATCGTCGACCCCGCATGGCACTGGCACATCGTCACCCATCGCTGCCGCGGAGCGAACTGAAGTGATAAATATTGACCGCGCGTCTACACGTTCAATATTTATCACGATCCATGGACTGACAATACGTAATTCGGATTTCTAGAAATCCTGTGATCCGTATCGCGATCCGTCAATACTTCAGTCTACACGCTCAATAAATATCACGATATGGAATAAATAGCCGTGGATCACAATATTTATTGAACGTGTAGCCTTCGCCTAAGGAAGCTACCGGCAATAATAGAAGAATGTGGGAAGTCATTAAAAATATCACAAGTATAAAAAAGACCCCTGACCATTCTTCTTGTCTAATATCCCCAACAGATCCGCATAAAAGCTTAAATGCTATAAATTCTTTTTTTGCCAATATTGGGAAAGAGCTCGCCGGAAAATGTATTGCTTCCTCGAACACTCTTTCTTCTCCCCACACTTTTCAAGGTGTCTCCCCAACAAATTCATTAGTTATTCTTCCTACTAACGCAGCCGAGGTTCAGCTGTTGATCGGTGGGTTAAAAAATAACTGCGCTGTAGGTTCAGATCAAATATCTAGCAATATAATTAAGAAGTTTAGTTGTAGGGTTGCCGAGCCTATAACCCATGTGTGCAATTTGGCTATAACCTCTGGAGTCTTCCCTCGTGCCTTTAAAACTGCATTACTAAAGTCCATTCACAAGGGGGGGGGATAGGAACTGTGTTAATAATTTTAGGCCAATTGCAATGGGCGATTTTCCGAGATCGAAAAAAAAAAGAAATAGGTTCGTAAATGACTTCATAGATAGCGCTTAGCATAGATTAGTATGGCGCTTAGTCAAAGGCGAGTTCATGAAGAGCACGTGTATGGCTGCGTAATATTTATTCTATTCCAAAATAGAAATAGGTTCTGGATGTCCTGAATATAAATAGGTAAGTACTTACTATTTTTTTATTCTTTTGGTAGACAAGTAAAAGTGTAGAATTTATTATAGCCCTTAGGTAGGTATGGCTGGTGGCCGGTTTTTATTAAACGACATCTATCGAGTGTTTTTGAACTAATTTTTACTTTTTAATTTGGGCTGTCAGAAAATCGCCCATTCTTCCTACAATATCAAAAATACTAGAACGGTTGATGAACAGACAATTAATGAGCTTCCTAGAATCGAACAGCCTTCTCTCACCACAACAATATGGCTTCCGCCCTCGTAAATCGACTAATGACGCAGTACACGACATCACCACGCTGATAATTTCCAACCTGGATAAGAGGAAGAAATGCCTAACAATATTCCTCGATCTTGCCAAAGCCTTTGACACAGTCTCTATCCCTCTTCTGCTGGGTAAGATGGAGGAGATCGGGGTAAGAGGTACTCCACTTAAATTATTTACAGATTACCTCACCAATAGGCGACAGAGAGTCAGGATAGACAATATAACTAGTGATGAGGTACCAGTTACCTTTGGAATACCGCAAGGCAGTATTAACGGGCCAACTCTGTTTTTGATATTCATAAATGGTCTCTGTAATCTTAAACTCAACGGGACAATTCTCACCTTCGCAGACGATACAGCCCTATTCTTCAGTGGGGATAGCTGGGAAGAGGTATATTGCAGAGCTCAACGGGGCCTTAACTCAGTTACCGACTTGCTTCAGAATAACATCCTGACCCTTAACATCTCTAAAACCAAATACATAACATTTGCCCATAAAACGCACCTTCTTCCCCCACTGGCTCTCTCCATTACTGTTCACTCGTGTTTGCCGTTATCCTTAAATTGTTCTTGCCCCACCCTAGAAAGGGTTGAGAAAATTAAGTATCTAGGTATAGTCTTGGACCAAACCTTGTCTTTTAGACCACACATACAGATCCTCACTACTCGACTTAGGAAGCTTATATTTATCTTTAAGACTCTTAGACACTAAGCCAATCGAGGGACCGTCCGGATGGTCTATTTTGCCCTCTGTCAGTCAATTTTGGACTACTGTATTACCTCTTGGGGTGGCTTATCCAAAACCAACCTAATCCAGTTGGAGAGGGCTCAGAGAGCAGTGTTGAAGGTGAGTGCGGGCCTATCCTTCCGTTTTCCTACAACAACTCTGTACACAAAATGGGATGTTCTTACCGTTAGACAGTTATTCCTCTTACAAATAACCTTAAAACAACATTCCATAACACCCTATCAACCCGGTCTCAAGAAAGATAAACGCAGACAAGGCAAAGTGTGCCAAGCTCAACCTTTCCAATCCCATCATGCCCAACAGTTCTTTTGTTTTCTAGGCCCCTTCATTTACAATAAGTTTAACAATATACTGTCCATTTATCCTCTCACTAGGTCAGCTTGTAAGAAAACCATTACGAAATGGCTTAAAAGTCTAGACTATTTACAAACGGAATCATTATTACGCCCACAATTCTAATTTTTAACATAGTAGTTAAATACACTTTAGTTTTATTGCACAAAAACACACATACTAATAACATTTTCTTATGCGGTACTTGTATTTGGATTTTATGTTTGATAACCTATATAAACTATTTAAATGTATAGAATAAACCTAGGGGGTGAGCACTCTGGTGACCAGTAATACGGGTTTCTTTTAAAGAAACCTATCTCGGGCACCAGTCTCTCACATTTTGGCTGGTAACATATTAAATAAGATGGTTTATATTGTTAAATCAAATATTATGTAAGTAGTAAGTAAGTACCTAAACATGTGAGAGAAAATAAATTATTTATTATTATTATTATTATATCGCGCTTGGATCAGAGGTAAAGCTCATGGGGATCCCGAAACTCGCTAGCTAAAAGCAGCCTATAATAATGCCACCAAGTCGTGTAAGAGGGCCTACATTAGAGCGGATGCCCAGCGCGTTGCACGAGTAGGCCAATAACTCCTGACGCATCCTACGGGCAGCCGTAGTTACTGGCGTCTGGCCAAAGCCGTGCAATCCTTTAGCTCACAAGCCGCAGGAAAAGGTCGATCTCCTGGCCAAACTCTTGGCAGCTAACTCCCGGATCGATGACTGTAATGCACAGCCACCCTCAATTCCTCCCTGTGGCCACACAATGTCTGATATTAAAATCAGGCAGTGTGATGTCCGTGCGGAGCTGCAGTCAATCGATGTCCGGAAAGCTAACGGTCCTGATGGCATCCCAGCAATAATCCTGAAACTGAAAATGTGTGCAGCGGAGTTGTCCCCAGTGTTAACGCGTCTGTACCGTCTCTCGCTCTCTTCGGGTTGTGTGCCGGAATCTTGGAGAAAAGCTAATGTGCAACCGATCCCTAAAAAAGGAGATCGGTCAGATCCGACTAATTACCGCCCTATAGCCGTAACTTCAGTGTTGTGTAAGATCCTAGAACGAATATTGAACAAACAGCTTATTCGATACCTAGAAGATCACTTCCTAATTCACGATCTTCAATATGGGTTTCGGCCAAAACGGTCAACGGGTGATCTTCTAGCGTACGTAACACATCTCTGGGGTGAGGCTATTGACAAGCGTGGCGAGTCACTGGCAGTTAGCCTTGACATAGCCAAGGCTTTTGATCGGGTCTGGCACAAAGCTCTTCTCTCCAAGCTCCCGGCATACGGTTTGCCCGCTCAGTTCTTCTGTACTTGGATTGCTAGCATGAGCGTAGAATCCGTGTCCTTTCGGATGGATGCGCTTCGCGCTTCATGTTAGTGAACGCTGGTGTTCCTCGGGGCTCCGTTCTATCCCCCACGCTGTTCCTTCTGCATATCACATATCACGTATGAATATCATAGATGATTATTGGAAGACATTTAAAACTGCACACAGAGACTTAGTAAAAAATACGCCACAGGATTGAAAGAAACGTGTGCTTGGTGCAATTTTTTATTGATCACTGCTTATTAAATACGACGATACTTTATTTATAGCTAACAGAGCGGCCGCGTACATCTATTACATATACATGTGTTGATATGAAATACAACATACCGCCCACCAAAGAACACTGGAGTTCTTTTAAGATGGGTACTAAATTTAACAAACCAAATGATGAACATAAGGTTTAAGTGCGATAGATATGTTTAAATAATTTAACACAGTAATCAGTCTGTATCAATAGGTAAGGCATACAATTTAGTCACAGTTCTTTTTACAATTGAATTTCCACTTGTTAGGCTCCCTACAAAGCCAAGCAATAACTATAGATGAATCTGTCCAAACATACATCTGAGACGTTGGTATTCTCATTGCTTGACCAACTTGTATTATAAGCTTGGCCAAAAGCAAGGCACCACATAACTCCAAACGTGGCAACGAAATTGTTTTTAAAGGTGCTACTCTTGTTTTAGCTGATATGTGCTTTGTTTCAACGGTGTCATCACTTCTTTTAATTCTAATGTATACAGCAGCTGCATATGCGCGCATGGAGGCGTCACTAAATCCATGAATTTGTAAATTTTCCTTGTCAGTGCTGTGTGTGCCAAGCCATCTTTCTATTTTTATTTTTTTGATGTTTACAAAATCTCTTCTTATCTGTCTCCATTTCTCTTCGAAATTTTCATTTATACTGTCGTCCCAACCAACCTTTTCAAGCCACAACTTTTGTATTAATATTTTTGCCATAACTGTGCTTGGGGCTATCCATCCCAGGGGGTCGAACAGTTTTTGTAGATCAGATAAAATTTCTCGTTTGGTAATAGATCTGGCTATTGGCAATAAATTTAGATTGTATTGGAATGTATCAGTGCTAAGATTCCATGTGACACCTAAAGCCTTAATAATTCCATCAAGATTTAAATCTACGTGAGCTTTTGCAGATCTTTCAGATTCATCAATAGACTTCATGAATTCTGCGCTGTTGGACGACCACTTGGTAAGTTTGAAATTTATTAGGTATGTCCATGTGATATGTGACTATTAAATCAACCAATTTGTAACAATAAAAATTTTAAATATTTTTTGTGACCAGAAACATTTTTTTAAACACCATTAAAAAGTTATCATTAATTTAATAAATATTTATGCTAAATTAACAGTCAACAAAAGCACCGATATGTTATAAAAAATCGTACAATAAAATATCTAGGACATATTTTTATACTTGTAGAACTGAACTTCTATATACTTAGATATTTCACTGTGCGATATTTATGTAATAAATTTATATAATAAAAAATATATTTACGACATTATTAATATTGAAGACATAAACATATCACCGAAACCATTGTCTTATTATGCTAAAATTATGTTAGATTCGTCATGAACTAATACTCTTTCTAACAGTAAAACCATTGATTGTTTTTAACTTAAAGCACTTACCTGCAAACGCTCATGCTTACGACAGTGCCTGGTTGGTAGCCAAATGGAAATGGATACATCTTAGTTCTATCCTATAGCTCCGCTAGACCACGGACTGAGTAAACCCACACTTACCTATTACAAAAACGTATAAATTTTCTGGATGGGTTTATAGGACTTTTAAAAATTGTGTTAATGCGTTTTAATAATATGAAGAAAATAAAACCAATGGATTGCAAACATATTCTAACAGACTCAATTTACTGACTAACATATTGAAGTTGGGAGTTCCCTAACAAAACATTAGATATGTGCCTTCTTAATTTCAATTATGATTGCACAGTGATATTTTTTTACTTAACCCTTTTTTGTTATATATTCAATGATAATAATCATAGTATAGTGGTATTGTTCTATTCTTTAAATTATAACTTTACTGTTCGTATGGTTTGTCGGTGTGCTGTATTGTCAATTTCAGCATTCAATATTTCTAGACATCTAATTTAAATAATTCATATTTGGACTTAATAAAAAATATCTACCGAATTAAACCTAATAAAGTTTTAATAAAATAACAAATCTATAAATTATGTGTTTTGAGGTCGCTTTAAGTAAAATCTTTAAAGTACTTTTAACTAACACCTATTGGAAACCTTGTCACACTCTGTATCTATTAATTTCTGTCAACTCATAGAGTTGGTTTGAGTATATTATTTAAAATTTTACTAAAAGTCCTTTTCAACACTTAATTCGAATAAAACAATTAAAACTTTAAGTACACAAAGGTTATAAGTAATAAAAAGTCTGATATCTCCCAAGTCAACTGATTGGGAGACTTGACATTTTGCGTATTTGGCGATTTGCGAATGATCCTACAACCCTTGTCCTGACAACTACAAACAAAACATAGAAAGAATAAACCAAATATGTGCAGCTGTTCTGAAGTGATGCGCGAACATGCGTTCGTGGGAATTGATTTGATTCATAATTAGTGAAAAAACATGTTGATATTAACGTATTAACACATACACACATACAATATTGGCAATAATACGTCATTAGTATAGTATGATACATATTGTTTAATACATAGTGGTGGTTATTTAGAAGAAAAAAAACTAAATATAAGACACAAATGATAAGATTGGATTATAATATAACATAATAATTATATCAAATACATAGTTGCATTTGAAAGATGCATGGCATACATGATCTGGCACTAATAAACATGTTAAAGTAAAATATTAATAAAAGTATTGTAACATTCCAGTACTACCTAAGTCTAGATGATTATTTTTTTTTTAAATTGTATTTTAGATTACTACATAACTTACAACTTGTAATAATAATTTAAAAAAAAGTAAAACAAGATATATTGTATTATGAGCGGAAGATTTAATAATAAATACTACTAATTAAGTCATTAGGAAGGAACTAGTACTTATAACCACAGGCTCGGCCTAGTTTTAAGTGCTAGTACATTGTATACTACTTTACTTATATAAATATCTAGTAATGAGCCTCATAGAATTGTTAATAATTTTAGGTTCAAAGTTTTTGTGGTTCATGTTTACATCGCTCGCTGCCGCACACACACAGTGTCAATCTCCGTTACGTTGCCTGGCCGATGCCGCGTAGCCGCCGCTGCGCCGCCGCCGCGCCGTGTCGTTGTAGTTGTGCGGTAGTGAACGAAAATAATAGTTCATAAGATCTCAATGTACCCACTATTCTAAATATGTATACAAAATGTATGTGCTATTAACTAACAAATAAACTATTTGAATTTTGAATTTGATATGGTACAACATTGGAAATATTTATATTTATATTAGTTACAAAAATTATTTACATGATAACAAACTACGATGCTATCATAAGATGTATAACTATTCATAGTATGAAGTACAAAATAACATAAATAGATATTTTTACGATAGTGCGTATATTTTTTATTTCAAATCTTATTTTTTTCACAATAATGTACATTTTTAATTAGTGATTTACGTCATTATTGTGAGAAACTTAAAATTTTAAATAAAAAATATACGCACTATCGTAAAAATATCTATTTATGTTATTTTGTACTTCAAACTATGAATAGTTATATCAATACCAATACAAACCGAGATATACGGTCTATAAGAGGGCTGCCAACTTGACGATTCTTGCGATGGCGAATACATAACAAAATTGTGTGTGAAATTGTGAATCTTTCAATATCAATAAAAAAAGAGTTCTTGTTTGCTATTTTCCAAAAATCTAATGTAAACTTCTACCATACATTAGATTTTAAGTACAATAGTGCACAATTTTATTTATTGACTTAAGATACTGACATAAAGTCTAATTATTTTTAATTCAAGTCATAAAATTACACTTAAATCTACCGTTGTAATGTCAGTTTCACGTTATTTCTATGGAAAATTATGTCAAGCAATTTGTAATTTTAGTGAATATAACTAGATTGTCAATAACAATAATTGAAAAAATATCTTTTCTTTTCTAATAATACGATATAACTACATAATAATGAGTTGAATAACAATTAATTTCCCTTACATGACAACTGAATTGTAGTAAACGTCTAGGTGTACACTTTGAAAAGAAATAAAGTATTATTTTCGCCGCTCCGCACGCACGTATGTCAAAGCCACGCTAAAGCAAGGTGCCGAGTCGACTTCGCAGATGAGTGGAACATAGTGCGTGTTCGTAATTTTTTATTAGAGTAAAAGAGACAAAACACGGAATAACTATTCGTAGCTCATTCTTTGTTTATTAGTCATAAAAGACTAGGCAGGTATCATTAATATTTAATGCACTAGGAATATACTTAACCCTAGTTAACTTTACGAAAGATTAGCTATGTAAGTACCTACTTATCAGTTATACGTATTACTCAACCAACACAATGGGCGATTTTCCGAGATCAAAAAAAAAAAGAAATTGGTTCGTAAATGACTTCATAGATGGCGCTTAGCATAGATTAGTATGGCGCTTAGTAAAAGGCGGGTGTTCCCGCCAAAGCCGGGACGGCCATTCAAACTATACCGCCATCGGTAAGGCGGTTGTTGACGACCGCGTCCGCCTATCTGCCGCGGCGCCACCGCTGCGCGACCCGCAGCCGCTGGCTTCGTGAAATACCGCGCCGACCAGTCTGTCTGCTAGCTAACGCGAGACGCCCACAAAATACGCGCGCTGTGACTCCTGAACCTAAAGTGAAGAGCTCGACCTAAACGCCCTTAACCAGTGCCCCTAGTGAACTGTTTAGTGAAGTGACTGTGCGCCAGGAACTCAACCTACCCCGCCGACCGTGGACAGCTCGTCTCCAGGTTCCTGTGTATCCCTGTAAGTACTTCACTATCCATAACCTACCCAACCCACATCTTTTATTTCGCCGCTGTTACTGCGAACGCCTTTCGCCGTAACATTCTGGTCCATCGAGCACGGAATACCTCTAAATTTCATGGTCTTTCGACCATAATCAGCCCCGAATCAGCCCTTAACTTTGATTAATTATTTACAGTCCGCTAAAAATAATATTTCATAATTATATCTATTTCACTTCCTAACATTTATAATTTCATCTCCATACAAAATCTTTTCTGCACGACAGTCGTTGCAAAGTTGACCTACCTACACGAATAAAAATTCGTGTTTCGGGTATCGTGTTCCAAATAAAAGTTCGTACCAGTATCCGATTCGTGCTAACTCCTAGTTAATTTACGCTAACAAGTTTAGTGTTTATGTTGTTGATGTTGATTTTATGGTGTCATACAATGTCTTTGTGATTTGAGCGAGCTAGTGTACTAATTGTGTAATATAATCGTTGTAATAAGTAATAAGATCGTTGTCTAATGATACATTAGGTTTAGTAGTTAAATTATTGCGTTACGTTTGCGTTTTACGTTTTTCGGTTGCACATATAACTTTGGTTACGTAATAACACACCCGCGTCTAGACGACGATATTGTTGTTATTCCCGTTTTATTTTTTAAGGAATTTTTTATGTTCTTGTCGTGTTAAATCGGCTCATTCTTGTGCGTGCTCACCACCACAGTACTTCTACACACGTTCACACGTTTGCCCACTAGTGGGACACAGACAGAGTGTCCCAACCTTTTTAATTAAGTTTTTATTATTAGTTTATTTTTATTTTTTTGTTTGCGACTGACTCATTCTTCGCGCCAGTGTCGGCAACAGGTCTGCCCGATTGTGAGCGCCTTGCCCAACAGTGGGCTACGGATAACGTGATTTTTTTTGTTTTTGTTGTTTTGTTTGCTTTTTGCTTGCGGTCGGCTAATGTTACGTACGCGCGTTCAATAAGCATACATACGTATACACAGACATACCTACACATACACACGCGTTTGCACCACCCGTGGGCCATATACAAGGCGCCCCAACTTAGTTTTGCCTTCTTTATTGTTGCGTTAATTTTAGCCCATTTGCCCTTACCTTAGTAAACAAATACCTCCAGCCCAACTATAGAATATATACAGGGTGTTGTTCTTTTTACTGCCTTTAAATTTGTTAATTTTTTTTATTATTTATTATTTTTTTTGTCTCCTTTTATTCATCGCGATGCCGACCAAGTCACAAGCCGCGATATTTAGGGAGGCCGCCAAAGCTTTACACCAGCTCCTAGAGATGGGATCACTGATCATTGCTGGCGACACCAAACATTCCATAACGGAATTCAACGTGCGTTTCGCACAGATGCAGGGCATAAAGGAGAAGCTGGACTCAGTGTGTTATAGCATTCTTGACGAGGAGGACCTGGACGAGAAGACCGAGAAGGCATACACTGAGAACCACACAAAAGCCTCCGCGGCGTACATTGGGATTCTTGTGGCTAGGGAGGAAATCTTACCCTCTTCCACGTCATCCCCAACCCATAGCGCTCAGCCCAGTTTCGGCGTCAATACGCCCACAGCCGTCCTCCCCAAGATAGCGCTGCCCAGGTTCAGCTCAAAAGTGGAGGACTGGCCTTCCTTCATTGCGCTGTTTAGGAGTCTGACTGACGACATGGCGACCCTGTCGGACGCAGTCAAGCTCCACTACCTATTCTCATGTCTCAGCGGTGAGGCATTAAGTATGGTGTCCCACTTAAAGGTCACCAATGAAAATTTTGCCGTGGCCATGGACATCCTCACCAAGCGGTACGAGAACCGCCGGGTTCTCATTGATAGTTTTGTGGACATCATCCTGGGGCTGCCAAGCATCCATACGCGCTCGAACATCCGCACACTGTTCCTCACGCCGCTCATATCGGCTCAGTGTGCCCTCAACAATTTAGACTTGCCCATAGGAGACGATTACGTGTTTGTGTCAATAGTGGTGCGGAAGCTCAAGGGCGAGCTCCGCACGCTATTTGAACGAAGGCACGGGTCTAGTAACACCCTGCCCACGTTAAGGGACCTTATCTCCTACCTCGAGGAGCACGCGCGCTGTGTGGAGACAGAGTTCTCCAACATAGCCATGGCTCAACCCATTCAGCCCCAGCCCGGCCCTTCTCGTAGCCGCGCGCCTCCTCAGTTGCCCCATCGCACTTATGCTCAGATGGCTCAGCAACAACCCGACCATTACCGTGGCCGTTCCTCAGCTCCATCGCCTCACCGCGCCCATGAGCAGCCTACTCACCAACCGTTCCGCCCAGCGCAACAAATGCGTCACCGCCCATCCACCTCCCCGGCTCGCAGTCAGCCCTTCCCCGTATACTCGGCCTTCCAGCAAAGCTGCTCCTCATCATCGTCCTCGTCCTCTTCCTCACGCTCGACGTCCTACTGTCCCTATTGTGCCACTAGGGGACATACGCTCATGACGTGCAGATGGTACAATGCCCAGCCAACACAGGGCCGTTGGGACTTTGTACAGGCACGCGAGCGCTGCCAGCGTTGTCTCGGCCGTCACTACGAGAGCGAGTGCAGGTCAAGGGGGGCATGCAAGAACTGTGGGAGTACGAACCACCACACGTCCCTCCATCGACCAGACGGCCCAACGCACTCAACTCATTCGTCGTCTGTACATGTGCCCCCACCACAGCTGACAGAGCACTCGAGGGAGCGTCCCAGAAACAGCAGGCGGCACGAACCCGCACATACCAAACAGGCGCAACCCAGCTCTGCTCACAGAGCCAGCCCGCCCAGGTCCGGTTCACCAGGTAGGCCCCGCGAATGCCGCCAGCAATTATGACTCCCTACTATCACAGAGCACCCTAGCGAAGAGGTAGATTTAGCCCATGCCCAGTCAACTCATGCCCACACAGCTGATACATACTCAGCTCATACAATTTCAGCTGATACCCAATCAGCTCACTCACCTTCTGTGCCCACTGGCACACCCATTTTGTTGCCAACCGTCTCACTAAGAGTCGCGGACGTACATGGCCATCTTCACACAGCCAGAGCTTTATTGGACTGTGGCAGTATGCTGACGTTAATAACGTCACGCATGGCACGACTTTCGAACCTGCCATCAAAACCCACTTCTTTAAAAATCACAGGAGTTGGGAATCAGCACAAACATGAGTCAAAGGCGGCAATAACAATAGTATGCCGACCCACTCACAATGATACTCCTACAATCACTGCCACAGCTCACATTTTAAAAAACGTCACTGGCTACCTTCCCTTAGAGAAGGTACCAAACATTTCCCACGTGCTAGGCCAGCCACCCGTGCCATTGGCTGACCAGCTTTACCACACACCAGCCCCGATTGACCTCTTATTGGGGTCGGACGTTCTTGGCCAGGTGTTGGACGGGACTAAGGTCTCGTTGGGCCCGGGCAAGCCCATAGCCTTCGGCACGATTTTCGACTTCGCGTTGATAGGACCCATTGAGGACTTGTATGCGCAGCCGGCGCAGCAGGTTAACTCAGCTCACGTCGTCAGCTCACAACCAGACTCAGCTGAATCAGCCCAGGACATACGTCAGAGTCTGGAAAGGTTCTGGGAGTCTGAGGAGCCCCTCCCTCAATCTCGCACTCATAATGATCCCATGGAGGAACAATGCGAGGAAATCTTCCGCTCTACCACTACACGCGATCCCTCAGGCAGATATACGGTCGCTCTGCCCTTTCTAAAGGACGCCCCTCAACTAGGCAAAACTCACCCTATCGCGTTACGCAGATTCCTCAATATTGAGAAGAAGCTAATGGCGAACCCGTCTCTGCGTTCTAAATACGTCGACTTTATGGCCGAATACATCGACTTAGGGCACATGGCTCCCTGTCACCCAAATACATTCGCCCATAAACCTCACTTCTACATCCCTCACCATGGCGTATTTAAGTCAGGGTCGGACAAGCTGCGCATTGTTTTTGATGGTAGCTGCAAAAGCTCCAATGGTGTCAGCATAAATGAATGCCTACACACAGGCCCCGCCCTTCAACAGGACATTGTGGACATCATCATGTCCTTCAGAACGCATCCAGTCGTTTTCAGCACTGACATCCAGAGGATGTTCAGAAATGTGCTGGTTGCCCCAGACCAGAGACGGTATCAGCTGATACTATGGCGGTCCTCACCAGATCACCCTCTGCTCACCTACGCCCTCAATACAGTCACGTACGGCTTAAGATCAAGCCCATATCATGCAATCCGCACCCTGCTCCAGCTGGCTGATGATGAAGGCCATCGCTACCCTGGAGCCGCTCAGGTTCTTCGCAAGTCTATCTTCGTTGATGACATCTTGTGTGGTCATGACACGGTTGAATCCGCCCAAGCACTTCAGGACGAGTTGATAAGTCTGCTAGACCTAGGCGGCTTTCAGCTCAGTAAGTGGACATCTAACTCGCCTAAGCTGCTCGAGAGATTTCCCGACAACCAATGTGACATGCCCAAGGACTTCGACATGAACCCAGAATCCACGTCCATTAAGGTCTTGGGTATACAGTGGAGCCCTCAGTCAGACGAGTTCACTTACCGCATCTCTCTGCCCCCCATCACACATGTCACAAAGCGGTCTATTTTAAGCACCGTAGCCTCACTTTATGACCCAAACGGCTGGGTTTCCCCCGTTATCTTCCGCGCAAAGCTGCTGCTTCAGCAATTGTGGCTACTGAAGCTGGAATGGGATGAGCCCACTCCCTCTGAAGTGCAAAAGGAGTGGCACCACATCTCAGAGGATCTGCTGCTGTTGTCTAGCATTCGCTTCCTTCGGCACGTTTGTGCAAGCAAAGGCTCAGCTGCATACTCGCTTCACGGGTTTGCAGATGCCTCTGAAGCCGGGTTTGCCGCCGTTGTTTACCTCCATGAGCTCGATGCCTCCGGAGATACTTTAGTACACTTGATTGTCGCCAAGTCGCACCAATCAAGAATCGCCTCACAATCCCCAAGTTAGAGTTGTCGGCCGCCACCCTACTCTCCCAGCTCATGATCCGTGTGTCGGTTCAGTTATCGGCCCATATCAGTATACAACAACATATATGTTGGTCAGACAGTACGATAGTCCTGGCCTGGCTCAATACACCGCCTCACCGTCTTCAACCCTTTGAAGCCAACAGGGTAGTCAAAATCAGCTCAGGCTCACCAGAATGTACCTGGCGACACGTACCCTCCGAGCTCAACCCGGCAGATTGCGCAAGCAGAGGGATGTCTGCGCAATCCCTGTCAGCCCACGACCTATGGTGGTCTCCCACGTGGCTTGGACAGCCTTGTGAGTCCTGGCCTGCAATGCCCTTAGCTCTGGGCCATCACGCCCTGCCCGGCCTTAAGCCCAAACACGTCCCGTCACTGGTCACAGTGCCCGGTCTTGACTTTGACCTGCTCACTCGGTTCAGTTCACTAGACAAGCTCGTCGGAGTGACAGCTTGTCTAAAACGCTTTCTGCACAACTGCAGACACCACCCAGATTCGCGACGCTCAGGCCCCTTGTACGTCAGTGAACGAAGAGAGGCCCTACTTTACTGGGTGCGCAGTGTCCAGCACAATGAGTTTGCGGAGGACATCCACCGCCTTCAAACTGGCAAAATCTGCTCCGTCAGACTCCAGCGGCTGTCACCTCTCATTAAAGATGAGCTCCTTAGAGTTGGTGGACGACTGTCCCATGCGTCTATCCGATATGACGCGCAGCACCCGCTCATACTTCGCAGCTCTAGCCCACTTGTAGACCTTATCATTGACCACTACCACAAAATACACTGCCATCCTGGCGCTGACACTTTACACGCTATCCTACGCCAACAATTTTGGATATTGTCCGCGTGCCGCATTATTAGACACCGAGTTTTTAAATGCATTAGATGCTTTCGATGCCGGGCCCAGCCGCAAGCGCCCTTCATGGCCGACCTGCCAGCCGATAGAGTTACGCCTCAGCCAGTTTTTAGTCAAGTCACGACCGATTTTGCCGGACCATTCCTCGTTAAATCTAGTACCCTACGTAATGTTAAACTCTTAAAAGCGTACTTTTGTATATTCGTGTGCCTCTCGACTAAGGCGGTTCATTTGGAACCGGTCTCGGACCTCAGCACGGAAGCGTTCCTCGCGGCATTACAGCGTTTTATAGCAAGCCGCGGTGCCCCGGTTCTCATCCGCTCGGACTGCGGTACAAATTATGTAGGCGCTAAAAATCAGCTCATCGAAGTACAAAACTTTCTTGCCTTAAACAATGACACGCTTGCGCACAAGCTCGCTGGTCAGCACATTACTTGGTTGTTGAACGTCCCTAAGGGACCATGGTTCGGTGCGTTACATGAGATCAACGTAAAATCAACAAAGCAACTTTTATATCGCGTAATTGGCGAACAACACCTCACATTCGAGGAATTCTCCACACTTTTAGCTCGAATTGAAGCGGTCCTCAACTCAAGACCTCTCTGCCCACTTTCGTCTGATCCTTCAGACTTTAAGCCGCTTACAGCCGGACATTTCCTTATAGACCGCCCACTAACGGCCCTTCCCGAACTATCCGTGGAAGATAGGCCGATCTCCACACGTAGGCGATTCCAGATGGTACAGGCCCTTTCCCAGCGCTTCTGGACGCTGTGGACCCAGTCCTACCTGCATACCCTTCAAACCCGCTCCAAATGGTTGTCCCCATCCTCCCCTCCCCGAGTCGGCGAGCTCGTCCTCATCAAGGAGGACAACCTGCCTGCCCTCCAATGGAGACTAGGGCGCATTGCTCGCACCCTGCCTGGGAAGGATGGCGTCGTGCGGGTGGTGGACCTGGACACCGCGAATGGACATCTTCGGAGGCCTGTATTCCGGATCGCCAGGCTCCCATTGGATGAGCCCCCCTGGCCCCCGGAGGATGTTCCCGCCAAAGCCGGGACGGCCATTCAAACTATACCGCCATCGGTAAGGCGGTTGTTGACGACCGCGTCCGCCTATCTGCCGCGGCGCCACCGCTGCGCGACCCGCAGCCGCTGGCTTCGTGAAATACCGCGCCGACCAGTCTGTCTGCTAGCTAACGCGAGACGCCCACAAAATACGCGCGCTGTGACTCCTGAACCTCAAGTGAAGAGCTCGACCTAAACGCCCTTAACCAGTGCCCCTAGTGAACTGTTTAGTGAAGTGACTGTGCGCCAGGAACTCAACCTACCCCGCCGACCGTGGACAGCTCGTCTCCAGGTTCCTGTGTATCCCTGTAAGTACTTCACTATCCATAACCTACCCAACCCACATCTTTTATTTCGCCGCTGTTACTGCGAACGCCTTTCGCCGTAACAGCGGGTTCATGAAGAGCACGTGTATGGCTGCGTAATATTTATTCTATTCCAAAATAGAAATAGGTTCTGGATGTCCTGAATATAAATAGGTAAGTAAATACTATTTTTTTATTCTTTTGGTAGACAAGTAAAAGTGTAGAATTTATTACAGCTTATAAGTAGCCCAGCTTTCATAAAACGACATCTATCGAGTGTTTTTGAACTAATTTTTACTTTTTAATTTGGGCTGTCAGAAAATCGCCCATTATTAGGCGCATGTCAGCTAGACGTTTATCACAGTTGTTCATTAATTTACAAACTAAACGTATCTTCTTCGATATTTCATTTTAAAATCTGACCACACTGCATGTGCAAACTAATTGAAGTGCAATATATTTAGTTTGTTAATCATTGAACAATTATGATAAACGTCTAGCTTTCATGCGAATAATTATGTTGGTCGAGTAGTGAATATGAAAAGATTTGAATGACTGAGTAAATATCTACCTCACATTAGGTACAATGGCAGACTCCGTTGCTTTACCAGACTAAAGGTCAAAATCCCACACCAACACCACACCGCGACGTCTATTTGGTTCGAGCACGTAGGTACCCGGGCGGTTGGTGCGCTTCTCACGAAAATCGCTGCAAAGTGGTAAAGACCCCGATCGTACCTAGGTATATCTTTTTTGTAAATACCATAATAGAAAATAAGCTGCGTACCTATAAAAATGTAGGTAGTTATTAAACGATTTAAACACTTTCACTTCCGATACAAATGTACTCACTGCTTACCAATTTCAACACAAACAAATAAAACTTTTCGCGCACCATGCTCGTATCACCGGCTCACCGCACGTAAACAAAATTACGCCATCTCTCGGTCGTTCGCGACACTCGCTCATCCACCACTATCCGAGACTTTTAATTCGAGTCACTAAAATTACAAATTGCTTGACATAAGTTTCCATAGAAATAACGTGAAACTGACATTACAACGGTAGATTTAAGTGTAATTTTATGACTTGAATTAAAAATAATTAGACTTTATGTCAATATCTTAAGTCAATAAATAAAATTGTGCACGATTGTACTTAAAATCTAATGTATGGTAGAAGTTTACATTAGATTTTTGGAAAACAGCAAAGAAGAATTCTTTTTTTTTTATAGATATTGAAAGATTCACAAATTCACACAGAATTTTTTTATGTATTTATTTGTTTAAAACTTCAACCCGTTTCTCTGGAATCGCCATCGCAAGAATCGTCAAGTTGGCAGCCCACTTAGAGACCGTATATCTCGGTTTGTATTGGTATTGATATAACTATTCATAGTTTGAAGTACAAAATAACATAAATAGATATTTTTACGATAGTGCGTATATTTTTTATTTCAAATCTTATTTTTCTCACAATAATGTACATTTAATTAGTGATTTACGTCATTATTGTGAGAAACTTAAAATTTTAGTCTCTAAGTGGGCTGCCAACTTGACGATTCTTGCGATGGCGATTCCAGAGAAACGGGTTGAAGTTTTAAACAAATAAATACATAACAAAATTGTGTGCGAAATTGTGAATCTTTCAATATCAATAAAAAAAGAATTCTTGTTTGCTATTTTCCAAAAATCTAATGTAAACTTCTACCATACATTAGATTTTAAGTACAATCGTGCACAATTTTATTTATTGACTTAAGATACTGACATACAGTCTAATTATTTTTAATTCAAGTCATAAAATTACACTTAAATCTACCGTTGTAATGTCAGTTTCACGTTATTTCTATGGAAACTTATGTCAAGCAATTTGTAATTTTAGTGACTCGAATTAAAAGTCTCGGATAGTGGTGGATGAGCGAGTGTCGCGAACGACCGAGAGATGGCGTAATTTTGTTTACGTGCGGTGAGCCGGTGATACGAGCATGGTGCGCGAAAAGTTTTATTTGTTTGTGTTGAAATTGGTAAGCAGTGAGTACATTTGTATCGGAAGTGAAAGTGTTTAAATCGTTTAATAACTACCTACATTTTTATAAAGTGTCGCGAACGATCTCGGTCGTTCGATTTCTATTATGGTATTTACAAAAAAGATATACCTAGGTACGATCGGGGTCACCGTCGCTTTAACACTTTGCAGCGATTTTCGTGTGAAGCGCACCGACCGCACGGGTACCTACGTGCTCGTACCAAATAGACGACGCGGTGTGGTGGTGGTGTGGGATTTTGACCTTTAGTCTGGTAAAGCGACGGAGTCCGCCATTGTACCTAATGTGAGGTAGATATTTTCTCAGTCATTCAAAACTTTTCATATTCACTACTCGACCAACATAATTAATCGCATGAAAGCTAGACGTTTATCATAATTATTCAATGATTAACAAACTAAATATACTTAATGCACTTCAATTTTCGTCAGATTTTAAAATGGAATATCGAAGAAGATACGTTTAGTTTGTAAATTATTGAACAACTGTGATAAACGTCTAGCTGACATGCGCCTAGTAATTGTGTTGGTCGAGTAATACGTATAACTCATAAGTAGGTACTGTGGAACTCGTAAAGGTTGGGGGGCGTTTGTTATTGAATAACAACAACCTTTATTTAGTATACGAGTTCATTTATTGTATACTTTTATATACATTTACAATTACATATTTACAATATAAAAATAACATGGTCAAGTCTACCCATGCTGGCACTTCAGATCGTTCTCTTTAATCCCGGTTTGACATCTTGTCAATTCAAATTACGTTTTTTACAAATTACTATAAAGTAAAACCAGCCAGCGCCCTAACATGGTATAAACTCTACATTCCTCCCGACCTGGGGAAAAAAAAAAAATTATTTTTTCCAACTTTTTTTTTTTTTACATTTCTACCCATTTCTAAATATTTCTAAACATCCTAGCGGAAACGGGAAAAAAAATACATACAAGAATGATTCAACCTAAACCCGACTTGGATTTAGCTATTCGAAGAATTAAACTTCGAAGAACTTGGCACATATAAACCCGTCAAAACTATATACCTATTTCGAATCATCCTCTAAATCACTAACTAACACGACTCACAAACATCACCCTTAACCAAAATTACATAACTAACTTTATCAATCTGATAATTACTATTACAATTTTACTATTAACATTAAATTACTATAAAGTAAAACCAGCCAGCGCCCTAACATGGTATAAACTCTACATTCCTCCCGACCTGGGGAAAAAAAAAAAATTTTTTTTTCCAACTTTTTTTTTTTTTACATTTCTACCCATTTCTAAATATTTCTAAACATCCTAGCGGAAACGGGAAAAAAAAAACATACAAGAATGATTCAACCTAAACCCGACTTGGATTTAGCTATTCGAAGAATTAAACTTCGAAGAACTTGGCACATATAAACCCGTCAAAACTATATACCTATTTCGAATCATCCTCTAAATCACTAACTAACACGACTCACAAACATCACCCTTAACCAAAATTACATAACTAACTTTATCAATCTGCATGTTAAAATATTTCATGTTAATGCAGAGAAAAATTCAAACTCTCTAAGGGTGTGATAGTCGTTCTTAAACTTAGGCTTCATAACAAGACTCAAAGCAGATACTATCAACTTATCAATAGGAAAAAATATTCTACACCATTATATTTAAAACTCTCAAGAAATCAAGAGGCTCAAGTACAAGGTAAGAAATAGAATCCCCAAAAACATGTCAACTATCCCACGTTATGACTTGATACTCAACAATACAATATTCCCTCATAATCTATAGAATTAGGGAATTATTGATTAAACTTTAAGGCAAAAGATAATCCCTCTATTTCCAATCCATTACTTAGGTAGAACTTCTACTAAGTAATTCCGAATGCTTATGAGAATAGTCACTCTATTCTACACCAGAAATTGCTTATCGTGAGAGAAATTTATTAACTCACTACAAACTATTAAAATAATAAACTATTAAATAACCTTAAACTACTATTACACTACTCCTATAAATCAAATAACCTACAACATCATACTCCTCCATACTACTAACTCCTTAACCCTTCATAAACTAATTCTCTAAATACTCAACCCTTTATCTGCATACTACATACTGCTAATTCCTATACCTTCACCAACTATGCTATAATACTCAATCTTTAACCCTCAATAATAACAAACCATTTACAAACCAGATACTAACCCTATATCCCATCACTTATGTGTGTGAAACCCAAATCAGGAATCCATGACAAATAGCTTATTGCCTAATCATGTTACACCAAATAATAGAATTAGTCGACTAGATCTACCAATCTAATTCTACTTAACCCTTACATCTCATTACCTTCCTCAAATATTTACTTTACCAGCATTCAATATTACATATACGTTAATAAACCTATCTCACGTTTTTTAACAATATTTCCTTTCTAATTATATCAAACTACTACTTATTATTTGTATTTGGGCCTCTTTTTCAAACATCAATGCTCAAGGACCTCTTTTTCATACATCAATGCTCCCTGCCATCATTAGTTTACCTAAAATACGTTATTCTTATTTCCCTCGTTCATTATGAAACATTAAAACGCATATTAGTAAATAACAATGACAACATATAACTTAAAATTAACCTACTAAAGCCTTCCCTTTATACACAAACCTATTATATTTTACAAACATACATACACAATAGTGTCTACAAACACACATCATCGTGACATGAAATGCTTTAGGCGATTTGTATGAAAAACGAACTTAACAAGCCACCAACATTAGACCTCCTATCGCTTAATGATTCTATATGCCATTGATAAAGACGTGCCAGTTTCGTACATCTGCCAATAACTCGCCTTGGAACATAATAAAACTAAATCATTGACGTTAAAGAATACCGGTCTAATTCTTACGTAGTGCCTTCGTAAATAATCTACTCATACAACCTACCTATTCTATCGAATTTTCGTTTTAGGATAACCCGTTCCTAAATCTACATTAGTTACAAAACGTTTTTCCTCCACCGGCAAGGAAAATTCACCACTATTTGGTGCCTTCAAGAAATATACGTAATCATTGTTACGCAATTTCTGAAAATCAATAAAGTCAACAATTGATTGATGCCTGTCACTTGTTGACACATCAATGTTTTTCTTTTCCGCGCCCGGCTCGGAACTTTCTAAAACAATTGCCTGATTTAGAACATTCGATGACCTATCTGACTTTTGTTCTAACTTCAAACATTCTAAACCAATTGTTTGACATGGAACATTCGATGACTTACCTAACTTTTGTCTAACAAGCGAACTCGATTTTTCCGAATCCTGTCTTGCAACAATAGCGGCTTTACCTAATATTTCGCTCGACACATTTGGCTGAACTAAATGAATATCTCCTAACTTTTGTCTAACAATCGAACTCGATCTTTGCGAATCCTGTCTTGCAACAAAAGCGGATTCATCTTTTTGGCTCAACACATTTTGCTGAACAGAATGAATATTTCCTAACTTTTGTCTAACAATCGAACATCTTTCAGAGTCCTGTCTTGCAATAAAAGCGGATTCATCTTTTTGGCCCAACACATTTGGTTGAACAAAATGAATTTTTCCTTGGGAAAAAGACACACAATTGTTATAAAAATCAATACACATTTTGTTATTTATTAAAAAATCCTGACCTAAAACTACACTACACTTTAAGTCAGCTATAATTATAAATTCTTGTTTAAATAAAAAATCGCACAAAGAAAACATTATATCGCATTTTCCAACTACTTTTAACCTACTACCATTACTCGCACTAATACATCTATTTTCTATATCTCTACATTTTACTCCTATCTCATCCGCGGCAACTAGACTGATGCAGGAAACCGTGGCACCTGTGTCTACAAGAGCTACAGAATTAATCTCATTTGTAGAAAATACTAATAATGGCAATAACGTAGAAGAAGGTCTAACCTGTTGACTAGCTTCATCCATCGCTTGCAATTTCACGTCAGATGTGTGCGCTTGCAAAAGACCAGACGACATCTCAAAAACATCACCGTCGCGACAATGGGCCTTCTTTATTGTCGGCGCGGTGGAAAACCCGGCTGCGACTGCGTTTTCCTAATATTAGAACGTAAATTATAGCTATTTGAAGGTGCAGGTCCTGGTACAACGCGGCATTCATCTTGCACTTTCGTCGTCATTGGCGGACCAATTGGAGTGGGCGTACTACGATCACCTCCCCCACCAACAAACTTATGAACGAACGCAGCAGCATTCTGCGCTAAGTTCATCTGCTCTTCACGTGCTTGTGGATACACCTTCTCCAATTGCAAAATAACCTGCCTGAGGTCTCTTTTACACGCATAGTGGGAATATGCTAGTTTATTCTTGAAGTAAGGCTTTAATCCCTTCAAAAATTGCGTAATGAACGTGGAATCCTTGGTTATATTTGCTTTGCTAGCCAACTCCGATAAATTATAAAAATGCTCGCTCAGGCCTTTCTGGTCCTGCTTGGCATTATAAAACAATTCAGAGTAATCACACACTTCAAATTCTTCCCTCAATTTATCCACCACTTCTTCAAAGCTTTTACATGAAGCTTTTATTGATCGGAAATAGTGAAGTGCAGACCCTTTTAAAAATGCTGGCAACAACAATAACTGATCCTCAGAGCTAGTGCACTTCTTATAAACTGCTACTGCTTGGAACTGCTCCAGAAACTCTTCCACCGACTCATCAAAATGACCCGTAAAACAAGTGACTACGCGATCCATTTTGCTTAAAAAAAATTTTCCTCTTCTTTCAGGTATAGATTATCTTAATTTCTTTTCTATTCTTCATTCTTCAACACTTAGCTTATTCACCATTCTTTTCAGTGCTTTCGTGCCACCTGAAAAACGGAAACTTTTTCGCGCACGGCCGGCTCTTGACGCCTCCACCATTGTGGAACTCGTAAAGGTTGGGGGGCGTTTGTTATTGAATAACAACAACCTTTATTTAGTATACGAGTTCATTTATTGTATACTTTTATATACATTTACAATTACATATTTACAATATAAAAATAACATGGTCAAGTCTACCCATGTTGGCACTTCAGATCGTTCTCTTTAATCCCGGTTTGACATCTTGTCAATTCAAATTACGTTTTTTACAAATTACTATAAAGTAAAACCAGCCAGCGCCCTAACATGGTATAAACTCTACAGTACTTACCTAGTTAATCTTTCGTAAAGTTAACTAGATAAGATAAGATAAGATAATTGTTTATTTGCACTTTGACATGGTATAAAGATGTTACATTATAAAATACATAGATCACATATCAAGCTCATTTTATAATAGCATGCAAATATTAAGTCCTCTCAGTTATACTCTAATATTTTCAATAATTAAAATCCATTAAACAAATAACATTATGCAAGTACATCCTTTTAAATTATATAGCATTATTTATTACAACAAAAAAATTCCTTTATGTCATAAAATGTATTCTCAACTAACCACTTATACAATTTTCTTTGAAAAAGATTAGTGTTTAGCAATTTAAGATAGGGTTAAGTATATTCCTAGTGCATTAAATATTTATGATACCTGCTTATTCTTTTATGACTAATAAACAAACAATGAGCTACGAATAGTTATTCCGTGTTTTGTCTCTTTTACACTAATTAGAAATTACGAACACGCACTATGTTCCACTCATCTGCGAAGTCGACTCGGCACCTTGCTTTAGCGTGGCTTTGACATTCGCGCGTGCGGAGCGGCGAAAATAATTCTTTATTTCTTTTCAAAGTGTACACATATAGTACTCTATGGTGTACACCTAGACGTTTACTACAATTCAGTTGTCAAGTAAGGGAAATTAATTGTTATTCAACTCATTATTATGTAGTTATATCGTATTATTAGAAAAGAAAAGATATTTTTTCAATTATTGTTATTGACAATCTAGTTATATTGGGACCACAGTGCTTGTTGACAGCAATGTATTACCTTTCCCATGCAACATTGTAAGACTGTAAAATAAGCACTTGGGTTCCTAGGAATTAGCCGCTGACGGAGCTTCTTTGTGACATCAACAGGACGTCATTCTGACGCTTGATCAGCACTACAATGTAGCTTATCGAGTTGTAATGTTTATTCTAAAGGGGCTACCACACTGTTGTAAACCGACGTTTACAACAGCCGTTTACAACAGTGTGGTAGGTTGTTTTCAACGACATTTCGGTCAACCTTTCCACGACCTTTGTTTGCGGGCGCGCGTTGAAAACCGCTGTGTTGCCACTGCCTTAAACACCATTACACACAAACCGCTATCTTCAACCTACAACCTACATACAACGTGGTTACTGGAAAAAGCCAAGTTCCGTATATATTAATGTACGTACAGCGCGGTATTTTTTACATCTTTAAAAGCTCATGTTTAGCTAATAATTATATAAATTTAAACGCGTTTTTCTCCAGCAAATTGATCATTTTTTTTAATTGAACAATCAAACAAACTTACCAAGTGCAGTTCGATCAAAATTATGCTCCTTGTTGTCTCGTCCGAAGATGATGGAAATACTACTTGTTAGTATCGAGTCTTAGCACTCGCCGACGCCACATAAGTTTAAAGTATCTGAAAATAAAATATTTCCGAACGCAGCCGCACGTCACTAGACTAGCCCGCGTTTTGAACTGTCATTTAGTTTTAAGTTGTGTATTTATTTATGAAACTGATTCTACAACCCCAGGGAATAGGTATCAAACCTGTGAGGGTGGGTGGGACTCATCATCTTCGGACGAGACAACAAGGAGCATAATTTCAATCGAACTGCACTTGGTAAGTTTGTTTGATTGTTCAATTATGCTCCTTGTTGTCTCGTCCTCTATGATGGAAATACTACTTGTTAGATGTTCAAAGTTCTGTTGTAGAATCATAAAGTTTATTATTGTTAACAAATATATCCCAGATATTATGTTTCAACAGCATAATCAGTCTTACACTCCTTAAAGATAATTGGTAATTTCCAAGAGAATCTTATTAAACAAAAAAACAAACTTAAATGTGTCCTCAGCCTTATATAAATCTTTGGTATAATTATAGCAATATACTTTTAATATTATTATTACAATATAATCGCTTCAGCGAAATTATTATTTAAAATCGGACGGTTGTAAAACTTTGCAAAGTTGTCGATGAGTCAGTCCAACCAGCCGTTCTATGTATCTCATCAATGCTAACGCCTTTCATAATGGCAGCTGATGTCGTAGCGTGCCTGGTACTATGAGTAGAAAAAATGGAAGTATCGATCCCTCTTGCAGCCAGGACCGTCAATCCAACGGTTGAGTGTACTGACCGATACCGCCAAATGTGGTTTCTTGATAGATATAAATAAATTAGGACATTTTCCTAATTTCAGAGGTAATTCTTTTATAAATATTTAAACAATTGGCTGATGACGATTAGGTGCTGAGGTCTTAATTTTTTTTTTTTTTTTTTTATAGTAACAATTTTATCATCAATTATTTTAATCTGGTCAGTAACAATAGAAACTAGGGCTTTGTAATCTTTGCCCTGTAGGTAAAGTTAATAAAGTAACTGTGTTTAATGAACATTAATGTAAGTTGTTTGAGTCATTGTAATTTGACTCTAAAAAATTAAGCACTATAGAAACATTCCAGGTATACTTATATTTGAGTTTACTTGATCGTAGGCGAAAGAACCCTTTAAATAAAATTTTAATCTTTTCGTCTGCTCCCACCTGCGGCCCTATCACACTAGTGGCAGCGAGGACCTTATGCAATTCAAGGTGCCATAAGATGCACCACTGTGGAACTTATTTGTGAGATAAGTAATTATGTCTGTCATCTGTGCTTTAGTAGCATTTAGTTGTTTGGTGTGGCAGTAAGAAAACCAAATACAAAGTAAGTATTGCTTATAGGTGTTACTTGATATGGAAGATATCATTATTTCAGCTGCCTGTACGTCGATGCCAGGCTTTAAGAATGCCTACCGGACAATCTCCCTGCCAGTAGTGATAGGTTGCGGTGTGGAGGGTGTGGTGAGTTGGAATTACATAAAACCAGTAAGTTATTACTTGGTTCAAATACAATGGGTTCTGTCACCAATAGTTTTTTGAATAAGGGAAACCAAGGTTGGGTGTCCCAGAAGAGAACTACAAGGATCCGTGTTGCTTCATTGGACACGATTATTTCTATACATTTTAAAATCATAGAAAATGGTGGAAAAGCATAAAATAAACCCCTTTGCAAGACATGGTAAAGGCATCCACTTTATAAGCTGAAGGATCTGGATGCCATGAAACAAATTTCCTGCATTTTGTGTTTGTTCTAAATGCAAATAAATCTATGACAGGGTTACCAAATGCTTGTACTATTTTATTAAAATTATTAATATTTAATTCCCATTCTGTATGACCTAACTGTTTTCTAGATTCAAAATCTGTTACTTTGTTGTCCTTTGTGTTAATGTATGATGTATGATGCAAATACAAAATTATTCCTCTCTTCACACCACTGCCAAATAGCTTTTGCAATCACATGTAAGTGAGAGTACTGTATGCCACCAAAGCGGTTTATATATGGTATAGCTGTGGTTTATATATTGTCACTTCGTAATAATATTTCACAATTTGAAGAATTATTAGCAAGGCTTTTGAGACCACACATAGTAGCTTTTATTTCTAAAGTATTAAAGTGAATTGTTGATTCTTTTCCTCTCCATACACCACTGGCTGTATGTTTGTCACAAGAAGCACCCCACCCCGATAGTGAGACATCTGTATTTATTTCTAGAATATATTTATATTTTCTTATCTAAGAAATTGATTTAGGCAAGTACATGTTTTATCCACCATTCAAGATCTGGATAGCAATGTTTGGGCAAGGAAGTAAATGCTTCATAATTATTATTATTTTTAAAAGAGCTAAATATTTATGTCTTTTTAGTGCTTTAGTATACAGTAACCCATATTGATTAGCTGGACAAACAGACACTAGAGTTCCCAGAACTTTTGACAAAAAACCTGATGGAAGAGGTATTTAAAAATTTGAGCGCCGTGGTGGTCACCTGTGACTGACAAACAATTAAATTTCTATTGTGTCTGGTTTCGTGGCAGGCAACGTGTTAAGGCATCTTTTATTTTTATCAGAATCGATTGAAATAGTCATGATGTTTGTATTAAACAATAGGCTAAGAAACTTACATTCCTTTGATGGAATAAGTTGACATAATTATTTTTATTGATGATGAAGCCTAACTGAGTAAGCAGACCTATGGTCTGGTTAACACTATTAAGACACTCAATATGATCACTACCAATATACTGCTAGCTACAAGCATCGATATACTGTACTTACAGGCTGTAAACCTCTAAGTTTTGTTATGGGTTTAATTATGTGAACATGTATGGAGCCGTGCAAAGGCCAAATGGAAGAATGTTAAGTTGATATATTTTTCCATCAAATAAAAACTTTAGATATTTTCTGTAATCTGCATTAATGTTACACATGTAATAAGAATCCATTTTGTCAATTGTTGCCATAATACAGTCTTTCATAAGACTTTGAGTTGTAGTAATAAAACTATTAAATTTCTTTATGTTTAAAATAAATCTATACTCTCCATTTGGTTTCTATACCAAGAAAATAGGTGAACAAAATTGTCCATCTGTTTCATGACATATTTTGTCTATAACATGTGACTGAATAAGTTTATTAATTTCAATTTGAACTTGACAGAATTCTACTTGTAAATGAGTTATTCATAGGCAAGTAAGATTGAAATGGTATCTCACTAAAAGGGATTTCATACCCAGATACCCATTTCAGAATAGTAGGATCACTGGTTATTTTCTTCCAATTATTTATAAAAAAAAGGAAGTCTGCATACCTGAACTTCTAACTTTGCAGCTCCGTAGCTTTGCAGGTTGGTTGGATCTCGCTCCTGTCCCTGTCCGGGCACTTGGACGAGGAGGGCCCCTCCAGTTTAAAGATTTGGTTTTATTTGGGGGTTTTTGAATGAAGCTTGTGTTCTTCAGGTCTTTAACAGATTTTTGAACAGCCTTTGTAACCTAGATCTTTTCAGAAAGGTTACTTAAAAAAAATGCATCTGCTCCCCCTGTGAGGGAATCTTTCATATCTTTATTAATAGATCAAATATCATGAGATCGCCGGCAGTCGCGAAACAATTGATTTTCAATTGTGTCTGGTTTTATGGTGCTCAAGGGGTTAATGACGGTTGGTATTAGCGACCTTCTACGATTTGTATCTAAGTGCACAGCGTCAAACAGTATTTTGGCAGCATCATTGATGTGTTTAATTATTTAATTAATAATTTCAATTCTGTCACCTTTTAGGAGAAATAAATGGAGTGATTGGCCCAGGGCTGATAGTGCAGCAACCATCTGTTTTTGCCTGTCAGCAATTATCAAATCTCTTTTCTTAACCAGGTCAGAGACAGCCAGGTATTTCAGGGTTGAGCTTTGGGAGCAACGTTGGGATATTTTCATATGGGATGTATTTTTTCATAAGTTCTGGTTTAATTTGTTTTTGCAATCCTTTTGTGGGAATAGGAGTCTACCTCTGTGCAATTTCATCATGAGCAATTGGTCCCTTAAGCACCTCCTCAATTTCCCCCAAAGCAAATAACAATTCTACGTCTATGGCAGGTGTCTCGGTCTCCGGGTCTGTACACTGGGTTTTTTCCACAGGTAAGGCCTCTACTACACTGTATTGGCACGGGCAGTGCCTCCTCCTCCACAGAACTTGAAGTAGTAGCCGGATCCAGGGCCATCATTGACACATTAGGAATGTCAGACATAGTCATGCAGATCTAGGCCCAAATGGCAAAGCAAACTGCAGTAAATGTAAGACCCTGATATTCCTTGCGAATACCCAGGGTGGTAAAAACTCGGCTTTGCAGTAAGTACGAGTTATTGTGCCCGTTTTAAGTTTTGAATGTTTCAACACCGCCTCATCCCAAGGATGGGCCTGAGTGCACATTTCAAAACCCAGAATTTCATTTTTATTTTTCACGTCTCTTTCTTTTACTCATAATAACAGTTTATTTATCATAATTAAACTGACTAAAACTATTAAAAAGATTATTTCACAAAAAAGTAAGAGAAAAAAGTGGCGCCGGTACAGTGACATAAAAAACGAATGGCAGTTCAAAACGCGGGCTAGTCTAGTGACGTGCGGCTGCGTTCGGAAATATTTTATTTTCAGATACTTTAAACTTATGTGGCGTCGGCGAGTGCTAAGACTCGATACTAACAAGTAGTATTTCCATCATAGAGGACGAGACAACAAGGAGCATAATTACCTCACCACTTACGTATATCAAGGAAGGGACACAGTAAATATATTAGCTCATATATTTACTGTGGAAAAGATGCCAATAGCGCTATTTAAATTCGAAAATAAAACAAAATATGTCAAATATGCTAAATTTTACGATAATGCTTAGCATCCTGCTGTAGCCTAAATTTTACTCTTAAAAATACTAATAAAGCAGGATCATGCTAAAAATGGCAAATGTTCCAAAATCGAACGATATATATATCGTGTGTACGGTATCGGTGTGTATCGGTGTACATATGTACACCGGTACAAAATCAACCGAGTCATATTAGCTTAGTGAAATAAAAGAAATTGAATTGAAACATAAGGTAAAAGAAATTAATTGAATTAAAATATAAAGTAATAAAATTGAATATTGAGAATTAAAGTAAATGAAATATTTGTAAGAAAATATATTTAGTTTTTAAATCATATTAGATAGGTTTAAATATTGATTTAAAATCGAACAATATATAAATGTACAACGATACAAAAATCGATCGAGTCATATTAGCTAAGTGAAAGTAAAGAAATTTTAAAGTAAAAGAAATAATTGTAAGAAAATATATTTAGTTATAAGTGTGATACATTTTTGTGTTAGTTTTTGTAATCATGATGGATTGTTCTCATGAAATAATTCGCGAAGGCAGTACTACGCCTCAACCTGTGTCGGTTACACAGAAAATTCCGCGAGATATGTTAAATTTAATACCCGAATTTAATGGAGATTCCAAGACACTTAGTCTTTTCTTAAGAAAATGTGAATACGTGATTTTCAAATACCAAGGTGATGCCGATAACAACGAATATTTAATTCAATCTGTTACAAGTAAACTCACTGGAAAAGCCGCCGCGTTGATTAGCGAACGTAGCGAGTACAATACTTATGACGCGCTTAAAGAAATATTAGTCCAACACTTCGGTGATCCTCGCAGTGAGGAGTGTGTAGCCATTGAATTAGAGACCTTAAAAATTAAACCATAAGAATCATATTTAAATTTTTGTGGCCGCATCCAAGACATACGTTCTGTTTTATTATCAAAAGTTAATCAGATATCATCTATTCCTCTAAAAGAAGCTAAACACATTATCTAGAATAATACAGCATTAAACATTTTTCTTTATAATTTACCTGAACATATGGTTAGATTGGTTAGAATTAAAAATCCAAGCACATTAGAGCAAGCCCTAATGTACGTGCTAGAAGAAGTTAACTTTTAAATGCAGTACGACGCTAAGTCGAAAATGCTACAAAGCCGACCTACTAATAGTTTACCTCAACATAACATTTTTAAACCATCTTTACCACAAAATCAATTTAAATTTGGAAACCCGGAAAATCAACCTCTTTTCCGTACAAACAACCCTTTTAAGAAACAGTTTAATAATCCATACTTACCGTCGCGCCCTAATCCGTTTTCGCAAGCACGACCTCAATTTAATAACTTCAATTATAGACAACCTTTTGGCTTAAGGCCACAGTATAATGCTAATGGTCAGCATCAGCCCACTGGCTTTCGCCCACAGTCTGGTCAGTTTGGATATCGTCCTCTGACCAATAGATTCAAACCACAAGCCGGACAGTTCGGCTATAGGCCTCCACAACCTCAAGGTTACCGTCCCCCGCTATACTCTAATGACGTATCAATGAGAACCGCACCAGGTAAACCACAGCAGTTCCCTGTAAACGAAACATACACAGACGATAGCCCGTACTACGATCCTTCTTACGAATATGAGTACGATGACAATATGTATCCATACTATAGCGAGCCTATAGAATCAACTGAGATAGACGGCGAATGCGAAGCTAGCCCTCAGTTAGTTAATTATAGCAACGACGAAACAGAATTAGATAACGTACAGAATTTTCACATTACTGGCCTCAAGAAAAACGGGAGGTGATTAAAATCAATTTAGATAAAACTTTAAAATGACCTTTTATATACATACCTGAGATAGACGTTAAATTCATGTTGGACTCTGGAAGCACACGTTCGTTTCTTGGCACTACAAAAGCAAACGAATATTATAGTAGATTAAAAATTTATGAACCATTTATAGTAACAAGTTCGCATGCGTCCAGAGTACACCATGACGTAGTTAATATTCCTCTTTTCTCTATTTTTAACCAAATAGATTTGCACAAATTTTATATCTACGACGTTGATAAGAAATACGACGGAGTAATTGGTTGCGATTTAATGTCAAAACTTAAAGCCAGTATTTGTTATAAAGACATGATTTTACATACCAACGCTTCGAAAATTCCTATTATATATAAAGATGATTTTAATATTATACTTCAACCGCGTTCGGAACACAGAGTTCAGTTACCCGTAAACTATAGTAGCGGTGACGCGATATTAGATTTTAAAGAGTTCAAGAAAGGCATTCGTATGCCTACAGCTATAGTAAAGTGTAAGAATTATCTAACCATAACTACAATACAAAACTTAACAGACGAAGCACAGCGTTTATCAATAACTGCACCATTTAAAGTAAATAAATTCGATAATAATATAGCATGTCAGATCAAATACAATACGGAGCTTTCAAACGTCGAAGTAGATGCATTACTCAGTTAAAATCTATTATAACTCCGTTTAAATCACCTCAATACCGAGGAGCGTACAGCAATAACACAGTTATGTCACGAATATAAAGATATTTTTTATTGTGAAAGCCTTCCGCTTACTTTTGCTAATGTAGTAAAGCACCACATTAGAACAGTAAACGAAGATCCAATCTACGTGAAGCCTTACAGACAAGCCCCCGCGCAGGCACAGAAATAAGTAATCAAGTTAAAAATTTATTGAATGATAATGTTATCCAGGAGTCACATTCCCCGTGGAATGCCCCTGTTCACCTGGTCCCAAAAAAATTTGACGCCTCTGGCGAGTACAAGTATAGAATGGTAATCGACTATCGTCGTTTAAATGAAATCACTACCGACGATCGTTACCCACTCCCTAACATTTGTGATTTATTTGATAAGTTAGGTAAAAGTAATTACTTCATTACATTAGATTTAGCATCCGGATATCATCAAATTGAGATTTTAGAATCCGATAGACAGAAGACACAAAACTGGCACTACGAGTTTCTCAGAATGCCCTTTGGACTCAAGACAGCGCCCGCCACGTTCCAGCGAACGATGGACAACGTGCTGAGAGGATTACAAGGCATACACTGCCTCGTGTACTTGGATGACATTCTGATATATTCAAATGGATTAGTAGAACATTTACAAAAACTACGTGCAGTATTTGACCGACTTAGGAAAACTAACTTGAAAATTCAACTCGACAAGTCAGAGTTCTTACGAAAAGAAGTGCAATATTTAGGACACACATTAACTAAAAACGGACTTCAACCTAATAACGATAAAATAGAAGCCGTTCTTAAATACCCGATAAATACCCGATGTAATTACGGAAAAACTCACCGGCAAATGTTTGGAACAAGAGAACGAGCTAAAGAACCTGCAGAAATTATACACGCTGATGTGTGTGGTCCATTTCCGCCTTCATTCAATAAATTCCGTTACTTCGTTCTATTCAAAGACGACTACAGCAAGTATCGTCACGTTTATTTCTTGCGACATAAATCGGAAGTTCACCTAAAGCTCCGACAGATGTTACAGGAATGTAAAGTGGCTGGACACTCTGTAAAAGAATTTCTGAGTGATAACGGAGGTGAATTTGATAATGAGAACGTAAGGTGTATTTTACGAGAAGCTGGAATAAGACAAAGGCTCACGATGCCATACACACCGCAACAAAATGGTCTCAGCGAACGTGAAAATAGAACCTTAGTCGAAGCCGCCCATACAATGATGCACGCTCGTGAAGAATTACCTCTCGCTACATGGGCAGAATTGATAAACACTGCTGCGTACGTTTTAAACAGAAGCGGCCCAACTCTAGAAAATGGTAAATCGCCATTTGAATTGTGGTTTAAGAAAAAACCACGAATAAGTCACCTAAAAATAATTGGATGTGAATGTTACGCCTATATTCCTCAACAAAAGAGAGTAAAGCTTTCTAAAAAGGCTGAAAAATGCATCCTAATTGGATATGACGGTGATGAAGGCTACCGCTTACTAAGTAAAAGTGGAAAACTCATAAGGTCTAGAGACGTTATATTTGATGAGCTAGTACTTACTTCGTCTGGCCTAGGTACTTTGGAGGAGCAGCACTTAGCTGAAATCTATTTTCCAATTTCAGAACCACCAATGTGAGATGCAAGGGGGGATTATCACACCGAAAACAGCTCGGATCGCACAGTCACTGTGAGTAGCACTGATGAGCATCGCACTGCTCGGATCGCACTGCAAGTAGCACTGATGAGCCTAGTTTGACTGTGCCTCCCACATTGTCGGATCATGTTGTGAGTCAGGAAGGAGGCAGCCAAGACAGATGTACGGAATCATTTCAACCGTCTTCTGAAGAATCCCAGCCAGGGTCACCTCTTTATGAAGGTGCTATAGATGATAATGATAATGATGATTCTGAAGCTCCAAGAAATAATATGGATGATATAGCTGAGATAGCTACAAGAATGACTCTACGGGACAGAAGAACAATTCGACCACCTAATCGTTTTGAAGATTATGTTATGATGTCAGATGATGTTGTTAATGAGATCAATGAGCCAAAAACCTACAAGGAAGCAATTTCTAGTCCGCATAAAGATCAGTGGGTCAAAGCAATGGAAAATGAGGTGAAGTCTTTAAAGGAGAACAAAACCTGGATACTGGTTGGCCTTCCAAAAGACAGAAAGCCTATATCCTGTAAATGGATATACAAAATCAAGACCAATGCAGATGGCTCTCTAGATAAACTCAAAGCAAGACTAGTTGTTGGAGGGTATACACAGAAAAAAGGCATCGACTATGATGAGACTTTCAGTCCAGTTGCTAAGATGACGACAATTAGATCTGTCTTAAGCGTTCCTGCAAACGAAGGTTTAAAACTCACTCAATTTGATGTTTCAACTGCATTCTTGTATAGTTCAATATGCGAAGAAATCTATATGAGTCAACCTGATGGCTGCTCAGATGGAACAAAGAAGGTGTGTAGACTTAAAAGAAGTCTGTATGGCCTTAAGCAAGCACCTCGGTGTTGGAATAAATGCATGGTGGATTATTTGAAGACTATTGGATTAAAACAAAGTGATTCTGACCCCTGCCTGTTTATCCGAAACCGTGGAAGTAACAAGATCATTCTTGCTCTATATGTAGACGACGGTCTGGTTGCTGCAACAAATCAGGAAGATTCTGAAAAGTTTATTAGAGAGTTGAAAAGAAGATTCAAGATCACTATAAAAGATGTTTCCTATTTTCTAGGATTAGAAATACAAGACCAAAACGGTAGTATAAAAGTGACACAGAAGCACTACGCTCAGAAAGTTTTAGATCGCTTTGGTATGAGCGATTGCAAACCTGTCACTACTCCAATACAGAAAGATGGATTGCCAGATCTGGATAAAGAGATGGTAGAGCCTACTTCATTTCCATATAGAGAAGCTGTGGGAGCACTGGCATACTTGACTGTTGGAACCAGACCTGATTTAGCATACGCTATGAGCGTTGTATAACGAACTCTAGAAAATCCTTCTAAAGAAGATATCCAGAAGCTGAAACGTATCCTAAGATACATCAAAGGAACTTCGGACTATGGCATAATTTTTAAGAAGAGATGCAACGCTGGCATTCTGAAATGTTACAGCGATTCAGATCATGGCGGAGACCAAAGCTCCGGACGATCGACGTCGGGTATTTTATGCCTATACTCTGGAGGAGCAATATCTTGGGCGAGTAGACGACAAACATGTATTGCCATATCCAGCACCGAATCCGAACTGGTAGCTGCCAGTGAAGCAGCTAGAGAGATTGTCTGGATCAAAAGACTCTTTAGCGAAATATCCGAATTGAAGGAGATACCCAAACTAAAGGTCGATAATGATGCAGCCATAAAGATCTCACATAATTAATAAATATATTGCTATTAGACATTTTTATGTACGAGAAATCGTAGCTAATGGTGAAATATGCGTAGAATATGTTCCCAGTGAGTTCCAACTGGCGGATTTTCTAACCAAGGCATCGCATAAGCCACGAATTGAAGCAATAGCAATGGAAATTGGTATGGTTCGTTAAAGGTTGCCAAAAAGGGAGGATGTTAAGGATTCTTTTATACTAAAACCTCTTTACTTTTGGACAACTTTAACTTATGTCAATCAATGTTCGTAGCAACGATTGTGTTGACTACTAATAAAATGTTTATACTGTCACTAATCTATGAGTCTCATTTTTAACTGATAAATTAGTTTTATCAGTCTCGTCCATGAGTAGCGCCACTGTAGCCTGCGACATTCCTCGCGAACACATTGAAAAAGTTGACGGTTCACGCGAGTCAGCCGCTCGTTAATGTAGACGCGAGGGCCAGCCGCTGCCTGCTGGCCGGTGCGGCGCACGCGCGCGGCCCGCAGCAGGTCGTCGCGCAGCTGCCGGCGCGCCAGCCGCACCACCACGCGGCGCGCGCGGCCCCCCGCCTCCGTCGGCGGCGCGCCCACGCGCTCAGCGAACACCACGTCCCTTGGCTCCAGCGTAACGCCCAGCCGTGCGGCCAGCGCGGTCACCGCCTGGACAGTGCTTGTCCCTTTGTCCTTGGGCAGCTGGCCGATCTCCAGATCGGACAGGAGGGCCTCCTGGTCTCGATCGTTGAGCTCCTGCTTGAGCTCGACGATGGTCCGCTCCAGCTCAGCCGTCCCCTCCGACCCGGCGGCCGGCGGTCGCTGCTCCAGCATATCCAGGCGCTGCTCGATGGTGTCCATTCGCGCGAAGAAGGGCTCTCTTAGCAGCACCATTTCTCTACGAAACTCCCGCATCTCGGCGATCATTCTCGCCGCCAGACGCAGATGCCTCGCCGCCAGACGCAGACGCGCCCAATGCTTCCTCGAGGGCCGAAGGCGAAGCGCAAATATCCTTCACCGGCGTCTGACTATTGTCACCTCTCCGCGTATTTTTTTTACACGTTGGACATACCCAATCTTTGCTAAGACTAGATTTCTCCGATATTGCCAAGCAAGCCTTGTGATATTTGAGCGGGCATACAGTACACGCAGCGGCACCTATCGTCGATAAGAATTTACCGCATGCGCCGCAGTGAAGCATGATGGTTCTACAAATTTAACTGTCTTGCTTTATGTTTAACTAGTTCACTCACGTGCCGCTAGATGTCAGCAAGCTTTTGATGTAGTGCAATCGGATGTTAATGATGCTACTACTCACCAGATGGCGCAGCAAAAATATCGATTTAGGTGGCAGTAGTAGAAAGTCGAAAGTAGAATTACCTTCCTCGGTAAACAATAGCGACAATTAGTTTACTTAATCGTTCTGTATCCGGTGCGAGGATCGTCCAGGCGGCACACGAGGTTGGGAAAAATAATAAAGCCGCCATACTTATTAATAATAGCAACATCACTATTACGCAATTTCCCAACCTCACAACTGCCAACTTAGTAGCGGCTAAGTTGGCAACTGCCGAATGGACGATCGGGGTAGTTTCCTACTACTTCGAACCGGACACAGACATCGAGGCCTACGTGCGACTCCTGAGGAAGATGTTAGAGGAACTGGGTTGCAGAATGCTTATCGTTGGAGGAGACGCAAACGCCTGGAGTGAGTGGTGGGGAAGTGACAGGAGCGACAGTAGGGGTGTAGAATTGATAGGTTTGTTTATGGAGTTGGGCTTGGAGATACTCAATGAAGGGAACACCCCAACTTTTGATACCTGGCGAGGAGGAAGGAGGTACAAAAGCTCAGTGGATGTAACGTGCTGCTCGGAGGACATGGCCAAACTGGTACAGGAGTGGAGGGTAGTAGAAGGAATGACGACCTCGGACCACAACGCCATTACCATTAAGATTAATTTGGAAGAAATCAAAGAGATAGAAGACACCAAAACGACAAGGAAATATAAAACAAACAAGGTCGACTGGTGTAAATTTAAGGAAGAATGTAGGATAGAATTTGAGAAGAGGAAGGTTAACGTAGAAGAAGTAGAAAGAATAAAGGAAGTGAGTGAATTAGAGGAGAAAGTTAAGGAATATATAGGAAGTATAGAGGAAACGTGTGAAAGGATGTTGAAAAGGAAAAAAGTTAAGAAGCAAATAAAATTGACGTGGTGGTCCGAGGAGTTAGAGGAGATGAAGAAAGAAAAGAACAGAAAGAAAAGACGAATAAAATGGGCGGCGCCAAGACGTTTGGCACATGTCGTGGAGCAGTACGTTGAAGCAAAAGAAAAGTACCAAACCGAAATGGAAAAAGCCAGGATCAGGAGTTGGAAGGAGTTCTGTGAGAAGCAAGAGAGGGAAACGATGTGGGAGGGAATATACAGAGTAATAGGCAAAACAAAAAAGACGCACGAAGATCTGCCGATAGCCAGGGATGGCAAAAACACCAGCCCAAAAGAGTCGGTGCGCATTATGGCCGAGAGCTTTCACCCGGAGGACACCGAATTGGGGGAGAACGAGGAGCACAAAGAAGTGAGAGGAAGGGCAGCCGAAGCGAATGAGGGTAACAAAGATGACCTTTGCGACCCCCCATTCGTGGAGGCTGAACTTCTCCACGCGGTGACCTCGTTCAACCCCAAAAAGGCTCCGGGTAATGATGGCTTCACGGCCGACATTTGCGCAGCAGCCATAAATGCCGACTCTAAATTATCCCTGGCTATCTATAATAAGTGCCTAGAAATCTCCCACTTCCCAAAACCATGGAAAGTAGCTACCATCATCTTGCTTAGAAAGCCCAACAAGGAGGACTACACGCACCCCAAATCTTACAGACCAATAGGGCTCCTGGCAATTTTAGGGAAAATTTTAGAAAAGTTACTAATAAAACGAATTAGATGGTACGTGCTGCCCAAACTGAACCCTAGCCAATATGGGTTTGTGCCACAACGCAGTACCGAAGACTCCCTCTACGACATGGTCCGGCGAATCAGACAAAATTTGGTCGAGAAGAAAATAGTAGTCTTGATTTCGCTGGACATAGAGGGAGCCTTCGATAATGCGTGGTGGCCCCAAATCAGATGTCAGTTAAGAAAGAAGAAATGCCCGATAAATCTGCGGAGGCTGGTAGACAGTTATTTGGAGGATAGGAAGGTGACGGTGAAATATGCAGGGGAACAATACAGCAAAAAAACCAATAAGGGCTGCGTCCAAGGTTCTATCGGCGGGCCCTTGTTCTGGAACCTCATTTTAGATCCCCTGCTAGAAGAACTCACCGTCACCAATATATACTGCCAAGCCTTCGCAGACGACATCGTGCTAATTATTGAGGGCAGCACAGCCTTAGAAATCTCCATAAAAGCCAATGCCGTTCTCTCTCGTGTCCAGAAGTGGGGGGTGTCGAACAAGCTCAACTTTGCGCCACACAAAACCAAGGCGATGGTTTTAACCAGGAAGCTTAAGTTCGACACACCGCGTCTGGAGATGGGAGGAACGGCTATTGAGATAGTAGACAGCATTAAAATATTAGGGGTAATTTTAGACAACAAGCTTTTATTCAATAAACATATCCAATATGTGTGCAACAAAGCTATAGGTATTTATAAGGGAGTGTGCAGAGCGGCGAGGGCTACCTGGGGACTACATCCTGAAATAATCAGGACAATATACAAGGCAGTAATCGAACCTGTGATCTTGTACGCAGCAAGCGTCTGGTCCGCGGAAGCGAAAAAGATAGTCTCCAGGAAAGCCCTCGATGTAGTATTGAGAGGCTTCGCGCAAAAAATCATTAGGTGCAATAGGACAGTTTCCCTTAACGCTGCTTTAATACTGTCGGGGCTGCTTCCGCTGGATCTTCGGATCCAAGAAGCATCCCGGCTTTTTGAAGCAAAGCGCGGGAAACCCCAGGCAGTATTGAGTGGCAGGAGGGTTGAGCAGCGCGTACCCTTCATCGAGAACACCCACCCCAGTAGGATACTAAATTCAAAATTTACCTGTTTGGAAAACGCGGAAGAGGATAGCGAGGTGGCAGAAGGCTTGCCTAAGATCTACACTGACGGTAGTAAGCTGGAGGGGAAAGTCGGAGCAGCCCTGACCTGTTGGGAGGGGTCTGTTGAGACGTGTACCCGGAAATTCAGACTGGAACCGTACTGTACGGTCTTTCAAGCCGAGTTATACGCTATCCTCCAAGCGACCGAAATTATCATTGGCAAAAAATTCGAAAAAGCGGCTATCCTGAGCGACTCGAGGTCGGCTCTCCAGACGCTGATGGATCCAGACTCCTCGCACCCAATCACGAAGGCGATACAGGGTAACCTGGAATTCCTGAGAGACAACCACCAACTAGTCTCTCTCTATTGGATACGGGCCCACGTCGGAGTGAAAGGGAACGAGAGAGCGGATGAATTAGCGAAGGAAGCCGCCCTCAAACTGAAGACCAGAGCGGACTATGACTGCAGCCCCATCTCGTTCGTTAAACGTCATTTACGGGCGGAAACGATCGAGCAGTGGGACTGCAGGTATAGGACCGAAGCCACAGCCGCGACCACCAAGGTCTTCTTTCCGAATGGGGTGGACGCATACAACACGGTGAGGAAGATGTCCATCGACCGAACGGCGTCGCAAATTCTGACAGGGCATGGGGGATTCTGTGCATACTTGCACAGGTTTAAGTGCAGGGACAGCCCCTCGTGTGCCTGTGACCCGACCATGGACGAGGACATCTTCCACATCCTACTCGATTGCCCAATACACACTAACACTAGGTACACTCTGCAACAAAAACTCGATACACATTTAAGCAAAGATACCCTAAAGGAGATATTTAGTAACAAAAAAGAAAGAAAGCTATTCATGGAATATGCTGGAAAGATTGTTAACATCGTAAACAAAAGAAATAAGGACGTATAGAGTTAGCAATAAGTAGTATTAAAAAGCAAGACCACATTGTGGCAGGTGTAAAGAAAGGGATGGAAGAGAAGTAGCAATTGTAATTGTAATTAAAGAAAGAAAATCTCTCAAAATAGAAGTATAAATATATACATGCACAATAAATATAAGAAATTAAAAAAAGAAACAAAAGAAATTGTAAAAATACTAGGAAATAAGAAATGTAATAACTAGAAACTAAAAGTAAAAGAAAATAATGTAATAATGTTTTAAGTAGGAAAATTATACTAGTACATAAGATAAATTGTAAATTAATATAAGTTAAAAATGTATTAGTATTAAGAATTTATGTATATAAAAATAATAAAAGAGAGAAAAAAAAGAGAGAAATAAAAAAAGAAAAGAGAAAAGAAAGAATAGAAAATAGAGTCGAGCTCTTCAAGCTCTAGTTTCATTAAAAAAAAGCCCAAAAGCCCTAAAAAACAAAAGAACAAAACTGAAAACCAAAAACCTGCCAAAAAGCGGGAGCAGCCAGTATATTAAAAAAAAAAAAAAAAAAACTAAGCACTTGGGTTCCTAGGAATTAGCCGCTGACGGAGCTTCTTTATAACATCAACAGGAACAGGACGTCATTCAGACGCTTGATCAGCACTACAATGTAGCATAGCGAGTTGTAATGTTTATTCTTAGAGATTCCGATCTATAGCAAAAAAATCGATTTCATGAATCGATTCGAATCGGTGCCTTTAAGATCGATTCGGGAAAAAATCGTTAACATAAGATCAATCTTTCAAAAATCGATTTCGATCTCGATGCTAGTACGAGAATTATTACACTGAGGAAGTTATTTATAAAACGATAATAATCATTAGTGTTTTGCAAGAAAAAAATAGCAGTAGCTAAATTAGCGTTATGTTCCAATACCTGCGTGTCGTAATATCGTTGATACGACATTTATCACTATTCACCGACACCGATGATGATAAACGTTTACGTTTTTTGAATTAATAATGATTTCTTTACTTTACGAAGAATACCATAATGATCACTGTCTCTTCTTCTTACACTCTCTTCAACTTCAAACATTAACATTTTTCCATCTTATTAAATACAAATTTAATTTCGTTACGAAAAGTACGTGTGATTCCGATAACACAAAAACACGTAATGACGTCTCGTGACGCGGGGTTGCCAGTGCAGGGAACGGAAATAAGATATTTCTTTTTAGGATATATCTAAAAGTGTGAAGAAGATAGCACCATCTCATGTACTGCTGCATGTAATAAGTAATCGTCTTCGGTTGAGACCCGAAGTATAATTGCTGGTAGGTAATAGCCGTGTATGGTAACAACTTGATTTTAATTATTTATTTTTTTATTTTATGCTGGTATTTTGTAACAATCCGATTTTATTTTTGCAATCCTAAGATACTTTCGAACTTTTGTTAATGGGGTATCAAGATGTCTTGCACATTGTCGTAGAACAACGCTCATTTTTGGGAAAACTCATTGATTTTTATATTAGTTGAACATTATCGAAAATGTGCATCCATCGAAATCTTTTCAATCTTGGGGTATTTTAGTTCTTTTATTATTACGAACTAAGGCCACCATTTGTATGATTATGGGACAACATGTATTATGGCGTCCTTTCTATCAAGGAGCATTACTGGTGATGTTTTATTTGGTTTTTCACCTCACACGTAAGCGTGGCCATGAGACTTGATATAACAATATAATCACTTAATAAAGAATACCACTTAATTCACCCGTGAACACTTTAAGTTTAGATGAAACGAAACCGGTGGTTAAGATATTACTCTATTGTAATGATGACTGGACTTCAATGATGGGGCCTTTGCCCAGCAGTGGTACAGTTATTGGCTATTTAATGTTTCTTTCCTTTTTAAATTGTTTTGATATTGCTTTATTTATGACCGTTAAATTATAATTTATTTTATAATATGAGATACCAATTAACCATTATTATTTGTATGCGAGTTTCAGTAATGGAGCGCCCGAATAAAGTGATGTCCACTGCTGGCCAGGATGGTGACAGCAGCGTTGAGGCAGATAACGGCGCAGAGAGTGATAATTCCGGTAACGTCTGCGAAAGCCGAGAGCAGCCTACACAGCGGGCAGTCTGCAAACCAAGTAAGATAGCGGAAGGGAGCCTTAATGCTGGGCAAAGCCGCAATTATAACACCATAAATAATTCTCTGGTATCCCCTAATGGTAGACCATCACGCTTGAGAGCACGTAAATCTCGAAATCCGAGCGGGGAGTCGACGAGGCAACGCCATAATGGCGGGGAGTCTCGGCGGCAACGCTCGATGAATAATTCTTTAAGGCAGTACCGCCGATCTTCGTCCTCTAGGCCGCGCGATCGTCTTGATGTTGAGAGACGTAGGCGTTACGAAGGCACAGGACTCAAGCATCGTTTGCGCAGTAATTCAGAGAATCGGTCTCAAGATCGAGATAAATTTGCAACCCGTAAAGCGCACAGACGCGAGGGTAACAAGAAACGTATCCATAGTAGTTACTCGGATGACGAATATAACAAACGTAGGAGATTTTTTTCTCGTTCCCCTCGCGTTAGTGAGATTAGACGTCAGATTGAGACTCAATCTAGCGAGTTAAATAATAAATCCGATAAGGATACGGAGGCAGCACACGGTTTACTAAATAAGTTTTTAGATATTCTTAAAAATATGAATAATTAATCTTCACCCAAACTTTCGCTGACCAATGTGATCCCTGAATTTGATCCAATGTCTAAGGATCAAACTATTCTAACGTGGCTTACTAAAGTGGAGGAATGTGCTGAGATTTATGGTTGGCAGGAAAGAGAGATTATACATTTTGCTCTTCCTAAATTAAAATAAAATAATATAATTCCTCAGCACAGTCCTTTACTCTTGGAATGAATGGAAAAGGAAGCTTATTGAATCGTTTCCTTGTCGTGAGGACTATGCAGAATTGTTGACGATTATGTTAGCAAAAAGAGCGCGTTATGGTGAATCCTTAGAAAATTACTTTTACGAAAAAATGAATTTACTTAATAGGTGTGGCATTAAGGGTCGAAAAGCGGTTGATTGTATTCTTAACGGAATTGAGGATCGTGCCGTACGAGTATGTGCGCAGGCTGCTCAATTTCGCGAACCCGAGGAGGCATTAATGTACTTGAAAACTGTTAAAGCCGGCTCTAGTAGGGATATAGAAGATAGACCAAGACGGGATAAAAGGGTTACTGGTATGACGTCCTCTACTAACGGCTGTCCCGACTCTTATAGCAAGATTGTTTGCCATAATTGTAATGAAGCCGGTCACAAAAGCTTCAAATGCCCAAAACCTCCGACCAAATGTACTACTTGTGGTAAACTAGGACATATGAGTATTGTTTGTAGATCGGGGAAGATGCAGGATAGTTATCAGAAGCTTTTAACTACTACGAAAGATGAAATAAAGCAGGTTTCCGAACAAGGTACTACGGAAGGGTCTAATGATAAATATGTATTCCACATTTTAATCAATGATACCAAGTTACTTTGTCATGTAGACTTAGGTAGCCAATGCACTTTGATTAGGGAAAATGAAGCCAATAGATTACATTTGCTTATCGATACTGATAATTTACCGTTAATGAGAGTCATTGGGGGCCATCATGTGAAGCCATTGGGTAGATCAAGGGTAAATGTGACTATTCAAGACATAAAAGAAAATGTCGAAGTATTGGTGGTCGAAAATCATGTCTTAAAATATCCGGTCTTGTTAGGACATACATTTACAGAATTGCCAAAAATTACTATTATAAAAACGCTAATGAATTAATTTTCGAAAAGAGTAATTGCACTAAAATATTTTTAAGGGTTTGTGAATATGTTGTTTTAGCACCGCGTGAAATTAAAGCTATACCAGTGGTTTCATGTGATGGCTTTGAGGGAAGCGTGTATGTTAATGGTTCAATGAGGGCTTCGATTAACCATGAATATTACTTGTTTCCTGGGGAGTACACGCTTAAAGCTGGTACTAGTAAAATTGTCGCATTAAGCGCATGTGATCAAAACTTGGTATTTAGTAAAGACACATTATTATCTAGGGCTGTACCTATACTCAGTACAGTCGGCTCTTTTGCAGTAAGTTTTGATGATACGCATCTAGACAAAAGCATAAATTGCGGATCTGACTTAACCAATGATCAACGTCAGCAATTACAAAATGTTCTGGCTAAATATGGTGATTGCTTTTCGTGTGGGCTAAAGGACTTGGGCTTAACTACAGCCGGGGAGATGGTAATAGAGCTTGAAAATGCTGATCCAGTTGTTTATCGACCATATCGTATGTCATTTCCGGAAAGAAGTCTCGTTCGCAACATGGTGGAGGAAATGCTGGAAGCGGGCATAGTTCGAGAATCTTCGTCACCATTTGCTAGTCCAATTGTTTTAGTTAAAAAGAAAACCGGCGAAAAACGCTTTGTGTGGACTATCGTGCGCTTAATAAGCGAACTAAGAAAGACCACTACCCTCTTCCTTCCTCGCATCGAACATCAGTTGGACCAACTAGCTGGTAATAATTTATTCATTTCTCTTGACCTTGCTTCTGGTTATTACCAAATTTCTACATCGCCGTCTTCGCAAGATAAAACTGCATTCATAACACCTGACGGGCAATATGAATATATGCGGATGCCGTTCGGATTAGTGAATGCTTCATCTGTGTTCTAAAGAACTATGAACAAGATCCTCTCTGACGCAAGGATCAAGTACGCCCTTATATATATGGACGATGTGTTGATCCCAGCGCGCTCATTTGAACAGGGTCTAAATAGACTTGAGGAGGTTTTAGCACTTCTCAGAAAAGGGGGTCTGACTTTGAAGCTTGCAAAGTGCAATTTCTTCTTTAAAAAGATAGACTTTCTGGGCTTTGAAGTTAGTTCTCTCGGTATTAAGCCGGGCATGCGGAAAACCGAAGCTGTAGCCAAATTTCCAACTCCGACAAACCAACATGAACTGAGACAATTTATAGGTCTCGCTAGTTTCTTCAGAAGGTTTGTCCGTGGTTTTGCAGTCATATGTAGGCCGCTGACGGACCTTTTGAAAAAGGATTGTACGTGGAAATGGTCGAACGAGCAAGAAAATGCATTCGTTGCCATTAAAAATGCTTTAACTTCGAGGCCTATTTTAGCTCTCTATGATCCGAAACGTGAAACGCAGTTACACACTGACGCTTCAAAGCATGGTGTCGCAGGTATTCTACTTCAGAAGAGTGACGAAGGCTTGTTCAAGCCCGTTTCTTATTTCAGTCGAAAAACCACCCCTGACGAGCAACGGCTTCACTCTTTTGAGTTAGAGACTCTTGCTGTCGTGGCTTCTCTGAATAGGTTTAAAAAATAAAAAATAAAAAATTAACTACTACAAAAGTTTTGCCAAGATTGTGACTTAGATTTTTTGATCATAATGTGTGCCTCTTTAATTTTATTTTGCAACATATTGAAATTAGCTGGGGTTGGATTGCGTCGAAACTTTTTAAATGCTAACCTGCGTTGTGCTACCATCTGGGATAAAACAGGGCTCCAATATGCTTTTGGCTTAAAGTTCCTTTCTGGATTGTAACTTCTCACCCTAACCTAATTCTCTTTACCTTGTTCTACCTTATAATACATACACACATCATCGCCGCCTTTACCTTAGCTTAACTTATTATCTAATTCTTAAAACTATTTAACCTAATTTATCTACAATCTAATGGTTGTCTCTGGAGTTTTGTAGAGTGTGTAGTGTTTGTATGATGATGGAACCTTAGCATAGCTTAATTCTATTTGCGGTGAATTTCAGTCAAGCAATGTAATATTATAATAAATACTATTTTGGCCAGATCGTCTAGTGAACCCTCCGTTGTTAACCGCATTTAAGTAAAAGTTCTTTTCGTGAAAGTTTAGTAATTGGCTTAACCCTGTGTTAACTTATTTTCTCCTGACCCAATCTCCTACCCGTCAATAACCAATATTCTAGACATGTGCAGCCTAGCAATGACTCCGCCTGAACTGTGACCTAAATCCTTCACAGCAGCTGCGGGGAAGATCTGTTAACCACTCAAAGATAATCAGATGATAGCTTAGCTTGCAGGTATTATTTATTTATTAACAATAGCATGATACATAAAAGGTCTTGTGCAATTTATGAGCCCCACCGCCGCTCCATAGCGTACTATACATCTCATTGTGTAGTTATAGTTCCGTCACATTGATTTTAACATTAATTATCCTGCGGCTTTAATTCTTTAAACTGAGAATTTACATCTCTCCTCGAAATTTAATTTCATCTTACATTATGAACTATGTGTTAGCATTTAAATTCTTATTATTCCACATAAATCAATAGAGTTTATCTCAAGGCTTGCTATCATCCAAATATCCTTTTCACATCAAGAACTTAATTATTCAATGCAACAACTTATGTCTTATGATATCACTTATCGAACAGAGGTAGGAAGCCAACATTCAACAGGACCCACTTATTTCTCTGATTATTGTGTCTAAAGATATTCCAATGTAATATTAAACTGACTGTCTTTTGTCTTATTAGAAAATTAATATTCAGTTCTATAAAGGGTGGATAATTTATTCAAAACCCACTTTCAGGCAGTGGACTAAAATAGAATGCTATTAATAAAGGTAAAATTACTTTTATTTACTCTTAGTATTTATTATACAGATCTCATAAAGTTCCAATATAACTACATTGTATGGGCTGCATTGGCAGATTATCACATCTTAAGTTTATTAAAGGATGTTTGATTTATTCAATATCCTACTCATTTAGGAAGTGAACTTAAATAGAATACTATCATTTGAAGTAAAATTACTTTGGTTTACTCTTAGTGTTTATTATACAGTACCAATATAACTACATTGGCAGATTATCACATCTTAAATTTATTAAAGGATGTTTGATTAATTCAATATCCTACTCATTTAGGAAGTGAACTTAAATAGAATACTATCATTTGAAGTAAAATTACTTTGGTTTACTCTTAGTGTTTATTATACAGTACCAATATAACTACATTGGCAGATTATCACATCTTAAATTTATTAAAAGATGTTTGATTTATTCAATATCCTTAACATTTAGGAAGTGAACTTAAGTTAATTATTTTCCCATTAACTTCCACCCCTGTCTCTCAGACTGAGTGATTAATTTGATAGCCTACTAAATCATAGTATATTTTTTTGTAGGTAGTAAATCAGGTAATTATCCCTGTTAATCATTGAATCAATTATATTTAGAAGTTATCCTTTACTCACTTTAATAGGTATAAAGCAGACTGTACTAGATTTTAGTCTGATTTATTTAGATTGTTCCCATCAAATATTTCAATGTTTCATATTATTAGAAGTAAGTACTTACATAACTTAAGAGGTCTTTGACCATTACGGTGAATTGAAATAGTATAAGTAGACTGTATTATCAGGCTAATTTGTAGGTTGTTATCAATCAATTATTTCTATGTTTCATATAATTAGAAGCTCATAGCTTGTAATGTCTTTCCCATTAAGGTGGATTCGCAGCTTCAACGAATTAACCTAGGTTCTAAACTGGTTTTAGTTGTTTAGTTTCAGCTTATATTTTACCAATAGGTATCGGATGTATATTTTTTTAATACTTTGAAGAGTGTAGCAATATACGGCCGTATTGTACCCCAGGGAAAGCTAAAAATGCCTGTTTGGTCATTTCAGTATTAGAAATCAAACATCACAGTACAGCTATGCTTATTTGCTATAACTTTTAGTATTTTTCTTGTAATAGGAAACCAGTCTAGACTTTAAGGTACGCCAAAGTAATGACGGTACGATATTACCACACTTCTGCTAATTATTTAAAATAAATAGTTAATTGGTAACAACTTTAGGAAAACAATTAGAATTTTATTGGCCTACGGTAACAGAAAACATGCCTAGATTGGTCCCTACAGCGCTCCCAACCCCCGTCACTTCATAGTAATTTCCATTTAGCACCGTAACCTAATTATCCCTACCTTATTAGTCTGAATTATTCCAGCCTGGCCCCGCGACCCACGTACCTAGTTTATGTACGCACAGCGTGCTCACACCGTGCTGTCCCCCCCCCACTTCCTCATAACAATTATATAGAAACGCCTACCTATAAATTCCTACAGCCTACCTCACTTGAAATACCTATATTTTGTCGAACTAACAGTCCCTACTTGTATACCTTGCAATCTAGGCCATCCAAGCCACATTTAACTTAATTTCGTGGTGAGTTGTGTGAGTCGCATTGCCCCTGAAAGCAACTGACCCCTAAGCTGACTATCCGTCGGGTCAGGAATACCCAGTGTGTCAACCTAACACTACCCTGTGTATAAGGAGGCGGGACGGTCTTGGACGGGGTTGTACGTTCCCACCTCCAGCTAATTGGTGTCTGACCCATCTTCAATTTTCACTAGGGAGACAACTGTCTCTCCCCCGTTACTCTCTTGAAGATAGTGTATTATTTAGCGTTGTAATAGATAACGCCGGCATTATTAAATACAGTCAAATGCCTCCAGACCGAAGTCCGTTGAAATCATATTAGCTTTGTTGCCACCGTTATCCGTGTCTGCTAATATGATCCAGAATACTTCATTCTGTTAACAATTATTCGAGTCACGATAACAAGGATTTTACTTTAATAATCACTTCTATTTCACAACCAATGTTAATTAAAATCGCAACTCGAATATCACTTAGCGCGCTAAAATGGCTCGGACGCTTGTTTTCACGTATGAGTTCGTTACCGCCACTCGTAAATCGGACCGCGCCTCCGACGTCTGATAATTGAATGCCCGCTAATTTTCCTCCCTTTTCCCAAGCATCTTAACTTTCGCGCCACGCGCGCCTCAGCCAACATCCCTCCCCATCATTCCGCTTTTCTTCCCTTCAACCAATCGCTAGCTGTTTTCCCGATGCGCCTCGCCTTCGCGTCGCTTATTATTTGTTATACGCGAACTTCGCGTTCTATCTTTTTCTCAACCTCTCGCTCGCTCATTGCCGCCGTCCGCCGCGCAATTCTAAAGTTTTTCCATAATCCAACCAAATCTCGTTAGATAGCCAATATTACATGTTTGAACATCTAGATGTAGCCTTCCATCAACAATTCCTTCTCAATAACCACCCACTTAAGCCAATAATTCTGTATTTTGTGAAATTATAATAAGTTCCGTATTCCGACCATAGGTGGCGCCTTCCTGTCGCAAGGAACACGTTAGCCAACCCCATCATTCTAATCCATCGCCCACCTAGCAATCCTACGCGAAGCTCAAGTAAATAACTCACGCTAGACGGCGCCTATGTCGCAAGGGGCACACGGAGCAGTCCCCGCGAAATTCAAAATAAAGATAAAGCCCTAGGCCATTGCCAACCTAACAATCCTACGCGAAGCTCAAGTAAATAACTCACGCTAGACGGCGCCTATGTCGCAAGGGGCACACGGAGCAGTCCCCGCGAAATTCAAACTAAAGATAAGGCTCTAGTCCATTGACCATTATTTTGAACTAGTTTATTTTTCCCTTTTCATGCTTATTATATTAATGGTGCTACGCATTAATATTAATTTTAGTGCTACTCCCATACATTCCTTACTAACGGACGGATACCATTCATTCTGTACCGTTACAGCCGCCCCCGATAGAATTTAAGCAGATAAAGTACCACTCTTTTCTGCGGCGAATTATATCTTAACCCTGTACTTAATTAAGTACAAAATAGCACGGCCTTCCTTGACAACCTCATTGTCATCCTAGCCCTCTTCCTCAAAGATATTCCTACTATTTATAGTTCCTTCCCAATCCCTAATGACTCCTTCCTCAATAAGCATTCCCATTGCAAAATAGCCCACACCCCTCATTCTATTCAACTGATACAAAATCATAATTGCATACCCAGTTCTCGTGTTCGAAACGAAATCCCAGTAAACTTCGTTTCGGTAAATATTTCCCAATAACTTAGACATCTACCATTTCTTTAATCATACACAACCTCTGAATAATGATTTGCCTTTTGTTTACCATCATAACAACAAATCATAATATAAATCAATATAAAAGTCTCTTGCGCTGTCTACTAACGCCCCCTAGCGAAAACTCTTCAACTCTATGACGATTCCGACTTAAAGTTTATAACATCTTCCGAACCATTCAATTATTCTATTCTTTAAATTATTTTCCTAGAATAATTTCAAGTACATCTGTCGTCATGGCCTTCTTTTAACTTGCGTCTTTTCTTACAACTTGCTTCGCATCTAAATGTTACAACCTAGGAATCGAACCTGGGATCTTTCGTGGGTGAAGCATCAACCACTTCGCCGTCATGGTCTTTAGTTCCAACTAGGTTATTGAATAATAATTAATAATAATTTGAATTAAAACTTTCCTTCATACTTCAACACTACCAATCTCACCTTAACTTATATAATTACCTAAGATAACGAAACGTCGGAATAATTGTCTTCCTCAGGCAGGGATCGAACCCGCGTCCTCCACAATCCCTAATTAGCTACTTAAGTAATTATTTTATATATATGTATCCTCTTTACACATCCCGCCTTTGATCCGAAACCTATTTTCCTCTCCGCGGATAAGAAATCTTAACCAAACCCCCATAACAACCAAAACCAGTAGGCATACCATCATCGCCCAAGAGTTATAACTTTATTTTAGATGAGATACATCTAATGTCGAATCCTGCAAATAACCGAGATAGAATACTAGACTCGCTTCCGTACGGTACGCAGTGACACTTACTCACCGTGCATACAAATAGAGGTCTTAACGCCTTACAATAAGGTTGTCGATCGTAAATACTTATGAATAAACTCATTCACTCTAAGGGGGTACGCATCTCGAAACACGTCCTTGAGCTTTGAACTAGATACCCCGTAGTTTAGAACAATTAGAAGTTTGTGCGCTATTAATCTCTATCTAACTGTCAATATATGCGTCATCGATAAGTACTTGTAAATACCCCGGTACGCGCTGGACATTGTATACTAATTGACAAGTACTGAGCTTATGCGTATAAGCAATTACTTATCCCAAAAGCTATCTAGTAACTATGTCTCATCTCTAGTTATTACTATGTATGAAAGACAACATTTAGTCTCATTTGCTATAATAAAATACGTCAATGTCCCCTTACTTTCCTTTGAAAATTATCATTTTCTTATTAAATTAAACATACCGGTAACTATCTTATCCGCCCCCACAACTCTACTTAACTTCCTACCTTTTATATTACTAATAACGGTCAAATCGGTAAATAATAAGTCATTAAAGGTGACACTTAGTCTTAGTATTCATGGTAATTAATATCGTGGGTTCCTTCTCGTATTTACTGAATTTCAAACTGCGTGATTCAATAGTGCTAGTTTTTTTTTTTTTAATTAGATGATTTTAATTTTACACTCGCACAAGACACATTATTAAGATGGTAATCTCCCGAATGTTTGTAACTCTAATTGGTTACTCCTTAATTACTCTACTCTACTTTCAGCCTTCCGTCCAGATTGTAAAATTCCCTAGTAACGCGAGTTCCACTGATAACGCTAAAATGAAATGCTATCAATAACCTCATTTCCGCAGCTAACGGTAATATCTCTCTGTTGGTCAGTCAAGCATATTTACCCTGGTCCACATTCCATAAGGCGTCCTCGAATGGAATTACCCTACAGCAGAATTCTCACAACTTTTAGAAAGGCTAGTTTCGGCGGTGAAGCTTAAGTGGGAACTACTTAATTTTATTGTGTGCTGAGTAACTCCCAATTCTACAGCACACTTCCGAAACTACGATTCAATTAGTTCACCAGGTAAATCAAAATAAACCCTACACGCTTAACTAAGTTCTATTTGTGTCCAGTGCGGCTAAACAATGATAGGACACCCTAACAAGCTACTTTCACTAATTTAACAGTGCCAATTAAGAATGCTCCCTTGTGTCTTCTATAAATTTTATTGTGTGCATAGACGACCAAAGACCTCGCTTTCAGCATTACATTCTTCGTTGGACCCGCTTGGTTAAATACACTATTCAAAGTTCTAAAGTTACAATTGAAATTGTCAAAAGTCCGAACATTATGCTATAGAGAATTTCTCTAATATCGTTACTCAACCTTTTCGCACTATTTAATCAGGCATATTTCAATTCAAGTATTTATTTTAATTTATAATGACCAATCTTCTCCACCCCTGTTCACATATTTTTAGCCATTTCTATCCACAACTGCGGTGAGGATAATCGGTTAATGAACAAAGCATCCTATAAACATTCTATGTTACCACTGCAATCACAAGAATTATTCACCAGGAGGATTATCTATCACACAGCTGACCACAACAAAATGAGTCCCCCTTATCCCTCTCCGTTCCTTTTCTAACATAGAAGACAGCAACAGACAACTAATATTTAATCAGCTATAATTTAGAACAACCTTAGGTAAAATGCTACCACAAAACTAGAATAGAACAGAATAGAACTAACCGAACTATATAAAACTAGAATAGAACAAAATAGAACTAACAGAACTAGACTTTTGTATTCATACTTGCAAAATAAAAATATCTTTATCTTTCCGTGATGAATGATTTTGATAAAACTATTTCATCAGCTCAATGTCCCGGCCTACATATATGAAAACTGCCAATTTTAAGGTTGTGTCATAACTTCGACAATAACCTACCTTAGCACTAATTTTAATCATCTACAATTACATCACGTACATATTAGATGCCAATAATCTAACTATTTAATAACTATAGCAATTCATAATAAAATAAAACAAGATAATCTCGCGGTGACAGTCCTTGCCAAAAGTCAAAAACGCGTTTCGTTCGTCCTATCATTTCTAAACTTGTAGACATTTATTTTGTACTAAAACAAATCATTGAGTTAATAATTATTTGTCAATTGTTAAGCAAACCTCTTTAATTTTATAATAACAATTTTAATATAGCAGTATTAGAATATTATTATAAGTTCCGAACATCTATATTTATTATAATCAACATTACCGGTTAAAGTATTTGAATGCCCTAGTGCGAACTAGGTTTCAGGTCTCACCTCGGGAAAATAAATTTACTATTGACTCTAAAATCTACTACTCATAAATTTATTATTTTCTTCTGACATATAAAGATAGGCTATGACTCTAGGTCGGGTTTAGTAAACTTTGAACTATGCCTACCTCCACGATAACCTCGGTTAAATATATATATCCGCAAAACGAAATATGTCCAATACAGCCGATTTTACTAAATTTAAATTATGCTACTAAACAGTACGTGTCCTAAGAATGTCACACATCCGAAACCCATTTCAGTTCTAATGTCTTTACCCATCTAAATTAAAATTTGTACCTGTCGACGCGAGACAACATCTAAATAATTACTTTGTATGATTCGAATTGTGATAGTTGATTTCGTATTGTAATCTCGATAACGCAATATCAGGGAATTACTTGTTAATAACTTTTACACTAAGAGATTTATTCTCAGCTCGCAATATCAGTCGCTTTATTTCCGGCATGAATGTTTCTGCGGACTATGAGTTTAAAATTATCCTACAACTTAAAATTGTGGTATATAAAATCGATCACTGTTTTATAAGTAGCTTGTGTTAACTTTTAAAATGATAAAACGATTTAACTAATGATTATGACGTGACATCCGCCCGCAACTCGCCTTTATAATTGATGTGATAACATACGCTATTGTTATCCCTATAGCATAACAGTGCTATAACTCGTTAATTTAGCAGTTAAATCTCGACTTCAAGCCAGTCAACTATTTTTTTTTTGTACCGCTTTTATTATATTTTTCTTTCGACCCCTATTTTGCTCCCAAGCTCAAGTAATATCTACCTTCCACAATTATCCATCATCTGTCAATCTTAGGTATCCTCGAGAAATATATTTTTTTTCTCTTTTTTTTTCTACTACCACTAATTTGCCTATCGTATTCCTACTAACATCACTTTAGCATGTATAATTTCTACCGTTCCTTTATTAAATATAATTAAACGCCGGTTCTAAGATATTTATAAATATAATAATTCGGTGTTGTGTGTGTATATAATCAAACTTCGACTAGTCAATGATCCCTAGTAAGTCGGCATGGTTGCCCTAGAAGAACCACAAACTAATCAAAGCTAGTGTAGGGATACACTTCAGAATATTCTCCTTCCGCACTGCCCGTTTAGTCAACACTAATCGCTTGTACAAGTGCCTCATAAGAGTTAACCACAAGCAAAGCAACTAGCTTATGTAGACGCGGTCAAGCATCCGATTCAATGCTATTGTCTGTAAAATGGGTGATTATGTTTTGCTTTGAGTTTTGTAACTGAGTATTGTAACAAGTACTGATTGGATATGATTTATAAAATATATATAATATTTTGTCGTTGAATATATTCACTACACCCTATTCTGTGCAATGCTACCACTAGTATACTTCCTACACTTTCTCACGCAACAGGAGTATCTCCACCCAAATATAATTATGTAAAACCAATAATTAAATATAACTAAGTGCAGGTTCTAACGTACTTATAAATTTAATAAATTAGTGTTGTGTATGTATAGAATCAAACTTCGACTAGTCCATGATCCCTAGTAAGTCGGCATGGTTGCCCTAGCAGAACCACGAACTAATCAAAGCTAGTGTAGGGATACACGTCAGGATATTCTCCTTCAGCACTGCCCGTTTAGTCAATACTAATCGCCTGTACAAGTGCCTCTTAAGAGTTAACCACAAGCAAAGCAACTAGCTTATGAAGACGCGGTCAAGCATCCGATTCAATGTTATTGTCTGTAAAATGGGTGATTATGTTTTGCTTTGAGTATTGTAACTGAGTATTGTAACAAGTACTGATTGGATATGATTTATAAAATATATATAATATTTCGTCGTTGAAATTTATTCACTGCACCCTATTCTGTGCAATGCTACCACTAGTATACTTCCTACACTTCTACCCTATACTTCCCTAGTAATATCTTTTTTTTTCTCTTTTTTTTTATTTTTTATTTTTTTTTCCCAACATCTTAATCGTTCAACGGAGATAGACAATTGTGCAAGGTACCCTTCTTAATCGGCTAATCCAACCCAGTGAATTAAATAATTTATCTATCTCTACCTATCCCAACTAATTAGTCACGCCTACTGCCAGTAAGGTCTTTTCTTTTCACCGCTCTCCCGACTTAGATATCTCTAGGTAACTCACAACCGATAATATTAGGTAAGTAGGTATAGCAAGCTGTGCCCAGCGAGCTTTACCTCTGCGTACGTTAACCTCATCTTAAGCTAATAATAATCCTTTGTAAATCTTCATAAATAACTATTTATCACGATTTCAACTATACGGTAAGAAGCGATGGTTACCGGTAACGACTACTTACAACGCTCCAAGAGTATTACAATTATACATATTATTATTAGACAGCACCCTTTTACCATCATCCAAAATAAAATCTTTTATTAGTAACCCAACGCCATCTAGCCTCGCTAATAGGTAACCTCTCCACAATAGAGTAGATATTAGATAGTTGTTTCCGGACGGTAACGACTTTTATCGCCTACTAGACGTATTTATCGGTTTACATTATGCATCCCAAACTACGTTGCTTTTAAACCAAAATTCCTACTAGCAATGAATAGTCATATGATTCTATCCCCTACATGACATCCCTGCTACTTGTTATTACTTATAATCGCGGTTTCTCATCAACGCGTGTATTTTGAACCGTAATACTATTTTATGTTACTTTTCCTAGGATTATAACGAACTAACAAAATGAAGCGGCATTTCCCTTGTGCAGAGAAATTGTTCCCATCTACATGTCACATAATAATAATTCTACCACAATATCATTGCATTCTAATCTACTACGTGATAAGCATTAGGAAAATCTCTTTCAATGTAAAAATCGCAGGTATTAAAAATAACAGGTATGGAAAATAACAGGTGATTCCGCTTGCTATAACAAAATCACATGATTACGCGATAAGAAAGTTTCCTCTCCGATCGGTTTTATAGCTTCATGTTTTATAATCATTGATATCATGTTAAGAGGAAAACAAGTTGTAAATGAGGCCTTTACATATATCATAATTTAAAGATAATGCACGTCACTAGGCGAAAAAACATAACCTTCAACATTTGAATAAAATTTTATTGATAAACGCCTTAGATCAGCACAGAACTGGACACGATGACTATTAAGACAAAGTATTAGAGTGTTTTAATAGATTTATGCCATTAATTATGTTTAGATAAAACGAAAACAGTCTGAGCTTACCGATAAAATTGTTAGTCTACTTTCATACTCATAGTCCTCTTCTTAGAGGACCCTTCCTACACTAAGTACATAAAAATAATTGATCGGCGTTTAGAACCATGAAAATACATGTTTTTCAGTTTTTCAGTTCCTCCTGTTCAAGAGTCGTAAGGTTAGTAGCCAAGTATTTTATGTGTCTATGTGTCAAGTGTCTATCTTATCTAATCATACGGCTCCTATAGACCAGTGGCAAATGCTTACTCCATGTCTATTCGTAATTCCTCGTAAACTGATGTGTACCTACTGTGTAATTTATTTATTTATATTTCTTCATCTTTATGAAGAAGTTTATTTACTAGTACTACAAAATTCACTAGTTGTAGAGCCACCCTAAAGGGTGGCTATTCTAAGGGCAGTCAGCTCTTCATGTTTGGACTTGTTTTTGGCAAGGCAAAAGAATTCAGCGGCATTCGCTGTTCCCGTCCACTCCCGAATGTTTCGCAACCACTACTTTCTTCTGCGACCAGGTATCCGTTTTCCTGCAACTTTTCCCATCATTATCGGTTCCAAGAACTCGTATCTGTCGTGTCTAAGCACATGGCCCATATTATGCAACTTTTCTTTGCTAGATAGCTTGCAAAAGCTCACGTTTCTGGCTGACCCGTCGCAGTACTTCCTCATTGGTGACTTTTTGAGTCCAGGATATAGACATCATGCGTCTGTATGCCTACATTTCAAAAGCTTCTATACGTCTGAGATCCTGAGATCTTCCTTTATAGTCCAAGCCTCACATCCGTATAGGCCAGGGGGGCGCTAAATAATCACAACCAAACCACAACTGAACCGCAGCCGTTCTGCCGACTTCGTAATTCGTATAGCGCCATCGCGTGTGTCAAACGCGATAGCACTATAACGGCTGAGGTTCAATTGTAATTTGGTTGAGATTGTTCAGCGCGATCGCCCCCCTGATATAACATTGGAGAAGACGTATTCGGAAGGCGATTATAAGGTTTCGGTTGCAAAGAACCTTTCTTGTTTTTCCATAGGCACTGCGGGCGATATTTAACTATATTTAAGGATCACCAACATGACATCTATGTCACGTTGGTGATCTTAAGCAATGGTTACCATTACAGAGCTAATAAAGTAGGTAATACGTGTCTAATTAAATATTGTCACAATTACAGGAAATCAAATTTCTAGTGAAAAGTAGGTACAGCAGCACACGCGCTTTGTACAGTTAATTAAAAATAGTCAGGAGTCTAAATTAAAAAAAATCTTTTCTTGTATTTTGACATTGAATTGAATTAAATTGAATCGACATCGAAAAAATTTAATCGATAGTGACACCCTCTATAGACGTTTACATAAATATGACGTTAGACTTGTGCACGGACAGGTAATCTCTGTGTGTGAATATAATAGTGTGCGTCTATTTTATGCTAGTGTTCAACAATGTTGTCGTTTGCGTGCGTAGCGACGTTATATAAACCGTAAATTGTATAAACCTCGGAATATTTGGTCCGAGATGCTGTAACTAAATTTAGACAAAGACAGATACATAGTCATGCGCTGGCTGGCTAGTGTTGCCTGCCATATGAATTTTACCCCAAAAAAAAGAATATTTTTGAAAGCAATTGTTTTATAAAATACATGAATTTAAATAATACTATTATTATAAAGAGGAAAGATTTGTTTGTTTGTTTGCATGTAGCCGATAAACTCAGGTACTGAATCGATTTTAATATTATTTTTTACCATTAATATGCTACTATTTTAACTAACATAGGTTATTGAAACTATGTTAGCAGGACAGGGCGCGATGCGTTTTCTGAGTGAATGCTTACTTACTGCTTGCGGTGCTGTGGCCGAAATGTGAAGCAGTAAGTAAGTAGGCTGCACTGCAATAGCTGCAGTAGCTTGCAATGTGTGTCGCGATCTATCCCGTTGAGATAGTTTTAATATGATGTTTATATGTATTTAAGTATGGATAACCGTTAACTAGCCGCCATAGTACAAGCTTCAGCTTAGTTTGGGGGCTAGCTCATTGGTGTGATTGTTGAAATATATTTATTTATTTATTACTAGCGGCCGCTCGCGGTTTCACCCGCGTGGTTCCCGTTCCCGTGGGAATATCGGGATAAAAAGTATCCTATGTGTTAATCCAGGGTGTCAGCTAGCTCCGTACTAAATTTTATTAAAATCGCTTCAGCCGTTTAGACGTGAAGATGTAACAAACATACACACTCACAAACTTTCGCCTGTATAATATTAGTGTGATTTACTTTACGAAGATAAAGTTGCGAGGAACAGCTAGTATTATTTAAATGACATGTCTTGCTTACTAGATACATAAAAGTAAGAATAAGTAATCAAATAATGAGGATAATTCTTGTTTTAATATTTTTTATTGAGTTTTATTAAGTATTATGATTATTAATAAATTATACCTGTACTTCTATGATTGCCATAATGGTAGTTTATTTTTACAAACAGTAATCAAACTCCGCTATGAAGCATCAGTTTTGTGTTTAGTCTCTTTTTTGTATGTTTTTTTATGGTATAATCTTGTTTTAAATATTTCTTCTCACGGCGTCCTGCATCTTTAGGCACCCTGCAAAATTGATCATATTAAATAGAAAATATAATATAAATTTATTAGATTATTAATTGATAAAATATACTACAAATTAATAAGATTGCATTAATCTTTTGAACGAAACTTAAAATATAATTACATATTATTATTTAAAATCAGAGGTACAACTTCATCCATTGATTAATTTGTTTCTCCCATTAAAGTTGGAAACCAAAACGAGGTTTTTAATGACAACACTGAACATAAATCACAATATTTGTTATTTCGTTATCTTTTTTTGTGTTTTTACATCAATATCAGTACTTTAACAATGTACTTACGTATGGAAAGTAATTCCGCTTGAGTTATGATGGTTCTGCGACCTTTAATCGCACTCTTTCACTATGCATTTACCCATTTTCCGTCCGGTTCAACCTGGCCGGCGTCACACTGAGGACTGAACTGACATTAGCTAGGCATATGGCTGTGGCCTTATGTCAGGTGGCAACGCTTTGGCGCGGTAATTGCTAATCTAGTGTAATATATATATCAATGGTATATACGGTCTTGGACTATTAAAAGCAGTGGTTTACGCACATTAGAGTTTAATAAGAACACGTTATAATCCGATAGAATATGGTTGTATTTAGTTTATTTGTTTTACAAATCTATTTTCACCAAAAGTCACAATACGACAGCAACAGCTTTTCTTCTCAGACAGACATTTGACACACAATAATATTTACGAAATAAAGAAGTCTTTGTTCTCAAAAGAGTTTGTACATAATCAGAAAAACTCAACACTTTCCCTCAAAGCTTATTTAGTCCAAGTTTGGCACATAACTCAGTCAGCCGAGGCCTTGGGACAGGCTTGGTTAAGACGTCCGCAAGTTGATTTGCCGAGCTGGTCTTAATTACGTTCAGAACACCACCTTGCACCATCTTTCTTACAAAAAAATGAGGAACAGGAATATGTTTGGTGCGTTTGTGGAATTCTGGGTTGTGTGCCAGTCTTATTGCTGCTTCATTGTCGACCCTAAGAGTTAGCGACATTTCTTGGTCTTGAGACAGGAAACTGAAGACTCGTTTAAGCCACACGAGTTCTTTTGCAGCTTCGCTTGCAGCGACTATTTCTGCTTCCGTGGTCGATATAGCTACGGTTGCCTGTCTCTGGCTTAACCATGATATTATCCCTCCTGCGTACAAGCATGCAACACCTGAGGTAGATCTGCCAGTCGAGGCATCGCCAGCATGATCCGCATCACTGTATCCTTCTATAGTCCCATCTCCTTTTCCAGCATGATATTTAATGCCGAGGTTCAAAGTGCCCTTTAGATATCTAAATATTCTTTTCACTTTGAGCCAGTCTGATTTTAAAGGATTCTCTAAATGTCTGGATACCACACCCACTGCGAAGGCAATATCAGGGCGAGTACCTGTCATTAAGTACATCAGAGCGCCTACTGCTTCTCTGTTAGGGAAGTCACAAGCTTTCCCTAAATCTGTATCCTCTCGTATACATTCCAACTTTTCTATAGGCGTTGAAACCGGATTGCAATTTATCATGTTAAACCGTTCTAGAATTCTTTTTATCCCATAACCCATTGATATATATACACTAGATTAGCAATTACCGCGCGAAAGCGTTGCCACCTCACATAAGGCCACAGCCTTATGCCTAGTAATGTCAGTTCAGTCCTCAGTGTGACGCCGCCCAGGTTGAACCGGACGGAAAATGCGTAAATGCATAGTGAAAGAGTGCGATTAAAGGTCACAGAACCATCTTATCTCAAGCGGAATTACTTTGCATACGTATGTACATTGTAAATGTATTGATATTGACGTAAAAACACACAAAAAAAATAATTAAATAACAAATATTGTGATTTATGTTCAGTGTTGCCATTAAAAACCTCGTTTTGGTTTCCCACTTTAATGGGAGAAACAAATTAATTGGATGAAGTTGTAACCTCCGATTTTAAATAATAATATGTAATTATATTTTAAGTTTCGTTCAAAAGATAAATGCAATCTTATTAATTTGTAGTATATTTAATCAATTAATAATCTAATAATCATATTATATTTTCTATTTAATATGATCAATTTTGCAGGTTGCCTAAATATGCAGGACGCCGTGAGAAGAAATATCTAAAACAAGATTATAGCATGAAAACATACAAAAAAGAGACTAAACACAAAACTAATGCTTCATAGCGGAGTTTGATTACTGTTTGAATAAATAAACTACCATTATGGCTAGTGATGGGTTTACGCCCGGGCGTTTTGGGTGCATTGGATAAATGCCCGATAAATGTCTGTATATGCCGAATAAATGTCCATTCACTGGGCAAAAACTATTAGAGAACATTTATAATTTTTTTTCATTAAAATAGTGACATTTTATCATGCAGCATGAGGAAATACCTACATAAAATTAGATTATTACTAGATTATTGACATATAAATTACTTAACTTCTCAAAGTGAAAAAATGGAACTATGTTTAGTAATTCAGAACACATTTAACTACTTCTTACTAGCGAAAACGATAGAATTTCGGGGGCAGGAGGATTATTTCATTACTTATTCTTACTTTTATGTATCTAGTAAGCAAGACATGTTATTTAAATAATACTAGCTGTTTCTCGCAACTTTATCTTCGTAAAGTAAATAATAAATAAATAAATATATTTCAACAATCACACCAATGAGCTAGCCCCAAACTAAGCCGAAGCTTGTACCAGGCATTATAGTGAGTTCGTAAGAATTAAAATTGCCAGTACCATGATGTAGGTAATAGAATATAATTATGTAACGTCTTATAACGTAATAAAATGTGGTTTCCGTTTTGTTTCGTTATATCTTCAACTCGTCATATCGTGTGCAGTGTTTGCTTGTTTCTTCTAAGACTTTGAGTGCTTGTTTGTTAAGTAGGTAAATAGGTAAGTAAGTAACTTACAAAACTACATTTTACTTGGTATGCAATCACAGAATAAATTACTTACTAAGGTTGCGTAGATATGTTTATTTAGTCTATTTGCTGTCATCCCTAACACACGAGTCGACGGCGTAGGTAAGTTCGGTACAAAGCGCACCACAAAGGATTAACTACTCTCCGCGTAGAGCGATAAGGTCCTATTTTGAATGCACACGGTGCCTATCTAATATTGTAGGTTATTAAAACGGCGGCTTTCTTCAACATCAAAGGAGTGCAACTTCTGTACGCAGTACTATTATTTATTCTGTGCTTGTACTATGGCGGCTAGTTAACGGATATCCATACTTAAATACATATAAACATCATATTAAAACTATGTCAACGGGATAAATCGCGACGCACATTGCAAGCAAATGCCTACTTAGTACTGCTTGACATTTCGGCCGCAGCACCGCAAGCAGTAAGTAAGCATTCACTCAGAAAACGCATCGCGTCCTGGGGGGCTATCACGCTAAATAATCTCAACCGAACCACAACTGAAATGTAGTCGTTAGACGTACTTTTATAGTGCTATAGCGTATGATACATGCGATAGCGCTATACGAAGTCGGCTGAACGATAAAGGTATAGTTTTGGTAATATCGTTGGTGCTTAATGTGATTGAGGCCCTGTCCTGTTAACATAGTTTCAATTATGTTAAAATAGTAGCATATTAATGGTCAAAAATTATATTTAAATCGATTCAGTAGTTCCCGAGTTTATCGGCTACATGCAAACAAACAAACAAATCGTTCCTCTTTATAATAATAGTATTATTTAAATTCATAATTGCTTTCAAAAATATTCAATTTTTTTTTCTTATTTTGGGGTAAAATTCATATGGCAGGCAACACTGGCTCGCCAGCGCATGACTATGTATCAGTCTTTGTCTAATTTTAGTGACAGCATGGTTCTTGCGACTTGTGTAGATGAGACAGTTATATGTTTACATTAAAATGTTTATTGGTTTCAAAGCTACGTCGTCGCGGTTTTCAAGTGGTTACATCTTTTAGGACGCGCGGTAATGAGGTTTGCTCCTCTATTAGTCTATCTCAATGCCATAACCTATTAAAAGCAGTGGTTTACGCACAGTAGAGTTTAATAAGAACACGTTATAATCAGATAGAATATGGTTTAATTTATTTGTTTTACAAATCTATTTTCACCAAAAGTCACAATACGACAGCAACAGCTTTTCTTCTCAGACAGACATTTGACACACAATAATATTTACGAAATAAAGAAGTCTTTGTTCTCAAAAGAGTTTGTACATAATCAGAAAAACTTAACATGGACGCCTAAGTGGATAGCTACAACAGGTTAAATAAATATTATCATTTTCGACATAACATTATGAAATCTATATTTGTCTCTTTTCATCTAATGGGTAACGCCGTTTGATGAAAGAGATAGATATATTTCATGTTTTCTAGTTTCTGGCAATGTTTTTGCATGACGTCACGATTTTATGCGCGCGTGCCACCTCCGCCATTTTATTTAACATCACTCACACTAGTCTTTGGCAGGTCTCTATAAACTGCATAAAAGTAGTGATGAGGCAAGCACGGCTGATGACGTTAGACAATACTAAATACTATGTATTACATTGTGCAAACTAATAACTTTGGAGCGTGTAATACGTTAGTGATAAATAATAATTCACGATGTTTAACTGCTCTAATTCATACAATTACTACAATTTTTTTATGTTATTATTATAGGTTACCTAGTAATGAAGCAATGAAAAAGAAGTGTTATCCACATTATTACATTATGCAATTGGTCTCTTTTGCACTGACTTGTTTACCTTGACCTGTGGCCGACCGTATAGATTTTTTCTTTTTTAAATCCATGTGTTTGATTATATTTATTTATAATAAATTTTTAAGAAGATCAACAGCTTTTTTTATTTAGACAATTTATAGGAACAATATGATCGACAAGCATCTGAGGTTCCATGGGTAAAATTTTCCCGCACTGAAAAGAGCAAGTTGAGCTCACTGAATGCAAGTATCGATTTACTTCTAAGCCTGCTCTGGTATCAAGCCTACAACTTAGTAAATTGAAACTAGTATTCAGTAGGCCTAACGTGCTCTTTGGTGTATTTTAAAATTACTACGATTCTTAACTAAGACGGTTCTCACATTATCCGGCACTGCGCTACGTAGAGCAGGGGGTCGATCACGCTAAATAATCTCAATTAAAACAACAACCGCAGCCGTTCTGCCCACTTTGTTAGCGTGATCGCGTGTTTCAAACGCGATAGCACTACTAACGGCTGAGGTTCAGTTGTGGTTTGGTTGAGATCTGCTTGTATGCGCGTAGCTGTAATAAGGTTTTTGTGTTTGTATAAAAAACATGCTATCACGCGCGGATTAGCAGATCCAGCTTCTACGCTCCGAGACGCGTTTTCCCTAAAAAGAAGTACCTACTTACAAAGAACGTTACAGCCCCGCGCATAGCAGCACTCTCCGCAGTGTGATCAGATTTTAATTGACAAAACAATAACTCAAAAACAAAGCCAAACCAAGTCATAGTCAACAAATTGTTAATAAGTAGACATCGGATTATATGCCTTAACAAAGTGCCAAAATATGCACTAAAAAAGGCTGAACTAAGCACTAAAAACTATTGTTATGCCCAAAATATGCACAATGCAAAATCATAAATTATTTTTATTTTTATATATTATAATTAAACGATGGTAGGTACGAAAACAGCAAAATGATCTTTAAATTAAGGGGAGGTATTTCGAGCGCTTCCCTCTCCTTCTCTCGACGGTACAACGGTAAGGGACGGGTATAACAGCGAAGCGGCGCGAATAATCGCGTTTTATATTTTAAAAAATTGATAGATTTAATAAATAAAAAACCATCGGTTATAATAACTCAAGTTATTTACGAGCTTCATTTTGGTAAATTACTCATAATATCAAATCACTTATTTTAAGAATAAAACCCCGAAAATCAGATAAAATTAAACAAAAATATGTAACTTAGTGAATTTATTCTATCGAGCCAACTTTATCAAATCGTGTTTCCATCGGGTGTATTTTAAAGAATAAAGGCTCAACAGTATTTCATAATTTTCGCAGATTTTAATTTTACTGTTTACTACTTCAAAAAGTAGTTCTAAGAACGTGTTATTTTAATTTTTTACTAACACCTGGCCTTAAGCATAGTTTTGTAACAACACCATATAATTAAATATTTTTCCTTAGAGTGTAAAGTGACGTTTGTTACCCAGTATTAATTTGTACGCCAAAAACGACCTCTACATCAACTGACTACCTCCGCGCCCTACACGTCATCGGTACCTATACGTTACATACCTACCTCCCGCTACTAAACAAAATATGCACGATTGGGAAAAAAAAGCTAAAATATGCATTAACGGCGTAATTAGAGAGTTATATACATTTAAGACTTTAAACTATCGAGTTGCATTGCATTAAAACTATTTTAACGGGACTTAGCACAATTAATTTTTGTATGTAAGTACATATCTACTTACTGCTTGACGTTTCGGCCAATCGTGTTAATCGTGCTAGGTCCTGTTAAAATAGTTTTAATTATATGCATTTGCATATGCAAATATGCAAATGCCACAAAATCCGATGTCCATTAATAAGTACTTATAAGAGATTCGAGACCAATGATAGTGTTTTAAAACTTTTTTATACACCATCATTGTTCGAGACATTGTGAGAAACCGCCTTAGTTAGGAAACGTCTAGGGGAATGTTTTTAGTTTTTGACTTACCTACTTTTATGAAAATAACAATTTTTTATACCTAAATCAAAACGGTTGTAAGTGGTTTACGCTAGATAGCAGGCGTCTCGATATCGATATATCGAAGTTTTTTTGACATCCCTACTAAAAGACGCCATTTTATCTAACACAATGGTTGTAGGTATGCACGTTTTTTTTGTAGGTATTTCTCGTCGATATCTTTTTAGGTCTTTGCAAGGAACAAATAAAATTAAAAAAAATATAGCTGTCTGTCATTCATTTTGTCATAAAAAACTAATGACTAGGCAGTATGGTCTCTGATCTTAGCCTGTTCCTTCACGGAACAAAACTCAGAACAATAATTGTTCTGAAGAACAAAATATATATAAAAAAATCGACTTCTTGGCGGGAAAGTGTGGCGTAATGTCTGCAGTTTTGTTTTATTTTTTATAATTTGTGTTTTTTTCAAACATTAATGTGAAATAATAGTGGATTATTATCCGTTAAGTGTTTGTGAACGTGCACGAGTGTTGGCAAATGAAACAAAACAGTGCAACATCACTTTTCAAATTCTCTCAAGAAGTCCGCGTGAGATCTCAGTAAAGTTCCACATCTTTACTGAGGACTCAAGGGGGTTGGGAATATCATTTATCATTCATCATCATAATCACCACTCATTAACATCTAGGGGAAAAAAAGAAATAAAAAATAATGACTAGGCAGTATGGTCTCTGATCTTAGCCTGTTCCTTCACGGAACAAATATTTTTAAAAAAAATCGTTTTGCCATGGCAAAGTAAAGTCAAACAAACAAAACAGTGCAACATCACTTTTCAAATTCTCTCAAGTAGTCCGCGTGAGACCTCAGAGGGCCTAGTCAATTGGCAAACAAATGAAACGCTACGAAATCTTCGCTACGATAAACCGAATGTATGGGATTGACATAAGCAAAAGTTACCTACGACGTAAAATTTACGCTAAAATAGACCTAATTGACAGTTTGACAAGCCAAGAATCGCTAATCTAGCGATCACTCAAACATTGAAGATAAAAATTCACACAAAATGGCGATTGTTTGATCAGCTGATGAAGGAATAGTTGTGTTGTGTTGAAAGTTTTGTTTAAAATGCTCTTTTTAGGGCTATTGTGGACTGCAATAATCAAGTGCTCAGGCGCTAAGGAAGAAATGTTTCCCTACGTTACTTGGAGCAAAGTAACGAAATCGAGTTTGTTGTACTTGTGAATAGTTCTCAGAGTTCTCGTTTACGAACTTTCAAATATTTAGCTAAGGTCTGCCGGGAATTGCGTGCTGATTTATAGTTGTTGCGATGTGAGTGACCAAATAAATGTGTGTCATGCAACATTTTCCGCAACGAAGAGCAAGTCGCTGCATAACAATTTGTAGGGGCTCTCAAACCATACAAACATTTGGGTCAAATAAATCCACCTAAGTATTAATCATGACAAGAAAGGTCAAGATTAAGACAACAGTAAGGGACTTTTTGTATAAATATTAAATGTAACCTATCCATAATGTCCATTTAGCAATTTATAACTTAGATTGCCTATTTGTTTTACAGGTTCCAATGAAGATTTAATTTGCCAGGTAGCTTAGAGTATTAAACCAAGGCTCTAAGTGTAGTAAGGTGTACCTATTGACTATACCCTATAAATCTTATACAGACAAGCATCTTTCTTAATAGGAAAAGATATCAGTCCTTACGTTCAAACGGTAAGTTTTAATAAATAAATTATTACTTACATAATAAAGGTAAGTATTATGCCTATTATTATATTGGGATTTACCAGGAAATGTCAGTTTTGTTAAAATTGCTAGAATAAAGAGTATTGACATAAAGATAAAACTATTTTATGTGGTTTTGCAGATTTGAGACGACGATTCAAAAATCTTAAATGTTACCTCATAATTTGGAGGATGGACTTCCTCAGAATGGTGAACAAACATGGTTATTTGGTAAAAAACAATATCAAGCAATTTTGTATAATACATAGGTACTTACCTACTAACTTTTTATCTATGACAATTTTCTATAAGTAAGTATATTGTTCTAATTTCTTAGGAGATTCTGGATACCTTCAAAAAGCATGGTTAATGATAATAACAACAATATTTAATGCTGCATCAGACTCACAAGAAAGGAGGGGTGTGTACCACATGTCATATCCAACAATGAAACTGCATTGAACATGGCTTTGGCATCGTTGAATTTAGTTATTTATATGATTTTTTTTGTGGAGCTCTAATGTTGTCAACGTTTTTATTCTACAAAAGGAGCAGTCTGTGCCATAAATATAGTTAATTTAGTTCTAAGTTTATTGTGCTTTATTTAAAAAGATTTACTTATGTACAAAAAAACAATACCTTCGTTGACAACATTTTTATTTTAAGAAAAGGAACAGTGTGCCATAAATATATTTAACCCATAAAATAGTGATTTGGTTTATATGATGGGGAAAAATTAAGTATAAAGTTAATTTAGTTCTAAGTTTATTGTACTTTATTAAAAGGATTTACTTAGGTAGGTACTACTAAAAAACAGTACCTTCATAAACACACAATTGGCATTTATTTTTATACACATATAGTTTTAATGTCAATAAGAGAAAGTGAAGCCTCATATTTAATAAACTTTGACTTTGAGAGAGTAGGTAAGGAAATAAGAATATATTAAGAAATACAACATTAATGTTATTTTTTACTTGATATTTAATTTTACTTGCAGTAGGTACCTATAGAAAATGTTTAAGTACCTACTTATATCAATTTCTACTAGTCATAACATTATTTTTGGTAAACATATAAATAATCCTATGTTTTATTTCGAAACATTATCAACCAACTCATAATGAATGGCAGTGAAATAAATAATGTAAAATAAATAAATATTTTAACTTGTCGCGTAGAGACCACGATCATGTCATTGTGTCTGTGAAGGCGTATATTTAATAAATGATTTGACTTTTAATTTCAATTATTTTCGGTACCTACCGCTATAAATAAGTAACAATGAAACAATCCTATATTAAGGCGATGTTGTCTTCATCGTCATCCTATGAACGTCCTGAACGTTCCCACATGAACGACAGCACTAAGGCAGACTGGGCTATAACAGGCTTAAGCCCTGAGCCAATACAACCGCAGTGTGCTTTACGTGCCTTCCGAAGCACGGAGGAGCTCGAGACGCTTTTTATTTGGTTACCCATCCTTTAGCTCGGTAATGTGAAAGTTGCGTAACTAACTGGCAAGATCACAAACCGGTGCGGCGCGGGCGGGGACTTTTTGCATTAGTTAAACCTCTAGCATTACCTTTCAAGTAACAGTAAGTACCTACATTGCTTCGCTAGTTTGCATATTTTAAAATTAGTTTTAATTTAACTAGCAAAACCATGTACTTGGAATGTTTTTTATTTTATTTTATTTAGGACAATAATCAATTAGAAAAGTAATGTGATACTCGTAGGTGTTGTAGTTAGACAACTAAACCCGAAAGCCTTAGCCGCTACGCCATAGAGTTACTTTAGGCGATGTACTCATACAAGATGCAAACGTTTTAATCACTACCTAGTGGGTACTCGCATCTAAGATCAAACTGTTTAAATGTTCGCGCGGTTTGTAACATTTAGTGTTATCTATCACTTATTTCATTACAGACGGACGTCAAGTTGTTAATATTTGAGAAATTCTTGGCAACAAGCGTTTGCTCGTGGTCTTCAGTCTTAATTTATTTATATTATAAGCTGAAAAATGGGTTTGGTCTCATATCAATATCATATTATGGTAGGTAAGTCACTCGTCATCATTATAAGTACTTATTTACAAACGTGCTTGCCTGGCGAACTACCCGAATTTCTTAGTAAAGTGACATTCAATTCACTAAAACTCAAAAGGATCGGTGTGGTTACTACCTATTTATTAATCTTACATAAGCGTTACATTATCATCAAACAAAAAAATACTAAGACAAGCCTGTATGTTCTATATCCCTTAGTCGAGCCCTCTGAGGGCCTAGTCAACTGGCAAACGCTCGACCGGTGACAGCGTCAAAATCGCTCATCAAATTCGCTAGGCTACATCGATATCGATAAGCTAAGGGATATAGAACATACAGGCTTGTCTTAGTATTTTTTTGTTTGATGATAATGTAACGCTTAAGTAAGATTAATAAATAGGTAGTAACCACACCGATCCTTTTGAGTTTTAGTGAATTGAATGTCACTTTACTAAGAAATTCGGGTAGACTCCTTGAGACAATTTGAAAAATGAATCAATCGCTTTTTTCGCCGGAAGTTCGCCAGACAAGCACGTTTGTAAATAAGTACTTATAATGATGACGAGTGACTTACCTACCATAATATGATATTGATATGAGACCAAACCCATATTTCAGCTTATAATATAAATAAATTAAGACTGAAGATCACAAGCAAACGCTTGCTGCCAAGAATTTCTCAAATATTAACAACTTGACGTCCGTCTGTAATGAAATAAGTGATAACACTAAATGTTACAAACCGCGCGAACATTTAAACAGTTTGATCTTAGATGCGAGTACCCACTAGGTAGTGATTAAAACGTTTGCATCTTGTATGAGTACATCGCCTAAAGTAACTCTATGGCGTAGCGGCTAAGGCTTTCGGGTTTAGTTGTCTAACTACAACACCTACGAGTATCACATTACTTTTCTAATTGATTATTGTCCAAAATAAAATAAAAAACATTCCAAGTACATGGTTTTGCTAGTTAAATTAAAACTAATTTTAAAATATGCAAACTAGCGAAGCAATGTACTTACTGTTACTTGAAAGGTAATGCTAGAGGTTCAACTAATGCAAAAAGTCCCCGCACGCGCCGCACCGGTTTGTGATCTTGCCAGTTAGTTACGCAACTTTCACATTACCGAGCTAAAGGATGGGTAACCAAATAAAAAGCGTCTCGAGCTCCTGCGTGCTTTGGAAGGCACGTAAAGCACACTGCGGTTGTATTGGCTCAGGGCTTAAGCCTGTTATAGCCCAGTCTGCCTTAGTGCTGTCGTTCATGTGGTAACGTTCAGGACGTTCATAGGATGACGATGAAGACAACATCGCCTTAATATAAGATTGTTTCATTGTTACTTATTTATAGCGGTAGGTACCGAAAATAATTGAAATTAAAAGTCAAATAATTTATTAAATATACGCCTTCACAGACACAATGACATGATCGTGGTCTCTACGCGACAAGTTAAAATATTTATTTATTTTACATTATTTATTTCACTGCCATTCATTATGAGTTGGTTGATAATGTTTCGAAATAAAACATAGGATTATTTATATGTTTACCAAAAATAATTTTAAAACAATTAATTTTATATAATTACCCTAGTATGTTGATAATGAATCAAGTACAACTTTAAGCCATGTTTAATGCAGTTTCATTATTGGATACGACATGTGGTACACATCCCTTCTTTATTGTGAACCTGATGCAGCATTAAATATTGGTGTTATTATGATTAACCATGCTTTTTGAAGGTATCCAGAATCTCCTAAGAAATTGGAACAATATACTTACTTATAGAAAATTGTCATACATAAAAAGTTAGTAGGTAGTATATATTTACCAAAAATAATTTAAAAACAATTAATATTATTAATTTATTTTATATTCACAGGTGAATCGACAGTTCTATAAAAAGTATAACACTGAAAATGTGAAACAGCAAACCATTTACAGATTCACACAAATAAAAATGTGATAGTAACATTACAAACTCAAGCAACAATTACAATCGATTACTTCACAATCGCCAAATTGATAATAACTAAACTATTACAGAGTATGCTAGATATGGAACTTAATTTGTATTATATGTATAACAAGCCACCTTATGTTAAGCCACCTATTTAAAGAAAAAACAATATTATAACAAACACAATAGAACCCACCAGATTTAATAATCGGATAAGAATAATGCAAGTTAATACATATTTAATTACCTTTGTATGTTGATAATGAATCAAGTACAACTTCAATAGCTTAATGTTATGACTAGTAGAAATTGATATAAGTAGGTACTTAAACATTTTCTATAGGTACCTACTGCAAGTAAAATTAAATATCAAGTAAAAAATAACATTAATGTTGTATTTCTTAATATATTCTTATTTCCTTACGTAACTCTTTCAAAGTCAAAGTTTATTAAATATGAGGCTTCACTTTCTCTTATTGACATTAAAACTATATGTGTATAAAAATAAATGCCAATTGTGTGTATAAGAAGGTACTGTTTTTTAGTACCTACCTAAGTAAATCTTTTTAATAAAGTACAATAAACTTAGAACTAAATTAACTTTATACTTAATTTTTCCCCATCATATAAACCAAATCACTATTTTATGGGTTAAATATATTTATGGCACACTGTTCCTTTTCTTAAAATAAAAATGTTGTCAACGAAGGTACTGTTTTTTTGTACATAAGTAAATCTTTTTAAATAAAGCACAATAAACTTAGAACTAAATTAACTTTATACTTAATTTTTCCTCATCAAATAAACGAAATTACTATTTTATGGATAAATATATTTATGGCACAGACTGCTCCTTTTTGTAGAATAAAAACGTTGTCAACATTAGAGCTCCACAAAAAAAAATCATATAAATAACTAAATTCAACGATGCCAAAGCCATGTTCAATGCAGTTTCATTGTTGGATATGACATGTGGTACACACCCCTCCTTTCTTGTGAGTCTGATGCAGCATTAAATATTGTTGTTATTATCATTAACCATGCTTTTTGAAGGTATCCAGAATCTCCTAAGAAATTAGAACAATATACTTACTTATAGAAAATTGTCATAGATAAAAAGTTAGTAGGTAAGTACCTATGTATTATTCAAAATTGCTTGATATTGTTTTTTACCAAATAACCATGTTTGTTCACCATTCTGAGGAAGTCCATCCTCCAAATTATGAGGTAACATTTAAGATTTTTGAATCGTCGTCTCAAATCTGCAAAACCACATAAAATAGTTTTATCTTTATGTCAATACTCTTTATTCTAGCAATTTTAACAAAACTGACATTTCCTGGTAAATCCCAATATAATAATAGGCATAATACTTACCTTTATTATGTAAGGAATAATTTATTTATTAAAACTTACCGTTTGAACATAAGGACTGATATCTTTTCCTATTATGAAAGATGCTTGTCTGTATAAGATTTATAGGGTATAGTCAATAGGTACACCTTACTACACTTAGAGCCTTGGTTTAATACTCTAAGCTACCTGGCAAATTAAATCTTCATTGGAACCTGTAAAACAAATAGGCAATCTAAGTTATAAATTGAAAAATGGACATTATGGATAGGTTACATTTAATATTTATACAAAAAGTCCCTTACTGTTGTCTTATTCTTGACCTTTCTTGTCATGATTACAGGTACTTAGGTGGATTTATTTGGCCCAAATGTTTGTATGGTTTGAGATCCCCTACAAATTGTTATGCAGCGACTTGCTCTTCGTTGCGGAAAATGTTGCATGACACACATTTATTTGGTCACTCACATCGCAACAACTATATCAGCATGCAATTCCCGGCAGACCTTAGTTAGATATTTGAAAGTTCGTAAACGAAAACTCCGAGAACTATTCACAAGTACAACAAACTCGATTTCGTTAATTTGCTCCAAGTAACGTAGGGAAACATTTCTTCCTTAGCGCCTGAGCACTTGATTATTGCAGTCCACAATAGCCCTAAAAAGAGCATTTTAAACAAAACTTTCAACACAACACAACTATTCCTTCATCAGCTGATCAAGCAATCGCCATTTTGTGTGAATTTTATTATTAATTTATTTTATCTTCAATGTTTGAGTGATCGCTACTACACCCAGAACGACGGAACGCACTCCTTTGGCTTGTCAAACTGTCAATTAGGTCTATTTTAGCGTAAATTTTACGTCGTAGGTAACTTTTGCTTATGTCAATACCATACATTCAGTTTATCGTAGCGAAGATTTCGTAGCGTTTAATTTGTTTGCCAATTGACTACGCCCTCAGTAAAGTCCCACAACTTTACTGAGAACTCAAGGGGTTTGGGGAACATCATTTATCATTCATCTTAATCACCACTCATTATCATCAAGGGAAAAAAACAAATAAAAAACTAATGACTAGGCAGTATGGCTCAGACCTTAGCCTGTTCCTTCATGGAACAAAATATATATAAAAAAAAAGTAAAGTCAAACTCGCCGTCGCCAACTCGCCATCGCCATTCGTTCGACCAAAAAGACTAAAGAAAACCTTGCTCGCTCGCTATCCAACATAAAAAAGTCCGTGCTGGCTGATGCTCGTCGCTCACTCAGTAATAATTCTCTGCGTAATCTGCGTTTACTGAGAAAATAATTTCTACTACAAAGAAAAGCAACTAATGCAGTGTTCTAGTGTGTCAACATTTGTTTTATCTGGCCACAACCTTTTAAATTATTGACACAAAGAGGGTAGCCTAGGCACTACCTAGGGATCTATATGAGAAGGATGTAATCATCACTACGTTTCTACGGATGGTGAGACGATGGAGAAGGAACCTGTATGTCACGTTTAGTTTGATTATATGTTAAACTTGAAACTCGAATAGTAGGCAGATACCTACTATTTACATCGAACTCTATATCATGTACATCTATGCATGTACTCTAAAGAGAGTACATGTCATTTAAATTACCTGAGACTTAGCTACCTACTACTTATTATAAATAATTTAGATGAGCAATCAAGACGACTTGGGAGTAAGTAGTGTACTGGTAATTTAAAATAGAACTTTTCGAATTATATTATTTTCAATATTTTAAATAAATGTGTGCATGATTGTACAGAAAGGGGAGTCTCCATACAAGCCTTCTGCAAGAAAAGGTATTCACAGTCACGAAAATTGTCCATTTTCAAACCACACCTACAACATGGCAAGATATGGATTAAAAAAAAAAGATGAAAGAAACAAAGAACCATGCAGCCAAGACCAAGGTGTTGATGAAGTCGATAATATCATCAGGTAACTGAACCATCAGAACTACACATTGAAATTGGACACTATATTGTACAAATCAACTTGCATTTATTTTTCATTCGTTTATGGCAAGGCTTACATTTTGAACTCTGCAAGAGAGGAGTCTGTCATTGTAGATAATCAAATAATAGTTTTATGCCAATATTTAAATACTTAAAAAACTATTCAGGTCAAGGGGATAAACATTGAAGTAAAAACACATAGGTATTTCATGTAGGTATATAATAAAACACATAAGTACACCAAGCACTTGAAAAATTTACTGGAAATCAAAACACACACCAAAGACCAATGTTGCTGATTCCAGCTAATTGTAACAATGCTATTTTCAATTGCTTTTTTATGTTATAAAATTTTAATTTAAACTAAAAACTACCTATTCCATCTATGGTTATAATAAAGTAAGTATAATACATACTTTATTGCATATTTATTGTGTAGTAAGAAAAACAATATTTTTATTTTTAGTAAGTTATCTCACTCCAGTCCTCTCCAAATGAATCAGAAAACGGATAATGGAAATAGAAGAAGATACTCGCTTAACACACCAGACTATAATTTGTTAGATAATGACAGTGATTGGTAAGTAATACTACTTTGCAAAGATTCTAAATCATACACAAAAATTATGTACAGTATTATGCATAGTTTTTATCTGTTATACTTTTATGAAATATATTTTGCTTTCATTGAAATTAATTTTGATTTATAAATGAACTAGTGTTTAGTAACTTAATTTATTGTTTTTTTTAAGTTCTGATGTTTTGAATCCTTTACAGGGCTTAAAATAAAAGTCAGGACTAAAATTAAACTAAACTTTTCTTTACATGCATTACTATTTACTCCAATTTAAAAAATGTCTTCTATTTTCTTAATTAAAATTACTTTAATATCTAAATTGCAGCGTTGAATTCGAATTTTTATATGTAGTGATAACATATATACGGATCAACTCACATTTGTCAATTGTTATATTATAATTATTGCCATCCTTATAAATGGCCTTATTTTACTTAATACTGTCTACTGTAGAGTACAGTATTAAAAGAAATGTAGTATCAACAACTACAACATGTGGTTGTTGAGACTACATTTCATGTTGTTGTGAAAAGAACATGGGTAAACTCGATATTTGTAATATTATTTTAATACTACTTTTTTTAACTAAATATGATGATAATAATAATATTATTAATATGTAATAAAACCATTTTCTTATAAATAAATTTATTACTACATTTATGTAAGTATAACAGCTTGTGTTCGCTGCCTCATTTCATGAACATTACCACCTCATGTGCAATTATAATTTAATAATTCATTACATTTATCTGCTTGTTGCATATTATAAGAAATTAACCAAATAACATTATTATTAGAATGTTGTTTTGTGACTAAAAAAGATGAGCTGGTAATGTGTTTTATTGCAGCAATATGCTTGCGAAATCTTTACCGGCAAACACGCCATCGTATTATTGCAGTGACGGATTCGCACATCGATCACTACCAACTGATTTCTATAAAATACACAATAGTATTTCTCAGTCCCCATTACAAACAATTAGCACAAGCAAGGATTTCACGCACAATGATGATAGTTTTGGCTCAAGATCTTCAGATTCTAAACAAGAATATGAGTCAAGTATGAGAGAACCTATTCAACAGAACAAAAACTCATTCAAGAAATTTTTTATTCCACTTCTTGGAATCATCGGTGTGGTATCAGCTGTTTATTATAGTGCAATTATGGACACTGCTGATGGGTTGGTCAGCTTAAATATATATAATGAATTAAAATTCAATAAAGATATGAATTATTTGGGGAAGAAATACAAAATAAATGGTCATTCCATTTTAGAACTACAAACAGGTAAGAAACTGGCACATGTGTATTTTGAGTGTAGGCATGCAGTTTCCACATTCGGCTTTAGGCAGTTGTCCCACCAACGGCAAGTAAACGACTAACTATCGGCTATTTTCTCGCTCAAGAAACGTACAATAGATATACATTCTGTGTAAACAAAAGAGATGCATATATAAATAGTTTATCGCTGACTGTTTACACTGCCGGCGAGGACTCGCTCCACTAGTTCGTCGCTGAGCGACAAGAGCTATCAAAGATAATTCTCGCTTAGGGATACTCGATCAGCGATCAGAACTCACGCCGAGAGACCAACCAGCAACAGCGGTCATTTCTCACCAAGAGGACTGCTATGCGATTCTCTAAGCGACACTAGACGCTGAGCGCATGGCTGTCTCTTTTCAATTCTATGAATATGAAAGAGACAGAGTCAATTCTCAGCGCTGCGGCAGCCGCTGCTACCAAGGCATCGCACTGCTGTACGCTCGGCTCAGCCGCCGCGAGCGAGTGGCGCGAGTAATCGCCCGTCTCACTCTTACACTCGCTTATAGACCAGCTAAAAACTATCGGAACTACATACTCGCTTTCCACTGCTCGCCAACTCGTTTCTAGTTATAGTTCGACTCGCTTCTCGTTCATCGTCGGCGGTGGGACAACTGCCTTATGCAGGAGCTTCCAGGGGGCGATCACGGTAAATAATCTAAACCAAACCACAACTAGACCGCAGTACGTCTAACAGTGCATACAAAATAGTTTGTAACCTGGGTTGTCTAACTTCAACATCTATCGCAATACCTTTCAAGTACAGTGTTTTAGTACAGTACAACTAGTTTACTTATTAAAATATAATTTTAAAATAATTAAACTAGCGAAGCAGTGTACAGTCGAAGAAGTTCCCGGTAGACCAATTTTCGGCGATAGATACAGTAGTGTATAGCGTAAGTTTTTTTTATAATAGGTGGGCTTGCTCTTGGCCACATTCTTATCCGTAGGATTAAGAAGATGCTGACGATGAAGCGAGCTAGCCCAGAAGCAGCCTATTCACTCGGGCTTTAAAGATGTTGGGGCAAGAGCGTCGCCAGCCGATATAAATGATGGAGGCGATTGTAATAAGAACGGTACAAAGTCCCAATGTGTAAACTCTACCACCTCTTCACTATAGAGGCGTGCTTAAGGTTTCAGAGTAGGGCAACATTATTTTCCTGTAATTTTTAACAGTTAATTAAGTACGTATGCACTCGGGAACACAGACGCCGGCCGGCAGGGAATTCCATACCTCGGCCACAGTGTTACTATTTAACACTGTGCCTCGGATGTACGCATGAATGAAGACGAATAACGCTTGGTGCGTAGGAGTGGAATATCAACCAAGTAAGAGTGGTAACCTGCCGTACGTCTGGACTCCCGTTAGTAGAAAGGGGACGGTGGAATATTTTTTTTTGTGGTCGACCTGGAACTTTTGCAACTGTACTAAATACTTGAAAAAAAGGTTGAAGTTATAATAAGGCCCCCTGAATATTTCAAAGATAGTAAATATAAGATTAAAAAGGTAGTAAATATAACATTCTATTGATAATATAAAGTACTTATCAGAATGGCACCAGTATCTGCAAATTATTATCAAACTCTAATTATTAATTTAGTTGAGAATATGTTTATTGAGATGGTGTTAGTGAAACATTCTGTGTTTATTTCTAATGTAATTTTACAGGTATATCAACAATATCAGAAAAAAACGACACTGGTTCATTCATATTTCTTTACAACAGTAACTCAGTCCAATTTGATCATATACAATTCAGCAATTTTATGGAAGATATAGCATTAACTGCTGCTAAATATTTACGTAAGACTTTTCATGTTATTTATCCTACTAATATTATAAACGCGAAAGTTTGTAAGTATGGATGGATGTTCGTTACTCTTTCACGTAAAAACTACTGAATGGATTTGGATGAAATTCGGCATATAGTTTATAACCTGGATTAACACATAGGATTTTTTATCCCAATATTCAAACGGGAACGGGATCCACGCGGGTGAAACCGCGAGCGGCCGCTAGTTAATAATATTATTACATACATACACTCTCTACTATTATCCCCTGAGGATTAGTCTTCTCTATGATCTGAGGGTTAGTCAAAGACTATGCAATGTGGACCGCAAGATCAGTTCTCTACCTTATTCCACTTTTTACCAAAGAACAACTGCACATGTGCTCAGCGTAATAGATGGTGAGCCCATCGCCGCTCTATGCTGTTAAATGTTCCTATGTGCAGTCTGTAGTCCGTTAGTCGCCTTTTACGACACCAAAGGGAAGAGATGAGTTGGTGGTATTAAATGAGCCGGCACACACACAGCTCCATTTTTTAACAATTATATTAACAAAATGTAGGTATTAATCATTGAGGTATTATAGACTAGAGGCGACACGGCAAAGCAAGTTCTTGCGCACTGAGAGATCCAAGCGATTGTGGACTTTGCGGCTGCAAATCAGTGCGCAACAAATTGCTTCGCAGTTTCTAGTCTACACACACATGGTATTAATATACCTACTGTATAATTTTCAGGTAACGGTAGTTCATCCATTTATCCAACTATTGTGCAAAGTTCACAACTGAACATGAAAACTCACAGTGAACTAATGAACAGATACCGGAATGAGGTTTCAAAAACTGGGGTGATGCTTGTCAAAGATATTGACGGGGTCCCATCTAGTCTGGCCATGGCTTTCCATTACTTTTGCGATGAATATAATCCACTTGTAGCTAAGACTGCTATATTTTTTACACTCAACTTAGATAAGTGCCTTATCAATGGCTCAGGTGTGTATAAATTAATCAATGTGCCAATGATTTTGTAAGTACTTGGTTACTAATATTGACTGACATTTACATAATAATTTTCAGATAAAAGATCTACCTATATGGATATAGAAAAATGTCTTGAAAACAAATGGAATACAGTCCCAAAAGACAACATCAGACCACTGCTGGCGCGGGTTGTAAATGTAGTTGTTGACCTAAGCGGCATATCTTGAGATAGCATATAAGCAAGTAGGTATTGAAAGTTACAAGATATATCTTAAAAAGATTAATAAAAAAAAATTGTTTACGAAAAAGCGCATACATGCCAATGCTCCTCATGGTTGATGAGATGAAACGAAAACATCGTATGGTGAATGGTTGTTTTTCTCTCTGGAAAAACGTACAACTCCCATAAATATTACATGAGTTATGTACTAAACGCTTCGATCATATAAACAATAGATGCACAGTCTCATACAAAATCAAACTCAAATAATGTCCCGAGTAAATACATATACTATCCATCCATAGATCTACATCAGAAATTAAACAAGATTTTTTTTAACTTTAAATTTATTCGTTTATGCAACGCAATATTTAGGCAACGCAGGCCCATTAGATAAATACCTTACAGACTAACATACATACATACAATAATAAAATTTTGTTAGTAAATATGAAAACTTATAGTTACTAAGTTAGTAAATTAATATTGGGACATTTTCTGAGTCGGATCGGTGGCACTTATAGGTATTTTTCCAAGAAAACGTCTTACATATAGATAAACATTTATTGTAAAGTAAACCTTAAGTTTAGTACTTACCAATTTATAAAATATTATTGGAGTTACATCACTTTGGAACCAGTAGGCATTGGCCTAGCATGCGCAACACGAGATAATGCTGCGGATGATATTCTCTCTTCCTTCGATGGCGGGAACGACAAATGATCTCGGTTAAGCTGGAAACAAACTATCGGACGCGACTGACGGACGCGACTGACAGCCGCGACTGATAAGTGAGCACAGCCCTCAAACATCCAGCACGCCAGATTTCTGTCGGACGTCCGAACGCCCAAGGTCACGTCCGCGACTTACGTCCGATAGTTTTCACAACTTAATGTACATTCATTGACTAGATTACCTATAAGTCGCGGCTGTCAGCCGCGTCTGATAATTTGTTTCCAGCTTTACAGTTTTCAAAACTCGATAAAATTATGTTGCATGTTGAATTTTTTGACAAAAATACCACAGACAGGCAAAAACTACTATTATGTCTATTTTTGACATATCGTGTATAGTATAGACATAACACGAGAAAACACGGGTCGAGAAAATATTCTCGTGTTGCGCATGCTAGGCCTACAGGCTCGCTAGATTCAAGCAAGTTGTAACAAAGTTCTAAATTCGAAATTTTGATAGAAAAACATGGCAATTATCTAATATTTTGTGCTTTGGTTCGTGGTGCATTTTATATGATCGAAGACTTAACGGAATGAAATAGCGAAAGATTATGTCTTTTTATCAACGAATTTTAATAAAGTTTGAGTTCATATTTTATTGTTAATCATAACTTTATACTTAGTAATTAATACGTAGGTACCTACTTACTACATTATTATATTAATTATTTTAAATGTAACATTATACTTATAGAAATTTATTATTATTATTGTCGCAGAATTTTTTTTGAAGTTAATTATTTAAATTGTATGTACTTACTTACTTTTAAGTTCATTTTGGTTGGTATTGGAAGTATGGCCTTTGCCCAGCATTAGAACATTATGCTAAAATAATTTTACAATTGCGGCATTTTATTTTAGAGCTAGAACTAAAACCACTAAAAAGTTATAAATGTTATAATATGCCTACCTAAAGGACAATCACTAACCTCACGGCCCATACATTTGAAAACCTGAGAATGAGTTAGTTTGTATAAAATTTCAAATTTCAATATCATTTATTCAATTTAGGCTACCATAATTGAGCAATTATGAATGTCGCTATGCCATCGGTTCGTAAGTCCTAACTATGGGCGGGAGCCTTGTACTGAGACGAACGGGCAAGAAACTCAGCAAGGGCCATTGAGTTATAATGTACTAGGTACGTACTTGAGGAGCTATCCCAAGCAAAAGTCTTGTTCTATTTTGTTAAAAGTTAAAACAAGTGCGTTGCAGCCCTAAAACAATAATTTATCGTCTTTCTGAACAATCCAAACACAGCGCTAGACCGCTTCTAGTGTTATTTTCTCGCGACCAAAAGAGCAAAAGCGCCGCCATTAGCACGGCGCTTACGCGTTTTGTTCAACCATGTTCAACGTAGTGCAACAGTTAATAGATTGGTTACTGCCATACGAAAAGAAAAATACTTAAATATTTGTATGCTTTCCTGACTTTAAAGGCAAACTATGATAGCATGGTTAGATTTAGTGAATTTTGAGCTATTTTTGTCAATACGGTTTATATTTATACATTCTCAAAAACCAACAGGTCCAAAATGGGCATTGTCCTTTGAATCTATACCATATCCAATTTAGATATGCATTCTGTGCGTATAAACTGTTTTTTAACGCAACAAATCAATGTTATGACTACTAACACCTCAGGCTCTCTGCAGCAGCCTGTACCCTTCAAGTATTAAGTATTTTATTTTAGAGTGTAAGTAAACATTGAGTGCATTAATATAAAATTGTGTAAAACTTTATGTGTATGTTGTGCGCGGTTGTAACAGAGATGTAAACTTATTGCTTTTTTATATGTATTATTGTTTAATTTGTATTGTATGGTTTATATCTTGTAACTGCGCTAAAGAAAATAAAATAATATAAAAGCAATTCAGTACCTTGTTAGATTAAGGCTCGCGTCCACTAGGCGGATCGGGCCGGGGCGCATCGCAACGCAAAAATCCGCCTGCCTGTAGGTATTTATTATGAAATAGCGTCCACTAGCGGCGTGTCGGGGCGGGGCGAGCCGCAGCGCGATAGCAGTGTTACGTATGCGATGCGGCCCGTACCGATCCGCCCCGGCCCGATCCGCCGCTAATGGACATCTACCTTTAATGTGTAATAAATTGGCAAAAGTTTAATAATTTATTCTATACATCGTCATCAACTAACTCATCAACCTATAAACGTCTCACTTCTCACATGGACAACTGTACCTTATGAATGAAATAACATTATAAATCGACGGCCTACGTGGTGGAGTGGTTAGCACTGAGGTCCCTGGTTCGATTCCCAGTCAGGTCAATTTAAAAATACCTGTAATTTCTAAATTGATTTCCGGTCGGGGTGTTTTCTATGTATAATGAATCAATAAACATGTCTCACAAGCAAAAGAAGTTTTAACTTGTTAACAGTGGAAAAAATGTTATCGTTTCGTCTGTGAGAAACCTACTAACAATTGAATTGCTGTTGTCTCTGGCTTACGGCTACAAACTAAACTAAGTAGGTAGTTAGTGAGAAAATTCCCCCACAACAAATCAAACCCTCTGCATCCGAGTTGGTCTCACCACCAGACTGACCACAGATGCGGTTAAACATCTTTTTCTGATTACAAATTGAAAAGTGCTGAAAAAATTTCTACACGCGGATTCGAACCCGCACCTTTTTTTAGTTTGAAAGCCGAAGGCGACCATTCAATGTCAACAAACTTCGTCATCGGATCGGATGTTGATCCTGCTTGTGGAAAATTTTTTCACCACACTTTTTAATCATGTTCTGATCCAAAATCGAACCACCTTTAGATTAAGAGCGTTGTAACGTTTTCCGCGCTTGGGTTTTAGGTTTTTACCGCTTACGTGGTGTGCGTGTCGCCCATGAAGATATAGGAAATACTGGAGGCCAAACTCAATAGGTATTTTAAGTTGAAGCCAAGTAGGTTTATCCTCTATTGACCTTTCGTTGGACTCCTGGGTGCCCATTTCAAAAATCTTAATTTGCCCGGGACCGGTTTCATAAAAGTTAGGTACCCACTAATATTGTTAGCTAATTTGACTCATTAAATAATAATATTAGTTAGCATTTTTCTGTTTCATAAACTATGTGACAACACTAATAATATGGACTCTTTGAGGTCACTAATACCATTAGACTTGAATTTTTATCTATGAGTACTATTTGTACGTTAAATCTACTGTTTAAGTTTTTCATCTTGGATTCGATTTCAATCCAAGATGAAAAACTTAAACAAAGGGGCTATTATGCAACCACTACAATTAAATAAAAGCTTAGGTAAAAAATGGTACGCAAAATTATAAGCTGCAGGCAGATAGGTAACTACATAGCTGCAAATAAATAGAAATTCGTAACTCTTTACTTGGTCATTTCAATTTCATTGTTCAATATTCCCTAATTTGTTATTAAATTGGTGAATTATGATAAAAACCTGTAATTTGTAAAATTATATTCAAGCAATTTCCTTATTTAAATCATCTCAATATTTTTTCTGAATTTCCCCGGTTGTAACCGGCATTCTCAAACAATGTAACACACCACACCACACCGCACTCAGAACAATAACTAAAGCAGTTATTGTTCTGAGACACCGCATGTGCATGTGTCAATATGGCGAATGTCAATTTCTAATTTAGAAAGAGAGGGGGGGATCTACGTACTATTATATATTCTATGCTACGGAGCCAGAGAATATATACACTACCGTGAAAAGAAGCGACACTTAAGCATGCTGCTCGTAAAATTGCTCGCGGCTATGTGTGTGTGTCTGGATCTGCGCGGGGGCCTTGCGCGGCGCGCGGGGTGTGGGCGGGCGGTCTGGAGGCCGCGTCGGGTAAGGCGTTCCGAGGACACGTTCCGCTCAAGATCACTAGCGCTCGAGCTCACACGTACACAGAGTGTCACCGCTGTGTCGGAGCGAGATAGAATGCAGTCAAGGTCAATTTTTTTTGCTTCAAGCAGTGGGGTGTCACTCCGCAGTTTAGGTACGTTCGGCCGGCGCGCCTCCCAGGCAGGCCGCCTAGGCGTATGGCAGTAAAGGTTGCCGTGAACAGACGCACCGAAAACCAAGCGCCGAGTCACTTAAGCTTATTATTTTCGCCATTATTATTTTTTTCTTATCCACAACGGGTAAGCGCTTGGCCTTCATCTTACCTGATGGTAAGTGACGATAAAGCCGAAGGTGGAAGCGCGTTTCATCCGGAATCCTCAACCACTGAGGAATTGGCTATCTTATCTCAAACTGTCGGAACACAACAATGCTATAAACATCGTTGTTATGGCGACAGACTTAGATAAGATGGTGGTAGCTAGCCAGGCGGACTAAACAGCCCTACCACCAACCAAGCCGAGCACACAAAGATGCACCCCCCGCTGGGAATCGAACCCGGGACCTCTGGGTCTATAACCGGTGGCTTAGCCACTAGACCACAGAGGTGTCCATGTCTACAGCTTCCTCATTCAACATAGAGAAATTCTAAGCATGCCATATTTTTGTGCATATTATGTGCAATCAAATGTTTCAGTCCTAATTTTTGTGCCACCACAACTTTGTTACTATGAGTTGTTTTATGTGTGTAAGCTGGAGACACGTGTCACCAGCTCGCACACGCCCGTTAAGACAAACCAGTGAGGTTAGGGTTTTAGACTATAGCCAGAAATTTTGTGCATAATATGTGCACTAGGAACAAAAAAAACTAACCATCACACTCAAATACTGTTGAAACTACGATCATAAAACTGTGTGCGAGCTGGAGACACGGGTCTCTGGCTCGCACAGCTGTATCTTCGTAATTATTTAAGCTACGGTTATGAATTATACCTCAAAATTTTGTGCCTAATTTGTGCATAAGGCACAAAAAATTTCAAAACTTTAACTCAAAAGGTTTTTGAGCTACGAACCGATACCTATGTGTAAGCTGGTGACACGTAACACGGGCTAACACATGGTGAATTACTGTAACTGTATAAGATAGCGTTCCGTTTAAAAGATCAACTAATACGTTATAATTTGTGCAAACACGAGGCAAAATTTCAAATCTCTAGGCCTCTTAGTTTAAAAACTATAAGCCAAAAACTGTTTTCCCGCCAAAAAATTCAAAATAATGTCTCGGAAGTGGCTAAGTGCGCCGTTGCCGTTCCGTGCGCTACACGATTGCAATCGAGTTTGAACTTAGAGCTAGCAATATTTAGAGTTAAAATGATTTGCGCTCTCGATTGTTATAATTTAGGTACCGAGAATTTTAGACTAGGAGCCGTCTGATATAGGAAATTGGTTAATTTAAAATAAAACCAAAGTCTATATTATTTAGAAATGTTCATAAAATATCGCTATGCTGAGTTTTAAGTATTTACAATAAACTCGTTAATATGTTAGTAAGTGATAAAATTGTCTGCCTATATGTTTTTTATTACCACGTTTTTATTAGGTAGATTTTCCGTTTATTTGTTTATTGGTTTATTTATTTGTCGACAAATGCAAACGATTTTATACAAGCTTCCCGATGAGCTAGAGACTTGAAACTTTGAACATAGGTCAGATCAGAACTGCAGGATCTCTGTAAGATGCAACCCCATTCGGGCTCATTTGATTAGTTTTGATGAGCACTCTGACGGGAGACGACTAGACGAGGTCCATGGTCTGATGATGAAACCTGAGAAAGGCCATACAGGAACTCAGTATTGAAACCATGCAACCCCATCGAGTTTGGGCTCGTTTGAATCGTCTTGACGAGTACTCTGTTGGGAAATAGTGTTCAGGGTCTGATGATGAAGCCGGAAAAACGCCACAAGAATTCTATAATAAAACCATGCTACCCCATCGAGTTTGGGGTCGTTTGAATCGTTTTGACAAGTACTTTATGGGGAAATAGTGTTCAGGGTCTGATGATGGAGCCAGAAAAAGGACACAGGAACTTTATAATGATACCACACAACCCCATCGAGTTTGGGCTCGTTTGATTCGTCTTGACAAGTACTACCATAGGTGATAAAGAATTTTTAGTTTTTGCACGTTGACTAAAAAACAGTTACTACGCCACGATAACTAAACCATCAACCATTCTGACAAGGGGTCGGTCAGTCATCAACACATAGAAGAATTGGTAACTTGCAAACTTTTTAACTTGTAGATAGAAAAAGTAAGTATTACTTACTACTGGTAAAATAAAAATGTTTTGTAATTTGAAAAAGCTTTATTAAAAATAAAAAAAGTATCTTTGTTTTCGTTATCTGTGGATTGTGTTTGAAATCCATATAAAATTTATAATCTACCTACTTAATAGCATTTGAAAATAACTATACTTACTCATAAGATAACAAAGGTACGCCTACTATTGAATCTAGGTGATCTACTGCTGATGAACAACATCTACAAAAAGAAGCCATAACTGGAAGTTAGTATTTAAAAAAAAAAGTAAGCAGCAGAACGGTTAGATAGAGCACGTACCTTCAATAGTGCGTCATAAATACCTTTGGTAAAAAAAGGTACGGTTATGAATTATACCTCAAAATTTTGTGCCTAATTTGTGCATAAGGCACAAAAATTTTCAAAACTTTAACTCAAAAGGTTTTTGAGCTACGAACCGATAAGTATGTGTAAGCTGGTGACACGTAACACGGGCTAACACATGCTGAATTACTGTTACTGTATAAGATAGCGTTTCGTTTTAAAGATCAACTAATACGTTATAATTTGTGCAAACACGAGGCAAAAATTTCAAATCTCTGGGCCTCTTAGTTTAAAAATTATAAGCCAATAACTGTTTTCCCGCCAAAAAATTCAAAATAATGGCTCGAAAGTGGCTAAGCGCGCCGTTGCCGTTCCGTGCGCTACAACGATTGCAATCGAGTTTGAACTTAAGAGCTAGCAATATTTAGAGTCATTTTAATTTGCACTCTCGATTGTTTTAAATTATGTACCGAGAATTTTAGACTAGGAGCCGTTTGTTAAAGCGATGCGCGACGCGACTAATTTAGTTTCACTATAGGTACCTAACTAACCTACCCTACTTTTTATTTTAAGGCCCCAGTACTAGTGTTGTTGCAATACTGATAATTTCACTATCGATAGTTGATCTTGAAAAATAGTCGATAGCGCGAATAGTCCTATCGAAAATATCGAAATGCTGCGATACTATCGATAGTATCGATGGTGAAAATTGGGTAATGCTATTGAACTTGGTCTATACTATCGATACTATCGACATACGATACTATCAATAGTATCGATACTATCTATAAACTATCGACACGTTTCGATAGTATCGATAGTTTTGCTTTAGTAACTATCGACGAATTTTTGATACTATCAAGTGAGTATTGTAAATCTAATGATATGATGTGATAGATGACCTATGTAGGACCTTTGATAGGACTATTGATAGTATGACTGATTTTCGAGGTCACGATAGTATCACGATACTATCGATTGACTATCGCTATCGCAACAACACTACCCAGTACACATTGGCGACTTGGCGTATGTTGGCCCATTGTCGGCAATCGCCATTGTGTAGAGGGGGTAAATTGCGCGCCAGTATCGATAAATTGCCCGCGACTGTACACCATTACCCCGTCTACACAATGGCTATGGCCGGCAGTGGGCCAACATACGCCAATGTGTACTGGGTAGTGTTGTTGCGTAGGATCGTGATACTATCGTGACTTCGAAAATCAGTCATACTATCGATAGTCCTCTCGAAACTATCGACCCTTGACAATACTATCGATAGTATCGATGGATAAAAATAAGAAATACTATTGCTAAAGATCGATACTATCGAACCGCGTCGATAGTTTATAGATAGTATCGATACTATTGATAGTATCGTATGTCGACAGTATCGATCGTATAGACCAAGTTCAATAGCATTACCCAATTTTCACCATCGATAATATCGATAGTATCGCAGCATTTCGATATTTTCGATAGGACTATTCGCGCTATCGACTATTTTTCAAGATCAACTATCGATAGTAAAATTATCAGTATTGCAACAACACTAGTACTGGGGCCTTAAAATAAAAAGTAGGGTAGGTTAGTTAGGTACCTATAGTGAAACTAAATAAGTCGCGTCGCGCATAGCTTTAACAAACGGCCTTAGATTAAAACAAAGGGAAGATACGGCATGCTCCTACTTGTAGTCATTCAAAATATAGTCCTACTCAACTACTTAAGCAAACACTCACACACGCACACCTATAAAGTGTAAATCGAGCGAGGGAGACAAAGCGGTAAGTTTCAACGAGCGAGGGAGTCAGCGAGTAGCGCGTTGACGTCTCGGTCGCTTCGCAACAGACGTTCTCGACGTACGACCGATTCCGACGCCACTGCGGAGTAGCGTCTTTCTCTTTTTCACACAGTAGAATATCCGCAATAGTGCGATGTAGCCTGTTCGCTCGGCAAATTGTGACTGAAGTGAAATTGTACCTTTAGGCCTAATTTTGGCGGCTCACTCACGAGACGCTAATGCCGTATCTTCCCTTTTTGTTTTAATCTGATCAAACGGCTCCTAGTCTAAAATTCTCGGTACATAAATTAAAACAAACGAGGGCGCAAATTAAAATGACTCTAAATATCGCTAGCTCTTAAGTTCAAACTCGATTGCAATCGTGTAGCGCACGGAACGGCAACGGCGCGCTTAGCCACTTCCGAGCCATTATTTTGAAATTTTTGGCGGGAAAACAGTTTTTGGCTTATAATTTTTAAAGTAAGAGGCCTAGAGATTTGAAATTTTGCCTCGTGTTTGCACAAATTATAACGTATTAGTTGATCTTTTAAACGGAACGCTATCTTATACAGTTACAGTAATTCACCATGTGTTAGCCCGTGTTACGTGTCACCAGCTTACACATAGGTATCGGTTCGTAGCTCAAAAACCTTTTGAGTTAAAGTTTTGAAATTTTTTGTGCCTTATGCACAAATTAGGCACAAAATTTTGAGGTATAATTCATAACCGTAGCTTAAATAATTACGAAGATACAGCTGTGCGAGCCAGAGACCCGTGTCTCCAGCTCGCACACAGTTTTATGATCGTAGTTTCAACAGTATTTGAGTGTGATGGTTAGTTTTTTTTGTTCCTAGTGCACAAATTATGCACAAAATTTCTGGCTATAGTCTAAAACCCTAACCTCACTGGTTTGTCTTAACGGGCGTGTGCGAGCTGGTGACACGTGTCTCCAGCTTACACACATAAAACAACTCATAGTAACAAAGTTGTGGTGGCACAAAAATTAGGACTGAAACATTTGATTGCACATAATATGCACAAAAATATGGCATGCTTAGAATTTCTCTATGTTGAATGAGGAAGCTGTAGACATGGACACACCACAGAGGCGGTTAGAATTAATTAACAAATGAATTAATTAACTTAATTCCGATTAAGAGATATGTGAAGTTTAGTAGAACTTTTTACAAAACATTGGATGACACGGCATTATGTCAAGTTTAAGAAAATGACGAAGTCGTCCTGAGGCTTAGATTAATTTAATCTAAGTCCTGAGGGCATTAATGTAGATATTATTTTTAATGTTTTAAAAATTATTAGATAATTTGACATGTGTGGACTGAGAGATCACGGTTAAACATCAATTGTATGGAATAGGGTGTGCCCCTATTTTGGGATGTCCTCTTTATTTTACAAAATCCCTTATAGTTTCTACTAAAATGTGAAATGGAAATAATATAGATTTATTTATTAATTAAACTTCGCTATCACTACAAATCTCATTTGTGTGAACTGAGAGATCAATGAAGAAACATTGTATTTTATACACGACTCTGTTTAACATGTTTTATAGTGGATTCATCATAAATAAAGTTTTACTAAATATCCATACGCAAATCTTGTTTTAATTTCATATTTTCCCAGATGTAGAGGTTGCTATGTGAGAACTGAGAGATACACATATTTCAGGCTGCATCTTTTTAATTATTTCTTTACAAATTTCAGGACGCAATTCTACAATTATTTTACTACTTCTACTAAAACCCTACAATATTGCACTCACGAATTTGAGAGTTCTCTCAGTGCTCACACACATCGAGGCACAATACAGTGTTTTTTTTTCATTTTCACCACTGTAACTTTATAATTTTGTTTATTATTGCGCAGCGGCGTGCAAACGAGAGCGCGACTGTCGAATGACCGGGGGCGTGATGTCATCGGCTAGTGAGCGCCTGCCCGCGTTTTTAAAAACCATCGGCCGGAAATACGCACTTTGATCGTAAATATCTGCCATTTTTTAAGATATGAAAAAAGTAAAAACACATGTTTTACTTGTAATTTTTAGTAGATTTATTTGGCATGTAAAGTAAAAAACGTTTGTCAGACCCATTACTTATCCAAGTCAAAAGAAGCTAAGCAATAAATTATATGACCAAAACTCCCCAAGTTCTCGATTTACGTATGAAAAATGTTAAAACCCTCTTAAACCAAATTAAAATGTAATCCATAGTACTAGAGACATGATTACAGCCAAATTTATTACTATCTGCCACACAAACACAAATAAACCTTAAAACAAAGCACTTTGATCAGATGTGTTTAACTCTGGTGCATCATTTAAGTCGTCAAGGCTGTCTGGTTCCAACTCATTATTGTTTCTGGCAGGGGAATATGATGTGCGAAGCTCTTCTTCTTCATCGTCATCATGAGATTCTTCAGATTCATCTGACTCGTCATTGCCTTAAAAGGTAATATAAATTTGGTTAACTTTAAAAAAATAGCTTACTTTGTCTTAGCTGACTGAGCTTTCTTATTGAATCAATATTTAATAGTTTGCAATGTACAAGATTTAAGCTAGTATTTGAAAAATCTAAACATTTTTACTGGTTTGGCTGGTAGATGTAATCTCTTTTTCCACCTAAGTGAAGAGGAGAGGTGACGAGAGGTGTGTTTTGAATAACCAATCAGATTTCGTAATTTTATTCCACCTAAGCTAAGCGGAGAGGAGATGTGGAAATAACGAAATCTGATTGGTTATTCAAAACACATCTCCTCTCGTCTTCTCGAAACCGGGCCTAATGCTGTAACATTTAGTGTCGTTTGATATAGGAGCCGTGCTTACTTGTTAACTTCAGATTTAAAAATTCCAAGGCACAAAACAGTTCTTGAGACCTTAAAAATAGTAAACAGATGTATTTGAGAATAAGTTACCTTCCTCTTCATCAGTGTCAGCTTCTTCTTCCATTGGTTCTGGATCAGTTTTTCCAAGTGGTGCCCTTTTCGTGTACTGTTGACCAATTGAGCTTAGCTGTAAAAGCATAAAAGTTTAAAACAAAATAGTTAGGTATTTATTTTCTAGTAATATGTTAAATCTTAGAGGACCCCGGTTACACGGTGTGTAAATGTCTATCTCGAAAAGAACTTGAGATTTTCTTATAAGAAGATTTTATTAGCCTCTTACCCAGTGTTGATTAGCTTGTTCTAAAGCAGTTAATTCAGCTTCTTCATCGCAAGGACTATCAGCGTTGAACCACTTTGAATCAATAAGGCGGGGCGTCAAAATTGGAAAAGGAATATTCATTGTTGCCTATTTATTTTGCTTTATTCAACAATGTAACAGCAATTCAAGAAATACCTACACAACAAACAAAACAAACGATGAAACATGACGTGACTGACAGATTATTTGACATTGACATGAAAACAACATCACATTTTTTTTTTCGGTAAGTCAAAGCAATCACTTTCACACAGCCTAACTTTTATTTCTTTGTTTATTCGGCCTGTTTTGCGTAGCATCTCTCTCTACTAAGTCTGTGCAGAGGGCCTAGTCAATTGGCAAACAAATTAAACGCTACGAAATCTTCGCTACGATAAACCGAATGTATGGGATTGACATAAGCAAAAGTTACCTACGACGTAAAATTTACGCTAAAATAGACCTAATTGACAGTTTGACAAGCCAAGAATCGCTAATCTAGCGATCACTCAAACATTGAAGATAAAAATTCACACAAAATGGCGATTGTTTGATCAGCTGATGAAGGAAGAGTTGTGTTGTGTTGAAAGTTTTGTTTAAAATGCTCTTTTTAGGGCTATTGTGGACTGCGATAATCAAGTGCTCAGGCGCTAAGGAAGAAATGTTTCCCTACGTTGCTTGGAGCAAATTAACGAAATCGAGTTTGTTGTACTTGTGAATAGTTCTCGGAGTTCTCGTTTACGAACTTTCAAATATCTAACTAAGAAGGCCTAGTCAATTGGCAAACAAATTAAACGCTACGAAATCTTCGCTACGATAAACCGAATGTATGGGATTGACATAAGCAAAAGTTACCTACGACGTAAAATTTACGCTAAAATAGACCTAATTGACAGTTTGACAAGCCAAGAATCGCTAATCTAGCGATCACTCAAACATTGAAGATAAAAATTCACACAAAATGGCGATTGTTTGATCAGCTGATGAAGGAAGAGTTGTGTTGTGTTGAAAGTTTTGTTTAAAATGCTCTTTTTAGGGCTATTGTGGACTGCGATAATCAAGTGCTCAGGCGCTAAGGAAGAAATGTTTCCCTACGTTGCTTGGAGCAAATTAACGAAATCGAGTTTGTTGTACTTGTGAATAGTTCTCGGAGTTCTCGTTTACGAACTTTCAAATATCTAACTAAGAGGGCCTAGTCAATTGGCAAACAAATTAAACGCTACGAAATCTTCGCTACGATAAACCGAATGTATGGGATTGACATAAGCAAAAGTTACCTACGACGTAAAATTTACGCTAAAATAGACCTAATTGACAGTTTGACAAGCCAGGAATCGCTAATCTAGCGATCACTCAAACATTGAAGATAAAAATTCACACAAAATGGCGATTGTTTGATCAGCTGATGAAGGAAGAGTTGTGTTGTGTTGAAAGTTTTGTTTAAAATGCTCTTTTTAGGGCTATTGTGGACTGCGATAATCAAGTGCTCAGGCGCTAAGGAAGAAATGTTTCCCTACGTTACTTGGAGCAAATTAACGAAATCGAGTTTTTTGTACTTGTGAATAGTTCTCGGAGTTCTCGTTTACGAACTTTCAAATATCTAACTAAGGTCTGCCGGGAATTGCATGCTGATATAGTTGTTGCGATGTGAGTGACCAAATAAATGTGTGTCATGCAACATTTTCCGCAACGAAGAGCAAGTCGCTGCATAACAATTTGTAGGGGCTCTCAAACCATACAAACATTTGGGCCAAATAAATCCACCTAAGTACCTTTAATCATGACAAGAAAGGTCAAGAATAAGACAACAGTAAGGGACTTTCTGTATAAATATTAAATGTAACCTATCCATAATGTCCATTTATCAATTTATAACTTAGATTGCCTATTTGTTTTACAGGTTCCAATGAAGATTTAATTTGCCAGGTAGCTTAGAGTATTAAACCAAGGCTCTAAGTGTAGTAAGGTGTACCATTGACTATACCCTATAAATCTTATACAGACAAGCATCTTTCATAATAGGAAAAGATATCAGTCCTTATGTTCAAACGGTAAGTTTTAATAAATAAATTATTACTTACATAATAAAGGTAAGTATTATGCCTATTATTATATTGGGATTTACCAGGAAATATCAGTTTTGTTAAAATTGCTAGAATAAAGAGTATTGACATAAAGATAAAATTATTTTATGTGGTTTTGCAGATTTGAGACGACGATTCAAAAATCTTAAATGTTACCTCATAATTTGGAGGATGGACTTCCTCAGAATGGTAAACAAACATGGTTATTTGGTAAAAAATAATATCAAGCAATTTTGTACAATACATAGGTACTTACCTACTAAGTTTTTATCTATGACAATTTTCTATAAGTAAGTATATTGTTCTAATTTCTTAGGAGATTCTGGATACCTTCAAAAAGCATGGTTAATGATAATAACAACAATATTTAATGCTGCATCAGACTCACAAGAAAGGAGGGGTGTGTACCACATGTCATATCCAACAATGAAACTGCATTGAACATGGCTTTGGCATCGTTGAATTTAGTTATTTATATGATTTTTTTTTGTGGAGCTCTAATGTTGACAACGTTTTTATTCTACAAAAAGGAGTAGTCTGTGCCATAAATATATTTATCCATAAAATAGTAATTTCGTTTATTTGATGAGAAAAAATTAAGTATAAAGTTAATTTAGTTCTAAGTTTATTGTGCTTTATTTTGCTTTATAAGGAACAATGTGCCATAAATATAATTAACCCATAAAATAGTGATTTGGTTTATATGATGGGGAACAATTAAGTATAAAGTTAATTTAGTTCTAAGTTTATTGTACTTTATTAAAAAGATTTACTTAGGTAGGTACTAAAAAACAGTACCTTCTTATACACACAATTGGCATTTATTTTTATACACATATAGTTTTAATGTCAATAAGAGAAAGTGAAGCCTCATATTTAATAAACTTTGACTTTGAGAGAGTTAGGTAAGGAAATAAGAATATATTAAGAAATACAACATTAATGTTATTTTTTACTTGATATTTAATTTTACTTGCAGTAGGTACCTATAGAAAATGTTTAAGTACCTACTTATATCAATTTCTACTAGTCATAACATTAAGCTATTGAAGTTGTACTTGATTCATTATCAACATACATAGGTAATTATATGTATAAACTTGCATTATTATTATCCGATTATTAAATCTGGTGGGTTCTATTGTGTTTGTTATAATATTGTTTTTTCTTTAAATAGGTGGCTTAACATAAGGTGGCTTGTTATACATATAATACAAATTAAGTTCCATATCTAGCATACTCTGTAATAGTTTAGTTATTATCAATTTGGCGATTGTGAAGTAATCGATTGTAATTGTTGCTTGAGTTTGTAATGTTACTATCACATTTTTATTTGTGTGTATCTGTAAATGGTTTGCTGTTTCACATTTTCAGTGTTATACTTTTTATAGAACTGTCGATTCACCTGTGAATATAAAATAAATTAATAAAATTAATTGTTTTTAAATTATTTTTGGTAAATATATACTACCTACTAACTTTTTATGTATGACAATTTTCTATAAGTAAGTATATTGTTCCAATTTTTTAGGAGATTCTGGATACCTTCAAAAAGCATGGTTAATCATAATAACACCAATATTTAATGCTGCATCAGGCTCACAATAAAAAGGGATGTGTACCACATGTCGTATCCAACAATGAAACTGCATTAAACATGGCTTAAAGTTGTACTTGATTCATTATCAACATACTAGGGTAATTATATAAAATTAATTGTTTTAAAATTATTTTTGGTAAACATATAAATAATCCTATGTTTTATTTCGAAACATTATCAACCAACTCATAATGAATGGCAGTGAAATAAATAATGTAAAATAAATAAATATTTTAACTTGTCGCGTAGAGACCACGATCATGTCATTGTGTCTGTGAAGGCGTATATTTAATAAATGATTTGACTTTTAATTTCAATTATTTTCGGTACCTACCGCTATAAATAAGTAACAATGAAACAATCCTATATTAAGGCGATGTTGTCTTCATCGTCATCCTATGAACGTCCTGAACGTTCCCACATGAACGACAGCACTAAGGCAGACTGGGCTATAACAGGCTTAAGCCCTGAGCCAATACAACCGCAGTGTGCTTTACGTGCCTTCCGAAGCACGGAGGAGCTCGAGACGCTTTTTATTTGGTTACCCATCCTTTAGCTCGGTAATGTGAAAGTTGCGTAACTAACTGGCAAGATCACAAACCGGTGCGGCGCGGGCGGGGACTTTTTGCATTAGTTGAACCTCTAGCATTACCTTTCAAGTAACAGTAAGTACATTGCTTCGCTAGTTTGCATATTTTAAAATTAGTTTTAATTTAACTAGCAAAACCATGTACTTGGAATGTTTTTCATTTTATTTTGGACAATAATCAATTAGAAAAGTAATGTGATAGGTGTTGTAGTTAGACAACTAAACCCGAAAGCCTTAGCCGCTACGCCATAGAGTTACTTTAGGCGATGTACTCATACAAGATGCAAACGTTGGTTAACGTCAACCTAGTGGGTACTCGCATCTAAGATCAAACTGTTTAAATGTTCGCGCGGTTTGTAACATTTAGTGTTACATTACAGACGGACGTCAAGTTGTTAATATTTGAGAAATTCTTGGCAGCAAGCGTTTGTTTGTGATCTTCAGTCTTAATTTATTTATATTATAAGCTGAAAAATGGGTTTGGTCTCATATCAATATCATATTATGGTAGGTAAGTCACTCGTCATCATTATAAGTACTTATTTACAAACGTGCTTGTCTGGCGAACTTCCGGCGAAAAAAGCGATTGATTCATTTTTCAAATTGTCTCAAGGAGTGTACCCGAATTTCTTAGTAAAGTGACATTCAATTCACTAAAACTCAAAAGGATCGGTGTGGTTACTACCTATTTAGTAATCTTACTTAAGCGATACATTATCATCAAACAAAAAAATACTAAGACAAGCCTGTATGTTCTATATCCCTTAGCTTATCGATGTCGATGTAGCCTAGCGAATTTGATGAGCGATTTTGACGCTGTCACCGGTCGAGCGTTTGCCAGTTGACTAGGCCCTAAGGTCTGCCGGGAATTGCGTGCTGATATAGTTGTTGCGATGTGAGTGACCAAATAAATGTGTGTCATGCAACATTTTCCGCAACGAAGAGCAAGTCGCTGCATAACAATTTGTAGGGGCTCTCAAACCATACAAACATTTGGGCCAAATAAATCCACCTAAGTACCTTTAATCATGACAAGAAAGGTCAAGAATAAGACAACAGTAAGGGACTTTCTGTATAAATATTAAATGTAACCTATCCATAATGTCCATTTATCAATTTATAACTTAGATTGCCTATTTGTTTTACAGGTTCCAATGAAGATTTAATTTGCCAGGTAGCTTAGAGTATTAAACCAAGGCTCTAAGTGTAGTGAGGTGTACCATTGACTATACCCTATAAATCTTATACAGACAAGCATCTTTCATAATAGGAAAAGATATCAGTCCTTATGTTCAAACGGTAAGTTTTAATAAATAAATTATTACTTACATAATAAAGGTAAGTATTATGCCTATTATTATATTGGGATTTACCAGGAAATATCAGTTTTGTTAAAATTGCTAGAATAAAGAGTATTGACATAAAGATAAAATTATTTTATGTGGTTTTGCAGATTTGAGACGACGATTCAAAAATCTTAAATGTTACCTCATAATTTAGAGGATGGACTTCCTCAGAATGGTAAACAAACATGGTTATTTGGTAAAAAATAATATCAAGCAATTTTGTACAATACATAGGTACTTACCTACTAAGTTTTTATCTATGACAACTTTCTATAAGTAAGTATATTGTTCTAATTTCTTAGGAGATTCTGGATACCTTCAAAAAGCATGGTTAATGATAATAACAACAATATTTAATGCTGCATCAGACTCACAAGAAAGGAGGGGTGTGTACCACATGTCATATCCAACAATGAAACTGCATTGAACATGGCTTTGGCATCGTTGAATTTAGTTATTTATATGATTTTTTTTTGTGGAGCTCTAATGTTGACAACGTTTTTATTCTACAAAAAGGAGTAGTCTGTGCCATAAATATATTTATCCATAAAATAGTAATTTCGTTTATTTGATGAGAAAAAATTAAGTATAAAGTTAATTTAGTTCTAAGTTTATTGTGCTTTATTTTGCTTTATAAGGAACAATGTGCCATAAATATAATTAACCCATAAAATAGTGATTTGGTTTATATGATGGGGAACAATTAAGTATAAAGTTAATTTAGTTCTAAGTTTATTGTACTTTATTAAAAAGATTTACTTAGGTAGGTACTAAAAAACAGTACCTTCTTATACACACAATTGGCATTTATTTTTATACACATATAGTTTTAATGTCAATAAGAGAAAGTGAAGCCTCATATTTAATAAACTTTGACTTTGAGAGAGTTAGGTAAGGAAATAAGAATATATTAAGAAATACAACATTAATGTTATTTTTTACTTGATATTTAATTTTACTTGCAGTAGGTACCTATAGAAAATGTTTAAGTACCTACTTATATCAATTTCTACTAATCATAACATTAAGCTATTGAAGTTGTACTTGATTCATTATCAACATACAAAGGTAATTATATGTATAAACTTGCATTATTATTATCCGATTATTAAATCTGGTGGGTTCTATTGTGTTTGTTATAATATTGTTTTTTCTTTAAATAGGTGGCTTAACATAAGGTGGCTTGTTATACATATAATACAAATTAAGTTCCATATCTAGCATACTCTGTAATAGTTTAGTTATTATCAATTTGGCGATTGTGAAGTAATCGATTGTAATTGTTGCTTGAGTTTGTAATGTTACTATCACATTTTTATTTGTGTGAATCTGTAAATGGTTTGCTGTTTCACATTTTCAGTGTTATACTTTTTATAGAACTGTCGATTCACCTGTGAATATAAAATAAATAAATAAAATTAATTGTTTTTAAATTATTTTTGGTAAATAATACTACCTACTAACTTTTTATGTATGACAATTTTCTATAAGTAAGTATATTGTTCCAATTTCTTAGGAGATTCTGGATACCTTCAAAAAGCATGGTTAATCATAATAACACCAATATTTAATGCTGCATCATGCTCACAATAAAAAGGGATGTGTACCACATGTCGTATCCAACAATGAAACTGCATTAAACATGGCTTAAAGTTGTACTTGATTCATTATCAACATACTAAGGTAATTATATAAAATTAATTGTTTTAAAATTATTTTTGGTAAACATATAAATAATCCTATGTTTTATTTCGAAACATTATCAACCAACTCATAATGAATGGCAGTGAAATAAATAATGTAAAATAAATAAATATTTTAACTTGTCGCGTAGAGACCACGATCATGTCATTGTGTCTGTGAAGGCGTATATTTAATAAATGATTTGACTTTTAATTTCAATTATTTTCGGTACCTACCGCTATAAATAAGTAACAATGAAACAATCCTATATTAAGGCGATGTTGTCTTCATCGTCATCCTATGAACGTCCTGAACGTTTCCACATGAACGACAGCACTAAGGCAGACTGGGCTATAACAGGCTTAAGCCCTGAGCCAATACAACCGCAGTGTGCTTTACGTGCCTTCCGAAGCACGGAGGAGCTCGAGACGCTTTTTATTTGGTTACCCATCCTTTAGCTCGGTAATGTGAAAGTTGCGTAACTAACTGGCAAGATCACAAACCGGTGCGGCGCGGGCGGGGACTTTTTGCATTAGTTGAACCTCTAGCATTACCTTTCAAGTAACAGTAAGTACATTGCTTCGCTAGTTTGCATATTTTAAAATTAGTTTTAATTTAACTAGCAAAACCATGTACTTGGAATGTTTTTTATTTTATTTTATTTAGGACAATAATCAATTAGAAAAGTAATGTGATAGGTGTTGTAGTTAGACAACTAAACCCAAAAGCCTTAGCCGCTACGCCATAGAGTTACTTTAGGCGATGTACTCATACAAGATGCAAACGTTTTAATCACTACCTAGTGGGTACTCGCATCTAAGATCAAACTGTTTAAATGTTCGCGCGGTTTGTAACATTTAGTGTTATCTATCACTTATTTCATTACAGACGGACGTCAAGTTGTTAATATTTGAGAAATTCTTGGCAGCAAGCGTTTGCTCGTGGTCTTCAGTCTTAATTTATTTATATTATAAGCTGAAAAATGGGTTTGGTCTCATATCAATATCATATTATGCTAGGTAAGTCACTCGTCATCATTATAAGTACTTATTTACAAACGTGCTTGCCTGGCGAACTTCCGGCGAAAAAAGCGATTGATTCATTTTTCAAATTGTCTCAAGGAGTCTACCCGAATTTCTTAGTAAAGTGACATTCAATTCACTAAAACTCAAAAGGATCGGTGTGGTTACTACCTATTTATTAATCTTACTTAAGCGTTAGATTATCATCAAACAAAAAAATACTAAGACAAGCCTGTATGTTCTATATCCCTTAGCTTATCGATATCGATGTAGCCTAGCGAACAGTGCTTCCACAATGAGGGGAACTTCCCCTTTTGAGGGGAAATTAGGGTCCAGAGGGGAAGAGAAAGGGGAAAGAGATGAATAGGGGAAATCGAGGGGAAATCATGTTTGCGGACAGGAGACCCGGAGTTTTATGCTTAAGTTGTATACTTTTTGAATTTTTTATACATTTGACAGACCTTTTTAGCCTCAAATGTGTCATGTGTAACGGGGACCAGCTAACGTGCCTTTTAATCTCACCCAAAATCATTAGATTTTTTTTATTTTAACTGCCGCCAAAATTGATAATTATGAACACTGCATGTTACGAAACATATCACACTTACTTAGGCGGTGAAAACGGAAAGTTGGCTGTTTTCTATTCGTTTTTATTCAAAATATATTAGATATTTCGCACTGAAACTTTCAATGTGTATTACAGAGCGTATGTGTGAGGGGATAAACGAAGTCAAAACGCGATTGGAATCATTTGGCTCGATAGAAAAAAAACCTGAAGTTACCTCTAAAAGGAGAAACGGCATTTTCCATTGAAAAAATGCTTAACATGTATACAATAGAATTTGGTAATAAAGTAAAGCTAATATTATTTGCTAAATAAACCAAGTTTTGTCTTATTTTTATCGAATCGCGGATAAGATTTATTTAATTATTAATATTTTTAAATATGAAAACACTGAGTCTTCAAAAACAGACATGTTACTTTAAAAATGTCTAACATGGCTGCATAAACCATAATATTTTTGCTTTTAAAGAAGAGAAATGTCAACAATGCCGTCACGTCATGTTTGATTTGACAGCTAGCGGCTGTAAAACTGTCATTTGTTGACAGATATTGCGAAATAGATATTGAATTACAGATTAAAAAATTAAAAAATATACAACCCAAGCATAAAACGCCGGGTCACCTTTCTTATAAATGCACATTACGACCGTGTTTTACAATAATAAATCATATAAAATCATAAAAACATAGGAATTTACCTTTTCGATTTCTTGACTGATTTGGAATGTTAAAAAAAACGTTTTTATTTACTTTTTAATAAAAATGTGAATGGCGCTTACGAATTGAGGCTTGGAATTTACAAATGAGCTAAGTGCCAAAACACAATTATTGAGAAATAAATAAAAATGAATTTGTTTTTTAGTCATCATTTTAAAGCGGCATTCTATTATAAAAAACTAAATTAAATAGGTACTGTTTATACTATAGGTACTTATTATTCACATTACTTTTGAACCCATTTTTATAAAAAAAAAACTTATTTTTAAAATCAATTAAGAAATAGGTCAAAATGCAAGATATTTACCTTTCATTGGGGCTAAGTTTCATAACAAATGTCATTGGAGCAAAGTGCCTTTATTTTTAAATAATTATTATTATTTTAGTTAGTGCTTACACAAATTTGTCAAAATGCAGCATAGTGTAACTAGTAATTAAACTAGTTTAATTATTACACAAACTCCTATAGAATTCTTGATATTCTGGGGGTAATAGTAAGTTCCACTAGCAAAATTTCCTTTTCACCTTTTTTTTTTCTTTTTTTTTTCTTTTTTTTCTCTTTTTTCTCTTTTCTTTTATTTATTTTCTTTTTTTTTCATCGGTTCTTACATTTGCATATTTTCTGTAATGAAAATATTTGCATAACGCAATTGTAAAATTAAATGAAACAATATTAAAATAAATTTACAATAACAATGTAGGTACTGACCAGCATAGAAGGTGACCTTTTTTCCGGAATAACTTTTATTTTCCTGTTAACATAACTCTTTCCTCGTACCTACTTTCAAAGATTTTCATAGGTAGTTTTTTTTTTAGTTTTATTCCTTGAATCACTCATTTTCAAAGTACTTTCTAATATTTTTATCAGACAAATCTTAACATTTGAAGTGACAGGAGCTAATCAGATGACCGACACTGACATTTACTACGATCGGATACACACACGTCCCATTTGTAAAGAAAAAAGTTTGGCACTTACACCCAATGCCGTCTATGAAAAAATCTCAAAATTAGAATAAATTCTTGTAGGCGCTTTGCACTTTTGATATGGAATGGCTGTCCAAAGCAAAATCTCGATTTCGCCCAAATACCGCGGAACCCCGCCCCCCCGCGCAACATTAAAATTCTGACCGCGTAAATATTTTTTTTATAGTAATTTACAGAGTAAATTTTGAGGAGAAAAAATTCCTGAGAAGGGGAAATCTCAGTTGTGGCGTGGGGAAATGAAATCATGAAAGTGGAAGCACTGCTAGCGAATTTGATGAGCGATTTTGACGCTGTCACAACGCCGGTGACAGCGTCAAAATCGATCATCAAATTCGCTAGGCTACATCGATATCGATAAGCTAAGGGATATAGAACATACAGGCTTGTCTTAGTATTTTTTTGTTTGATGATAATGTAACGCTTATGTAAGATTAATAAATAGGTAGTAACCACACCGATCCTTTTGAGTTTTAGTGAATTGAATGTCACTTTACTAAGAAATTCGGGTAGACTCCTTGAGACAATTTGAAAAATGAATCAATCGCTTTTTTCGCCGGAAGTTCGCCAGACAAGCACGTTTGTAAATAAGTACTTATAATGATGACGAGTGACTTACCTACCATAATATGATATTGATATGAGACCAAACCCATTTTTCAGCTTATAATATAAATAAATTAAGACTGAAGACCACGAGCAAACGCTTGCTGCCAAGAATTTCTCAAATATTAACAACTTGACGTCCGTCTGTAATGAAATAAGTGATAGATAACACTAAATGTTACAAACCGCGCGAACATTTAAACAGTTTGATCTTAGATGCGAGTACCCACTAGGTAGTGATTAAAACGTTTGCATCTTGTATGAGTACATCGCCTAAAGTAACTCTATGGCGTAGCGGCTAAGGCTTTTGGGTTTAGTTGTCTAACTACAACACCTATCACATTACTTTTCTAATTGATTATTGTCCTAAATAAAATAAAATAAAAAACATTCCAAGTACATGGTTTTGCTAGTTAAATTAAAACTAATTTTAAAATATGCAAACTAGCGAAGCAATGTACTTACTGTTACTTGAAAGGTAATGCTAGAGGTTCAACTAATGCAAAAAGTCCCCGCCCGCGCCGCACCGGTTTGTGATCTTGCCAGTTAGTTACGCAACTTTCACATTACCGAGCTAAAGGATGGGTAACCAAATAAAAAGCGTCTCGAGCTCCTCCGTGCTTCGGAAGGCACGTAAAGCACACTGCGGTTGTATTGGCTCAGGGCTTAAGCCTGTTATAGCCCAGTCTGCCTTAGTGCTGTCGTTCATGTGGAAACGTTCAGGACGTTCATAGGATGACGATGAAGACAACATCGCCTTAATATAGGATTGTTTCATTGTTACTTATTTATAGCGGTAGGTACCGAAAATAATTGAAATTAAAAGTCAAATCATTTATTAAATATACGCCTTCACAGACACAATGACATGATCGTGGTCTCTACGCGACAAGATAAAATATTTATTTATTTTACATTATTTATTTCACTGCCATTCATTATAAGTTGGTTGATAATGTTTCGAAATAAAACATAGGATTATTTATATGTTTACCAAAAATAATTTTAAAACAATTAATTTTATATAATTACCCTAGTATGTTGATAATGAATCAAGTACAACTTTAAGCCATGTTTAATGCAGTTTCATTGTTGGATACGACATGTGGTACACATCCCTTCTTTATTGTGAGCCTGATGCAGCATTAAATATTGGTGTTATTATGATTAACCATGCTTTTTGAAGGTATCCAGAATCTCCTAAGAAATTGGAAGAATATACTTACTTATAGAAAATTGTCATACATAAAAAGTTAGTAGGTAGTATATATTTACCAAAAATAATTTAAAAACAATTACTTACCTAATTTTATTTATTTATTTTATATTCACAGGTGAATCGACAGTTCTATAAAAAGTATAACACTGAAAATGTGAAACAGCAAACCATTTACAGATTCACACAAATAAAAATGTGATAGTAACATTACAAACTCAAGCAACAATTACAATCGATTACTTCACAATCGCCAAATTGATAATAACTAAACTATTACAGAGTATGCTAGATATGGAACTTAATTTGTATTATATGTATAACAAGCCACCTTATGTTAAGCCACCTATTTAAAGAAAAAACAATATTATAACAAACACAATAGAACCCACCAGATTTAATAATCGGATAATAATAATGCAAGTTTATACATATAATTACCTTTGTATGTTGATAATGAATCAAGTACAACTTCAATAGCTTAATGTTATGACTAGTAGAAATTGATATAAGTAGGTACTTAAACATTTTCTATAGGTAGGTACCTACTGCAAGTAAAATTAAATATCAAGTAAAAAATAATATTAATGTTGTATTTCTTAATATATTCTTATTTCCTTACCTAACTCTCTCAAAGTCAAAGTTTATTAAATATGAGGCTTCACTTTCTCTTATTGACATTAAAACTATATGTGTACAAAAATAAATGCCAATTGTGTGTTTAAGAAGGTACTGTTTTTTAGTACCTACCTAAGTAAATCTTTTTAATAAAGTACAATAAACTTAGAACTAAATTAACTTTATACTTAATTTTTCCCCATCATATAAACCAAATCACTATTTTATGGGTTAAATATATTTATGGCACACTGTTCCTTTTCTTAAAATAAAAATGTTGTCAACGAAGGTACTGTTTTTTTGTACATAAGTAAATGTTTTTAAATAAAGCACAATAAACTTAGAACTAAATTAACTTTATACTTAATTTTTCCTCATCAAATAAACCAAATTACTATTTTATGGATAAATATATTTATGGCACAGACTGCTCCTTTTTGTAGAATAAAAAAGTTGTCAACATTAGAGCTCCACAAAAAAAAATCATATAAATAACTAAATTCAACGATGCCAAAGCCATGTTCAATGCAGTTTCATTGTTGGATATGACATGTGGTACACACCCCTCCTTTCTTGTGAGTCTGATGCAGCATTAAATATTGTTGTTATTATCATTAACCATGCTTTTTGAAGGTATCCAGAATCTCCTAAGAAATTAGAACAATATACTTACTTATAGAAAATTGTCATAGATAAAAAGTTAGTAGGTAAGTACCTATGTATTATACAAAATTTCTTGATATTGTTTTTCACCAAATAACCATGTTTGTTCACCATTCTGAGGAAGTCCATCCTCCAAATTATGAGGTAACATTTAAGATTTTTGAATCGTCGTCTCAAATCTGCAAAACCACATAAAATAGTTTTATCTTTATGTCAATACTCTTTATTCTAGCAATTTTAACAAAACTGACATTTCCTGGTAAATCCCAATATAATAATAGGCATAATACTTACCTTTATTATGTAAGTAATAATTTATTTATTAAAACTTACCGCTTGAACGTAAGGACTGATATCTTTTCCTATTAAGAAAGATGCTTGTCTGTATAAGATTTATAGGGTATAGTCAATAGGTACACCTTACTACACTTAGAGCCTTGGTTTAATACTCTAAGCTACCTGGCAAATTAAATCTTCATTGGAACCTGTAAAACAAATAAGCAATCTAAGTTATAAATTGATAAATGGACATTATGGATAGGTTACATTCAATATTTATACAAAAAGTCCCTTACTGTTGTCTTATTCTTGACCTTTCTTGTCATGATTAAAGGTACTTAGGTGGATTTATTTGGCCCAACCAAATGTTTGTATGGTTTGAGAGCCCCTACAAATTGTTATGCAGCGACTTGCTCTTCGTTGCGGAAAATGTTGCATGACACACATTTATTTGGTCACTCACATCGCAACAACTATATCAGCACGCAATTCCCGGCAGACCTTAGTTAGATATTTGAAAGTTCGTAAACGAGAACTCCGAGAACTATTCACAAGTACAACAAACTCGATTTCGTTAATTTGCTCCAAGTAACGTAGGGAAACATTTCTTCCTTAGCGCCTGAGCACTTGATTATCGCAGTCCACAATAGCCCTAAAAAGAGCATTTTAAACAAAACTTTCAACACAACACAACTATTCCTTCATCAGCTGATCAAACAATCGCCATTTTGTGTGAATTTTTATCTTCAATGTTTGAGTGATCGCTAGATTAGCGATTCTTGGCTTGTCAAACTGTCAATTAGGTCTATTTTAGCGTAAATTTTACGTCGTAGGTAACTTTTGCTTATGTCAATCCCATACATTCGGTTTATCGTAGCGAAGATTTCGTAGCGTTTAATTTGTTTGCCAATTGACTAGGCCCTCTGAGGGCCTGACATAAGCAAAACTGTTTGGGAATGTATGGGATTGACATAAGCAAAACTTACCTACGCTACGACGTAAAATGTACGCTTTAAAAATAGACCTAATTGACAGTTTGACACAGCGTTGCCAGACGTGCGATAATTATCGTAGATCCACGATAATTTGGAGGGGCATGCGATGAAAAATAATAAGTAAGTATCGCACGATAATTTGTATAATTCGTCGACTTTCCACGATATTTTTTGTCAGATCTACGATAATTTTGTGACAAACCTGGTTTAGCATCAGTCGTTCAGTCACAGTTTGGAATTAACGAAATAAGGTACCACAGTCAGTCCTTTTTGTAGGTGATGAGCTTTTTTTTTTTTTTTAGCTCGTGACGTTGGATGTTACCATATTTGGAGTGCCCAGTCGTATGATGAGCTTTTTTTTTTTTTTAGCTCGTGACGTTGGATGTTACCATATTTGGAGTGCCCAGTCGTATAAATTCTGTCTTTTGAATGCGATAAAAACAAGATAATTTTGCAGTAAATCTAGGATAGTTTTGACCTACGGATCTGGCAACACTGGTTTGACAAGCCAAGAATCGCTAATCTAATCATCACTCAAAAACATTGAAGATAAAATGATCCATAGAGGATTATAATAATACGGGAATAGAGAGCCATCTTGCGGCACTAATATGCATGTTTAATTTGATATGTCAACCAGTGCCATCTACATTTCTTAACAAGAGTTACTGGCGTATCTATATACATACCTATACCTCTAAAGCCGGCTCTCCTGCGACACTGTTTTGTGTTTTCTAACACCTAACATCAAACATCTAACAAAATATGGTTGTATATTTTGTTAGATGTTTGATGTTAGGTGTTAGAAAACACAAAACAGTGTCGCAGGAGACACGGCTTAATGCTGGCTGATGGTATATATTCTATAATTTTTATTATATTCTTTAACGTTATCTTAAATTTACACAAAACCTTAGAACCATGTTTGTTTGTGGGATTCACTATTACAAGTTGTTTGTAATAGTAAGTCCTTGAAATGGTTTTTAAGGTTTTGTGTAAACTTAAGGTAACATTTAGTATTTATTAGTCATACTTACTGTTTCCCAACAACTTTAATGTAAAATTTTTGTGGTGTAATACTAGAATCAAATAGGTACTTTTCTATAAGTACAAGAAAAATTTATAGAGAAAACTAACAACAAAATAACACAAAAATAGTTTAACAGAAAACAGTACAAATGCGAAAAGGTTATTCTGAAATAAAAAACAAATTACAAACGTAGTTTCTTTTTATTTTCTGTTTTTATAATTTTTAAGTTTATTAAAATAATTTTGTGCGGCTATTTTAGTTTTGTCGTCTCCATTATACGTAAGTTTTCCTGATAAAATCCGGTTAATTGAACGACACCAACTATAAATAATCACATTAATTGTTGTATTAACAAAAACTTCTTTTAATTTTGCTTTATGTCTGGGGCAATCAAATGGGCAATCTATTAATATGTCTGTGAATGTTAAAATTGATTGTTTGAGACGTCTGTTACGTACTTCATTCTTTAAAAAGGAAATTGCTATATTTTGCACATCTTTGAAAAAATTTTTTGTTTGCTCACTAGGATAACAAAGCCATTTTTTATTGGAATACTCTATAGCTTTAATAAAAGCATTGTTGTCGTTTGATGTGCCTAGCAAGGTTTTTTTACAATTTTGACATCCTTTAACAACATTCTTTAAACATTTTTTTACCACCCAACCGCAAACATAATTACCCTGACCAGCATCATTTTGGTGTAACTGGTCAACGCAAATTTCACTATTAAAATGTGTATCAGTTTCTTCAGAAGTATCAGGAGCATTAACTTTTTCTTTTAAAAAAAAATCATAGGATTGGAGGCATTCATTAAAGTCCTCTTCACAATTTGAGCGTCTCGAATGGAGAGAGCTAAAATTATTTAATAATAAAGCCTTATAGGCCCCTTCAAAGGAGACTGTATTAGGTGCAATATTTCTGGCACCATAACTCCTGATATTTCCAAAGAAATTCTCTAAGGGATCCTGGTTTAAGTTGCGTGTCAAAAGTGTATCCAGACCATACTTGCTAGACAACACTTTCCATAAAATTTCCATACCCTCAATAGTTTTAATAAGGTTCGTCACAGGCGGCACAACTGTCTCAACTAATCGGATTTCATCTAAAACTTTTACTTTTTTATATATTTTAAAGTATTTAATAATATTTTGGATTTATTCCACAGTTCGTGATGAGGCGAATTGCGCTTAACAGGCCCTTTAAAAATTTTGCCGTTAGGTATGGAGAAACTGCTAACATTTAATGAGTCGAAGAGGTCATCCAATAATAATGTCAAATCAATCAACTGGCGACATTCTACAGGGAGGTCGCCCCTCGCTGTTAGATGTGCAGTAACGACAGCCACACTATGACTGAACAGTTGTGTAGCTGTCTTCACCCGCATTTTATTTATTTTGTCTGGATAAATGTGCTCTTCTGTTATTTTATTTAATAGTCGCAGCTCTCCATACGATTTATCGGCATCGTATACCATTTGGTAATAGTCCCACTTTACTGTTTTCTCCTCATTGTTAGACATATATTTTAAATCCTTATTTATTAAATTATTCCTGAGGCCTTTGAAAAGATGAGGAGTGTCATAAAGTGGGACTATATTATGGCCTTTAATTCGCATCACCTCATGACGCCACTCCTTTCTTTCACGCAAAAAAGTGGCTTTTGTCTCATTTACAATTTCTCTTATAGCACCTACATTAACCGGACATTGGTCACAAACCGTGTTAATGACAATAAGACCTGATTCTAAACAATTTCTAATTACTGACTTTAATACATTTTTCAGCTCAAGTTTATTTAAGCTATTTGTAAAATAATAAGCTACGGGCTGTTTGAAATTATTCTTCACTCCCTTTATCATGAAGACAAGAACATGATCAGCAAATGTTCTCCCATTGGAACAAAAACCTTCTAACTGATCTTTCGTAGCCGTATAAAAAATTTGTGGTGTGATTGACATTTCGTCAAAGATAAGGCTACACAGGCAATCTGAGGGCTCTTTATTACACACAGTTTTTTTTATTTTTTCAAAGATAATATAGTTTATCCCAGGGTTTAACTTTATCTGGCTCAGTAATCTCTTCATTGCTTTATTTGAAGGAAGTGAAAAATAATTACATAGCAGCCGGTAGCACTTAGGACTCTTTTTGTATAATGAGAGACTTAAAATTTTCTCCTCAATGGTAAACCGTCTTCCTTTTGGTTTCTTTTTTGTTTGCAGTTGCATATTCATAAACAGTTGAGCCGGTTTAGTCATATCCGTAACTATTTGTTGAAATGCAACGTTTTTCGCAATTTTTTCTGCATTAGCCAGTCGGTCGTTGTAAAATTTGCCTTTTTTACGCAAACGTCTTATCTCATTTCTCAAATATCTAATCTTCTTTTGAAGTGGTTGAGCATATACACAGAAGCTGTTTCTTCCAGAAGTACCTGAAAACCAAATATTAATTTGAGAATCTTTTTAAAATAAAAACTGTCCGATTTTATTATTTTATTAGATTACTTATGCTTAGCCAGCCGCATACTTAAAGGCAATGTAAAATACAGCCTGTATACTGTCCCGCTGCAGGGCAAAGGTGAAGTCATCACTACAATTGATAGGTAATCAATAATTAATAAAAAAAAATCTTTTTATTAAATTAATATTGTGTTTCACTTAATCACGCTTGCCGAATACGGGTTGGTTATTATCACAAACCCGGCCGCGGCATCGAAAAATCCGAAACACTCTCTGCTGACCTGGAAATTGAACCTGGGATCTCCGGATGTGAGCCGAGTGATTGTATTGAGTATGCGCTAATTACCTGTATCAGATCTCTTTGGTCTAGATTTACTTAGTCCGCTGTAATTATGCTCCATAAAAATGTTTACAGCAGTAGGCTTGAAAGTTTCACCTGAAATAAATAAAAAAAAAAAAATATTTTATTTAAATTGTTGTTTTGTTTTGCAACATCCACATGCACTCGCATGCCTAGATCGTGCAGAGTTATAATAGTTTCTAATTTGCAAGAAATAAAAATAAAAAAGTTTATTGGACCAGGCAAAAATATTTTAATATCTTTCTTTTATAATAAAAATAAGTTGGAGTGGTTGAGTATAATGAGCCATTTAATTAACACATTGTATAACATTTGAGAGCATAATTACCTAAACTAGCAACATCGGGTTTAAAACCAGCATCAGGAACAATGGCAGCATCGGCAACTGAAGCAGCATCGGGAACAGAGGCAGCAAGGGTAACAGAAGCAGAAGGTGGTACATCTACCACATCACTAAACTGCTGAGCTCTGGATGAGCCTAGAAAGAAATAAATTTATTTTATTTAAATTCTGCAAGTGACCATACTTTAAGTAATTTTGCTTTCTATAATGTCATCCTAGGTTGATTTTTTATTAAATTTATGAAATTAAAATAATCACTGGTTTGCGCATCACTTTAGTCCCCGATAAGAATCTTATATGCAAAATTATAAGTTCACGAAAAAACACAAATACAAAAGATTAAATTGAGAAATGCAAATAATTTAATTCTACACATAACTACCTCACACAAATCAAGGCAAGCAGAATATTTTTTATAGAGGAGCTAAATTGTATAATTATCTACAAAATTATATGAAAGAATCAAAATATGCCTTAACTATTTAAAGACTTCTTAAATACTATGTTAAATTTATTAATCCTAAGGCCCGAACTCTCCAAGTGCTGTGTCCAGCAGTGGGACGTCTATAGACTGACGATAAAATAATATGAAATAAAAAATAGTAAGCAATTTTGTATTATAATATAGTATATTATTTAACTAAAATGACAATACATTATGGCAACAATAGATAGATAATTAGTAATTATATTTGCTATCATTAACCGCTGTCTTAAATAAACGCAATTTTTGTAAAATATAATCACGTCAATTACTTATCACATCCAGTAGCTCACAATCTTTGTAAAACTACACAAACGTATTTTGTTGTCCGCTGGCAGGAGTCAAGCGAGCATTGAGAGAAGTAAAGCATCAAACTGCCTACATTAATTTTATGATGCTTTTGTTATAGTTTGCATAGTAAGCCTTGTTTTGTAAACTGATTATCTTATTTATTGTTAAGTAACTTTTTGCCCAACAAATAATTATAAAGTGTGTGTCATGTAAACGAACATTATTCTTATGAGAAAATAAAGTTTTAAGCTGATAATAATAATTTCAGACAGTCAAACAGTTGGTAATATTTTTATGAATAAAATTTAAAGTAATTAAACTTACTTGGCAAATGAAGCAATGGTACTGCTAATGCATTCAAACGTTTGAAACGATTGCGATGATTATCCATGAAATGAACATCGCAAATCCGCTTCTTCTTATAAATATCAAGGTCTGATAAACCCTCCATTCCTCCTCCGATGAGATCAACCCAAATTTTAAAACGTTCAGGGAACTTTCCAGGGTTTGGAAAGACATGCATCACCATATCTGAAATAATAAAAATTATAAGGTATAACATTTGAAACTTTCATTAGCCTGTGACTTGCACAGGATTCTGGAGGTAGTTGCTTTCTTTACTGACCCAACTAACACATAATACTCCCACAACAAAAAAAACAGACAGTACTGTACATGATTTTACCATGACGGCCAGGCGGTCAATTGTTCAGTGACCCTGACTGCGAAACCCACGTCTCGAGTTCGAATCCCAGTAGGAGCAAATGTTTGTGTGATGAGCACAACCATTCGTGACCGAGTCATGAATGTTTATGATGATGTTTTTTGTACGACGCATAGTTTTCGATAAATTTAAATAACAAAAAAAAAATTAAACTTCAAACTTAATTTCATCAAAAACTATGCGTCGGACAGATGTCGTGTGCATGACATTAATTGATGAAGTTAATAATGCCAAAAAAGGGGGGGTATCAGTCATCGAAAAAAACTGCTATAAAATTTTAAGTCCCAATTTTTTTTACCATGATGATGATTTAAATTCATTTTACTTAAAAACGGTGCGGTTTACGAAAAAACTTAGGTATTAACCTTACCTCTATCCATAGAACCTCTAAAAAGGGGGGTTATGGAGGTCAATTTTTTTGATGAAAATTATTGTCTTTTTTCTATAGAGCCCCTAAGGTTACACTCCAAGCAAATTGTAGCTAAGATTTGATTAAAATACACAACCAAAAGATGGAAACAAGTTTGATGAAGAGGTTATTATTTACGCCGGCTAATGTTAGGTTATTGGTCAGTCATCTAGAATAATAAATATATAGGATAATGCATAGGTAATTATTTAGGCATATATTATTGGTAGGTATCTTACCTGTTTCCACACATCCAAATGCACAACGGTGAGGCATCGTGTAAAACTGTAAATGGAAAGTTCAAAGCACCACAACAACACAAAAGCGTCTTTGTCGCAAAAGGAAGAAAATAAATGACTTCCGTATAGTCTTTACACCAAAAACGGAGGAGCAAGAGCTCGACTCAACGTTCGAAATACAGAAATTATCTTGCAAGTAATTACACACAAACTACACCAAAACACAAACGTACTTTAGGCGAAAAGAGTAGGTATGTAACTGAATCAAAATCAAACGGCCATTTTTGACGTTGTTGCCAGGAGTACGTTTAGGAATTCATATTACAAAATTGGTTTTATATTTTTTATCAATCTATGAGTTTTTAGGGAATAAAATATTTTTTTAAAGATTCATGTGATTTTAAAATATATGTTGACACATAATTAATTCAATAAAATAACTTTCTGAGTGTTGTTCATAGATGAGTACGACATCTATTGGGATATAGAAACACTATTGACAATGTTTATTGTTAATTAAAATAGATGGCGCTAGTTTCTTTGAAACAAAAGCTCGATGTATGTAACCACAGAAAACAATGGGCGATTTTCCGAGATCAAAAAAAAAAAAGAAATTGGTTCGTAAATGACTTCATAGATGGCGCTTAGCATAGATTAGTATGGCGCTTAGTAAAAGGCGGGTTCATGAAGAGCACGTGTATGGCTGCGTAATATTTATTCTATTCCAAAATAGAAATAGGTTCTGGATGTCCTGAATATAAATAGGTAAGTAAATACTAAATTTTTTTATTCTTTTGGTAGACAAGTAAAAGTGTAGAATTTATTACAGCCCATAAGTAGCCCAGCTTTCATAAAACGACATCTATCGAGTGTTTTTGAACTAATTTTTACTTTTTAATTCGGGCTGTCAGAAAATCGCCCATTACTAAAGTATGTAACTGTCCTCCCCCTGCGGCGCCCGGTCGTCTGCGCTGAGTAAATACTTCGTACATAGCGAAACAAAGGACGTTATATGCGCGCGCGGTGATGCGCGTTTCCAACGCACGATTTTGTGGTTTTGCTAAACGTATTGAAACGACGAGCTGATATGAATTCAGAATAATATTGTTTAAATTATAATTAGATATTTTAGTATTGTTTTATTATGTTAATATTATTATTGTTATTTTAGTGTAAATATTAATTGTATGTGTGTGAATATTATTATTGTTATTTTAGAGTTATTATTAATTGTATGTTTGTAAATATTATATGTGTGTGTGTGTTTGTGTGGACGAAAATAAAATTAAAGGAAGTCACCTACAGTTGTAAGAATGAGTTAATGGACTAGGGGCTTTATTTTTATTTGAATTTTGCGGGGACTGTTCCGTGCGTCGCTTGCGAAATGGGCGCTGTCTATTGGTTTGGATTGATGGGGGGGTTCGCCTGGATTGGTCAGCGCGTCCCTCGCGACATAGGCGCCGTCTACCGTGCGTTATTTACTTGAGTTTTGCGGAAGACGGGATCGGGTCGATAAAATCGTTTCACAAACAACCAGGCGCCATCTGTGTTCAGAATGCTGAACTTTATAATTTTACTAAATACGGGATTATTGGGATAAGTGGGCGTTTATTAAGAGGGAATTGTTGATGAAAGGCTACATCTAGATGTTCAAACATGTAATATTGGATATCTAAAGAGATTTGGTTGATTTATGGTAAACACTAAAATTTACGCGCGAGTGTCGGTCATGAGAGGGCGGAAGTTGAGATTGAAAGATAGAAAGAGAGATGAGATTTTGTCTCCACGTGTAAGGGCGTGAAGTTGGCAATTTAACAAAAGATAACAAGGGTGAAGTAGAGGCGAGTAAGTGAGAGGGCTAGGGATTGGGTGAAAAGAGGAAAGTGGATTTGCGCGGGTGAATGTCGGGCGAACGTGGCGCGAAATTGGAGGGCTTTTGGCATCATTGTAGGGAAGAGGGGCATTCGATTCAAGGTCGTTGGGCGATAACGATCTCATACGCGGGAAAAAGAGCGGCCTAGCCTTTAAAGCGCGCTAAGTGATATTCGAGCTGCGATATTAACTAAAATTGTTTGTGAAATAGAAAGTGATTATTAAAGTAAAATTATGGCTGTCGCAACTCGAACCTGTTAACGGAATGAAGTATTCCGGGTCATATAGCTGATACGCGTAACGGTGTCAACGAAACTATGTGACTTTCAACTGATTCCGATCAGGAGGCATTTGGCTGTATTTGATAATGCCGGCGTTATAAATTACAACGCTAAAAAATACACTATCTTCGAGAGAATAGCAGAGGAGAGACAGTTGTCTACTTAGCGAAAATCGAAGATAGATCAGACACCATTTAGCTGGAGGTAGACACATATGACCCCGTCCAATCGTGAGTCTACCTCTGTACACACAGTGTAGTGTTAGGTTTTACACCCTGAGTTTACTGGCTCGACTCAATAGTTCACTTAGAGGTCTGTTGCTTGCAGGGGCGACTCGACTTACATAACTCACCACACAATTAAGCTTAAATGTGGCTTGGGCCTAGATTGCAAAGGTATACAATTAGGGACTGTTAGTTCGACAGAATATAGGTATTTCAAGTGAGGTAGGCTGTAGGAATCTATAGGTAGGCGTCTCTATATATGTTATTAGGTAGTTGGGGATGGGGTGCAAATTTGGGAACCTCCTCATGGTGCACCCTGGGGTAAGGCCTCTCGGCCCACGTTCAGCGTGGAACAAGGGGCCTTATGCAAATCCCTGGCGCCCCTTCAGGGCGTCGAATAACGTAGGCGGTGCCCCTTCTGGGCATTGCACCCCCTTCAAAGCGCGTCCCCTCTGGACCGCACAGCGGGTCACTTGGACCTGCGGGGGGGATCTCCACGTGCGGCCCACTCTGGGCCGCACGCTCGCCGCTCACTTTTGAGCGGCTTTGAGGGGAGTTTTGACGGCGCCCCTTCTGGGCGTCGTTACACGGGGTGGGAACGGGGTAGTCGGCGCCCCTTCTGGGCGCCCTTCACGCAAAGGTGCCGTCGTTGCGGGGCGCGGCGACGGGCGCCCGTCTCTGGACGGGTTGGTGGGCGGCTTACAGCCCACCCTCTAGCGACCAAGGGGGATCGCAACCCTTAAATTGCTATCCCCCCTTTGTTATGAAATGTCACGTAATAAGAAAGAGGTTTTGCCATGCGATCAGGCTGGCGCCCGGCGCACGAGGTTATCCGGGACCTCGTGTGAGAAATTGACTACCGAAGGCCCTGCAGGAGCGCGTGACCAGGCTCCTGTTGCGGTAAATACTACTGGTGCTGGTAGTGGGAGTTTGTCCAAGGGGGGCGGTGTGCGTAAGGGGTCCGCGAAGGACGTGAAGGCCGGGGACGCGTCCGGGGAAGCTTCCGCTCGGGCTAATGGCTCGGGCGGCGTGAAGCCGGCGGTGCCCAGTGGCAGTGGCGCCAGTCGTCCAGACTGGGCGGCCGAGGAGCGAATGGAGCAGGATCTCGCATCGCGAAAGCGCGCGCTGGTTGACGAGCGGATTGACAGCGACGGGTCCGACAGGCTACGGAAAGAGAAGGACGATGGAGGAAAGAGGGTCGCCCTGGAATCCGCCCCCTGCCAGTGAGGACTTCGGAGGAGGTCGATGTCTTCTTGGCTTCCTTGTCGAGGCAGGAGGTCTTGTATGATCGGTGCGCATGCGTGACGGAGTTGGCGGAAGCCTTTAAAGCTGGCGGGAGGTTTCGCATGAGCGAGAGTGCGGACTACAGGGATGCCATCATGGTGATCATGGGGTGCTTGGAGGTCCTCCACAACAAGACCGAGGCGGAAAGCATCGCGCGTCTCACGGGGGAGAACGAGGAGCTCCGGCTGGAGGTGGCCAAGCTCCGCATCGAGATGCGGGACGAGAGGGAGGAGAGGGTCCAGGGCATGCTGGAGGCCCTAAAGAGGGAGGTGCTGGAGTCGCTGGGAGGGCGACTGGCCAGCATAGAGAGGCGCCTCCCGGTCGACCCCCCCACGAGGCCTCCGCTGGCGAGCGACGGCGGGGCGAGATACGTCGGAGTGGCCGCTGGAGCCCATAGCGCCCGCGACGCCCCCCCTAGGGATCCGGCTGCGGGACCGATGCCCGCTCGGGATGGATGGCGGACCGTCGCCTTGAAGGCGGCCAGGCGAAGGGCTGGGAAGGCTAAGTCCGCGGCCGATCTGGCCACACGGGTGAACGGCAATGTGCCGAAGAGGATGGAGCGCGTGAGGCCCCCCCTAAGCTGGAGGTGCCACGGTCCGCGGTGGTGACCGTGACCTTAAAACCGGAGGCGGTGGCGAAAGGCGTGACATACGCCTCGGCCCTGGGTGAGGCCATGAGGAGGCCACTAGGCTGCATTGCACAAGCCCTCCTCCCGTTTGGGAGCAGTCTGCATCTGCCAGACTGCTCCTCGTGGTGCGGGGGACCCAGGTCTGACTGGGTCCATAGCGGGCGGCGTTTCGCGGGGCATGATACCGTGGTACCACGGCGCCGCGTCGCGCTCCTGACGGCAGATGTCGGTTCTTTTACCAGGTCGGGCCCGTATGTCCTTACTCACCCGTTTCCCCCACAGGGGGGCGGGTGGGGACATATGGGTTCCAGCCCTGGACAGTGCATGGGGTGTCTCACTTTCCTCTCGAGGCCCCATGCCAGTGCAGAGAAGCATTTTCTCCGACTAAAACAAAGAAAAAGGTAGTTGGGGATGGCACGGTGTGCGCATGCTGTGCCCACATAGACTAGGTACGTAGGCCGCGAAGCTAGGGCTGGATTAACTTCAACTAATAAAGTTAGGGATAATTGAGATATGGTACCTAAATAGAAATTACTATGAAGTGATGTTGATTATGAGCACTGAAAGGACCTATCTAGGCATGTAAGCTGTTACCGTAGGTCAATAGAACTCTAATTGTTTTCTTAAAGGTGTTACCAATTAACTATTCATTTTAAATAATTAGCAGAAGTGAGGTAATATTGAACCATCATTACTTTGGATTACCTAAGAGTCTAGACTGGTTTCCTATTACAAGAAAAATACTATTAAGTTATAGCATATAAGCATAACTGTGCTGTAATGTTTGATTTCTGATACTGAAATGACCAAACAGGCATTCTTAGCTTTCCCTGAGGTACAATACGGCCTTAAATTGCAACTCTTCAATGTGTTATAAATTGACATCTAGAAACCTATTGGTAAAATTTAAGCTAATATTAAACAACTAAGAACCAGTTTGGAACCTAGGTTATTTCGCCTGAAGATGCGAATTCACCTTAATGGTCAAAGACCTTACAAGTTATGTACTTCTTATATTATGAAACATAGAAATATTTGATTGGTAACAACCTGAACCGATTAGACTAATAGTACAGTCTGCTTTATACCTATTAGATTCACCTTAATGGTCAAAGACCTTACAAGTTATGTACTTCTAATATTATGAAACATAGAAATATTTGATTGGTAACAACCTGAACCGATTAGACTAATAGTACAGTCTGCTTTATACCTATTAAAGTGAGTAAAGAATAACTTCTAAATATAATTGATTTAATTATCAACAAGGACAACTGTGGACAATTACATGGTACCTACCTACTTGAAGTATACTAACTATGATTTAGTAGGCTATTAAATAATCACCCAGTCTGAGAGACTGAGGTATAAGTTAATGAAAAAAAATTAACTTAAGTTCACTTCCTAAAAGTTAAGGATATTGAATAAATCAGGCATCTTTTAATAAACTTGAGATGTAATAAGCTGTCAAGGCAGTCAGTACAATTTAGTTAAATTGGTAATTTATGAGAATTGTATAATAAACACTAAGAGTAAATAAAAGTAATTTTTGCTTCAAATAATAGCATTCCATTTGTATCCACCTCCTGAAAGGAGTAGGAAATTGAATAAATTAAACATCTTTAATAAACTTGAGAAGTGATAACCTGTCAATGCAGACAATACCATCTAATTATATTGGTACTTTATAAGCACTGTTTAATAAACACTAAGAGTAAATAAAAGTGAGTTTACTTCAAATGATAGTATTCTGATTAAGTCACTTCCTAAAAGTTAGAGGATATTGAATAAATCAGGCATCTTTTAATAAACTTGAGAAGTGATATGCTGTCAAAGGCAGTCAGTACAATTTAGTTGAATTGGTGATTTGTGAGATCTGTATAATAAATACTAAGAGTAAATAAAAGTAATTTTACCTTTATTAATAGCATTCTATTTTAGACCACTGCCTGAAAGTGGGTTTTGAATAAATTATTCACCATCTATAGAACTGAAAGTTAATATTCTAATAAGGCAATAAAGACAGTCAGTTAATAATGTTACATTGTAATAGCTTTATAATAACCACAATGATCAGATAAATAAGTGGGATCTGTTGAATGCTGACTTCACATCTCTGTTCTATAAGGGATATCATAAGACATAAATTATTGCATTGAATAGTTGGGTTCTGAATGTGAAAAAGATATTTGGATGATAGCAAGCCCTAAGATAAACTCTATTGATTTTATGAGGAATAATAAGAATGTAAAACCTAATAAATAATTTTCATAATGTAAGATGAAATTAAGTTGAAAAGTTATGTAGATTCTCAATAAATAATAAATTAACTTCAATTGGACGGGGCCATAATTAAACAATGTGATGTTTTGGCACGCTACGGAGCGGCGGTTGGGTTGGGGCTCATAAACTTCCAAAAAACTCTTTTATGTATAATGCTATCGATTATAAATGATAATAATACCTGCAAACTAAGCTATCATCTGATTATCTTTGAGTGGTTAAGCATTCCTTTCCCGCAGCTGCTGTGAAGGAATTTGGGTCACAGTTCAGACGAAGACACTGATAGGCTTACACATATCTAGGATATTAGGTATTGACGGATAGGTAAATAGGTCAGTAGGAAATAATTTAACGCAGGGATAAGCCAATTACCAAACTTTCACGAAAAGGACTTGAGTTACTTAGATGCGGTTAACAACGGAGGGTTCACTAAAAGATCTGGCCAAAACAGCATCATATTATAATATTACATTGCTTGACTGAAGTATATTGCTAATAGGATTAAGTTATGTTAGGTCTAGGTTAAGGTTCCATTATCATACAAACACAACGCACTCTACAAAACATCAAAGACACAAACATTAGATGTAGATAACATAGTCTTTAGTTAAGATAAGAGTTAGCATAATATAGGTTAAGTTGAGAGGTAGGGAAGGCGTAATTGATGGCAATCTTGAACGGCGGTATGTTGTAGGTTAATTAGTTTTAAGAATTAGATTAATAGTTTAAGTTAAGGTAATAGGCGGTGATGTGTGTATGTAATTAGGTCAGCAAAAAGGCTATGAACGTGAGAGGTTACAATGCGAACTAGAAATTGCTTTCTTGTAGGTTTTTGGTTCATTGATCTCATCAACAACATCATCTGACATCATAACATAACCTTCAAAACGATTAGGTGGTCGAATTGTTCTTCTGTTCCGTAGAGTCATTCTTGTAGCTATCTCAGCTATATCATCTATATTATTTCTTGGAGCCTCAGCATCATCATTATCATCATCATCTAAAGTACTTTCATAAAGAGGTGACCCTAGCAGGGATTCTTCAGAAGACGGTTGAAATTATTCAGTACATCTGTCTTGGCTTCCTACTTGCTGACTCTCAACATGATCCGACATATGGAAGGCACAGTCGAACTAGGCTCATCAGTGCTACTTGCAGTGCGATCCGAGCTGTTTACATCGCGATGCTCATCAGTGCTACTCTCAGTGCGATCCGAGCTGTTTTCGTTGCGATCATCCCCCCTTGCATCACACATTGATGGTTCTGAAAATGGAAAGTAGATTTCAGCTGAGTGCTGCTCTTCCGAAGTACCTGGGCCAGACGCAGTAAGTACTAGCTTATTAAATATAACGTCTCTAGACATTATGAGTTTTCCACTTTTACTTAGTAAGCGGTAGTCTTGATCACTGTCATATCCAATTAGGATACATTTTTCAGCCTTTTTAGAAAGCTTAACTCTCTTTTGTTGAGGAATATGGGCATAACATACACATCCAATTATTTTTAGGTAACTGATTTGTGGTTTTTTCTTAAACCACAATTCAAATGGCGATTTACCATTTTCTAGAGTCGGGCCGCTTCTGTTTAAAACGTACGCAGCAGTATTTATCAATTCTGCCCATGTAGCGAGAGGTAATTCTTCATGATCGTGTATCATTGTACGGGCGGCTTCGACTAAGGTTCTATTTTCACGTTCGCTGAGACCATTTTGTTGCGATGTGTAGGGCATCGTAAGCCTTTGTCTTATTCCAGCTTCTCGTAAAATGCACCTTACGTTCTCATTATCAAATTCACCTCCGTTATCACTCACAAATTATTTTACAGAGTGTCCAGCCACTTTACAGCCACTTGCCTGTAACATCTGTCGGAGCTTTAGGTGAACTTCCGATTTCTGTCGCAAGAAATAAACGTGACGATACTTGCTGTAGTCGTCTTTGAATAGAACGAAGTAGCGGAATTTATTGAATGAAAGCGGAAATGGACCACACACATCAGCGTGTATAATTTCTGCAGGTTCTTTAGCTCGTTCTCTTGTTCCAAACATTTGCCGGTGAGTTTTTCCGTAATTACATCCGGTACATATTTCAGAATCTAGACGAACTTTAATTCCGAGTTCCCGTTAAATAATTCCTCTGACGTGTTTCTTATTCTGGTGTGCTAACCGTTCGTGATAAAGTTGTAGAAGGTTACCCGTTGACAAGGCGTTTAGATCAGGAATTGACTTTGTAATAGTTTCTATATTAAGCATGTATAAAACTCCGTTCTTAGTTCTTTTGCCAGTCAATATTACACTTCCATCAACTTTCAGCGAGCAGTGTTCCCTTTCAGACATGAAAACACTATTGTTTAGTCTGTCTTGAGTGGCCAGCACAGAGAATAGATTTCGCATAATATCTGAGGGCCTAGTCAATTGGCAAACAAATGAAACGCTACGAAATCTTCGCTACGATAAACCGAATGTATGGGATTGACATAAGCAAAAGTTACCTACGACGTAAAATTTACGCTAAAATAGACCTAATTGACAGTTTGACAAGCCAAGAATCGCTAATCTAGCGATCACTCAAACATTGAAGATAAAAATTCACACAAAATGGCGATTGTTTGATCAGCTGATGAAGGAATAGTTGTGTTGTGTTGAAAGTTTTGTTTAAAATGCTCTTTTTAGGGCTATTGTGGACTGCGATAATCAAGTGCTCAGGCGCTAAGGAAGAAATGTTTCCCTACGTTACTTGGAGCAAATTAACGAAATCGAGTTTGTTGTACTTGTGAATAGTTCTCGGAGTTCTCGTTTACGAACTTCCAAATATCTAACTAAGGTCTGCCGGGAATTGCGTGCTGATATAGTTGTTGCGATGTGAGTGACCAAATAAATGTGTGTCATGCAACATTTTCCGCAACGAAGAGCAAGTCGCTGCATAACAATTTGTAGGGGCTCTCAAACCATACAAACATTTGGGCCAAATAAATCCACCTAAGTACCTTTAATCATAACAAGAAAGGTCAAGAATAAGACAACAGTAAGGGACTTTCTGTATAAATATTAAATGTAACCTATCCATAATGTCCATTTATCAATTTATAACTTAGATTGCCTATTTGTTTTACAGGTTCCAATGAAGATTTAATTTGCCAGGTAGCTTAGAGTATTAAACCAAGGCTCTAAGTGTAGTAAGGTGTACCTATTGACTATACCCTATAAATCTTATACAGACAAGCATCTTTCTTAATAGGAAAAGATATCAGTCCTTACGTTCAAACGGTAAGTTTTAATAAATAAATTATTACTTACATAATAAAGGTAAGTATTATGCCTATTATTATATTGGGATTTACCAGGAAATGTCAGTGTTGTTAAAATTGCTAGAATAAAGAGTATTGACATAAAGATAAAACTATTTTATGTGGTTTTGCAGATTTGAGACGACGATTCAAAAATCTTAAATGTTACCCCATAATTTGGAGGATGGACTTCCTCAGAATGGTGAACAAACATGGTTACTAACTTTTTATCTATGACAATTTTCTATAAGTAAGTATATTGTTCTAATTTCTTAGGAGATTCTGGATACCTTCAAAAAGCATGGTTAATGATAATAACAACAATATTTAATGCTGCATCAGACTCACAAGAAAGGAGGGGTGTGTACCACATGTCATATCCAACAATGAAACTGCATTGAACATTGCTTTGGCATCGTTGAATTTAGTTATTTATATGATTTTCTTTTGTGGAGCTCTAATGTTGACAACGTTTTTATTCTACAAAAAGGAGCAGTCTGTGCCATAAATATATTTATCCATAAAATAGTAATTTGGTTTATTTGATGAGGAAAAATTAAGTATAAAGTTAATTTAGTTCTAAGTTTATTGTGCTTTATTTAAAAAGATTTACTTATGTACAAAAAAACAGTACTAGGTACCTTCGTTGACAACATTTTTATTTTAAGAAAAGGAACAGTGTGCCATAAATATATTTAACCCATAAAATAGTGATTTGGTCTATATGATGGGGAAAAATTAAGTATAAAGTTAATTTAGTTCTAAGTTTATTGTAAGTACTTTATTAAAAAGATTTACTTAGGTAGGTACTAAAAAACAGTACCTTCTTATACACACAATTGGCATTTATTTTTATACACATATAGTTTTAATGTCAATAAGAGAAAGTGAAGCCTCATATTTAATAAACTTTGACTTTGAGAGAGTTAGGTAAAGAAATAAGAATATATTAAGAAATACAACATTAATGTTATTTTTTACTTGATGTTTAATTTTACTTGCAGTAGGTACCTATAGAAAATGTTTAAGTACCTACTTATATCAATTTCTACTAGTCATAACATTAAGCTATTGAAGTTGTACTTGATTCATTATCAACATACAAAGGTATGTTGTATATGTATAAACTTGCATTATTATTATCCGAATATTAAATCTGGTGGGTTCTATTGTGTTTGTTATAATATTGTTTTTTCTTTAAATAGGTGGCTTAACATAAGGTAGCTTGTTATACATATAATACAAATTAAGTTCCATATCTAGCATACTCTGTAATAGTTTAGTTATTATCAATTTGGCGATTGTGAAGTAATCGATTGTAATTGTTGCTTGAGTTTGTAATGTTACTATCACATTTTTATTTGTGTGAATCTGTAAATGGTTTGCTGTTTCACATTTTCAGTGTTATACTTTTTATAGAACTGTCGATTCACCTGTGAATATAAAATAAATAAATAAAATTAATTGTTTTTAAATTATTTTTGGTAAATATATACTACCTACCTACTAACTTTTTATGTAAGTATGACAATTTTCTATAAGTAAGTATATTGTTCCAATTTCTTAGGAGATTCTGGATACCTTCAAAAAGCATGGTTAATCATAATAACACCAATATTTAATGCTGCATCAGGCTCACAATAAAGAAGGGATGTGTACCACATGTCGTATCCAACAATGAAACTGCATTAAACATGGCTTAAAGTTGTACTTGATTCATTATCAACATACTAGGGTAATTATATAAAATTAATTGTTTTAAAATTGTTTTTGGTAAACATATAAATAATCCTATGTTTTATTTCGAAACATTATCAACCAACTCATAATGAATGGCAGTGAAATAAATAATGTAAAATAAATAAATATTTTAACTTGTCGCGTAGAGACCACGATCATGTCATTGTGTCTGTGAAGGCGTATATTTAATAAATTTGACTGTTAATTTCAATTATTTTGGGTACCTACCGCTATAAATAAGTAACAATGAAACAATCCTTTAGTAAGGCGATGTTGTCTTCATCGTCATCCTATGAACGTCCTGAACGTTCCCACATGAACGACAGCACTAAGGCAGACTGAGCTATAACAGGCTTAAGCCCTGAGCCAATACAACCGCAGTGTGCTTTACGTGCCTTCCGAAGCACGGAGGAGCTCGAGACGCTTTTTATTTGGTTACCCATCCTTTAGCTCGGTAATGTGAAAGTTGCGTAACTAACTGGCAAGATCACAAACCGGTGCGGCGCGGGCGGGGACTTTTTGCATTAGTTGAACCTCTAGCATTACCTTTCAAGTAACAGTAAGTACATTGCTTCGCTAGTTTGCATATTTTAAAATTAGTTTTAATTTAACTAGCAAAACCATGTACTTGGAATGTTTTTTATTTTATTTTATTTAGGACAATAATCAATTAGAAAAGTAATGTGATAGGTGTTGTAGTTAGACAACTAAACCCGAAAGCCTTAGCCGCTCATACAAGATGCAAACGTTTTAATCACTACCTAGTGGGTACTCGCATCTAAGATCAAACTGTTTAAATGTTCGCGCGGTTTGTAACATTTAGTGTTATCACTTATTTCATTACAGACGGACGTCAAGTTGTTAATATTTGAGAAATTCTTAGCAGCAAGCGTTTGCTTGTGGTCTTCAATCTTAATTTATTTATATTATAAGCTGAAAAATGAGTTTGGTCTCATATCAATATCATATTATGGTAGGTAAGTCACTCGTCATCATTTTAAGTACTTATTTACAAACGTGCTTGCCTGGCGAACTTCCGGCGAAAAAAGCGATTGATTCATTTTTCAAATTGTCTCAAGGAGTCTACCCGAATTTCTTAGTAAAGTGACATTCAATTCACTAAAACTCAAAAGGATCGGTGTGGTTACTACCTATTTATTAATCTTACATAAGCGTTACATTATCATCAAGCAAAAAATACTAAGACAAGCCTGTATGTTCTATATCCCTTAGCTTATCGATATCGATGTAGCCTAGCGAATTTGATGAGCGATTTTGACGCTGTCACCGGTCGAGCGTTTGCCAGTTGACTAGGCCCTCAGGTACGTACCAGACATCACAGTCTTAGCCTGGATTCCTTGCCATTAATAACAGTTTTCATGTCAACAGTACCTTTGCCAATAGCTTTGACAGTAGCTCCATTAGCAGTCGTCACTGTACGAGTATCCTTAAAATGCTCGAACCTAGAGCAAAAATCTTTACGGCAAGTGACGTGACTAGTCGCTCCATTGTCAACAAACCAACTTACTGTATCATAGTTCGTAAGCATTGAGTTTACATCCGTAGTTACTTGCAAGAGCATTAAGTTCAAATTGCTTTGTGTCTGTTTGTTTTCTGACTTGGCTGGTTCCCGTCAGCTTTCCATTTATGACATTGTCTGACCTTATGACCGACTTTTCTGCAGTATCCACATTTCTTCTTTGCTTTATTACTATTCAGTAGCGCCAGAGCTTCTGCGGGACCTTCATTCTTCAATGATATGGCACGCTCATAGGCACAAAGTTGCGTAGTCAGATTTTCTATTGTTTTGTCAGTCTTTGACATTAACATCCAGCTCGATTTAAAAGAAAAATAGTATAGTAATAATATAGTATAGTATCGTATAGTATCGAGAATTTTACAGATTAACAAGATATCTGGTAATTCGGATTTGTCTATCTTCATTAATCACTTTTCAAATCTGACCAAATAGTTTTGATTTTGGAGATGTGAGTCGTGATGTCATGTGACGGGTCTTTACAATGGGTTACACGCATAATGACACATTTCGGCCACGCATAATGACATATACGCGAAATGACATAAACGCGAAATGACATATACTCAAAACGACATGTACGCAAAATGACATATACGCAAAACGACATACGCGAAATGACATATACGCAAAACGACATATACGCGAAATGACATATACGCAAAACGACATATACGCGAAATGATATATTATACAGGGTTACATGTTAAGTCGACCTAATCCCGTTAAGGGAGTTTAGTTTACATCGTTTGTAACTAATTTGACTATGAAACACCCTATCCTAAATCTAACTATTTTCGAGATATTTAAATTTAATTGTTTTTTTATAAAATAATCCCGATTTTCGGCTATCAGCTTAGATGTTTTAAAATATGTAATTCTTATTATTACTATTATTTAATTTTTACATGTAAAATAAGATGGCAAAAAAGCTAAATAAAACAATAGGTGAGTACAAGATACTAAATGACATATTTTTTTGGTACTAAAATGAAAGAAAAATTAACTGCAACAATTCATATACTTCCTTGTCCAAGAGACTAAATGCTATCATTCTGTATATTTTTTAGATTTTAAATTACCTCCGTTAAAGAATACTGTATTTTGATAAGTTTTGTACGTTTCTGAACGAAAGTTCTAGTTTTTTTAATGTTAACGAACGCAGGGTTATTAAGTAGGTAAGTCTATGAGGTCTATGGTAATGTAGAAACGATATCGCTAACACAGTTATCTTTTTCGCACTTAAAGTTTTAGCAACGATACACACAAATAACACAACGAAAACGCGGCCGGGAATCGTCTGGCGGCTGGCAGTCTGATATCTGTCTACGATGCGTATTGACATATAAAACGTCAGACAAGCGTCACTTTTTCACTTTTAATAACATAAAGTGTCACAATCCAACTATATTGTTGCCATTTGCGAGTAGAAATCAATGTTGGTTTTTAATTTATATAAAAAAACGGAGGTCTTTAAATTAATAATACGGTCATAAATATGTTGATACTAATGTATTCTCTCAAGTATTTATACATTGGCGTCAAGTTAAAAGGCTGGAATTTAGTACCAAGCCCCACAGTAAAAAAAAATATGTCCTTTACTAAACTTTCAAGTTCCAACAAAACATCTTAACAGAGAGTACGTGTAATTTTTTGTTTTTTTTTAGTACGGTCGGCATCAAAATTAGCTAAATACTATAATACCATGTCTCAGTACTAAAGTGCACAGCTACTTTTGATGCCGACTGTACATATAATATGTAAGCGTGGATTTTCTTTTTAGTATAAAAATGTTTCATATTTGTTAATTATTACAATAAATAAATTACAAATTAATCTAATTTATGCATCATATTTATTTTCAAACCCATTGAAATATGTCATTATGCGTGTGTGTCATATTGCGTGTGTGTCATTATGCGTGTGTGTCATATTGCGTGTGTGTCATTATGCGAGTGTGTCATTGTGCGTGTGTGTCATATTGCGTTTGTGTCATTATGCGTATAGGTAAAATTGTGTTCAGTTGTCATTATGCGTGTAACCCTTTACAATAGCCAAAAAACTCCATACAAAGTGCGTGCCGTCGAATAAACGATGCACGTCGTCCCAAACGTCTTTGGATGAGTTAAAACGCATGATTTTTTTTTAGCGTTTCGTTTGACATATTTGCAGTAAGCAGTAGTAGGTAATGTGGAACTATCAATTTTGTTGTAATGATCGAGAGCAGTATTATACTGAGAATTTCGTCGGCATTGCTAGTAATAGGTTTCACGGGTTTCTCAAGGGTGCTAGGTGATTGCATTTTGAATCTTCGTCTTCCCGATTTGTTTTGAAACTTCATTTATCAAACACTCGATTTATTTATAACTTTCACTCGATTCCTTACGATCTGCTACCATGATAAAACTAATTTATCAGTTATAAATGAGATTCGTGGATTAGTGACAGTATAAACATTTTATTAGTAGTCAACACAACCGTTGCTAATAACATTGATTGACATAATGTTAAAGTTGTCCAAAAGTTAAGAGGTTTTAGTACAAAACAATCCTTGACATTCACGCTTAGAGCATTAAACCAACTAATGCTGTAAGCATTCACGAGGTTCTCATCATGAGGTATGGTGATTTCAACCAATATTGCCTAGCGCTGAGATCTGTCGTCGATTACAACGATATCAGGTTTATTAGCGACAATAGTCCTATTCGTGATGGATGATAGAGCGATACCAGTAGAGCGTTGCATGACCATTTTCGAGAACCGACGCACCTCTGATTCAGAAGACCATATCGAAGAGCAGTTGCTGGTGAATTATTCTGGCTACTTGGTTGTGTCTGTGCAAACACTCTCCGTTAGTAAAATGAGAACAACCGGAAATAATATGTCGGAGTGATTCTCCTGGACGGCGCGGCGGCATGCCAGACAGATATCGACTACCGTCTCATAAAATATATTTCCGGCAGTTATTCGCCTTGATAGCTAACATTATTATTATTATAGTATATTCAATTTTAGTACCTATAATACACACTAAAATCTAGGACCTATGTCCTATATTTTAGTGTGTATTTTAGGGTGATGACAGCCCTGGCCAAATATCCCTATTCTCACATATGGCCTCTCTATTGACCCCGGATACAGCGGTAATAGGGACAAGGCATATTTTTAAATATTTCTCACAACCTGGCTCCACTATCTTCAGTTGCCATTTACTACTACATCCTACTGTAGGATTGAAAGGGTTTTTTAAAGTTCTATCAAAGAGATTGGTTTCCTATTCAAAATGTACTTTATGTTAAATTACAATTCGCGTACCTAATTGTTTAGTAATTAATAACCTAGTGAGCCATAATCGAATCATCTAATAACTTTCTTAAAATTACGTTGAATTGAACGAAATAAAGACTACAAGACAACCAGATACTTGTTTCAGTATCAACAAAAGGCTTATCGCCGTCTCAAACAAAAAATTAACGAGCCGTTGTTCATTGTTAAATCAGAAAACATCAAAGATGATAGGCAACTTAATGTTCGATAGGTAATGTTTAATTCATCCGTGAAATTAAAGTCTGAACTGCATGTGTTTTCATTCGCAATATTTATGAAGTTATAAATTTTTTATCTTTATAAAATGTTGATTGTGTTCTTATGTGTAAGTACCTACTTTAAAAATATACTTAAATATATTTTAAATTATAACATAAATAGATTTATCTACTCTTAGTACATCATCGATTTTTTTATTAAATTATTCAGGTACATTTTGCAAGCTCAATGTCAATTCAATCAAATAAAAAGAGTTATTTTCTGGACAATGGTGATGCAGAAAATGATGTGGTCAATATAATGGCAGCTAAAGGTTATATAACAAATGAGAAATATTCGCCCAAATCTTCGGTAGTCAAAACCGGCTGTAAGTTACAATTATTATAATGCTTATTTATAAAATGGTAGGTAAACTTAGGTCGATTTTATCACCGTAATTTTATCACGTAATTCATAATTTGCGGTAAGTTTTAAGGTAGGTAGGTATCGTACTAACTAACACCCGCCCATAGCACTACTACTGTGGCACTACCCACCGGCCTACGCCACACCAAGAATAGCCTAGTTAAGCATATCACTATTATAACTAACCACTAAACTCTTTATTATTGGTGCCGCCATCAAAGAACAGCAGCAAAAATAAAACTACCTTTTTAATTTACAGTTAATGACGCTACATACTTACTCTCCAAACTATCGGATGACGAGCTTATAAAGTTATTAAATGAGCAACCAAAGCGAACAGAATATGACTTAAATGACATTGTTAAGTTAGCATTTGACTCGAAATATGTTCAAGACAAAATAAACCCGCTAATAGCAGAAAGTAAACCAAGAGAAATTAATTATGACAGTCAAAATAGTGTGAAAAAGAGATTCCATACTGTATCAGATAAAGAAAAACCACAAATTGCATTTTTCAGGCTTGAAAATAAGCAAGTGGATCCGTACAGTTTAAAAGCCGACAGTGATCCTAATTACATTGCAGTTCAGAAGTTAAGCAATATGCTGTATAGCCGTCCAGCAGAAGTTGAAAAAGATGATAAGAGTACCGACGAAGACGAAAAGAAAGAACTACTGTTTGATGTACTTGTATCACAGTTGAAAACACTCTGTTGTAAAAAGAAGTCGGCGAAAGGTAATCCAAAAAAATTTCAAACCATAAACGAATTTTTACCTTTCTCATCACCGCAAAATATGCATTCACAAGATCATAAAATAATGACTAATGAACATTTATTTCTAATTATAAATGACGAAATTAGAAGTAATGGAAGTGAAGAGCTGATATCTGTAGACCCAGATAGTCTTGAAAGGAACAGTAGTGTCTTATTACTGGGACCGATTACGACGCCTTTGACCGACACTCAGCTTAAATTAGTGGTATGTGCCATTTTTATGGTAGCAATTTAATAATTTACGTTATTGAGCGTTTACCTTAGTATATTTTCTTTGCGATTTACTAAAAAAAAGAAACTCGCAACTAAGGCTTTAAATATATTTTTTATAAACGTCTTCATTCAGACTTATTCAAATTCTTATTTTATGGCCGTTGTGGACGTTGATGGCTCTCTATTATTTATTCAGTGTATTCTATCCAGCCAATCAGCTTATCCTGAAAGCGGCATTAAGTTACTTAGACATTTTATACTTTAGCAGTAGGTAGTTAGTTACTTTTGTATAGTTATTGTATGGTTTAACTTGTATTGCTTTACAGATGACCCGTATATCAAATGAACTATCGAAACCGGAATATATGTCACTACTGCAACAGCTTTCTGAAGGATCTTTAGGTGGCAGTAACATCAAGTTGATGAAAAGCTTAGTTACTGGGCCAGAGACGAGGCGCTACATAAAACCTCACAGGTGCAATCACCAGTCCAAGCTTGCTAGAATATACGGGGGACCCAAATGGTTAATCTGCACAGGATACTTAAACTTGAATACACCTAGTTTGTACGATTAATTGCCTTTTTAAATTTATATTGTAAAAAATAGACTTATAATTTATATCAAAACAATGTAAGTACTTATGCGAATTTTGTAGTCATGTTTTATGAATACTTACATACTTAACTAAAACTATGTAGCTGAAGCTTTAGGGGTTTAAAATATGCTTTAGTTATTGTTTCTCCTGTTATTTCCAGTTTCATGTGTGAAAGTAAATAAAAGTAATAAAACTGGGTGTTAGGTCCACAGCCGGCCGTGGGTGGAACAGCATGTACTTTGTCCCAACCAAGCACCACGCCAGGGTGGACCTTTTACCGTGAAACACGTAGCACGTTATAGATGCCTATGTTACTTAATATTAGATTATTACTTACTGCAAGTGTTCCATGAGCACCCGGAGAACAGCGGAGAGGAAGGGACGTCCCTTCTACACCTGCACCACGCCGCGCCTCTGATAGCCCGTCCAAGGGCTTTTAATCTTCACTATTGGAGACACTTGCACTTGCACATCAACCCTACAGTGGGCCTAACTTTAGGCTACCAAGACCACCTGATTTACGTCTTAAACGTATTAAACTATTTAAGTATATCAAACGGAAGCGCGTCACTACGCTGTCCTCGACCGACCAACGGGCTCGCTCGTGAAAGACTCGCTAGGAATGGGAATGCTTCTCCTGGGTAGACACTAACAAACCAACCGTTCCGTCTGAAAGCTCGCGGGCCAGAAAACTTAAACCGGGAATGCAACACCTACGCATTTACAAAACGTTCTGCTGTTCTGGTTCGCGTGCGACGCCCGTGACGATTCAGGCACAACTCACAAAAAAGCTGGAGTGATTCACGACACTACAAAACCCAGTCTTTACCCGTGGTCCCATAGCACTAGGGATTACATTTGGATGAATATTTCGCCTTCGATTATATCGATATTAAATTAAACTAATTACCAACCCCTTTCTTCCCTTGGGTGTCGTAAAAGGCGACTAACGGACTAAAGACTGCACATACATCCAACAGCATAGAGCGGCGATGGGCTCATCAAAATAATATCTACTATCAACCCCTTTCATCCCTTAGGTGTCGTAAAAGGCGACTAACGGACTAAAGACTGCAAATACATTTCATCACTTACTTACTAAGTAAATATACATATATTTTTGTTTATTATATCTACTTAATTACTTATTTTTTATATTTTTCATGGTTGTAATTAACTTAATATCGATATAATCGAAGTCGAAATATTCATCCAAATGTAATCCCTAGTGCCAGTGGTAATTAAAATTACCCGTGGACCCGGTAATGGGTCGACCCACCGGGACCACGGGTAAAGACTGACAAAACCGTCCACTCAATCTGAAAGATCACGTGAGTATGGCTCAGTGCGCGACTGTGCGCACTTCAAGACCTGAACCAAAGGCTGGCCTTCGGTTCCGTACACTGGGGTAATCGCAAAGGAAAAAATAACAGAAAGTATAAGTTACAATAAAAAACGAATAGTTTAACTTTGTTTGAGACCGCTTTTTCGCCCCAATATCCTCAGAATAATTAGCGTGATAATTAAGGTTTGCGTTGTCACGAAAGAAAATTATAATAAAAAAATTATTGTGGTTGAGGAGTGTGGTTACCTACCAAGTAATATGTGTGTCATACTCATATGTGATTGGTTTAATTTTATACCTAACAATAAATTTCGTAATCATCCGAGCTATTTTTTAATTGAAACGGTGATTAATTAGCTAACCATTAGGGCCTCACTTACAAATACTATTTAGGCAGTATTTAGTCAAACATTGATTGGTTTCTTACAAATTCAAAATGACGTTTGTGTGACGCTGATCATACAATGTTTTACTCGGACCAATATTGTGATATTTGGTCTGAGATGTTTTAGGTACCGCCCGCCTCCGTACTCCTTCGAGTACGAGTACTCAATTAAGTTTTAATGACAATTAAGTCTCTTGCTGTCACTTTCGTATGTATAGTGCTAAATAGAGAAGGAAAGCAATTTAATTGTCATTAAAACTTAATCGACGTCTGTGAGTACCTACGGCAGTTAATAATGCTTCTATGCGGACTCCACATTCGTGCGCGAACGCTGCGAAACGCAATTCACGCACTGTCGATGGTTTTTTGTTCGCGGCTTCGCGGCGTTTTGAGGCTGACTGGCAAAAATACACAGAACTTATAGAAATCCGCCTACTATAACCTGAATCGTTACTGTCATCATCCAATATCTTATGGCGGCTCCACATTAGTGCCGTGAATTCACGCACGAATTTACGGCATGAATTCACGGCGCACAAGTCATGCCCTCCACATTCAAGGGATGCTCACAATCGTTCGTGAAACCCGCCGCGAAACGGACGTAGAAGCTGCTGTTGCAATAACTTTGTTTGCTGTAGCAACATACTATTTAGACGTCCAAAACATTATTAGAAAGCGTTGGAAAAAAAGAAGAGCGTGGATGACTGAAATACATCGTAACCGATCAAAGTATAGTCTGGAGTAAACTGATTAATTTCCTCTTTGGTAAACTGGCACGGGGCCGTGAATGTGGATTTGTACGCGTGAACGCCGCGCGAACACTTTGTTGCGGGACAATATACGCGCGCGATCACGCCTGTTCCCCGATCAGATCGGGGAACGCGTGAACCTCGCGATAACCGTCGACATTCACGTTCACGCCTGTTTACGGAGCTTCACGGCACTAATGTGGAGCCGCCATTAAAGTAATATTCACGCTTTCTGTCTATTTTGAATGAATCTGCTGATCAGGCCATTCCTAGAAGAAAACCGGCTGGACAGAAAACGGCATCTCCTCCTTGGTGGGAGCAGCAATTAAAGAAAGAAATAGTGCTGAGCAAACTTTTAATAAATCTCCCAACATAAATAGTTTTATTAATTTAAAAAAAGTAATAGCCCACACAAAACGTCTTATTTCCAAAACAAAGAAAAATGGTTGGATGGGCCTTTGCGCTTCACTAGCTCCCACGACCCTCTCTTCAATTGTATGGAAATATATCAAAAAATTTAGAGGATCCTTCGTACCCAAAGACATTAAACTATTGTTCGTACCCGATCCTGTTTCATCTTGCGACTCATATCTTTGGTTGGATGACTTTATTGACAGGCTGGCATTTCTGTATTTGTAAATGTGGATTTATTATTCGTCTCCGCTGCCTCCTCTTACGTGCACTGATCCCCTTGACCAACCTTTTACCATTACGGAGTTAAAACTGTCAGTAAAAGGGCTCCGTAATTCATCCCCTGGAGAAGACGGCGTACTGCACATATTTTTACGCAAACTTGGACCAATTGGACAAGGGTACCTACTTACTGCAACTTTTGAACAATTTCTTTACTTCCGGTACTGATGTTCCAGAATCGTGGAAGAGGCAAATTATAATTCCAATTCTCAAACCAAATAAAAATGTACATGAGGCCAATTCATACCGCCCCATAGCTCTTTCATCTACCATTGGAAAGATACTTGAGCGCATGGTTAAGAACAGACTTGAATGGTTTACAGAAAATAAGAGAATCCTAGCAAAAACTCAATTTGGCTTCCGAAAGGGTAAAAGTACCATGGATAGTTTGGTAATTTTTACTTCGGATATCCATCTGGCACTATCCAAAAATCAAAATCTCTTTTCATGCTTCCTAGACGTGTCAGCTGCTTATGATAGCGTTCAATTCCCGCTGCTCAGAGCTAAATTGCTACAGCAACAGAGTATATCTGCGAGAATTGTTTGTTTCATCTAAAATCTGTTCATGGGTAGGACTATAAGAATTAAACTTGGTAATACTTATTCTGCTCCACGAAAACTGTGGCAAGGAATTCTGCTAGGGTCCGTGCTTAGTCCTCTTCTATATAATATGTACACGCATGATCTTGACCAATCTGTCTCTCCTTTTTGTGAAGTGTTGCAGTATGCCGATGATTTAGTCCTATACACTTCTACCGAATGCGCTGAAATTGCTTCCTCTCGTCTCAATGAAGCCCTTAGCTATCTTGTGGACTGGATGGATGAACATGGTCTGACACTTTCTCCATCTAAAAGATGTGCAGTGACCTTTACACGAAGGAGAGCCATCCCAATTGTCGATGTCTCGTGTTTGGATGAAGTCATACATACCCAACTGCGAATCATTTAAATTCTTGGGAGTGATTTTTGATTCAAAAATGACAGGGATTCCTCATTTAAATAACATTATGGGTAAATGTCAAAAGGCATCAATGTTATGCGTCTGAAATTACTGTATAATGCTTTGGTACGTAGCCAAATTGACTACGGATCCTTCATTCTCGAACCTTGCAGTAAACTGGCCTTGAAAAAAGTAGACCTCATCCAAGCCAAATACCTGCGCATCATCCTTGGCGCGATGAAGTCTTTGCCCAAGAATACTATGCAAGTAAAATGTGTAGAACCACCTCCTTGTCACGTAGCAAAGGAACGGAGGAGTGACACGATGAGGAGGAGTACAATGATGAGGAGGAGTACGATGAGGAGGAGTACAATGAAGGAGCACGATGAGTTCAGACGTATATTATTTTAAGTAAATAGTTAGTTATCGTATGAAGCACAATTTAAGAATTAGCACACACACGACTAGGTTAAGGTTTAGGTTATAATTTATTATTATTATCAGGACGTATGTCTGGAACTGCCTAGTTATAATAATGCACTTTTCGCAATAACAATAATTCGTAAGGAAAACCATAACTAGAAGGAGCTCATCCAAGACACGGACCTGAAAAAAAGACGGACGTAACCTCGTCTAATCATGAGTGAAGCATGATAATGGCCGCCCGTTTATGGTGTGTGCGTAATTTGAGGGTTACCATCATAAACCATCAATTTCCCTAATTTTTCAATCTCGCAAACTAAAACATTGTTAACATTATGTAATAATCATATACATATTATTAAAACGTGACATTGCTTAGACCATGTTTTTATTCGTTGTGAGATCCCGATATTTCAGCAATTTAAACGGTTGCACTTCAGAATCTTAATGTTGATGACTTAACAAACATCTTTTTTAAGACCACAGTGATAGAAAAGAAAACACATGTTACTTGTACGTATAAATAAATGTATTATTTACTTAACATAATGTTTGATGATTATGTATTAAGTAATGAATAATAATAAAATAATCATTTATAATGATGAAATAATCAGTGCCATTAGAGCAAACATACACAACTTTGCCTTCTCCATCATAGCAAGGAACTTACCATCACAAACATAATGTATTATAATAAAAAAACGGAGTGTACCTATTTAAATAGAGATGTTTGTAAGAGAAATACTGACATATAATTTATATATTACTTAGATAACTAAAATAATCTGTTCTTTATTTCCGTTAACACAATTTAGTTTCAAAAGCTTATTTTATGGTAGTTCTGTTAAATTTTTATTCAAATCATTTAAATCTATAGTAATCATGTTAGGCATAAAAGGATATTAGCGAACTCCCATATAAACTTTTGTCAACTCTTTTTTTAAGCGTCTATAAATGAAAAAAATATGTTGGTCGTGGTGCTGCTTCAATTTTCGGTGATAGCTAAAAGAGAAAAATAATGTCAAATTTTTAAAGACCCTAAACAAAAAACAAAGCATTATATAAAAAAAGTTCATACTTGTTGTGAAGAAGTAGTTTCGCTTGATACATGTAACCAAGGCTGATCTAAATTACATGCTTCTGATCCGTTGTTTGTTTTAAAGAAAAAAACATCATTATGATAAATTATTCAACAAAGACTGATAATTTTAGATATCTCTGTGTTTTGTCATATACCTGCTGTAAAGATTTATTTGACAAATCTATATTGTTGTAGGGATTCTTTACTGGCATCTGATATTTCTGCATCGATATTTTATTAAGTCATCAGGTCTAGGTCTATACCAACAACGAAATCATAAGCCGTATACAATGACTTGACACAAACAGAGCAAATGGTTGTTGGCAGATGTAAAAAAAAAACATACAAACATTCACATTCTTAATATAATATTATTCTACTATTCTATAGTCTACTAAAATTAGTAGGTTTGTTACCACTTTATTACGTAGATTTTTAAAAAGGCACAATACCTGCAACGAAGACGATATCGTGCGTGATGATGACGTCGCCTGTTGGTCGTTTGCTATTCCTCTGACATTTGATGACATCTTAAAAAGCGTTTTACAAAATTAAATGTTACATAGCATCAAACATTAAATTAATCCTTGTGCAAAAAAAATTGGTTGCCTGTAAAGTCGGTTTTACGGGCGAAGATTTTACGTGACAACGTCTTTTTCTCGGTAGAATATTTATTGATATGAATATAATTAAATTGCACAATAGGAACAAGGAATTGAATGAAAATAAGAATTGCACAAATTTTAACTATAGAAATATAATTTTTTTTTTGTTTTTTTTTTTATTTTTTATTTTTTTTATTTTTTATTTTTTTATTTTATTTTATTTTATTTTATTTTATTTTTTTTATTTTGTTTTATTTTATTTTATTTTATTTTATTTTATTTTATTTTATTTTATTTTATTTTATTTTATTTTATTTTATTTTATTTTGTTTTATTTTGTTTACTAAAACATTGTACATGTAAACTTAAACTTAACTATTTAGTGGGAGAGAGACGCAAGGCATTCGGCGGGCCTCTCTCTCGTTCGGTGACTCATCGTTACGTTCCCGACGAGCGTTACACTTTTTCATAAGTGTCTCCCAGCTAACCTAATTTAAGACGTTGTCACGTCAAAACAATAACTACCTGCAGTATAGGTAACGAAGTGCTTGTATTTGTGTTTCTGAAGAGTTCGAAAGTAACTGCAAGTAAATACAACAAATATTACAAACACAATAATATTAACCCTTTTTGGAACGGCATACGGAACCAAACACCGTAGCCCCTTAGCCGTAGAAATCTACGTCATCAAAATGTGCACTGCACATTTCAAATAATTAAGACCCAGTCATCTCTACGATTTTTATTTCTAGAAAACCAATTAAAAAGGATGCAAGTGTTATTTCATAAAAAAATATAATATAGGTTCTATTATTTTCTTTTGCGATATATATACGGAACCCTAAAAAGTTACGAAATCTGATCGTACCGAGTCACATGCAACAAATACAATTTTCCCCACTTTAAGGGTAATTTTCCCGTAAAAAAGTGGCCACATTGTTGTACTTTTGTTTACAATTTTCATCACATTTTATAAAACATAAATAACAAAAAAATATCACGAATCGTCAAAACTTACGCGTGGTAGGTGATTCCTTGTAATTTTTTAAGTTTACTCATGTAGTTCTTTGATGATTTCACCACACAAGACGGCATTTTTTTCAAATTTTCGTCGATACAAAAAGACGTGTCACTGTCGCTGTCACGCGGGGTAAAATGGTGGCGGGTTGTCGGACCTGCTGTATTGGTGTGAGTGTATTGTCATGTACAACAAACGAAATTGTAGGACCTTGCACGCTTCACATCTATAAAGTGTGACATTCCGTCCGTCTTTTTTTCAGGTCCGTGATCCAAGAATGATGAATCTGAACTGCCTCTATCTACATCAAAGAGTAGAGCTATAATGAAAACAGAGGCTAGACACTCTAGACAGAGAATGCAAGTAAATATTTTAATTTTAAATTTAAAACTAAATATTTTATATAATGTCATTAACAAAGAAGGTCACAAAAACCAACAAGGCTTTAGTTGCTTTGTTACAATACCCGGCTGCCCCGGAAAGAAAAATCGTACAGTAGGTGAGCGATTTTTCGTTAAAATACAACATTGATAAGTATAAAAAAATGATCTTAACTAGAATGATTAAGTGAGGTGAAAATTTAGAATGTGAGGGTGTTATGTACAACGAGTAATTACAAAAGGAACAATGTACCACTTCCATAGTACCTTCCATACTTCCTTCCATACTTCATTCATTCATAGTTATGTTCGCATATAGGTAAATGCAGAACATAACGCCAGTCAAAATGAGTTTATCCAATTTATAAGGCATAACTCGTTAGACTCGGCTTAGCTCTTGAGCTCCCTTATAGAACAGACGTGTTGCAAAATTTTTGCTGTAAACAAATTTGTAAATGTGGATTTATTATTCGTCTCCGCTGCCTCCTCTTACGTGCACTGATCCCCTTGACCAACCTTTTACCATTACGGAGTTAAAACTGTCAGTAAAAGGGCTCCGTAATTCATCCCCTGGAGAAGACGGCGCACTGCACATATTTTTACGCAAACTTGGACCAATTGGACAAGGGTACCTACTTACTGCAACTTTTGAACAATTTCTTTACTTCCGGTACTGATGTTCCAGAATCGTGGAAGAGGCAAATTATAATTCCAATTCTCAAACCAAATAAAAATGTACATGAGGCCAATTCATACCGCCCCATAGCTCTTTCATCTACCATTGGAAAGATACTTGAGCGCATGGTTAAGAACAGACTTGAATGGTTTACAAAAAAAAAAGAGAATCCTAGCAAAAACTCAATTTGGCTTCCGAAAGGGTAAAAGTACCATGGATAGTTTGGTAATTTTTACTTCGGATATCCATCTGGCACTATCCAAAAATCAAAATCTCTTTCATTCATAGTTTGTTCGCATATAGGTAAATGCAGAACATAACGCCAGTCAAAATGAGTTTATCCAATTTATAAGGCATAACTCGTTAGACTCGGCTTAGCTCTTGAGCTCCCTTATAGAACAGACGTGTTGCAAAATTTTTGCTGCAAAAATTTAATTGCTATTGGACAAATTTCTAACTTACTGCTATAATTTAAAAGACAAACTTGATTAACGTCTGTCTGTGATTACGCTACTGTGTTCCCGAGCTACGAGAGCCAGTCTGTCGCCGTTACCGCTCCTCTCCACCTCGGGGATAAGAGACGCGCTCTTATTTTTCGTCTCGCTTGCTGTGCTCCACCTGTGCGGGCGCGCTGGTGTGATTCATACAGATACTCATGCCTACTGCGTCAACCGTAAGTAACATAGATCAACATGAATAAAATACGCTCGCCGACTGGAAGTGGCCAACTCAGTAGACGGAGTGATTCGCAGCCAAATTTAACAAGTATTGACCCACAATCAGAGTTTAATGATCAACAAAGGATAACTCTTCGTAATAAAAGAAAACAACCGGATGATAATAATGATTTGACTATGATAAAAAACGAAGTGCTCGGGTTAAGTAACCAGATGGCGCTTACCTCGGACCAAGGTCCGAGATGCTTACAGTGCTAACCACAAATCAAAAGGAATTTATGGAAAAGATGTCAACGGATGTTTCAGCCCTGAAGGAAAAAATGAAAGATATAACATCAACTGTAAACCGTATGAGTACTGAATATAAAACCGTCAAGTCAGACGTCTTGACTTTGATTGATGCAAACTCCGACATTTAAATTACAAAAGCCGTGGCCAGTGATACCATCCGGGTATATATTTGTATTTGAGTTTGTAAATATTTTTGTAGGTATGTATGTATATCGTCCATGAAAAATTCGCCAAATTTAAGCGAATTGCGAATCACAGTCTGATAAATTATTGTAAAATATCTTTATTGCTTGTCTCTTGTCTTGTTGTTTGGTTTTTGGCACAGATGGTTTTTGGTTTGTTTGTTCGTTTCGTTGGTTGTTTCGTTCGTTTTTGATTATGTCACTTTTACTTTTTTTTCTTTTAATTCCTTGTTTGTTATCCCTGTATATCAGGCAAAGGGATATAAGGCATACAGGCACATAAATGTTTCATTCATTTTTTTTTAACGTAGATGCATTTATATATTTTTTATTTTATTCGTCTTATATTAGGTCGATGTTATTAATTTAAATTAAGTTTGTTTTATTTCGTAGGAATGTTTTGTTATTGTTTTTTAGGTACGTTTCTAATTTTAATATGATATTTTCTTTTTGTTACTGACGCTCAAAACAGTAACTAATGAGGTCGCCCCTATTTCAAGGCCCAGCTGAAAACCAGCGTTGTGGCTGCTACAACGTAGCTGCAACAATAGCTGAGCTGGTTAGCCTTTTCGGCCAAACTTTATAGTTTTAATTGTTATTTTTATACTTATTTTTTACTGTCATTTTACTTTTTATTTTTTTCTTCATGTCTGTAATTTTTTTTTAATAATGTTGTAGCTGAATAAATATGTTACTTACTTACTTACTTACTTACATTAAAAGTAAAAAGAGCACCTAGAATCAGATATTAACCTACTTAAGCCTGCTTCCGAAACTAGCCTAACAACGCATGAATCATCGACCCCTGAAAATATTATAACTGAATGGGCAATTTTCTGACAGCCCAAATTAAAAAATAAAAATTAGTTCAAAAATACTCGATAGGTGGCGTTTTATGAAAGCCGACCCGTTCCTACCTAAGGGCTGTAATAAATTCTACACTTTTGCTTGTCTATCAAAAAAATAAAAACATAGTACTTACAAATTTTTATTCAGGATCTCCAGGACCTATTTATATTTTGGAATGGAATAAATATTACGTAGCCATACACGTGTTCTTCATAAACCCGCCTTTTACTAAGCGCCATACTAATCTATGCTAAGCGCCATCTATGAAGTCATTTACGAACCAATTTCTTTTTTTTTTTGATCTCGGAAAATCGCCCATTGAAAGAACGTGAAGCCAGGAGCAAAAATTTAATAATCACTGGAATTCCTGAAGTCACAGCATCAAGTAAAGAGGAACGGATCAGTCATGATCGATGTAAGGTGCTGAATATATTGAAAGGAGTCGATGCATCTTGCCCCGAACCAATAAAAATATTACGGTTAGGGAAATATAGCCCTAACAAAAGTCGACCAGTTAAAGTATTTTTCAAAACCCAAGAAGCTACTAGAGATATACTTAAAAATAAGAAAAATCTAAAAGAGGACAGGGTTAATATATATTCAGACCAGACACCAGCGCAAAGGACATATTTGAACAATCTGACTCGAGAACTTAATAGCAGGCTTGAGAAAGGAGAAAATAACCTAACGATCAAATACGTTACAAAAATTCTAAAAAACTTGCCAAAAAACTCAAGCGAATAATGCAATGCAATGATTTTACGGATAGTAAGTATAAAAATACTTATCAAGTGGCCCAAGACTATGAGGATATTATATTTAGTAAAAAATCTCTAAAATTCTATTACGCTAATATACGCAGCATTGTAAAGCCTGGAAAGTTTGATGAGTTAAAATGCATATTAAAATCATTTAAAAACACTATAAATATCATAGTTTTAACGGAAACCTGGATTAAGTCGGAAGATGAAGCTAAGCGCTTTCAAATTCCAAACTATACACATTACTATAGCTATAGAAGCAACAAAAGGGGCGGTAGCGTATCTATATTTGCCTACAATGATTGAAGACACATCTCAAGATGGTAATCATTATGCCACTAAAAAATGCCGAAAAGCAAAAGAGGTATACGGAGTGAGTAAAGCAAAATTATGTAAAATTTGAAGAACAAAAAAAAAGAACTTGAAAAGAATTAAAGCTGATGAAAGTCACAAAAAAGTTAGCGAAATGACAGATCGAGAAAAGACTGAAACACGAAAAAATGGAGGGACCAGAAAAGAAAATACACATAACACGAAAAATCGAAACAAACTGCAAACAACAATATCATTTAATATCCACTTTAGATGCCAAAGAAATGCAGAAAATGCTTAAAATTACGACCAATTGGTGTCCAATGTGTGGTTTTTGTATTTATGAACACTAAACCTTAGACAAATGTGAGATTTGCAATTAAAGAATCAATTACCCACATTATGACTAAGACTGATTTATTTTGTATGTTTCGTTTTGACAATGTTTATTTAAATAGTTTATTTTGCCGTACAGTGCAGTCTCAGCTTTACAATTCCTTTAAAGTTACCAACTTTCTTATTAGTGTTACCGTCCCATAAAATCCTTGAGCGATTTTTCTAATTATTTAAAGTTTAATTAAGTTACTGTTGAAACAAGGGTTAGGCAGGAGATAAGGGAATTTCTGGGGCTTACCTGGTTCGGGCTGGAGCTGGTTGGAGCTGAAGGCAGGCGCGGGGGCGCGGGCTTGAACGCAGCAACACACAACACAGTTCACTCAGGGGCACTGGTCGTAGGCGTTTTAGGGATAGTTGAGCTGGTAAACAAAGCGCTCTTAATTCACATACACTTAACACATGGTTGTTCACGGGCTGAGTTCTTGCGCGGGCGCGCGCGTGGATTCTCTCTAAAAGGTCGAAGCACACTGCCGTTGCGCGGCGCCGGCGAGCACTTCGTCGAGTATAATTGTCAACTCGCTGTGATTGGCCGATCATTCGTTGCCCAGTCGTTGCACCAATATGCATCTTAATTGACCGGCGCAGAGACGGTTATCCGTCGCGCTGTGGCGCGAACATCTTCCCGGGCCCCAGAGGGTAGGAGGGGGGGGGGGAAGGAATGGAAGTTAAAGGGGAACTACAGCCCCGATTCGTGCTGTGTTGAGTTAATGTCGAGTGGGTGTGTATATGATGAGCTGGGAGGAATGCACGTGTGTGACTGTATGAGTACAATTGTATGAGGGCTGAAAGCCTGTGTCACGAAGCACAGGGGGCGCGGGGGCGCGAAGCGCCGAAGGCGCATAGGCGCACGGGGCGCGTAAGCGCAGAGGCGTGGGGGCGCGGGGGCGCAGAGGGCGCCGGGGGCGCGTAAGCGCAAAGGGCCGCGTCAACGCAAAGGCGTGGGGGCGCGGGGGCCGCAGTCAACGCAAAGGCGTGGGGGCGCGGGGGCCGCAGTCAACGCAAAGGCGTGGGGGCGCGGGGGCGCAGAAGCGCAGGGGGCGCATAAGCGCGGGGGCCGCAGTCAACGCAAAGGCGTGGGGGCGCGGGGGCCGCAGTCAACGCAAAGGCGTGGGGGCGCGGGGGCGCAGAAGCGCAGGGGGCGCATAAGCGCGGGGGCCGCAGTCAACGCAAAGGCGTGGGGGCGCGGGGGCGCAGAAGCGCCGGGGGCGCGTAAGCGCAAGGGCCGCGTCAACGCAAAGGCGTGGGGGCGCGGGGGCGCAGAGGGGGCCGGGGGCGCGTAAGCGCAAAGGGCCGCGTCAACGCAAAGGCGTGGGGGCGCGGGGGCGCAGAGGGCGCCGGGGGCGCGTAAGCGCAAAGGGCCGCGTCAACGCAAAGGCGTGGGGGCGCGGGGGCCGCAGTCAACGCAAAGGCGTGGGGGCGCGGGGGCGCAGAAGCGCAGGGGGCGCATAAGCGCGGGGGCCGCAGTCAACGCAAAGGCGTGGGGGCGCGGGGGCCGCAGTCAACGCAAAGGCGTGGGGGCGCGGGGGCCGCAGTCAACGCAAAGGCGTGGGGGCGCGGGGGCGCAGAAGCGCAGGGGGCGCATAAGCGCGGGGGCCGCAGTCAACGCAAAGGCGTGGGGGCGCGGGGGCCGCAGTCAACGCAAAGGCGTGGGGGCGCGGGGGCCGCAGTCAACGCAAAGGCGTGGGGGCGCGGGGGCGCAGAAGCGCAGGGGGCGCATAAGCGCGGGGGCCGCAGTCAACGCAAAGGCGTGGGAGCGCGGGGGCCGCAGTCAACGCAAAGGCGTGGGGGCGCGGGGGCCGCAGTCAACGCAAAGGCGTGGGGGCGCGGGGGCGCAGAAGCGCAGGGGGCGCATAAGCGCGGGGGCCGCAGTCAACGCAAAGGCGTGGGGGCGCGGGGGCGCAGAAGCGCAGGCGGCGCGGGGGCGCAAAAGCGCGTCTGATGTCATGCACCGTATAGGTGCGGGCTGACTACATGTGTTTGTGTGCTGAAGGCTGATGTGTGGGTGCACGTGTGTAGAAGTACTATGCTCTTGTGGTGAGCACTCACGAGATTGAGTCGATTGCCAAGGCAAGACCATAAAAATTTCATTACAAAATAAAACGGGAAAAACAACAATATCGTCGTCTAGACGCGGGTGTGTTATACCCAACTAAAGTTATATGTGCAATCTAATTAGTAAGAAAAAATATAACACGAATCGAACACTGTTCTTTGAACACGTTCTTAATTTATTTTTGTAGGTAGGTTAATAATATTTCGCAATGCACTTTGCAACGTCTATCGTGCAGAAAGGGTCATATAAGGTAATGAAATTAGGAATGTTACGCGATAAGATTTAAAAATCAGAAATTAAAATTAAGTTACGTGATAACTACGAGATATGAGTAAATATTATTTTAACGGGTCGAATGACCAACATGTAATGTAATCGTTAATGGGCTGAAATAGTTATCCTATATATATATATAATAGTGGACTGTATTAATAATGTGGGGCTGAATGTCTACGGTAACATGTACCTACTCCTGCGACCCCTCATGCGACCGCTGTGCATGCGAGGACACATGCAGCGTTCTGTCGCTGGGTCGCTTTGCCAGAGTTTCCCGTAGCGCGGGCGGAAGCCACCGCGCCGCCGATTCCGGCTGGTAATGCTGTGTGGCATCGTCCGGTCGGTGAAGGGGTGTGGTGATCTGCGATGCCACACACTCTGCATGCCTTCACCGACTTGCATTCGTCCGGGTAATGTGGTCCGAGACAGCGGGGACAGCGCTCGCGCGACACCACAAAGTCCCACCGGCCCTGCGTCGGCTGGGCATTGTAGGTAGCGCACGCTATTAATCTATGCCCTCTAGTCCTACAGTAAGGGCAGTAAGGGGTGTTTGGGCTGGCGTGCATTGTGTGGGTGTTGTGTGCAGTTGTGTAGACGTGTATGGGTGGCGGCACGAGTCGAGGCAAAAAGTGAAATGTGTACGGTAGGGTTTAAAAACTAGTGGACTGTATGTATCCGGCTCGTAGGATCAAAATGTTACGGCGAAAGGCGTTCGCCGTAACAGCGGCGAAACAAGGGTTAGGCAGGAGATAAGGGAATTTCTGGGGCTTACCTGGTTCGGGCTGGAGCTGGTTGGAGCTGAAGGCAGGCGCGGGGGCGCGGGCTTGAAGGCAGCAACACACAACACAGTTCACTCAGGGGCACTGGTCGTAGGCGTTTTAGGGATAGTTGAGCTGGTAAACAAAGCGCTCTTAATTCACATACACTTAACACATGGTTGTTCACGGGCTGAGTTCTTGCGCGGGCGCGCGCGTGGATTCTCTCTAAAAGGTCGAAGCACACTGCCGTTGCGCGGCGCCGGCGAGCACTTCGTCGAGTATAATTGTCAACTCGCTGTGATTGGCCGATCATTCGTTGCCCAGTCGTTGCACCAATATGCATCTTAATTGACCGGCGCAGAGACGGTTATCCGTCGCGCTGTGGCGCGAACAGTTACATTAAAATGTGAGGTAGTAAATCTTTAGAATGCGTATAAATTAATTAATTAATTATTAATAAAAAAATATATGTCTTAAATCAATTGAGTAATGGAAACTTTTAGATTATTTTTATTCAGAAATGTAACGTAATGGAACAAAATGTTGTTTTTCCTTGGTTTTCTTTTCATTTGAATAGGATATTATTGTTTTTTTTTTAAAAGACTTTATGCTTGTAAGTAATTCTTTAGAGAAAAGAGTGGATTTCTTTTTGACAGTGTGTTTTATTTCGACTTTCATAAGGTAACGGAATGAGAAGTTTATCAAGCCCATCACCATAATAAATTAATTAATCTAATGATAAAATTTATAAAATCGACGAACCATATCAATATTATGAAAATATAGAATCACGACAATTATTTTATGTATTCAGTGTTACTATACAACATAATTTGTAATTTGGACTTAAAATCGAAATCAGTAACAAAAATTTTGAGAAACGCTTAATTAATGGCAGTGAAATAAATAATGTAAAATAAATAAATATTTTAACTTGTCGTGTAGAGACCACGATCATATCATTGTGTCTGTGAAGGCGTATATTTAATAAATGATTTGACTTTTATTTTTAATTATTTTTGGTACCTACCGCTATAAATGAGTAACAATGAAGCAATCCTATATATAACAATATTAAGGCGATGTTGTCATCATCGTCATCCTATGAACGTCCTGCCGTGTTGGGCACAGGCCTTCCCACATGAACGACAGCACTAAGGGAGACTGGGCTATAACAGGCTACGCCCTGGGCCAATACAACCGCAGTGTGCTTTACGTGCCTTCCGAAACACGGAGCGAGCTCGAGACGCTTTTTATTTGGTTACCCATCCTTTAACTCGGTAATGTGAAAGTTGCTTAACTGGCAAGATCACAAACCGGGGCGACGCGGGCGGGGGCTTTTTGCATAAGTTGAACCTATAGCATTACCTTTTAAGTAGCAGTACATTACTTCGCGAGTTTGCATATTTTAAAATTAGTTTTAAGCTAACTAGCAAAACAATGTACTTACTTGAAATGTTTTGAATTTTATTTTATTTAGGACAATAACAATTACACAAGTATTGTGATAGGTGTTGTAGTTAGACAATTAAACCCGAACGCCTTAGCCGCTACGCCATAGAGTTACTTTAAGCGATGTACTCATACAAGATGCAAACGTTTTAATCACTGTACCTAGTGGGTACTCGCATCTAATATCATCAAACTGTTTAAATGCTCGCGCGGTTTGTAACATTTAGTTTTATCACTTATTTCAATACAGACGTCAAGTTGTATTTATGAGAAATTCTTGGCAGTAAGCGTTTGCTTGTTGTCTTCAGTCTTAATTTATTTATAATATAAGCTGAAAAATGGGTTTGGTCCACAGACATATAATAGAAGTATGTCTGTGGTTTGGTCTCATATCAATGTCATAATATGGTAGGTCAGTCACTCGTCATCAAATATGTATTATTTACAAAACTGCTTGCCTGGCGAACTTCCGGCGAAAATAAGCGATTCAATTTTTAAATTGTCTCAAGGAGTCTACCCGAATTTCTTAGTAAAGTGACATTCAATTCACTAAGACTCAAAAGGTTCGGTGATCGGTGTGGTTACTTCCCATTTATTAATCTTACATAAGCGTTAGATTGTCATCAAACAAAAAATTACTAAGACAAGCCTGTATGTTCAATATCCCTTAGCTTATCGATATCGATTTATCGTAGCGCATTTGATGAGCGTTTTTGTCGCTGTCACCGGTCGAGCGTTTGCCAGTTGACTAGGCCCTCAGCTCATCCCGCCATCTCCTTCTGGGCCTACCGCAACGTCGTCTAACGTTGCGTGAAAGCCATATAAAAAATATGTATTATCTTCAAAACCTCTATTTTCAACAATAACTACTGTTGATTCTTAGAACAGTATCAAGAACCAACACAGAAATTCAATTTAGATCAAGTAACATTAATATTTTTTTGTGGGGCGGACAATATAATCAATAAATCCGGATTTTTGCAATCATGCCTAAGATTTTCGCAAAGTTAGATATTTCCAATTATCCTACGACAATGTTTATATCGCAGCATCAGTAGCCATATAAGCTGTTGTATTATTCTTCCAACTTATCACGCTATTTATTGAGTCAGATTTAATTAAACGGAAACGGCAAGTGTCTACACTTGGGTAAGGTCGATACAGCGGCGATGACATTAACAGTTGTCGCTGGCGGACAAGTGACAGTGACTGATGAGTGGGGGTTGTCCATTCGAGATGACATTAGGTGCGACGGAGGAGACCTCAGAACTTTGACTCGGCCGAGTCGTCGGGCGCTACGAAGGTGGTGCCGCCGCCCCCCAGCCGCCGCGCCGGCGCGCCCAGGTACAGCACCGCCTCCAGCCGCTGCTGCTGGTAGTGCGATCGCGGCGGCAGCAGCTACGGCAAAACCACTCATATCTTTATTGTTGAAATGTTTAAGGCGACTGCTAGAAACCGCAAGAAACTTCAAGGGCTGGTCAGGTCAAGTATTTTAAACATGACTAAAATTACAAAAAAGGAAGTCGTGTTTTTTTTTTAATTAAATAATCACTAGACTCATCCGGGGTCGAGTCATCAAAGACTGGTCCCATAATTGAAAAACCAAAAAGAGTTGACACTGCCACCAGTGAAGAGGGACCCAGAGCTTTCTGGGTGCCTAGTAGGATCCACCCTAGGACATCAGAGCCCAAGAGGAGGTCCACCGAAGCTGGATGATAAAAGAGTGGGTCGGCCAGATTTAGACCCGTGGTACATGCCCTTATCCCTGAGGGCAAATCGGTAGAGGGCTGCCAGCCCACTATGGTGTCCATCACCGTGACCATAACCGAAATCCTCATAGTAGAGGAATGCACCGCTGAGAAGGTGACGTAGGTCTGCCCCGTCAGACCTCTGACTTGCATGCCCCCAACCCCCAGTAACGGCACTGAGGGGGCCTCTAGACCCAAGCCCAGTTTATGGGCTACTCGTGTGGACATGAGACAACCTTGTGCCCCCGAGTCCAACAATGCTCTGATGGTGACAGTCTCCCTGAGGGCCCCAAACGCGGACCGCCGCAGTAGGTAGCAGAACCGTCCGCGGTTCGCTCTCTAAGAGGGGTAGGCTAGTTATGGCCTCCCCTGATCCTCCGTCTCGAAGGAGGCCCCCGAGTAGTAGTAGGGGCGGCGAGTGCACATCGCCATACTAGGGGGGGCATATCCGGCCGCTCTACCATACCGATGGTACGGCGGGTGGTACTCCAAACGTGGGTACTCGTGAAGCGGCAGCGAGAACCGCTGTGACACCGCTGGGTCGCGCTACTCTATGCTAGCGCGCACAGAGCTGGTGCGGAGAAGGGTCCACCCTTTGTGTCGACTGCCGGGCCCCCGCCCGTGGGGGCCCAACTCACACTGGGGCCAGCCGTGTGGTAGCCTGCAGGCGCGGGGCCCTCTATCGGTTCGCGCGCCGGCGCATGGCCACCTCCCGGTACACGGGCGCGCCTCGCGCAGGACTGGGCCTCCAGTCCGTTGAGGGTGGGCTCCGCCGTAGAGCACTTCCGCCCATAATGCACCGCTGTTATGGGGTCGATAAAGCCGCTCCCGACCTGTTGGCACACAGTAACAGATGGTGGGGTCCGCCACACGCACTGCAGCGCTGGGGCCTGGGACAGTTTCGTTCAAAATGGTCCCCCAGGCAGCCAAAGCACAGGCCCTTGCGCTTTGCCATGCGCCGCCTATCCGTCACTGGCAACCCCTGCCATTCCTGGCATCGCAACAGAGCGTGGCCCGATTGGCCACACTGTAGACAGGTCGGGTCTCTGCCGGCCGCTGCCGTGAGCGCCACCAGTCGCGCCGTGTGCGTCCTCGTTGCGGCTGTGCAGTGGGGGTCGCCCGAAAAAAAAATCTCATAGATAACTACCAACTAGTAACATATTGCAGTGTTCCAAGGCTTTCCTAAGACTTGTTGCGTCGTAAATTCAGGCCACTGTCTGCCTTTGCTAATCTACAAAAAGGTTCGCAATAATTATTAAACAAATTATTAAACAACATAATTAAACAATAGTTACCTGAAATCATTGTTGGTAAATTATCGAGTATCCAAAAACATTAATCATTGTAGTTTGTTTGAATTGAATCCATTATTTCTTCATAATATAGACAAGTCGCTTTGGCTGACGCATTACTAGACACACTTTTATTGCGTTTTCAATTAATACACCTTTGAAATCCGTTTTGGCAAGACTTACATTAGATTTGAAGAAATTTTAAGTTGATCTCTGTGTTTGTTTACATTTTGAATTATTTTGACATAACGCCAAAGACGATATGACCGCCACAAAACCTTTCACATAAAAACTTAAATTAAATAGGTAGTAGCCGAAACAGTTAGGATTATAAACTACTAAATAAATTAATATTTATCATATTTACTTTCGGTAATTAAATTAAATTCAAAAATGACAGGAACTAAAACATTTTTCAGGGCTCCACGTGCGAAATAAACCTTGTCACAGCGCGTAAGTATTACTCATTGTTCATAAGTGTTTCCCTTGAGCTCTGTTAACCAATGGACTGTCATCTTTCATTGAGAATCCAGAAATTCGATTCTGAAGGTTTTCGAATCACTCCGTGGCAACTCAGGCCATGTGGCAGGTGTGTCAGCCCTTAATCTTTAGAAGTGGATAATCCATCACCCAACAATAATCTAGCATTGTTTAGTCGAATATCATAGCATTGTTGTACCGGGTGTTCTAGTTAAATTGTGATTGTAAAAATGAATCTGATAGGTTGATGCTCAGGTTTAAGATGGAAGACTGCGGGACCAAATTCCTTCAACAATACTGACCTAAGTATGGGGTATGTAGTAATAAGGCTCCGTGTTGTTAATTACAGGTGCTTCGAGAGACGGGGGCTCGCCGCCAGACCTTAGTACGTTGCAGTGCCTGACGTCTGGACGCGAGACCCGTTTCTTCGTGGGTCCCAGCCGCAACTTCCTACGTCGTCTGTAAGGCGAGCGAACACCGCCTAGCGGAGCAGGCGTAGACGGTTTTTTTTTAACCCCACATTTTTCTTTTTAATACCACAATTTTAAGTAGGGTATCATACCCTCCATCCAACTTAAAAGCGTTGGTAAACTTATCAACCTTTGAGGATCTGCGAGTTCGACCTGTATTGAGAAGTTGTCGTCGTCTCCCAGGTCCGGATCGACTATACGATCTTGGCGCCCATTATTTTTATTTTTATTTTGGTATAGATTCAAGATTCAATATCATTTATTCAGGATAGATGTTTAGGTGACAGCACTTATGAATGACATTTATGCCATCGGTTCGTAAGTCTTAACTATAGGGCGGGAACCTTGTACTGAGAAGAACCGGCAAGAAACCCAGCAAGGGCATTTCTTTTCTCCCTTTCTTTCGTCAATTAGAATTGAAAAATGCCCTCCCTATCATAGAAGGGCACTTTCCATTACAATAATAAAAACATAAAACAACTACAAGGACATAAAAATAAAAAGTTCAGGTATTCATCAATATAAAATAATCAATGTAATCAATGTCTTACAGTAGAAAAATAAAAGTAAAACTACAACTACTAATATACTAATAATAAAAATAAGTTAGCAAGACCAGCCTCCACAGGCGGCTCCCGTTCACGAGTATGACATGTGAATCAGCCATCGCTTCGCTCAATCATGTTTTAGGGAACGTAATAACCCGACGCACATGCCACCACCGCAAAGACACTTTGAGAGAGCATGACACACTCGAGCAACTCCAATGAAACAAGCAAGAAAACATTTAGGCAACGTTTTAAGCAACATAAGTTTTGAGTAGGTACCTATTGTCTGTAAGACACTGCTGATAAAGGCTATCATGGGTAAAATGAATTAGTTACAAAGAAAATATAATGTGATTATTTTATCATTAGCAGGCTGTTTTGTCTTCTAAATATTCCTTAACTGTATAATAACCTTTCTTAAGTAAACAAGATTTTACATGATTTTTAAACTTATCTAAAGGTTATTCTAGTACAGTACTTGGTATTTTATTATAATAGTGTATACCTTGCCCCAAGAAAGAGCCGAGAACCTTCTGTAACCTGAACAGGGGCATCATAAGTTTTGACTTATTTCTAGTATTGAAATTGTGTACGTCACCGTGTTTAGTGAATGAGTTAATATTGCAACGCACAAAAACTATACAATTATAAATATATTGATATGCAGCTGTAAGAACACCAACTTCTTTAAAAATATCTCTAGAGAAGTTCGTGAGCTTAGTCTATAGATGGTTCTTATTGCCCGTTTCTGTAAAATAAATATAGTTTCAACATCAGCCGCTGTTCCCCACAGTAGGGCGCCATATGACATGACACTGTGAAAATAACCAAAGTAAACCGTTTTAGCAGTTTCAACGTCGGTTAACTGCCTAATTTTTCTAAGGGCGTAAGCAGCAGAACTAAGTTTGCCGGCCAATTTCGATATATGAGGATTTCATTGAAGTTTTGAGTCAAGGGTTATCCCTAGAAAAACAGCCGAGTCTACCAAATCTAATTTATCACCGTTTATCCTTACATCAGTTTGTTCGGTCGTAACATTTGGTAGTTGTCGTAACAGCCGTCACGATGTACCGTATCAAGTCGGACGACCGACTTGTTTTTCTAAGCTGGCAACATTATTCGGAGCGGGCAGCATTAGTAGTGAGGGTAGTCTCAATAAATATATCGGTCGAGCCATGAGCGGGCTTATTTCGTTGTCTGAAGTGATTCCGTGAAGTGCTCTGGAGACTGGTGTGCTGAGACGCTGCCCCACGTGTGCTGAGATGCTGCCCACGTGTCGGCATGAAAGTTAAGTGGTTTTGATCTTTCCATTCTGACGGCACTCTATTGTATTCTCTTAATGTTACTTTTATAAACTGACTGAGCTAATGACAGGAAAGGTTTTAGTCTTTCCATTCTGATGGCACTATATTGTATTCTATTGATGTTACCTTAATAAACTGACAGAGCTAATAATATGAAAGTAAAGTAGTTAATCTTTCTATTCTGATGGCACTCTATTTCATACCTGTATTTGGTGCTTGTGTGAACTGAGTTAATGATCATGTGCATAACCCCTTTACTCTACGGCGGTGGTCAGCCTAGTGGACCATCTGACAGAGTATCCGCCGTAGTACTCTGCAATTAAGAGATAGGTGAAAGGGGGTTACCCGGCTGTCCTTTACTCTCCTTAGAGTAAAGTGGAATGAAGCTCCGCCTCTTGGGCTTTTCGACTCCTCGCTCCACGGGAGGGTCCAAGAGTGTGTAAGTGAGTATGGAGGAGGCGCAGTCCTGTCGAGAGGTTTCGTCTTGCAGGACTGTCCGAGGGAGTCACGCCGCTAGGTGCCCTCGGTGCTGGTAGTCGGAAGGAGAGGGGCTACGTGACTGTTGGATGAGAAGCGTGCAGTCTGTAAGGCCACCCAGTACTGGTTTTCAGCAGCTCTTCCTGGGCCTTGGGCACTGTACTTACAGTAGACCCGGGCCACTGTGTTGACAGTGGCCGCCGAATGGAGGTGGTCACTATGCTTATGGTGGCCACCAAGGGAAAGTGGACCGGTGTAGATGTGCGTAGGGAGATGATAATAAAACATTACAGTCATTGCACTTAAATCTCGAGCCTTAATAGTATACCTAATCATCTGGTCCAATTTGCAATGCTTTAAGTAATCTAAAGATGCCTCCTGATGACTGGAGACATTGAGCCACTTATTGACAGTTGAGTCATAAACCCCTTTTACGTTATAGGCGGGAATCTGGGGTCCCGAGGGAACTCGCCACGGTCTGCTGCCGCCACCCAATCCTGCGTCGCTTCAGCCACGGGTGAGTCGCCAATGCTCAGTCTTTGTGTGTAATTTTCGCACCTCGGAATATACAGAACTAAGCGAAGCAGATACTTTAACATTTTTTGTTTTACTCTACCAATACCATAATAAGCAATGTATATTGAATTAATATGTAATAACACAAAGATATTCCGGGGTCGCGACAGTAGTGTAAAATTAATGCATTTGGTTTTTTTAGCATTTAGCTGTAAATTATTACCAGTAAACCAACTAAGTACTTCTGGGTTTTAGGTTTTTATACGGTTAATCTGGTTAAACGCAAACTTTAATTTTTTACTGGTTTTAAGGTACTGGTTTTATCCCAACCACCCACGAGGCCACGACCATAGCTCTTACCGCTGAAATATTAACTGGCTGGTTAGGTAGTAGAAGGAACCCTATTATAAAATTTATTTAAAATTGAAATTATCATCGACCCGCTGAGTCACTTTTGACTCATAGGATTTTCTTGGGTTTTAGGGTGTATAATAGCTTTGTAATAAGGTTTAGATTAATTTAGACAGTAAATTAAAATTGACAAAATTATTAGAAAATGTATCGGAGTTTAATTCGAAATTGACCCGTCGGGGCAATTTCGACTTATAGCTTTTTTTTGGTATTTTCGGTCTTATAAATTAAAATGAACAGTGTAAATGATTACCACCTAATTTAATATTAAGTTAAAACTTTTACTAACCCCTTAATTAGATAATAGAAGTGACTTAAAATTTATAATTTTATTTTTATTTAACGAAATTCAGGGTGTATTAGTTATTCTTTTACAATATACTACCTAGCTGTTGAACATTTTATGGTTTTATTTTACAACAACCCACTGAAGCTTGCGTTTGGGATTTTCTTCCTTTTCCCCAAAAGGGACAAAATCTCAAATGTAACAGACTAAAGGCGCCTTGAGGGATCGTAAGGATTTATAAAGAGGAATTTGGTCATGATAGGCCGAGTTATGATGGCCTTACAGTGTTGGGCATAGTTAACTACCTACTATTTTGTAATCTAAATACTAACTACGATTAAAAATAGTTAGCTACAAGTAGTTATGATTACATGTAATCTAACTACAATAATCAAGTTACAAATAGTAGTTGTTAATCTGATTGCGGAAATCGAGTAGTTATAACTACTGATTACTTTCATTCTAAGAAAATCCTAATGTATAACTAAATATGTAAAAAAGTTAAAAATTAAAATGTTAAAAGAAATGGCTAACAGAAGATGTTTTATATTCTACAAAATAACCACTAAATCGGTGATATACAAAAAACCTTAAATTTATTTTAAGTTTTTTATTATCGATGAATATAAAACTTCGATTCGTAAATAGATGCGGAGGTGCTTTTACAATGTGATAATGAAATAACTTAAAATCTTTCAGGTGGTAACTCAGCCTATAAAATTGAACCACTTTTGTTCTTCCCGAAATGCAAAAAAATAATTCAGACTAAGATACAAACTGATCATGTGACTTACTATATGTTATGAATATCCGATTTTTATGAGATTTCGGTAAAAAGTTTGTAGAGCAAAAATTGTTCAGTTTCATGCGCGGAGTTAATATCTGAGAAGATTTGCGTGAAACTTTTATTTATATATTATTATGTAGATTGATAGATAAAATAATCAACTTTGCACAGCAAACATCTTGGAAACAATTTAGAATAATAGATTCAAATTAATAATTTAAATTAGCCTTTAATACAACATGTTTTTAGAACATTTCGTCTGATAGCTTGTGCGATTTAGGGTGATTTAACATTGTCGCATAAAAAATCGGATACCCCAAATTGTGAAGTGTGTGGTAAAATAGATGATGTGCAGCACTTGTTGGTAGAATGTGTTAAGAATCGGGCAAAGCGCGAGTCATTGATCAAACTATTGAATATCAAAACATCTGATGTTGGTGTCTTTCAGTCTATATTAGCAGAACCAACGTCATCTGCAGCTAAGATTTTGTATAAAATGGTAATCAATGCTTCGGGGTCTGTTTGATTTTTATATAATGTTCCAGAGTCGTACCCAGAATTATCATTGCCAAGATGAGTACCCGTCTGATTAAAGATAATATATTGTCAAAAGCTCGGAAACTGCGTTTAACTACTGCGGACATTAACATCCAAGGAGATCCTAGACCTGTCTATGTCAGCGAACACCTTACTTCTTACAACAAAACTTTATTGAGCAAATGCAAGGAAACAGCCAAATCAAAAAACTATCAGTTCGTATGGACGAAAAACGGAAGAATATTTACTCGAAAATGCGATACGGCTCCAGCGGTTATAATAAACACGGAAGAAGATTTAAAAAAGATGTTTTGATGTTATTGTTTTTGCATGGGTTCTCCTTTTTTTACATCTCGTGGTTCGACTGTATTGTATGCCTGACCAAATGTAAGGTGAGAATTGTTTTAGGTCTCTGTTATTTAAATTACTCTGTGGCGGCTGGCAAACCTATCTGTTATCATATCAACTCAGCCTTACAACGCGCTCGCTCAGAGGTAATGCGACATTTTAGTTTGATGTGTAATGTGGATGGGTTTAATCGTGATGAATATGGTAGCGGTATACATCACGAATATACGAAGATAAAATATAATTTTACACTGTTTTTTATATTAACTTACGAATATTTTGTTAATCATAATATGTTATGTGTTTTTGTAACTATATATTCTATTTTTGTGTTTATAGCATTGTATTATTGTATTTGTCTTACGTCTTATCATAATATTTATATGTTTCTAAATACATGTTTGCGTTGTCACAATTTTGTATATATTATTATATTATTATTATCCTATATTATTATTAGAATACACACAAAATTTATATACACTATAAAAATACAATTACGCATTAATTCAAAATATACTTACAGCGAGGTTATTCTCGCACTAGTATCTGGTGCGCGTAGTTTAGTTAGTGTGATTTCATACCTGCACAACTTGCCCGCTAACGTTGGTTTGGGTTGTGATTGTGTCTGTTGTGCGGTGGGAATGTCTTTATTGTCACTTGTTAGTTTAAGATACCCACATTTAAATTATACAATTGGAATTTTTTATCATAACATGTTAAATGTAATTTTACCTTGCCCCTTGCGGATTTTAAATATTTTAATAAGAACAATTCACACAATAACATTGACCACGTTACTTTTTTATACGAAACACATAATGGTTAATTTACCTACGGATATTTTTAATGTTCCCAATGGCTAACAACAAGCTAAGCATTTTTTCCCAAACCCAAGGGGTTTACGTACAAAATGTCCTGAGTTCCGCCAGGGCTTATTACGTAATAGCTACGACATAATCGTTATAACTGAGTCATGGTTGCATTCCGGAATTTTTGACGGTGAAGTGAGTGATAATAGGTATGACGTATTTCGATTCGATCGCGATCTCTCTTAACGAAGAAAAAGACAGGGGGCGGTGTGATGATACTAGTAAATCGTAAATTAAATGCTTGCCGCGTCGATATCTCAACATGTATTTACACAGAAATAATTTTTATCACTATATCTTCGAAGGCACTACATAGTAACACCAATTTACATGTTATAGGCTTATACATACCCCCTGACCCTGCCTGTTTACCCGACAGTGTTGACAATGTGATAAACATAACTAAAAAGATGTTTCAACAATATTCTAACGACAATTTTGTGATATTAGGCGACTTCAACCTTCCTTGCATCCAATGGGATAATTACGGCCCTACTCACATCAAACAGGGTTCCACGGAAAGCCAAAATGCCGGTGTACGTTTAATAGAACAACTAAGTCTTCATGGGTTAACCCAGTATAACACATTAAAAAATGGTTATAACAATACTTTGGATCTGGTCTTTTCAAATTTAAATTTAGAAATAGACACAAGTACGTTGCCCCTCACAAAACTAGATCGTTCTCACCCTCCTTTTACGATATATTTAACTGATCACGCCATATCATTTTTGGAAGAATCTTCCATACCTAGACGTAATTTTAGAAAGGCGGACTATCAACAAATTAATGATCACCTGCAGTCAATAGACTGGCAAATAATGTCGAAATGTCATACGACTGAAAATGCAATTACTCTTTTTTATAACATTATAAATAATTGTATAGAAAAGTTCGTTCCACTAAATAAGTTAAATAAGAATAACAAGTATCCAAAATGGTTTAGTCCCTCTCTAATAAAAATTATTAAGGAAAAGTCTAAAGCACAAACAATAGAAGACCTATGGAAACCTGTTGGACTATGACGAATTCTCCCTACTTAGAAAAAGACAACACAGAGTTCAACAATTATGCTACAATAATTATATCAAAAGGACAGAACAATCTATAAAACATAATCCTAAGGTCTTATCTTAAGTCCATGCGCGGTAGGTTAAATTATCCGCAAAACTTTATTTTTAACGACACTAGTTACTCGAATGGCAGGGACATTTGCAATGCCTTTAACACTTTTTTCCAAAGTGTTTTCGGTGTACCAACCACTAGCAATACTACTTCGTACGCAGTCGACAAGTGTTTCGACTCTTTGTCGATACTTAATATCCCGTCTAAAAAAAAGTGTACATTAAAATTAATAACTTGAGTGACTGTCTTGCTCTGCAATCAGATCTAGATTCTTTACATCAATATTATGAAAAAAATAAAATTACTGTTAACACTAATAAATGCCAAATTATTACATTTAGTCGTAAATCTAAACCAATTAAATTTGACTACAATTTTAATGGCACGGTCATTAATAGGACACAACTGATACGCGACCTAGGGGTACTATTGGATGAAAAATTTGTGTTATCGAAGCATATCGACAGTGTAACCGTCAAAGCATATAAAACTCTTGGTTTTGTTTTACGGGAATGCAAACATTTCAAAGATAATAAATCTATCGTAACGGTTTACTGTGCATATATTCGCAGCGTTTTGGAATTTGCCAGTCCGGTATGGAGCCCTGGATATGCCATGTACAAAAATCAAATAGAACGGATACAAAAAATATTAGTTAACCACCTCAATTATAGGCGACGGTTAATTTCTACATCATACGAGGAAAACTGCTATCGTAATAACTTGTTAACACTAGAACAAAGACGTTTAGTATCGGACGCTAGTCTTCTTTACGACCCGCACAGGTGGACTGTCCGGAGCTGGTGGCCGGTGTGAGCTACCGCACCCCCTCACGCCGCACGCGGCACACACCCTTGTTGGCTGTACCGCTGCGTGTTACCAACTATGCCCGTAATGCTCCGCTCACAAGAATACCTCAAGCATACAATAATCTGTTTAGCGAAATAGATATATTTGCAAATAATAAGAAAGCCTTCATCGTCCGCGTTATCAACATCTTGAAAGAACAGAACAACCCTGACAGTCAACAATAGCTAACAATCACGTGAGACCGTTACTAGGCACACAAAGGTTATCCCTCCTCAAAAAAAAAAAAAAATTATAGCGAGTAATAGTCATAGTATTCTACTATGATATGGAAATGTAATGCAGAATATAATATAATATAATGTAATATGATGTGATGTAATGTGCTATGTACTTATATATTTATGTATCTTATCATGATATGTATATGTATGTGTGTATATATATGTATATGTATATATATTTGATATGTTATAATGTATGTATGTATGTTTGTGTATGTGCGTGTATGTATATGACATAATGAGTTCGCCATCTCAGGGCAGAGACAATTCTCATCTTTAGTAGTTATTTTTTTGATTGGTCTGTTTTGAATTTGTAACATCAAAATGATTGCTACCTACTTGTGGTTTGTTTAAGGAAACCTGCTAATTGGCCTTACTACCCATGCATTACTATAAGAAAAAACTGTATAAAACGCTGTTTGGTTTTTAAAAAAATAAAATAAATAAATAAATGTTAGAATGAGGATAAACTTAAATACATATTTTTATGTTAAGTACCTTTGTACAAAGGTACAATTTTTTTTTATGTATACATAGATTTATATTTAGATACCTGTTGCTATGGTTATAGATCACTACATTATTAGGTTACGATGGGACTGACATAACCTGTGGTAAAAGTCCCTAAATAAAATATAAGAATAAAAAAATAAAAAAAACATTGTCGCATATGAAAATAGTCTTTCCACTGGAACCGAAGAAGGTAAAGGGGTATTGTATTTCATGAAGACTTTTTTTACTTCTGGGTATCTGTGAAGAACACTAAGTTCTCGCTCCATATCTGACAAATAATAGGAAACTATCATAATTATCTGCTTTTGACTTCTGGGCTCGACATACGTTCTCTTCGGTATCTGAGGAAGAGCTATCAAATTCAAAAAAATCATCTTCTTTATTTTGATTTTTGTTGTTGAACTTGATTCTGCATTTTCAGAAACTTCTTTTGCAATAGCTGCTTTAATTTTTCAATCGTAGATGATCTTCTATAGGAACACATGCAAACCATTTGGTTATAAATCGTGGCATTGACATTGCAGCAATCGCTGCGTTTTGTGCTTTGGCGGTAGAAATATCAAAAATATCGTTATAACGGTAATTAACGCTTTCTAAATGCGTTCTTGCCAGAATGTTGAAGTCGTCAAAATTTTCATTGCAGTTTTACTAATTTTCTTCTTAGAGATAATAAGCATGGAAGTAACAAGCCATAGAACATACCCTTTTCACATTGTAAAATGTGTTTTTATCTTTTTACTAGAAGTAAACGTAGGTAGTTACAAAAAGTAATCACGTAACCGTGATTGCAACTACAATTTGTAGTTAGTAATCAAAATGCTTAACTACTTTTACGATTACTTCATGTTATCTAATATTATGATTACTAACTACAAATTGTAATCGTAGTTAGTAATCAGTAGTTAGATTACATTTCGCCCTACACTGCCTATGTATATTGACGTTACTAACATTTTCAGATTATTCATCAACGTCGATATTTTAGATTGGTGATTTCTGCTAGTTTGCGGCGTGCCTGAGGACATGCACGATGCAGGAGGGCCGTGTTGGCAAGACTTGACTTGGGACGAGAGGCGACGGCAGACGAAAGGGAGACAGCTATCAAGCTGACAGCTGTCACTTTGGAAGAAAACCAACGGCCGCGGGCGCGGTTTTACGGATTATGGAAAGATTATTACAGATTTACATGTTTTCATACTTTGTTTGAGTAAAGGGATATGCTTTGTAATATCAATAAGTAACTACAGTTCGGTTTATTATACGTTCATAGTTTCACTTGCCCCAGACGTAAAGAATTGTTAAGATAGGTATAATAATAAAAACCATAATCGTTTAAATCTATGTTATTTTTTGGTCGTAATTTTACTAGGCATACTAGGTCATAGTTTTTTTTCTCTTATATAATGGCTTCGTGCGATTAGCACATTTAGCCAGCGTCAAGTTTTTAATAGTAATTATTATTTTCTCTACATTATGTGGATGATAATGAGTGATAATGAACGTTTAATGGCTCAATAAAGCTGTGGGACTTTATTGTGGTCTCACACAGACTTCTTGAAAGAATTTAAAAAGTGATGTTGCACTGTTTTGTTTTATTTGCCAACACTCATGCACGATCACGAACACTTAACAGTAAATAATCCACCATTATTTCACATTAATATTCGACAAAACACAAATTATAGAAAATATAACCAAACTGCAGACATGACGCTTCACTTTCCCGCCAACATAGTTTTTTAAAGCTTTCGAGGTTATTTTTTATCAGACAACAGAAATACTAGCTGCCCTACTCACTAACGGCACGTGATAGGTTAGAAAATTTCTAACCTATCACGTGCGTGACTTCGCGATTGCCTTGAAATTAAATACTACAGTTCCACATGCGTGCTCGCTACTCGCTTCGCCATTCGACGATATGTTCGACAAAATATTCGCCTTCCTTAAACTGAGACGAGTGACTGTTTTTTTCACATTCGCGTGTAATACACGCGAATGTGAAAAAAGAATACACGCCGTGTATTCTTTTCTACTTCAACTTGCAAGAAAGGTCGTCTACGTTTTAGCAGCATCCGCGTGTCAATGATTATTAATAAAAAATTTTTTGCTTATTTTAAACCAAACCAAATAACTGGTTGGCCTTGTTAAAGTTCCCAAAACGTTAGAACGTCGTTACTTTAATCCATTTTTAATATGCAGTATACCTATGTTGCTTAATCAACTATAAAAATATAATGAGCGAGAGAGCGAATGTGTAAACCTCAGAATAATAACTATTGTTCTGAGGTGTACACACTAAGTTTCCCTCGTCACTCGTGCCCTTTCACTCGCGTCCAAAAAACCGCTCCGAACGCGAGCATCACGAGCGGCGAGACGCGAGGAGAGTGACGAGCGGGCGTTCACACAATCGTGCACGCACCTCTCGCTTCGCCATTAGACTCGCGACTCTCGCGAATGTGGTACTGCGGCTTAAGACAATCGCGAAGCGCAGAGTAGCGATTGTTTATTGCCATTGGGGTTAAAGTTACTCGCGTCGCGTCTGTAGGTTTACCCTTGAGACCATACACGTGACCCCTGGGTGGTGCTACGAGGGGCGTTCAAAATATTCTCGGTATGTGGATAAAAACAAACAAGTACGAAAAGTTTGATATTTTTATTTTTCAATATACTCCCCCACTATGTTCATACACTTATAAGATCGATCAATTATTTTTTTTAATCCCTCATAAAAATATTTTTTATCTTTGGTGTAAAAATGCTCCTCCACGGCCGTCTTCAACGCTTCATCGTCAGAAAATTTATTTCCACGCAGATCCTTTTTAAGATTGGGGAACAAAAAGAAGTCGCTTGGGGCTAAGTCCGGACTATAGGGTGGATGAGTAACAGTTTCAAACCCACATTCAACAATAGCTGCCTTGGCAATATGAGCAGTATGGACAGGGGCGTTGTCATGCAGAAGCAGAACACCTTTGGTTAACTTTCCTCGCCTCTTTTCTTTGATCGCATCTCTTAATTGACGTATAACGTTAGCGTAGTACTGCCCTGTGATATTTACACCTTTTTCTTTATAATCGATAAGCAAAACTTCTTCACAATCCCAAAATATTGTGGCCATGACCTTGCCAGCTGACGGGATTACCTTGAACTTCTTGGGATGAGCTGAACCCTTAATGTGCCACTGCATGGACTCCTGTTTGCTCTCTGGGTCATAATGATGAACCCAGGTTTCATCTCCAGTAACTATTTTTTGCAGCACCTCATCGGGATTTTCACCACACAGGTCGATAAAATCTGAACAGCAAGCCACACGCATATCCTTTTGAAGAAGCGTCAGCATTCGCGGAACCCATCTTGCACTTACTTTTGACATATTAAGATGGTCATGTATAATGTCATGTACGGTACCAATAGAGAGATTGGTTACTTGAGCTATAGATTTTACCTTCACTCGGCCGTCTTCCAATATAAGTTTTTCCACTTTATCAATATTTTCTTGTGAGGTAGCCACTACAGGCCGGCCAGGTCTAGGGTCATCTTCAATACTCTCCCTTCCACGCTTAAATTCGCTTGACCATTTTTGAATAGTAGATAAAGAAGGAGCAGACTCACGGTAAACACAATCCATTTCCTCTTTTATGGTTTTTTGATTTTTACCCTCTTTTGTCAAGAATTTTATGACGGATCGGTGCTCTAATTTCGTTAAAATTGTTAATTCGCTCATGGTGTTCATGTTTGTTCGGCAATTGCAGAAAAACAAAAGAACATCTCGGTTCCAATTTCACTTTTTTTTAATGTCAATGGATGAATCTTAGCGGCCAGTAACAAATATATATATAAAAGAGGTTGTAACGTATCAATACCGAGAATATTTTGAACGCCCCTCGTAAATGAGTGACACTGATTGAGTGGTAGAGCCACGCGCGTTGCAGCACGCATTGGGCCGGCTCGCCCGGGGTAATACCACCTTCTCACGAATATTCGGTGTGAAACAATGGCACTTGGTGCTGTTGTGTTTCGTCCGGCCAGTGAGGATTCCGGAGGCCTTTTTCCCCCTCCCCCAATCACAATCCTATTCCTTCCTTAAAGGCCGGCAACGCGTCTGCGATTCCTCTGGTTTTGCGGGTGTCCATGGGCGGCGGTGGTTACTCTCCATCAGGTGAACCGCCTGCTCGTTTGCTTTTTGATTATTTTTTCTTCAGAACATTATGGCAAATAAAAAATATGCCTTTTGTTACATAAGCTTATCGAAATTATGGCTTTCTATGGCTAAGCCCTTTAAATTTTGGCCATATATGTTATGCGATAAGAAGTTATGCTATGAAGACTTATAGCAAGTGACGATTATGGCCATTAACATGATGCATTGTCAGTTTATGGCGAAAAACGTTATACGTTTCATTAGGTAACCATTTTGAACCCCAAAATATGTATAAAAAATCAAACATGTAACGAAAAATGTTACTGGTACCTTTTGGACTTATTTGCTATTTGCCATTCGTATGAAAAATCCTTTTTTGTCAGTGAGTTAAAAGTACTTTTCGTACCACTTGCTCAAAAAAGTGTCATTCTATGCCACAAAAAGCGAACATAACAATAGTCATTTTTAATATGTTTAAAACAGGGAAAGAAAATTGTACTGAATTTCATTCATCCTCTAGGGGGAGAATGTGATTTAAATTTGGAATACTTACCGAAATTTATACTAAACTACATCTGTGTTTACACCATTGAGTTTGTATATAAAGCATTATACATCTTTTTAAAAAAGGAAAAAATCAAATTAAAAAAAAAAAGATATTAAAAAAAACAAATCAACTCATCAACATTAAATGTACCAAACAAAAATGTAACTCTCTCTATCAATAATTGGACCAATGTTTCGAATGTTAACTTTTACTTTTAATTGTCATTATTTTTAATAAATGCTTAACTCATATTATTATTGTGTTAATTTTTTCGCAAATGGTACGAAAAGTAGAGTATTTTCTTTGGTGATAAAGCTGTCTTAGTCTTGGGTGAACTTAAATCCCTCGCTACACTCAGGACTCGTCTTAAATCACGAGCGAATCGCTACGCTCGGGAGTAAACCTCGTGTCCTTCGTTACGCTCGCGATTTAAATCGTCACCCGCGACAGAAAACACTGCTTTATCCCCTTGGTTAATAATCTACTATTTCTCAATTTTTTACCTAATATTATTGTTTGTTTATGTCATAATCTAAAACAATACTTCCACATCTTCACAATGATTAAACTTTTTAAGACTTAATGAAATAAAAAACAATAGATAACTTATGTCAAACTTAAAACTTAAATATCTCGGAACAAGGTTGGTGTGGATTGGTAGCATTTCCATTTGTTGTCGGTTGTGTTACTCTTTCACGTAAAAACTACTGAATGGATTTGGATGAAATTCGGCAAACTCACACTAATATTATAAAGGCGAAAGTTTGTGAGTGTGTATGTTTGTTACTCTGTCACGTAAAAACTACTGAATAGATTTGGATGAAATTCGGCAAACAGATAGGTTATATTGTTATTTAGTTGTAAATATTAATGACTAGAGGCCGCTCGCGGTTTCACCCGCGTGGTTCCCGTTCCCGTGGGAATATCGGGATAAAAAGTATCCTATGTGTTAATCCAGGTCATAAACAGACTATCTGTTTGCCGAATTTCATTCAAATCAATTCAGTAGTTTTTACGTGAAAGAGTAACAAACATCCATCCATACTTACAAACTTTTGCGTTTATAATATTAGTAGGATTTTCTGTAATAAATAAAAAAATACGATTAGTATTGTAATTAGGAGGTATATAAGCCAAACATAATGTTGATTGTATTATGTTGTTTGAGTTTTTATTTCTGACATTTTGATGATTATTGTAACAAATTTTCTATATTTAATTAAAGTTATGATCCGTCTAGACATGTATACAGTCAAAGAATGTAATATATAGTTCTGGCTTTTAATAAATAATGTGGGCATATTAATATGAAGAAAAGGTGGTTTCAATTAAAACAGCCCCCACACCTCTTTTCAGTACCTATTCAAGAAGTAGAAGGTACCAGAAAGGAAAAAAGTAGGACTATCTACAAAAAGAAATGAGATGCCATCAAAAACATACTTGTAAAAAAACCAAGTCGGTTGACTTGGCAAATGCACTAAACAATCTAATTTACTACATGTATTACTTGGGAGATAAGTACATTGTGTTTTCATGCGACTTGGTTTTTTTTTACAAGTTTGTATGTCTTTAATGGTTATTTTTATCACAACGAGTTGTAGATTGTCATTGCATTCCATTTAAAGATTTCTTATTTACTATTTTCTTTTATTTCAGATAGGTACCTTCTTAACAAAAGATCTAGGTAGGATTTATACTTATTTTGACTTACAAAAACAGTTATTAATATGGTCGTCCACCAACCCACATGCCTGCATAAAAGCATAACAAATTGTTGAACCGACAAACTTAAATCCTTTCCTTTTTAAGGCTTTTGACAGTGCTATAGATATTTCAGTTTGTGTTTTTATTTCACTTATTGAATTCACACTATTTATTATTGGCTTGTTGTCTACAAAACTCCATATAAAATCAGAAAACCTCTCATTTTTAGTCTCCATTATTAAATAACACTTAGAATTATGAATAATGGCTTCAATTTTGCCTTTGTGCCTTACAATGCCAGCATCAGTCTGTAGTCTTCTTACATCCATATCAGTGAACTTACAAATTCTGTATGGGTCAAAATCATAAAAGAGTTTTCTATAGTTGTCTCTTTTCTTTAAAATAGTAATCCAGGACAATCCAGCCTGTTGTCCTTCCAAGCACATCATTTCAAATAATTTAAGGCTGTCATATTCTGGCTTACCCCACTCATTATCATGGTATTCAATATAAATCGGATCATCATTTAACCATTCACACCTAGAAACCAAGCTAGAAACATTTGAATGCGCAACTTTAGCTCCTTTTCTTCTTGTCATGATATAAAATAAAAACAATGATGAGCAAACACGCTTTTGTTACTGTAAGTAATTATATTAGAATTATCAGTTAGGTAGCATAACTACACAAATAACTTGTGAATAGGAGTCTACTACTCCACCTATTTATTTGGCAGTAAAAGTATAACAAAAACAACCTTTATAAACTCTACACTAAATTAGAATTCAAAACAAAAAAGGTCTGTTTTTTTTTCATTCTTTTTAATGGCTTAGTGCGGTTTGCACATTTAGCCAATGTCAAAGTTAGGGAAAGATAGTAGTTAAGGATTCGGATTTTTTTGTACGACTTTTAGGATGGAATAATAGGATCAGGAGAGTATATTTAACATATTTAAATAGATTATAAAAAATTACTTACTTAGATATCGCACATTGATAAGAAGACCGTCACTAAACCAAATTATGTGTTTTTTTATTAGTAGTGACATCTCTTAACTCGCGAGGGAAACTACCTTTTGTAAAAACAACCAGCTTCGTAGTTCAAGCGCACTCCGCTAGATGGCTTGGTGTCGTTTCGTCCTAACGGACATATGCGCGGGAACTGTTATGTCATACTGTCATTATTTCATTAGTGACCAGGCATCGACTGACTATGGTTAAATTTGCTTTAAAGAAAAGTGACACTATTGGTTTAAGGACGAAGTGAACTAAGAAAAATTGGTAAGTTAACAATGATTTTAATACACTTAGTGTCATTTTTTGATTAGGGTCATTTTTTATGTTATTTTATCATATATTTGTGCAAGATAGAAAGGATATACTGTCTTTTTTTGCTTAGTGTCGTTTTTTATTTTATGAAGTTATAAAAATAACAGTAGATTATTAAAATCAAATTGACATTTTTTGTATAGTGTCACTCAACTTTTTAGATGGAACAATTTATTGAAGTTCATTAATAAAGTATTAACGACATTATGTGTTAAGGGCCATTCTTACGTAAACATAACATTAATTATTTAACTTCTAGATAAAGTAAAACTGGTCTATTTTGTTTAAAGTCAGTATTCTGTTGTTTAATAATTATTATTTAATTTTGGTGTATGTGCTGTAAAGTCATCATTTGTTTAGTGTCATTTACAAGAAAAATATCAGAGTCAATTAAAAGGAAAAAACGATAAGAACATGACGGATTGCATTGTGTCTTGTTATGATTTTCAAGCGGTATTGAATGTGCCTAAAGGAGACATTTCCGTCTTTTATTACAAAAGCAAATTGAATTGTTTAAGTTTTACAATGTCGCAATTGGACGAAGATTACACTGAATGTTTTATTGGACTGAGATTGAGGGTCAACGTAGTGTGAATGAAATCGGAACTTGTGTATTTAGAAAAAAATTCTTCGTCTAAACCAGGTGCAGATTTTATATTATTTTCTGATTTTTCTAAAATCAATTTATGATTTCTTTGTATATTTATGCATTGAAAGTACTTCCCATCAACTCTATAGTTCATAAATTTCTAATAAAGGGACACACCCAAAACGTGGGCGATGTAGTTCACTCCACGATTGAAAAAGAGGTATAGAAACTGTTAAAGTCTGGTCCTATCTATGTTCCCGACCAATATATTGCAGCAATTAAGACTGCAAGAAAGAAAGGAAACTGTTACAATGTTAATTTAATGAGCCATGGTGACTTTTTGGATATAAAAAGTTTTTCTATTAATAATATATACAAAAATATCAAAGGAGAAATGTAAAGCTGGGCGATATAAAAAAATTTAATATAATAAAAGACTCTACTGATCCCACTAAAGTTAAGCTGTTTTAATAAGACATCCTATGTGGAAGGAAATTTTGAAGAAATTAAGCTGCAAGTTGCAACCAAATAGAATAGAACCCCGTAGACAGCGTACGGAAACTTTACAATCCGGTGCTTGTCAACAATTGAAACCTCTTTACGAGGCCAAACTTCCATTGGCAGAAAGAAAGAAAAACGATATTAAATCATTAATTGACCAAGGTCTCATTCCTAAGTACTACGTATATAATTATTTTGGTTATCATCATCATTATGGATCATTATGGAATATTTATGATTGTTTTTGAATTGATTAGATTGAACTCAATGTTATTTTGTTTTAATTTTTTGTTGTCATAGATGTTAAACTTTAAAGAGAGCATAAGACTGCTGGAGATCATAAAATTATAATAAAAAATAAAAGGAAGATTAAAATTAAGTAAAATTACATTTAACTGATTGTTCTACTACACATTGATGAAAGAAGAATAGATAATACATATTAAATATTAATTTAATCAGTTCTAAATCCCAAATTCGTTTTCCTATCATAATTTAATAATAAGCTCCATTCATCTTATTGTTATTTTGTTTAAAATTTAGTTATTAGACTCGTAAATGTTAAAATTAATTCATTTAAAAGGGCATAGGAATAATTTTCAGCATTCCTATGCTCATTTTACCACCATAACGATTTTTAAAGCTAAACGTTGTCTGAACCTGTTGCTGTCTCTTACTTATGAATAAAGCTGACAAGCAAGCTGAAAGAGACAGCATCAGGTTCAGACAATGTCTAACTTTAAACATTGTTTTGTGGTACGGTCGATATTGTTTATCTTTATTTCAATTAAACTTAATAAAGCTATTATTTTCAAAGTGAACTTTAGCTGATTGTTCCACTACAAATTAATATTATTTTTGATATTGTATTAGCATTATGTGAAAATATAAAATAATTTGCTTTTTCCAAACAAAAAAACAGTATTATTTCAATTTTAAGTTGTTCTTAGTGTCGCTATGTTGTCAAAAAACTACAAACAATAAACTTTATTTTTCACGGAATACCGTCATTATTGTAATGTTTTATAAATAAAGTATTAATAAAATAAAATAAACTAATTAAATTTAATATTGTACAATCTCGCAATACTCCTCTTTATTTTAAACCGAAGTTCGTATCTGAAAGTATTATTATGTAATTCTAAATCAATTGAATAAGATAATTAAAACTTTAAACGTTCCTCCTGGAAAAACCACAATTTCGTTTAATGACGTTCTTATTATCAATGTGCGATATGGAAATGAAGGGTTGGGCAGGAATATTAAATCTTTATGTTATTAATGTTGATAAAAGATGCTATACATTTATAAATAGATAAATCATTGGTACATCATAAGGAAAGTTTAAATAATGGGAATGGAACACCGAGGGAAAGGAGGTCATTGAAGAAAGAAAAGCGGTCATGAAGCACACAAGAAAATAATATGTGGTTAACATCACCAATGTCCATTCCACATTCGCATGTGGAGTTAGTAAGCCTGGTAAGATGTACTGGAGAAGAAACATGCTCTAGTCTTATACGTATCAAGATACTTGCTACAGTCTTACCAAGTTTAGCTTTGCGAAACCATGGTTTAGCTAAGATATTTGGTTGAATATACGAGTAGTATTTTCCCTATAAATGTAGACTGTTCGTCCAATACCTCTGCCACTCATTCACTACTCTCTTGTTTCGTACTTTTCATAGGCATTATTTCCGTAGTCCGGTTTAAGTTTTTAAATAATTTTTTTTATTTTTTTTAGGATTTTTATGTATAGCTCTTTTGCCAATGTATGATAAGTAGTTACCTCAGAGTGAGATAGATGAATGAGCCAACTTCTACACTCTTCTACACTCTACTCTAAATAGTCTGCCACTTTTTGAGGGGGACAAGGTAAACACGTACAGCCTTAGATTAAAACAAAAAGGGAAGATACGGCATTGGCGTCTCGTGAGTGAGCCGCCAAAATTAGGCCTAAAGGCACAATTTCACTTCAGTCACAGGCTACATCGCACTATTGCGGATATTCTACTGTGCAAAATAGAGAAAGACGCTACTCTGCAGTGGCGTCGGAATCGGTCGTACGTACTCGTCTGTTGCGAAGCGACCGTGACGTCAACGCGCTACTCGCTGACTCCCTTGCGCTGACGTTGAAACTTACCGCTTTGTCTCGCTCGCTCGATTTACACTTTATAGGTGTGCGTGTGTGAGTGTTTGCTTAAGTAGTTGAGTAGGACTATATTTTGAATGACTACAAGTAGGAGCATGCCGTATCTTCCCTTTTTGTTTTAATCTAAGCGTACAGCACACATCAACACGGTAACGCACACTGATAAAAAAAATTGGTCACGTCCATTGAGATAGAGAATTAGATCTAAATGGTCACGTCGCTAATCGTCACACACCAAACACAAAAGTTGCACACAAGTAAACATTTGGCTGTAAATACGCTAATGTCTTGACCACAACAGACGCAAAAATTAGGGATATGACTAGTACAAAGACCAAATGAGGGTGAAAGAAAATACAAAATGAGGATGTGATCATTTATTATAATAAATTATTAAAAGTTATTATTGAAGAACCTTTGGTTGAGGATGCTAACTGCCAATCATTAAATTGAATAATGAGATTTGTGTCATATATATTTATCGTCCTCCGGGTTGCAAAGACACAAATAATTTCCTTAATTCCATTGACTCAATCTTATCTAAATTACGTAACTTTAAAAACATTATTTTGTGTGGTGACATGAACATCGACATCCGCCCTAATAGTTCTGATAAACGATCTTATGATTATCTAAACCTTCTGGCCAGTCATGGCATGCTCCCCGGTCACACAGAACCAACACATGGCCGAACTTGTCTGGACCATATGAACTTAAAAACAAAGCTTGAATCCACTTGTTTCCCATTTGACTCTTCTATCACTGACCATGACTGTGTGGCCTTAACCTAAAATCTAATCTGTCAGCTAAGAATAACTTAGTTCAGAGGGTCGACTTTGACCTGTTAGACAAGGCTATCCTAAATATGGACTTCCAAATTGTTCTTGACTGTGCTGATACCAACCTTGCTGCAAATTTATTCGTTACACATCTATCCAATGCTATTTGTGATAGTACTAAATCGGTTAAAATTCCCAAAAGAAAAGCAGTACGGAAACCATGGATTACTAATGGTCTCTTGCGTAATATGCGGAACAGAGATAACTTATTAAAAAGACGAAAAGTGATCCTGAAAATGACGTTCTGAAGACTGCATACAAGCGCTACCGGAATTACTGCTCTTTAATCCTAAAAAAAGCCAAACGGATGTACGATCGACAAGAGATATACAAGGCTCAAAATAGCAAAAAGCAGCTTTGGGGGGTCATTAAAGACATCAGCGGCTCGAAATGAGTTACTGATCACTCGTCTTCTCTGGTCTCTCTGCACAACCCTCAGCAGAGTCTTGATGACTTAAACAACTATTTTGGTAATCTAAGTAGAAAACTTAGATTACCAAAATAGTAATACTTTGTAATACTTCCTCTTGCACGTGTAACTCACCCGCATCTCCATCTCCATCTCGTTCATTTGTGATGGCCCCTACCAATGATGACGTAAGGCCCGTATTACAGGACGAGACTCAAGCCTTGATCTCTACTTAAAACTAGTTTTAGGTACAGTTTTAATTTTAGAACGGTGCTTGAGCAGAGCTTCGACCAACTAAACTCAAACTCAGATTACGCTAATTTTAAAACGATGCTCGAGTACTCGACTCAGATTAAAGCTTATTTTAAAACGATGCTTGACTGAAAATCTCTGCTCAAGTCAGGATTTGATCTCAGTTTACGTAAGTATGGTCGAGGGCACTCTTGAGCAGAGATTTTGTCGATTTATTGGCGGGAAAGTGAAGCGTCATCATGTTTGCAGTCTGCAGTTTTGATTTATTTTCTATAATTTGTGTTTTGTCGAATATTAATGTGTACTAATGGTGGATTATTATTAACTGTTGTGTTCGTGAACGTGCATGAGTGTTGGTAAATAAAACAAAACAGTGCAACATCACTTTTCAAATCCTCTCAAGAAGTCCGAGTGAGCTCTTAGTAAAGTCCCACATCTTTACTAAAACTCAAGGGTTTTGGGGGGGAATATCATTTTCGTTCATAATATCATCACTCATTAGCATTACGAATCATCTCTAATATTACGACTGAAGGACTTGTATCCTTGATCATGTAGGTTGTAGGTTGAAGATAGCTGTTTGTGTGTAATGGTGTTTATGGCAGTGGCAACACAGCGGTTTTCAACGCGCGCCCGCAAACAAAGGTAGTGGAAAGGTCAACCGAAATGTCGTTGAAAACAACCTACCACACTGTTGTGAACGGCTGTTGTAAACGTCGGTTTACAACAGTGTGGTAGCCTCGGACCAAATATCACAATGGACAGAGTCTTTGGATTTTTAGCATGTCCGTATTTTGTTAGTGTGCAGCTTTCTATCTGTACATGTGTGCGTGGCTAAAGATGTGACTAGTATATCGATATAATCACTTTAATGTGGTGTGTACCTAGTTCGTTATTATAATTGGGGGTTAAAGTTACTCACGTCCGTAGGTTTACCGTTTAGACCCTACACGTGACCCTTGGGTGGTGCTGAATGAGTGACACTGACTGAGTGGTAGAGCCACGCTGCGTTGCAGCACGCCGGGCACGCTGGGCCGTCTCGCCCGGCGTAAATACCAACCTCTCACTAAGGGTGTTACCCGACCAATCGTTCGATCGTCGATCGACGGCATCGATCAACGTCGATCGAAGTTGATCGACTGGTCTGGTAGCTTTAATCGATCGACGGATACCTACCGTTTGACTAACCAATCGATCGACGACGGTCGGTCGACGTTGATCGATAGGTGTGGTAGCTTTAATCAATCGACGGATACCGTTCGTCTAACCCATCGATCGACGGTCGGTCGACGTTGATCGATTAACCCTGGCTAAATTCCATCAGTTTCTTTCGAAATGTATTCAGAAAAGGACTCGTTGTTCTTGGCCAGTACGATGTTGCTCGTACTATTATTACGGAGACGCAAACGCAGAAGAATCTGGATGCGGCCGTTTTTTAAAGCCAACGATCGCTTATTTTATCCAAATGACATTTTAAGTAGCGGTTTTTGTTTTTTTTTTTTTGCGTAGCGATTGTCATGAATTTTGAGGTTAGTAGTTTCGGGGAAGGTAGAGAGGAGGGGGATGGAGGGGGTACGGTAATAGTAGCTTAGTAGAATATTTGTTTTTTTTTTCCTAAAAATAACCTAAAATAACCTCAAAATAAAAATATCTTGAATACTATGCATTTTCGCACTTTGGCTCCCCCTCCCCTTCCCCCCTTTTTCGGTGTTGCTTAATCTAAAGTGCTTCCCAAGGTGTTTGGGGGAATATCATTTAGTATTTAAACGTTCATATTATCATCACTCATTATTATCAACATAAACATAATCTAATATTACGATTATTATCCATGGGCACGAAATATTTTTTTTTTTTATAAATGAGGGAGGCAAACTAGCAGGCGGGTCACCTGATGGAGAGTAATCACCGCCGCCCATGGACACCCGCCAAACCAGAGGAATCGCAGACGCGTTGCCGGCCTTTAGGGGAGGAATAGGTTTAAGGATAAGGAATAGGAATTGGGAGGAGGGGGGGGGGGAAGGGGCCTCCGGGACCCTCACTAGTCGGACGAAACACAACAGCACCAAGTGCCATTATTTCACGCCGAATATTAGAGAGGGTGGTGTTACGCCGGGCGAGCCGGCCCCATGCGTGCTGCAACGCAGCGTGGCCCTACCACTCAGAAAAGTGAAGCGGCCGGTGCGTCTAATCAAACAGCTCGATTTAACACCCAATCCATTTTACCGGTCGATTGTCGATCGACATCGATCGACGTCGACTAATCCATTCTACCATCGATCGATTGGTCTGTTAACACCCTAATATCCGGCGTGAAATAATAGCCCTTGGTGCTGTTGTGTTTCGTTCGGGCAGTGAGGGTTCCGGAGGCCCCCCCCCCCCCCGCTCACAATTCCTATTCCTTCCTTAAATGCCGGCAAAGCATCTGCGATTCCTCTGGTGTTGCGGGTGTCTATGGGCGGCGGAGATTACTCTCCATCAGGTGACCCGCCTGCTCGTTTGCCTCCTTCTATTATAACAAACAAATAAAAAATAATAATTTGTGTAGTTAAGTGAAGAGCAATACTTTTTACTATTCATATTCCCGCCCATATTAATAAGATTCAATTTTGAACTAAGGCTAAAATTTTTACTGTAAAAAAAGATTTTTCAAAATGTTTGAATAAGAGCCTTGAATATTTTGTAGGCTCTCAGTTATCACGTCTAATAGCTTTAACCCATTCACGTCTTATTTCCGGGCATTTTGGAAACCTAAAAAAAGAATAATAAAAAGAATATTAGGAATATCGATAAAGCTTCGATACGTACATCACTAATCATTATGCCAAAAACAAAGCCTTTAAATTACATTTAATTAAGGTTTAAAACCTGATTCTTATGTATAATGTACGATATAGTATGATTTAGAATTAGCAAAAATTAATGCTTTGCCGTTTTAATTATTAAAAAACTCATAGTAAAGCATACATATTATGAGAAATCACTAACGTATGAAATGATAATTCCTGGTCTTTCACACCTCCTTTTGTTGTTCTTGACGAACAATAAACAGCTGAACAAGACATTATGTCAATTGTATATTACACAAATAACACAAACACTAAGATTTCTTAATATTTCACTATTATTTCGCACAATCCGGCAATGTTTTGACCTAGTAGTCGGTCATGAAATGACACGTCTCACACCGACAGTGCGTCGTTGCCAAACGTACATTAACTATCTCTTTTACTCATATCACACTACAGTCATACAGACAGAGATACAAATACTTTACTTTGATACACGTATGTAAAAGCGGCAACGTCGTAAGACTCTGTCCATGTAATATTTGGTCCAAGGTGGTAGCCCTCTAAACTAACAAATATTGGAGAAAGGTTTTAGTAGTGGACCTAAAATAAAGGTAATACTGTCGGGTAGTGGACTTCTTGACGGGAAAGTGAAGCGTCATGTCTGCAGTTTTGTTTTATTTTCTAAAATTTGTGGTTTTTCGAATATTCATGTGAAATAATAGTGGATTAATAATCGTTAAGTGTTTGTGAACATGCATGAGTGTTGGCAAATGAAACAAAACAGTGCAACAACACTTTTCTAATTCTCTTAAGAAGTCCGCGTGAGATCTCAGTAAAGTCCCACATCTTTACTGAAGGGACTCAAGGGGTGGGGGGAACATCATTTATCATTCCAAAGTCTCCGTAGTTGTTCTCCTGATGCTTGAGTGAGACAGCAAAATATTAATTGAATAATGTAAGTTCTAGGTAATACTAGATACTATTATTTATGGAAGTACTTACTGGCTCCGAAATAACTACCGACCTATTAAACTGCTCTGCAATTTTACTCTAAGCAGCCTTCTTGGCTGCAGTGGTAACGGAGTCCGTCTTTTTATTCTCTATTATACTTTTATAATTTTTTAAAACTTCTAGCATCACATTTCTTTCCATTAAAGTGATTTTTTTTCTTTCCTGACATTTTACCTAATAGAAACCGAAATCACGATTTTACAAAGTTACCATACGTTCATGCTGCAGACCTCGACTCGAGCATTGTTTTGGAATCAGCGGGGTGCTTGAGGCTAGATTCAGTAATTGAGTAGAGATCAGGTGATTAGAGTTCAAGCAGTGCTTGAGTCTCGTCCTATAATACGGGCCTAAGGGGGAAATGTGTAGTAGGAAAAGACCTTATATCTAGCAAAATTGTTAAAAGATACGTACAGCTATTGGTGCCCTCGATTACGCATATCTGTAACTTGGCAATATCTTTCGGGGTATTCCCTGCTGCATTTAAAACCGGTCAAATTAAGCCTATTTTTAAGAGTTGGAACAAGGACCGTGTCGACAACTATAGGCCTGTATCCATCCTTCCGACTCTCTCCAAAATTCTGGAGCGGTTAATGAACAAGAGTCTTGTAAACTTCCTCGAAGTTAATAACCTACTGTCGTCATCTCAGTATGGCTTTCGCAGTGGAAGATCAACTAATGACGCTGTTTGTGATCTTGTTCATTCCATTGTTACCTCTTTGGATGGGGGTAGGAAATGTGTGGTGCTATTCCTTGACCTTGCTAAGGCATTCGACATGGTCTCAATTCCTCGCTTATTGAAGAAGCTTGAATGGCTCGGAGTAAGAGGCCTCCCTCTCAAACTCTTCGAGGACTATCTTGCCAATAGGACTCAAAGGGTTAAAGTTGATTCCCGGGTTAGCGATGAGGCTAATATTACGTATGGTGTGCCCCAAGGCAGCATAATCGGCCCCACCCTGTTTCTGGCCTACATTAATATACTATATAATATACAAGATCCGAAGATGTCATGGGGGAGCTCGCCCTGGACGAGCTGCTTCTGGGAGGGTTGTCTCCGTTGGCCGTGCACACAGCATCGGCAACTCACGGAAGACGGGCGATAACCTTAACAGAGGTAAGGTGCGTTCAGATTAACCTTCATCATTGTAAGGCTGCAACTGCCCTTCTGGCACGCCAGCTAAAAAGGAATCAATTCGACATTGCCTTAATCCAGGAACCTTACCTTTACAGGGGCCAGATTAAAGGTTTAGGTGGAACCCCTGGTATTATTTACTACAATTGTCCTACTAATGACATGAGGACTTGCGTTTATGTCAGAAACGACCTACACGCAATGCCTCTAATGAAGTTCTGTTCCAGGGATCTGACTGCTGTTAATGTCCTTACGCGGGAAGGGGGTGCTAGGCGGACGGTAATTTTATCGTCAGCTTACCTCCCTTTCGAGAAGGTGGATCCAGTATCAAAGGAGATACGGGTACTGGTAACCTGCGCTGGCCGAGAAAACCAAGATGTCATCATCGGCTGCGACGCCAACGCGTATCATGTGATCTGGGGCAGCTCAGACACCAATGAGAGAGGGGAGAGACTGCTGAAGTATCTGGTAAGTTCACCCATGCAAATACTTAACAAAGGAAATAAGGCTACCTTTTTCAATGCCCGGAGGGCGCAGGTGATTGATATAACTATTGCTAGTAACAGAGCGGTAAGTAACATCACAAACTGGCATGTATCGGACGAAGTATCCCTCTCCGATCACAACTACATATGCTTTAGGTACAGAGTAGGTAAGACCATAGGAACTGTGCGAAAGAAGAACCCAAGAAACACCAACTGGGAAGGCTTCAGAAAGGATATCAGGCGGGAACTAGATGGTCCATGCTGTAAACTTAACTCAGTTGTGGATATAGAGTTTGAAGTTGACAGACTCACAGAAGCACTGATGACGGCCTGGCAGAACAACTGCCCAGAAACAAAATCAGTGGCGGGGAGACTGCTGTGGTGGACTGGATTCCAGAGGTGGCTCAGATTAGAAAAGAGACAAGACAATCGTTCAATGAAGCGAAGGCGAAGAACGACTTTAGCGATTACAATAAGGCTTTAACTCGCTATAGCAGTGCGGTTCGTAAAGCAAAAAGATCGGCTTGGAGGAAACATTGTGAACAGATACAGCCTGTTCCTGAAGCAATGAGACTAACCAAGGCAATCTCTACAACAAAGGCGATTCCACTGTCTACAGTAATGAGGGCAAATGGAACTCGAACATTAAATGGTGAGAATACACTAAAGATCATGTTTGATACCCACTTCCCTAGATCAAGCATCATTCAAGACGAACATGATCCAATCAGCTGTAAGGAGCAGCAAGTTAATACTTTCAAGTATGATTGGATAATAGCTAAAAAGGTGGTGGATGAATCTAAGGTTAAATGGGTACTGGGGAGCTTTCAGCCATATAAAGCACCTGGACCTGACAATATTTACCCCATCCTACTAAAACAGGGCGTTTCCATTCTGGGCCCCTATCTCTGCAGATTGTATAAAGCCTGCATTGCATTTGATTATATACCCAGAACATGGAGACGTGTTAAGGTAATATACATACCAAAATCGGGTAAACCAGATTATGAAGAACCCAAAGCTTTTAGGGCAATAAGTCTCCAATGTATTCTTCTTAAGACTTTGGAAAAGATGGTAGACAAATTTATCAGAGCGGGATTGTTAAAAAAATTCCCACTTCACGGACTTCAATGCGCTTACCAGCCAGGGAAGTCAACAGAAACCGCTCTCCACCATGTGGTAAGCCGAGCGGAATCAGCCCTGGAGAACAAAGAGATCTGCGTCTGCACATTCGTAGACATTGAAGGTGCATTTGATCGCACAACCTTTGACTCCATCAATGTGGCAGCCAGAGATCATGACGTGCCACAACCGATCTGCAAATGGATTGAATGCATGTTAAAGGGTAGAATAATCTACTCAGAACTGCTTGGGGTCAGTTTAGTCGCTCAAACAACTAGAGGGTGCCCGCAAGGGGGGGTCCTCTCTTCTCTGCTATGGAGCCTTGTAGTTGATTCAATCATAGCAAAACTGAACCAAGGACCACTATATACGGTTGGTTATGCGGATGACCTGGTCATCACAGTCAGTCTAAAGTTTCCCTCCGCGGTATCGGAGCTAATGCAACGTGCCCTATGTTTGCTGGAGGATTGGTGCAATACCAATCATCTATCCGTAAACCCAGGGAAAACAACCGCTATCTCCTTCACGAGGATGAAAAACCTCACGAAACTGGGAAGCCTAAAACTTTACGGCACCCAGCTTCCCTGGTCCAGACAGTGAAATATCTAGGCATAACACTGGATAAGGAACTTACCTGGAAACAGCACATGGACACGACCGTTACCAAGGCCTATAGGGTCTTTGGTATGTGTCGGTCCACCTATGGCAAAACGTGGGGACTTAACCCCAAAATCATAAGGTGGATCTACATGATGATGGTGCGGCCGATCCTTACATATGGCAGCATCGTCTGGTGGCCCAGAACCAGGCTGAAAATCTGTAAGAATGCTTTAAGCAAACTTCAGAGGACAGCATCCATGGCGATTACTGGGGCATTCAGAACCACACCGACGGCAGCTCTGGAGGCCCTTACGGACCTTCCACCCCTGCACAGTGTCATAGAAACAGAGGCAAAGAAAGCGTTAAATAGACTTAAGGTGGCCGGGCTGTGGGACGCATCTAAGCCTCTGACCAGACATACAAAATGGGAACCTAATGATTCCCTTGACAGGATCATGGAAATGGGGAGTGACAAAATCTCCCCCCAGTACATGTTCGAAAAGAAATTCAGTATATATGTCCCAACTAGAGATGAATGGAAACAAGGACCACCGTCTCCAGAGAAGAACAGCCTAATCTGGTACACCGATGGATCCAAAATGGAGTTGGATACTGGAGCAGGTATCTTTAGCAATGACTTCGAACATGGTCAAAGCAGGGGAAAATTTGCAACTGTATACCAGGCCGAAATTTTTGCAATTCTCCTATGCGCAAAAAAGAATTTAGAACTCGCCCCCAGAAAGCGAAACATATCGCTGCCCTATTATTGCTTTGTACCAACTCCACTCACCCTAGTTTCGAGTTATCGACATCCAAAGTTTTGAAAAATCATACTTCCATTAGGTAATACTTTTCTGAAGTTTAATATGCTCCATTGGCTAGACAGGTTTTTGAGGAGATATTCCATGTAAATTACACTTGTTTTTGAACATATTTAATAATAATAATGAAATAAAACATAAATGACAATTGTACTATGTAGTCCAAAATTTGCAAACCTGTTACAATATTGGTTTGTACTAGCGATGGGCGATTGTTACTAAATAAAATCGAATTATTCGATGGTTAAAACAATCGAATTTATTCGAATGAAAATTATAGCGAGTCGATTATTAGTAATTGCGCAATTGTTATAAAAACAATCGAAAGTCGATTGTGTACGAATGAAAATCGTTACTACTTTTTTAATCGATCAGTGATTGTTAGTAACTACGCGATTGTTACTAGAACAATCGGCAACCGAAAAAGTTCGAATGAAAATCATTACTAGTCGATTATTAGTAATAATAACGCAGTTGTTATAAAAACAATCGACAGTTAATTGCGTTCGAATGAAAATCGTAATATTCAATTCAATATTGTTATTAGGTAAACTACGCGAATGTTCCTAGAGTTAAGTATACCTACTAGGTAGGTCTATGAAATACGAAATAAAGTAGTTTTTTCTAAATACTTCCCGGGAAAGTTTTTCTGAATAAGGTTTGATCAAAATAAATGTTTAAATAAAAAATATCTTATTCTACATCAATCGATCGTTAACGAAGTCATGCGCATCGGTATAGGATTACCTATATTATGACCACACACACACGTACAAATTGCATATACCTACCTACAACTACAAACTTAGTGAATGGTACCTACCATGATTGATTGATTGATACATGATTTCAATTAAAGAGAGCAAATTAGCTTTGAAAATCGTTAAAATGTAACGTCTTATTAATTTATCTACCTATCTGAATTCGAATAAATATTCATTCGAATATTTTTTAGTAACAATCGATCATCAATTTGTATTCGATTTTTTTAGGTAAGAACGAATAGACAATCGAACACATGATAGATACTAGTACAATTGTATCGATTCATTCGAATATTTTTTAGTAACAATTGATCGTCAATTTTTATTCGATTGTTTCTAAGTTAGGACGAATAAATCGACAATCGAATACATGGTACAACAATTGTCGATTCATTCGATTGTTTTTTTAGTAACAATCGCCCATCGCTGGTTTGTACTTTAAAATTTTTACTATTGTTCTGTTCTATGTCCATACTTAGTACAAAGCAATATTAAATATAGTATTACCTCAGAGTAAATAATTTCAGTACCAAATACATGTACTTATATATGTATATAAATTAAAGGACTGATTGGAGAAAATCAATTAAACACATTTTAAATGAGACATGTTTTATTTTAAAACAAACGAGATAATAATATTTCGTTATTAAATATTATTCTGTCAAAGAATTACTTCAAAAATTTGCAAAGATAATAGTTAGTTACCACATGGTTACTTACCAAAAATAAAAGTACAAAAATATTATGTCAAAAAATTTGCAAACTTATTTATAAAAAGTAACAGGGTACAAATCCAAAAGTTGACCATTAAAATTCTAAAATTAACACATAATTAAAGTACAAAATATTTCGGAATAAAATTAAGTCTTGTATGTTATTTTCAATAACCGGATCAGCTATGCTGACCTAAAGATGTCTACTTTATATCAAATAAGTGTGCATTGCTTAATTGATCGTAATTTTGTGTAGTTAGTAGTGGCGACTTTTGGTTGTACCCATTTAGTAACTATGGCAAGCAATAATGAGGAATGAATACTTATTAATTAAATAGTATTTTAGTCAGCATAGCTAAGACAGTTTCTTTAAAGAGTGATACAAATTCGAAATTATAAATAGTAGCTTTAGGTGGCTTTAGTTAATGGTTAATCATTTGAGGAGGTTGAAGCATGGTCCATGCTTATAATTTTATTAGGTGATTTGAGAGCAATTGATACAAGCAGAAATATTTTATTGTCAGTCCTGCTAAATGTTTATATACTTAATAAAACTATTTTATACATAAACATTACATAGCAGAACTCATTTAAATAATTTGAGTTCCATGCAACCAAACCAACACCACCAAAATTAGGAAATATCATTAAATAAAGATAGGTACGGTACTTATGTGTAAGATTAAACTTACTAACTTCAGTTCAATATAATCAAAGTTAGCCAGAAAATCAATGTTTAAATCGTTTTGACAATAAACCAATTAAAAGAATATTCACATAAATAAAGAAATAGAGCACTAACCTACAATTAAATTAATTAATGTCAAATATTGTTTTTTTTTGCAATAGATATTAAGATATAATTATTTTATGATATTAATATTGTTTTATAATTGAAATTATTTTTCCAATAGGGTAAAACACCATGTTAATGAAGTATCATTATAATTTTAGGAAGTGTATAGAGTGCCACAAGCGGCACTGTATCTCGATCGGTTAAGGAACCGTAAGTTTTGCGGTATAATAGTGACGCCGCCTAAGCTGCTGTAAAGTTTTTGTTAGACAACAGAAATACTAGCTGCCCTACTCCTGTAGGTCACGTGATAGGTTAGAAATTTAAGACAATCGCGAAGCGCAGCGTAGCGTATTGTCTTAAATTTCGAGGTTATTTTTTTTTATTAGACAACAGTCAGAAATCTAAATCCATACAAAAATATCTTTTGAATATTATGTCGTCTGAACATTACGACAAATAAAAAATATGTTACGGTTCCCGAACCGATTGAGATAGAATGCCGCTTGTGGCACTCTATACGCTTCGTACTAGGATGCCGTCAAATTACGGTATCGTAACCGATCGTACTATGTTGCCGCTTGTGGCACTCTATTCACTGCCTACACTCTGTACTAGGATGCCGTAATGACGGCATCGTAACCGATCGTACTAGAATGCCGCTTTCGGCACTCTATCCACAGCCATAATTTTAATACCTATCAAAAATAATTTTAATTACGTATAAAACAATTTTAACATTATTAATATAAGGTGGTTTACTCTATTGCTTAAACAATCTTTGACATTAATTAATGTTATTGTTTGTAGTGCTGTAGGTATCTACTTGACAATGCACCTTATTAATAAAATAGATTTATAGATTACCAACTATACTCTGATTTTTAATTAAATGGACTAAAGTGACAGCTACCGGTGCACTTTATTTTTTTTAATGTTGCCAACTGAAGAGCGAAGTGTTGTGATGCGAGTGATTTTACCGATTAAATTGAATTATTGAGTCATCGACTTGGCTATAAATAAGTATTTAACAAAATATTAAAAAGTACAGGTAATTAGCAAGTTTACGTGATATGTAGACGTTTTTAATGAATCCGCGTACAAAGAAAGAAACCACAGAATACCTGAGTGACGTGCACTATGACCCTTGTTGATGACCAAGTGTAGTACACGTCATTTGTCCTCATTTCATCACGCGATTGGTTGTACGTATTTCTTGCGCTCTTATGATTGGTTGTTTTTTGTTTTGTTATATTTTTCCATGTACTTTGATTTTTATTAGATTACATACCAAACTGACTAAAATAATGATGTAAATTACTAACTGTAACCTTTTTGACAATTGAAGTATGGTGTCTGTCAAAAACGCTATTTTATTAGATTACATACCAAACTGATATTTAGTAAGTTACTAACTGTAACCTTAATGACGTTTGTGGTATGGTGACTGTCAAAAACACTAATGTAAACTACTTTTAGCGATTATGGACCACAACTTATAGTACAATTCCATATTGTATAGTTTGAATTTCTAACCAAGGGTGCGGTACAATGGGTAATATGCTAAATTACCTTTTTTCCGAAAGTTTTAAAATTAAAATGAGTAGGTAAAAGGAAAAATAAATAAAAGTCAAACTTCTTAATCACTATTTATTTCTGAATAATTACTGTTGCTTTCGCTGATGTCCGAATCTGTTACATTTATTATAAATCCATCTGTTACATCATCAATAAGGTGGTCGAGTTGCATCATTTTACTCTCTTCTTTTATGATATGATCGATACAGCTCGACCACCTTTGCGGTGTCACCAACTGTAACCCATCACTAAACAACTCTTTAATTTCGGCCATTTTAAAATTTTTGTTATATCATGCGACAAGCGCGTTTACCTGTGCCCAGACTAATTCGATTGGATTTAATTCGCAGTGGTAAGGGGGCAGTCTTAAGACGGTGACACCGTACTCGGCAGCGAGCTCATCAACTACATTTTTTTGATTTTTTTTTTTTACTTTTTTAACGATTTCCAGTACTTCTGCAGCCCTTTTAAAATTTAAAAATAAATATAATTTGTAAGCATAGTTCTAAATATAGGTAGTTACAGATTGAATAAATAAAAAATACTAACCTTTGCAATGGGCGATTTTCTGACAGCCCAAATTAAAAAGTAAAAATTAGTTCAAAAACACTCGATAGATGTCGTTTTATGAAAGCTGGGCTACTTATGGGCTGTAATAAATTCTACACTTTTACTTTTCTACCAAAAGAATAAAAAAATAGTATTGACTTACCTATTTATATTCAGGACATCCAGAACCTATTTCTTTTTTGGAATAGAATAAATATTACGCAGCCATACACGTGCTCTTCATGAACCCGCCTTTTACTAAGCGCCATACTAATCTATGCTAAGCGCCATCTATGAAGTCATTTACGAACCCAATTTCTTTTTTTTTTTGATCTCGGAAAATCGCCCATTGTAGGTGCTTCCTTATTATAAAAAAAAACTGTGTACTTTGCGCCGGATGGCAGAAACAGTGAACTCATCCAATTTGTCATTGATCGTCAACTTTGGACCAGATCGTTGCGGTGGGGTTGGTGAAACATTTTTCTTTCCTTGTCTTTTAGAACATTAAAAACAGTGGTAACACCGATTCCCAAGATGTTTGCTGTTTTCTTAGCACAGTGGCGCTTATTAGGTTTTACACATAATTGCGTATCCAATTTCTTTCCTCTTAATTGAATACGTATTTAAATACATTTTGCACCATTGTCTTCTCTGTGACACTCAGATGAGCGGGCCGTCTCCTTTTCCTAGGAGACATAACTGCACCCAAAGTACTCGGTTGAGCGTCTGTCATGTCGTTTTACAAAAAAACAACAAATAGGAATAAAAAGCAACGTAACAAGGAAAGATATAACAAAAACTTAACAGCAATAACAACAAGAACAGGAGTTATGAGCGCAAGGAATATTCATACAACCAATCGCTAGCGAAGAAGGGAGACGAACGAATGACGAGCGCGACCTTTGACTTTGACATATCTGTTAAAAACAAAATGGCGGATGCGTTTTTTATATGGGGATTTATGGCTCTGGGTGGTTGTCCTTTTGTGCCAGTATTTTAAAGTCCGAAAGTATTTTAAATCACATGACGGTTTCAGAATTATTTTATAGAAAAACCAATTTATTATGAAAATCATTGAAAACGGTGTGGTCACTGCATCATTCGATTAATTTTCATTTACAGAAATTCGTTTGAGTAAGGTTACAACACTTTTTTTTATTTGTCGATAAGTGGTATCATTACTAACGTCACTTTAGTCTATCTAATGGGCGATTTTCTGACAGCCCAAATTTAAAAATATAAATATGTTCAATAATACTCGATAGATGGCGTTTTATGAAAGCCGACCCGTTCCTACCTAAGGGCTGTAATAAATTCTACACTTTTGCTTGTCTATCAAAAACATAAAAAAATAGTACTTACAAATTTTTATTCAGGATTCCAGGACCTATTTCTATTTTGGAATGGAATAAATATTACGTAACCATACACGTGTTCTTCATGGACTCGCCTTTTACTAAGCGCCATACTAATCTATGCTAAGCGCCATCTATGAAGTCATTTACGAACCAATTTTTTTTTTTTTGGAACTCTGTAAATCGCCTATTAAAAATCAGAGTATAGTTGGATGTTATATTATATTGCATACAAATTTTATGCAACTTACGAGTAGATACTTTTCCTTTTGGGTTTGCGACTACTTGGTGGAGTATTTTCAATAATTTCTGAAACAAAACCAATACTTAGAAGTAGTATCAGATGATTTTCACAGCAATCAATGCCAATTATTAACGTACCTACCTAATAAATTTAGTAAAAAGGTTAAGCTTTTAAGTAAATACTCACCATTTTTTTCATCTGAAGTGTTCTCCATGGTGAAGGAACATAATCAAATCAAAAACACGTCTGTCTCATAAAACCCTACCACATAAAACAACGCCATTCGACTCGACATTCCTCTCAACTCAAGGGAAGCGGAAGCTTTATTTTTTCTTTTCTTTTTTTTCCGAAGGGCAAGGCAAAGGGTAATAATAGCTCATAAAGCCTTGTACGCTACCACGCATGTTACTTCGTCCATTCTGCTAAAGTCATCTTTAATTGGCTTCCTCATAAAATTCACATGGTTGGATATAGAACAAAGCAAGGTTCAAAGTTTCCTAATAAAGCTTTGTACCATCAGATTCAAAATAAACTGATTGTGGATTTAGTACATTTCAATACTTATCACATCTCTTCAATACCTGGAAATACCTGGACGTAGTACAATATCATATTGCGTATCTCAGTGACTATACAAATATTTTACGATCCGATCGGTGGCTATAGTACAGAAAAATTACTTCATTAGCATGGTACAAAAAACTCAAAATACCTAAAAAGTGGAGTTAGTACAAAGCAATAATAGGGCAGCGATATTCATCCTGAGTGACAGCCAAGCAGCACTCAAGTCACTTTTATCGCCCCGGATCGACTCCAACCTTGTACTTGAAACCACAAAAGCTTTAAACAAGCTAGGTAGACACAACAGGGTGAGATTGATCTGGGTACCAGGCCACATGGGAATGGCATGCCATGGCAATGAGTTGGCTGATACACAGAGCTCAGAGACCCCATTTATTGGTCCTGAGCCGTTTGTTGCACTGGCACCGAGCACCATCAACAAGGCCTTTAAGGACCAAATCCAAAACAGGCATAAAACCGAATAGGAAAAGCTACCCGGCATGAAACACTCAAAATCCTTCATGGAGACGCCCTAGGACGAAGTAAAATCATATGCGGAGGTAGCAAAAGGCAGGCACGAACAATTATCGGAGCCCTGACCGGGCACTATGCCACAAAACAAATGCTCCACAGAATACAACTAGCAACAGACAGCTTGTGCAGGGCAAGTGGGGAGAAAACGGAGTCCATGCAACACTTACTGTGTGACTCCCTTGCTAGGAAAAGAATGAGTCTCCTGGGATTCGCCTACCCGAAACCAGAAAATTTTAGGCTTTTCGCCCTCAAAGACATTGCCAAACTTATGGCAGTCGTTTTCACTGAGGAAACAGAGTGATAGGACGGGGTTGCACAAAAGATCCCAATGGGTTGACGTGCCGCTGCGAGAGGGAAACCTCTGCAGGCCCCACTAAAATAAGATAAGAAGATAAGACATGTGCTAAAGTGATATGCAATTCATGCCTAAAAATTGGTTATCAGTTTAAGACGTCAATTTTTTTTTTAAAGAAGTTATTTCCAATTTGTTCTCTCTTCTAAAAATTTTTTTTTTTTTGCATAAAACGGGTTGAATTAAGTTTTTTTATGTGTTTTTCTATTTTATGTAGTTTTTTTAGGAAAACAAAATTTTATGACAAGTAAATAACGACTGATTAAAAATGTACCATTATAGATAAGAATAAAAGTTTCTATTGTTAATTTTGGTTAATAATACGATTGTTAATGTTTCAATGTAAGGTTTTGTAAAAAAAAATGTGTAAAATTCATATTTATTTTTCTTTTATTTTTAATTAAAAATGGGCGACCACTATAGAAGTGTGACTATTTTTCACTACTATAGTTAAGGGTTAAGAAAATATAATATCAACACTTTCCATAGAAAAAATGCTTAACTTGTGTACAATAAAATTTGCCCTTATAGTTAAGCTAATATTATTTTCTACCTAAACCAAGTTTTGTCTTATTTTTATCGGATCGCGGATAAGAGTTATTTAATTATTAATATAGTCTTCAAAAAACAGACACGTTACTTTAAAATGTGTAACGTGGCTGCATAAACCATAATTCTTTTGCTTTTAAAAAAGGGACATGTCAGCAATGCCGTCGCGTCCTTAAATTATCTACTCAAATGGATTTGCCATACCTACGAAAAAAACGTGTATTTAGGTATTAATGCGTCTAAACATGGCAGCTTAGTGTTGTATACTTATCGACTTCGTCATTTATCTGTCGATAAATTTTATCGACGAAGCTTATTGATTTCGTACTGAAGTCTACTTTGACATTACCTTAGTCATAGTGGGTTTTAAATGTTTTAATCTAAGGTTTTAATATAAGTCGAAAAAAAACATGGTGGAAAGAAATGATGGGCCCTGGAAGTAAACTACATTAAATCCTCTAGTAAGCTCAATTTACAGGAAACATTTCTTTATTTTAAACAAGAAACAAAACTACTTTCAAAGATTTTTTAATTTTTGCTTGATCACCCCACCCTGGAATCAAACCGGCTTAACCTAAAAAAAATAACTCGCCATTTATTACATTAATCGATAGGATTATTTTTCAGGATAATAATTCTTTAATAAACATTTAGTCTTTGAAATAAAAGAAACGTGAACGCTAACATTTATTTTATCTTCAATTGCATACGAAGAACATGACTGTAAACCTTAGAGCATTCAAAAACATGAAAGAAAATTTTAGGAAATCTTTGATTGCATTTCTGTAATTTTTTTAAATAAAAGAATGTTTTCGTTGAGTAAATTGATCTAGCTAAAGGGTTTTAAGGTAGTTTCCCTACAGGACCCATGATTTTTTCTGCCATACTGTATATATAATATGGTACACAGGTACCCGTGCTATGGGGATATTGAGAAGGATATGGTTCTGGGATAGGTACTGCAAAAATAAAAATAAAAATTCGTACATCCTGTATTTATTTATTTATATTAATTCGCTTTTCAATATTTTTATGTATTTATTTATTTATATTAATTCGCTTTTCAATATTGTTATAGGCAACTTATAAAATCTAGTCACTATGAATAAAGGCCGGCCCGTGTACATAAGCCCCATAGCAACTGGGCAATGTAATTAAAACTGCATATCTAAGTCACTTTTCCCGGTCCATATGAATAATGACCACCCTGTCACCCTATTTTATATTTTCCTTGCCAATGATCTCCAACCAAATTCTTGTTTATATTTAATTTGTGGCAGTCTGAAAAAAAATTCTTATATTATATTATCAATTAAATCAGCTTTTATTTTCTGAAATTGCCTATGTTTAGAAGGGGCTTTACCAATGATATAATAGTAAACAAAAAGTTTTACACAAAAAAAATGGTCTAAAATACTGAAGTCCGCAACAAATTGATAAATCGTGCGATACAACAAGAACATCACCAATCAAAACAAATACAATGTACACAAAACTGAAATCCTAACATTTTTAAGAAAGTAAGGCAGAATACTTTACTTAAAATAATATTAACAGTTTTTTTACCACTATCTACACAATCTACAGATATACAAGGCTATTAAACAACAGTAAAGCACAGATAAATAGCTTACCGGTGAAATGTTAAATTAAGCCGATTTCGGCTTAATGTTGAACCATAATAAAGTATGCTGCACTTATTAGGCATTATGCAGTATTGTTTTTTATCTTTATATTACCACAATCACAGCACATTCCTAGAAATTTATAAAACTTATTTTTGTAAACACAGCGCGTCACAATATGACGGACATGGCACAGGCCTGACGTCATGACAAATGTTGCCATTAGAGCGAAATTGTTGTATATAGAGTTGGTTTGTTTTTATTGCATACGTTAGACAAAGACGCCATCATGTTTATTATTTCGTCTTTTATACTATAACATAACTAAGTATCTACATGTTGTTGTAACATTTCCATAGGATTCCTTTTTCAGAGGTCGCGTCATGGTTGATTTGACAACTAGCGGCTGTCATTTATCAAGAACTGACATTTGTTGACAGATATTGCCAGATAGTTAGTGAATAACAGATTAAAAAATTAAAAAGTATACAACTTATGAGGCCTATTACATCTCGACTGTGATTTATGCGTAAAATGCCCATTTTCCCATTTTGTTGTAATTTTGCAGTTGTATTTATCGTTTTTATCGAAATAGGATAATAAAATCATGCTTAATATTACAAATGTCCACTCTGCGAGAATAAGCTGAGTTCGGGCGGCCAGAGCATCGCATTTTGAAGTAATTTTGCAGTTGTATTTATAGTTTTTATCGAATTAGGATAATAAATTTATTATAAAATCTTTATTCATCATGAAGTAACTATTATTCTGGTACACATTTCGCTCGATAATATTATCGTAGATAGGAGAAATTCACATAACATATAGGTAGCGATTTTCGAAGTTTTTTGGTTTAGAATAAGATTTTTTTCCATATAAAATCAATAATATCTAAAATTCCGAGGCCGCTACGCAATCATTCAATTTTTTTTATTTCATTTGTTTACAACAATATTTCAATCTAGGAGCTCAATAAAGTGCCTTCTCGCATTTTATGAAAATTATACTCTGCAATTTTGGGTTTAATTAAAAAAGTTAATCAAAATTTACAAAAAGCGAGGCCGCTACGCACTATTAAAATAGCTAGGTATTCTTTAAGTCAAAACTATTAATGTATTTTTGTTTCTGAGATCCATAACGCCAAAATTGGCCATTTTACGCAAAAATCACAGTCGAGATGTAATAGGCCTCATAAGCATAAAACGCTGGGTTTCCTTTATCTAACAACTGAAATTAGGCTTAGGCCCATATTGTATTATGCCTACATTGTGATAAAGTCAATGTTTTTGTGGTAATAATTTTAAATCGATGTAATCGAATATCGATTATTATCGTGCATCTTCCTCATCCCTAGTAGTCCACGCACGCCTGCCTGCCGGTTTTTGCAACCTTCCTTTCAGTCTGCCACTTTGCTGTACTTCCTAACCTATTTCGCACGTATCGTATCGTTATTCGATTACCCAGTTAACATCATAATGGCGGAACAACGTGAAAGGACCTTCATAATGGTCAAACCCGATGGAGTACAACGAGGACTCGTCGGCGAGATAATCAAGCGTTTTGAAAAGAAAGGCTTCAAGTTAGTAGCTCTTAAATTGACCTGGGCATCAGAGGAGCTGCTCAAGAATCACTACAGCGACTTAGCCTCACGGCCCTTCTTCCCTGGTCTCGTTAAATACATGGGCTCGGGTCCCGTGGTTCCCATGGTGTGGGAAGGTCTCAACGTTGTCAAGACTGGTCGCCAAATACTCGGTGCTACCAACCCTGCTGACTCTCTACCCGGCACCATCCGCGGTGATTTATGCGTCCAGGTTGGCCGCAACATCATCCACGGCTCAGACGCTGTTGAATCTGCAAAAAAGGAAATCGCCCTTTGGTTCTCTGAAAAGGAAGTCGTTGGTTGGACGCCAGCTAATGAAAACTGGATCTACGAAGAAAATTAGCATTTTTATCTTAGTGTAAATTCCGTCAATCCTGTGAATAAGGTTATGCAAGATTTAATTTTTTAAGTTATCTGAAAATAAATTCCTTTATTTAAATGAAATTTATTTATTTACACCAAACAGAAAATAAAACAATAAACCATGATAAACTAAAACTAAATAACTTCAAACCTAAAAATATCTTTTAAATATCTTTAGGAGAACCGCTGCTGTGTCCTTAGATGGCTGGTAGCATTGCCCTTTTGTATTGCCAAGCTAATTCGTTGGCCAAAGTAACCACCAGCCCTCTGGTCGCCGGAGGCCTCAACAAGGCATTTCGATAAATCTTATTTTAATTATTTATTTTATCATACCACCCACATATCAACAAAGATTTGTAGATAAAAAAATTTAATCTACTCTAAATTATAGAAATATGTGTGGTCATAAAAAGGTTCTAATACAGCCTTTTTATCTAATAACTTAGCAATATATTTTGTAAATACATAATTAATTATGGTAGTATTGAAATTAAAGGTTCTTAAAAACATCTAGCTAATAAGACTAAATTCCTGAGATTCATATAATTCTGGCATGGCATTATACTTTTTTGGAACTAAATTTTTATAAGAGGAACAACATGGTGACCGTACATCACATGCCTCATGAACTCTGAATTTATTTATATCTTAAATCTAGCTTGTGTTTGTATAGATTATAGATGAGATCAATCAAATAAGTACAATCAATACCCTCCACCCTCAGGATAATTGTTTTGCTTGATTATTTTAGTAAGTAATAAAACAATATTGCTACAAAAAAAAATAGAAAGTTTTACAGAAAATTTTTCCTCCTTCAACTTTTATTTTCGCAGGAAAAACTTAGCGGTCGAGTGGTTAGCGCACCGGGGTCTGGAGTCGTGCTATCTCCGAGGTCCCGGGTTCAATTCCAGGTCGGGTCAATTTAGAGAAAACTTTCTAAATTGATTTTGGGTCTGGGTGTTTTTCTATGTTTATGTAGGTATATTTAACCGTTATCTAGTTTTAACGAGTTTTAAAAAAAGCTTATCTTATGTGAGCGTAAATTATTTATTTATTTTTATAACCGTCTTTAATACCCGGAGGGTGTCACTCCGCAGTTTAGGTACTATCGCGGTCTGCGTCGCTTTACCAGTTTATAGATCAAAATCCCTTGCACACCGCGTCGTCTATGTACGGGCACCCATTTTTGCAGTGGTAAAGCGACTGTGACCCCGACCGTACGTTCGTCCGGCGCGCCTTCCGGACAGGCGTATGGCAGTAGGTTACCGCTCGGCTCGCACGCTCCACGTCGCGCGTAAAACTAACGATTATTTTTGTGCACCGAACAATTACTACTAAACGATGTTATAATCCGTATAAAAGATACTGTTGTGTTTACTGGTGTCTAAATAAAAGAAAGAACAATAAATCTGATTTATTTTAATTTAAAGGTACTTAAATATATCCATGAGTGGAAACCCTGCGCTCACGTCAAATCGATATTGAGTCAGCATTGCTTAGTGGAATAAGAACGCTCGATCGGGTCACACGAAAAGTTTCAATTTCGCGTGAAAGTCGTAAGAGTAGGCAATTTTTTAAACCTAAACTTGACTTTAGTTAGAGCGTGAACCTTCTGCACGGTAGTACTATTAGTTATTCTGTGCCACTGCTAATACTCCATCTAGGTACAAACAGTCACCAGCATTAAGATGTGACTATCGCCGGCCTGTAAAAATATCTGATCATTGGTGGAAGGCATAATAATATACTAAATGCCTATACAAGGTGTTACAAAATACTCCGTAAAAATATAATTAATAAATGGCTGTGGATAGAGTGCCACAAGCGGCATTCTAGTACGATCGGTTACGATGCCGTCATTACGGCATCCTAGTACAAAGTGTAGGCAGTGAATAAAGTGCCACAAGCGGCAACATAGTACGATCGGTTACGATGCCGTAATTTGACGGCATCCTAGTACGAAGCGTATAGACTATCTCAATCGGTTCGGGAACCGTAACATATTTTTTATTTGTCATAATGTTCAGACGACATAATATTCAAAAGATATTTTTGTATGGAGTTAGATTTCTGTTGTCTAATAAAAAAAAATAACCTCGAAATTCAAGACAATCGCTACGCTGCGCTTCGCGATTGTCTTAAATTTCTAACCTATCACGTGACCTACAGGAGTAGGGCAGCTAGTATTTCTGTTGTCTTACAAAAACTTTACGGCAGCTTAGGCGGCGTCACTATTATACCGCAAAACTTACGGTTCCCTAACCGATGGAGATAAAGTGCCGCTTGTGGCATATATAATATATCTAAGTATATAAATTATATCTATATAATTATAGGTTGAACTACCTCAAGTTATTTATGAACTTCATTTTGGTAAATGACTCATAATATCAAATCACTTATTTTAAGAATAAAACCTAGAAAAGATAATATGACACAAAAATATGTAACTTTGTGAATTTATTCTATCGAGCCAACTTTATCAAATCGTGTTTCCATCGGGTATATTCCACAGAATAAAGCATCAACAATATAAGAGGACTGCTAGAAACAGCAAGAAACTTCAAGGGCTGGTCAGGTCAAGTGCTTTTAACATGGCAAAAATGGAATTTGTTTTTTTCATTTTTAATTAAATAATTCATTTTGTGAATTTTAATTGGATAGGTAGTCTTTGGACACAAAACAGGAATTTGTTTTTTTCATTTTTAATTAAATAATTCATTTTATGTGAATTTTAATTGGATAGGTAGTCTTTGAGTATCTAATTTACGACCTCCTTGGTCGAGTGGTTTGTACACCGGTTTTCATGGTGTCGCCATCTCTGAGGTCCCGGGTTCGAGCCCCGGTCGGGTCAATTTAGAAATTATTGTTTTTCTAAATTGTCTCGGGTCTGGGTGTTTTCTATGTACAATAAGTATGTATTTAAGTATTTTAAGTATGTTTATCCGTTGTCTAGTAACCATTTAACGAGTTTCTTCGAAGCTTCTCTTGGGCTAGATAATTGGTGTGATTGTAGGAAAGATTTATTTATTTAATTTATTTTAAAGCAATAACATAAGAACAATAAAATGAAGACAATTGAAAATAACGATTATTTACAACGCGCAGGCAACGGCCGTTGACCCCGTCAACGGACGTACTGACGGGTACGGGTCAACAGACGACCGGCCATTGACCGGTGAACGTAGGTACTAACGCGGACGGGTCAACCCCCCTTGCCCGCGCAATGTAAATAATCGTTATTTTTGTTTAAATTTTATTTTTCTTATGATATTGCTATTGAATATGATATGATTTTGAAAAAAACACGAATTCCTTTTTGTCATGTTTAAAACACTTGACCTGACCAGCCCTTGAAGTTTCTTGCGGTTTCTAGCAGTCACCTTAGACTTCATAATTTTCGCAGATTTTAATTTTTTTGTTATAGGGGGGATGAACTTTGACCGCTCATCCTGGCGTTGCCATTTATGACCCCTTAGAACTTTGACCGACATGACCCGACGAATTCTGAGATTTCGCGACAAATCTTAACTAACATTATGAATGTGAAATAAATTAGGTAAGTAGTAGTTGTTTGTTACGCTTAAATTCCACCATACTTCCATCGGACGTCAACGTCCGACTGCCGGGCGCAGATTTTCCCACGTGTAGGTAGCGGGAATGCCATAACAAAAACAAACCTGGGCCAACGTAGTCGATAAAATGCCGACCGCTGATCAAATTTTGATATACTTTTAGTTAAAATTGTATTATGTACGCATTTAATTTTGTTTAAAATAATGTACTTATAGCAATATTATGTTATATATCGTGTGGTGAATCAATGTTCAATTAGTTTTTTAGTTTAATTTGACGGAAGTTTTCTTAGTTACTTTTCGTTCCGTTCTTCAAAATTCTAGTTCCAGTTCGTCTGGAACTGAAATTTTGAGCTAAGGTAAAATAGTTACCACTTTAGGTAAGTAAGTGAATTATGTACATATTCTTTCTTAAGAAATAAATTTCTAAACCATAAACCGTAATACAGATAGGGGCCCTGAAGACAAATCATTAAGCTACTTTTTCCAGTGAAAAATTTACGAATGTGAAGCCGCGGGCACTAGCTCATAAATTCGGATTAGACTGCGTTTTAGAACCAAATTATAGGGTTCTCTATTAGAAGGCGAAAACCGCAAAGAATTATTGGTATTTTTAAATAAATCTAATATCTGAGTAGAGTGAACAATAAAACAAAATAATCAGTCTAGACCAATTTACTATCATATTATTTGTAACTATATATTCAAGTCTAAATTACAAAATTGTCATCAGTTTAGATGCAAAAACTTGTAAAATGAGCTGTACTTACCAAAACATAATTTACGTACTCATTAAAAAACTAACAAATTCCTATTAAAAAGTATGTACTTACCTATATTGCAAGTCAGCATTTTTATTTATTTTAGTAAGTACATCTCATTTATTTTAAATAAAACTTAAATTCGAAGAGTCATTGGATATGCTAAAATACTAGATCACATAGTCTTCTAGTTTAACACAAGTAATGATTATTTACATTGAGTGAAAAATATTTAAGATAATAAATATTGTCTAATTAATATTTTCATAATTGGACGAGGTTGGAATTTACCAAAGAAAATTGAGTATAGGTTAAAAATAGTAACCAAATGACTTCATATCTTTATGGACTATTGATTAATTATTAAACAAAAATAAATAACAGTACAAAAATATTTTACTAATACCACAGCCAATTAGGTTTTATTATTATTTTCGAAGTATAAATGGCAATGTTCTAAATAACATCATTATATCGACTTTTACGTAGAAACAGGACTGCACTATACAAAATGTTATCTCATATTTAGTCATCTTTATTCTAGTCTGTAATACAATACTATTTTAGTAATTTATCATAAAATTTGCAATTTGATTGGCCTTTCGATCTATTTATAAAATGCAGACAATAGAACAAAATATTTAACAGCAAAATATTCTATCATATCATAATTTTATCGTAATGGCAGTGTTGGCTGTTTCGCACTGAATTTCACATTCATGTATTGAATTCCACTTGGGTGATACTATTAATAAATACATTAATATTTACATTTTGAGCCACTTGTGCCTTGTGGAATTATTATGCTAGACTTTTGTCATTTGTAAAAACTTTAGTGGGGTGGGATAGACATAACTTAAAGCGAAACCTAAGCTCATAGAGCTTGTTCGTTGCGATGTTCCACTTCGACCGCTGGTTGCGTACTTTGTTGTTCGGCGTTTTGAGGTTGAGTAGACTGGTCTTGTTGGTTTTGTTGTATTCTCGATGGAAGTGGAGCAGTTTGCCCTGTCGAAAATAAACTAAGCTATGAATGAATGGAAGAAATGAACTATGTTTTTGACCAGCTTTGACCTAAGATCATTAAACGACCAGAGGGGCCTCACCGTCTAAGCTTATCCCAAACTTCTTTGGCTGTGTGCATGTAGTTGTACTGTGCCAATCGCTTGTGAAAAAAAAACAGCATTGTACGAGGAATTACATGCGAACGAAGTTTCGAATGCGCCAGGTCCACAAATATTTGGCGTGAAATAATGGCACTTGGTGCTGTTGTGATTCGTCTGGCCAGTGAGGGTTACAGATTATAAAAATCAAAATATATAGATGAAGGCCCAGAGATCCTAAGAACTATTCCTAGCAGCAGTATAACATAATATGGCATTTAGTTAAGTTACTGGTAGGACTTGTACTTTGCCAGCTTCTTATCAAAGTCTCGCATTCTAAAACCAAACTCATACTCAAATCTCTGCTTAAGTACAGTTAGAAAGGAATGGTGCTATTCATCTCATATATCGCCATCCCTTTCTAACTGTACTCGAGCAGAGATTTGAGTGTGAGTTTGGTTTTAGAATACGAGCCTAAGTGTGTGTTAACAATGTTGAGTATTGTTATATACCGACAGTTAGGAGTAAGATAAATTAGTGAAATTGAAAACACAATTGTTTTACTTCAATGACAATAAAAATGTGTGCACCGTCAGCTAACACAAATGAGGTTAGTAGAGATTTAAGGTTTTTAACTCGCATAGGATTTTAGATAACCGTGTCGTGTAGCGGTGAAAGAATACTACCACCCCTCTCTTCCCTTGTCGTAAAAGGCGACTAACGGACTTAAGACTGCACATACATCCGACAGCATAGAGTGATGATGGGCACACACCACCTGTCACGCTAAGCACATGTGCAGTCGCTATTTGGTGAAAAGTGGACTATGGTAGTGGACTGCTTTTGCTGTCCATAGTGCGTAGTCTCCGACTAACCGTTCGGGAATGGTAGTCCTGATTATATGTATGTATGTTTGTATTTTATATAGCATCACAGACGTTTAAAACATACCGTATTTTTTTTAACAAAGAGCTAGAGTAGATAGAATAGTGTTTAGACAAAGCGGAGCACCCACCGCTTAGGAATGAATGTGGACGAATTAATGTGTGGTATGCAGATGAAAGTGCGAGAGGCAAACATGCGAGAACTGGTATGGAAGAGAAATAGCTAATATTAGACTCCTATCATGTGGGAGTGCAAAGTACGATATTAAAAAAAAACATACCGTATTTATCATGTATCCCTCTATGCCTTTTCAATGCGAACCGATCGGCGAAGGCCGCGGTGCAGATGTCGCATTTAAACGGCTTCTCACCAGAATGCACCTTCGCATGGTTCTTGAGGTGCGCCGCTTGACTGAACGCTGAGCCGCATGTATCACACCTATGAACATTACATTGTTGTATTTTCTTAGAATTAAGATAAATTAAGAGAGAGTTCCACCCATGAAACAGAACAACTTTCCCCAAGAAACATATGTGCAAAAATGACAAAAAAATTTCAGCCTCCCATACTATCAATATTTTATAGAAAATGATGCGAATGATCACAAACATGTGCATCATATCAAAACATGATAATAAGTTAAATAATAGTAAACTTGAAATGTAATAATGTTCTTGTACTACAAGTTTCGATTGTATTTCAAAACTCGAAATATCAGCCTCAACAATATAGTTGGAATTATACAAATTAAATTAATGTGACTATTGGATTTATGCTTACAATAATACTGCATTTGATATACATAAATATAAACCTAGTTGAACAGTGTTATCTTGTAAGTCTGCTTACTTGTAGGGCTTCTCTCCAGTGTGTATGCGCCTATGGTTCCATAACGTGGCGTGTCTCGCAAAGCCTTTGTCACACACCTGAAATAAAATGTTTAAGTTTCAATATAATAAAAGCACTAAAATAGTAAAACTTCTAATACTTGTAAATTGTAAGTGATATAAACATCATATTTATCCTTAAAAAATAAAAGTCAAAAGTCTAATTATTTATTCAATGTAAACCTTTACAGGCACTTATTGACGTCAATACCAATAATAATAATAAAAAACAGTTAACTAACTTGTAGTTAAGACTTAACAAATAATCTAACGAACTATAGTCTATAAGAAAGTAACAGTGCTATGAAAGTTCATGCGACACTTCAAATACCACTAAATATCATCAATATTATTTAGTGACGCAAATCACGGTACCTAATACGGCTTGAATTGCTATGAAAAAAATCACCATGAGAAAAAAACAAAATAAAGAATGCAAGCGATTTTCTGATTTTTTTGTAAGGATAAGAAGGTACCGTATTTTTTTTAGCCTGATAAGTATTCATAAAAGAAAATAGCTGGCGATGTTGACATTCTCTTTGCAAGTCCCTACCTAGCTGTGAAGTAAATACGGGCGCAAATCTGTGAGAAGCAAAGCTGTTGTGGGGCCAGTTTTTATCTTTTAACAATTCTGATTGACCTACGCTATGACGCAAGTTTGCAGAAAGAGATGATTGTTGAACTCTGTTTATTCAGCTATAGTATCCACGAATTTTGTTTGCCAATAGGAGCATGCCAAGAATATAAAAGATACAGTACGACAGAATTGCTTATTTTAATGTAATAAGTCAAGTAGGGTGAATCATTAATATTAATATCATAATACAGTAAAATTAAACTATCAACAAGGTTAATTGGCCTCTTGAGTGATAAGTGCGAAGATAAGACCTTTCCCTGAAGAAATGGGTCAAATTGAGCCTGAACTGTGCCTATATACAGTTACGTAACGTTTTACGTGTTTATGGTGAATGCCGACTCGAACTAATAACAAGCAATGACATTATTAAGTTGTTTATAGATAACCAAAACTAAACAATAATACTTCATCATCAGCCAAAAGACTAAATAATACCAAGAAAGATGAATAATACTTAAGGGGGTTTACATATTTCGGTTTCCCATACAAACTTTCAAGTCGAAATTTTTAAAAACTGATAAGCCATTTTTAATGAAACTTTGCATGCAAAAGTAAAAAACAAGGATCTAAATAGTTAGTTGAAAACATTTTTAAAAAACGTTTATTTAGCTGAGTTATTGTGATTTAAAGTCTACTATAGAAAGTTTAAAATCGCAATAACTCAGTTAAATAAACATTTTTTTTTAAATGTTTTCAACAAACTATTTAGATCTCTGTATTTTACTTTAGCATGCCAAGTTTCATTAAAATATCCTAATTGGTTTTTAAAAATTTCAACTTGGAAGTTTGTATGGAAAACTAAAAAAAAAGCATTTGTAATTATTTTGTTTTTAATATATTTATTGTGTGATAATCTCTACTCAATTTTAAGTACTTATGTGTTTTATTTCAATGTGTAGTGTTCGCATAAACTTTGAGAGACAATATCCATTTATTGACTCATAGCAAATATATCAAATTACTACAAACCATGCTTGCTAGACAACATTATAATTATTATTACCTCACAAACATACGGTTTCTCCCCTGAATGAGTCCTTTCGTGATTCTTAAGATGTGGTGATTGAGAAAACTGCATACCGCAGGTATTGCATCTAAAAGTAAAAATAATTGTTAATAGACCTAAATAAACAGAAAATAGCATAATAATAATAATTAGGGTTATGCGAATAATATAAGGCCAGCAATAGCTTGCATATTTATAAAAAAATCATATTGTCAAATTCATACATACATATCTATGTATACCGGCAATCCAAATGAATCTTCATGACCTTTGGATTGCCGGTCCACTGCTCTAACTGCTAAGCTATCGAGGCCCCAGAAGCCTTGTTGAATTTTTTCTAGTAGTATGATTTACGCTGCCAGCGGTATTACGTCACTGTGAAGTCTACCCTCACAGTCGAAAGAAATACTATTGCAAGTATTTAACAATCGATAAAGACGTAATTGCTTAAAAATATCTATATTATTAAAATTTTTGCATTCACAATGCTTGAGATATAGGATAAAAAGTTTAAGTACTACAAAAAAACAACCAGTCTCAGCAAAGCTCAAATGGGATTCAAACGCATGACCTTTGGATTCCTGTTCCACTGCTCTAACAGCTGAGCTCCCAAGACCCCAGACTTTCTTACTAGATTCAAGACTATTATTTCCAAAGAGTTAGTCAAGAGACTAGGCTATGACCACAGAAGCAGTCCACTGTCATATTTCACGTTTCATCAAATTACAGCTGCACACGTGCTCAGCGTGATAGGTGGTGAGCACATCGCGGCTCTATGCTGTTGGATGTATGTGTCTTTAGTCATTAGTCGCCTTTTACGACACACAAGGGTTTTTACTTTTAGTATTCTTTTACTACACGGCTGTCAAATTTAGTAACAGCAAATGTTATTTACCTGTAAGGTTTCTCGCCTGTGTGAATTCTGGAATGGTTTTTGAGATACACTGCTTTCGCAAAAGCAATACCACAAATCCCACATTTAAAGTTCTTTTCACCAGTGTGTAACTTTTTGTGTGACCATAGCGAAGAATATCTAGAGAATGAACCTCCACAAATGTTACAGTGAAATGGCTTGTCGATGTTTGGTACATTAAGTTTATTTTTATTTCCTCCTACAAATATAATGCCAGAACCGTTACAGTTCTGACATTTAGTAACGGCAGCTAAGTTTCTTTTTTTCACAGGATGGTGGCCAGGCACTGCAGGAAAGACAATAAAAGCATTAAAAATCAATCATATACTTAGTGTTCTTGTTATAAAGTTTTTTATAAATTAAACCGTTATTTTTTTTAATAATTAAGAGGGTTTACACATTTCGGTTTCCCATACAAACTTCCAAGTCGACATTTTTAAAAAACCATTAATCCAATTTCAATGAAACTTTGCATGCTAAAGTAACATACAGAGATCTAAATATTTTTAAAACATTTTTAAAAAACGTTTAAATAACTGAGTTAATGCGATTTTAAACTTTCCATAGTGGACTTTAAATCGCAATAACTCAGCTAAATAGACCTTTTTTAAAAATGTTTTCAACAAACTATTTAGATCCCTGTATTTTACTTCAGCATGCAAAGTTTCATTAATATTGGCTTTTTGCTTTTTAAAAATTTCGAATTGGAAGTTTGTATGGGAAACCGAAATGCGTAAACCCTCTTAACAACATTTTATAACGTTAGGTGGTTTGGACAGCAAAATCAGCCTACAAACGTCCCACAGCTGGGCACAGGCCTTCCCACATGGACAGCATCACACGGGGAGATAGGGCCATAACCCACCAAACTGGCCCAATGTGGGTTGGTTGGTGGGTTTAGCGACTGCCATCTTTCGACGACAACCTATACCAACGACTTGACGTGCCTTCCGAAGCACGGAATTTATCCAAAATTGTAAGTTAGTAAGTTTCGCAGGGAGTTTTAAATGCACTGTTCTGACATGCGTCTTCATGCCACTTGATTGTGCGAAGCATTTGCCGCAATACGAGCAACAACAGCAGCACAGGAACAGAACTGCAGGAAATTAGGTGGACCTTTGCCCTGCATTGGGACACTGTTATTTTTGTGTCCATGTCTACAGCTTCCTCATTCGACATAGAGAAATTCTAAGCATGCTATATTTTTGTGCATATTATGTGCAATCAAACATGTCAGTCCTAATTTTTGTGCCACCGCAACTTCGTTACTATGAGTTGTTTTATGTGTGTAAGCTGGAGACACGTGTCACCAGCTCGCACACGCCCGTTAAGACAAACCAGTGAGGATAGGGTTTTAGACTATAGCCAGAAATTTTGTGCATAATTTGTGCACTAGGAACAAAAAAAACTAACCATCATACTCAAATACTGTTGAAACTACGATCATAAAACTGTGTGCGAGCTGGAGACACGGGTCTCTGGCTTGCACAGCTGTATCTTCGTAATTGTTTAAGCTACGGTTATGAATTATACCTCAAAATTTTGTGCTTAATTTGTGCATAAGGCACAAAAATTTTCAAAACTTTAACTCAAAAGGTTTTTGAGCTACGAACCGATAAGTATGTGTAAGCTGCTGACACGTAACACGGGCTAACACATGGTGAATTACTGTAACTGTATAAGATAGCGTTTCGTTTTAAAGATCAACTAATACGTTATAATTTGTGCAAACACGAGGCAAAATTTCAAATCTCTGGGCCTCTTAGTTTAAAAATTATAAGCCAAAAACTGTTTTCCCGCCAAAAAATTCAAAATAATGGCTCGAAAGGGGCTAAGCGCGCCGTTGCCGTTTCGTGCGCTACACGATTGCAATCGAGTTTAACCTTAAGAGCTAGCAATATTTAGAGTCATTTTAATTTGCGCTCTCGATTGTTTTAATTTATGTACCGAGAATTTTAGACTAGGAGCCGTTTGTTAAACCTATTGAAAGCCGCCAATACAAACACAATAAAAAATCTATTGTTCATGGCATGCGGACATGCCAGGCGGATGTCAAGAGGTAAAGCGATGCGCGACGCGACTAATTTAGTTTCACTATAGGTACCTTACTAACCTACCCTACTTTTTATTTTAAGGACCCAGTACTAGTGTTGTTGCAATAGTGATAGTTTCACTATCGATAGTTGACCTTGAAAAATAGTCGATAGCGCGAATAGTCCTATCGAAAATATCGAAATGCTGCGATACTATCGATAGTATTGATAGTGAAAATTAGGTAATACTATTAAACTTGGTCGATACTATCGACATACGATACTATCAATAGTATCGATACTACCTATAAACTATCGACGCGTTTCGATAGTATCAATAGTATAAGTAACTATCGACGAATTTTCGATACTATCAAGTGAGTATTGTAAATCTAATGATATGATGTGATAGATGACCTATGTAGGACCTTCGATAGGACTATCGATAGTATGACTGATTTTCGAGTTCTCGATAGTATCACGATATTATCGATTGACTATCGCTTTCGCAACAACACTGCCCAGTACACATTGGCGACTTGGCGTATTTTGGCCCATTGTCGGCAATCGCCATTGTGTACAGGGGGTAAATTGCGCGCCACTATCGATAAATTGCCCGCGACTGTACACCATTACCCCGTCTACACAATGGCTATGGCCGGCAGTGGGCCAACATACGCCAATGTGTACTGTCGTCAGTCAGTCATACTATCGATAGTCCTATCGAAACTATCGACCCTTGACAATACTATCGATAGTATCAATTGATAAAAATAAGTAATACAATTGCTAATGATCAATAGTTTCGATACTATCGATAGTTTCAGCAAAAAACCAATCGATCGATAGTAACAGTTGTTCAACATCGATAGTCTAACATTTTTCGATACCATTGCTTGCTCATAAAAGGTAATATAGCTGGTAATTACGTAGGTCATCTATCACATCATATGATTAGATTTACAATACTCACTCAATAGTATCGAAAACTCGTCGAGAGTTTCTAAAGCAAAACTATCGATACTATCGAACCGCGTCGATAGTTTATAGATAGTATCGTATATCGATAGTATCGATAGAATCGATAGTATCGACCAAGTTCAATAGTATTACCTAATTTTCACCATCGATACTATCGATAGTATCGCAGCATTTCGATATTTTCGATAGGTTTTCGATTCGCGCTATCGACTATTTTTCAAGATCAACTATCGATAGTGAAACACTAGTACTGGGGCCTTAAAATAAAAAGTAGCGTAGGTTAGTTAGGTACCTATAGTGAGACTAAATTAGTCGCGTCGCGCATCGCTTTAACAAACGGCTCCTAGTCTAAAATTCTCGGTACATAAATTAAAACAATCGAGAGCGCAAATTAAAATGACTCTAAATATTGCTAGCTCTTAAGTTCAAACTCGATTGCAATCGTGTAGCGCTTGGAACGGCAACGGCGCGCTTAGCCCCTTTCGAGCCATTATTTTGAATTTTTTGGCGGGAAAACAGTTTTTGGCTTATAATTTTTAAACTAAGTGGCCCAGAGATTTGAAATTTTGCCTCGTGTTTGCACAAATTATAACGTATTAATTGATCTTTAAAACGAAACGCTATCTTATACAGTTACAGTAATCCACCATGTGTTAGCCCGTGTTACGTGTCACCAGCTTACACATACTTATCGGTTCGTAGCTCAAAAACCTTTTGAGTTAGTTTTGAAATTTTTTGTGCCTTATGCACAAATTAGGCACAAAATTTTGAGGTATAATTCATAACCGTAGCTTAAACAATTACGAAGATACAGCTGTGCAAGCCAGAGACCCGTGTCTCCAGCTCGCACACAGTTTTATGATCGTAGTTTAGTATTTGAGTATGATGCTTAGTTTTTTTTGTTCCTAGTGCACAAATTATGCACAAAATTTCTGGCTATAGTCTAAAACCCTATCCTCACTGGTTTGTCTTAACGGGCGTGTGCGAGCTGGTGACACGTGTCTCCAGCTTACACACATAAAACAACTCATAGTAACGAAGTTGTGGTGGCACAAAAATTAGGACTGACACGTTTGATTGCACATAATATGCACAAAAATATGGCATGCTTAGAATTTCTCTATGTCGAATGAGGAAGCTGTAGACATGGACACGTTATTTTTTTATTAGACAACAAAAATACTAACTGCCCTACCTCTGTAGGTCACGTGATAGGTTAGAAATTTAAGACAATCTCGAAGCGCCGCGTAGCGATTGTCTTAAATTTCGAGGTTATTTTTTTTATTAGACAACAGAAATACTAGCTGCCTAAGGGATGATTTATATTAGAGCGGGCCGTGCACGGGGCGTGCAAGGTCCGCTCTAATATAAATCATCCCTTACTCCTGTAGGTCACGTTATAGGTTTGCAATTTAAGACAATCGCTTGCTTGTTTTAACTTTGTGCAAATTACAATTTAGTTATTGTAAATAGTAGGGATTATGAATGGTTCTTCCTAATGTCGCACTTGGGAAGTTTAAATACGGCGCGGCGATAAAGAGTTAGGCGAAGTAAAAATAGGCTTAACACATTTAGGAAAAGTAAAATTGTGCAAAAAAATGTAAGGCTTAATGGTTTGTATGCCATTGATAATTAGGAGTACAAAAAATTTGGCGATCCAATATAGACCCCCAAGATAAGTATTCTTTTAAAACTCGTTAATATGGTAAGATAACGGCTAAATATACATAAACATAGAAAAACACCTAGAGCCGAAATCAATTTGAAAAACAGAGTTTTTCTAAATTGACCCGACCGGGAATTGAACCCGGGACCTCAGAGACGGCGCGACGCTTGGAGGTCGACAAAATTTATTTACTTAACCCCTTGAGGATCGTAAAACCAGACACAATTAAAAATCAATTGTTTCGCGGCCGCCTTATGATCCTTGACCTATTAAGAGTTTGTACTAACAAGTTTTCTGTTGCTGTTGTGTTTGCTGCTGATTAGTTTGTGCTGATGCCAGTGGATCAGCATTCTGTTGGACAGCACTGACACCAGTCACTTCAAACTTAACATTATCTTCACAGGAAACAAATATTTGTGTCGAATTCACTGTAAAGAAAATAAATAGGAGTGTTAATTATATAAAATGACAGCTAGAAACCGCAAGAAACTTTAAGGGCTGGTCAACCCCCTTACTCTCGAAACCGATCGCTATTGGATCGGATTGGTATTGTAAATTTTCGTATTTTTAAAATACGATACCAGCGCTAATTTGGATTCTTAATGGGTGAACTAAACGGGATTGAGTTTTGTAATTTTTTCACTCAATATCCACGCAATATGAATCCATATTAGCTCTGGTGTCGTAACTTAGGAGTACGAAAATTCACAATACCAATCCGATCCAATAGCGATCGGTTTTAAGAGTAAGGGGGCAGGTCAAGTGTTTTAAACATGGCAAAAATTACAAAAAAAAGTCTTGTTTTTTTCATTTTTTCTTCATGGAAGAAGGGAAGGGAGGCCTTTGCCCTGCAGTGGGACAATTGAGGCTAATAATAATAATAATTCATTTTGTGAATTTTAATTGGATAATCTTTGAGTATCTAATTTATTATAAAGCAATATCAAAAGAAAAATAAAATGAAAACAATTAAAAATAACGATTATTAACCGGCCGGCTGTTGACCCGTCAACGTAGGTACTGACGCGGACGGGTCAACAGACGGCCGGCCATTAACCCGTCAACGTAGGTACTGACGCGGATGGGTCAACCCCTTGCTTGCCCGCGCATTGTAAATAACCGTTATTTTTAATTGTTTTCATTTTATTTTTCTAAAGGCCCCAGTACACAGTGGCGTATACTGACCCACTGCCGGCCATCGCCATTGTGTAGACCGGGTAAATTGCGCGCCACTATCGACAAATTGTCCGCCACTGTACACCATTACCCCGTCTACACATTGGCGATGGCCGGCAGTGGGCCATCATACGCCACTGTGTACTGGGGCCTTTATGATATTGCTATTGTAATTTACGAGGCATCTCTTTCATACATTTTGTATGAACAAGATTTGAAGGGACAACGAATCCGATTCACATTGCATCGCATCCGAATCTTACATAGCTTCTGTGTATTTCGCGCCTAATGGACTCATATGAAAAAGCTGTGTTTGTACCATGTTTTATAGCGCCCGCGATTTCGTAATTTATAATAAATGAGGGAATTATTCTACACCTAAAAAAAATGGTTTGGCCATAAGTTTCTAAAATTTAGTGATTGATTAGTAATTCAGTTATTCAGTATGTTATATTTCGCTTTAATATCATTATAATTATCTTAATAAAATTAATGCAAAAAGATTGAAGGTACTTATTTTATCAGAAAAGCATTTCCAGTCTTGTGACTATAATAATTATTTTCTTATTTATTTACATGTAGATAACACAATGCAATTTCAAACATAAACCCTACACATGTACTATTTTAGTCCCTCCTTTGCCAATCAAAGTACAACAAATATGATAAATACTCAACACTTACTTTGATTGGTTCTTTGTTCACCAGAATCTTGAGCAATACAGTTCTCACATCTAATTAGTTTGGGTCCTTTTCTTTTGGGATTGTTGACAATATGTCCACCACATGTTATGCATTTTTGATATTTTTCAATTATCACTGGTTTAGCTAAAATGTAATATTTGCATTAATTGTTTATACACATTAGAAAGTACAAGTTAAGTACACTGAATAACAATGTTACAGAAAGTTCAAAAATTTCATTACTTTCATTATTCTTAGATAGGTAGGTATGTATAAAGATACTGTACCAATACATAAAAATCATAAGTTTACCATATTTACAACATACTCACTGTCCTGAATTTGAACATGATGTGTTTGCTGTTCATTGGGATCTGATGATAGAATCTGGATGTGGGGCGGCATTGCCACTTCATTGTTAGAAGATACCCCAGTAGCAACCACACTAATATTGTTATCTAAAAAAATATAATACAAGGTTTTGTAAACTGGTATCACAGTTACAAGTATTAATTATATATATTACACTTCAATATTAATCAGGTTTTTGGAAATAATTGAACTGATTGATTAAATTATTAAAGTATTATTGGTAGGTAGACTGCATTCTAACACCTAGTTCTATAGTGAGAGAGTAGAATAAAATATAATCTTATTCTTTTAATAAGTGCTTTAACTTTACCTTTACCTTTTAAAGTAGGGAGTGTTTTTGTTTTGCACTATGCTTACAACACTCTCTCAATAATAAAATAATATACACTCCAAACTTTTAAAACTTATTTTTGTAAGCATTTCGTATAATGACAGCTAATGGTTAACACTAGTTTGATAAAACCATAAAATATGAATATAAATACCTGAATCTTGTACGTGTATTCGTTTATGCGCATTCAGTAAAGTAAGATGCCCAAACATAAGTCCACACACATCACACTTAAAACTTATGTTAGATATTGCATTTTGAATTCCATTTGGGGCAATCTGCATTTGATTGACCAGGGCATAATTGTATGAGAATGGCTGCGCTATGTAGCATGTCTTATCATCGCCAGTAGTGAGCTGTGCTATATTCACTCCACCAGGCACTCCTGCCGTACCTCCTGAAGTCCCAGTGCCTATTTTACCAATCATGTTAACATTTGTAGTGTAACAGAATGTTGGAAATTCCTGAAAATAATAGGTAACAAAGTTAATTGCGTTTCTGCAAAACAATTATATTTCCTAAGTAATTATCAAGTTTCAGTAAACAAAGCAAAGTAGTAAGATTCAAATAGGTCTTACCTGCTGTTGTTGTGTTTGTTGTGTCTGTTGAGGATTTTTCTGCTGGACATTCTCAATATTCTTGCCTTGAGTTTTCTGATGTTCTTGGTATTGCAACGTCGGCACCGTGCCGGTTTGCACAGTGTTTGTCGTAAACATTGTAAGATAACTAATAAACTACTTCATCACTTTTTTGTCCACTCTTAGTTGCTAAATGCCTGAAACGGGTAAATAATGATATTTCACCACACATTATTATATATTGTTAGCCAAAAGCGCGGCTAATATTATTGTATTCGGCAAAAATAAGAAAGAGAAACTACATAACACAGAGTGCGAAGGTAACGGGAAATATTTCTTATCAGTCTACTCTACTCGTAAAAAGATCATTCGCATTGAAAGCAGTGTCTCCTGAATAGTCGATATATGAAAGAAAAGGATGAAGGAACTAATTTCAACGCGCTCGACAGTAAACCGACGCCATTGCACTCTGACAAAAGTGATGTAGAGAAGAGACGCCGTGTTCACAGGGATACGCTGAGTTATAGCAACATCGTAAAGTACTACTGCGGTTAAGCCGAACAGTTATTTAAAAATATTACATACCTAAATATGATTTTAAAATTTCTAAATTGTCGTAATTATAGATATCAATTCCTATTTTCTGTCTCACTTTACGCCACTTCAATTTTCCATCTCATGATAGAAACGAAATGGCGATAGAGAAATAAAATGGCCGACGCATCGCATATTGACATTTTAGTTTTTAATTTTGGGTTTGGCGAGGTAGCGGAATAAAATTTGTAAAGCCCGTCAGCTTTAAGGCAGCAGCCATAAAATAATAACTTAGTATTCTGAGGCAACAGCACAGACGTTTATTATATGTCTGTGGGCAGCGGCAGCAGGAGGGTTTTTTCTTAATTGCTTGGTGTGTTTAGCACATTTAGCCAGTGTCAAGTACGAAATACACTTCCAGACCTTAGATTAGATTTTCTGAGTTCCAGACACATTCTATTGGCCCACCCTAAAGTTTAGGTTTCTACGCAGACATTATTATATGTCTGTGGGTTTCTATGGCCCCTACTTAAATATGATTGCTTGATTGAACAAAAACTATTGATGCTGTTTTAAACCTGGTACCTCAGAACAATATGCTTTAGTTATTGTTCTGAACCTGGTACCTTTTACCATCTTTTTCGATCGTATTGTTTTAAATTTGAATTCAGAATACCACACGACATGGAGCTACGCCTAACAAGTCGGGTATGCGCCTTGATGAAGGCAGTTGATTTTTGAATAAAAAACATGTTTTATCAAATAAAGGTTTAATTTAATAACGCGTGTTGCCTCCATGGGCATCTACGACAGCTCTCATACGATTAGGCATAGTTTATCAACCGCTCTATTAAATTTTGAGGGATCATTTCCCATTCTTCTTTTATGGCAGTTTTCAACTCCTGCATTCGTCTGGGCAACTGGCTGAGGAGCCCTACCACGTCTTTTTAGCTCGTCCCACATGTGCTCAATCGGGTTTATGTCTGGGCTTCTGGCTGGCCAGTCCATAACTGTGATGTTTACATCCCGAAGATATTTCCTGACGATGCCGGCCGTATGGGCTCTTGCATTATCATGCATAAAAAGGAAATTTGGGCCTATATGGTCCACGTATGGCATCACGTGAGGTTCTAAGCACTCACGAATGTACCTTTCAGCATTTAATGTTGGCAGCCGTGGTTCCGTAATAACCTCAAGTTGAATTTTGCAGCTCGCGGATATACCGCCCCAGACAGTCCATGAGCCACCGCCATAAGCAACCCTCTCTTCAAAGCAGCATTGTGCAAAACGCTCTCCCTTACGTAGGTAGACCTTCTTCCTTTCATCATTGCCATGTAACGCAATTTTAGACTCATCAGAAAAGAGTACACGGCTCCAATGCTGCTGAGTCCAATTAAAATGAGTGCGCGCGAAATGAAGACGCGCTGTTCGGTGGGCTCGCGTTAGTTTGGGGCAATTAGCTGGCTTGTGTGGTACCATATCGCGTTCTTTTAACCTTCTCCGAACATTTCGAGCGCTCACAGATACTCCGTGGAAGTCGCGAAGTTGGTTTTGTATCTCAATGGAGGTAAGGTGACGATTTCTCAAGCTGGTCGTCACGATGAATCGATCCTGCCTTTCAGTTGTGAGCCGAGATCGTGGCCTTCCTTGGCGACGAACAAAGCCGCCAGTTTCTAGGTACCTCCGATAAACGTTTCGGACCGCAGATCAACTTAAATTAAGTTGAGCACTCACATTTCTTTGGCTGTGTCCGGCCTGGATAAGTGCCACAGCTTGGGCGGCGACTTCAGGCGAAGTATCCATAGATTATTGATAGAACCTCACCTTAATGTTAAGATTAAGTAATGTTTGTTGCAAAACCAAAGAGAAAAATCACACTTTCAAGAATTAAATCCAAGTAAACCAATAAAATCAAGTTTTCTTAGTATTCGATTGTTTGTTAGCAACGAACAGGCTCCAAATTGTCTTTTGTTTCTTTAAATTCTGTGTGCGAAATTTAAAAAAAGACTATTGAATAAAATTATAAATGTGCCTGTTTCAAAACTGTATAAAAACTTTTTGCTCGACCTAATATAAATTTTTAGCTAGGACTAAACGAACCTGAAAATGCAAGGTGGGCCAATAGATGTGTCAGGAAGTGTAATAGCAAATATTTTCTTTGCCTAAATTAGTTATGAGAGTGAGTGATAATAAGAACGTAAACTGGTTTCTGAGTTTCACTAAAGATGTGGGGCTTTACTGAGATCTCACACGGACTTCTTGAGAGAATTTGAAACTTGATGTTGAAGTGTGTTGTTTGATTTACACGTTCACGAACACTTATCGGTAATTAATCCACCATCATTTTATATTAATATTCGACAAAACACTTTCGAAAATAAAAGGCTGTGGATAGAGTGCCACAAGCGGCATTCTAGTCGATCGGTTACGATGCCGTAATTACGGCATCCTAGTACAAAGTATAGGTAGTGAATATAGTGCCACAAGCGGCAACATAGTACCATCGGTTACGATGCCGTAATTTGACGGCATCCTAGTACGAAGCGTATAGAGTGCCACAAGCGGCATTATATCTCAATCGTTTCGGGAACCGTAACATATTTTTTATTTGTTATAATGTTCAGACGACATAATATTCAAAAGATATTTTGTATGGAGTTAGATTTCTGTTGTCTAATAAAAAAAAATAACCTCGAAATTCAAGACAATCGCTACGCTACGCTTCGCGATTGTCTTAAATTTCTAACCTATCACGTGACCTACAGGTGTAGGGCAGCTTGTATTTCTGTTGTCTAACAAAAACTTTACGGCAACTTAGGCGGCGTCACTATATTATACCGCAAGACTTACGGTTCCCTAACCGATGGAGATACAGTGCCGCTTGTGGCACTCTATACACTTCCAAAATAAAAGAAAACTGCAGGCATTTACATCACATCAAATGATGCTTCATTTCCCGCTAAGAAGTTCGTGTGTTTGTGCATAAATAACATTTATTAAAGGTTGTGTGGTTATCAGTTAATAAATGGTTCATCACTATAACATTGGTTGTTATTCTTTTGATTACATCTATGGTTGTTAAATGCTATGTTTTTTATTTACCCATTCTTCAATATTAGGTAATTAACTACAACCTCAGTAAAGTTTTTACTCCAAACCCCAGAATAATCACTAAATCACTAAAAATGTGTAGTTTACAAAAATGTGCGTAGAATCGTCAACCCAGCTTCGATTCCGGTATACACTTAGGCTTCATGTCTTCAAAGTCCAAAATAAACTTGGATTCCGGGTAATTTCAGTAGCAGCAGCCACTACCACGTGCTCCTCAGGATGCAGAAAGTTGATATCCGGCTCGAAGGACCATTTGTGCCGGTTTTTTTTAATGCCAATGCCTTCAACGGAATTGGAGACTTCTTACAATTTTTTTTTCAATGCAGTAGTCTTTTCCATACTAACGCTTATTTACCTACTGCAGGTATATTTTAATGCGATGTGTGGTGGTTGGCGGCTCATTGTGCTCTGTGGTGGCGGCTCATTCATAGGTAATTAATAATAGAATACTACCACCTCGTCTTCCCTTGGGTGTCGTAAATGGCGACTAACGGACTAAAGACTGCACATGTATATGTGCAGTCTCTAAGGATGTAAGTATATCCAACAGCATATAGCGGCGATGGGCTGACCTCCTGTCACGCTGAGCACTGAGCACAAGTGCAGTCGCTATTAACATAGACAATTTTTCGATTATTCATTTGTCGTTTAGTAGAAAGTTTTTATAAAAAATGGAAAATCCGTCATTTGCTGTGTTTTGAACCTCAGAACAATAATGAGTTTTGAACATAGACTGTGACAATTATATATTTCTTCTATCAAGAGCTGTGGATTTTGAATAAATCGTAAAATAAAAATTAGTTAATACATAGAAAACACCCAGACCCGAAATCAATTTGACTATAGATTTTTTGGGCCGACCGGGATTTGAACCCGGGACTTAAGAGATGGCGACCCCAAAACCGAATACCAGTTAAACAATCGCAACTGGTAGCAATCGCGTTGCTATTGTACAATTTGCAATCAGTTGTTAAAGAACGGTAATAAGCCTGCCGGCGTGCTAACAAATTTGCCCATGGAGGTCGTCTGTCACGAACGCGATCATTCTGACTCTGAACGAGTTGGTGTAACATGATACTAGTGTTATGCTACTTCTAAGGTCGACTGTACCGACACTACAACTTTACTATATACATTGTAAATCTGATATGTCAGTGTTCTGGGAATATAATGCACTGCAGCTTGAACTTGAGGAGACAAGATTTCAATGGACCATTTTGGGAGGATTGGATTATTGTTTAATAAAAGCAACCTTGTTTTGAGAAAATATTTCTTTATTGTCTTCTCCATATACATTTTGCATTTGCAATGTAAGTCACGTTTTACCTATGGGTGCAAGCATAAATTTTCACATGTTTCTTGACACCAGCACTGAGAACCCAATTCTATCACAGGCACAGTGCATCCACTTGCAAAAAAAAGTCCTATAGGTCAGATTAAAGCAAACATCCAACAGAAAATAAGTACTGTCTTGCTTATTCTGTCCCCCTGAAATAAAAGAATATTTTAATAATGAGTGTTATGCTTGCTCTTCACAATCTCCCTACCCCCCCACTTTTCCACCCAACAACTGGGGTAATTTTTTCATTCAAGTTTGGTTTATTCTAGAACCAGTTTTTCTAGATTGATTTGAGTTTCGGTTCAGGCAAACACACAGCCTCTTATTACAATACATGGACTATAGTCAAACCTAGTTTGAATCTGATGCTGACTCTATCTGCCTTTAATAACAGAAATTGTACTACATACACATACCAAACCAACCAACTGGCGTCGAAAATCCCTTGTAAAATGAAACATGAACATTTTACAGACTAGGCACACTGTGTCTTTTTAATCGGGAATACTCCCTTTCCAAGACGTTCACAACATGAGATAGGAAAGCACTGGATATTCCTATTTAAAATAAAAATACCCAACAACAACAAAAAATGGCTCATTGTTTGAATTTACAGATTGCCATGTAACAGACAAAACAAAGAAAAAAAAAAATTTAAGATATATGAGACAGCATCACGTTGTATAGGGTATAGAGCATTACAGTAAAGTTATAGATAACAGTGTCGCGTAGCGGTGAAAGAATACTTCAACCCCCTCTCTTCCCTTGGGTGTCTTAAAAGGCGACTAACGGACTAAAGACTGCACATACATCTAACAGCATATAGGGCGGCAATGGGCTCACCACCTGTCACGCTGAGCACATGTGCAGTCGCTATTTGGTGAAAAGTGGACTATGGCAGAGGACTGCTTTTGCCTAGTCCTCTTTGCCTAGTCTCTGACTAACCCTTCGGGGATAATAGTCATGAAAAGATGTATGTATGTATAGTTGACTACTCCTTAGTTCTTAATAACTCACTAACTGCAACAAAATCAGACAAATTGTTGGTTGGTTACTGGTGTCTGCTTACGGAAGTATGCATGGCGCTTAGTGTTAAAAAAACGAGTTTCAAATAAAATTATTTAACAAGACTATGTATATAGTTTATGGAATATTTTCTACCTTCTAAACTGCTTTCAGTTTTTTAAATTGCCTTTGGCAGAACCTTTCACTTCCCAATAGCGTTTGAAGTTTTCCATTGCTTCTTCATATGTGTTAAAATTAACAGGTTCTACTTTAATCCGCTGCTTACCTTTATTCTCAGTATTTTGTACTGGAATAACAAGAATAAAAGCATTTTTTATTAATGAATATACAATTTTGACCCTTTAACCATAAACATAATAACTATACTAGGGCCCTTGATGAAGAATGTTTGCAATTCAACAATTCTTTGTGTAAATGCACCAAAATAAACTGATTGTTGATGTGCATGGTCGGACACCGTCTGTTTGTGTATGGTATCGGCAGAATACCTGTCAAGCCACTTGGGCCCGTTTGGCCCAAGTTCAAGTGGGTAATAATAATGCTGTTTTCTGCCTTATAAGGCTGACAATAACAATTTTTAAAAATAAGTTTACAATGTGCTTTGCATGGTGAATAAAATCAGACATCTACATTTTACTACTGTAAAGTGAGCATTAAAAAAAGTTACTTGTGTTATCATTTTTGGTGATATAAGCATGTTCCAGTTTTATTAACTTTCTTGTTTTACACAAATACTCCAGATTTTTTTCAGGCACTTTGTCAAAAACTGGATCTGCATTTTCTGGAGGTGGAGTTTCTTTGAAAAACATATAGGTACCTAATGGGTTTTCATATTTTCCTGAAATTGAAAAAGACAGGTTAGCAGTTGTGATCAACAACAAGTGTCCTAATTTGCATTGAACGGAAACACTAAAAATACAGAGTAACCTACCAGTGAAAACAGTATCATCTATTAGTGCAATGGGATTTTTACTGTGTACACCCAAAATATTAATATTTTTAAATTCTTCAATTTCTAAATCATCTCCAAGATTAGCATACACCAAAATTTCTTCTTCTGAATCTGACGACATTGATGATGCTAGATCTTGGCTCATTTCTTTCTTGATCTAAAATAAAGTTACTCTATCATCTTTAAAAATTTGAAATAGTAAAGGTGTGGTCAGTCTGTCTAGTCTAGTCATTGACTTGATTGCTTTATAATGGAAATATTCATGTAGGATTGTAGGTCGTAGACAGAGAATCCCGTGTAGGTTAAGCACTTCCACAAATGTACTAGTACTTTTAAAAGGTACCTCACAATAATATCTAGGTACTATTCAAAGAGGTTAATCTATCTTATAATAATTTAGATTACTTTCTATTTTGATTTGATTGATGATTGACTTTGAGTTTGAGTTGCTATAAGGCAAAGACTCCCATAATATATTATGTAATCTGTATCTGTGGCAAAGACCTAAAAAGATTTATGGTGACTGACAAGTGACAAATGACACGTGACTGACTGACTGACTGTCAGTTGCTTGAATTTTTTTTAAATTTATTTGTTCCGTGAAGGAACAGGCTAAGGTCTGAGACCATACCAAGATTATGTCTGGACTTTAAAAGAGACTGTGACCTGAGTTTGCTTCGGCCTTTCTTCTCAGAGGGCCTAGTCAACTGGCAAACGCTCGACCGGTGACAGCGTCAAAATCGCTCATCAAATTCGCTAGGCTACATCGATATCGATAAGCTAAGGGATATAGAACATACAGGCTTGTCTTAGTATTTTTTTGTTTGATGATAATGTAACGCTTAAGTAAGATTAATAAATAGGTAGTAACCACACCGATCCTTTTGAGTTTTAGTGAATTGAATGTCACTTTACTAAGAAATTCGGGTAGACTCCTTGAGACAATTTAAAAAATGAATCAATCGCTTTTTTCGCCGGAAGTTCGCCAGGCAAGCACGTTTGTAAATAAGTACTTATAATGATGACGAGTGACTTACCTACCATAATATGATATTGATATGAGACCAAACCCATTTTTCAGCTTATAATATAAATAAATTAAGACTGAAGATCACAAGCAAACGCTTGCTGCCAAGAATTTCTCAAATATTAACAACTTGACGTCCGTCTGTAATGAAATAAGTGATAACACTAAATGTTACAAACCGCGCGAACATTTAAACAGTTTGATCTTAGATGCGAGTACCCACTAGGTAGTGATTAAAACGTTTGCATCTTGTATGAGTACATCGCCTTAAGTAACTCTATGGCGTAGCGGCTAAGGCTTTCGGGTTTAGTTGTCTAACTACAACACCTATCACATTACTTTTCTAATTGATTATTGTCCTAAATAAAATAAAATAAAAAACATTCCAAGTACATGGTTTTGCTAGTTAAATTAAAACTAATTTTAAAATATGCAAACTAGCGAAGCAATGTACTTACTGTTACTTGAAAGGTAATGCTAGAGGTTCAACTAATGCAAAAAGTCCCCGCACGCGCCGCACCGGTTTGTGATCTTGCCAGTTAGTTACGCAACTTTCACATTACCGAGCTAAAGGATGGGTAACCAAATAAAAAGCGCCTCGAGCTCCTGCGTGCTTTGGAAGGCACGTAAAGCACACTGCGGTTGTATTGGCTCAGGGCTTAAGCCTGTTATAGCCCAGTCTGCCTTAGTGCTGTCGTTCATGTGGGAACGTTCAGGACGTTCATAGGATGACGATGAAGACAACATCGCCTTAATATAGGATTGTTTCATTGTTACTTATTTATAGCGGTAGGTACCGAAAATAATTGAAATTAAAAGTCAAATAATTTATTAAATATACGCCTTCACAGACACAATGACATGATCGTGGTCTCTACGCGACAAGTTAAAATATTTATTTATTTTACATTATTTATTTCACTGCCATTCATTATGAGTTGGTTGATAATGTTTCGAAATAAAACATAGGATTATTTATATGTTTACCAAAAATAATTTTAAAACAATTAATTTTATATAATTACCCTAGTATGTTGATAATGAATCAAGTACAACTTTAAGCCATGTTTAATGCAGTTTCATTGTTGGATACGACATGTGGTACACATCCCTTCTTTATTGTGAACCTGATGCAGCATTAAATATTGGTGTTATTATGATTAACCATGCTTTTTGAAGGTATCCAGAATCTCCTAAGAAATTGGAACAATATACTTACTTATAGAAAATTGTCATACATAAAAAGTTAGTAGGTAGTATATATTTACCAAAAATAATTTAAAAACAATTAATATTATTAATTTATTTTATATTCACAGGTGAATCGACAGTTCTATAAAAAGTATAACACTGAAAATGTGAAACAGCAAACCATTTACAGATTCACACAAATAAAAATGTGATAGTAACATTACAAACTCAAGCAACAATTACAATCGATTACTTCACAATCGCCAAATTGATAATAACTAAACTATTGCAGAGTATGCCAGATATGGAACTTAATTTGTATTATATGTATAACAAGCCACCTTATGTTAAGCCACCTATTTAAAGAAAAAACAATATTATAACAAACACAATAGAACCCACCAGATTTAATAATCGGATAATAATAATGCAAGTTAATACATATAATTACCTTTGTATGTTGATAATGAATCAAGTACAACTTCAATAGCTTAATGTTATGACTAGTAGAAATTGATATAAGTAGGTACTTAAACATTTTCTATAGGTACCTACTGCAAGTAAAATTAAATATCAAGTAAAAAATAACATTAATGTTGTATTTCTTAATATATTCTTATTTCCTTACGTAACTCTTTCAAAGTCAAAGTTTATTAAATATGAGGCTTCACTTTCTCTTATTGACATTTAAACTATATGTGTATAAAAATAAATGCCAATTGTGTGTATAAGAAGGTACTGTTTTTTAGTACCTACCTAAGTAAATCTTTTTAATAAAGTACAATAAACTTAGAACTAAATTAACTTTATACTTAATTTTTCCCCATCATATAAACCAAATCACTATTTTATGGGTTAAATATATTTATGGCACACTGTTCCTTTTCTTAAAATAAAAATGTTGTCAACGAAGGTACTGTTTTTTTGTACATAAGTAAATCTTTTTAAATAAAGCACAATAAACTTAGAACTAAATTAACTTTATACTTAATTTTTCCTCATCAAATAAACGAAATTACTATTTTATGGATAAATATATTTATGGCACAGACTGCTCCTTTTTGTAGAATAAAAACGTTGTCAACATTAGAGCTCCACAAAAAAAAACCATATAAATAACTAAATTCAACGATGCCAAAGCCATGTTCAATGCAGTTTCATTGTTGGATATGACATGTGGTACACACCCCTCCTTTCTTGTGAGTCTGATGCAGCATTAAATATTGTTGTTATTATCATTAACCATGCTTTTTGAAGGTATCCAGAATCTCCTAAGAAATTAGAACAATATACTTACTTATAGAAAATTGTCATAGATAAAAAGTTAGTAGGTAAGTACCTATGTATTATTCAAAATTGCTTGATATTGTTTTTTACCAAATAACCATGTTTGTTCACCATTCTGAGGAAGTCCATCCTCCAAATTATGAGGTAACATTTAAGATTTTTGAATCGTCGTCTCAAATCTGCAAAACCACATAAAATAGTTTTATCTTTATGTCAATACTCTTTATTCTAGCAATTTTAACAAAACTGACATTTCCTGGTAAATCCCAATATAATAATAGGCATAATACTTTTCTTTATTATGTAAGGAATAGTTTATTTATTAAAACTTACCGTTTGAACATAAGGACTGATATCTTTTCCTATTATGAAAGATGCTTGTCTGTATAAGATTTATAGGGTATAGTCAATAGGTACACCTTACTACACTTAGAGCCTTGGTTTAATACTCTAAGCTACCTGGCAAATTAAATCTTCATTGGAACCTGTAAAACAAATAGGCAATCTAAGTTATAAATTGATAAATGGACATTATGGATAGGTTACATTTAATATTTATACAAAAAGTCCCTTACTGTTGTCTTATTCTTGACCTTTCTTGTCATGATTACAGGTACTTAGGTGGATTTATTTGGCCCAAATGTTTGTATGGTTTGAGAGCCCCTACAAATTGTTATGCAGCGACTTGCTCTTCGTTGCGGAAAATGTTGCATGACACACATTTATTTGGTCACTCACATCGCAACAACTATATCAGCATGCAATTCCCGGCAGACCTTAGTTAGATATTTGAAAGTTCGTAAACGAGAACTCCGAGAACTATTCATAAGTACAACAAACTCGATTTCGTTAATTTGCTCCAAGTAACGTAGGGAAACATTTCTTCCTTAGCGCCTGAGCACTTGATTATCGCAGTCCACAATAGCCCTAAAAAGAGCATTTTAAACAAAACTTTCAACACAACACAACTATTCCTTCATCAGCTGATCAAGCAATCGCCATTTTGTGTGAATATTTATCTTCAATGTTTGAGTGATCGCTAGATTAGCGATTCTTGGCTTGTCAAACTGTCAATTAGGTCTATTTTAGCGTAAATTTTACGTCGTAGGTAACTTTTGCTTATGTCAATCCCATACATTCAGTTTATCGTAGCGAAGATTTCATAGCGTTTAATTTGTTTGCCAATTGACTAGGCCCTCAGAGGGCCTAGTCAACTGGCAAACGCTCGACCGGTGACAGCGTCAAAATCGCTCATCAAATTCGCTAGGCTACATCGATATCGATAAGCTAAGGGATATAGAACATACAGGCTTGTCTTAGTATTTTTTTGTTTGATGATAATGTAACGCTTAAGTAAGATTAATAAATAGGTAGTAACCACACCGATCCTTTTGAGTTTTAGTGAATTGAATGTCACTTTACTAAGAAATTCGGGTAGACTCCTTGAGACAATTTGAAAAATGAATCAATCGCTTTTTTCGCCGGAAGTTCGCCAGACAAGCACGTTTGTAAATAAGTACTTATAATGATGACGAGTGACTTACCTACCATAATATGATATTGATATGAGACCAAACCCATTTTCAGCTTATAATATAAATAAATTAAGACTGAAGACCACAAGCAAACGCTTGCTGCCAAGAATTTCTCAAATATTAACAACTTGACGTCTGTCTGTAATGAAATAAGTGATAACACTAAATGTTACAAACCGCGCGAACATTTAAACAGTTTGATCTTAGATGCGAGTACCCACTAGGTAGTGATTAAAACGTTTGCATCTTGTATGAGTACATCGCCTAAAGTAACTCTATGGCGTAGCGGCTAAGGCTTTCGGGTTTAGTTGTCTAACTACAACAACTATCACATTACTTTTCTAATTGATTATTGTCCTAAATAAAATAAAATAAAAAACATTCCAAGTACATGGTTTTGCTAGTTAAATTAAAACTAATTTTAAAATATGCAAACTAGCGAAGCAATGTACTTACTGTTACTTGAAAGGTAATGCTAGAGGTTCAACTAATGCAAAAAGTCCCCGCCCGCGCCGCACCGGTTTGTGATCTTGCCAGTTAGTTACGCAACTTTCACATTACCGAGCTAAAGGATGGGTAACCAAATAAAAAGCGCCTCGAGCTCCTCCATGCTTCGGAAGGCACGTAAAGCACACTGCGATTGTATTGGCTCAGGGCTTAAGCCTGTTATAGCCCAGTCTGCCTTAGTGCTGTCGTTCATGTGGGAACGTTCAGGACGTTCATAGGATGACGATGAAGACAACATCGCCTTAATATAGGATTGTTTCATTGTTACTTATTTATAGCGATAGGTACCGAAAATAATTGAAATTAAAAGTCAAATCATTTATTAAATATACGCCTTCACAGACACAATGACATGATCGTGGTCTCTACGCGACAAGTTAAAATATTTATTTATTTTACATTATTTATTTCACTGCCATTCATTATGAGTTGGTTGATAATGTTTCGAAATAAAATATAGGATTATTTATATGTTTACCAAAAATAATTTTAAAACAATTAATTTTATATAATTACCCTAGTATGTTGATAATGAATCAAGTACAACTTTAAGCCATGTTTAATGCAGTTTCATTGTTGGATACGACATGTGGTACTTGTCCTTTCTTTATTGTGAGCCTGATGCATGCAGCATTAAATATTGGTGTTATTATGATTAACCATGCTTTTTGAAGGTATCCAGAATCTCCTAAGAAATTAGAACAATATACTTACTTATAGAAAATTGTCATACATAAAAAGTTAGTAGGTAGTATATATTTACCAAAAATAATTTAAAAACAATTAATTTTATTTATTTATTTTATATTCACAGGTTAATCGACAGTTCTATAAAAAGTATAACACTGAAAATGTGAAACAGCAAACCATTTACAGATTCACACAAATAAAAATGTGATAGTAACATTACAAACTCAAGCAACAATTACAATCGATTACTTCACAATCGCCAAATTGATAATAACTAAACTATTACAGAGTATGCTAGATATGGAACTTAATTTGTATTATATGTATAACAAGCCACCTTATGTTAAGCCACCTATTTAAAGAAAAAACAATATTATAACAAACACAATAGAATCCACCAGATTTAATAATCGGATAATAATAATGCAAGTTTATACATATAATTACCTTTGTATGTTGATAATGAATCAAGTACAACTTCAATAGCTTAATGTTATGACTAGTAGAAATTGATATAAGTAGGTACTTAAACATTTTCTATAGGTACCTACTGCAAGTAAAATTAAATATCAAGTAAAAAATAACATTAATGTTGTATTTCTTAATATATTCTTATTTCCTTACGTAACTCTTTCAAAGTCAAAGTTTATTAAATATGAGGCTTCACTTTCTCTTATTGACATTTAAACTATATGTGTATAAAAATAAATGCCAATTGTGTGTATAAGAAGGTACTGTTTTTTAGTACCTACCTAAGTAAATCTTTTTAATAAAGTACAATAAACTTAGAACTAAATTAACTTTATACTTAATTTTTCCCCATCATATAAACCAAATCACTATTTTATGGGTTAAATATATTTATGGCACACTGTTCCTTTTCTTAAAATAAAAATGTTGTCAACGAAGGTACTGTTTTTTTGTACATAAGTAAATCTTTTTAAATAAAGCACAATAAACTTAGAACTAAATTAACTTTATACTTAATTTTTCCTCATCAAATAAACGAAATTACTATTTTATGGATAAATATATTTATGGCACAGACTGCTCCTTTTTGTAGAATAAAAACGTTGTCAACATTAGAGCTCCACAAAAAAAAACCATATAAATAACTAAATTCAACGATGCCAAAGCCATGTTCAATGCAGTTTCATTGTTGGATATGACATGTGGTACACACCCCTCCTTTCTTGTGAGTCTGATGCAGCATTAAATATTGTTGTTATTATCATTAACCATGCTTTTTGAAGGTATCCAGAATCTCCTAAGAAATTAGAACAATATACTTACTTATAGAAAATTGTCATAGATAAAAAGTTAGTAGGTAAGTACCTATGTATTATTCAAAATTGCTTGATATTGTTTTTTACCAAATAACCATGTTTGTTCACCATTCTGAGGAAGTCCATCCTCCAAATTATGAGGTAACATTTAAGATTTTTGAATCGTCGTCTCAAATCTGCAAAACCACATAAAATAGTTTTATCTTTATGTCAATACTCTTTATTCTAGCAATTTTAACAAAACTGACATTTCCTGGTAAATCCCAATATAATAATAGGCATAATACTTTTCTTTATTATGTAAGGAATAGTTTATTTATTAAAACTTACCGTTTGAACATAAGGACTGATATCTTTTCCTATTATGAAAGATGCTTGTCTGTATAAGATTTATAGGGTATAGTCAATAGGTACACCTTACTACACTTAGAGCCTTGGTTTAATACTCTAAGCTACCTGGCAAATTAAATCTTCATTGGAACCTGTAAAACAAATAGGCAATCTAAGTTATAAATTGATAAATGGACATTATGGATAGGTTACATTTAATATTTATACAAAAAGTCCCTTACTGTTGTCTTATTCTTGACCTTTCTTGTCATGATTACAGGTACTTAGGTGGATTTATTTGGCCCAAATGTTTGTATGGTTTGAGAGCCCCTACAAATTGTTATGCAGCGACTTGCTCTTCGTTGCGGAAAATGTTGCATGACACACATTTATTTGGTCACTCACATCGCAACAACTATATCAGCATGCAATTCCCGGCAGACCTTAGTTAGATATTTGAAAGTTCGTAAACGAGAACTCCGAGAACTATTCATAAGTACAACAAACTCGATTTCGTTAATTTGCTCCAAGTAACGTAGGGAAACATTTCTTCCTTAGCGCCTGAGCACTTGATTATCGCAGTCCACAATAGCCCTAAAAAGAGCATTTTAAACAAAACTTTCAACACAACACAACTATTCCTTCATCAGCTGATCAAGCAATCGCCATTTTGTGTGAATATTTATCTTCAATGTTTGAGTGATCGCTAGATTAGCGATTCTTGGCTTGTCAAACTGTCAATTAGGTCTATTTTAGCGTAAATTTTACGTCGTAGGTAACTTTTGCTTATGTCAATCCCATACATTCAGTTTATCGTAGCGAAGATTTCATAGCGTTTAATTTGTTTGCCAATTGACTAGGCCCTCAGAGGGCCTAGTCAACTGGCAAACGCTCGACCGGTGACAGCGTCAAAATCGCTCATCAAATTCGCTAGGCTACATCGATATCGATAAGCTAAGGGATATAGAACATACAGGCTTGTCTTAGTATTTTTTTGTTTGATGATAATGTAACGCTTAAGTAAGATTAATAAATAGGTAGTAACCACACCGATCCTTTTGAGTTTTAGTGAATTGAATGTCACTTTACTAAGAAATTCGGGTAGACTCCTTGAGACAATTTGAAAAATGAATCAATCGCTTTTTTCGCCGGAAGTTCGCCAGACAAGCACGTTTGTAAATAAGTACTTATAATGATGACGAGTGACTTACCTACCATAATATGATATTGATATGAGACCAAACCCATTTTCAGCTTATAATATAAATAAATTAAGACTGAAGACCACAAGCAAACGCTTGCTGCCAAGAATTTCTCAAATATTAACAACTTGACGTCTGTCTGTAATGAAATAAGTGATAACACTAAATGTTACAAACCGCGCGAACATTTAAACAGTTTGATCTTAGATGCGAGTACCCACTAGGTAGTGATTAAAACGTTTGCATCTTGTATGAGTACATCGCCTAAAGTAACTCTATGGCGTAGCGGCTAAGGCTTTCGGGTTTAGTTGTCTAACTACAACAACTATCACATTACTTTTCTAATTGATTATTGTCCTAAATAAAATAAAATAAAAAACATTCCAAGTACATGGTTTTGCTAGTTAAATTAAAACTAATTTTAAAATATGCAAACTAGCGAAGCAATGTACTTACTGTTACTTGAAAGGTAATGCTAGAGGTTCAACTAATGCAAAAAGTCCCCGCCCGCGCCGCACCGGTTTGTGATCTTGCCAGTTAGTTACGCAACTTTCACATTACCGAGCTAAAGGATGGGTAACCAAATAAAAAGCGCCTCGAGCTCCTCCGTGCTTCGGAAGGCACGTAAAGCACACTGCGATTGTATTGGCTCAGGGCTTAAGCCTGTTATAGCCCAGTCTGCCTTAGTGCTGTCGTTCATGTGGGAACGTTCAGGACGTTCATAGGATGACGATGAAGACAACATCGCCTTAATATAGGATTGTTTCATTGTTACTTATTTATAGCGATAGGTACCGAAAATAATTGAAATTAAAAGTCAAATCATTTATTAAATATACGCCTTCACAGACACAATGACATGATCGTGGTCTCTACGCGACAAGTTAAAATATTTATTTATTTTACATTATTTATTTCACTGCCATTCATTATGAGTTGGTTGATAATGTTTCGAAATAAAATATAGGATTATTTATATGTTTACCAAAAATAATTTTAAAACAATTAATTTTATATAATTACCCTAGTATGTTGATAATGAATCAAGTACAACTTTAAGCCATGTTTAATGCAGTTTCATTGTTGGATACGACATGTGGTACTTGTCCTTTCTTTATTGTGAGCCTGATGCATGCAGCATTAAATATTGGTGTTATTATGATTAACCATGCTTTTTGAAGGTATCCAGAATCTCCTAAGAAATTAGAACAATATACTTACTTATAGAAAATTGTCATACATAAAAAGTTAGTAGGTAGTATATATTTACCAAAAATAATTTAAAAACAATTAATTTTATTTATTTATTTTATATTCACAGGTTAATCGACAGTTCTATAAAAAGTATAACACTGAAAATGTGAAACAGCAAACCATTTACAGATTCACACAAATAAAAATGTGATAGTAACATTACAAACTCAAGCAACAATTACAATCGATTACTTCACAATCGCCAAATTGATAATAACTAAACTATTACAGAGTATGCTAGATATGGAACTTAATTTGTATTATATGTATAACAAGCCACCTTATGTTAAGCCACCTATTTAAAGAAAAAACAATATTATAACAAACACAATAGAACCCACCAGATTTAATAATCGGATAATAATAATGCAAGTTTATACATATAATTACCTTTGTATGTTGATAATGAATCAAGTACAACTTCAATAGCTCAATGTTATGACTAGTAGAAATTGATATAAGTAGGTACTTAAACATTTTCTATAGGTAACTACTGCAAGTAAAATTAAATATCAAGTAAAAAATAACATTAATGTTGTATTTCTTAATATATTCTTATTTCCTTACCTAACTCTCTCAAAGTCAAAGTTTATTAAATATGAGGCTTCACTTTCTCTTATTGACATTAAAACTATATGTGTACTTATAAAAATAAATGCCAATTGTGTGTATAAGAAGGTACTGTTTTTTAGTACCTACCTAAGTAAATCTTTTTAATAAAGTACAATAAACTTAGAACTAAATTAACTTTATACTTAATTTTTCCCCATCATATAAACCAAATCACTATTTTATGGGTTAAATATATTTATGGCACACTGTTCCTTTTCTTAAAATAAAAATGTTGTCAACGAAGGTACTGTTTTTTTGTACATAAGTAAATGATTTTAAATAAAGCACAATAAACTTAGAACTAAATTAACTTTATACTTAATTTTTCCTCATCAAATAAACCAAATTACTATTTTATGGATAAATATATTTATGGCACAGACTGCTCCTTTTTGTAGAATAAAAACGTTGTCAACATTAGAGCTCCACAAAAAAAAATCATATAAATAACTAAATTCAACGATGCCAAAGCCATGTTCAATGCAGTTTCATTGTTGGATATGACATGTGGTACACACCCCTCCTTTCTTGTGAGTCTGATGCAGCATTAAATATTGTTGTTATTATCATTAACCATGCTTTTTGAAGGTATCCAGAATCTCCTAAGAAATTAGAACAATATACTTACTTATAGAAAATTGTCATAGATAAAAAGTTAGTAGGTAAGTACTTATGTATTATACAAAATTGCTTGATATTGTTTTTTACCAAATAACCATGTTTGTTCACCATTCTGAGGAAGTCCATCCTCCAAATTATGAGGTAACATTTAAGATTTTTGAATCGTCGTCTCAAATCTGCAAATCCACATAAAATAGTTTTATCTTTATGTCAATACTCTTTATTCTAGCAATTTTAACAAAACTGACATTTCCTGGTAAATCCCAATATAATAAAAGGCATAATACTTACCTTTATATGTAAGTAATAATTTATTTATTAAAACTTACCGTTTGAACGTATTATGTAAGTAATCATTTATTTATTAAAACTTACCGTTTGAACGTAAGGACTGATATCTTTTCCTATTAAGAAAGATGCTTGTCTGTATAAGATTTATAGGGTATAGTCAATAGGTACACCTTACTACACTTAGAGCCTTGGTTTAATACTCTAAGCTACCTGGCAAATTAAATCTTCATTGGAACCTGTAAAACAAATAGGCAATATAAGTTATAAATTGATAAATGGACATTATGGATAGGTTACATTTAATATTTATACAAAAAGTCCCTTACTGTTGTCTTATTCTTGACCTTTCTTGTCATGATTAAAGGTACTTAGGTGGATTTATTTGGCCCAAATGTTTGTATGGTTTGAGAGCCCCTACAAATTGTTATGCAGCGACTTGCTCTTCGTTGCGGAAAATGTTGCATGACACACATTTATTTGGTCACTCACATCGCAACAACTATATCAGCATGCAATTCCCGGCAGACCTTAGTTAGATATTTGAAAGTTCGTAAACGAGAACTCCGAGAACTATTCACAAGTACAACAAACTCGATTTCGTTAATTTGCTCCAAGTAACGTAGGGAAACATTTCTTCCTTAGCGCCTGAGCACTTGATTATCGCAGTCCACAATAGCCCTAAAAAGAGCATTTTAAACAAAACTTTCAACACAACACAACTATTCCTTCATCAGCTGATCAAACAATCGCCATTTTGTGTGAATTTTTATCTTCAATGTTTGAGTGATCGCTAGATTAGCGATTCTTGGCTTGTCAAACTGTCAATTAGGTGTATTTTAGCGTAAATTTTACGTCGTAGGTAACTTTTGCTTATGTCAATCCCATACATTCGGTTTATCGTAGCGAAGATTTCGTAGCGTTTAATTTGTTTGCCAATTGACTAGGCCCTCAGAGTAGTCAGATAGGAAACGCCGACCTCATCACAGACATATAATAAACATTATTTCACAACTACATAGATGAGAATAAAACAATATTTCTACTTCTTTCTCTCCAACCACAAATTAATGAGACTATCTCGTTTCTTTTTAATGTCGCAACACTTCCACACACATAGACAAACTGGACCGTGAGGCAAAACGCCATCTTGACAAGATACAAATAAGCTACAAATGTCTTCCAAGACTTGTCAAAAAAGGACGTACAGGAGATTGTTTTCGCTTATTTTTTGTGATCTATTAAAGTTTATGAGCCAATAGTACTAAAATAAAATGGTGAAGTGTAGTGCGCCCTTGTGCGGCAACTCCTCATATAGAAAAACACCTGAAATTACGTTCCATTGGTAAGTTTTGTTGTGCCATCTAATCTCATAATGTTTTTTTAGTCATTGTGTGATTCTTTGATTATATAATGTCTAGATGGAGCCTTCCGCTGCATTTACACGATTGTCAACGTGCCGGGTTTTATAGGCTAGTGTGCGTACCGTTTCTATCTAATAGACGCGCTGCTATCGTAGTGTGCGTGAGAAGGGGATGCCAGTTTCTTAGAAATACTCCTTGAAATGGGAGTATTTCGTATTGGGAGTTAATTAGTAAGGTAGGTATTTGAAGCCTTGAAATCACTGTAGGTATTTATTGTTATAAAATATTGTGTGTGAGGAAATAAAAACGATTGTTGTAGAGTGTACGAGTATGTAAGTCCATGAGAGTGTAGGGATTATTGTCTTTGCCGCCATTTTGAATTTCTTGATTTGTGCTCCGATTGCGTTCAAAACCATTATCTGGAGGTCTATTAAGTCTCTAAACATGATTTCGAGGCCAGAATTGGAAAAACTGGCCGCCATTTTGAATTCTGTATTTATGCTCCGATTAAGATCGAAATCGATATCTGGGGGTCTAAGAGGTCTCTAAACACGATTCTGAATAAAGAATTGGAAAAAGTGCTGCCATTTTGAATTTATTGGTTTGTGCTCCGATTAGATTCAAAATCGATATCTGAGGATCTAAAAGGTCTCTAAACACGATTCTGAAGATAGAATTGAAAAAAGTGGCTGCCGTTTTGAATTTCTATGTTTATGCTCCGATTATGATCGAAATCGATATCTGGGGGTCTAAGAGGCCTTTAAACACGATTCTGAATAAAGAATTGGAAAAAGTGGCTGCCATTTTGAATTTCTTGGTTTGTGCTTCGATTAAGTTCAAAATACATTATCTAGGGTCTAAAAGGTCTCTAAACACGATTCTGAAGATAGAATTGGCAAAAGTGGCCACCATTTTGAATTTCTTGGTTTGTGCTCCTATTAGGTTCAAAATCGATATCTGGGGGTCTAACAGATCTCTAAACATGATTCCGAGGTCAGAATTGGAAAAATTGGCTGCCATTTTGAATTTCTGTGTTTATGCTCCGATTATGATCAAATTCGATATCTGGGGGTCTAAGAGGTCTCTAAACACGATTCTGAATATAGAATTGGAAAAAGTGGCTGCCATTTTGAAATTATTGGTTTGTGCTCCGATTAGGTTCAAAATCGATATCTGGGGATCTAAAAGGTCTCTAAACACGATTCTGAAGAAAGAATTGAAAAAAGTGGCTGCCATTTTGAATTTCTGTGTTTATGCTCCGATTATGTTAAAAATCGATATCTGGGGATCTAAAAGGTCTCTAAACACGATTCCGAAGATAGAATTAGAAAAAGTGACTGCCATTTTAAATTTCTTGGTTTGTGGTTCGATTATGTTCAAAATCGATATTATTATTACTAAAGAATCTCTTAAATGATAAGGTACCTCATTTTAAGGGCGAATTGTTTACAAATATTCTTCCTCAATTTACGTACACAGGCGGACACAGCACTAGCGCCGGGGTCAAAGAACTCACATGATTCATTTCATAGCCTAGCCTACGCATGCTTTTTGTCTACTTTATTTTCTGTTTCTATATGTAAACTTTTTTTTGTAAATACATACTTATTATACATAGAAAACAACCAGACTAGTACAAACAAGAATGTTCATACTCATAAATGTTTGTACTGTGCGAGATTCATTTGCATGCCTACATAATATTGCTGATACCTTAAATCATTGTCTTAAATCTCAATGTTTTGTATATGATATTCCGCAAATAAATGATTTATAATTTATGATTCGAAGTCGCAACCTCTTTCCTTGCTGGTTTGAATCAGGAACGGGAGATCTACAGAAGTTACTAAGGCGACCGACATTATAATAACCTAGAAAGTTGCCAAATTCATTTGGTAGAACCGTGAAAAGATTATAAATTGAAGAAAAGAGAAAAGACGGGCCACAAATGCGATTCAGTCGCGATTCAGCATCGATACAATCGCGGTGCAGCATCGATACAATCACGGTGCAGCATGGATACAGTCGCAAATCCTTGTACCGCCTTAATAAAAGTAGCGACACAATCGCGATGCAGTCGCACGACTGTCAAACGCGCGTTTGTATCGCTGCAAAAAGTCGCAATGTATAAGTATCAGTATTACAGTGGCAAGAATGGAACGGGATGCATACTTACCTAGGTATATGCGGATAAAAATTCCGAAATAGGTTTGACCTTTGAAATCAGAAGAAATTAATGTACTTTCCCGTGATGAACCAACATTATCAACCTACCCAAATTTCCAATAAAAAATTTTAAATGAAATTAATATGTTAGCGAATAATCAAGTTTAGGTAAATATGCATCCGATTATACGATCTCCAGTGAATACCTGTATATTCAATGAGAAAAAAAACAATGACAATGTATTTTGATTTATTCGTATCACGTTAAAAAAAAATCAATGACCATCCCTCTGTATTTGTTTTTTGAATAATTTTCTTTTAGATTTTGCGTTGCTATTCAAATTGTCCAATTTTAATTTATAATAATACCTCACTGACTAGTACTTTTCTACAATCAATCTTATTAAATTAACTTAGTGAAGCATGCCGCAGATATGATCGGTGTCTACTGGAAAAAGATTCACATCTCCATAAATTTTTTTATCACAGTGGATACTAATTTTGTATAATTAGTGCTTGTCATTACATAGTCCTGTTTAATAAACTGATGAAAAACTGTTTCAGTGGTTTTGCAAACAGAACAGACGTCAGATGAGGCATAAATCTACCCACCTTCATCTTTTTTAATAACTACATAATTTAATTTAACTAATACTAACAACCCATCTCTTCCCTTGGGTGTCGTAAAAGGCGACTAACGGACTAAATACTGCACATACATCCTACAGCATAGAGCGGCGATGGGCTCATCAAAATAATACTACCAACCCCTCTCTTCTGTTCGGTGTAGTAAACGGCGACTAACTGACTAAAGACTGCACATACATCCTACAGCATAGAGCGGCGATGGGCTCATCAAAATATTATTACCAACCCCTCTCTTCTCTTCGGTTTTTGAAAAGGCGACTAACGGACTAAAGACTGCACATACACCTACAGCTTAGAGCGGCGATGGGCTCTTCAAAATAATACTACCAACCCCTCTCTTCTCTTCGGTGTCGTAAAAGGCGACTAACGGACTAAAGACTGCATATACAACCAGAAGCAAAGAGTGGCGATGGGCTTATCAAAATAATACTACCAACCCCTCTTTTCTCTTCGGTGTCGTAAAAGGCGACTAACGGACTAAAGACTGCACATACATTCTACAACATAAGCAAAGAGCGGCGATGGGCTAATCAAAATAATACTACCAACCCCTCTTCTCTTCAGTGTAGTAAAAGGCGACTAACAGACTAAAGACTGCACATACATTCAACAACTTGAGCGGCGAAGGGCTCATCAAAATAATACTACCAATCGCACTCTTCCCTCCGGTGTCGTAAAAGGCGACTATCGGACTAAATTCTACACATACATCCAACAGCATAGAGCGGCGATACGCTCATCAAAATAATACTACCAACCCCTCTCTTCAGTGTCGTAAAAGGCGACTAACGGACTAAAGACTGCACATACATTCAACAGCATAGAGGGGCGAAGGGCACATGAAAATAATACTACCAATCCCTCTCTTCCCTTACGTGTCGTAAAAGGCGACTAACGGACTAAACACTGCACATACAACCAACAGCATAGAGCGGCGATGCGCTCATCAAAATAATACTACCAACCCCTTTCTTCTCTTCGGTGTTGGAAAAGGCGACTAACGGACTAAAGACTGCACATACATTCAACATTATTATATTTATATAGCGTTGACCATTTCATACTTTTATAGTCATCATCAGTATACACCATACGCACATTTCAAATGTCATCTACTCAAGAAATATTTATTCTAATTTAATACTAACTCGGGAATTTTGCGTGTCCTAGGGCAGGCAACACAGAAACATGGCGGGCTACGAATTACGGCAAAATACGCTTCGCTCAAAATTGACGATAAAACTACATTAAGATAATTCAATGTTTACTTACCGATGGTAGGTGATTGTTTTAATTGTTTTATGTCGACCTTTATAATTTCTGCACACTTTGATAGCGCAAACCGTCATTTTTAGTAAAATTAAAAGGCGTGCAAAAGATGTGCATCATCTGCGGCGACACAAATGGCAATGAGCGATAGGTTTGAGCTTAGCGGCCAACAGTTGGCTGATATTTTTTTGGACGCTTTCTCGCGGTCGAGACTTTATCTAGACATTATATAATCAAAGGTGTGATTATTATTAATCTTTCGGCATTGTAGAAGTAGTGAATAATTGCCATAAGTGCAAATCTCGTAAAATCTTAACGTAAAGTAGTTTCTGAAAGATTCTTGTGGTAACAATAATCAATTATATAGTAACTGTGATCTCTTTTGACGTTTCATGTACTTGTACAATTTTAAGGGGCCGTATTTAGGCTCCAGTTTTGGTTAATAGGTATATTTTTGAAGATTGATTAGATTTAAGTATGCAATATATTTTTTCATTAACGATAAATTAAATATGAGTAAATTATTTTTATAATATTGTTAACTTAAACCCTATCCTACCCCTTTAACCCTATGGTAGTCGTAGGGATGTATTCTTGTATGAAAATGTGCATAAAATAATAACTTTTTACATTTGTTTTTCAGAATTCATCTAAATCTTTACTAAAAGGTCCGGTAAGAAGCAATGCCAGTGGAGATCATGTTTTGAGCAATTTGCAAAATTTACAGCCGAGTACCTCAAGTGCTGTATTAACTACATTAAGTGAGTTAACTTAAGTATTATATTGTTGTACAGTATTCTAGGCTATAACATGAAGAAGATGAGTCTGAGCAGTCTCTCAACTCTGTTACTTTGAAATATACAGAAAATGATAAATTTATTTGTTTTCAGAATCTTCATCATTACTTCCTGAACAGACTCAAAAGTATCCCGGATATCATTTTTTCTGGACTTGCAAAATATACAGTAACCCGCAGTCAGGGTCGCTGACTACTCGACCACCCGGTGGTCTTATCACTAGTTAAAAAAATTGTGACAATATTTATTGTAATTTTTATTTTTATTAAAAAAATACCAGCACAGTATGTATGTATGTTGTTTTTATTTACTTATTTCATTTTTTTTATTTTACCTAACGGTTCTACTACGATTATTTTATGCATTTTATTAAGAGATCATCTATTACATCTTAAATGTGATTTTTCCGTAAAATGCGCATTTTTGCATTTTGTAGTAACTTTTTAGTTGTATTTATCGTTATTATCGAAATAGGATAATAAAATCATGCTTAATATTACAAATCTCTACTCTGCGAGAATAAGCTGAGTTCGGACGGCCGGCGCATCGTATTTTGTAGTAATTTTGCAGTTATATTTATCGTTTTTATCGAAATAGAATAATAAATTCATTATACAATCTTTATTTCTCAAGAAGTAACAATTATTTTGGTATAAATTTTGCTCAATAATATCGTAGATAGGAGAAATTCACAGTTAACTTAAAGCGATTTTCGAAAATTTTTGGTTTGGAATAAGATTTTTTTGTACCGTATTGCAATTTTTGGAATTATACCAAATGCATCCTAGTATTTGGGACCCCAAAAATGCCTCTCATTAAAACAAAAACCGACAACGTTGCATGGATCGATATTCAAAATAACTTAGGAGAACCTTGCACAATAAAAAAACAGGTGTTGGCAAGCCGCATTCAGGTAAATGTAATAAGCTGCTGCCACTGACACGTCCATCACTGATGCATTCAATTTGTTTGTGAACAAGCAAATATTTTGAATATTTGCGTTGTTTGCCCGTATAGTCCAGTGTGGATGGCTTGTTTGATGCCGGCACTTCACTTGGCGTATCGTGTTCGTGTGGCGATATCGTTGTGTTTGCCCAAATAATCTGGCATATCATTGGCGTCAAACAAGCAATCCACACATGGCCTATACGGTCAAACAACGCAAATATTCACGTGTCAGTGGCAGCAGCTTATTATATTTATCTGAATGCGGCTTGCCAACACCTGTTTTTTTATTGTGCAGGGTTCTCCTAAGTTATTTTGAATATCGATCAATGCAACGTGTTCGGTTTTTGTTTTTATGAGAGGCATTTTTGGGATCCCAAATACAAGGATGCATTTGGTATAATTCCAAAAATCGCAATACGGTTTCGTTTGTCCAATCCATTTTACTATGTTTACGTATAAAAAACTGAACACGTCTGAACAGGACAGCCGCACGCGCGCTTCTGATCTGAACAGAACCAAGTGTGGACGGCCGACGCAAATATTTGCCGTATTTGATTCCTTTGATGTGTGATCAAAAACCGACAAGTGGACGGAAACGCATGTTCGCTATTTGCGTTGTTTGCCATATTCGTGCAAATAAAGCAAATATATTCAAATAGGCCGTCTACACATTGCCGTGTTCGGACAAATAATGCAAATACGCGAACACGATACGCCATGTGAAGTGCCGGCATTAGAAAATAAAACAAAACTGCAAACATGACGCTTCACTTTACCGCCAAGAAGTCTGATGAAAGAAGTCTGAAACAACGCAAATAGCGAATATGCGTTTCCGTCCACTTGTCGGTTTTTGATCACACATCAATGGAATCAAATACGGCAAATATTTGCGTCGGCCGTCCACACTTGGTTCTGTTCAGAAGCGCGCGTGCGGCTGTCCTGTTCAGACGTGTTCAGTTTTTTATACGTAAACATAGTAAAATGGATTGGACAAACGAAACCGTATTGCGATTTTTGGAATTATATCAAATGCATCCTAGTGTTTGGGACCCCAAAAATGCCTCTCATAAAAACAAAAACCGAACACGTTGCATTAATCGATATTCAAAATAACTTAGGAGAACCCTGCACAATAAAAAAACAGGTGTTGGCTAGCCGCATTCAGATAAATATAATAAGCTGCTGCCGACACGTCCATCACTGTTGCATTCAATTTGTTTGTGAACAAGCAAATGTGGTGAATGTTTGCGTTGTTTGCCCGTATAGGCCATGTGTGGATGGCTTGTTTGACGCCAAGCGATGTGCCAGATTATTTGGGCAAACACAACGATATCGCCACACGAACACGATACGCCAAGTGAAGTGCCGCCATGACAGTTGCTTGATTATTTTATTTTAAATATTTGTTCCGTGAAGGAATCAGAGACCATACTGCCTAGTCATTAGTTGTTTATTTCTTTTTTTTCCCCCGTGATGATAATGAGTGGTGATTAAGATGATGAATGATAAATGATGTTCCCGAAACCCCTTGAGCCCTCAGTAAAGATGTGGGACTTTACTGAGGTCTCACACGGACTTCTTGAGAGAATTTGAAAAGTGATGTTGCACTGTTTTGTTACATTTGCCAACACTCATGCACGTTCACAAACACTTAACGGTTAATAATCCACTATTATTTCACATTAATGTTCGATAAAACATGAATTTTAGAAAATAAAACAAAACTGCAGACATGACACGCTTCACTTTCCCGCCAAGAAGTCCTGACAGTTGCTTGAGTGAGATGTTCACTCTCAACTTGAGAATGAATAAACTTAGTAGAGTTGTTCAAAACGAATATAAAACAATAGCACGCTACAGACTATAAACTTTAATTTTCTAGCACGCTAAAAAATACGCTATATTATAGCGCGCTATGAATTAGGAAGCGTGTGGGCGTTCGACAGGCGCGCTTAATCATGCAGCTCGCAAGATCTCATAGCACGTTACCTTACATCGTTCGTTAGACAAACAACGTGCTATACTATATATAAATATAATTTTTAAATGCGACGCATTTAGTGTAAAATAAAGGACACAAATTTTTCTAGCTCTTCGGCAGCTCTTCTTACCTAATATTTACATACACTAAACTACCTCACACACAATCACATAACGAGGTCCGTATCCCATACTTTTACTTGATTAAATATAAAATATTAACTAATCTTACATTACAACGATCGCACGCGAAACGTACCTACCTAACGTGCTGCGAGAACAGATCGCGCGTGAAACGCTCCTAACGTGCTGTGAGAGAGAATATATCACGCACGAAACGTACCTAACGTACTGCGAGAACAAACGTAACGTGCGTCCGATAGCATTAGCACGCACGCGACGACTGCCTGCTGCCTGCGCTGCGCCCGCGCCGCGCGCCGCTGCAGCCCCTCAAACCCCAAGCAGTCTCATGCGACCGCACCTACAAAAAGACACTTGACTTTGTACCGTGTTATCATAGACTTACAGACTACTTTAGTATGAATAAGTTTGGTTATTTCGGTTCTGTGGTACATCTTATATGCTCGATTCTGTCAAATTTGACGATGACAGTTGCGCCAAAAATTGTCTCAAAAAATTTCCAAGACTGAGGGGCAGGTTGCCGCGCGCGATCACCACCGCCATTGAGATCTATAACTATAGAGAGAGCATAAGTTTGCTATCTTTTTCTGCCTTAATCCATTATTATTTTTACTCCGTTTCGGCACATCATGTTTACCTTAAGTAAAACAAAGACAAAACATAGGATGAAAGGACCGTGTCGGTGAAACTGTGCAACGTTTTACATGGAGCCAGCGACACTTGGCCCCAAACAAATCGCTGTCATTATTTTACCTACCAATTAATTATTTGTTTTTTTAGTTGAGTATGTGCTTATTTTAGGTGTACATATTATTCCGGCGGGCTTAATGGGCGATTTTCTGACAGCCCAAATAAAAAAATAAAAATTAGTTCAAAAATACTCGATAGATGGCGTTTTATGAAAGCCGACCCGTTCCTACCTAAGGGCTGTAATAAATTCTACACTTTTGCTTGCCTATCAAAAAAATAAAAAAAATGTACTTACAAATTTTTATTCAGGATCTCCAGGACCTATTTCTATTTTGGAATGGAATAAATATTACGTTGCTATACACGTGTTCTTCATGGACTCGCCTTTTACTAAGCGCCATACTAATCTATGCTAAGTGCCATCTATGAAGTCATTCACGAACCATTTTTTTTTTGATCTCAGAAAATCGCCCATTGAACAATGAGTTGTTCAGTCAAACATTGCAGAAATAGAAGTGAGTGGCAAGTGCCTGGAATATCGTTTCTTACGTACCTAAGTTTTGTTAATCTGGTTTCGTGATGATTATTAGCAATTTACCATGCAATATTTGATTTGTTTCTATTCAAAATGCTAATAAATGTTTACAAATCTCTAATTCTAGTCTTAAATATGTGTGCTTTTGGTTTAATACGGAAATTTCTTAAAAATATTTCAACATAACCTGTCATCAGTATTGTCAGGTACTTCGCAAAGTTTACCCCAAAAATACTTTAATATGGAACGAATAGCATAAAATAAATTATCTAATTGAATTATATCCACCTGTACTTTTTACCTTTCCTATCTATTCGAGCGTTAGACTGAGCGTGGTAGAAAATACTTAATTTAGTTTTAAGGTTTTGGGGGTCTCACGAGAATCAAGCCAGCCTAGTATAAATTAACGTTTATTTTCTATTTATTATAGATTTCCAAAGGATGAAACACTCAAAAAAATGATGATGGAGACATAAAAATAAAGAAAAATTAAATCTTAGCGAAATCGCGGCCACTAATCAAAACTTGATAACACGAACACTATTGAGGACTTGAATACTGACAAAGAAAGTAATCAAGAAGTAAGTATCACAAATCATAAAGTGTATCGCTTCTGAGATTTTTTTTTATATTTTATATATTTTCCCTTGAGGAGCTCGATGGCGCAGCAGCTAGCGCGTTCGGCTTGCGATCTTGCCCGCTAAGCAACTTTCGCAATGCCGGGTCGCCTGATGGGTGACCAATTAAAAACATCTCGAGCTCCTCCGTGCTTCGGAAGACACGTTAAGCCGTTGGTCCCGGTTGTTGTCGTAAAGATGGCAGTCGTTAAAAACCCACCAACCCGTATTGGGCCAGCGTGGTGGGTTATGGCCCAATATCCCTTTGCTATTGTTCACGTGGGAGGCCTGTGCCCAGCAGTGGGACGTTTATAGGCTGATGATGATATTTTTCCCTTAACATCAAAATTTTTGTTGGTTTTTAACTTCTCTATTGGTTTTATCAGTGACCGCGATTTCGCAAAATTCTCCTTTATTTTATTATTATGAATTTTCGGTATTCCGCAAAGTTAAGATGAAGTATTTTTGTTACAGGTTGTTTTATCGTGCAGTAGTTGCAGTACTGAAGAAACATTAGAACCAAAGCAGCAATGCATCTTATTCACTTAAATAATCTTGAATTTGTTATTCAGATTGATACTTATCTAAAAACAGCGATAAAAAGTTAAACTTACGTTGAAATTAATGTTAGAAAGAAACAATTTAGCCAAGGATTGTTTCATAAATAAAAGTCATTATAATTTTGGCTTCATGTGTTATTTTATTTTATATTATATACAATTTCTCAAAGATTGATTGATATTTGATCCACACCACAATACATTGTTGTTGATTTTATATTTTTGTTTCTTTCACCCTAACCGTTCTACATCCGATACAAAAATGAGAGGTGTTATGTTGAGAGGTCGAGACGTGGTATTTGTTCTTGACATTGTGTAACATTTACCCGTATTTAGGGAGTGACAACTGTGAGCTGGTAACATTTTAGAATCGCACACTTATGCGTCTTTTTTTGTGCATGTGTGAAAATTTTGCACATCTCTATAGTTATCTATCCTCAATGCCTTCCTCTCTTTCTAACCACTCGCTCGCTTTCACCCAGACGGGCCCCAGATGTCAAAGTATTGAGGAGGGGATAAAATACACAGTAATTTTTTAGACATCCACAACTTCAACCTATTGCAAAATTCCCTATATTTAGGTAGGAAATTTAATGAATTTTTAAATCTTTTTGATATAATTTGAAAGCTTATACAGTTACCTTTCAAATGATATACCTACCACAATCTATAATTCATTGCATACAAATGGTAAAAATCCAACCCATTCAGTTGAATTCAAACTTGCCGAATAATTTTGACCAAGTATTTTTGTTTATCGCTCATTTTATGGAATTAAAAAACTTATTTGGCGACGAGGATAACGAATAAAATCTACGCGTGTTGTGAATTAACGTACAGAATCAGTGCTAAAGATGTCAATCGGCAAAATTTCGGAATTCGACGTGGACAGCGGTAACTGGTTTACATATTGTGATCGGTTAAAAATGTACTTTGTGGTTAATAACATAAAAGCGGAATTGCACGTGCCTACTTTGATCGCGACCGTTGGTGATAAAACATACGAACTAATTGTGAATTTAACTAGCCCGCGAACACCAGCGAGCCTGGGTTTTCAAGACATTGTGAAGATCGTGGGCGATCATTTACAACCTAAACCATCAGAAATGGCAGAGAGGTACAAATTCAGGCAACGACGTCAGCTCGAAGGGGAGAGTATTGCCAACTACGTGGCAGAACTAAAGCGCTTATCAAGATTTTGTGAATTTTGTAGCACGCTTGAAGAAAATATGCGAGATCAACTGGTTTGTGGGTTAGCCAATGACATCATCAGGCAGAGGTTACTTGCAGAAGCTGGGTTAACGTACAGCAAGGCAATCTCACTAGCAACAGCCTTAGAGGCTGCGGAGAGAAACTCTGCAGTTGTAGAAAAACCACGGACAGAACTGACGAGGGTACAGGAAGAACTGCACGGCGTGTCGTTGAGCCGTGCGAGCGTAAGTTACGAGCGCGGGAACGGCGGGGGAGACCGATGTACTTGCTGTGGTTCCGTCTATCACACGCTCAAAGATTGTAGGTTCCGTGCATACGAATGTAGCAGATGCAAGCGGATGGGCCACTTACAGCGGATGTGTCCAGATAAGAGGCAAGGGAAACATTCGTTTAACAAGAAAGAAAACCGAGGAAGCACTGAAAAATATAAAAATAACTACCCGCGAAATAGTCGCGCGCAGTCAGGCCAGTACTACGCGGAGCCTGAGGATGAAGAACACTATGCCAAAGAGGGTTCGTCAGAAGAGGAAGCGGTTTATCAAATGTCGCTAAAAAGTTATCCAGCGGTAAGCATTCCAATGCTCATAGAAAATAAGACGTTATTAATGGAGGTTGATACAGGCAGTGCATTATCGTGCATAAGCAAATGTACTTTTGATGATATGTTTAGGCAATTACCGATAAAAACATGTTCTGTAACATTGCGCTTTTATGATGGTAGTAAGGTGAGGCCTATAGGTATTATAAAACCTAAAGTTAAATATGCTAATTGTATTAAAGAGTTGGACTTATATGTAATTGAAGGGGGCACTACTTCTTTGTTGGGAAGACAGTGGCTGTCTGAACTTAGGGTACAATTGCCTCTATTATAATAATATAATATAATACTGTACAAGAATTAAGGGTTGCGGTAGAAAATGTTATTAGGAGCATACACCTCAACACTTTCCAGAGGGCTACACGAAAAGAATTTCAACGTAGACTAAATTTGTGTATCCGGAACGATGGGGGTCACTTCGAGCAACTTATCAGTTGAATTATTAAGATTCTTTTCTCTTCTTAATGTCCGTCTACGTTATAAAAATGATTCATGTTTACGTTCTTCTTAATGATGATAAAATAAAAATTAATTTTAGTTTTCACTTTTTTATTTCAATCACCAAATAAATATGTTTATTAGACAAATTTTATCCTGAACATCAATCCTACCGATTCGTATAATAAAATAGCGAGGGTTTATTTTTTTATTTTTAGTTGGTTCGATTCCCGGATGGAACAAGCAAAATTTAAAAAATCTATAATTGCAGTTTTGTTTCTTTTTAAAAATAAAGGAATGTTTCCTTTCAGTGAAATGAGCTAACTAAAGGATTTAAGGTAGTTCCCCTCCAGGGCCCATAGATTTTTTCCACCCTGTATATAAACGATTCACACAAATCCTCGGTTTACGCAGTAAATAATTTTTTTGCAAATGTTGACTCAAATCTGGCCGCCCAAATAGTCACAGATGTCCCGAAATTTCCCATAGACTTCTTTGATCACTTTTCACCTGGTGGCTCTTTTGTATTCTCCGAGACAAATGATGACGAAATGGAGAAAACTATTATGAGCTTGAAAACTGACTGTGCAGTAGGCTATGACGCTATAACTTCCCAAGTCCTAAAATCTAATAAAGATGATATAGTCCCGATACTCAAAATTTTGTTTAACCGTTGCATCAATGTAGGTATATTTCCTGACTGCTTAAATAAAGTTATGGTAATGGGCGATTTTCTGACAGCCCAAATTAAAAAGTAAAAATTAGTTTAAAAACACTCGATAGATGTCGTTTTATGAAAGCCAAGCCGTACCTTCTAAGGGCTGTAATAAATTCTACACTTTTACTTGTCTACCAAAAAAATAAAAAAATAGTACTTACCTATTTTTATTCAGGACATCCAGGACCTATTTCTATTTTGGAATGGAATAAATATTACACAGCCATACACGTGCTCTTCATGGACTCGTCTTTTACTAAGCGCCATACTAATCTATGCTAAGCGCCATCTATGAAGTCATTTACGAACCAATTTCTTTTTTTTTTGGATCTCGGAAAATCGCCCATTGAAATGGGCGCTTAGTAAAAGGCGAGTCCATGAAGAGCACGTGTATGGCTACGTAATATTTATTCCATTCCAAAATAGAAATAGGGCCTGAAGATCCTGAATAAAAATTTAAAAGTACTATTTTTTTACTTTTTTGATAGACAAGCAAAAGTGTAGAATTTATTACAGCCCTTAGGTAGGAACGGGTCGGCTTTCATTAAACGCCATCTATCGAGTATTTTTGAACAAATTTTTATTTTTTATTTTAGGCTGTCAGAAAATCGCCCATTTACAAGGCTGGTGATCAAAATTGCGTTGATAACTACCGACCCATCTCTATTCTGTCTGCACTTTCTAAGGTCTTTGAAAAAATTATAAACTCGAGATTACTCTCCTATCTTGAATAACCCATATGGCTTCAGAAGAGGACGATCCACTGATGATGCAGTTCATGAATTCACCAACTTTTTAGTGAAAAAGCTTGACTCCAAGAAAAAATGCATCAATATCTTTTTAGACCTGGCGAAAGCTTTTGATACTGTTTAAATACCAAAGCTATTAGTAAAGCTGGAACGCATGGGTATTAAGGGTAATCAACTACTTCTTTTCAAAAGCTACATGGAGAATCGTACACAGCAGGTGAAAATATGTAACGAGGTCAGTGACCACACACCTATTACCTTCGGTGTTCCGCAAGGTAGCACGGTTGGACCTACTCTCTTTCTCTGTTATATCAATGATCTCTGCGAGTTGACCATCGAGAACTGTAAAATCATTTCATACGCAGATGACACCACTCTAACCTTCTACGGTGATAGCTGGGATGAAGTATTTGATAGGGCTCAGAGAGGCTTTGATCTGGTCTGCCACTGACTAGCTGATAATTTGCTGACGCTAAATGCTAGCAAGACCAAATTTATCCCTTTCTCTATCAGAGGTCCCCCCAGCGCATCCTTTGATAATAGTATCTGTATTAGAGCTCATTCATGTCTCTGCCGAGTGTAAGTGTCCTCCAACACTATTAGTTGATAACATTAGGTACTTGGGCGTAACGATAGATAAAAATCTGAATTTTAAGGACCACATAAACAACCTAACGAAAAAAAATAGAAGGCTGACCAATGTTTTTAAGCAACTGAGATCCGCGGCTGATATTAAAATACTTATGAACGTTTATCGAGCACTCTGTCAATCTGTGCTCTCCTACTGCATTTGTTCGTGGGGTGGAGCTGCAAAGTCAAGTATGATACAGCTCGAAAGAGCCCAGAGGCTTATTTTGAAAATCTGTCTTAATAAACCCAAACTTTACCCTACGGAATCTTTATACAATGACGGCACACTGTACAACGACACCAACAAATTACACACAATTTACAAAATGACAAAACACCATTGCAAGAAAGCGGTAACATCATGGCTTTTAACTTTAAATTATAACAAAACTGAAAGCACTATGATAAGAATGTAGACTAAGTATTATACTTGTAATAGTCATATAATAAAAAATGTAATAAGAGCACTTAAGAAATTTATATTACCTATATGTGATTAATCTCAAGTTTCTTAAATTGTATTTCTATTAAATGGATACTCAACAATATTTTCCGAGCGGTGGGGACCAGCTACCCTATCGGCTAAAAAACATGAATATGGACATGGGCTTCATTTGACATTTGAAGCCTATAATATGCCCATATAAGGACAAAATATGGGCTTCAAATGTCAAATGAAGCCCATGTCCATATTCATATTTTTTTGCCGATAGACCCGCAGGAGTTACAAAGAACGGGGTCTACCTAGTTTGGACTCCTGTCTCCCTTTACTTTATAATTAAGCTAAGTTTTAGTATTTATGGATCTTTGTAACTGGGAGAAAATAATTTTTAATTTAATTTTTATTATGTATTTTATGCTACGGAGCGAGATAGAATGCAGTCAAAGTCACAGGTCAAAGTCATTTTTTTTGCTTCAAGTAGGTATGGAGGAGTTTGGCCTCCAGTTTTTTCTACAACTTCAGGGTTATACGAGTACCTACTTGGCTTTCAACTTATAGTACTGAGTTTGGCGTCCAGTATTTCCTAAATCTTCATTGAATGAACTCACTCAACCTCAGAATAGGAGTCCAAATGAGACTCGTATATTTATCTTTTTTTCAAATGGGCCATAAACATTGAAAGAAAAGAGACAAAATAAGTTGACAAAAAAGTCAAATGTCCAGCGAAAATACCTCAGAATATTATGCTTTAGTTATTATTCTATGGAAAATACTGAGCACTCAACTCAACAACACTCACATCATAGACGTTTATTCACAGACATATAGTGCGTTTATTATACGTTCTCATCTCAGAATAATAACTATTATTCTATGGTTCTCATGTTGTTCTGAGCACAACACTAAAAGAAATAATAATAAATATTGTTTGAGGGACTGCAGTGCGATTCTCTAAGTTATAGCCTTGGTAGCAGCGGCTTCCGCAGCGCTGAGAATTAACTCTGTCTCTTTCATATTCATAGAGTTGGAAAGAGACAGCAGATCACAGCGATGTGCGCAACGTCTAAGGCTGGCCTCACACAGCCGGAATCGCTTTCTGAATTCGGAATCTGAATTCAGATTCTTCGGAAAAAAGCCGGAATACCATACAATATCAGTCAGTATGCTCCACACACATGCTGATTTTTTCAGAATCTGAATTTCTCAGATCGATCTGAAAGAATGAGCTGACGAGCGTCCGGAATTCCGTGTCTGAATATTTAAGATTCTGAATTCAGAACGCGCGTATTACATTTTATATAGAGCGGCACACACACAGACTTAGTAGAGATGCTACAGCACACACATGCTGGAATTCAGATTCTGAATTATTTCAGTGTTGCCATTTTTAGTAGGATCCTACTTTTTTAGCATTTTTAAAAGTAAATTTTAGATATTTAGTTTGTATGTTATCTTATTGATATGCTTTAATAGTGTTTAATTTCAATTCTTAAAAATTATAAAGGTAAATATAGCAGTTTTGGTGCATTTTTATAAACAACGCTTAGCAGTTTTTGCAGGATTTACCATACATTTTTATATTTTATTTTTATAAAATTTGATAGCAATATAAGCTTCTATTGAAACTCGTTAATATGGTTAAACTAGATAATGGATAAATATACATAAACATAGAAAAACACCCAGACCCGAAATCAATTAAGAAAAACAGTTTTCTCTAAATTGACTCGCCGACCGGGAATTGAACCCGGGTTCAACCTCAGAGATGGCGCGATGCCAGACCCGGTGCGCTAACCACTTGACCACGGAGAACGTCAATTGGTAGGAACAGCGAAAAAAAAATAGCAACCCTGGTTGAAACAGCAAGCGGTTAACGTCTCGGAGACGTTTGCATATGCCGGGAGTCACAAGACTACTGATCAATCTGAATTTTTAAGAATGTGTGAGTCAAGGTGCCGGAATTCAGAATCTTAAATTCAGATTCTTAATTCAGCAAGCCATTCCGGCTGTGTGAGGCCAGCCTAAGTGTCGCATATAGAATCGCATAGCTGATCACATACAGCCATACAGCCATTAATACAGTATTTTTTTCTTGATTTGATGTTGTCATTAAAGATTAGTTTAGATTACTTAGATTAAGTATTGGGCAATTTTCCGAGATCACAAAAAAAAAAGAAACTGGTTCGTAAATGACTTCATAGATGGCGCTTAGCATAGATTAGTATGGCGCTTAGTAAAAGGCGAGTCCATGAAGAACACGTGTATGGCTACGTAATATTTATTCCATTCCAAAATAGAAATAGGTCCTGGAGATCCTGAATAAAAATTTGTAAGTACTATTTTTTTATTTTCTTGATAGACAAGCAAAAGTGTAGAATTTATTACAGTCCCTAAGCAGGAACGGGTCGGCTTTCATAAAACGCCATCTATCGAGTATTTTTGAACTAATTTTTATTTTTTATTTTGGGCTGTCAGAAAATCGCCCATTATAAATTATAATTAGCGGCTAGCGCGTTCGGCTTGCGATCTTGCCCGTTAAGCAACTTTCGCAATGCCGGGTCACTGGGTGGGTGACTAAATTAAAAACATCTCAAGCTCCTCCTTACTTCGGAGAAGGCACGTAAAGCCCTTCGTTGGTCCCACTGAACTGAACTGTTGGTTTCACTGAAATCACTATAATTTCCCCGTTACTTGTAGAAAAATTATAAAGAGAACGAGGCTGTATGAAATAGTACCCTTTGCTTTAAATGAGAGTGTTTAAAAAAATATCCAATCCTATGCAAGCACGGTGAGCGATAGACAGCATTCTGGAATTTTATTAAATTGTTAAAATCATCTCGGTAAAGACAGAAAACCAGTGAAAATAAAATAAAGATGTCTGACTGGGATACCGTCACTATTCTTCGCAAAAAGCCTCCGAAAGCATCTGCCTTGAAAACAGAACAAGCTGTAAATGCAGCACGTCGGCAAGGTTTACCCGTTGACACTCAACAAAAATTTGGTGCAGGAACTAATAAACAACACGTTACTACAAAGAACACTGCTAAACTTGATAGAGAGACAGAAGAATTGCGCCATGAAAAGGTACCCCTCGATTTAGGGAAACTTATAATGCAAGGACGTCAATCTAAAGGCATGAGTCAAAAAGATTTAGCTACGAAAATATGTGAGAAGCCACAGATTGTGAACGATTACGAAGCAGGTCGTGGCATTCCAAACAATATAGTTCTTGGCAAAATCGAAAGAGCAATTGGATTAAAACTTAGAGGCAAAGAACGTGGCCAACCGCTACAGCCTCCTGGAGGAAAGAAATAACGGATTCCCTGGGAGGCTAAGACAAAACTCCGGTTTATTTATTGCATAATAATTTCTCAATTTTGCTGTTATGCATACACAATTTATTACGATGTATACTAAATCAAAAATGATTAAAAATGATGTAATGCATTTATTGTTTCTGGAATGTTCTGTTTGAATGGTTGACACAAATTTTAGATGTTACCAACATGAAAAATTGTAAGAATTTACTGCAATTTGTAATTGTGATATGCAATAAAATAGTTATGATTCAATGGCTTTACATGATATTTTGTAATATAGAGTTTATTTGAATAAGGTACAAGTTGGGAAGAATTACCAGCTTCTGTGTTTCAGTGGTTGGACCATCCACTGATCGCAGACATAGAGGTCATGTGTTTGTTATCATTGTTGGGTTTACTATATGACGATAGGGCCTAGACAAGTGGCATTATCATCAGCATACACTTGTCCACTGTTGGCATATGCTTGTAGAATAGACTAGGGGTTTTAATGTTATATTCTATCGTAGCAATCCAATGGAGTGAGCGTTTGCCGAGCGTTACTTAGCTATCTTATAAAACAATTTAGTATTGACAAACAATAGAACCAACATGGAGCTGCCACTTGTGTCCCTACACATATAATGAGATAGATAGGTATTAGCTAATTCACTTACTCCTTCCATATTGTCACCACTTACTATGAAGTTACACCAAACCTTCCCTATTGTAGAATAAAAGAAAATAATCTTTTTTCTATTTAATTTGATCAGTTTATATTTTAGATCTGTATTTATGTGTTATTTTAAGATTGGCTTATGCATTTCCTCACCTTTAATATTCAGTTTCCCATACAAACTTCTAAGTTCAGAATTTACAAACCAATGAGCCAATTTTAGTGAAACTTTGAATGCTAATGTAAAAATACAGAGATTTAAATAGTCAGTAGAAAACATTTAAAAAATACTGTTTGTTAATCTTTAATGTTTTGTTTTGATTGATTTTAAACTACTATAAACTTCTATAGTGAACTTAGATAGCTTTCTACAAACTCAACTAAAACTTTCTGTACAATTTTGAACTTGGAACTTTGAACTTTATATGGGAAACCGAAATTTATGTGTCAACAGTAAACCCTCTTAGGGTTAGGTAACAATAGTACATTGTTACCCTAGGGGTGAAAGTTAGCTTATTTACTCCCGAGACGGGGTTTGGCGCCCGAGCGAGTATTTATGTCTTTCACCCGAGGTAAACACTGTGCTTTTCATTACATATAATATAAGTATAGTAAAAACAATAACATGAATGTCTTTAGTCCGTTAGTCGCCTTTTACGATACCCAAGGGAAGAGAGGGGGTTGTAGTATTATTTTGATGAGCCCATCACGCTCTATGCTGTTGGATGTACTAATGTGCAGTCTTTAGTTAATCGCCTTTTACGACATCAAAGAGAAGAGAGGGGTTGGTAGTATTATTTTGGTGAGCCCAGCCCATCGCCGCTATATGCTTTTGGATGTATGTGTAGTCCTTTAGTCCGTTAGTCGCCGTTTACTACACCGAAGAGAAGAGAGGGGTTGGTAGTATTAATTTGATGAGCCCATCGCCGCTCTATGCTGTTTGATATATGTGCAGTCTTTAGTCCGTATTAGTCTAGTCGCCTTTTACTCACAGACGTATAATACGTCTGTGCTTTTACTACACCCAAGGGAAGAGAATGGGTTGTTTTACTATAAAAATCACATATAAATATACTTGTTATTTTAACAAAAAGTCACAACTATACACATGACAGTACCTGTCAGAAAAACGATTCTCCCGGCGGAAAAGTATTACTTGCTACCCGCTCCTCGGGCAACATCAGACCTACTTTCCGTGTATGAGGTAGGGATGGAAATGATTGCTCTTTAGAAATCATAATCATATGATCATATGATTTTTTTTATCACAGTGATTTCACCTGCTATTTTTCATTGAGAGTGATTTTCCTACTATTTATCATTGCAAATATTGAAATGAAATGACATGGTAATTGAATGATGATTATGATGTAACAGGATATGAATATATGTCACACAACAACGCGCACGTGCTTATGACTGACGAGGACGACCGCCCCGCACAGGTGAAATGTCATTTCATTTTAAACTGCGACTGAGACTGCGACCCGGGTCACAGGTCAATCGGACGCACTACTCGCACGCAGGGATTGCTTGAGTAGATGCGTCCCGCTCACACCTCGCTCGTATGATTGTCGTGCATGCTCGCCGCGGTCGCTCCGCGCGATTTCATTCGATCATTCCACTAGTGAGAAATCATAATCGCTGCGATTGCGAATGACAATAGCAGTTATGTCATATGAAAAACTAAATCATATGATTGTTCACTGCTATCAATGATTTGTTCCATCTTTAGTATGAGGAATGAAAAGTGTATTCAGGTATGATTTGATTACCCATGCAGGAGTAAAAGCGGATAAACAAAGAAATAACATACTAATTGCTTAGCTTTAATTCGACTACGCCTTCACGATTATATTAATTTTAATAAAGAAACTAATTGCTTAGTTTTTGGTGCCGACTTAGTTATGGCCTTATTACTGCGCGCACGCTGCGGCGTAGCGTAGGTAACCTGGGACCTACATAGGTAGTTTGGTGGCGGGCGGGCGGTGCTTAGTGAAGTTGTTTGGGTCGCAATACAGTAATACATCGCACAGACTTTATAGGGATATGATACAATACATAAGTATAAGCATAAGTAGCAAAAAGTGGCTAATAAACAACAGCATAGGTACTGAAAATCTGAAATGCCTGCCTTCCACTAAGAGCGGAGCGTGCTCCGTACGGACTCCGTTTAACTCGCAACGGCAATCCTCATAGAAGTGCTTCCACTGTGAATGAGCGGACTGAGCGGATCAGAATAGTAGAAAGAGTTACAAAAGTGGTCACAGAGTTCTGCGGATTTCTAACGGACTGCGTAATGACTCAGCTCAACTCGCAACGCAAAATTTCATAGATATGCTTCCATCACCGCGAGCGAGTAAGTGGAGCGGGTTGAGCGAGTTAAAATGGGTCCGCTGCAAGCTTCCGCTCATTACCCTTTATTAGTAGAAGGCGGGCATAAAGCTGTAGTATCTGCCTACCTCCACTCCCCCCTTCCTAGAAACTCGTGAATTTGTATGTATAGGACGATTAGAACGCAACACCCATATTTTTAAAATTTCCATGAACATTGTTGGCTTACAGATAAATACCGTAACCAGCTTAATTTGTCACATGAGCGAAACGCCGTATTGCGCTATCACCATGTTATTACAAAGCGTCAATGCTGAGCACCTACATCTATTGATTGGTCTGTTGACCTACCCACCAACCAACCCAAAGGTTCCACATAAGATTCCTATATAATACTATACATCAATGTTATGGGCCCTGAACAACCCCAGATCGTCAAGGTCAGATTCGAGGGTGTACTTTTCTAATAAAAAACCAACTGAGTACACGACAGGTTAATTGGATAGTTAAAATTACAATGTCACCTTTTGCTTATATCCAACTACAAAACAACTATCAATAGCGCGATTCAGAATGATACACCGCCATCTATCGGGATCTATGAGAACTAAACTTTGTATAGAACCATTCTTGTGTAACTTTAATACAAGTTCTAACACTACCGCACACCAAGGACAAACTGATATATTGTCCTTATAAAAGTAACCAATCTACTTTAATATAAAAAAAACAATTGTACTCTGCTAAACATTTACACAAAATTCATAATTATCTTTAACTAAAATTAATTAACAACGCTTCCGTATAAACAATAATATGTAAATAAAATTAAAACTAAATCTTTAAAAGATAAACCAGTATACCTCCACCATGAACCATTAAACTTAAAATAAATTATAAAAAATATCATAAGTATCTATCTAATACATAATTTATTTGTAGGTCTTTTCATTACTGAGTTTTTACTTTTCAATGTGACCACCCTCGTGATTCCGTCGCGACCAGGATGTTCCTCTATAATTTTACCATAAAGCCATCGACATGGGGGGAGGCCATCTTCTTTAATGAGAACAATATCTTCTACTCTTTGCGGTTGACCAACGGTATCTATGAAAAAATTGGTTCAAGTATTCTTGAGACCATTTTCACCAAATTTTTTGGGCCATTCGTTGCATGTATTGCCATCTACGGAGAGAACCTACATTGGATGTTTCATAATTGCGGTCCGGTGCAGTCACCAAAGGTTCGCCAGTTAGGAAATGTCCAGGGGTCAAAACATCTAAATTGTTTGGATCATCATCCAGTCTTGCCAGTGGTCGAGAGCTCAAACAAGCTTCCACTTGAGCAAGTACCGTTGATAACTCTTCTTATGTTAACGACGTTGAAGAGCCAACCACTCTCTTTAAGTGAAACTTCACTGTCTTTATACCGGCTTCCCATAATCTGCCAAAATTGGGAGCATGGGGTGGTATAAACTGCCAAGAGGTACTGTTGTTGGCTAATGTTTCAGCGATTTCTGGAAAAATGCCATTTTTCTTATCAGCAAACAATTTTTGTATTTCACCCGCAGCTCCTACAAAATTAGTGCCGTTGTCGCTCCAAATATTATCGCAACGACCCCTTCTAGCGACAAAACGTTTAAAGGATTGTAAAAATCCCTGAGCTGTTAGATCACTAACTGCTTCAATATGTACTGCCCTTGTGGACATACACACAAACAGACAGATAAATCCTTTATAGGATCTGTGGCCTCAACCTTTCGAGGTACGTATTTGAAGCGGACCTGCAAAGTCAACTCCACTACTTTGAAATGGACGTGCTGGAGTTACTCGAACTGGAGGAAGTTGTCCCATCAATTGTTGGTAAGTACGCCCACTATATTTTATGCATTCCACACATTTTCGTATGTGAGACTTAACCAATTGCTTAGCACCTATTATAAAATATTTATTTCTAATATAATTTAAAGTTAATTGTGAACCTCCATGTAAGGTTTGACGATGTGCGTTTGCTATTATCAAAGTAGTTAGTCTAGATTTCTTTGCCATTACTATGGGATGCTTCCTGTTAGACTCTAAATTCGATTGCTCCAATCGTCCTCCCACTCTTCATATATTTTTGTCGTCTAAAAACGGATTTAATGATTTTAAAGGAGTGTTCTTTTTTATATCTTTTTTCTTCTTTACTGTTTCAATTTCTTCCCCTAAACGAATTGCTTGATCTCTTTTAATGCACACTTCTAAAGCTTCTTTTATTTCTTCAGACTTTAAATATCCTTTGTAATTTATTTTTGACTTGTCTCTTTTTTTTGCAAACCTTCTGCAGTATGCAACAACTGTTGATCAGTTTGGTAATGGAAACCTTTCAAAAATGTCGTCTTCTTCTTCTTTAGTTATCATATGTACTTTTATAGATTCTAGCTCTGTATTTATATTTGTAGGTTTATTGTATTGTATATCTTTTGAAATAAAAAATTCTGGCCCATTAAACCACAACACTTGATGTTTCAGATCTGAAGGTAACACTCCTCTCGAAGCGCAGTCTGCTGGGTTCTCTTTGGTACTTATATGAGACCATTGTTGCGGATTCATTACGGTAAGTACTTTCGAAACCCGATTTGCCACGAAAACTTTCCAGCGGCTAGGTAGACTATTCAGCCATGCCAACACAATAGTTGAATCCGTCCAGGCATGCAAATGAGTGCTCTCTATCTTCAAGACCCTGGCTACGTCTACAAGCTGTCTCGTCAATTCTACAGCTCCACATAGTTCCAACCTAGGGATCGATACTTGTTTGATTGGAGCTACTTTCGATTTAGCTGTAATGCGGGACACATGGACTTTGCCATCCGGGTCTATTGTTCTTAGGTAGACCACTGCAGCGTATGCTATTTTAGAGGCGTCACAAAATCCATGCAGCTCTCGTCGGATGTCATTGGACATAGTACCCACCCATCTTGGTATTTTTACCTCAGCTATATTCTATATGCTATATGATTTTCCTTTTAGTGATAGGTGGCAGCAGCTCTGGAAGATTAACCTTGTACCGGAATTGATCGGCGTGTCTTTCCCAAGTAAGTCCAAGGATTTTTATTATTTCGTCCATTTTTATGTTTAACCCTTCTTTAATTTCATTATTTTTCTTATTTCTCTTGTCTTCCATTTCCTTCTTTTCTATCATTTTCAACAATTCTTCACTATTACTAGCCCATTTTTGTAATTTAAATCCTTCTTTGTTCAATAACCCTTTCATTTGGCTATATATTTGTATCCCTTGTACTACCGTTTCACACCCGCTCATCAAATCATCCATATAACTATTAAATACTTTTTCAGCAGCAAGAGGATATTTAGCACCATCATCAACTGCAACCTGTTAAAGTGTTCGAACTGCTAAGAACGGAGCTGAGGCCGTACCAAACGTGACCCTAAGAAGTTCGTAACATTTCGTCCCCTTCCTGTAATTGACAATGTAATGCCAATACACCTCCAGTTTGGTTAACTGGTGAGTCAACAGTACCCGACAGCATCCAGCTTAAGCTAGTAGATTGAGCAACAAGACAACCACTAGGTGCCTTACGGATACCTTCTTGTATCACCTGACTGTATACTTCCGCGCCTAATAATACATCAATTTTATTAGGACGTTGATACTCAAGATCCGCTAACTCTATTCCATTAAATTCTGTTAAATCTAATCGCTCTAGTTTCCTCCCAGGAAGAAACAAAGTGATTGATTTCAGAACGTACGCTTTTATTGTGATACTGATATTTGCGTTTGCTTATGATTTTATTTTCAGAGTAACTACAGCCTTGGAGATTAATCCCTTATCTCCACCCACACCTGAAATTTTACCATGAATAGGTGTTCTTTTTAATTTTAGATCATTTACAGTCGCTTCTGTTACAATATTCCCTTGAGAGCCCTGATCCAACAACGCTCTCAAAACATGATTGTGGCCGTTGTTTGATTCGGCATAAACTAGCGCCGTCGCCAGTAAAACTTGGTTTAGTTTTTCAGCCGAAAAATTGCATGCCACAAAAGCTGATGAAGTTTCACCCCTACCTGCCTCAATATTAGGCCCTAACCCTCTTGTTGAACTATCCACCCCATCCGAATTAACCTTAACAAAATTTGCCTACGCACTTTCTCCACCTTTAGGATGTAATAGGGTGTGGTGTCGACGATGACATAACTTACATTTCAAATTAATCTGACATGCTTTCGCCCCATGGTTGGCTCCTAAGCAAACATAACACAAACCATTTGTATGGACGAACTCACGACGTTGGCCAACTGTTTGAGTTAAAATCTTCTACATATACTAAGCTTGTGAGCCTCGGAGCAAAACACACACTGTGTTTTGGTCATATGTAGAGCTTTAAATTTGACCACGTTATTATTATTAGGTACTGTTGGAATGACTATGAAATTGAGATTTACTTGAAACTACTTTTGTGTCTAAAAACTCAAGGGCTCTCGAGGTGGTTGGTGGTGGAGGTAGAGGTGGTTCTCGAATCGAAGAGCGGGAACCACCTCTATACTCGGCGCCTGCCCTCTTGTCCAGGGATTGAGTTCGTGGTCAGCACAACACAATAGATTTGTAGATTCACATTAACACCATTACTATTCACGACACTGGGGCTTTTGGAAGCACATTACTTGCGGTGATTGCGGATTAGATTATTTAATTAAGGTTTCAAAAGTTTTATGCGCGCGCGGCTATTGATGGTGTTGCACTGAGGTTGAGGTAGGGAGGGGAGGAAGTTGCCATGTAAAAAATGTGTAAATGATGCGTTTTATATAGTGCGCTTTTTTTGTTGCGCTGATGTAAAAATAAATAATTGAATTAAATAAGTGACAATATTGGCGCAGCCAACTTCGGGGGGCCTAGAGGTTTCCTCTACATTGCGATGGAATTAAATCTAATTAATTAAGTTAAACTATATGTCTTAAAAACTAAGTTTATACAACTGAGAGTAATTATTGAGTATGTAACGGACAGAGCCGAGTTACACGTCGTATATAAGTTCCCGAAGAAGTTTTAACTCTAACGACGCGAGTTATATCATCCTTTCCGGGGAAAACCTCTGAGACAACAGCGAGAGGCCAAAACATTGGGTGAGAATTATTATCTTTGATAATGACAACCGTTCCCACACTCACAGGTTTGCAGGGTGTATTCCATTTTTCAAGTTAGATACTCCATACTCCAGCGTTTCCAATAACTTTGGACGATTTTATTTAGAAGTTGGTAACGGCTTAATTTATGTTCTGATATAGCGGGATCAATATATTCTGCGGGAAAATATTTGAGTGGCGTAATATTTAAAAAATGGCTGGGACATAATGCAGACAGATCAGAGGGATCTGACGACAGGACACAAATTGGACGGCTATTTAACAACCCTTCAATTTGAACCAAAATTGTATTAAATTCCTCATAGGTGAGAATTTGACTTCCGATAGCTTTAAATAAGTGAACCTTTACTGATCTGACATTAGTCTCACTCAAGCCGTTAAAATGAGGGCCATAAGGCGGGCTATGTTGAAATTGAATTTTATGTTGGGTGAGATAATTACTCAGATAGTTATTATAATCAGTGGACTGTATAAGGGGATAAATTTCGCTTAGTTTACGCTTCGCACCAATAAAATTGCCTCCGTCACTATACAAAATAGAGACAGGACCTCTGCGTGAAATGAAGCGTTTGAACGCGGCAAGAAATAGATCTGTGCTTAGATCGGAGACCAACTCTAAGTGAAGCGCTTTCGTCGCGAGACAAACAAATAAACAGATATAAGCCTTGTGGCTTTTAACTCCTCGTTTGCGTATATGCGTAATATAAAACGGTCCGGCGTAATCGACAGCCGTGTAGACGAATGATTTAACTTGAGAAACCCTAATGGAGGGAAGGTCGCCCATTGGTGGGTTAGTTGAACGCGGCTTAAGCTTGAAACATGAGTTACACTTCTGTACTCTTTGACGATCAAATTGCGAGCGGCGTGAATCCAATATTTCTGCCTAATCAGAGCTAATACTAAAGCGGGACCTGTGTGTAAGTTCGATGTATGATAATGATCTACCAAGAGTGACACGATTCTACCTTTAGCGGACATCAAAATTGGATGTTTTTGATTAAAATTCAATTGAGAATGGGTAAGTCTACCTCCTACTCTTATTACCTTTGTCGTCAACAAAGGGGCGGAGTTTTATAATTGGTTTGTTTGGGTATATTTTATTATTCTGAAGAGCGTCGAGCTCTTGAGAATAATATTTAGACTGTTCGTAGCGTAACACATAGTGTTCTGCGTGTTCTAAATCTTTCAATGTTATCACGCCTTGAGATTTGATAAACTTTGAGAAGCGAAGTAGGTATACGAGCGAGCGAATGAATTTAATCCATGTCGAGCATCGTTCGGCGAGACAATGTATTGGGTGAGTGTTGTCCATTATAGATGTAGTTAGCGCGGGAAGTAAAATAGTTTTAGTTTCCTGTGACTCTAATATTTCATTATTATTAATTTTATATTCTTTTACAGGCCATGTGTTGACCGGAGCGGACAGCCACTGCGGACCATGGAACCAGAGTGTGTTATTTAATAATCCTGTTGGCGTTACAGGGCGATAAACAATGTCTGCGGGATTTTGTACACCACGAACGTGAAACCAGTGGCATGCGGGTAAAAACTCGTTTATTAGAGCGATGCGGTTAGCTACGAAAGTATGAAACTTATGAGCGGGCGAATGAATCCAGGTGAGAGTCACCGTGGAGTCAGAAAACGCGTAAATTTTATTTATATTACAGCGCTTATTGAGGACATCACGAACTGAATTTATCAATGTTGCGAGCAATACTGCGGAGCAGAGTTCTAAGCGAGCGAGGGTTTTATTAGGATTGGAAACTTTAGATTTAGCGGTGAGTAATTTCACAGAGCGTGCGGGCGAGTTTTCATTCGTATCAACGCGAATATATATGGCGGCACCGTAGCACTGCTGGCTGGCATCAGCGAACCCCATCAAAGTTATTCTAACTGTAGACGTTATGCCAATATGACGCGGTATTTTTAATTCCGATAAATGCGAAAGTTCCTTGTGGAATCGTTTCCATTTGGAAAGAATGAAATCAGGGACTTCATCATCCCAAGAAAGCTGTAATTTTCAACATTCTTGTATGAGTAGTTTCATATAAGCGACGACCGGGCTAATGAGACCTAACGGGTCGAATAAACGCGCAGTGACCGAGAGAATCGAACGTTTAGTGCACGTCTCTGGAAAATCTATATTTATTTTAAAATGAAAATTGTCATCATTTGGTTGCCATTGCATGCCTACTATTTTTGTATATGCGTTTGGGTCGTCATCAAACTTGACAGCGAGTGGGCTTTTGAGTGCGGATGGAATACGCGACATGAGTTCGGTATAATTAGAGATCCATTTAACTAAATTAAACCCTCCAGAATTAAACATAGCGACCATCTCGTTATAATTTTTTTCAGCGGTGCTTATCCCATCAACGGAACTAATGTAATCATCGGTGTACATATGATTTTCGGCTTCATAAGCTGCGAGCGGGTACGACCCGCGGCTGTCAGCTGCTAGCTGACGCACGACGCGCATTGCGAGATAAGGCGAACTCGACACGCCAAAACAGACTCTATTGAACTGATAAATGTCAACAGGCGCATTGGTATCGAATCTAAATAAGATTCGTTGGAACGTGTGATGATGTGGAGAAAGCTTCACTTGAAAATACATTTTTTCAATGTCTGCGCTTATCGCGGTTGAGAACATGCGAAGATTGATAAGTAATTCGAAAATATTATTTTGTAACATTGGCCCTACATACAGTAAGTCATTGAGAGACTTTCCCGACGTGGTTTTGCAACCAGCATCTAGGACAATACGAGTTTTCGATGTTTCTTTGTCGGGTCGATAAACGGCCCTGTGCGGCAGGTAATAAGCGGGAGCGTCTTGAAAATTATTTGGAATTTTGGATAAATACCCTTGGCTATTATATGTTTGGACAGTTGCGTTATAATCGGCGCGCAAATTGGGTGAGTCGAGTTTCTTTTCTAGATGTAACAGCCTGTATTTTGCTGCAGAATAAGAAGAACCTAATTCAGCAAGTGAGTGTTTGAACGGTAGATAAACCGTGTATCTGCCGGTGTCATCACGTGTGTAAGTTGATTGAAATATTTTTTCACAAGCCTCATCATCGGGACTAAAATGTTTCTTATCAGGAACGTTTTCTATTTCCCAAAATCGTTGCGTTAGTTCATCGAGCGTGTTATCTTGCGTATGACAAAAGAACGTCTTGTCATAGCTGCGCGCGAGAGCGGGTTCGTCACTCTGAAAAAGGAATCCATCAAATTGATTATCTAATCTAAAGCCGCAGTTCCACATTCGCGCGAGTGGCGAGTCGAATGGCGAGGCGAGGTGCGTGCGCGATTGTGTGAACGCACGCTCGTCACTCGCCTCGTGACTCGTCTCGCCGCTCGTGACGCTCGCGTTCGGAGCGGTCTTTTGGACGCGAGTCAAAGGGCACGAATGACGAGGCGAACTTAGTGTTTACACATTCGCACTCTCGCTCATTGTATTTTTATTGTTGATCAAGCAACATATACCGTATAATAAAAATGGAATAAAGTAAAGACAGAGTTCTAACGTTTTTGGAACTTTACTAAGCTCAAACAGTTATTTGGTTTGGTTTCCAAAACACGATCGACACAAAAATAAGTAAAAACATTATTTATTAATAATCATTGATACGCAGATGCTGCTAAAACGTAGACGTCATCCATTCTTGCAAGTTGAAGTAGAAAAGAATACACGCGAATGTGTAAACAGTCACTCGTCTCTGTATAAGGAAGGCGAATGTTTCGTCGAACATATCGAAGAGACATTTCAACTAAGTTAGATTTTGAATAATTTTAGTTTTAGTACCATACTTTTAGTAGTTAGTTAGTTAGGACTTAGAAAGTTTAAGAGCATAAAGTGTAATACACGGGAAACCTATGCCCGATTTTCTCAAAAGTGTATATTATGTCCAAACACTTGTAATATTTTAAGAAATTTCAAGTAAGGATAATTTTGTTGTTTTGAAAGTTTTACAGTTATTTCGGTTTTGTCGTCAATTAAATAGTTTTTTTTCAATATTAAAATGGAATCTATGATCAATTTGCAATTAAACACAAAAAATACAATGGAAAAAAATCAAATTAAGTTCAAAGAATCACCAAAGGATTTTATTACTTTGCCATATGTGAAATCTATATTAGAGCTGCTAGAACAGCAATGGCATCAGTTTGGTACGACACATAGGCATATAATCGAAATTGCAAATCCGGTAGATGAAAACAGTATTTATTTTACAGAAGAGATTTATGACCAAACTGATGAAATCTATATATGGTATAAGACCGAACTATTAACTTGTATCGCAAACTTAAAAAACTTAGAGGTACAGTCAAACATAAACATTAGTAGTAATATACTTACTCAAGCACTACAAACACACACCGATTTCGATCACTTTTCAGCACGTTCTCACAAAGTTTCAACCAGTATGCATTCCCACATCTGTGACAATAGTATGCTCAATCAATGTGAGATCGAATCAGACATAGTAAGTGATACAAATCGTATACTGTACCAAGAGGAGAAACAATGCAATGAATTCTTTGCAAAGACCAGTCGCAGAAATTCAACACAATCGAAATCTGAAAGAGGGAAAGAGAAAGCTAGAGTTATAGTCGAAACTGCTTCTACGTCTTACGTTGTTGTGAATACCCTGCAGCAAGTGGCATATGATTCTAAAACTGGTTTTTCGCTAGAATCTGAAAAAGCAAAAAATGATAATTTTGTAAATAATTTTATGGCGAGAGTACAAACAGTAGAGAAAGGAAGAAGAGTTCATAAGGAAATAAAAAGTTTAATTGCAAAGAAAGAAATCAAACTACATAAGCGGAGGACAAATAATAAAGCAATTTGGAGGAAAGTCAAAAGAGAATTTCAGGACGAGAGAAAAAAGATCAAATTGAATAAAGTAGTGAAAGTATTTGGGCTTACCTGGAATAAAGATCACCTTGAATCTAACAGTTTCAGGTACTCAAGTTTTATAACTCCACTGAAAGTTGCATCTATGACTAAAAAACAACTAATAGCAGAAATATCACGCCTTTTCGACCCTTTCGATTGGTTAACCCCTTGTGTAGCAAAAATAATGATTCCACGTCTTTAACTGTTAGGAGTCTATTGTTACTTAACGAAATATTCCACATTATTATATAATTGTTTTAAAAATACTCACCAATTTATGCATTTGCATGTGTATACCGTGTATGTAGTCAAAAAGTCAAACCTCCAAAATTGTGTACATTGCCAATAGTTAAATGAGATTGGTAAGTTTGTTTGAGAAGATTAGTTTTTTAAGTTTGTTATTTTTATTCAACCCCCTCGACTTCACGGTGGGCGGTATTATAGTTATAGTAAGGCCATAAATATGGCCATAAATATGGCCTTAGTGGGCGGTATGTTTAACGTTATATAGCCGTTTTTCATTATTAATGTTAAAATTGTATTTAAGTGTCAAAATTCTGTTAGTTCTCATTATTTCTACAAGATGGCGTAGGTAAATGTTCTGAATCACGCTATCGTTGTGTTTATTTTGTAGTATATAGTCAACCATGTTTTACTTTTATTTATCACTCGCCAGCACTCGCACACCTATTAGTAAGCAATAAAACCTTTTTACATTTTGTTCCTGTATCAAATAGTTTTATATGAAGAAACCTTTTTCACTTATTATAGGAAGTCTGAGGTTGAGGTGCGGTAAATTGAGTGCAAAACGTTTTTGTTTTGTTATATTGCGGTGCGGATTTAATAAATTGAGTGCGAGTATTATTATTAGATTGAGAGCGTGATGGCGCGTGGAGGACTTGGAGTTTACTTTGTTCAGTTAAGAATTTTTTCAATTCATTAAATTTTGGAATATTGACATGTCTATGAGCTTGTTCAAATAAGTTAAGCATCGGTTTTTCTAGCTTGCTTAGTGCAATGTGAGTTATAATGAAGTCTGACAAGTTGTCAATCTTTAAGCGTTGCAATCTCGGACTTTGGTCCGAGGTTGCAATGCTGCTTCAGCGGAGCAAATGTTGTCAAGCATATTGTCAGCTGACTGTCCCGACCTCTGTAGTAACATTTGGTCTAGATAAATGGAAGCCTGTACCCTTGTATCCTGGTATTTTGCTAGAAGAGCCTGCCAAATAATGTCATAGTTTTCAGAGGTTAGGGGGTTTGGGGGGGGGGGGGGGGGAGATTTAGGGGGTCAAAGTTGCTCGCTTCCGTAGGTTTACCCTTGAGACCCTACACGTGATCCCTGGGTGGTGCTAAATGAGTGACACTGACTGAGTGGTAGAGCCACGCTGCGTTGCAGCATGCATTGGGCCGGTTCGCCCGGCGTAATACCACCCTCTCACGAATATTCGGCGTGAAATAATGGCACTTGGTGCTGTTGTGTTTCGTCCGGCAAGTGAGGGTTCCGGAGGCCCCCCCCCTCCTCCCATTCCTATTCCTTCCTTAAACCTATTCCTCCCTTAAAGGCCGGCAACGCGCCTGCGATTCCTCTGGTTTTGCGGGTGTCTATGGGCGGCGGTGATTACTCTCCATCAGGTGACCCGCCTGCTCGTTTGCCTCCCTCTTTTATAAAAAAAAAAAAAGGTAGCGGTGATTCCAGAGCACACATTAAGTGCCTTGCCAGAGAGGCAGCCAATTAGGTACTGGATTTTTTCAGCGTTTGTGAGGCGAGTACAAGTGCGACATAAAAGAGTAGAAATTAAATGAGGGCGCTGTTGTCGTTAACATAGCAACCCTGATAGGTCGATCAAATTGGTCTTGATACTTGTTTTTATTTAATATTTTTATATAATTGGAAAACATCACATACACATTGCTCTGATATAAAGGAAGTAGCTAAGGCACTTATGTTATAGAAATCAGAAACAACGACGGTACCACAACACCCAGATCCAAGACAATATAAAAAGTTGGTTTTCTACATTAACCCAACCGGGAATCGAACCCGGGACCTCAGAGATGGCGACGCCAAGTCCGGGGTGCTCGCCTCTCAGATAAGGAGGTCGTTAAAATAATTAATTTGAGTAGTTTGTATGTAGTACTTAATGAAAACAGCCATTGTACATATAACTTATTTTTATTTAGATATAAAACTAATAAATTAAAGTCCAGATACTCTTCAAGTTTCGCAAATGCTCGCGGCTTCCATCATAGCAAATAAGTTGCCTTAATTGAGCTATTAATTTGCATATTGTTGGTACTTCTTTTTTTACAGTTTAAAAAAAATCATTTTCTGACGGATTGCACTCATATCAAAGTCATCGAGTTCCTTTGCAAGTCGACCCTTTCTGTGTTTAGCGGGAGTCGAAAATTTTCCTCCATTTTTGGAGCCTCGTTTAGCTATTCTCCGCACAGTACTTTCAGACACACCTAGAACAATAAAAACATATATGCATAAAAAATAACAAAACCAAAATTGTTCAGTCCTATGGACTGAGTTATAAACATAATTGGTAAAACTTTTGAATCGAGTCGCCTGAATCGGGGTGGGGGGGGGGGGGGTGAAGGTAAGGAGTGGGGGGAGGAGTACCCCCCCATTTACCCCTCCTGCCGCAAACAAGTAGTTTTTAAGTTATGTTAATTTTCTTGTATTTTGAGGTTATGTATCATGGTAAAACTTTTGAATCGAGTCTCCTTAATTGGTGTGGGAAAGGGAGGTGAGGAGAGAGGAGTACCCCCCTTACCCCTCCTGCCGCAGACAAGTACGCGTTTTGGTCAACATACTTACTAACCTAACCTAATTAACTCTTTAGATTTTTTTCATGGCGGGAGGCTTCGCCCCCCGAGCCTCCTCGTAGCCCCCCCCCCGTCCCCACACTTCGGTTCTGTTAATGTGGTATTGTATTACCTAAAAACGTGTAATTTTTCGTGATTATAGCCGATTTTGGCAAAACTTTCAAGTGGTTTTTTAAATATTTCAACGCAACAGCGGCAGCTAAAATGTTAATAAACCTTTATTTAAGAACCCCTAAGACCCCCCCACAGTGTTAGTTTCTTCAAATTCAGGCGACTCGATTCAAAAGCCAACCCACATAATTTACTATACTTACCACATTCAATGTCCCAATAAATTCAAAAGTTCAAGATTCTCGAGTCGAACTATAATAACCAACATTTTTGTTTGTAATATCATAACCCCAAAACTTTTAAAAATATTTAAAAATACTGATTTTTTCACTGAATTTAGCCGATTGCACATAGGCATATTTTAGATAATTATACTTTCAACATCTTTTATAACTTACTTACCAGTATAATCTGCTGTACGTTGGTAAATATTGCTAAATATCCTCCAGATTACGTAACAAAGTTCCGTATTGAAATTCTGCCAAACTTCGCAAAAAAAACCTTATAGGTATATTATGTTACGAGAACTGCCACGGATGGTCATAATCATGTTATCAGTGTTTTAAATCCAGGAATGTAGAAATATCACTAAAACAACAATTTATATCGTAACCACGGACAGAGTTGAACAACCACTTGACATTAATGACAGATAATCAGTGTTGCCAAAAAATGAGTGAATTTAGTTCTGGATTATTTAATTTCTACTCTTTTATGTCGCACTAGTTTAGTGTGTATAACACTGCGGAAATTTTCATAGAAAATTGGCCATTTACAAGGAGCACCGTCAAAACCTATAAGATTGAAAGGCGGTAATTTAGTGTTAAAATTATCGTTTTTTCTTTTGTCCTCAAGTTCTTGTCTCAAAGTGGTTTCCGCCTGTTTAATGTAACAATATAACTCATCAAACGTATTAAGAATACTATAACTCGGCTGAACTTCCGGGTCTTCTCTGAGCTTTTCAATCATAAGTTTATCTACAGTGTCTACATAATCTGACCGCGTTTTATCGACAGATTGAGCCCTAGCTAGAAACTGTATGCGTGTTACATCATCGGGTACCCTTAGGCTTAAGTTATAAACATCCTGGATTATTAGGAACAAACATTGTTTTTTCTGTTCCAAAAAAGTTATCATGACGTGGTCGTCACACGAACTTTGTACGTCTTCACCGTCTTTACCCATCGTAGAACGTAAAATAGTTATTACCTATGCACTATAATTATGTTCTAAGCGAAACAGTTGAAAGCTAAGAATAATTATGACAGAGCGGTTTTAAAAGTAATGACGGGTAGGTAGGTATTTAGCGAGTGAATGACGAAACTAATTTACAATTTATTTTGCGAAAGTTTTAACGATATACTAGAAATATATGCACTGACTTTTAGAATAATTATAGTAATTGAGTTTTGAGAATTATTTTCTGTAAAATAATGTAATCTGTAAGCGATGAAGTTTGGTTTACTGGCGGTACGTAAGCGTGGTTGAAAGAGAGTAAATTGCGTGAATAATAGTATTTATTGCGTATTATGTGAGTGACTAGATTTGCGGGATTGATAATTTATTAATATGTAGGGAGGATCAGGATCGTAAGGACCAAACACTTGGAAGAGCGGGAACCAACCTCTATACTCGGCGCCTGCCCTCTTGTCCAGGGATTGAGTTCGTGGTCAGCACACACACAATAGATTTGTAGATTCACATTAACACCATTACTATTCACGACACTGGGGCTTTTGGAAGCACAGTACTTGCGGTGATTGCGGATTAGATTATTTAATTATGGTTTCAAAAGTTTCATGCGCGCGCGGCCATTGATGGTGTTGCACTGAGGTTGAGGTCAAAGAGGATATGTTGAGGTAAGGTAGGGAGGGTAGGAAGTTGCCATGTAAAAAATGTGTAAATGATGCGTTTTATATAGTGCGCTTTTTTTGTTGCGCTGATGTAAAAATAAATAATTGAATTAAATAAATGACAATATTGGCGCAGCCAGGCTCTATAACGATTAGTTAAAAACTCTGTAAATTGCGCAAAAGTGGGAAGTTCTTCCGAAGAGGTACTTTTTGTGATATTAAACTCTTACTGCTTCCTTGATTCAGCATCAAGTTTTAAGCAAAGGATGTGTATAATTATGATATCCCAATTACATGTATAAATTCCCAAATTCGATAAACCACTTAAGCAATCGTTAGTTTTACCAATTAGTTCCTTTAAACTACTTGAAGACTCTATGGTAATGTTTTTTTGACTCAGTAATCTTTTAAGAATAAAATGCGAAAGATATTGCTTCATATCTTGCCTTTAACTGAGTCCAACATCTATCTTAATTAGCTTCAGAAATTGGTATTTGTCTGAGCAATTGCTCCGCCTCACCTGCTAACGAGCTTTTTAGATAGTGCATTTTCTGTACATTGTCTAAGTACAATTATTATGAATTAAAGACATAAACAAATCTCTGAAAGTGATCCATTCCGTGTACTTTCCGGAAAATGTAGGAATAACAATTTTAGGCAACTTAAACGGTTCGGGCTTTGCAACTCCAGACTTACCACTACTCTGAGCAACATTATCCTTGTTTTTTGTAAATGAATTTAATATTGACTTTAGTTCTGTTTTATAATCGGTATACTGATCCTCAGTTACGTCATAAACGTCTTTCTTAGTATAATCATGCTCTATTAATGTTAAATTGCCAAGCCGTAGCTTTTTACAAGTGTTCTATGAGTGTTACAAAATTCTGACCACAATAGTTCTAGTGACTCCAATCGAGTCTGGCAATAAGCTTCACTTATACGCTCTTTAGGAGACTTTTTAAAGTTTTTTCGTGCCTTTTAAATTTTTTCATAATTATCAACTTGTAAATTTATTTCCGAACCCATGGTTTGCATATTAAAATAACAAAGAAAACTAAAGAAAAATACCACCTCAAACGAAATAAACAAATAAAAGTTTAATGTAAATCAACCGATCAAACAAAGAACACAAAACGCAAAGACTTGACACCTAAGTTTGACACCCACAAACAAAATAATGTGTTAAAACCTTGATAAAAACAAAATGATTCACAGTAAATAACGTTTCAAGTATAAAAAAGAGATTACAAAAATATTCACTTATAAAACAAAAGAAAAAAAAATTTAATTCTAAATAATATATAACAAATATGGGCGTGGCCTACGTACATATTTTGACATATTTTGTTAGATGTTTGATGTTTGATGTTAGGTGTTAGAAAACACAAAACAGTATCGCAGGAGACCCGCCTTAACTGTTTCAATGTGTTTGTAAGACTAAAATAAGTAAAAAAAATCAAAACTCTTCCAAGTGTAAACCAAAACTTTCAAAGTCCAATAACACATAAAAACTACCTAAATAAAAAAAATAAAAAATCTAAGTCTTAAAACGACTGGAAATCTAAGTTCAAAATGAAATAAAACTTTCTATGACAAAAATATTTAGTTAATAATGATAGTATGGCATACTAACTAGAGGGATTTCGTTGCTCTATAAATTGTATACCTATTTCCGTAGCTAGCTCTCCGTCTTGTTTAGAGGTAATTTAATTTCCAAACACTTATAAGGATTTTAGACTTAGAAAATTATATTTACAATAAAGTTTTTCAAAGTTTAAAAATGTAAAAAAATCCAAGTTAAAAACTAAGTGTAAAAACTTTTAAAAGTCCAAAAATACATAAAAACTTTCTAAGTCGAAATCAATAAACACTTCAAAAAAAATTTAAAGCAAAAAAATTACAAACTGTTAAAAATTTTCTAAGTCTAAAATCCTTATAAGTGTTTGGAAATTAAATTACCTCTAAACAAGACGGAGAGCTAGCTACGGAAATAGGTATACAATTTATAGAGCAACGAAATCCCTCTAGTTAGTATGCCATACTATCATTATTAATTAATTCGAGCGCCTGGCAGCTTTTCAGCGGTGGGTGCGAGAGTGGATGGGCAACAAAGGGGTTGTAAAATCACCTGAAGGTATACAATTTATAGAGGTCTGAGTTTGGTGTGATATAATAGCTAATTATATATTTAATTCGAATATAACATTGCCAGGCGTTTTAATTGGGGGAAAAGTAGTGCCAGGTGACATCCAAGGTGCGGGAAAAAGTGCTAAAGTCGACTCATATAGAGGGTTGGGCCCATACTTTTTCATTAGAGTGGACCTTCAGAAACGTGTGTGCAAAAATACAGGCGCGAATATTCAGTCGATCACCCCGCCAGGCGACGACCAAGGGCAACTGGCTCCAACTCGCGCCGCTCGCGACACCCGCCTAAGAGGTAAAATCAATTGAAGGTGTGCAATTTATAGAACACTGAGTTTGGTGTGATATAATAACTAATTATATAAAAAATTCAAACAATGCCAGGCGTTTTAATTGGGGGAAAAGTAGGTGGTCCGGAAACGCGAAAAAGTGCAAAGTCATCTCATTTACTGGGTCAAATTGTATCGTGTTTGGTTAATCAAAGGGTAAAAACGGGACCTTATTACTAATATTGACTCGCACTTGGCCGGTTTTAAGAAACTTCACAACCCAGAATCGAACACATACAAATTTTTAACCCCCAGTTAAAAAGATACGTCTAACGTGTGTGTCTGTGTATGTAGGTTTACCCTTGAGACCCTACACGTGACCCCTGGGTGGTGCTAAATGAGTGACACTGACTGAGTGGTAGAGCCACGTTGCAGCACTCATTGGGCCGGCCGGCTCGCCCGGCGTAATACCACCCTCTCACGAATATCCGGCGTGAAATAATGGCACTTGAGGCTGTTGTGTTCCGTCCGGCCAGTAAGAGTTCCGGAGGCCCCTTTCCCCCCCCCCCCCCCTCACAATTCCTATTCCTTCCTTAACCCTATTCCTTTCTTAAAGGTTGGCTTTAAGAAAGGAATCTTTCCTCTGGTTTTGCGGGTGTCCATGGGCGGCGGTGATTGCTCTCCCTCAGGTGGACCCGCCTGCTCGTTTGCCTCCTTTTTATATATAGAAAAATATTTTATTTGGGGCAATAATATTAACATCGTCATTGTGTTATTTATTTATTTTGTATCAAATATTAGATATAAAAAGTAATTTGTAATATCATGTTAATGTTTGTCGAAATGTAGCCGACATTTCGACAAATAATAACAACAACTCCGAAATTTTTCGTGACCTGAAACATGAATGAAAAGTTATCAATATATATTAATTACATCTTGCAACGATTTCATTCTTAATCGGTTAATTTCATAATAAATAAAGTATACCTGAAGCATTAATAATGCCACGCTTATTTTTAGGATTCCGTAGCTAAATGGCAAAAAACGGAACCCTTATAGATTCGTCATGTTTGTCTGTCCGTCCGTATGTCACAGCCCCTTATTTCCGAAACTATAAGAACTATACTGTTGAAACTTGGTAAGTAGATGTATTATGTGAACCGCATTAAGATTTTCACACAAAAATAGAAAAAAAACTAATAAATTTTGGGGATTCCCCATACTTAGAACTGAAACTCAACATTTTTTTTTCATCTAACCCATACGTGTGGGATATCTATGGATAGATCTTCAAAAATGATATTGACGTTTTTTAACATCATTTCTTTCTAAACTGAATAGTTTGCGCGAGAGACACTTCCAAAGTGGTGAAATGTGTGTCCCCTCATGTAACTTCTAAAATAAGAGAATGATAAAACTAAAAAAAATATATGATGGACATTACCATGCAAACTTTCACCGAAAATTGGTTTGAACGAGATCTAGTAAGTAGTTTTTTTTAATACGTATGGCGCGAGTTGGAGCCAGTTGCCCTTTGTCGTCGCCTAGCGGGGTGATCGACTGAATATTCGCGCCTGTATTTTTGCACACACGATTCTGAAGGACCACTCTAATGAAAAAGTATAGACCCAGCCCCCTATAAATGAGTCGACTTTGGCACTTTTTCCCGCACCTTGGATGTCACCTGGCACAACTTTTCCCCCAATTAAAACGCCTGGCAGTGTCATATTTGAATTAAATATATAATTAGCTATTATATCACACCAAACTCAGATCTCTATAAATTGTATACCTTCAGTTGATTTTACAACCTCTTTGTTGCCAATCCACTCTCACACCCACCGCTGAAAAGCTGCCAGGCGCTCGAATAAATTAATAATGATAGTATGGCATACTAACTAGAGGGATTTCGTTGCTCTATAAATTGTATACCTATTTCCGTAGCTAGCTCTTAGTCCAAAAATCGGGCATAGGTTCCCCGCCGGATCAATGTTTCTTAATCTTAAATCTAACTAAGTTTAATTTACTACTAATTTAACATCAAAATTATTCTAAGTCCAAACTGTTACAAATTTTTCTAAGTCCGAGATTTCTATCAAAATTCACAAATTTTCTTAAGTTAATCTTCTCAGCGAAATAAAGTTCAAATTCCCTTAGCATACAATATTGTTCAAACACTCACTGACAGTTGTCTCCTTCACTTGTCGTCGAGGATCCTGGAGGCACCTTTTCATCAGCACCACCTTGAAATCTGAAGCCGGATTCACCACCAAACTCCAACCTCTGCAGCAGCAGCTCCCACTCCTGAAGCTGTTCCGCTTCCCGTTCCAAGAACCAGCACCTTTTCCCCTTAGTACTCCAAAAAATGCGCCACCGTCAAGACGTCTGCCGGTCTAGGTCTGAGTAGTTTCTAGATCGGCTCGAAGAACCATTAACAACCCCAGATCGTCATGGTCAGATTCGAGGGTGTACTTTTGTAATAAAAAACCAACTGAGTACACTACAGGTTTATTGGATAGTTAAAATTACAATGCCACCTTTTGCTTATATCTAACTACGAACAACTTACAATAGCGCGATTCAGAATGGTACACCGACATCTATCGGGATCTATGAGAACTAAACTTTGTATCGAATCATTTTTGTGTAACTTTAATACAAGTTCTAACAGGCCCATACGGGCGCATAATATTATTAATTATTATGCGTTTGTGTGTTGATCAATATTATCCGAGCTAGTCTGTGTGGACGTACGCAAACACGGTAGGAAACTTGCTTATCCTTAGCCCGAACCAATACAAAGTACAAGAAGCTAAAGTGTTTTACCTCGTCTTAGAGAACATCACAGCACGTCACTTGCATAGCTCTTTTTTTAGACAGGATAAAATGCGTTACCTACCACTGCGCTAAAATGGTTATACTCATGTTCATCATGTGGGACTCGCCTATCACTCTCACCCACGATATAAGCACTGCACTAAACTTCTCCTCACGTGCCTGTCCCAAGGCGATCCACCGCATCATCATCATTATCAGCCTATAATCGTCCCACAGCTGGGCAAGGCCAGTGAGATTGAGCCATAATAAACCACCCCGCTGGCTTAATGCGGGTTATTAGTCTTAATTTTACGACTGTGTGAGCTCATCACCGCTTTAAGCTCTTAGGTGTACCTACGAGTAGTTTCAGCCCGTTAGTCGCCTTTTACGACACCCAAGAAAAGATATAGATTAGTAGGTAGTATTCTTTTAATGAGCCGCCGCCACACGGCTCTGGGTCTTAATTTAACTACTGTGTGAGCTCATCACCGCTTTAAGCTCTTAGGTGTAGTTACCTACGAGTAGTTTCAGCCCGTTAGTCGCCTTTTACGACACCCAAGAAAATAATAATATCTAATAATGAAATCGTTTATTTTCTCTCCACAATAATAAATAGGTCTTAATTATTCTATGACTTATTGCTAATTGTAGTTATAGTTACATTTTTATGACCCATATCGTTGTGAGAGACTGGTACCTGGTAGGGGTTAAAGAAAACCTGTAAAACAGGTCACCAGGGCCCTCCCGCGGAAATTAATCAATTGACAAGTGGGTGTCTAAACTACATTTTTTTTGGGAAAGCAACATAGATAAGAAATAGATAAGTACCAAGCCTTGCGAGAAAAAGTAAGTATTACAGACTAAGGGGTAGATGCGAGTTACATCAAATAGATTTGATTCTTATGTGCTAGGAGTATGTAAATATGTGTGTGTGTGTGTGTGTGTGCATGTGAGTGTGCGTGTGTGTGTGAGTGAGTGCGCGTGAGTAAGTTAGTGAAGGATGTAAGTTATTTATATTACTTGATAGTTGTGAGAATCTTTTCAGTCTCTTCATAGTTTAGCGACTTAAGGTATGTCATAGTTTCCTTTTTACAGTTGTATTTATTTAGCGGGAATAAGTTAAGTGTTTTATTCAATTTGTTGTAGAGGTGTGGGCCAAGGAAGGTAAATGTTTTGTGGCAAAATAGACGCGTTTTACCTGAAATAAAACGCATATTAAATACTTACCTCATTAGAAGCTTATAATATTGAGATAGGCATATCCGTTTCCCGTCGTATTTTCCTTCTCTTTCTGCCGGTATATCGCTGTCTCACTCGCTCATCCCACTCAGTGGCGTCACCAGGTGGCGCGGTGGGGGAACCAGGAGATTTCACCCCCGTGCCCATTTGTTCATCATTGCGTCGAAATATGCATTAAGCACCAGGCGGAAATAAAAACTAAGCTTCTAATGAGGTAAGTATTTAATATGCGTTTTATTTCAGGTAAAACGCGTCTATTAAACACTTGACCGTCATTAGAAGCTTATAATATTGAGACCTGTTTGTTATCGCCTGGTGAAAACGCCAATGTGAGAAATAAATTAAACTATAAGTGCGAGAGAGTTAATCATATGATTATGGTTTAAACAAAAAGTTCTAATAAATTAAGTACTCATTATTTACAATTTAAGTCATGTAAGAAAATAATTGGCCAGTCATTGATGAAAAATCAAATAATTTAGCTTGTAAACCATGTAAACATTATTATAAGGAAATAAATATTGTTTACTATTTGATTTCAATCACTTTACAGGGTAAAAATAAAAAATGAAAAACTTCGTGACGCCTGAATCAATATTTCATGACAATAAACCTTCTGAAAAGTATTAACTAATCCCCAATTAGCAATAGTTAGTATATTCTCAATGGGTAAATCATATCAATCTAGTTTGTAGATGCTACAGCGGAGCAAAACACAACCAGGTGTGGCTGTAATATCCATCTATAGCTACCACAGTGCTTGAAACAGGTGTAGGTGAACCACTCGAAGTTTTAAATAAATTAGTTTAGCCATTTTGTACAATATTTATTGATCCTTTTAACCAGTAGCAATTTCCAGCGTGTTTGTCTGTAGTCCCTACAGTCAATCTTTGACCCAAACTGTCGCCTTAATGTTACTGCATTGTCCTGAACAAAATAATGTTTGGTGTCCACAGCAAGGTAACAAAGGAGCAATGCGACAATAATATTGCAGTGTTACGAACTGTTTGAAATCTAGTTGACCCTACGTTTGAAATACATTCCAAAGGTCTACAGACTAATATTACTAAAACCTGGAAAAAGAAGGTTTTGTTGTTTTTAAATGTTTAATTGAGATTGATTTTAAAACATATTTAACTATTACCTCGTCACTAAGATTTCCATACAATTGTGCGCTGCATAAAGGAGACACGACAATTTATAGTAGTGTATAGTATTTTAAGAAAGATTTAAAATATTAAGTGTAAATCTGCCAAAAACTTGACTGACTGGACCCATTTGGTACGCGTTCCGCGTGTGGATGGCGCCGCTGCTGCTGCTTACGCCCTTTGTACTACTGGACCAAGCACAAGTGCTCATATGTTTTATAATAACCGGACGCTTGAGCAGGGAAATTTGCTTGTGGTTCCATAACGATATATCATTTAAGCACACCAAATTTCAACGTCATGTCTTGAACCTTGGAGGTTGGCAGGCCTGTGGTTATGTCTACCAGGCGTCTACGTTTCGAATTCCATACTGTGAATGAGGCAGCAAGGGGTACCACAATCATATAAATTGCTGTTGAGGTGTGCTAGCACCCGGGGGATGAGGGAAGGTGGTGCGAATTTCCAAGCCAGAGGGAAGCGTTCTACTTCAGGCTGAAAGCACTGTGAAACATCACTTCGTAATCATTGAGATAAATCTGCATAGTTTACCCACTACTCGAGCGTTCTTGGATACAAACAGGTCAATTACTGGCCAGGCCCACTTCGCGAATATCGTTTGTGTGAATTCTGGCAGTAGATGCCACTCTAGAGCTTGGCTATGTCGAGACAGTTGATCTGCATGGCTGTTTAATTTCCCTGGAATGTAATGAATTTTGACCACAATTTGGTTGGTGGTCATTTGTTGGTTGGCAATTTGGAGGATTAAAATAAAGGCTTCGTGTTCGATGCTTGTAATTCTAAGACTTAGAACAGCCCGCTTTTCTTTTTGATTGCAGTGCAGCTTTGTTGGGATGCACTCCACCTTCCCGATAGGGCAGAATTGTTGAGTTGTGACCCCCCAATCCTGAAGCAACGGTTGTCAAAAAGAATGTTGGTGGAGGTATATGTATTGGTGTTTCTGATAATTTTTAGCTACCAATACGTTTAACTACATCGTAAGGTAGAGTCTATTTTACCGCCCAATTTCTTCTCTTAGGTATCGTAAAATGCGACTAACGGACCATAGATTGCACATACATCCAAAAGTATAGAGCGGCGATAGGCTCATCACTTGTCACGTACATGTGCAATTATCATTTGGTGAAACGTAGACTATGGCAGAGGACTGCTTTTGCGGTCCTCATTGCCTGGTCTCTGGCTATCCCTTCGGGGATAAGAGTCGTGAGCATATGTAGGTATGTATGGACGCTTGTGATTCCTCCATGTATCCTAGTATGTCCTTGCGGAAGACATTGATTTTGGTAAGCGCCCTGCGAGGGCGGTCAAACAGACCTTTTGAAGTTTATGTAGACACCAAAATAAGTAAGTGTTTCTATTACAATGTTGGCATGTCTGGGACAGAACCATCTGGTCTTTATGTCTATAAGATAATAGTCTAAGAAAACATTGCCGTGCTCATCTCAAATGGAAGGCATATAATTCTTAGTAATTCGCCTTTGTAGAACAGACGAAGAAACCATTGTGAGATGTGGCTATAGTCAGATGGTAGTACCTAGGTCTGAGAAAAGTAATTTGTACATCCCGTCTCTTGGCCGTACACAGACCGGAATTCATATAATAATTTAACGACTTCAGGTTAAAAATTGGACGGAGTGACCTTTCTTGAGTGCTCTTTGGTACTAAGAACTGGGTTAAAACGAAGTTTGGAAAAAAAAAAAAACTTACTGTTTCTAGAAACCTGTTCTTTCATCTGTGTCAGCATTGCAGACATTTTGTTCGATAAAAGCGTGTAACAACTGTCGATTGTAACGTTTGGAACCTTGAGCGATGGCTTCAGATAAAACGGTATTCGATACCTTTGTGTTATGATACTTGGAGCACCTATTAAGTCCCAACGGTGTCGATAAAGTGCAAATTGACTGGCTCGAAATTTCGGAGCGTCATTGTCTATGTCTTTTGTTACCTCTGTTAGCAGAGAAGATGGACGTTTTTGTCCTGATTGAAAGAGCTGCCAAGCCTATGATCCTGGGGATCGAAAGTAAGAACAGCCTCCGTTGTTTATATTATAGCTACGATGTGGTTCGTGGCTGGCATAAGTATGTCCTTGCGGAGGACATTGTTTTTGTTAAGCGCCCTGCGAGGGCGGTTCATAGCCATGATGTGGTTCGTGGCTGGCATGAGTATGTCCTTGCGGAGGACATTGTTTTTGTCAAGCGCCCTGCGAGAGCGGTTCATAGCCACACTGTGGTTCGTGGCTGGCATATAAGCATGTCCTTACGGAGGACATTGATTTTGGTAAGCGCCCTGCGAGGGCGGTTCATAGCCACGATGTGGTTCGTGGCTGGCATAAGCATGTCCTTGCGGAATACATTGTTTTTGGTAAGCGCCCTGCGAGGGCGGTCCATAGCCACAATGTGGTTCGTGGCTGGCATAAGCATGTCCTTACGGAGGACATTGTTTTTGGTAAGCGCCCTGCGAGAGCGGTTCATAGCCACACTGTGGTTCGTGGCTGGCATAAGCCTGTCCTTGCGGAGGACATTTATTTATTTAATTTAATTAAAAACGGTTACATAACCATTTACAACAATTAACCGTATTATTCAAATTCAAATAAAATAAGGGATATTTAGCATTACATTAACATACATGCATCTTCTCGCAAAAACCGCAAACACTCAAGTAATATAACCATTGATTTTGGTAAGCGCCCTGCGAGGGCGGTTTATAGCTACGATATGGTTCGTGCTGGCATAAGCATGCCCTTGCGGAGGACATTTATTTATTTAATTTTATTAAAACGGTTAAAAACCAATTACAATAATTAAACATATTATTCAAAAACAAATTAAATTAAATAAGGTACATTTAGCGTTATATTAACATAATTATATGCATCTTCTCGCAAAACCGCGAACACACATGTAATAACCGTTGATTTTGGTAAGCGCTCTGCGAGGGCGGGCAGATTATAGCCACGATATGGTTCGTGGCTGCCATAAGTACGTCCTTGCGGAGGACATTAATTTTAGTAAGCGCCCTGCGAGGGCGGTTCACAGCATGCTGTGTGTGTGTCTGTCCCATGAACTAGAAGAACAACGCGATGGTATACTATAAGAAGTTTGCCCTTGCGAAAGGTAACCGTTTGTTGTGAGTACAGGTTTTGCTTGCGAGGCATTCCCAGTACCAGATTTAATAATTTAAATAAAAGTTATCTAACAGGACAATTTTTTTATTTTTTTTTAATGCAACTGTAATCTGTTCAGAATTAAACAAATGTGTGTTTGAATGTAGAATCTTATTCAAAGTAGCAAGCATTAGAGGGTATTTTACATTTTTATGAGTATTATCCTCTTTGCGTATATTTGTAGTTTCAGTCTACAATCTAATCACCACTGAAAATAAGACCTTTAAGAGAGGTTACAGATGTTTGCGACCAACTAGTAAACTGCGCAGACAATTATTAAAAATATCTTTTTAGTTTTAAAATACCAAAAGTTATTGGTGCACAAGATTTATCAGAATATTGGTGCCTAAGGCCTAGCTGGCTCTTTTAGTTTACTTTTAAAATCAAAAATCAAATCTAGATCACTACACGGAATATTTAAATTGTTAACTGTTTTAGTCAGTATTGATAACACCTGCGAGGTGCAACAATCGTTGTAAGATTTCCTCTGACGTCCGATAAAGCAGACACATTGTCGTGTAATGTAAGCACTAATTATCGGTTTCTTATCTAAAATAAAAAGAAAAAGTGCCTGGAGGGTAGATACCACATATTAAACACAAAAAACACTTTTAAAAAATACTATCTTTAATCGAATGCTTTCTTATCTTAAAAGAAAAGGTGTATCTACATCCCTTGCGGGTAAAATAAAAAGTTTGATATACCAGATAAGTTTAAATTATAAATTCAGCGAACGGTAACACCGTTAAGTTAAGAAACTATTCTAAGTACTCACGTGTATTGTAGAAACTCACGAGAACTGTGTTGCAGTTTAAATAAAAACAATTCTATTTCTTTGTCACTTGATCACTATGTAGTGCACAAGTTACGCCGACGGGAAATTTCACGCCAATGATGAACAAATGGGCACGGGGGTGAAATCTCCTGGTTCCCCCACCGCGCCACCTGGTGACGCCACTGAGTGGGATGAGCGAGTGAGACAGCGATATACCGGCAGAAAGAGAAGGAAAATACGACGGGAAACGGATATGCCTATCTCAATATTATAAGCTTCTAATGACGGTCAAGTGTTTAATGCAGTGTTATTTTAAAAGATATAGATATAGATATAGAAAAGATATAGATTAGTAGGTAGTATTCTTTTAATGAGCCGCCACCACACAGCTATAATATGAATGATAAAATGCTAAATAACCATTTCATTACCCATAGCCCATTATCAATAAATTAATTTAAGGGGTACCTACATACATCGTATAGTATCTCTATTAGCTGTACGCTGTACGTTCATAAATTATACATCCCGGTATATATAATAATAGGAATGCTTTATTTATTTGACGACGTCTTACTAGAAACCTAATCCTTATTGTTATTATAAATCCTACCATTGAACATTTCTATTTATCATAATTAAATAAAAATATAGGCTAGATCCCTTTGAAGAAAAGTGATAAGAAAACTTGTGTCATTTTTGTTAACACATTGACAATTGACAGGACTTCTTGGCGGGAAAGTGAAGCGTCATGTCTGCAGTTTTGTTTTATTTTCTAAAATTTGTGTTTTTTCGAATATGAATGTGAAATAATAGTGGATTATTAACCGTTAAGTGTTTGTGAACGTGCATGAGTGTTGGCAAATAAAACAAAACAGTGCAACATCACTTTTCAAATTCTAATTTTCAAATTTTCAAATTCTAATCTAGTCCGCGAGAGACCTCAGTAAAGTCCCACATCTTTACTGAGGACTCAAGGGGTTTGGGGAACATCATTTATCATTCATCACTCATTATCATCAAGGGAAAAAACAAATAAAAAACTAATGACTAGGCAGTATGGCTCAGACCTTAGCCTGTTCCTTCATGGAACAAATATATAAAAAAAATAATTGACAATTGACAATTTGACATTGACATTGTGTTGTTGTCAGTTGTTTTGTTGCTGTTGCTTTACTTGCTTTCATGTTTCTAAAATTTTAAAGAGAAACTACAACTTTCAGCTGAGTGAGACTGACAAATAAATTTTCCTAAATAATTAGAAGTACCAAAATTTAAAATCACGCCATGTCTTTTTCATTTGGTTCCAATACTACTGCGCAAAGTACACCTTTTGGAGCGGCGGCAAAACGTACGTAACATTACCTTACCACATTGTTATTCTGTAAAGTAACATTACTTTTGCTATTTTATCATATAAGTGCATGCTTAGTAACGTAAAAAGTGTTTAAACAGGACATTGTTTTATTTATCACTTTACTTTCTAGCAACCTTTTCATTTGGAAGTACTAACACAGCCACCACGTCCAACGCTGGATTTGGTTTCGGGACTTCTACTAGTTCTTCTGGTTTTAGCACTTTTGGCTCTACCAGCACTGGTAAGAAAGATTTAGTAATAAGATCTAGCATGTCTTTACTTTAAAAAAAGACAGCTAATTAGAAATCAAGCCACTATAAATTGAAAAAGATAGACAGATAGGGACATACTCGATATAGAAACGAATTAAAACTGTTTTAACGGGATCTAACACAATTAATTTTGTATGTAAGTACATATCTACTTACTGCTTGACGTTTCGGCCGCGATGCTGCGGCCGTGGTCACAAGTGAACTGGCGGTGCGTGGTGTCGTCGGCTCGGGCGGGTATTTGTTTCTTCATCCACCCTCACACGTTCACTTAAATTTCACAGTGCAATGAATCGTCAGTAACACGACTCCGGCACACTACACTAACAGTATCGGAGTTTCTTGTTTTAGACTGATGTTGCGGTTTGCATTTGCCAATCACTGGATTTCATGCTGATGATAATTTAAACCTGTCCTCCCGATTGCAATTTTTATACTTCTTGATTTCAATCGCTTCATGTACTATCCTGTTATGATAATAACGATCGGTGGAGGGCATTTTTGGATCATGTAACTCCATCCAGTGATTAACTCCAGCTTCCAGCAGGTGTTCAGCTACCGCCGATTTGTCCATTTGTCGATTTTTGACAGCTGCGATGTGTTCCTTGACACGTTTTGCGATAGTCCGCTTAGTCTGTCCAATATACGAACTACCACAGCTACAATCGAGGTTATAAACTCTCGGTGTTTGGAAAGGTATGACATCTTTAGGCGACCGCAATTTGTCTGATATTTGGCATAAAGGAGTATATACAGTCTTAATGGAGAAGTTTCTTAGTACTGTTCCAATTTTGTTTGTTACGCCTTTTATGTAAGGTATAAACGCTGCCTGGCGACTCACTTTTAGACGATTTTTCTTTACATTCTGCTTTTCCCTCTTCTGTGACACCTTGTATCCGTTACGTTTTAGTACCTCCTGAACGTGAGTAAGTTCAGACTGAAGATGTTCAGGGTCACACAGGTTCTGAGCTCTGTTGGTTAGTGAGGTCATCACAGACTGAAGATGCCGAAGATGATGATGAGAAAAGGCATGTAGGTACCTGTCCGTGTGAGTGGGTTTGCGGTACACAGAGTATGATAAAGTACCATCATCTCGTGCTGTGAGTAGGGCAGCTAGTATTTCTGTTTAATAAAAAAAATAACCTCAATTATGCTTTATAAAACGATGACTTAATTTAATTATGTGTTTAAAACACGCATGCATGCAAGTATGCTTAATAAAATTGTGACCAAAAAATAATATAAATTTAAATGATGGTGGTTTTTATTAAACTTGTCTTTCAACGATTCTGCGTTATTAAGTTTATGCGTAATAAAAAGTTTGCTACAAGCTATTTTATGCTTTTTGAATTGTATGCCGATGTATGTCAATTAATGATAAAGTACCATCATCTCGTGCTGTGAGTAGGGCAGCTAGTATTTCTGTTTAATAAAAAAAATAACCTCAATTATGCTTTATAAAACAATGACTTAATTTAATTATGTGTTTAAAACACGCATGCATGCAAGTATGCTTAATATAATTACAACCAAAAAATAATATAGATTTAAATGATGATGGTTTTTATTAAACTTGTCTTTCAACGACTCTGCGTTATTAAGTTTATGCGTAATAAAAAGTTTGCTACAAGCTATTTTATGCTTTTTGAATTGTATGCCGATGTATGTCAATTAAAATTATGGCAATAAACATTATGCGTTTTAATGTGTCACAGTTAAAAATACACTATGATAAATAAATTACATAGAAAATAAAATGCAATATAACTAAAATAAATGAATGTAGGTATATAAAAAAAAAACAAATTCTAATTTCTGGACAAAGTGACAGACATAAAGAACATGAATAGAACAAATTAAACTTACTAAATGTATATTTTAGTAAAGTTTACTTTGTTCTGTACTATGCTATACCACAGTTGAAATAGTAGCACTGTGATTATATTATGCCCGACTTTGATCTAGTAGATAGAACTATGCCTGACTTTGATTTAGAACATAATATCTTCTAGATCAAAGTCGGGCATAGTCCCGTACCCATCCACATCATCGTGAACTTCATTGTTCCCAATTCCTCCCTCCCTCACCCCCCCCCCCTTCCTAATCTCTTTTGTATTACAAGTTCGTTAATTAACCCGCATAAATACGAAATATTTAAAATCTTTTTCAAGAGTATGGATTGCGAACTGGGGGGTTACTCTTGAACTCAAACTCAATCTTAATACAATTCCAATGCGATTAATATGTATCGATATTGGGGTAAGTAAAGATATTTCCGGAACTCCATCTCGATAATAATTTTTTCAATCAATTTCCACGCAATTTCATTCCAATGTGGCGCTATTGTCGCTTACAAAAGTGCCATTTGACATTTTTTAGATTTGTGATTGGAAAATGATTAATGCAATTTGTATTTCAAGAGTAAGCCTACTGCACAGTGTTTCATGCTATAGTATTGCCAGTGTAAAAAAAACAAAAGTTGCGTACAATGGGCGATTTTCTGACAGCCCAAATTAAAAAGTAAAAATTAGTTCAAAAACACTCGATAGATGTCGTTTTATGAAAGCTGGGTTACTTATGGGCTGTAATAAATTCTACACTTTTACTTGTCTACCAAAAGAATAAAAAAATAGTATTTACTTACCTATTTATATTCAGGACATCCAGAACCTATTTCTATTTTGGAATAGAATAAATATTACGCAGCCATACACGTGCTCTTCATGAACCCGCCTTTTACTAAGCGCCATACTAATCTATGCTAAGCGCCATCTATGAAGTCATTTACGAACCAATTTCTTTTTTTTTTTTGATCTCGGAAAATCGCCCATTAGCATCATCACTGCAAATATAAAATACACCCTCATTTTTTACTCATTTTCAATAAAACAAATAAAAAATGAGGGTGTATAAACAAAGAACTTCAAAGTTTTGGAACGTATTTTCTTATTCACTGTTTTTAAGGTTTAAGACCTTTGGAGCATTTAGGCGAAATATTATTATTTCAAATCCATATCAACCAAACTTCTTGGCACATTTTAGCAGAATTGTTTTAATACAAATATGTTATATTACAAGAAACTTGGAAAGTTTTGACTGAGACATTAACGAGAATTTTATTGCCAAAATATACCACGTATTTTGGCAGAGTTATATTAAAACAGAATTGTTATATTACAAGAAGCTTGGAATGTTTTGACTGTTACATTGTTGTGAATTTCATTGCCAAAATATACCAAGTGCTTTTGGTATATTCGCGCAATATGTTTTGCAGCATAAGAAGAGTTCCACACATTATTCATAGTGTGGGTTGGTTCCGGAGTTCCCTTATTTTTTGATAACTTTGGCTCTAGATATCAGATTGAAATCAAACTTAGGCACATGAAAATAGATATGATTTTACATTGGATGGTGTAAATAACACAATTTTGGCCAAGTTGTGGATTGGTATGATCTGGCACAACACGGTCCAATACTTAGTAGCATTAAACATAAACCCTAATGGTTTCCAAGTGCTAAATTAGCATAACTTGTAAAGTTTATGTGTAAAATTTTAAACGATAAACAGTAAACACTAATATTTTTTTTTACATACATAAATACATATTATATTTACGACTATTATCCCGAGGGTTAGTCAGACACCAGGCAATGAATACCGCAAAAGCAGACCACTGCCATACGTCCACATTTCACTATAACTGCACATTTGCACAGCGTGACAGGTGGCGAGTCCATCGCCGCTCTATGCTGTTGTATGTGCAGTCTTTAGTCCGTTAGTCGCCTTTTACGACACCCAAGGAAAGAGATGGGGCGGTAGTATTCAGTGCCACTACCAGCATGGAGCACGTTTTAATATCATACAATTTTTGAAGCTTATGAGAACTCTACATATTAGACACCTTTTCTATGTCCAAATATAGCAGCACCTTTTGGAGCCACTCCTGCTTCAACTGCGCCATCACTGTTTGGTGGAACAGGGTTTGGAAACACAGCGGCTAAACCAGCTTCAGGTAATTACATATAATTAACTGACAACTTCGTATCATTTAATTGATAATTTCACATATTGCATAATGTTTCAACAAAAATTGCCTAATTCTGGAGATAGAGATTGAGTTTAAAATATGTTAGTCATTCAGACAATTCAAAATCTACCTTTAAAATGGTACTTATCTCTATTTTAATCTAATATAGTATGGCCTCTTGCCTTTTTTAATGTTTATTTTATTCTTTCAATGCTTGCTAATGTATGAAAAAATGCAAATATGCATGACAGCAATGTATATAAATAAAGTTTTGTACCACATCTTGTGAATAATATTAGTTTGTTTCACAGCGACATTAACATTTTATTGTGTTGCAGGATTTGGAGCTGGTTTTGGTGCCAGCACATTTGGTACAGGTACTGCATTTGGCGGTGGGACTTCAGCATTTGGCAGCACAGCTCCATCTTTTGGCACCAATACACTTGGCTCCAACACTCTTGGCTCAAATACATTTGGTGGAAATACTTTTGGAACTGGCTCGACGTTTCCGTCTAGTTTTGGTACTAAACCAGCTACTACTGGTTTTGGGGGATTCGGTTCAAACCTTGGGACAGCACCAGCTTTTGGGCAGCAACCACAGGTAATTTGGTTTATTAAAATATTGGTTTTGATGGCTTAATGTTAATAATATATGTAATAAAAATATTATTATCATGGCTTTGCGAGTTACACATTAAGCCAATTTGTAAAAAAGTGGTATATAACCGAAATATACTAATAAAACTAGTATATTGCGGTTTGTGTGGCAGTATAAATTAAGATGGACTCTTAAAACAAGTGTTGTTAAGAAAAGAACATGTGTAAAAAACCTTGTATTAATTATTCAAATTATTAATTAATGATTAAACCAGAAAAAAGTTCTAGAATGTAAACAAACAATTTGTCACCATCAAAGTTATATTTATTTATTTATTTTATTAGGTCTGCCAACATTGTTATAATATTATTATTTTATTTTATTTTAGTAGTTATCAACTTTATGAACTTACAGAGGTGTAAAATATTATTATATTTCAGTAGTTATCAACTTTATGAACTTAAAGAGGTGTAAAATATTACTATTACATCATATTTTAATTTCTTATATTACAGTGACTGTTTCAGCAGCTTTCTTGTAATGAATAAGCAACAGCATCTCATGATTGTGATTTAGATAGGTACCTACTCTTACATGAATAAAAAATAAAAAAATAAAATAATAATTTATTTCGACCACATAGATCATAGTGAGAGATAAATAATTAATATTAACAATATACTTAAACAAATAAGATTTAAAATCAATTATTAACAAATTAATTCATAAAGTGACAGAAAAAATCAATATTACATTCAAAATTAAATTAGATTCTAAATTAAATTATCAAAAAATTAAATAATATGTACCAGTATGTAGTCTCATCAGTAGTTAAATGAAATTAAACAGAAAACACCAAAAAAATGGGTAATTTTTTTTTTCATATTGTGTTTGTACAACGCCAGCAACAACAACAACAGCAGCAGCCAGGCCCAACCACAGCTCACGAGGCGCTGGTGGCGGCTGTGTTTAATTGCAACGTCTTCGGTGACGAGAGGGACCAGGTTCTTGCCAAGTGGAATCTCCTGCAAGCTCAGTGGGGCACTGGTAGGTCTTTTTTAATAGATTTTTCTTAGAAATATTTTTTTTATACTCATAAAATTATGAATTTTGTAAGAACTAAAGAAGCCCCTTTTTATTTAAAGCTGGTTTAAAATTATTGGAAAGTGCCCTCTCTACTATAGAATTAGAGCTGTTGCAACCTCACTCATCATCCAAATCTAATGCCTAGGAGAGCTCTTAGAAAACCTTCGGGAATTGTTCGGAAACTACAGCTTGACAAGTTATAAGTTTCTCGTTGCCTATAAAACGGGCCAGGCTGTAAAGGTCTTAGGCAGCCTGTACCAGATCCTTACAAATGATAAAACTTTAAAAGTTATTTTTCGAAGCCGAGGCCGGTGGCCGACTGACAATGCGATGTCCTCGATATCACGAGGTCTTGGGTTAAATTTCCTGTTTGGTCGATTGGATTTTGAATTTTTCGTTGTTGTAAAATAACCTGTGGTTGTGATCACCCACCTGCATTTGGCAAGCATGGTGATCCAGCCAATACTTATCATCAATTGGAAAGATAATTATCCAGCAGTGAGACAGCAGACAGTCTTTTACTTTACTTTATTGAAACACTTTTTTTTTCAGGCCAAGCGTATTATAACCGTAATGCACAGCCCTTAGAGTTAAATGAGCAAAATCCACTATGTCGGTTTAAAGCAGTTGGTTACTCTCGACTCGGAGGACGCCAAGACAAAGACGGGCATGTGGCAATGTTGTTCAATAAGCCTGAACAAGAAATCAAGTAAGGCTCATGTATATAATATTTGTTATTGTCAAGTTTACAACTTATAATGCTAATCTTAAACTGCAAGTTTGACTAAGTGCTTTAATATTATGTTTGTTTTTCACTAGAAACAATCAGCAAGCCTTCATAACGTCATTAACTGGTTTGTTAGGGAACAAACCACATCTAGTTGTCAACATTGATGCTGTAAAAGCCGTTTCTGAACACAAGACTCAGGTGAGTTACTATAAAGGTATTACTTTAAAATTTATCCATTACCTTAAATCACAGACCTCAACCCTACACGTCGCTTTCCGCGAGTTTTACTAAAACATGGAATAGGCAATAATCAGGAGGTGTAATTGTGACTGTGATTGGATATTTCAAGGTCGAACTAGTGATACGTAACACGTAATATTTAAATGCATTCGAATTAGTAATGAGGTAGGAGTCGATAATGATATCGATAGACTGTTTTCATACTTGATGTATAAAACAATTCTTCTTATTTAATACTAACTTTTGCCAGCGGCGCGGCGTTGACATATATTTTCTGTTAAATTTTTTATTCTATTAGCCTTATTAAGTTTCGGAGTAGTTTAAAAAAATAAACATGTAGACTTCCTATATTTTATTTTGTTATAAACAATATTTATGCAAAGTTAGATAGCAAATCGGACGATCGACGCCATAAAAAGTTTTATACAAAGTTCACTCTTCTATATCTTCAAGTTATACTTTCGCGAGAAGGTCACGGGTAGCCACTGGATGCGAGCTGCACAAGACCGGTCATGGTGGAGATCCTTGGGGAAGGCCTTGTCCAACAACCTTCGGCTGATGATGATGATTATGATGATGATGATGACTAGACATACAGTTGGTTTCAACTGCTACAAATCTACAATCTTGAGGAAAAACTTTAAAACTTTCTTGCGCCCATTAATCCAATGAGGAAATGTTGATATTGATTATATTTGTATTTCATTATAAACCTATCTGTTGTATATTTAACGCCATCTGGCACAGACAAGGGGACTTAACTATAAATGCAATCTGCACAAATATTGCACTAATTTTTGTCTTATAGATAGATGGCGCTAGACTCGCTGTTACTCTGTAGTTTCTGTATTTGCCGTAGACAGCGCCAGTCCACTATTATATAAAGGCCTGCGCGCCCGCCACTCTTTCTCTTTAACGGCTGCAAGGTTGTTGAACACAATAAATGTAGGTACCTATTTAAGTTACAGGTGGTATCATTCGCCCAGTCCTTGTCACATTATCTATACTGCACCCCTAGAAAAGTGGAACACGCTCTCGTCTGTCTATTAGTAATTCGTCGTTCATGCATGCTACTCTATTTTCTACTAGCAATTGGCACAGTACACTGGTTATAACCAGACAATTGAATATCAATTGTTTCGCGACCGCCGGCGGTCTTATGATCCTTGACCTATTATTCAAAATGTGTTCCTTATGACTTATTATTCATACAATCACCAATAACAACGAATAAACTTGCAGAATTTATAACATTGTTAACAGAGATAGAGACGGCGGGTTCGACTTCCTGTTACGTATTAGATTTAACAAAAAAAATCGAAAGAAGTTTTTATTAAATCTTAAATTGATTCCATGGTTTCTAAGAACAGATTTCCCTATCTCTCATAGTTTTTGATTACTCCTTACTGACCCATTTGGATAGATCAACCTGTATAAATAGCAAAAAAAACATTGAACAACAACAAATAACAAACAAACAACATTGTATTCCCAAAAAAACTATTTCCTCAAGTTGTACAAAAACACAAAAAGTGAAATTGTCAAGTTTTGAAAAGAACCTCTTCATTTGTGTACAGTAAAAGTGTAGGGTAGGTGTAAAAGTTTATAAAACCTATATTTATCCAACAAAAAAATTAAAAGTTATTCAAACGTAATAAGATTTTACTAATTACGACTTTATTAAAGATTTTATTAAAGACGATTACAACACCAGTCCAAAAGTAACGTGAGCCAATCATCACGCAGGTGGTAGTGTACGTGGTGGACAAGAACACGGGCGGTTCACACGTGTCCGCGGCGGAGCTGGCCGGCTTCCTCAACGGGGCGGCGCGCGCGGCGCTGGCGGGCGCGGGTTGCGGCAACGTGTGCGCCGGCACGCGGCCCTCGCCGCAGATGCTGCAGCACTATCTGCAGACGCCGCCGCCAGGTGAATGACCCCTTGGCGAGTAGGTATGCGAGCGCCTCAAGCCTGGCGCGGGCTGCGGGCGGCCCTCGCCGCAGATGCTGTAGCACTACCTGCAGACGCCGCCGCCAGGTGAATGACCCCTTGGCGAGTAGGTATGCGAGCGCCTTACGCCTGGCGCGGGCTGCGGGCGGCCTTCGCCGCAGATGCTGCAGCACTACCTGCAGACGCCGTCGCCAGGTGAATGACCCCTTGGCGAGTAGGTATGCGAGCGCCACACGCCGAGCGCGGGCTGCGGCAGCGTGTGCGCCGGCACGCGGCACTCGCCGCAGATGCTGCAGCACTACCTGCAGACGCCGCCGCCAGGTGAATGACCCCTTGGCGAGTAGATATGCGAACGCCACACGCCTGGCGCAGGCTGCGGCAACGTGTGCGCCGGCACGCGGTCCTCGCCGCAGATGGTGCAGCACTACCTGCAGACGCCGCCGCCAGGTAGATGACCCCTTGGCGGGAAGCGTGTAGTAATACGTACATATACATAAAGTTATGACAAAAACACGAAAAGGACACATCAGGAGGTCATTTTCCTTTTTATGTATGAAACAGAGATATCAAGTTTGTCGTACTTTGCATCTGCGTGCACTTAAAAGTTTCACCTACATTATTATATGATATTAAATTTTTTAATAAATGTTATTTAATCCTAGGTATGGATATGCGGCTATGGAAACAAGCTCAAGCGGACAATCCCGATGCGGACAATTACATTCCAGTGCCAATAATAGGATTTACGGAGGTGTGTATAAGGCTAACTATTTAAGTGTAATGTTATCTAAAGTGTCTTGTAATTTTTATTTTGGTTTTAATTTATTCTCATTGTAATATATTCCTTAGATCAAATTCCGAGCACGATGCCAGGCGGAGGAGGCCAGCCTGCAGGCGAGTTGGCTGCGGCGCGCCAGCGACACGCTCGGCGAGCTGCGCACGCGCCGCGCCGCGTCCGCCGCGCGCTTAGCTCAGCTGGCGGCGCGGCTGCACGGGCTGAGGCACTCCCTGCTGCAGGTACCCGCTCTGCCTTGCCTCGCCGCGTCCGAGGAACACACTGCGGTAGTGTTGGACTTCCCCGCTCTGATGGTATGAGGGGAGGTGTACAAAATAAAACACCGGCCGTGCTGGCCGCATTTTGAGGTTGTGTATAAGAGTATATTTTTAGGTGGAGAAAACGCCTTGCATGTTACTGCGTCCGCTGAAACGCAGATGGTTATTAAGGAGAGGAAAGGTTTAGGATAGTCCTCTCTCTCTTCCCAACACCCCACGCTTAAGGCAAACCAGAAGAGCTTGACAGGGCAGGGGAAAGGCCGCGTACCCACTAAAAACTCCAACATCAGCCTAATTCGGGATTCTTGACCACATTAATGGATAAGCACGCCCCGGAGTTACCCTGGCAGTGGCAGCACGGTAGTGGTATCTTTTTTATTTTGTTCGACCCCGAAGTAGTACCTAAGCTTACCGCGTGTGTCACTCGTGCGCAGGTGATAGCGCGCCAGGAGGTGGTGGGGCGCTGGGCCCCGAGGAGTAGTAGCTAAGCTAACCGCGTGTGTCTCTCGTACGCAGGTGATAGCGCGCCAGGGGGTGGTGGGGCGCTGGGCCCTGAGGAGTAGTACTTAAGCTAACCGCGTGTGTTACTCGTGCGCAGGTGATAGCGCTCCAGGGGGTGGTGGGGCGCTGGACCCTGAGGAGTAGTACCTAAGCTAACCGCGTGTGTCACTCGTGCGCAGGTGATAGCGCGCCAGGGGGTGGTGGGGCGCTGGGCCCTGAGGAGTAGTACCTTTTTTTTTATTTATACTGGAGGAAATGCCTTACGCATACCCGGGGCCTGCACGTGGGGGCCCGCCCGGGTTATGTGGGACTCTCCCCCCAACTCCCGCTCCCCCGTTCAGGCCCTGCGGCCTCGGCGGGGGTTCGGGAGGAAGGGGGCATACCCACTAAAACCTCCAGTACTCTCCAGCAGGACCCGGGGGAAAGTAGAGACGGGAATACCCTTTTGGGAATCGGCCGCCCCGACTCTCTAGGCCATTGGTTCGTTTGAACCCCTGAACCGAATGCACCCCTTGTGCAACGAGGCCCCTTGAGGCCGCCCTCTCGGGATTCGACTCGACAGCTCCTCAGCTGTCGAAGTCGAAGTCTGCCTCGCTGCTGCTGGAGAGGCGGCTCCGCGCTCAGATGGTGCTATGAGCGCGCGCCGCATCGTCAAACTGGTCCCCATCGCTCGGCCCGGTATCTCTCTCGCGAGTGACGTTGGGGCCTGGCGAGGAAGAGTTTACCTCGTGCCTTCGAGTGGACACTGGGGCTGGACTCGCACGTGGGGTCACTGTCTCCAACATGTCCACCTCCTCGACGATGGCCGCTGGTCGCGGTTCACTCCGCGCGGTAGCTCCTTGGACGTCACGGGAAGCGTGATCTCTCACCCTCTTCAGGGGAGGATCGCACCTCCTGCTTCCCATGACGTGGCCATGAGCTCTGCCCGCGCCCTTAAATACGGCGCAGATCGGTGCCGTCACCGTACACGTCGCCGTCTTATGGCCAGGAAGGCCACAACGGAAGCATATTCTGCTTCGATCCACGCTCGATTCACACCTCGGTCGGTTGTGCCCGACGCCCATGCACCGGAAGCAGCGCAATGGGCGCCGGTCGAGGACAGTCACTACCGCCATTGTCCATAGGAGCGGCATCCTCCGCTGTCGGCTCAACGCTCTGGCGGCTACGATTGGGCAACGCACCAGCGCCGAGAACGAGCCGTTGGGGCCAGATCGTAGTGCCCCAACCTTTACCTTCTCCTGGGAGGAGCCTTATCTCCTGGCCCCGGCCTCCGCGATGTCCTGGGGCGTGACGGTGTCGTCGAAGTCCGAGACGCGGATGTCCGCGCACTTCTCGGGCCTGACGACAGTCACGACGTCCCCAACCTCGATCCTCAGCCGCTCGGCAAACCTATCAGCTGCCTCCGCGCTGTCGGCCCCGGGATTTCGAACAGGCGGGCTTCACTCAGCGCGGTGCGCGCTCGGAACCTGGGCCTTATCCCGACTCCTTCGGGCGCGATCCTCTCACGCGCCCGCTTAATGACGTCTGCGTACGTCACGCCCAATTCTTCCGCCTCCGGGGTCAGCCGAATGACCACAGCTGTTGAGCTAGGTCGCTTCAGCCTCGGTCTTCTGTTCCCCTTAGGAGCCGCCTGAGCGGGGTTGGGGGCCCTCCTTGGTGAGCGCGCGCTGCGGGTGGCCCGCGTCGTCCGCGGCGTCTCTTCCGACGGTAGTTTCCGTCGTCCCTTCTCCGTCCCGGACAGGGGGAACCGGAGCCCAGCTGGTGGTCTGCTGGGTGGGTGCGGTTAGCGGGCTGGCAAATGGGAAAATCGGCGGGTACTTTGAGTTAGATTGACGCCTTTGAAACTGCTCTTCAAAATTTAATCTATTTAATTAGTAAATGAGTGCTTACTGTTTTAATATTGATTAGATGTATTAGTAATGTTCCAGTAAGTGTTGGCATTAACTAATTTTATCACTTTTAATCTGATCGCTACCATCACTGCCACTTCGCATTGCCTACGGTCACTTGTCACTGAAGAGCCAATTGCTTGCTGATCATGGACACTGGTAATGTCAATGAAACTATCCAGGACCTCTCAACTTTATTTCACTCGCGCATGGAAGAGTTTGAGAAAGCTTTGCATCAGCACACCGTGACATCAGTTCCTGGAGCGCAGCTACAAACAGTGAAGGCTTTGTCTGCTGATTACCAGCAATTCAAATCTTTTGTTGTGAAGGCTATTAGTGCGCTTAAGATGCAGCTGGATCAACTCAATAATGGCATGGATCGGCTTGAAACCCACTCCCGGCGTAAGGTATTACTGCTTCATGGCTTGCCCGAGGACTCCAAGGAGAATGCTGCTACCAAAGTGCACGAAGTCTTTAAAAAAATGAAGCCTACACAATTTCATCCAGACTGCATTGAGACTTGCCACCGTCTCGGGGCTACCAAAAACGACCGAACTCGCCCTGTGTTAATACGCTTCACTACATATAGACACCGAGCTACTGTCTGGAATTCGAAGACAGCCTTGAAGGGTACAAGAATTTCATTGTCGGAATTTTTAACGAAGTCAAGGCAAAACATTTTTTCTGCTGCCCGTAAGCATTTCAGTCTCAAAAATTGTTGGACGTCGGACGGCACCATAGTAGTGCAGCTGCCGGACAAGAGTAGACACAAGATAACTTCATATGATGAGCTACAACATCTACAGGCCAGATTTCCGTCCACGACAGGCAGCTAAGTTATCATATTATGTAGGTACTCATCTTAACACTTCACTTGGTTCATATGAGGTACTTTACATTTGTACACGAGTTAATCTCGAAACAATAATGGATGCTGGTACTTGAGATATAAATTTGTGCTAATACCACCCCGTTAACTTAAACTTTTTATTTAGGGTATCCTGTGTATTTTAATTTTGCTTCAGGGTGTTTATTCTCGTATTATTTTACGTTTGTCAGAAATGTCAGTGTCAAATGTCAATGTGACGTACCGTTCAGAAACTAGTAGTGTTTGTGTGTACCGTTATTTTGTAACTAAATCAGCGATTATTTTATGTTGTATGCGTTTTGCCAATTCTCACTGGATGGTGTTCCTTATTGTAATTTATATTTATTTTGTATTTATATTATTTATTAGTAGTATTAGTATTATTTTATGTCTTTATACGCTGACTGCTTTACTGATTGTTCATCTGACGAATATGAAAGTGCTTGTAGTGATATTTCAAACTCTTCTGATTCTGATGCTCTCTCTCTGGATGTCAAGCTGCAGTCTATATTCCATAATAAATCTCAATACCTTAACCTAGTGCATATCAACGCACAGAGTGTCCCTGCTCATATCCACGACTTAAATGTATCATTTAACAGCGGGCTAGTCGATGGAATATTAATTTCCGAATCTTGGCTCAAACCGTCTCTGCCGTCCCCTCTTTTTACACTTAATGGCTATACATTGTTTCGAAACGACAGAGTTGGTGCTGGTGGTGGTGGTGTATGTATTTACATCAAGGACCACATCCAATGCTCTGTCGTCAGTCAGTCTCCTAGTACTTATACAGGATCCTTGGAGTATCTATTCTTAAGGCTTAACATCCGCCACTCTAGTATTTTAGTTGGAGCTACATACAGCCCAAGTATCAGCGTAAACTATTTTGATTCATTTGAGACAACCCTTGAATCCCTTAGCTCTTCTTACGATCATGTAATTTTGATGGGTGATCTTAATACTTGTCTTCTGAAGAATAACTCTCGGTCCTCACGTCTTAACTCTATTGTAACATCTGTCAACTTTGAATTGCTTCCACTCTCTGCCACCCATCATTCTCCTAACAGTCATCCCTCTCTTTTGGACGTGCAGATAGTCTCTAAACCTGATTCAGTCTTATTACATGGACAAACTACTGCCCCATTCTCGTATCATGACCTCTTATATTTATCTTATCGTGTACGCACCCCCAAACCCAAAACCAAAGTCATTTTTCAGCGTAATTTTAGTGGTATTTGTGTGGATCGCTTGAGGGATGACTTTTCTAGGGTGAACTGGTCTACCTTGTTCGCAGCCGACACGGCAAATGAGAAGGTAAAAATTTTTAGTACACTATTAATACAACTCTTTGACTCACATGCCCCTCTAAGACCAGTGCGTGTTAAACACCTACCTGCGCCTTGGCTTACACCAGTGATTAGGAAGTCCATGCAACGTAGAGATAAAGCCAAATCATTGCTTAAGAGATTCCCGAATGACGATAATCTGAACTCCTATAAACGGCTGCGCAATTACTGCAATCGTCTCTGCCGGGATGCCAAACGTCGGCATGTTCATTCCGCGGTGGAAAGCTTACCCCCAGGTAAAGTCTGGAAGTTTTTAAGATCCCTCGGTGTGGGTAAAGACAGCGGCAGTACTGGTGAATTACCTGATCTTAATCACCTTAATAGGCATTTTACCACGTCACCGGTTACTGTTACTGATACCACCAAGGCAGCCACACTTACTTTTTTAGACACAGTGGCCCGTCCTGACTGTGAGCCTTTTGAATTTCGTGAGATCACTGTGGGGGAGGTTAAAAAGAGTATCTTATCCATTACTTCCAGGGCTGCGGGTGTGGATGGCATTTGCCGTGACATGCTGATGCCTATCTTGGATGACGTTGTGCCTATTATCACACACATTCTAAATCACTCTTTGGCAACCAACGTCTTCCCTTCTGACTGGAAATTAGCCCATGTCATTCCCATCCCAAAGTCCTCTTCCACTACCGCTTTCTCTCAATACCGTCCTATCTCTATCCTACCATTCCTGTCCAAGGTCCTGGAAAGCGCTGTTCACAAACAATTGTTCTCTTTTGTTTCCCATAACAATTTAATAAGTCCGTATCAATCTGGTTTTCGTCCTGGCCATAGCACAGTAACTGCCCTCTTAAATGTGACAGACGATATCCGCCACGCGATGGATAGCCGGATGTTTACGGTTCTTGTTCTATTGGACTTCAGCAGCGCTTTCAACTCCGTTAACTATGACATCCTCCTTGCCATCCTCCACTCGCTTAACCTTGCCCCTGCCGTGATCTCATGGTTTTCGGATTATCTTTGCAGTCGGCACCAGAGAATTAAGAGTGAAGACTTGTTCTCGGATTGGGCTCCCCTTACTGCAGGTGTGCCACAGGGTGGGGTACTTTCACCTCTCCTCTTTTCACTATTTATTAACGAGCTCGGTAAAGTACTTTCTTGTCCGTACCACTTGTATGCTGATGACTTGCAGCTGTACAAGCATTCTGATGCAGCCAATATTAACTCGGCTATTGAAGCCCTTAATAAAGATCTCCTCGCGGTAAAGGCATGGGCAAACGCGTTTGGATTGCTTGTGAACCCTACTAAGTCACAAACAATAATAGTAGGTAGCAGCAGACTTTACGATAAACTAGACATGAATAGCCTCCCAAAGGTTACATATGATGGAGTGCATCTTGCATATGCAGACAAGACCAAAAATCTAGGCCTCATTATTGACCGTACTTTGTCTTGGAGATCACAGGTGAATGAAGTGAGCCGGCGCATGCACTACTCTTATCATTCTCTCAAGCGACTTCAGTTCTTCTTGCCCTATAATACCAAAATTATGCTTGCTCAGTCGCTTCTGCTCCCTCTTCTCGACTATGCCGATGTGTGTTACTTGGATGCTACTGAAGAGCTGCTGAACAAACTGGAGCGTCTACAAAATCTGGCCATTCGGTTCATATTCAGCCTCCGCAAATATGACCATATTTCGGAATACCGTTCAAAATTAAGATGGCTCCCTATTCGACGTCGCCGAGATATGCACATCCTTTGCCTCCTTTACAAAATCCTCCACTACCCTCAGCTCCCTCATTACCTTCGCTCCCGTTTTACGCTCATACCTGCTACTTCCCGCCCCAAACGTTCTTGTGACACAAGAACCCTTCTATTTCCTCAATCCAACTCCAAATATTTCCATCGCTCTTACACCGTTCACGCAGCCATTTTGTGGAATAAGCTGCCAGCCGACATTCGTGAGAGTCCATCGGTGTCATCTTTCAAACATAAATTAAAAGAGCACTACCTATCCAACAACAACAGTAGTTAGCAATGTTGTAACATAACTAGTTATTCATTTTGATTATATTATATATTAATATGTATGTCTATGTATATATATATACAATATAGGTAGTTTGTTTAAGTAGGTATGTATGTGTATGTTTAGGAATGTTATAAGTAGGTATATGTATTTGTAAGTATCATTAGTCCCGTAGACTCTCTTTCCACACCACAGCTAGGGTTGGCTGGAAGAGATCTTTTCTAGAGATAAGCTCACCTTTGTATATGTCTTTTGTAACGTCTTTTTCAATGTGTTTTATATGTGCAATAAAGGATTAATAAATGGGTTGCCAGTCGTTCTGTTAGCGGCGCGGGGGGCACTCGGTGCTGTCCGCCCTGGTGCTGGCGTCGGGAGAGGATGACCTCCTCCCTACCAACTCTCCCTCGCTCTGCCACCAAAGGCGGCCGTACCCTCTGGGGCTGGGTGTTAAGCCTCGTCTCCAGGCCATAAAGCCGGGTGTTAATGGCCTCGATGGAGCTCGTGAATGCTGACTGGATCTCACGCAGAAAACCAGTCAGCGCAGTCAAGTCCGGGTTTGGAGGAGGAGCAGCGGGTGGCGCCGCTCTCCGCGGCAGCGAGCCTCTTTTGCTCAACTCCTTCTGAAGCGACTCAACCTCCGCCCGGAGGGAGTCTGCTTCCTTCTGGAGGCTGAAGTGCCTGGCTCTCCAGGGTCTCATTTTTCCTCGACGTGATGGGCGCAATGTCCGCAGGCCAAGCCACCCCGGCATCACGCGCATCTCTGCGGTCCGTCACCTTCTGCATTTCTGCAGCTCGTGCGACTTCTTTTTCCGCTGCCTGCGCCCGGATGCGACGAACGACCTCGTCGTACTTCCGGGTCTCCTCCTCGAGCTCGGCGTCCAATCGAGCGTCAAGTCGTCTGAGGTCCTCCCTTCGGATCCCTCCCTACCCGCTCCAGACACATAAAGCGCCGAGCGCACACCAGCTGAACCACGGCCTCTGCGCGCAGTCCCGATCTTCGGCGCATATGAGGCCGAAGATTCACCCTCTGACAAGTCGTCCGAATCGACGAACTTCGTCCGCGACCTTTTCCGGCTGTCGCCGCCGCTCAGTTTTTCACAAGTCGAGCTGATCACAACGGATCCGAAGACGGAGTCCGTTGCACCCTCGGCTGGGGGTTGTTGGCCGCTGCTTACGACAGCGGGTTTTGGTAATTGAACTCTTCATTAGGGTACCACGAGTCAGAGCGCCGAGAGCAGAGTGGTGGGGCGCTGGGCCCTGAGGAGTAGTACCTAAGCTAACCGCGTGTGTCGCTCTTGCGCAGGTGATAGCGCGCCAGGAGGTGGCGGGGCGCGCGGGCGCGGCGCTGGGCCCCGAGGAGGAGGCGACGCGCGCGAGGCTGCATGAGTTGGCATCGCAGCTCGCCGCGCCGCCGCTGTACAATGTGAGTGGCAATTCTTTAACTTTTTTATTTAATCAATCCTTTTCTTAAGACTGACTAACTAATCGAGGGAACCACCGTGTACGAGGAGACACGGATTGTTATAGATAGTATTATATATTAGGCTCTTATTCTAAAACAATACTCACACTCAAATCTCTGCTTGAGTACAGTTAGAAAGGGATGGCGATATATGCGATGAATAACACCATCCCTTTCTAACTGTACTCAAGCAGAGATTTGAGTGTAAATTTGGTTTTAGAATACGAGCCTGAGTTGGGTAGAGATAGATAGTCGAGGTCATGCGGCCTCTGAGGAGATTTGGGAGAACGAAGGCATAATTAATCAATCCTAATTTCTAATCTTTATTATTCATTTTGAAAATAAAATGTCTTAGGATTGCCTGGTGAATTTATATTACGAATTTCTAAATGCCCGGGAAGACAGTGGTTACTCCCCTTTTTTGTACACAACAGAAAAATGCGTTAAGCTTTGGTCTCTTAATCGTAACGCACAACGCTGCGGTATGCGGTTCAAACACAGCGTTTATCGTTTTTGCGGAGAAGTGGTCAGTTGATTTTGCCGCAGCTACCAAAGTAGACGACAAAGAAGCAGACCGAGAAACATATTTTTACAACGGAGGGGTGAAGGCTGTTTTGAAACTTTATTATAATGGCATTTAAATGATTGTGAAGAAAATTTCATTCAAATTCTATTAAATTATCTTCAAACAAATCCATTGTCAACACGCTCCTCGCGACGACGCACACCGCAGCGAATAAACGAGAACGACGCCGCGCGGTGCGGAATACCCGCTCCCCACTTCACCGCGCTTGCCCTTCGCCGCTGACGCATGCTGCGACGGAACAAGAGACCATACTAGACATTTTTCATACAATTATGTGTTAGGCCCCGCATGCCGCATACCGCAGCGTTGTGCGTTACGATCAAGAGACTAAAGCTTTACGCATACCACTGCGCGCGTAGGAGACGAAAGTTATGTGTGATTCTTCCCCAAGGGGAGGAAATTGGGTACAAACACTAAAAACTCCTGTACTTCCTGAGAAATCAAAAAGGGACTGATTTTATTGGGGGTATCCAAAACACCGTTGATATTCTTGCCGCGCTTTGGGGCTGCAGTTGATGCATTTTTATACTGACGACCGCAGTTCAATGTAAGTGTGAAACGGTGGGCCTTTCAAGACCATCTTTTGAAAACGGAATTTTAACGGTTAGCCGTGATAAAGGACAATGCCCACGGCCCATTCATTTGAAAATCTGACAATGAGTTAGTTTGGATAAAATGATATTGATAGCAAAATGTAATCTATCAAATTACTGTTTATTGGTCTAAAGTCAGATTTTTAATTAAAAGCCAGAGTAATGTGAGAGAAAGTTTAAAAATAACAATTTTAAGTTTGCGGTTGAACATAGTTTTTTTTCAAGTTTTTCGGCATATACAATCATAGCTAAACATGTTTTATACCACTTTTGTTTCAATTAATCATCCACAATACATATTTATTATTAAAGAAGCCAATAATTAAGACAATACATGAGTTTCGTTAAACTAAAAATAATGAATCGGACAACCACTGACGCCCGTAGCACACCTCCACTGCGAAATATGAGTAGCGAAACCGCTGGATGAATTCCGCTGCGATCAAGTGTAGTTTGAGTAGCGGAACAACGTTAGGCGAGTCAGTTGAGTTGAGGCAATCGGAGCAAAATGTCGTCGTTATCAGAGTCAGAGGAGGAAGCAATATTATTGTGGACTTTTAACTTTGAAAAGGCGTAAAACTCGTAGAATTTGGGTGCACGAAATTAATAATGAAAAAAGGAAGAAGTTAGGAGAAAATCGATTATGTAAAGAACTAGCGTCAAATGAAGATCGTTTCTATACATATTTTAGAATGAGCCCAGAGAGTTTTGAAGATTTACATAATCTTTTTCTATAGTCTGGATGATTTAATAAATAGAGAATAGGTCTATTTCTGACTGCTTGAATTAATTTTTCTGTAAAATCGACGTCCATTTTACGACAAAGATGTAGTGTCGCTTTTTATTTTTGTCAACTTCGACAAACACGTGCGAAAACAAGGCGGCTCCGCAACAAAATAGCGGCCGGAGCACGGAAGTGTGGCTGGCATCGGAGCAGATCGACGGAACCGGGTGCGGAAAGAGATAGAACTATAGTCAACTCTATGCGTTAGAACAGGCAGTTTCGCTAGTGTTCCGCTTCTCCTACATACGGACAAGATATGGCGAAATTACTGCGGTTCCGCTGTTATGGTTTCGCAGCGGAGATGTGCTACGGGCGCTGACTCACAGACAACAGTGACAAAAAGAGCTGAGAGTTCTATAAACATTCAAATAATTAATAATTTTTACGCAACAGTTAAAAGGCGGAACGAAACGCGAAATGCAGAGTGCGTTCAAAAACCTGAAATTACTTACTGCCATACGAAAAGAAAACTATGTATTGTATTATTTCCTGACTTTAAAGGTAAACTATGATAGTATGTTAATTTTGTTGATTTTTTAGCTATTTTTGTCAATACTATTTATATTTATACATTATCAAAAAAAAACAGGTCCTAAATGGGCATTATCCTTTATGAGTCTTGTGGAACTAGCCTACAGCAGCAGTATTCCCGGACCGTTAATACTTTTGGTCCTTCAAGGAACGAGCCAAAGGCTGCCGTTAAGAGCAGGACCAACAGACTAGGTTCTTTTCGCTTCAAACTCGACCTTGGACGATGGGGTAAACTCTCCACCAACCACACCGCATTGCGCTTGTACAATGCCAAACGTTCAGTTCCTGCAAAGGTCAGTTCGTAAGGCTCTTTTTCCCTTGATATCCACAAGGCGAGTGGGCCTGATGCAGTTCCACCCATTGTGCTTCGGACGTGTGCTCCTGAATTGGCACCAGTTCTAACGCGTCTTTTCCGGCTCTCTTACACTACTGGCGTCGTCCCGAGCTCTTGGAAGACAGCCATTGTCCACCCGATTCCAAAAAAAGGCGATCGCTCATATCCGTCCAACTACAGGCCAATAGCTATTACCTCTTTACTCTCCAAAGTAATGGAGTCCATTACAAACCGCCAGCTCTTAAGGTACCTAGAAGAGAACCAGCTACTAAGTGATCGCCAGTATGGTTTTCGTCGCGGTCGTTCGGCTGGTGATCTTTTAGTGTATCTTACTCACCGATGGGCGGAGGCAGTCGAGAGTAAAGGGGAGGCACTGGCAGTTAGCTTGGACGTAGGGCAAGCCTTCGACAGGGTATGGCACAGGGCTCTTCTCTCTAAACTTCCATCATACGGGCTTCCTGAGAAATTGTGTTCATGGATTGCCAGCTTTCTCACTGGGCGTAGCATCAGAGTCGCAGTCGACGGTTCGTGCTCCGACATGAAGCCCGTGAATGCTGGAGTCCCGCAGGGGTGTGTGTTGTCCCCTACTATTTTTTCTGCATATCAATGACATGCTGCATAACAACAACATTCATTGCTATGCAGACGACAGTACTGGGGATACGCTCTACACCGGGCGAGCTAATATTTCTCTGGAAAGCGTCATCGAGAGCCGGAATAAACTTGTGAGTGACACCGAGAACATGTTAAGTCATGTCTCGGATTGGGGCCGACATAACCTAGTCCGCTTTAACCCCTCCAAAACACAAGTTTGCGCATTTACCGCGAAAAAACATCCCTTCGTCGTACCTCTGAACTTTGAGGGAGCTCCCCTTGATACCAATCCGACTATTGGAATCCTTGGCGTCGATATTTCGAGTGACGTTCAGTTTCGTGGTCATTTGGAAGGAAAAGCTGGGTGTGCTTAATAGAGCGGGTCAGTATTTCACGCCGGCCCACCGTTTACAACTGTATAAAGCACAGGTCAGGCCGCGTATGGAATACTGCTCCCATCTCTGTTCTGGAGCACCCCAATACCAACTCCTTCCATTTGACCGCATTCAACGCAGAGCTGCTCGAATTGTCGACGACGTGGTTATTTCAGGACAGCTCGATCCACTGGCTCTTCGGAGAGACGTTGCTCGGTCGGTGGGAGTGTTCTGAGGAATTGTTCGGCTTGATCCCTGCCGCTGATTTCCTTCACCGCACTACACGCAATCGACTGTCATTCCATCCACATCACCTTGATGGATGGCGGTCTACTACTGTGCGTTTTTCAAGAAATTTCTTGCCTCGAACTACAGTGTTGTGGAACCAGCTCTCGGCGGCGGTATTTCCGGACCGTTACGACTTAGGGATCTTCAAGAAACGAGCCTATTCCTTCCTTAAAGGCCGGCAACGCGCCTGCGATTCCTCTGGTTTTGCGGGTGTCCATGGGCGGCGGTGATTACTTTCCATCAGGTGACCCGCTTGCTCGTTTGTCTCCTTCTGCTATAAAAAAAAAGAAAAAAAAAGGTATTTATTAGTAACGACCAGGGTATTCTGGCCTACGTACGACAAATGGACCGCAGCCGTACGTGAGTCTCAATAGTGTAGACTCTATATGTGAATCAAGGGACAGCAAATATAACATGATCCATCCCGGTGCCCCAACGTCCTGCTAAATTGAAAGCGCCCTAAACCCTCCGCAAAAGCCGGCATCGTATCTATTATTTCTCTGGTGTCCACTTGTGGCGGTGATTGCTTCCCACTGGGTGACCCGCTAGCAGCTAACAGCTCACTAGCACTAGCCACATCTTACATTATATTTAATACATACAACACGACTTTATCCCCGAAGGTTTAGTCAGGGACTAGGCAATGAGGATAGCAAAAGCAGTCCTCTACCATAGGCCACTTTTCACTAAATAGCGACTGCACATGTGCTCAGCGTGATAGGTGGTGAGCCCATCGCCGCTTTATACTGTTGGATGTATGTGCAGTCTTTAGTCCGTTAGTCGCCTTTTACGACACGCAGGGGAAGAGAGGGGGTGGTAGTATTCTTTCACCGCTACCGAACCGGCGTGCTTACCACTCGACTACGAGGGTTGTCAGGGCCCTTATTCTGTAAGGATTCCTTGTTTCAAAACCACGTCAATTCCTTAAAAAGTTACGATATCTTCCCAGAAACGTATGCGTTTGACGTTTGTGCGCGGTAAGGTTTAGGTGTGGAATCTATAGATTGCGATACAGAATCAGTGCCCAGAACGGCTGAACGGATTTGAATGAAATTGTACTCACACACAGACAGACCTACCAGACATAGAATACTTTTACTATAACTGGTTCCTGTAGGATAGTGTAGACAAAAGAAGTCGCTATTAAAAATAAAACGTTTCTGTCAATTGTATTGTTAGTTCCGTTTGCGGACGATGTAACAATTTGCGTACAACATTTCTCTTTTACGCTAACGAGTTTTACGACGCAAAGGCAATGTATTGAAAATGTTTTTATTTGTTGTCTCCCGGTACTGTTTAAATATTTAAATCAAACTATAATTAAATAATATAAAAATTCAAATTAAATCAAAAAATTACGTTAACTGAATAAAAAGTACTGTGTCTCCACGCCCATGACTAAGATTACTACTCGTAATTTATTCAGGCGTTTAGTTAGAATACAGACCAATAGAAATGAAAACCTAGTTAAGTTTGAATTTGTTAATGTAGGTAACTTCGATAAAGTTTTCCCTAGACACATCGTGAACGCTTCGAAAATTTCTACAAAAAACGCTTAAATGAAGAGTAAGCACTGCGGTTTTAAGTTGTTTATGAAACAAATAGTTACAAGCTCTTTTCGTGAAAGCTTATAGTCCAATATTAATTAAAGTGTTGAATGTCATTTAAGTAATTTCAGTAGTGAAATTTTACGAGCTCTCTTGTCATCGCGGTTCAATACTGTCAAATGTGCATTTTGCCTACGCTCGCTACGATAGTCACTAAGTTCAAGCCAATTTTTGACAGTTGATTTTGTTTGGATGTTTCTAGAGTATAGTTATTTAAATTATACAAGGTTGGTAACTTCATAATATGTAACTACCTTATAAGTATGCCTTTCTTTATGCATTACACTTTTTATTTAATAAAGAAATAAAATATCGAAATAGACACTGTAACACTTGAGACTTCAGATACTTCAATTACGATGTTTCATTCGACCTGTATGCCCTCTTCATTTTGATTTCGATATGCAGATAATTCGGTGTGTGTGCTATCTCACCTTTATTGCTATACCAGTCCGCAAGTCCGAAGATAAACGATGCCCTTGTCTGGCCAAATTACACTCGCCCTGCGCGTGGTTTTTATCTTATCTATGGTATCTCCAGACATCGCCGTGGTTTATACCTAAAGGTATTTTCGATACTCAATATTTTGACTGCAAACTATTAACGTGTACAAATAGGTGTTACGTGAATAAATATCGTTTAATTATGTATCATAATATACAGGGTGTTTGGTAATATAATCAAAATCCCGCAACTGGGCCATCCTATTAAGGGGCCTTAGGCGGTTAAAACGAAAAAATTGGCTGTTTTCTATTAGCTGTTATTCAAAATAAATTTTATATTTCGCACTGAAATTTTCAATGTGCATTACAGAGCGTATGTGTGAGGGGATGAACAAAGCCAACACGAGGGCAACACGAAAACACGATTGGAAACATTTGGTTAGATAGAAAAAAAACCTAAAGTTACCTTAAAATTTCATATAAATGCACATTACGACCGTGTTTAAATAATAATAATTCCTATAAAATCATAAACACAAGGTAAGTATTTACCTTTTTGATTTCTTGACTAATTTGGATTTTAAAAAAACTACACATTTTTATTAACTTTTTGATAAAAATGTGAATGGCGCTTACGAATTACCGCGCAACACCCGCGGGGCCCCGTGCAACATCCAAATTTTCGCAACCCCCCTTAAGTGCAAAGAACAAGTATTTGGAGGAAAACAACTCTGAAATTGTAAAAAAAAACTGCTGTTTCATACGTTTACTTAGATTTAATTGTATTTTGCACTTTTGTATGGAATAGCTATTTATTATATTATACCTATTACCAAATACCTACACTGTCAAATAAAAATAAAATTCTGTTCGTTCGCGCATTACTTGAGAACGGCTAAACCGATCTAGATAATTTTTGTTTTAAAATATACGTAATATTCCAAATAAGGTTAAATAAAGAATAATTTAATTTAAAAAAAACTGTAGACCTTTATTATTGGATTTTTATGTGATCTCAAAACTATGACACTTTTTAGGCAATCAATGGTTATCTTTATTTTTACATAAAAAGCGTTACAATATTTACACATTTACATTTTTAAAAAGTTTACGTGAGCCGAGAATCTACGGACTAATTAATTTAAATAAAGTTGTAAAAATTACACACTTTCTATTTTTTTAAGCCTGTCAATCAGGTCAACAGTATATAAGGATAAAATGTTTCCGATAAACTACCTCTTATAATTTGGACGAAACAGCGTCTGTCGTGTCGGGTCAGCTAGTTCTTTGTAAAATCAGTCCTGTTGGTTATGGCAAATAGTTTTTTTTGTACTACGAAACCGGCATCTCCTCCGTGACAAAGCACTATGCCCAATTGGCTATTTGACAGTTGTAACAATAAAATATGTCAGAAATGGTAGTTTATGATTTAAAGATAATTATCCAATAGTTATTTTTTAATAAGATAATTTGTAAATATTTTTTTTTACAAAATAAAATTGCTATTTTTATCTGTGGATTACAAGACCCAAAACACGGGCGGCAAGGGGCGGCCATGATTGAGCTTCATGTGACGTCACATTTCACAAAATTATCAAAAACTATCTGTCAGGTTTCAAGTTATGTTTCTATATTTATTGAAATGTGATGTCACAGATCAAAATGTCATGTGACCAACCGTTTTCGCACGAAATCTGAAATCAATGTAGAAAAAAAAATTTTTTTCTGTTAAATAAAGGTTTTTTCGAGAAAGAAAATATTGTACGGGGTATAAAATAAGCGTTTGTAACTTTTTAAATACTTTTTCCAAAACTGTCAAGTAGCCAATTAAGGAGGTTTTGGGTTCCGTTCCCATTCCGTTCCTGTTGAGTTAAAGTGTGTTTCTGATTTTACAATACATAGCTTTTTGATCACCAACCCGCATTTGGCTAGGAAGGTTATTAAGCTAATACCTATCAATTGTAGCGATCACTTGATTTATGACAATGATGGAGGCCCTCGCTCAGAAGTAAGATGTATAGTATAACTTTAATTAGCTTTGCTTAAGAGTGTGCCGCGCGATCGCAAAATCAATTATAATTTTTTATATTTGAAATTAGAACTATTCTGCTTTGAAGTTTCAGACCTAGTAATTTGATTAGAGCAATGTTTTTATTCTGCGAAATGTACAAAACCATCACGCGCTTGTGTTAGAAATTAAAATTTACTTTTTTAAGATGGGGGCGACCTGCGAAATATTAATACAAATATTTTCATGTAAGAGTTATTGTTTCATGCGTAAAATTAAGAAAGTTGTCGAAAAAAAATGTTTTTAGGAGTTATTCGATTTATGTATTGTTTGTTATTGTTTAAAGAATTTGTTTCAAATTTCAACGAGGCCACGGCGTTGTGGTTGATCAGGCTAACCTAAGTAAGTTCTTTCAATGTATTTAACTAATTCAGCGCGTAGTACAAGTAACTTAAAAATACGTAAATTTTCACAATTTCGTGCAGGATCCCCTTAATGATTAACAGTTTCGAAAATATGAATATTAGTTTGTATTTTCATCATACAATCTTTATGGACAATTTATTTTTCAATTGACGCACACACACGTATGTCATAGCAAGTGTAGTCGTCGAAGGACCACACAGTACGTTGCGTTTGCGCGGTCCTGCTGTTGGACGACTCGTGTTGTCATGACGACAAAATTCAACTGTATGTTAAGAGGCCTATTACATCTCGACTGTGATTTTTGCGTAAAATGGCCAATTTTGGCGTTATGGATCTCAGAAAGAAAAATACATAAACAATTATGACTTATTGAATAGTGTAGAATAGCTATTGGAATAGTGCGTAGCGGCCTCGCTTTTTGTAAATTTTGCTTAACTTTTTAATTAAACCCAAAATTGCAGAGAAAGATTTTCATGAAGTGCGCGAAGGCACTTTTTTGAGTTCATCGATTGAACTACTGTTCTAAACAAGTGAAATAAAAAAAATATAATGTTATCTGTTGTATAGTTGAATAGTGCGTAGCGGCCTCGAAATTAGGTATCATTGATTTTATATAGGAAAAAAAACTTATTCTAAACCAAAAAACTTCGAAAATCGCTATAAGTTAACTGTGAATATCTCCTATCTACGTTATTATTATTGAGCAAAACTTATACCAGAGTAATTGTTACTTCATGAGGAATAAAGATTTTATAATGAATTTATTATCCTATTTCGATAAAAACGATAAATACAACTGCAAAATTAGTACAAAATGCAATGCGCCGGCCGTCCGAATTCATCTTATGCTCACAGAATTGAGATTTGCACAAAGGACATTGTTGAATTTAGCCTAAGAACAAACACAAACATGACATACATGCTAATTCTTAGCTTATTTTTTACGACAGATAACAATATTTAGATATTCGCGGACACTTTTAGTTAAGTAATCAATAATAAAAAGAACTTTTTAGACATTAATATTTAGTATCATTTTTATATTATGGGTTGGGTATTGAGAGTTCAGTGCATTCAGCCAGTGAATTAAAGGTTTGTGACTAAAATATTTATAATATGTACAAACAAACCTAATAATATTATGCATGCATGGCTGACTCGATATACTTAGTACCAAATACTCCAAGCATCATTAGAATACGATACATCGCATTTTATTCCAAACTGTAAACGTTAGTCGACCTAAGTCGATCAATGAACTCTAATAATACGACTGAAGGACTAGTATCCATAGTCAAGAAAAAAAAGTTGACGTTCTAGACTTCTTGGCGGGAAAGTGAAACGTCATGTTTGCAGTTTTGTTTTATTTTCTTTAATTTGTGTTTTGTCGAATATTAATGTGAAATAATGATGGATTATTTATTTGTTAGTGAACGTGCATGAGTGTTGGCAAATAAAACAAAAGAGTGCAACATCACTTCTCAAATTCTGTAATTAAACATAACCTCAAGTTTTCCTGAAATTTAGGTTCTCGGGAGTGTCCGTCAAAAATATTTGTTTTTACTGTTATTTACATGCAATTTCGAACCTAGAAAAGAATATTTCATAATTGTTGGTTCTTAGGCTAACAATGTATGGGCGCAGAACATTGTCCTTTACTACCCTATTTCGATAAAAAACGATAAATACAACTGCAAAATTACTACAAAATGCGAAAATGGGCATTTTACGCAAAAATCACATTCGAGATGTAATAGGCCTCTTAATAACAAATCTTCCGTTATGAGGACCGCAAACTGACTGAGAAGCAAGAATGAAGAAAGAAATATTTTACATGTAACATCCAATAAAGATATAATACTTTTGCTTGAGGTTTTAAAGCATCAACATATTTTGCTAGCTATCGACAGTGTTGATCTGGTCCTCTTTAGAAAATACTTGATTTTACCAGTCGCTGACGTAATACCAACTTGTGGAAGTTGTAATTGTTCTAACCGTTAGCCGTGTCACCCCGGGCTTAGGCAATTAATACCTCGTTTGTACAATGATGTGGCGTCGTAACGAGGTGGCCCGTTAGTTTGGGCTGGTTCGGTTGTTATCTGTACACGCGTGTGGCACCGGTATGCGTTATCGGGCTAACCGCTTTTAACCGGTTAGCAGGTGCATGACGCTGCCATGCCGGTAGCATCTGTAAGAGATGGCTGATAAACGAGTGCTGATAGATAAATAATAATGCCTACGAACACGGATGGCGTGTTTGAATGATAAAAATGTGATATTAAACGATTACTTTTTGTTAGATTTTGCGTGAATGGTGTAGCAGAAGCAAAGAAAGTTTTGTTTCAATTAATTACTAGCGGCCCGCTAACAAACACGCGTAACCCGTGACAAAATTTACAAAAACTATCTTTCATACAAACTTTGTCCTTACAATTACAAAAACATACATACATTAGCCAAATAGTATAATATAGAAGTATAACATACCGAGTCGCGTAGCGGTGCTAACGGACTAAAGACTGCACTTATAAGTGTAAGATGGATGTATACATCCAACAGCATAGTTTCGGCTTGCTGGCCGGCTTCTCCGATTTTTTTTTTCGCTGTTATATTTTTGGGCACTAAACCTATTAAGGGGCTCAATATTATGTAAGAATTCTTAATCGGCGATGGGCTCACCACCTTTCACGCTGAGCACATGTGCAGTCGCAATTTGGTGAAAAGTTGACTATGGCAGAGGACTGCTTTTGCGGTCCTTCGGGGGAATAGTCGTAATTATATGTAGGTACGTATGTATAGTATTTTAATATAATAATAGTATTTGGCTAATAATTACTGTCTAGTCGCGTTTATTTTACATATTACTGGCAGCCCGCCTTCGAATTCGTACGCGTGAACAACGTACACCGCGTGACGAATTTCCAAAAAAATTGTTAAATACAACCCTTTTCCTGACAATAAGGAAGTTTCCATTTTTTTAAAACTTCTCGGCGCGCGGACGGGCAACGTCCTCGTGACGTCACAAGTACGCGCGCGACTCGCTCGAGTGTAATAAAATTTTAAAAACCAGTAAGCTAATTTTGGTGAAACTCAGCATGCTGAAGTAAAATATAGAGATCTAAATAGTTTGTTAAAAACATTTTTAAAAAACGTTTATTTGGCTGTGTTATTGTGATTTAAAGTTCACTATAGAAAGTTTAAAATTTAGATCCCTGTATTTTACTATAGCATGCAAAGTTTCATAAAAAATGGCTTATTAGTCTTTAAAAATTTCGACTTGGAAGATTGTATGGGAAACCGAAATGCGTAAATCCTCATAGAGTAGTTGCGGTGCATTTCACGTGACGGGTGAATCCAAATTGAAATGGTAATTGTTAGTTTCATGGCCTTCCGTTATTTTGATTGTGTTTGTTATTTAGAGAAACAACATCAACGGAAGCGGAATCCGCCGCGCATGAAACAAATACTCGACGTAGTAAGAACCTGTCCGAACTGCGAGCGGGTGCGCCTACATACTTTATTACTACGCTCCGCAATCCGAGTGCGCGATGCGCCGTGACTCAGGATTCAGCCTAAGACAATTCAGAATTTATTGTTTATAAAAATAAAGGAAAGTCTCCTTTACACAGAATGTGCTATTTCCAATATTTAAGGTAGTTGCCATCCATGTGGCATTCGATCTTTCCACCCTGTATATTAATAAGAACTGGATACGAGCTCAACGAGAGAGGACTTAACTATGACTTCAATATAATATAAATACATAAATATACAGCGCGTTAGTTAAACCGAGGGACAATAAGGAAGGACATTAGGTAGTCGATTCCCGATCCGAGTCATTAACTTTTATTTTTATTTTTTGCATAAATAATGTTAGCGTATACGCTAAGCGCGGGAAAAGATCAAATATCAAGTATGAAGGAAAAACGGGTCACACCAACCACGACAGCTACTTATTCAATACCATACGTGTAATAAGAGCCACCGCACACACGATACTTTTAGCATCAGCGATCGGCGATTTCGCGACTGGCATCGCGTTTTGGCGACTCTGCGTTCGATTGCAGTAACGGAATCGCGATTCAGTCGCTGCATTCAGCTTCTAAAAAGCGTCTAAATCGCCGATCGCCGCTGCTAAAAGGATCGTGTGTGCTCTGGCCATAAATGAGTCGAAACACTAGGGGTGCCCAAACATTACTGAAAATTTTATTAATTTTTTATCATCGATTTTCTAAATTGCTTATATGCTTTGACTAGTATTTTTTTATGTTTACCCAGGCATAAACTACCATAGGATAGAGGATAATTATGTCCCCGTGTTAATTAACACGCTGTATACATACAAATAATCACGACTATTATTGTCCCCAAAGGGTTACCACTTTTAACCAAATATTGACTGCACATGTGCTCAGCGTGACAGATGGTGAGCCCATTACCGCTCTATGCTGTTGGATATATAAGAATAAGAATAAGAAGGTTTTTATTTGACACATAATAAATTACATTATAAAAAAGAATAACAGTACATATAATAAAACAACTGTAATTTAAAATAAAAGAGTAAACTATAAAAAGACGATGGTTATGTGCCAAAAAGGCGCCCGCTCAGCATATGTTATGGCCAGTACTCAGGCCGGCCATAACGCTGATTTTCAGCGGATGCCCTTCCCGCACCGATATATGTGCAGTCTTTAGTCCGTTAGTCGCCTTTTACGACACCCAAAAGAAGAGAGGGGTTAGTTCTTTTTTTTATTTACCGTGAAACAGGATAAAAGTTGACGATAAGGAGAACAGTTGAAAAAGTTGACTGTAGCGAGCGAGTAACAAAATGTAACCTGTGAATAAGACGGACAACGGGTTCGAAACGTTAAGCTATAATAATAAATAAAAATAAACGCAGTAGATTAGTATAATGTCATTGTGATTCATTCTAGTACACCTATGTACATTGGACTTTATACTTTACGCTATCAAATTTTTCAAACAATTCTTTGCTCATGTATACATTTTAAGACTGTCGGCATAAATCTAACATAATTAAGTTATATAATATTATGCCCTGTGTAATACTTTTACAGATGAAAACTTAAATAAATATTAAAAATATTTATTTTATACTTCCATCTTTATATATTTGTGTTAAGATAAAAAGTCATTGTCTCTGAAAACCCAGACGTTAACTTAAAATAGACTGTTGTTGGGATGTCAACATGCGTGAACTTTATTTCGGCAAGTGTCTAAATTTAATAATTTGAACTGCATTATAAAAGATATCACGATTCCATGCCCCATGTTACATCCTGCAGTCAAATTATTTAAAACAGCTTTATCTATGCGGCTTATTTTGCATTTATTGTAGTCCGGCCGAATAGGGCTTTTGAATCCAATGTAACATTGGTCACAGATATACATCCTAAAGTTCATATGCAAAATGCGTTCTCTAGGCGTCTCTAATGCGACTAGCTCCAGAATCATGCCGTAGGTTTACATGTTCACTCTCCAAGGAATAGCAGGTGTGATGATCAATGTTCCACTTAATTCAAAAGTAGCATTCGACGGTAATTAATATTAAATAGAGAATACACACACACTAATAATAATGGATCGTTTCTAGGGTCGTCTGAACGAGTTGTTATGCGCCGTGCGCTTACAGCGCAGCGCGAGCGCGGGCACTTCCCACGAGCGCTACTGCCTAGACCCAGGTAATTTTCCGTTACATTGTACAGACGGCAGCAAGTCTTACTAGGTACCGCATAATGTCAAATTTCGTCAATACATTTTGAACTTTATGTTTGAGTGTGTAAGAATCAATATCGATTAGAGAAATTTGTTGTGTAAATTGACTGATGGCGTATGTACACCTAATCCGAGATCTATATGATTATATCGCGTATACCGATTTTTAACACACATTTCGCAGTATTACTAAACAATGATAGAGACGTTCGATCCGTCTTTACGTGTAAGCTGATATGGATTGTTAATCTTTTTTATGGTTGTGTATGTGTGTGTTGTGTTTACTATTTACAAACGCTAACGAATAGACTGCGTACGTTTGTCACAAAGCTAAAGCTACGCGTTCTGAAATAAAAAGGGCTAAGATAGTAACAGGCAACTTTTCGCACAGGCGCCCAAGAAGACGTGAAGCAGTTTCTGACGCTCCAGCAGCGCGGCATGGCGCACCTGCTGGACACGGCGCGCCAGGACTTGTCAGCACTCAACACCATCGCCGATGGCATGGCGAATCTCGTCAGGGCCTAGCAGATGCTTGAACAATTCAACCAGGCAGTGTATCGGATACCACAGTAAATTGAACCCTATTCACCCTTAATAAGATTGATAAATCAATGAAGTGTGTTCTGACTGGTCAAAGTTAAGTTCTCCGCGTTCCACTTTGTCCGCGCTCAACACCATCGCCGAGGGCATGGCGAATCTCGTCTAGCAGATGCTCGAACAATTCAACCAGGCAGTGTGTCGGATACCACAGTAAATTGAACCTTATTCACCCTTAATAAGATTGAATCTGGCGGTGCCCAATCGGATATCACAGTAAATTGATCCTTCACCATTCATCATTGGCTTTGCGTTTATTGCAGACGATTTGCGACCCTCCAACATGCGTTTACACCACTCCGACCGTTTCTCTGCAAGCTTTTCCCAGTTTTTGTGGTCAATGTGAAAGGCAGACATGTCTCTTTTAGCGCGATCCTTAAAGCGAAGCAATGGCCTCCCAACTTCTCTTTTTGCATTCGCGACAGCACCAAAAGTAACACGTCGTTGGGAGTCGAGAGGGTTCCATCCTGTGCACATGCCCTAGCCAGCGCAAATGTCTCTATCTGAGAAACGCGGTCAGGCTAGGCAGCTGTAATATTTCTAGAACCCTTTCGTTTGTGATTCTGTCTTGCCATGATATGCCCATCTACACACGAGGACCGACGGAAACATGTTTAACATCTCTCTCCTCAAATCTAAAAGAGACCGCGAGGATCTTTTCGTCAACAGTCTTCTGTACGCTGATTCACCCTTAATAATATTGAAAATCAATTAGTTGTGACCTGACTGGTTAAAGTTAACCTCACCACGCTCTACTCTATCGGTGAGAGCTTGACGAATCTCGTCAGAGCCTAGCAGATGCTCGCACAGTTTAACCTGGCAATGTATCAGATACCACAGTAAATCGCACCTTATTCACCCTTAATAAGATTTAACATCAATAAAGTGTAATATGCCTGGTTAAAGATAACCTCTCTGCGCACAAAACCATCGCCGCGGGCATGGCCAACCCTGTCAGGGCCTAGCAGATGCTCAACCATTTCAACCAGCCAGTGAATTGGATACCACAGTAAATTGAACCTTATTCACTCGTAATAAGATTTATAATCAGTGAATTTTGATCTACCTGGTCAAAGTTATTACTTATGGACTCATGCATCCCCTTATCAAGTGGATCGGTTAACCGTATGCTTTCTGGTTTATTTAAAAATAAATTTGTGTTTTCCGAAATTAAATTTGAAAGGTAGTCTTACCTTTGCCCGCATGTAAATATCAACTCTTGCAACGTTGACAAAATCGTCAAGGTGTATGTTAGAAGTTGTTAAAAGCTTATTAATTTTGCAAAATTATGTTTGTTATAATATGTGTCGAGTGTTTCGAATAATTTTGTAAATATTCTAATTCTAGTTGCTTATACCGTTTGAGCCTTAATAAATGCGTTAATAAATTATAATACAAATGATATTAATTGGAGATTTTGATTAAAATATTGACAACGGTAATTGTATCGTAGACAGTAAGAAAGCAGCGATTTTGTACAAGTCGTTAACGCACGGGAGCTTCTAATACATATTTCTGCCGTCAAGCTGCATTATTATTCGGTAACATAGAAAAGGTAAGATAGTCACTGCTTTCCATCAGACATCAGCCACTTGTAAACTCAAGTAGAAGATAACTAACTGGACAGAAAAATAGACTAGTGAAAGTACCACTATTTTCAAACTATATTTAGGCATATTTTTTAATGTTTCTCTAATGTTTTAAACTCCCATTTTTACCTGTGTTTTGTTGCTGTGTGTACAAATAAGCAGGATTTTTTTTAAAGTTTTCTTATTAAATATTCTTGAAGAATCAAGGTACCGGTAGAACGGGGCTATTTGGTAACCGTGGGGCTTTTTGGAAAAAAATAATATTTTTGAACGAACGCAAACATATTAATGTGAACGCAACCTTTTTATTCTCTAACATTTGGTAACTCTGTTATCTGTCAATCTCGACCAATCAGAGAAAAGAACACCGCGCGTGTGATGTTAAGAAGGCACCTGAGCCTAATCAATTCGCCCGATTCGATACCGCTAACCCCGCTCCCCTTTCCTGCATTACGCGCGCAAGATCGGTTTGGTCAGCGCGCTAGGCGGCAACACGCGTAAACTTGCCGTCGTCGCTCGCGCACAGCGAACAACGAAATGAATGGAGTGGAGTAGTCATTTAACTTTTAGATTTTTTTGATATAATTTAAAATTATAGAAGTCGACTTTATATTTTGTATTACTTAAACATATTATAATTCAATATGTTATTTTGTATTGTCATACTTAATAATTGATTATGTCATTTACACTTTGTCTATGTCATTTCCTACTTTATAGATTATGAGAAACAATAAAGTTTTAGATAATAATAAATTTTCATTTGTCATTTAAATAAATTTTTGTGAGGATGGATCTAAGGCTTGGATGGTTAGATAAGTGGATAGATTTTTAGAAGACAAAAAACTTAACAGATTTGGATGAAAAGTAACAGTGAGTGAAAGTAACAGTATTTATTTATTTAAAAAGAAAACAAATATTAGTTAACATTAACAGCTACTTAACTCCTTATGTTTATTTCAAACAGGGTGTAACAAAAAGGTGGAACAATATTTAAGGAGGTGAAAGTACCCATGAAACTAAATAACATAGTTTTTCGTTTGAAATGGTTTACTTTCGAGTTGGTCTCATTTTAGTGTTATCAGAATTAGCACAATAATTTAAAAGTAATAAGTAATCAAAAATAAATAAAAGTTAAAATAAAATCTGTTCAAATAAAAAAAGCGAATAGGTACAATGAAGTAGAAGTCCCTCCTAGTCAACTAATAAAAGCGAAAATTTCATTGAAGTCGGTTTTTGGTTATTTGAACAGGTTTTTTGTTACTTCGTGTATCAAAGTTACATATTTTTAAAGGTGATAACACTTTGCGTGACATCATTCATTTCTTCAGTCTTTTTAATTTTGGTGGAATTATTCTTATTGGATTGTATTGCATCTTTTTTTCTTTTCTTAGCATTTCCCTTATTTTTCGAAGCAGAGTCAATTACTCTTAGGGGCATGTTTCGTGAGTATCTGGAATCTAACAATTCAGGCAATAATGACTCGAGATAAAATTTTTTTAGTTTGGGAACCATAAATTCATCCCATAATTCCTGATCACGTTTAATTATTTCTATTTTGATGGGGCGGTTTTGACCTGACCATACAGCAAATATGCACTCTACTCTTTTGGTTATATTTAATTGCCCCTGAACTTGCCAGAACCACGGGTGCTTTTTATTAATGATAAATTCATCATTAATAACCTTCCAGAAAGGTATTTTCTTTTTGATCACGGCATCTTCTAACGTTGTTTTATATGCGGATATGGGACACTTTATTTCAACTATCTGATCGTCGTCGATCACTCCATCAGGAGATGCACCTAAAAATGGGTAATACTTATCAATAAATAAGCCACACGGCATTATTTTTATCTTTTCTTGCTCCTCTAATTGCCTGAGAGCAGTCTTTTCATTCATTTTACCATGTTTAATTGAAGCAACATCCGACAAATCTTTTTTATATAATAAAGCTTTTACTATGCTCCCTGATGTTGAAGTCTTTTTATTCAAAATTTTACCAAAATTGGATGCTGTGATTAAATTTCTTCGCATTTCCAACCACTTGCTACTGTCGCTTTGAAGAATCGTCTCTCTTTCTATATTTACTAGTTCTTCATCGCTCTTTTCCAGATTTTTCAAAAACGTTTGTTTTAATCTTTCTAAATCATCACTAGGCAAATCAGGTTTCTGACAATTCTCACCATAATTTTCGTCTTCTGTTCGTTTCCCAACCTGCTTGAAAAATAATCTTTTACGTCGAACGTTTGAATTTATACACCTTTTCTTTATTTTTTGTAATTCCAGGAGTTTCGATTTTGACCTTGGGCTCTTACCCAACATTGATTTTTGTAGGTTGTACAAAGGCCTTTTAGTATTAAACGATATAACTGCAGCAGAACACCTGGTCTGATATGACCGGCGAAGACAAAAATTTATGCGTTTACCGCCGACACTTTTTGCTATTATTGAGTTAAACTGTTCGCAGCGATTGCTATCCATGTCTTCAATAAGACTACGTGAATTCGCCGCAGTGTATCCTATAATTAATTTCATTTGATTTTCTAGTGTCGTATCTTTAAGGAGTGCTGTAACATCTTCACTTTTTTTCTCACTTTGACAATAAAAATCTTGGCAATCTGTATGGCAACCAAAGGCATGATTGTATGAATTAGTTATAGCATTATACAAATCATTAATTTGTTGTGATCGGTGAACATTTGTTTCTTTTATGAATTTTATGGACAAGCAAATAACTTTTCTAATAGCCAAAATCCTTTGTGTGTTCAAGTATTTTCGGTATTGTAGTTTGTATTTCGTATCTTTAATGAGTGCCTGTAATTTGTTACATAAATTTCGAAGTAGGTGATTTCTACACTCTATCTTTTCAACTGTGTAATTTGCATAAGGTCGGGCTTCTAAAATTTTTTTATATGTTGATGCGTCACCATCTGCAATCATTTTGCCATAAATTATCCCATACATATTTATAGACTGTCTAAATCCCTCCACTAAAATTTCAGATTCCATATTGGTTGATGATCCTGAATAATTTTTAAAGCATTGATGTTCGTTTGGTGATGTTTTTCTATTTTCGGCACGTGCACATACAAAACAGTATTTGTTTTTAACACCGAGATACAATACTTCACCGAATTTTTTGCCAATAATGGCAGCAGCGCCTGAGAGAGATGAATAGTTTTTCTTGTAAGACCTCTTTGCCCAGCAACCATCTACGACCACATCTATGATAGGGATCCCTTCGGCATTTACTCTACCTTCATCTAAAGCACACTGTTTTTCACGGGCAGCAGCTGCTTCCATTTTAAATGTGGCTACTTTTTCCCACTCGTCACTGACTTGGTTATCTGTTTTTTTATAAAACCGCTCTGATAAAAACGGAACATTTATTGACGCAAATATTTCTTGTAGTTGTGTGTACCCCACCCCAGTAGTGGCAGCACTTGTTACTATAGCAGTATTTAAATTTAAATTTTCTTTAGGATTGGGTTCAGATGTATTGATGTATAATTTCTTATTACACATATTGCACTTAAATGTCAGTTTTGAAATTAAACCATGTCTTTTTTCTCCTAATAATTCCAAATTATTCAAAGTACAACCAAATGCTTTTGAGTGAGAACTGATTTCTTTTAGCTGTGCTAGGAAATTTTGTAAATCGACGATTCTCCTTTCATTTGCACTTTCATTAAAACTATGTTCTTGTTCTGTAAATCTGGAAGAAAAAAATAAAAATAAAATTTATATAAAAGAACTAGAGGGTGCCCACAACAAATCCTGCTCTTTTTTACTCGAGTTGGAAGTCTTTATAACTGTTTGTTCTGATATAATGTTATTATGACCATTAGGAAATTCAACCAATAAATTTTACCTCCTTGTCGAGTTGATTCAGTTTCATCTATTAAATCTAAAATAACTTCATAACAAATTATAGAAGGTGAAAGTGTACGAGAAAGTGTATGACAATTTTAAGGAATTGAACTTTATTGGCTGCATTGGCCAAAACACCATATCAGAACAAACAATAACGATGTCTCCTAACTAAAGCCTAAGAATGTTTGTAATCACAAGTAATACATATTTTTTTTTCTGAAATTATTCCTAATCACCCTATAAAGTTTTTTTCTCACACGTATACTTTCGAGAATTTCGATGAAACTTACCAAAATATGCCATCGAAAGGGTTGTTTTTACTTACTCGTTATCTATATTTTCAATCAATTGTGACGATTCGCTTTGTTGGCTGATTTTTTCTTGATCACCAGTATGATTTTCACTGTTATCGGTGTTAACTTTTAAGATAAATTGTGTTTGATTCCTGTAAATTAAACATTTTTTATTAGATAACTCTGTTCCATTGTACTTGGTTTTTGTTGCAAGTAATTACATTTAATTATATGTCTTTTCACATTTAAATTCATCAGTTAAAAGTTTAAAAAAATATTCTCACAACGACAATTAAACTTAAACTTACACCGTGTCCAAATGTATAAATGAACAAGACGACTCCGTTGTACTTTGTTCCCGCACAGACTCAGTGCTAGTACTGGCGATGGCGGCATTATCTGTTGTATTTCTCTTGTTGCTGCAATGTATACATTTCAATTATTGAACAATAATTGTGAAAGTTTGTTGGACTAACTAAAGAAAGATTTATAACAATTTGGTGTAACGTTAAATTATTTGCCCAATAAATTGATTTTACATTTTAAATAAATAATACAATACCTATGCAAGATGTAAAATCAAACTTCTACAATCAATTTCGCACTTTATTGGTGAGTACTAAGGATCAATATTCTTTGGAGAAAGACAGTTTAGGATAGGTTGATCTGACGCCGTGTGTACTTACTTATAATCCTTACTTACTAATATTATATAAATAATTACTTACCTCGTTTTTTTTCTCATTTTAAAGGCAACTTCTTGTAAATATTTTTTACGTGCTTTTTTATCCATTTTTTTGGGCTTCATATTTACACTTATTTAGTCTTTAAACTTATGTACCTACTATTTACACTATTATACAAACAAAAATAAAATTTCCTATATATATTATACAAATATTTACACAAATAAAATATTCGCAATACAAAAAGTCAATCGATCTTTCTTAGCTTTCACGGAGCGCGATCGAGCATAGATCCGCTTCCTAGGAGGCGCTCAGCCAGACTAAAAGGACTCGAGTGAAGGATAGCGATATATACTTTCCAAGGAACAGACAGAGTTCGCGGGTCTAGTGCGCGTTCTCAAAAATTTAACGTAAGCGACAAAATAAAAACTATGAATTAAAGACGAACTATAATGATTATGAAAAAAGTATGTTGAGCAATTGTAGGTTTTATCATTGCCTTTTTAGATATTAAAAAATATTAAAGAAAATACAGCAAACTTAAAAGATCCAAGTTAAAATGTGATTAAAACAAGGCTATTTGTAAAAAAAAAACTATCGAACATTTTTTCAGTAATCGTGTTTTCGTCTTGAGTATTAAATCTTCATGAACTGAAGTTACTTGTGTAAAAAAATCAGTTTCCTAGACCTTATAGATTTTGAGATTTAGGTCAATGTAGGTAGTCAAGTTAGGGTCAGGTGCCTTCTTAAGAACTACATTTAGCGAGAGTCTGTCAGTTTTGTTCCAAATTAAGTAAAAAGGTTAAATTATTTAGTGTTGACTTTTGCATTATTTGTAAATTTTTAAATGTATGTTACCAAATATCGCCGTCCGTGTTTATATTAAAATAAAAACAGTTTATAAAGATATTTTCTATGTCATTTGTATGCATACCAAATAACCCCACCCTGGGGGCTATTTGGAAAGGCACCTTCTTTTTTAAAATAAACCTTACTGTTTGTTCATTCTATGTTTTTATTTCTGTATTTTTATAGAGTTATATCTATATTAAGCAACACATACATCTTTATCTGTTTAAAATTAAAGGAAAAATAAATATTCAAATGTTATCCCTACTTTTTTACCAAATAGCCCCGTTCTACGGTTCCATAATATTCAAATATACTTAATTTTGTTAGTGCAATTATAGAACACATGCAATACATTTTTAAAAAAGGTTAAATATGTTAGTAGTTTCACTAAAGTCATTTTTGTTAATCTAGTACCCTCAATCTGTCTTGTCCTTTAATTATGGAACGCTCTTTAGGGAACACACTGTAAATACAATAAACGCTTTAAACTCACTGACCGACCTACAGAAATACTACCGTGATTGGTATTGTTCGTATGAACCAGAAACAAATTAGTTCATTAGCAGACCATATTCGTAGGTCTAAACTATTATTATTAAAACCCAATAGATAAAACAGTTGCGGGTATAAACCATTATACTAATCGTTTTGTTCTTATGGAAAATCCGCGTAAATGTGATTTATTCTAAATTAATCAAATAAGCTTAGGAGATATAAGTGAAGATAATAACAATGTTGGTTGTATTTTCTTATGTGTAAATATAATTGGTATTTTGTAAATTGCTTTTTCTTTAAAATTCTTTGTCATCATCATCATCAGCTTACATGAACAAACGAACAGCTCACGGTGGGGAGATTGCAGCCCAATGTGATTGTTTTGATTGGTGGGTTTTAACTTCTGCCATCTTACGATAACATCTGGGGCCTTACCACCAACTCTTAGGCTGCCTGTCCATTGAAGCGGAGCGAGGCTGCGGTGCGGAGAAGCGGAGAAATATTAACCAATAGTATTGTCCACTGGAGCGGAGCGGAGATTTAATGCAATCCTATTGGTTAATATTTATCCATTTCTCCGCACCGCAGCCTTGCACCGCTTCAATGTACAAGCAGCCTTAAGCAGTATTACTTTAATCTTACTATGCAAATTCCTATACGATTTTGGCATAGTAAGATTAAAGTAATAATGCTCTAACGGCCGAAATTAATAACCGATCCTGAGATAGAGATATGCCTATTTTGGATTTGTTACTAGGCAACCGTTGTTATTTCCCGTCATATAACAGAAATATCTAGGCAACAAATCTAAAGTAGGTCTAGCCTATCTCTATCTCGGGATCGGTTATCAATTTCGTCCGTAAGAGGTGACAGTAGGGCCGCAGGATCAACGCCTTAACACGAAACGTTCAGTGTTTGTTTGATATTATTAATTTAATTACCAATTCGTTGACCTATTAGGATAGTTACTTAACATGCAAGATCGTAATTAGAACGAGCCAGCCGATGCGCCATCGAGCTCTTCAATACAATACTTAATACAAATTAAAATAATAGTAAGTTGTAATCTTATCTAAAGTATAAAAGCGATCTCTTGAACGCACTTACACGTGTAGATATTTGTATTGTTATTGGTCAGTATTATTATGCAATTATTATGCTTAATCAATCAGACTGCTAACTATTATCATAGACAAATTAGATATTGTATATCGCCCTTGCAGCATTAATACTGAAAATAGTAAATTAATAAAAAACAAAATATCTGAACTTTTACACAATCCTGGCGAAAGCTCTTTTAAGTGAGCTACCGAGAGTCAATGGTTTCTTCTTATATTAACAAGAATATAAACATCCATAGACGTAGACCATAGTAACTAATAATGCGAGTATAACCTAGTTGTATCAAATGAAGAAATTAAGCTTGCGTTGTTTTATTCACGTATATGGCAGCAGATAAACCTACCACAAAATGTCAAAAGGGTTACCACAATATGTCAAAAGGGTTACCACAATATGTCAAAAGGGTTACCACAATTATGTCAAAAGGCTTTGAACCTTTTGGCATAATTATAACACTGGGTTAAAGTTACTCGCGTCCGTAGGTTTACCCTTGAGACCCTACACGTGACTCCTGGGTGGTGCTAAATGAGTGACACTGACTGAGTGGTAGAGCCACGCTACGTTGCAGCACGCATTGGGCCGGCCGGTCCGGGGTAATACCACCCTCTCACGAATATCCGGTGTGAAATAATGGCACCTGGTGCTGTTGTGTTTCGTCCGGCCAGTGAGAGTTACGGAGCCCCCCCCCCCCCTCACAATTCCTATTCCTTTCTTAAACGTCGGCAACGCATCTGCGACTCCTCTGGTTTTGCGGGTGTCCATGGGCGGCGGTGATTGCTCTTCATCAGGTGACTCGCCTGCTCGTTTGCCTCCTTCTCATATAAAAAAAAAAACAATTTGCGGGAATCCCGATTCATTTTTTAAAATAACTGCGGCGCACGACGTACCCTATGTATATCGATAGAGGATTTATAGTCGAACAAAAAATGTCGTAAAACGTAAAGTCCTACGGCGCAAGGTTTTCGAGATAATCCATGTTAAAAATACTGTATAAAATTCACCTATTACCTTTATTACGACATACTATCTAAAAAATAATGTTTGTGTAACATATAAAATAATAATTTCCTACAAATGCTTCCGTGAGCTAGTGGTCAAGAGCGTTGGGCTCTTGACCCGGAGCATGTGGGTTCGATTCCCACTAAGAGCTTTTAGTAAAAAAGTCACTTAAGTTGTCTAATAAAAAAATAATCTCGAAATTCAAGACAATCGCTACGGTCCGCTTCGCGATTGGCTTAAATTTCTAACCTATCACGTAACCTACGGCAGTACATTAATTTTTATTAAATATCCACTGGTGGCAGGCTTAACACTTCCTAAATTTAATGAAATTTAACTAAAAGTTGACAATACTTACATTGATTGTTAGGCGGTACGAGGTTCGCCGGGACAGCTCATCAAATATAATTTGGCCTTGCAATATTCCAAAGTGCAGTTTTGTACAATAATTCTCACACTATAAATATTAGTAATAGTGCTCCCTTCCACTCTTATTTAAAGTCACAGGTGACAGGTGACTAATAGACCCCATTTTATCCAAAGTAGATATTAGTAGTATAAAAAAATAAAGTACCCTTAGTACCTTTTTTTTCTCTACTTGGAATAACTCATTACCGAATGCCACCTATTACACATATTAATACATAGCCAATGAAAAAAAAGTTTTATATAAATCTCTAGAAAACTTGATAGCGTTTGCTGCAACGTAATCAACAGATAAACAAGCCTTGGTTGATATTTTGTATTTTTTAATCTTCTTTATATTAGTTTAAGACTTATTATGTAAAATAGAAGGTTGGCAATTAGTGCATAACATTTCCGGGTGTAAAAGAGATTCTTTTTAAGAGGCCTATTACATCTCGACTGTGATTTTTGCGTAAAATGGCCAACTTTGGCGTTATGGATCTCAGAAACAAAAATACAATAACAATTATGACTTATTGGAATAGTGCGTAGCGGTCTCGCTTTTTGTAAATTTTGCTTAACTTTTTAATTAAACTCAAAAATTGCAGAGAAAGATTTTCATAAAGTGCGCGAAGGCACTTTTTTGAGCTCATCGATTGAACTACTGTTCTAAACAAGTGAAATAAAAAAATTATAATGTTATCTCTTATATAGTCGAATAGTGCGTAGCGGCCTCGGAATTTTTAGATATCATTGATTTTATATAGGAAAAAAATCTTATTCTAAACCAAAAACTTTGAAAATCGCTATAAGTTAACTGTGAATATCTCCTATCTACGATAATATTATTGAGCAAAATTTATACCAGAGTAATTGTTACTTCATGAGGAATAAAGATTTTACAATGAATTTATTATACTATTACGATAACAACGATAAATACAACTGCAAAATTACCACAAAATGCGATGCGCCGGCCGTCCGAATTTAACTTATGCTCACAGAATGGAGATTTGTAATATTATGCAGAAATTGATTATCCTATTTCGATTAAAACGATAAATACAACTGCAAAATTACTAGAAAATGCGAAAATGGGCATTATACGCAAAAATCACATTCGAGATGTAATAGGCCTCTTAAGAACGGTTTTTTGTATGACTTCTAATAGTTATTGAAGTTCTAATGGTGCGGAACTACGGATCCCGGATATGATAATTATATCAATTTTTAGTTACAAAGGCTCATTTGGAGATACCATTTATCGAATAGTTTAATCGGCGATAATTAGTTGTAGGTCAGTCATGCATGAATTGACTTTTATAATTTGTCATTTTTGGGTTAATAACGATCAAATATACTTTTAAGAAATTAAAACGTTAAAAAAAGTTGATACCCACCCTGAGGTAGCTTTTTATAACGTTTCAATTTCCTGAATTCACTTTTGTTTCAATGTTTATGTGAGATTATAGGAAAAAAGAGAACAGATATTTTTTTTTTAAATAATATATTACTAGCTTTTTGTACTTAAATCTAATGGCAAGTCTGTCCGCTTGACTAGTTGCTCCACCGGTTTGCACTCTATCCTCTGCTTGGCGCAGATCAGATTCAGAGGCATCTCTTCATCAGGCAAGTACCTGTCATTTTCGTGGATTCTCTCCATAGCGTCGTCGTATCGCATTGGCTCATCGTACGAGAAAGCTTTTTCGCTTACCACCTGTGGTCGTATGGGGTAACTGATACTGTTTGAGTAATAACTTCTATATGCATGTTCGTACATCTGTGTGTATTCCATGTACGATAACTCGTTGGACGGCACTCTGACCGGGTACATTGGTTCTAAGTATGTCACTTGGTCGACTAGAGGATAGCTTAAAGTAGGTTCTCTTAAGGGTAAGGCAGGGCTGTATGGCATCGTGGGGGATATATTTCTCGGTGGGCTGTAATGCATCTGTATAGGTGAATGCATCTGTATAGGTGAATGCATCAGAATAGGTGAAGTAGACCTTATTACGGTGTGGCAAAGGCTGTTGTCCTGTGAAGGTTGAAATGAGGTGGGTGCTTCTGGGGTTAGTTTTTCGTCGTTGGTCTGTTGGCGGACGTCTTCTTCCCTGGTGAAGTGTTTGTTGGTTTTGACGTGCTTCCGCAGGCTGGACGGGTCTGTGTAGCGCTTGTTGCAGCCGGGCACTTTGCAGTAGTAAGGTTTGTCGACGGTATGCGTGCGTGTGTGCTTGAAACGATCGCTCGAGTTGGAGTATGCTTTGCCGCATCCCTGTAGACAAACGAGCAATCAATTAGCAAGGTTATCTCGAACATAAATGGAGTATAATTGGCCAATTCTTGTTGAGCTACCTTATTATTTATTTTAATTACAGTGTCTTAATTATTAATTACGACATTAAAACAGTTTTTCTATTGTAACGCCGTTATACTTGGGTGTACTGTTATTAAAGTAGATAGGATTACCTATCTACTTTAATAACAGTATCAATTATGATAGGTAAATTAATGATGACTATTAAATATTAAAGATTTGTACAATCAAAACAGCTTACAATTAAAGTTTCATAATATAATTACCTCATAAGGACAAACGTAGGGCTTCTCTCCGGAATGTGATCTGAGATGAATCTTCAGGTTTTCCGCTCTGGAGAAACTTTTGCTGCACTGGTTGCATGTGTGAGGGCGCTCATTCGTATGTGTGCGTACGTGGACTAGCATTTTATAACTGTAACAAAAATAAGAAATGTTAAAACCGTGTTTAAAAAAAATATAGGAATTTTATATTTGTTTACATTAAAAGAGTTAAAACTGTATATAAAATATTTCAAAAGTTGTTTTTATTAAAAAGAACTAAAACAGTTATTTAATAAAACATTTAAAAGGAGTACCTATATATATTTTTTTTAATAAAATCATGTTATTAACGTTAGTATTAAAATTTCTGATCGATTTTTTGGTAATAAAAGCACATTATTGCTGTTTAAATACTGACCGCGCATTAAATCCTCTCTGCGGCCGGCGGCAATCCCTCCAGCCGCAGTAGAAGTGTCCGTCTGCGTGCGCGCGCGCGTGCGTCCGCGCTACGTGCGCGGACAGGCGCGCGATGCTCGGGAAGCGCGCGCCGCAGCCGCGCCACGAGCACACGTTCTCGCCCTCCTCTAAGCTGGATTCAGCGTTGCGCTCGGGGGACGAACCGCCCGACGAATCGTCATCTTCTGTCTATAAGAAGAAGAAAGTCTATAGTTCTGATTTTTTTATTGTTTATTACATTAAGTATGTTAATTGGGTAACGAACCGAAGACAAACTACTTTTTGCTATGCGAATTTTCAACTGAGTTATGAGCACAGAAATGTTTTTGTTTTGTTTCTACTAATTACCTGTGGGCCCTGTGGCGGTAAAGGCTGAAAGGCAACAGGTCTCGCCAAATAGGGCGCAAAACGCTCAGCGGGCATCCATCTCGGTACTCTGCATCCGTCACTAGGCAAGTCGGGCCTCCAATGCGGAAAAACTAACATCGTTATTTTTCTAAAGTACACTTGTAACACAAATACGAGCTAACAGTTGTGGTCACTGCGCGGTCGCTACGAATAGTGATGGTGGGCGCACGGCTCGTTTACTTATAAAACGTCTCAGACTGACAACGCGCAGCGCTGATAAGCGAGTAAGTCCCCCACGAACATGACACAGCTTTTTTGGTAGGCTCTTGTCGCCCTTAAATTTTTTATCCGAAATTTTACATTAGCTTACATATCCTAACAATCTGTATAATTAAAAACAAAAATCAAAAATGTTTAATTTGTAGTCGTTAAGGTTGATAATCGCTTGCGCGCGACGCCGCGCCGCGTCTCTGGTCGTGTGGTGTTTGCGGAGGCATTATCTAGAGCCGCCTGCCGCGGCTGCCGTCTGGTTATTACCGGTGCGATAGTCTGCCGGTCAATAGGTGGCTGATACGCGTCGGCGTGGAGCGACCTCTTACTGGTTCACTTTACGGAATCGTTGCTCGATATTGAGCAATAATGCGAATGTTAACGTTACGGAGTCTGTTCTTTGCAGTATTTGTATGGCTTTTTTCATCTGAACCCTTAAGAGCCCTTGTTTAATATTTTTCTAACCATAAAAATGCTAATTATAAGATAGGTACTTAACGAAATTTAGTGAGTAAACCACATTTTAAGGAACCGATAATTAAACTTGAATTTATGCGTCTTAAAATACACTTTGTAAAGATGCAAATTACATAAATTTTGTTGAAAACACATTGCTTAACTTCAGCTAACCAAATATTTATTTTAGAAAAACTATTATTAACGGGATTATAACGTTTTGGGTTTCTTTAAGTATGCATAATACAATTTACTACCACATCGGCTATCTTGCACTCTTTAACCGTAGATTAGTTATGACTTTAAAATTACCCTCACAGTTATTGTATACCTACTACGTGGTCTCGATGTCAATGTAATTACATTATGGTTCATTAATCTTCAGTGCTGTGATAGCATAAGGCACTAGCTGAAGGTATTTACTAATATAGAATTGCTGATTACCGCAGAGTTTGGGAGTTCAAAAGATTATAATATGCACATAAAGAGATTGGGCCATGGCCCACCACGCTGGCCCAATGTGGATTAGATGAGTTTTGACGACTGCCATCATACAACAACATATAAAAAAAAATCGACAGTTGTAACTATAAGCAAAAGACGTAGTTAATAAGCAACTGGTGTAATATTGCATAGGTATCATAATATTTAATCAGTACAATAAAACTTTTCCGTAGCTCTGAAAAACTCACGAACCTACCACTCGTCCATCATACGCGATCCACCCGCAGCAGACATGAATGGCGCGGCAGACGCTACGTCACTTCATTACATACGTACCGGAATCCCTTAGCGGATCGAGACGAGATAAGACACCAGATAAAGCACATAATCACGATACAACAACTGCGCAGTAATACGGGCATTTTCCTAGCTTGCACTTTTTTGTGCTACATAACCGTTATATTGGTAACATTAATCTGTAACACATTTTTTTTACGATTAAATTGTTTTCATTAATAATTTGAGTCGCATACTTGAAACTGTTTGTTATTCGGAGTGGTCAATGCCGTTCTTCTTATCAAGTGGACTGTCCGCAAGGTTATTTTTTTCCTTTGCTCTTGGTATGCCTATAACGCAGTGTGCCTAAGTCGCGTTATGCCTAAACGTCATTTCAAATCAGCGTTTGGTCTATCTCTCACATTGCCCATTTCGCGATACGACTATGTCGCTATTGGACTATATCTCACTTTGCCCATTTCGCGATACGACTATGTCGCTATTGGACTATATCTCACATTGCCTATTTCTCGATACGACTAATTTTTACATTGTTTTTTTTTGTTTTCTTTAATTAAAAAAGAAGTTCGTTGTTATTGTAATAAGTAGTCATTTTTGGAAAATCCTATAAGAGGTAAATATAGGCTAATATTGTTTAACGTAGCTAAAGGATTATAATTTGGTTTTAAATTGTTTATATTTTTAAGTTTAAGTTGAATTTTTTTACAATAGTTTTTTTTTAATTAGCACCCTTTAATATATTTAAGTAAGTAAAAAATAATGTCCATCTCGCTCTTGAACTAAAACTCAATGAACCTTAGTCTTACAAAGCCTATCTCACTATTGGACTAAAACGCAATGAACCTTAGTCTCACTAAGCCTATCTCGCTATTGGACTAAAACGGAATTGACCTAAGTCGCAATACGCCCACATCTCGTTTGGTCTAGGCATATCGCGACTTAGGCACACTGCGTTATAGGCATACCAAGAGCAAAGAATTTTTTTCAACTTCTTTGAAGTGGCCATCCATGCCTATGATATGGCTTGCTTTTTCAACTGCATTATCATGCAGCTTTTTTATTATCCTTTTTTTTAACTAGGTAAAATGCTGTCTTTTACGCCCTCCCCCGAGAAATGGGGCCTACCCATTAAAAACCACCATCCCTTCTACCTGGCTCGGGACCACGAACAGCATGCACCGAGTTCATCCATCCGATAATTCCCGTGGTTCAATTCCCTATTAGTGGACAGGTCGAGCGGCCTGGCCTCTACTTTGCTCAAATTGCTGTTCTACAGTGTTTAATGGGTATGCCCCCTCCTTCTTCCTAAACTTGGTATTTTCTAGTTTTGTCGATATGGAGGGAAGACGAGGAGAGCCCCATGTAACCACACCCGCCCTCTGAGATTATGCTTAAGGATGCTTTCTTTGGGTCCAAAAAAAAACGGGTAATAGCTTAACTTTTGTGAACGTTGCAAGAACGAGCGAACGCAGAGCAGCGACCTCCTCAGCCTTCAGGACGTATTCATTAATTCCTGTAACACATCCGCCTCGCTGGTTGGATAGTGGTACTAGGTAACTTACAGACGACCATCAAAGGCTATCTTTTATTGGCTCCAAGAGTGACGGGTTCAATTAGTATCCATTACATAGGAGCTCGTTGGCGCAGCGGCATACGCAATCGGGTTGGGATTTCGGAAATAAAATTATTTCTCACTTCTACAGCTTCCGAAAATACTATAAAGCATTGTTTCCCCCGCCGGTTTAAATTTTATCCGTTAATTTTAATTGTAATTTTGAAAAACCAAGAAAATACCCTTTGAGTGTGTAGTCTTATCGATTGTTGGTAGCATGTATGCAGCCTTCCTAATTACTAATCCTAACTAATGTTATAAATGCGAAAGTGAGTTTGTTTGTTTGCTTGTTTGTTTCTTACGCTTTCACGCTTAATCAATTTTGATATAGAGTATATGGGTCCCTGGAGACGGTTATAGGTTACTTTTTTCCGCGAAAAAGTTACTTAAGCGAAGCCGTGGACAAAAGCTAGTATTCTATAAATTTCTAAACCATCGGAAAATTTCGACAGCATTTTTTTTCGCATCATCATCGCCTTTATCTGATCACGCGAAAATGGTCTAACCGCGTGTGACATTCGTTTTAATATCGACTACCTATTTCTATACATTGTCGAATGTCTTATCTATCACGAAACTAAAGATATTTACAATCATTGATTAGAGAGAATAGCTATCAAGGTGACGCGAACGATGTCAGCTATTACCATCTATTACCTACACTACTAACCGACCCAATGTGTATGGTCATGCTCCCAAATTGTCATAACTTTCAGTTAACAGTTTTTTTTCTAGCTATAAAACGGTCTCGGTACCAGTGTAGGATAAAGGATAAATGATGGTTGCTGTTGGATCAGCTGTATTAAAAGTACATTAAAAGCATATTATAGTGCCCAGCAAGTCTAGATATTACTCAGAAAAAAACAGAACAAATAACATTATGAATAAGTAGCTATGTTCGTTCGTCTGCTTTTTCTTCTTATTTTTAAGTAACAGCCCAGTTAAAAAATGAAGTATAGGCCCTGAATCAAAGCGGATACCACAATCTGTGAAATCTTTCAACACCAGTTGTGTAACTTTGCTCATTGTTGACCCTGAGGCTTATTACCATGCCTCTATGAAAGGCGCCGTTTATTACAAACGGCAGCAGAATTTGCTATGGGGGTGGTAGACAGGTTCTGCGCGGGAATCTTACCATACGGCATTTATAGTGAGAAAGACACAACAGATTAAAAAACAAAAAGCTGTTGTAGAGTGTCGCCATAAGCAGCATTGTTGTACATTGCTACGATCCTAATTGAAGGGTATTGGATCAAGTGAAATTACAGGGCAAAGAGTCATAATAGCATGTGTGCAATCAATACCCTGGCGCTACGGGTATTGTTTGACTCTACGTAAATAACTGTTAAAAATCACAAGAAAATAATGTTGCCCTACTCTGAAACCTTAGGCACGGCTCTATGTACAGTAAAGAGGTCGTGGAGTTTACACATTGGGACTTTGTACCGCTCTTATTACAATCGCCTCCTTCATTTATATCGGCTTGCCCCACCCTGGGCCATCGGCTGCCAACACTCATGAGGGGCCTTCCTCATCTGCATGAGCACATTGTTGAATAGCAATACATAAATTGTGTGGTTTTTACTTTTGTTGGCAATGTTACTTCTGCCATAACAAGAATCTGCCGTAACAAGAATCTGTCGTAACCATAATCTGTCCAAACCAGAATCTACCAGAACTTTAGGGCGCGCTCGTCCTTAAAAGGCGACTAATGGACTAAAGACTGCACGTACATCCAACAGCATAGAGCAGCGATAGGCTTACCACCTATCACGCTTAGCACATGTGCAGTTGCTATTAGGTAAAACATGGACTATGGCAGATAAACCCTAGCCAAGTCTCTGACTAACCCTTCGGGGATAATAGTCGTGATTATATGTACTTATGTATACTGGTAGATTTAGATCAATCATATTCAATTATTTTCACATCACTATCAATCGATTTAGACTTGTACCGATGCTACGTCCCTAACCTAACTTCTACTACCCTCATCATTTTTTATCCTCGATCCTATGGGGGTAACCCAATATCTCGTCGTGTCGTGTCGGCCATTTTCACTTCCGATCTAGCCTGCCTACGCGACAGGGCCTTTGAGTCGAGCTCTCGTGTTCCTAATTTATCGGTCAAGTCATACCATCTTCCAAGTGATCGCCGCGAGTTTACTACTGTGATCACGAACTTTTGCCGTGGAAAGTCAAGAAAGAGTGAGACGCGCGTCCACAACAACCAGCACGCAGGAGCAACGTCGAACCAGGTTAGCCCCCTAAAACCCCTCTTCTTTGATTGCCCATATACTTGTCCTTAGACACTTTCAACAACTCAATTTCATTGCTCCTGCACCATAGGTAAAGCTGCCTCTGACAATGATCATGGGCTGCGGTGACCACTTGATAGATTGCAGACGGTTATGATCGATTGCTGACACAGTTCCATTAAAAAAAAAATTTAAACCTTACCTACGTTACGCTAGAATCATAGTTATTATCTGTATACCTAAATATTGATTATGTTGATGTGAGAGTTTCACTTATTTTATTCGTTATCGAATAAGGAAGTTTCAATGTCTGTTCAAAGTTTTGCTTTAAATCTAAATAAGGAAATCGGTGTGGTGTCAATAAAATAAGTTATAAGTTTAAGTAACTCTAGAAAAATCTTTTACCTTTTACTTAAAATGTTTCGCTAATATTGGTTTGCGTTCATCATCAACCTATAAAAGTCTCACTGCTGGGCAGGGCATCCCACATGGTGATATTTAGTTATAAAAATCTCATGGGAACTTCAGTTCTTTGCTCATAAGCATTTTCACGTTTTCTTCGTATTTTCTATTAGCCCAGAAGTGTATCACATAACATGTTATTTAATTTATTAGACAACGTAGTTTTATTATCGGTTTTACGATTTTAGAGGTCTGCTATGTTTACGAAACAAACTGCAGGCTCAGTTAACGAATACACGCTGTACCGTATTATCGCTAGCTATTATTTTTATATTAAGACTAGATGACCCGGTGAACTTAGTATCACCTACATTATATTTGTGAAAAATATGGTCAAAACTTAATTAGTACAAAATTTTACGGTCAGTACATTTAGCCAGTGTCAAGTTAATAAATAATTGCTTATAGTTGATGATAATGAGTGATAATATAAGATAACGATAAATGGTAAATAATATTCCCCCAAACCCTTAGATTAAAACAAAAAGGGAAGATACGGCATGCTCCTACTTTTTTTGTTTTTTTTTGTTTTTCGCCTGTGAAGCAGACACCCTCCCGGACACCGAGAGGAGGGAGGAGGTGAACTCTACATGAGTACGACACCAGGCGGCTGGCGAAGTTATGTCAGACTCCTACTGACTAAACACCCCCATGAACTTGCCATGAACCTGGAGAGATTCATATAGGCTTCATATGATGCGATCGCCCCGTGGGGGGGGACGACGCAAGCGCTACTCAATAAACATGAGCGTAACGCGCTTTAGACTGCGCGCCCTCTATTAGGACGCGCTATGTCTGCAGTGAAGCTGCGCGAGCGGAAGGCTCGCAATGTAAGTGCGACTATAAGTCTAGTGCGACTATAAATCTAGTGCCTCTAATAGGCGATTGAGATCGACTGATAACTGATTGGGAGGGTCCGAAAGAATATTTTTCGGCCTACGATAATGGGGCTTGTTCGCGGGCGCCGGCTCATAGTCCGACGCCTCGCGAATTAAATTATTAGGGTGATTCTCTGCGGATTTGAAGAATCGCTCAGAGATGTCTTTGATATGTTGCTGTAGAGTTGGAAGTTCCAAATCTCTATGTAAGTCAGCATTCCTAACATATAGCGGCGCGTCGGTCGCTTTACGGCAAAAAAGATTTTGAACCACTTGTAATTTATTAAGTGCTGAAGGCTTAATGTGGCCAAAGACGGGAGAGGCGTACGTTAAAACGGGACGCACACAAACTTTATATAGGTAAATCGAGCGAGCGAGACAAAGCGGTAAGTTTCAACGTCAGCGCGAGGGAGTCAGCGAGTAGCGCGTTGACGTCTCGGTCGCTTCGCAACAGACGAGTACGTACGATCGATTCCGACGCCACTGCGGAGTAGCGTCTTTCTCTTTTTCACACAGTAGAATATCTGCAATAGGGCGATGTAGCCTGTTCGCTCGGCAAATTGTGACTGAAGTGAAATTGTGCCTTTAGGTTAGGCCTAATTTTGGCGGCTCACTCACGAGACGCTAATGCCGTATCTACCCTTTTTGTTTTAATCTAAGCCCAAACCCCTTGAGACTCAATAAAGCTGTGGGACTTAATTGAGATCTCACACGGACTTCTTGAGAGAATCTGAAAAGTGATGTTGGACGGTTTTGTTTTATTTGCCAAAACTCATGCACGTTCACGAACACTTAACAGTTATTAATCCGCCATTATTACACCTTAATATTCGTCGAAACACAAATTGAAGAAATTAAACAAAACTGCAGACATGACGCTTCACTTTCCCGCCAAGAAGTCCACTTTTACACTTTTTTTATTTCTGAAACAGAACTGTTTTGTATTCCAACAAAACAGACCAAAGAGATCGGACCTCATACTGTCATACTACAGCTTTAAAACAGACAAATTTCTGAACGCATCTATAAATAAAACTAAACTATCGCGTTGCATTGCATTAAAACTATTTTTCATTCCTCATGCTCGGAAAGTAGGTATGAAGTTGCCTGGGGAGCGGGTGGAAAGTAATACTTTTCCGCCCTAGGGAGAATCGTTTGTCTGACAGGTACTGTCATGTATAGTTATGTGACTTATTATTAAAATAATACTAACAACCCATCTCTTTCCTTGGGTGTCGCAAAAGGCGACTAACGGACTAAAGACTGCACATACATCCAACAGCATAGAGCGGCGATGAGCTCTTCAAAATAATACTACCAACCCCTTTCTTCCCGTGGGTGTCGTATAAGGCGACTAACGGACTAAAGACTGCACATACATCCAGCAGCATAGAGCTTCGATGGGCTTATAAAAATAATACTACCAACCGCTCCCTTCTCTACGGGTCGTAAAAGGCGACTAACGGACTAAAGACTGCACATACATCCAACAGCATAGAGCGGCGATGGGCTCATCAAAATAATACTACCAACCCCTTTCTTCCCGTGGGTGTCGTATAAGGCGACTAACGGACTAAAGACTGCACTTACATCCAGCAGCATAGAGCTTCGATGGGCTTATAAAAATAATACTACCAACCGCTCTCTTCTCTTCGTGTCGTAAAAGGCGACTAACGGACTAAAGACTGCACATACATCCAACAGCATAGAGCGGCGATGGGCTCATCAAAATAATACTACCAACCCCTCTCTTTCCTTGGGTGTCGTAAAAGGCGACTAACGGACTAAAGACTACGCATACATCCAACAGCGCAGAGCGGCGATGGACTCATCAAAATAATACTACCAACCCCTCTCTTCCCTTGGGTGTCGTAAAAGCGACTAACGGGCTAAAGGCTCACCACCTTTTTATTTCTGAAATAGAATTGTTTTGTATTCCAACAAAACAGACCAAAGAGATCGGACCTCATACTACAGTAGAGCTGTTGAAACAGACAAATTTCTTAGCGCACCAATAAATATTTGACAACAAAGTGTCAATTGTTTATTTTTAAAAGACAATAGACGTCAAATGTGTGACAGCTAGGAATATTTTGTATTGGAAAATTAAATTGTCGTTTTTAGTATTTTCCGTTTTTTATTATTTATGTTTCTCACCGTTTACAGCTTCCCTAAGCTTCTACAAATATTTCAAAATCGAAATTAGCCTAATCGGTTCAGCCATTCTCGAGTTTTAGCGAGACAAACGCACAGCTATTTATCTTTATATATATGGATTATATTACAATCTTATTGCTCTTTGACATTTCGTGAATTGTCTGAACGCACTTAAACCTGGTTTACACTAATGGCTGATTTACACGTATTAAGTAGTTTAGTAGCAATTTAGTAGCTAACTAAATTTTAAGTGACTTAAAGTTAAGTAGGTGTTCATACGTATTTAAGTAGTTAAGCTCTTTAGTTCACTCAAGATGGACGATCAACAATTTAATGAAGTCGTAAATTCTATGCTTAAATAATGGCTTCGTGTGGTCAGCACATTTAGGCAGTGTCAAGTAAGATATTAAAGTGAATATTTTTTTGCAGAAAGTAGATGATAATGAAAATAAGTGATAAATGAACGTTTAATTGTAAATTAACCAAACCCCTTCAGACTCAATAAAGCTGTGGGACTTTATTAAGATCTCACACGGACTTCTTGAGAGAATTTGAAAAGTGATGTTGCACTGTTTTGTTTTATTTGCCAACACTCATGCACATTCACGAACACATAACACTAAATAATCCACCATTATTGCATATTAATATTGGACAAAACATAAATTAAAGAAAATAAAACAAAACTGCAGACATGACCCTTCACTTTCCCGCCAAGAAGTCCGAAATATAACGCATTTAACTAAATTGTGCCTGTCCAAACGTGTCAAGTGACAAGCCCCGCCCACCAACTTAACCGAAAAATAGACAGAATTCTAATTTAGCTCTTTAGTTGTTAACTAAATTTTAACTTGCAACTTGCTACTAAATTCTGTGTTTACATGCACTTAATCACTTAAAATTTAGTTAAAATTTAGTTAACTACTAAATTACTTGATACGTGTAAATCGGGCATAAGCGATAGTAATTTAGTCGCAGTTGGAAAAGGCATACGTTGTCTAAATTGATTATTTTAAAATTAATTTAAAATAATAACTAGGCTTTAAAGTCTTCATCGTCATAATCAACCTATTAACGTCCCACTGTTGAGGTAGTGCCTTCCCAACTGATCCAATGCTGGTTAATGGGTTTTAATGAATGCCATCTTACAAAGACTACCAATGAGCTCGAGATATCGATCCTCGACTTCAAACCCTTTTGGAATCTTTGTGAGATTTTAGGCTCTTCGCCCTTAATAAAGATATTACCAAGCTTTTGGCAGGTATTTCCACCGACGAGGCAAAGTGATAGGATGGGGTTGCACAAAAGATCCTAATGGGTCGACGTGCTTCTGCGAGAAGGAGACCTCTGCAGGCCCCATGATCTATCAAGGGATGGAGGACTCGCTTTTATAAGATGCCACCCCCCGCTAAAAATCTCCGATGATGTTCGGTCACACGGCTTGAAGAACCTTTAAGTTTCTCGCCGCCCCATAAATGCGGTGACGCTGTAAGGCTTTGTAAAAAAACTACTCAGCACCTGTCATTCTTTTCAAAGTTTCACTACCTTTAAGTACCTATATTTGTTAAGCAAAACAGAAACCAACATTCTATCTCCCTACGCCACGTGCGCGTCATTAATCCTACTAATATTATAAACGCTAAAGTTTGTAAGTATGGATGGATGTTTGTTACTCTTTCACGTAAAAACTACTGAATGGATTTGGATGAAATTCGGCATACAGAAAGTTTATAACCTGGATTAACACCTAGGATACTTTTTATCCCGATACTCCCACGGGAACGGGAACCACGCGGGTGAAACCGCGAGCGGCCGCTAGTTATAAATAAAAACCTTTTGCGAAACTGTATGCTTGTGAATTGAGTCATATAGAAGCAAAGGCAGCAACATCCACTTTTTTCACTATTGCAACTTTGAATGCAGTCTTGTGGTGTTATGTCGATATATTTGAGTCGAATATTAAATTCGTAGCAAAACCAGTAATATCCTATACAAAACAGACATTTTAAATTATGGTTTGTAGCAAAAACAGCATCATCCCAAGTGATTGACGCAAAGACAGCATTATCCTTATCAACCAATCAGGTGACGCTATTTGGACGCCATTAGTATGGCGACATCTTCGTGTTTGTTTTCGTGTGTGTTCATTTAATTAGTGAATTAAACAGAAAAAAGTGATAATTTCGTTACAAACCATAACAAACTTAAAGATGGAATGTTTTCCTAGCCCCTGTGACAATAAAAGCAGTCGAAAGAGAAAATCAGAACCCGAAAAATGGAAGAGAACCCTGGCTAAGAAGAAGCGGTAAGTGTAGCAAATAAAACGATCTTGATTGTTGATTTTTTTCTATTCTATCGATAATATTATTATGACCGTGATTTTTTTTATTTCGAACTTTTGATGGAAACGTTGTTGAGAAGTGTTCAAAAAACCTCGACAAAACTTATTTGAATGTATTCCGTTATTAACGATTTCAGATAAAGTTATGGTATCACTGTCTCATCAATATTTTTTGGATTTTATAACTTAAATATTGTCTGTCCGAGATATTGGTGATTTTGACGCCGGTATATAATAACCGGTTTACAATAACGTATGCAGTAGGTAATAGTAATAATAAGTTTCTAATTTATTTAATCTTTTGTTCTAGGTATTCTGCTAAAACCCTTCCAAAGAGATTGCTGTGTCGCCATAAGAAAACTTTTAAATGCATGTCTTTGAAAATGTGTGACATAAAATCGTTTTTTGACAACTTTTATGCAAAGCCAGATAAATTGACACAGGATGCATTCATTTTAAAACACTGTTTAGTGAAAAAAGTAAAGCGTCGGCGTGCTATTAAAAAAAAATATTCAGAGCAAAAATCCCAAACAAAGTATTACATTTACAGTAAGATGGAAAAAAGTACCTACAAGTTTGTCAACGTTATTTCTTGACAGTTTTACAAATTACGAAGTATAGAGTGCAGAGTGTTATGAAAGAATACTATGAGACAGGAAAACTTAAAACTGAAAAGAGAGGAGGTGACCATGTTTCTATGAAATATGTCCATAAAAAAGAAGCTGTTATGAGATTTATAAACTCAATTCCATGTCAAGAGCCTCACTACTGTCGTAATAATTCGAAAAGGTATTATTTGGCATCTGAATTATCTATAAATAAATTATGGGAACGCTACAATTTACAAGCCTCCCCTAATTTGAAAGTAAAAAAGTCCTATTTTCGGCAAATATTTAACACAAAATATAATCTTGGATTTGGTACTCCCAGAACGGACGTTTGTGCAACAACTTACAACGTACAACTTTACAATAGTCAAGGGCTCTTCAAAAAGCAAACTAACTCCTAAAAATGTGTTAGCATATTGTTGGACAGAAAACGTTTATCCTAAAGCTGCCAACGAAATTGCTTCGGCCTTATACCACCGGCTGAATAATAGTGACTTAACTTCATGTCAAAAAATGAGACTCATAGCAGACGGCTGTGCAGGCCAGAATAAAAACACAATAATGCTAGCAATGCTATCAAAATGGATGACTGAAGCTCCACAAAATATAAAACAAATTGAACTAGTCTTTCCAGTTGTTGGGCACTCTTACATACCACCTGACAGAGTTTTCGCTAGGATTGAGAAGGAAGTACGCCAGCATGAAGTATTAAATAATCCCCAAAAATACTTGGAAATTATTTCAAAATTTAGTACTGTCACTAATCTCGGAACGCCTGATTGCGAAGTTTTTGATTGGAAAACCGCTTCACAGAAAATTTTGAAACCCGTTGGTAGTTGGCACTTTAAATTTAAGCAATGTAAGAGGTACATTTTGAAACGTTCAAAGAAACAGGGAAATATTTTAATCCAAGGCCATCTTCATTACAAAATAGATGACGGTGTTTCCAAAAATGTCAATAAAATAGGGAAAATAAGTGCTATGATAAATCCCGAAAAAATTAAAGCTTCAAACAATTTACCTGCAAACAAAAGAAAAGATATCCTAACCTTAATAAAAAGTCATTGGAGCAATGAATGGCAGCAAAATGAAAAAAAAATAACAAATCTTGTTATTTTTTAAAGAACTATTACAGGATAATGAGGGTGATCACCAAGATGAGGAGGAGAAAAATAACCAAGACGAAGAGAATGAAGAACTTTGTGAGCCACAAGAACAAGTAGATGATATGCATGTGTGATACATATACAGAAAAGTAGAAACGTGGATGGATGTTGATTGAAGCACAAATACAATTAATAATAATTATATTGATTAAGTATTAAATAAAGTTGTTTAATTCAGACACATACTCATTTAATTCGCTACACAGTTTTTTTTACATTACTTTTATTTCCATTTCACATTAAGTCTCCTATTCATTTAACACTCAACATTCCGACAGCACTGGCGTCATTTATTATTTGAATAAATATACAAGTATCAAGAACATTAATCTGCTTAAACTCCAAAACACACCATTGCAAATGCAGCAATATCCAATTATAATTGATGCAAAAGCAGCAACATCCACACATTCGATGCAAAAACAGCAACATCCAACAACAATTGTTTATTTTAATGAAAATTAAATATCTCTCATGACTTTTGTTATACGGAGATTGTTATTACATAGTTTCTTTAACTATAGATGTAACTAATCATGATTAGAAGCTGCTGTATGCCGTGTATATTAAGAATATCTTCTGCTGGCATTTCAGCTAAAGTGGATGTTGCTGCCTTTGCTTTTATATGACTCAATTGTGTTGTGCCAAGCAAGTCTGAGGGTGCTATCACATTGGCGTTATCAGCGGTTGTGCGAATGTGTGCGCGCGCGCGTGTGTGCGCCGGCGGCGGCCCCCTGCGGCCGCAGCGCTTACCAGTTCACACCGGATCGCTTATCACCGCCGCTGTTGTGTCAGTCGGTTCGCGCTATCAACAATAAACTTAATGATGTCTCGAATAGAATTATGTGACACGTTTTCGTAAGTGGGTATGATTAATTTTATTGTTGGAACGCTACAGTATGGTGCGAAAATACAGTTTTGTTCACATAAAAGTGCAAAACTTATTTATTTACTTGATAATGCTCGTATGTAAGGGAAAATTTAATACAATATTACATACCTACATTATTAATTACTGTAGAAAGGTTATCCTTAAATATATTCCAAGCAAGTTGTTTATGCTTTAAGTAAAGGCAGACGAGGGACAGTCCCGGCTGTCTGTAAAAATACTAAAGAATAGTTTGAATAATTAAGACGAACTTTAAAATTATAAAAAGTAATTAACTAGCGAAGCAATGCACAGACGCCAGCTGCAGATCAACCTACCTATACATCATCATCATCATCATCATCAGCCTATAAACGTCCCACTGCTGGGCACAGGCCTCCCACGTGAACAATAGCACGTGGGGATATTGGGCCATAACCCACCACGCTGGCCCAATGCGGGTTGGTGGGTTTTAACGACTGCCATCTTACGACAGCAACCGGGACCAACGGCTTAACGTGCCTTCCGAAGCACGGAGGAGCTCAAGATGTTTTTAAATTTGGTCACCCATCCAGCGACCCGGCATTGCGAAAGTTGCTTAGCAAGCAAGATCGTAAGCAGAACGCGCTAGCCGCTGCGCCATCGAGCTCCTCACCTATACATGTGAACTATAAATGTGAAATTTCTTCAATTAATTTCTATCTTTATGTTTGGGGTATAAGAATCAATATCGATTACAGAAAGTAGACAGTTTTGGGTAGGTTGACCTGTTGGCGCGTGTACTTGTACTCGTCTAAACTTACTCGCGGTACTTTTTATCCGTCTTGTGCGTGATACAATGCAGTCCTTGTTACGTAACCATTAGATAAAACAATTTTTTTAAATCTACAACGGGCAAGCGCTTGGCCTTCATCTTACCTGATGATAAGTGACGATAAGGCCGAAGGTGGAAGCGCACTTCACCCGGAATCCTCAACCACTGAGGAACTGGCTATCTTATCTCAAACTGTCGGAACACAACAATACTATATAAACATCGTTGTTATGGCGACAGACTTAGATGGTGGCTTAGCCACTAGACCACAGAGGCGGTTAAAAATGACTGAAAAGATGGCTGTTCTGGTCTGCGTTGGCTTAGGTAGGTATATCAAATGAACAATTAATGGATCATGACGTGACGATTGCCTCTCAATAGCAGAGGCTTGCTCGGTGTTTCACGGAGAGGTTGAAGAAAGAAGAGAGGTCTAACTATGTAAAAAAAGTCTTCGACATTCTATAACAAATAAACTAAGTAAAATGGTTACAACTACAATTACCTAATGTACGTAGATTTGAGTGATGCTAGCGACCGCCGCGGTCTGAAGAAACATGCGGACGGTCCAGCTGTTAAAAAGCTGTCGCTGCTCCGTTGTGATGCTCGTAACGCCGCAACGCTTTACGAGAGTACCTACTACGTATTACGTCTTACTCTGTGCTTATACGAATAGCAAACCCTATAAACCGGCATTTATGAATGCCATCCAACTGAAGCCTTATGTTGTATGTCTTTATGCCCAACAGGATCTCATACTCTTCTAACCGGAACAGATTACAGTTTCAGTTGAAATCAGACAGTCTGTGCGTAGGCTATTAAAATTACTTATAAAATCTTTTCGTTGCGCAGTAATTACGCTTTGATACGTTTATCTTCTGCAAATGTAAACACTTTCAATACTGTGATTGTAACATTTTTTATGATAGGTACCTACTGGAGCCGGCAAATGAGCTTGCAACCAGTTTCGTAAACTACCGCAGCCCATATCCGTTTGCGACACCAAAGCAAATGTGCCACGCGCGCATTGCTGATCCTGAAGCTTTAGTTCTTATACATAGCTACTTAAAATCACGACTATTATCACAAAATAATACTCCTATTATCCCCGAAGGGTTAGTCAGAGACTAGGCAATGAGGACAGCAAAAGCATTCCCCTACTATAGTCCACTTATAATCGAATAGCAACTGCACATGTGCTTAGTGTGACAGCTGATGAGCCCATCGCCGCTCTATGTTGGAAGTATGAGCAGTCTTTAGTCCGTTAGTCGCCTTTTACGACACCCAAGGGCAGAGGGGGTGGTAGTATTCTTTCACCGCTACGCGACATGCCTTAGTTCATAAGCTACAGTATGCTTAAGGGTGCGCAGTCGCGACAGGGCTGCCCTCATTGATGTTTTCCTTATTTATGTTGAATTTAGAATCTAATAAAAAAACGCTTTGTAGTACACTAAAGAAACATCTTGCAAGTAGAAGCTATTTTGATTATTGCCTAAAGTGTCAATTAGCAATAACCGAAAAAGCTGCTACTTGTACATATACAATAATTGTAGACAATGATGTTTCTTTAGTGCACTACAAAGCGTTTTTTGTGAATTTGGTTCTAAAATTATTATAATTAAGAAAAAGCTCAACGAGGGCAGCACTATCGCGGCTGCACGCCCTATCTGCACTAGATCGAACCTTATACCAGATATCTTGGAGTAAAGTTAAGTTTTATTTTAATTAGGTTACTTGTGTGCTAGTATACAAAATTTGCAATATTTGTGCGACGTTATCTTCCAGTCCACGAGGGTCATACAGTTGGTCACTACCGCCGGTTTGAACTGGCTCCGTGCTATCGCGACCGGAGTGTCCAAACAACACGCCACCACACAAACATGACGGCTAGTTTCACAATGTTACTTCATCACATACAACGTTGTCGGTACATGGATTTGTGAAAATCATCAGTGTGTAAGTGAAGGTTAAAATGTTAAAAAGCGGAAACAATACAGTTCGAATCGAAGAAACTACGTATTGTTTGCGCGATATTTATATTTTATTACTTACCACCCGTGATTTTGTTCGTGTGGGATTTGAATAAACGTAGAGTTATTTATATCCGGTCCTGTTATTTAGATTTGCTATGAGAGTGACGTCAGCAGTTTTTGATGGGCAAAGAAAATCTGTAGCTATTGCACCTTTAAGAGTTCTTCCCATCAAAATAATTAATATTTACTAGCTTTTGCCCGTGGCTTTGCTCGTGTTAATTTTTCATGGGAAAAAGTAGCCTATATTCGTCTCCAGGGCCCCATCTCTCTTTACTAAAATTCACCCATATCTGCTTATCGGTTATAACACGGTAATTTGATCAATAACAATGGTTAAAATGTGAAAGCGTAACAAACAAACTTACTTTTGCATTTTAATCTTAGTTAGGATCATCGAACGATCATCCATCACCATTACAATATTGGATTTGTTCATTCTTTTACTGTTAATAATTAGCACATAATCTTAAAGCTAGTATGGTTGCCCATACTCATATAAATAGACGATCTTTTGGTAAGACAACTTTTGGTTTCTGGACCTGTTTGATTTAATTTTATTGAAACGCGTAGATATATTCCTACTTCTAGCAAAAACCCGTTACTATTTTGCTTGCTGGTCCTTCGAGGACACGCAATGGAAACTAAATTTTGTCTATGCTAGACATCAACCTCATTTTTATTGAAATTGTAGTAAAAAATTTTTTTTCTTTGCCTTATTGCCTTATTTTGTTGTAATGGAGGTAGTGCGCCTGCATCTTAAAGTGAAGCTACACTTTGTCTTTGTCAAGAACCAAGTTTTAAGGATCTTGACTCAAGATCCTTAAAACTCGGTTAAACTTCTTGGGCGGCTTAAAGTAAGTATTGATACTTGATTGACGCTTCAATCTTTTCTGTGCCACCTTTTATAATATTTGGCAGTACCTATTATACCTATACCTATTTACAGGAACAGGATGGCACCACATCAGCCCTGGTTAATGATGCTTCACTCCAGCTGATAAGAATTGCTCCAAGTTTTAAAGTTTAACATTTGGAATGATTCATGCATTTTATTGGACAGTCCCTCCCAGTTTAACTTAACACGTACCCTGTTATTAATAGACGTTGATTAAAGTTACACTTAGGATTAAATTGACGCTGTCTCTATCTGTCTTCTACCCTTAAATGCAAGATTTTTTAAATATATTTATATTCAGTCTTTTGTGTACATTTATGGAAAAATAGTAAAAAAAATCAGAGAAAAATCGCTCTTCAACCATCAAAGTTAACTTCATAAGTACTTAGTTGACGAAAGGCAATAGGTATAACCAACCTTTAAGGACACAGGTTTCAGAAAAGGCCTTGCAGTTCCGTCTATCTGTGCAAATATTCCGCATTTGTATCAGACGGGTTTATAATGAAACTGTCTGGCGATAAAAGGATAAGCGTGTGATAACTTTTTAGTTAGTTAGGTAGGTACACGGTACGCGAGCAATTTGTGCACGCGGCGATACTACGTGAAAGCGTGATTGATTGTTTTAGGGTTTATCCTAATAATGTTGTCAATTCGAAAGTATGTTTGTCTATGTTTTTCCTTATTTTCTCCAAATCGGAGCAGCGGCAGCAGATAGATAGGTATGTTTTGTTTGGTATTACCGAAAAATGCTATTACCTATCTACTTTTTTCTAGGAACGCGTGTTAAAACTCTTTTGTGTTAGGTACCGAATTAAATTTGAGAAAAATCATGGACAGTTGTTGGTAGTTAGTATGTATTACCTATGATAAATAAAGCTGTAAGAAATATTGTCTGTCTGTCGCAACGACACGTCTTTAAAAGACATATCTACATACATATAATCACGACTATATATCTTGATATATTTCTGTGATTATCCCCGAAAGGTTGAACAGCAAAAGCAGTCCTCTACCATAGTCCATTTTTCACTAAATAGCGACTGCACATGTGCGTGACAGGTGAGCCCATCGCCGTTGTATGCTATTGAATGTATGTGCAGTCTTTAATCCGTTAGTGGCCTTTTACGGTACCCAAGGGAAGAGAGGGGGTGGTAGTATTCTTTCACCGCTACGCGACTCGGTTATTCTTGAAGAGAGCTATGTACCTAGACGCCAAAGAAGAGCACAGCCCCATTATACAAGTGACAACTGACCGCCTGTCTACTTATTCGTAAGTAATTCATCGTACACTGCTGTGTAAGCTGCGCGCAATACCTACACGACGAATACGAATAGACAGGGGGTCATTTTGCCACTTGTACAGGGCGGCTGATCTGGTGGTAAAAGTAGAATATCAAAGTATTTCTAAGTATTCGCCATTTCTGGGCATGCGATCAGTACCTATTTGGTTGTTTGGAAAAGGGTAAAACATTTTGTATGAAACACCTGAAGATTTTGACAGCGATCGCAAAGTTGGACCTTTCAGGATGTTACATAGATTTTTATTTTCCTTTTTTCAATATAAACCGCTAATTTTTAAACCACAGCAATATTATCAAAAACAATTATATTCCGTGAATTCAAAGTAAGTAGGTACCTATGTAGTTTCTGAATTTTGAACGTGGGTAAGTACAGGATTTCAAACGTGTGTTGCTTAACACGCAATACTTGCTTTCAATGCATAGGTAAGTATTTCAAAAGTCTTTAAAGGACGCACGCAAGTGACAAATACTTCGATCGACAAATTGATTAAAATTAATCAGTGATACCTAAGTATAATAATTCCAATTAAGCTCTGTTGGTTAGGTAATAAATACATGCAATTGAATCACATGCAGGTGAAACCCTTAATTACCTTATCTACTATTAGAATAGCTATGTAATATATGTTAGATAGGTTAGTTTTTTCGAGACATGGTCAAGAATTAAATTATGGTGAGAGTAAACGCTTCGGTGGCCGAGTAGTAAATCGCTCGCCTCTATATTCAGAGGTCCTGGGTTCAATTCTTGGTTCGAGTAAAGTGTTATTCGGTTTTTTCGATGCAAGGCCTTGTTTGTGATCACTACTGGTAGGCTACTCTTGAAACAGAATTGCATTAATCAATTTCCAATCACAAATCTAAAAAATGTCAAATGGCACTTTTGTAAGCGACAATAGCGCCACATTGGAATTAAATTGCGTGGAAATTTATTGAACAAATTATTATCGCTCTGGCGTTCCGGAATTATCTTTACTTATCCTAATATCGATAGGTACATATTAATCGCATTGGAATTGCATTAAGATTGAGTTTGCGTTCGAGAGTAACCCCCCTGATCACCAACACGCAACGCATTTGGTAAGCGTGGTGAATAAGGCAAACTCATCAATTGGAGCGATGACTTGATTATAATGTTGGGGGCCTTTGCCTAGCAATGGGACAAATTCCACCACCTTCCCATGGCCATACCATAAAGTTACTATACCTATAGTAACTTTATGAGCCATACCAACCTATGACATGGCAGAATCATCGGAATTTGCGGCTGCACTATACCGCGCGCATTTGCTTGACTCCCTAAAACTTGTTTATTTTTTGTCCATTTGCCCCTGTGCCACTCTCCCCTTCGCACAGTGGATATAATTACTAATTTTGCAAATAGATAATACTTTTACATAAGAGTCACGGTCGATCTTGGTCGGTCTTCATGAAGGAAGAGTCTTTAGCCGAAAAGTGTTATGTTTCGGCAATAGGTACCGAGGCAGGACACAGCTTCGGTCGCCGAACAAACATGTTTTTAGGGTTCCGTAGGTAAAAAACTTATGGATTCGTCATTTCTGTCTGTCTGTCTGTCCGTCCTTATATCACAGCACAGCCAATTTTTTCCGAAACTATAAGAACTATACTGTTGAAACTTGGTAAGTAGGTGTATTCTGTGAACTGCATTAAGATTTTCACACACAAATAGAAAAAAAACAATAAATTTTGGAGGTTCCCCATAAGTAGGTACTTAGAACTGAAACTTTTTCTAAACTGAATAGATTGCGCGCGAAACACTCCCAAAGTGGTAAAATGTGTGTCGCCCCCCCCCCCCCCCCTATAACTTCTAAAATTAGAGAATGATAAAACTAAAAATATATATAATGTACATTACCATGCAAACTTCCACCGAAAATTGGTTTGAACGAGATCTAGTAAGTAGTTATTTTTAATACGTCATAAATTAATTAATTAAAAAATACATTATTATTAAAACATCGATCAAAGTTTTATAGATAATGGTACCGGAACCCTTCGTGCGCGAGTCCGACTCGCACTTGGCCGGTTTTTTTAAATAATTTGTCAAGCTATAAGTGCCTTTGTGGCACTTTATTAAAGTACGGTATGGAAGATAAGGTTTTAATAAGTTTCAAGTAGGTGTATAAACGTATGTGATTAAACCTGATAAAAACCATTGTTACCTGATTTTAATGTAAAAAATGTAGAATAGAATTAATTATTATTTAAAATCTAGACTTTTTCGGAAGTGTGAAATGGATTCCGGGTGAAGCGCGCTTCCACCTTCGGCCTTATCGTCACTTTCCATGAGGTGAGATGAAAGCCAAGCGCTTACCCGTTGTAGAATGGAAAAGGGTCAGGGAAGGGAAGTTAACGAGTAGGAGATTAAATGGGGGGCCTTTGCCCAGTGGGTCAAGCCAGGCTAAATATGTTTCAATTTAGTGTGAACCACCGAGTAAGATCGTTTTCGTAAGTATAACTTAAGTATGTATTTAGGTACCTACAACCTATTTAAGTAAGTATAAGAATTTTTCATGATTCGATCACGGTAACGAAAAAGACACTTTGTATGGCAAGCGCCATCTGGTGCAAAACGAGAGCAATTTCGCTATAAAAAGTTGTTTTTTTACGTTCCCGAATGGCCCCTTTAGACAAGTGGCAAACGCTCCCCCCGTCTGTTCGTAATTCGTCGTACACTGCTGTGTACAGTGCCAATTGTTAGTGAAAAATAGAGCAGTGCACGCATTGTACGACGAATTACGAATATACAGGCGGAAGCGTTCACCACTTGTCTACGGGGGTGATGCAAACTAGCACTCGACACTTTAAAAACCTATTTTGCCGTAACGCTTTGCTTCGCACGGGGTTTGTCTGTCCGGTTCGGCTACTGAACGCACTGCTAATAGCGTTTTTGTATGTAGGTGTCCCGTGTCATGTAGGAAGGACGGTCTCATATCACCTAACCTACGTCTTTAGCTGTTAATGGCAATATAGGTAGGTACTCGTAGATGGCATCATAATTTGAACTTTACTCAGTTGCAATATGACAGAAAATCAATGAAAAATATTTAAGGCTGTAGGTACCATTCAAAGGGTTAAATATTCAATGTCGTTATTTATATTACTTCTTATACTTAAATACTTCTCACTCGCGACATTTCAGAGTGCAACATGAATATTTTTGTGCCTCACATGATTTCTAAATAAATATCCTAATGTTAGGTATTCACTGATGTTTAGAATTTGGACTTGTGTTTTTTTCCTCAATGATAATACGCACTTTAGCTTAGTTGATAATGTTGATTTCATCTTCTATTATTCATATTTATGGACCTAAATATGGCCTTTATACGGCACTTGAAAATACCTTGATGCTTTATACCTACTGTCCTATTTATATCTTTTAATATACCTACCCAGTGCTACAATGACTTCAATAATTCAAATTTATGATATAATAAGTTCAAATTAAGTATACCTTTCTACACTACAATTACTTATATACAATAAAAACTTCAACAATAACAATGACACTCACCATGATGATTTGTGCTATGCAGGTATGTTTTCGATTTGTTTGTTTGACTTAACATTTGTTGTAGATATTAACTATTTATGAATTAATTATAATGTTTTCTCCGGTCGCCTGACGTCGCCGGCCGGCCTTCCGCGGTGACTGCGCCTTTTCCCGCCAAAACATCGTCACGGGCTCACGGGATCGACCACACGCGAACCGCGCTAAAATAAAAACTCGAAAATAGCCGTCAAAGTTTATTAGAGACGCGTAGGTACACCGCACAGTTCTAAAAGTGTTTTACCTCTATGGAGGATTTTCTGGAGGAGGCGTAATACCACGGTAAGAGATTCTATTAACTTCATTGACATACTTAGTTTATGTAACATGATCATGATTAACTTTTATTACTAATTACTAGGGCCAAATTCAATGAAGAATCTGACATCTCACATATTTACGATGCATACCTACACGCACACTACCAACGTATTTTAGTATTAAGAATGGATAAAAACAAGAATGTAAATATGTTACAATAGGTGTTACTTGATTAATATACTTAACTAATTATGTAATAGTAAAATGTAAAAATTATAAAGCCGTAGTTTGAAAATAAAAGTAGCGTTTTCTGGAGACCACCCACGACGCGACACGGTAATTCGAGGTGGGTCGTACTACAAACTTAAGAAGCCATCATCCCATACAAAAAATGTGCTCAACTAGATGACAGCGGGCATCATGTGGGACTTTGGGGGCGGGGCTTAGTTGTCATTATTATGTCATTCACTGCCGTCGGGTCACAATAACAATAGAAAGACCCGCGCGGCGTCGAACGTGTTAAAATGTCCGAGCGCGACGATGCGAGTGATGCGATTACGAATGCGACACACTGTTTATACTTAGGCTGCGTTCCGTGGTTTCACTCGAGTGCACTCGAGCGCACTGCGGCGCGCGCTCTACCCGTTCCGTGGCTTGGTGAAATTTTACTCTGACGGCTGTCAGAGCGTAGTTTCATCCGTTCTGTGGCTCAGAGCGCAGCAACCAAACAACCATCAAATCGGATGGTTGTTTTTTACTCTGACAGCTATTTGACGTTTATATCATTGTTAAAGTGTCAAATTTTGCAATATATGTCACAACGTCTCAAAAAATTCGGCCTGTTTGTTTCGTATTGTTTTACTTTTTAATAATTAGGTTTAAATGTTGTATAAAAGTGGAAAAAATGTAGACAAAAGAAGAGTTTTCTCTCGTTTTGGACAGGAATACTTCAGAAGAGGTTATAAAAACAACTCGATCGTTCCGTGGCTCAGTTGCAACTCAAACGAGTTAAACTTTAACCAAACAACTACACCCAGAACGACGGAACGCACTCTTAGGGCTAGTTCAGACACGGCGATAACCGCGCGATTGTCAGATCGTGAGGTTTGAACCGCAAAAATTTCGAATGTTCAAACATCGGCGGTTAGTTAGGATTAACGATCAGTTTCAAGATGAAAGTCGAAGAGGAACTAGCGACTAGCTTGTATGTGGTTGCTCTAGAAACTATGTTGATTTTGCCAATACGATGCGTTATGTAAAAGGCGGTAAATCTTGTCCTTTTTGTATCACCTGAAGCAATTCAATTTCGGTCGCTAAACGTCGATTTTTTGGTATTTTTTTGATTTCTTTGTATTACTATAAACAAAAAAGTTTATAGTCATTGTTGGCGACGCGTCATAATAATAGGTTTTTAAATAGACGCGTTTTACCTGAAATAAAACGCATATTAAATACTTACCTCATTAGAAGCTTATAATATTGAGATAGGCATATCCGTTTCCCGTCGTATTTTCCTTCTCTTTCTTCCGGTATATCGCTGTCTCTCTCGCTCATCCCACTCAGTGGCGTCACCAGGTGGCGCGGTGGGGGAACCAGGAGATTTCACCCCCGTGCCCATTTGTTCATCATTGCGTCGAAATATACATTAAGCACCAGGCGGAAATAAAAACTAAGCTTCTAATGAGGTAAGTATTTAATATGCGTTTTATTTCAGGTAAAACGCGTCTATTAAACACTTGACCGTCATTAGAAGCTTATAATATTGAGACCTGTTTGTTATCGCCTGGTGAAAACGCCAATGTGAGAAATAAATTAAACTATAAGTGCGAGAGAGTTAATCATATGATTATGGTTTAAACAAAAAGTTATAATAAGAGATTTAATTAAGTACTCATTATTTACAATTTAAGTCATGTAAGAAAATAATTGGCCAGTCATTGATGAAAAATCAAATAATTTAGCTTGTAAACAATGTAAACATTATTATTATTAGGAAATAAATATTGTTTACTATTTGATTTCAATAACTTTAGAGGGTAAAAATAAAAAATGAAAAACTTCGTGACGCCTGAATCAATATTTCACGACAATAAACCTTGTGAAAAGTATTAACTAATCTCTAATTAGCAATAGTTAGTATATCCTCAATGGGTAAATCATATCAATCTAGTTAGTAGATGCTACAGCGGAGCAAAATACAACCAGGTGTGGCTGTAATATCCATCTATAGCTACCACAGTGCTTGAAACAGGTGTAGGTGAACCACTCGAAGTTTTAAATAAATTAGTTTAGCCATTTTGTACAATATTTATTGATCCTTTTAACCAATAGCAATTTCCAGCGTGTTTGTCTGTAGTCCCTACAGTAAGTCTTTGACCCAAACTGTCGCCTTAATATTACTGCATTGTCCTGAACAAAATAATGTTTGGTGTCCACAGCAAGGTAACAAAGGAGCAATGCGACAATAATATTGCAGTGTTACGAACTGTTTGAAATCTAGTTGATCCTAGGTTTGAAATACATTACAAAGGTCTACAGACTAATATTACTAAAACCTGGAAAAAGGAGGTTTTGTTGTTTTTAAATGTTTATTTGAGATTGATTTTAAAACATATTTAACTATTACCTCGTCACTAAGATTCCCATACAATTGTGCGCTGCATAAAGTAGACACGACAATTTATGGTAGTGTATAGTATTGTAAGAAAGATTTAAAATATTAAGTGTAAATCTGCCAAAAACTGGACTGACTGGACCCATTTGGTACGCGTTCCGCGTGTGGATGGCGCCGCTGCTGCTGCTTACGCCCTTCCTGTACTACTGGACCAAGCACAAGTGCTCATATGTTTTTATAATAACCGTACGCTTAAGCAGGGAAATTGGCTTGTGGTTCCATAACGATATATCATTTAAGCACACCAAATTTCAACGTCATGTCTTGAACCTTGGGGGTTGGCAGGCCTGTGGTTATGTCTACCAGGCGTCTACGTTTCGAATTCCATACTGTGCATGAGGCAGCAAGGGGTACCACAATCAAATAAATTGCTGTTGAGGTGTGCTAGCACCCGGGGGATGAGGGAAGGTGGTGCGAATTTCCAAGCCAGAGGGAAGCGTTCTACTTCAGGCTGAAAGCACTGTGAAACATCGCTTCGTAATCATTGAGATAAATCTGCATAGTTTACCCACTACTCAAGCGTTCTTGGATACAAACAGGTCAATTACTGGCCAGGCCCACTTCGCGAATATCGTTTGTGTGAATTCTGGCAGTAGATGCCACTCTAGAGCTTGGCTATGTCGAGACAGTTGATCTGCATGGCTGTTTAATTTCCCTGGAATGTAATGAATTTTGACCACAATTTGGTTGGTGGTCATTTGTTGGTTGGCAATTTGGAGGATTAAAATAAAATTGTCGCAGGCTTCGTGTTCGATGCTTGTAATTCTAAGACTTAGAACAGCCCGCTTTTCTTTTTGATTGCAGTGCAGCTTTGTTGGGATGCACTCCACCTTCCCGATAGGGCAGAATTGTTGAGTTGTGACCCCCCAATCCTGAAGCAACGGTTGTCAAAAAGAATGTTGGTGGAGGTATATGTATTGGTGTTTCTGATTATTTTTAGCTACCAATATATTTAACTACATCGTAAGGTAGAGTCTATTTTACCGCCTATTTCTTCTCTTAGGTATCGTAAAATGCGACTAACGGACCATAGATTGCACATACATCCAACAGTATAGAGCGGCAATAGGCTCATCACTTGTCACGCACATGTGCAGTTATCATTTGGTGAAACGTAGACAATGGCAGAGGACTGTTTTTGCGGTCCTCATTGCCTGGTCTCTGGCTATCCCTTCGGGGATAACAGTCGTGAGCATATGTAGGTATGTATGGACGCTTGTGATTCCTCCATGTATCCTAGTATGTCCTTGCGGAAGACATTGATTTTGGTAAGCGCCCTGCGAGGGCGGTCAAACAGACCTTTTGAAGTTTATGTAGACACCAAAATAAGTAAGTGTTTCTATTACAATGTTGGCATGTCTGGACAGAACCATCTGGTCTTTATGTCTATAAGATAATAGTCTAAGAAAACATTGCCGTGCTCATCTCAAATGGAAGGCATATAATTCTTAGTAATTCGCCTTTGTAGAACAGACGAAGAAACCATTGTGAGATTTGGCTATAGTCAGATGGTAGTACCTAGGTCTGAGAAAAGTAATTTGTACATCCCGTCTCTTGGCCGTACACAGTCCGGAATTCATATAATAATTTAACGACTTCAGGTTAAAAATTGGACGGAGTGACCTTTCTTGAGTGCTCTTTGGTACTAAGAACTGGGTTAAAACGAAGTTTGGAAAAAAAAACTTACTGTTTCTAGAGAACTGTTCTTTCATCTGTGTTAGCATTGCAGACATTTTGTCCGATACAAGCGTGTAACAACTGTCGATTGTAACGTTTGGAACCTTGAGCGATGGCTTCAGGTAAAACGGTATTCGATACCTTTATGTTATGATACTTGGAGCACCTATTTAGTCCCAACGGTGTCGATAAAGTGCAAATTGACTGGCTCAAAATTTCGGAGCGTCATTGTCTATGTCTTTTGTTACCTCTGTTAGCAGAGAAGATGGACGTTTTTGTCCTGATTGAAAGAGCTGCCAAGCCTATGATCCTGGGGATCGAAAGTAAGAACAGCCTCCGTTGTTTATATTATAGCTACGATTTGGTTCGTGGCTGGCATAAGTATGTCCTTGCGGAGGACATTGTTTTTGTTAAGCGCCCTGCGAGGGCAGTTCATAGCCATGATGTGGTTCGTGGCTGGCATAAGCATGTCCTTACGGAGGACATTGATTTTGGTAAGCGCCCTGCGAGGGCGGTTCATAGCCACGATGTGGTTCGTGGCTGGCATAAGCATGTCCTTGCGGAATACATTGTTTTTGGTAAGCGCCCTGCGAGGGCGGTCCATGGCCACCATGTGGTTCGTGGCTGGCATAAGCATGTCCTTACGGAGGACATTGTTTTTGGTAAGCGCCCTGCGAGAGCGGTTCATAGCCACACTGTGGTTCGTGGCTGGCATAAGCCTGTCCTTGCGGAGGACATTTATTCATTTAATTTAATTAAAAACGGTTACATAACCATTTACAACAATTAACCGCATTATTCAAATTCAAATAAAATAAGGGACATTTAGCATTACATTAACATTCTTCTCGCAAAAACCGCAAACACTCAAGTAATATAACCATTGATTTTGGTAAGCGCCCTGCGAGGGCGGTTTATAGCTACGATATGGTTCGTGCTGGCATAAGCATGCCCTTGCGGAGGACATTTATTTATTTAATTTTATTAAAACGGTTAAATACCAATTACAATAATTAAACATATTATTCAAAATCAAATTTAAATTAAATAAGGTACATTTAGCGTTATATTAACATAATTATATGCATCTTCTCGCAAAACCGCGAACACTCATGTAATAACCATTGATTTTGGTAAGCGCCCTGCGAGGGCGGGCAGATTATAGCCACGATATGGTTCGTGGCTGCCATAAGTATGTCCTTGCGGAGGACATTGATTTTGGTAAGCGCCCTGCGAAGGTGGTTCACAGCATGCTGTGCGTGTGTCTGTCCCATGAACCAGAAGAACAACGCGATGGTATACTATAAGAAGTTTGCCCTTGCGACAGGTAACCGTTTGTTGTTAGTACAGGTTTTGCTTGCGAGGCATTCCCAGTACCAGATTTAATAACTGGCCAAAAAGTTTTCTAACAGGACAATTCTTTTTTTTTTTTTAAATGCAACTGTAGTCTGTTCATAATTAAACAAATGTGTGTTTGAAGGTAGAATCTTATTCAAAGTAGCAAGCATTAGAGGGTATTTTACATGTTTATGAGTATTATCCTCTTTTCGTATATTTGTAGTTTCAGTCTACAATCTAATCACCACTGAAAATAAGACCTTTAAGAGAGGCATCAGATGTTTCCGACCAACTAGTAAACTGCGCAGACAATTTTAAAATATCTTTTTAGTTTTAAAATACCAAAAGTTATTGGTGCACAAGATTTATCAGAATATTGGTGCTTAAGGCCTAGCTGGCTCTTTTAGTTTACTTTTAAAATCAAAAATCAAATCTAGATCACTACACGGAATATTTAAATTGTTAACTGTTTTAGTCAGTATTGATAACACCTGCGAGGTGCAACAATCGTTGTAAGATTTCCTCTAACGTCCGATAAAGCAGACACATTGTCGTTATCGTCATGAAAGGCGGGTACGATGACCATGCTTCTTTGAACGATGACGACTAACTCGAACTCAACCTTCGCCGATACGATCGGGATTGTTAGAAGGACCAGCTATAGCCGCTTAGCTGCAATTCGTTTTTCTCATTATCTAATGTAAGCACTAATTATCGGTTTCTTATCTAAAATAAAAAGAAAAAGTGCCTGGAGGGTAGATACCACATATTAAACACAAAAAATAGTTTAAAAAAAAAACTATCTTTAATCGAATGCTTTCTTAACTTAAAAGAAAAGGTGTATCTACATCCCTTGCGAGTAAAATAAAAAGTTTGATATACCAGATAAGTTTAAATTATAAATTCAGCGAACGGTAACACCGTTAATTTAAGAAACTATTCTAAGTACCTACTCATAAAAATAATTCTATTTCTTTGTCACTTGATCACTATGTAGTGCACAAGTTACGCCGACGGGAAATTTCACGCCAATGATGAACAAATGGGCACGGGGGTGAAATCTCCTGGTTCCCCCACCGCGCCACCTGGTGACGCCACTGAGTGGGATGAGCGAGAGAGACAGCGATATACCGGAAGAAAGAGAAGGAAAATACGACGGGAAACGGATATGCCTATCTCAATATTATAAGCTTCTAATGACGGTCAAGTGTTTAATAAGTAGTTATTAAGAAGTTATAGATTTTATTAATGTGTGTAAAGAAACCGGTCAAAGAAAGCTCCAGAATAGCTTAGAGAAGGTTTAGGAACACATAGAAAGTTGTAGAACATTCTGGAAAGCTGTGGAACTTTCTAGAAAAGTACAGGTACCTATGTCTTTAGAATGCTATAGAAACATCTAGAAAGTTGTAGAACATTCTGGAAGGCTGTGGAACTTTCTAGAAAAGTACAGGTATGTGTTTAGAATGCTATAGAAACATCTAGAAGGTTGTAGAACTTTCTGGAAAGCTGTGGAACTTTCTAGAAAAGTATAGGCACGTTTTGATGGGACTTTCTAGAAAGTATAGAAATATCTAGAAAATTGGAATGTTATGGAACTATCTAGAAAACGGGAACACCTATAAATACGCTGAGCATTCTACGATCGGCAGTCAGTTTCATTACAAGCTTCCTCGAGTTAACATCTGTGTTAGCAAGAAGTCAAGTCGCAAGAATCCAGTGCGCTTTTGCAATTCGGTAGAATAAAGGCCGATTGTTTAGTCAGTTTCATTACAAGCTTCCTCGAGTTAACATCTGTGTTAGCAAGAAGTCAAGTCGCAAGAATCCAGTGCGCTATTACAATTCGGTAGAATAAAGGCCGATTGTTAAATCAGTCTCACATCAAACGTTGTTGAGTCAACAAGTGTGTAAGTCGCAAGAATCCAGTGCGCTACTATACTGTGATACTACTCTGTAAATCTGAGGAAAAATAAAGGAAGAATAAGTATTTCGAGGCTTTTATTGACAGAAGAACAGGTACAAGCGGACCCAAGATCTACAAGACTTCTCTCGGCATCCTTGTCCCAGCCAGCTCGTAAGAAAACAGTCAACAAATACAGTCCACTACCCGACGGACGGTAGTCGTTTTGTCTGGCTCCTACAGTCTCTATCGACAGAACGCGTCATAGAGCTGCCGCCGCCGTAAGATTCGCCCGCCGTTCGCCACAATTTTTGGTCCTTCGAGCCGGATTTTGGAAAACAGGAATGCCTGTCACTAGATCGGAGAAGTCAAGATCTAAAACCGCTGCAGAACCATCCACCTCGACTGAGTGGTGCATGAATACGCCCACCGAGACAACGGGATCATCTGCAAGCCAGTCTACGATGACAACGAGGACACCGCCGCGCCCCAGTGGAGGAGTATCCTCTTCTCGCCTTGAAGGGGACCACACCGTACCAGCCACTCGCACCAGGGAAGGAGTTTCACCCGCACGCCGAATGGGAAATTACCCTGCTCTTACTACTGTGCAAGCTGGAAAAGGGGAAATAGCGAGCTCTAACGTAGTCGTACTGGAAGGGGATCACCTTACGCCCCGCCCAGTCATTGTCCTAACAGATCATATACAGCAACACGAAGACCTAATGGCACGTATCGCCGAAATAGAGGAAAAACGCATTGCTCGTATGGTCGAAGATGCACATAACGCGTCTTCCGCCCTTGCTGAGGCAAACAAAGTGCTGCGAAATGAAGAAGTACATCTGAGAAGAAACGATACGCGCTCTGTTCATTCTTCAAGAAGGCGAGCTGAGGTCGAAGCAAAGATGCAACTCGCAAAAAGGGAAGTAGAAGTTGCCGAAGCAAAAGCCAGAATGGCTAAAGTAGAACTTGAACTACTGCAGGTGGATTCGGATACGGAAGAAGATGGGGAAGAAAATATCCGCCAAAAACATGTCGAAAATTGGCTAGACCAGTCAAATCCCATAGACAGAATGCCACCTCAGAATGAAAAGAGTGACATGAAAGAACTTGCCGAAGCAATAACAAAGCTTTCCTTAAAGACATCAGAAAATACGATTTCGAAACATATAATCGAACTCCCATATTTTAACGGTGCCAGCGAAGAATGGTTAGCATTTCGGAGATCGTATGAAGACACGGCGCACGCTTTTACTGCTGCACAAAATCTGGCTCGCCTAAGAAGAACGCTTCAAGGGAGAGCCAGGGAAGCGGTAAAAAGCCTTCTATTTACTGCCGAGAATCCAACGGAAGTTATGAAGGGGTTAGCGGCGCGCTTTGGTAGACCCGGAGCACTGGCGTTGTCTAAACTGGAGAAGCTAAAAGATCTTTCTATAGAGTCACTGAAAATCCTAACGATATATGTACGTTCGCCAGCCATGTTCGTAACTCCGTCGCAACTATCAAGGCACTCGGAAAGGAACAATATTTGTGTTCACCTGAAACAACAAAGACGCTTATTGAGAAAATGCCATCTTCAATGAAGTATAGATGGTTCATCTATCACCGAAGTCGCCGGGATGAAGAAAGACCGGAACTAATGGTTATGAATGACTTCTTGGAAGTAGAGGCTGACATGTGTGGGGACTTTGCTCCACCTGAAATATCTTGGGAGTCGAAGAAAACCCGTCAGCAATATGCTCCTCCAGTTGCGTTTTGGGAACCGAAAAGAAGTACATTTAAAAAGACAGTCCACGCCATGCAAAATAAAGAGGCATCTAGAAAACCAGATGGCCCAGCGTGCCCCGAATGCCAGGGAGAACATTTTATTTTTGAATGTCGCAAGTTTAAAGAAGCGGACTCGGATACGAAATGGGAACTGGCAAAGAAAGCAAAAGTTTGTTTCAAATGTCTTCGATACCGACATGCAAGACCAACTTGCAAGGCGTCAACCTGTAAGAAATGTTCAAGATGGCACCACACAAGCCTTCACTCCGATAGTCCTCCACCGACGGCTTACCAACCTAATAAGCCTCACTGCAACATCGCTCTCAGCACGGATAAAGAAATAACAGAAAAAGTGGTTACCTCTGTGCACACCAACAGCGACGGGAAGGCCTACCTGAAAATGGTTCCAGTAGTGATATATGGTCCAAAAGCCTCCATCCGAGTACTGGCCTTGTTAGACGAAGGGTCGACCATATCGCTTCTAGACTCTTCCGTCGTGAAGAAGATCGGAGCGCAGGGAGAAACAGAAAAACTTACCATCAAGACAGTTGGAGGCAAAGGTATACAAACGAACGACTCTCAAAGGGTGCAGATTAAAATTAGAGGCGCTCACCGACGCGACAAAAAGCCGATTGAAGTAAGAACTATTGACCACCTAAAGCTGTCCAAACAAGGGGTACACAGCGAAATAGTAAGAAGATGCAAACATCTGCAAAAGATCGAGAACCAGCTAGTCTATGAAAAAGAAGAGCCACAACTACTGATTGGGCAAGACAACTGGGGACTTATAGTTACAAGGAAACTAAAGAAGGGTAAAGTCTCCGAGCCAGTCGCCTCGCTCACTGGACTGGGCTGGGTTCTCCATGGATGTGACGCTAGAGACATTGTACCAGTGAAATTTGTTAACCACAGCAGATTGGTAAAAGATGACACAAATACCTTGGTCAGACGCCACTTCAGGGTCAAGTCCATTGGAGTACTGCCACGACAACGTCCAAGCATTGACGCCGACCAGAAAGCAGTAAAGGCTAAACAGGAAAACACCAAGAGGCTAATAAGCAGAAAAATTTGTAAATCGGCGATTGAATTTGAAGATAAAGCTCAATTTGGAAAGGCTTTTAGAAAAAGAAAAATTAGAGGAAAGAGCCTGAATAAAAATGGTACAAAATCTATGATAGAATATCCGGCAGCAGTGAAAGGTACAATAGTAAATCCTTCTCGGGACCTGCAGAATTTCGCAACGGCAGAAAAAGCCAGAAGAGTAGCAAAGGAGATGCAGGAGATCCATGCAAAGGCCGGTTTCCATTTAAGAGGGTGCGGTAGCAGCCAATCTGTAATCGTCGCTACGCTGCACGTACCGGATCCACAAGGATTGCCCAGCTTGGCACGTAAAGAGAGGGCTACAGCCCGCGTGTCCATGGACAACCAAAAAGGAAATGGAAGACTTGTAAACGTCGCCAGTAAATATGATAGTTGGAAGCGTCACAAGTGCGCATACTGATTCCCGCAACGACGTCGCCACCTCAGGATGGAGAGCTTCGCACTGCGGGGGAGACTGTTGGCGACGCGTCATAATAATAGGTTTTTAAATAAGTAGTTATTAAGAAGTTATAGATTTTATTAATGTGTGTAAAGAAACCGGTCAAAGAAAGCTCCAGAATAGCTTAGAGAAGGTTTAGGAACACATAGAAAGTTGTAGAACATTCTGGAAAGCTGTGGAACTTTCTAGAAAAGTACAGGTACCTATGTCTTTAGAATGCTATAGAAACATCTAGAAAGTTGTAGAACATTCTGGAAGGCTGTGGAACTTTCTAGAAAAGTACAGGTATGTGTTTAGAATGCTATAGAAACATCTAGAAGGTTGTAGAACTTTCTGGAAAGCTGTGGAACTTTCTAGAAAAGTATAGGCACGTTTTGATGGGACTTTCTAGAAAGTATAGAAATATCTAGAAAATTGGAATGTTATGGAACTATCTAGAAAACGGGAACACCTATAAATACGCTGAGCATTCTACGATCGGCAGTCAGTTTCATTACAAGCTTCCTCGAGTTAACATCTGTGTTAGCAAGAAGTCAAGTCGCAAGAATCCAGTGCGCTTTTGCAATTCGGTAGAATAAAGGCCGATTGTTTAGTCAGTTTCATTACAAGCTTCCTCGAGTTAACATCTGTGTTAGCAAGAAGTCAAGTCGCAAGAATCCAGTGCGCTATTACAATTCGGTAGAATAAAGGCCGATTGTTAAATCAGTCTCACATCAAACGTTGTTGAGTCAACAAGTGTGTAAGTCGCAAGAATCCAGTGCGCTACTATACTGTGATACTACTCTGTAAATCTGAGGAAAAATAAAGGAAGAATAAGTATTTCGAGGCTTTTATTGACAGAAGAACAGGTACAAGCGGACCCAAGATCTACAAGACTTCTCTCGGCATCCTTGTCCCAGCCAGCTCGTAAGAAAACAGTCAACAAATACAGTCCACTACCCGACGGACGGTAGTCGTTTAGCCTGGCTTCTGCACGTCTCTATAGACAGAACGCGTCATAGAGCTGCCGTCGCCGTAAGATACACCCGCCGTCCGCCACAGTCATCTTGTCTGGAAATACGGTGAATCGCCGTATTACAAAACCGCCCTGTTTTTGAAAATGGCTAGCCGTAATGTAATGCGGCCGATTATACAATCTGACTGCGACATATTATACTATTTTCTTGAAGTTCATTTTGAAAACTTTGTCGTGTGTGACTCAGTCACAGTATAAATATAAGCTAAAGATTTATACTGTGACTCAGTGCTCGGTCGGCCAGACTGCACGCGCGGGCGCGGGCGCGTGCAGTCTGGCCGAGCACTCAATGATGTGCCCGCAACCGCAACGCTACTGAAGCTAATCACACTAGTCAAATTTTTTTAACACATTTTTCACAACAAAACATTGTCACTTGTGTATAAGAAACAACATCGACTGCAGAAATTTTACAGTTTTGGATAGGTTGATCTGCAGGCGTGTGTGTACACACGGCGTCAGAGGGCCTAGTCAACTGGCAAACGCTCGACCGGTGACAGCTTCAAAATCGCTCATCAAATTCGCTAGGCTACATCGATATCGATAAGCTAAGGGATATAGAACATACAGGCTTGTCTTAGTATTTTTTTGTTTGATGATAATGTAACGCTTATGTAAGATTAATAAATAGGTAGTAACCACACCGATCCTTTTGAGTTTTAGTGAATTGAATGTCACTTTACTAAGAAATTCGGGTAGACTCCTTGAGACAATTTGAAAAATGAATCAATAGCTTTTTTCGCCGGAAGTTTGCCAGGCAAGCACGTTTGTAAATAAGTACTTATAATGATGACGAGTGACTTACCCACCATAATATGATATTGATATGAGACCAAACCCATTTTTCAGCTTATAATATAAATAAATTAAGACTGAAGACCACAAGCAAACGCTTGCTGCCAAGAATTTCTCAAATATTAACAACTTGACGTCCGTCTGTAATGAAATAAGTGATAACACTAAATGTTACAAACCGCGCGAACATTTAAACAGTTTGATCTTAGATGCGAGTACCCACTAGGTAGTGATTAAAACGTTTGCATCTTGTATGAGTACATCGCCTAAAGTAACTCTATGGCGTAGCGGCTAAGGCTTTCGGGTTTAGTTGTCGAACTACAACACCTATCACATTACTTTTCTAATTGATTATTGTCCTAAATAAAATAAAATAAAAAACATTCCAAGTACATGGTTTTGCTAGTTAAATTAAAACTAATTTTAAAATATGCAAACTAGCGAAGCAATGTACTTACTGTTACTTGAAAGGTAATGCTAGAGGTTTAACTAATGCAAAAAGTCCCCGCCCGCACCGCATCGGTTTGTGATCTTGCCAGTTAGTTACGCAACTTTCACATTACCGAGCTAAAGGATGGGTAACCAAATAAAAAGCGTCTCGAGCTCCTCCGTGCTTCGGAAGGCACGTAAAGCACACTGCGGTTGTATTGGCTCAGGGCTTAAGCCTGTTATAGCCCAGTCTTTCTAGTGCTGTCGTTCATGTGGGAACGTTCAGGACGTTCATAGGATGACGATGAAGACAACATCGCCTTAATATAGGATTGTTTCATTGTTACTTATTTATAGCGGTAGGTACCGAAAATAATTGAAATTAAAAGTCAAATCATTTATTAAATATACGCCTTCACAGACACAATGACATGATCGTGGTCTCTACGCAACAAGTTAAAATATTTATTTATTTTACATTATTTATTTCACTGCCATTCATTATGAGTTGGTTGATAATGTTTCGAAATAAAACAGGATTATTTATATGTTTACCAAAAATAATTTTAAAACAATTAATTTTATATAATTACCCTAGTATGTTGATAATGAATCAAGTACAACTTTAAGCCATGTTTAATGCAGTTTCATTGTTGGATACGACATGTGGTACACATCCCTTCTTTATTGTGAGCCTGATGCAGCATTAAATATTGGTGTTATTATGATTAACCATGCTTTTTGAAGGTATCCAGAATCTCCTAAGAAATTGGAACAATATACTTACTTATAGAAAATTGTCATACTTACATAAAAAGTTAGTAGGTAGGTAGTATATATTTACCAAAAATAATTTAAAAACAATTAATTTATTTTATTTATTTTATATTCACAAGTGAATCGACAGTTCTATAAAAAGTATAACACTGAAAATGTGAAACAGCAAACCATTTACAGATTCACACAAATAAAAATGTGATAGTAACATTACAAACTCAAGCAACAATTACAATCGATTACTTCACAATCGCCAAATTGATAATAATTAAACTATTACAGAGTATGCTAGATATGGAACTTAATTTGTATTATATGTATAACAAGCCACCTTATGTTAAGCCACCTAATTAAAGAAAAAACAATATTATAACAAACACAATAGAACCCACCAGATTTAATAATCGGATAGTAATAATGCAAGTTTATACATATATTTACCTTTGTATGTTGATAATGAATCAAGTACCTACAACTTCAATAGCTTAATGTTATCACTAGTAGAAATTGATATAAGTACTTAAACATTTTCTATAGGTACCTACCTACTGCAAGTAAAATTAAATATCAAGTAAAAAATAACATTAATGTTGTATTTCTTAATATATTCTTATTTCCTTACCTAACTCTCTCAAAGTCAAAGTTTATTAAATATGAGGCTTCACTTTCTCTTATTGACATTAAAACTATATGTGTATAAAAATAAATGCCAATTGTGTGTTTATGAAGGTACTGTTTTTTAGTAGTACCTACCTAAGTAAATCTTTTTAATAAAGTACAATAAACTTGGAACTAAATTAACTTTATACTTAATTTTTCCCCATCATATAAACCAAATCACTATTTTATGGGTTAAATATATTTATGGCACACTGTTCCTTTTCTTAAAATAAAAATGTTGTCAACGAAGGTATTGTTTTTTTGTACATAAGTAAATCTTTTTAAATAAAGCACAATAAACTTAGAACTAAATTAACTATATTTATGGCACAGACTGCTCCTTTTGTAGAATAAAAACGTTGACAACATTAGAGCTCCACAAAAAAAATCATATAAATAACTAAATTCAACGATGCCAAAGCCATGTTCAATGCAGTTTCATTGTTGGATATGACATGTGGTACACACCCCTCCTTTCTTGTGAGTCTGATGCAGCATTAAATATTGTTGTTATTATCATTAACCATGCTTTTTGAAGGTATCCAGAATCTCCTAAGAAATTAGAACAATATACTTACTTATAGAAAATTGTCATAGATAAAAAGTTAGTAGGTAAGTACCTATGTATTATACAAAATTGCTTGATATTGTTTTTTACCAATTAACCATGTTTGTTCACCATTCTGAGCAAGTCCATCCTCCAAATTATGAGGTAACATTTAAGATTTTTGAATCGTCGTCTCAAATCTGCAAAACCACATAAAATAGTTTTATCTTTATGTCAATACTCTTTATTCTAGCAATTTTAACAAAACTGACATTTCCTGGTAAATCCCAATATAATAATAGGCATAATACTTACCTTTATTATGTAAGTAATAATTTATTTATTAAAACTTACCGTTTGAACGTAAGGACTGATATCTTTTCCTATTAAGAAAGATGCTTGTCTGTATAAGATTTATAGGGTATAGTCAATAGGTACACCTTACTACACTTAGAGCCTTGGTTTAATACTCTAAGCTACCTGGCAAATTAAATCTTCATTGGAACCTGTAAAACAAATAGGCAATCTAAGTTATAAATTGATAAATGGACATTATGGATAGGTTACATTTAATATTTATACAAAAAGTCCCTTACTGTTGTCTTAATCTTGACCTTTCTTGTCATGATTAAAGGTACTTAGGTGGATTTATTTGGCCCAAATGTTTGTATGGTTTGAGAGCCCCTACAAATTGTTATGCAGCGACTTGCTCTTCGTTGCGGAAAATGTTGCATGACACACATTTATTTGGTCACTCACATCGCAACAACTATATCAGCACGCAATTCCCGGCAGACCTTAGCTAAATATTTGAAAGTTCGTAAACGAGAACTCTGAGAACTATTCACAAGTACAACAAACTCGATTTCGTTACTTTGCTCCAAGTAACGTAGGGAAACATTTCTTCCTTAGCGCCTGAGCACTTGATTATCGCAGTCCACAATAGCCCTAAAAAGAGCATTTTAAACAAAACTTTCAACACAACACAACTATTCCTTCATCAGCTGATCAAACAATCGCCATTTTGTGTGAATTTTTATCTTCAATGTTTGAGTGATCGCTAGATTAGCGATTCTTGGCTTGTCAAACTGTCAATTAGGTCTATTTTAGCGTAAATTTTACGTCGTAGGTAACTTTTGCTTATGTCAATCCCATACATTCGGTTTATCGTAGCGAAGATTTTGTAGCGTTTCATTTGTTTGCCAATTGACTAGGCCCTCAGATCAACCTACCCTAAACTGTCAAAGGGGTTCGAACATTTTTGTATGGAAGCTGGCATATCCACATGCCGCCATTTTAATGTTTTCCCTAAATTTTTCGCGCACGGTGAAAGTGGTATACATATATGAATAGAGGATACTTTAACAAATAAAAAATGTCAAATAATATAATATGGTAGTTACCCTAAAGTGTCACATTCCCGAGATATTTGGAGGTAAAGATCGCCATGTGAAAAATAACAATCATTAAAAACCCAATAATTACGTGTATACCTACTTATACGTATTCCATTGCGTTCAAATGATAGTTCCCAGGCCTATTACATCTCAAATGTGATTTTTACGTAAAATGCCCATTTTTGCATTTTGTAGTAATTTTGCAGTTGTATTTATCGTTTTTATCGAAATAGGATAATAAATGTGTGCATAATATTACAAATCTCCATTCTGTGAGCATAAGTTGAATACGGACGGCCGGCGCATCGCATTTTGTAGTAATTTTGCAGTTGTATTTATCGTTTTTATCGAAATAGGATAATAAATTCATTACAAAATCTTTATTCCTCATGAAGTAACAATTACTCTGGTATAAATTTTGCTCAATAATATTATCGTAGATAGGAGAAATTCACAGTTAACTTAAAGCGATTTTCGAATTTTTTTGGTTTACAATAATTTTTTTTTCCTATATAAAATCAATGATATCTAAAAATTCCGAGGCCACTACGCACTATTCGACTATATAAGAGATAACATTATAATTTTTTTATTTCACTTGTTTAGAACAGTAGATCAATCGATGAGCTCAAAAAAGTGCCTTCGCGCATTATACAAATCTTTCTCTGCAATTTTGGGTTTAATTAAAAATTTAAGCAAAATTTACAAAAAACGAGGCCGCTACGCATTATTCCAATAGCTATTCTACACTATTCAATAAGTCATAATTGTTAATGTATTTTTGTTTCTGAGATCCATAACGCCAAAATTGGCCATTTTACGCAAAAATCACAGTCGAGATGTAATAGGCCTCTTAAGTATTTATTAGAAGGCAGCACAACCTAGTAGCACGAAAAAACCACTTTAATTAATTACTTGCAGTAGGCAAAAAGTAAAGCAAAGTAGCTACTTACTAAACCGCATCATATCGCAATGAAACGCGACTTTGTCAAAGTAGGTATAAAGTATAAATATTATTGTTTGATAACAAACCGTAAATAAGTGTAGGTATAGGTATCGACGCTAGAAAAGCAAACTTGCTCATCCACCATTTCGCAACTTTACAGGAGAGCTATTCAAATTTGAAAATTTCGAAAAAAAATCGTATAAGTAGATAAAGCTTATTTTTTGCCGTAATAGCCTGAAACTGGTAAGACGGCATAGAAAAAGGTTTGTGATAGATGTAATAAAATTATAATATTAGAATATGGTTGGGGGACAAAGATAAGTGGCGGTTAAGAAATAAATGCCCAGACATTGGGCAAGGCTAATTTTCTGACAGCACACAGTTACTGTGTAATATGAGCTGTACTGTACAGCTCATATTGTTGCTGTACTTCTTGCTTATAAGCCAAAAATATGCGATTCGTATCGGAGCATAATTCTCTATTTCCATTATTAATCAGATATGTCGACGGCGCAATTCGGTGATATCATCAAACTATTTAAAAGTGATTTTCCCAGAAATACTGAACTCCCAACTGACCTGAAAGTGTGGCATAGAACATGTTTAAAAGTTAAGCATATTCTTAAAATGAAGGGATTTCAAAATAAGAACTACGTATTACGATTGATTAATCAATAATAAGTTTTTCACACCTCCTGGGCCCTGATTCTGTATCTCAATATATATATATATTCTATATTATCAAAATAATACTACCAACCCCTCTTTTCTCTTCGGTGTCGTAAAAGGCGACTAACGAACTAAAGACTGCACATACATTCTACAACATAAGCAAAGAGCGGCGATGGGCTACTCGAAATAATACTACCAACCCCTCCCTTCTCTTCAGTGTAGTAAAAGGCGACTAACCGACTAAAGACTAAAGACAACCGAAGAAAGAAATTCTGAACTCCCAACTGACCTGAAAGTGTGGCATAGAACATGTTTAAAAGTTAAGCATATTCTTAAAATGAAGGGATTTCAAAATAAGAACTACGTATTACGATTGATTAATCAATAATAAGTTTTTCACACCTCCTGGGCCCTGATTCTGTATCGCAATCTATAGATTCCACATAACGCCGTATGCGTTATTGGGAAGATATCGTAACTTTTTAAGGAATTAACGTGGTTTTGAAACAAGGAATCGTTGCAGAATAAGACCTCGACCGCGAGAAAGCGTCCAAAAAAATATCAGCCAACTGTTGGCCGCTAAGCTCAAACCTATCGCTCAGTGCCATTTGTGTCGCCGCAGATGATGCACATCTTTTGCACGCCTTTTAATTTTACTAAAAATGACGGTTTGCGCTATCAGTGTGCAGAAATTATAAAGGTCGACATAAAACAATTAAAACAATCACCTACCATCGGTAAGTAAACATTGAATTATCATAATGTACTTTTATCGTCAATTTTGAGCGAAGCGTATTTTGCCGTAATTCGTAGCCCGCCATTTTTCTGTGTTGCCTGCCCTAGGAGACGCAAAATTCCCGAGTTAGTATTAAATTAGAATAAATATTTATTGAGTAGATGACATTTGAAATGTGTTTATTTATTTATAGAGTTTATAGTGTTTAGTCCGTTAGTCGCCTTTTACGACACGTAAGGGAAGAGAGGGATTGGTAGTATTATTTTCATGTGCCCTTCGCCGCTCTATGCTGTTGAATGTATGTGCAGTCTTTAGTCCGTTAGTCGCCTTTTACGACACTGAAGAGAGGGGTTGGTAGTATTATTTTGATAAGCGCATCGCCGCTCTATGCTGTTGGTTGTATGTGTAGAGTTTAGTCCGATAGTCGCCTTTCACGACACCGGAGGGAAGAGAGCGATTGGTAGTATTATTTTGATGAGCTCTTCGCCACTCTATGTTGTTGAATGTATGTGCAGTCTTTAGTCGGTTAGTCGCCTTTTACTACACTGAAGAGAAGGGAGGGGTTGGTAGTATTATTTCGAGTAGCCCATCGCCGCTCTTTGCTTATGTTGTAGAATGTATGTGCAGTCTTTAGTCCGTTAGTCGCCTTTTACGACACCGAAGAGAAAAGAGGGGTTGGTAGTATTATTTTGATAATATAGAATATATATATATTGAGATACAGAATCAGGGCCCAGGAGGTGTGAAAAACTTATTATTGATTAATCAATCGTAATACGTAGTTCTTATTTTGAAATCCCTTCATTTTAAGAATATGCTTAACTTTTAAACATGTTCTATGCCACACTTTCAGGTCAGTTGGGAGTTCAGTATTTCTGGGAAAATCACTTTTAAATAGTTTGATGATATCACCGAATTGCGCCGTCGACATATCTGATTAATAATGGAAATAGAGAATTACGCTCCGATACGAATCGCATATTTTTGGCTTATAAGCAAGAAGTACAGCAACAATATGAGCTGTACAGTACAGCTCATAACGGGAGTCTTTGTTCCAACGGAAGAAAGGCTATTTTTAAAGCAGTTTGGCATACTTAAGTCATTTTTGAACTTTTGGTAATTTCTGCCCTTGTTCCACCGAAGGTGCGAAACCCATTTTTCAGCAAATATAAATAAATTAAGACTAAAGACAACAAGCAAACGCTTACTGCCAAGAATTTCTCATAAATATTATAAACTTGACGTCTGTAATGAAATAAGTGATAACACTAAATGTTACAAACCGCGCGAACATTTAAAGTTTGATATAAGATGCGAGTACCCACTAGGTACAGTGATTAAAACGTTTGCATCTTGTATGAGTACATCGCCTAAAGTAACTCTATGGCGTAGCGGCTAAGGCGTTTGGGTTTAATTGTCTAACTACAACACCTATCAAATTACTTGTGGAATTAATTATTGTCCTAAATAAAATAAAATAAAAAACATTTTAAGTACATTGTTTTGCTAGTTAGCTTAAAACTAATTTTAAAGTATGCAAACTAGCGAAGCAATGTACTGTTACTTGAAAGGTAATGCTATAGGTTCAAGTTATGCAAAAAGTCCCCGCCCGCGTCGCCCCGGTTTGTGATCTTGCCAGTTACGCAACTTTCACAGTACCGAGTTAGAGGATGGGTAACCAAATAAAAACGTCTCGAGCACCTCCCTGCTTCGGAAGGCACGTAAAGCACACTGCGGTTGTATTGGCCCAGGGCGTAGCCTGTTATAGCCCAGTCTCCCTTAGTGCTGTCGTTCGTGTGGGAAGGCCTGTGCCCAACGGCAGGACGTTCATAGGATGACGATGATGACAACATCGTCTTAATATAGGATTGCTTCATTGTTACTTATTTATAGAGGTAGGTACCGAAATAATTGAAAATAAAAGTCAAATCATTTATTAAATATACGCCTTCACAGACACAATGACATGATCTTGGTCTCCACGCGACAAGTTAAAGTATTTGTTAAAGTATTTATTTATTTTACATTACCTATTTATTTCACTGCCATTAATTATGAGTTCAAATCTGCAAAACCACATAAAATAGTTTTATCTTTATGTCAATACTCTTTATTCTTGCAAATTTTAACAAAACTGACATTTCCGGGTAAATCCCAATATAATAATTGGCATAATACTAACCTTTATTATGTAAGTAATAATTTATTCATTAAAACTTACCGTTTAAACATAAGGACTGATATCTTTTCCTATCATGAAAGATGCTTGTCTGTATAAGATTTATCAGCTTTAAGGGTACAGTCAATAGGTACACCTTACTACACTTAGAGCGTTGGTTTAATGTTTTAAGCTACTACACCTGGTAAATTAAATCTTCCTTGGAATCTGTAAAACAAATAGACAATCTATGTTATAAATTGATGAATGGACATTATGGATAGGTTAAATTTAATATTTATACAGAAAATCCCTTACTGTTGTTTTATTCTTGACCTTTCTTGTCATGATTAAAGGTGGATTTATTTGGCCAAAATGTTTGTATGGTTGAGAGCCACCACAAATTGTCATGCAGCGACTTGCTCTTCGTTGTGGAAAATGTTGCATGACACACAATTATTTGGTCAGTCACGTCGCAACAACGATATGAACACGCAATTCCCGGCAGACCCTTGTTAGATATTTGAAAGTTCGTAAACGAGAACTCCGAGAACTAGGTAGTATTCACAAGTACAACAAACTCGGGATTTCGTTAATTTGCTCCAAGCAACGTCAGGAAACATTTCTTCCTTAGCGCCTGAGCACCATTCTTTGATTATTGCAGTCCACAATAGCCATATAAAGAGCATTCTATACAAAACTTTCAACACAGCACAACTCTTCCTTCATCAGCTGATCAAACAATCGCCATTTTGTGTGACGCTAAGCGTTAAATTTTATCTTCAAGGTTTGAGTGATCGCTAGATTAGCGATTCTTGGCTTGTCAAACTGTCAATTAGGTCTATTCTAGCGTAAATTTTACGACGTAGGTAACTTTTGCTTAAGTCAATCCCATACATTCTGTTTATCGTAGCGTTGATTTTGTAGCGTCTAATTTGTTTGCCAATTGACTAGGCCCTCTGTAGTAAACCACGACGACTAATAATTTCTTAACTAATAAATGTAGTAAACGTGGAGCGTTATTATTTTATGATATGCAAAAACGCTGTATCCCGTACCGTTCAAAATTTCAACAGCGGCAGCGCTGTAAATACCAGGATAATATAATTTGCGAAAGATGAATTGGTGTAAATGAAAATGATAAAAAAAGCCGTTTTTTATGCTATTTACTGCAGACGTTTATGTAAGCCCTCAAAAAAATGGGTTAATTAAAACGCTGTAGGTACATAATTTTCTATTGGTCGTAGAGACATGGGAGTCGAACCATTCAACGCTGATTTTTTTTTCTAATTCCGATTCTGCATTTTAAAAAAAATTACCTAGGTGCGGGTTACAACGTTTCCGCTTTTTTGCGTCGATATAAGGACATACGTTTATTATGTATGCATTCAAAAGCACTATTAGTGCCGATTCTAAATATCTTTGATTATATAATGTCTAGATAGAGTCCCGACCGCGAGAAAGCGTCCATAAAAATATCAGCCAACTGTTAGCCGCTAAGCTTAAAACTATCGCTCAGTGCCATTTGTGTCGCCGCAGTTGATGCACATCTTTAGCACGCCTTTTAATTTGACTAAAAATGACGGTTTGCGCGATCAAAGTGTGCAGAAATTATAAAGGTCGACAAAAAACAATCAAAACAATCACCTACCATGGTACGTAAACATTGAATTGTCATATTGTAGTTTTATCGTTAATTTTGAGCGAAGCGTATTTTGCAAAATTTCCGAGTTAGTATTACATTAGAATAAATACACACATCAAAAGTGTCTAGGGATCAAGCATTTTTATGCGGATTTCTTGAGATTGAGATGTGGCTTTGTAATAAATTTATGATTTTATAAATTTATATGGATCCTTTTTGGTGCATTTCATAATTTGAAACAGGAACTTTCAATCAATTTCTAGTAAAAGATGAAAATCAGCTGTCAATATTTTCCCTATAAAAACATACAACGCATTGAAGACATTATTAGTGCTACTGTTTCCCTACTACTGATTAAAACCAACGTTATTATGGAGCAGCGACGTCATTTAAGCAGGGAAGAAATGCTCAGAGCCGTGGGAATGATAGAAGCTGGTTCCCGGCAACGTACTGTGGCTTTAGCTCTGACTGAATACAAGTCAGAGTGTTATCAGTCGACTTTGGACACGTTACCGAAGCACTGGTACCGTGGCTGAGCGCCATGGAGGACGGTATCGCTGCACCACACGGAGACAAGACCGATACATTCAAATCACAACTCGAAGAGCTCCAACAATAACCGCCATGATGTTAGCCGTGAGGCTTCATCACTCTTCAGGGAACTTAATTAGCGACCAAACAGTCAGAAACCGCTTGCATGAAGTGAACCTTCATTCCCGAAGACCGCTAAGGGTACCACCTATAGCAATGCACAATCGTAGGATTCGATATCAATGGGCTCTTGAACACAGAAATTGGGCAGAAGAACAATGGCGTTTCGTGTGCTTTTCTGATGAGTCTTGTTTTGGTATGAGACCGGATACAAGACGTATACGACACTGGAGAACCCCTGGACGCCAACAGCGATTAAAATCCTGCCAGGAAGTCCATCCTTATAGTGGTGGAACCATCATGGTATGGGCGGGTATTTGGATCGGCGGAAGAACTGAGTTGATTTGGATCAGAGGCAACCTCAACGCTCAAATTTATGCTGAGACGATTGTATCAGACGTCATCGTTCCTCTGCAAGTGCAAATCGGTCCCTTATTTCAGTTAATGCATGATAATGCACGACCGCACACCGCAAGAGTTGTAAGACAGACTCTCGCCGCAGCTAACATCAATGTCATGCCCTGGCCTGCTCAGTCGCCAGACTTGAACCCGATTGAGCATGCATGGGATATGCTACAGAGAAGAGCTCTGCCGAATATGGAGGGTATCCAGTCGCAAGAAGACCTTTTTTTGTTGTTGCAACGAACATGGGCGGCCATTCCACAGCGTGATTTGGATGAACTCATTTTGAGTATGCCAAACCGATGTTCTTGTGTTGTTAGTGTTCGCGGTAGAAACACGGATTATTAATTGTTTAAGTTACCTAATAAAATTTTAAAGAAAACTGTTATTTCAGTCTTTTTTTCGAACTTTAATGTTATTGGTTCAAATGTCAAAAATCCCTTTATTAGGAAAATGGCAAATTTCTTTATTAATGCAAAGGTGACTTGGTTTATCGTTACTGTAGACAAACGAAAACACTTTATTTGATGAATCCTTAAAGAAAATTTTAATTAATATCAATCAGGAGAAAAGTTATTGCAAAAATATATGTTGATCCCTAGACACTTTTGATGTGTGTATTTATTGAGTAGATGACATTTGAAATGTGCGTATGGCGTATACTGATGATGACTATAAAAGTATGAAATGGTCAACGCTATATAAATATAATAATGTTGAATGTATGTGCAGTCTTTAGTCCGTTAGTCGTCTTTTACGACACCTAGGAGAAGAGAGGGGTTGGTATTGGTAGTATTATTTTGATGACCGCATTGCCGCTCTATGCTGTTGGTTATATGTGCAGTGTTTAGTCCGTTAGTTGCCTTTTACGACACCGAAGGGAAGAGAGGGATTGGTAGTATTATTTTAATGAACCTTTCGCCGCTCTATGCTGTTGACTGTATGTGCACTGTGCAGTCTTTAGTCCGTTAGTCGTCTTTTATGACACCGAAGACAAGAGAGGGGTTGGTAGTATTATTTTGATGACCGCATTGCCGCTCTATGCTGTTGGTTGTATGTGCAGTGTTTAGTCCGTTAGTCGCCTTTTTCGACACCGAAGGGAAGAGAGGGATTGGTAGTATTATTTTGATTAGCCCTTCGCCGCTCTATGCTGTTAAATGTATGTGCAGTCTTTAGTCCGTTAGTCGCCTTTTACGACACCGAAGAGAAGAGAGGGGTTGGTAGTATTATTTTGATAAGCCCATCGCCGCTCTATGCTGTTGGTTGTATGTGCAGTGTTTAGTCCGTTAGTCACCTTTTACGACACTAAACAGAAGAGAGAGGATGGTAGTATTATTTTGATAATCCCATCGCCGCTCTTTGCTTTTGTTGCAAGTTTAGTCTTTAGTCCGTTAGTCGTCTTTTACGACACCTAGGAAAAGAGAGGGGTTGGTAGTATTATTTGATGACCGCATTGCCGCTCTATGCGGTTGGTTGTATGTGCAGTCTTTAGTCCGTTAGTCGCCTTTTACTACACCGAAGAGAAGAAACAGGTTGGTAGTATTATTTTGATGACCGCATTGCCGCTCTATGCTGTTGGTTGTATGTGCAGTATTTAGTCCGTTAGTCGCCTTTTACGACACCGAAGGGAAGAGAGGGATTGGTAGTATTTTTTTGATTAGCCCTTCGCCGCTCTATGCTGTTGAATGTATGTGCAGTCTTTAGTCCGTTAGTCGCCTTTTACGACACCGAAGAGAAGAGAGGGGTTGGTAGTATTATTTTGATTAGCCCTTCGCCGCTCTATGCTGTTGAATGTATGTGCAGTCTTTAGTCCGTTAGTCGCCTTTTACGACACCGAAGAGAAGAGAGGGGTTGGAAGTATTATTTTGATAAGCCCATCGCCGCTCTATGCTGTTGGTTGTATGTGCAGTGTTTAGTCCGTTAGTCGCCTTTTACGACACTAAACAGAAGAGAGAGGATGGTAGTATTATTTTGATAATACTAGCAACGCAAAATCTAAAAGAAAATTATTCAAAAAAAAAATACAGAGGGATGGTCATTAATTTTTTTTAACGTGACGTATTACTTTAAATAAATCAAAATACATTGTCATTTTAAACACTGAAAAAGACGACAACCTCAGGCGGGAATCGAACCACGCAACTTCCGCATTCCGGGCGGCTGCCTTAACCACTTGCCTACCGAGGTCTGGCTTTCTACCGTCGAAATTTGTCAGTGTTTGATGCTTATGTTTGAACGCTAACATATAAAACAATAATTTATAAACGCAGCTTCATCTTAACCGAATGTTTAAATATTTGTAAAAATATTTCTTTCGGATCTCAGAGGTGAAAACTTCTAAGATTTGATGAAGCAATGTTGACTAAAAACATAAGCATCAAGCACTGACAAATTTCGTCGGTTGAAAGCCAGACCTCGGTAGCCAAGTGGTTAAGGCAGCCGCCCGGAATGCGGAAGGTGCGTGGTTCGATTCCCGCCTGAGGTTGTCGTCTTTTTTCAGTGTTTAAAATTTTACTTAAGTATATTTAAGCGTTAATAAAACGCTAACATATAAAACAATAATTTACATTGTAATTGTTTTCTTTTTCATTGAATACACAGGTATTTACTGGATATCGTATAATCGGATGCTTATTTACCTAAACTTAATTATTCGCTAACATATTATTTTCATTTAAATTTTTTTATTTTTCAATAAAAAATTATCCAATAAAGCAATTCCAATTCAAGTAGGTCGATAATGTTGGTTCATCACGGGAAAGTACATTTCTTCTGATTATAAAGGTCAAACCTATTCCGGAATTTTTATCCGCAAATGTAAGTATGCATCCCGTTTCTTTCTTACCATTGTAATACTGATACTTATACCTACATTGCGACTTTTTGCAGCGATACAAACGCGCGGTTGTGTCGCTACTTTTATTAAGGCGGTAAAAGGATTTGCGACTGTATCGATGCTGCACCGCGATTGTATCGATGCTGAATCGCGACTGAATAGTATTTGTAGCCCGTCTTTTCTCTTTTCTTCAATTTTAAATCTATCTTTTCACGGTTCTACCCTCGGACCAAATGTAATATTTGGTCCGAGGTTCTACCAATTGAATTTTGCAACTTTCTGGGTTATTACAATGTCGGTCGCCTTAGTAACTTCTGTAGATCTCCCGTTCCTGATTTAAACCAGCAAGGAGAAAGGTTGCGGGTTCGAATCATAAATTATAAATCATTTATTTGCGGAATGTTATGTACACAACATTGAGATGTAAGACAATGATTTAAGGTATCAACAATATTCTTCCTTATGTATGTAGGCATGCAAATGAATCTCGCACAGTTTTGTGAGCATGAACATTTTTGTTTGTACTAGTCTGCTTGTTTTCTATGTATAATAAGTACCGGTATGTATTTACAAAACAAAAAGTGTACATATAGAAACAGAAAATAAAATAGACAGAAAGCATGCGCAGGCTAGGCTATAAAGTGAATCATGTGAGTTCTTTGACCCCGGCGGTAGGGCTGTGTCCGCCTGTGTACGTAAATTGGGAGGAAGAATATTTGTAAACAATTCGCCCTTTAAATGAGGTACCTTATTAATATCGATTTTGAACATAATCGGATCACAAACCAAGAAATTGAAAATGGCAGTCACTTTTTCTAATTCTATCTTCTGGGCCCTAATTCTCATTTTTCGAGATGTAGTCTCGAATCGAGTTTTGATTTCGATCTCTTTCTCGATAATCGACATTTTGTTCACGAATCTCCTATTCTCAGCGGTAATCGAAATAGACTACGAGTTTTTTTTTGATAAATATTGCCATTCTTTTTAATGCAATCAACTCGGGATGCGTTCCGTTTGACACGTTTCATCCGGTTTTAAACCGGTTGCAACTAGGTATGTACCTCAAATATTTTTACTGTAAAGGTATTTAAATGTATTGAACTTGCTTTTTAATTAAAGAAGTAAATTTTTAATAAGTATCGAAAAATCATTATATTTAATGTGTTGTGATTAAATTTAATTTCCTTATACAACTTGTATTGTTTAAAACGTGACGTATCGTCGATAAATTTTATGTTTTTTGTTTGTGGTTGTGTGCTTGTTTGGTGACAAAACGATCATTTTAGTATTCACAAGACACACAATGTCACAATGTCAACAAAAAATACCCAACGCCACAGCAGAAGCAGCTTCTTGTACAAATGTTGGAAGCCGATATACAGTTAAGGAGTTGGAAGTTTTCTTCCACCTTTTAAAAAAAAGAGAGCAAGCTCTCTCAATATTTTAAATCACTTCCACGACAAAATTGGAAATTAACTCCTCCTTATCCACCGTAATTTTGCCGCTATTTGACGTTTCATTAGCTTCTCGTAGTCGAAATTACGTCTCGACCACTGCCGACCACTCGAAGCTATTCGAGCGGCTCTCCTTCGAGAAATGTCGAGTTCGAGATGTTCAGAATAACTAAATTGGATTACCACTCGATAAAGTTCGAATTCGAATCAAACTCGAAGTCGATTAGCGTTGAGAATAGGAGATTCGTGAACAAAATGTTAATAACGAGATTTTATGGTCGTGATAGAGATCGAAATCAAAACTCGATTCGAGACTACATCTCGAAAAATGAGAATTGGCCTCCTGAATCGTGTTTAGAGACCTTTTAGATCCCCAGATATTGATTTTGAACATAATCGGACCATAAACACAGAAATAATTCTGACTTCAGAATCATATTTAGAGACCTGTTAGACCCCCAGATATCAATTTTGAACCTTATAGGAGCACAAACCAAGAAATTCAAAATGGCGGCCACTTTTTCCAATTCTATCTTCAGAATCGTGTTTAGAGACCTTTTAGACCCCCATATATCGATTTTGAACCTAATCGGAGCACAAACCAATAAATTCAAAATGGCAGCCACTTTTTCCAATTCTATCTTTAGAATCATGTTTAGAGACCTCTTAGACCCCCAGATATCGATTTCGATCATAATCGGAGCATAAACACAGATATTCAAATGGCGGCCAGTTTTTCCAATTCTGGCCTCGAAATCATGTCTAAAGACTTATTAGAACCCCAGATAATGGTTTTAAACGCAATCGGAGCACAAACCAAGAAATTTAAAATGGCGGCAAAGAAAATAATCTCTCACACACTGTCATGGACTTACATACACTCTACACTAATCGTTTTATTTCCTCATACACAATATTTTATAATAATAAATACCTACATGTGATTTCAATACTTCAAAATTAAATACCTTACTAAACTTTATTAAACTAGCCTTCACTTGCCCGACCTTAAAAATACTCCCATTTCAAGGGGTATTTCTAAGAAACTGACATCCCCGTCTCACGCACACTACGATAGCAGCGCGTCTATTAGATAGGAACGGTAGGTACGCACACTAGCCTATAAAATCCGGCACGTTGACAATCGTGTAAATGCAGCGGAAGGCTCCATCTTTACAGCGGAAGGCTCCATCTAGGCAATATGTATAATCAAAGCTAAATATATATAGTTCTATATCATTTCATGCCTTATAAACTTATTACGAGCCTATTGTTTCAAGCAAACATAACAGGGGTATAGAATCAAATGCAGCTTAACGCCACTTTTTTCAAAATCTATCTTTAAACCTTAGAATAAAAACGCTATAGAAACCAAGTTCGCGCGCCTATTTTGAAGCACATTAATTGGAGCCAGAAATGGCACCAAACGCCGGACCGCTCCGTAGTGTTCAATGTCACAGCGCGCCAAACGTGTCTCGCGAAAACAAAAAAAAAATGACGGTTTGTGCAGTTAAATTGTGTCACAACACATCTGAAAAACAAAAGAAGTGTAATAACATCACTTTTCACGGGTAAGCTTTCAGTATTTCATAGTATCTTGTAGTTAATTAGGTCAAAATATAAACGTACTGCAGTGTGATTCTCTAAGTTAAAGCATCAGTAGCAGCGGCTGCCGCAGTGCTGTCTCTTTCATATTCATAGAATTGGAAAGAGACAGCAGATCACGGCCATGCGCGCACGTCACGCGTGTGTGAATCGGTTTAGTGCTTCATTTTTGACAGAGCGCTTGTATGAAGACTATCTTTCTATAGCGTTATTATTCTAAGCTTTAAACACCATTTGATTCATATTAGGATTGTTTATGGCTTGCGGTAAAGAATCAACATCAAAACCAGCTAAATCCCATACAAGGACAATGTTCTGCGTCCATACATTGTTAGCCTAAGAACCAACAATTTTGAAATATTCTTTTCTAGGTTCGAAATTGCAAGTAAATGAATGTAAAACAAAGATTTTTGAAGGACACTCCTGAGAACCTACATAATTATCAGGAAAAGATTATAATTACTTTGAGTTTATGTTTAATTAAAGAATTTGAGAAGTGATGTTGCACTGTTTTGTTTTATTCGCCAACACTCATGCATGTTCACTAACACTTAAATAATTCATCATTATTTTACATTAATATTCGACAAAACATGAATTATAGAAAATAAAACAAAACTGCAGACACGACGCTTTACTTTCCCGCCAAAAAGTCCATAACGAAAACTTTTTTTCTTGACCAAGGATAGGTACTAGTCCTTCAGTCGTATTATTGGAGTTCATTGTTTATGCTTAAACTGATGATAATGAGTGACGATAATATGAACGTTCGGTTTAATGCTAAATGATATTCCCCCCATACCACTTGAGTTCCAGTAAATATGTGAGACTTACTGAGATCTCGCACGGACTTCTTGAGTGAATTTGAAAAGTGATGTAGCACTGTTTTGTTTTATTTGCCAAGGAACGTGCCTAACATCTAACAAAACATGCGTTTCATTTGTTAGATGTTTGTTGTTAGAAAACACAAAACAGTGTCGCAGGAGACTGTGTGTGACCCGGCTTAACATACATACCTACAATAACATAAAGGTTTGTGTGACCTACTTAAACATATCTAATTTTAAATAGGTATAATCTGGTTTGGATTTACTTACCTAGTAGACTCCTTGGGATAATTGAAGTATGAAATATCTTTTTTTTCTATTATTATTCATACAAATGGTACAGTAAACAACCATTTTACAAGTCCAGGACTAATTGTTTACACTTTCACAACTATTTATAGTTTTACAGACTCAGATTCTACTTAAAACAATTTCGTAAAAAATATATAGAAGCACAAAACAAATAAGACGCGTGCTTCGTGCAGGCCCTCAGTTTGTCCACTGGCCGAGCGAGCGTAAACCGGTTTCATCCAGTGGCGGCGCATACGCGACGCAGCGGCTAGTGGACACGCACACATGCGCCGTATGCTTGTAGTAGTTGACTCGCGACGGCGCGGTCACAGTATAAATCATATTTATACTGTGGCGCGGTTGTATGTAGCTTTCACTCTGTACTGTTTCTTTACTCATGTGTCTTAGAGTTTCAACCTCTAAAGTCTAATCTTAAGATAAAATATTTTTTGTTTTTATTATACATGTCTATAACCTGTTTTGTGCATTCAAATAAAATAAAACTTCCCATACATATTTCATACGGAATTTGGCAGTTATTACGGAACACTGGCTCTAAGATCTGGCAATACTGGTTGTGCAGTTGACGTTCCTTGGCAAATAAAACAAAACAGTGCTCACTTTTCAAATTCACTCAAGAAGTCCTTGCGAGATCTCAGTAAGTCTCACATATTTACTGGAACTCAAGTGGTATGGGGGGAATATCATTTAGCATTAAACCGAACGTTCATATTATCGTCACTCATTATCATCAGTTTAAGCATAAACAATGAACTCCAATAATACGACTGAAGGACTAGTACCTATCCTTGGTCAAGAAAAAAAAGTTTTCGTCGGGACTTTTTGGCGGGAAAGTAAAGCGTCGTGTCTGCAGTTTTGTTTTATTTTCTATAATTCATGTTTTGTCGAATATTAATGTAAAATAATGATGAATTATTTAAGTGTTAGTGAAAATGCATGAGTGTTGGCGAATAAAACAAAACAGTGCAACATCACTTCTCAAATTCTTTAATTAAACATAACCTCAAAGTAATTATAATCTTTTCCTGATAATTATGTAGGTTCTCAGGAGTGTCCTTCAAAAATCTTTGTTTTACATTCATTTACTTGCAATTTCGAACCTAGAAAAGAATATTTCAAAATTGTTGGTTCTTAGGCTAACAATGTATGGACGCAGAACATTGTCCTTGTATGGGATTTGGCTGGTTTTGATGTTGATTCTTTACAGCAAGCCATAAACAATCCTAATATGAATCAAATGGTGTTTAAAGATAGATTTTGAAAAAAGTGGCGTTAAGCTGCATTTGATTCTATACCCCTGTTATGTTTGCTTGAAACAATAGGCTCGTAATAAGTTTATAAGGCATGAAATGATATAGAACTATATATATTTAGCTTTGATTATACATATTGCCTAGATGGAGCCTTCTGCTGTAAAGATGGAGCCTTCCGCTGCATTTACACGATTGTCAACGTGCCGGGTTTTATAGGCTAGTGTGCGTACCTACCGTTCCTATCTAATAGACGCGCTGCTATCGTAGTGTGCGTGAGACGGGGATGTCAGTTTCTTAGAAATACCCCTTGAAATGGGAGTATTTTTAAGGTCGGGCAAGTGAAGGCTAGTTTAATAGTTTAGTAAGGTATTTAATTTTGAAGTATTGAAATCACATGTAGGTATTTATTATTATAAAATATTGTGTATGAGGAAATAAAACGATTAGTGTAGAGTGTATGTAAGTCCATGACAGTGTGTGAGAGATTATTTTCTTTGCCGCCATTTTGAATTTCTTGGTTTGTGCTCCGATTGCGTTTAAAACCATTATCTGGGGGTCTAATAAGTCTCTAAACATGATTTCGAGGCCAGAATTGGAAAAACTGGCCGCCATTTTGAATATCTGTGTTTATGCTCCGATTATGATCGAAATCGATATCTGGGGGTCTAAGAGGTCTCTAAACATGATTCTAAAGATAGAATTGGAAAAAGTGGCTGCCATTTTGAATTTTTGGTTTGTGCTCCGATTAGGTTCAAGTATAAATAGTTATGAAAGTGTAAACAATTAGTCCTGGACTTGTAAAATGGTTGTTTACTGTACCATTTGTATGAATAATAATAGAAAAAAAAAGATATTTCATACTTCAATTACCCCAAGGAGTCTACTAGGTAAGTAAATCCAAACCAGATTATACCTATTTAAAATTAGATATGTTTAAGTAGGTCACACAAACCTTTATGTTATTGTAGGTATGTATGTTAAGCCGGGTCACACACAGTCTCCTGCGACACTGTTTTGTGTTTTCTAACACCTAACATCTAACAAAACATGCGTTTCATTTGTTAGATGTTTGTTGTTAGGTTAGGTTATCACAAAACAGTGTCGCAGGAGACTCGGCTTAACGTAGGTACTTAATTGTTATTTTTTATTACATATAAGTCATTGGGTGAATCTACAAATATTTTGCTGTTTTGTTTCCGAACCGTCATTACCTTAACCTTATCTATCACCGACTGTCGTTAAAATAGTTTTTATTTACAAGCTTGACATTATTATGCGAACGAAATAATGAACTAAGTACCTATGTCAAGTGTTCCTCAATGTAGGTAAATATTCGATTGCATACGTACGGCTGGTAATGGTAATGATGAACTCCGTGGTCAAGTGGTTAGCACGCATGGTCTGGCGTCGCGCCATCTCCGAGGTCCCGGGTTCAATTTCCGATCGGGTCAATTTAGAGAAAAACTGTTTTTCTAAATTGATTTCAGGTCTGGGCGTGTTTCTATGTTTATGTATATTTATCAGTTATCTTACCATATTAACGACTTTAAATAGAAACTTGGTCTAGATAATTGGTGTGAGCGTAAACATATTTTTAATATTGAAATTCGGATGAGGAAGCGGACAGCGTCGAAAAAGCAACCGCATTTTTTTGTAGATTCACTTATTTTCACACTTTGACTTTCACGTGGACCTTCACACACGTGCTAGTCCACGTGGGACGCCTGTGCCCAGCAGTGGGACGTTTATAGGCTAGATGATGATGAGTGTTTAAAAAATACATTACAACTCATTCTGATTATTCTTTTTTTTTTCAGACGACATGAGTGGTTATAAGCTGTCGGTCGGAAAGACCTTGTGCTTAAAATTATTGACGATAACACAAGACAAAGATACAGAATATGTGAAGTTCCTTTCAAAATTTTCTCAAAACCAAACTAAAAAATATTTACATGACAATGCTTTTCCAAGACTTAATGTGCCATCAAAATATGACGGCGCAAGTACCTGCACAAGAAAATCAGGATATTCAAATTAGGTATGCCTATTACTGAACAAAGTTCAAGCTCGAACATTTTTTCCAATAAAATTATTGTTTTGAGAGGTCAAACATCACGCAGCATTCAGACGGGACCTAACAAGCAAACTATTGAAAGTAAAGCAGCGCAAACGGCATAACAAATTATTAAAAACCAAACATTATAATAAAAAAATTTTTAGAGTGAGCAATTTGTAAATACTTATACTTACATACCTTGTCTTGTCTACATACCTAATAAAAAGCTCTTATAAGTTTGTTTATTTTATTTTATTTTCTTTTGGCATCCCTACTACTTTAGGTAAGGATTTTTATATGCTCCTAGAAGCTTTCTCTCTGTACCGTTTCTTTACTCATGTGTCTAAGGTATGTATATACATACTTACAACTATATCAATGAAAGTAATAAGATAATTAATAACGGCAAAAACACACTAAAACAATATGGATGTCAGACAGACACAATAATGATTCATTCTTAACAAAGTGTTTGACGTCTTGCTTGCACTAACACTAAATAACACCATTAACTCTCTCTGGCTCTCATTCTCATATTAGCCGACCAAGAAAATATCTCAATGGGAATCCTCAAAGCCATAGTTTTTACTATGCAGTTTGCTGGTTCAGTTCTGTAAAAATCTATGAATATTAAATAAGACTTACAGTTTACGCAGAATCAAATAAAATGTAACATATTTCTTAGGAATAAAAGCTATTAGTAGGTCTGTACTACTTATTAAAAGTTATTACTCTTAATAGCATTTGCCTGAAAATTCCGTATAAAAATCCGTGTGCATTCATTGTCCGGTTTGAACATTGACATTATTTTACGGACAAATCCGTATATATGGCAACACTGTGTACAGCAGACAGTAACGTCAGTCAGCGAGTGACACAGCACCGCAGATTAGTAACATTCTCCTCATTGGAAAAGCAAAAGAATCTTAAGTCAACTAACGTTTTCAGTTTGAAATAAAAAGCGATGTATCGTATTCTAATGATGCTTGGAGTATTTGGCACTAAGTATATCGAGTCAGCCATGCATGCATAATATTAGTAGGTTTGTTTGTACATATTAATATTTTGGTCACAAACCTTTAATTCACTGGCTGAATGCACTGAACTCTCAATACCCAACCCATAATAAAAAAATGATACTCAATATTAATGTCCAAAACGTTCTTTTTATTAATGGTTACTTCATAAAGAAATATAATAATGGTTACTTGTCTAAAAGTGTCCGCCAAAATCTAAATACTGTTATCTGTCGTAAAAAATAAGCTAAGAATTATCATGTATGTCATGTTTGTGTTGGTTCTTAGGCTAACTTTAACAATGTCCTTTGACTTTTAAACTTGCTATCAGTATCAAACTCAGCTTAATAGCGAGCCGACCAATCACAGAGCCCCATTCGCCCAACTGACAAAATGGCGTTTAGTACTAACTAGTTATAAGAGTGTCGAAGTATTTTCCGTTTTAAAATAATATAAGAAGATTCCGAGATATAATCAAGTGAAAAAAAGTTTGCCAGTACATTATGGATCTTAACGTAAATCCATTTTCGTCAAATCACTCATGTAAAAAAGGTAGAACACCGCACAAGTGGAAGAGGAAGCTCAAACAAAAAGCTATGTTAGTGATGTGACACTGTACCTAACTACCCTACTTCATCTAGTCATTAGTATAATATTTTCTAAAGTACTACGTAATACTGTGTTAATTACGTTACTGTTGGATTTGTGAACCTATGGCAAAAGCCGCTATACGCTAACGATACAGATATTAAGATGAAATAAGTGATTTGATCCCTAGAATTTTCGTTTTTTGTTATTACTATATTTGTGAAGACCTACTAAATAGTTGATTGTTTCGAAGATTAAAACTAATAACATAACATTTTACCGATGTTTCATTTAAGTTACCCTTTTTATTATTACATAGATTATCAGGATTTTACATAACTAGGGTTAACTTGTCAAATCGACAATGTCAGTATCGAATCCGGCTAGGTGCCAGCATGTGAGGATCAAATACAGCTAAGTGTCATGGGTCAGTATCAAAGTCAGCTTAGTGCGCCATTGATTTTAAGTTTGTGACTTACTGTTGAATGTAATTCATGTCGTTATTGTATTTCCAATAGCTATTGAGATTTATCTTACTAATTACGAAAACGTTTATGGGTTATTGTAACAAGAGTAGTTTTTAGGAGTTTTTTTCGATTTATCAATATTTTGACATTTTGGATTTAGCTGCATTTGATTCTACACACCTCTATTAAGTTTACTTTATCGTACTGACGCATCCGGTTTCAAACGACCCGATATAAAAATAAAATGAACTATAAGCATTCCATTGTTTAAAAGTTCTCAGTTGGTTTCAACACCTTCTTAGAAATGTAACTGGGGACGCTGTAAGTGTAAACATCTGTCCGTGAGAACAAAGAGAAACTCGTAAGTGCTTATCTCGGCAATAAAGGCGGGCGGTGTCAAGTGGCACCGTACTACGCGGGCGGGGGGTCGAGCCGCGCGCCTCGCCGTCTAGCAAAGATTTTTTCTTGACATAATTATGTTATTTTAAGGAAAATTGTCTTATTACAAGAAATATTTATTCATTTTTAGATAATGGCAGTCTAAAAACAAAAAACATATTTTTGTTGCAATTTTTACAATCAAGAAAAATATTTTCAATGAAGAATAAGTAAAATTAATCTAAGAAGTTCAAATGTTATTGCTTTAATACAATGAAATACTTATTTCAAACTGAAAGTTTATTTTTCACAATGATACAATTTATTAAATGAAGAAAATATTATCTTGAACAATGATAGTAGGTATATAATATCATTGATCTTGAATCATATCTTGACGACCTCCTTGGTCGAATGGTTTGTACACCGGTTTTCATGGTGTCGCCATCTCTGAGGTCCTGGGTTCGATCCCCGGTCGGGTCAATTTAGAAATTATTGTTTTTCTAATTATCTCGGGTCTGGGTGTTTTCTATGTATAATAAGTATGTATTTAGGTATTTTAAGTATGTTTATCCGTTGTCTAGTAACCATTTAACGAGTTTCTTCGAAGCTTCTCTTGGGCTAGATAATTGGTGTGATTGTAGGAAAGTTTTATTTATTATTTTATATCTTGAGCAAATTTAAAAAAAAATCTCTTGAATAATGACATCTAATCTTGTTTTGAGTAATCATCCTGGTTTGCTACAAAATGTTATAGTACCTACCTTGTTTCAATTAAGTAAAATATTTAAAAAAGTTAAAAATATTTTAACTCAATAATTAACTTTACTAATATATTTTTTGGTCAACCCACGCTTAACGATATTATGAGTGTGCGCGGTACAGAAATATTTTTATATATTTCTGTGGTGCGCGCCATACAAAGCAAGTTTAAAAGAGTCTTTACCCAAAACTGTATGTTCTGTTTGAGATTTTTGTTTTCTGTTTTGGAGGCAAAGTGCGTAGGTTTTTAAGTACGGGGACCGCAAAAGAAAATCTGATGTTTAGCTTCTAATGATGAACAGGGTAGGTATTTTATTAATCTAAACTTATATATTATTTGATTAAAATCTTTTACTTTGATCAATAACAGTTAACTAATTTATTTTCAGCCTCAATCAATTTCGACATTTTGTGGCTCAAAGCAAACAGTGAACCATTTGATGAAGTGGTAAATAAATGGAAGGCCACTTTTGAGCTTAGACAGGACCGCGCTAAATACCCCAATGTTTATGATTTTTTTGTCAATTGGCCCATATGGGTCAGTTTCAAATGATACATGGCCCATATGAAACTAGAAGTCACTCTTTGGTAAGTAAAAGCACGTAGGTACTCGTAGCTCACAAGAGCGCGCATGGGATGCAATTATATTGTTTTAATTTACCAAATGTTTACTTATTTTAATTTGTTTTGTTACAGATAAATATCGATGTTGAGCTTAAATACCCTGATAGTGAAATAGTAAAAAAAATAGATGTGTAAATTTTAATTTACAAATACATATAAATAAACACTGATACATTTTAATGGTAGTATGTTTTATTTTATGAACATTTTTAGTAAGAAAAATGAGTACCTATTCATTATCAGACAAAAAGACATGCATATATTTGCTAGAGATATATTATTATAATAGGCACTTCACTATTCATTTCGTAGTCCGTTGACTTCATATCAAGACTTTGGCGCTCGTAGCACGATAAATTCCCTAAGGAAAAAGGTTGTCTATGCTTTTTTTTACAGAGTTTCGTAAGTCTATACTTACCTATCGACGTTTCATGTAGCTACCTAATGTGTTCAGTTCACGATCAGTTTTAATGTTGATAGGTATACAGCGTATTTTGAATAAGTACAATAAACATTTAGAATAGTGTTTAAGTAGCCGCTTTCTTGTTTATACGAGCACGTACGAGAATGGACAGTAAGTACCTACCTTCCCTTTGTACGTCATAAATAAATATATTTACCTACTAAAATAAAAAGAAAGAAACAAATAGATGGACGCTTGGAATTATGCACAGGTACAAAGTATAGTCACAGTCTAGTAATAACACTGCATAACTCGAAAACAAAAAGTAATTAGCGAAATAACCTAGGCTTACAAGAGTTGCAAGGAGTTATTTTGTTTCGAATATTAGTTATAGCTAGGTACATACATACAATTAAACAAAATGTAATAAAACAATTGTTAACATAAATAATAATATACTTATCTATAGTCTAGTATACATAAGTATAATAACAGAAATAATGTTAAATTTATTAAGAATTTGCATATACCTACTGACTTACCTCTAAATCTTCTTCAATAATGGAATCAGATTCCGAAAATTCGTCCTCATCATCGACGTCTTCCAAAATGCGAAGAAGTTCAATTGAATCGCTCATGTTGCACTGCACTACTTTCCTCACTATGCGCTTATGACGTCATCAGGCTATCGTCTATCCGTGACCACGGCGCCCAGAGAACTGATTATTGATGACGCGCTAGGGATGCGCCAGAGTTGCCATAGGGTTGCCACCCGTACTCTAAAATAGAGTAGGTATTGTACTCTTTTTCATGTATGCATACTCTATAATCTAATAGGAATAGAGCTACCCTAAATTTAATAAAAAAACGAGTTGATTATATAATTTTAATCTAAATTGTGATTGCAAAGAGGCTGTAAATATCTTCAAGAAAGACAAATATTTGTTCAATGTCGCAAAGAGCAACAAAAAATACGTTTTTAACGACAAATAAATAAATACTCTTTTTTATGCCATGTACTCTATTTTTGTTTTAATAAAATGAAAAAAATACTCTATTCGTACTAAGAAAAGGTGGCAACCCTAGTTGCCATATTGGATTTATTAGGTGAAGTTGATTTAACGATTCTATATTCATGTAGCTCATGGTAGTGTTATTTTTCTTACGTTTTGTTTTATTAAAATAGCAATAATAACAAAATAAAATAACACGTTTTGGTTGAATTTTGAATACCTAGTTTGCAATAAAACTATACCTTCCGCAGTACAACACTAGCGGTCAAGAGTAGATGACTTTGGCGTGTTGGACATAGTATTTGCTTAGATAAAAATCCATGTTTTATCACAGTATAATACAGTATTGTAACTTCATAGTAACGGACGAAGCGCGAGCCATACCTACGCGCTCCGATCTCGGCATGCGCTCGGCATGCAACGGCATACGGCTATCGCGAATGTGCCGCATAATGACGAACGGACGGTGTGTTGTTTTTTAAACAGTAAGCGTGCGATTTTTTTTATTAAAATAAGTTCAAGTACCTACTTACTTAATATAGCAAGGAGCAATTCTAGATGCTGTTTTTGGTTGCATGAATTAAGTATTTACTAGTAGGTACGTTAATTGTGTCTTTTCTAATGGATAGGTATTTCGTCTTTTCCTCCGGAAAAATGCGTGGATTAATTAAATAAAGTGAATAGGGTAAAGAAATGTGATACACGAGAGAACTAGGTAGTTATAAGGCGGTTCATGATACGGCAGGTAGCTCGTGTTAAAACCTCCGGGTTGTAGGTTTTTGAAAACATTATTGAATTAAACGATTGATTGATTTTGAAATTATCATTAGACTAATAAATGGTGATGCTATCGAACACGTTGGCGGAGAGAACTACTTTTAAACGTAGGGATATTGGGCCATAACCCACCACGCTGGCCCAATGCGGGTTAACGACTGTCGTATTACGACACCAGCCGGGACCAACAGATTAACGTGCCTTCCGAAGCACGGAGGAGCTCGAGATGTATTTAATTTGGTCACCCATCCAGCGACCCGGCGGCATGGCGAAAGTGGCTTATTAAAAAGCCTTATTATTTCTTACGATTTATCGTTAATTCGTGAATGGATATTTTTATTTCATATTTTCTACGATATTTTTATTGCTTATCAGTCAGTGTTTAAACATTGAATTGAATAAGATTGCGTGCAATTTAAGTGCTTCCTATTTCATTCACAACGTATTTTGTTTGTTTAAATAAAAAAATATGATATTTACAATCACAAAATAGGTACATTCACAAAACTAGATAGAAGCTCAAAGTAGGCAGATGTAAATAAAACACAATAATAAGCAGCCCTATCGCGTGCTTACGTACCGCGTAGGCATTTTTTTCAAAGATAGGGTTATAATAGTTATAATACTCTATATTGGCCGATTGCTATCCTTTGTGCGCCAGCGAAAGTCCTAGAAATTCTCCTACATAATGTTATTCGCAAGCAAGTCCATCCTTACATCTGTAATGAGCAGCACGGATTTAGGCCGCGAAGGTCGGTGAATTCAAATCTGTTAACATTGGTAGAGTACATTTCAAAAATGATGGATAAGGGCAAGCAGGTGGATGTCGTGTATTTCGATTGTTGCAAGGCTTTCGACAGGGTTAATTGTCAAATCCTTATATCTAAGCTCGATGCTGTTGGTTTTTCCACTAAGCTTATTAACTTACTTTCGAACTACTTTAAAGGTCGGCAGCAATATGTACGCCATGGTTGCTATGTTTCGCAGCCGTATCCAACATCATCGGGTGTGACGCAGGGATCAATACTGGGTCCTTTGCTTTTCCTGTTGATGATCAACGACGTTGTTAAAGTTCTAAAATTTACAAATTGTCTTCTTTATGCTGATGATTTGAAATTATATGCGGAGATCACTGATAAAGCGGACTGTGAGCTCGTTCAAAAGGATATTGATGCCATACTTAAATGGAGTAACGACAATGGCTTAGAGTTTAATTACAGTAAGTGCTTGGTTATGTCCTTTAGTCGTCAGCGTAATCCTACCCAATATGAATATAACTTGGGCAGTGTCATTATGAATCGCACAGATTCAATGAAAGACCTTGGTGTTACCTTCGATCCTTCCTTAACATTCAATGTTCACATTTCTATACTCACTCGTAGCTGCTACAGTGGTCTAGGGTTTATCTTACGTAATTTACGTGATTTTCGCAACCCCGACGTCATAAAGCTTCTGTTCACTAGTCTTATAAGGAGCTCGCTGGAATCTAGTTCGTGTATATGGAGCCCACACGAAGCCAAATATGCACTAATGCTGGAAAAGGTTCAAAAGGCTTTTCTTCGATATTATTATAAGCGTATATATGGCTACTATCCGTTTATGTATCCTACAAAGTATTTATTGGGTATGTTGGGAATGGACTCCTTAGAACTCAGAAGAACTCGTACGGATATTTCAACCGCTCTGTCGATTTTGCGGGGAGTGATTGACTCGCCTGAATGTGTCGAACAGTTGTGTCGCCTTTATGTTCCTAATAATTATTCACGAATACGTGCCGGTCGTAGACATAGACTGTTTGCGAATCCACCGTGTCGCACAGTGGCGCGCGCGCAGTCGCCATTATGTCGAATGCATGAAGCACTAAACGCACTTCTTGTTAACTTCCCAGACATTGATATATTTGTGGATGAACCAAAATCGATTTTAAGTAAAATTCGACTCTAAGTATATATTAAATAAGCATTCTAGTTTACATAATTATGTAATTGGGTTTATACCCGTTTAATTATGTTTAATAATAAATAAATAAATAAATAAATATTATATTACCCTGCTTTTATAGTTCAATATTTCTCAGTTCTTATGGCTCGAGACTTGTTTTTATACTTATATGTTGCAGGGATATTCTTTATTGCCGAATGTAGAAAAAATACCAGTAATAGTTTTTTAACACATTTATTTAATATTTTTGTAAGCCGGGTTTTTCGTCAACTATAGATGTCGTTGGCGCACCGGGCCCGCAGGTGCTGGTCAAGTATAGACGACTTTGGCGCTCAAAAGGTAAGTTGGGGCCAACATAGTTCGGCCATATGAAATTAGAACTAAAAATTTTAGGCGAACCGAAGGGCACCCGTCTGAAACACGCATCAGTTTTAACACTGGAAATTACCTTTTGAGCGCCAAAGTCGTCTATACTTGACCAGCACCTGCGGGCCCGGTGCGCCAACGACATCTATAGTTGACGAAAAACCCGGCTTACAAAAATATTAAATAAATGTGTTAAAAAACTATTACTGGTATTTTTTTCTACATTCGGCAATAAAGAATATCCCTGCAACATATAAGTGTAAAAACAAGTCTCTTAGAGCCATAAGAACTGAGAAATATTGAACTATAAAACCAGGGTAATATAATATAGAGTATTATAACTATTATAACCCTATCTTTGAAAAAAATGCCTATCAGCCGCGCGGTACGTAAGCACGCGATAGGGCTGCTCATTACTGTGTTTTATTTACATCTGCCTACTTTGAGCTTCTATCTAGTTTTGTGAATGTACCTATTTTGTGATTGTAAATATCATATTTTTTTTATTTAAACAAACAAAATACGTTGTGAATGAAATAGGAAGCACTTAAATTGCACGCAATCTTATTCAATTCAATGTTTAAACACGGACTGATAAGCAATAAAAATATCCACCTCTGAGATCCGAAAGAAATATTTTTACAAATATTTAAACATTACATTGATACGGGGGACAGCGACGCGCTAAACGAGCAACCGATTGCACTGTACCCCACTGACCCCAGGGTCGACCAGTTGAGCCTACCTTGTGGGCCCAATATCTACTTTTATTTATGATATTTTTTTACATAATCTCAACATGTGCATGTTCAGAATGGTTATATCTCGGGATGTTTTTCGAATTGCATGCAACCCACGAACACAAGAAGAATCTCAGGAAGCCCGTATGATAGAAGATACCCTGTCAAAGGCTTTCGCTACGTTAAACCTAACTGCCAGTGCCTCCCCTTTACACTCGACGCCTCCGCTCATCGGTGAGTAAGGTACACTAAAATTTAAAAAAAAAACCGTCTCCAAAAAAACAGAGAAACTAAAAAGAACAAAATAATTGTGTTGCCTTGAATAACTAAATTTAATCTCCGCAATTGAAATTATAGTTACATACTTTTGAAGTCGATGCCAAGCCTTAAAATATTTCCTGCTTTTGCCTACATACAATTTAATTAGGCGGTTTGCCTAGCATTATGGAAAACACGTAGGTAGATTTAAAGATGTGTTGGAAATTGTCTAGAAGATCACACTAAGGTACCTACGTATTATTTTTGTTTTTGGAATATTTTCTTATTCATTTAATTTGGCTTGGCAACGTACCTACGTTTACACAGAAAAATAAAAAATAGAAGTAGTAGTACTTACTAATTTTATTAATAGTACAATATTATTTTCATCCCACCATCTCGGAAAGAGTATTTTTAATCTTCAATATCTGAATGGAAAAGCCGTTTTTATTCTCTAGAGGATAAAGTAAATTGAATTTAGAACATCGTGTGCACTAAGTTTGTGAATTAAAAAAACATTAAACCTATTTACTGCTACCTCTATGGTGCCGAATATATCATACAACTTTTTTTTAATTTGTTAAAAACTCAGACTCGGAACCTTCTTGGTGTTCTTTTTTCAATACACAAGTGACTAACACCAATATTACAGTACCAAACAAAAATATTACACTCAATTTAAATAACTGTAGCAACGTTACTTTAAAATTTTCTTAATTATACCTTAGTATTATTTTGTTATAATTTAAAGATTATTCTGTAATACTTACCTGTCATAATGTAGTAGTTAATACCTAAACTGAAATAAAAGTATCTTGTGAATGTAAATGTTTTTTTTTTGCATTTAGTCATTTCCTCGCTGAGGTGGGATGAAAAGTTACGTGTTGCACTCGATTGCAAAGATTTTTCACCTCGTGCTCTTTTGATTCCCTCGCTAACGCTCAGGATTCTAATGTTTGAATCACTCGCTGATTTTAGAATCCTTCGCTTGCTCGGTCATCAAAATTGAGCACGCGGTTAAAAAGCAACTTTGCAATCTTGTATAACAAATAACTATTATTTGTCACTTTTATTGGCTTGGTTAGTATTTTTTCAATTTACAACATCTTAATGTCAACTGCTTATCATTTTGTACAAAATATTGTTTTCTCCGATGCAGGGACGTTAATTCTTGTGGAGTTCTCTTGGTGGTAGGGCATGTAGTATCGGAATGTTTTCAGTATCGATACTGATTTCCGATACTAGTATCGGAACTACACACAGTTAAATCCATAATAGGTCCATTGTGAAATCAAATTGTTTTATAATTAAAAAATCGACTTTAAATAAAAGTCTCTCGCTCGTCGCTCCTCACAATCACATAAATCTCAAAACAATTAAATAATATGTACCTTGTATGCAATGCAATTGACTAGCTAGCACTGTCAGGTATGTTCAAAATTAACTGGAAAAAATATCTATTCTGTTTAAAACTAGGCGCATACCTAAGTACTCAGGTACTTAATTTAATAATTTTTATTTTTCTTAAATAATATAATTTAACGATACGAACAATATTTAACAATACGAAATAAAGTCTTATTTCCAAATCAGTCCACTCAACATTTTGACATTTAGCAAATTAGGTTTAACAAATCACAAGTTTCTCATCTAGGCAAGGCAGTGTAAAGGCCCAAACTTGCCAATGCTCAGGAAGAAGTACAATGCCGCCTCAAGATCCAATAAAAGAGCAATCACCAAGGCTAAAGTTGACCGCATCAGCAAAATTGGTGATCGTTTGACCAAGTATCCATCCGGATCACGTGCCTTCTGGTCATTCGCCAAGGCTGCTGAAAACAACTTTTGTCGGTCCAGCCTCCCCCCACTGCGTACATCTCAAACTGATTTGGCCCATAGTGCAAGCCCATAGTGCACTTCCATCATACGGGCTTCCTGAGAAATTGTGTTCGTGGGTTGCCAGCTTTCTTTCTGGGCGTAGCATCAGAGTCGTAGTCGACGGTTCGTGCTCTAACATGAAACCCATGAATGCTGGAGTAAGCAGGGGTGTGTGTTTTTTTTTTCTATTCTGCTAGCGATATACTCCCACAGTATGGGAGTCATTACATGCTAATTTTCCTCTTTCATACCATTTCTATCTTTTATTCCTCTCGCACTTTCATTCATAATTTTTATTTTATTTTTATTTTATTTTTTTAGGTGGATCAACAGTTACAAGACACGAGTAACTATGCAGTATAACTATGCAGTTATACATCAGAAAACCAATGACAGATTCACACTAATAGACTTAACGTAGTAGAGAAATTATTGAGCTAACAGAATAAACATGCTAGTATACCTAGGATCCAAACTGCGATCGAACCGCTTACAAACATTGTAGCTGAGACAGTAACAAGGACAATTCACAACAGAAATATAGTAGGTAGCAATAATTTAATATTAACAAGTTTCCAAAAACCACTTTGTAAGATTTTTTCTCACCGATTCACAGTTACAACAAAAAAGATCAAGATCATACAACTCGCACAGATTATTGTAATACTTGCCCGCACGCAAAAAATATGAGTTTTGCCTGTAATTTGTATTTGAGACTAAAAGGTAAATTGGTTTAAAATTTTGTAAAATTCTTGTAGGGACACTCAAGTTCAGTAGTGACAGAAGGTCGGGACAGTCAACAGAGTTTGAGGCAATTTTAAATAAATACACAATATCTCTATTTTCTAGTGTCAGTAGACGATGCTTTAAACACAGTTGGACATAGGTAGCGGAGCTATCACGGGTACCGGTGCGGTAACACAAATAGCGAATAAACTTTTTTTGGATATTCTCCAGTCTGTTAATATACGTGTCATATCTTGGGTTCCATATTTGAGAGGCATATTCTAGATTACTACGGACGAGCGAACAATAAAGTATCTTAAAGGTAATAGGGTTATTAAAATCTTTAGCATTACGAATAAGAAAACCAAGAGCTTTGGTAGCTTTACCTATTATAACATTTATATGATCATCAAACAGCAACTTAGAATCATGTGTCACCCCAAGATCACGCATCGAATGGACTCGTTAAAGACTTTGATGATGTAAAGTATAGTCGTAAGTAATTAGGTGTCTTTTGCGACTAAAAGTCATAACTGTGCACTTAGTTGGATTAAGGTCTAGTTTGTTCACGTCACAGTATTCTTCAAGCCGCATCAGATCACCCTGTAATAATTTAGCTGCATCATAAGACGGTACTTTCGCAAATATCTTCATATCATCAGTTTTACGTCATTCACAAAGATGCTAAATAGCAATAGGCCAAGGAAAGATCCTTGAGGTACACCGCTAGGAATTTCGACCCAGCTGGAGATGTAATTTTTGATAACGACAGCCTGACAGCGATTGTCAATATACGAGACAAACCAACGAAGCAAGTCTCCACATATGCCAACCATCTTAAGCTTCTTAATCAGCCCATAGTGTTGAATTCGGTCGAAGGCCTTACTGTAGTCAGTATATATGACGTCGACCTGACATCCCTCATCCATAGCTTCTGTTAAAAAATTGTTCAGTAAAACCAAATTAGACACCGTTGAGCGGCCTCTTACAAAGCCATGTTGACATGGACTTAGAGAATAAAACAGCGCCGGATACAACTGATCATAAACTAGCTTCTCAAATACCTTAGCGATTACGCAGAGTTTTGAGATTGGCCTATAATTTGAAATCTCTGATCTAGAACCTTTCTTATATACTGGTGTAATAAAGGCACGTTTCCATATGCTGGGCATATAGCACTCAGCAAGCGAGCGTTTAAATAAGATTGAGATAGGCTTGACTAGAGTTTGCGAACAGCTTATAAGAAAGCGAGATTGAAGCTGGTCAGGACCTGCTGATTTTAATGGCTCTAAACTTTTTAACAACTTATACACATCGGTTTCATGCACCTCAATAAAAGATATAGAGGTGTCTTGTGAGTGTCTCTCTTGTGATGATGTGACAGACAAATCCAGCGACTGTGACGAAGAGGCTATATCGGAACGACGAAAAGACGAATGAAAATAATTTGAAAAAGCGTGCATATTGCCTCGCCAGTGCAGAATTCCAGAGTTCCATGTTTAATGTTACACGGTATCTGTGTTGATTTTGATTTAGGCTTGATATGAGTCCAAAAATGCTTAGGATTTTTTTTATTGAAGATTCAACAGACATTATATACATTTGGAGCATTTATCTTCTAATGTCTTAAATCTATTACGCAATAAATTAAATGATTCATGATCAGCCCTGTTACCATATTTTTTAAACTTACGTGAATATTTATTTTTTTCCTTAGTGAGTTTTTTTAACGGTGCAGTATACCAGGCAGGGTAAGTAGTGTTATTGATTTGTTTGGATGGTACAAAGGTTATTCATTGTTAAATAAAAGAAATTAACGAAATCCTCTAAACTACGAACTGCGAACTCAACTTCCCAATTAATTTCATTAACTTCATTATTAATTGAGTCATAGTCACCACGGTCAAACAAAAACTTTGTTCTTGGGGTAGGTTTAAGGGGTGTGAAACATAAATTAGGAATTCTGATTAACAGGGCACCGTGATGCTTGTCAATGGGCACCAATGAATTATTACTGCAATCACTTACACGTAACGCAATATTAGATAACATAAATCAAGAACTCGACCAAAACGATTTAAACATCCGTTATATTGACGCAAATTTAACATGTTAATTTCATCTATGAGCAACAACTCATTTGGTGAGCTATAATTATTAGGCTCAAAAAACAAACTATCAGTCGAACCAGGTGACCAAGTTATACTACTTAAGTTAAAATCGCCCACTACAATAAATTTGCTATGAAGGTTAGACATAATTACATTATTCAAAGTACTAAGAAAATTATTTAATTGGTTTGAAAATGATAATCGTAGATTTTCCTTACATAAATATAAAACGCACAAGTGAATCTCAAGGGAGTGTATTAGATTACACCTACTCGAATTAATGGTAACCCAAAGATCCTCAGCAGTAGAATGATATTTAAGCCTCGGCACCACGTTAAGATCACTACGAACTGCGATCAAAACGCCGCCCCCTCTAGTTAATCCCATAGTGAAATAATCTCGGTCACGACGAAAAACATCATACCGCGTATCAAACAACTCCGCATCTAAAACGCTGTCTAAAAGCCAAGTTTCAGTGATCACTATTACGTCAAAGGAGCTAGCACATACATTGCGATAAAATAGATTTGTTTTCGAACGAAGTCCCCGAGCGTTTTGGTAAAAAATAGTTAAATTGTCCATATTATTATTTTTGCCTGGTATAACTATGTAAACTAGAATAAAAAGTACAATACAATCAACAATACCGAGTATCCAAAGACAGATAAACACCTGCCAATAGTAAACCAAAATACAACTGATTATCAGCCATAAAGATATCATCATCATAGGCATTAGCAAAGAAACGAATGCAGTAAAATGGCAAAAAAAGCGGGTGAGTAAAAAATAAATTGTTAATATGCAAGTGCCAGCAGCAAAGCAAGTGCGACAATAGCAGCGCGGAAGCGAGTCGGACGATACTAATGATCTCAACAGTAGCGAACAAAAGAACCGGGCTCGGTGAATAGGTGAGTATGAGGTTGTGAAACTGTGAAGATGATTTTTATTAAATACACGTACAAAAAATCTGAACTGTAAAACAAAAAAGTTCCTTAGTAGGGAACACATTAAGCAATTCGGTTTAAATCAGACTCTTTAGCAATTACATATACAGGTGAAGCATCATTTTTTCGCACATGAATTTTTGAATGCTCTACCCATACGTACAAGAAGCCACTGTCTTTAGCCGTAGTTTTTACCGCCGTTAACAATCTTTTGTTATCCGCCGTAAGATAGTCATTCACGAAAACTTTCATCGAAGAATCCTTGAAAAAGTTAAAAAAAAAAAAAGTTCAAAAGTTCAACAGCTAAAATTGTTTTTTTAGCCCGTGCCGCTGCTACAAATTCCTCCTTTATGTACCTATTAATAAAACTAACTATGATGTTCTTATTCTTTGAGTCATGTGTGGGAACTCTTGCGATATAATTGACCTGGGTCTTCGGAAATGAGTATGCAACCACTTTGGATAAATCTTCTACTATGGAAAAAAGGTTTTCATCTTTCTTGACCGGAACTCCCTTTATCTCAATGTTGTTGTGCCTTTACCATTGTTCTCCCGAGATACCATCACGTTTAAGAGCCGCAACTTCTTGAGTAACTGCGTTAAGGCGATCTTCAGCTTTCTGGATCTCCGAGGACCTGAGTTCAACTTTGGCTATCCGAGTTTCAAATTCATCTAGCTTTGCACCGTTAAACTCACAAGTAGATTTAAGATCTGATAGCTCTTTCTTGATCATTTCAACGGCGTCCACCACCATCGGCAGCTTACTTAGATGTTTTTTCATGCCCTGAAGTTCCCGGTATAACAGCTCCAGTGACACTGAGCTTGACGGGATATCATAGGGACCCGGCTCATGGGTAGCTCCCGAATTATCAGAGACGCTCAGTGAAGCACGGACCGGCGTAGTGGGACCACTCTTTAAACCGACGACTTTACATTGCGGGCATCTCCACGAATTCTGACGGTCGCGACCAAGTCTTCGATACCCAACCTCAGCAATATTTGCACATCCGAAGTCCAGGTGCCTGTTGCAGCCATTACAGAACGCCCCATCATTGAAATTAGCATCACAAGCTGCACACTTCATTTTCGCAAGTTAAGCGAGCAATATTTTTATGTTTGAAAAGTTTTGGAAACACGGATCTGACAAGCGAACGAGCCACACGTTAGATCCAACAGCGAACTCAATGAGTAGGGTCAACTGGTCGACCCTGGGTCAGTGGGGTACAGTTGGTCACGCACACTTTGACAAAACTATTGTATCTGAGTGCAATCGGTTGCTCGTATAGCGCGTCGCTGTCCCACGTATCACTTCTCCTCTCAGTCCTCATGAAACAGCGAGTATGGTAAGACCTTTGAAGTGCGTTTCGTGTTTTCGTCTGATGCCGATCACTAAAAACGTAAGTAGCAGTGTGAGTTTAATTTCCCTATTATTTTAGTTTTCAAATGTGTTTATTGACATTATTTGATAGAGTTATTACTATTAGGCTATGTGTTCCTGTTATTAGAGTTACGAATTAGATGGTTTTCGAATTTATTTGATTTTTTTGGTTTCGATCAGGAATAGGGTTAACAGTTGGTCACGTGGGTCGGGTACACACTGAGTCGCGACCCACTATGTACCCGACCCGATAATTTTTAGGTGTAACAATTAAAATAAGCTAATTCGTCATGTTTTCTACAGAATGAGACGACAAAAGCTCCAAAGAAAGAAAAATTATTGGTATTCATACCATAGAGCAAATGAAAATTGCTATTGTACAAATAAATGAAGGGAAAAGTATTAGGAAGTCTTCGGTAGATAACAATTTGGCATTTTCGATATTACAGCGATACTATTCAAAATACAACAATGGGAACAACTCTACAGAAAATTTGACGCCAAATCACACTGTAAATAAAGTTTTTACAAATGACTAAGAAATTATTTTAAAGAAATATTTTAAAAAATGTGCTCGAATGTTTTATGGACTGACTGTACACGATTGTCGATTGATCGCTCATGGAATGGCAAAACGAAATAACGTGAAAATGCCACCCAGCTGGGAAAATAACAAGTTAGCTGGTATCGACTGGCTGCGGGGATTTCGAGAAAGGCACCCTTACCTACTTGACTTTACGGAAACCAGAAAGTTCCAGTTTGGCACAGGAAGCTGCTTAAGAGAAACCGTAAAAAAAATATGATAATCTTAAAAATGTAATCAAGAGAAGCCCAATGTTCGCAGATGAAACCAGAATCTTTAATCTGGATGAAACTAAGACTACCACTGTCCAAAAAAACATAAGTAATAGCCCATAGAGGTCAAAGAAATAGGTGACCAGAGCGGTGAAAAGGGGACTTTGTGTACCACCTGCAATATAATAGGTGCCTTTGCACCTACAATAGCTGGAGGAAGTGCCTGACTCCCTGGTCAGGCACTTCCTCCGGCTATTGTAGGATACTGATTAGTATTATCTCAGGTACCTATTATAAATGTTTGGACATGTTTATAGTCTTTATGAGAATTGTTAGTACTTACTAAAAATATGTACCTACCTATATGATTGTTTATTCGTTTTAAATGTAAATAGATGTTCCGGTAATAAAATATTTAAGAAACTTGTTGAATACGTTATTTAATACCAATCTTCCCATTTAACAATATTAAACTCTTTAAAAAACCTTGGACTTTTCTTTATTATTCTGCAACTTTCCTTTGGCCCACTGTGAACCATGGGGGTACCCACTGTGTACCACCCCTGGTACACAGTGGATCATTTGCCATTTTTTTTAAATACAGTTTTATTTTGTTACCTATACATCAAATCGTATTTTTCCGCATAAAATTGTAAAGTTAAGTAAACATAGTATCAACTGGTCAATTTTAGAACATTTCTGGCTGAAAGTTTCTGAGATATGGCCATCGATAAAAAAGGGACCCAATGTTAACCATGTTACCCTACAGTAATAAAAATCCTCTTTGTCATACATCATATCTTTTTTACGTTTGCCGTCTATATTTCTTAAGGATACTATGCCATCTCATTTCCTATCTAACCAATATCTTTATTTCTATGATTTATGCTACTACATGTTGAGCAGGGTTAAATAAGGTACGCTTCTCCTGTAAATCATGGCATGAAAAACTTACAACTAGGTCAACTTTATTTAACATTTTTTCTTAATACTAATCTTTATTACTATATCTTATTTTACTTTTATTCTTTTTGCTATATATTTTTGTTTGCGATCTTACATTCTATTACATTTTAGGAAGTGTATAGAGTGCCGCTAGCGGCACTGTATCTCCATCGGTTAGGGAACCGTAAGTTTTGCGGTATAATAGTGACGCCGCCTAAGCTGCCGTAAAGTTTTTGTTAGACAACAGAAATACTAACTGCCCTACTCCTGTAGGACACGTGATAGGTTAGAAATTTAAGACCATCGCGAAGCGCAGCGTAGCGATTGTCTTGAATTTCGAGGTTATTTTTTTTAATTAGACAACAGAAATCTAACTCCATGCAAAAATATCTTTTGAATATTATGTCGTCTGAACATTACGACAAATAAAAAATATGTTACGGTTCCCTAACCGACTGAGACTTTTTTTTTTTATTTTTTTTTATTGGCAACGGGTAAGCGCTTGGCCTTCATCTCACCTGATGGTAAGTGACGATAAGGCCGAAGGTGGAAGCGCGCTACACCCGGAATCCTCAACCACTGAGGAACTGGCTATCTTATCTCAAATTGCCGGAACACAACAATGCTATAAACATCGTTGTTATGGCGACAGACTTAGATAAGATGGTGGTAGCTAGCCAGGCGGACTTAACAGCCCTACCACCAACCAAACCGAGCACACAAAGATGTACTCCCCGCTGGGAATCGAACCCGGGACCTCTGGGTCTGAAACAGGTAGCTTAGCCACTAGACCACAGAGGCGGTTAAATAGAATGCCGCTTGTGGCACTCTATACGCTTCGTACTAGGATGCCGTCAATTTACGGCATCGTAACCGATCGTACTATGTTGCCGCTTGTGGCACTCTATTCACTGCCTACACTTTGTACTAGGATGCCGTAATGACGGCATCGTAACCGACCGTACTAGAATGCCGCTAGCGGCACTCTATCCACAGCCTACATTTTAATCTTAAAGGAGGTCACTAAAATCTGGCCAGTTAATGTACCGAGGTACACTTTAAGGAAAAAATTACTCTGTGAAACGCTGAGTAATATAGCAGGCCTACATTGTTTGTTAGTTAATTGAAAAAGACAAAAAAATAATAATTTCGGTTTGAAAAAATACGCCATTTTAGACCCTGTTCATGTTAAATAATCTGTGATACGATTATGAATATAATCTGTTTTCGGGAACAGAGTGTCAACAGGAATCAAATCACGAGGAAAAACGGAATACCACAGGTAATAGCCAGGTTATTAAATAAAAATACGAATCGGGAACGAAACGTAAACAACGAAGCACCCCGAATCGCCGAAACGAAACGAACGGAATGACATTTAAATCATTATGACATGTTGTAGCGTTTTGTTACTAGCAGAGAGACAATTATTAGCTGATTTTAATATTATATTTTCTATTTTTTATTGTTTTACTTCCATTAAATGATCTGTTGATAAAAATGGACGACAAGTAGATGCATTAGCAATAATTAACAGCAAATATTTTTTTTTATTAACACTACAGGTTTTGGAGAAGTCTGATACTAAACGCAATTGAACATCGAATGTTACCACATGATAAAAATGTGTTACAAGTAATTTACAACTTTATTAATTTAATTTCTAATTTTATCTAAATATAAAAGCAAAATGATACATTTTTCGGAATCCTCGAATTTTTCTATACATTTTGATATCTATGTACCTCAAGGTACAAACATGGCCAAAGTTGTATGGACTATTAGTGACATCCTTTAATGCGTGAGCAGATTTGCTGCACATTCCACAGGAATGCGCATAAATCTCTGTGCCTTTGTTACTGCTATTTATTTTCTATTGTTCTACTATTTAGTACGTTTACAAACAGCTTCTGCAATTAATGTGCAGTATTTCAAAAACTTCTCCCTGGTATCTTTCGCGGCCAGAAGGTCTGGTACGTTTTTAGGGACAATGCGGGTGCCCAATTCCGCCTTAACATTGTACCTCTTACGAGTGTGTATAGGGCACTCGGAGAGGATGTGTACAACTGTCTCCTCGGTGTTAGGGTCACGTCACAGGCGCACGACGGGCTGTCCTTACACTTAAACCTGTGTAAGTACGCGGAGAACCCGCCGTGTCCTGTGAGCACCTGTGTGGTGAATTTTGTGTGCGTGAGTTTGCGTGTAATCCTGTAAGCAGCGGCGGTGTCGGTGAAAAGAGTTTTGTGACCTCGGCTGTAGTACCCGACTGGTATCTCTGGTTCCATTCGCCCAGCGTCCCATCCTGGATGAGACGGTTTGCGAACGAAACAGGGCACCTGTCGTAGTCAGGCTTTCTTTTGGAATTTATAGCGGCTTCCTTGGCTAGCACGTCGGCCCTTTCATTCCCTTCCAACCCCGCGTGTGCCTTTATCCAATGCAAAGCGACAACTTTGCCTAAAATGCTGCGCTGATGTTATTGCGGGTATCTACTGCAAGGAGCTGGAGGGAATTTCCGCCGGTTACGGCTTGCAAGGCTGCCATCGAGTCGCTATTATTTCCAAAAGACAGCTGTTTCCTACTGAGTACTACCTCCGAGGCTTTATGGAGTGCGAGTAGTTCGGCCTGGAAACTGTGCTGTACGACGGCAGTGCAAGTTTGAACGTTCTGATCTCGGCGGCGTCTCTCCAGAGAGATAGTGCCGCTCCGACCTTCCCGTCTATCTTGCTGCCGTTGCGCGTCGGTGTATATCTGGATGTTGTGCGTGTTCGGTGTATCTATGGTTAGTCTGTGATGTGAGTAATGTCTATGTCAATGTGTTCGGCCGGGTGTGGTAGGTGTAGTGCGGAGTGTGTAGTGTCTGTGTCTCTGCACCGTAGTTCTCTCCAGGGCACCCCCCTCCTCACTTCATAAATGGCTGCGGCCTCTTTAATCCGGAGGTCAAGGGGAAGCGTTCCAGACAGAACCAGGGCAGAGGTGAGTGAGACTGTTTTCTATGCTTTGCACATTTTTTGTGCAAATCTCCGCTGTAACGTATCCATGAGCTGTTTGCGCGTCATAATCTTGTCGGCTGCCGAAGCCCACGCGCCAGCTGCATACATCACAACGGGTTCCACCGCTGCAGTGTATACACCTCAGGCGTCAAACCCCAATTCACATGCGCCGCCTTTGAAAGGTATTTGTAAAAGGCGGCAGCCTTCCGACAGATGTTACCAATGTGTGCATTGAATGTGAGTTTACTATCGATAGTCAGTCCAAGGAGTTTTATCTCCTCCCTACTCTCTATCGGTATCCCGTTCATGTTGAGGCGTGGGGTGTCATACTTAAGTTTTTTGGTGATGGTAAGGCTATGGGTCTTATGTGCCGCGAAGTTTAACTTATTATGCCTGCCCCACATCGCAACATGTCCAAGTACCGGGTTTGCTTGGGCCTGTATGGACTGAGATGTATCACCAACAAAGAGGAAGACAATGTCGTCTGCAAATGTACATGGACCCTCTGTTCCTCCAAGGTGTGCAGGAGGGGGTCGAGCAATAAATTCCACAGAATAGGGCCCGCAATGAAGCCCTGCACACAACCCTTTGAGGAATTCCTGTGAACCTCTCTGCCGGCATACCTAACACTCACCACCCTATCACTCATGTAACTATCCAGGACTCTTCGGAGGTTGATCGGGCACTCCTCATCAGCCAACCTAGTTTTAATCGAAGGCCACCAAGCATTGTCAAAAGCTCCCTCTATGTCAAGAGATATTAGAGTATAATCTTCTTTTTACAAAGATTGTCCCTAATTGTGTTAATAAGGACATAGAGTCCTCCGCGCTACGTTGGGGTATGAACCCATACTGGTACGGGCTCAGCTTAGGCAAGATGTGATACCTAAACCGGCCCACTAGCATCTTCTCAAAAATCTTCCTAAGCACCGGTAGGAGGCCGATTGGTCTATACGACTTGGGGGCCGTATAGTCCTCCTTACCGGACTTTCTGAGAATTACCACCGTGGCTTTTTTTCAACATTTAGGAAAAGAGCCCAGCTCGAGGCACTTGTTCGCTAAAGCTAAAAACAATTGTGGATCTTCCCCTATTACTCTCTTGCAGATGTCGGCGGTTAACCCGTCCTCCCCAGGGGCCTTCTGAGGGTTAGAGGAGCAGACAGCGCTTCTTAACTCCACTTCTGTAAATGGTGGTGAGTACATCAATACTCGACCCCTCATTAATCGCGTCTGCTTTGATGCGTATTTGTTTGTGCACAGCGCTATCTGCTACGGTCAGGTCCTCTGGGTAAAATACCTCCGCAAGGTGTTGCGCGGAGCCCTCTGCGTCCAGTTGGATATTATTTCTCTTCAGCGGGAGATCTTCCTCTTTGTTAATGACCGGCCGGCCGGCCGGGACGGGAGGCGAGGGGATTTGTCGCGAGTTGCGGCTGGGTTGCGGGTGGTTGCGGGCTGAATGCAATACCAAGAATTAATAAGATAAGATAATAAGATAAGATACTCGAATTGAAGGTAGCGCGTAAACTAGTTAGAACGTGTTGTAGTTGTAATAGAAAAAGCGCCGTAAAAAGAACCGAACTTCGGCCCAATTTTGATTTTATACCGAATGTTCGGCCGAAGTTCGAACCACATTTGGCCCATCTCTAAATAGGCTTAAGTAACATATTTAGGAAAAGTAAAATTATGCGAAAAAATTTAAGGCTTATGGTTTGTATTGTAGTTATGTCATTGACAAAGAGTACAAAAACTTTGGCGATCCAATATAGACCCGTATCAGACACTTAACCCTATAGGTACTCAGCCATATTCGATGACGAATGTTTGTAAACAGATTACCGTCATTTCTTTGTTCAAATACCTAGTTTCACTAGGATTTTTACTTTTTCTTGATCTTGAGAGACATTCACAAGAAAACAGTTAACTGTTGTGTCTTTCTTCCAAAAAACATTAAAAATCCGAGTGAAACTAGATATTTGCACAAAGAAATGACAGTAATATGTTTACAAACATTCGTCATCGAATTTGGCTGGAGTATAGATAATAGCGTTTCGTATAGGTACTTATATGTGACCATGCCTCCAGCAAAGCCTATGAAATTATGCAGCTCACGAGTCTCACCACGACACGTGAGCTTCATGGAACGCGTGCCACTAGGCAAGACACCGCGAAGCAAGTTTGTGCGCAACTAAAGTCTCCTCTACACGTCTACAGATGCGTCCGCGGACTTTGGCAGATGCATCCGCAGATGAATTTCCACGAGCTGTCCACACGTCTGTAGGTCGATCAGTCTATGTTCATTCTGTAAATTCGGTAAATCGTATTAACCAAAGATATTCTCATAACATTTTCACTATTTTCAAAGTGCACACTTGCACTTGGGCAAGTCCATTTTTTAGCGTCTTTTCGTGAATTTTGTCCGTGTCAAAAATGGTGATTGTCAATTGTTGCTAAAACTAAATACTTTGCCGTTGAAAAAAGAGTATTTGTTTAGTAAATTGCAAAAGACTTACGATTTATCTAAAACAGTTCGTTATGATGGCCTAGATTCGGTTCAAATGTTTCTGGTACAGTATTCAGAACTCGAAAATGCACGTTCACGTTGTGACTTCGAAGGGATTGTCATGGAACTTGCGTATCTTGAATTGCAGTTAAATCCTGAATCTAAGCCTAGTATGGCGCGTTAGAAAGTTTTGATAATTTGTTTTACGCATGTAAGCTAGTTACATTGAACTGCCAAAAGTTAGACCAAGAGCCGTCTTCCAAAGTTATACCGAAAGTTGATAATTGCAGACCTTCGTTACCTACACTCACTTTATTTCAATTTGATGGTCAAATTGAAAATTGGCCAACATTTTACGACACATTTGTTTCGCTAGTCCATAATCGTAACTTTGATGAGATTGATAAATTCCACTGTCTTTTGCCATGTGTGAAGGGTCCAGCTCTGAATATGGTAAAAAACCTTCCTATCACTGCCAGTAATTATGCTGTATAATGGCAAAGTTTAGTAGTTAAATACCAAGATAAAAGGGCATTGACTTATTATTATTTCAATATTTGCTTTGCTAGTGACATTTTTAAAATGTATAGGGCGATCTTAATAAATTACAACGATCACAAATATCAACATATTCTATATAGGTCATCTACAGACGAACCCATAAAAACATATGAACTAAAAACTATTCCTTACGGCCTTAGCAGCTCACCTTTTCTTGCCATACGTACACTAAGTATTACAATTAGCAAGCGACGAAGGCGAACGTTTCCCTTTATCTGCTCGCGTAATCCGTGAAGGTGTATACATGGATGACATTTTATGGTCATGTGTGATGTTTTCACAAGCTTGCATGTTGCAAGATGAGTTAATCAACTTATTAGGTAGCGGTGGCTTTTTAATAAAAAAATGGTCAAGCAACTGCGAAGATCTTCTTGGACGTATTTCTGTAGAACATCGCGAAGAGAAAGTTTCTTTCAATAAAGATCATAACGACATCTCTATAAAACTACTTGGTTTACAGTGGACTCCGTTGAATGATACTTTTGGTTTTCCGTGAATAAAAGTGACACTGTAATCACGAAAAGATCAGTCTTAAAAATTTTAGCTTCAATTTATGACCCTATTGGTTTTATTTCTCCCTGGACTTTTGTAGCCAGATGTATTCTTCAAGATCTATGGAAATTAGGTATTGGATGGGATAAACAGCTGCCCAAAAACGTCTGCGATCAGTGGCTGAGTTTTATTTCTGAGCTCCCGCTTTTATCGGAGTTGCAAATAGAGCGTAATGCATTGCTTCCTGGTCAGGCTGAATGCGAGTTGGTAGGATTTTGCGACGCGTCGTCTCGTGGTTATGCTGCTTGCGTATACGTAATATCTTGAAGCGACGGCTTAGTTAAATCACGACTTCTTCTAGCCATGTCAAAGGTGGCCCCCGTGAAGCCCATAACTATTCCGAGGCTGGAACTTATGGCGGCTGTTCTTTTAAGTAAACGGACGAAGTACGTGTGTGAAACCTTGTCCCGCGTTAAAATCATTCGCATTACAGCCCTTACAGACTCCTCAATTGTGCAAGCGTGGCTACAGACTGAAGCCTACAAGCTTAAAACTTTTGTATGTAACCGTGTTACACAAATAATTGATTTTATACCGCCCCCGTCATGGCGTCATGTCAAAAGTGAAAACAATATCGCAGACATTAGTTCTCGTGGAGCTACGCCAGCAAAATTGCTTGCCTTTAGTACTCGTTGGCTAGAGGGCCCTGAGTGGCTGTGTGATGTGATGATAGGGTTAAATGGTCTATAACCACATTTTTTAATAAAAGTGAAACTGATATTCCAGAGTTGAAACTAAACGTTATCTCATTTAATCTTTTAAGTCAACATGAAACATTGTTTGAAACCAAGAGTGAGTTCTGTGATATATTTTTAATTAGTTTTCGTCATTTACTAAACATAAAAGAACAATTGCTCGAATTTTGACATTATTTCGTAATAAAAAAAGTGGAGTAAATATTGAAAGTAATTCCAATCTAACGACATATGAGTTGAATGAGTCTCATGATAGTTTAATAAAACTAGTTCAAGGCGCTTACTTTGAAACGGAAACAACAACTCTCTCAAAAGACTCTACATAATATTCCTTCGTTATGGAAACTTGCACCTTTCCTGGACGATGAAATGAAATGAGTTTTATTTACTAGAACATAGTGAATAGGGTGTTATAGAAACAGTTGAGGCGTATATTCTGCCTTTCTGGCATGTAAATATACAATTAAATTAACATTATTAAATTGTTCACATAGAGCATGTAAATTCAAATCACATGATATTAAATTAACATTAAAAAATAAAATTATCATTTTTTAATTAAATTAACATAATTAAACAAAATTAGAAACATAAAATTAAATAAAATTAACACTATCGAATTATTAACATCAACAAACAAAATTAGATAAAAATCAATAATTATTATTTTATTATTAAATATTATAAAATAAATTCATGTAATGAGTAATAGCATTTCTCCAATAAATATTTCGATAATTTTCTTTTAAATTGTGGCATTGGGAGGTCTTTTAAGTCCCTTGGCAGCTTGTTAAAGACTTTGATAGCCATACAGTAAGAATTGCCATTGTGAAGTTTTGTTTTAGTCAACGGTACATACAGTTTTTCCATTATGCCGTGTAGATCTGTTACAGACCTCTCCGTGTTTTTAAAATATGTAAGGTGCTCTCGAACAAATATGCAAATCTGTCTTATGTACAGTCGAACCAACTGAATCATGACCCACTTTGCCGATCATTCCTTTAGAATCATAAATGTAGTTAGGTTTTCTTCGCTTTTATTGATGTTGCACTTAGTACGTTTTAAATATAAATAAAAATGCGTCATTACAGGTCAGAGATGTATGCAATTTTAACCTTTGTTATCACTGCACTAGATATGCTTTAGACAAAGCAGTCTTAATTTGAATTTCTATTTAGATGTCATTCATTCATAATCCAAACTCTTTTCACTACGGAGAAAAGGTATTATAATTTTAAAAATAAAGTGACGTTGTGTCTGATGTCAAGTTGTAGTCAGTCTGAAAAAATTGAAACAATTATTGAATTTAATTAAAACAAATCGTATAATGGCCAATTTACCAGAACAATCAGCTCGGATAGTAGTGCTCAGTGAACAAGGCTCTAGCATTCGGGAAATATCACGACAATTAAATATAAGTCGGAACACAGTCAGAACCTGGATCAGAAGGCACGCTGAAGATGGTACCCTCGAAGACAGGCGACGATATAATCATGGCGTTCGTCGGATCACGAACCAACAGAGAACGGAAATGCAACACCATTACGAAGAACATCCTTTTACTCGTACCCGGTATTTTGCGGCACGTTACGACGCATGTCTACAAACTATAAGAAATAATTTGCACCGCTCTGGGCTGCATTACATTAATTATGCTAAAAAAGCTCACTTAACGGATGCTCACAAAATTGAGAGATTAAATTTTGCACGTAATTACTTAGACTTCGACTGGACAAACACCATCTTTACAGCACGGACCTGAAAAAAAGACGGACGTAACCTCGTCTTATCATGAGTGAAGCATGCTAATGGCCGCCCGTATAAGGTGTGTGCGTAATTTGAGGGTTACCATCATAAACCATCAATTTCCCTAATTTTTCAATCTCGCAAACTAAAACATTGTTAACATTATGTAATCATATACATATTATTAAAACGTGACATTGCATAAACCATGTTTTTATTCGTTGTGAGCTTCCGATATTTCAGCAATTTAAACGGTTGCACTTTAGAATCTTAATGTTGATGACTTAACAAACATCATTTTTAAGACCACAGTGATAGAAACGAAAACACATGTTACTTGTACGTATAAATAAATGTATTATTTACTTGACATAATGTTTGATGATTATGTATAAAGTAATGAATAATAATAAAAATGATCATTTATAATGATGAAATAATCAGTGCCATTAGAGCAAATTGGGAATTTTGATATCGCCTAAATCATACACAACTTTGCCTTCTCAATCATAGCAAGGAACTTACCATCACAAACATAATGTATTATAATAAAAAAACGGGAAGTACCTATTTAAATAGAGATGTTTGTAAGTGAAATACTGACATATAATTTATATATTACTTAGATAACTAAAATAATTTATACTTTATTTCCGTTAACACAATTTAGTTTCAAAAGCTTATTTTATAGTAGTTCTGTTAAATTTTTATTCAAATCATTTGAATCTATAGTAATCATGTTAGGCATAAAAGGATATTAGCGAACTCCCATACAAACTTTTGTCAACTCTTTTTTTAAGCGTCTATAAATGAAAAAAATATGTTGGTCGTAGTGCTGCTTCAATTTTCGGTGATAGCTGAAAGAGAAAAATAATGTCAAAATTTTAAAGACCCAAAACAAAAAACAAAGCATTATATAAAAAAAGTTCATACTTGTTGTAAAGAAGTAGTTTCGCTTGATACATGTAAAAAAGGCTGATCTAAATCACATGCTTCTGATCCGTTGTTTGTCTTAAAGAAAAAAACACCATTATGATAAATTATTCAACAAAGACTGATAATTTTAGATATCTCTGTGTTTGGTCATATACCTGCTGTAAAGATGTATTCGACAAATCTATATTGTTGTAGGGATTCTTTACTGGCATCTGATATTTCTGCATCGATATTTTATTAAGTCATCAGGTTTAGGTCTATACCAACAACGAAATCATAAGCCGTATACAATGACTTGACACAAACAGAGCAAATGGTTGTTGGCAGATGTAAAAAAAAAAACAAACATACAAACATTCACATTGTTAATATCATATTATTCTACTATTCTATAGTCTACTAAAATTAGTAGGTTTGTTACCACTTTATTACGTAGATTTTAAAAAAGGCACAATACCTGCAACAAAGACGATATCGTGCGTGATGATGACGTCGCCTGTTGATCGTTTGCTATTCCTCTGACATTTGATGACATCTTAAAAAGCGTTGTACAAAATTAAATGTTACATAGCATCAAACATTAAGTTAATCCTTGTGCAAAAAAAACAATAACTACCTGCAGTATAGGTAACGAAGTGCTTTGTATTTGTGTTTCTGGAGAGTTCGAAAGTAACTGCAAGTAATAAAATAATTAAGAAGCAGCGAAAGAAATAATAAATTAATAACAAATATTACAAACACAATAATATTAACCCTTTTTGGAACGGCATACAGAACCAAACACCGTAGCCCCTTAGCCGTAGTTACAAAATCTACGTCATCAAAATGTGCACTGCACACGGTACTAGCAGATGATGGGTTCCAATTGTTTTCTCCTCTGCAGTTTAAAATAATTAAGACCCAGTCATCTCTACGATTTTTATTTCTAGAAAACCAATTAAAAAGGATGCAAGAGTTATTTCATAAAAAAATATAATATAGGTTCTATTATTTTCTTGTGCGATATATATACGGAACCCTAAAAAGTTACGAAATCTGATCGTACCGAGTCACATGCAACAAATACAATTTTCCCCACTTTAAGGGTAATTTTCCCGTAAAAAGTGGCCACATTGTTGTACTTTTGTTTACAATTTTCATCACATTCAATAAAACATAACTAACAAAAAAATATCACGAATCGTCAAAACTTACGCAAAGGTGATTCCTTGTGATTTTTTAAGTTTACTTATGTAGTTCTTTGATGATTTCACCACACAAGACGGCATTTTTTTCAAATTTTCGTTGCTACAAAAAGACGTGTCACTGTCGCTGTCACGCGGGGTAAAATGGTGGCGGGTTGTCGGACCTGCTGTATTTGTGTGAGTGTAGTGTCATGTACAACAAACGAAATTGTAGGACCTTGCACGCTTCACATCTTTATACTGTGACATTCCGTCCGTCTTTTTTTCAGGTCCGTGCTTTACAGACGAAAAATCGTTTTGCTCTTCTCAACATGGTCGCTTAACTTTGTGGCGTTACGATAACACGCGATACACAGAGGATCACGTAGTGCCCAACCAATTATCTGGCCGAATTTCAGCTAACATGTGGGCCTGGATGGATGCTGGAAGTGTAGGCGAACTTGTCCAGATTTATCCTCGTCAAAATGCTATGAACTATGTCGATTTATTGGAAGAATCAATGCTACCGATTTTGCGAACAGTTTACCCGCGTGAAGAAGTGCCAGTATTCTCCTACGTTCATGATAACTGTCCAGTGCATACTGCCAGAATTGTCTCCAATTGGTTTACCCAGCATGAAGATGAATTTACTCTCATTCCATGGCCGTCTAGGTCCCCAGATCTTAACCCAATAGAAAATTTGTGGGGTTTGATGGTTCAAATGTGGGATAACAGGAACGAGAGGTCTAAAGAAGCAATTGAGCTGCATTGTAACGAAATTTGGAATTACATGAGAGGGAGTAACATTTGTAGTCGTTTAATCGGGTCTATGCGTAACCGACTATTAGACGTTATTGAAAGCCATGGTGCTTACACTCGATTTTAGGTTTCAGTAGTAATCCCACCGACCCAAGCCATTTAAACCATCAAACCCACATTTTTTTTATAAAGTTATTTTTTATTTTTTCAGTTTACCAAGTGAATGCCATTTTTTCAAACTTAATAAAACCTATTGATGATATTAATAAAATAAAGTTTATGATTCTTCAACTTTACTATTTTATTATATAGTAACCACCACATGTTCCAAATGTGATTTTATAAAGAAACTGGGCCCGTTACAGACTAGGGATGTAAAGCAGTAAAATTACCCCGCTAAAATACGGTAATATTCGGTAAAAAACGTTTTAAACGTATTCATTCCCACTAGGCCACTAACTAACACTATTATTACGAAAGTAAGTATGTTTGTGTAAGTGTCTTTACTTTTTAACAAATAAATGTATTAAATGAGATTTGACAGATATAATATGAGAAATTTTGGAATTTAAAAAAACGGAAATGGGCTCGTTCGTACTAAAAATCATAAAAATATTGAAGATACGAATCACATCACACCTTTCGTGCGTTCAACATGTGAACTGTCGCTGTCGAGTGGAATTTCAAGTACTAATTTGTCTAAAATATGTGGCCAAAATACAATCCAAAATTAGCTTGGTTTCGTGGTATATTAATTTTTACAACTAATGTAGGTAGTTTTTCGAATAAACGTTCAGAAAATTCACGCGCGAGTAGTGAGCCGGATGAATTCAAGTCATCTGATGGCCGTTGGTTAGTCGCCAACAGTCACCGACAGCGGAACGGCAAGAGCGCATATCGCCGCACAAAACAGCACAATATGGTCAATTGCACTAATCGGCAAGCTAATTTCAATCTACTTGTATAGAAGGACTGTAGGAAAATGACCTTAAGGTGGGTCATGATTCAATTTGGTCGACTGTACATGCAAGGCAATGGCAAAATTTTTGTACGTTTAAATAGTGGTCTACAGGGTTAAAGGTAATGAGCTCTGCAAGCTGCTCTTATACATTTTTTTGAGACAAAAAAGCTTTATTCATCTCTACAGAATTTGCTTCCTCATGATGGTGACTTTATCAGGGTAGGAGGTCGTATCCAACACTCAAATTTACCTTACAATGCTAAACATCCATTATTGTTACCTAAGAAGATTCACATTTCTTTTAATTGAATATTTACATAAAAAATATTTACATGCGGGACCACGTACATTACAAAATATTATTAACCAAAATTATTGGATACTATCCGCTCGTAGCGTAATTCATTCTATACTTTCAAAATGTAGGACCTGTTTTAAATGTAACCCTCCGTTACTTCAACCAAAAATGGGAGATTTACCCGCAACGCGGTTGATGCCAAATAAAGTTTTTGAGCATGTTGGAGTAGACCAGAGTAGAGTAGAGAGTATGGGTAGTTGCCAAGGCAGATTACAATACCGAAAGCATTGTGTGATTTAATAGTTTGATTTCAATATCTAAGTATACAGTCCACTCTTTAAATTATTACCGTGGTACTTTGTTGCCACAAATTGAAATAGGTACTTAGTTAACTAAGTACTAGGTATATTGATTTATACCTAGGTAGTATACCTACTTACAACTTTTTTATTTTAATGATATTTATTTTTAGGATTGCCCAGGCAGTTTTCAGCTTGATATAGCTCAATAAACCTAAAAGTTTCCTCGGTACTCTCAATCGCAACTCCGATCAAACTGCGATGCGTCGGCATACGTGTGGACAGACGCCGGACGTTGGCGCCGAATCCCTCAGTGATTGCGCGTGATTCAAGCGATTGTGGACCTTGCGGCTGCACCTTACTTGCTTTGCGGTGTCTTTAGTTTATTGTACCTCAATGCATAAGGATCTCGATGGCAGTGGCTAAGGCAGTCGGTTTTCGATCTGGCCAGTAAAGCAACTTTCGCAATGCGGGGTCACTGGATGGGTGACCAAATTAATAACATCTCGAGCTCCTTCGTGTTTCGGAAAGTACGTAAGGACCAAGGCCGTCCCGGTTGTTACCTACCAATCTGCATTGGATCAGCGTGTTCGGTTATGGCCTAGTATCCCCGCATATTGTGTCCATGTATAAATCATACACGCCTCTCGTGTCACGCTTATTTTGTATGGGGCCCCGAGTGAAACTTTCATCTAGAGGTTGAGGCAACGAATCAGTTAAAGTTTACAAACGAATATTTAAATCCAAATCCACTGGATGGCAGTGCATGGGTAGTGCCACGGGTAATTAAGTATATCACGGGTAATTTAGTTGTATGCGTCCAATGAGCCAATCAGAGAAGTAGCGTCATGGGAAAGCAAAATTTTCCATGACACTACTGGTAGTGCCAAGCAGTAGTGCCTAAGGTATGAAACGTATCAAACAGTGAGACGTTTATGGACTGATGATGATGATGACGAAGACATGTAAAATTATAACATTTAACTGGGTTAGGGCTATAGACTAGGGCTCGAAAACAATCACATCTAACGTCCGAAATTAATGTAGGTACCTTTCTAATGAATAGATAGGTTATTTATTAATTTGGGGGGTTAGAGACAGATATTAAATACGTTGACCAGAGATTACGCACGTAAGGGTTGAAATAAAACAAGTTTAACTTTATTAAAATGAGCACGTTTTATTTGACATGGTTCACAATTTATCGTACTATGATATTTTTTCTAAATTAATAATAATTAAGTGGGGCTACAGAAGTAATGTTCTTATTGATTGAAGGAACATGTAAATAGTTAAGTACATCATTTATATTCACTTTTCAGTTGTCATTGAAGTAGGTAATATATTTTTAGGTGTTTTCAGAAAAAAAAATGTAAACGTTGTTTTTAATTTTATACTAAATTTTTTTTCAAGACGATATGATTTATAATAATTATAGCACTTATGTAATGCTATTATTATATTAGTAAAAATGTTAAGTAAACTTACTAATTAAAAAAGGTTTGAATCTTACACAAACCTGTTGATTGACTAATTAACTAAGTACTTAGTTTATTTTAACAATACAAAAATAGAAATAAAAATTAAGTTTTTTAATTGCATAAGTAAATATATAAAGGTAAGTATTTAACCAATACATTTTTTAAATCCATGTAGGTAGTAGGTAAGTATATAGAAAAAGCGAATCCCTTGTACACAACCCCAACAGAGTTCTACAGATCCAACTCTCATGTTCCAATCATATATTAAGTATTTAAAGTTAATACCAATCAACTGGGAAATTAAGTTAAGTAAAGTTTAATAAAAAACAAAAAAAATGTCATAATGTAGCAACCACCTATTCAACTAATAGATACATAATTTCGATGTTCGAACACAATATCGTATACTTAAGTACGGCACTACGCGTAAATTGAGCTATCGAAGCTATCACACGGTTCACACGATTACTTAACAAGACAATAAGTAAGCAGTCGTGAAAACGGACAGCGTAATAAATATAAACGATGTGATATAAAATTTATAATTAAATCAATCTAGCTTAACAGCTAATCGTAGACATGGTCGCCACAGACTTGCGTTTCGTCACATAACATTAGTTTGCGTAAACCTCTATATTAATAAAAATCTATTGCCGAAATATTTGTACGCTCATCAATTCAAAACGGCTGCACCTATTTGGCTAATTATGTATTTGTTGTGTTTGTCATTGTCAGGACTTGGATAGGTTTGGTATGTTTGTATTAAAGATAATTTTTGGAAATTCGTCACGGGGTATGGGGTCCACGCGGGCGTATTTACGGGCCAATAAAAATGTCATAAACTCATAAAAACATTCTTACGGTATAATATGAATTATTGTTATATTTATAAATATTTCTTTTGTAACTTTAACGTCCGTATAAATAAATCAAGTGTTGATTAATTTCAGAGGGCTGGATAAGTCCACGGTAGCTTATTGGAAGAGCACCTGACCCAAATTGTCAGAAGGGTGCGGGTTCGAATCCTGCTCCTGGAATTTTTTCTACATTTCCCATTTTGTTATTGTAATATTTGTTTGAAATGCTATAATACCGAAAACACAAATTTCTCAGATGGGACTCCGACCCACGATGTATATTATTCTGTGCCACGATCTTTCACAATGTATGGGTGACGAAAAGCAGTGACTGCTTTAAACAGACACCTCAATTATTGATCTATACAGACACAGATTCCCTGTCGCGTTTGAAGTGGTTTTTTTTTACGCCGGAAGTCAGCGTTATTTTATAAAGCCAGGTAATACTTATTTATACTTAATTACGATAATTTTCTTAGTGTTATTGTTACATTACACTATGCTTATGTGACTGTGACGACATTGCCTATTACTCAGCGCCTAGATAAAATGCAGAAGCGAGAACACAAGGTACGAATATAATATTAAAAATAAGTAGTACACAAGTAATAAGTACAAGACGAAAAGATACGAATAGATGTGAATTCACGCCGCTAATTGCTACCTTACATAATAATGTTAAGTTTAAAATCTGTCATCTCATTTTCCTAGAAATATACACAATGAAACAGTCTTGTTCTATTTTATTTAAGTAAACATTTCAAATATTTTTTCTTAATATTTATAATAGCTGGTGCTACTTATAGCAGAACTTGTTTTCATAAACAGCGATGAAAATAAGTACATGTTATACTAATAAGCCTAACTCCAATAGATAAAAGCAATAGCAAATCATTTTCTACTTTCATATTAAAATACAACACAAAAAATGCAAAATTAAACAAAATATCTGGGAATGGATGTAACAAGTCTTTCAATTTATCGCAATTGCTGATAAATGGACAAAAAAAAATTAAAATGCTTCATTTCTTAGGAATAATCATTTTGCGCTTTTTATTACGTTTAACTATTTAACTCCTATACACCAAAGATAAAAACATATCTTTTTTTAAAACAATATCATTTCATTGGTTAGAATGAAAGTTCAATTAGCAAAATCATGCTGTCATTGCGATATTCAGTGTATTAAGTAAATTATTTCTTCATTTTAAAAAAATGCTGTTCTTTTACATACTTGAACTATTGAAATTCTGGATGTCATAAAATAATACTTTATAGCAAAGTAACCATGAACAATCGCAACGATTTCGCAACTGAGTCCACACTACGTACCTACTCCGATTTTTCAGACAAATTTAGATTTTCGCGTTTTTATCTCTAGTTTTTTCTCATCTAATGCTGTTTCGAACTCCGAAAAGTCCAGTAACAATTTTATTTGTCTCCGTAGTCGAATTATCATGAATTTGTAGCTATAATTTAAGGTAGATTTTTATGGATCGAGCTACTTCACGGCGGCGGCGGCGCGGTGCGTCTAGCGTCTACGCGCTAGCGGGGTCTTTTCAACCGCGTGTTTGCCGTCACCAACCCTCGCTAGTCACGCGTACGTCTTGCGGAATCTCTTCTGCAAATGGTGAGCTGCATTCAACAGCCGGTGTGGATGGTGGTGGGCGTTAACACGGCAAAGTTTTATGATGATGCATAATCATGAAATAACCATCTGAATATTACAATTATAATTGTGCAAATGAACATAATATTATCAAATTATAAGGAATTGTAGCTATAATTGAAGTTAGATTTTATCGATTGAGCTACTTCACGGCGCGGTGTGTCTACGCGCTAACGGGGTCTTGTGTTTCCCGTCACCAACCCTAGCTAGTCACGCGTACGTCTCGCGGAACCGCTTCTGCAGATGATGGGCCGCGTTCAACAGCCGATGGTGCAGTGTAAGGTGAGGGTGGGGCGCGAATGCGGGCGGCGCGGGCGCGGGCGCGGCGCGCGGCGGCAGCGGCGGCAGCGACGCGTCGTTGTCCGGGTTGCAGAAGAACGCGACGCAGTGGCGGCCGCGGGCGCGCGCGTACGTGCCGGACGGAACCACGACGCGGTGCATCTGCAATGCAATTGCAGTTTTAAAATTAAATATGTGTTTATTGCAATTGAGGCTATCAGCGCAAAAGTGGTGTAACCTCAGACTACTTCATTAGGAACATAATAAGGAATTAAAATTTGCTTACACCACTCTTGCTTTATTGTTTTGCTATAATATGCCCAGTGTAAAAACAAATGTTTTCAACGTCATCTATTGATAGATACTAAAAGGTGGCTTACGCCACTTTGTATTAAAAAATCATAATGTAACGAATGTTTTTTACACAAAATTGTGGGTTACACCACTTTTGCGTTAATAGCCCATAGTTAAGTGCACATTATAATCAACATAATAATAATATGTGGGCTGTGTGGCATAGCGGCTCGCTAAAAGAATACTACAAACTACTACCACTAAAACTGCAGTTTTAAAATTAAAATGTAAGTACGAGTACATTATGATCAGCTTAAAAGTTGTGTGGTGGCGACTCATTACAATAATGTAACAATATACTTATAGGGAGGCGATGTGCTCACCACCTATCACGCTGAGCTCATGTGCAGTTGTTGTTATTGTAACGTGGACTATGGCAGTAGACTGCTTCTGCGGTCCTCATTGCCTAGTCTCCGACTAACTCTTTGGGGAAGGTAGTCGTAAATCTTTGTATTAAGTACGTATTTTATAATGTACATTATGATCAACATAAGTGTCTCACTGCTAGGTCTTCCTACACTACCCTGTCCCTGCTCCAATGCGGGTTGGTAAGCTATTTAATATATCTAACGATGGCTTTCCGGATATAACTCCTAATTAATATAATACTAACCAAAGCAGGCAGAGCATTAGTAGTCCAAGTGGCGAGCAGTTCCCCAGTCTGCACTAGAATGGAGCCCGGCAGATGCCCGACGGCTTGCCACTTCTCGCAGTCATGCAGCTTCACCTGAAATCATCAAACATACAGTGTTGGCATTAAAATCACATACTTTTACCTAGATTACTTGCTGTGCACTTGCTGCATGACAATAAAATAAATAAATTCATTTATATTTCTGTGGTTTACATAAATGCGATTTAGAGTCAAGCATGTTGGCCACCACGTCATTCCGGCAGAATAGAGGATAAAAGATACCTCCTATGAGCTGGAGATCGACCTTACCTCCAGGCCACCCTCGAAGTATTTTGCCAACGGCGTAAATGTCCAGACCACGTCGCTCTGGCTTCACCTAGGACGGAGGTTACAGGATTTTAATTTTGCCTTACCTCCAGACCGCCCTCGGAGTTTTATGCCAGCAGTGTAAACGTCCCGTAGTCTGAGTGAGCCCCGCAGCGCGTGTAAGTCACCACGTCGCTCTGGCAGCGCGGCCTCTCGTCTTCGGGCGGATGTTCAGGTCGCTTAGACATCACCTAGCTATATGATAGAAGGTGTTGGAGCTTTGCCTTACCTCCAAGCCACCCTCGGAGTCTTGCGCCAGCAGCGTAAACGTCCCGTAGTCTGAATGAGCCCCGCAGCGCGTGTAAGCCACCACCTCGCTCTGGCAGCGCGGCCCCTCGTCCTCGGGCGGCACGGGTGGGTAGTACAGGATGCGCATGGTGGATTGGTTGCGCCCGTCGCTTTGAAGCATGCCCGCGTGGCAGGACAGCAGCGCCGCGGGCGGCAAGCCTGGAAGTTACAACATCAGTTAGAACTACAGTAAAGTTCTGCACCCCTCAAACCCCAAGCGATCGCATGAAACCGCACCTACTAAAACACACTTGACTTTGTACCGTGTTTTCAATTTTTCATAGACTTACAGACTACTTTAGTATGAACAAGTTTGATTATTTCGGTTCTGTGGTACATTTTATGCATCGTGATCGCAAAATATCGCAGTCTATGCTCGATTCTGTCAAATTTGACGTTGACAGTTGCGCCTTTTTTGTGTCAGAAAATTTCCACGAATGAGTGGTTATGAAGAATAAGTACTCTACTCACTACTCTACTACTACTTGCGGATATAGAACTCGGTGCTTGCCGTTCGAGGTTCCGCCAGAGCCACCCTCATAGAATAGAAGTATAGTAAAAATAAGTTCTGCTTTAGGTATGAAGAATATTGTTCATGTTAGACTTACTACGTACTACTATTGCGGGCATGAAACGAGCCATCCCCATACGATCCGCAAGGGATGGTACTTACTAAGTTTTTTGTCTTTCCCCTTCGAGCTTTTCTAGCTGGGCGAGGAAGGGGAGGAGAGTCCCACATCACCCGAGGTCCCGAGCCGCGTACGCGAGCGCTTACAGCAGCACGCACGACACGTTGGTGAAGTACTGGCCAGCGGCACGGCGTGGCCGGCATCATTCCATTCCATGTCGATATACCACTTGTCTAGGCCCTAGTGTACTCACCGAGCGCGTACGCCAGCGCCTGAAGCAGGACTCGCGACAGGTTGGTGAAGTCGCTGGCTAGAGGCACGGCGTGGTTGATGAACTGAGGTACCTCCTCCTCCGCGGGCATGGCCGCCGCCAGTAAAGTGGTGACGTTGAAAGAGTGGCGCAGCTCCTGGGAACGATAACGTACAATCAGTGGTCTGGGTAAGTCTATTTATAATTTTTTTAGTACCTACTTAACTGTATAAAAAAAGAAGGAAAGAATCGAAAGAAACAAAAGGATTAAAAATAAATAGATAGAAACAATAGATAAGAGAATAAAAGAGAAAGAAAGAAAATAACGAAAAGAGGGAAAAGAAAGAAAAGAAAACAAATTGAAGGAACAGAAGGAAAAGAAAGTAAAACAATAAAAGAAAAATGAAATAAAAGAAAATCTTGTGAGGAGTAGCGAACTATGACGTTTGTATTGTATGTCCATGGCGATATTGGAGATTAGCCAACTATGTCATCTTAATACATAAGTACAATACTAATTTATTGAAGAACAACGTGCAACCAGTGGACTGGGTAAGCCTATTTAGAATTTTATTAATTACTTTAAAGAAAAAGGAAAGAGATAAAAAATAAAATTAAAAAGGAAGAATGGAAAGAAACAAAAGAAAAGAAAGTAAAAAATGAAAAAGAAAGAAAAGGTAGAAAAAAGAAAAAATAGGAGAAAAAAGGAAAAAAATTAAAAGCAATAAAATCATGTGACAAGTATCAAAACCATGGGGATATTGGGGACTAACGAACTATGACATCTTATTATGAACTCATCATGCGATGCCATAGTTGGTATTTATAGCAATTCGAACTAATTTCTCAAATAACTGCTACATAATGTCATATTTACTTTTATTGTATTACATAACAATAAATTGATATTAAGTATATTGATATAATTTTATTATTTAAGGACAGTATAGTTGTTATAGTACCTATGAAGTTAGTCACATAAGTGCTGCGCAAACGACCACACTTTCCAGTTGTAAAAAAGTAGAGTACACCTACATAATGCCCCAATGCAGGGCAAAGGCCTCCATCATTGAAATCAAGTCATCGCTTCAATTTATAAAAAAAGCTTTACTTATTTAATAGAAAAAAACATATTTTTCTTAATTGATTTCTTTCGTGCGGAAACCATAAAGTTACTATACCTAGCGGAATAGAGAAACAAAGGGCTGAGGGAGCGGGATGTCATTAGCAACAACACTGTGGGATAAAGAGAGATGCGTGATGCGACGTAACAGAACCGTTTTTGGATACTGTTTGACAGTTGGCCGCACTTATCAGCACACTGAGAATTTGGATTTTGTGAATTTTTCTGATTTTACGTGAAATCGTGAATATTTTTGAGAAATAGTGCTTTAGAAACATGGTAACTTTTTCAGTGATTGATTGTTGCACAACACAGCGAAATAATCCCATAAAATGTTCATTTTACAGGTAAATTATTACAAACCGACACCTTCTTACCTAGGATTTATTTATGCCAATGCGCTTCGAATTTTAACCACGAAATGTGGTAATTCTCTTCTATAAACATTTATGTATGTAAGAAGCAAAGACAGAATATACATAATGCAGAATTTACGAATAATTTGTGTAAAGAAATAATTTTCGTTTTACACTAGGGCTGTATCAAGTTATCGATATTTCGTGTCCATTGTCTATCACGTAAACGAATATGTATTATTGTTATTAAAGTACCCATATGCCGTTTAGATATGAATTACCTGGGAATGTAAACACATTTAAGATACTTAGTCGATCCATAGGTATCAATCAGTTTTTGACTGTTAGAATAGGTAATAACATTACTAGGTAATTTATGTATCTTTTAGATTTCCTACTAACTTGGATACTAGAAATACATGGCTTAGGCTAATTGATCGTCCAAACTAGATTCCCAAGAAAAGTTCATGTTTTCAAAGGTCCAGTTCATGTAAGCACTTTGAAGAAATTTGATGAAATCTGCAATTCCAACTAAGTTAGTTTCGGTAAGCTTAAATAAAATTTTACTATTCTTCTGCTGATGTTTCATTAGATAGTAATGTCTACTTAGCACCATGTATCTACATTCAACCCCTCCGTTGCTGAATAGCATAAAATCAAAACATGATGTTCTCAAAATATCATATTAGCAAAACACCATATTCGCAAAAAATCATAATCTCAAATCACCACATTCTTACAATATCATATTCTTGAAACATCATATTAGCAAAATAACATATTAGCAGGATACTACATTTTTAGTACAATTAATGTCATAATGACAAATAACAATCCGATAGCATATAATAACCGTTTATTGATATTAAAGTCAAAATAATTCTTGTAATTAACAATTTCTTCGCTATTTTCTTACTTTTTTTTAATTTATCGAGCCTATTCCTTTCTTAAAGGCCGGCAACGCGTCTGCGATTCCTGTGGTTTTGCGGGTGTCCATGAGCGGCGGTGATTACTTTCCATCATGTGACCCGCTTGCTCGTTTGCCTCCTTATTAATAAAAAAAATGGACAAGGTCTGTGTGAAAGATAAACTTTGGAAAGTCGACACGGGGTCGACGCGGACGAAGCCGAAGTCGCGGGCAATTCGCTAGTTATTAACCGGTTCACTGCCCCGCAAACAACATAATATGGTCCATAATAATTGATTAGGCTATTGTTTTATTTTTTGGACAGTAAACCTGTTAATAATAAATTTTACCTCTATTTAATATTTTATGATCCACGTTCCCCCGGATGCCTGAAATCTAGGTTTCAGTTTCTTAAAGCCTCTCATCAGGGTGACCTTTGCTTCAGTAGCAACCTTACTTTCCAAATTCCTGCTCATAATACTGGCTTCCTCTCCAGCTCTTTCACTTTAACTGCTATCCGTCTCTGGAATACTCTGTCATTGCATAGCTGTCGTGCACAGAGCAAAGTAGTGTTTTAAAGACTAGTGTATGTGACTAGTGCATGAGCAGTTTTATATGTAAAGAAGATTAAATAAATAATAAAATATAAAAGAAAAACACTATTTTTATCATAATTGTACTTTTTGTTAAGAAAATGTTGTTAACCCCTTGAGGATCGTAAAACCAGACACATCGCCGGCGGTCTTATGATCCTTGACCTATTTCATGGATAGGATGATAATCGAATATGTTAGTTTGCTAATAATATGATGTTTCAAGAATATGATATTGTAATAATGTGGTAAATTGAGATTATGATATTTTGCGAACATCATATTTTGCTTTTATGCTATGCGGCGACGGAGGGATCCTATCCTATTTTAGTTCTATTAATACTATTACTGTTAGTAATTAATATTATCGATATCGATATTAATGTGAAAAGCGACATGAAGTACATCACTGAACGCATTTTTAAACAATTTGACATACACAAATGCCATCATAATTCGGTTTCGTTTGACAGCTCATGTTTGTTGCTCTATTCCGTTAGGTATAGTAACTTTATGGCGGAAACGGTTGGCCACGTGACATTTTGCTCTGTGACGTCCTCAGGACAATAACTAAAGCTATATATTTATTTTTCTGAGGTGACGTCACACTTCAATAAATATAGAAACTTATCTTGAATTCTGACATAGTTTTGATAATTTTGTGAAATGTGACGTCACATGAAGCTCAATCATGGCCGACCTTTATTATTCTATGTGGCCAACCGTGTTGCGGGTCTTGTAATCCACAGATACAAAATTACAAATTTATTTGGTAAAAAAAAAATATATTATACAATTATCTTATTAAAAAAAACTATTGGATAACTATCGTTAAATCATAAACTATCATTTCCGACATATTTCATATTTTATTGTAACAACTGTCAAATAGCCAACTATTATTATTGGTTATAGGCTTATTCACCACGCTTGCCAGCAGGTTGGTGATCACAAACCCGGGCTATACAGTACAGTGTTGTGGAACCAGCACCGCCGCCGGTATTTCCGGACCGTTACGACTAGAGATCTTCAAGAAACGAGTCTATTCCTTCCTTAAAGGCCGGCAACGCGTCTGCGATCCTCTGGTTTTGCGGGTGTCCATAGGCGGCGGTGATCACCTGGTACCTACTCTTCATTAGGTGACCCGCTTGCTCGTTTGCCTCCTTCTTTTATAAATATGCATCGAAAAATCCGAAAACACTTTGCTCGAATTGGGAATTCAACCCGGGACCTTCGGATATCGAACAGAGCGCTTGACCACTCCATGTAGTTGATGCCAACCTTTTTAGTGGTGTCAAACTGCTCCATCCCAGGGCGTATGTAGCCATGGTTGCTCACAGGGTTCCGCAAATACTGCGACTGGCACCCCTCGGGGAGGGCGCAGAAGTTGTCCAAGTCGGCATAGACCGCCTTCAGCTGAAACATACAGGAGAACCATAAGAAAATTTCACCTATGAAACATTATGAAACCGAATTTACCAAAATATATGTCAAATTAATTATTCAATGTAAAACTTTACTCAGAGGCACTCACTGCCGCAGTGGAAGACGTCAACTAACGTCAGTGATTTTTCAGTTTTGATTGTTCATTGTAGTATATAATTATAAAGTCAAAAGTTTTTTTACATAATGTAAATAGTTACCTACATTAAATATATTTTGACGTGACAACGTCTTAAATTAGGTTGCGGCTGGGAGTCACTTATGAAAAAGTGTAACGCTCGGTAACGTTACGATGAGTCACCGAACGAGAGAGAGGCCCGCCGAATGCCTTGCGTCTCTCTCCCACTCAACTATGTTTTAAATATAATTCTTTGTTTAAATAAATGTTTTAAATTGTTACTATTATTTCATCCTTCTTCCTACTATACGAATGAATATTCACATTAAAATTATTTTACCACTCAAAGTCGTTGTCACGTAAAACTTTCGCCCGTATACCGACTTTACAGGCAACCAATTTTTTTTTAACAATATTTTCGATACATATACCTACCTATATTTCAATTATAAAAACAGGAAAACGAAACAGCAAATGGAAAACCAAAATATTCATCTTTGATTTTTGATTTTCGGTTTTTCTAGATCTGTCATTAGTCATTTCATTACATACATCCTTAGATTAAAACTTTGTTTTAATCTAAGCATACATCATTACATTCTGCAAATTATTATTATAATTTCCGAGGATAATTGATAAATAACTAATGCCTTTATGACGTGGATTCGAGGTTTTTATTAGCGGTTTGGTTTTTCTATTTTTAAAAATGAAATATAGGCGTAATTCAAGATAAACAATTTTGTGATTAGATAAAAAAAAATACTAGGTATTTCATCATGATAACTTCGTTCTTGCAGTAGTCGTTGACTTTAAAACAATCTTATCGACAGGAAAAAAACAAATAAATAGTTAACATGACCTTCAAGGGCCAGCTTTTATATTTTTTTATATAAAGTTTCATAATAAAATATTGAAAATGCGCTATTAACATATTATACGCCTCATTTGTCTCTCAACACTTTGTCTTCTGTATGTGTTCAAAAACAAACAATTAATAGATTTGTTTGTTAACCCATTCTTGGGATTTATCAAGATTTATTTACGCACTTAACTTGATAATCTACCCTACCGGCTACCTACGCCTCGAAAATAAATGTTGTTTCATTCTGTTACCTTATGCCGTGTCCACACGCTTGGCAAACCTCAACAAGCCGTCACAAATTCAAACGTGTGGATAGAGCGTTTGGCTTGGTTTGCAAGCGCTTAACAGCTGATCCGTCGAACAAATCACAAATCCAAACGTTTGTAGACGTTTGGAGTTTGCGGCAAGTGCCAAGCGTGCGGACGCGGCATTATATTACGTCCCATAAAAATACATTTTGTGGCAGCTTAAAATTATGGCAATACTGCAAGGTCAGAGTTAACATGTTAACTGTGACCCTGCCCCCTAGACAAGTGGAAAAAACGCTGCCTGTCTATTCGTTAGCGTTTGTCAAAAGAGCGTTGAAGTTTAAAGATAATTGAATAAAGAATAAATATATGTTTATGATATATAGAACGCTTATATAACATATTAGCTCTCTAAAGTGTTAAGTTCACCAACTTAGCGTTGACATAACATCAAATAATCTACATTTATTAATCTATTCCATGTGCCTTCAGAAGTATTCATGATTTTTTTATTAGTGCATGTTCTTGTTATTAAGAGCTCAGCTGGTGTTAAACCGGACCCAATAGAAATTCAATTGTTAGCATCCACTAGGTCCTAGGTAAAAGAAACAAACACTCCTAGAGTCTAGGAGTGTTGTGACAGACAAGGGTTTAAATAAATAAATACACGTGACTGACCCTCTCTTCAGCTATCCCGTGGTTGACCAGCACAGCCAGCCCCTTGCCGCTCAGCGCCGCGAATAACTGCTGCCCGATGCGCCTCACCACCGATTTCATGGGACACACATCTGTGCCTGGAACAAATACGAAAGTTTTATTAATAAACTAAATATATAAAAAGTACATAACATATAATCACGACTATTATCCCCGAAGTGTTAGTCAGAGACTAGGCAATGAGGACAGCAAAATCAAGCCTCTACCATAGTCTATTTTTCACTAAGTAGCGACTGCACATGTGCTTAGCGTGACAGGTGGTGAGCCCATCGCCGCTCTATGCTGTTGGATGTATGTGCAGTCTTTAGTCCGTTAGTCGCCTCTTACGACACCGAAGGGAAGAGAGGGAGGGGGTGGTGGTATTCTTTCACCGATACGCGACACGGTTTGAAAAGTAAAACTGACTTAATGCCCAAAAAAGCAAACCCCCCCACGACACGGTAAACCCGAGCCGAGGTACCGTGCCTCCTAGAGGCGCCCTCGGGTTTAGCCGCTCCCCACCGGCTCGAACCCCCAGAGGCTCCGGGGGGGGATCGGAGACTCGCTTGCGAGATGCCATCCCCCACCGGAATCCCTCTGGGGAATTTCGACCACTCACGGCTTGAGGAACGCTTTAAGTTTCTCGCCGCCCCCAAACAATTAAGCCCGGTAACGCTGTCATTCATCTGCGACCGACAGCACTCACACTCAAAAAAAAAAAAGATGCCCAAACTATTAGGATTAGAGACTTGAAACTTGCACCATGCTTTCTTTTATAGTGTAGGTAGTGAGCACTAAGAATTGAATTTTGGAAATTAGCTCTTTAAGTAGGTAAAAGAGGGGGGTAAGTTTGTATGAAACTCCGTGAGTTTTGAAGCTAAATCGATAAATCAATAAAAATAACTAAAAAGTTAAAAATAATGAAAAATATCTTTATTATAGGTATATCTACATTGTAACCTTTAACGATAATTATAACCTTCTTCGTCTACGTCACAATAATCCCATATCATCTTAGAGCATTCAACCAACATATCATACATAGTTACCTAATTATATATTTTTATTAAATCCTAAAACTTTACACATCGTATTAAAAATCTTTGCGTTTTTATCACATACCCAATTATTTTTTATAAATAAAAGCGTGTTACATAGTAATTGCAAAAGAAAAATAATGAAGGTGTAATCTGCTAACATCAAGACCTACGCTTTTATTTATAAAAAAATGGGTTAGTTCTTTTTATTAACAAGCAATAAAAGCTTGTTTTGTAAAAAGTTTTTTTTTCTTTTAATTTTATTTTTAACTTTTCAGTATTTTTAATGCGAGATTGACTACGGCGTAGTTCGTAGCACGTAGCAGTGTTTTTCCGTTATGTAGCCCGTAGTATGCTCACAATGTGTTGTTTTGAGCACTTATGGTAGGGGGATAAGGGCTTCGGTACAACAGGGTTCGCCCTGGTACCCTGAGGCGCAATGTTAGCGATATGACATGTTTATACACCCTCATACCATTCAGCCCTCGGCACGTGCTCACCTTGACATTCGGTCATCCATCAAATCTATCTAATCGAAGACAGAATCCACATTCATAACAAACGGAACGAACGAACTTATTTTCCCAAAGATGATGTCGTATATTCAAGACAAATCAAAATCGTCGCGGTTGTGTCGCTTAAATGCTCTTTCATCAGACCCCGGTTACTATGTAGCACCAAAGTGCACGTCAAGACGGATCAAACGAGTTCAAACTCGATGGGGTTGTGTCGTTTAACTACCGAGTTCCTATGGCCTTCCGGTTCTATCATCAGATCAGCTTCTGTCATAATAATTTTGCATTGTCATCCGATTTAACATGCATTCAAAATTTCAGCTCAATCGGTAACCGGGAAGTGGATCAAATTTAACTTTGCAAGATTTGATTACAGACAAACGTCGGGAACTCGAGACGAGAAGCTTGTAAAAAATTGTGGCAATTCAACGCATGCCGGTTAGTGATTAATAACGTAAAGTAGGTACAGCATGTATATCCCTTAAACGGGCGCAGCATGTTTAAATTTTTTATTGGTTTTCGACCATATCTCAATTGTATAAAGTTAAAAATATGGTGGTAATATATAGGGTCTAACAATATCAATAAGCGAACGTTTAAGGGGAGCATCTATACATCACACTGAGAATGCTCACCAAATTTGGTCCAAAACTACAGGATCGTTACCGAGATAATCAACAAAACATTATGATTATCACCAAAAAATACACTCTTCCCAAACCCGTACAGCTGTACTACACGCACACAAGATAGCCGAACATGCACACTAAACTCGGACACACTGAGCTATCTTTTTATTGACGTTTGCGTTTGTGTTAGTAAAGATACAGCATGTTTCATGATTTAGTTTGTTAGAAAACATAACTTTGAAAATCACTATAAAACTGCAGCCCATTTTTTGACATTGTATTCAGAATGATGTATAGATACCGCTCTTAAACGTTCGCTTATTGATTTTGTTAGACCCTGTATATACCATTGTCCTATTAAGGGATATACTGATCTGTATACAGTTCAGGGCAAAAGCCTCCATCATTGAAATCAAGTCATCTCTACAATTGATGGGCTTTATCACTACGCTTGCGAAATGCGGGTTGATGATCATAAACCCGGGCTGTGTATCGAAAACTCCGAAAACAAAGTGCACTTCGCCCGTCCTGGGCCAAACCCGGAACTCGTATACAGAGAGCAAGTCGTTTGAACACTCGGCATATTCCAAAACATTACAAGTACAAATGACATCATGTAACAATTCTTCATTACAATATTAAGGTTACTGTTATTGTCGAATAAATAACGCCTATAATTAATAATCAGTCCATTTGTTGTTAAGCTTAATACAAATTATGTCACATTTATCTCTCCTAAGGTAAAAGACAATGAATGGACTTAATAAGATGGAATATTACTAATTCCATTTTTTTTTGTAAGAGAATGTTGTTTTGACTGCTTCTACAAAGTTTGTTTATTGACTCATCATTAAAATGTCATGAAATGACTAACGTATTCAATAAATAGGTACCATAATATCTGTTGCTTCAATGAAAAGTTTAGGCGGGGCAGTGTGTACCTATCCTGCTAGCGTTTCTTCCCTTAGCCTTTCTTTTTTGTCAATGACGAGAAACTTTCCTTGAACTTTTTTGCGGAAACGCTATTGCATCGACTAAAACGTTTGCTAGAAAGTAATTTGTGACTTAATTCTCTATTGCGAAGTTTTTTATAAATGCTGTCTGTCAGAGAAGCACATAAAAAATACAAAACAGTGGGCCCAGTCACCTCGTGGAGTTGTGCAATGAATTATATAAATACGAGTGACCGTTCCGAGTTGGCCGAAGGTCCGGCCGTGACATGATTCTCTTGATATTTTCTTTAACAAACATTATTAATATTGCGAGATAATAAAGAAAGCTATCGTTCGAAGCGCGACTGAATTTTTTATTACATCTTTCTACGCTTACACCTATTATCTAGGCCTAGTTAAGCTCCTTGTGAAACTGTTTTACGCATTTCGGTTTCCCATACAATTTTCCAAGTTGAAATGAAGAACAATGAGTCAATTTTAATGAAACTTTGTATGCTAAAGTAAAGTACAGGGATCTAAATAGTTTGTTAAAACATCTTTAAAAAAGGTTTATTTAGCTGAGTTATTGCGATTTAAAGTCCACTATAGATATAAACGCCGGGTATAAAAAGGTATGCGTAGAATGCCTTTACTAAATAGACTAATCTCGTAGTAAGTCTTATTCCAGTTTGGTCGAATCCACCCTTAGTAGTTTTGCGTTAAATCCCGTCTAAATATGTGTGCATAGCTGTAACGGTACAGAATGAATGGTATCCGTCCGTTAGTAAGGAATGCATGGGAGTAGCACTAAAATAAATATTAATGCGTAGCACCATTAATAATAAGCATGAAAAGGGAATAATAAACTAGTTCAGAATAATGGTCAGTGGTCTAGCGCTTTATCTTTAGTTTGAATTTCGCGGGGACTGCTCTGTGTGCTCCTTGCGACATAGGCGCCGTCTAGCGGAAGTCATTTATTTGGGCTTCGCGTAAGGTTGCTAGGTTGACTAGGACTTTATTTTTATTTTGAATTTCGCGGGGCTTTGGGGGTCGGCAAAGTGGTTCACCTACGGGCGGACGCCATCTATGGTCGGAATACGGAACTTTTGATAATTTCCCAAAATATAGGATTATTGGCTTAAGTGGAGGATTATTAAGAGGGAATTGTTAATAGAAGGCTACATTTAGATATTCAACAATGAAATATTGGCTGTCGGACGAGATTTGGTTAGATTATGGAAAAATTTTAGAATTGCGCGGCGAAAGCGGCAATGAGCGAGCGAGAGGTTGAGAAAAAGACAGAAAGAGAGGTCGGATGATAGCTCCACGTGGCGCGACGCGAAGGCGGGGGGCATCGGGGAAACGGCTAGCGATTGGTGGAAGGGAAGAAAAGCGGTCTCGCGCGGAAAAATGGGAAGGCGCGCGTGGCGGGAAAGTTAAGATGCTTGGGAAAATTAGCGGACATTGAGTTTTGGGACGTCAACGGAGCGGTCCAACTTAAGAGTGCGGTACGACTCATACGGGAAAAATAGCGTCCGAGCTTGATAGTGCGCTAAGTGATATTCGAGCTGCGATATTAATTAAGATTTGTGAAATTGAAAGTTATTAATAAAGTAAACTATTGCGATCGCAACTCGAATCCGTTAACAGAATGAAGTATTCTGGGGTACATCGGCGGAAACGAGTCACGGTGACAACAAAACCCTATGTACCTTTCAACAGACTTCGGTCTGGATGATCTTTGATTGTATTTAATAAGATCGGCGTTTTACACTATTACGCTAAACAATACACTATCTTCGACGGAGTAATGGGGGAGAGACAGTTGTCTCCCTAGTGAAAGTTGAAGATAGGTCAGACACCATTTAGCTGGAGATAGACCCGTATGACCCAGTCCAATCTCGAGTCTATCTCCATACATACAGTGTAGTGATAGGAAAATAACACACTGAGTATACTGGCTCGACTGATAGAACATTTAGGAGTTAGTTGCTTTCAGGGGCAATGCGACTCTCACCACACACCACGAATTTAAATTAAATGAGGCTTGGCCTAGTTTGCAAGGTACACAAGAGGGACTGTTAGTTCGACAAAATATAGGCATTTTCAAGTGAGGAAAGTTGTAGGAATCTATAGGTAGGCGGATATATATATATGGTTAGTTATTAATTCAGACTAATAAGGCAGGGATAATTAAGTTACGGCGCTAAATAAAATTATGATGAAGTGATGTGGGTCCTAGCTAGGCAAGTAATCTGTTACCGCAGGCCGGTAAAATTCTAATTGTTTTCCTAAAGTTGTTACCAATTAATTATTCATTTTAAATAATTAACAGAAGTATGATAATATCGTACCATCATTACTTTGGAGTACCTAAAAGTCTAGACTGGTTTTCTATTACAAGAAAAATACTAAAAAGTTATAGCAAATAAGCTTAGTCGTACTGTGATGTTTGATTTCTAACACTGATATGACCAAACAGGCATTTGTTAGCTTTCCCTGGGATGCAATACGATCTCACATGGCTATACTCTTCAAAGTATGGAAAATTTTACATCCGATACCTTAGCAAAAATAAGCTGATACAAACTGAACAACTAAAACCAGTTTAGAACCTAGGATAAGTCGTTGAAAGAAGACATTGCAAGCTATGAGCTTCTAATAATCTGAAACATAGAAATAATTGATTGATAACAACCAGCTAATTAGCCTGACAATGGTCTACTAATACCATTTGAATAGACCTCTTAAGATATGTAAGTACTTACTTCTAATAATATGAAACATAGAAATATTTGATGGGAACAATCTAATCAATCAGACTAATACCTAGTACAGTCTAATTTATACTTATTAAAGTGAGTAAAAGATAACTTCTAAATGTAATTTATTTAATGATTAACAGTGATAATTAACTACCTACTAAAGGTATACTAACTATGATTTAGTAGTCTATCAAATTAACCACTCAGTCTGAGAGACAGAGGGTGTAAGTTAATGGAAAAATAATTAACTACATTCACTCCCTAAAAGTCAGGGATGTTGAATAAATTAGGCATCTTTCAATAAACTTGAGATGTATTTATACTTTATAAGATCTGTATAATGAACACTAAGAGTAATCCAAAGTAATTTACTTCAAATGATAGTATTCTATTTCAGTTCACTTCCTAAAGTCAAGGATATTGAATGAATTAAACATCCTTTAATAAACTTAAGATGTGATAATCTGCCAATGCAGCCAATCCAATGTAGTTATATTGGAGCTTTACAGGACTTGTATAATAAATACTAAGAATAAATAAAAGTAGTTTTACCTGTATTAATAGCATTCTACTTTAGCCACCGCCTGAATTGGCGTTTTATTAAATTATCCACCCTTTACGGAACTGAATATAAGTTATTGCATTGAATAATTAAGTTCTTAATGTGAAAAGGATATTTGGATGATAGCAAGCCTTGAGATAAACTCTATTGATTTATGTGGAATAATAAGAATTTAAATTGCTAACACATAGTTCATAATGTAAAAAGAAATTAAATTTGAGGAGAGATGTAAATTCTCAGTTAAAGAATTAAAGGCACAAGCTAATAATTAAAGTTAAAGCCAATGTGACGGAACTGTAATTAAACCATGAGATGTACAGTACGCTATGGAGCGGTGGTGGGGCTCATAAATTGCACCAGGCTTCTTATGTATCATGCTACTGATAATAAATAATAATACCTACAAGCTAAGCTATCATCTGATTACCTTTGAGTGGTTACAAATCTTCCCCGCAGCTGCAGTGAAGGATTTAGGTCACAGTTCAGACAGAGTCATTGCTAGGCTACACATATTTATGTTAGGATTTATAGACTGGTAGGTAATTAGGTCAGGAGAAAATAATTTAACACAGGGATAAGCCAATTACTAAACTTTCACGAAAGAACTTGAGTTACTTAAATGCGGTTAACAACGGAGGGTTCACTAGACGATCTGGCCAAAATAGTAGTTATTATAATATTACATTGCTTGACTGAAATTCACTGCAAATAGAATTAAGCTATGCTAAGGTTCCATCTTCATACAAACGCTACACACTCTACAAAACTCCAGACACAACCATTAGATTGTAGATAAATTAGGTTAATTAGTTTTAAGAATTAGATAATAATTTAAGTTAAGGTAAAGCGGCGAGGATGTGTGTATGTATTATAAGCTAGCTAGGCATATAGGTGTGAAAGGCATTAGATTTAGGTTTAGATTAGGTATAGAGAATTTATAGATTTAGGTGTAGCAAATTGATAAGGGGGGGGAGGTTACAATTTGGTAAGCCATGACCAGGATCAGAAAGTTAAGTTATAAATTATCATTAATATAGTTGTATTGGATTTCAGTCAAGCGGTAATACTTTAATTTAGAAGTGGGATTTTTCCCACAAATTGTTGTCGTGTTGCGATGCGTGAGTTTAGAATTGGCTTAATAGGGAATAATTCAATGAAGATTAATTAATTCAGAGATATTGAAGAATTATAATTTGACACTTTTCACAATAAACGTTGTTATCTTCTAAAGTTGATTCATACACTTTGTATTACGGGCTCTTGATAGTGGGTGAATTATAATTTGACACTTTTCACAATAAACGTTGTTATCTTCTAAAGTTGATTCATACACTTTGTATTACGGGCTCTTGATAATGGGTGAATTATAATTTGACACTTTTCACAATAAACGTTGTTATCTTCTAAAGTTGATTCATACACTTTGTATTACGGGCTCTTGATAGTGGGTGAATTATAATTTGACACTTTTCACAGTAAACGTTGTTATCTTCTAAAGTTGATTCATACACTTTGTATTACGGGTTCGACCTATATTGTAGACAGTCGCAATGAGAGCTGGAGCTAAATTTTGTTGTACGAAATCTGTAACAAAAAGATTCTCAGGTTAGGTTAAAGGTCAAAGGAGATAAAACTATAAAACAATAATGTAATGAGTATTATTTGAAATACAATACCTTTCAGTTATTATCTTTTCCTTCTTTATTTAATGGTGGATTTCGCCAGCATCAGGTACCGTGCGGCTGTTAGACGTTGTTGTTTTCCCAAAGGATCATAAGTGCACGAAGTACATAGATATAGTTATTATCCGGGGGTCTGGAGTATTAAATTTTAAAATTGTTGAGTTATCTGTGAATACTGAAACCTTTAGTAATTGTTTCCTTGAATACTGAAACCAGGTATCCAATTTTTGTTGTTGACGTTAGGAGCTATGGTAACTGTAGTTTTGTTTCTATTCCTGGTGATAGATTTCATATAGGCATAGGCAACTGGTTCATACAGCCTTGTGTTGAGTTATTTTTAGGATCGTAAAAAGTCGATAGGGTGACATAGTTCAACATTTATTGATTTAGAAAGATTTGTAGAATAGGGGGCGGTTTAATTATTATTGCTGTCGGATGGAAAGGCAAGGGGGCGAGATTGGACAGAATTAACCAACTAAGTTATTGCAGGATTCAATTTATATTATAGGACGGCGATATGCTGTACAATATTATAAAGTTATGACGCTAACAGCATAATATAAAACTAATAATAATTATATTTTGACTAATAATCGTTGAGCGATTGCGGTTTTTAGTTGATGTGCTATTCTACGTATTATAATTTATTTTGTTGGTTATGTTAGAAAAAATATAATAATGTACTTGAGTCTCACGTCTGAAATCCATAGAGTAGTTTTAGGCTAGTCAGGGACTATTAAATCATTTGTCTATGGTTGGACCATAGAGACCAATGATTTAGCGACACCATAAACAATCTAGAATTAGGAATGATTATAAAACATGAAGTCATAAAACCAATCGGAGAGGAAACTTCCTTATCGCGTAATCATGTGATTTTGTAATAGCAAGCGGAATCACCTGTTATTTTCCATACCTGTTATTTTTAATACCTGCGATTTTTACATTGAAAGAGATTTTCCTAATATTTATCACGTAGTAGATTGGAATGCAATGACATTGTGGTGGAATTATTATTATGTGACATGTAGATGGGGACAATTGCTCTGCACAAGGAAAATGCCGCTTCATTTAGTTTGTTCGCTAAAATCCTAGGAAAAGTAACATAAAATAGTATTACGGTTCAAAATACACGCGTTGATGAGGAATCGCGATTATAAGTAATAACAAGTAGCAGGGATGTCATGTAGGGGATAGAATCATATGACTATTCATTGCTAGTAGGAATTTTGGGTTAAAAGCAACGTAGTTTGGGATGCATAATATAAACGGATAAATACGTCTAGTAGGCGATAAAAGTCGTTACCGTCTGGAAACAACTATCTAATATCTACTCTGTTGTGGGGAGGTTACCTATTAGCGAGGCTAGATGGCGTTGGATTACCAATAAAAGATTTTATTTTGGATGATGGTAAAAGGGTGCGGTCTAATAATAATATGTATAATTGAAATACTCTTGCAGCGTTGTGAGTAGTCGTTACCGGTAATCGTCGCTTCTTACCGTATAGTTGAAATCGTGTTAAATAGTTAATTATGAAGGTTTATAAAGGATTATTATTAGCTTAAGATGAGGTTAATGTACGCAGAGGTAAAGCTCGCTGGGCATAGCTTACTATACCTACTTAACTAATATTATCAGTTGTGAGTTACCTAGAAATATCTAAGTCGGGAGAGCGGTGAAAAGAAAAGACCTTACTACATGACTAATTAGTTAGGATAGGTAGAGATAGATAAATCATTAAATTCACTGGGTTGGATTAGCCTATTAAGAAGAGTATCTTGCACAATTGTCTATCTCCGTTGAACGATTAAGATGTTGAAAAAAAAAAAATGATATTACTAGTTAAGTGTTGTGTGAGAAAGTGTAGGAAGTATACTAGTGGTAGCATAGCACAGAATAGGGAGTAGTGAGTTTATTCTACTACAAAATATTATATATATTTTATAAATCACATCCAATCAGTACTTGTTACAATACTCAATTACAGTACACAAAGCAAAACATAATCACCCATTTTACAGACAAAAACATTGAATCGGATGCTTGACCGCGTCTACATAAGCCAGCAGCTTTGCTTGTGGGTAAATCGAAAGAGGCACTTGTATAAGAGGCTGGTACTGACTAATCGGGTAGTGCCGAAGGAGAATATTCTGACGCGTATCCCAGACGCTAGCTTTGGTTAGTTGATGGTTCTTCTAGGGCAACCCTGCCGACTTACTAGGGATCATTGACTAGTCGAAGTTTGATTCTACACACACATGACATTAATCTATTATATTTATAAGTACATTAGAACCTGCACTTGGTTATATTTAATTATTGGTTTTATATAAATATATTTGGGCGGAGATACTCTTGTGGGTGAGAAAGTGTAGGAAGTATACTAGTGGTAGTATAGCATAGGATAGGGTGTAGTGAGTTTATTCTACGACAAAATATTATATATATTTTATAAATCACATCCAATCAGTACTTGTTACAATACTCAATTACAGTACACAAAGCAAAACATAATCACCCATTTTACAGACAAAACCATTGAATCGGATGCTTGACCGCGTCTACATAAGCCAGCAGCTTTGCTTGTGGGTAAATCGAAAGAGGCACTTGTATAAGAGGCTGGTACTGACTAATCGGGTAGTGCCGAAGGAGAATATTCTGACGCGTATCCCAGACGCTAGCTTTGGTTAGTTGATGGTTCTTCTAGGGCAACCCTGCCGACTTACTAGGGATCATTGACTAGTCGAAGTTTGATTCTACACACACACGACACTAAAATATTATATTTATAATTATCTTAGAGCCGGCTTTAATTATATTTAATTGAGGAACGGTAGAAATTATATATGCTGAAGAGATGTTAGTAGGAATACGATAGGCGAATTAGTAGAAAAAAAAAATATTTCTCGAGGATACCTAAGATTGACGGATGATGGATAATTGTGGAAGGTAGATATTAATTGAGCTTGGGAGCAAAATAGGGGTCGAAAGAAAAATACAATAGTAAAGAAAGAATAATAAATTGAAACAAAAAATAATAGTAGAAAAAAAAATAGTTGACTGGCTTGAAGTCGAGATTTAACTGCAAAATTAACGAGTTATAGCACTGTTACGCTATAGGGATAACAATAGCGTATGTTATCACATCAATTATAAAGGCGAGTTGCGGACGGATGTCACGTCATAATCATTAGTTAAATCGTTTTATCATTTTAAAAGTTAACACCAGCTACTTATAAAACAGTGATCGATTTTATATACCATAATTTTAAGTTGTAGGATAATTTTAAACTCATAGTCCGCAGAAACATTCAAGCCGGAAATAAAGCGACTGATATTGCGAGCTGAGAATAAATCTCTTACCGCTTAACAAGTAAATCCCCGGTATTGCGTTATCGAGATTACAAAACAAAATAACTATCACAATTCGAATCATACAAGGTAATTATTTAGATGTTGTCTCGCGTCGACAGGTACAAATTTTAATTTAGATGGGTAAAGACATTAGAACTGAAATGGGTTTCGGATGTGTGACGTTCTTAGGACACGTACTGTTTAGTAGCATAATTTAAATTTAGTAAAATCGGCCGTATTGGACATATTTCGTTTGGCGGATATATATATTTAATCGAGATTATTGTGGAGGTAGCCATAGTTCAAAGTTTACTAAACCCGACCTAGAGTCATAGCCTATCTTTATATGTCAGAAGAAAATAATAAATTTATAAGTAGTAGATTTTAAAGTCAATAGTAAATTTATTTTCCCGAGGTGAGACCTGAAACCTAGTTCGCACTAGGCCATTCAAATACTTTAACCGGTAATGTTGATTATAATAAATAAAGATGTTCGAGATTTATAATAATATTCTAATACTGCTATATTAAAATTGTTATTATGAAATTAAATAGGTTTGCTTAACAATTGGCAAATAATTATTAACTCAAGAATTTGTTTAGTACAAAGTAAATGTCTACAGGTTTAGAAATGATAGGACGAACGAAACGCGTTTTTGACTTGTGGGAAGGTCAGCGCAGACTGTCAAAGCGGTATTATCTTGTTTTGGTTATTTATTATATTAATATGAATTGCTAGAATTCTTAAATAATCTAGATTATTGGCATCTAATATGTACGTGATGAAATTGTAGATGATTAAAATTAGTGCTAAGGTAGGTTATTGTCGAAGTTATGGCACAACCTTAAAATTGTTAGTTAATGTGAACTGCATGTTGTATCTAGATTGTTTTATACAAACTAATTGATTGGGAGTTTTCACATATGTAGGCCGGGACATTGAGTTGATGAAATAGTGTTATCAAAATATTATTCATCACGGAAAGATAAAGATATTTTATTTGCAAGTGTGAATACAAAAGTTTACTTCGGTTAGTATTATTCGGTTCTAGTCTAGTTTTGTGGTAGCGTTTTACCTAGGGTTGTTCTAAATTATAAGTAATTAAATATTAATTGTCTGTTGCTGTCTTCTACGTTAGAGAAGGAACGGAGAAAGATAAGGGGGACTCATTTTGTTATAGTCAGCTGTATGATAGATAATCCTCCTAGTAAATATTTCTTGTGATTGCGGTAGCAACATAGAGTGTTTATAGGATGTTTTGTTCATTAACTAATTATCTTCACCGCAGCTGTGGATAGGGATGGCTAAAGTATGTGAACAGGGGTGGAGAAGATAGGTCATTATAAATTAAAATAAATACTTGAATTGCAATATGCCTGACTAAATAGTGCGAAGAGATGGAGTAACTATGTTAGAGAAATTCTCTATTGCATAATATTCGAACTTTTGACATTTTCAATTGTAACTTTAGAATTTTGATTAGAGTATTTAACTAAGCGGGTCCAACGAAGAAGGCATGCTGAAAGCGAGGTCTTTGGTCGTCTATGCACACAATAAAATTATAGATGACACAAGGGAGCATTCTTAATTGGCACTGTTAAATTAGTAAAAGTAGCTTGTTTAGGGTGTTCGAATATTTTTAGTCGCACAGGGCACAAATAGAACTTAGTTAAGCGTGTAGGGTTTATTTTGATTTACCTGGTGAAGTAATTGAATCGAAGTTTCGGAACTGTGCTGTAGAAGTGGGAATTACTCAGCACACAATAAAATTAAGTGGTTTCCATTTAGCTTCATTTCCTAAACTAGCCTTTCTTAAAGTTGCGGAAATTCTGCTGTAAGGTGGTTCCTTTGGGGGCGTCTTGTGAAGTCTAAATCAGGACAATTATACTTGACTAACCTATAGAGAGATAATGTCTTAGGCTGCAGAAACAGAGGCCATTGATGGCATTTCATTTTGGCGTGGTCAGGGGATCTCGTGTTGCTGGGGAATTTTACCATCTGGACGGAAGGCTGAAAAGTAAAGTAGAATGCATAATGAGTAACCAATTAGAGTTACAAACATTCGGGAGATTACCATCTTAATAATGTGTCTTGTGCGAGTGTAAAATTAAAATCATCTAATAAAAAAATAAAAAATAAAAAGAAACTAGCACTATTGAATCACGCAGTTTGGAATTCAGTAAATACGAGAAGGAACTTACGATATTAATTACCATGAATACTAAGACGAAGTGTCACCTTTAATGACTTATTATTTACCGATTTGACCGATTATTAGTAATATAAAAGGTAGGAAGTTAAGTAGAGTTGTGGGGGCGGATAAGATAGTTACCGGTCTGTTTAATTTAAAAAGAAAATGATATTTTTCAAAGGTATAGGAAAGTAAGGGGATATTGACGTATTATATATTAGCAAATGAGACTAAATGTTGTCTTTCGTACATAGTAATAACTAGGGATGAGACATAGTTACTAGATAGGTTTTAGCATAAGTATTTGCTTATACACATAAGCTCAGTACTTGTCAATTAGTATACAACGTCCAACGCGTACCGGGGTATTAACAAGTACTTATCGATGACGCATACATTGACAGTTAGATATACATAGCACACAAACTTCTAATAGATCTGAACTACGGGGTAGCTAGTTCAAAACTCAAGGACGTGTTTCGAGATGCGTACCCCCTTGGAGTGAATGAGTTTTTCCTAGGTATTTACGATCGACAACCTTATTGTAAGGCGTTAAGACCTCTATTTGTATGCGAGGTGAGTGGGTGTCACTGCGTACCGGACGGAAGCGAGTCTAGTATTCTATCTCGGTTATTTGCAGGATTAGACATTAGATGTATCTCATCTAAAATAAAGTTATAACTCTTGGGCGATGATGGTATGCCTACTGGTTTTGGTTGATATGGGGGTTTGGTTAAGATTTCTTATCCGCGGAGAGGAAAATAGGTTTCGGTTGAAAGAGGTAGCTAATTAGGGATTGTGGAGGACGCGGGTTCGATCCCTGCCTGAGGTAGACAATTGTTCCGACGTTTCGTTATCTTAGGTAATTATATAAGCTAAGATGAGATTGGTAGCGTTGAAGTATGAAGGAAAGTTTTAATTCAAATTATTAATTATTATTCATTAACCTAGTTGGAACTAAAAGACCATGACGGCGAAGTGGTTGATGCTTCACCCACGAAAGATCCCAGGTTCGATCCCTAGGTTGCAACATTTAGATGCGGAACAAGTTGTAAGAAAAGACGTAAGTTAAAAGAAGGCCAGGATGACAGATGTACTTGAAATTATTCTAGGAAAATAATTTAAAGAATAGAATAATTGAATGGTTCGGAAGATGTTATAAACTTTACGTCGGAATCGTCATAGAGTTGAAGAGTTTCCGCTAGGGGGCGTTAGTAGACAGCGCAAGAGACTGTTATATTGATTTATATTATATTATGATTTGTTGATAAGATGGTAAACAAAAGGCAAATCATTATTCGGAGGTTGTGTATGATTAAAGAAATGGTAGATGTCTAAGTTATTGGGAAATATTTACCGAGACTAAGTTTACTGGGATTTCGTTTCGAACACGAGAACTGGGTATGCGATTATGATTTTGTGTCAGTTGAATAGAATGAGGGGTGTGGGCTATTTTGCAATAAGAAAGCTTATTGAGGAAGGAGTCATTAGGGATTTGGGGAGGAACTATAAATAGTAGGAATATCTTTGAGGGCTAGGATGACAATGAGGTTGGCAAGGAAGGAGGTGCTATTTTGTACTTAATTAAGTACAGGGTTTAGATATAATTCGCCGCAGATAAGAGTGGTACTTTATCTGCTTAAATTCTATCGGGGGCGGCTGTAACGGTACAGAATGAATGGTATCCGTCCGTTAGTAAGGAATGCATGGGAGTAGCACTAAAATAAATATTAATGCGTAGCACCATTAATAATAAGCATGAAAAGGGAATAATAAACTAGTTCAGAATAATGGTCAGTGGTCTAGCGCTTTATCTTTAGTTTGAATTTCGCGGGGACTGCTCTGTGTGCTCCTTGCGACATAGGCGCCGTCTAGCGGAAGTCATTTATTTGGGCTTCGCGTAAGGTTGCTAGGTTGACTAGGACTTTATTTTTATTTTGAATTTCGCGGGGCTTTGGGGGTCGGCAAAGTGGTTCACCTACGGGCGGACGCCATCTATGGTCGGAATACGGAACTTTTGATAATTTCCCAAAATATAGGATTATTGGCTTAAGTGGAGGATTATTAAGAGGGAATTGTTAATAGAAGGCTACATTTAGATATTCAACAATGAAATATTGGCTGTCGGACGAGATTTGGTTAGATTATGGAAAAATTTTAGAATTGCGCGGCGAAAGCGGCAATGAGCGAGCGAGAGGTTGAGAAAAAGACAGAAAGAGAGGTCGGATGATAGCTCCACGTGGCGCGACGCGAAGGCGGGGGGCATCGGGGAAACGGCTAGCGATTGGTGGAAGGGAAGAAAAGCGGTCTCGCGCGGAAAAATGGGAAGGCGCGCGTGGCGGGAAAGTTAAGATGCTTGGGAAAATTAGCGGACATTGAGTTTTGGGACGTCAACGGAGCGGTCCAACTTAAGAGTGCGGTACGACTCATACGGGAAAAATAGCGTCCGAGCTTGATAGTGCGCTAAGTGATATTCGAGCTGCGATATTAATTAAGATTTGTGAAATTGAAAGTTATTAATAAAGTAAACTATTGCGATCGCAACTCGAATCCGTTAACAGAATGAAGTATTCTGGGGTACATCGGCGGAAACGAGTCACGGTGACAACAAAACCCTATGTACCTTTCAACAGACTTCGGTCTGGATGATCTTTGATTGTATTTAATAAGATCGGCGTTTTACACTATTACGCTAAACAATACACTATCTTCGACGGAGTAATGGGGGAGAGACAGTTGTCTCCCTAGTGAAAGTTGAAGATAGGTCAGACACCATTTAGCTGGAGGTAGACCCGTATGACCCAGTCCAATCTCGAGTCTATCTCCATACATACAGTGTAGTGATAGGAAAATAACACACTGAGTATACTGGCTCGACTGATAGAACATTTAGGAGTTAGTTGCTTTCAGGGGCAATGCGACTCTCACCACACACCACGAATTTAAATTAAATGAGGCTTGGCCTAGTTTGCAAGGTACACAAGAGGGACTGTTAGTTCGACAAAATATAGGCATTTTCAAGTGAGGAAAGTTGTAGGAATCTATAGGTAGGCGGATATATATATATGGTTAGTTATTAATTCAGACTAATAAGGCAGGGATAATTAAGTTACGGCGCTAAATAAAATTATGATGAAGTGATGTGGGTCCTAGCTAGGCAAGTAATCTGTTACCGCAGGCCGGTAAAATTCTAATTGTTTTCCTAAAGTTGTTACCAATTAATTATTCATTTTAAATAATTAACAGAAGTATGATAATATCGTACCATCATTACTTTGGAGTACCTAAAAGTCTAGACTGGTTTTCTATTACAAGAAAAATACTAAAAAGTTATAGCAAATAAGCTTAGTCGTACTGTGATGTTTGATTTCTAACACTGATATGACCAAACAGGCATTTGTTAGCTTTCCCTGGGATGCAATACGATCTCACATGGCTATACTCTTCAAAGTATGGAAAATTTTACATCCGATACCTTAGCAAAAATAAGCTGATACAAACTGAACAACTAAAACCAGTTTAGAACCTAGGATAAGTCGTTGAAAGAAGACATTGCAAGCTATGAGCTTCTAATAATCTGAAACATAGAAATAATTGATTGATAACAACCAGCTAATTAGCCTGACAATGGTCTACTAATACCATTTGAATAGACCTCTTAAGATATGTAAGTACTTACTTCTAATAATATGAAACATAGAAATATTTGATGGGAACAATCTAATCAATCAGACTAATACCTAGTACAGTCTAATTTATACTTATTAAAGTGAGTAAAAGATAACTTCTAAATGTAATTTATTTAATGATTAACAGTGATAATTAACTACCTACTAAAGGTATACTAACTATGATTTAGTAGTCTATCAAATTAACCACTCAGTCTGAGAGACAGAGGGTGTAAGTTAATGGAAAAATAATTAACTACATTCACTCCCTAAAAGTCAGGGATGTTGAATAAATTAGGCATCTTTCAATAAACTTGAGATGTATTTATACTTTATAAGATCTGTATAATGAACACTAAGAGTAATCCAAAGTAATTTACTTCAAATGATAGTATTCTATTTCAGTTCACTTCCTAAAGTCAAGGATATTGAATGAATTAAACATCCTTTAATAAACTTAAGATGTGATAATCTGCCAATGCAGCCAATCCAATGTAGTTATATTGGAGCTTTACAGGACTTGTATAATAAATACTAAGAATAAATAAAAGTAGTTTTACCTGTATTAATAGCATTCTACTTTAGCCACCGCCTGAATTGGCGTTTTATTAAATTATCCACCCTTTACGGAACTGAATATAAGTTATTGCATTGAATAATTAAGTTCTTAATGTGAAAAGGATATTTGGATGATAGCAAGCCTTGAGATAAACTCTATTGATTTATGTGGAATAATAAGAATTTAAATTGCTAACACATAGTTCATAATGTAAAAAGAAATTAAATTTGAGGAGAGATGTAAATTCTCAGTTAAAGAATTAAAGGCACAAGCTAATAATTAAAGTTAAAGCCAATGTGACGGAACTGTAATTAAACCATGAGATGTACAGTACGCTATGGAGCGGTGGTGGGGCTCATAAATTGCACCAGGCTTCTTATGTATCATGCTACTGATAATAAATAATAATACCTACAAGCTAAGCTATCATCTGATTACCTTTGAGTGGTTACAAATCTTCCCCGCAGCTGCAGTGAAGGATTTAGGTCACAGTTCAGACAGAGTCATTGCTAGGCTACACATATTTATGTTAGGATTTATAGACTGGTAGGTAATTAGGTCAGGAGAAAATAATTTAACACAGGGATAAGCCAATTACTAAACTTTCACGAAAGAACTTGAGTTACTTAAATGCGGTTAACAACGGAGGGTTCACTAGACGATCTGGCCAAAATAGTAGTTATTATAATATTACATTGCTTGACTGAAATTCACTGCAAATAGAATTAAGCTATGCTAAGGTTCCATCTTCATACAAACGCTACACACTCTACAAAACTCCAGACACAACCATTAGATTGTAGATAAATTAGGTTAATTAGTTTTAAGAATTAGATAATAATTTAAGTTAAGGTAAAGCGGCGAGGATGTGTGTATGTATTATAAGCTAGCTAGGCATATAGGTGTGAAAGGCATTAGATTTAGGTTTAGATTAGGTATAGAGAATTTATAGATTTAGGTGTAGCAAATTGATAAGGGGGGGGAGGTTACATAATGAAACGTGAAAGTTTAAGTGTACACTACAGAAAGTTTAAAATTGCAATAACTCAGTTCAATTAACGTTTTTTTGTTTTCTATAAACTATTTAGACTCTACATTTTACTTCAGCATGCCGAGTTTCATCATAATTGGCTCAGTGGTTTTGAAAAATTTTAACTTGGAAATTTGTATGGATGCGTAAACCCTCATAACTATTAACGGATAAACATACATAAACAGAAAACACCCAGACCAGAAAACAATTTAGATTATTTTTTTCTAAATTTACTCGACCCGGAATTGAATTTCGGGACCTCAGAGATGGCGCGACGCCAAAATCTTACTTTTATCATCTTATAACTGGGCAATACAAGTCAGACATTGCTATAAGTTTAAACATATTTATAGTGAATCTAACAGAAAGACTATCAACAACTAGTTCTTATTCTACATCGCCTCTATAGTATTGGCATTGCTAACTAAATAATCATTAGTGTGTTTCTCAAAATTTCCAACACCTTTTTACTTTCCTTCTAATACTAATATAATATACATGTGTACTTATGTAACGCATACAGTACACATCTATACTTGTATGGGGTAACCTTTTCCTTGACTCCATATTACCTACTAGAAAGACGTAGTTGCAAATGAGTAAATAAAAACTATTCATATACTTATTGCTAAATGAATATAATGAACAGTGATACATCTAAACCAAGCAGTATTTCACTTAAGATTATAATTATCTAGTTAGTTAAATATTAATTTCCTGCAGCGCAGTTCGTGTGATTTCAAAAGCGAGTTACGACCTATTTACCTATTGTCGTACTGAGTAGTGAGTGACTGACAATATCATCCGTTAGGTACTTGAAGATGTAAATATAAAGGTTAGGTGCCTTCTTCCTTGACATTTCAAGTACAACACAACCGCATGAACATAGTAGATGGCATAAAGATCGACACACGGCAGGTAGCGATACGATTTATGGAATAATAAATCCTAGTCATGTGCTCTACACTTTTACATATTTCTACTTATTACATGCGGTTTTAATTACATACATACATATCTTTTATTACATACATACATATCACTACCATTATCCCCGACGGGTTAGTCAGAGACTAGGCTAGGCAATGCGAAGTCCGCAAAAGTCCCCGCCATAGTCTACTTTTGACCAAATAGCGACTGCGCAGCTCAGCGTGACAGGTGGTGAGCCCATCGCCGCTCTATGGTTTTTTTTTTTTTTTTTTTAAATTATTTTACGCCAGGTCGAGTGACTAAGAGCTCGGCAGCGTTCTGCGTTGACACAAATTATCCGTTGCCTATTACCAAACACCATTACAATCTTTTGGTCTGGGATTACAACAATCAACTTGGTATGCTTTATCGTATCGGGTAAAAGAACGACTGTTCTATGAATGTTTTACTTTTTGGTCTTGGATTACAACAATCAACTTGGTATGCTTTATCGTATCGGGTAAAAGAACGACTGTTCTATGAATGTTTTAATAAAACATTCATAGAACAGTCGTTTTTAATAGTTTTAGTAGTTTTAATAGTCGTTTTACTTTTAATGCTTCCGCTAATTTATGCTGCAAACATACGCGTCGGTTGATTACTCGTCCGTTATAGTAAAATATTGTGCCTACATTTAATGATCAAATATTTGAACATTAACATACCAAGATGTTGAACAAATAAAGACTTTAAATATTTGGGTGACGAGTAATTTTTAAGTTAGGTGTAATTAGTTTACAACCTTTCTTTATTTACTTGTGAAGATGCATCATGTTTTATTTTCCTCCCTGGCATGGTAAACTCGAACCTCGAACTTCGCCCTTGGGTTCTTCGCCCTCGATCCGACTCAAAGGCCCTGCCTTATAGGGAAAGACCGATCAACTGACAATACTGACATACTAATGAAATTTTTTTGATACTTGAGAAAATGCCTCCATCCATGGATTTCAAAAAAACTCAGGTTGATTGGTGATAATAATAATGGCTTGAGAGAGACCATGTTTCGCGCTTTGAAGATAACGAAACGTTGAAAGGTGGATTTATTTGAGCGTTATTAAAGCAAAAAAAATGGAATATTATAATTTCTGTACAAAATACTACCTAAGTGAACAGCGAATTGTCTCTCGAAGAAGATACCCATTTCAGTAGGTACTTTGTAATTTATTTGTTGACGTTAACAGACACAGTTCCATATCAATTTAGCGTAGTTAATTAATACGGATCTGTATCCCACGAGCCAGATCAGCTGTTCGGCGTGGTGGCTATCATTATTCATTACATTTATTACGTTATCTCAGGACATGCATGCTACTCAACAGTACCTCTCGCTGCCCATCCTGTGACGACATCTAATTACTCTAAATAACGTATAGTTTTCTAAAGTTTACGTGAACACTACACATTGAAAGCAAACACACTGCCACACCACATAATAGCGTGAAACGAAACGCACCCGATTAACAATAATTCACAGTAGCTAGTTAAAAAATAAATTTAAATTTGTAACGTCAAAAAAAAACCAGGGTACTTACTTATACTTGTATTCGTACCTATAATAATATTAGTTTTATGTGTACACACAACAGACCATAATTATAGGTATATATTTACCCAAATAGGGTGTCATCTCTAAATACCTAATAATACGTATTGTTTTAACAGTAAATGATAAACTAGGTCATTCATAAAAATAGTTGACTAATAAATATGTCTAAAGAAAGAACAATGCACTCGAACATCTAAGTGGGTTAAGAACTAATGAACGACGCTTTCAATTCAGCATGAATGCGTGTAAATTCTGTTTATCTTATTTAGCATTTATCTTTATACTAGCGGCCCGCCCGCGCCTTCGACCACGCTAATATAGAAAACCCGTCATACTTCAGCCATTTAAAAAAATATATCTACAAAATATGAACAAAAAGTAAGAGACACTGTTTAATTATAAATAATGCTGATTATTAAAAATTGTAACTCAATTTTTGTTCATTTACATAATTATTCTGAGCAGAATATAAAAGTTGACTATTGCTATAATATATAAAGTTTACATTAATTAAAAATAAATATGTTTCCTAAAAATATTAAATTAGTATTTCATTTCCTATTGCGAGTCTGACTAAACAAAAATAACGACGTTTACATAATTAATAACAAAGCCAAGCAATTACCCAGTTTAAGTAGGATTTTTGACAATGTGCGCCTTTGACATTCTGCGCTTTTGGCTATGTGCGCTTTTGACATTCTGCGCTTTTGACAATCTGCGCTTTTGACTATGTGCGCTTTTGACATTCTGCTCTTTTGACAATTTGCGATCGTTTGTCATTTTGCGCTTTTGACCTTATGCTCCTAAACGACTGGAATAAGGTCGTATAGCTAGATTAAACGCCGAATTTGTATAGACTAATCTCGGAGTAAGTCTTATTCCAGTTTGGTCGAATCCACCCTTAACCACAAAAATCCATTGCGTGGTTTAGAAGAATATTGCGTTGCGTGCCACAAACAGAGGAAAACAGCGACTTTACTTTATAATATGTAATCTTTATAAATAACATAGGTGTTATTATTATGTATACACATACAAAATGGACCACCCGCTGAACCTACGATAGTAGCGTCTGTTGCGTAACAGTATAAAATTACGGTAATTTTACACCAGTTTCCTATTAGTTCTATGGTTACAGTATTTAGTATCTTTGAACCTGTTTATGGTTATGAGAAAAAGGAGTTTTACTTTTTTATGGTTCTTGTGGTATAAAAAATAACTTTTGATCGTAGCAAATAGCTCTCGTCTTTGCTTACGGGAAACAGGTGTGATGTTTTTATGCATTTAGTTCTTTTATTATTTGCTATTATATTGTCTTGCGGTAACCGTGTCGCGTAGCGGTGAAAGAATACTACCACCCCCTCTCTTCCCTTGGGTGTCGTAAAAGGCGACTAACGGACTAAAGACTGCACAAACATCCAACAGCTTAAAGCGGCGATGGGCTCACCATCTGTTACGCTGAGCGCATGTGCTGTCACTATTTGGTGAAAAGCGGACTATGGCAGTGGACTACTTTTGCGGTCCTCATTGCCTAGTCTCTGACTAACCCTTCGGGGATAATAGTCGTGATTGTATGTATGTATGCATGTATGTTATAATGTCCGGAGAAGCTCGAGATGATTTTATTTTAGTCGCACCTATCCAGAAACTAAGCACTGCGAAAGTTCTGAACTGGCCAGATTGCAAACCGAAGCACACCGAACGCTTAGGCCACGTTCACACGGCAGTCCAGTTCTGCGGGATCACTATCACCTCTTTACTGGATCCCGCAGAAAGCACTTTTGTGTTCACACGGCAGTATCCTGTTTTTTGCAGGTACGGTTTTTTGCGGTACGGGAGTTTGCATCCTGCTCGTAGCAGAATAGACTGGAATTTGAGACGTGAAGGATGTGAACACGCTTGTGATATTATTAGTATTATCGTCGCCGCCGGTATTGTAAAAAAAGAAGATTTTGGGTTCACCCAATTCTGAAACAACGATCTAAATTAGGTGTCTTTCGTAATCTAATGAGCGATTTGAAAGGAGATGAATCTAAATTTCGTAATTATTTTAGGATGTCCATAATTTTGATTTACAACGTTTTAGAAGAGGTGAAGAAACAATTAAAAAAACAGGATACCAATATGAGAAAAAGCATCATCCCTGAAGAAAAGTTCGCAGGAAGCTGCTAGTGGAAAAGTGAAGGGATTGTTTGGTACGCCACCACATAGTTCTAAAGGCGGTTCTCCTGCGACACTGTTTTGGGTTTTCTAACACCTAACATCAAGCCTCTAACAAAATATGTCAAAATATGTACGTAGACCACGCCCAAATTTGTTAGATGTTTGATGTTAGGTGTTAGAAAACACAAAACAGTGTCGCAGAAGACCCGCCTTTAATGTTAATACGTCATAACATGCCCAGTTATCAAGAGCTCTTGACATTCATTAGTCTCAGTTTCCAACCCTTGACACGGTTTGTGTGGAGATATTACAATAAATTGATGAACTGCCGATCGACCGACGTCACATTGCGAATAAATCAAATGCAAATGGTTTGACATACCCACGTACCTACTTCCTTTGATAAATTTACTGTGTACTTCAAAAAGTATTAATTTTAACTACAACAATATAATTGTGAATGAGTGATTGGTTGGTTAGCCTTTTCACGAAACGTAGCAAAAGGCCGTTTTTTGTAAAAAAGTTATTTAGTTTTACGAAAGTATATATTTAGAATAGTTTTTTTCTTACGTTTGTTAAACTTGATCTAACCAACAATCCGTTTTAAAACAAAATCGTTAATTTGGTTCAGTATTTTCTTTTTCTTGCGCCCGTGATTTCGTCCACGTGAACAACGTATCGCGTGACAATTTTTGCAATGGTTTTCTTTAATACAAACTTTGTCCTGTGACAATTACAAACACAACAAAAGAATATTTTTCAAATAGGTGCAGTGCTGCGTGAACATACATTCGCGGCAACTGATTTTAAGTAAAATTTTAAACACTGAAAAAAGACGACAACCTCAGGCGGGAATCGAACCACGCACCTTCCGCATTCCGGGCGGCTGCCTTAACCACTTGGCTACCGAGGTCTGGCTTTCAACCGTCGAAATTTGTCAGTGCTTGATGCTTATGTTTTTTAGTCAAACATTGCTTCATCAAATCTTAGAAGTTATCACCTCTGAGATCCGAAAGAAATATTTTTACAAATATTTTAACATTCGGTTAAGATGAAGCTGCGTTTATAGATTAATGTTTTATATTTTTAGCGTTTTATTAACGCTTAAATATGCTTAAGTAAAATTTTAAACACTGAAAAAAGACGACAACCTCAGGCGGGAATCGAACCACGCACCTTCCGCATTCCGGGCGGCTGCCTTAACCACTTGGCTACCGAGGTCTGGCTTTCAACCGTCGAAATTTGTCAGTGCTTGATGCTTATGTTTTTTAGTCAAACATATACTGATTTTAATTTATTTTCATGCATATTTGAAGGTTTTGTAAATGACTCTCTCTTTTGTAAGAGATTTGCAACTCTACAGTTTTTCGTTTTAATAGAGTTTTTTGTAACGAAGTACCTACCTAAGCTTAATAACTTGTTGTTTAATCGTCTGTTAAAAAAGTAATTACGTTATAGTTTAGACAGTTATGTGAACGATTACCTAACGTAATTGGCTAGACTTGCATTAATTATCTATTACAAAACATTCCCAAGCATAGAAGAATCAAGCTGCTTAAATTGCAAGAGCTTCATAATTTTTTTTACGTTAAAATAATAATATTATTACATTGATTTTGATTGGTTGGTCTTACTGGGCCCTTATTCTGTAACGTTTCCTTAATTCAAAACCACGTTAATTCCATAAAAAGTTACGATATCTTTCCAAAAACGTATGCGTTTGACGTTTGTGCGCGGTAAGGTTTAGGTGTAGAATCTATAGATTGCGATACAGAATCAGGGCCCTGGTAGCTATTTGTATTTTATATTGTTTTAGTACCGGCGCCAGTATCGGATAGCTAATCTAATTTTTTATGTAGGTTATGTATGTATCTATCTATCTATCTATCTATCTATCTATCTATCTATCTATCTATCTATCTATCTATCTATCTATCTACCAACATTGGGCTAGCGTGGTGGGTTAATTATGGCCCAATCTCCCCATTTTTGGGTGTCCATGTGGAAAGGCCTGTGCCCAGCAGTGGGACGTTTATAGGCTGATGAAAGTAGTGCTTCTTCTATCGTACTACAGATGTGAGGCTGCAATATTCATTCGATTTACGTAGTTAACGCAAAAAGTATAGGTACCTACCTACTTGATAATAATTTCCAACTGTTACTTACCACAGATTAAATAAGGAACTGTTACGAACTCTTTCGTATTCAAGTTTGTTTTTCTATATTTAGAAACATTTTTTGTTGTGAGAAAATAGAAGTTGCCTTTGTTCTTTTCTGTAATGCATTTTTTATTTCTGTTCTTGTCTATAAAGTTTTTTTCCCCACCTTTTGTCGGCGCTTTTCAATAAACTTACATTTGTGAAAGGCGTACAAACTTTAATATTACTTAGTCCTAAATATCCCTCTCCAGGGCAAAGGGCTCCCGACACTTTTCCTGCATCTTTCGATCCCTTTTAACTTTGCAACGTCATGATCATGACAGACCCTCATATAACTCATAAGTATTCATGTTTCTACATAACCCCCTGTCCACGAAGACTTCTAGAGGTTGCCAAAAATTGAATTTCTATTGTGTCTGGTATTCAGCTGAACTCATATACACTGGCCTGCAAAAATATGTATCACACTTTTAAAATTGCAATAATTTTTTAAGTACACAAGATATACTTTCGAAACAAAAAGGACTCGAAAAAGAGTTTAATTTTGTACTATAGTTTCAAAGAAAGCTGATAAAAATAGCTATGAACCGTTTTTTATTTTAAATCTCTAACTTCTATAGTTTAGAAAAAAATAAAATTTTAATAGTGTGATACTTATTTTTGCAGGCCAGTGTAAATTAATGCAATATCAATTGCACTATTTCTAATGAGTTTTTATCATAAATGCCTTGGCCACTTTCGTGAAGTGTCTCGTGTAAAGCGCTGAAGCCGTTGCGTTGCGTCACTTTGCATAATTTGCACAACTTACATTTTATGCAATCGCACGCTTCCTAGCCACTTTCGCCGGGCGTTTTGTCTAGAGACAAGATTCGTGCCTTCCGCTGTTGCATTCAATACAATATTATAAATGATAAAAAATATTTAACATTGTATAATTATCTTAATTATTGTCTTGCGGTGAACACGTTATAAGCTAATTTCAAGTAGCACCTAGGTATATAAATAAAGTTGCAAAACTTTTTTCTTGTGTTTGTAATGGGCAGGACGGACATGGTTTCTATGAAAAAAAAAATGGAAAGTCGTCACTAGATGCTTTTGTAATAATAACTTAGGAGTGTAGGTACCTACGATAGATTTAATTAAAAATAAAGTCTCTCACACACTCTTTTCCTTTATTCCACATCGTTGAAGCTTAGACTTCATCTTACTAAAGGCGAAGGTAGCGCACCTCACCAGGAATTCTGAACTGACTATAACAGTCGGAACATGACAATGTTAGTTATTGTTGTCGAAAGTTGTCTAACTACTATTTGTCGTCAAAGAGATAAGATGGTAGACCCTTGTCAGGCAGACTTAATTAAAACTAACCTTATTACCAAATAAACTGGGTACATTAATGTGTTTCTCCCTTAGGGAATCGAACCCTAAACCGAAAAGAAACGAAAACCCTCCGAAAAAGTAGTGACACTTTTATTGTGTGCAAGTCGGTACCTACCGTTGTTGTTATTTTATTAGTAACTAGCGACCCGCCCCGGCTTCGCACGGGTTACTACCCGCACCTTAACAAATTATTGCCTATAACCTTCCTCGATAAATGGGCTATCTAACACTGCAAGAATTTTTTAAATCGGACCAGTAGTTCCTGAGATTAGCGCGTTCAAGCAAACAAACTCTTCAGCTTTATAATAATATATAGGTTATATAGTATAGAAACGCTTGTAACGTGGTGGCTTAGGTACTTAGATAATGTGATCTTGAAACCAACAATTTGGCAATGAGCAGAGATAAAACAAAATACTTAACTCGCCTGCTGTAACCGAAGGTTGCACAAATGCAACCTCGTTTGCTCCACCTACTTACTCGAGAACCTGCCATTTTCATTTTGTATCTATAGCTAGAATAATAATATTCCGCTAAAATATTTAATTGTTGTATGTGTTTTTATTAATGTGGTTTATTGTAACAAAAAATATGTAATTAGTTACTAATAGTGTAACGCGGGCACGATTGTAATTACTTGTAGTATTTTTTTGTTTGTTCGTTGTAATTTGAACACTTGAACAAACCGAGTGCCTCAGTCAGTCAGGTTGTCAGGTTCTAGAACAGAAGCTTTTCATTTATCCTCAAGGAAGATTTTTTTTAAATTTATTATATGTTCAACTTGCTATACATATACTCGTGTTTATTATACTATTAAATTGGTAGATACGTTTTCCTTAATAATCATCACAGTTGGTCTTTTTCGTATCTCGGTAAATTCCCATTGCCGGCTATGGCAAAAACGAACAGCTATGCGATTCTCTAAGCGACACATAGACGCTGCGCGCATGGCTGTGATCTGCTGTCTCTTTCCAATTCTATGAATATGAAAGAGACAGAGTCATTTCTCAGCAGCTGCGGCAGCCGCAGCTATCAAGGCTTTAGCTTAGAGAATCGCACGGCAGCTGTGCTAACAGGCGCCATAGCCTTACACTGTACGGAACAATTATTATTTCGATTCTTTTTGTTGTTGCCCATTTACTTGCCCATCATCACCAGCCATCAGCCCACTGCTGGGCACAAGCATTCCCACATGTTCAACATCACATGAGGAGTATAGGCTCTGGTCTAATGAGGGTTGGTGGGCTAAGTTAAGGCAATCTTTTGAAATTTTCATTTTACTACTCGTATGTAGGTAATTTGTAAATGCAGTTTTATTCAAAACTTCCATAATAGTAATAGGTATGTATGTAGACTCCATTAATGTAAACTGTGAGGATAAACATTACATTTTCCATGTTCCTACCTATAGGTGAGCAATTTTAACTACGATCAAGCGTAAGTTAAAAACCTGTTTGACATATTTTTTAGGCTTTTGATGTGGCTTACTAAAAACTACTTATTTTTCAAGAAAGTGGCCGAGAAGCGACTTAACGTTACCTATTATGCCTACGTTACGTGAACGTCACGGGGAAAAATCGCGATAACTACAAGAATTTGGTCACCCCCGCACGGATAGTAACTGACCAAACATAAAGAAAATCGACAAAACTATAACAATTTGGTCACCCCACACGGGTACTGACTAAAGTAGCTTAACCATTGCGATTCTTGGAAAGAATGAATGGTCGCAGTGCCACTGACCTCTTCAAGAACTGCCTTTTCCTTATTAGGTAAAAAACGTCTACGCATCAACGTCCATGCTACTTACTTTGCTAAAAAAAAGATTGTTTACTTTTATTTCATCTTATATGTTGCAGGAAAAATCCTAGTCAGTACTTATGTAGGTCAAAAAATCACAATATGGAAAATTCAAAAAGGTTTTATTTAGTTTAACTACAATAATTAAGTTCAGAAGCCATATCGTCGTCAGTTCGTAAGTATATATATGTGGCGGAAGGACCTTCTACCACAGAATAAATAATAGTGCTACGTACCTACTTGTACTAAGAAGAGCCAGTAGAACTAGAAAATTCAGTAATGGAAGAAGGTATGGCGGCGGAAGGCGGGCGGCGTCATGAATACCTTGCTAAGACATAATTCTACTAGTAAACAGTAATATCTCTCCAGGTAAAGATAAAAGCAGTTAATTGCTGCACTTTTATACTATCAGTATTATGAGAAAGTTATAAAACAACTACATGGGTCATTGGATTTACCCGATATATTATAAGGTCGTCATCAAAATAACTGAAATAAAATTTTAAATACTAAAAAAAGACGACAACCTCAGGCGGGAATCGAACCACGCACCTTCCGCATTCCGGACGGCTGCCTTAACCACTTGGCTACCGAGGTCTGGATTTCACCCGTCGAAATTTGTCAGTGCTTGATGCTTATGTTTTTTAGCTAGTCAACATTTCTTCATCAAATTTTAGAAGTTTTCACCACTGAAATAAATTATAGTTAACTAAATAGCTTTTAGATATATTGACAAAAACGTATTTTGATTTCATAAATGTAAGGTAGGTACTTTTTGGTTAAACTCTTTGATGTTTTTGACCACTAAAGTGTTTCAATGCTTGTGATACTGATTGTATGAACCACTTTGTATAGCTCTTGACGGTAATGGCGAGTCATTATGTAAACCAACCATTATGCATCGCTAATGGGTGTATGACGATTACATCAAGGCTCTATGAAACATTATTTACCTACCTTACTAATGCATGACAGCTCAAACCCTTGTTTTGGCGACTTTTATCCCTAAAATGACTCTATAATGTGTTTTTCTTTGATTATATACATGTCTAGAAAGACCCTGGCCGTAAAAAAACGTAGAAAAATTTATAGGCCAATATTGGCCTATCACGCAATCCTGGCGGTCAGTGTCATTGTGCCGTCAAGCAGTGTTTACCACTCGCGTTTCGGTAAAATTATTCGCAAAATGACCGTTTGCTCAGTGAAATTCTGTCGAAACTATAAAGGAAAAATCTTTTCGAAAAGGAAAGTCACGTTTCATCTGTAAGTATCGATAAATTTTAATGAAAATGTAAAGTATAATCCGGTAATAATAATTCGGCCATGTATGCGTAGTGTTGCTGGTATCAAAATGTAGAATTCCCATTATTGGTGACAGAAAGGAGGTTTAAATATAATAAGTATGATAAAAATACTCAGTCTTGTAAGTTAATATTTATACATGGTCTTGTTGTAAATAAAGTAAATACATTAAATATAATTATTATTGGAACACTTTCAAAGTTTTTTTTTTTAAACTGATGTCTGATTTATAAGAGCATGAATAAATGTCACGGTTCCTATTCGATGCCGAATGTTTGTAAATATATTACTGTCAATTGTGCAAACGTCTAGTTTCACTAGGATTTTTACTGTTTTTTGAAAGAAAAACAGAATAGTTAACTGTTTTCTTGTGAATGTCTCTCAAGAAAAAGTAAAATCCTACTGCAACTAGGTATAACAGTAATCTGTTTACAAACATTCGTCGTCGAATTTGGCTGGAGTATAGGTGCCGTTCTAAAACAAGAAAAAATATAATACCTACCGTAATATTTTATAATACTATTATTATAAATTGTTATTGTGGTATGGTATCGATATTCGAAATGAATAAAAAACCTTATATAAGTAGTATGTTACGAGAACCGCCACGGATGGTCATAATCATGTTATCAGTGTTTTAAATCCAGGAATGTAGAAATATCACTTAAAACAACAATTTATTTCGTAACCACGGACAGAGTTGAACAACCACATTAATGACAGACAATCAATATTGCCAGAAAATGAGTGAATTTACTTCTAGATTATTTAATTTGTACTCTTTTATGTCGCACTGTACATAAGTATTTATGTAAGAAGTGTGTGTTTAAGTATTGTATGTGGGGGATGGTAGTATGTATGCTTCAGAGCTCGATGGCGCATTGGCTAGCACGTTCGGCTTGCAATCTTGCCCGCTAAGCAACTTTCGCAATGCCGGGTCACTGGATGGGTGACCAAATTTAAAACATCTCGAGCTCCTTCGTGCTTCGAAAGGCACGTTAAGCCGTTGGTCCCGTTTGTTGTTGTAAGATGACAGTTGTTAAATCCCACCAACACGCATTGGGCCAGCGTGGTGAGTTATGGCCCAATATCCCCACGTGCTTTCTCCACGTGTGAAGCCTGCGCCCAACAGTGGGATGTTTATAGGCTGCTGATGATGATGACGATGTTTGAGAAAGTGCGGGTGTATGTTTGTGCCCCTAAAAGGTCAATATTTCTCGTCTCATGTAAACTATTGGACACGGATATTGATGAGCAGTCATCACATTATGTAACCTTTACAACTGTTCGACCACATAGCAAACATTTTAATTTTCAGATTTCCAACTGATCCGGTAGAAAGAAGTCGTTGTCGAAATATTTAACTATAAGGTTTCATCATAATAAGAAATTAGAGAACATGAAAAATGATGTAACATCCAAACGAAAGTTATTTAAGAAACAAATACAAAGAGAATGCCATTAATTGTTTTGATTTTAATTTAAAATATTTTAATTTCTGATTAAAAAATCTATTTTGTAAATCATCCTGCCTGTTGCTTCTATTTCGTCCCTATTACAAACATATCTCACGCACGCAGGCTTCCATTAGCGCATTATTTTATTGTACTCGCCCTCGCCTTCAATCATCCATTTCTTCTAAACACACCAGCTTCTTTTATGCGTTATACCTACATATACGATAGACATACCTAATTTAAAAAGTTATGTTATGTTATGAATCATTTTAAAATTGTATTGTGCATAAATATTTTTTCCCTACTTTATCGGAAATTAGGCATTCGCTGGCAACCATTAGCGCTATACGCGGCTGTCACGCACACTTCAAATTCAATACAAAAACCGGGCGGATTTTGAGAAGCATTTGTACCGCGATGCTCCGTCTAGCCATATAGTCAAAGGTGTTTTTATAAGTCATTGTTTTCGTCATTATACATTTTGTTGTTAGTTGTTATTCATGAAACCTTAACCAACAAAAGAAACCTATCTTCGTTCAATACCTTTTTTTTTTGGTGGCCTGATTTGTCATTTATTTGACTAGGTAATGTCAGAATCAGACAATCGTGACTGTAATGCAGCCGTTTTAAAAATTAAAGTACAAAAATTAGAACGCGGATTTCTTGGCGGAAAAGTGAAGCGTTTTCTAAAACTTGTGTTTTGTTGAATAATCATTTGTAATAATGGTAGATTATTAACCGTTAAGCGTTCATGAACGTGCCCGAGTAGATAGCTAATAAAACAAATCAACGACCTGTGGGATCTCACTAAAGTTGCACATCTTTACTGAAACTCAAGGAATACTATTATTTATTCTGTGCTCAAGGGGCTTGGGGCGGGAATATCATTTTTATTTACCAATAAACATTCATATTATCACTCACTATCATCATAAGCAAAGAAAATATTTGCTAACAACTCGCTTACTTGACACTGGCTGTATGTGTTATGTATGTGCAAACAAGCCATTATTTAAGAAAAAATTAATGAGAGCTTATTATTTTCTTCGCTTTTATGCAGCTACGGCTTAGAATACATAAGCTACGGAAACAATTGACGGATCTCACGGATGTTTACAAGCGCATTAGTGGTAATGCACGTTGTTTTCAATAGTTTGCACGCGCCCGGACGGCACGTGAATCCTTATCGGATGGTGGCCGCCGCTTTTCACTTTACCCACAAAATTACCTAGTTGAGTCTTAGGCGTAGCTATAGCCGAACGGACAGATGCTTAGGTTGAAAGACGTGCTTCATCTCCATAGCTCAGTTAGTTTACTGATGTGAACCCACATAAGCATTTTAGCAGAGTAGGGTGGGTTAACAGGACTGTTATTAATGTGTTTATAGCGCATTAGTAAAACTTCATTAAAAATGTGCTGAGTGAGAGTTTCTTTCACTAAAAAACGAGTAAAGTTGTGTTTTTGTATGTAATACTCTATTCTATTATTCTAAAGTTAACTAACTACAATGTGTGTGAGATTTTTATAAGCTTATTTTGAATTATTCTTTTCCCTTTGAATGTTTAACAATATTTTCATAAGGCGATATGCCGTACACATTTTCGTTTTTGTTACGTGATCGAATAGTTAATAAAACTGGCACTACACTGGTTTGAAGCAATAAAGGGCCCACGAGAACTGCGTAGGAAGTACATAAGCAACAGGACGTGTTTATACACGAGGTACTTATATTATCGATAACCAAAGCGACACAATGATTTACTACGAATAAAGCTATCAATACAAAACAATTGGACGCATTGTTCAATTAAAGATGGTTGCCATTTAAAGATAAGCCTGTGATGTGAGACAATAAGGCACGCACTGCGTCCACATAAGAAGCTCAAGCGAAGGGCCGTTCAAAGCAATTAACTCGGTGAACGATAAGAATTTGCGTGACACATACGCGTGTGTCTATATAGGCTCTTAGATAGTCCTTTTTCTGAAAAATTGCTATCGGGTGGCGAGAGACTAAGTGACCGAACGATCTTTAGCTCTTCAGACAAGCAGTATATCTTCGCAGGTCTATAACAAAAGCAAAAGAAGAAGTTTTTGCCTGTTTAACTACACTTTTTATCAAATTCATTAGTATAGATAGAGTACCAGAAAACTACGTTAAATGTATAGGTACAACAGTTAATTTGGTTTTCCGTTTTGTATAATTTGCAGAAGGGCGCCGAAGGATTTCATCACATGAATGACCAAATGTCAGAATCAGAGCCACTAATACACACGATTGTGGACGATATAAAATCATAGGTACAATAATGTATAAAATAGAAGAAATTAGCAGAGCTCGGCTTTTCGGCTTCGGCTTCGGATTACGAGGATGATCTGGGGCACTACTGTCACCTCTTAGGCTCGTATAGTCATCTAAAATCAAACTCAAATTCAAATCCATGCTTGAATACAGTTAGAAAGGGATAGCCATATATGCGATTAATAGCACCATCCGTCCCCCATCCTTAACAGATATTTATGTTTGAGTTTAGTTTTAGAATACGAGCCTTAGAGCAGTAAGTATTACTAAAATCTTGCTAAGCAAAATTCTTGGGAATTTGCATACTTAGGGTGGATTCGACCAAACTGGAATAAGGTCTTATTTTGTATAGACTAATCTCGGAGTAAGTCTTGTTCCAGTTTTGTCGAATCCACCCTTAGATTAAAGTAATACTGCTTTAAGAGTTGAGGCAAGGCCCTGTCATGTTGCATGTTCTACACTACGGAGAGAAGATTCGGAGACTCCGTATACTTAGTCCAAAATGTAAGAACTTAAGCTTGAAACTTACCCGTTCATCATACGGTATAATTTGGTATTTATGTTCCTACTCAGCTTACCTGAAATCAAAAACAGACATTAAGTTCGCACATCTAAAAAGGTCACTTTGGACGATTGAAGTAATTTTCCTTTATAAACGACTTGAAAAGATGAGGTTTTCAATTCATCTGTATCGATAGGTATATATGTATACCTATTTATACAATTTTTTTGTAAGTATCTATATACTTTATGTATATTCGCGCAACCGATTTGATTGATATCTTTAAGATTCAAATTATTGTAGTGTAATAACATCAGTACGTCTACGAAATTAGAATATTTATAAGAAATAAATTAAATATGATCTCTGCGAAGATTTAAACTACAAGTACATCCTTTAAGGAATTTGCCACCCTTTGCTGATTTCAGTATCATTTTCACTTAAAGGGGTCTTGCGGTGAAAACGGAAAAATTGGCTGTTTTCTATTACCTGTTATTAAAATTATTTTAGATATTTCGCATTGAAATTTTCAATATGTATTACAGAACGTATGTGTGAGGGGATGACATCACGACCCTCAACCCTGTTTTACAATAATAATGCCTATAAAATCATAAACTTGAAAATTGAAAAAATTATGATTTTACATTTTCGATATCTGACTGATTTGGACTTCTGAAAAACTAAACATTTTTATTAATTTTTGATAAAAATGTGAATGGCGCATATGAATTTCCGCGGACCCCGCACCGCGCAACTCCCGCGAGGATTTTTCGGATTTTCGCATTTCAGCGAATAATACTTACACCTACACAAGGTTTCATTAAAAAAATAACAATCAGTGAGGTATTATTGCACGTTGAAATGATTTATTATTCTATTTATAAACAAAACAAATTACAGCAATGGAACACTTATAATTATCGGGCAATTACTTAGTAGTTTTATCAGCTAATCAATTAGCGATAAGGGGTTACAAGGTACAATTAAAGGTGAATTGATCACATCACTGTTGATATGACGAATAAAACATAACAAACTAGTTAGGTACCTACTCGTATAGGTATGTGTTGTGCAAGTGTTAAACACATAGTATGATGACATTGTGTGTTATGATTTCAATTTGTAAAAGTAATCATTTAATTTAATATTTCGTTAAAAGCGTCTGTTACAATTACAATAAAAAAGTTAACATCCAGCAACATACAAACATTTAAAGAATATTATTAAATTTCTTCTTCCAGACCAGCCAGCAAGCAGACTACCTCAAAACGTCAAAATAATACAATCGCTTTTAAACTCAACATAAGCTTAAAAGTCGTTTACACAATTTTGACAGTTTTGTAAAGCCTGAAATGCTGTTGTATGTACCACGGCGTCAGATCAACCTACCCTAAAATGTCAAATTTATCCAATGTATATTCATCCTTAGAATCAAACGTTAAAGTTCAAAATTGATTGTAGAAATTTGACAGTTTTGGGTAGGTTGATCTAACGCCGTGTGTACGCGAGTGTTTTTTTTTATTCGAATCCCAGCGATCGTAGCTATGTTGACATTCAAAAGAGATTGGTGGGATACCGCCCAAATACCGAGACGCACGGAATGATTTGAGGGAAATCTTTGCAAAGTGGGACAATACAATAAGTTAAAATAAATATTTTTTTCTAGACGTTGTAAAAGTTAACACTATAATAACAAACTGACTTCTTAAAGCCATATTTTATTTACACCTATATAAAATCTATAAAAGTCCAACTAGAACCAAGAAGACTGTGTTTCACTTGCTAAGAAACGTAACTAGGACTTCTGCTTCGGAGACCGGTGGTTTTACCACTAGACCTAAAAGCGATTAGGCCATAGATTAATTATTAAGTAGAACATCCACTTTCGCTGATGACGAGAAGTTGGAGAGTTTGTATGTTGTATCCAAATAGTGGACTGTCAAGCAAAGTCGGCTCTACAAACTATTTGACATTTGGATAACGAGTTTCTCCCCTTTTGCAAATAGGCAGCTATTATTAGCGCTGTTTGAACACAAGCTCGTTTAGACACTAACACAGATTTTTCGTATTACCCACACTACACAGCCTTCTTTTTTTCCGCCTCTTTAAATATCTAAAGAATAATCAGGTACCTACATTTACACCGTTTAGACGTCTTCTTCTTCAGTCCTCCAACCAGGGGGGTTACTCTTGAACGCAAACTCAATCTCAATACAATTCCAATACGATTAATTTGTATCGATATTGGGATAAGTAAAGATAATTCCGGAACGCCATCTCGATAATAATTTGTTCAATCAATTGCCACGCAATTTATTTCCAATATGACGCTATATTGTCGCTTACAAAAGTGCCATTTGACATTTTTTAGATTTGTGATTGGAAATTGACTAATGCAATTGTGTTTCAAGAGTAAGCCTACAGTCCGGTCACAGTGAATCTGGTTCCGATCGGCCATTTAGACCCATCTGTTATTGTATTCGAATCTTCTAGGTCAATGATTCGAATACGGTCTACTTGTTAAGGAAAAAAAGATAACTAAAAAAACTAAAAAAAACATGTTTAATTTTGATCTAGAATTTGGAGATAACGTAAACGTTAAGAAAAATGTCTACCCCCGGCGGGAATCGAACCCGCGGCTGCGTTGACCACTCCACCACCGAGGTATTGGTTAGACCTAACGATATTTTTCAACGCTTATGACTTTATGTTTTTATAGCAACAGTGTCTTATGCCGCGTCCGCACGCTTGGCACTTGCCGCAAACTCCAAAACTCTACAAAACTTTTGGATTTGTATTTGTTCGACGGATCGGCTACAAGCGCTTGCAAACCAAGCCAAACGATGACGTATCCAACCGTTTGAATTTGTCACGGCTTGTTGAGGTTTTCCAAGCGTGCGGACGCGGCATTAGAATCTAAACCCCATATTGATCTGAAGGAAAATATTTTACAATATTTTAAACATTTAGTTAAGATAAGACTGCTTTATAGATTCGTAATATTTGATTATTTGCGTTAAAAAACTTTTAAATAAACTCAAAGATTGAACTTTGAACGCGGGTTTATTTCCGCCTACGGTAGAAATTTTTTTCAACGTTTCGTTATCTTTAAGTTTATTTGAGCGTTTGTTAACGCAAATAATTAAATATTATAAATTAGTTGGAAGAGGTGCCCATACCATACACTACAATTTTTGCCCAGTAGGTAGTTTACCTTAGAACAGATCTTTTCGTTTAATTTGACTTTATTTTGCTGTAAATTAATAAAACCTACTTGATGTTTTGTAGAATATTTATATTTAAAATAAATTCAAAATAATTGGAAATGAAATTATCATGCTCACATTTATTTATTTCCCGGTGGAAGTTTTTATTATCGGAGACCAAATCTTACTTTGGATCGCTGCGCCAACTTAGTTAGTTTCAAGGGTATGTAAGACTCCATGTCAAAATAACTTTACCCTAAGTTGACAAGCGCCCGTAACATTCTTCAGTTGCTTTGACAAAGTAAAGTGTTCGACGCTTTTTGTTACCGGCTGTACCTCCGACAAAATAACTGCCTATATCGGCTAAAAAGGCAACCGTTGCAAGAAATAACCAAGGTAACAAGCAAGGATAGAAAGTGAAATCTATTTGAGTCGCGCCATTCACTAACTGCTTTTCAACTATGGAAAGCAGCTTTTCAGGCTACAACAAAACTGTCAACATTCTTTAATCGATTTTCAACTTTACTTCTTAGAAGTTGAGTTCAAATTCAATTGCAGAATTTTGACGTTTGGAGGTAGTTTGACGTGGAGTTCTCAGTACTTAAACAGTGCGGCAATCTATATTTACGGCGAACACTTTTTGTATGCATTTTTTGCTTCCTACAAGCCTATTGTTCGCGCAATCTCCTTATATTAGAACTTTATTAAAGCAGCGAAATGGCACCCATTTGAACAGAACTCATTGTACATTTTATGTGTACGTATTATCTTGTAAACTATGTTCCGAGAAATAAATAAATGACTTACTATTACAATGTATTGAAAGGACACAATAATAAGGTTTTAATAGGTTGAGGATAAAGATTCTTCACATTTTTAAGAAAATGCAAAACATTTTTTAATACATTTACATTCAACTAAAGTATGTAGGTGTTATTTTATTCGATAACTTTTTGCCATCTTGTAGGTAGTTTGCTATAGAAACTTTGGGGCTTCTGATCAAAATACCGCGACAAGTGGTTTTGGCAGTCCTCTCGGGATGTTAACCTCACACTGCCTAAAGAATTTTGAAGAGACCGAAACTGGTGGAAATCTGAAGGTGGTCAGGACTATACGGCGGATGCATTAACACCTCCCAGCCAAACTCTCTTAATCTTTGCTGAGTGGCTAAAGATGTGTGAGGTGTAGCGTTATCATGATGAAAAACCACACCCCTTCTGTTGATTAATTCCGGCCGCTTTCTCTCAACTTATCTTGCTTTAATCTCATCAGGTGTTCGCAGTAGAGTTCAGAATCGATGGTCCTGCCTGGTGGTAACAGTTCCAATCCCACCACACACACAGAATCACCTTGTTGGGGTTTCGCCACAGTCTGTGAAGCCTGACCGGCCTTTGACCACGACCTTTTTCGCACGTTCTTGACGAACGTGATACACTTTTCATCACCAGTTATCAGCTTATTCAACAAAAAATCGGTTTCATTACGTCGTAATAAAGAATCACAAATGAGTACACGGTTCATTAGGTTTCTTTCAGTGAGCTCGTGAGGTACCTATACCCAAATATCGAGATTTTTTGTGTAAAGTACCCAGTTTTTTCAAATGCGCTAAAACGGTTTTGTGGTCAATTCCCAGTTCTTCAGCTACGCCGTAACTACTGATATGCCGATCTTTCTCCACTTTTTTAAAATTGGCATCCATTTTATCCGTAATAGGTCGACGAGAGCGGTCCGGATTGAAAACGCATAAACCAAATTTGTGCAACTCTCAGAGACACTGCACTAGCACCATTAACATCGCAATTTTTTTTCGCGGCTTGCGTTGCATTGTTACCTTTTTTGTAGTAAAATTTTAAAATGTATGGAATTTCTTCATTAGATTCAATCATCTTGACAGTATTAAGAAAAACAAATGAAAATCACACATTTTACTAATTTTAATTTGAAATTATCTTCTTTAAAATTTAAACTTTTAATGATACCAAAACCACTGATACAAATAGTAGCCAAAGAGATTTTATTACAAGTTCATACATACTACGAGTATAAGCGAAAAGACTTTTTCCCCAACCTAATATATATATATAGAAGCGAAGTCTGTGAGCATTGATTTATGTTGTTTTACTTATGTTATTATAATCATAATAAGAAAAAGGACTTAATTATTAGGAATAATAACTTAAAAGGACATGTTTTTTTATAATGGAATGTGACGAATGTCTCTATTATATTGCATTTTAATACGACTCCTACATTACATCTCTCTCTTTTCTGTTCTATTTTTTTTATTAGGTAAATATCTTAGATTAAAGATTGGTCTCGCTGCGCTCGACTAGATACCTCCGTCGTACTTGTCAAATGCGGCAACAAATACTACGCCGAAATCGGCGTACCCGAGCCAGTCACACTGACAGCTGTGGGTGAAGTGTACGTACCGAATGTTTTATTCAATTTTAGGCTTAATTCAAACTAAAATGCCAGTTTGCTTGTATATATCTGTGTAAAAATAATACTTCTAAAAATAAGAAGGACACTGGGATCACATACCATCAGTAAGTATAGTATAATTTCGAAAATAAACGCCATTCAGTGTTACCGCTTATACAAGAATAAAGTCCCCGTGGTTGAGATTTTTATTATGTGAATTTATTGTTATTGTCTTTTATTATATAGGTAACCTATTTCATTTGTCTTACAAAGTTACTTAACTTAACCTAGTTCTACGTTATTTCATGTTTACTTATATTTGTGATCTATAATACTGTGTAAAAATGTTAGCTGACACTATATCAAGGGGATTCTACCGATGAAACTGAACAAATTTCCATAAGGAACATGGGTCGAAAATTTATTATTTTTCCCTATACAAAATGCGCAATCAGCTGATTGACTTTTTTTTTTTAATATGAGAAGGAGGCAAACGAGCAGGCGGGTCACCTGATGGAAAGCAATCACCGCCGCCCATGGAAAACCAGAGGAGTCGCAGATGCGTTGCCGACCTTTAAGAAAGGAATAGGGTTAGGGGAAGGAATAGGAATTGTGAGGAGGGGTGGGAGGGGAAGGGGCCTCCGGAACTCTCACTGGCCGGACGAAACACAACAGCACCAAGTGCCATTATTTCACGCCGGGCGAGCCGGCCCAATGCGTGCTGCAACGCAGCATGGCTCTACCACTCAGTCAGTGTGTTTAGCACCACCCAGGGGTCACGTGTAGGGTCTCAAGGGTAAACCTACGGACGCGAGAAACTTTACCCCCATATGACTCAAGTATGGAAAAGCAATTTTTGTTTCATTTTGACCTATGTTCCTGAAATGTAAACTTTTCGTGTCTGTACTTACATTGAAAATATTTGCGAAAAACATAATCTAGGGGATGAAGGATACGTGAACATTAGAATCATTTTTGGAATTTTTGTCTGTTTGTTTGACGCGCATCACACAAAAACCGCTGGACGGACTGTTAATATTTAATGAAACTGAGAACAGGTGTTATAGCTTATGATTCGGGTAATATTATAGGTTAAATGTTGCTTCACACATATCAGTGAAGCCACAGTTCCGACACAGTACCGGGACAGTGTTTTTCATACATTCTCTATGAACGCATCCCCACTTGTCAGTGATAATGCTCTCAGTGTCAGTGCCGCCACCGGAAAATCACGGACGTATTCGTTTTGAAAAAAATCATAAAATATGTTTGAAATAATATTTTCTCTCCTCTTGCTCAAAAAGACCGCTATTGTAGCGTTATAAAGCGAAGCTAAAATAGCTTTTCTTGCCCTAGGGAAAAAAGTAATTTTTTTAAAAATTTTGTTTGTCACATGTCAATGAGCCTACAAAAACGAAAAAGTAGTTAGTCATATGTAGAATAATAAAATCTCGACTTAATACTGTTTACTTAGACCAAAAACTTTTTTGAGATAGATATTATTAAAGTTTATGGTAAAATTAGTAATCATTTAAATCTATGGACAACACAGACCACGCCCACACAGTCCACGCTTCAGCAAGAAACAACTGCACAGTCTGTACATTTGCTTAGGTGGTGAGCCTTTAGCCCGTTAGTCGCTTTTACGACACCCAATGGAAGGGAGGGGTTGGTAGTATTATTTTGATGAGCCCATCGCCGCTCTATGCTGTTGGATTTATGTGCAGTCCTTAGTCCATTAGTCGCATTTTACGACACCGAAGAGAAGAGAGGGGTTGGTAGTATTATTTTAAAGAGCCCATCGTCGCTCTATGCTGTTGGAGGTATGTGCAGTCTTTAGTCCGTTAGTCCCCTTTTACGACATCGAAGAAAAGTGAAGGGTTGGTAGTATTATTTTTATGGGCCCATAGTTGCTCTATGCTGTTGGATGTATGTGCAGTGTTTAGTCCGTTAGTCGCCTTTTACGATACCCAAGGGAAGAAAGGGGTTGGTAGTAATAAAAAAACTACTAAAAAAATGAGGTCTAATCATTGCTATACATAATACCTACCATTTTTATACAGAAGAAACCTACGTCTAACCATAGACAATCGTCCTTGGTCTAACCTAATATTCGCTTAAAATTGTTAATTTTTAAATATTTTCTGAGCTACATTTATAACCAGCAACTTAACTAATAAGTACATCACAGCAAAAATATTTTTCCCATTTACTCGGGTAACAGTTGAGCAGCTGGCAACAATTTTTTCACGCACACTAGCATAATTGCATATTGTCTTATACACACTACATAATGAGTTGCCGCATTTACGGAGCTGTGGTCTATAGTGTAGTAGTGTGGTGTAGCGCGGTATCTAGACGACCGCAGCGAGGCCAATCATTCATCTATGGTAAACTCGGACCAAATCGAAATGGTAATAGTTATTTGTTATACAAGAGTGCAAACTTGCTTTTTAACCGCGTGCTCAATTTTGATGACCGAGCAAGCTTAGAATCCTGAGCGATACCGAGGGAATCAAAAGAGCACGAGGTGAAAAATCTTTGCACTCGAGTGCAACACGTAACTTTTCATCCCACCTCAACGAGGAAATTACCAACCAAATTAAAAAAGTAGGTACACCAAAAAGGTTCCGAGTCTGAGTTTTTAACAATTTAAAAAGGTCGTATGATAAATCGGCACCATGGAGGAAGAAGAAAATAGGTTTAATGATGTTTTGAATACACATACTAAGTGCACACGATGTTATAAATTCAAGTTACTTTGTCATCTAGCGGGTAAAAACGGCTTTTGCACTCAGATATCGAAGAGTAAAAATTCTCTTTCCGAGATGGGGGGATGAAAATATATTTTATTTGTCATAATTATATCGTAAACTCAGAGACACTAATACCTACACTACGTTTGTAAGAAATCTTATTTTTACAACTAACATATTATTAAAAATAAGTATGAATGTTATCAGATTAAAAAAAGTCATAGCATTTTAATACCCTAGGATTTAAGTAATTTATGTTATGAACTTGACTGCAAAAATGGAATCGGGTGTGCTATTTAATCGGATTTATAAATGATGGATTCACATTTAAAAAAAGAATCTTATCTATGTTTGTTATTAAAAGAGTTAAGTATGATTTTTTACGTAATTATCATCATTAATCCTTGATTCTTAATATCGAAATACCGGTCCTAATATCAATCATAAATAAAAAAAATGTTGATATTTTATTATTTAAAGAAAAAATTTGACCTACTAAGAATTTAGGTACTTCCCATGGTTTAACGCAAAAAAATAGTAAGTATGGGTAACTTAGGCATACCTTCTAATGCCCGACTATTACCCGACCTATTTCAGATCTTTTAAGTAGGTATCTACTTTGCGTTAAACCCATTAAATACTTTGCCTAAAGTGGAACGCGAAAGCTTCTAGGATTTCTGACAGTTAGGCATACCTACCTACGTAAGTAAAGTAAGTACTTAAATAAATATCAAGAAAAAATCTAAAGAGCAACATTTCAGTGTGTCAGTCAGTCACATTCATACTTTCTAGATTTCAGGACAATGCTAGAGATTAGCATAACCTAATAATAGACTACGTCTGTTTATAGGATTTTTGAAAGAGACAACTTGCGGTTTCTCTAACGGCACTCCATCTGGCTATGGATCACGGCTATAGGCCTATTCCGTTAGTGGAGCCGTCGAACCTCGGTTGTCGTTTGTTTTTCGTTATTAAGAACTTACATACCATACTCATAAATGGCGCGGCTGCGCACGAATTGCCATAATCACCAGTATTCTTTTTTTTTTTTCTGCTACTACTCCCCGCTTTTTTGCAGGACTTTAATTGCTGTTTTTTTTTATCTACTTTTCCAAGGGGTTAATAATCGTGAGCTTTATGAGCTCTACACTGTTATGTTTTCTTCCTTTTATATCTCTTTATCATTTATGTCTAAGGCTGGATTCGACCAAACTGGAATAAGACTTACTCCGAGATTAGTCTATACAAATTCGGCGTTTAATCTAGGTATAAGACCTTATTCCAGTTTGGTCGAATCCACCCTAAATAATATAGTTACAATAATTATCTAAGTAATTTTTGACGTGACAACGTCTTAAATTAGGTTAGCTGGGAGACACTTATGAAAAAGTGTAACGCTCGTCGGGAACGTAACGATGAGTCACCGAACGAGAGAGAGGCCCGCCGAATGCCTTGCGTCTCTCTCACTCCTAGAGAGGTTACTAACAAATTGAATTTTTCATTTTTATTAAGTATCTCTGGTATTACGACTGCTGAGCTCATATAGAAGACTATTGCGAGGAACAGAGCTGTGATCAATGTTACACTTGTTTCAAATGTAACCCCGTTTAGCTGTAACTATATAAGAGCTCCACTTGCCATAAATAAACCGTCGCCATTACTAAATCAAATCGTACCAATACGACTTCGCCGTGCATGCAGCCGGCATGCGCTCGATTGATGTGTGATTTTTGATAAGGCTTCTATTATAATGACGCCTGAAGTGGAAAGCGGTGGAGACAAGTTGATTGTTCTATGCAAGAGCGTAGTTATAATTTAATCTAGAGTATAGTACCTATGAAAGATTTGAGAGAAGAATGAAGAACCTATGTAAGTAATAAATTATTAGTATCGGATGCCATAGTATACTTGCCATGCTATGATGATAGATGGCATCTATCATCATAATATGGCAAGTATACTTAATTATGGCTAATTATGTTATCATTGAGGTACAATAAACCATATTTTATTAACCTCAATGCATGTTATAGATAGGATGCCGTAACAATATATATATGTAAATTAAAGAAGGATTGTGATATAAATTCTAAAAACAGACATGTCGGTGGTGTCGTCACATTCTAAACCATATTTTCTGATCAATAATGACACCACACACCATCTTGTTTTGAGCGATAAGTACATTACGTCTTAAAGGAAAATCTTAATTTGGCGCAACGTCCAATTCACGGAAACACTCCGAGAGCTGTATGTTTACCATGGGCCGTCAAACACGGAACATGCAAATAGACGTCGCGAATTCAGCGTACGGACGCAGCTGTGCGGTGGGTGGCCAATTGGCCATAGACGCACAAAGGCGCGTGACGTGGGTGGCGAGGACAAAGGCATGCCATCCGCACCATCCGGCCGCCAATGACGCTCAACAGCACTGTTTTGCATTGCTGGTTTGAAGTGTACTAGATACATTAAATCGAAAATGTGAATCAGGAGGAATGTGGTGCGGATACCCTGGATAGCTTATCGGACCAACGTCAACGTGTGGATTCTCAAGCAATTGAACATTCAGGCTCTCTTCCATATGCCTCCTGAGAATCCTTGAGATCCTTCTTCTGGCACATTGAAATAAATAGGGGGCATAAGAAGCGGCACAGAAGGCAAAAGCATTAAAATAAGCAACGCGGACGCACTACCCTTGTTGTTGTAAACGTCCATGGGTGGTAGTGATCCCTTCGGTACCTGAGAATCGAAACCGGGACCACTAAATCTAATACTAGAGCAGTTTGACTTTTGGACCGAAAGGCGATTCTATAGGAGCTTTATATAGGCAACACAAAGATTAAATCAAACTAAATACATATATTTTCTGATTAGAAAAGATTATTTTTTTATGTCTTCTTTTTAGATCCTAAGATTTCATGATTAGTCAGCTAGCACGTGTCTGGTATTTCGCTTTTAGATAAAGTAGTAGTAGGTAAGTACTTAACCGTTTGGACTTCCCAAAATATCAAACGGTTTAATTATAAGTAAGTAATTACAAATTCTATTTATACACATGAATCTTGATATCTATGCCATTTGCTATAATTAACCCTACGTGCGTTATTTGGATGGCTTCGGCGTACGTCAAAATAACTCCCGCATGATATTATTTCACTTTGGTTTATTTATTTATTTAGTAATTAATTTTGGAAAGTAAGAAAAATGTTGGTGTCAAATCATTTGGGAAGTATACTATTTCATGTCGGCAATAAACAAATACAAAACCAGAAGCAATATAAACCTACTTAGTTAATATAAGTAGTAGGTACAACTTCTTGTTCTGCAAAGAAACCTTTCCACTGCGGCCGCGTACGATCAATGTTAAAGGAATAGAATTTATATTAGATGACTGCTAGAAACCGCAAGAAACTTCAAGGGCTGGTCAGGTCAAGTGGTTTAAACATGAAGAAAATGGCAAAAAGGAAATTGTGTTTTTTTAAATTTTTAATGAAATAATTCATTTTGTGAATATTAATTAGATAATCTTTGAGTATCTTATTTATATTTAAAAAGCGTACGGCCGTCTGTTTACCCGTCCGCGTTAGCTGGTCGATAAGTACCTACGTTGCCACGTGTCTGGTATTTCGCTTTTAGATAAAGTAGTAGTAGGTAAGTACTTAACCGTTTGGACTTCCCAAAATATCAAACGGTTTAATTATAAGTAAGTAATTACAAATTCTATTTATACACATGAATCTTGATATCTATGCCATTTGCTATAATTAACCCTACGTGCGTTATTTGGATGGCTTCGGCGTACGTCAAAATAACTCCCGCATGATATTATTTCACTTTGGTTTATTTATTTATTTAGTAATTAATTTTGGAAAGTAAGAAAAATGTTGGTGTCAAATCATACCTACGTTGACGGGTCAACAGACGTGCCCGCGCGTTGTAAATAATCGTTACCTATTTTTAATTGTTTTCATTTTGACGTGACAACGTCTTAAATTAGGTTAGCTGGGAGACACTTATGAAAAAGTGTAACGCTCGTCGGGAACGTAACGATGAGTCACCGAACGAGAGAGAGGCCCGCCGAATGCCTTGCGTCTCTCTCCCACTAAATAGTTAAGTTTAAGTTTACATGTACAATGTTTTAGTAAACAAAATAAAACAAAATAAAATAAAATAAAATAAAATAAAAAAAAATAAAATAAAAAAAAAAAAAAAAAAAAAAAAAAAAACAAAATAAAATAAAATAAAATAAAATAAAATAAAAAAAAAATAATAATAAAAAAAAATAAAAAAAAAAAAAAAAAAAAAAACAAAAAAAAAATTATATTTCTATAGTTAAAATTTGTGCAATTCTTATTTTCATTCAATTCCTTGTTCCTATTGTGCAATTTAATTATATTCATATCAATAAATATTCTACCGAGAAAAAGACGTTGTCACGTAAAATCTTCGCCCGTAAAACCGACTTTACAGGCAACCAATTTTTATTATTCTTATGTTATTGCTTTATTATAAATTAGATACTGGACTATCTAATTAAAATTCACAAAATGAATTATTTAATTAAAAATTTAAAATAAACACGAATTCCTTTTTTGTCATTTTGTCATGTATAAAATACTGGACCTGACCAGCCCATGAAGTTTCTTGCGGTTTCTAGCAGTCGCCTTATATGTAAGTATACAAGTAGTACCTATCTAGAGGTGGCGCCGCGTTCTAAGTGGTTAAATAATAATTTATCGTTTTCAGCGCAAATTCATAGTTTCTCTATTCTTTTCTTCTTCTTAGATATTTTTGTGATTTTAATTCAGTTAGTAGAAAGTAGAAATGAAACTTTATGAGTATTTACCGATAGCTCATTCCATGCACACGTGGCCACATGTGCCCATACGTCATTACAAATAAGTATGCAATTAAAATGTATTTATTCAGCAGCACAATGGTTGTTATCTTATTTTCTTACACCTGCATCAGCCGACAATCAGACATCACGCGGACCGTGAAGGTGAAACTAATGAAGAGCCGCAAAAAATTGATTAAGACATGTTCTTGGATTTACCGAATCGTTGTCATCTCTATGATGTTTTTAATCATCCTAAAAAAGTTTAAACTCATCATCCTAAATGAATTGTTTTCATTAACTTATATCCGTGATGTCGCGTAGCATTAAAGTGTGAAAGAATAAGTAAGTCTACCATCCCCTCTCTTCCCTTAGGTGCCGTAAAAGGCGTCTAACGGACTAAAGATACATCCAACAGCATGGAGCGGCGATGGGCTCACCATCTGTCACGCTGAGCACATGTGCAGTCGTTATTTTGTGAAAAGTAGACTTTTGCAGAGGACTGCTTTTGCGGTCTTTGAAACCAACCAACCAACCAACCAACCAACCAACTTTGAAAAAGTGAATTCAGACAATCCTGTAATAATAAATAAGTCATCATCATCATCAGCCTATTAACGTCCCAATGCTGGGCACAGGCCTCCCACGTGGACAATAGCACGTGGAGATATTGGGCCATAACCCACCACGCTGGCCCAATGCGGGTTGGTGGGTTTTAACGACTGTCATCTTACGACAACAACCGGGACCAACGGCTTAACGTGCCTTCCGAAGCACGGAGGAGCTCGAGATGTTTTTAATTTGGTCACCCATCCAGCGACCCGGCATTGCGAAAGTGGCTTAGCGAGCAAGATCGCAAGCCGAACGCGCTAGCCGCTGCGCCATCAAGCTCCTCAATTTTAAGTATAAATAAGTACACCGTCTTGCCACAGTATAAATATGAGCTATACTGTGGTCTTGCTTTGTTATTTATGGCGGTTATAACGTTTTGTTCTGTATTCTGAGAACACCCACACAGACTCAATCATCCCGGATTTGATGCAATAGCGGGCATACATATTTTTGTTCTGTTTTATTGGTTGTGTATATAACTAGATCAAACTCCTTTTCAAGTCCTATAGCTAGTTAGGTACCATCATTCTATTTTTATTTAAATCTGCCGCCACAATTAAGTAATCGTTACTGTTAGAGGTCAGACAGCCATTTCCTCAGTGTATTTAAGGATTCCTGGAAAAATGTACTTCCACTGCATTGCACTTACGATCGCTTGATGTAAAGATCAAGCGCTTCCCGATTGAGCAATAAAAAAAGGTAAAACAACAGGTAGTCACTCTATTTTCCGAGTCATCAATGTAATACTGTTTTACTGCCGGCACGATCGCAGATTACCTACTAAATAGTTACTGTAACGAGTTCCGAGTACCTATGTCTACTACATAACTCAGATACCTACTTAGTTAGCTATTTCAAACAAGGAATAGACAGCGAGAATTATAGCTAGCAAGACATGATGAGGTTTCCATTTCCTAATCCGTAACTAGCTTTAGTAGTTCAAGTACTTACCTTGCGAGTGCTTTATTCTTCAACCGATCACAGTAACTAGAAATGTAGAATTTGTATGGCGAAATTGCAAGTCACACCTCGTTTGTCATCAGGAGGCGATGCTTCAATGCCATACAAATTCACGTAATCATGGAGAATAAAATTTGCACTTTAAAGGCCTTCAGATTCACTACTAATTAGTGTAACGAGTTCCTAGTATGTTTACTACGTAACTCGGATTTGTAATAAAAAAAGGAGTTAGTAAGAAAAAATTACATCTAGCAATAAGTACATACTTACTATATACTATAATTACGACTATTATCCCCAAAGTGTTAGTCAGAGACTATGCAAATGAGTACAGCGAAAGCAGTCCCCTACCTCAGTCCACTTTTCACCAAATAGCGACTGCACATGTTCTCAGCGTGACAGGTGGTGAACCCATCGCAGCTCTATGCTGTTGGGGATGTATGTGCAGTCTTTAGTCCTCTCCTACTCCGCCTGTTTTAGTCGTCGATCATCAAATAAATAAACACTAGATAAAATACGATATGAGATACTCTTGAGCGTCGACTTGCCGACTATCGGCAAAGACAATTAAAAATTCTATTGTGTCTGGCGTGCAACGCGCAGGTAGATAAATTAAAAAAAAAATTTCCAAATCGGTTTATAATTCACGGAGTTCTGAGGTAACAAACATTAAAAAAAACATACTTAACCGAATTGAGAAACTCCTCCTTTTTTTGAAGTCGGTTAAAAATAAATTCAAAAAAGTGGTCCCAATGATTCTATACAATTTTGTTTTCGAATAATCACAACTAATGTTGATACTCGGCCCTATCATCACCCTCCAAGAACGTTTAGCTTGGAGGACCTTCTGCTCAATAATGGTTTGGACGGTATTGTCAAATGACAACTGACAGCAATCCAATGCTCCCTCTTGGTTGGAGCATTATTTCGAGGCGACACTTTGAGAGCGCTAATTGTGTATCTAGTGTTTAGCCCCCTTACTCTTGAAACCAATTGAATCGGATTGGTATTGTGAATTTTCGTATTTTTAAGATACGACACCAGCGCTAATTTGGATTCATATCGGGTGAACTAAATGGCATTGAGTTTTGTATTTTTTTCACTCAATATCCACGCAAAAAATCCATATTAGCTCTGGTCTCGTAACTTAGGAGTACGAAAATTCACAATACCAATCCGATCCAATAGCGATCGGTTTCAAGAGTAAGGGGGCGGATGATATAGGGTTTTAGTAGTCCATGTCAGGCACGCCAATGTGTGGTAGATGACGCGGTAAATGCAAGCCGACACCGGCGGGCGACCCACTGACCGCTTTGGTTTCGTACCATGTTACAGAATCTTAAAAATATAAATAACAAACAAAACCAGTTCGGTACGCGGAAACAGTGGTAGGTACTTACATTTGGGACGATACGGAGAGCGGCAGACAGCTCATCCTCACCACTAATAATTATAAATGCGAAATTGTATTTCATTCCTAATTATTCCATGACCGTTCATATTTTCTTAACTCAGGTCGAGGTTCTTCGATGATTGAGAGCGAGAATTTGGTGAGAGTTATATTGACTAATAATGAATGAATTAGAGCGGATGTACATCTAATATGGATCAAAAAGAAAGAAATAGCAAAAATAACTAGTGTCCGTCCCTGATCTAGAACTGAAGAGCTGTCGGAGGACGATGCTCTGCGTAATTCAGATTCCTTGCGCAGGGTATGAAGCTCTTCGTTTGAATACCTGTTATAAAAATTTGCTAAAAGTTCAAGAACATATGTTATATTTTTGTCCAAACATAGCAACGGACCTATCGTTGTAATAGTTTGCACAGATATAGTCGGATGATCTGTCCTATAAATAAGTTACTTCGTATCCCAGTCAAATACAATGTTTCCGGGGGTCACGCAAAGATAGAATTGGATGGAACCAGTAGAGGAAATAACACGGATATAAGAAACAAGATCTCCTAAAAACAGATACTTATACATTTTTGTTTATTTAAATATTTTGCTTTACCTCTCTACTTTTTTAAAGCAGTCTCCTTATTTGTCTTTCCTTTGATATTGAGAACTCTTCCGGTAGGCCGGTCGGTAATGCCATTTTCGCAACTCGTTTCATCTTATCACAACAAGGTTCACGGCAGATCGTCGACCATCACAGGAGTTCGGACATACTGTGATACTTTAAGCACTACTTTTTTACAATTAATTACTTAAAGTTAGTATAGGTACATTCTTATTTATTAGACTCAGTGTATTTAGTAATACTTGTCCAAGTTCCAAGTCCTAGGTCCAAGTTTCGACGTTGTAATCTACATATTGGATAGTCACCTGTTAAATATGTAGAGTAGGTCACTAGCGCATGTCAGAATTGTAATATAAAGCACGCACATACTGATTACTTATATAAATATAGTATCTGTCCAAGAGTTGACGTTGGTTAGTAGGTACAGTCTTTGATATCCTCTCGAGTCAGATTCGGTGTGGAAAATAACTGACGACCGCTATGTGATACCTTCAACTTGACGGGCAAACCACTTACGAGTGGTTACAACAGCGTTGAGTGGCAATGTACTTACGACTGAGTCATTCGAAGAATTTTCACTTAAGCGGGGTGAGCAATCCTAATGGATTAGTATGGGTAAGTCCGAAAGTATGATAAATAAGGAAGATTAAACAGTGAAGAGGAAAGATGTCGTCGAATAAAAAATTTAGTAATAGTAAAAACCATAGGACTGGTACAAACTAAAGGAGGGGCCTATCCTATACCATCAAGCCTATATCAGCTTTGGGTGATTGCGGGCTGATATGATGGTAGTGATGATGAAGGAACCAAAACTTAGATAAAAATATTCTATCTCTTAAATTTTGGATTCCCACATATTGGTGCACATTTGATTTTATTATCCAAAATTTATACTTTGTCTAAGAAATTTGTACACAATGAAGACACATTAATTATGCACACGTTAATCACATTTTATGGTGCTTAAATCACCTACATACTTGTTTTGCTTTACTATCCAATGAACGAAGATATTAAAAACTATTAGAAAGTAGCGTTTGTTCATTTGTTCAACTAGGAAAATACTTAGTAAGTATTTCACTTTTATTCGACGCGGCACGGACGTCATAATGTATTGAAGTAGCCAGTAACAGTTATTTAACGTCACATAAATTATAAAGAAATCTAAAAAGTAAGTAAAGCTGATACATATAATAATCAAATAAAGTTTTTATTACTTACACATATTTTTAACTATACCTACTTTATATCCACAAAACAGAAAACAACAAAAGAAACTATGATAAATTATAACTAAAAATATATCTAAGAAAGTGTGTACCTACCTGTTGTTGTATTGTCCAAACGAAAAATTCTGCTCGCATTTTCTCCTCGTTCTCATAACTTTTGCAAACCTTTAAGTGCAAATTTAGATTATTTTCACATTTGCTTTTTACCGTGTTGTGGGCTTTTTAGGCAAGCTTCCTAGATTGTCTGTTTCTTGCATTTGTGATACGAAATAAAAATGTGTCTAGTTCTGTGAAGTCTGTAAACACACGACAGTCACAAAGTTTGCGAATCGAAATATTCATAATATAGTGGTTTACCTATATTCTTACACATAAATAATCAACCTGGTTTTTTACCTACCAATTTCTAAACTTGCGACTAGTGACTAGTCGTTAGGCTAGTCTAAGTATAAAAAAATGTCAAACACCGATTGCAAAATATAATTAAAAATAAATTGAAATCTTCAACTTTTAAATTCCCAAAAATAAAACACAAAAAGCACTTCGTTGAGATATTATTATTACTCACTCATTTTTAAAATTAATGATGATGATGATGAGATGAGAGATGATGATGACAGAGATGTGTGACGCAAGCTAGAAGATCACCCGTTGACCGTTTTGGAAGAAACCCGTATTGACGATCGTGAATTATTAGGCGATGATCGTCTAGGTATCGAATTAGCTGTTTGTTCAATATCCGTTCTAGGATCTTGCAAAAACATTATATTATAGGTACTCCTTTCGTCATAGCAAAAAACCTCTTGTTTAGAGCACAAATGATCGCAGATTCACGTTGAATCCCATCCCACACATTTGTTCCCAGTGTTTGTTGAACTTTTAATAATGCGTCACTCGCCATTCTTTCCTGGAATCGAAGATCAAACGCTGCCGATGCGATGCCTATCTCGTATTTTACGTATCAGAGGTTAAATATAGTGTAACACGTATTACGAGACACGTTGTCATGTCAGCTGTGCAAGTACGACGACTCTATCGCTGACGTCAGTTCCTGGTGAAATCACACGGTTGAGCAATACGATTACAGGTGCAACTACAGTTAACTTTAATAGTCAAAGATAAACAAAATATTCTTACTTAGTGTCTTTTGTTTCATACCTAACTCGTGGAATTGTGATGATAAATCACGTTCGTTTGGTCGATCGTTAGGAGAATTTAAAGTAGAAAACATAAAAAAATATATGAAGAGGTTGGAGTTGGCCGGATAAGGCTGGTATGGCCTAAGTGGCATTCTTTTCTTTGGTACCTAGCAACCAAATAGAGTAAGCATTCGCGAAGTCCTACCTATCTGTAAACTTGTCTACCAATCCACTAGGTACCTACTAACAAACGCTAAACGATCGACATGGAGCGATTGCCACTTGCCTAGGAGCCTGATAATCTACCTTTAACCAACAGGTATTTGTGAGTTTCGTGCGTGACGCATTTCCCATCCTTTGCTGTTATGCCGGCACCACACGCTTGGCAAACCTCGGCAAGCCGTCACAAATTCAAACGTGTGAATAGAGCGTTTGCACTGCAGGCGCTTGTGGCCGATCCGTCGAACAAATCGCGGCGCGCAAGCGCAAGCGGCAAGCGTGTGGTGCCGGCATTAGGTTAGGTTATACTCGTATACGAGGATGACTTTTGACGACTTGTCGTTATATAGGTACAACAAAAATCTTTAAATTAAACTAAAATGTTATTTGATTATCCTGTTTGTGTCATAAAAAGTTCTGTAAAGGATTGGTACCTTGAGCATTGCAACATACTACGTCGTGATCATGTTTTGAATACGTGCATCGTGCATGCTACAAAGAGTTGATAAGCTAAATAAGATAAATAAAAAAGATCAAAGTACCGGCAGTGTGAGATTAGGTATACTTACTTAATCATACCATTACGTATTTAGTCATGCTAACTACTTATCTACACCTATTTTCAGGAGGGGAAAACGTTTTCTTTTTCGTACGGTCGGCATCGAAAGTTGAATACTTTAGTTACTATCTATGTCATATTATGACAGTTTTCTAAATCGTCTTTAGTGGTTTCATTTATCTTATCATAGTTCAAAAGTGTTTACAATAGGTGTTTAGGGACATTCTTTTTTCATTTATTTTGAAACAGTTATTGTTATGCATAGCCCCTTGTCTGTCACGAAGACTTTTAGAGGTTGCTAACAATTAAATTGATATATTCTATGTTCTATTATCACGTCAATTCACGTCTATATTTTGAAAAACAGAAAGAAAATAAAACAGCGCATGTTGGTCCTAAAATTAAATTAACTTTAAACTATAAATAAAAAATGTCCTATTTAAAACTAAAAACTATAAATAAAATAAATATATAGTGTCTGGTATTACGACAGTCTACCGTTTAAAGTATCCATGATACTTGAGACGTCGTCGGAGCCAAGCGGATAGACGCTCGGGTTGAACGCGAGAAATCGTGGTTCAATCCTCACAGCTCCGTTAGACTACTGACGTGAACCCATTCCGACAGTCATTTAGCTTAACAGGATGGGTTAACAGGACTATTATTAATGTGTTAAACGCATTCATACATATAATCACGACTATTATCCCCGAAGGGTTAGTCGGAGACTAGGCAATGAGGACAGCAAAAGCTCCTCTATCATAATCCACTTTTCACCAAATAGCGACTGCACATGTGCTCAGAGTGACAGGTGGTGTGCCCATCGCCGCTCTATGCTGTTGGATGTATGTGCAATCTTTAGTCCGTTAGTCGTCTTTTACGACACCCAAGGGAAGAGAGGGGGTGGTACACTGAAAAAAAATGGTTACATCATGACTCCATTTGAGCCTGTCAAGATCATGCTTTCTATGACTATCAGAACTTTGTTAAATTTGTCTTGTTTTCATCGGCCAACTACTGTACGGACCCTACGAAGCTACGCGACACGGTTACACGCACATTTTTTTTTAATTCAGCCTATTTTTTCCCACTGCTGAGCAAAGGCCTCCCCCAAACCCTTCCACGCATCTTTATCCTTGGCGCTTTCCCTCCAGTTTCCCACAAAGGCATCGAAATCGTCTCGCCAACGTTTCCGCGGTCGTCCCCGCCACGCCACGTCATCCTCAGGACCTGAAGGCGGAAAGGCGTGATGGTGTGTGCCCACTTTTCGGGGTTGCATGCGGCTAACGTGGCCCGCCCAGTCCCACTTGAGCATGGCTGTTTTGCTCCCTACATCAGCAATTCTAGTCATGGAACGCAGTATGGTGTTGCGAATTCGGTCGACTCGTTTTTAGCCGAATACTACGTTCCATTGCCCTCTGACAAATCTTGAGCCTGGAATTTTGAAGCTCAGTCAATGACCAAGTCTGTGCACCGTAGGTTAGAATGGGCAGGATACACATGTCGACGAGTTTGCGCTTTAGCGTGATTGGAAGGTCTCATAAACGCCTTCATCGACCAGTAGCTCTTCCAAGCATTATCGATGCGGCGATCGATCTCCTTATCTAGCCTGTTCTCGAAGCTTCTACCTGGCCCAAGTAAAGATACTGATCGACATTTATATTAATCTTTATTAAAAAAAAGCTTAAGTTATAGACCGTGGTTATAGACAAGACAAGAAGTGCCGAAACTTTCAAGGTGACTTCGAGTGTAATACTTAATAGTAATAGGTATTAAGCTACTCTCTTCCAGTTTATTACTGTAGGCATATTTTTATCTTTATTATACTCGTTTATTTATAATTGTCGCTATTTTTCTGTAGATTCAAACTTTTCTATCACTTTATACTTAATCCTAATTAAGAAGTGCGTGTTGTAGTAATCTATTTACGTTACGTTTATGTACTGCTGTGCTGATATCAGTATCTGAAGACTGACGAGGGCAAATGGAATTAGTATTTAAAAGCCTTTTATTGCATTTAATACCTACTAGATTATGTTTACTACTATATAATAGCATAATAAACATACATGAAGCACGTGTTGAAGGAGTCATGTGACCCATCACATAACCACCTCCGATAACGTCACGTCAGTGAATGTTTCAGATTCAGTCGAGGAAGTTCCCGGTAGATAGGGTAACCATTTGCAAAGTCCTGATAAAAAGCCTGACATTTCGATAAAAGTCCAGACTTTTTAGTCACAAAATGAAAACATTAGGTACCTACTCACTTTTAATATTTTATTTTTAGATACTTATATGAGAAGTTAATAAAGATTAAAACTAAGTAGTTGAGGAGCTCGATGGCGTAGCGGCTAGCGCGTTCGGCTTGCGATCTTGCTTGCTAAGCCACTTCCGCAATGCAGGGTCGCTGGATGGGTGACCAAATTTAAAACATCTCGAGCTCCTCCGTGCTTCGGAAGGCACGTTAAGCCGTTGGTCCCGGTTGCTGTCGTAAGATGGCAATCGTTAAAACCCACCAACCCGCTTTGGGCCAGCGTGGTGGGTTATGGCCCAATATGTGCTATTGCCCACGTGGGAGGCCTGTGCCCAGCAGTGAGACATTTATAGGCTGATGATGATGATGATGATGAAAACTAAGTACCTATTTGATATTACTAAAAATGTAGCTTTGTGTTACTCATATTCTAAAATCCGGACAAATTAAAGAGCCGGACCAAGTCCGGAATAGAGTCTAAGTCTGGACATGTCCGGACTAATCAGGACAGGTGGTAACCCTAAACGCAAGCAATATCACCGAAAAGTGGTATACCGGGAACTTCCTCGACTGTACCACAGTGTTACTATGAAATAGTAACTCAGCAGTGGGATGAAATAGTAACACTGTGACTGTACTGTCGCGGACTCCGTTGCTTTACCAGTCTAACTAAGGTCACAATCCCTTGCACACCGCGTCTTCGATCAACAATACCAACTAGATAACGCGTCACGTACAAAATCAAAGCTCAATTCGGTCCACGTGAATAAATATATACTTAAACAGCTACATTTCTTTACTAACGAACTGAGACAAAAGTTATCATCAAACAGTTTTAAGTTCAACCTAATTACAACCATGGCACCCAGTAATAAAGTCACAAATCTTCTAAGTATTACTCTCTCGCTCACTGCTCTGTTACACAAATGTTGGCGAGCGCGCCTATTGGTCAACGTTGGCCAAACACTTGTGGCGAGGTTTGAAATCGGTAATTGTTTTCAAAATTTAATGTTATTTGTTAGTTTAAAGCTTATAGGTATTATAATTTATTCTACATGTACTTACCGAAAGTAAGACACTCCGTTAAATTGCTTTCTCGGGCATTATTTATGCAACTTTTAAATACACATTGCGGCGTTGTGAACGTTTTTACATTGGCCGTGTTTCAAGCAAACTAAACAAATTAAACGCTCACTTCTCAAGTGAGCTGTTATTTACCGAGACACATTTTTAGCGCCAACCTGATATCTAGTTGGTATTGTTGATCGAAGCACCGCATCGTCTATTTGGTACGCGCACGCACCCGGGCGGGCGGCGCGCTTCATACGAATATTTCTGCAAAGTGGTAAAGCGACGGTGACCCCGACAGTACATACCTACATTATATACCCTCACGACTATATTATCCTCAAAGGGTTAGTCAGAGACTAATAGGCTAGAAGACAGCAAAAGCAGTGCACTGCCACCTGCCACAGACCACGTTTCACTATACGAAATAACACTGCACATGTTCGATGTATGAGAAGATCTTAGTCCGTTAGTCGCCTTGTACGATTACGACACCCAAGGGTAGGACGGGTTGGTACTGGTAGTATTCTTTTAATAATGAGCCATCACTACACAGTTTCAGGTAAGCACCTTTTATTTCAGTCACTAGGGTAAAATGTGATAGGCCTGCGCAGAAGAGGAACCGTCCTCGGGACTTTAGTACATCAGAGTTAGATCACTAAGAATTAGACGCAGACTCTTATTAAGCACAGAACAGAAGAGACCTCAGCTTTCTTCTGTTCTGTTGTCCTAAGTGATCGATATTGACAGACAAAAAAGTAGGTAGAGATCTGCCACTGAATGAAGAGGAAGGGTTTTAGTTGGCTCTGTCTTCTTAAAAAAAAACTAGGTGACGTCGAAGTAGAAGTAGATCTGCAGTGCGAGCACGGATCTTTTATCGACCGATAAAGTGACATTAGACGTCGACAAATTGACATCGGCAGTTCTTAAACTGTCAATTTTATCGTCTAATGTCACTTTATCGGTTGATAAAAGATTCGTGCTCAGGGGGCAGATTCGGCAAAAAAAGTACCTACCCTCGGCAACGCAGGCCTTTATGCATTGTCCTTGGCCCAATGGTGGATTCTGTGTGTACTGTGCTAATTGCTAGTAAAAATTCAGCACCGCGCGAGCATGTACGTCGAATTACGAAGAGACAGGGGATGAGCGCTTGCCACCTGTCTAAGGAGGATGGTTATTATGCTGGTTGCATTGCAATGTCGTCAAAAGGCAGCAGCCGCTTACAATCAGAAGGTACTTAGACAGCATAACATCGAACCCGAACTTATAATAGATTTAGACTTACTTTAAGTCGTCACCATATTTCAACAAATATGGTGACGTCAAGAGCCGCCAGCGGCTGTGACCGGAATTCTCTTTTTACGTTTGACTTAAATAATCTAGATAGGAATGGAACAAATGTTACATTGGTATGCACTCAATGCCCTGCCTGTACTGAAGACATAGTTATTCTTGAAACAATGGAACAAATGGAGACAAAGAATAATAGTGAGTGTACTCGGAGTGAGTTCACAAGGGCTGCACTGTTTGTCATTTGCTACAAATGTAAATATCTAGGTTAGGTTAGAAATTTTTATAAGTAGTAGTTTAATAGTAGTATTAAGTTTTATTTAAATAAATAAACATACATAAGTATAACCACAGACTTCATTTTATGACAATACTTTCATCAAAGCAAAGTGCAGTTGTGCAGTCGACAAATTCGACATCATATTTTTTTAGTTAGATGGTATTTCAGCACTTTAGAAATGAAAATGCTGTTTTGAACGAAGGACGAACAAAGAAATTCTTTGCAAAAACCAAACATAAAAAGCAACAGCGAATTCTTGTTTGATGCTGCTTGTTTCCATGGATTCTTGTAATGATTGCACGAAGCTTTGACCGTGACACAAGTTCTATTGCCCTAAGTAACATTATTATTATCTAGAATCTCGTTACCCAATCACAGAGAGAACATATATAATTGTATGATTTTACACATTTGATTAAAAATAAATCCGTCTGGCTGGCAGCGATACCAATAAAGTGATTTCAAACCGATGCAAATAAAAATCTGTGGTCACGCCTTCCCCTCCGGGAAGTGATTACTGTGTGTATTTATATATTATTAAGTATCTAAATATGTGTCTATGTGTTATATACATTTTTTTATATTTCACTAAATAAGTTTAGAAAGATCAAATCACTTTATTTCTACGGACATATCAATAGACACCGTGTTGTAATTTTATAACATCCCCCGCACCTCCCGTGATATGATAAAATCCCTCAGTTACCTATCTTCATCAATTCCCCATTTTTATCGTATCCCTGCGACTTAAAACCTATCTGTTCATGACATGTATGTGTGCATGTATATTAGACGTTTCACACGTAGAGATGAATGGGCTCGTATCCGTATGTGGGTCAGCGGAGTCAACCGCCTGTGTGGTGACTGTCCAATTACGCTGTGCTGTGACAGATAACGCAAACATTTTTGTGTGCAACCGATAATTAAGTTTGTAAAACTACTGTTAACACAATATTTGGGCGTAAAGGTCGTGGTATGGTGACATAGTGTGGGCTGTGGCACTATTGCATGATTATTGAAAGAGAAACACTGATGTTTTTCTATCCTTTACATCAATTAAATCTTAGAAAGAATTAAATGTGCTCGCAAATGGCTTTCCTAGTTAGATTCTTTTAAACAGTTAACTCGCTGTTACTCGCTTAGTACGAGTGAACCGCTTTACTGCGAGTTATCAGTAGGTTTAATACTTACTTATCCAGTGGACTTTGAATAGTACATATTTTTAACACATAAGTAGGTATGGTGTGTGTGACTGGAAAAAAAACTTCTAGCTTTTCATATTTTATTTATGACTGTGTGTAATATCTTGAGATATTCTTCATCACATTTTGAATTTTTTTATGCGACTGAGTTTACTAGCAACACAATTACATTATGTGTATTAGGCTAGCAAACAGCCTTCCTGATGCCCACGAGATACCGACCCTGAAACATCAGTTTTTGAGGCACCTCTAGGCATTTAGAAATGCCCTTTCCGAACTTATGCCTAAGCAATTCTTATTATGTATATGGAACTTTTTAAAGAGTTAATTAATGTAACAGCTTCAATTTTACTATTATTTTAATGATGTGTTAGCTATCGGGTTACTAACCTATTACGACATCGGTAGTATTACGTGGGATCGTCTGTGACACGGTCATAAAAAGGTTGGGATGTTGCCAGCAACGCTGTGTGAAAACGTGTTCATTATCCACATTATTTACACGTGAATACTCAATCTATGATTTCGCTTCTCTTTCGGAGCTCGGCATCACGCAGCGCCTGTCGGCCGAAGTACAGTCGCGCATACTGCAGTACTTTGGCCATGTCTCGGCGGGGTGGCGATTCCATGGAGCGGCTGGTCGTACAAGGAAGAGTGGAAGGAACCAGACCTATGCGCTGGACTGACCATGTCAAATCCGCAATAGGGGACAGTGTATCAGGCTTCGCCAGACAGTCTACCAACAGGGAGAGATGGCGGGAGATCCTGAGGAGAGCTCTGTTCGCCTCAACCACCAAACTTGACGACTCAATATGACCACGACCGCTCTTCCAAGAGCGAACCGATAGAGAAAAAGAAGATCTATGATTTTAACGATATACTTATTAGTTTAACATTTAATATAAATAACTAAGTCAATACTTAAATTGGCAATGGAAACCAGAATGCCAAAACTATTGAAATTGAACCATTTATTACTGGGTGTCCGTATTTTTTTAGTATCGATATGGTAGTGATTACGCTGAACATTATATTTTGACACTATCTTATCGGATTCCGACCTTCGTGAGCCACAAGAATGATAGAGCGGTTGTAAAACAACAGAAAATTCTATAATATAGTTTATTTTTGTTATTGTTAATGTTATTGCTAATGTTTAGGTAAGTACCTATCTACTACGTAGGTAAACAAAAGTGCATGGAAGGCTATACTTAGGTTTTGATTTGATTTATTTATTATTATTATAAGTTTTGAAAAAGATCAACAAAATAATAATTATACCTACGATATTCCTACATTTTCGATATTTGAAAATTATCGACAACGAGCATGTTAAAACGTTTAAATACCGCGACGGCCGGGTGGTCGTGTGGTCAGCGACCCTGACTACGCAACCCACGGTCCCGGGTTCGAATCCCGGTAGGGGCAAATGTTTGTGTGGTGAGCACGAGCATTTGTGACCGAGTCATGGATGTTTATTAGTATTTATAACACATTTGCTCGAAGAGCTCTTAAAGAAGCTCTTATTACACCGATTTCAGTATCGTAATGTAATAAGTTTCGCACTAGTGCGGTAATGTAATTTAAAAATTAGTAATCATTTGAATCTATGGACAACATAGGCCTTTAGCCCGTTAGTAGCTTTTATGACACCCAAGGGAAGAGAGGAGTTGGTAGTATTATTTTGATGAGCCCATCGCCGCTCTACTCTATGCTATTGGATGTATGTGCAGTCTTTAGTCCGTTAGTCGCCTTTTACGACACCGAAGGGAAGAGAGAAGTTTGTAGTATTATTTTGATGAGCTTATCGCCGATCTATGCTGTTGGATGTATATGCAGTCTTTAGTCCGTTAGTCGCCTTTTACGACAACCAAGGGAAGAAAGGGGTTGGTAGTATTATTTTGATGAGCCCATCGCCGCTCTATGCTGTTGGATGTATGTGCAGTATTTAGTCCGTTAGTCGCCTTTTACGACACCCAAGGGAAGAGAGGGGTTGGTGGTATTATTTTGATGAGCCCATGTACGCTCTATGCTGTTGGACAAAGAAAAATATATGTTGGCTTACCAAAGATTCATGCACTAGTAAAACAACAAAAAACGCAGTCATTTTCGGAAAATGTGTTTTCCTCGCAAATATGTTATAAAACGTCGTATGGCATACGTGCGCTTTGATAATTACAGCCTCTGCTTTCTTGTAGCCCTCGCCTACGGCTCGGGCTAGCAATATCGCCTCGGCTGTAATTTTCATCTTACCGCACTTATATCATAATGTACTATTATGCATGTTTATCCGTTATTTAGTCACCATAGTTCGGGCTGTGCTTAGTTTGGGGCTGAATGATAGGTGTGACCGTTGTGAAATTATTATTATTATTATATATCTAAATAAGAAAAGATACTAAGTTACAATTTGGCGGTATTATCGCTTTAAAGATATCTCATCCATTCATACTAGCCAGTGCTGCCACTCTATCTAATGTTGGCAAAAGGATAGAGCTTAGAATAATAATTCTAAATGATACACAAGTATAAATAAATGTTTACTAAACATTTAATTACCTACCTACCTTGAAATTAATAATGAGCTAAAGTAGAAGCCAACAATTATAACTTAATGTGATTTTGTATAAGAGGTAACTGCTAAGTACTCAATATTTTTGGTGTGACTGAATATTATAGTTACGTCATGAATCCTTGAAACGCAAAGTTAACCTTTTCCTTGTTGCTAAGCATGCATTGTAATTTACCTCTCTCATTATGTTGGTAGCTGTTGAGGAATGTATAGGTACCTACCTATCCCGTAAAAATATATAATTGTTGTTTTTCATTCAGAGCTGTGCGATATGGCGGCCCATTAATACTTAGGCTGGTTTCAGAGTCACACTGATCGCCCGCGCGGGTGAAGCGACGCGGCCCACGAGTAAGGGATGATTTATATTAGAGCGGGACGTTATAAATCATCCCTAAGCGTCGCCCGCGCGGATGGCAAGCGTCACTATAAAAAGGTAGAAGGCAACACTTAGCTCGTGGCCCGCGTCGCTTACACCCACCCGCGCGTGCGGTCAGCGTATCTCTGAAAGGGGCCTTAGATCTCTACTATAACGCATCTCTTCCCTTGGGTAGTACTATTATTTATTCTGTGCTTGGGTGTCGTAAAAGGCTAACGGACTAAATACTGTACTTACATACATACATACATCCAACGACATAGAGCATTAATTTGGTGAAACGTGGACTGCTTTTGCGGTCGTCATTGCCTAGTCTCTGACTAACCATACGGGGATAAAAGTTGTGAGTATATGGAGGGGTCTACTATTAAAACCTCCTGAAGGTACTTTTTCACAAACGAAGATAATTCATGTTTTAATTTTAATACACAACCGCATAAAGCATCGTTCGTGACGAGAACAATAACGCCCAATAGCGACATTACTGTTCTACAGTTACGTGTCGTAATAAAGCTCTGCTATTGGCCAACTCTATTTTAGTGGAATTTTATAGTGACAGCCTCAGATTGGTCTGAGGTGACAGCCTGGTGTTTAGTGGGTTTTGATACAAATGTCACTTTTCCTAATGGCTTTTTTAAACGTGTTTTAGCGGGTTTGTTACGGAATCATTAGTGGATCATGGAAGGAATTCATTGTATTTTGTTTTTCTGGTAATAGTTAAATTTTGACCAATATTTGTTTTAGGGGGTTTTAAAAGTAGACCCCTTAGATTAAAACAAAAAGGGAAGATACGGCATTAACGTCTCGTGAGTGAGCCGCCAAAATTAGGCCTAATGGCACCACAATTTCACTTCAGTCACAATTTGCGGAGCGAACAGGCTACATCGCCCTATTGCAGATATTCTACTGTGTGAAAAAGAGAAAGACGCTACTCCGGACTGGCGTCGGAATCGGTCGTACGTACTCGTCTGTTGCGAAGCGACCGAGACGTCAACGCGCTACTCGCCGACTCCCTCGCGCTGACGTTGAAACTTACCGCTTTGTCTCGCTCGCTCGATTTACACTTTATAGGTGTGCGTGTGAGAGTGTTTGCTTATGTAGTTGAGTAGGACTATATTTTGAATGACTACAAGTAGGAGCATGCCGTATCTTCCCTTTTTGTTTTAATCTAAGGTAGACCCCCAATGATATACTATCAACAAAACCAATGCAGTACCATTTTCAAAAAATTTTGCTTGCAGAAGATGACCATAGTTCGTTCAGCCCTTTGTTTAACGTTGACCAATGACGACAAACCGTTTATTTTAAAGAAAGAAAGTGTTGGCATACCCCGTTCCGCCTTTTGTTTTCATTGATTAGCGACAAACAAAAGGTCCCTTTTTTAACATCTTGACTGTCTTCACAATTTTATGATTTTTGAGTTAATAGAGGGATGTTGTCGCAAAAGTTTAAAAAGGATGTTGGGACAGGACAAATGCAAATGAAAATAGCCCTAAAGGTGGTATACGGCAGATTTTGTTGATAGTACCTATAATATAATGCATGTGTACCTATGTTACTCATTTTTATGCAGTGTGTGTGCAGTTGGCACAGTGTTATATGAATAGTAACACTGAGGTTGGCATGGAGTTGAATGTACATTGTTTCAATTCAATCGTGATTTAGACAGACGATGTAATTTGTTTTATGGATAGTTTTACGGCCTAACCGGGTTTACAGGCGGCGCGGCGGGAAAAATGATCTGAAAAACCCCGGATGTTTTTTACACGTTCTCCCATAAGGGTGTAATTCGCAGTAAGATAGTTATAGCCGTAATATAGTTATATTCCTAGGATATAATTATATCCCGTAACATAGTTATACGAAAGCGATTCATTACAGATAGTACTACCTACTAGGAATATAATTATATCACGGTTCAAGTTTAGTGATGAGATACACGTACTTAGTTACATTACTATTGATTCTTTAGGACGTTCTAAGACTCCATAAAATGTAGGGATCAAAATCATATCAAACCTTAATTTTGGCATAGAATTGATTTCAAAAATTATGTTTATATTTTTATTATGAACCCACCCAAAGGGTGGATTCGACCAAATTGGATCTATTAGACGATTATTGGATCTAGTCTATACAAATTCGGCGCTTAATCTAGGTATAAGACCTTATTCCAGTTTGGTCGAATTTGAACTTCATTCCCCCTTAGGGTGGATGTTGTATAGACTAATCTCGGAGTAAGTCTTATTCCAGTTTGGTCGAATCCACCCTAAATGTAATGCATTTATCCACTATAATCATTTTGAATTTCATCGCTTCGGTTTAAGGATTAATTTTATTGTGGATTATGTAGATCTTCTGGCGTGTGTACCGGGTGGTACTACCGGTAACAGAATGCAAAGTAGGTACTTAACTTGTGATTTTGAACTGAACCAACCATCCACGAATGTGTGGGGCGCGACGAAGGGCTCCAGGCCGTTGCCCTTGCGCTGCGAAAGCTTCTTTTTTCCTGATAATAACCCTGTTTGGAAACGTTCGTGGTCTAATAAGTTCGGTGAAGGCTCATTGCAGTGTATTTGTACAAGATTTACTTACATGAGAAACTCATTAATATTGGTCCTTTGTGTTTGTGTCAAACATTTTGGAACTTTTACGTAACTACGAGTAAGCCCGCGCAGACGAGGGCCGTTTCTCGGCGTTAATTTTTATCTGTCAAAATAGATTAAACTTTTTTCATTGTTTTGGTCTTATCACAAACAGCCATCCTTCAATTAAATTCTCTTAAAATAACTACGTTACTAAGGATAGTTTTTTTTTTAATAGTTAAGTAGGTACCTCTTTCTGAAATTCACGCGTTGGCTTTGGCTCTACATTTTATCCACACGCGGTTAACGATATTTTAACGATTGAAGTGTTCATCTAAAATTAGTATAGAAGTCTGTAACGTAAATATCCTTAACTTGCGTCGTGCGTGCGTGATACGTAGCGTAGCGCGTAGGTAGGTTGTAGGGAGTATCTAACTGCATCCTACAGCCACAGTGTTACTAGAATAGTAACACTGTGCTAACAGCTCACGCCGCGCCGCTTACTCGTCGCTTTAGCGAATTCAGTCTTTGTTTATGTTTTGCATTCGTTTAGTCACTTGTGCAAGTTATGGATAACCATATTAACCATAATCCAATGACGGTGTATATGTTATGTGTATCGATTGCACGAATAAATAAACTTTCTATTTATTAGGGGAATTAGGTGGATGAACCGCGATGAACGGTCCGGATACAGTGCGCGGTCTTTGAACTCCGCGAGCGAGATGGGTGCAGGCAGTTGTTTGATGACAACAAATAAAGCATCGGGTGCACAGCTGTCGGCTGGGGCTGGGATAATAGGACGGGGATGCGCAGGTAGACATCTGTTCCTTGTCCCGTTTAGGTTTAAAACTTTTTGATGTTTCTGGAATCTGTGAAAAAGGTAGCTTTTTTTGTTGGGGTATACGAGCACGAGTTTCTATAGAGCGGACAATGTTTTTATTGTTGGTTTCCTACCTACTTAGTTACCTGCTTAGAGATGTGCAACATTGACCGCCCTCGATTTAAATCTGAATGAAAACTTGGTCTGTTGAATGACATTGGCTGCGAAGACAACAACAAAGGAGGCTCACCTATATGTGCGAGGTCTATGATGGGTATCTCGCAGCGCGCGAGCAGGGTCTCCTCCTGCGCGGCCATGGCAGCAGCAGCTGGTCGCACGTCACTCGCACACGCGTTATCACACGACTCTCACAGTAATTAGCAATTAGCGATCGCGACACCGAAAGATAATAAAGGATAGGGAAATTGACAGATAAGCACTCACGAAAACACTGTACCGTTAAAGTTTATTAAAGTTGTGAATGGTCTTTTGATTACCCCTGGTATAGAAGCGTTCAGAACTCATTTGCATAACCTTGTAGTTCCTGCTCGAGGCGTTCTGCGATCTGACGTAGCAGCAATAAGCTATACTGACTTGACACATTAAAAATTGGTTTCCGTCGCTCTCACAGTTAAGTATGTGGATAGGTACGTAGCTCCCGCGTGTGCGACCCGACGGCGTCGCGCGCCCCCCGCCCCTCGCAGGCGGCGAGTTTCGAATGTCTTTAGTCCAATAAACTGGCTCACCGTGTGCGATGAGCGTTACCCTGGCGTCCGAGGCGGCTCTCACTTGTATATCATCGCGCAGACTTTCGCAACCGAGTGGCGTGTCGAAACAGCTCTGCCTTGAGCACAGTGCGGTGTGGTGAAAGCGTGTTCTGTGAGCGTGTGCGCGGTCTCCGTGGCGGTCGCGGTCGCACTGGCCGAGCGTCAGCGTCAGCCGTCAGCCGCCGCGGGTAATCGCAAGCGGCGCTCGCGACTCACTTCAGCCCGCTCGGCTGTCCGCTGTCGGGCGTTGCGTGACGGCCTAACTAACCTTCGCGCCGCTCACTCGATCTCATGCTACATGAGTACCATAGAGTAACTTATATATAGGGTAGGGATGAGTACATGACACACAGTTTGTTCTGATGCTGTCTGTCTGATCCTTGAACAAGGTTGCAGGGAGTAGCGCAGCGCCATCTGACCCAGACGCTGAGAAACTGGTAGTTAAGTTGATAGCACATCATCAAATAAGATTATCATAAAACCTAATAAAATTGTGACAATAGCTTTAATTCTAGGTCAATGATTATTATAGATAGATGTAGGTACTTACCTGAAGGAATTTGTACATGTTTACTTACATATAAATATGTATTATGAAAAATGAGTTACGACAAATTTATAGCATTTAATAATTTATAAAATTATGAATACATTTAAAATACTCAATAACGTTTATGTTAAATGACTTAATAAAAAACATGTCTCTTTTTATCTCAAGACTAATCTATTTTTTTCCTAAATTGTTCTAAATGCATGAATATAAAATATTTTGCAACCAGCAAAAAGTTGAGCACGCCAACAGAAGTGGCATGTAACCGGGAATAATTAAGACTTACCTGTTATTTACATGGACCACCCAAATTGTAACATTCAATAAACACGAAAGCTGTATTTCTGCCTTCATAGGGCAACACAGCATACTCTGCCACCTTCACAGTATATTTCAGGATGGCAGCAAACCTACACATAAAGGGTTTATTATATATTTATTTAAGATTTTACAAATCGTAGGTACTCTTTTATTTTACAACTCGACGTTAATGTATCTGGCTACCTAATTAGATTCTAGCATTTCTAATCTCTATTGAACAAAGTCTTATTAATATTGTATTATGTATATATAAAAATTTCATGTACAAGCATTAAAAAATATGCCACTCCTATTATTAGGGGCAACGCACAACGACGCTTTATTGCTAAGACTTCTGCGGGCGATAGAAAATCTTTATGACCTGAGCATGCGCCAAAGGGATTTAAACTTTGGCATGCGCACTACTTGTGCGCGTATTTTGGGTGTTTAAAGGGTAGTCTAAGACAGCCTATTATTGTAATTAAATCTAGTTTATATTTTTATTGATTATTGACCTTTAATATTTATATACATAGGTCAAATGTAGCAGTTTAAAAACCATTTTAAAAATATACAATTTAAGTAAATAAGGAAACTTTCTCTTTTTAAATGACTACCTGTTACAATAACACATAATCCTAAACAGAGACAGTTCTGGAAGTATTTGTTTTTGCGCATTTTTCGAGCGCTTTCTTATTAGGCTACTTAGGCGCTGCGCAAGAGCACCTTTTGTCCACACGGGACACCACCATACAAAAACGCGTTTTGCAGTGCATTCATTTGCCGCTACTGGACATAGCAATAGGTTGACCTACGTTTATATACAATGTGATAGGGGTGGAACTTCTAACCTGTTAAGGCTAAGTACTACATCTAAATTCATCGACAATAATAATAATATGGACTTAAAAAAAGTGATTTTATATCACAAAATAATTAAGTAATGATTTTTTTTCTCACCAAAATAATCTCAAACATACGAAACATAGTAATTTATTAGTTAGCCAGTGTCATTATCTACCGTTTGCCATTTTTTTTGCATGTTTCTCCGACGTATGAAACCTTTGATATCGCATAAAGTAAAAATGGTCATAAATTATAGGGGGAGGGGGTTGGACCCCCCATATTTTTTTTTGTCGATGGATTTAGATGTAGTATTTAGTAGTGTTGCAACAGAACTCTGTTTCCGTTTCCGCAACTGCGGAAGTTCCGCATGATTTTTCACTTCCGTTTCTGCTTCTGGTTCCGCAAACTTTATAACAGAACTCAGAACGGCTCCACCCAGCAGTGTAGCCAGCGAACAATTATTCAGCGGAGCTGGTTTAATTTATGACGAACATAGAAATAGGCTTAAAGGCGAAAAAGCGGCCAAGTTACTGTTCATAAAATATAACTTGCCGCTTTTTAATTTTGAATATTAAACTAAGTATTAAAGTACAAATTTAATAAAAAAAAATTAAAATGCAAAATTGTGATTTTTTTTCATAGTGTTAACGCTTCCGTTTCCGTTTCCGCTTCCGCTTCCGCTTCTGTTAAGATTTACTTTTGACATCTGTTTCCGTTTCTGCTTCCGTTATGCCAGTTCCGTTGCAACACTAGTATTTAGCCTTAACGGGTTAGAAGTACCACCCCTATCACATTGTATAGAAGGGCTCAAAAGTAGCTTCAGTACCATTTTCTATCGCACGCAGTCTACAACGCGTCAGCCATGAGTACTAGCGTCTTGAGATGCATCGAGCAAATCTCTAGTACATTGCGCTTTATAATACTACTGAAGTCTTCGCCCATTTTCACCAACATCTCCTAAGTTCTATGTGACCCCTAAGCTATTTAAGGTGATGGTTTCCGAAAAGCGCCACCTAATATGGTTTAGTTGAAACCTAAAATATGAGAGGTGTACATGAAAACGGTATCCAATTCAACGGTAATCTAAATAACGCAACGCACGAAAGAAATCGCTCGCCACGCCGCAACCCGCCAGTGGTAGTGGCAACATCATCAGCATACCAAATAAACGACTTGCATTTGAATCGAACATAAAAAATCAAAAGTTCTTAAAAATAAACTGAGATTGTTTTATTTATATAGGGTGGCGTAATGTACAGTGGTGGCGTGTTTCATTTGAGGCAGCGCTCGAAGTAGGAGGAGCCGACGTATCCGCCGCGCATCGCCCGCAGCACGTGCTGTTCGAAGAGCCGTCGGTTGTTCTGAAGTTCGTCTGCCGCTTCCTTGTTTAGCGGGTCTTCGGGGTTGGGTTCCTGTCGGTGTGGTTACATTGGTTAGTTATATTCATCATCAGACACTCACGATTATTTTTAAAGGGTTAGGGTGTTACCCGACCAATCGACCGATCGTCGATCAATGCCATCGATGGATTGTAGAATAAATTAGTCGACGTCGATCGATAGGCGAATGCTACACGCTCGACATTTATCGCGATAATTGGATCTCGATCCAGGATCACGATATTTATAGACTGTATTGACGGATCGTGATACGGATCGTTGATTTCTAAAAATCCAAAAATCCATGATCTATATCGAGTATTGCGCGATAATTATCGACCGTCTAGTCTTCAAGTTCATATTTATCGTCATTCTGTCAGTGTCAAACAAAGAAATAACAAAAATATAGGTATTTATTTTATAAATTGGTTCTGGTTGGTGGTTTCAATCAGGTTTTATCATAGGAAGGACCAACAACACAAGCTTTAGTTATATTATCATTCATTGCTGGCAGGCTGGCACTGACTTGCCTGTACGCGTCTACCCAGTGAGAGAAATTGAGACCGAATGACGCCGATATATATCGAGTGTGTAGCATCCTAGCCGATTCAAAATATTACTAGATATTTATAGTGATAAATATTGCCGATAAATATCGAGTGTGTAGCATTCGCCATAGTTTCTACCACACTGATCGATCGGTAGATGGTAGAAGGGATTGTAGAAGCTACAACACCAATCGATCAACGTCGATCGATGCTCACACTTTTACGTGAATCGATTGGTCTGGTCAAGAGGTCTTAGTCAGAGACTAGGCAATGAGGGCCGCAGAAACAGTCCACAGCCACGGATCACGTTTCAACAAAAAACAACTGTACATGAATGGATGTGTGTGCAGTCTTTAGTCCGTTAGTCGCCTTATACTTTTGTAGAAAGACCATATCATCACATCATTCCAATCTGTAAACATCTTACAAGTGATTTCTTCCATCATCAATAGCAATAAATTAAATTAAAATAACAAATAATTTTTCATTTCTCATAGTCGGAAAGTAGGTCTGAAGTTGCCTGAGGAGCGGGTGGAAAGTAGTACTTTTCCGCCCTATGGAGAAGCGTTTTTCTGACAGGTACTGTCATGTGTAGTTGTGACTTAATATTAAAATAATAGTAACAGTAACAATCCATCTCATCTGTTGGGTGTCGCAAAAGGCGACTAACGGACTAAAGACTGCACATACATCCAACAGCATAGAGCGGCGATGGGCTCATCAAAATAATACTACCAACCCCTCTCTTCCCTTGGGTGTCGCAAAAGGCGACTAACGGACTAAAGACTGCACATACATCCAACAGTATAGACCGGCGATGGGCTCATTAAAATAATCTACTAACCTTAGGAGTCGTAAAAGGCGACTAACGGACTAAACTTATTTTTTCTTTAGCTAATTCTGTGTTTTTATTTGTTACTTTCCTTGTATTCGTAAGAAAAGCAGTGTCTACCTCGGGTGAAAGACTTATTTAGTCCCTCGAACTATTGGCGCCCTCGCTATGCTCGGGTGCCAAAACCCGTCTCGGGAATAAATAAGCTACTTTCACCCCTAGGGTAACAATGTACTATAGTTTATGTATAAGAATTAAATTAGTTTAAGTATTTCAATTTATTACTCCTGCTGACTTGCTTTCAACAACACAGTTATGGTAGGCTGGAAGAGATCTCTTCTAGAGAAGAGCTCACATGTAATTAGGGGAGATCGGGCCATAATAACCCACCATGCTAGCTCAGACAATCCGGTAGGTTTTAGCAACACTACTAAGGGTGGATTCAACCAAACTGGAATAAGGACTTATACCTAGATTAAACGCCGAATTTGTATAGACTAATCTAATCTCGAAGTAAGTCTTATTCCAGTTTGGTCGAATCCACCCTAAGTCTAATGGCTCAACGTGTCATAAGAAGCACAAAGAACCAGGGTTGGCTGATTTAAATTGAAGAAGGTTGATTTAAATCAGGAATTCGTTTTAATAAAAATCATTGATTTAAGTTAATTTAAAATGTTATATTATCTTTAATGAAAATAACAATAAGTAAGTATACTTAGTACTAAGAATAAAATACTGACAAAAGGTTTACACAGAATTAGCAGTTCCAAAAATATTTTGTATGTATTAGGAACTAGAAATCTTATTTTTCTTAGGTTTTTATTTAGCTTTAGCTATTTTTCAATAATTAACATTTATCATGAGCTCTACCTAATAAATAGCAACTTTCCGTATGAGACCTGAATCATACATCAAGTCAGTCTTAACTCAAAAACTTGCATACTTCAACTGTAGCAAATCAAATCAGAAATCAGTCTTGTAAACTTGGATACTAATATTATTTGATCAAGATTAATCTATATTAAATTTTTTTTGCACAGAGCAGAGACAAAACCCATCAAAAGTATTTATACATACAGCCTATTCAATTGTCAGTACTATGTGTATAGTGTTTTTGGTTTTGACACATAAAAATATCAAAATAAACAAAAAAATCATTAAAAATCATTATTTTTAAAAAATAAAACCATAAAAATTGTTTTTTTTAAATCATGATTTATTCCAACCATGCAAAGGATACTTCAATTTTTTTCCTTGTCTGGTAGTGCGATATTGCTTTTTTTAGTTTTTATTTTACAATGGGTAAGCGATTGGCCTTCATCTCACCTGATGGTAAGTGACGATGAGGCCGAAGGTGGAAGCGCGCTTCACCCGGAATCCTCAACCACCTTCTTATCTCTAAACTTGCGGAACACATCAATGCTATAAACATCATTGTCATGGCGACAGACTTAGATAAGATGGTGGTAGCTAGCCAGGCGGACTTAATAGGCCTACCTCCAACCAAATCAAGTACACAAAGATGTACCCCCCGCTGGGAATTGAACCCGGGACCTCTGGGTCTGAGACCGGTGGCTTAGCTACTAAACCACTGGTTAACCTGCAAGATTGCGAACCCAAACCGCATTTGATGGCGGGCTTCTCTATTAACAGTACCTATAAAATGACTGTCAAATAAAGTTTTTTTTAAAGAAATTTGATATAGCTCATCTAAGCCCTATCTTTTGTGTCAAATAAATCTTAGTTTTGAGGTGTTTTTCAATGAATGCTCAAAGGTGCTGTAGTTTCTTGTGAGTCAAACATTAGAATTTATTGAATTCCATAATTTGAACATATAATATAAACTATGCGACAGGATTCACATGACATTGGTGCTATCATCCAATGTGACATCTTTGATTCAGTGCAGGCTATTATTTTTAACACTATGAATGATTTTGTATTGATTATTTTCATTTTATTGATTATTCATTACTGAACTTCTATATGAAATATGGGGTTTTGATAAGGTATGCCTACAACACTTAAAGAGTATACACGAAACCCCATTAAAATTTTGTATTATTAAATTATATATGTAATACTGACCAGGAATAAATATTGAAGTCCATAAACTATAGAGTTGACCGTGAGTACCGGCTTCCAGTCTTCTCTCAGTATGTTTAGGCACACATTGCCGTCCAAGTCTATGTTGGGGTGGTAAACTGCTGTTTCGCACTTTACCTTGGGCGGTTCATGGGGATAGTTTGGTCCTACCTGTAACATCAATGTGGAAAGTTTAAGATAGTGTATGGAAACTTAATATTAATGTTAAGGCAATAAAGATTATTTTTATGTAACACACATTTATTTTATTTAACCCCTCGCCTGTAAGAATAAAATAATTTATATTGAAATCCTATTGTGGTACAAACTTTAGTTAGTTTAATTTGAATTTCTATTTACAGCAGCTGACAGTTTAATGTATAAAGAAGAACTGCCAAAACCTACCTACAACCTATTGCAGCCTGGATGACTTAAAATATAATAATTATACACTTTTTACAAATCCACTAACATTTCATTTTACATATTGTCTGCTGATGTTAGGTTAGTGTTATTGATTTACAGTGACTAGAAAAGAGTTTGAAACAACAATATAAAATCAAATAATAATTAATGATTTTACATGAGTAGGTAAGATCATAAATCTGTTTAATTTATTAAACTTATTCAATTTGTATCAAATTTAAAACAGTCACTAACATGGTAACAGGCAGCTAGTTGTAGAGTCCAGACTCAGTATCCAAATGTACATGTAGAAACTTAGATAAAAAGATGTTATACCTTCTTGTGAACACACCAATCAATCTTATTTGAACACTTACACACAGAATATCATTATAAATATAGTCACATTTGTATAGTACATAGTAAGTGCCAAAGCACTGGGCCCCATATATGCAATAAAGCTAGACAAAATAGTAATTCCATTGTTACTAGGTTATCTCACAGTTGAGAGGATAATTAATGTAGGTGCTTTATAAGATTGTCTAAATGACACAAATAATTGGATTACGTAAAATTGTATGATTTGTTATCAATGAAAAAATGACAATCATTATAGGTAGTAGTAGTATATATATAAAGTTCATACAAACCTTAAAACTAAATACAAATCTGCCACCTCTATAGAATCCTTCGTCAGGACATATGATAAGTTTGAAATTAAGAAGGTCATCTGGGTCTGGAAACTCTGTGCTACATGTTTTAGGTAAATTCAATTCGTTTAAATCTGAAAAAGATATTAAAGTTTTAACAAGCTACCAAACAACAACACAACAAATAAAAGTTATTTCAAAATATTTTAATAATTCTATACTAGAAACCATATTGACACACTTAGAGGAACATTTAACTTTGTTTTACCTGTACTAGGCAGTATAAATGTAAAAAACATCAGCATACCTACTGATTTGATTCAATGGCATTCTGCATTACATGGTGTATAATCTATTTTAATAATAAATTCTGCATTTGTGAAATGTCTGCATAGAATGACTCAACTTTAAATCAACATTGTCTAAAAAAAGGCAGGGTACATGATCTTGTTGTTCCTATTTACTAAACTTTCTTACCTTTCGTGATTCGTAATTGTGCTGCTGATGCTTTCTTTTGTGATCCTCCAGCTCTTGCAGAACCTTCTTCATCCTTTTTTTGTTGTTTTAATGAAAAAAGTTTAATCATTTTCCTAATCTAATCGATAAATAGAAATTACAAATTAGAGCACGATTTATTATTTTGACAGCTAATTTTTGTACAAAAAATCCAATGTCTCCTCTCCAAAACAGACAATTCTCTGCTGTTTGCTGAAAGCTTTTTTGACAGCTTTTAAACCAATAACAAACACGTGCTATGAGACTTTCATTCCTAATTAATGTTCATTGGTTTAAATTAAAAATCGGCAAAATAGTGGTTCAAGCCAATGTTCAGGCTGCGTTCTGACTTTGTTTAATAAAAACAGATACAAAAATGAAATAAAAAAAAAATACAAGAATAATATTACATACGTCTGTCTGTGTATTACATATAATTTCCCGGTCGGGATAATTTAGAGAAAACTGTGGTAAAACTTTTGAATCGAGTCGCCTGAATCGGGGGTGGGATGGGAGTGGAAAAGGTAGGGGGAGTGGGGAGGAGTACTCCCCCACTTACCCCCCCTGCCGCCAACAAGTAGTTTTTAAATTATGTTAATTTTTGTATTTTGAGGTTATGGATCGTAGAAAAAAATTTGAATCGAGTCGCCATAATTGGTGGGGGAAGGGGAAGGGAGGAATAAGGAGTACCCCCCACTTACCCCTCCTGCCACAGACAAGTAATTTTTAAGTTATGTAATTTTTTTTTAAATATGGAAATTTACTAAAATGTCATTTCTGGCCGTTTTTGGTCAACATACTAACCTAACCAAACCTAATTAACTCTTGAGCCCCCCTCGCGGGGTGGCTGCGCCCCCCCCGTCCCCCCGCTTTAGTTCTGTTACTATGGCACTGTATAATCTAAAAACGTTTAATTTTTCGTGATTATAAGTAGCCGATTTTGACAAAACTTTCAAGTGGTTTTTTTTATTTTTTAACGCAACGGCGGCAGCTAAAATGTTAATAAACCTTTATTTTAGAACCCCTTAGACCCCCCCACAGTGTTAGTTTCTTCAAATTCAGGCGACTCGATTCAAAAGTCAACCCAAAACTGTTTTTCTAAATTGATATCGGGTCTGGGTGTTTTTCTGTGTTTATGTGGTTTATGTATATTTATGCGTTGAATAGTTGAAACATATTAGCGAGTTTCAAAAGATGCCTAACTTGGGCTAGATACTTGACAGTTCTCGGAAAAGTATTTTACAAATTAAATACAGTTCCACATGCGTGCTGGCTGCTCGCTTCGCCATTCGACGATATGTTCGACGAAATATTTGCCTTCCTTATACTGAGACGAGTGACTGTTTTGTTTACACATTCGCGTGTATTCTTTTCTACTTCAACTTGCAAGAATGGACGACGTCTACGTTTTAGCAGCATCCGCGTGTCAATGAGTATTAATAAATAATGTTTTGCTTATTTTTGTGTCGATCACGTTTTGGAAACCAAACCAAATAACTGGTTGAGCTTGGTAAAGTAACCAAAACGTTAGAACTCTGTCGTTACTTTAATCCATTTTTAATATACAGTATATGTTGCTTGAACAACAATAAAAACACAATGAGCGAGAGAGCGAATGTGTAAACACTAAGTTCGCCTCGTCACTCATGTCCCTTTCACTCGCGTCCAAAAAACCGCTCCGAACGCGAGCGTCACGAGCGGCGAGACGAGTCGCGAGGCGAGTGACGAGCGTGCGTTCACACAATCGCGCACGCACCTCGCTTCGCCATTCGACTCGCGAATCGCGCGAATGTCGAACTGTATTTAATTTTTAAAATACTTTTCCGAGAACTGTCAAGTATCTAGCCCAAGTATCTATATCTATCTATCTATCTATGTATACACAATTTTTTTTTTCTCAAAAAAACTTATTTATTAGAAAAAAAAACAAATTAATCCCCTTTAACTTCAAATTTCGCGCGAAAATGGTTGGTCACGTGACATTTTGCGCTGTGAGTGACTGATACTGATTTATTTTGTAAAATGTTACGTCACACGAAGTTCAATCAAAGCCGCCCGCAATTATATTATATACAACAGTTAAGTTATAAGCGTGCGCGATGTAAAGACTCAAATACTATTTAGTCTGTGCGTCGAGCGCAATCACGAGCGTGTCGTACCTTAGTTCCTGTGTCCGTACGAAAATAAATCAAAAAAAAAATTCAAAATACAAGGGTTCTCTTACTATACTTAGATTTAGATTATTCAGTATATTTCAATTATTTTTCCGAACAATCTATTATCTGACGCCAAGACGCCATGTTTAGGTGAAGAAAGAGAGAGCGATCTAGTTTTGACGCTAGAGCGTTATGGATGCGTGCGCTGCGAACATAGATCAGTTAGTGCAGAATCGATTAAGGATATTGACTTAAATGCCTACAATTAAAGACCAGTTGTTCCACTTGTTCTTTGTTTTTACTTCGTTTTTATAAAGCAATCTTGTATGTAATGGACTAATATAATAAACATTAAAATAGTTTCACTGAATTGGCTATTTTCCAGTTGTAACAATAAAATATGAAATATGTCGGATAAGGCAGTTTATAATTTAACGATAAATTGTCGAATACTTTTTTTTAAAGATAATTTGGGAATATTTTATTACAACAAAATTTTGCGATTATTTATCTGTGGATTACAAGACCTAAAACACGGGCTATGATTGAGCTTCGTGTGACGCCACATTTCACAAAATAAACAAAAACTATCTTTCAGGTTGGTTTATTGTGGTGTGACGTCACATCACAGACATTTAGCCAAATGTCACGTGACCAACCGTTTCCGCACGAAAAAATGAATAAAGAAAAATATGTTTTTTCTATTAAATAAAGCTTTTTCGAGAAACAAAATTATTGTACGTGGTATAAAATAAGAGTTTGTAATTTTCAAAATACTTTTCCGAAAACTGTCAAGTAGCCAATTTCTTTTTCTACTATTTATAATACTTACATTATAATTTTAAATAGGAATTATTAATGTTATTTTCTTTTAATGAATTATATGGTTTCCGAGTGGTCAGTCAGTTCGTGAACAAATAAGCGTATTTGTCATAAAATCTCATTTAAATTAAAAAGGGTTACATTTTGCTAGCAATGAAGACGTAGAGAAATTACAGTGCCGCATTTTAAAAAACTTTTTGAATTCTAATAAAACTCATTATTCGAACATTCAAAACATCAGACACCCATTTTCAATCATCGAGTACATCCTTAGAGCATTCAGTTGATTGATCTAACACCCGTATTTATAAACAAGTAAAAGTAATTACTTGAGTAAAAGTAATTACTTAAGTAACGATTTGTATTCTATATTCAAGTAATTACTCGAAGTTAGAACTGTCAAAAGTTAGAATTCTCAGGCAAGTAGTAGTCACCATTTCCTTTACTTAAGCACTACTTAGAGGTTATTTTGAATAAAAATGGAAGTTTTGGATAGCATTGAAGCGGTTTTTGCTGTTGTACAAGATATAGATGATAATATATTAGAGGAGATAGAAGTTACTGAACCTAGAATTCCCAAAGTTTACTTTCGTGATGTGGATCCATTTCATGACTATTCGGAAGATTGTTCTAAAAAGAGATTTCGTTTATCCAAGAGTATCGTAATACATGTGATTTTACCAAGAATTACAGACTCTTTACAATCAGAGACACAAAGAGGTCTTCCTATAACTCCACTGTGTCAGTTGCTTACTGCTTTACGTTTTTATGCCACTGGAAGCTTTCAGATTGTATGTGGAGATATCATGCATATTTCTCAATCAACAGTGTGTAAAATAGTGAAGAAAGTTAGGCGAGCATTGGCATTGCTAATGCCAGATTTTATTAAGTTTTCTGCAAATTTGAGAAATACAAAGGACGATTTCGAAATGCTTGGTTGCATAGGCAGAGCACCTGGACTGAAAAATATTGTAGGAGCAATCGATTGCACCCACATTAAAATCACCAAGCCTAGAGGTATTCTTCATACAGAGCAGTACCGGAACAGAAAAGGTTATTTTTCATTGAATGTGCAAGTAGTTGGTGGCCCTAATTTGATGATATATGATATAGTAGTCAATGACCTTTAATATATAGACTAGTTACACCTGAACAAATTGCATTTAAAAATGGCGAAATGGTTTCTATGACGTAATCACGTCGAAAGGGAAAGAAAATAAATGCAATCATATCATTAGCCTATTGTTAAAAAGAGATAAACATATATTTTAACTTTTGTATACTCTTTAAGGTAGTTGAGTTGACCAATGAGCTCATTGAATTTATGCGCCATCTCGGCCGCCATTGTTTTCTCTCTTTCACTCTTACAGAAACGTCTCTCTCTTACATAGTACACGCGTCTCACTCATGCATATCGAATTGGCAACAGGGCAAATGTCCTCACTAAATGAAAATTTCTATTTTATATTTATTTTTACAATAATTACGAGTGAAATTTAAAAAAAAATCTTGTTTCATGGTTGCAGTACAATTTTTTACAATTTCTGTATACACAGGAAGGCTTTTTATCCAAATAACAACACAAAACTTATAACGGTAACGATCGTATTGACGTGACAATGACTGACTTGTGACTAAATGAGGTCCAGTCAATTACCTGGATTTGTTCTAGTCACTACGGAGGGCAGGCAACGTATCTACACATATAATATCATTGATAGTAGTACGTTGGGCTGGCAGTACACATGATAGCCGAATCTTTAGAAACTCACGACTAAATATAAGGTTATGCAATAATGAAATTGATGGGGTGTTACTTGCAGATGGAGGATATCCTTGCACTAGGTAAATAATAATATACTTACTTACTAGTAATTTTTTTTTAAATAAGTACATATTTTCACATCTTTCTAACATTTGCCATGTTTTTATTCATAAACAAGAAAACTATAATTATAGCAATACTATGTGCCATGTGCTCCTCATAGCATCATAAATACCTCTACAAAGCGCTAATTTATTAACAATAAAACATTCTTTATTTCAGACATTTATTGACTCCAGTTTCCAATCCCAGAACTGCACAAGAGGAGAGATATAACAAGGTGCACATAAAATCAAGAAATTCAGTGGAACGTTTATTTGGAGTATGGAAAAGACGGTTTCCATGCTTACAAATCGGTTTAGCAACCAAACTTTCAACAACAGCCAATATCATAATGGCTTGTGCAGTGCTCCACAACATTGCAGTAGAAGTGAATGATATTTTCGAAATTGATGACACCGTGGACTATAATGCTCAGCCTTCTCACACAACAATGACAAGCCCAACAGGTACCAGCAATGATATGTACCAGTGACGGTTTGGTACTTCGAGCAAATATAATTTCACGCTATTATATGTTCTAAATGAATTAACAATAAAACCAATATTTTTACTTACATCATATTTTATTTATTTTCACACAAAAAACATGGTTTTAAGTATTTATTTATTAAGAAATGCAAAAAATAACTTCTTTATAAACACGGGTGTAAGGCTCGTATTCTAAAACCAAACTCAGACTCAAATCTCTACTTGAGTACAGTTAGAAAGAGATGGCGATATATGCGATGAATAGCACCATCCCTTTCTAACTGTACTCAAGCAGAGATTTGAGTCTGAGTTTGGTTTTAGAATACGAGCCTAAGAGTTCATCTCATTAAAACCTTATTGGGCGATTTTCCGAGATCAAAATAAAAGAAATTGGTTCGTAATGACTTCATAGATGGCGCTTAGCATAGATTAGTATGGCGCTTAGTAAAAGGCGAGTCCATGAAGATAAAGTGTATAGCAGCGTCATATTTATTCCATTCCAAAATAGAAAATAGGTCCTGATGTCCAGAATGAAAATAGGTACTAGGTATTTTTTTCTTTTTGGTTGACAAGCAAAAGTGTAGAATTTTTTACAGCCTTAGGAACGGCTCGGCTTTCATAAAACGCCATCTATCGAGTGTTTTTGAACTAATTTTTATTTTTTATTTTGGACTGTCATAAAAACGTCCATTGATAAATACATAAATATACGTCGCCATTCTACACATAAAAATAACCCTAAAATAAAGAAACTTTAAAAGAGACAAAAATTATTTTTTAAATTTATTTAAAATATGTATTTTATTTAGTTTCTTTCATTATTATTTATTTCATTTTTCAACGTTTCAGTAAATATGATTTACTTTTATAAGATGTTTTATTTCTTACCTATATACTTACTTTTCAATCAAGTTCGACTATAAATGTTACTCTTTACACAAGAAACATTTAAAGTGCAATCATTAAAATTAAACTATATCCGATAAAGTGTTTACTAGAAAAAAACACTTTATCCTATATTATATAGCATTGTGAATGCAAAATTTCAACAATATAGATATTTTTATGCAATTACGTCTTTATCGATTGTTAAATACTTGCAATAGTATTTCTTTCGAATGTGAGGGTAGACTTCACAGTGACGTAATACCGCTGGCTTGCAGCGTAAATCAAACTACTAGGAAAAATTCAACGAGTCTTCTGGGGTCTCGGTAGCTCAGCGGTTAGAGCAGTGGACCGGCAATCCAAAGGTCGTGGGTTCGAATTCCACTCGAGCTTCCTGAGACTGGTTGATTTATCCTATATCTATTTAGCATCGTGAATGCAAAATTTCAACAATAAATATATTTATAAGCAATTACGTCTTTATCAATTGTTAAATACTTGCAATAGTATTGCTTTCGAATGTGAGGGTAGACTTCACAGTGACGTAATACCGCTGGCTTGCAGCGTAAATCAAACTACTAGGAAAAATTCAACGAGTCTTCTGGGGTCTCGGTAGCTCAGCGGTTAGAGCAGTGGACCGGCAATCCACAGGTCGTGGGTTCGAATCCCACTCGAGCTTCCAGAGACTGGTTGATTTTTTTCTAGTAAACACTTTATCCTATATCTATATAGCATTGTGAATGCAAAATTTCAACAATAAAGATATTTATACTATATCTTTCATTTGCGTGCTATTTCGTATCTTTTGTTTTACATAACAGTGAAACTTGTCAATGTGTGTAGTTTTGGATTGCTCGGAACAGATTTTAAACGCAAATTACTATGAACGTAACTTAACTATAGTTTATAATATAATTGGCCGCCCGTGTTAAAATATATTTTCGCGCGTGTATGTCACGAGATGATCATTATATTTTATAAAATTTATTTTATTTTAATAGTAACGCAGTGCTAGTGTAAATACCAACTTATATCAAAGCCCAGTGAATAATGTCCGGCGATATTCAAGGATGTAAATCGTTTTCTTTACCTAAAGAAAATCAATCTGAAACCATCAGCTTTCATCGGTTAGTAGACAACAAACCAATAATTTGTTAAAACTCTGTACAGAAGTGCAATATTATTTATATTTTTAATTAAACTTTATTATGCTGTTGCTATATTTTTTATATTATTTATATTTAAATAATTTAGCAGTAAGTATTCTTGATTTTTACCAATTTGGTTCGTCATGTTTAATAGTGTTGTGCTGTTTATTTGTGCTGCATTATCGATAACATAGAGATAGTGGCTTTGATAAATAAAATAATTAAAACAGATTTTTAAGGGGCAGTAATAATGTGTATAATTTGATTTGAAATAAATGATCATACACATGACTGTGACAAGAACACCATTGTGCTTTATTTTACTGTCCCATTTTTAGCCCCTTGTAGAATAGGGTTTTGCAACAGTAGAACTAAAGCCTCGGGCTGTTTGATACCCAAGGCACTATCAGCGAGTTCCGGACGTGAGTTTGGTTTGGTAGTGGTTAGTGGTTAGCTGAAAAACTTGAGAAAGATGGCTATGCGAATATGAGTTTTTCTTATTGCCAGCATTTTTAGTAGCTATCCCTCTCAAAGTGTTAAGTACCTTAACCCATTTTATTACTAAAATAAGACACTCAAAAATAACAGGTTCTTATAAAGTAACGAAAGTTTATTTATTGATATTTTAATACCAATTTAGGGTATTAATACCTTTAATTTTTTATACTCTTTTAGCAATTTCTGTAGGTATTTTGTAGTTAAAAAGTGTTGAATTTAAATATGGACAAACAGCATCGTTCGATATCGATTAAATATCAAAAGGGATCACAGCACAATGAACTTTTTGTTGCCAACTGGGCTCCTTAGAATAAAATAATTATAAAAAAAAACTACTACTACTAGGACCAAAAAATAAAAAAATCACTGTGACTTGATGAATGTCCCATTAAGTTAATAGATATAATAATTAAAAATAATTAATATTTTGGAAAATAATTCAAATCAAAGTTTTGTCACCGAAAATCCGTCATTCAGTTCACGATGACATTTCGACTTTTGAAAATTTTTAAATTTATGTTTGATCGTGCCGTGACCTGCCGTAACCTCACTAAACACCCGCCCACCGGCCTGCCTTCATTTGTCGACCGTAATTACTGAGAGAAAGACGTTTGATATTGATATTTTTTTAACCACCTTTCGTTCGCAGCATTTTGTTACTACTTTATGTCATTCCGTTTAAACGTATAACTGTAAAAGGATCAACCATAAGTAAATTCTAATTTATGCATTTATTAGACCCTGGTGCCCAACGATAAATGTGTGGCGTTTTACCTATTAACTTCTTATTTAGCAAAAATTATAATTTAACATTGCTTGTCTTGTCATTACGCTCTTAGTCATTACGTTCAAAAGCCAAAGAAATAAAAAGCCTACTATTAAGTTTAAGATTATTTTTTTATTTTATAATCAGATTACGAACTTAAAGTACTTAGGTGATTTTCAAACTAAGTCCTTTACGAATTAAAAATTCTCTTGATCTCGAAGATGCTACGGATTTGGAATATTTTTTATTGGGTAAATGTAAATCAAAGTTGTAATTTATGTTCCTAATTGGCACCTTATTATTCCTTGCTTTTTTATATTGCAGTTAATACATAATTGTTGCTTATTATATCTAAGAGATAAAGTATTGTTACTGTTCTGTTACTATAAAAAATCAAAGCCTTGTTAATTCTACGAAGTATATTGTTGTTTATTTTTGTTTCGAGTTGTATTTTTGTTTCGAGTTGTATTTTTGATTCGAGTTGTAGTTTTGCTCCGAGTTTTTTTGTTTTTAATTTATCTTTCACTATATTATGTTTTGAGTAGAATTTGTGTTTGAGTTTATCTTTAAGTAGATTTTAGAGGACCTAGAACCTTACGGCGGCGTAGTTATCTTGCATTAACCCTGAGCATGGTCTCCTGATGAGACTGAAACTGATCGGCCTATCCGACGAAATCGTATGTATTATTATAATAATGCCTAAAAATATATTGTTATAGTTATTCAAACTGACTTTTAATATTAAGTACTTACTTAGGTACTTACTATTGTTATTTTTAATTTTTTTATTGAATACGAAGTATTGATAGTTACTTTTTTTTATTAAGTTTGTATAATCCTTATAAGATAAATAAGATAATTACAAGAATTAACACCTACATGCATTCATAATACCTACCTATTGCCACTAAATACCTTCATTCCTATACTGCAATATGAAAATGTCATTACACTCCTGTAGATGTCATTATATTCACGGCAATAAATAAAATTTTCTTGATTACTCAAAATCTACAAGAGATAACATGCTCCAAATACTTGTAAAAAGCTGTCAGTAAGGTAGACTATAGAATGTATCCCAAAAGATTGACTTACAGAGAAATTCCCGTGGAAGATAAAAAAAAAATATTTTTGTGAGATCCACCCAGGTACACTTGATGTTTTAGCAACATATAATTTGACTCTCCCTTCAATGTTTTTGGCCCATTTGGAAAAATAGGACTACTATACCAATGTCATTTGGACTCTTCCTATGCTTTAGTTCTTTGATTATAAATATACATGTCTAGATAGAACCTGGCCGTAAAAAAACGTCCAAAAATTTACGGGCCAGTCATAGAATAATAACTTTGTTATTATACAAAACCGAGCGGATTCGGAGAAGCGCTTGTACCGCAATGCTCCGTCTCATAGATTTATAACATACTAAATCTATGCTCCGTCTAGACATGTAAATAGTCAAAGGCTTTAGTTATTATTCTTAAAATAGAACGAAACGATAAATAGATTTATTGTTCATTGAGAAAAAAAATGTAATTATAATCGTTACTAAATGGTTTACAAAGTTTTGTCATAGTCCATAGTAAAAATTGCGATATCTCCCAAAGTAAGTGCATTTAGGTATTTAAAATTCGCAGTTATTACGAACTTTAAATTACGCGATGCGTCGAATGATAATATAATTCAGCAAATTTATTTTTAATATTGTGCGCTTTGTCCACATAGTCACGGCGCATATTTTCACGGAATGACTCTAGTACAAAACATGGTAGCCATCAGTGTATGTTGCCAAAAAACTTACATTACATTTACATTATTATATTTTGCTATCAAGATCAAGTTGATATAGTGATACTTGATAAAACCAATGATATTGTATACAACAGATATGTTATATGCGCGCGCGATGTGAAGACTCAAATACGTCCTAATTGGGACGTCTTGTGTTTAGTCTGCGTCGAGCGCAATCACGAGCGTGTCGCACCGTAGTTCCTGTGTCCTTACCAAAATAAATCAAAAATGCCATCGTGTGTGTTTCGAAAGTGCACCAATTATGACTCTAAAGTAAACAAAATACATGGGTTCTCTTACCCTTACGCAAAGACAGGTTCGACGACAGGACAGACGCCATGTTCAGGTGAAGAAAGAGAGAGCAATCTAGTTTTGACGCTAGAGCGATATAGAGGCGTGCGCTGCGGACATAGATTAGGTAGTGCAGAATCGAATATTGATGTTGACTTATATGCTTACAATTAAAGATCAGTTGTTTTCTCTTTTTACTTCGTTTTTATAAAGCTATCTATTGTATGTAATGGACTAATATAATAAACATTAAAATAGTTTCACTAAATTGGCTATTTGGCTGTTGTAACAATAAAATATGAAATATGTCGATTATGGCAATTTATAATTTAACGATAATTATCCAATAGTTTTTTTTATTAAGATAATTTGTAAATATTTTATTATTACAAAATAAATTTGCGATTATTTGTCTGTGGATTACAAGACCAGAAACACGGGCCATGATTGAGCTTTGTGTGACGCCACATTTCACAAAATAAAGAAAAACTATCTTTTAGGTTTCAAGATAAATGTTTATTGTGGTGTGACGTCACAGTCATTTAGCCAAATGTCACATGACCAACCGTTTCCGCAGAAACTTTAAATGAATTAAGAAAAATATGTATTTTTCTATTAAATAAATTTTTTGAAAAAAATATATTGTACGTGGTGTCAATGATATTATTATAATAACTATAATATCATTGCGTGGTATAAAATAAGCGTTTGTAATTTTCAAAATACTTTTCCGAAAACTGTCAAGTAGCCATTTTGTTTTTCTACTATATATAATACATTATACTAATAATTAAGGATTATTAATGTTTTTTCTTTTAATGATTTAGGTTTCTGAGTGATTAGGTCAGTTCGTGAACAAATAAGCGAATTTGTCATAAAATCTCATTTAAATGAAAAAGGGTTACATTTTGCTAGTAATGAAGACGTAGAGAAATTAAAGTTCCGCATTTTAAAAAACGTTTGTATTCTAATATTTTGACTCATTTTTCGACCATTCATCAGACACCCATTTTCAATCATCGAGTACATCTCATTAAAAGCATAATTGATTAATACATAAATATTCGTCGCCATTCTGCACATAAAAATAACCCCGAAATACAAAAACTTTCTAAAAGACAAAAAGGAAATAAGATAAATCTTTTTAAAGGTATTTAAAATATGTATTTAATTTCGTTTCTTTTATTATTAATTATTTCATTGTTCAAATTTCCAATAAATATGATTTACTTTTGTAAGAAGTTTTATTTCTTACCTATGTACTGACATTTCAATCAAGTGTCCACTCTACGGCTAAATGTTACTCTAACCTCTCGTGTATCTATCTCAATGCTCTCGTGCGTGTGGAGAGCCAATATTTGGTACGAGGGAGAGCCGGTCTTGCCGCGTTGCGTATTCTACTAATTGTCAGTGTGGATTGCTCGGAACCGATTTTAAACGCAAATTATTATGAACGTAACGTATCTATAGTTTATAATATCATTGGATAAAACCAATGACCTTTTAGATAAAACTAATTTTTCAGTTAAAAATGAGACTCGTGGATTAGTGACAGTATAAACATTTTATTAGTAGTCAACACAACCGTTGCTAAGATCATGATTGACATAAGTTAAAGTTGTCCAAAAGTAAAGAGGTTTTAGTATAAAAGAATCCGTAACAGTGTATTAGTGACAGTATAAACATTTTATTAGTAGTCTACCACAGACCACTTATCCCATAGACTCCGCATACGAGAGTAACGTCACTCATACTACATTAAGTAATCCATTGCATAAGTAAGTGACACGCCCCCAAACCTAGATTCAGTCATAGTTTGACAGCGCCGCAGCACGCTAAAATTCAATAATCTATTAATAATATAAACATGCCGTATTGCGCTGTAAAATTGTGTGGAAAGTGATGCAAAACTTCTAACTAACAAAAAGATAATGTTTTATTTCATCGGTAAGTACAATTTTATGACGTAAAAGGATAAATTTTAAATTGGTGTAAAACTTCAATTATAAATTAAGAAAAATGCACGCGTTGATGTCTTTTAATAAGTCCCTTTCATTCTGTTGTAAATGGGTGGATTTCACAAAAATATTTTTTTTTATCTTCCACGGGAATTTCTCTATAAGTCAATCTTTTGGGATACATTCTATAGTCTACCTTACTGACAGCTTTTTACAAGTATTTGGAGCATGTTATCTCTTGTAGATTTTGAGTAATCAAGAAAATTTTATTTATTGCCGTGAATATAATGACATCTACAGGAGTGTAATGACATTTTCATATTGCAGTATAGGAATGAAGGTATTTAGTGGCAATAGGTAGGTATTATGAATGCATGTAGGTGTTAATTCTTGTAATTATCTTATTTATCTTATAAGGATTATACAAACTTAATAAAAAAAAGTAACTATCAATACTTCGTATTCAATAAAAAAATTAAAAATAACAATAGTAAGTACCTAATTAAGTACTTAATATTAAAAGTCAGTTTGAATAACTATAACAATATATTTTTAGGCATTATTATAATAATACATACGATTTCGTCGGATAGGCCGATCAGTTTCAGTCTCATCAGGATACCATGCTCAGGGTTAATGCAAGATAACTACGCCGCCGTAAGGTTCTAGGTCCTCTAAAATCTACTTAAAGATAAACTCAAACACAAATTCTACTCAAAACATAATATAGTGAAAGATAAATTAAAAACAAAAAAAACTCGGAGCAAAACTACAACTCGAATCAAAAATACAACTCGAAACAAAAATACAACTCGAAACAAAAATACAACTTGAAACAAAAATAAACAACAATATACTTCGTAGAATTAACAAGGCTTTGATTTTTTATAGTAACAGAACAGAAACAATACTTTATCACTTAGATATAATAGGTAACAATTATGTATTAACTGCAATATAAAAAAGCAAGGAATAATAGATGCTAATTAGGAACATAAATTACAACTTTGGTTTATACATTTACCCAATAAAAAATATTCAAAACCCGTAGCATCTTCGAGATCAAGAGAATTTTTAATTCGTAAAGTACTTAGTTTGAAAATCACCTAAGTACTTTAAGTTCGTAATCTGATTATAAAATAAAAAAATAATCTTAAACTTAATAGTAGGCTTTTTATTTCTTTGGCTTTTGAACGTAATGACTAAGAGCGTAATGACAAGACGAGCAATGTTAGATTATAATTTTTGCTAAATAAGAAGTTAGTAGGTAAAACGCCACACATTTATCGTTGGGCACCAGGGTCTAATAAATGCATAGATTAGAATTTACTTATGGTTGATCCTTTTACAGTTATACGTTCAAACGGAATGACATAAAGTAGTGACAAAATGCTGCGAACGAAAGTTGGTTAAAAAATATCAATATCAAACGTCTTTCTCTCAGTAATTACGGTCGACGAATGAAGGCAGGCCGGTGGGCGGGTGTTTAGTGAGGTTTCGGCAGGTCACGGCACGATCAAACATAAATTTAAAAATTTTCAAAAGTCGAAATGTCATCGTGAACTGAATGACGGATTTTCGGTGACAAAACTTTGATTTGAATTATTTTCCAAAATATTAATTATTTTTAATTATTATATCTATTATCTTAATGGGACATTCATCAAGTCACAGTGATTTTTTTTTAGTTTTTGGTCCTAGTGGTAGTTTTTTTTATAATTATTTTATTCTAAGGAGCCCAGTTGGCTTCAAGCGTCTGAATGACATTTTGCATAGTTTTTTATGCTTATTTTTTAAAGAGTAATAAAACACATGTAATTGTTTTTTACTTAGTTAGTATAATCGTGTACTCATTATTTGCAGCTAAAATTAATTTAGAAAAACTGAAATTCTATAAATAATCAACGGTAGATTGTTGATAACGAATTTGTAGGATCCACCCAAATGCATAAAGCATTATCTCCCTCTGTCTTGGTGAGTATTGCCCAAGTTAGAACCTATCAACTTGTCGATAAATTTGTTACAAATATCGATAAATTTTTATTAAGTTTACAACTTTGTTATACCATTATGACATTATTCGGTTATGAGAACGAAATCGAATTCGCTGGTGTATTTTGGTAAATTCAAATATAACAATAAGAAGCTTTCACGTAAAATGTAATGTTGACTTTAGCAATTTCTAGCAAAATATCATTTCTATACCTCGAGTTTTCGTAACCAAACCGAAGGTTTAGTGTATATGTACTAAAAATAAAGTTTTTAGGTGGTTATCGGCATTGTATAATCAGTTTTAGTTGGTTTAAAATTATTATTATTTTTTTATCAAAATATTCAATGCTGACTTTATTTTAATTTATTATTTAAAGATAACTAATATTTGTTGTAAAAGGTTTCCAAAATGCCCAAACTTGAAAATAAAATGGATAGATGCTACAAAACAAGACGAAAATTGGTTTCCAAGCAAATATAGCGTTATATGCTCACGACATTTTGCCGCGGATAGCTATCAACTAATGAAAAAGCGGCGACTGTTGTTTAGTAATGCTGAACCCACGCTTATGCTTCCAACTGTGATGAGTAATTATGTTCAATTTGCTCAGTAACTAACTATGAAGTACCTACTACCTACAATTTAAATATGCATTTCAATATAATGCGACTAGGTGAATATTCATATTAACCTTTTTTAATGTTTTAGAGTTCTTCACAAGGTGAATTTGCTTCAGCCATAACTTATATTGTTCACCAGTGAGGCCAGTTACCACCTTACAGCATAGACCATCGATGATATCTTATTTGTCACTTAAGGTACCTACCAGCCTATAAAGATCTAATCTAATCTAACTTCTATCTTTTTTTTGATACGTTTAAAACTTTAATTATACTTGTTGTTGCAGGATTGTACTCAAAACTATCAAAAAATACCAACGACTTCAGATATGCATATCTCCGATAGTTCTCTCTCCAATAATAAAACTATAAAACATCAAGCAATTAACCAACCAAGTACAAATACCGATTTGTTAGAGATATGTTTTACATTTAGCAGTCATAGATACAAGCGTCTTAATCGTTAAACTTCTCCGTCTGATAAAAATATTACGCGACCATTCTAAAAATGGCTTGTTAAACAATGAAAGACATGATATTATGACAGGACATTTTAAAAATGGTTGTATTAACTCTAACCACCAAATAAGTTTGGTCTGACCTTTGAAAAACATTACAGCCATTACATTTTTTTTTTTAACTACTCCGAAACTGATTAAATCAAACAGATTGATTGACAAAATATAATACCTATCTCAACTTGAGTTTTGATATAAAAGTTAGTACCTATTAAATAAGAAGAATTGTTTTATTATTTGTTGTGTTCCGGCAGTTTGAGATAAGATAGCCAGTTCCTCAGTGGTTGAGGATTCCGGGTGAAGCGCGCTTCCACCTTCGGCCTTATCGTCACTTACCATCAGGTGAGATGACGGCCAAGAATTAACCGTTGCCAATAAAAAAAAATTAAAAAAAATTAACACCGATAAATTAATCATCAAGTACAAAAAAAGTCCATCGATATCAATATTGACTCCTACCACATTAATAATTCGAATACATTTGACAATGGTGTGTTAAGTGTCACTAGTTTGACCTATAAATATGCAATCACAGCCAGAGTTACACCACCGCACCCCCCTGAATTTTTACGATTGCATCTTTTAGTAAAATTCGCTAAAAGCGACGTCTATGGGATAAGTGGTCTGTGTAGTCAACACAACCGTTGATAAGAACATTGATTGACATAAGTTAAAGTTGTTCAAAAGTAAAGAGCTTTAGTATAAAAGAATCCTTAGCAATACTATAGTTGATCACATAAACAAGTTAACTCCACAGACATATAATGTCTGTGGTTAACTCATTGATAGGTCACAAATGTACGGGCCATGGACGTTTTCCTTTTAGTAACTTTTTATAAACAGAGATCAAAGTTGTATCCATGAAATAGACAATGTTAAGTAGATAATTAGTTATAATACCACGTAATCATTACGATTATTTTAATACATAACAGTAAAACGCAATGACATACGCTAAGGAATAGACAGCGTTTTAGCGTTTGCCACTTGTCTGACGAAGTTATAATTATTCAGATTAGAGTTATTTTTATATGGGCTTTTTGCACAGAAAAAGTAAGGATAATTTTGATAAAAATTATCCTGCTCTCACGGTTAAAGACGCTTTTTTAAACAGACGTTAAATTAGTATTTGCGAATGAGTGAATGAAGTACCGCACCGCCCGCCGCCGCGCCGCGCCGCTGTTCTTCGATTGTGATCTGTCAAATTCTTGATCTTTGTGGAGTTCCGGATTTTGTTCCAAAAAATACATTAGTATAACTTAATGTGAGTGACCACTATCAAGTAATTCGTTCATTAAATGCAAGATCCCTACTTGTACTATTATTACAAAATGGGTCTTGAGCTTTTCTATTCGTAACATCAGTGTGTAACACGAAGCAGTTTATTTTGCATTCAAAATGGCTAGTGAAGATGTGATAGAGTTGGGGTCTTCTGAAGATGAAGCAGAACCTGCAACTAAAAAGGTATAAAGTATATTTCATCTAGTGTTTCTTCCAATTAAGGCAGATGCAATGTAATATTTCGTAATAAATGTGTATTTGTTTTTAGATGAAACCAGTCCCTAATGCGATGGTTCATATTCCATCCAAAATACATGGCGTTACTATAAAACCAACAAAATCCTTAATGTCATCTATTCCAAAGGAGCTAGCTGGGAAAAACGTAACAGTCACTAAAATAAGCAAGGGACACAGCTTTCATGGCAATCCATTTGTAGCAAAACCCAAAATAAATGGAAAACCATCTAGAAAAGCAGCACAATCTGTTGTCCATCTTCCAAAACCAGTTCTTGTTCAGAACTTATCATCAATAAATCCTTTAAATGTGGTGAGAAAAATTAACTCACAAGTTGTTATCAATAAGGTTCCACAAATGTCTAATATGATAAGGCATCCTATCAAAATACAAAGTCCTGCAACCATCAATAAATTACCTCCAAGTATTACCATAACAAGAACCACAGGAACTGGGAAACGGACTGGTTCAACAGCAGTGATGAATCCTCTCCATAAAAAACAAAAAGTTAATCAAAAAGCAAAATCTGCTCTCGGTGAAGTTTTAACTGTTGAGCTGGACGATGATGAAGTTTCTTCAGCTTCAACTGCTACTGCCAATCCAAAATGGTATATAAGACCAGAAGATCAAACATTGTCATCTTTAGAGGAAACCAATAACAAAGAACCGGAAAAAGCTTCCTTTGTTGAAATCACAATTGAAGATAGTCCTGTGAAACCAAAGTGGTTGGTTAATAATAAAGCTTGTGAAGTTGGTACAGAATTATCAGTCACAATTGATGAAAGTCCAGTAAAATCAGTAGTGGAAAAGAAATCAGCCAGTGGTAGTGATAATGAGAACAAATCGGATAAGAAAAATAAACAAAGTAAGAAAAAATTAGATTATCCTAAAGAATTTGCAGAGGTGAGTGATTCAATTGAAATTGAAATTTCTCCAATTGTGGAGTCAGAACAGATTTCTGAAAGTGTTGTTAAAAAAGTGAAAGAACAAGATAATGTTATTGAAATAGAAGAGTCACCTTTAAAGGTTAATGCTCAAGGTACAAGTACACCAAAGAAAGATCATATGAAACCAATCATGGAATCCAAAATACCCATTATCAAATTGCAAGATGATAATGAGTTAAGTGAATTTAATTCTGTATATGAAGATTTTATTAAATTGTGCTTCCAGTTAGAAAATTCGGATGACATGAAAAAGATTGTTGAGAAGAAAATTAAGGCTTATTATAGACAGGTACCTAAAGAGTATACTGAGTCTGAAGAATTTATTGATATGGTGTCAAGTAAAATTGTAGCAATGAAGGCTGGCCCTGAGAAAATGTATTTGTACATAAAAGATATTGTTGACGAATTGAATTTGCAAAGGAAAATGGCAAAGTCACAAGTTTTACAATCCATTCAAACTAAAAATTCAGGTAAACTATTATGACTTTCATAATTAAATTGTTATGTAAAAATTTTGGCTAATTGATTTGATTAATGACAATGACTTAAAATGTGTTACAGTTTCATCTCTTGTAGCCAACAGCGGTGCAATATAATATATCGACGGTTGAAAGACTAATTGATCCAAGCAACATTTTGTAAAACTTGCAGGAGGATGGATTAAAGTTTTTATTTTTAGAAAAAAAATCATAAATAGACACCATCTATTAGACTTTGATTTATTTAATACAGTGTATCCTTAAATAAGTAAGGAAGTTTTTTAAGCTATTACTGTTGGTAATTGTGTATTTTTTTGGAAAATTTATGTTAGTTAACCCAAAATGCACCGAATTTAGTAATTTTTTGAGAAAGGTTAAATGGTTCAAGTGCCAACTGTTAGTAAAATAGCTGAAAGTAAACCGGCTTAAGCATCAACTTAGAATAAAATAATACGAGAGAAAATGAATTAAGCGCCAAGTTAACTTACAGTTGAATATGCCATTCCCCAATATTGCACCAGAGTGAAGTAGATTGATGCAGATGCCCATTAAGATAAAACAAAATGAACCCTTACTAGACTATAGTAGATATTGATGCTTAGGCCATCATTATTCAGCAACGTCCAATGTCCATAAGGTATTTGTGAGCGACACAGTTTCCTAAATTAGTTGAATGCAAAATGGGCCAAACAACAAAGCTTATTGTTTTGGTTTAATGCAAAATAGACCAAACGACAAAATCACAACCATGGCGAAAAAGCCAAATGCCTTAATTGACACATGTTATAAAAGTTTGAAAAATCAAAATAGCTTAAGTCATTGAGTCCTCAAATTTGTCTAATTTTGTGTCTTATAGATCAATGAGCTTAGGAATGAGGCCTGTTTTGTTCTAGGTGCTAAGCACCAAAAAAGTAGTAAAAAAATTTCAAAACCTCACTTAAACAACGGAAAAAAATTTGCTGATTCTGAATATGTATTAAACTCAATATCGCAAAAAATGTTGCTTAGACCAATTAGCCTTTCAACCGTCAATATTATATAGACAGTCCAGCCTGTCTGTGCAAATGTTTTCTAAGAAATGATTTTTCTTGTTATCTCTTTTCAGAATCAGATAAATTTCTATATGGTGAGGAGAGTGAATATGACTTAAAGCGTCAGAGACAAATTCGTAAGCTTGAGAAAACCCTCAAGAAACTCCATAGAGCTATACAAAAACTAGAAGAGCAAGAGGTTGATTTTGATGATGATGAGGACTCTGTTTATTTGCTAACAGAAAGGTTTGTAGTCATTCAAATAAATTTTAAACATACAAAACATTGTAATTAAAATGGTCGTAAATGCAAGTAAGTGTGAATAATAAAAAACTCTCAAAAGGCCTAGGCCTAATTTATTTAAAAACAAAACAAATAATTTTGCATTTAAGATACTGTTTGAATTGCAACATAATTAAACATTGTGTCATAATACTTATATACTGTAATGTTAAAAATAATTTAAATTAAATAACTTTATAATAATATACAAAACAGTACTTATTGGCACTAGATAAATAAAGTACTGCTTACTGTTTGAATGTAACCTTGCAAAAGTTTGTAAGTGTGTCAAAGAAAAACCAATAAGGAATAGTTATTCAACAAATTTTACTTGTCATGCTTACAAAAATTTACTTATATATGTAAATGGTTTGAAAACGTTATTCCGAAACTAATGTAAGTTAAGCATTTTATAGCTACAAAGAATAGTTTGCAACCACTGCCTGATTATAATTGGTTTTTTTTGTATGCAGTGACGATGGCTGTACTTCCAATAAGGCTAGTGATAGTCAGCTAGAGAAAGATCCTAAAGCTCTTTTGCAAAGGTGCGTTGGTGAGGTATTCAACCACTATTTTATCATGGCTTCAATATTGTGTTATTATGAGACATTTTCAGATTATTTTATTTTTATTTGGTTTATCAATTAATTTATTAATTGTGAGTTCTTTAATAATAACAAGATCCCTTTAACCTAGTATAATTATAATTCAGAAGGTGACATGACATTGAAATTGAATGATTTTCCCAAATTGGACACATAAATTAAACCAAACCATTATCAAATTAGTAAACCCATGCCAAATTGATGGATTGTTTTACATATTTCTTTTATTTTAATAATTTCTTTATTTTTGTTACATATTGTGTACATTGGATAAAACATTTTAGATGCAGCATGTTTCTTCTGTATTTTAAAAAAAAGTACAGCTTTTTGTTATCGAATCTTGTCAGAACTGTTTAGGTATTAAATACTGAACTGTACTAACTTAATAAATGTTATAAAGTTGTAAAAGTTATTATAAAGTTAGCTGTTCAACATGTATACTATTTTATCTACGTTTTTAACTTTTACTTTATTTATCTAGTGCAGTCAAGAGGGTGCAGCTAAGAATGATGCTAGTCTCGCATATAAAAAAAATATTATAATGTAGTTTTATTTTTGTCAAAATTAAGATTATTTCAAATTATTTTTAGAACTTGTCTTTTGCTTTTTTTGTTTTATCTTCTTTTGTAATGCTTGATAAATATTTTAATGTGGTTGATTATCTGGAAAAAGCATGCACGCTACTAGTAGTTGCTTAGGTCCATAAATTTATTGTATATCTAGACAAAATTAATTCATGATCATGACACAGTTTTATCTTTGAAACTGTACTGTTATGTACATCGCGACCTATTCTAATAATCCATATTTTATTTCAGGTACAAGGAGAGAATGGTAAGAGTGCACGCAAAGTTTTGCCAGCTAACTAATACAAAGATGCCGTCAGAGCCGAGGGTGCAACTAGACGCGCGACCTGGCCAGCCCGCCGGGCCCGCCAAGAGGCTTGAGAAGTGGATCAATAAGAAGGTGCCCATTGGAACTCCACTGCCTTTCCCTGACTTCCATGACGTGCTGCGCTGCGTCAGAGATGCAAACGATGAGGATAAACTGGGATGGAACGAGGCCGATATTATGGAAGAGGGTAATTTGTTAAATGACTTGTCGCAATTTCATTGAATTTATTGCATGCAAGTGTGTGAGTGTTGCAAACGGCCATTGGCTACGGTAACCGCTTACTATTAGGGGGTAGTATGCCTGATAGTAAGCTGTAGTGATATAATGTCGTGTGGTAACAATATAAAAAATTAAAAAGAAATTGTGTGTAAGATGCATATTTTATCTTAATTTTTTTCCTTTCTTTCTGTAGCGCGAAGTTTGTTCACGAGATGTGGTAAGAAATTGCAAAGACGAAGACAAGAAAATGAATGGAGACTAGCAGCGTCAAGGTTATCAGTAGATATAGACCCAGCTGAAGAAAGTGGAGAATTAAAGAAAAAGTTGGAAGAGAACCGGAAATTGGCATCTAAGAAAGAGACTGACGTTTTCAACAAGTAAGTAATTATAATAAATGTAGTTACAAAAAATCTAGTGATTACCATCTCAGCAGCCACTTCTTAAGAAACGATAAGTAAAGAACTAGAACTAAGAATAACTCAACACGTTTTATTACATCAATATTTTCATAGTAACGTGTTTCTACCACTACCATACAATATTTTCAATACAAAGGAACGTAAGAAAGTGCCAAGATTCTGTCTTTCATATGTAAAACAGTTTGATGGATTACTGCCATCTTGATACTTAAATCAAGTTTAGCTGTAATCAGGCATCTTGCACTCCGTCATACCTACCGCGAAAAGCACCTACAGCGCGCGACAACTCGGAGTTGTAAATCAGTCAGGGACTCAGGGCCCCAGCGCGCTTTTGAGCACACGCACAGCCCACAGGCAGTGTAAATGTAGTTTGAAGTGGTCTCGGATCGCAAATTCGATTTGGTTAAAATAACTACCTACCTCTCCGACATCAATAAATCTACAAGTTCCGTAATAATGGTGTAATGCAACAATAATAATTGTTGTGTGGAAGGCTGTCGAAATAAACAAAAAGATTCGAAGTTATCTTTTTTTACGTTACCGTAAGATTCTGGAAGGTACCTATAATTACGCATTACGCACGCGCATGGGACTCTCCCCCCAACTCCCGCTCCCCCGTCCACCGAACCCCCGAACCGAATGCACCCCTTGTGCAACAAGACCCCTTGAGGTCACTCTCACGGGATTCGACCCGACAGCTCCTGAGCTGTCAAGTCGAACTCTATCTCATCACTTGTGCCGGAGAGGCGGCGGGCGTCCGGATAGTCCGATCGCTCGACGCGCCCTCAAACTCGTCCGCATCGCTCGACCCGATTTCTCTACCTCACGAGACCTCAGGGCCGAGCGAGGGAGAGTTTCCCTCACGTCTTTGCCGAGTCGCAGGAGGCCAGACGCACGCCGGGGGTCACGGCCACCTGCATCACAGCCTCAGCCGAGTACCAGGGGCCGATCGCACACCCGGGGTCCCGACCTCCCACAACTCAGCCTCCTTAAGAGTGCGCTGACGCTCGGATGCCACGGGTTGCTAGATCCGTCAGCCTCTTCAGGGGAAGATCGCACCTCGGGCTTCCCATGACGCCATGAGCTCAGCCTACGCCCTCACAAAGAATGCGGATACCTCCGCGTGGCAGCGGCTCGGACGCCACGGAAAGCGAGATCTCTCACCCACTCAGGGGAGGATCGCATGCTTCCCACGACGTCCAAGCGCCCTCGCGCCCTCGCATTCTGCTACCTCCGCGCGGCAGCGACTCGGACGCCACGGGTTGCTAGATCCGTCACCCTCTTCAGGGGAGGATCGCACCTCACGCTTCCCGTGACGCCATGAGCTCCGCCCACGCCCTCACCCGTGCGACCTGAGAACCCTTAAGGGGCGGCCGTCTTTCGAAACGGCGTCCAGAAGGGACGCCGAGCAAAACAATGGACGACGCCCATAAGGGCTCCACCAATTTACCCCCCACAGGCCCAGAAGGGGCAAGGGGAGGCTGTGGGCCCAGAAGGGGCACCACCAACTTTGTTCGACACCCAGAAGGGGTGCCGGCAAAATCCCCCCGCAGGACCAAAGTGGACCCGCTGTGCGGTCCAGAAGGGACGCGCTTTGAAGGGGGTGCGGGCCCAGAAGGGGCACCGCCTACTTTGGTTCGACGCCCAGAAGGGGCGCCAGGGTATTCGCGTAAGGCCCCTTTTCCCACGCTGAACGTGGGCCGAGAGATCTTACCCCGGGGTGCACCACGAGGAGGTTCCCAAATTTGCACACCAAAGGAGATAACTCCCTAAAAGGGGAATCTATGCACTACACATAGAAACCCCTTTTCCCTCTGCAGTCGGTGGCGCCCCCAACCAGGGACTCCACCGAGTGCTGCCACTACCCCTCAGGCTTACACCTCTCGGGCTTTTACGTGGCCGCCACTACCCCTCAGGCTTTCCCTCTCGGGCTTTTACGTGGCCAGGCTAGTCCGAGTATACCTTTGACTCCGAGGACTCTCTCCGCTGCGCTTGGGACGGCCGGATCGTCGAGTCCGACGAGTCGTCAGCCTCCACATCCTCAACCTCCCCTTGTTCTTCCCCCAAGCCTCTCCCTGTACTTCTCGCCGGTGAGGCATTGGGGTTAGAGGTCGGGGAAGGTTGCGCCGAGAGCGGGGCGTCTGCCTCCTGCATCTCGGCCTCCTCGACTGGCGGACTTTCCGCCACCGTCTGCGCTGCAGCTGGCGCTGCGGACTCATTGCCCCTCTCCCTTCTAAATGAAGGGGGGGTGCATGTTCTGCCTCCTATGACATGGCCCGGAGGCCGGCCTCTATCGGCGCAGACCGCGCAATGTGGCGCCGTCTGCGTGCATGCCGCCATCTTATGCCCCGGAAGGCCGCAGCGAAAACAGATCCCACTGCGGTCAGCCTCCGATGCACAACGCGCTCGGGTGTGACCCACGCCCATACACTTGAAGCAGCGTAACGGGCGCGGGTAAAGAAGCGTTATTGGGGCTGCCACCCAGCCCACCAGCAGCCTCCCAGCCGCCACCAACTGTTGTGCCGCCTTAATCGGGCAGCGGACCAAAACTGAGGAGGAGCCGCCGGGACCAAGTCGCGGCGCTCCCACCCTCACCTGCTCCAACGAGCAGCCCCCCTTTGTGGACACGGCCTCTGCCACATCCTCCGCACTTACAGTCTCGTCAAGGCCCGAAATGCGCATGGCCGCGCACTTTTCGGGCTTGACGACTGTCGCCACATCGCCCAACACCTCTCGCAGCCGCGTCGCCAGGCGGTCCGCAGCCTCCCCGCTGTTTGCGCCCGGGATTTGGAAGAGTCGGGCGCCAGTCATGGCCACCCTCGTCCTAAGCCCGGACAGGACACCACACTCGGCCAACGTGATGGCCCCTTTTGCACGGCTTATAACCGCGGCGTAGGTCTCGCCGCGCTCGACAGCCTCCGCTGTCAACTGGACAACAACTGCTGTCGAGCGGGGCCGCTTAAGCCGCCTCCTCTTTCTTTGCCTCCTGCCTGGAGCTGCTGGGGCAGACTGGGCGGGGGGCTCTCCTCTGGCGGTCTGTGGTGGGCGAATTTGAGTCGCGTCCGCTGCCGTGGTTCGCGGACCTCTTCGTCGCCGGCGGCGAGGGACAGGTGTTGGCGTCTCTCCAACCGGGGGCGTTGGGGCCCAGCTTACGGTATGCGAGGCAGATGGGAGCCTCGCCATTAAGGTCGGCCTCGTCGCTGGCGCAGGGAGAGGTGGGAACTCCTCCACCCTCGATCCCCGCTCAGCTGGAGGCGGACGCACCCCTTGGGGCGGCATGCCGGCCGTCGTCCTCGCCTCCATCCCGTCCAGACGGAAATGGAGCTCACTAATTGAGCTGAGGAACAGAATCCTCAGCTCAGTCACGGCGCCCGCTACAGCGTCCGTCTCAGTCGCCTGAGGTTGAGGAGCGGGCGCAGTCTCCGGACGAGGAGAAGCCCTCACCTCGCTCTTGAGAGCCGCGAGCTCCGCCCTCAAAAGCTCGACCTTCTGGAGCCTGGTGTTGGCGAGGGTCAACCTCTCCGCCTCATCTGACCGGCAGTGCGACGCTAGGTTGGACAGCGCGCGCTGCAGGGTGTCCGTGTCGGTATTCAGGGTGCGCTGGCATGTTCCCTTCAGGTGTCCAGACTTCCTGGACACCTCCCGGATCGCCTGTGCGCACGCCACCCCCATTTCTTTAACCTGCTCGGCCGACAACTCGTTGGGGTCCGCCGACCAAGGGATCGCCTCCCCTGTGACCCTTTGGGCTTCCCTCGAATCCGCGGCTCTTGCAGCCTTAGAGGCGCGGGCGGCCGCACGCGCAGCTTGCGCTTTGCGGTTCGCCTCTCGCGTCATCTCCAAGAGCTGCTCGCCAGCTCTGCGGTAACCTTCCAGGTCACACGCTGTGCCATCGGCGATGGCCTTTGCCTCACGCTCCTCAATCTCTCGGCGGAGCTTTTCGTAGGCTCTACGCTCCTCTACCAGCTTGGCGTCCTCCTGGGATTTGGGACTGCGAGCGGCGTTTCGCTGCGCCTGCAACTCGCGCACCTCCCTTCCAGGTCACACGCTGTGCCATCGGCGATGGCCTTTGCCTCACGCTCCTCAATATCTCGGCGGAGCTCTTCGTAGGCTCTACTCTCCTTTACCAGCTTGGCGTCCTCCTGGGATTTGGGACTGCGAGCGGCGTTTCGCTGCGCCTGCAACTCGCGCACCTCCCGTCTTTTAATACGGAGCTGCTCCACTGCTATTCTGTAGCCCGCGGTGTCGGCGACATCCACGTCGTCGCGCACCTCGCAGGCATACAGTTCCTCGGCCAGGTCGTCGTCCAGCTCCTCGAACGCTTGACGCCGCTCAGAGTCCAGCTGGTCGTCCAGCTCCCGGAGCTCCTTCCTCCGGCGCTCATCGTCCACAATTTGCCTGGATGTCCCGGGTCTGGGGAAGGTGTTACCCCCAGACGTACTGGCTCGGCCTCTGCGCGCCGTCATCTTCGGCGCAGTTGAGGCCGAAGCTTCTCCCTCCGACGAGTCGTCCGTATTGACGACCTCCGTCCGCGACCTTTGCCGGCTGTCGCCGCAGAAGGGGCACCGCCTACAATAGTCGACGCCCAGAAGGGGCGCCAGGGATTAGCATAAAGCCCCTGGTCCCACGCTGAACGTGGGCCGAGAGGCCTTACCCCAGGGTGCACCACGAGGAGGTTCCCAAATTTGCACCCCTAGCTAACCTACCTGCGTAACTTATATTTATCGCGAGTGTGCCAGCGCTGTTGAGAGCAAACAGACGGCATACCGCGCTTGGATCAGAGGTAAAGCTCATGGGGATCCCGAAACTCGCTCGCTAAAAGCAGCCTATAATAATGCCACCAAGTCGTGTAAGAGGGCCTACATTAGAGCGGATGCCCAGCGCGTTGCACGAGTAGGCCAAGAACTCCTGACGCATCCTACGGGCAGCCGTAGATACTGGCGTCTGGCCAAAGCCGTGCAATCCAACTTCTGCCAACCCTCGCTGCCACCACTGAGATGTCCTGACGGAACTTTAGCTCACAAGCCGCAGGAAAAGGTCGATCTCCTGGCCAAACTCTTTGCGGCTAACTCCCGGATCGATGACTGTAATGCACAGACACCCTCAATTCCTCACTGTGGCCACACAATGTCTGATATTAAAATCAGGCAGTGTGATGTCCGTGCGGAGCTGCAGTCAATCGATGTTCGGAAAGCTAACGGTCCTGATGGCATCCCAGCAATAGTCCTGAAAATGTGTGCAGCGGAGTTTTCCCCTGTGCTAACGCGTCTGTACCGTCTCTCGCTCTCTTCGGGTTGTGTGCCGGAATCTTGGAGAGAAGCTAATGTGCAACCGATCCCTAAGAAAGGAGATCGGTCAGATCCGACTAATTACCGCCCTATAGCCGTAACTTCAGTGTTGTGTAAGATCCTAGAACGAGTATTGAACAAACAGCTTATTCGATACCTAGAAGATCACTCTCTAATTCACGATCGTCAATATGGGTTTCGGCCAAAACGGTCAACGGGTGATCTTCTAGCTTACGTCACACATCTCTGGGGTGAGGCTATTGACAAGCGAGGCGAGTCACTGGCACTTAGCCTTGACATAGCCAAGGCTTTTGATCGGGTCTGGCACAAAGCTCTTCTCTCCAAGCTCCCGGCATACGGTTTGCCCGCTCAGTTCTGTACCTGGATTGCTAGCTTCCTGCATGAGCGTAGAATCCGTGTCCTTTCGGATGGATGCGCTTCGCGGTTCATGTCAGTGAACGCTGGTGTTCCTCAAGGCTCCGTTCTATCCCCCACGCTGTTCTTTCTGCATATCAATGACATGCTTCCACTTGGAAACATTCATTGCTATGCAGATGATAGCACAGTGCATGGGGGATATAACGGTCACCCAACGGCTGGGCGGGTAGACACCGAAATGAAGCGAGCAAATCTTGTCATTGAGCTCGATCGGGTGTTGGACCTTATTTCTAAATGGGGCTCCGATAATCTGGTGGAGTTCAATGCCAAGAAAACACAGGTGTGCGCGTTCACAGCGAAAAAGTCGCCATTCCTTCCCCTTCCCTCTCTTCAGGGTACATCTCTAAGCCTGCAGAGCAGTATTAACATGCTCGGTATGAATATCCGCTGCGATCTGAACCAAAAGGACTACATCGGAAGCGTGATTAAAAATGCCTCACGTAAACTCGGTGTCCTGAACAAGGTGCGGCGATTCTTCACGCCTGATCAGTTGTGTCTATTATACAAGACACAGGTGCGGTCTTGCGTGGAGTATTGCTCTCACCTTTGGGACGGCTCCGCAAAGTACCTTCTCGATGCCTTGGACAGATTGCAGCGCCGCGCTGTGCGCATTATCGGCAATGCGGAGGTCACTAAAACTCTCGAGCCTTTGCAATTGCGTAGAGATATTGCGTCACTCAGCGTCTTTTACCGTTTATACCATGGCGAGTGCTCTGAAGAACTCTTTGACCTCATCCCTTCTTCTCCCTTCCTCCATAGGAGTACGCGTGCTGCTCTCCGGAGTCACCAATTTACAGTCTCTAACATTCCATCACGCACAAAGAAATTTGGTGACTCGTTTCTTTGTCGCACTTACAAAAGATGGAATAGTCAACCAGCACACGTATTCCCTCCTACCTATGACATAGGGTCCTTCAAACGAGGCGTGAAGAAGCACTTTGTGGGCCGGCAGAGTGAGGGTGACTGATGCTACGTCTCTTACGCTGCACCAGTTGTCCTCGCGCCTGGACTTCATTTCCACTTAACATCAGGTGGAGTGGGGTCATTTGCCGGGCTTATCATAAAAAAAAAAGTTCGTTAGAATTAAAATCGCCAGTACTTATAATGATGAAGGTAATAGAATATATATAACGTAATAAAATGTGGTTTCCGTTTTGTTTTCGTTATATCTTCAACTCGTCATGTCGTGCAGTTTGCTTGTTTCTAAGACTTTGAGTGCTTGTTTTACTACTACAGAACTACATTTTACTTAGGTGTGCAATCACAGAATAAATTACTTACAAAGGTTGCGTAGGTATGTTTATTTAGTCTTATTTGCTGTCATCCCTAACACACGAGACGACGGCGTAGGTACTTTCGGTACAAAACGCACCACAAAGTATTGACTACTCTCCGCGTAGAGCGATAGGGTGCTATTTTGTAGGTTATTAAAACGGCGGCTTTCTTCAACATCAAAGAAGTGCAACTTCTGTACGTAGTACTATTATTTATTCTGTGCTGTAATACAAGGACCCGCTGTTGTTTATTTGGACTAAAAGTATCAGACGTTACTAAGCAACTGATAAATTGTCTAAGTAATGTTTAACAATTAGTCTGTAGAATAGTGAAACTTCATTATGACTACTTCTTTCCAAAATTACTTTAATGCTTTCAGGTATGCTGATAGGCAGAGTCAATTAAAGCTGGAAGCTGAGGAAATAGGCGATAAAGAGGCTGAAGAATCACCTGTCGAGAGTGATGACGACGATTGTAATGATGAGTCTTCATTACAAAACAAGCAAAAGAGAAAAGAAAGACTTAAAAGGTTGTTACACGAACAGTCTAAAAAGATTATTAAAAACAAAGATATTGCCACAAACATTCAATGTGATGTTGAAAAGCTAGACGAAAGTGAAAAAACTTTAGCAGATAAAGAACCAATTGAAATGGACTCTAATGAAAACAAAATTGAGACCGCTGCTGTAACTAAAGAATCTGAAATTAAAAAGAGCATAGAAAAACCTGATTCAATTGAACAGAAAGAAAATAATGGAGTCCAAGAAGATAATCCTTGTATTAATACAACCAGTCATGCTAATGAAGATAAAACATTGAATGATGAATGTAAGAATAAAGAGTTAAAAACAAGTAAAGACAAAGGCGATAAAGAATTAATTAATGAAAATAGTAAACACAGCTCAACTAATAAAGAAGTCAAAATTGACGACAGTGAAAAAATTCATTCTCTTAGCGATGACAGTGAAAAACTAGAGTCTGATGTAGATGAGCTGCATTTATTACAGAAGCTTCATTCTGGAAACGAAATCAATACGTCGATAACAGAATCATCTGGTTGTGATACGCCTATAGCTATTTCTGATACGTTAGAATCAAGTGACAATAGCAAAAAGGAGGCGAGTGGTGTTATTAGCATTGAAAATTCAAGCTATTCTGAATCAGAGTTGAATAAAGATACAACGGAGTCAAAGGATGATGATGAATCTGTAAACAACACTATTAAAGTGGTTGAGGAATTAACTGATGCAGAAATAGAGTGTTCAACATCCGGAGTTAATAAAAAGCGAATCAATAGTAACAATGAAGAATATAATGAGTCTATAGAAGATATTTTGTTAGCGTCAACAGACGATGATGATGAGTCAAAGTCAGTCGACAAAACCTCGAAACCAATTGAGGAAGATTGTGTCAACTTAAAAGATGACACTATATCTATCGGTGAGACAGTTATCGAAGGAGTTGATAAAGCAAAAGATGACACTATATCTATTGATGACACCGTGGTCGAAGGAGTTGATAAAGCAAAAGATAATTCCAAACACATTGGTGAAACAGTGGTCAAAGAAGTTAAGAAGGCAAAACATGACACGACATCTATTAGTGACACAGCTGTCGAAGGAGATAACAAAGCAAAAGGTGAATCTATGTCTATTGATGACACGGATATCGAAGCAGTTGATGGAGCAAAAGATGATACTAAATCTACCCGTAACGCAATAGTCGAAGCAGTTGATAAAGCAAAGGATGGCGGCAGTCCTACGTTAGAATCCATTCCAGAAGACGCAAGTTCTGTTGACAGTGTAGCTTTAGTGTCAACAGACGATGCTGTAGAGGATGTCACTAGCGACAAAGAACACATTATCGACAGTGACTCTACAGAAAAACAAGACATTACTTCAATCAAAAGTGTTGAAAGTGTAGTATGTTTATCAACGAAAGATGATATGCAAATGGACATTGACAGCAAAGACGATGAACATTCAAGCAAATCGTTAAGTAGTCCCGAACAAGTTTTAGAAGATAATACTGCGACTGAAAATGCTAAAACTAATGATACAAATACTGTGCAGAATGTTCAGGCAAATGATAACATAAAAGAACTCGCAGATAATGTAGCTAAAGCTGTGAACACTGTAGACAAATGCTCCCAGAACAATAAAGATGATGATAGTATCGAAAAAACGGCAAATGACTGAGGTTGCGCTGTTTTTATGGGATATTTAGATAAAATTGACATGGGTTCTTGTGTTTGGTACAAGTCGAGCTAAACTTTTAGTTTGTTCCTAACATAAGTTTATATCCGCCACAGTTGTCTCATGTAGCTACTGAATATTAAAGTGGTAATGTAATGATATAACTACCCGTAAATATCTAAGCAGACTAGAATTTTGGCCGTCCGCGTTTGTAGACCACGACACATAATAGCCAGGATAGTGAAAACCCGAGTCTATGTAAATTTAAATTAGTTGCTGCGTCCATGCTTTCATTGCAAAGAGATGGAAATGCTCAACGCTCGCTACTACAACGCTCTGTCTATAAATGGATATCATTTTTGAACTTTATGCGCTGAACACAAGGTCGAAAACCAATGAAAAATTTTAACATGCTGTCCCTGTTAAAGGGTTAATTAATTATTTGAAATGATCTTCATTGTTGTATAAAAGTATAAATTTGTATTGACTTCGCCTACTTATTAAAAAATCCGACTTAATAAATTATTGGCGATTAAGTTACTTCACCATTTGAAATTATTATAAATGTATATATATCACTGTGGCTATAAACTGTATAAGAAATATTTTTAACTGTTAAAACATCCTTAGTTTCAATGAGGACAGTAATTAGTGACTATATTGGAAGTGTGTCGTATTCATGCAGAGATATTATTGTGAGCAGTTTAGCTATTTAAAGCAAGGGTATTAAAAATACAAGAAATGTAATCGCGCTCTACTAGTGGTCAATACGTTCCGCGAAGTATTTAGGAGTTTGCTACACTACAATACATCAATCTATTTTCGAAGCACGGCAGGAAATTTATTTTGCTCAGGAAATTGAAGCTTTTCCACTTAGTAGTCCTTACTAAGGCTCTGTTCACATTGGAAGCGCGTGCTGGCTGCGCGCATCCTTAACTTACGCAGATAATGGAGAAGCTGCAATGAACTTATCATACCATAATGTTTAATTATTATTTGTGGATTAATTAAGTTATCTACGTAAGGATTAATATTTACTACTATTTATTACGAAGAAATGCGATTTTAGTAAAAGCGCTGTGGATAATCAAATTGAAAGTATGAAAATGGAAATAAAAGTATAAGTACCTATATGTACCAAAGGAAAGTCTGACATAATGAGTGTAAGAAGAAATGTTTGTATTTTATTCATATATTTTGAACATAACTGCATTTAAATTCTAAATTCGTGTAGGTATGTAATAGTGAAACGTGTCTTGCTACGCTGACTTTTGGTTTCATAGTGATTTAACTGATTGCTAATTATGTGTAGTGTTACTTTTATGTTAGATTATATAAATACCTAATACTTAATATACTAGATATCGTTCGGTTTATCACAACTTTGTATGAAAAGTGAGTTAATAAATATCGTCGCGAAGACATGATATTTAAAGTATTTTATTGTATTATTTTCCATTATTAAGGTTATGGCCCGAACTTCCCATGTGATGTCCATGCGGGAAGGCCAGCAGTGGGACTTTTATAATCTGATGATTTGAAGACATCTCATATAAAAGTAACGTACGTACAAAGTAACATACTTGTTTACTTTTTTTTAATGTTAATAACTCTTGACCTCGATCTCGCCTGATGGTGAGCGTAGATGAGGTCTACGATAGAGCGAGCTGCCCCAGAAGATGCCTATTAACTCTCGCCTTGAAGGCATTCAGGTTATATGTTTTTGGGAACACAGACGATTGCAGAGAATTCCACTCCTTGCCAGTGTGCAACAAAAATGATGACATGAAGCGTTTAGTGCGACATAGTGGAACTTCTAAGTGGGGATGATATCCTTCAGTACGTCTGGAGGTTCGGTGGTAAAAGGGCGATGGTGGTATGAGTTCGAAAAGCTCACCGGCACACTCTCCGTGGCAAAGTCGGTAAAAGATAGGGATGGTGCGTATTTACGCGACCAGGTTTTAAGACCAGGTATTTGCTTCCAAGTACGCCGACCAGGTACGAGCCCGAAATACTTGCAAGACTTTCAAAGTATTTACTAGACAGTCGAGGCAATGTGTTATTTTCTTTATGGCTTTATTAATAAAGTCTATAATGGATTAGCTCAATGAAGTACTCGCAAGCCTTTAAAGTATTTGGTTTTGCTAAATTGATTATGATCCATAACGCTGTTACCATAAAGACTAATATCGCATGTGATACCTTCAAAGTATTTTTTACGCGGGCTGCTGTCGCGGGGTTGGGACGCCCGCCGCCCTGCCGCCGTGCCGGCCGGCCGCGTCCCGGTCGTCTCGACTCGAGTCTCGTCGCGGCCGACCGGGAGATGCGCCCGAGCCGAGAGCGAGATAGAACTAGAATAACAGCGACTCCAATACTGATACAGAATTGATTATCGTGCGATTCGTGCGTCTTTTTATGATTTGTTTTTTCGGCACGTGCCTCATCTTTTTTTTGTTTAATGTTTAGTTGTGTTGTTTCTTTCACTGACCGTGACCGCGTGACGTGACCTACATGCAATTGCATTCTTCCCAATAGGCAGTTATTTGCATTTTAATGGCATTTGGACTAGGAGATTTTTGTAAATATCTTGTAAATATAGTTTCTAAGTATAAAAAGTAAGTGTTTTAATAGTAATATTTTTAAAGTAGGTAGGTAGCGTAAATTATGAGTATTTTTCCTAGCTGACAGTCCTAAGCCTGTTTTATAAAGGAAATATTTTTTATTTTTTTTAAGGAAGGAAAAGTTTCATTTCAATATCAACAAAATTATAATAATATAAAAACTTAGTAATTTAGTTTAAACTTGAACTTGTAAGTCCGTAAAGTTTTACGAATCACAATCGCGATTGTGTACCTCTACTTTATAGGTAATCAGGACGTAACTAACTAATTTTCAATGCATGCATTGCCATGCACTGGTAAATACTTTCAAGTACGTTATACCTGGTTTTTGGCCCTGGTATTTTAAAAGGGGCGTACTTGGAAGCCCTGGTACTCGATTTGACAAGTACGACCCATCTCTAGTAAAAGACAGGCAGGCGACACGACGCCGGTGTGCGTGGCTGGTAAGCTTGGCCTCGACAAGCGCGTCATCAGTCATCACCGATGAGCCATAGCTCTGTGTTCTACCGAGTCGAGTGCGGCCAACTGGTATTTGGCAGATCCGTCCCAAAGGTGACTGCAGTATTCCATGCACGATCGGACTTGAGCCTTGTACAGGCTGAGGATCTGCTCTGGTGTGAAAGATGTTACTTTTATGTGATTACATCTAAGTAACATAGTGTACCGACGGCAAAGTGACAATACCTTCTAACCAAAGAGATTTAAGTACAAGTTTAATGTCTTTGCTTCGAACAAAGAACATTTTACACAAAGCGAAAAAAACGTTTAGTGTCTCGAAAACTTTCGCGTCTAATGCTGGATTTACACGAAGCCAATACTTGAGCCAATCCACTAAGCCAGTCCAATAAGCCAATGCCAATGCTAAGCAAAAATGCCTTGAGGACAATACAATGTAGTGGATTGTCTCAAATATTGGCTCCGTGTAAATCCAGCATTAAGGTAATCGGGTTGTACTGTACCAAGTTGTACGTAGAATAGAGATATTGCTTAGGATATTGCCTTAATTGGCTATTTGACAGTTGTAAAAATAAAATATAAAATATGTCGGAAATGGTAGATTATGATTTAACGATAATTATCCAATAGTTTTTTTTATTAAGATAATTTGTAAATACTTTATTTTTACAAAATGAATTTGCGATTTTTTATCTGTGGATTACAAGACCCGAAACACGGCCATGATTGAGCTTCATGTGACGTCACATTTCACAATGTATACAGAAACTATCTGTCAGGTTTCAAGATAAGTTTCTTTATTTATTGAAATGTGACGTCACAGAGCAAAATGTCACGTGAATAACCGTTTTCGCACGAAATTTGAAATCAATAAAGAAAAATAAGATTTTTTCTGTTAAATTAAAGCTTTTTCAAGAAAGAAAATATTGTACGGGGTATAAAATGAGCGTTTGTAATTTTTTAAATACTTTTTCGAAAACTGTTAAGTAGCCAATTCCATTTAGTTAGAAACTATTTTCACATGTATTTTTCCCCGTTTATAGTGGAGATAGCCTAGTAGGGATAGGTGTAAGGAAAAATACGGATAAGTGGTATCATCAAAATACGCGGAAACCGACCTTAAAGGTAATGCTATAAGAAAGTAAATTTTTGGAAATATGTTAGGAGGTATTGTCACTTCGCCGTCGATACGCACAGATGCCAGCAGATCCACCTACCACTAAGTGCCGTGCCTCATTAAGACGCCATGGCGACGTCGCCGGATACGTATCCAAGCAGTTTAGATTGAAAGGCGACGATGCCAAACAATCGCCAAGTGAGTTAAGCGCAGGCCACACCGCCAGCGGGCGGGTGAGCGAGCTAAGCGAGCGAACATTGTTTCACCTCTTTACATACTTCGGTTCACACCGCGAGCTACTTACCGACTAACCTATGTCAGCGATGCGAGCGAAGCTAACGAAATATCCAACGATTCCAGCGAAGCTACTCGTTCACCTCGTTAGGCGCGCCCGCTTCGCTAGCTTCGCTCGCCCGCCCGCTTCGCTAGCTTAGCTCGCCCGCTATCCCGCTCGCCCGGTTCTCGCCCGTCCTCCCCGTTTCAAGTATTCGGACTAGTCGACGCTCGCCCGCTCCGCCCCCTCCGCCTGCTCCACCCGCTCGCTCGTCCGTCCGTAGTTTTCGGTGTGAACCCCATAATTTAGCTCGCCAATATTCCGCGTAGTTTGTAAAGTTTCCTTCTCTCGCTTCGCCCGCCCGCCTAGCTCGCCCGCCCGCCCGCTGGCGGTGTGGCCTGCGCTTTAATGAAGCAGAGCTCTAAATGTCATATTTCTTTAAAAAAAATTAACTATAGGAATGTGTTAAAAAAGGATCAATATCGATTGGAGAAATCTGACAGTTTTGGATGAATTATTCGCATTTCTATAGATTTGTATCCCTTCAGAAGATAGAACTGCTGGCGTGTGTACCTAAGTACCTACCTTTGATTATATACATGTCTAGATAGACCCTGACCGTAAAAAACGTAGAAAAATTTATAGGCCAAAATTGGCCTATCGCGCAATCCTGGCGGTCAGTGTCATTGTGCCGTCAAGCAGTGTTTACCTCTCGCGTTTCGGTAAAATTGTTCGCAAAATGACCGTTTGCTCAGTGAAATTCTGTCGAAACTACAAAGGAAAAATCTTTTCGAAAAGGAAAGTCACGTTTCATCTGTAAGTATCGATAAATTTTAATGAAAATTTAAAGTTTAACAATAATAACGGCCATGTATGCGTAGTGTTGCTGGTATTAAAATGTAGAATTCCCATTATTGGTGGCAGAATATAAAAGGAGGTTTAAATATAATAAGTATGATAAAAATACTCAGTCTTGTAAGATAGTAATTATACATGGCCTTGTTGTAAATAAAGTAAATATATTAAATATAATTATTATTGGAACACTTTCAAAGTTTTCCTTTTTTTAAACTGATGTCTGATTTATAAGAGCGTGAATAAATGTCACGGTTCCTTTCGATGCCGAATGTTTGTAAACATATTACTGTCATTTGTGCAAATGTCTAGTTTCACTAGGATTTTTACTGTTTTTTGAAAGAAAGACACAATAGTTAACTGTTTTCTTGTGAATGTCTCTCAAGAAAAAGTAAAATCCTACTGCAACTAGGTATAACAGTAATCTGTTTACAAACATTCGTCATCAAATTTGGCTGGAGTATAGGTTAAAAAGTGTTATAGGTGGAAAAAATATAATACCTACTGTAATATTTTATAATACTATTATTATAAATTGTTATTGAGGTATGGTATCGATATTAGAAATGAATAAAAAAAATATTATGTGTGAAATGTACGTAAGTATTTATGTAAGAAGTGTGTGTTTAAGTATATGGATGTAGGGATGGTAGTATGTATGCTTCAGAGCTCGATGGCGCATCGGCTAGCACGTTCGGCTTGCCATTTTGCCCGCTAAGCAACTTTCGCAATGCCGGGTCGCTGGATGGGTGACCAAATTTAAAACATCTCGAGCTCCTCCGTGCTTAAAAGACACGTTAAGCCGTTGGTCTCGTTTGTTGTCGTAAGATGACAGTTGTTAAAACCCACCAACACGCATTGGGCCAGCGTGGTGGGTTATGGCCCAATCCCCACGTGCTATCTCCACGTGGGAATCCTGCGCCCAGCAGTGGGACGTTTATAGGCTGATGATGACGACGATGTTTGAGAAAGTGCGGGTATATGTTTGTGCCCCTAAAAGGTCTATATTTCTCGTCTCATGTAAACTATTGGACACGGATATTGATGAGCAGTCATCACATTATGTATGTAACCTTTACAACTGTTCGACCACATAGCAAACATTTTAATTTTCAGATTTCCAACTGATTCGTTGGAAAGAAGTCGTTGTCGAAATATTTAACTATAAAGTTTCAACATACTATGAAATTAGAGAACATGAAAAATTATGTAACATCCAAACGAAAGTTATTTAAGAAGCAAATACAAAGAGAACGCCATTAATTGTATTGATTTTAATTTAAAATATTTAAATTTCTAATTAAAAATCAATTTTGAATACTACTTAGTAAATGTAAATCATTCTGCCTGTTGCTTCTACTTCGTCCCTATTACAAACATATTACACGCACGCAGGCTTCCATTAGCGCATTATTTTATTGTACTCGCCGTCGCCTTCAATCATCCATTTCTTCTAAACACACCAGCTTCTTTTATGCGTTATACCTACATATACGATAGACATACCTAATTTAAAAAGTTATGTTATACTATGAATCATTTTAAAATTGTATTGTGCATAAATATTTTTTCCCTACTTTATTGGAAATTAGGCATTCGCTGGCAACCGCGCGCTAGTGTCAGTCATATAGTCAAAGCCTAAGTCTCTACATAATGTGAGGATAGTGGGGCTATTTAAAAGATGAGACAAAAAAGGGTCAATCATTCTACGTTAAATCGGATGGATTGCGAACACCTATTTAAGGGCATAGAGGCTTATGAACTTCGATCATATAAACAAAAGATGCACTGTCACCTTTGACTATATACATGTCTAGACGGAGCATCGCGGTACAAACGCTTCTCAAAATCCGTCCGGTTTTTGTATTGAATTTGAAGTGTGCGTGACAGCCGCGTATGACTGACACTAGCGCGCGGTTGCCAGCGATTGCCTAATTTCCAATAAAGTAGGGAAAAAATATTTATGCACAATACAATTATTTACGGTCAGGGTCTATCTAGACATGTTTAAAATCAAATAATGTCTCCGCGTAAATATATAGGTACATATCCATAGATCAACATCAGAAATAAAACGTGATATACAGAAAAACATTTATTGTAAATTAAACCTTAAACTTTAGTGTTTAAATTACGAATTCTTAAAAATATTATTGGAGTTAGGGCCGTCGCTCACTGCAGGCACGGCACGGCGCTGGCGTGTTTTTTACTAATCAAGTTATTTTGAATCTTATTTCAATGAGTGTAGAATTCATGTTACTTTATTTCGATATCACGATGCCGCGTAATGACGCGACGTGCTGCGGGATGCTGTGGCACGACGCAACGCGCCGCGGGATGCTGCGGCATGACGTTTATTTCACGGGTTGCCGCGGCGCGCCATTGCATCCCGCGAGACGTATGGGTCACTTTGTGTCGAGGAATTATGATTGCTAAGCTAGTTGAAATAAGGTTGAAACTTGTTGTAATGGGGCGTAGTCCGGTCGTAGATCTTGTTTCCACAATTTATGCACCCAGATTGTCTTTTCGTCAAATTTGCAGTACTTATTTTAGAATTTTAGACGACCTCTTAGGTCGAGTGGTTTGTACACCGGTTTTCATGGTGTCGCCATCTCTGAGGTCCCGGGTTTGATCCCCGGTCGGGTCAATTTAGAAATTATTATTTTTCTAAATTGTCTCGGGTCTATGGGTGTTTTCTATGTATAATAAGTATGTATTTAAGTATTTTAAGTATGTTTATCCGTTGTCTAGTAACCATTTAACGAGTTTCTTCGAAGCTTCTCTTGGGCTAGATAATTGGTGTGATTGTAGGAAATATTTATTTATTTATTGTATTTGTCTCTCTTCATCTTCAGCTATGCAGAAGTGCTAATAATACTAAATCCCAGTCAACCATAACGACACAACTAACTTCGAATCCGCGCAGGGCAAAATTAATTGATGCCAGCGTGGCTGGGCTTACAGCAGGATGCCACGGCATACCACGGGATGCCACGGCATGTCACGGCACGCTGCAGGATGTCGCAGCACAACCTGCCGTGCCACGTCGTCAGTGAGCGCCGGCCCTTACATCACTTTGGAACAAGGCTCGCTAGATTCAAGCAAGTTGGAACTAAGTTCTAAATTCGAAATTCTGAGAGCAAAACAAGGCATATTTCTGATGTATGCCTTGTTTCGTGGTGCCGTTTTTCAAGCAGCAATCGTGTATACTTAGATCTATAGTTTGTATGATCGAAGCATAGAAGCGTAAGAATTGAAGCTTCAGGGTCGACAGCGCGTGTGATATCAATGAGCAGTGCGGCCGGGAGGAATAGAGATAGATATCAGTAGGTACATCGTATGTTATCTCATAGTACCTACCTACTTCCGTTACTTTTCCTGATGAGTATTCAATTATGAAAAATGTGATGTTCATATTGATTATATGACCCGAATTCTGCAAGCGTTGTGAATAATCTAGTAATTAATTTTATTGATGACTTGATTTTAATGTTTGGAGGCTTACCAGCTGTGGGTTTTGGGTACTTATAGTTCTAAATACACTATACTTACTTACTTATAGAGTAAGCAAAGAAAACAAACCAACATCAGTCGTCACAAATATATTTACATATTTACAAAGGTCCAGTCTTATGTACATAATGTTAAAGCTATCTTTATTAGGCGTGTCAGGTGAAACATACGGGGCCCACGGCGAATGTGAACTGGTGTTCAGCGTCTACAAACGAGAGGGGTTGGAAATCGCTGATCGGCAGCCTCTCGCTCCTGGCGGTGCGGATCTCCATAACTATTTCACCTGTGCCTTCCTGTAACACGTTGATAACAAGTTAACACAATAAACATTTAATTAAAGAGAAACTGGATTGCGGAGGACATGGGTTCAATTCCCACCTGGGGTAGTTTATTTTTAACGTTTTCGTCATCTTCGACTTCATTTGAGCGTTATTAACGAATAGAGAAAAAAATACAACTTCAGGTGAGAACCGAACCCACGTCTTCTGCATAAAGGGCGGCTGCGTTTCCGCCACCGAGATATTGGTTCGATTATTATTTGAGCATTTTACGCAGAAACATTAAACAAGTAGAACTTAGCCAGCGAGCTATCGCACGTCAGCTCCATCTGGGTCAGCGTTGTGTCTCAAAAGTTTATAAACGGTTTCGGTTGACTGGAGAATATGTTCCGAAACCAAGCACTGAACCTCGCCGGTGCACTTCGGACAGTCATATTTGCGTAAAATAGCCAATTTTGGCGTTCTTGATCTCAGAAACAAAAATACATTAACATAGTGAGAATAGCTATTGGCATAGTTCGTAGCGGCCTGGCTTTTTGTAAATTTTGCTTAACTTTTTATTAATCCAAAAATTGCAGAGAAAGATTTCATAAAATGCGCGAAGGCACTTTTTTGAGCTTCTATTGTTCTAAAAAAATTAAATAAAAACAATTAGAATGCTATCTATTATAAAGGCGACTGCTAGAAACTGCAAGACACTTTAAGGGCTGGTCAGATCAAGTATTTAAACATGACAAAAATGACAAAAAGAAATTCGTGCTTTTTTATTTTTAATTAAATAATTCATTTTGGGAATTTTAATTGGATAGTCTTTGAGTATGTAATTTATTTTAAAGCCCAATCTCTCAATGTGCTGATGTCCATGTGGGAAGGCCTGTGCCCAGCAGTGGTACGTTTACAAGTTGATGATGTGTAGTGATCGCACATAAAGTTTAGATAACAATTATATTAATTTATCCTAAACCGCTTTATAATATCCGATTACTTTGCCTATCGTATAATTACTTAACCCACCAACCCGCATTGGGCCATCAGCGTGTCACCAACCCGCATTGGGCCAGCGTGTTGGGCTATGGCCCAATATCCCCATGTAGGAAGGCCTTTGCCCAGTAGTGGGATGTTTATACGCTGATGATACTTAAGCAATTGTAATTACCTTACAGTCGTCCTTGATCACTTGTGGTTCTTTGAATTCGACGTTGTTGAATCCAAACAGCTTTATATCATTTGCTCTTGTGACTTCATCTGGAATGTCGGATCTAGAAATAAACAAAACAGACATAGATGTTGGTAATGAATAGTCACGCATCTGGGCCATTTTATTAGACTGTTATATCCTGATAAATAATATCACAATGGCTGACACAGATGTGGATAACAATAAAGGCTGTCGGCTTCTTTAGGGCGATAAAAACATACAACACCAATAAACATTAGATATGTGCCTATAATCGCACTATAGTTAATGATGTTTCTAAAATAATAAAATCCATATGGACACCCCAGGCGTGTAGGGCCGCACTGCCGTATGGCAAGCGGAAACACGCCAGGCGTGTGGGGCCGCACAGGCGTATGGGAGACAGAAACACGCCAAGCGTGTGGTGTGTGGAGCAGCAATGCCGTATGGGAGGCAGAAACACGCCAGGCGTGGGACCGGACTGCCGTATGGTATGGGAAACTGGCTGACCACGCCAGGAGTGTGGGGCCGCACAGTCGTGTTGGAAGCAGAAACACGCCAGGCGTGTGGGAGATACAGAAACACGCCAGGCGTGTGGGGCCGCACTGCCGTATGGCAGGCGGAAACACGCCAGACGTGTGGGGCCGCACTGCCGTAGCATCCGTAACTTTACTACTTTGCTATTTAGACTACCCACTCTATTTAGGTAACCCCCGCAAATGCTGTTACGTTACGTCAGATCTTCGAATTGACACTAACTTTTTTCCTGCGGCCAAACTCTCAATATAGAGGTCACAAAAACACCTTTAGAAGAATAATAAACAGGATTGACAGGAATAAAGGTTTTCAATGAAATTATACGGGGTGCGCATTTTTTCACATAACTTTTTAAGTCCTATTATCGGAAGTCCGAAAATATTTCTCATACCATTTTACATCATAATGATCACTCTTCATAAAAATATTTAGTACTAACGATCGAAACCCATATCACCAGAATTCATAATATCTTTAACTATACACTTTGTTTTTACTAATATTTTTTTTCATATATTTTCTTATACTAACGATCAAACCTCCTAATCATTCTAATACAAAACGCCAATATTTATAAATTGGTTTCATACTAATATTTGTTTTCATATATTTCTTGATCATAAATGTTTTAATGAGCCACACGCTTTAATGTATATACGGCGTTGAACGGTTTAGTGGTAGACAAAGTTAAGTATGCAAAACTATAGTTCCGTTGGTTAGGTTAGGTTAGACTTGTGAGACGGTCAAATTCCGGGATGCCCTGACCCGCATTTGCGACGCCAGCATGCCCAGGGTTGGCGATCGCCCGCACCGGAGAGCGGTGTACTGGTGGTCCGCTGACATTGCCAGCCTGCGTGCTGCTAGCATCTCGGCGAGGCTGAGTCTCCAGCACTACCGAAGGAGACGCCACACTGACATCGAGGAGGACCACTTTTATTCCCGGTTTAGGGTGGCTAGGAAGGAGCTGCAGACCGCCATCTTGAAGGCCAAAACATCGGCCTGGAATGAGTTTCTGGCCGAGCTGGACAGAGACCCGTGGGGAAGGCCATATCGCACTGTGCGGAACAAATACCGCAATTCCGCTCCCCCCACGGAGTCTTTTGAGCCAGGACTCTTGGCAAACATAGTCATAGCTTATAGACCGATCGTCCTGCTGGATGAGGCGGGCAAGCTTTTTGAGCGTGTGCTCGCTGCCCGCATCATCGAGCACTTGGGCGCTGGCGGACCCAACATTGAGGCATCTCAGTATGGGTTCCGTCGGGGCTTGTCCACGGTGGATGGGTTACTTGCCTTAAAGCATACTACCGAAGTGGCAGTTGCCAGAGGGGAAAGGGTGGTAGCGGTTTCGCTGGATATAGCGAACGCTTTTAACACCCTTCCCTTCAGCTGCATCAACCAAGCACTCCTGTACCACAGAGTGCCCTGGTATCTAAGAAGGGTCCTGAGGGATTACCTCCAGGACAGGAAAATCCTGTTCCTGGAGAAGGGCGCGGAGCGCATTAGTGCTCGCCGTGTGGTGTGTGGTGTTCCACAGGGGTCGGTAGTCGGACCACTCCTGTGGAACATCGGATACAACTGGGTCCTAAGGGGGGATATTCTCCCCGAGACGGGTGTCATCTGCATAGCAGAGCACCGCGCGAGGCGGTGACTACCATCAGACGGTTAGACTCGCGTCGGCCATGGCCACTCTGACCACATCGGGAATACGCATGTTGGGGATGGAGGTGGCTCTCCCGAAGACGGAAGCCATGGTGTTCCACGGCCCTCGGCGGAAACCGCCGGGCATCTGGAACGTCACGGTGGACGGCGTGCAAGTCGAAATAAAGTCCCGGATGAAATATCTGGGACTTACCCTCGACAGCAGGTGGACGTTTGAGCCGCACTTTGCCGAGATGGCGCCTCGGCTGGTAAAGACGGCGATGGCGCTTATGCGCGTTCTCCCCAACATCGGAGGCCCAGGAGAGAGTTGCCGCCGATTATACGCTGGAGTGCTGCGCAGCATGGCGCTCTACGGCGCACCGGTCTGGTCAGACTCGCTCTCCCGCAGGAATGTGGTGCTCCTACGACGGCCACAGAGGGTGGCGGCGACGAGAGCCATACGAGGGTACCGGTCCGTGTCGTTCACGGTGGCGACGGCCCTTGCGGGCATGATTCCGTGGGAGCTCGAAGCACAGGTCCTCACCGAAGTCTTCGAGTTCCGCTCGGAGGGAAGGGCCAGGGGCGAATGTCCCTCCGCTGAGGAGGTCCAGGGAGCCAGGCGCATCGCGCGCGACATGGCAGTGTGGCGCTGGGAGGACCAGTTGGAATCCAAGAGGGCTGGCGCCCACACTGTCGAGGCCATTAGGCCAGTCCTGGAGAAATAGCTAGACAGGACCTTCGGGTCCTTGACGTACCATTTGACACAGATACTTACCGGCCATGGTTACTTTGGTAAGTATCTGTGTCAAATTGGAAGGGAGGAGAGTACCATCTGCCACCAGTGCGGAGCTGATGAGGATACGGCGCAACACACCCTCCAGGTGTGTAACGCCTTTGCCTCGCAGCGACGCACTATGGAGATGGAGCTCGGAGGTAGGGGGTCTCTCTCGCTTCCTGACGTCGTCTCGGCGATGGTGGAAAGCGAGAGGAACTGGAGTGCGGTGGCTCAGTTCAGCACTGAGTGCATGGGCCTCAAGGAGGAGGCGGAGCGAGCGCGCGAGGTCGCGATTGACGCCACGCCGGCCAGAAGGCGGAGGCGCAGAAGGAGGCGGAGGAACGCGGATCTCCAACCACCATAGTGGAGTTTGGAACGCGGTGTGTCCGATGCCAGGTTACGTCCCTGGCGCCGGCCGAACCTGCCAGTGAGTGGTGTATGTGAGTGTGTGTGTGATCGTGGATGTGTCTATTGTCGTATACTTGCCGTCGCTGCGGCAACCCATCTGAACGGGTGGGTTGCCGCAGCGGCGGCAAGCTTCTATGTGTAAAGGTTACATGGTTCCGGACCATGCAATCCCCAGAGGGAACCTCTTCGAGGTTAAGCCACAACGTACCCCTACGGGGGAGCGGTGTGGCAAAAGTCGTCGCGTTCGCGTTCCGCCCGGGTGGCTGCGCGTGCCGGCCCCAACGCACCACTGTGCGGAGGGGCCGACACGGGTGATCACACGGGCGTCAGGGTGGATCCCGCGGTTCAATTCCCCCAGGATAGGCCCCGCGGCCTTCACCTGTTATCTGAGTTTGGTCCTCCAGAGGTTTAGTGAGTATTCCCCTCCGTCTTACCCCTCCCAGCCGGGGCTTCTCCCTGGCAGCCGACTGGGGACAATGTCGTCCCCATACAGTTGGCAGGAGGTGGAAAGACGGACGGGCGAGTCTCACATAACCCGGGGCCTCTTCAAGGCCCCGGGTATGCGTAACGCATTCCTCTGGGTTAAAAAAAAAAAAAAAAAAAGGTTAGACTTGTGACAAATAACTTTGTAATTTGAATAAATACTGCGTGCTTGCATTCATGTTGAATGCATGTTGCATATTTTTTGGAATACTGCATGCCTGGATGCATGCCGCATGCTTGCTTGCACGCTGCATGCTTGTTTGCACGCTGCATGCTTGCTTGCATGCTGCATGTTTGCTTGCATGCTGCAAGCTTCATGCTTGCCTGCATGCCGGGGGGTGCAGGGGGCTGGCCCCCCTGCTCGGGGGGGTCGGGGGGCCTGAGGCCCCCCGCTATAAAGAAAAAAATAAGTATGCAAAACTATAGGTCTGTCGGTTAGGTTAGGTTAGACTTTTGACAAATGAAGGAGGGGGGCCGCTGGCCCCCCGACCCCCCTATTTCTTAATCATAAGTGTATGTATTAAGAACAATATTATTAGTTTAAATATTTTCTTAGTAATGACATTATTTAAAAGAAATTATGATAATTGACTGTTATGAAGGAAACAATTATGAAAAAAAGATTATAAGCTTGTTCTTAGTAATGACAGTATTAATAAAAAATATATGATAACTGTCTGTTATGAGTTCCGATAGTAAACACGAAAAACACGAAAAAAAGTATGAGGATAAAAATTAGAAAGAGTGATTATTATGAACTCAAATCGGTAGTAAAACAAAAAATAGGAATAAAATTTTTATGTGAGCCAATATGGACCCAATTATACGATAGTTTTCATGTAAGTTTTACCTTTGAACGGTCTTGGTGCTGACGCAGGTGTAGGTGAAGTTCTGCCTAGCGCCGTTGGACAACAGCCGTAGGAATCTCAGTTGCACGACGCCATCGCCCTCGCCTTCGTACGTCGTCTAAATTAACATTCATAAATGTTTAATACAAGCTTTTATTTAGTTTCGCCTGTCCCGATGTTTGTCTGTAATCAAATCTTGCAAGTTAAATTTGATCCACTTCCCGGTTACCGATTAAGCTGAAATTTCAATATCAGGGTGAGGACGTGCCGAGGGCTGAATGGTATGAGGGTGTATAAACATGTCATATCGCTATCGTTGCGCCTCAGGGTACCAGGGCGAACCCCTTACCCCCTTAAATACCTTAAACCCCTTGTTGTACTGAAGCCCTTATCCCCCTACAACAAGTGCTAAAAACAACACATTGTGAGCGTACTACGGGTTGCATAACAGAAAAATACTGCTACTCGCTACGAACTACGCCGGTAATTACGGTATAAACATGTCAAATCGCTAACGTTACGCCTCAGGGTAACAGGGCGAACCCTGTTGTACTGGAGCCCTTATCCCCCTACAATAAGTGTTCAGAACAACAATTGTGAGCGTACTACGGGCTACATAAACGAAAAACTGCTACGCGCTACGAACTACGCCGTAGTCAATCTCGCATCAAAAATACTAAAAGTTAAAAATAAAATTAAAACTTTTAAAAACAAGCTTTATTACTTGTTAAAAAAAACTAAAAAGTTGAAAATAATTTTAACCTGATATAAGAAATACCATTATATAGGTACCTACATTGCAACCTTTAACGATAATTAACCTTCTTCGTCTACGTCACAATAATCCCCTCGTAAATACCTACTTAACTATATATTTTTATTAAACCCAACACCTCGTATTAAATCTTTGCGTTTTATTCAACTCATTTTTTTATAAATAAAAGCGTGTTACATTGTGATTGCGAAAGAAAAATAATGAAGGTGTAATATGCTAAATGATCTTTATTGTTCCATCAAAAGTTCTGTGATACAAACGCAAAGAATTTTGTTTTGTTTTACATATATATGAAATTCACGACTATTATCCCCAAAGGGTTAGTCAGAGACTTGGCAATAAGGGCCGCAGAAGCAGTTCTCTGGTATAGTCTATGTTTCACCAAATTTACACTGCACATGTTACAACTTATTTTTAGATTAGCGTGGTGAAATGAAATACAAGTTATACGTATGATAAATCTAGGGAGTAAATTTATACTCGGATAGCTATTCTCGTTTAATTTTGATATTGGTGAAATCGGTCATTAGTGAACTAAAGATCGAACACAAAACTTTGATTTATGAAATTTAAAGAACAGAGTTTACAACTTAGTTTAGAAAAACGAAAATTTTAAGGAGTTGAGGTCAGTATTTTAGTAACAATGCGAAGGTGTAGTATCACTCTAATCTGTTGTTATGCTGTGAGAATCGCTTAAGTCTGCGGTTAGTTTAGTATTTTAGTAAGCTAGTTAGAATGCGAAGATGTAGCCTCACCCTGTATTCGTTGTCGTGCTGTAAGAATCGATTCAAGTCTGCGGTTAGGTTAGTATTTTAGTAAGCTAGGAATAACGCGAAGATGCAACATCACCTTATATCCGTTGTCGTGCTGTGAGAACCGTTTCCTATCCGCGGTGTGGAGCGCCTGGCCCACGTCATCAGGACTGACGCACGTGAAGTGGCCACGGCATAACACGCGGATGGGCCGCCCACCGCCGCGCGCGTCGATCCAGTACTCACCTGTAAAGCAACAGTAAAGTTGAGATGGGTTTGCAGTATTCTTTGACCTGTAAAGTAAAAGTAAGGTAAAGAAGAGATTGGTTGGTACTGGCAGTATTCTTTGACCAGTAAAGTAGAGCAAGGTTGGTAGTATTCTTGCCACCACAATGCTTAGAGAAGAGATGTTGGGTTATCGGGTGTCGTAAAGGGCTAATAACCGACTACATCATAATACGGCAAATACATCCAAATACAGCAAATGGCTTCAATGGGCTCACGGACGACCTATCACGCTGAGTACCTACTTACGTGTGTAGTTGTTTTGGTGAACAGTGAACGGTGGTCCTCATTACCTTAGTCTCTGACTAACCCTTTAGGAATATTAACCGTGAAGTAAAGTATACTTTATATAGCCTATATACTGTCCATTTGCTGGACAAAGGCCTCCATCATTGAAATCAGCGGGCCTTAGCATGCGCAACACGAGAAAATTTCCTTGACCCGTTTTCTCGTGTTATGTCTATACACGATATGTCAAAAATAGACTTAATAGTAAAAACTTATAGAATCACTTTTGGTTTTTCTTTTCTTTTATTTTATAATTGTTTTATGATTATTGATTGTATAATTTGGTAACGTCATATTGTTTTGTAAATGTCGTTACTTCTATATTAATTATTATAAAGCTGTGGAGTTTCTTGCGCCCGTTCTTCTCCACAGCTAAAAGACGTCCTGAATTTGCCCATCCATCCATATAGATAAGTAAATTTATTTTTAGACGATTCTAAATGCTTATTTTAAGTTTACTAAATATAGAAATTTTGATTTTGATTTTTTGAGAGAATATCGTTCTTTGCCCAGCACTGGGACATTATGTGGGCTACACTTTCAAATACCACAATAACATTAACCGCCTCTGTGATCTAGTGGCTAAGCTGCCAGTCTTAGATCCTGACGTCCCGGGTTCGGTTCCCAGCGAGGGGGTTCATCTTTGTGTACTTTGGGTTTGTGGTAGGGTTTGCTAAGTCCGCCTGGCTAGATACCAACATCATATCTAAAGTCTGGCGCCATAACAACAATGTTAGTAGCATTCTTGTATTCAGACAGTTTAAAAAAAAAATAAGAATGAGGCAAACGAGCAGGCGGGTCACCTGACGGAGAGCAATCACCGCCGCCCATGGACACTCCCAAAACCAGAGGAGTCGCAGATGCGTTGCCAGACCTTTGAGAAAGGAATATGGTTAAGGAAGGAATAGGAGGAGGGGTTAGTGGGGAAGGGGCCTCCGGAACTCTCACTGGCCGGACGAAACACAACAGCACCAAGGGCCATTATTTTACGCCGGATGTTCGTGAGAGGGTGGTATTAACCCGGGCGAGCCGGCCCAATGCGCGCTGCTACGCAGCGTGGCTCTACCACCCAGTCAGTGTCACTCATTTAGCACCACCCAGGGGTCACGTGTACAAAATAGAACAAATTACCGTCGGTAAGATTGGTGTGTGCGGTGCGCAGGTCGCGGCAGGTGAGCGCGGGGCTGGCGCGGGTGCCGCGCGGCCGCCATGCGGCGTCGAGGGACGCGCGCGCCGCCACCACGCCCGTCATCACTTCGCGCACCCAGTCCAACTCCTCGTCTGTTTCGGAAACATTGTAACACCGTTAATTCGCTACTTGATGCGAACATCCGCTTCAATTAACAAAAAGAGGTTTTTATATAGGGTTAATTTTGGACCCCCCGCCAAAAGTAAATATGGGGTAAAAAAGTAATAATAAAATATTTGACGTAAAAATAATGAATGTTTTTTTTTTTATGATAAGCCCGGCAAGTGACCCCACTCCACCTGATGTTAAGTGGAAATGAAGTCCAGGCGCGAGGACAACTGGTGCAGCGTAAGTGACGTAGCATCAGTCACCCTCACTCTGCCGGCCCACAAAGTGCTTCTTCACGCCTCGTTTGAAGGACCCTATGTCATAGGAAGGAGGGAATACGTGTGCTGGTAGACTATTCCATCTTTTGGAAGTGCGACAAAGAAACGAGTCACCAAATTTCTTTGTGCGTGATGGAATGTTAGAGACTGTAAATTGGTGACTCCGGAGAGCAGCACGCGTACTCCTATGGAGGAAGGGAGAAGGAGGGATGAGGTCAAAGAGTTCTTCATAGCACTCGCCATGGTTTAAACGGTAAAAGACGCTGAGTGACGCAATATCTCTACGCAATTGCAAAGGCTCGAGAGTTTTAGTGACCTCCGCATTGCCGATAATGCGCACAGCGCGGTGCTGCAATCTGTCCAAGGCATCGAGAAGGTACTTTGCGGAGCCGTCCCAAAGGTGAGAGCAATACTCCACGCAAGACCGCACCTGTGTCTTGTATAATAGACACAACTGATCAGGCGTGAAGAATCGCCGCACCTTGTTCAGGACACCGAGTTTACGTGAGGCATTTTTAATCACGGTTTCGATGTAGTCCTTTTGGTTCAGATCGCAGCGGATATCCATACCGAGCATGTTAATACTGCTCTGCAGGCCTAGAGATGTACCCTGAAGAGAGGGAAGGGGAAGGAATGGCGACTTTTTCGCTGTGAACGCGCACACCTGTGTTTTCTTGGCATTGAACTCCACCAGATTATCGGAGCCCCATTTAGAAATGAGGTCCAACATCCGATCGAGCTCAATGACAAGATTTGCTCGCTTCATTTCGGTGTCTACCCGCCCAGCCGTTGGGTGACCGTTATATCCCCCATGCACTGTGCTATCATCTGCATAGCAATGAATGTTTCCAAGTGGAAGCATGTCATTGATATGCAGAAGGAACAGCGTGGGGGATAGAACGGAGCCTTGAGGAACACCAGCGTTCACTGACATGAACCGCGAAGCGCATCCATCCGAAAGGACACGGATTCTACGCTCATGCAGGAAGCTAGCAATCCAGGTACAGAACTGAGCGGGCAAACCGTATGCCGGGAGCTTGGAGAGAAGAGCTTTGTGCCAGACCCGATCAAAAGCCTTGGCTATGTCAAGGCTAACTGCCAGGGACTCGCCTCGCTTGTCAATAGCCTCACCCCAGAGATGTGTGACGTACGCTAGAAGATCACCCGTTGACCGTTTTGGCCGAAACCCATATTGACGATCGTGAATTAGAGAGTGATCTTCTAGGTATCGAATAAGCTGTTTGTTCAATATTCGTTCTAGGATCTTACACAACACTGAAGTTACGGCTATAGGGCGGTAATTAGTCGGATCTGACTGATCTCCTTTTTAGGGATCGGTTGCACATTAGCTTATATTCTCTCCAAGATTCCGGCACACAACCCGAAGAGAGCGAGAGACGGTACAGACGCGTTAACACAGGGGACAACTCCGCTGCACACATTTTCAGGACTATTGCTGGGATGCCATCAGGACCGTTTGCTTTCCGGACTTTGATTGACTGAAGCTCTGCACGGACATCACACTGCCTGATTTTAATATCAGACATTGTGTGGCCACAGTGAAGAATTGAGAGTGGCTGTGCATTACAGTCATCGATCCGGGAGTTAGCCGCAAAGAGTTTGGCCAGGAGATCGACCTTTTCCTGCGGCTTGTGAGCTAAAGTTCCGTCAGGACATCTCAGTGGTGGCAGCGAGGGTTGGCAGAAGTTGGATTGCACGGCTTTGGCCAGATGCCAGTAGCTACCGCTGCCTGTAGGATGCGTCAGGAGTTCTTGGCCTACTCGTGCAACGCGCTGGGCATCCGCTCTGATGTAGGCCCTCTTACACGACTTGGTGGCATTATTATAGGCTGCTTTTAGCGAGCGAGTTTCAGGATCCCCATGAGCTTTACCTCTGATCCAAGCGCGGTATGCCGTCTGTTTGCTCTCAACAGCGCTGGCACACTCGCGATTGAACCAGCGGTTGCGTCTGCCTTTGCTGATGACATAGGAGTGTGGAATATAGTATTCCATTCCTAATACTATCTCATCAGCAACGGCAGTGGTGCTAGCGGTTGAGTCCTTCCCACTAAAGCAGCGCTGCCTCCAAGGGACGGATGCAAAATACTCCCGCATCCCGTCCCAGTCTGCCGACGCGTAGTGCCAAATCTGGCGTTTCGAAACCGCTGTTGGCGGGCGCGATGCCAAGGGCACTGTGCTGGATATCAAGCAGTGATCCGAGGAACCTAAAGGAGCTCGAATCTCCACCCGGTATCCAGCTGGGCGACTCGTCAGCAGAAGGTCGAGTAAGGAGGGCGCATGGCCAACTATGTCTGGGATCCTGGTGGGTTGGTTCACCAGTTGCGTCAGGTCATACGTGAGAGCGAATGAGTGGGCAGTTCTACCAGCATGGTCTGTTTTGGAGGAACCTAAACACAACTCATGGTGGGCGTTGAAGTCCCCCAAAAACACCAATTCCGCCGATGGAAACCGCTCCTGCGCATCATCTGCTACCCGACTAAGATGTTCAATTAGTCGAGTTGTCTCCATGTCACCGTTATGGGATCGGTAGACGCAAACGTAGACACGGCAATGAGAGCCTAAGTCGACGTGTAGCACTAGGAGGGAGAAGGAAGGGTCCTCCAGACAGCGCAGACGGCGACAGCAAACATCCGCCCGAACAAATAAGCAAACTCCGGCTTTGGCTTTGAAGGATTCTTCAAGCACAAAGCCGGGATAGTTCAGGTTGGTGGTGTCGGCTGGGCGGATTATTTGCGTCTCCGTCAGGAACAACATTGCTGGCCGTGCCGTCTCAAGATGGTGGTGGACGGCATTGAGGTTTGCATGGAGTCCGCGGATGTTAGCGAACTCCAACTCAAACGGTAAGGTTGTGGTGGGGGTGTGCACCGCTGTATTACCAGTTTTGTTGTTAGGCGCTGTCATTTTAGGAGTGGAAAGAGAGAGGCGTGAATCGAGAAAATAATGCCACGATGCGAATGGTCAAAGTGTGGTGGCCTGTTTCCCCAGGAATTTGCCCACAGACGAGTATTATTAACCTGCCAAACGGAAGGGCCCCCGAACCCCCCCGGGAATGGCCGCCGGGACCCCACCTTCCGGTCACCCCGAGATTATGCGTGGCATGGTGAGGCAGCCTCACGAGCTGGTTAGGCTCGCTTGGGCCCCTGTACTGTGCCACGGGCGGCCAGCGGGACAACCGTTTCTACGGGTCTCCCTGGTCGGCAGGTTAACGAAGTCCTCCTGGCACTGGTTTGACGGAAGCCTCCACAGACCAAATCCATCGCAGCATCATCCTCTCGAGCTCTGGTTATACGCTGGCTGATCCCGAAACGCGATCGAAAAGCAGTCACTTGACGGGTTTTACACCATGCGTACGGTGGTCACCAACCAGACGGGTCAAGCCCTACCACCAGTGGAGCAGATCATCGCTCGAAAGAGTCCGTTAGTCGCTTCTTACGACACCCACCGGACGGAGAGAGGGGCGGCGATTGGTATTCTTTCTCCGTCACCGCACGGATAAAAGTTAAAAATTTCTTTTTTAAATACAATTTTTTGCCTGCTTTTCGCGCTGTCATTGGTGCACGGGGTAAATAATAGCGGTCACGCGCATGTGCGATTGGATAACCGCGATAGGCCGCGCGCTAGGTGACAATAATTTAAATTTTCATAAGGAAAAATTGAGACAAAAATATAAAAATAATATTTTTTTTTATTTCATTATTTGGTTGTATTGCTGCTGCTATAGGATCAAGTAAAAAAATTTGGCGGAGGGTCTAAGTTTAACCCTGTAATTCCACTTTTTTCTGCACATCCAGTATGAGACGTCATCTCCGCTTCAGTCTGCCGCGTCGCCTTCTTACGTTGGGATTGGGAGGGACCTAAACGGTAGTGGCTTTAACCTAAATTTCCTCTGGCATGCTGAGGACATGCTTGGCCCAATTTCATTATTGTTAGTCAGATATTGACTAACAATAATGAAATTAGGCCTTTCCATCCTTTCTTATCTAATGGTTTCAACTAGAGTGCAGGAATGGTTCTCCTCTTATCTTCAAGAGCGTCAGCAGTCCGTCCGCATTGATGACAAATCATCAAATTGGCTTAATTTGGATGCTGGTGTTCCACAAGGCAGTATTCTATCTCCATTATTATTTTCAATATTTATTAACTCTATCACCCACCACCTTGTGTGCGTATCATCTGTACGTCAATGACCTTCAGCTTTACACTCAAGCACGTGTAGATGACTTATCAGACGCTATTGTAAAAATAAATCGGGACTTGGAAGCTGTTAACGAGTGGTCTCGTAGGTTTGATGTGGCTGTAAATCCTACAAAATGCCAGGCGATACTTGTTGGCAGCTTGCGATTGACAAGTAAAGTGGTGATTAACTCTCTTCACCCTATAGTGTTTGACGGAACGGTCATACCATTTAGTACGACTGTCAAAAATCTTGGTCTACATCTCGATTCTACACTCAGCTGGCATTCTCAGCTTGCTAATGTTAGCCAAAAAATTACCTGGACTTTGCGCTCCTTAAATCGCCTGAGGAACTTTTTACCGTTCAAGACGAAGGTAATGTTTGCGCAAACTTTAATATTTTTCATGGTCGACTATGGTGACGTGTGTTATTACGACCTTAACTCGGACCTGCTTGACAAGCTCGACAAACTGCTCAACGGCAGTGTTAGGTTCATATTTAATCTGAAGTAGTATGATCAGAATATAGGTCCGAACTGAAATGGTTACCTATTCGCCAGCGAAGATGTTAACGAGCCCTCTTTATTCGATACTAAACTCTCCTAATGCTCCTTCTTATCTAACTCCCTATTCCCAGTATCTCTGCTCTTCTCATAGTAGGAATCTCCGGTCCTTAAACAATCTTCTCTTTCTCTCTCCTTCCCATCCGGATTTGTACACTCCTCCTTTCTTATTCAGTCTATTGTCCTTTGGAACACACTACCTCTTGAAATCAAGATGTCCACTAGTCGCGAAGTATTTAAAAGGAAAGTCCGCTTGCTCTTCTCTGATAAAACTATGGCAGAATCATCTCAGTAACGTCATATTTATAAATTATGTTTATATTGTATTTAAGTAGGTAACAATGTATATACATATATAAAAAGTATTATATATATATTTTTATTTTTCAATACATTGTATTAATAATAAAATTCATTATGTATTTTTGTATAATGTTTCAAATATTTAATTAATAATCTTTAAAACGTACGTACGTTTTCACTTTTATTACCGCACCTAAATGCACCTACCATGTCATCTCTGCACCACCCTATGGTTGACTGGTAGAGAATGCCTCAGGCATTAAGTCCGCCATGTAATGTTATATTGCGAAAGTTGTAAATAAATAAATAAAAAATAAATATTGGTAAGGTTATTTTGTATTTATTACCTTCTTCCAAGTCATCATCCGTAGAAGTCTCAGCCGATTCAGTGACGACACTTCGTCGTCTTCTATACGAAGAAAACAGCTCTGCCGGCAACTGTGGCGTTGGAGCAGGTGGCCCAGGCGGCCCCGGTGTCCCCGGCGGCCCTGGTAGCCCGGGCCGGCCTTCGGGGCCAGGGTTACCTTTGGGGCCAAGGCCACCTTCGGGGCCGGAAACCCCTGTATTTCCAGAGTCTCCTTTAGGACCTGGAGGGCCGGTTGGACCCTGTAGAAAAGGCCATTAATTATGTGTATAATCACATTAATATATGATTATTCATGATATCACATTAATTTCGAGGTATTTCTTTAAAATTCCGAATTAAAACTAATTTGACTAAAATATCTTGAAAATTGATACACTATAATATGATCATTGATATTAATGTCGCAGTCGGATTGTATAATCCACCGCATTACATTACGGCTAGCCGTTTTCAAAAACAGGGCCGTTTTGAAATAGGGCAGTGGTACAACGACTAGCCGGATTGTCATTGCGATACGATCTTCATTAAGGCGGCCTGCGTTTAGCCGCATCGTATAACTAGTTAGATTGTAGGCTGACCACCGCAACGGATGCAGTTGGGTAGTTTAACAATCATTTGTAACCTTTATCTGCTGCTGATTGTTAATCTATGAGATCATCTTGGCCCCTACAGTTAAAATCTTTTGAAATAATTCGCAGATTTGGCATAAGGAGACAAGTATTTCAATTGTCACTTTTGAATATAAAGTTTATTTTTGATAACATCAGCATCAGCATTTTGTCTCGCCCACCACTTTCATAAGATCATATTTTTTACACCAATAATATTGTGTTGGATTCAGCTGAACACCAGAATCTATAGCCACTTTATGGTATGTTTACTGTTCCATGTTGAGAAGAATAAAAATCCTTTAATAAATTTGTACATGAAAATGGTTCTTAAAGTTACTGTTTACCAGTTTATAGACATATTTATCACGTTTTCTTTGTTTGTTTCACTATTAACTTCGCAATTTACCAACACACTTTCTGTATCCGACGCGCCATTTGTTGTTGTTATGTCAGGCAGCGCCACGAGTGTTAAAATGGGAACTAAAAACTGTCAAAGCGGCGGCTAATGAATGGCTGTATTTTTTAATTACATTACGGCTAGCCGTGTTGAAAAACGTATGGCGCCGAATACATTCCGGCCGATTTTCACTCAATCCGGCTAATCGTTGCACCGTCGTATTACAAAACGGCCCTGTTTTTGAAAACGGCTAGCCGTAATAATAAGTGTAATGCGGCGGATTATACAATCCGACTGCGACATTAATATAACGTCATTTTATTGTCTTAAAAATCGTTGTTATATTTTGTGGAAGTTTATAGGCTACTGATGAAGATGAAATATCTTTTTAAAGAAAAGCTTTAGCTTACCGTATCTCCTTTAGGGCCAGTCGGCCCACTCGGGCCAGGTGGTCCTTGCTTGCCCATTTCTCCCAGGTCGCCCTTTAATCCCATTGGACCTGTATCCCCGATGTGTCCTTTGGGTCCTCTATTTCCTTTATCGCCTCTAAGGCCAGGGGCTCCTTGTGGACCCACTTTGCCTGAGGGCCCAGAAGGTCCTAATGACCCAGGCGCGCCAACTTCACCCTGTTAAAATTGAATGTAAAATTATCTGGCATTGAAAAATGACATAAAACATAAAAGAAGGTAGATATTAAAAATTATGTATGGCTTATATTATTAACTTTAAAGTAAATTACAATATTGGGAAGTACATTTTTTTCTTCAAATATTTTAACTTTGAAATAGGTAAGCATTATCGATTCATATAAATTAGTTAATTTATGTTTTGATGTGAATAAAGCTTCGATTATCTAAAGAATAAAGATTTAAATTCGGGCAACAAGAGGAAAATTGTTAATAACAATAAATGTTGTGCTAGACCTAACATTTTAAGATTAAAACGGTTTATTAAAAAAAAGGTTTTTTCTTACGGTAGGTCCCGGCGGTCCCCTCACTCCCCGTTGACCCGCGTCCCCCGGAGTCCCCACGGGCCCTGCGGGGCCGGTTTCTCCCTGCGGTCCTCTCTGCCCTGCGTCACCTTTCTCTCCGAGAACGCCGGGGCTACCTTGCAAACCGGCTGGTCCTTCGGAACCCTGGTAAACAGTTTAAAAATGTCACGTTTAACTTTTATTATTTTAATAACTATCACCAGCTTCGGCGCAGGGTCGGCGTTTGTAGTGCTATAAATTACACCTAGCTACAGAATAGGAATAGACTCAGCATTGACTGCTTATAATGATGATATTCTCCGTGTTAAATAGTTAAGTAGCTATCTCTCGATATATTTTTTTCTGTTGCGGAATGGTGAACTTAAAGAAATTAAACAATTAAACTTAATATTTTAGGGCATTTCAAAATAAATTAACATTGTATTAGTTAAATTACACCTAGCTACAGAATAGGAATAGCCTCAGCATTGACTGCTTATAATGATGATGTTCTCCGTGTTAAATAGTTAAGTAGCTGTCTCTAGATATTTTTTTTCTGTTGCGGAATGATGAACTTAAAGAAATTAAACAATTAAAATTAATATTTTAGGGCATTTCAAAATAAATTAACAGTGTATTAGTTATGTCTAAAAATTTACCGGAGTGCCAGGCAGGCCAGCTTCACCGGGCTTGCCTCCTGGTCCGACTAGCCCAGGCGGTCCCGGCGGCCCGTTGCTACCCTCAGGCCCGTCCCCTCCTGGTTCGCCCTTAACTCCCTGAGGGCCAGTTTCACCACGTTCGCCGGGAAGACCCGCCGGTCCAACGTCGCCTTTTGGACCTTCTGGCCCAGGTGGCCCTTTAGATCCTGTCTCGCCTTGTAGTCCTGTTGGTCCGTCTTCGCCTTTAGGACCGAATGGTCCTCGAGGTCCCTAAAATTTATTCAAGTCAGTAATGTTGGTATTTGCAAATCACACATGTTCAACTTTTTCTGCCATTAAAGTTAAACATATATTGCCAAGTATAAAGAGCTCAACCCGATATCCTCATAGTAGGAGTACTTAGTTAAAGGCTACGTAGTGGGTTTTGTAAGTATTACCAGTTTTCCTTCAGGACCCTGAGGGCCGGGGACTCCGGGGGCGCCGGGGCTGCCGATGTCACCGCGTTGCCCTTCCGCACCGCGCGGACCCACCTCTCCAGAGACACCTTTAGCTCCTCGTCTCCCCGGCGGCCCAGTTGACCCCGTTGGTCCCGTCGGCCCTATTTTAAGTAGACGTGTATTTTATAATATGTAGTACACATGGTAGTTAACCGTGTCCCGTAGCGGTGAAAGAATATTATAACTCTCTATCTTCCCTTGGGTGTCGTAAAAGGCGACTAACGGACTAAAGACTACACAAAGATCAAACAGCAAGGAGCGGCTGTGGGCTCACAACCTGTCACGCTGAGCACATACTTAGTCGCTATTTGATGAAAAGTGGACTATGGCCACGGAGGACAGACTATGGCGAGGTCTGCTTTTGCGGTCCTTATTGCCTTTTCTCTGACTAACCCTTCGGGTATAATATTCGTGATTATATGTATGTATATAGTACACAGGAGATGAAAAATAATAAGTCGATTAATCATTAAAAAATCGCATCAGTAATATTTATCAGTCAGCACAAGTGGCGATGAAAAGTAATACGGAAATAGTTAATTTTAAAGAATATTTTGTAATATGAACGTAATACGGTTTGAAATACTTTAATAGTAAACCTGTACTAACAAATCAAACAAAAAATCACGTCAATTACTACTTAGAATATCTTACCCATAGGTCCAACGTCGCCTGTATCTCCTTTTAACCCCATCTGTCCTTTCTCCCCTTGTGGTCCGGTCAGCCCCTGTGGGCCAGACAGTCCCCTTGCCCCGTCTGCCCCAGGCGATCCTGGAGGACCGAGATCACCTGTTGGACCTTTGTCACCGGGTAATCCAACAGGGCCAGTCTCGCCGCGTAAACCTTGAATACCAGTTGATCCTGGTGGACCCTGAGAAGAATTTTATTACTTAGGTAAGTATTTCTGACTCTTATTACAGTAAATCAAGATCATAAAAAGGGCTGGTAATTGATGCTTGCTTTGTTATTTTGTATAAGTTTGTTTTAACTTCTCACCCAGGCTAACTACGCTTCCCACGGGACAAACTAGACATAGATAGATGCAGTTCTGTAATGTGGCGACATTTTCCCTCGTCTCTTCAACCACAGCGAGTTAAGAGAGTGTTATTTATAAAGTGGTTCACAAACAGTGGATGTAGGTACCACTGTTAGGAAATCACTTTAATTTCTTATACACGGACTGTGAACCTTATTTTTCATACATTTTGAACTAAGTTCTAATGAGAAAAATTGTTTAATAAAATATTGTCTGTACAAAACTTTAAATGAAAAGGTTTTAAAAGTGTAATGTATGACTCACTGATTCGCCATTTGCGCCTTTAAAGCCCTTCTCTCCCGGTGGTCCGGCCTCCCCTTTGTCCCCGTCTTCTCCGGGGGGGCCAACTGGTCCCGGGGCACCTGTTAGCCCCCTAGGACCGGGCAAGCCATCCCGACCCATTATTCCTAAAATATTATTATATCTAGTCACAAATTAAGTACACTTAGAATAAGATACTTACTATGTGTTACTTGCTCGATAATTTGGAACTGTTACGTCAAAAGAACAAAATTTCTTTAAGAAAATTTATGAATATTAATTCTTTTATGACATACCTCATTATATTTTAATTATACATCAGAGAAGTCTACTTTTAGTATATCCAAATATTACTTTTATTATTAAATAACACGAATCTCGATTTGCAATAAAACTGTTGCTGTGTGTTATACTATACAGTCGAGGAAGTTCCCTTTTTCTTTTCTTTTCGGCGATATTTGCTTGCGCTCCATTCCGATCGCGTCTACGAACCGTAGCGTGCGCGTAGATAGTGTTCAAGCGAATATCGTCGAAAATTGGTCGATCGGGAACTTCCTCGACTTTAAGTGTAGTAAGTAAATATATGTCGATTCGTAACAAAACTGTTGCTGTATACATGTTATGTACACACGGCGTCAGATCAACCTACCCAAAACTGTCAAATTTCTACAATCAATTTTAAACTTTACTGTTTGGTTCTAAGGAACAAATTTCATTGGAGAAATTTGACAGTTTAGGGTAGGTAAATCTGACACCGTGTGTATAGTCGAGGAAGTTCCCAGTAGACCACTTTTCGGGGATATTCGCTTACGCTCCATTCCGATCGCGTCTTTAAACGTAGCGTGCGCGTAGATAGTGTGCAAGCGAATATCGCCGAAAAGTGGTTGACCGGGAACTTTCTCGACTGTAAGTGTCTGAAAGTTTCAAAATTCATTTTTCGTAATTCATTTGTTTAGTGTACAATTATTAACAGCGTATATTTACTTACTACACTTAGTGCCTTCGCACACGGCGTCGTATCGTAAGCGTACGAAGTGCCGTGTACGCCGCCGTGTGCGAAGGCACTAAGTGTAGTAAGTAAATATACGCTGTTAATTGTACACTAAACAAATGAATTACGAAAAATGAATTTTGAAAGGCATCCTATGAATATTATTCATAATAAAGAACGATGGTGCCTGTCATATGGAGCGACGGATGTGACGAGGGTAAAAGGATGGCAGCGCGCGGCGGCTGCAGGGAATTAAAATTGCGGTTCACTGGCATCACCCATTTGTTGTGCGGAAGTTTTTACAATAAATCTTTTGTTCTTAAAAATTCTTTCGCTTACCGTTTGAATCAAGCTTAATAAACAGTTCTACATAATACTTACTTCATAAGATAAAGTGCGACTCGATTGATTTTGTATGAGTTTTTTCATCAGAAAAACATAGGAATAAGATATTAATAATTTATCACACGTTATTTTAACGACATCGAGAGTTTTCTACGATTACTTTTCTTGTACGATTCCTTAACCTTAGCAATCGAATAGTAGTCTTGTTTTCTCAATGAGAGACAGACATTAGCGTAGGTACCTACATAGTCAATCAAAATAAATTCAAATCATTGCCTAACTAATGATAAAGTTAGTAATTTTGCAAAGTTTTAATTCGTGAATATTAGTATTATCATAATGCACCTGATTCTTACCTAATGGCCCTTGTTCTCCAATTTCTCCCTTTTGCCCTCCAGGGCCGGGCGACCCTCGTGGTCCCTCCCGCCCTTGTGGACCTTGAGGCCCTTCATGGCCCGCCTCACCGGGCTCACCTTTGTCTCCTCTTATACCAGATGGGCCAGTTGGACCCACGTCACCTTTGGTTCCAGGAGTACCCTGAATTCAAAGGAATAACGTATTCCATTAATAAATGCTAGAATTAATTCCTTCAGAAATAGCTAACACAATTGTTGTCTAAATGTCAAAGAATACATTTTTTTATTATTTCTTTATAAATAAATCTTAAGGGATATCGTTGGTAATCTGTTAAACAAGATATCTTACTTGTGGCCCAGGCAACCCTGCTGCACCAAGATGGCCAGGTGGTCCAGGCGACCCAGCAGGTCCAGGTTTTCCTTCAGGACCGGGTGGTCCGGGCGCGCCTTCCTTGCCCATTTCACCCGGGGCACCTACTTCGCCGGGGGTGCCAGGAATTCCTGGGGATCCAGGGGGACCAGACGGACCCGCTTCTCCGTTTTGACCTTGTGGCCCCATGGGACCCGACGGGCCGGTAAGGCCAGGTGAGCCAGGTTCTCCCTGTCAATTATTAAAACTTATTTGGTTTTATATATCGTTAATAAGTTTAATTATGGTTTTAGCACAATTAAACTTATGAACGATATATAAAACCAAACACACATTTACTTTGTGTAAAAATTATCTTTGTTCTGTTCTTGACATATGCATAATAAAATATTTACCGTAGGACCCCGTTCTCCTGCAGGTCCGGGCATGCCAGGCTTTCCATCAGGGCCAGGAGGTCCCATTGAACCAGGGAACCCACGTACGCCTTCCAATCCCTGAGGGCCTCGCTCACCTACTGACCCTGGAGGTCCAGGCTGTCCTGTATCCCCCTTAGGACCAGGCGGACCATCTGAACCGCGGCGGCCACGGGGTCCCCTATATCCCTGTAATTAAATAATTAAATTACAATAGTTAAATAATATTCTGCATTAGTATATGCATGTGCTATCATAATTAAATAACTTAAGATTCACAAGCCCTGCGCTGGCAAGATAGACAAACTATTCCTCATCATACTCCATCTTATTGTCTCTATTTTAAGTGAATAAATTATATTTTATTATTTCATTTCATATTTCATTTCATAAAATTTACAAAAACTTAGTGATTTCTAACTTACCCGCGGACCTGTTTCACCCCGATCGCCAGGAGATCCAGCCAAACCCTAGCAAAATAAATACACAAAATTAGAACAGTTGACTATTTGGTCAACATCATTAAAAAACCTACATTATTTAAATTAAATTAAAAAAAATATATTAAATTTTAATTTTAATTTAACTTTAATAATAATGTATGTTTACCATGACTCCTTTAGCGCCTCTTCTGCCTCGTCTTCCCGACGCGCCTTTGTCACCCTTTTCACCCTGATTCCCTGGGTACCCCTGTGGTCCTTGAGAACCCGTAGCTCCCTTTTCACCTGAAGAACCTATAGGACCAGTTTCTCCTCTTGGACCTTCGGTACCCTATGTAAATACAAATTTACGAGATGAATTTCTTAAACCATTAATACCAAAGACTATCCTCCGTGATTAATACATATCGATATAAAACGGTATCGTGTCAGTGCTAGCGACTTGTAACTATATCAACCACTTATTTATTTTCTATTCTTACTTTTTGTCCTTCAGGTCCTTCCACTCCTGGAGATCCAAGCTCTCCTTGTAAGCCACGATCTCCTTTGGGTCCAATTTCACCTTTTTCTCCTTCGATACCTTAAACAGATGTTACTATGGGCATTAAATGAAACCTTGTTAAGGTACGTTAATTTTTATTCTAACACTACTCTTTTTGAAAAATAATTGTTTTTGGAGTTTCCCCACTACTATAACGCGTCTATCATGATAGAACGAGGTGTAGATCAATATCTTTTCTACCGTTTTGTGCAAAAAATATCTGTAGTGTATAATAGTAACATGCACAAGCAACATTGTTCTAGATTAGAAGGTACTAGTACAACGTGAAGCCTATATATATCTATAAGTAAATATATCATATGAGTTAGACTTCAAAGATTACTTACATAGTAACCTATGTAAGTATTCTCCTAAATCCTGATAAAGGAATATTGAAAAAATTAAAAAAGTATCAAGTACCTCTGACTCCTTTATCTCCCTTATCTCCTGGTATACCTCGAGGTCCATCGTCACCTTTAAGACCTCTAGGTCCAGGAAAGCCGACCATTCCCTTCAAGTTGAAATAAAAATATATTATTATGAGGAGCTTATTTAGGGAGTTATAGTCGTGAGTGTATGTATCCTTACTTGTGGTCCTTGGGGTCCAATGTCTCCTGGTGTTCCTTGTTGACCTGGATTTCCAGGGGTTCCCGGAGAGCCTTCAGGTCCAGGAAGGCCGGAAATACCGGGTTTGCCTTGTGGACCCTGATTTTAAAATGTTTTTTTTTTTATTTAAACAACTACTATTAACACGTTTACGCGAACATGTCAATATCATAGGTTCATACGGTATCGCAAATCATTTTTCCATACTAACGAAAGTGGCGTCTAATTACGTTGTGTATAAAGCTTGTAAAATTAGTACTAGCGTTGACTGCACTGACGTATAAAGACGTCGACGTGCATATGCGCTCTGATATAACTTATAAATAAAAAATTATGCAATAGCGATGAACGCAATAGTAGGTACGTCGACGTAGATAGACGTCTGTGCCCTATGACAGTGTCGAAAATTTACCTTACAGCTAACAACGTCTAAACACGTCGACGTATATAGACGCCAGTGCTCTAAAGCGGAGTCAAAATTCCAAAATCAAGTAGTCATATACCGTGAAACTTTATATCTTTGCCTGAATTTTTCAGTTTTTTTAATATTATGGAAAAGCTATGCATCCTATGAATATGGTATCCTAAACAAATTTTCTAAGCAGCAAATGAAGTTTTGACTTGATTGTATAGAAAAATTTAATATTGGATATTAAACTCACAAAGTGACAATTAAAACGCGGGCAATTTTACCTGTACTCTAATAAATATTTGCCCATTCTACGTTATCTCGAAAACTATTCCATGTAGCGTTATGACAAAAATTTATGTGATAGAAAATGGTGCAAAAATATGATTCAGTACCCATTCTTATGTACAAAAGTGATACATTTTTTTAAAGGTGGGCAATGTCACCTTACCTTTGAAGCTAAATTTCATACAAGTCGTTTTCTTTACATAGGGTTGACAATGTAGGTAATAAGAATCGCACAGATTTTTATCTTGGTTGTTTCATAAAAAAAATATTCATACATTGGGAAGTGTATAACAGCAGATTTTTTTATTTCGAGGTTGATCCCATAAATAATTACACAAAATATTTTAATTGAACGTAGGTAATAAAATGTGTCAACCCTGACAAACCTGGGCAATGTTTTAAAAACAGTGCTACACTAGGTCCTAGAACATTGCCCACAACGATAATTCAAAGATAAACAAGAATAAAATTTAAATACTACACTAAGCTGTAGCTTGATTAGTTATTTAGATATTACCAGAGTATGATTAACCAGTGAGATGTATTTCTCTATTATCAGAAAAACTATGACACACTAATTTACGCCTTCGACACAGGTAACTTCACACACGTCTGTAGAACAACTGAATGAAGCTAGCATTGAAACGAGTAATTAGTGGTGCCATAAATATAATTGGCTTTCCCCAAAAAAATGCATAATGTTTCTATTTCAATGTCATTTTATGACAATAATGACTTTTATAACTATTCGGCATTTTGGCAAAATTATCTACCAGGGGTATAAGGTCAAAATATAAGGTTTCACTCTATATAATGTAATTATCCATTCAAGACATTTACGAATTTGCTTGAATGTTCGTTGCCAGAAACAGGTCACGCGCACGCGCACCCCCCGTGGCGAGCACAGGACTACTGAATGTATGACACCTCAGATCATAGAAGGGAAATGATCTGAGTATGACACCTAGTTGGCAGGGCGACGAACAGTGACGTTGTTAGCAAAAAAAGTAGATACACGTTACCAGGGCGAAGAGGAATGAAAGACATTTAAAAAACTGATGCGATGTAGCACTAGAATTTTGCGAGTTCGATGTATTGTAGCACAGCAACGCATCTCTTGAATGTTAGTATGCCGAGCCGCCGTACAATAACGTTGTTCATAAAAAAAATATTTTTTATTGGACGTAATCATACGTTGTTTCACAACACATCTACCAATATTTAACGTATGAATACGTTGTTCGCATGAACGTGTTAAATGAGATAATGGCAGTTTTATTTTCAATTATAAAATATTTGATAATTGGATAACGATAATGACCACGTGCATCTTTGATTGTCAATAACAATCGAACAATAATAATAGTAGGTACCTGTATTCCAGGAGCCCCAATTGAACCTTGTGGTCCCGGAGAACCTGAAGTGCCCATTAATCCCGGGGGCCCCTGGACACCTGGCGGTCCTGGTTGTCCTGATGCGCCTTTTGAGCCTTGTGGTCCTTCAGTGCCCGGGATACCTGGGTAGCCGATTAGCCCCGGAAAACCTCTGGGCCCCATAAAACCTCTTGGTCCCTAAAAATAAAGTTTAAATCTAGTTATTTTTAGATCGAATAGTAACGATTAAGAAACAAATATGTAGAGAGTCACTAAACAAGCTTTTTATTTTTTACTAGCGGCCGCTCGCGGTTTCACCCGCGTGGTTCTCGTTTCCGTGGGAATATCGGGATAAAAAGTATCCTATGTGTTAATCCAGGTTATAATCTATCTGTATGCCGAATTTCATCTAAATCCATTCAGTAGTTTTTACGTGAAAGAGTAACAAGCGATCCATCCATACTTACAAACTTTCGCGTTTATATTATAAACTATTTTTAATTTAATTTTGTTTTTAATAATTTTCTGATAGAAACAAAAAGTCATAACGGTTATAAAGTTATATGATGATCGATTTATTTCCATTAATCCCTCCTGTATAATTACAGGTTAACGGATACAGCATGCTACTCATTCACAACATACGTATGTGACCATAACCTCTTATAAAGATTACGATAAAGTATCTTAACTGAATTAAAACCTTTTCAATTACTACTAATTTTGAAACTTACGAGTTCTCCAGTCATTCCCGGAGGTCCAGACGGTCCGTCATCCCCCGGGGGGCCATCTTCTCCCGGTGCACCTGGTTCACCTTGCAACCCAAGTGATCCCCTCTCGCCTTTGTCACCGGGCATGCCTGGCAAGCCAGGGTACCCCGGCTCCCCTTTTAGCCCCTGTGCGCCAGGTGACCCGCGCTCTCCATCTCGCCCCGCGTGCCCTCTGCGGCCTAAGCGACCGGGTGGGCCTTGCATGCCTCGGCTGCCTTGTTGGCCCTAAAAGTTTACCTTTACTTTACATTTATATAATGTAAGTATTTTACCTTATCTTAGGGGGCCCTGCAGACGTCTGCCACTTGAGTAGCACGTCGACCGGTTGGGATCTTTTGTGCAATATAATGTAAGTAAGTGTAGTCTATATGCAATGAAGAAGCACGAATGAGTTTATCAAAACAACAACTTTATATAGGATCCTATTATACGGACCTATACATTTTTTCAGTTGGATATTTTTATTGCCTCTTGTTGAAGTACAATGCTAATTTAATTTTTATTTTGTTTTTCTTGATTTTGTATTAAATAATTATTACCACTTACTGGTTCGCCTAGCTCTCCTTGTTCTCCTTTTGGGCCTTCTGGTCCAACATCTCCTTCTGGCCCTGAGGGGCCACTTAAGCCCATAGGTCCATCGGCACCTCGCATCGCAGCCTAATGGAACGAAAAATATATGTAGGTCTAGGCGTAAGATTATACATGGCAAGTTAAGAAATTGAGTTAAACTTTTAATTACAGGGTTTAGGTAAGAATTTCAAAGTAAAAAATAAATTAAGAACCTTTTTGAAGTTTATTAGCGAAACCTTAATAATTAATTTACTAAATGCAAATAAAAATGCTATCTGATATTTATTTATTTAAAGAAGATTTACATTTACAAAATGTAAAAGGTACAAATTATGTACCCTGTAGCATGACTTATCTCAAATAAAGGATAATGCGTACATAGGATCAGAAAGCGTATATAAAATACTCCTACTTTAAAAAGTTGTCTATTTAACGCACGCATGAGTTTTTTAGGATCTGGAAACTAGCCAACAAACTTTTGTTATTTTGCTTGATTCAATTATAATTCCACGTTTTCATACATATTAATGAATGTGCGTTGGCGTCTAGAACGGCAGAGATGAGCGAAGTTTGGAGATTTGTTTAAAAAACATTTAGACTGTGTATGATTTTATTGGGTAAACTAATTACAATTTCATATAAGTATATTTAGTTGTTATTTGGAAAATATTGAAAGCGTTGAAATCTACTACGCTACCTGGGAAGAAAATTTGTAAAAAAAACTGTAAACAATACTAAATGGTACCTATAACACAATGATTTGGACAATTTAATTAAGTACTAAGCAAGTATATAAAACACATGTTTTCTTTAAATGACGTAGAAGTACTTAATCTGTGTCTTAGCGAAATAAAAAGTCATTGGCTTTGGCTTTTGTCTTTGTCTTACCATGTGCTGTGTCAGCATTTGCCGTAGCGCCTCCGCTTGTGCGTCAGGCCCCTTTTCGTTTCCGGGCTGATGTAGCTGTAAAGAAAAAAACACATTTTACCTTTGCTTACCTGTCATATTATGCGAATAACCAATGTAACGAGTGTATTAAACTATACTTAAGACCACTAATTCCAACAATAATACCATAACATTCAAATTAACAAAGTTGTTTATCATTTCTTCTATGAGACGTAAATAAAATACATATTTGTAGATGTCCTGCTGCTTCTCTCTATTCAATTTTCTACTTCAAAAGAATATGGTCGACAACTAGCGTTGAAAATGACATGTAAATTATGTGTTTTCATTGTTAAAAATATAAAAACAGCATTATACATTAATATTAGGTATTTGCCTTTGATTATGATTATGATTGTATTTTTTAGGCGAACCTCTTTGCCTCTTTCGAAAGCTACATAGTTATATTTTATAGAAAAGATACATAGTTAAAAAAAAACAAAATGTATCTTTAGCAAGCGTGAGTGCTACCTCTGAAAATGAATGGAATTAGGCGTTACTTTGTGGAAATCCATGACACACAAAAAAGCAATAAAAAAATATGTAGTGTTATTTCCGCTAACTCATTAGAGGAATTAACATTACATCCGCTTACTACCAGGCAGGTTACGATGATTGCCTAAGGAGTGATTTTAAATATTACTTGACGGTAGTAACCCGCTAACCCGCAATTGGGCCTGCATGGTGGGTTAACCTTTTATAAGGCAGTGGCACATATATTCCCACCATAATTTGAACTTTATACAATTGAGATAAGGTCGAAACCAATGAAAAATTTGAACATGCTGTGCCCATTAAAGGGTTATGTCCCAATCTACGTGGGAAGTCATGTACCCACCAGTGGGACGTTTATAGACGGTGATGATGATGTTTATAGTTTTCTATCAACTAGGTAGTAGATAAATGAGATGCTTAGGCTAATAGATCACTACCTATCCAACAACAACAATTAGAAAAATTTTAACCAATTATTCGTATCTACATATTATAAATTATTATATGTAAAGTATGTGTATGTATGTATATACAATATAATTAGTGTAAGTATATATATATATGTATGAGATATACGAGTATATGTAAGTATTTCGTCATCATGAGTCCCGCAGACTTTCTCTCCGAACCACAGCTGGTGTTGTCTGGAAGAGATCTCTCTAGAGATAAGCTCACCTTTGTATATGTCTTGTTTAATGTGTTTTCAATGTGTGTTTTCTATGTGCAATAAAGGATTAATTAAACTCCCAAAAACTTACAGGCACAACGAACACGTTGCCCGGCGCTCCCGGGAACCCTTGCTGGCCCTCCGTACCATGTTTCCCGGCCTCGCCTTTAGGGCCTCGCGGGCCTTGGGGGCCTGGGGGCCCGGGGTAGCCGCGGGGACCCATGTAGCCAGAGCCCCCGTAGTCGTAGTATGTTTCAGTGTAGTAACTGTTTGAACCGTTACCCTGCAACAAATCATAATTGGCGAAAAGTGGTGCTCGGTTGAAAAAAATTCTGCATTGGCAAACATTTTTAGAGTTCGTACGAGTATGTGTGGCCTATCGCTTATTATTGAATTTTAATTTTTTGTGTTTCAATTTTAATTTACGAGTAAGTTAAGATTTTAGGAATATTTTCTATGATAAAAGCATAAAAAATAGAGAACTAGAAAACCAATAGAAATGTTACAGACTTTCGATTGATTTTAATATTTTTTTATAAAATTTAGAGTGTTTGATTAAATTTAACAATCAAAAAAATGGAAATTGTAACCAAATTATATCCATCCAATATATACAATAATAGTAATATACAACGGTATCTTACCACGTCCGGGGGGTGGGTGAGCCAATCGCTGTCCTCTGTTGTGGTGATGGGAGGGTACGATTCAGTGGTGATGGTGGTGAACGATCTCAGATCTCCGTCGTCGTCCCCTCGTTTTAGCTATAATTATGACGAGAATATTAAACCTATGTATAGTGGCCGGTAAAGCAGTCGGCTCGTTATGAAGAAGTTCCTGGTTCAATTCCTAGCTCGCAAATAAAAAAAAAGTAAGCGAATTTGCGCTAAGTGCGTTGCTGACCTCCGTTAGTTTTTTTGTGCCCGTAACTTCACATACCTACACATTTAACTCCTGTCACATTATGAGATGCACATTATGCACTCTTTGGTCTCATCATCAATCATTACCAAAATATTCTTTGATGTGTGTGGTGCGTGGAAGAATAAGTCTTACTAGTCTCACTAGACTTGACAGCAAGTAGATATCGAAAAAATATACTAAATTGAAAAAAAAATATTCTTATTTCACCTTATAAATAAATTAAGTACCTAACTACGACAAACAGTCATTCGATTTAACTCATCGGGATAAATAAAGAGTGTCGCGACAGATCTTTGCTGATCTACATTAACTACACGTCGACATTTCCTCTGAGGAAATCAAACGGGATGCGGGCAAAGTAAACAAGGAGTAAACGCCTCCGTACTTAGGATACCTACTCGAGTGTACCGAATTTGCGGCGGAATCCGAGTGTCACGCCACGCATATTACCGCTCTTCCATTACCGTCAAGCAAAAATTTTAGGTTTCCTAAAGATTCGTAATTATATTATTATAAACAATTATAAAGTGAAAAAATAATATAAAATAACCAAAATGAAAATAAATTATTAAGGAGAGCATTTTTTGAAGATTATTCGTATTTTTTATTAAAAAAAGTGCAGAGGAAAAAATATTTTTTTTATTTTTCCCGATTTGTTAGTATCACATAGTATCCATTATATATCCAAGATAAGAGCTTTTATGATAAACAAAAAATCATGCATTTAAGGGTTAAGGAAAATGTACGGTGGTTTGGGGTACGGTGTTTCATGGTCAAATCAGTCAGAAAATGATGGAAACTACATTCCCTCAAAGGATATAGGTCGACTTAACCTTTAACCCTGTATATGTATGTAAATATTTCTTGTTCCCATTTTAGTTTTCATTGATACTGTTATTTTACTAATTGAAAGCTCCATTGCCTAGCTTACTAGTAGATTTTCTTATAGATTGCAGAGTCGCTCCTATAGCAATACTTGTTCTTGGTTCAGTTGTGGCACTGACCTATTACGAAAAACCCTGTCAAAATAAACGCGAATAGATCCGTATATAGAGTGATTTTAGTTGAATACGACATTTAGTAATCTTTGTTTCTATTGTTGCAATCCAGTATCCGCTTTGTTAAAACTGCCAGTGAGGTAACAATAGCGCACTGGTCTACGGCAAGGGTAGGCCTCTAGGGTGCTCCATCAGGATCGAGAGAATCACACTATTACAGTGTACAAAGGCAGTAATAAGTGCGGCACCGTTATTCCTTACAAACTGTATTGGCACATCGAGCCGAGATACGACGAGTGGACGGGGTTGCGATAAAAATTCAATTTATATTTGCTCGTCCCTACTAAATGTCGCTGTGAGCTGTGAGGGTTTGCTTCTATAATCTACTCTGGGCGTATTTGGATTATGCTATATTCAGTTGTATGCATTACCTAGTTGTGGTAAGATTTTAAATCTGTATTTTGCATTATCAATAGATACACAACGTTTATTTTAAAAAGTTATGAAAAAATTTACTTAAACGAAATAAACATGACCATAATAGGTCATATTGTGAGGGCTGATGAGAGATCGGTCCAGGGTCACCTTGGTGGTAGGTACTGGGGTTTTAGTGGGTATGCGCAAGGCGTTTTCTCCAGTTTGGATAAAGAAAAGTATTGATCGAAGATTTTTCAAGACCGAGAGGGTCTTCAAAATTCTAGTTTCGTTAGTAAAGGTAACCCCGCAAAAAATGTTGTTTTCTGATAGCAGCTTGAATTGTGCATTGACTGATTGAGTCAGTCACTTAATAGGACTGAATCTATTTGTCGGTTTTCCTTTAAATAAATAATACAAACACTTACCCTTGGCGTAGTACTATCTAATTGATCAGGTGCTCTGTACCCATAGCTTGAATCGATGGGGAAGACTTCATTTTCGACCGTAAAACTGCCAAATATGCTGTTCTCATCTAAGAAAATATAATTATAAAAGGTAAATCTGTCTGTCTTCCGAAATAGAAGAACATTGTTTACATATTCAAACATATAACTTTATCAAACATATACAAATGACCAGGAACTTTACTAGATCTCCATATCGTTTAAAAAGGAACATCGTAGTTTTCTTAGGATACCATTTCATGGGATCATTCTTACTTTCGTGGTCATGTTGTAAGATAAGCGGTCGCTGACCCATTTGGCACTAGCGCAATTTGATTTAGGAGTGTCGTCGGGGCTTGCTACAATAAACCGGAGATCGAGTATCGAGCCCGCCGGTAAATATAAGTTTTGGCCGAATAACAATATTTGAGAGCGTTGAACAATCAACAAGCATCTAGTTTTTATATGATTGTGATCGATGACTGGTATCAATGTATGAACCTTGGTACGGGTCAACCGTGTCGTGGGGGATGGGAAATAAACTTAGACACATGCTTGTTCTTACGGTCGAGTGGTTAGCACGCCCGCCGGGTCTGGCATCGCGCCATCTCTGAGGTCCAGGGTTCAATTTCCGGTTGGGTAAATTTAGAGAAAAACTGTTTAAAAAAAAATTGATTTCGGGTCTGGGTGTTTTTTCTATGTATATCAATATTTATCCGTTATCTTACCATGTTAACGATTTCAAAAGAATACTCATCTTGGTCTAGATAATTGGTGTGAGCGTAAACAAATTTAATTTAGTTTCATACTTATTTTTTTTTATTTATTTATACTTGCCAGGGAGTACAGTTTCATAGTCCTCAAATAGTGTAGATATTCAAGTGTTTAGTGTATATTGGTAGGATGTTTTGCTACATAAAGAATGATTCTCACCAGATTCCGTCAAAGCTGGGTACTGTGACGTCACTCCAATGAAGTTGGGCAGCGCCCAAACAGGTGTCTCCGTCGTCAACTCCCCTCCTGATAAATCCCAATCGTCATCCGAACGGTTTAGTTCGTGAAAGAATCTTCTCCTTCCAATATGGTCGTGTCTCCTGTCATCGCCACCAGTCAAGGTGTTCAAATTTGGGCTTTCAGTATTGCCAGTAAGGTGTGAATTTGCTTCCTTCTCAGCTTCGTAGTTAGCATTTTCGTTTCTTGATATACCTGACGTCCCAGAACTATATGAGTATCCTGAGCCATCGCAGTCGGGCGCTATTATAGAGCACATGTCGTAAGCTGTGTCTGGTTTGTTTGAGAACTGCAATAACTCAATATCACCCTGTTGAAAACATAAAAAATAGAAGTAATACTACAATTCGAGAATTATAATGTTACTAATACGTTAGGTACTCATAGTGTAATAGATATCAATTAAATTTTCATACTATAATAGGTTCTAGGTATTTAGAGTGCTATATAGTTAGCTATATACATTATTTGAATTAAAGTGACTTAGACTGATTTTATGTTTATATAATACCACACTGCACGTATAAATGCATAAGATTACAAATGTTGTTATAACATACGATACCATGAAAATGAATGTGCGTTCACTAAAAGTATGTTCAACAAACAAAAAGTTTGTTAGTACTTTTTAGAAAGGATTTGAACCTAAATTTCAGGCAACTTTGCGACAAAGTTACAAGAAACTGTACTGTTCAAAGAAATTACAACATTTTAAGCTGTTGGAAGGCGCAAAAGAAAACGAGAACCACAACTCGAATTTGACTAACGACCGAATAGCACAAAAAGCAAGATCTTTGAGTTGCTAAATGGGATTATATTATATAAGTTTCTTGCCGCTGCTTGTTTCGACAACTTCAAAGGGTAAAGCACTTGTTCTTTGGGCTTCGAGCTTCGACTAATGAGGACGTGAATACGTAGGTACAAATATTTGGTTTACTAAAAATAAAAAGGTAAAGGTTAAGATCATAATATCACTTTATTTTTCTGAACAAATTCCCTATTTTTCAAGTTGACTTTGAATGTACAAAATTAAATGTTGTTCTCTACACACTATATATGGAGCTTTTGGACAAACGATCCCAATGGGTCGACGTGCTGCTGCTAGAGGGAGACCTCAGCAGGCCCCACTAGATAAGATAAGAGAAGATCTAAGGAGCTAATATTTTAAACGTCTTTAGGTAGCCTTATTTTAACTATAAGGAAAATCGAAGATAATGAACCGTTGAAAAATTGTAGTTATAGTAATTGTAGTAATTACCGGCTTAAGGTGTCAAAAAGTCGTAGTCATTTTTTTCAACGTTTTTGTCTTCGAGACTATTTAAGCGTTATTAGCTCAAAAAACAAAGTTTACGAGTATGAGGGAAAATGTCAAAAAGCAGAATTGAAGTGGAGGGTGTCTTAAAGTTATGCAGAACTTACCTCATAATATTGGTCGGGGGTGACTTGCATGCCGACAACCAGAGCTCCGGCCAAGTTGAAGGAGCTGCCTGGCTTGCGGTCCAACCGAAGAGTTTCCTGGATCTCGCAGTCCAACAAAAGAGTGGCCGAGTCGCCTTTAATGCTGAGAGCTAATCGGTGCCATCTGGGGACATAGGTGCCATCGTACAATCGTTACATCGGTAATGTAAGGAAATACTTAAACTTAATAGGTGTGCCATGATTGTAAAAAATGGAAAACTGTAGTTTTACCTTCGAGAAATGGCCGGTTTGTTTGTATTGTGCTTATTGAAACCTTTTCATTCATGCATGCGGTCCTCACTTTCATTCATGTAGGCAACAGTTTGAAAATTGTTCTAGACACAGGCCTTTATACCCAGGTTAATTAATATTAATTGAGGAGTGTTAACGACTGCATCATACAATAAGAACGTCAACCAACCGCTTAAGGTGCTTTTCGAAGTAGAGACAAGCGGAAGATGTGATTTTATATATTACTAGCGGCCCACCCGTGACACATCCGCGTGGACCCCGCAGCCCGTCACAGATTAAAAAAAAATTTCCTTGAATCAAACCTTGTCCTGAGAATTAAAAATCCAACAAAAAAAGAATTAGCCAGATAGGTGCAGCCGTTCTGAAGTGATGCGCGTACAGACATTGTAGCAATTGGTTTTTATTAATATAGTTTTGGCATTATGAAAAGTTATAAGTGATAAATCTGTCTTGCTCAAACGCGTGTTGTAAGACCATAATTACTTACGAATTTCTCTAAAGAAACTGACTGAAGTTTTACAGCACACCAGTTTATTAACATTTCAAAGTTCTACCTGGAGTGAGTAAGTATCTAAACGTTTACATTCTCAAGCGACTGCTATTGGAGTGTTACTGAAAATTATAGGAAACTGAAGGGAAAGTATCAAAATGTTAACATTCTTCAGCAACTTCTAGTGAAGCATTACCATAAATCACTATGAACCGAAGTGGAACAAGACCTCGGAAGTTCAGAACCGCGATATAAATCATTGAACTATTTGCAACTTTAAATGTCTTGGTGGTCGGAGAGAAACAATTCCTTGGTTTAAAAGTGTATATTTATGTAGTTCGAACCTAATTCATGACCTATTTATACTTATTTCTGTGCTGTAGTTATTTCTGTCCTTTGGTGTGACTTCCCATAATTATTATTCTCTTGTGCTATGCATGTTTCTAAAACTTAACGAAGAACTGGGAATGTTAGATTTGCACAATTCTCTTTCACATAAGTTTGTCAGTAAACATTTAGATTGTTTGTTAAAATTTCTTGTTTTATCTTTATTTAATACATTAATATTGTTAAAAATACTATAGTAAATACAAACATTTTACAAACATCTTCAACAATGCGATTTTCTAGCCTCACTGTGGATCTCAAAATACCTATATATACATTTCAAATTAGTATTATTTTAAGTTATTGGTACATACATATCCAAACTAACGTAAAACAATCGTCATAGACAAGTTTCTATCTAGCTCGAATATAAAAGTTCACAATTCTCGAGTGTAAGTATAATCACAGCGCTACTTCATGTCGTTTGAAGGACCGCTGTGTGTTTCAATTAAACGCCGCTCTCGGAAACCGTCAAAATCGGAATCGACGCAACGGACTTTCAATTATCACAACAACTTTCCGTTCTCATCACTTTGTCTGGATGGCAAAGGTGAAAATTGTATTGGCTACTGAAAAAATGTAACAATAGTAGGTCACCTTTTTTATACAATTAGTTTTATCATATCATTCAGTTTAGATACGATTAAAAGCTTATTTTAAATATAGTGAAACGTTAAAAATAACGAATACCTCAGAAGGGAGGCTGATTAATTTTTTTTTTCAGTTGCCTCCTGTTTATATTGTTAAAATTGGCTAATTCTTTACTTGCGTGGGATATCACTTGATGCACTTCAAACATTACAAATGGAGTCTGCAGTAGTGATGACGTTACCTTTCACCAGTGCCTGTATTATGCTAACTATTTTAAAACGTTTCAATCGTTTTCAACGAACTGATTTTGACATGCCAGACTACGGGAAAAAATAAAAACACAGAGGCGTTTACGGTCAGCAAGGAAAGCCACTAACATTTGTGTACTTGTGCCATAATAATTTTACATGGGTTCTTTACATTATACTCCATCCTCCACAGCTGTTACCATCAGGTTGGTTACCTCCCGTCGGCAACTCTGTGTCTGTAAGTGAGGAGCTCGATATCCTAAGGGTTGGTGTATATCTATATAGAGATCTCCATCAGTCTCCACAACTGTTACTATCAGATCGGTTACCTTCCGTCAGCGACGCTGTGTCTGTAAGTGAGGAGCTCGTTGTCCTGAGGGTCTTCGTATCTATAAAGAGAGCTCCACCAGTCCTGACAGCTGTTTCTATCAGATTGGTTACCTTCCCTCAGCGACGCTGTGTCTGTTAGTAAGGAGCTCTTTATCCTGAGGGTCGCCGTGTATCTATCTTATCTATCTAGATTGCTATGTCTATCTAATCTCTCTATCGCTGTTTATCTATCTATTCTATTAGAGAGTTCCACCAGCCCCACATTTGTTACTATCAGATTGGTTACTTTCTGTCAGCGACGCTGTGTCTGTAAATAAGGAGCTTATTGTCCTTAGGGCGGCGACACTCACACGAGAGTGCCACCAGCCTCACAGCTGTTTTCATCAGATTGGTTACCTGCCGTCAGCGACGCTGTGTCTGTAGGTGAGTAGCTCGTTGTCCTGAGGGTCGCCGCGCGTGTCTTCGTAGTACAGCTCCAACATTTCCCCGACCACCAGTTGGAGCTGTTCGTCACCAGCGTCCGAATACAGCACGAACAGAGGATTCTGGTCACTGCCTGTTTTAACAAAAAACCTTTGGTGTTTACATACAGACTCACGACTATTATCCCCGACTATTATCCCCAAAGGGTTAGCCAGAGACCAGACGATGAGGATAGCGAAAGCTGTCCACTGCCACAGTCCACGTTTCACGTAATAACAACTGCTCTGCGTGACAGGTATGTGCACTGTCACAGTCCACGTCTCACCCAGCGATATATACGTTACACTAGATAGGCCCTTCCGAACACGCACTATGTTCCACTCATCTGCGGAGTCGACTCGGCATCTTGCTTTAGTGTGACTTTGACATTCACACGGCTTGCGAGCGTGGTTGCGGCGAAAACAAGTCTTTATTTCATAACAAAGTGTACTCCTAGACGTTTACAACAACTCCGCTGTCAAGTAAGTGAAATTAATTGTTATTCAAGTCATTATTAGGTAGTTATATCGTATTTAATAGATTATAAAAGATATTTTTTCATTTCTGTACCACGGCTTCTACAATCATAGACTAAAAACTTACAGATGAAAACGATTGTAAGTAAAATATGTGATTGAGAAGCACTGCCTTAGTGTGTTGTTTTAAAAAAATATTTAAAGTGTTTTAATTGTTTTTCAACCAGATTGATATTTTGAGTTTTGTTGTGTCAATATGTTAGCTACGTCATGACGAGAAGATCGGGAACGCAAACTGCACGGTGATTTCATAGTTGAAGTATGGGCGATCTGTCATATTCCAGTGCTGTTAGTACTAAAAGTCAATTTGGGACCGCCGAGATGACAAAGTATTGTAGGCACAAAAGTTGTGTAGGTACCCTCTGTAGTTGACAATCTATTTGGGACGCCATCTTGAGTTGACACGCCCTACGAATTGGAACAAATGGTTTGTATGGACGTTCTTATCTATCTCTTTAGGTAAATGGTTTCACCAAATAACATCTACACATGTGCTCAGCTTAGGTTGTTGTCGTAAGATGGCAGTCGTTAAAACCCACCAACCCGCATTGGGCCAGCGTGGTGGGTCATGGCCCAATATCCCCACGTGCTATTGTTCACGTGGGAGGCCTGTGCCCAGCAGTGGGACGTTTATAGGCTGATGATGACGATGATGTGCTCAGCGTGATGAGGTGAGCCCGTCGCCGCTTTATTGTTGGTTTTTATCCTGACGTTAGGTTCTCAATCCGGTAGACGGTAGTTCTATTCCAATAGTCAAGTTAGATCACCAGAGACTACCAGAGGTGGGTACTCCTAGAACAAGCGTTTAGCTAATAGTCTTGTTAGATCATACACTGTTATTATAGGTCTGTATGACTTGCGCGTTACTGTTTACTCCACATTAGAAATATTAAAGTTTGTGGCTACAATATTAAAATAATATTTTAACTAACTAACTAACTGCAGTAAATGCTTAGTTATTAATTTCAGGATCAAATCTCCGTCTACCGAATTAGGAACCTAAAGTCAAGCTAAACTTTAAAGAAACCTTTTAGCACTAAGGTTTTTCACATTGAATTGAAATATTAACGTAAATAAAAGAACTAAGAAGAAAACTTTAACTAACTAAACTGAATACTTATTAGGTCTTTTCTGAGAAAAATTGTCTGTTATGTTTGGCTTCAATATTGCGAAATACGCCAAAATATTAATGAATTTGTTCTGAAAAGTTTTATTACACTTTATGTATTTTTAAGACATTGTCTAATAGTAATATTGAAAAAGTTAAAATAGAAACAGAAAAAGATGAAATATTGCAATAGTTAAAAATAGAAGCAGACCTTTTTTTTGTCTATTTTATTAAGAGCGGAATTTTCAAACTTCGGATAGAACGTATCCATTTGATAAAGATAATACTTTATCTAATGGATCGCCTAATAACGATCAACCTATAAAAAACAGAAAAGGCGGGATATGAGTTAATTTTGGAAATGGTTGTAAGTACGAGTAGTTATAATAATGCTTAAAAACAAACAATGTTTTGAAGTTTGAGGAACAATCGTGGTTACAGCAATTTTAATAACGTTTTACTTATGTATAAGATAAAACGAGTACCTATACAAGAGGTTAAGTTACTGTAGTATAACACAGTTATTTAATATTTTAACTGTCTAATAGTATTGTATAGTCTTAGATTAAAACAAAAGTTTTAATCTAAGTGTATAGTAGGTAACTATACACTCCAGTCGGATTTGCCTTGATGTCGCCACACCATGGAATTGACTATTAAGAAAATATTTGATCAACCTATTTTCTTGAGTGATTTGAGTGAGATGTGTGAGACTAATTTGTCTATTAATATTTCTATGTAAAATTCAGTAATCAAGGCAATCATATTACTATATACCTCTTTAGAGAGCTACTAATGCGTTAATGTTAGGAATGGGTTCGAAGCTAAACGGAGTTTTTGGTATTAAAGATACATATCCGTCGTTTAATTGGATATAATAAGCACTGGCAACAGTTCATAAATAAACAATTTTTATTTGTTACATAATCCATTTGTTAAATGAGTTTTCAAAAACACAATTGTGAGAACGTTTAAAAATAGCAGATTCGAATTCTGGCTTTTTGTTATTTTAGTTACTCGTAACTTTGTAATCTTACAACTTACGAGTACGCCCATGGCTTCCCAACTAGCACATTAGTGATAATTAGAGCTAAGTTTATAACTAAAAGATCCATTAAGACGCTATAAACGCTATATTTAATATAGTATATAGTTCATTTTGTAGACTTAAGTTATATTTACCACTCCAAACCAACACAAAGCTGCTTTTACCACTCTAATTATCACTAATTAAAATGTTTAAATCAAACCACTTAGCCGCAAAAGTTGTTACCATTTTACTATTCAAAGCCGTGTTAGAGTGTGACATATGCTACTTTAAGTCGTACAGAATATCATATTATACCTGTTATATATCTAATAGTTGCAAAAAAGAAGTAGTAAGCAGTTTTTTGCAAACGTTGCTTAAAGGACGCAAAATCAACCAATAAACTACTCGAGTTTCGAAAGGGCTGAAAATAATAACGTTTATGCCACTATAAGTAATTATCGAGATCTAGTTCCCCAATTTTAATACCTAACAATCGCAAAAGAGAAGTAGTGTGAAGTGTAATAGAGTCGGAGTTAGAGCCAAAACATTTTTGTAATCTTTTTGTTAGATCGAGGGTTCCGTAGAAAAAACTAAATTCGGTATTTACATATATACGCTATGGTACGTTTCGTTGTTCTTGAAGAAACCAGGTACGTACAAGATCGACTGCAGCTGTGGAAGTTCTTATATCGGCCAGACGAAACGTACCGTAGCGTGTCGGGTTAAGAAACATATCAGGGCGGTGAAAAACGTCGACGTGCACTAGTCAGCCATAGCTGAACATCTACTGGAGTCAGGCTCCAATCATTGGATTGAGTTACACAGACCGCAGGTAATCTCAACTGAACGGCACTATATACCAAGGCTGGTTCAAGAGGCCATTGAGATTACAAAACACAGGAATTTCAACCGTGAGGACGGTTTCCTACTGTCTAGTGTGTGGAATCCAGTTGTGAGATTATGCCAAAAAAATTAAGAAGTCGACTTCAGCTACCCGGCCTGATACAGTTAGTGTTGTGTGTCGAAATCGAGTTTTGAGTGAGAGTGAAAACGATGATAGGGGTATCGATCGAAATAAAAAAGTGCGGAAGAGGGTGGACCGTTTCGTCTGCCAATCAATTTCTGCATTTCACCCGCAAGCCTCAGTTTCCCGTGACCATGGTGCGTGCAACCGCGCCGAAATATCGGGAGGACAAACTCATTCATGGATAATCATGGTAAATACCTCGTAAAAAGTAAAAATAGTGCAGATAATGTACAAACGTGGAACGAAAATTATTAAAACTTATTATATTTCGTAGATGTCACTTGTTGTTATTTGTCACACGTTAAAACAAGCGTAAAAAAATTAAATGACATTATGAAGAACGAATCTTAATCTAGGCTCGTTAACTCAACCGTTCATAGTTCAAAGAGTCAAATAAGGGCTACAAGAGCTGCTATTTGCACCTTTAGACACAATTGGATACGCTGAAGACCTGCTATGCGATGTGTCCACTTAGCGCCGTATCGTGTGCTTTAGGGGTCTAGAGCAGGATATACACCTTGCGTTTAGCAACCTTAGTTACAATTAGATACGCTCCAAAGCCTTTATGCGACAGATTGGTGTTAGTTGGGTTACCAAACAATTGCTATCAGTTAATGCGATGTTTAATGAAGTAATGAAAAGTTAGGTTGCACCGCGTGCTGTTCTGTTTGTAGCAGTGAACACGTCTCCTTAATTAGTAGCAATTGGTAAAGTTTAAATCGTCTCGTTAGTCGAGTGCTAATTGACAGTTTGACAAGTGCTCCGAATTGGTAATAAAATTAATGTCTTCGTCTCTTTTACTGTAATGCTTGGAATCTATGCTGAGTTACTGAAGTCATAAAAAGTCACTAATTGGCAATGATCAATTTTCGCAATATAGTGCCTAATGATGTTAATTTAAAGCCCTAATCGAGTTATAGCCATAACCAGTAATACTTTCCCTTTAAAATCATCGCTTTAATGGCAGAACCAGAGCCTAAAGGTTTTCTTATGTAAGTGACTGTATAATATAGTGCCTAATGATGTTAATTTAAAGCCCTAATCGAGTTATAGCCACAACCAGTAATACTTTCCCTTTAAAAAAAATCACTTTAATGGCAGAGCCAAAGCCTAAAGGTTTTCTTATGTAAGTGAGTGTATTTTTAATCCTACTAATATTATTAACGCGAAAGTTTGTAAGTATGGATGGATGTTTGATACTCTTTCACGTAAAAACTACTGAATGGATTTGGATGAAATTCGGCATACAGATAGTTTATAACCTGCATTAACACATAGGATACTTTTATCCCGATATTCTTACGGGAACGGGAACCACGCGGGTGAAACCGCGAGCGGCCGCTAGTAGAAAATAAATATGAAAAATACTACCACCTCCACACTTCCTGTGGATGTCGTAAAAGGCGACTAACGGACTAAAAACTGCATATACATCCAACAGCATAGAGCGGCAATGGGTTCACCACCTGTCACGCTGAGCACTTAAGTCAGTCGCTATTGGGTGAAAAGTGGACTATGGTAGAAGACTGCTTTTGCTGTCCTCATTGCCTAGTCTCTGACTAACCCTTCAAGGATCATAGTTGTGATTATATGTATGTATGTAATAAATATTCCTAACACAACCTCAATACACTTTAAGAAAAGCATCACACACATCGCAGTTGAGTTATGAAAACTCACATAACTAACAAAATATATGGGTATCATTTGTCGTGGTCAGACATAAGTCACAAGCAAATGAAATAATTCTGTTAGCCTTTAGCAAGAATCTCTTTACTCAATAGCAGTTTGGCCGCCTTTCGAGACATTTATTTGCTTTTTATTCAGTAATATTATAGTAAACTATTAATAGATGCGGCCAATAGGCGAAGCTAGCCAGCTTGCAAAGCCCTGAGGGGTGTATTAAAAGCCTTGAAACTATCAGAACTTTCGTGGGACATTTCACCATTATTATATTATAAGACTCTTACATCTGATTTGTCTAGTATAATAGATACTTTTTTCATTGACCTGTTATGACCATCAGTATGACTTCTAAAAGTGTTGTTTTCATAATAACCTGCTTATATTAATTATAGGCTGTGCTGTGTAGTGGCAGCTCATTAAAATAATACTATCGTCTCATCTTTTCCCTTGGGTGTGCGATAAAGCGACTAACGGACTAAATACTGCACATATATATTTTTTTTATTTTTTTTATTGGCAACGGGTAAGCGCTTGGCCTTCATCTCACCTGATGGTAAGTGACGATAAGGCCGAAGGTGGAAGCGCGCTTCACCCGGAATCCTCAACCACTGAGGAACTGGCTACCTTATCTCAAACTGCCGGAACACAACAATGCTATAAACATCGTTGTTATGGCGACAGACTTAAATAAGATGGTGGTAGCTAGCCAGGCGGACTTAACAGCCCTACCACCAATCAAACCGAGGCAACAAAGATGTACCCCCCGCTGGGAATCGAACCCGGGACCTCCGGGTCTGAAACAGGTAGCTTAGCCACTAGACCACAGAGGCGGTGAATATCCAACAGCCGTGTGGCGTAGCGGTGAAAGAATACTACCATCCCCTCTCTTCCCTTGGCGACTAACGGAATAAATACTGCACATATATCCAACAGCAAACGCTGTCACGCTGAGCACATGTGTAGTTGTTATTTGTTGAAACGTAGACTATGACAGAGGGTTTTTCCGTCTTCATTGCCTAGTCTCTGACTAACCACTTGGGGATGATAAAGTGTACCAATGTATAAATTAATTTTACTTAGGTTATGATAGCCAAAGTGTCATAGAGAGAGGACAAAAGATAACAAACATATAATCCACGTGTATATAAATGCCGTTGGTCATTTATACACCCTCATTTTTTAGTCGTTTTAATGAAATTAAGGGTGAGTTCCAACCATGAAACTGAACAACTTTCCCTAAGAAACAAAAATGACAAAAAAATTACGACCTCCCTTACAAAACTGTCCGATCAGCTGACGACAATAGTATGGGAGGTCGAATTTTTTTTTGTCATTTTTGCACATAGGTTTCTTGGGGAAAGTTGTTCAGTTTCATTGGTGGAACTCACCCTTAATATCATTAAAACGACAAAAAAATTAGGGTGTATACATATGTTCGGACATGTTTTACAAATGAAGGATGCGTTTTTTTTATTTAACCTTAAGGGTATAAGAGGTACCTTATTGGTATCAGGTGTATAAAAAAAATGTCTCGCTTTATTCCGTCTGTGTCACTATGCCCAACTTACCCTACATTATGAATCTAGTAAAATAAAATAAAAAACATATTATTGAGCCAACCTCTGTATTGTTTCAAAAAACTACTTACTCGGTAGTCGTACCACCGCCAGGATGGAAAAGTCTTCAGGAAAGGTGTTGTAGAACATTCCGGCGGATAATTGGTGTAGCGTGGCGTTCTCGTTGAGGCTGTACCCTGAGCGCTGGTGTTCAGGGGTGGTAGACGGCTGGCAGCGGCCGGGCACCCTGGAAATGCCATCGGGCAGCTGATTGTGTCTCACCACCGATAGGACGTCGAAGATCTCCACCTCATCTGTGGATTGGTATACGTGGTTAGAAATATACTTTCAAACGAAATGTTTAATTTATGTTTGTAGGTACAACTAGTTCATTTATTTTATTGATATTTAAATACTTAACTAAATAAATAATTCGTTATTTATTAGTTAAGCTTATTTGGAAACTATTTTAAATGGTGAACTAGATAACGAATACTTATACACATCTAAAGAGAAAACACCGAGACCACAAATGAATTTAGAGAAATAGTTTTTCAAAACTGACTCGACCGGGACTTGAACCTTTGGATGGGACCTCAGAGACGGCGCTTCGCCAGAACCGGCATGCTAACGGTCACGGAGGTGTTTTTTATTAATATAAACGGCTACAAAATTGTTATAGTACATTATGATATGAGTGCGGTAAGATGAAAATTACAGCCGAGGCAATATTGCTAGCCCGAGCCGTAGGCGAGGGCTACAAGAAAGCAGAGGCTGTAATTATCAAAGCGCACGTATGCCATACGACGTTTTATAACATATTTGCGAGGAAAACACATTTTCCGAAAATGACTGCGTTTTTTGTTGTTTTTCTAGTGCATGAATCTTTGGTAAGCCAACATATATTTTTCTTTGTCCAACAGCATAGAGCGTAGATGGGCTCATCAAAATAATACCACCAACCCCTCTCTTCCTTTAGGTGTCGTAAAAGGCGACTAACGGACTAAAGACTGCACATACATCCAACAGCATAGAGCGGCGATGGGCTCATCAAAATAATACTACCAACCCCTGTCTTCCCTTGGGTGTCGTAAAAGGCGACTAACGGACTAAAGACTGCACATACATCCAACAGCATAGAGCGGCGATGGGCTCATCAAAATAATACTATCAACCCCTCTATTTCCTTCGGTGTCGTAAAAGGCGACTAACGGACTAAAGACTGCACATTCATTCAACAGCATAGAACGGCAATGGGCTCATCAAAATAATACTGCCAACCCCTTTCTTCCCTTCGGTGTCGTAAAAGGCGACTAACAGACTAAAGACTGCACATACATTCAACAGCATAGAACGGCGATGGGCTCATCAAAATAATACTACCAACTCCCTCCTTTCTCTTAGGCATCGTAAAAGGCGACTAACGGACTAAAGACTGCACATACATCTAACAGCATAGAGCGGTGATTGGCTCTTCAAAATAATAATAGGTACCCACCCCTTTTTTTTCTTGGGTGTCGTAAAAGCGACTAACGGGCTAAAGGCTCACCATCTAAGCACGTGTGCAGACTGTGCAGTTGTTTCTTGCTGAAGCGTGGACTGTGTGAGCGTGGTCTGTGTTGTCCATAGATGCAAATTATTACTAATTTTAGATTACCGCACTAGTGTGTTATTACTAATTTTACATTACCGCACTAGTGTGTAATAAGCTACATTACGATGCTGAAATCGGTGTAATAAGAGCCACTTTACGAGCAAATGTGTTATAAAACAATATTACACTTCTAAGCTAGTAACAGATTCATCACAACGCAACTAACAAGCGTATTTTAGTTATAAAATCTAACAATTTATACATTTAAATACTTTGGAAAATTACTATCTTTCAGGCAAAAAACAATACTTCTTAATTGAAAACTTTTATGCTAGTATGCGTAATTTATGACATATGATACGACCAACACCTCAGTCTCCCTGTAACCACGGACCCTGTAAAGGGTTCGAAACGTCAGGAAAATAAAAAAAAACTATGTAATGTAGTAAATTAAACGCGAGTTTTAATCCGTAAAAAGGGTTTCATTTCTATTAAGACATAATTTTTTATTAAAAAAAAATTAAAAACCCCTGTCGAGTTCTTTCAATCCTTTGAGAGCTTAAGATTAGAGGTGTCTACGGGTTCGCCGCTCTCGATGCCCGGCTTAAACGCCCCAGAGAATCTTCTGAATGTAGTATCCTGCCCAAAATCTCCGGGATCGTTTAGGTAGTAGATAATTTAAAGTATCGGAACATTTAAATTACGCAGTGGCCCCTAAGTATGCGTGGTCACGAGTTCGCGACCCTCAAAATCGAAACAAAAGTGAGGCGTTTAATTCGGACAACATTCAATATTTACTCACCGTCCGCGTTTCCACCGTTGAGTACGCAGAACAATAGAAGGAGTAAACCGCCTCCCGTCTGGACAGCCATCGCGGGATCGCGGCCCAAGTAAATATGTCGGGCCGTGTGGGTTTGGTCCCATCCCGTTGGCGGGACTAGGCACGTGGTCCGGGATGGTCCACCATGGTGGACGTGTCAGCTCGCCCCTAGACGCGGCGGAACTACCGCTCGATCGCAGAGAGCCTCTAACTCATCACATCGCATCTGTGTGGCCAACGGATCCGTGTCACAATAATGAACACCAATGAGCGGGCTGGTAATTGGTAGTGGGATGAATGCTCGATAAATATAGTCAATTAGGAAATGGTTTTGATGAATTAAGCAACGTTACTGTTGTACGCAATGCGTATCCCACCCAATCCGCGTTGGGACAGAGTGGTGGGTTATGGCCCAGTCTTTCCATGTGCGTTGTCCATGTGGAAAGGCCTGAACCCAGCAGTGGGACATTTATTTATTTTTTATTTATTTATTTAAACTTTATTGCCAAAAATACAGAAAACGGCGGAGTTAATGCCATAAGGCATTCTCTAACAGTCAACCAGTGAAGATGTACATAAATTTTTGTAGGCGGTGACATTAAAATTTAGAGAATAACAATTTAAATAAGGAAAAAAACGCTGTGTGCTGGAGCGAAAATGCGTTGGTGTGAAGCACCCAAGAATTGAAAACGGGATTTAAGATAAACCGGGACGAGTGGATCAAAAAGGATATTAAAAAGAAGGCAAACCAACCAACCTTTAAAAAAATTATAGCTGATGATGATGTAAACACTGTGTGTACCAACTCAAAATGATTATTATCACGAAAACAAGATCGTAATATGTTATCATAAATCGTCATAAGAGTATATCTGTTTGTTTTGATTTAGAATAGATACCCAATTCTGAAAGTGTTTGAGACAGAAACCTTTTCTATCAATATTTATTGGCTGAAAAAGACAAGGGTCTCAGAAGAGTAGTGTTTGTGACAAAATGTACCTTTTGATGAGAGATTTGCTATATCACGTAGAGTATTGAACACGAGTGTGAGTTATTATTTATAGTCTCGTCTATAATGGGAAATGGTTAGGGGTTAAAGGTGTCATAGTTCATGTTTGTGAAATGTGAGTGATTAATATAGTTATTATATCTGTTGCAATTTGTATATGCCTGTTGGCAGATTACACATTTTTAAAAGTACAGTAGTCGTGAAACTATAATCTAGGATTTTTTTTGTGTAAAAGAGACAAACGTGTAGTCCGGTCACTTAATGGGAAGAAATAACCGCTGCCCATGAACACCCGCATTTCCCGCAAAACCAGAGGAGTTATATTATTAGTATAACCGTCAAGCAGGGTTACTTTTGAATCGAGTGTAACATCTATCACAGCTCTAGATCCGTGAAGTTATCTTTTACATGTCAACTTACCGTATGATTATCAATATGGTTATCATACTAGGGAAGCCAGAACGCTAAGGATATCAATGCAGCTACTTAAGGACGTATAGCTGTGATCAATGTAATACTTCATTTGAAAGTAACCCCTTTCTACCGATACCGTACGTTTACATCAAAATCAGCCTATACATTCTTCTTTGAATATGTTTCGCTATTTCTTTTATAAGTAGTTTCTCGGATTTAGTCATCCACACACACTTTCAGAATTTATTCCTTTAAAAACCCAAGCCTTTAAGGTAAGAGGATTTCTCGGCGGCACACAGAAAGCATTCTTCTTATACGGGATGCCAACTATTTCAATTTGCTGGTTTGTCAGACCGTAAAAGTATTTGAAACGGGCCTCTCCGTTTAAATTTAACGAGTACTAATAAATATCAATGGATGCCTATTACTGTTTCAGCACACATTTCTGGGCTCGTTCATGTTATCATTCTTAATTAAGTGAATGTTCTGAGTTACAGATTTCATTCAACGCAATTCAGAACTCCTTTAGTAGGTTTAAGAGTCCGATGAATGGAAAGCGGATATCCGCAAACCTGCAGATACTAATAACGTAAATATGACGACGACCCCGAGACCTTGTAGTATGTACTTAGTAGTAGTAGTAGTAGTGGCAAGTGCGAAAAAACATCAGCTGATTTCATTTCACCGCTTTTTAGAAGTAGTTTAAAAAAATATGTAGACAGTCTATTAGTTATAAATAATATTTCCGCGAAGGTTGATGCAATTCGCACAACTTGTATGCAACCTTTTTATACCAAAGGTTGGGAAAGACGACGACACTTTTGAAAACACTTTGACGAAATATCGTCACGGTTAAGGCTAGGTGTTAGTGAAAAATTAAAATAACACGTTCTTAGAATTACTTTTTAAAGTAGTAAACAGTAAAATTAAAATCTGCGAAAATTATGAAATATTGTTGAGGTTTTATTCTGTGAAATAGACCCGATGGAAACACGATTTGATAAAGTTGTCTCGATAGAATAAATTCACAAAGTTACATATGTTTGTGTCATTTTATCTTCTTTTTCAGGTTTTATTCTTAAAATAAGTGATTTGATATTAAGAGTCATTTACCAAAATGCAGTTCATAGCTAACTTGAGGAATTATAACCGATCGTTTTTTATTTCATACAAATATAATTTTTTTAAAATATAAACCGCGATTATTCGCGCTGCTTCGCTGTTATACCCGTCCCTTACCGTCGTACCGTCGAGAGAGCGAGAGAGAAGCGCTCGAAATACCTCCCCTTAACATGGCTCTAATCAAACTCGTGTAGGAGTTACCTATCCTACTAATATTATAATGCGAAAGTTTGTAATAGATGGATGTTTGTTACTCTTTCACGTAAAAAATACTGAATGGATTTGGATGAAATTTGGTATACAGATAGTTTATAACCAGGATTAACACATAGAATACTTTTTATCCCGATATTCCCACGGGAACGGGAACCATGCGGGTGAAACCGCGAGCGGCCGCTAGTACATACATACATAGACGAACGACTATTATCCCCAAAGGGTTAATTAGAGACTAGGCAATGAGAACCGCAGAAGCAGTCCACTGCCATCCACGTTTCAACAAATTACAACTGCGCATGTGCTCAGCATGATATGTAGTAAATCAAGTCAAGTCAAGTCAAAATATATTTATTCAATAAACTCAATTAATAAGTACTTTGAAACGTCCAAATATTTTTTTAACCTACCACCCATTCAGGACATCATTTTTTAACTGTTAAAATAAAGAAGAAGAAAGAAGAAACCACAGCGCACAGAAGCAACGACTTTACAAACAATATATATATTATATGTCGTTACCAGGTCACAAAATACAAAATATGAATTTGAATGTAAATACTTTATTTAAATATGGTGCTCTATATAAATTAATTATAGACAATTAGAAATAGCTGTTGGAGTACTTGGAGCATTTCAGACCCAAGCTGTTTTGTCTTCTGTATAATCTGACACTTTATAATAAGCTTTTTTATAAAGCTTTTCTTTGATTTTCATTTTAAATTTATCAAGATCTAATTTCTGAATATCATTTGGTACTTGGTTGTATAATCGTACACACAGACCCTTAAAAGAATTATTTATTTTATGGAGCCTAGTATAAGGTACTGCTAATTTGTTCTTACTTCTAGTGTTTAATTTGTGAATATCACTGTTTTTTGAAAACATTTCAGTATTTTTATGAACATACATCAGATTTTCATAAATGTATTCTGATGCAACTGTCATTATACTTATATCCTTAAATCTCTCTTTGAGAGAGTCACCAGCCTTTAGGTTATATATTGCTCGAATAGCCCTCTTCTGCAGCACAAAGATAGTTTGAATGTCGGCAGCATTTCCACACAGTAAAATGCCGTACGACATTACACTATGAAAGTAACTGAAATAAACTAATCTAGCTGTATCAACGTCAGTTAACTGACGGATCTTCATTACTGCATAAGCCGCAGAGCTAAGTCTATTCGACAATTTAGCTATATGTGGGCCACACTGAAGCTTTGCATCCAACGTGATGCCTAGAAACACAGTAGTGTCCACAGGATTCACATTCTTATCTTTAATTTGTACACTAGTTAATACCTGCTTAACATTAGGCAATACAAATCTTACACATTTGGTTTTTCCCTCGTTTAATAGCAAGTTATTAACACTAAACCAGTGAACAATCTTTGAGACCGCATTATACACATCGTCGTAATTTGGGTGTCGTCGTTTCACTTTGAATAAAAGTGAAGTATCATCAGCAAACAATACTATCTCATGACTGTCTTTTACAAAATAAGGTAAGTCATTAATATAAACCAAAAACAAGAATGGACCAAGTATTGAACCCTGCGGAACTCCCATTTTTACCACTGATTCCGGAGATCTTTTACCGTTAATGTCGACCTTTTGAATCCTGTTACTCAAGTATGAGATTAGAAGGCTCAAAGAAGCATCCCTAATTCCATAGTGGTTAAGCTTCCTGACCAAAGTTTCATGTAAAACACAATCGAAAGGCTTGGATAAATCACAAAATACCCCTAGGGCATCCTGTGATTCCTCCCAGGTATCAAATATTTGGATTAAAAGCTCAACACCGACGTCAGTTGTAGAGTGACCCCTAGTAAAACCATACTGTTTACAATGTAAAAGTTTATTTCTATAAAAATGAATTTGCATTTGGTCTAACATCAACTTTTCAAACATTTTACTAAATGTGGGTAGCACAGAAATAGGTCTAAAATTAGAGGGGTCAGAAGTGCTACCTGATTTAAATAATGGAATTATTTTACTATATTTCATGAGGTCAGGAAAAACACCACAGTCAATGCATTCATTAAATATGCAAGCTAAAACTGGAGCTATTGTCATAATTACAGATTTAGCGACGTCCACGGAATTACCCCACAGATCAGCAGTTTTCTTTTTATTGAGAGTGTTGAATGTTTTTATTATATCTATAACACAAATTTTTTGAAAACTAAAATTACTTTCACAATCTTTAACATTCTCCTTCAAAACAGATTCAGCTACAGTGGGGGAGCAAATTAAGGCTTTTGTAGTTGAAACTGGAATGTCAGAATCTCTCAAATGCTGCAGCAACATCGGCATCAGAAGTCAAGGTTTTGAAAGAAAGAAAGAAAGAAAAAACATTTATTGACTGTCACAATTAAATAAAATATAGAATAATAAGAAAAAAAAAGACGTGAAATACACATATAGGTACAGAAAATGCTACTAACAGAAAACAACAGTGTGACGAGCCAATCAGGACCCTACCTCAGCATATGCCGCTACGGTGTGACAAAGTCACATCGCAACGGCGCTGGTATTCTGGCAGGGTCTGTACGAGGTGACGTTGTTAATTTTAATAAGATAAATTGTACTCATTATTACGACTTTTGACCTTTCCTGTTTCACTATTTATAATATTCCATGTCATTTTTATTTTGTCATTACTATTCTTAATCTTAGAACTCAGATAGTTTGCCTTGGCTAATCGGCATACTCTTTTAAATAACTTTGAATAATTTTTAACATATAATTTGAAGTCATCGCTGGTATTATAGTTGCGTTCACCATAAAGTTCATAAAGGCGTTTCCTACTTTTGTGAATACCAACTGTAGCCCATTCATTAAAAGTTACAGTACCACTAACCGAGATCTTTTTTGGAACAAAAGTTTTATTAAATTCTGAACAATATACGAGTATGTTAAAAAAATCATTATAAAAGACATTAGGGTTGTTATTGTATTCTAAATAATTTAATTTTGTATCTAGATTGCTTTTAAAGCGTTCCAGCCAACCTGCAGTTTTTGGCACAACAGTGATGTTCTTTTTCATCACTTGCTTACGCTGGTGTGGAAAGCTGACCATTTGGCCACAATGATCAGAGTCCAGGTTATTAATAATTTGCTTAGCCAGTGGCTTTACATTTGTATATATGTTATCAATACAGGTAGCCGAAGTGGCAGTTATTCTTGTCGGCTCCAAAAATAAATGATTTAAGTTGTATGATAGAAATAGGTTTTTAATTTTAGTTGACATTGTGGAATTTTCTAACAAATTAATATTAAAATCACCGCAAACAATTATTGTTTTACCTACATTGCGGACTTTATGTAATGCCTCATCCATAACTTTTTCGAAAAAATCATATGACGCTGAAGGAGGTCTGTATACACTTAACACAACAAACTGCTCCAACTCCACACAAGCTATTTCTATTGTTCGCTCAACCGAGAGGCTCACTATGTCTTTGCGTTCCTTTAATTTAAACTTTTTATTAATAATAATTAAGGAGCCACCATGTATTGCATTTCCTCGACTGAACGAACTTCCTACCAAATGATTCTTAAAATTGAACATAAACTGATGCTCTTTAAGCCAGTGTTCTGTTATGCAAAGAATATAAATTTTATTACAGTTCATGAACAATACAATCTCTAAATATTTGCCCATCATTCCTTGGATGTTCTGGCGGACAATGTTTAAAGATTGTACATTTTTTAAATTTAATCATTGACATGGGCTTTTTCTAAAGCTATTTTACATTAATTTAATTTTATTTTATTAACAAACATTTCGCAAGAGTGTTCCTCTTTTGTCTTATAATTTAATTTAAATAATTAATTGGAATGTCAGTAGAAACACTACTGACGTCTATGTCAAATATACATTGCTCAATAGAAGCAACTTGTTTAGCCAAGTTTTTGGCTGACGTTTGAATACAATAGGATAGCGATAAAGCTTTTTGTCGCTTAAAATAATTTGGCAGATAATAACTATCTCTTGTCAAATAAAAATTACTAAGATAGTTGTTAGTGTCAATTAAATGCATTATGTAATTTTTGCAATATAAATGTAATGTCAGGTTAAGCTTATATCTAATAGAATTTTCCTCCTGTGGCAAACTACTACAATAGGGTAATGTGAACAATATAATTTTCTTTACAATTAACTTATCCAAACATTCTAAACATTTTATAAGGCTTGTTTTGTTCAGATTACCTCTATTACCAACAAATATTAATAAGGTGCTATTGGGGTTATATTTATGTTCTACAGCTTTTTTCAAAATATGTTGTTAAGAAGCACCCGGTATACAATAATTGCTAACTGAATGTCCCAAGTCAAATAACAACCGACCCATGTTTTTACCAAATTCATCACTAAATATTACCAAGTCACTATTACAATCTGTCCGACATGGAATCTGGTTGGTTGGTATGAGTTGTGGTACATTTTTAATTGTGCACTGACTAAGGGAACCTTTGGAAGAAACATCAATAAATTCGACAGAGGAAGAATCACATGGGATTGATGAACGGCTTGGTAACTGTTTACATTTACAATTACGGTTACTTGTGAGTGAATCAAACCCTTCATTGTTACCGTTACACAGGACTACCAGTTCATCAATGGCCAACATGTGTTCTTTTATTTGACTTTGTGAGTAGTATCGCCGCTCTATGCTGTTGGATGTATGTATATGTCGCAGGGATATGATAAAAACAGAGATTTGATCAAATCCCTTAGGGAATCACGGAGGATGTTAAAATAACAACACGATTTTATCATTTCCTTAAACAAGTTTATGGATTAAAAAAAAATTGGTTGCCTGTAAAGTCGGTTTTACGGGCGAAGATTTTACGTGACAACGTCTTTTTCTCGGTAGAATATTTATTGATATGAATATAATTAAATTGCACAATAGGAACAAGGAATTGAATGAAAATAAGAATTGCACAAATTTTAACTATAGAAATATATATATATTTTTTTTTTTTTTTTTTTTTTTTTTTTTTTTTTTTTTTTTATTTTATTTTGTTTTATTTTATTTTATTTTATTTTATTTTATTTTATTTTATTTTATTTTATTTTATTTTGTTTACTAAAACATTGTACATGTAAACTTAAACTTAACTATTTAGTGGGAGAGAGACGCAAGGCATTCGGCGGGCCTCTCTCTCGTTCGGTGACTCATCGTTACGTTCCCGACGAGCGTTACACTTTTTCATAAGTGTCTCCCAGCTAACCTAATTTAAGACGTTGTCACGTCAAAAAAATACCAGAACTGGTTCCGTGAAATGACCAAAAACATGTGACCTACAGGAGTAGGGCAGCAAGTATTTCTGTTGTCTAATAATAAAAAATAACCTCGCTTAAATTTCTAACCTATCACGTGACCTACAGTAGTAGGGCAATTTATGTTCTAGTGGCGATTATTAAAATCAATGTTACAGTACTACACTTACTAATTATTATAATTATGCATGTAATTACAAATAAACAACGACCATAGAAAAGCTTTTTCACTCCTCTTGCTCAAAAAGAACGTCATTGTAGCGTTCTAGAGCGAGGCTAAAATAGCTTTTTCGTACCACTTGCTCAAAAAAGCGACATTCTATGCCACAAAAAGCGAACATAACAATAGTCATTTTTAATCTGTTAAAAACAGGGAAAGAAAATTGTATGTAGGTACTTTGGAATACTTACCGAAATTTATACTGAACTACATCTGTGTTTACACCATTGAGTTTGTAATAAAGCATTATACATCTTTTTGAAAAAGGAAATAAATAAAAAATAAAAAAATTACAAATCAACTCATCAACAATAAATGTACCAAACAAAAATGTAACTCTCTCTGTCAATAATTGGACCAATGTTTCCAATGTTAACTTTTACTTTTAATTGTCATTATTTTTAATAAATGCTTATCTCATATTATTAGTGTGTAAATTTTTTCGCAAATGGTTCGAAAAGTAGAGTATTTTCCTCGCTGATAAAGCTGTCTTAGTCTTGGGTGAACTGAAATCCCTTGCTACACTCAGGACTCGTCTTAAATCCCTCGCTTCGCTCGTGATTTAAGTTTTTAACACCCTCGCTACGCTCGGGATTAAACCTCGAGTCCTTCGTTACGCTCGCGATTTAAATCGTCATCCGCGACAGAAGACACTGCTCTATCCCCTTGGTTAATAATCTACTATTTTTGCCCTAGGGGATAAAGTTTTTTTTATTTTATTTTATTTTATTTTATTTTATTTTATTTTATTTTATTTTGTTTACTAAAACATTGTACATGTAAACTTAAACTTAACTATTTAGTGGGAGAGAGACGCAAGGCATTCGGCGGGCCTCTCTCTCGTTCGGTGACTCATCGTTACGTTCCCGACGAGCGTTACACTTTTTCATAAGTGTCTCCCAGCTAACCTAATTTAAGACGTTGTCACGTCAAAAAAATACCAGAACTGGTTCCGTGAAATGACCAAAAACATGTGACCTACAGGAGTAGGGCAGCAAGTATTTCTGTTGTCTAATAATAAAAAATAACCTCGCTTAAATTTCTAACCTATCACGTGACCTACAGTAGTAGGGCAATTTATGTTCTAGTGGCGATTATTAAAATCAATGTTACAGTACTACACTTACTAATTATTATAATTATGCATGTAATTACAAATAAACAACGACCATAGAAAAGCTTTTTCACTCCTCTTGCTCAAAAAGAACGTCATTGTAGCGTTCTAGAGCGAGGCTAAAATAGCTTTTTCGTACCACTTGCTCAAAAAAGCGACATTCTATGCCACAAAAAGCGAACATAACAATAGTCATTTTTAATCTGTTAAAAACAGGGAAAGAAAATTGTATGTAGGTACTTTGGAATACTTACCGAAATTTATACTGAACTACATCTGTGTTTACACCATTGAGTTTGTAATAAAGCATTATACATCTTTTTGAAAAAGGAAATAAATAAAAAATAAAAAAATTACAAATCAACTCATCAACAATAAATGTACCAAACAAAAATGTAACTCTCTCTGTCAATAATTGGACCAATGTTTCCAATGTTAACTTTTACTTTTAATTGTCATTATTTTTAATAAATGCTTATCTCATATTATTAGTGTGTAAATTTTTTCGCAAATGGTTCGAAAAGTAGAGTATTTTCCTCGCTGATAAAGCTGTCTTAGTCTTGGGTGAACTGAAATCCCTTGCTACACTCAGGACTCGTCTTAAATCCCTCGCTTCGCTCGTGATTTAAGTTTTTAACACCCTCGCTACGCTCGGGATTAAACCTCGAGTCCTTCGTTACGCTCGCGATTTAAATCGTCATCCGCGACAGAAGACACTGCTCTATCCCCTTGGTTAATAATCTACTATTTTTGCCCTAGGGGATAAAGTTTTTTTTTTTAATTTTTGTCTGTCACATGACAATGAGCCTACAAAAACGAAAAAGTATCATATGTAGAATAATCATAAATAAAGACTCGACTTATTACTGTTTCCATAAATCAACAACTTTTTTGAGATACTCGTAGTTATTATTAAAGTTTATGGTAAAATTAGTAATCATTTGAATCTATGGACAACACAGACTACGCCCACACAGTCCACGCTTTAGCAAGAAACAACTGCACAGTCTGCACATGTGCTTAGGTGGTGAGCCTTTAGCCCGTTAGTCGCTTTTACGACACCCAAGGAAATCTCTATTCCCTTGAGAGGGGTTAGTAGTATTATTTTGATGAGGCCATCGCCGCTCTTTGCCGTTGGATGTATGTGCAGTCTTTAGTCCATTAGTCGCCTTTTACGACACCGAAGAGAAGAGAAGGGTTGATAGTATTATTTTTTGATGAGCCCATCGTCGCTCTATGCTTTTGGATGTATGTGCAGTCTGTAGTCCGTTAGTCCCCTTTTACGACATCGAAGGGAAGAGAGGGGTTGGTAGTATTATTTTGATGAGCCCATCGCCGCTCTATGCTTTTGGATGTATGTGCAGTCTTTAGTCCGTTAGTCCCCTTTTACGACATCGAAGGGAAGAGAGGGGTTGGTAGTGTTATTTTGATGAGCCCATCGCCGCTCTATGCTGTAGCATGTATGTGCAGTCTTTAGTCCGTTAGTCGCCTTTTAGGACACCCAAGGGAAGAGATGGAAAGACTGCACATACCTACTATCCAACAGCATAGAGCGGCGATGAGCTCATCAAAATAATACTACCAACCCTTCTCTTTCCGTGGGTGTCGTTAAAGCAACTAACGGGTTAATTTATATGTTGTTTTATTGTCTCGCATTCGTAGTGAAAAACATAGTGTAACACACGGCGCTAAAAACCAATTAAAACTCGGTTTCTTTTACTCCCTCGCTAAAGCTCGGGAGTAAAACTACCTCGTATATAATGGGTCATTTTAGCCCCTTGTATAACAATCTACTATTTTGTCATTTCACGGAATGAGTTCTGGTATTTGTTCAAATCCCTAGATTTGTTTAGGGAAATAACAAAATCGTGTTGTTATTTTAACATCCTCTGTGATTGGATCAAATCTCTTAGGGAATTGATCAAATTTCCGTTTATAACATATCACCGCGACATAATACAAGTTTTAGTCCGTTAGTCGCCTTTTACGACACCCAAGGGAAGAGAGGTATTGGCAGAATTTTCACACGGCTTTAAAACACAATCAGGATTCACATGACTCTTATCAATTTCGTAAAGGAGCAGGTAGGTAACTATACTAGCTAGTAATTTGCTTACGTTTGGGGAATGGACCCAGCGACAGCAGTGCAATGAGCCGCGAAAGGGCCGACCTTCGTAATAACCCGAGTGATATGCGGCGCACACCTCACTCGCTCCACTTTATGACCTCCACTGAAAGCCCTCTGTGATTGTGTTTAGAAATTGATTTAGTGCCGATAATATTGTACATAACTCGGTGCCTTTGATAAACTTATACTTACCATAATTGACCTTTTCATACAGAATCAACGTTAAAAAGTGGCTTGATTTGAGTGACAATCGTATGTCAGTAAGATAGCAGTGAAATGAAAACAGTAGTTATTTACTCTCCATATTATGCACTGTTTTGTGTCTAGACATTTTCGAAGCGTTCACGCTGTGTCTGCGCTGGTAGGTACAAGGTACCTATTGTTTATCAAAGCTTAAACCCAATACTCATTAATTACAGACGATGACTTGACTTGATGACTGTGGTCCTCAGTAGTTCACGGAATATATATTAGTGATGAAACGAATACGATTTCGCTTAATTGTAATCGACTATTATTGATATTTCACGATTAACCGTAATCGTTCAATCGATCGATTATTTAGCGATTACTTCTGACATTTATTTTCCTCAACAAAACTACACAATATTGCTTTCTAAAACCGTTAGCAAAAAAAAATCTCTCAATCAAAGGTAACTCTACTGTTTCTCCATTGAGTGTAAGTATTCGGAGGCTCGTCTGTCCCCTATGCCCCTTGACAATTCCTACTCCCTCCTCTAAGGTCTTATTCCTTTCTCAAGGCCGAGAACGCATCTGCGACTCCTCTGGTTTCCCGGCTATGCCGTTAGTGACCCGTCTTCACGATTGCTTCCTTTTCAAATAATAATAAATGTATACAACTAACTTTTACCCTATACTGATCACCTCTCAGTACTATCTTATAGGTATACCAACTGCTAACGGCGTTTTATATACTAGACTAGAACATACAAGTATCCGAGTAATTGAGAGCTGCAATAAATACCATCACATCAGTATTCGAGCGCACGCGACGTGCCGCATCGCTTCACTGGAACTCTGGAACACAATTAGAGTGATTTATGACCATCCAACCACTCCCGCTGACACTCGTTTACGTTTGTGGAGCTGGTGTGAGGATATTCAAAATTTAATCGAAACTGAACCGGGCATTCGTCTCTTTCAGGTTTACGTTAGAATCGCTTGCGAGAATAAGATAGCAGCTAGTTGATTTGTTTTAGGAGATTTTATCTGCCTATAAAGATGTACCGTGTAGCGTGTGTCTCAAGATGATTCACTATAATGTACGTGCAGAGGTTTCAATTTTAATACTGAAATACATATTCAACAAGAGTCTTCTCATTCATTAAAAGCAAAACCAGGAATGCTTATTTTAAAGCAAATCCTGAAAGTATAAAAATGTTGTTCTTGTTATGGTATTACTGTGTGCTCACATTAAAATTATCTTTATTATTATAAAGGAAAATAAATTTGCATACGCACGTTTACCTTATAACATTAACACCAAAATGGGATGATGATATACGTCGCGCAGCTGTGACCTAAATAATGAAGTACTCAGTCCTAACTCAATGATTTATACGACACATCATTACGTGTACAAATGCAGAAAATATTGAGTGAAATTCTAAGGAAGGTCTGTATCCAAACGTGTATTGACTTGGCCACAGAATACTTGGCCTTAATGACCGACTATGGCCACTTCAATTAGCTATGAAAACATTTGTGAGCTGAATTCCTGCCCACAATTGTACATTCAAGGCCAAATCATTTACGTTAAATTGATAAAGTATTGACGATCTATATCATCATTAGGATAATAGTTTTAATCCTAAAATTGAGAAGCGCTTGTTCTTCATCTTACCTAATGGTAAGTGATGATAAAGCCGAAGGTGGAAGAGCACTACACCCGCAATCCTCAACTACTGAAGAACTGGATATCATATCTCCTACTTTCGGAGCACAACACTGTTGATATGGCCAAAGATGCAAAGACTTAAGGTGATGGTAACCAGCGTAGCGAACTTAAAAGAAGCCTTACTACCAAACAAACTGAGCACAATAAAAATTTACTCCGATAGAAATAGTACCTGGGACTTTAAGGATTTAACCTCTACACAACAGAGGTGGTTAATTATCGATTGAAGTGACAACCAAGTAAAAAAAAACAACCTTAAAGATGGACCTGCTATAAATAGCATTGATTCTTGAAGAGGTTGTTACATATGTTCAGCTATCTATATGGCGCACTGTGGAACTTGGTAATCGAACTTTTTCGGCAAACTAAACTTTTTGCTATTGACAATGATTGGAAATAGTTTCGTGTTAGGAGTCCCTTTCAAGATTGCACACTTTTCTCACATTTTGACATAATAGAACCGTGTCTTTTTCTCCACCGATAAGTAATCTATATATATATATAAATCAATTGCTGTTCGTATGTCTCGCTAAAACTCGAGAAAAGCTGGACCGATTTGTCTAATTTTGATTTTGAAATATTTGTGGAAGCTCAAGGAAGGTTTAAACTTTAAACCAGAGGTTCCCAGATTTTTTTTTCTCATTGACCACTTTCAAAATTTTGCTGGTTGCTGTAAACCTCCTACCGCTACATTTGTACCATATTCCCAAAACTCCACAAAAAATGTGAAGATTAGATCTAATACAATAGCGTTGCGGCTGAGTTCCAACCACGAAAAAAAAAGTGAGAATTGATTAAATAATTAATTAATCGAATGTGGTGTGAGTGGATGTCAAAACATGAAGTTGTTCAATCAAAAAAGCCCACAGCCACAGCACAATAAACCAATCAATTCTCACTTATTTTATTTATAAAACTCCCAATTCGGCAAATAAAAAGAAAAGTAGTAAATTTTCTTGTGTTGTATTTATTCAAATACATACATATAATTACGACTATTATCCCCCAAGAGAATGAGCCCATCGCCGTTCTATGCTGTTGGATGTACTATGTGCAGTCTTTAGTTAGACTGTTAGTCGCCTTTTACGACACCCAAGGGAAGAGAGGGGGTAGCATTCTTTCACCGCTACGCGACACGGATAAGATTTAAATATATAATGTAAGGTGACCCGAGGCAAGTGTGACACGGGGGTAAGTGTGACTTTTGCGAATAACACCGCATAACGTTATTATACCTTAAACCGCCATCTATCAAACGTTGCACGAACTATTAGACTATCGTTTTGTTTGTCACCGGCGCGCATAGCCTTGACTGTTTTACCGACCGACGCCATTTCCAAAATGACCTCCGAAAAAAAATGAACCGCAAATTTTTGAGGTCCGCGTTTTTTGTAATTCTGTGAGTTTGGCGAGCTGAATCAACAGGAATCAAGGTGAGTTATGCTTAATGGTATTGGAACTTACTGTGTGATTATTTCTGTGCCGTTAAGTCCATTATTTACGGAGAAGTGCGTATCGTCACACTTTCCCCAGATAAAACTAAGGTGGGGCAAGTGCGACGCGTCACAGTAACCCCAGCCATCTTATATGAGTGCAACATATATAGTGATTGGACACTAACGTTTATTTTGTATTGTTTGTTGTAGATGGTTAAGCGATACAAAAGAAAGCTGTATAGGAAAAGAACATGACGCTAACACAGGCTGCAATACTCTTTGGTGTTCCTAGATCAACAATAATTGCACATAAAAAGGCGATTGAGGTGTGAAATCGAAAACTCATGGAAGACCTACATATACCCAAATAATGCGTTTAAACCAGATTTAGAAAAAATATAGCTTCAATGCTACATGCTATGTAACGAAATGGTTTTGGTTTATCGTGAAATGAGAGCTTCAGTTGGGCAATATTACATAAGTAAACAATCTTATAAGTACAGAATTTATTTTTCTAATAAACGTACCTATTTTTAATACTTACTATGTTTAATTTCTTTATTTAGTACATAGACTGTCGTTAAAATAATAACATGGGTACAGTGTGATAATCGATAAAATTAATGACATCACTATTTTATAATAATATGTCACACTTGCCCCATTAAACTAAAAATATATCATCACGCGAGAACCAACCATAGTGCGTTTAAGTAGAGCATAAATTACAATGAAACACACACACATCTTGTTATATTTTGGTAGGAACTGCAAATAACAACAGTTAACTGCGACGATATTCGAGACTGTTACACTTACCCCAGATAGGGGCAAGTGTGACGGTTAGCGATCTTCATGAGGTAAAATTGATTTTTTTACTTAAGATAATGGTAAAGGTGTTAATTAGCACGATCAATCAAACTACTGTTAAATAATACAGGTTTACAAATAAACCTACTGGTGTTTTACCAACAAAAAGTAGGGTTTCTTCCATGAAAACTACGGCGTCAATAAATTTTTCGTCACACTTGCCTCGGTTCACCTTAATGTAATTAAAATTAAACATTAATAACGTAAAATAAAATGATTTAACTAAGCATTAATTTCAAACTGTAGAAGTACGTATAATAATAATAATTATCATTTTTTGTTAATGCCCTCTTATATTTTTGCCATACCAAATGCCTCGGTCATTAAGTTGTAAGTAGGTGCTATACTAAGTAGCCTAAGACCATGGCACACCTAATATGCAAATAAATAAATAAATAAATATGAAATAACTTAACTTTTATAATGACAATCACAAAACAGTCGTAATTTTAATGGGAGGGATGTACTTACTTGATGGATTGACAGCAAATTATCAATATGAATATGTGATAAATTTTCGTGGACCCCGCTTAGAAATTGTGAACCCCCATTTTTTATTATTTGCACCACGATGCTGTTTTTGCACCTTATCTAAAATTACTGTATATATAGAATATGATAGCTTAGTTATTGGACATTCCAAAAACGCAACCATTAGGTATAAGGTCTCATATAAAAAAACAGTAAAATAACAGGTTTTTTGAAATCTAAAGGGTAAGGCAAATTACCTTTTTAGAAACCTGCACATAACCCACAATTTTCAAAATAGCGTCCGGCACTTAAAATAAAACCAAAATGTCCCGGAGCGAGACGGCTGCCACTCGAATGTGCTTCGTGCGGTTAGCATATTTAGATGTAAAGATGTGTCATTAACCCGGCGTTCGTCGCTAGGCAATCTCGATCACGGACAGTCCCTACAGGGTAAAAAACACCCAGAAAGTTATTGAGGATTTCTAAGAAATTGTGTAGTAAGTATGTATTTCTATTTAAGATTTTTATTTTTTTGTTCTTATGAAACAAAAAGCAAAATATTAATCAAATATCTTTTATATTTTTTAAAGAGTGCTGCTAAAGATTTTAGAAAACTATCAACTATTATTTTAAATCTTTTACAAAAATATAAGATCAGTTATTACAAATAGAAGTAATGTACCTACAATCTAACACAAACAAAGAAATATACTACTATGCTTTTTTCCATGTAAAAGGCGATTCAAAATTAGTTTAAAAATCAACCACCAATTGGGTCTTCAAAAATTCTTTACAAATGCAAGTAATGTTCACGGCATATTCTATTTTCACATTCAGTGCAAACAGTCTTGGTCTTTCTGTCTTTTCTCCATTCACAAACTTCGCAACAAGAAGCTGAAGTGGGAGGAGGTTTAGAAATATATTACGAGTATGATGGTTCATTTTAAGTGTCATCGCATAGTATTGACTTCATTTTGATTTTGATTTTCTGAGGAACATTAATAACAGACAATCTTTTTCTAATCGGGGGTATTGTAAAAGCCATGGCCAGATCTTTCAATGCTCTTGTTGTAAAGTCCATGACGTGCATGATTTTCTTTATTTGATTTAACGATAATGTAAATTTCATTGATGCCACCAATATTCAGAAGACCAATAGAACATTTTCTTATTCTATTGTCTGCACAGAAGAGTTCAAATCTTCACAATTTTCATGCCAATCAGCTATCGATTGTTGCATGTTCGTCATCCTGCCTCCTGCTCTTTTCCGCTTTCATGTTCACTCCATATTTCATTATCCTCTATTTCAGAATCAATTTCGACTTCTGAAACGAAACTTTCTAAACCGTGTCGCGTTGGGGTGTAAGAATACTACCACCTCCTTTTTTATATAAGAAGCAGGCAAACGAGCAGGCGGGTCTCCTGATGGAGAGTAACTTTCAGTTTAACAAAAGTTTCGTTAAACTATAAATTAAGATCTTTGTATTTATTTTTCTTTAGCATGCAAAGTTTCAATAAATATTGACTCATTGGTTTGTAAAACTTTAAACTTGAAAATTTTCACAGGATTCCAACAAAGCAAAACATGCATTTTAGAAAAGAAAAGAAAACTTGGACGCTTTACTTTAACCCTTTCCTTTTTAGCCCGCATGTAAAGACTGTGCCCGCATACAATGAGAAATAAAAAAAATATAAATCCTATTTATGAATAGTTTTAAATATATATAAGTATATAGTTTTTAGTTTGATTATGTTATTGTATTTTGTTTCAAATCATTTAATTATGATTTCTACTTTACAATATTCCCCAAAGGGTTAGTAAGAGACTAGGCAATGACAACTGCAAAAGCAGTCCACTGCCAAAATCCACATTTCACCAAATAGCAATTGCACATGTGCTCAGCGTGTCAGGTGGTGAGCCCATCGCCGTTCTATGCTGTTGGATGTATGTGCAGACTTTAGTCCGTTAGTCGCCTTTTACGACAAAGAGCAAGGTATTAAGGGTGGTACTATTATTCTTTTGATGAGCAGCTATATTTTATTAACTACCTATCTCTCTGTATTATCTATCACACACTATATCTCGCTCTATTTTAATTAAGTGCATAGGTGAAAATCCTTATTAAATGGTGAGCAAAATCTTCCTACTAAATTAACTAGGAATACACATAAAAACTTTGTCGCTTGCTTGAAAAATGGGATAGGCATAGTAATTAATCCGTTTCAGTAAACTTCGCTAGTAATTACATATTAGTATCCGTTATTTCAAAGTTTAACTTAAAGCCTGTGTTTGAAATTCCTGGGTTCAGGTCGGGCAAAATGTATTTCGAATTTTCTAATTTATAAAAATATTTAATATATGAATATTCGTAATATTTGATTATTTGCGTTAAAAAACGCTCAAATAAACTCAAAATTGTCTACCTCAAAAGCGTTGAAGAATTTCGTCGGTCTAACCAATACCTCAGTGGCGGAGTGGTCAACGCAGCTGCCCGGATTGCAGAGGACGTGGGTTCGATTCCCGCCTGAGGTAGACAATTTTTTTCAACGTTTTGTTACCTTTAATAATATATACTTAAATAATATAATATTTACGGTTAGGCCGCGTTTTGTGATCACCAACTCGCATTTAATTGTGGCAAGCGTGGTAATTAAGAAAATACCAATCAATTGTAGTGATGACTTAGTTTTAACGATGGAGGTCTTTGTCTAGCAGTGGAGTCTTTAGACTTTTTGAAATAACAATAAAAGTTGGCACAAACACACACATTACTACTACAGTGACGTAGCTCAGCTGTTATACAACCTCATTTTTTAGTCGTTTCCCTTTCCCCAAGAAACCTATGTGCAAAATGCCAAAAAAATTTCGACCTCTCATATACAGGGCGTTCTACGGATATGCCACATGGAGGGAAATTACCTTGAATATTGTTGATGGAAATGTTAAAATTCATGGTCTTCCTTTTATTTGTGTCACTATGTAAAAAATAATCCTTATGATGAAGCCTTTCGATCGGTATGATAAAGCTACAGGGTGATTATTTTTCTCATGTAACGGGTTTGATTCCCGGTTCAACCATGTAATTATTTAAATATTTATGAATGCAGTTTAAATTGTATTTTAAATTTAAATAATGTCTTCTTTCAGTAAAATGTTCCATCTATAATATTCAAGGTACTTTCCCTCCATGTCGCATATCCGTGGGACGTTCTGTATACTATTGTCGTCAAGCTGATCGGACGGTTTTTTTGTCATTTTTGCACATAGGCTTCTTGGGGAAAGTTGTTCAGTTTCATGGGTGGAACTTTAATTTCTTTTAAACGACTAAAGAATGAGGCTATATGGACAATATTTCTGTAGTCGGAGCATAGAATATAACTAAAGCATAGAAGGAGTCTAAATGAGACTCGTATAGTTGTCCTATTCAAACTCACTCAAATGGGCCATAAACATTGAAAGAAAACAGGCAAAATAATTTGCTTAAAACGTCAAATGTAAACCGAAAAAAAACCGGTCACTATTTATGATACCGAATTCAAAAGCGACCTATACAAATAAATGTAATTCGAATGGCGACCAAACGGAGTGCATACTCAAATGTCATAGCACTCAATAAAAGCTTTAGTTATTATTCTGAGAGTCGGAGTGACAAATTATTGTCGGATACATTGCTGCAGTAATACAGCAGTACTGTTAAAAACAATGTTTTATAATCAGAGTAACAAAACTATATTAAGTAGATATATTGTCATTAGAATTTGTATATTTAACATAAGGTTTTTTTTATGTAAGAAGTAGGCAAACGAGCAGGCGGGTCATCTGATGGAGAGCAATCACCGCCGCCCATGGACACCCGCAAAACCAGAGGAGTCGCAGATGCGTTGCCGACCTTTAAGAAAGGAATAGGGTTAGGGAAGGAATAGGAATTGTAAAAAGGGGGGCCATTATTTTATGCCGGAAATTCGTGAGAGGGTGGTATTACCCCGGGCGAGCCGGCAGAATTCGTGCTGCAACGCAGCGTGGCTCTACTACTCAGTCAGTGTTACTTATTTAGCACCACCTAGGGGTCACGTGTAGAGTCTTAAGAGTAAACCTACGGACGCGAGTAACTTTAACCCCCGGTAGTTGTTGCGGAATGTTGTAATATCGATCGAAAAATGTTAACTCAAATGCAACGTTCCAATGTGGGCTCTGTGCATTGAGGTACACGTAGTAATAATAGCTCAATGGCTCTGTGGCGTTAAAGTTTTGTTGTTTGACGGTCATTTTTTCTCAGTATAGCTGATATTGGATGAAGGGAGTTTTGTTTTCGATCCAAATTTTATTTAGATGAGCGTGTATGTTTCTATCTACCTATATTTACATAATACCTAAATTCACGATTATAATCCCCAAAGGGTTAGTCAAATACTAGGCAATGAGGAGCGCATAAGCAGTCCACTGCCATAGTCCACTTTTCACCAAATTACAACTGAACATGTGCTTAGCGAGATAGGTGGTAACGTCTATAATCCGTTCTGATTATGAGCACATTAGGAGTTTAAAAAGAGATAATAGGGGGCCGATTACAATATGTTGAGGAAAATATATATTCAATTACTTAATCATAATTATTAATTATGTTTATATATGTTACATAATTGTTTATTTTATTATCTACGTCATATCCTTATATAGAATTGTTATACGTTTTACCTACATTTTTAAAATAAGCCACATAAACTCTTGCAAATCTGGGTCCTTGGTCCCTACGATAGAAAATCGGTAAGAAATGATGGCGTGCCTACACATTTACACGTTTCGTAAACACTTTCGGAAATCACAACTCTGCTCCTAGAAATATAAAGCACGTTTTTCCTTGACAAAAAATGTATGTTTTTGATACTGTTTTCAAGTAGTTTGCAATAGAAAAGCATTTGCGTTCGCTTAGAGAGCTGTATCGTTCCTTTTATGGAGAGTGGTGATAGTGGGAATATTTTAGGGTGCCCTAGTATCGTAATATATATTCCATATTATACTTTACTTCGAGCTGTTGTTATGATTTGTTTAGGTTCTAGACAACGCGAACAAATATTTGTATTTAAGCATGACAGAAACTACAAAAAACAGAGCCCACGCACCAGACATTTTCTTTCTTTTTCAAATGGTATTGTTTGATTTTCTATAGGTGATTTGATTGTGATATCAGATTTTTGTGACGCCGTCATATACCTACCTAATGCGTCATTGTTTCACGCCCTTTTATGCTATGGTCATTGTCATTGCGTATTGTTTTTTTTATAAAACGCGTTTGTTCGTGTTAGGTCGCCCGAGAAGCCGTCTACCATCTGACAATTGATATTAATAAAATGTTTACTAGATAAAAAAAAACAAGCAGTCTCAGGAAAGCTCGAACGGGAGTCGAACCCGTGATATATCTATATCGTATATCTTTAAAGCGTTGTGAATGCAAAAGGACAATGGCAGGGTACTATGGAGATTTTGTACAGGCCTACAATTTTCATGTTTGGCAATGAGACTTACACATTTGGTAGATTATATTATTGAGAATCACTACATAAATTAACGGAATTTTAAATGTTGGGGTTTAAAAGATATACTTGTATTTCGATAATTTTTTAAGGTTAGGTTTTTCCCTGTATTTGATTGACATTGACAGTTGAGTGACAGGGAGGGACGGACAATGATTCTGACAGTAACAAAATAAATAATTAATTATTAAATCTGAAAATGAACGTTCGCGCTTTATTAGATCAATCGTGAATCGAACTAAAATAGGTAGGTAGGTACTTAAGTAGTGCATTTCAATATTAATTAAGTAAGTAAGTAGGTACCTATGTATTGTTAGCCCGAGTTCTAGATTCTAAAGGATAGATAGATAGATAGGATAGGATACCCTATCAGGAACTGCTGCGACTGTGATTATTCAGATCTTTATGCTTGGTTATTTAAAACACAAAAAGACATAGCTACCCATCTGTGTTTTGATAAATAACAGCAAAATACTTAAAACATGATGAAAGTCATAGGTAGATGCAATGATATTATAAACTATATCATTGGGTAGATGTAAACAATAGAAGTAGGTATACACGTTCCCACTTTAGAGGTCTCAACTGTACCTACCTACCTATACCAACATTAAGTTGAAATCATCTCCTATCCTACATATTTATTATTATAAATGCGAATTTGTCCTTCCTTTACGCCCAAACTAAGCAACCAATTGACTTGATCTTTGAAAGAACGAAGAGTAACATAGGCTACTTTTTATGCCGATATTCCTATATGAACGCGAATCACGCGGGTGAAACCGCGGGCGGAAGCTAGTGGTTAAAATAATTGTCTTTGAGATAGGAATATTATATTAGTCTACTAAGTACTGCTCAGAGTGCATACTTACTTATATTTACAGTACTTGCAATCGAGGATCTTCCCAGTAGATACTACTAATAAATTACTTCATCAAAGGCAAACAATATAATATAATACTAAAAAATATGATGAAAACATTTTAAATAAACAAGAAACTCGACTGGTCTTTCTACAGGGAAGTTTCACAATTGTACATACACACAGACAAGTAATGTTTTTCCATATTAGCATTTGCTCAGTGGAAATAAAACAATAATTTAGTATGGTCACATATTTAATATTAAATTATAAAGTAATTAAGGGCACTCTTAAAATAACATTATCGAAAAGTGGAGCAGGTCTAGTCATGCCTTCATGGCGAGCAAATCTGTGAGCAGCACCCAACAGTTCGTAGCCCCACAATGCAGTTAAAACTCTGGCTGTCCACTTCTAGGTGAAGCTCTTTGAGCTCGGAGCCAACAAGGAACACAAGCTTCATTTTCTGAAGAAAGCTGAAATAAAAAAACACAATTAAATTACAAAAGTAACAGAGTGTAAAGTAAATATTTTTTAATCTTACACCAATTAGCCTAGCCCGCTGACCTCTCTATAATACAAGAATGCTGACCTAAATATTTACTATCTTGAGTGTCTCAGGTAACAAATTGATAGTTTAAGTAGGTCAGTGGCCTAGCCCCGAAGTAAGCACTGGAAGGCTTGTAATATGTTATACTAGGCCAATGGGTAAAAATGCAGTTGTGATAGTAGTAATAACAGTGGCGAGGGATGTGTTTGGGGAAATACGGCGAAGGTAAGCCGGCCAAGATTTTTACAAATCAGACAATAATAAACATGGAATGTTTAACTCACTGGTGGCACTAATTACTGACATAATTATTAAGATCTGCATGGTGGATCCCTGGAGTGGGATTTCTTATAGGGAAGCCGATGGGAATCGGAATGTATGGTATATATATGTATTTAGTAGAATTATTATATAGGTAAATAGTCATGGCCTCAGGAACAAATGCTCGTATTCGTCATAGAAACATTTGCCCCTACTGGGATTCAAACCCAGGAACTCAGAATAGGTATCACCACGAAAACCATTGTACATATTACTCCACCACGGAGGTAGTGAATAAGTAAATACATGTAAGGTGTTACCTCTCGTGGTCTAATCCAATTCGAAATTATGTTAGTCATCCTTTGTTCCTCTTCATTTGGCTCTTGAAAGAAAACTCTTCGTCTGCTCATTCTTAAAATAGAACGTCCACATACAACTCGTCTTGGCGATGGCCAACACGCCTTGTAGTTTTACTTTCAAATGCAATAGAATGGGTTGCTAATTCCCAGGAGCATGGATGAAGTTTATTAATTGATCAACAAAATAGAAGAATATTAGTAGTAACCGATACAGAGGTGCTTTGCTGCACCAAATATGTACCATGTGTTCTCGCTCTCGGTTTAGATGTCTAAAATGGTTGACGACATTTTCGTACTATGTACGACTTACCTCTCAGGGATATGACCAAAAACGAATAGTGTCGACTAAGGCTTGACTCTCGTTCGTCAGTAAATGCCGCCTGCGATTCAATCGACATGCATTGCATACTCGACATTGTGATGGTAATGTATCACCCAATCAGACAGTAAAACTATCACGAAAGTGCAGCACAACACAATATTGTTTGTGTTCATTTCATTAGCACATTCACAAAGCGGCTTTTCACAAAATAGGTAGGAAGGAACTTTTAAATAAAACACATTAATTTTACTAGACGTATACGTTGACCAAAAGTTCAATTATTGACATTGACAGTGTTGCAAGTAGTTTTATTCGTCTTTTTACGAGATACAAATCGATAAGAAAATCAATCTTAAAAATAATATATATATTTAGCTACTGAGGTAGGAATTCATTAAAAAAAAACAAAACTATGCTTACAAGGATCTTATTACATTTATTGATTAATCACTTAGTAACTAATTTACCAATTAATCTAACAATCTACCCACATATCACCTAAAACAATCGCTCACAAAATAACCTTTAACAAAACACCAATCTTACTAAAAACAAAACCAAAAATAACTCACCCAGAGTTTCAACACTATAAACTAAAAACTTAAAGAAATATTTTACAAACTAGGAACGCGTCGACCCGATGTGCACAGTCCGAACGCCAGCGAGCAAAAAAGAGCAGCGGTCTGTCCGTGTTCGCTTTATATAGGTGGCGGCGGGGGAATAGTATTGCTGGCAAACAAGTGACGTCATCCCTCAGCTAATTCGGCCTTTCCTGACGTGGAGTCGTCCTCGACGAGGTCTTGGGGCGGCTACGAAGAGTCCTCTGCATCACGCAGTGCCACCCGTCCGGCGTCGTGTGGTGCTGAAGACGGTCCGGCAATAGCTCCGTCCGCTTCGTGTTGCGCTGCAGACTGTCCTGCCTCAGGGTCAGAACTATCATTATCTGGAATAACAACAAGAAGTAAAGTTGCCGAAATCATTGTCAAACTTGTGCTAAATTCTTTCATACATCTCTCAACTCGTTGTAATTTTATCAAGAACAGACAAAACGCATGTCTGAGAGCTCTCAGTTTACCACCAATATTTGTTGACTTTGACCACGTGTGCGTGTCCTGCAACTGCCTCTGTGAACATTCAGACAAGGAGGGCGTCCCCTCTTGAATTACAGGGATACATAACAATCGAGTTTGAGTGACGGAGAGTCGAGACGGAGGCATCACTGAATCGCACGTCTCTCAGCTCGTCGAGACGGAGGCATCACTGAATCGCACGTCTCTCAACTACATCGAGACGGAGGCATCGCTGAATCGCACGTCTCTCAACTTCATAGAGACGGAGGCATCGCTGAATCGCACGTCTCGTGAAGGCTTCAGGCGTACGTGAGCCGCATAGACAGAGGCATCGAGTCTGCCTATCTATTCTGTGACAACACTACACAACAGGCGTCTGCAATTAAGTGTTAATGATTCAGCCTGTCACGTCAGTTGTTTAATTGTAATAATGTTTATTTAATTAAGGATTTAATAAAGACAATCTCTAAATTTTTTAAATTTTTATTCTATATTCCTATGTCTACTTTATCTAATTATATTTTTTTATTTGTGTTAGTTTTATTTTCCTATGTCAACTTCGTCTAATTATAGTTTTCTATTTATTTTATTTTAAATCTCTGTCTACTTTTTTTTTATTTTTTTTATTTTATTTTAGTTAACAATGATCCATGACAAGCTAAATCACAACTCCGTAATGTAACTGCCTGCTTAACTTACGTTCGAAGAAAGCAGCGCAAGTCTCAGGACACCACTCTCCACGCCAGGGCACCATGTACTGGGCTGCAGCTTGAGTGGTCTTGCCGTAGGATCCGCTCAGTAGTCGTAACTCGTAGCGATCGCTTGGTAAACACCGCACCACTTTATAGGGCCCCCGCATACCAGGGTCCAGTTTGCCTGTCGACTGGGAAAATTTTATTACGAACACAAGATCATTTTGAGCAAATTTCTTCGGAGTGCGTCGTTGCGGATTGACACGGCGATCTTGATCAGACTGATTTTTGTTTAACAGATCAGTTGCTCGTGCTCTGCATAGTTCTCGCCATGCCTCTCGATTTTGAACACTATCTATGGCTACGTCACGAACCAGCGATTGGATGATGGGAGTGTTGGCATCCATGCCTACTAAAAGGTTCAGCGGCGAGGCTTGAGTAGTTTTCTGCTTCGTAATGTTCAAAACTAGCTGAAGTCTCCACATCTGCTGGGACCAGGAAGCACCCTTGTGATTGGCTTCTATTCGAATCATGTTCAACACGGTTCTTACGTACCTTTCCACCTGACCATTTGCGTTGTGCATTTCGGGTTTAATATAATGTATGTCACAACCAATGTCAGATAAAAATCTAGTGAATTCTGTTGCTTCAAACATCCGCCCACGGTCAGTTACTATGAGCTTTGGCACACCAAAAAGAGAAACGGCGTTCATGAACGTTCGTTTTAGTTCGCTCACGTCCTACCTGTAGAGTGCGTATAAAAGGGTATATTTTGTGTAGGCGTCCACTATCAATAAAACGAACTTGTATCCTTCTGACTCGGGTAATGGACCTAACACGTCTAAGTGTAAAGTGTGAAAGGGAAGAGTGGGCTTTTCCCAAGATGTAATCGGTTAAAGTGGTGCTCTCGGCACACGTTTCTTTGATATACACACCAAACAATGGTTTATATATTTTGCCACAAACTGGCGAAGCCCGGGAAACCAGAAATGTTTCAGGATCAAATCTAACGTTTTGTCAGCACCAATGTGTTCGTGCTCGTCGTGAAAGATCCTGAGCAGACTCAATCTATGTCCTTTCGGAACATAGCATAGCTGCCTCGGCCCTTCACCGACTCGCTCATAACGGTAATACAAAACGTCATTCACCTGTTCATATCGGCTAGAGTCCAACCCTCCTTCGCGCAGCTGTTGCAAAAGATTTTGAGTTTCATCGTCGGCTGACTGAGCTATTTGTGCCCAGTTGCGAGGTCGTGATATTTGGAAGACTTGGAGTGGTCATGCCGGCACTAAGTAGGAATCCACTTAGAAAATCGACATGTGCCATCATGATGCCCTTACGATAAACAATGTCGAAAGTAAAATCCTGGAGATAGACCCACCATCTAGCGACGCGTGGGAGCAGATCCTTTTTTTTCTCTGTGGACTTAAGAGCATTGCAATCGGTAATAATTTTGAACTTTAAACCAATTAGGTAGTGTCGGAAATGTTGCAATGCTCTTACGACGGCCAGAGTCTCTAACTCGTAAGAGTGGTACCTGCTTTCAGCGCCCTGTGCAGTCTTGCTAAAGTAAGCTACCACGCGCTTCTGCCCGTCGGTTTGGGTCTGCATAAGGACGGCGCCATATCCTTTACTGCTGGCATCAGTGTGCAGTTCCGTGGCAAGTTTGGGGTCGAAAATTGATAGGAAGGGCTCTTTGGTTAGTCGGGTAATTATGTTTTTACGGACCTGTTCCTGCTCCGGCCCCCAGCAAAACTTGACATCTTTTTTCGTTAGTCGTGATATGCACGCGGTTTCCGTTGCATAATTTTGAATGTAGCGCCTGAAATAGCCAGCTAGTCCTAAAAACTGCCTAACTTGCTTGACGTTGCTTGGGACCGGCGCATTAACTAGTGCCTCAACTTTTCTTGGGCTCGGCCTCACCTGACCCTGACTGAAAAGGCGGCCTAGGTACTCGACTTCGGTTGCAAGGAAAGTACACTTTCGCAAATTAATAGAAAAGCCTGCCTCCGTAAGTGTATGTAACACTTCACGCAATAAATTTATGCCTTCCGGTACCGAATCACTCATCAGGAGCACGTCATCAACGTACACGAGGACGTTACCCTTATCAATGTGCTTTCTGAGGGTGTTGTTTATGATTCGCTGGTAAACAATCGGACTGTTCGTCAAACCGTAAGGCATTCGAAGATATTCGAAATGACCTTCCGGCGTAACGAAGGCTGTCTTGTGTATGGACTGCACATCAAGAGGGATCTGATGAAATCCGGTAGCCATGTCAAGGCTAGAGAAATACCTATAATTGCCCAATCTGTCTACGTGATCGTCGATCAATGGCAAAGGGTACCGATCTCTAACAGTGAGTCGGTTCAAGGCGCGATAGTCCACGCACATGCGGTCACTACCATCCTTCTTTTTAACAAGAATGATAGGGCTCGCATATTCCGAACTAGACTCACGGACTATGCCCTTGTCTTTGAGATCACTAACTATTTCTCTAACCTTGAGTTTTTCTTGGTGCGAAAGTTTGTATGGTCGATAGGCTACCGGAGTGTTATCTGTGAGGTTAATATGCATTTTACCTGATTTAACCGTGGTGGATGCAGTTCCAGAAATCAAAAACTTAGAAAACTCGTGAATAACTTTCAAAAGAGACGTACGCTCCTGACCCTGAAGTGGCGTGTTAATTGTGACTGGCTTATCAATAGTGACCGCATTCACCAAAGTTGACTTTTTAAGAGTATGTGTCAGATATTGTTTATCCTTAGTCCGTACATACGTAATACCATCACGGTTGAGGACGTCTGTGCCTATTATTATAGGAAAACACATGGACGATCCTGGCATTACCACAAAGTCTGCTTCTATTGAGATTCGGTCAAACTCGATGGTTAAAGTTACTAACGTATCAGCCCTGACGAATGAGCCGCTTATTCCCTTCAAGGTACAATGGGCAGGTTTCTTATTACATGAAAAATGTTTTAATACGTCAGAGGAAACAAGCGACACATTCAAAGCGCCACTATCTATCAAGACGTCGATGGGAATGCCTTGGACCACTGCCGTAACGACGTCGTTATTCTTCGGGAGTGGTAGTCACAAAGGTTCTGAGCAAAGATTGACGGTACGCTTGTTTCGGGACTGAGATCGCTCTCTGGCAAAACAGCAATCTTCACTGTGTCCCGGCTTTTTACAAAAGCTACAAGTCAAATTACCACTGGGACTACCAGTACTAGTTTCCGGTTTAGAAACAAAGGGCTTCGATTGATTTGGACCGAATCTAGTCCTCTTCGGACATTGCATTTGTTTATGCCCAGTCTGCCCGCAACCAAAACATGTACTTTTGCTTAATAATGGACGTCGTTTATTTATATTTAAATCTAATCGTATGTCCTGCTTAGTGCGAGCAGGCTTAACATAAATTGATAGGAACGATACCACATCGTCTGTGGTTAAATTAGCATTTGCTGCTGCCGCTCGGACTTGAGGATCCGTAATGCCTCTAATAACTATGAGAACCATTAACTCTGCGCTGATACCCTTAACTATACGTAGTCGTAACAGGGTGCGCCGCGCGTATTCGGCGTATGTGGCGTACTTATCTGAGTTGGTATTCATTGCTTCAAAAAGGATGTTTGCATAATCTAGATTACGTGGACATAACGACTTAAATTCGCGTACAAAATTCGACCATGTGCGGTCGTTAGTCACCCACTCGTTTAGCCAAACACGCGCGTCGCCCCTTAGACAGTTTGACACACGTGACAGGCACTCTGAATCTTGCCAATTATTGGCTGACCTAGCTCTATTAACTTCTTCGCACCAAACATCAATATCATGAATGGCGGGGTCGAAGTTTGACACGTAATAGTTTTGTGATCGTGACGAACTTAATGATTTAATAGCCTCGGCTAACATGCGAGTCGACTCAGGTACCTCAACTTCCCTATCATGACGTGACAACAAGTCATTTTGACAAGGTTGAGGTGTCCGAGTCCCTGACGAAGTATCGACAATCGGAGACTCGTTTATTGAATCTGGATTCAAAATATCGTTCGAATCAGTTACTAAAAATGCATTAGAAGGGTTCTCTGGGTTGCACCGATTGTCAGTACCCTGCCGGAGCACTAAGGAATTGTTTTCATTTCGATTCCTATTAACTACGTCATTAGGACCACCATTATTCTCGAGAGTTTCTAATCGCGACAAAATTGTGTTAAGAGTTTGTTGCAAAATCGAGCCACCGTCTTGTGGACCCCGCGGTATCGATGGTGTGCGCGTATGCGACCGATCACGTGACCTGCGCGTATTTATCAATTCACTAGAACGCCTATGAGACCTACGCGTCCTATCCTGTCTATGAGAAAGACTACAAGATCTACGCGTATCGTCCCCTCTTCGAGAACGACTACGAGAACGAGACCTACTCGTGCAGTCGCGTCGACGCGTCCTGGTTGAAGTTTTCCACCGTTGATCGGACATATTTAAAAGGTAGAACAAAAAGGTTGAAAGATAACGGTTTCTAGAAGAATGGTGTCTTGCAGGTCTCAAAAATAAAATGGCTAAGCGTAAAGAAATGGGCTCGGGTGCTTGAGCTATCCCACTTCTGAATTTAGCTACTGAGGTAGGAATTCATTAAAAAAAAACAAAACTATGCTTACAAGGATCTTATTACATTTATTGATTAATCACTTAGTAACTAATTTACCAATTAATCTAACAATCTACCCACATATCACCTAAAACAATCGCTCACAAAATAACCTTTAACAAAACACCAATCTTACTAAAAACAAAACCAAAAATAACTCACCCAGAGTTTTAACACTATAAACTAAAAACTTAAAGAAATATTTTACAAACTAGGAACGCGTCGACCCGATGTGCACAGTCCGAACGCCAGCGAGCAAAAAAGAGCAGCGGTCTGTCCGTGTTCGCTTTATATAGGTGGCGGCGGGGGAATAGTATTGCTGGCAAACAAGTGACGTCATCCCTCAGCTAATTATATTATAAATATCAAACGTAATTAATCAACTATTTTAAGATAAAAGTCTGTAACTGTATAGGTTTAAGATCTAAAATAGTTGCACAAATAGGTTTTTAATCAAAACAACATACACTAATAAGTTTTAATTAGTTATTTGAGAATCGATTTTAAAATCGATTAATCGATATTTTTAAGGCAGGCAACTCTGACAGCAGATTTTTGTTTTGCGTATAGTATCTGCTAGTTGAAATGCGTTTCGTTATTAGTTTTAGTATTATTATTTTATTATAATTTTAGTATTATTAGTTTAAAATCGATTAATCGATATTTTTAAGGCAGGCAACTCTGACAGCAGATTTTTGTTTTGCGTATACGTGCGTATACAAACGAGCAGGCGGGTCACCTGATGGAGAGTAATCACCGCCACCCATGGACACCCGCAAAACCAGGGGAATAGCAGACGCGTTGCCGGCCTTTAAGGGAGGAATAGGAATGGGAGGAGGGGGGGGGGGGGCCTCCGGAACCCTCACTTGCCGGACGAAACACAACAGCACCAAGTGCCATTATTTCACGCCGAATATTCGTGAGAGGGTGGTATTACGCCGGGCGAGCCGGCCCAATGCGTGCTGCAACGCAGCGTGGCTCTACCACTCAGTCAGTGTCACTCATTTAGCACCACCCAGGGATCACGTGTAGGGTCTCAAGGGTAAACCTACGGACGCGAGCAACTTTGACCCCATTTTATATGTAGTTGAAAGTTTGCAATAAGTACTTAGCTGACACAGCAAGCTCTGCTCAAAGTGGCGGTTGACTCTACCTGTGCTTTATGGATGGACATTAAATATTCATAGTTCAATCAAATATTCGAGGCTGCAATGAATCTACTATTGCTGGTATTATAATAAAGACTTTCGGTTAACGCAACGGAAACGGCTTAGTTATTGTTTTATACTATGTGATTGTTAGGTAAAAATAAGTTAGTAAGAATAATTTTACATTAACTTCCATTCTATTCGATCCAAAATACCTATACTGAAATTATTTCCATAAAGTTATTACTATTTATGCAACCTTCGAACATAAAAGAATCTGTTGTCAATTTACAAAACGCTCGCTAAAATATAAATTTCGTGTTATCATTACCTAATCAGTCACCAAGTCGACGACCACTCATTTTGGAAAGCTGCTTTATTTTCACGATCTCTATTCCATAAAGTAAACTGCTTTGTACGCACAGAAGTTTATCATCTAATCTCGTTACTAAGCCCCAAAGACAGTTTGAACTAGTTCTAATCCACGTTTGCAGCGACGTGGACCTTCCGTAACTAACATTGTTTTGTGTCAATTGTGAAGCAAACTCAAACCCTACAACCTACTTCCAATAGTTGCAAAGAGTAGAAACTACCTGCTAACCTTGTTTAGTTAAGCACAAAGTGAACCGTATCTCAGAGTTCATTAATTGTTAGCGGTAGACGTACCTTCCACTGTATCAAGAGACTAACTAAGCAATGTAATTCTTTTATCTGCGACTCTGCGTGTTCGTTCGTTACGCGCTCATGTTTGTACCAACCTTTTTTATCGGAGAGGGAATCCGTTACGTACACATGCGGGCCTGGGGAAGCCCGTGCACGGTTTATTTGGAACTCCTTAATCCCATTTTTCCAGAGTGGGCGAAGGTAAAACTTCTCCAATGTAGTACAGTCACATTTTTTATGGCGATCCGTCGTGCTTGGTGTAAACTGCTTTCTCCACTAATAACGTAAAGTGTGGGATTGGGAAATCATTATGAAAGAAAAACGGTTTGAATCAGTTCGGTATATTTAATTATTAAAGTAGCATTTGGTACACATTACACATTAAAAAACTTGTTGGTTTAGTTATTTGTTTTGAGTGATTGTAAAGCCGACGCGGTGGAAGCCCAAAGTCCTCAACTTTTGAGGAAATTACTATCTAAGTTGACCATCATACATACAACTATGCTTCTGACATTTTAAGGACAAACTTAGATAAGATGATGGTAGCCAGGCGTTAAGACAGCACAGTATCAACCCCGTTTTGTAAATTTAATTCTTCGTAGGGTGAGTTTCCTGAAATATATTTTCAGCGATAAGAGATTCGAAGAGCTTCGCCAGTGTCGGGTACTTGTCGAGGGTTAACTGCAATCTGAAACAAAATATATTTCTATTATCGTCATCAGCCTATAAACGTCCCACTGCTGGGCACAGGCTTTCCCACATAGACAAAAGCACATGGAGGGATTGGGCCATAACCCACCACGCTGGCAAAAGGCGGGTTGGTAAGTTTTTTTACATTCATACATATAATCACTTCTATTATCCCCGAAGGGTTAGTCTGAGACTAGGCAATGAGGAACGCAAAAGCAGTCCTCTGCCATAGTGCACTTTTCACCAAATAGCGACTGCACATGTGCTTAGCGTGACAGGTGGTCAACCTTTTGTGACACCCAAGGAACAAAAAGGGGTTGGTAGTATTATTTTGATGAGCCCATCGCCGCTCTATGCTGTTGGATGTATGTGCAGTATTTATTTAGTCCGTTAGTCGCCTTTTACGAAACCGAAGAGAAGATAGGGGTTGGTAATATTATTTTGATAAGCCCATCGCCGCGCTAAGCTATTGGATGAATGTGCAGTCTTTAGACCGTTAGTCGCCTTTTACGACACCCAAGGGAAGAAAGGAAAGTATTCTTTCACCGCTACGCGACACGGTAGTTCTGTTACTGTAACCAAATGCTTATTGACTGTTATACCTAATCCATTTTTCGTCCATCCGTTTTTAAATGATGTAAATTATTTTCTTAACTTTTTTGACATTCGAATTTGTATTCGTAAGGGTTGTTATGTTACCTCGTGGTAGCGTTGTAAAGCTGTGGCACAAGGCACAGGTCTGCCGCAGTCAGCTGGTCACCAACGCAGTACCGCCCAGCGGTCTTGCTGACTAGCTCCTCCAGGGTCTGCAGACCTCGGTCGCACCAGTACCGGGAGAACTTGTTGTACTGATCTTCGTCGGGGAAGTGGTGCTTCAAGCTAATGTTCTGGAGTGGTTGGATGCCGGACACAATCGTCTGTGAAGCGAATGTGGTATCTATTGTTTTTGAACGTGACTCAAATCGCAATAACTCAACTTATTATTAACTATTTAAGGGGATCCTGCACGAAATTGTGAAAATTTACGTATTTTTAAGTTACTTGTACTATGCGCTGAATTAGTTAAATACATTAAAAGAACTTACGTAAGTTAGCCTGATCATTGCACAAGGTTGTGGCCTTGTTGAAATTTGAAACAAATTCTTTAAACAATAACAAACAATACATAAGTAAATCGAATGACTCCTAAAAACCCTTTTTTTTCGACAACTTTCTTAATTTTACGCATGAAACAATAATTCTTACATGAAAATATTTGTATTGATATTTCGCAGGTCGCCCCCATCTTAAAAAAGCAAATTTTAATTTCTAACACAAGCGCGTGATGGTTTTGTACATTTCGCAGAATAAAAACATTGCTCTAATCAAATTCCTAGGTCTGAAACTACAAAGCAGAATAGTTCTAATTTTAAATATCCATATTGATTTTGCTTTGAAGTTCATTATGAGACTTATGTCAGGTTTTGCGATCGCGCGGCACCCTCTTAAATGTTATGTAATATTTAAATGTTATCTACTAGTTACTAATTATTTAGTTAATCAAACAAAGAGGCGTCGCTAGCCGAGCGGATAAATGCTCGGGTTGAATGCGAGAAATCGTGGTTCAATCCCCATAGCTCCGTTGTACTCAGTAGTCTCAGTAGTCTAGATTAACAGGATGGGTTAACAGGACTATTAATAATGTGTTAAACGCACATTAATAAGAAACTTTAAAAAAAAACAAACACAGAAAACGAAACTATTTGGATCTGTGTAATTTAAAATTTTGTAAAATTTTGAATTTGGAAGTTTGATTTTGGTAACCGAAATGTGTAAACCCCCTAAAGTCTGGAGTGATTTTGTGGATTTATTAGCATTTTATATACTTTATCAGTTTTTATACTAACAAAATATTTCATACATTTTGATGCAAATTTTATAAAATTTTAATCAGGAGACACATATTCAAATGAATAAATTTATAAATGAAAGTTGTTTATTTAAAACACACAGGTAGGTACGGTACATGTTATTATAAATAATTAAACAAATAAAGGGAAATTGACCTCAAAGAACAATATTATACGTACAACTATGTATCTAAAATAAATGTCTAAGCGGCGTTCCTTGGTATTATGATCGTATTACGAATGTTATGTTATTTTATTGAACGCCAATTAGGAAATTGGAGAGAACTTCCATTTTATATATTACCTATTAAAATACACGAGAGTATTTAAATGGAAAACGAAAAGGAATAATCTTTTACGGTTTATTGGTAGAGTTCAATGGATCAAATGCCATGGCTAATTTTAAAACAGCCTCGATCATGGCAGGGCAATTACACAAATTGATTGCCAAGGTATTACCTGTCGTATTTCCGTTACTAACACTTTTGCGGTTTATTGCATAACATTACTTATATAAATGTTAATCTTTCATTTTTTGTGCGTTTCATTGGTTCTAGTAGTGTAAATGTTGATGAGACTCTTATTATGCGGTGTCATTATTAATTGCTTCTGTAGAGTGTTTAAAAATTTTCAAGACGTATCTCTCCATCTTACTACAATGTCTAAAGTTAGACAATGTCTAAAACAGATGCTCGCACTTTTTTCAAATAATGTTAGACAGAGACACAACATTTGAACAGGAGAATACAGTCTAACTTTAAATTCAGAGGAGTACGGCCTTTATTTTGTTTGGAATGAGATAAAAAATATTTCGGCACAATATATAGACCAGGTGTCAGAACGTATAAATATTGTCTAACTAAAAAATACTTGTTCAAACATGCAATAATGTTTGTCTGCAAAACCGTATAAAAATAAAAAAAAATTTGATGAGTAAGTAAGAATTAAGGCAATAGCTAGTAGCTAGCTAGCATGTGTCTACACCCAGCGGGATCACCTATCTGGGAGACTTATGAGTGATGCAGGGAATTAGATCTATATTTGTTCTATTGAATTATGCTAAAGACAGAATTTGTTCCGTAAAAACAGCGGGATATTTACTAAACTTACGTCTGATGAAGTATAAATTGGTACTAACATTTAGATCTATCAATGATCTGTTCACCAAAACAAAAAACATTCTTCTACCGTCCTTACTTCAGCCACAATCAAGCTGCGAAGAAACCTCCAGTCAGCGGACTTTTTCTCATAAGGCATTATTTTTGTAACTTTTACACTAAATTAATAAAATTTAATCCATTTACGACTATAATTTTACTAAAATAACCTATTCGTACAACTTGTGTTAAAATTAAAAGATGGAATTTGAAAGCTGTTATGTGGGTAGAATACAAAATAATATTAATATTATAAAGGCGAATGTTTGTAAGGATGAATACTAGTAGTTTTTGTTCCCGTAGGTTTTCCTTCCCGGCATAGTCATCACATCACTTAATTAGTATCACACAACTAATTACACATTCAATTTTATATTATATATAAAACCATTCAATTCTATATTCTTATTAATATCGGAAATGCAAATATTCATTACGCAAATGTGAGTAACACAATATCACTAACCGAGTTTTGTATTGCTTATAAACTATAAACAGCTTGAATATGCATGTAACTTTTTTGTATTCTACCCACATAATAGATTTAAAATTCCATACTTTTTATTTTAACACAAGATGTACGAATAGGTAATTTATGTAAAATTATAGTCGTAAATAGTTTAAATTTTATAATATAGTTATAATTGTAGTCGTAAATAGTTTCAATTTTAATAATTTAGTGTAAAAGTTACAAAAATAATGCCTTAAGAGAAAAAGTCCGCTGACTGGAGGTTTCTTTGCAGCTTGATTGTGGCTGAAGTAAGGACGGTAGAAGAATGTTTTATGTTTTGGTGAACAGATCAATGATAGATCTAAATGTTAGTACCAATTTATACTTCATCAGACGTAACTTTGGTAAACATCCCGCTGGCTGGAGGTCGGTTAGAAAAGCCTATATTTCCGTTGTTTTTACGGAACAAATTCTGTCAATAGCATAATTCAATAGAATAAATATAGATCTAATTCCCTGCATCACTCATAAGTCTCCCGGATAGGTGATCCCGCTGGGTGTAGACACATCTAGCTAGCTTGCCTTTAAAGTTTTTATTAGTAACATTTACTTAATCATTTATTCACGTCTATAATCCCCAAGAGTTAGTCAGTAACTAGGCAATGGGGACTGTAAAAACCGGCCACTACTGCCACAGTCCATGTTTCACCAAATAACAACTGTACATGTGCTCAGCGTGATAGGTGGTGAGCTTATCGCCACTCGATGCTGTTGGATGTATGTCGTTAGTCCGTTAGTCGCCTTTTACGAGACCCAAGGGAAGATATTGGTTGGTAGTATTATATTAAAGGGCCGCCACCCTCTTTCAAAATAGATAATAAAAAAGAACTCACTTAAACATAAACTTACATCACAAATCTCTCTGACGCGAGCCTTCAGTAATGGTGGTCTTGGAATGAGCTCCGGTGATGGGTGAGTGTCTTCCAAGTACTCAAGAATCGCCATCGACTCAATCAGAGTTTCTCCATCTAATGAAAGTAAATTATAACAATGGACGTAGGCTTTACGTTATAATATACGTTATAAGTATTAGTAAAGGGGATATTTTTAATTGCACCTTTGTTAAAATATTATGCAATTATAACAATCTCCTCTAATAAACTTATTGCACATCAGAAACATGACTGTTCTACAATTAAACTATCTGCTCATCAAAACATGTTCTCTAAAAAACTTTAAATAATACCAAAATCTTTTTAAATCTATTCACAACTAAAATTAGTTCATACAACAGACTTCTTTTTCTTAAAACAAAAATTCTAGTAGCATATCAAAATTACTGACAAGCACACAAAATACACAGTCGTAAAAATGATTGAGGATACTAGCTGCCCTACTCCTGTAGGTTACTTTAGAATAAATGATGTTCTTTTCAGAATAAGTGATGTTTGAATTTGATTAGATTGGCATATTTTGTTATTTTATTTTTTATTTATTTATTAAGGAAGGAACAAGCAGTTAGCTACATAAAAACACATTGCATACAATAGAAAAAATACTTAAAAACCTGTAGTACCATAAAGTGGTACAGCATGTTAGCAGGATAGCATAATAATAATATACCTTGTTTTTTTCTTTTATATTAGAATATGTTATGATAATTACAAACTAATATTAATTACTTATGTGGGATGACAACAGCACATTTCATTACACCGTGGATAATTTTTTTAAAGATTCTTTCTTTAATGTTCTTAAATTCAAGCTAAAGATATCAAGCTCATGCAGCATATCGTCATCAGTTTTACAAGAACTTCTAGTGAAAGTGTTGCTTCCGTAACAAGTGTTTGCAACCGGATATGAGAAAAGAACATTTTTTCGACAAGATCTTCCAATCGATCGGGGAACGTGAAAAGATATATTTGTATGAGTTTAGGAGCAACTATCAGATTATTTAGTAATTTGTAAAGAAATGTTACATCACAGAGATCATGCCGGTGTTTGAGAAGCGATATGCTGTGGTGTTTAAAGAAGATGTATCATAATCAAGGTACGTTCGGCCAGTGCGAAATTCTAAAGCACTGGCAAATTTATATGCTGGACTTTTTCGATTCTTTTAATATGAATGTTGAAGATGGGTTGCCAGACCAGACTGAAGCGAACTCCAAATGACTACGGACATATGCATTGTACAACAATTTGTAAGTAAGCGAATTTTTTAATGGTTTACTAACGCGGAGTATGAATCAAAGCTGTTTGAAAGCTTTGTTAAAAATTTTATCAATGTACGGAACAAAAATCAGCTTAGAGTCTAGCGTCGCGCCTAGATGACCTTATCTCGGTAACCCTTGTTAGAACCCTTCCATCTAAGGTGTAATCGAAAGTAATAGGGTTTGCTTTTCTGGAGAAGGTAATTGTGTTACATTGGTCGATGTTTAGGTATAAACTATTTTCTTTACAATATGCTTCGAATTTTAAGAGATCGTGCTGCATCGATACACGTAATAATTTGTAAACGAATAAATTATTAGATCTGCTTTTCGAAAACAGATGAACATGCAACTCAAATAGTTTTGCTTATTATATATTTCATATAATGACAAATGAACTAATTCCAAAGGACTTAACGTTCATTGAATATAATTTTTACTTGTTCTAAATACACTTGCTATAAAAACATTACTTTTTTTAAAATTCTTTGTAGGCAAGTACTTGACCGCGATCTTACCTGATGGTAAGTGATGATGCGGCCTAGGATATAGCATACTTGCTTAGATAATGCCTGTTCACCCGTGCCTTGAAAATGTCCAGGTTGTACGTGTCAGGAAACAGATCCACAGGAAGGGAATTCCACTTCCTAGCTGTCCGCATTAAAAATGATGACGCGAAGCGCTTTGTGCGTATAGGCGGTATGTTGACAGTGTAAGGGTGAGATCTCAGTCCGCGTCTTGTTCCTCGGAGATAGAAAGGAGAAGGTGGAAACAGCTCGTGTAGTTCCTGCGCACACTCGCCGAAGTGCAATCGATAAAAACCGAAAGGTTGGCAACCTTGCGTCGATGTTCAAGACTCTGCAGCTTGGATTCGACGAGTTTAGAGTCGCCGATGACCCTCTTACCACGCTTCTTAATAGAGTCTAAAGCGGCTAACTGATACCTGACAGATCCATCCCAGAGGTGGCAGCAGTACTCCATACAGGATCGGACTTGTGCTTGGTAAAGCTGAAGCAGCTTCCCCGGTGTAAAATATCGCCTTACCTTAGAAAGAATGCCTAGCTTTTTAGCTGCAGTTTTTGCTATGGACTCTATATAGTGGCCGAAGTTTAGGTTTGCAGAGATGGTCATACCTAGAATGCTAAGATGGTCAGACATCGGCACAGATACAACACGGAAAGTCGGAGCGTGTTGAAAAGGACTCCGTTTGGCAGTGAATAAACATGCCTGTGTTTTGGTGGCGTTGAAGTCGACCAGGTTAGCATCACCCCAGTCGGAGATAGCTTCTAGGGCCGTGTCCAAACGCTCAACCATGGTCTCTCGACAAAGCCGAACTTCATCCCCCTTGGCCTTTGCACTTGTAAAATATCTGTCCACAACTGTGCTATCGTCTGCGTACCCCAGAATTCCGGGTACCAACAGATCGTTTATGTGTAGCAAGAACAGACAGAACAGACCCCTAAGGAACCCCGGCACATTACGTATATTATTCATTTGATATAATACTCATATTATCTAACAACTATTTCTATAAAGCTATATTTGTAGAATAATCATATACTAAAACTTCATTTGATTTTTTAATTTTTGCTTATAAATAAAAATAGCATTTTAACCCTAAATTGATTTCAAATTGTCTTAAAAAGTTAATACGTTGTGTTTTCGTCAAGGTTGTGCTAAAAAAGTTAGTGACAGAAACGAATCGCGGCAAAACCGACTCCATGTAGACTTGTCTGCCTTATGCTTGATAGATTATAATTTTGGCCCGCGTAGGCGAGGAGGAGCGAGGCGGCCCGCGAGCTGAGGAGCAGGTGGGTTTAACGCTACGCTAGCTTATCCTCGCCATCTGCGACGATAAGCTAGCGCGTTACCGCCGGAGTCCCGCAGCGCCGGAGCCGTGACAGAAACCATGCCTGCTGCATGCTGCATGCCTGCTTGCATTCTGCATGCTTACCTGCATGCTCCATGCCTGCCTGCATTCTGCATGCCTGATTGCATGCTACATTATTGTTTGCATGCTGCATGCTTGCTTGCATGCTGCATGCTTGCTTGCATGCTGTATGCTTGCTTGCATGCTGCTTGAATGCTGCATGCTGCATTCTGGCTTGAATGCTGCATGCTGCATTCTGGCTTGAATGCTGCTTGCTTGCTTGCATGCTGCTTGCTTGCATGTTGCTTGCTTATTACTTATAAAATGTTTTATATCATTAGATTATAATATCAAATGTATATTATATCAAAAGTACATTGTATCAAATGAAATTATATAATCTAAAATTATACTAAACGTTTATTATAGTAAGTCGGTTGTTATATCAAATAAAATTATATTACCTCAACGTTAGACCATAAGTATTTATATTAAACATTACAAACCCATCATGTAGTGCGTTTTTCGTGTGCACTTCAGTACTTTTGGTGCCATTTTTTGATTTATTTTGTTTGACAAGAGGATTTTTTTAGTTAGACGATTAAATACATGCCTTAGTAAAGTGAAGCAGCGGTCTAACTGCTGGACAAAGGCCTCCATCATTGAAATAAAGTCTACGCCACAGTTTATGGGTATCGGCTTCAATTGATTTAATTAAATTAAGCTTAAATTCGGTTGCATAATGCTGTTTAGTTGTTAAATGTCCTTAATGTTTAATTGCTGTCCTCATTCCCCTTCCCTTCGGGGATAATAGCCGTGATTTTACGTATGTACGCTGTTTCGAATAAATGTTTTTCATTTTATTTCATTACGTACCACACTTGCCAACACACTGCCCGGCATGGGAATTGAACCGGGCCCACCAAATATCTAGCCAAATGCTTTAAACTCGTATATTTTTATCGTCATTTAAGTAGGTACTTCGTAGATAATAAACAAACGGTCCTTAACCCACTACGCCGACCCATTATTAGATTAGTTCTATACGTTTGTTCTCCAACAAAACGTTGAATAAAACATACCTGTAAGTATTATTTGGCAGGCAACACATTGACATTAAAGGATTTTCTAAAAAAACAAAACACTCGTTACAACGAGCTTAGTCATTTAAATCTAATTATGTTATCAGGAATTTAACAAATTGAACAAACGGTATTCCACCATACAAAATTCAGAATACAATTGTATCCAAATGTATATGTGTAAGCTCACCTAGTTATTGTGAGCCCTTTTACATGTATTTTTTTCCATGGAGATTCCATTCAAGATTCTACATTCATAAGTCTCATAGATATTGTAGAGCTTGCTTTAACCAGTAAACTACGCAATGGTGAAACACTGACTCAAATCTCACGGAATGCTCAATTCAATTAATAATAAGAGCAAGATAAAATGGCAGAGTTGTCGATAGTAAATTGGTAATTTTCTTAAAACAATAATAACTAAACAGTTTATCAAATGCTTACTCTATACGCTATTAAATCCTACTAATATTATAAACGCGAAAGTTTGTAAGTATGGATGGATGTTAGTTACTCTTTCACGTAAAAACTACTAAATGGATTTGGATGAAATTCGGCACACAGATAGTTTATAATCTGGATTAACAGATAGGATACTTTTTATCCCGATATTCCCACGGGAACGGAAACCACGCGGGTGAAACCGCGAGTGGCCGCTAGTAATATATAAATCGCTACGAAGCACCGAAAATGTTCATTAAAATAGAAACTCTTTACAGTTTTTAAATTACCAGCCCCTCTAGAAAAGTGGCAAACGTAATTTGTCGCACAACGCGCGCACGCTGCTGAATTCTTCACCTGCAATTGGCTATTTGATAGTTGTAACAATAAAAAATGAAATATATCGGATATAGTAGTTTATAATTTAAAGATAATATCCAATAGTTATTTTTTACTAAGATATTTTCTAAATATTACAATTTTACGAAATAAATTTGTGATTTTTTATCTGTGGATAAGACCCAAAACACGGGCGGCCATGATTGAGCTTCGTGTGACGTCACATTTCACAAATGAACAAAAAATCCACAGATCTCGTGCTCTACACGATTATACGATTTTTTTTTAAATTTTTTGATTTGTGCTTTAGCCAAAGCAAAGTCTACACGACTTGAAAGGGCATTGAAAATGTACCTACTTATTATAGGTTATTCAAAAAATAATTAGATAATTTATTTTTTTTCGTAACCAAAAAAAAATTTATTTTTTCAAAACCAACTTTTCGAAAATATTTATAGATCATCTTAAAACCCTTTGAATTCCGCGTCTTTTGAGCTCTCATACGTCCTCGTGGCCGCACGCGAGCCGCCCGCCGCGTGATATCGCACCTCGCGCCGCGGAAACTCGCGGCTAAGAGCACATCTACAGCCTCAACCGTCACTAATATCAAAAAAAGTGTAATAAGGTAAAATGTTCCTTAGTTCAATACCAAGGTGATTTTGTTAATTTTTTTAAATTCGGCCACGTTCTCGACATATCGGGAATTTTCTGGGAAAACACACTATTTATCCGTCAAAAAAAGTCGGTTTTATTCAATTTCCAAAAAAAGTTATTGACTTTTCCAAAATATTTTTACATAATTTTAAACCCCTTTAAATCCCGCGTCTTTTGATCCCTCATACGTCCTCGTGGCCTTAAACCTCAGGGTATCACGGGCGAGTCGCACTTTCAGCCAAAATGAGGGCCCTACTGGAGCGAACGAAAAAACATTTTCAATGTTAAAACTATCTGTCAGGTTTCAAGAAAATTTCTATGTTTAGTGAAATGTGACGTCACAGGGCAAAATGTCACGTGACCAACCGTTTTCGCGCGAAATATGAAGAATTAATGAAGAAACATATGTTTTTTTTTTCTATTAAATAAAGCTTTTTCGAGAATAAATTATTGTACGGGGTAGGTATATAATAAGCGTTTTAAATTTTTAAAATACTTTTTCAAAAAGACTGTCAAGTAGCCAATTGGTACATTACACAAGCAGTGTAACTACAACGAATAACAATTTGACCGAAGTTTAATGTCTTTGAATTTGACTAACAGCTACGTTATCAAGCACATTCTACTACTTATTCATTAATTAAAAAAAACGACGATTCGTTTTTTACTCTGTAAAAATACGTTTAGTGTAAGTAAATGATAAATGGAGCTCGATGGCGCAGCGGCTAGCGCGTTCGGTTTGCGATCTTGCTCCCTAAGCAACTTTCGCAATGACGGGTGGCTGGATGGGTGACCAATTAAAAACATCTCGAGCTCTTCCGTGCTTCGGAAGGCACGTTAAGCCGTTGGTCCTGGTTGTTGTCGTAAGATGACAATCGTTAAAACCCACCAACCCGCATTGGGCCAGCGTGGTGGGTTATGGCCCAATATCCCCACGTGCTATTGTACACATGGGAGGCCTGTGCCGAGCAGTGGGACGTTTATAGGCTGATGATGATGATGTCATCATTAATGATAAATGAACTTTTGAAATTGTGATTTACGTATTGCGATTGTCATTATTGTTAATTTTTTCGTATATACCTAGTGTTAATAACCTCTTTCGATTGGTAGGCAACTGGCCACTAGTTTCAATGGCCTAAATAGTTCCCAATAAAAAACCGGGGTTTTTAACGCGTTCGCTCCTATGTACAGTCGGCCTCAGAAGTCGGTTAACACTTAACACCATGTCATAATCAACTACTGCGTTCACACGTAATGGTTGAACGAGCGCGATTGATCAGTGCTCGTTAGTGTGATATGGTACTAAAGTGTTAGTTACTTCTGATGTCGTCGTACCTATATGGCGACGTATTAGTTAAATTGTCATTCGGTGTTATTGACCGGTCTATTTAAACATGCCTCGTTTGCTGCTTCATTGAGTCTAATATATAAACTGGCAATGAGACTAATAAAAAATTTAAATCGAATAAATCGTTTCGTTAATATTTTCTGTTTATTTAACCGTTTCGCGTAACGGTGAAAGAATACTACCAACCCTCTCCTTCCCTTTTGTGTCGTAAAAGGCGACTAACGGGCTAAAGACTGCGCATACATCCAACAGCATAGAGCGGCGACGGGCTTACCACCTATCACGCTAAGCACATGTGCAGTCGCTATTTGGTGAAAAGTGGACTATGGGTAGAGGGCTGCTTTTGCTGTCCTCATTGCCAGTCTTTGACTTACTAATAACAAGTTAAGCTGGCTAGTAAGAACAATGCACCATTCGATATGATTTACTTGATAGAAATCATAGTTTATAAGTCTAGACAAGGCTGGGTCAAATGTAGTAATTTAACAAGGATTATATGTATTATTATGGTTAATATTGCCTGTCATACTTTGATACTACTTTAATATTTTATTTCAATTATGTTTGTAATCAATCGTTTTAAAATGGACGTTTGTCTTTATAAATGCCATAACAGAGTGCCTAACGTCCATGACTTAGTTAGAGTATCAATACTCTAAAATATTTATTCATAACAGGGATAAACAGAGTGTGACATTGAGGAGCTCGATGGCGCAGAGATGGCGCGTTCGGTTGGCGATCTTTTTTTTTTATTATCCTACGCGTAAGCGCTTGGCCTTCATCTCACCTGATAGTAAGTGACGATAAGGCCGAAGGTGGAAGCGCGCTTCACCCGCAATCCTCAACCACTGAGGAACTGGCTATCTTATCTCAAACTGTCGGAACACAACAATGCTATATACATCGTCATAAGATGGTGGTAGCTAGCCAGGCGGACTTAACAGCCCTACCACCAACCAAACCGAGCACACAAAGATGTACCCCCGCTGGGAATCATACCCGGGACCTCTGGGTCTGATCTGAAACTGGTGGCTTAGCCACTAGACCATATGCAGAGGCTGTTGAAAATCTTGCCCGTTAAGCAACTTTCGCAATGGCGGGTCGCTGGATGGGTGACCAAATTAACCCCCAGAGGACGGCATGGCATTAATACATGCCATACAGTCATACAAATAAATACCTACTCGTCCCTCGACATCTCGAGCTCCTCCAAAACACGTGCTTATGAGTGGTACAAAGCGATAGACGAGATGTGATGGAAGATTTGGTTCGCTCTGGTAGGCTATCAACGTCTTCAACTGAAGTTAACATCGCAAAAGTGAAGGAAATGTTGACTGAAAATCCTTATTCATGTTTGAGAGAGTTAGCCGCTGAACTTTCTGTGTCTCACGAGTTGATCCGTACGGCTCGGCTAGTCCCAAAAGACCTGAATTATTATCTCCAAAAACTCAATCGCATAAGAGTCGCTGAGGACATGCTAGAACCGGTCAATTCCGACGCAACATTCATGCAACACGTTGTTACTGGTGACGAGACGTGGGTTTACGAGTTTGACATGCAAACTAGTCAACAAGCTTCGGAGTGGCGCCTTCCGACTGAACAGAAACCGAAAGAACCACGCCAAAGTCGTCAAAAAGTCAAAGTCATGTTGACTGTTTTCTTTGACTAACGCGGTGTTGTGCACTCGGAATTTGTGCCGGAAGGTCAAACGGTAAATAAAGAATATTATTTGAGCATTATGCGGCGTAAGAGAAAAAATTCGACGAAAAAGGCCAAATTTGTGGAAAGAAAATTCTTGGATTTTGCACCATGATAATGCGCCATGCGTCATCGCACAAGGCCATCATTGTAAACGAATTTTTGACTAACAACTCAACTAATACCATCGAGCATCCACCTTACACAGATATGGCTCCAGCCGACTTCTTTCTTTTTCCTAAACTCAAATTACCACTTCGTGGCACCCGTTTTCATTCAGTAGAAGACTTAAGGGAGAATTCGCGGCGAGAACTGAACTCAATTCCGGAAAAGGCGTTTAAAAAATGTTTTGATGATTGGATTATTTGTTGGCGTAAGTGTATCGTTTCTGAAGGAGCATACATGAAGGCGATAAAATAAATTTGGATGAATAACTAACATTTTGTGTATTATTGATCTTTTCCCGGTACTTTCTTGATAGAGTAGTATAGGTAAACACCTACTTAGATAATAATATTGTTATTTACTATTTGAGGTCGTATTAAATAAAATAAAAAACTATAAAACGCACTTTTTCTAAAATACAAGTACAAGTTCTCGATAAACAAAGTTTAAACAATTAACTATGTAGAACAGCATTTAAATGGTCGGTAGTAAAAAGTTAATTGAGATCGTATAGTATTTTTATTGTGAACTTTTATAAATAAGTACCAAAAAAGGGCACAACCTGAATATAACAATGAATATAAATATTATTTTGTAGTGTATATTACCTACATTAAGATACTTTTTCCTATAAATAAACATGAGTACAATTAGAGGTTATATTTTCCCAATTACTAGCAAAAATAGAAAGAAAACTAACATCAGAACATGTGGAGCGAAGTCGCCATGAATAGTTGTATTTTTTCCCAAGTATTGGAATTTTTGTAGGCCCTTCGTCCAGCAGAGAGGATTGTAGGGCTTAACATATTTTTTGTAGCGTGAAAGCCTCCTTCGGCGACCGTACCGGTTAGCTGAATGTTGTCGGCGGTTAGTTGAGGGCCCTTCGTCTCCACAAGGGCTGTTTTGTCGAAGCGAATCCGAGTGACACGACTAGGGCTGTCGCATGTTGCCTTGACTTTGCTGATTATTAATATATTTATTTAAAAAAGGACATCCAACAAAGCATACACCAACGGTTATGCATATATCATATTGAATAGACGTTTGTTTACTTAGAGTTTTTTTTAGTTTTTATTTATGAATTCTAAATTAATCTAGATATTTTTTTTACTTATGTACATTCTTTGATCAACAGTACAACCAGATGTCAGGTCGGTGCTAAAAATATGTCTCGGTAAATAAGAGCGCACTTGAAAAGTGAGCTCTTATTTTCTCGCAAGGCATAACAGGAAAAAGTACTTAATTTGTTGCCTCTTATGGTTGATTTCACCACTAAATGTTATTGACGTCTTTTTTTTTAAGTGACAGGAGTAATTTATTGCTTTGAAAAAGTATTTATTCACGTGGACATAATTTAGCTTTGATTTTGTAGGTACGTGACGTGTTATCTGGTTGGTATTGTTGATCGTAGCTTACATTACATACGCACACATATGACTATTATCCCCCAAGGATTAGTTAGAGACAGATATACAGTTGTAATTCACTATTATAGAATCTGTTAACAACGTTATAGTATTTAAAACCTTATTTTGTTATCAGAATAAGCGTGCAGATAGAATAAACAATATATTATTATGCTGTTATTCGAAAATAAGAACTTGGTAAAAAATAGATTCTGTTTGTATCTATCCAGGTTTCATGTTTTTATATAAACATACTTACTTTGAAAGATTAGAGATAAATATTATCTAATTCCTTAACTATTTGAGATAAATAATTTGTCAGCAAAAATAACGATGATTTTGCTAAAATTTTAATACAATTTATCTTTATTGATAACCCTACGATAACCACTTGTTCTTCTTGATGACATCAGTGATTATTGAACAAAACATACATAGCTCATGTAATCTAAATTAGATGCTATATATAGATTTAGTTAATGTTGTGCGCATACAGATCCATCTATTACCAACTTGACGAATGAATGCATCATCTTGAACAATGGCGGATTGTCCGATGTAGGTCAATTTGATGAGAACTGACAATAGGCTGTTCTAGCGAGAGCTTAGTTTGATTAACACTAATTAGGCCTATGGCAAATTAATTGAGTTGAGCAAGTGTTGAAAAAATATTCCATGAACCACATTCTTTGATGTCCTTTTAGAGTTGTGGATGGTTCGCAACAAAAATATTGCGTTTAATACTACATCATCATCATCAGCCTATAAATGTCCCACTGCTGGGCACAGGCCTCCCACGAGGACAATACCACGTGGGGATATTGGGCCATAACCCACCACGCTGGCCCAATGCGGGTTGGTGGGTTTTAACGACAGTCATCTTACGACAACAACCGGGACCAACAGCTTAATATGCCTTCCGAACCACGGAGGAGCTCAAGATGTTTTAACTTGGTCACCCATCTAGCGACCGGGTATTGCGAAAGTTGCTTAGCGGGCAAGATCGCAAGCCGAACGCGCTAGCCGCTGCGCCAACGAGCTCCTCCTCCTCCTCCTCGAGTTTAATACTTACACCCAACATTATTGACTTTTATCCAGACAGTAGGCTTATACGAAAATTCAAGCCATCGATCAGCTCGATATCAAGAGCTCCAGGGTTTAATTCACAGGTCTAGTAGTCAGGAAAAATTTGCTAAAACCCATCAACTGTAGCGATGACTTAATTTCAATAATGGAGAATTTGACCCCGCAGTATTTAAAATAAGCGACTGCCTCTAAAGCTACTTGAATCCATCACCCATCACCTAGAGCTAGAGATCTCTACGTTAGTTTTTTAAGGAGCTGCTATCCAGTTTCGCTTTTCATTTCGAACAAAATCTCTTATCTCTTTTGAAATGCTTCCATGAGTTTACTTACATTAAAAAATCTTATTCGCAATATACTTAATGCCAAATATTGCAAAAAATATAATACTTTTTCGCAATGCGTGAAACTGCTTTAGAATTGATTACTATCTTTTCACTTTGCATTTTCACAGTCTATATAAAAGTATCAACTTTTAGCAGTATCTACCTATCGTTCCATCGTGTAAAATATATACCTACGCGTTACGCGTTTCATACTATTTGCACCGATAAAATATAAGAGTGTCGTCAATTTCAATGATTTCGTTTCGAATTCACGGTGACAAGCGGCATTTTTGTAGGAATCTCTGTACAAATATCTCGAGGGAAATTTAAAAGATGTCACGAGGGGTACCTACATGTATACTAAATAGCGGTGACATAACATGATAGATAAATTAAATTTCCTTTTAGAAGTTGATAGATAAGTGACTGAAAATATCGGTAGATAGCTACTTACTAGATATTTTAATTCATTGAAAGTTGTTGATGTAAATAACATATTCTGCAAAATATAGATACACATCAGGGCCCTTATTCTGTAACGATTCCTTGTTTCAAAACCACGTTACTTCCTTAAAAAGTTACGATATCTTCCCAAAAACGTATGCGTTTGACGTCTGTGCGCGGTAAGGTTTAGGTGTGGAATCTATAGATTGCGATACAGAATCAGGGCCCCAGTAGGCACTACGACACATTTACTAAGTTAATATTCCATATTAACTAATAAGGAGTTATTTGTAGTAAAAAATAGTGTAGTTTATTAAGTAAATATGTTTAAAAACAAAAGCGTCTATGCTAATTAGTTTTTAAGACAACTTATAGTTGAAACAAAAAGAAAAATAGGCTATTTGAGGTACCTACTCGCTATCTTATCATAACTCAACTTAGATACCTATATTCTCGTTTTAATAATTGTAAATGTGATGAAAAGAGCAAAGTTTGTTGCTCGTCCCTTTTAGTCTTTACTCTGAAGAACTAACTTGTACGGTCACATTCAAGTTGAAAGGTTCAAGAAAACGTTCTTGAACGTATAAAGGATTTGTCTGAATATGTTAGAGGTAACCTTTTAACTGTTCGCTTGAAAAGAGCTCAATGTCTCAAGTAACTCCTTGGGATAATCTAGGAAATTGGCAAATTACGTCTGTTCATATGTAGGTACCCAAAAATCTTCTTAAAACAATCTAATGTTCCCGAAACTTTGAATATTTATGAGGAAAATTTACTTTTTACGAAGGGACATTTGTAAAAAAAATAAAGAAGGACGAATGGAAAGTGTATGGAAAGCGTATTGTAAAAATATTTTCAGTTATAATTTAAAAACAGCATATCGATTCTCTAAAGCTTGATCGTAAACTCGCCTTTCATTTCGACCCTCACATTCCGATCAAGAGTGACCATTGTGACATTTGTGTAGAGGCGAATTTTCCTGGTCGAGTTTAATGCCAGAAAAACCCAGATTTGTACATTCTCGTCCAAGGTAACTCCCTTGCTTACTTCTCCCTCTCTTCAGAACTGTCTTTCACCCATTTCAGTGGACCTCATCATTCTTGGCATGGACATCAACCAGGAACTGAATCCAAAATGCTACATCGAGAGTGTTATCCGCGACCCCGCCCGCGCAACACCCGTGAGGCCCCGCGCAACATCAAAATTTTCGCTGACCGCCTTAATAAATTTGAGCACAGCTCCTTATTACTAGTAGCATCATCGAGGTAATATAACTAGAGCTGCAATTCCATAAAAAAATGTGCTCAGATATAATACAGTGGGCAACACGTGTGGCGGACTGGGCTTTGATGCCAGGCCATAGGCCGCAACTTAGTGCGCAAAACACTTCCATCGCGGTGCGTCTTAGTTATGATATATCAAAGAGTGTACCCGTGTTAACCTTTGCAAAACTTACCAATGATCAGAGCTGGTATCTTCTGTGCAGGGTTGATGGCACGGAACTGGTCCGAAAGTTGTTCCCGGGCCTTCACTATGTCCACGGTCCGCTCTTCGTATGGGATCTTCTTCAGCTGCAGCGCAGCGCGCACTCGCCACGTACACGATGAGTACTTATACCCATAAAGGATCGCTTTCTCCACCTAATTTGAAAGTTATTTACAAAAGTTCCTTCGTATTACTTACCTTCGTCTACCTTCTGTGCCGCGTCTCAAGGCAATTAATAATAAGATTTGTTTTTGATCTGATTTTTTTAAAGGTTGCACGCTCAAGTGCTTTCACATCACATGATTTGGGTAAAGCTAATAAACTCTCTCTGTGCTCATACTACACTGGCCTGCAAAAATAAGTACCACACTTTTAAAATTGTAATAACTTTTAAAGTACACAAGATAAACAAGACACACAGGACTTTAAAATGTTACTATTGTATAATTTAATATAGTTTCAAAGAAAGCTGATAAAGTTGCTATAAAACGTTTTTTTATTTTAAATCTCTAACTTCTATAGTTTAGAAAAAAATGAAATTTTTAAAGTGTGACACTTATTTTTGCAGGCTGGTGTAGTTGCAACACAAGTGTTGTTTAAAACACTCTAAGTATTAAAGTATGACATTAATACTTAATCATTTGTACCACCATGCAACGATGTGTTGGAGTTGTTCGAAAAATCTATTTTATCTTTTTGGATTAACTGTTAGTTCTAGAAATTTACTTAAAGAAGGTTATTCGAGTCAAAATATTTACACTAGGTATAATAGATAAGATTGTTATTGTTATTAATAGTCCCCTCATATCGATAAAATATTTATTTTAAAAGTACCTACGAACAAGTAGCCACTATAGCGTAGTTTATCGCGGAGCAAATATTTGCTCCGTGGTTACTATTCTTGGTACCTATTACTAGTATACTACAACTACTTACTACTAGCCAGGTATATGATCTTACCAAAACATATTTTATGTACCTACCATAAATATCTCATTTAAAAAATATGTATTAAGTAAGTAAAAAGAAATTCGGCTGGATAGTGCTAGGAACAATATTGCTTTTATACCCAAGACAGGTAAAGACATAAGATTGAAATATTGCCGCATTTTGTTCGAAAGGTTTGGGAAATGGATTAAAAAAAGTCTTTAATCTCACAGATTACAAATAGATACCACAAATTATTTCGACTTCAACGTATTCAGAATAGTGTGTATTGTTAGATATAAATAAAAACAAATCAAATCTCAACTTTTAAAAAGTTAATGCTTTGATATTACTAAAATTATTTATTATCACAACAATTACTCGTGCAAGCACTTTTTGAAAACTCAATTAAAACCCTTATAACCCTCTATCTACCTTAAACTTTGATTTGAATTTACATTATTATGGTTAATTTATAAACAAGAATTATAACCTAAAATTGTTAACAAAATTGTTATTTGGCTATTTATATGACAATATGCTTTTGCGAATACCAATATTTGTGATTCGAGTACCTAGGTATTATAACATAAGTACCTAGGTAAAAACAATATGTAATTTTATGTTAAAAACAATGATTTACTTACCGACATTGTTTAACAGTCTTGTGTTGACAAAACTTGACGTTAACTAAACGCATAAGTTTATACTTAATGTCATATCTTCTTTATCTATTTTTTGTTATCATCACTGTTCTCCCGTGCTTGGTATTGATAATAATAGTCTGTCAGAGTTGTAAATATGTGTGTAATTTACCAGAAACAATCCTACAGACTGCATGCGATCGCTAATAGATTTCTTGGTATATTTTCTTATGTTTTTTATCAGTGCAAGAGTCTGCCAACAGATGGCGTTGAAAGATTATCCTCACAAACAGTTTTTCGAGACTCATCCATCATATAACAATAAACCTACCTGTCGAAGTATTATGTATTAGAGTATTAGGTAATTGGTAATACAATTTCGTCAGAAACGTTTATTATCGATAAAGCAGATTTGTATGAGGTTGGGAAATAAAACATTGAAGCTGATATACGTAGTTTATTTATTTACATATATATGAAATAGTTTATTAATTATTATCGCTATGAGGGTTAATAAAATATTTCACTAGGAAATGTTATAGACACAATAGGCGTGGAAGTATTATGATTAATATCTCTATGGAGTTTTTTAAATTACTTCATAATATATTATTAGAAGACATTAAGCGTCAATATTTATATGCACATTAATTAGTATTGCGACAGTCGTTACTTACATATATCATTATTATAACCGTATTGCATAAAATGTTCGAGCAAATACCTACTATCAAATTGTTATACTGTAAAAATAGACAATAAACATCACATACGTCATTAAAATGATCTAACAAGTAAACAACTGTCTAAGTCATAGACAATTAATGAGTTGGTCAATTTATTGTACTATTCAGCTTCGACTATAATCAACACCATTGTACGTTAATACTTCACGGTAATTAATAATCATTATGAACGCCAGCACATACAACCATACATTAAGTTATTGCTTTGACAATGAGAAACACTCAAGTTGGTTCAGGCTGTCTTGTGAAATTGCTAACTAAATGCCGCTGTTGACTTCTAACAATGTGAAATGCTATCCTAAAAGGGGTGTGGAAATACATCGGATGCATGAGGTACACAAAGTTTATAAGATACACTTTTGAAAATATAAACTTTCTTTCTATTTGGTATTAAGGTTCTAATTTTGCCTGTTTAGCTACTACTATCTTTACTAAGTGTGTCGCTATAACAACATCGATAACAGCATTGTTGTGTTCTGTCATTTAAATTAGATAGACAGTTCTTCAGGAGTTAAGGTATCGGAGTGAAGTCCCCTTTCATATTCGGCCTTATCGTGGCTTAAAATGAAAAGTGCCGACCCGTAGAGGATTTAAAAAAAGATAAGTATTATTTATTTGGTTACCAACAAACATTTTAATTAAATCGTTTAGATAGCATACAAAGATTTTGACTGCAATAAATATAAGTCATGCTGCAACACCGAATAGGTACCTACAGATGCTGCAACCTTTGGTCAGCAAACAATTTTATTACTGTCGACATTATGCAGTTAACTTAAAATTATGGTGTGTCTGATAAATAAATAGTTGCGCTGCTAAATAAATATCATCAAAATTGCACAATTGGTCAGATTTCAGAGTCAGTTTTCATTAAAGGAGAAGGAGGTGATAATAAAGTTTACAATGGTAAAGGTCACAATCGCACAACCATACTTTTAACACGACGTACACAGAAACAAAATAAACATGCTTAACGATCCTGTATTACAGTCTAGTTCTCCTAAAGTTGTTTGTCTAAATTGAATCAATTTAACATTTATACCAGACTCTGCACTGTAAACAATGAGCAAACTATATACGCTGGCGTCTCCCCATGTCCTAAAACGGAGCAAACAATATCGCAACGCCAATTGAAATGATAGAAGCAAGGGCATCCCCTATCAGCCCCATCGCAACGGCGAGCCAGGCGGTCTCATGAATGTGGCTCTAGTCTCCGCAGTCAAAACCCCGCTCCCATCACCTTCCCCTGGCAAACCGTAAAAAGCGTGCAAATGCCGCCTATGCTGCAGCTCATGGCCCTTGTGGTTGAAGCTCTGCAGCCGGCTCCACAGCGAGAAGATTCTCTTCTTGACGGCTCGATTCTTCATCATAGTGTTGTCTGGAACAAGAAGATTTAGGGGTTAAATTAATTTTCCCAGTAGTCATTCGGAAAGAGACTACCTAAGACGCCAACCGAAAATATTTTTGTACAAGGCGGCAAATAAAAGATGAGCATGAATTTTGTTACCTGATACGTTGGTATTTTGAAGACCAGTGACTTCTTCCCTTTTGACTTTCGTTACACTCACATCGGGGTTTTCGACTTCATATCTTTCTTCTCTGCTATTTGGAATATATTCTGGTTCAGATAATGCTAAGTCCTCGTAATTATTTCTATTAGTGTTCTTTATTCTATCGCCCAAGCAAGCTAAACGTATTTTAAATATTAGGAGTGGGTTATTTCCAGCTACAACAGTTTCGTAACCATTAACATCGTTTGTAGTTAAATGATATTCGTTGGTTTTCACATCATTATCAGGATTTGTTTCGTCGGTGTGGTCGATCGGGTCGTCAGGATCTGGGTTTCGTTTATCGGCGTTGTAATGCTCGTACAAGTACTTGTGGAGACGATCTAATTGTCTCGGATAGTTGTGCCATTGTTCTTTTCGGAATCCATCACCGTTATACGCCTCCTCCTTGTTAAAAATGTTGGATTCGTCGTCTGGTCTATTATTGTCAATATCCACATACTTCGGTTGCGGTATCCTTTGCTGTCCGTCTTTTCGGGGCGTCGCAATCGATATTGTATAAAATATATCGTTAATTATATTTCTAGGTTCATATCTATTACTAAATGTATTGTCATTCAATTGGCCGTTCAAGCCAACCGTTTCTGTTTCTGGTTCATTTCTGGACAACATTGGGAGAACGTTGCTTGTTGAGAACGCGACTGTCGCAAGAAGCAGCACAGGAACTAGTGATTTACGCATCTGAAACAATAGAGAAACGATACTTAGTACTTTCATTACATTAGAGTAGTCATGTTGTGTTGTGACTAAGCTTGTTCAACAGTTTTAAACGATGGAACTCCAGACGGACCTATGAATGACGATGTTGAAAAGATACCTACATAATATAAGAGGACATCTTTTTTATTATGATGTAAGCATCTCAACTCTACGCACAGGAATTTGAAAAGAAAATGCTAAATAAAATTGAAAAGCTAAAGCAAACCGTTATTGACATAATTAAGTTTATTCGAGACAGCCGTTCGACGTCAGAGTCAGGATAACGGGGTAGGAAGCAATAAACGTTATTAATGGGCGTCTGAAGTGGCTGTAATTAATGATCGCGGGCGGTGGTGGGAATATCTATTAGGTGCCGATAGATAACGTGAAATATTCAACCTTTATGTTTTTACGGAAAAATATGCAAATCGGTACTAATGAAGCGTTTTTAATTATTATTCACCCCAATACCAAAGTAGATTGCTTCAGTGTTTTAATTATATTTCCTAAAGTACTTAAGATAAAAGATTAAATGTTAGTTAACTGTTGTTTTATTAGTTTTTTGACGTCAGTAAGAGCCTGTAAAGGCTTTTATTGAATACACTGTTTGACTTTAAAGACTAAAAAGAGATAACGAACTTAATTAAAGAGACTTTATACATTGATTAGGTGCTAGGTAATCAATAGGTAATCATACATTAGACTGACATCTCTGTGTGGTAGTATAAACAGGGTGGAAAAAAAGACCGTGCATGGTTGGAGAAAAAGTACGCTTAATATTGATGATGGCAAATTTTACTGAAAGAAAACAGTCCTTTATTTTCAAAAATGATTAATACTGCATTTAAAGATTTTTGATAAATCACCTGCTTGCGCCAGGAATCGAACCGGTGAAACATGAAAAAAAAAACAATCTGTATTTTATGACCAACCGGAAGAGTTATTCTTAGGGATCAATTTCTTATAAACAACATAGTATCTTAAATTAAAGAAAGAAAGAAAAAAAATATTATTGTAAAGTTTACTCCTATCTAAAGAAAATAAGGTTCACTTAACATATGAATTTGCTCAAACTGAGACCCACTTTCACGTAAATACGTGAAAGTGATTATAGACGTATTGTTCGACTGAATTCACTGTTCAATTCTTTCTGTTTTTTTTTACATTTCACCAGTTCGATTCCAGGCTCAAGCAAGTGATTTTTCAAAAATCTTTAAATGCAGTTTTAGTTATTTTTGAAAATAAAGGAATGTTTTATTTCTGTAAAACTTGCCATCATCAATATTAAGGGTACTTTTCCTCCAACCACAGTGTTTTTTTTCCACCCGGTATAGGTATTATAGTATAATTTTGATGGTTTTTTTAAATTTATTTAACACTTGTTTTTTGCCCGCGGCTTCACTTGCGTTCACTTAAGTAGCCTTAAACCTTTTACAGGGGCCCCAACTATATTCATTATACAAAAATTTATTAAGATTAGTTTTTCCGTTTGAGAGGCCTATTACATATCTACTGTGATTTTTGCGTAAAATACCCATTTTCACATTTTGTTGTAATTTTGCAGTTGTATTTATCGTTTTTATCGAAATAGGATAATAAAATCATGCTTAATATTACAAATTTCCACTCTGCGGTAATAAGCTGAGTTCGGACGGCCGGCGCATCGCATTTTGAAGTAATTTTGCAGTTGTATTTATCATTTTTATCGAAACAGGATAATAAATTTATTTTAAAATCTTTATTCATCATGAAGTAACGATTATTTTGGTATATATTATGCTCAATAATATTGTCGTAGATAGGAGAAATTCACAGTTAACTTAAAGCAATTTTCAAAGTTTTTTGGTTTAGAATAAGATTTTTTTCTATATAAAATCAATGATATCTAAAAATTCCGAGGCCGCTACGCACTATACGACTATATAAGAGATAACATTCTCATTTTTTATTTCATTTGTTTAGAACAGTAGTTCAATCTAGAAGCTCAAAAAAGTGCCTCCGCGCATTTTATGAAAATCTTTCTTTGCATTTTTGGGTTTAATTAAAAAATTAAGCAAAATTTACAAAAAAACGAGGCCGCTACGCACTATTCCAATAGCTATTCCACACTATTCAATAATTCAAAATTGTTAATGTATTTTTGTTTCTGAGATCTATAACGCCAAGATTAGCCACTTTACGCAAAAATCACAGTCGAGATGTAATAGGCCTTTTAAGCGTGAAAGCGTTTCTACCACAGTTCTACCACAGATTAAAAAAGGTCTTTCCGAACAAAAAACATTCACTTTCGAATTTTTATATTAGTTAGTATCACACATTTTAAAAACAAAAAGTTTTTACTTTAATTAGCGGATAAATTCTACGTGAGCCGCTTAAAAACTCGCCGGCTCGCAGCCACACTGGCGTATGAAAAAGTTTTGTGTACATTTCAACATTACTGTAAAATGTTGTGTAGTAGGCTAAACAGAAAATTCTGCAGTTGCTCGTTTACAAATAAATGTTTGCTTATGTCAGAAACTGTGTATAAGCAGCAAACATCAGACTCGCTCAGTGCTAAGTCCTTCGGAGTGCACGGTACCTTTCAAGTTTAAGTACGTAAACCTTATTTTTATATTATATATCGCCTCTGTGACCGAGTGGTCAAACGCTCGGCTCGATATCCGGTGGTCCCAGGTTCAATACCCAGGGCCCCAATTCTCATTCTTCGAGATGTAGTCTCGAATCGAGTTTTGATTTCGATCTCTATCTCGTTAATCGACATTTTGTTCACGAATCTCCTATTCTCAGCACTAATCGAAATAGACTTCGAGTTTTTTTTGATAAATATTGCCATTCTTATTTATGCAATCAACTCGGGATGCGTTCCGTTTGACACGTTTCATCCGGTTTTAAACCGGTTGCAACTATGTATGTACCTCAAATATTTTTACTGTAAAGGTATTTAAATGTAAGTATTGAACTTGCTTTTTAATTAAAAAAGTAAATTTTTAATAAGTATCGAAAAATCATTATATTTAATGTGTTGTGATGAAATTTAATTTCCTTAAAACTTGTATTGTTTAAAACGTGACGTATAGTCGATAAATTTTATGGTTTTTGTTTGTGGTTGTGTGCTTGTTTGGTGACGAAACGATCATTTTTAGTATTCACAAGACACACACAATGTCACAATGTCAACAAAAAATACCCAACGCCACAGCAGAAGCAGCTTCTTCTACAAATGTTGGAAGCCGATATACAGTTAAGGAGTGGAAAGTTTTCTTCCACCTTTTAAAAAAAAGAGAGCGAGCTCTCTCAATATTTTAAATCACTTCCAGGACAAAATTGGAAATTAACTTCTCCATATCCACCGTAATTTCGCCGCTATTTGACGTTTCATTAGCTTCTCGTAGTCGAAATTACGTCTCGACCACTGCCGACCACTCGAAGCAATTCGAGCGGCTCTCCTTCGAGAAATGTCGAGTTCGAGATGTTCAGAATAACTAAATTGGATTACCACTCGATAAAGTTCGAATTCGAATCAAACTCGAAGTCGATTAGCGCTGAGAATAGGAGATTCGTGAACAAAATGTTAATAACGAGATTTTATGGTCGAGATAAAGATCGAAATCAAAACTCGATTCGAGACTACATCTCGAAAAATGAGAATTGGCCTCCTGGTCGGGCAAAGTATGTTTTTTATATTCTACGACGAGTAAGCGCTTGGCCTTCATCTCACCTGATAGGCCGTAGGTGGAAGCGCGCTTCACCCGGAATCCTCAACCACCGAGGAACTGGCTATCATAACTCTACTGTCGGAACACAACAATGCTATAAACATCGTTGTTATGGCGACAGACTTAGATAAGATGGTGGTAGCTAGCCAGGCGGACTTAACAGCTCTACCACCAACCAAACCGAGCACACAAAGATGTACTCCCCGCTGGGAATCGAACCCGGGACCTCTGGGTTTGAGACCGGTGGCTTAGCCACTAGACCATAGAGGCGGTAAAAAGTGTTTTCGGATTTTTTGTTGCCTAGCCCGGGTTTGGGATCACCATCACCAACTCGCATTTGGCAAGTGTGTTGAAAACAATACTCATCAATGTAGCGATGACATGATTTAACCCCTCAAGCCCCAAGCGGCCATATTTGGCCGCACCTAAAAAATCGCTATTCCGTCAGACCCCAAGCGGCCATATATGACCGCGCTGGCCGCGCTCTCCACTTGACTTTGTACCGTGTTCTGATACACTTAGAGACTACTTTAGTATGAACAAGGTCAATAATTTCGGTTCTGTGGTACATTTTATGCATCGTGAATGCAAAATTTAACATGAACTGCGTTCGATTTTTTTTAAATTATTTTTTTCCATTTCCTCAAATTTAAATTCCCGGCGCCAAATCGCACCTGCTGTCAAAGTTTTTCGTAAAAAAAATTCGTAAAAAAATCTCGTAAAAAACGCACAGTAGTAGACCGCCATCCATCAAGGTGATTGGACTTTACTTTAAGTATTTATTTTTATAATTTAAGTTTTAACAACGTTGTTTTTATAGATGGAATATTTTTAAACCCAAAACACTCTGGCGGCACCTGAGGGGAAGTGCAGAAGTGTTTAGTGGGTAAGCTCCCCATTGGGTGGTGAGTCCCACATAGCCGTCTGCGTCTCCCCAGACGCAGTGTTATGCGTAATGCATGCAAGCTGTAAACTCTGCTCTTTGCAGTCAATATTTCAGTAAAACAAAATACTTATTGAGTTCTGTCTTTATTTTTCTTAGAATGCGAATTGGGCCCGCTGTCAACTGCCCATCAACACTTCCCCTTCATACATTCCTGCCGTCACTGTGATTCAATTGTCTACCTACACAAATACCCTTTAAACATCCCTGTGGTCACTAAGATACAATACAAGCGCCTACGCAATTCCGCCCTTCTATACATTCCTGCGGTCACTGAGATCCAATCGTCCGTACAATTTTGGCCTTTATACATCCCTGTGGTCACTAAGCCATCGGCGAGCCCATCGCCGCTCTATGGTGTTGGATGTATGTGCAGTCTTTCTTCCGTTAGTCGCCTTTTACGACACCCAAGGGAAGAGGTGGATCGGTAGTATTCTATTGATGAGCCGCCACCATACAGCACCGATTTTAATGCAGTCCTAAAATTTACTAAACCCACCTTTAGTAACATTGTTTTGGTATCCTTCGGGGTAATAACAGAATGTCAGAGCGCACCTGGGTGAAACGGGTGTTTTAGATGGAAAAGTAACATTGTTATGTTCTTGAAAGGGTTCAATCAAAACAATTGTGTCTAACATGTTGAGCGACATGAAAGGAAAAGCTTTTAACAATTGATGCGAACGCGCGACTTTTTACCAAATATCCACGATATGGATAATACTCAGACCGAAGTAGATGAGATTACCTGCCTACTTTTGCCTTGAGTACGAATGAAATTAAGTTTATTGAATAAATACATTATGACTTTGACACATTTATACAAATTAAGAAATAATTATCATTAATTGTTTAAATAAAGGTTGTCCCAGAAATAACGCAAGATTTGATTTAAATAAAAACCCAAGTTTTTACAAGTTTTATTGTTATTTTTTTATTGAATTATAAAGTAAATAGGATAGGGTTACTTATAGGTACCTATATAGTGTAATATATTCTTACTAGACATACAAAAGGGCAATAGCCGCGCGGCAGCGGTTCGCCTAAAAATATCTTTCGGTGTTTTTTCTCATAATTTGTTAATGTTGTTGTGTTTTTTTGTCCGTTTCGAGTCAATAAAATGTTACAAAAGTGATTGATAGTAGTTGAAATAATAACGGGTGTCCCAGAATTAACGCAAGATTTTATTTAAATAAAAACCCCGTTTTTAGTACTTTTATTCTTATTTTTTTATTGAATTATAAAGTCAATAGGATAGGGTTACTTATGGAATAACACATTGGGTGAAAGGCCTTCCATATGTTGCTGCCACATACGCCCTCTTTTTTGGAAATTTTTCCATGACCGTTTTGCTAAAATGTGGTTGAATTTCGTTGATGCTACTCTCGTTTCGGTGATTAGAACCACCAGATTTAAAACCTTAGATTTATTTTTATGGGGTTATTTAAAGTCAAAGGTTTATGTCAACAAGCCCACATCCAACCGTGCATTAAAACAGGAAATTCAAATCAACGACATTCAACCACATAACAAACATTTATGCAAAATTGTCGTGGAATATTTCGACAAAAGAGTGTGTGTGTGCCAGCAAAGCCGTGAAGGCCTTCGCCCACTGTGTTATTCAGAAATTGTATTGCTTTTGTAAAATTGCCTAATACGCTCTTTTATAGGAATTCAGATTGACAGTTGAATTCAGATTTTCCATATTTAAACTATTTTTCATTCATGTCGTGAAATTCACTAAAAATAATCAATAAAGATCCAAAAAGTTAAAATATTAATTGTATAACGCAATGACACTTTAAAATGTACTTGATCCCTAGAAATTTTTGATGTGTATTCATTCATTAAACAGACAATATCGGTTGATATTACCATCATGTTCTAATTGCTTATTTAGGTATTATCTATATTTATTTTATCTTACTAATAATATGGGCATAAATGTTTAATTATACGTAGCGTCATTCATTGTAATTTATTCATATCTGGTAGTTTTTTTTTTTTTTTTTTTATAAAAGAGGGAGGGAAACGAGCAGGCGGGTCACCTGATGGAGAGTAATCACCGCCGCCCATGGACACCCGCAAACCAGAGGAATCGCAGACGCGTTGCCGGCCTTTCAGGGAGGAATAAGTTTAAGGAAGGAATAGGAATTGGGAGGAGGGGGGGGGGGGGGGAAGGGGCCTCCGGAACCCTCACTGGTCGGACGAAACACAACAGCACCAAGCGCCATTATTTCACGCCGAATATTAGTGAGAGGGTGGTATTACGCCGGGCGAGCGTGCGGCCCAATGCGTGCTGCAACGCAGCGTGGCTCTACCACTCTGTCAGTGTCACTCATTTAGCACCACCCAGGGATCACGTGTAGGGTCTCAAGGGTAAACCTACGGACGCGAGCAACTTCCTTAAAAGATTTCGACAAATAAAAAAGATGTCGTTACCTCCTTTGTAATTTTGCGGATTGTATGAGACTGTCCCCCCTCTTGTTTACTTATCGAAAGATCGTCAATAAAAACACGTGAAATTTGAGGTTAGAGCGTATTTAGTCTTTTTATAACATGAGTAAATCAGTCTAGTGAAATATGGACTTATTTTAACATGCATCTTATAACATTTTTTCAGATGTTGATATTCGCAAAACATTCGCATAAATTTTGCGAATGCGAATGCGAATACGAATGTCAAAAAACATGCGAATATTCGCGAATGCGAATGCGAATGCGAATGCGAATGCGAATATTCGTTACATCACTAGTACCTAGTAACCGTGTCGCGTAGCAGTGAAAGAATACTACCACCCCCTCTCTTCTTTTGGGTGTCGTCAAAGGCGACTAACGGACTAAAGGCTGCACATACATCCAACAGCATAGAGCGGCGATGGGCTCACCACCTGTCACGCTGAGCACATGTGCAGTCGATGTGGTGAAAATTGGACTATGGAATTGTCTAGTCTCTGTCTAGTCTGACTAACCCTTCGGAGATAATAGTCGTGATTATATGTACGTAAGTATGTATATATTTAGGTAGGTATAGTAAAAAGTTGAGTGGCGTTGTTCTCAACTTCACCTCAGAATGACATTTCAAACTCAAACTCAAAATTTCTTTATTCAATAAACTTAAAATAAGCTTTTTGAATCGTCTAAATTTATTTGGATGGATGGCCACCCGCCACCCACTCCACCCATTCAGGAAGTCTTTTAGCTGTGGAGAAGAACGGGCGCAAGAAACTCCACAGATTTATAATAATATAGAAGTAACGACATTTACAAAACAATATGTCGTTACCAAATTACACAATATACAAATTACTAGTATGTTATGCTCGTACATGTCACTATGTCCATACATATTTGTCATTTACATAATCTTCCACCTTATAATAACCTTTACTCATGAGGATTTTTTTTCTTTTATTTAAGAAGATATTATTATTATAGGAATGTGAATCCCTTTAACTATGGCCGCTGCGGGGGTGATTGTGCGGTTTCATAGAACGCAACCTTATTAGATCGGCCTCAAGTGGAACATTCGTGTTCTCGGAATTATATTATTATGTAACTACATACATTACGCCTTTTTCCCGAAAGGAGGAAGAGAGGATATCTTTATTTTTAAACAATTTTATTTAGTTTATCCTGTTTGATGTTGATGTTGGGTCTTTAGTACCTACTTAAAATTTTGCCCCCTTCCTGTTGACCGATTGATCTGAAAGGTACACACTTTTAGTTTTGATGACAATACAATTAAGTATAATCAGTATCATTGTAAATCCAAAATGGCCGCCTCCACAAAATGGTGGATTCCATTTTTTTGTTCAACCACCTCAATATGGGTATCAAATGAAATGGTTTGACTAGTAGTATGCAATACAGTACATTATAAAAAAAAATTAAAACTAGTAAATAAAGAAGAGGTATTTTTTAAGTTAAACGGCTTTATTGAAAAGAAAGATATAAAGATGATGTAGATGATGTACATTATCCACGATTTTTATTTTAAATATTTTTTTTATTTTTTTGTAGCTTTTAGTACATTATCTACATCATCATTATCTTTCTTTTCAATAAAACCGTTAAAATAAAAAAATCTAATAAATGTATAAGAATTGTAATAAAATCATGCACTAGTGGTAGTAGAGGTATGTACTACTTTCTACTTAGGACCTTAAACAAGCCCTACCAAACTGGTCACCCGGTCACAATAATATTCCAGCTGGGTATTGAAAACCATCCCTCTGGGTCTGAAACTACGGGTTTCAACCACTATACTACAGATAGTAGTACATACATACATACATAGTACATACATACATACATACACAGATTCACGCCTATTATGCCCAAAGGGTAAGTCAGAGACTAGGCAATGAGGACCGCAGAAGCAGTCCTCTGCCATTCTTCACATTTCACCAAATTACAACTGTATACGTGCTCAACGTGATAGGCGGCGAGCCCATCGCCGCTCTATGCTGTAGGATATAATATATCCTACAACATAGAGCATATTATGTGCATTACTAGCGGCCGCTCGCGGTTTCACCCGCGTGGTTCCCGTTCCCGTGGGAATATCAGGATAAAAAGTATCCTTTGTGTTAATCCAGGCTAAAAACTATCTGTACGCCGAATTTCATCCAAATCCATTTAATTAAAAATCCATTTAGTAGTTTTTACGTGAAAGAGTAACAAACATCCATCCATACTTACAAATATTCGTGTTTATAGAATTAGTAGGATTGCGTTAGTTGTCTTTTACGACACCCAAGGGAAGAGATACACACAGCTCTTAACGCCGCCACTATAAAACATAATAAAACAATTAAGCGGACAACGGCTTACCTGGTTCCTCGATTTATAAATGACCTACCCACTGAATTGCGAGAAAATATTAAAATAAAACATATTAGTGTGAAACTAAAGTCTCACTTCCTAAACTGTAGTCATTCATGGTCTCGTGTGTTATGGAATGATAGTGTTAAGTAATGTTTATTTTTGTTTTGTTTGAATTTGATTTTTTTTTTGATTATATATAATTTAAATGTTTCAATACCTAGCTACCTATGTTATTTTTTTAGTTTTTTTTTGCAATTGTATTGACGTCGAGTCTGGCTAATGAAAACTCTCCCTGAGAAACTTCAGCAATTTAAAAAAATCTTCTGCTGGTAATACTGGCTTTACACTATTTTATTATTTACATTTACATACGATATTTTTACATCTGAAATCAAAATTAAATCAATTTTTTTTTAAAAAGTTGCGAGCTACATGTCTATTAAAGGTTAAGACGCAATAATGATTCAATAATTGTAGCATTAATAATGTTCGTTTTGCTGTGTTCGTAACTTGTTCAGACACAGTTTGTTATGAAAAAAATATGACAGGAAGATCAGAGATTCCGTGCGAAGCTGTGTGTTTAAAAAATAGGTAATAAATGGAAAAAAAAAAACCATTATTTGTATTAACTATTATTATTTTCTACAAAATCCGGTGATTAGCGAGCGGATTTGTAAGCACCGATTTATCGAGCTAAGTTGAACAATATTGTGTGAAGCAAAGTTTCCCAACTCAGCCGTCAACAAACACACTGGTTGGTGCTCGGTATACAAGTTTGTTTACTTATTATTTAGACACGCATGACGAACTCATAAATATTAACATGCACGACTGAAGTCACTGTACCTACTCTAGCGGTACGGATTAAACGAGCTCTTAAGATTCTGACACGTGTCGCGTTTATAAAATTAATTAATTTCGTTTTCGTTTCGTTCTACGTGATCTAATCAGAAATGAGAAGATTCGTAGAAGATCTAAAGTAACCTAGCCCAAAGAGTCGCCAAGCTCAAGTGGCAATGGGCAGGGCACATCGCCCGTAGAACCGATGGCCGTTGGGGCAGAACGGTTCTCGAGTGGCGACCGCGCACTGGAAGACGCAGTGTGGGCAGACATCCAACAAGGTGGTCCGACGATCTGGTGAAGGTCCGCTGCTCGCATCCAGCGGCTGCTGGATGCGAGCAGCACAAGACCGGTGGTGTTGGATATCCTTGCTGGACAAAGGCCTCCCCGCCTTTGTCCAGCAGTGGACGTCCTCTGGCTGATGTTGATGATGTTTTTGTTAAATTAATAACTCGGGGTCGACTTTACAATTTACAAATAAATAAACTAACGATGCGTTGTTAAAACGCTCAAATTGCTATAAAAACAAAAACTCAAAAAAGCGTTGAAAAATACCTCGATGGGAGTCTTCGATCAACAATGGGAATGGTAAACGCAGCCGTAAAATGAGCTAGTTTCGTTATCTTCGATGCGTTGTTGTTAAGGCAACAGACTCAGATATTATAATAGTGGTAGGTGGACATACCTAAAGCCTTGTTCGCACGAATCAGTCGTAGTAGTAAGCGTACATTGCTTCGCTAGTTTAATTTTTTTTAAATTGCAAAAATTATTTTATTAAGCAAAGTATGTGCTAATCGACTAAATTACGGCTTAAAACGTTGTAACGCGTGTGGCCGACGATTTAAATAGGTTAGAGTATCGATTTTTCTAAAACTAATACAGTTAAAATAAAATATTGCTACTAAAACTTATACATACATCCAATGCATCACTGTGTTTTAGGAATAAATTGCACACGTATTTTTGACTTCCGGGTTATAAGTATATATTTATTTAAATTTTACACACCTGAACAAACTATTTCTAATAAAACTCATTGAAAACTAATGTAGCAATGTGTTTTATAATATTTTTTTTCTTTAGTTTATTGTAAGCTGGTTCCATTGAGCGCTGGACCGTGGTAAGAATATTTACAAGTTTTAAAACGGCGTTCGTGGCTAGGTAATCCCGATCACGGACAGTCGCTACAGGGTAAAAAATACCCAAAAAAATTATTGGCGATTTCTGAGAAATAGTGTATGTATTTCTCTTGTAGGTTTATATTTATGTTTTCTAGAAAGTTCTTAATAAATAAAAAGCAAAATATAAATCAAATATCTTTTATTTTTCTTTCGAGAGTTATGCTAAAAATCTACGTACTTAAATCTTTTACAAAAATCAACATTATATCACAAATACCTAGGAATTACAAAAATCTGAGATCAGTTATTATTAGAAATCGAGGTAATGTACCTTAAATTTAACACAAAAAAAAAAATTTACTGTGCTTGTTTATGTTTATGTTTTTTTGCTTTACGATCAGTACGTCTTATACGTCTAATTAGCAAATAAATCGTCTTTACATGTAAAATGCGATTCAAATGTAATTGTAATGTCGTATTTACGGCATTTCCGTAAAATATTCTTCACAAATGCAAGTAGTATGCTCACGGCCACCACGGCATATTCTTTTTTGACATTTAGTGCAAACAGTCTTCGTCTTTCGGTCTTTTCTCCATTCACAAATTTCGCAACGAGAAGCGGAAGTGGGCCGAGGTTTAAACACATTAGGTTATTCATTTTCAGTGTCATCACAAAGTATTGACTTCATTTTGATTTTTATCTTCTTAAGAATATTAAGAAAATAAAAATCCATGGGCTGTTCTTTCAATTCTCTTGTTATAAAGTCCATGAAATGTCCCTGATTTTCTTTATTTGATTTTACGACAATGTAAGCATTGATGCCACTAATATTCAGAAGACCACTGGAACATTTTCTAAATATGCTTCTATTGTCTGCACGGGAGAGTTCAAATCTTCACTATTTTCATGCAAACGACCGATTCATGTTCGTTCGTCGTCATCTGCTTCCTGTTCTATTCCGCTTTCATGTTCACTCCATACTTCATTATCGTCTATTTATAAATCATTTTCAACTTCGTTGCCTGCTTCGTGGATTCTTTCTTCAATTTCTTTATCACTAAACCATCTAGACATCATTATAGAACTCTAAAATATACCAAAATACAGAATAATGTAATACAATTAACATTAAAATAAAGTATAACACTAAGTGTCGCTACCGGGTAAAGTCACCCATAGTTACTTGGCGAACAGCAGGGCACAAACTGAACGGCGGCGTGCTGGGAGTGGGTCCGGTAACTTGAAGGTACTTAGCGCGGCCAGCCGCTAGGTGGAATTGTGAAAGAGGTAATGTTTAACACCTCTGTAGCATTTTTACCCGGTAGCGAGTATCGTCGGGTTTATTCTTTGATAATATTGGCGAGGAATCTAAATGCTTTTCCATGTTATGGGCATTTCTACGGTAGGAGCAGGTTTTTTCTCAAATCGGTGGTAAAAATTAAATTTCGTTTCGTAAACAGATTTATCAAAATTATTAAAGTATTATCCCTTTCTGAACCTATTATTAGCAACGGCACCAAATTATGTTAAATTGTTCTCGAGTTATGTTGATTACAAATTTGAGATCGTACCGAATTGAGATTTGCGCATATCTTTCAGTTTTAAAGTTTATGATTACTTTTCACATAATATTGTATATTTTTTTTATTTATGCCTTTCTCATTCTTCTCGCAATCTTTTCTGTTTCCTTTTTTTCGTCTTTAGTTAATTTGCCCATCAGAAAAAATATACTTATTAATGTACTTTATGACTTCGAACTTGTTTTACATAATAAACCCAAATACGTTTTTATTAAAAACATTGTTATGAATACATAATCATCCTCATCGTAGTGCATACAACAGTGTTATTACATGGTATTTTTTTAACAATATCTGAATTCGGTATTGAATCTCTCAATTCGGTGCACCAAAATCCAGGGAATTGAGATCCACAGAATTGAGAAAAAACCACAATCTAACAAATAACTTGGAAATATTACAGTTTGAACAATTAACTTATTACGTTATAACAGATACAACGTAAATTTACAAATTTACTTATGACTGACCCCAATTAATAATTTCTAAACCACATTTATGTTGTCCACCGAATTGACAAATTGCTGAACCTCAAAAACAAACACTTCTTATCTTCAAAAATACGACAAGCTACAACAGGTCACCCGTCCATGCCTACAGGCTGCTAGGGCGCACCTTACCGTATACGTGTCATATATGTATAAGGTGCTATTAAATCAATGGCGTATATATATTTAAAATACAGGTAGTTTACGCCAAAATAAAAATATTTTCCCTAATAAACAGTAGTATTTTGACATTGGTTTAGATTTTAATTTTTCAAACAAAATAATTTATTATTTAATTGGCCAAAACTGCATCATACTGTAGATGCCTTTATTCACACATGCGACTGCATTGTGAAAGTCGTTGCACTTACACTGACGACTTCCACAATGCACTCGCATGTGTGAGTGATTTCATCGAGGCATCTAATAGTATGATGCAGTTTTTGCCAATTAAATAATAAATTATTTTTCTTGAAAAAATAAAATCTAAACCAATGACAAAATACTACTGTTTATTGGAGAATATATTTTTATTTTGGCGTAAACTACCAGGGGCCCAAGTCTGCTAATTTACGAATGGCATAATTGAATCGCAATTGTATCGTAATTGTATCGCATTGTAATTGTTTGACACATTTGGTATTCTTAAATGAGTAAGAGAATACCAAATTTGTCAAACAATTATAATGCGATCCAATTGCGATTAAATTATGCCATTCGTAAATTAGCAGACTTGGGCCCCTGTACTTTAAATATACGCCATTGATTTAATAGCACCTTATATAGTGCCGTTGCTATCGTGTGTATTTGGTGTGTAGGACATATCACACAAAATTTCACCGAATTGATACACAAGCTTCGGACAAAACTAAAATATGTTATTGTATTGAAACCCAAGGATTAATAATAAATTTAATTACATAGTTAAATGGCTTTATTGTCTATCCCTGGTTCTGTAAATGTTAGAAAAATAACTATCAAGTTATTAATTTAAAAGTTATGAAGCATTACAGAGTCTATTTTGGAAACAGGACACGTCTTTTAAGAAAATTCTGCCCGTTTTTAAACTATGATTTTTTTTGCCCTACTTAAAACCTGACGATTTTCTAGATAAGCTCTACATCAGCTTAAGAGAACATGTGTGATTTTTTTCAAGCACGTAATTAGATGTGAAAGGTACTTTTTTCGCTCCAGTAGTTCAATCGGCTCTTCCCGTAGAAATGCCCTTATGATTATCGGACATGTATAATTTATCCTGTTATCTATTACCTGTGTGGTTGGATTTGAATAAGGACTCGTTTGTATTGTTAAGTAATACCATATACAAATTTTATACCGTCCTTGGTCATGCAGTGGTGTCTCTTTTTAAGTAAGTTAGTCGTATTACCAAAAATAAATGTTTAACAGAAATTGGTACTTAAGTACAAATTTTTTTATTTAATGTTCAGTAATCATGACAATTAGCAAATAATGACGTGAGCAGCTCATAAAAACCTGAACTAACATTCACTAACATTCATTAATGATAGTTAACTTAATAATAATAATAATAGAAATAATAATATAAAATCTTAATGCGGTTTACAGAATACATCTACTTACCAAGTTTCAACACTATAGTTCTTAAAGTTTTGGAAAAAAGTGGCTGTGACATACGGACGGACAGACAGACATGACGAATCCGTATGGGTTCCGTTTTTTGCCATTTGGCTACGAAACCCTAAAAAGGTAAAACACCACCTTAACTTTTTACTTTTTTCCTAACTGAAATGGTTTTTCTGCTTATTTACGATTTACTACTCGCGCGTACTACCTTAGTAACGCCAAAGCACGCGCGAACAACGCAGCCTCCCTTACTCGTGCGTGTAGTACATGCGAAATGCAGAAAGTTCACTTTAAAAAAAAATGCGTAATAACTCGCGTGTTTTAAAATTTCCTATAACCTTTTTTAACTAAAAGGGATGTAGATAAGTTACTAGTTTACCTCCTTAAACGCATCTGTCGTCTAACCTGTCAAGGTGTATCTACGGATATATAACGAATTTAATTCAACAAACTACAATGATCTATTCTTTTAGGAAACCAGATCATTTACTAGGTACCAATGCCTTTAGGTAATTGTTATTTTTTACAAAAAAACATAATTTTTAATTCCAAAAAGTGTAGCGCAGTCGTTTTTAAAATAAAGAAATGTATTCATTAATCATTAATGTCAGTTGGCGTCTTGAGTTAGTTTCATAAACCTTTTTTTTGTAGATAAAAATGATACTTGTTAGTGAGCTTACTTAAATAAAATATTTTTATTACATCTATACCATTACCTGCACTGATTTTTTAAGGTGTTGAATTTCATATGTTTTAACCATCGATCAACAGTTGTATTGTTGATCGAAGGTTTCAACTTTGTTTCAACATTTAAAATATGTTAAAACCTGACCAGAAAAATAAAAAACCTGGTCTAGGGGCGTCTCAAATGCTTTTTTTTAATGTAACACTAAGTATAGTCATATCTATGTGAATTGGCAAGCGTTAAAAATCGGTATTCTGTAAATAAGCGAATGTTTTTTTTTTCATATATACGATAAGACATAAAATCTTTCATTTTAATTTATGTTTTAAGGTGTCATTGGAAATCCAAACAAGAACATTTCTGATTCTGGATTGATGTAATCTAACGTGCTCCTGTAGGTAGATATACCTACATTAAGGCCTATTCAAACCTGAGCGGTATTCGCTGCTGCGCTGTGGGTAGAGCGGCAGCGAATACCGCTCAGGTCGATCTAGACGCGGAACTTGATACTAAATACCTAAGCGAAACCCGCGCGGTATATACCTTTACCCACAGCGGCAGCGAATACCGCTCAGGTTTGAATAGGCCTTAAGAAAGTCAAGGGTCAAAGAATTAAAATTATCAAAGCCAGTAAGATTTTTAATATCATTAATCAAAATCAGAATCTAAATAGGTATTCAACTATGTACTTCTTTAAGAACTGCATAAAATTAATGAACTTTATGCCTAATTGCAAACTTCAAAATCATCTAGGTTAATTTTCTTTTTTGATTTTGGTTTAGTTTTCTTAGGCGTAGAAATAACAGCAGACGTCTGTCCTTCTCTTTGTACATTCATTACGGAAGAATGAGACACATCTAAAAAATCAAAAATTACTCAAAACTTAAATAAAATACATAAGTGGTCAATTTTCATAGTACATACTGTATGATTTACCTACCAGTCATGTTGACAACTAGTCGGTTATGTTATTGAGAGAAACAGAGTCCAATCCTTGAGACTTTCTCTCCAACAAATATTTATATACATTGTAAACTACTTTTCTCTCACGACTATTTTACTACTAGGTACTTTTCGGCATTATAACGCATAAAAATATCACTAATTCGAAAAATAGTTCGCGCTGACACTTTGTCAGCAATCAACAGATGACAATGATGTCATGAAAATGACGTTTTAAAGTTGCCAGTAAAAAAAATTAGTGCCATTAGTTTTTCGCATCATGACCCAGGTTTTCTATTTTCCTGGTCAGGCTTTAAATAAAAATAAGATCATAAGTGTTTATGTAACTACACAGAGTGGTCTATGTGTACCTACTACCTACTTATCTAATAGGTATAATTGAAAGCATAACATTTTTTAGTTCTTGTTTACACGTATTAGGTACTTTTCAAAGCCCTCATCTCGCCCATTCATCGAGCCAGTGGGCAATATTTTTAGGGTCTAGATTCTTGCATCGCCTGTTGTGACGCTGCGGATTTTATTTATATTTATTTACTTATTCATCTCCACAATTTAGTTCTAGCTGTCAGAGATGCTTACGTAAGTAAGTTTAATAAAATCGTCCTATTAACTATTTGAATTTTTAGTTTTTTTGTTTTGTTTTGTTATTCAGATAATTATTATAGATTTGTAACATCAATTAATCGTGTCGCCTAGCGGTGAAAGAATACTACCACTCCCTCTCTTCCCTTGGGTGTCGTAAAAGGCGACTAACGGACTAAAGACCGCCAATACTTCCAACAGCATAGAGCGGCGATGGGCTCACCACCTGTCACGCTGAGCATGTCACATACATACACATTAATTACGACTTTTATCCCCGAAGGGTTAGCCAGAGACTAGGCAATGAGGACTGTGAAAGCAGTCATCTGCCATAGTCCCCTTTTCACCAAATAGCGACTGCACATGTGCTCAGCGTGACAAGTGGTGAGCCCATCGCCGCTCTTGTAATGTACGTACGCAGTCTTTAGTCCGTTAATCGCCTTTTACGACACCCAAGGGAAGAGACGGGATGGTACTATGCTTTCATCGCACCGCCACGCGACACGTTCAAAATGATGAAACCGAAAATTCGGTTTTATTTTTATTTTTAGATAATGATTGCTCATTTTGACAATTTAGAGTTGTCCATACGTTTTTTCTTTTTTTTTTGTAAATACATTGCCAGTGTTAATCTTTGTTTGGTGCTCGCATGGACGAAAAAACTGTCCATGGGTGCCTATTTCATATTATTGTTAGTTCATGTCATTAACCTATTTATACTGGTTCATGGTTCGTCCTATTTATACTGGTTCATGGTTCACGTATTTACTGTACGCTCATCTGTTATGTCCATATAAGATTCTGATGAAGTATGTTAAACTAAATATACTGACGACTGAAATTCAACAAAAACGAAAGAAACAAGAGAAAAACCTAATCGTTTAAATCTTTAGAGGTACAAAAAGAGATACGGATACCTTTTAGCCAATATGGTACCTATACCCTTACCCTTATATGCTGAGGTAGGGTCCTGATTGGCTCGTCACACTGTTGTTTTCTGTTAGTAGCATGTACCCTTATGTATTTCACCTCTTTTTGTTTTTCTTATTATTCTATATGTTATTTTATTGTGACAGTCAATAAATGTTTTTTCTTTCTTTCTTTCTTTCTTTCTTTCCTTACCCTTACCCTTACCCTTATATATATAATACCCTTATTAAATCGTGTTAGTGTCGTGTCGTGTTTCTAAATCTCTATCGATGTGAGAATTACAATCCTCGTATCGAGCACTGAGCTCATTCACGTGTTAATCCATCTTAGATGCGAATAGCTGTGAAACGTTTTCAATATTTATAGCAGGTGCTTTTATAACATGCCTGCTTTGTCTTTTATAGCTTTTTTCTTATTAAAGGTAAAACGGTAAAAAAATATCGTCGCTGTGTTTTATTTTAGAGATACAGTCGAAATATTGTATCATAGCGTATGTATTTTTTCTTCATTTCTTTTTATTTAGAGCCGCGTGTCGTGTAGCGGCCGTATTAAAAGAATACTACCACCCACTCTCTTCCCATAACTATCGTAAAAGGCGACTAACAGACTAAATACTACCCATACATACAGTCCCTATCTACTGACCCCTATAGATAGGGTATCGCAGCTGGAACTACAGGTCCGGCTGTGTCTCTCAGGGGTACTACGGGGTTCCGGTTCATGCCCCCCGCTGGTTGTGCCTTGACCGGCGCCTCCGGCGGGATCCGGACGTGGGATGGACTCGTAGTGGCTTGTGGTTAGCTGTAGAGTTTGGGAACGTTCGTTTGTCCTGGTATTGTGTGCAAGTGAACTACACGTGTTCACGTGGAAACTCTCCTGAGACACTAGTCTTATGAGTACCGAATGAAGAGCGCGCTCCGGTGGGCACTGATTTGGCGTCAAGACCTAACGCAGATGGTCTCCTGCGCGAGTGTTCTACTGGCGCAAGGACGTCTGGCACTTCTTGCATAACCTAACGGTTGGTCTCGAGGTGCCAGTATAAATAAAACTTAGTGAATTAAGGAGAGGGGATGCCCATACATACAATTGTCCCTATCTCACCCTTAAAGATAGGGCATCGCAGCTGGAACTACGGGTCCGGTTGTGTTGCTCAGAGGTACTACGGGGTTCCGGTTCCATACCCCCGCTGGTTGTGCCTTAACCGGTGCCTCCGGCGGGATTCCGGACGTGGGTTGGTCTCGTAGTGGCTTGTGGTGAGCTGTAGAGCTTGGGAATGTTTGTTTGTCCTATTATTGTGTGCCAGGACTTCCAAACTCGTGCACAGCGAGCGGGGCTTAGTAGCGGTGTCTGTGGGGCTAGCAGCGAAAAGTCCTGCGGGGAACGTGAGTTTTTCCTTTAAGTTGGCAGCTTTGTCCGGTGGTTCTCATTGGACATTGGTGTTGACATCTCCGGTACTGGTCTAGAGAACTAGTAAAGGCGGCCCCCTAGATGCCGTAGCCTCCAGTCCAGCCAGCCGCTTAGGACGTAGGAACTGGCTAGGCTCCCGGATGGGTTCCGAGAAGTGAGTGTGCTTACTACTCCGCGACCAAGGTGGACACTTGGGAGTTGACTTAAGAGTCGACGACCCGAGCAGTGGCAACTGCGAGTGGTGATCGCACCATCGAGGCCACGTAGGGACGTGCAACGAGAAGTAAGCGAGCTTGACAGCTCCGGTTACCTATCTAGACAATAGGCAGTGAACTACACGTGTTCACGAGGAAACTCTCCCGAGACACTAGTCTTATGAGTACCGAATGAAGAGCGCGCTTCGTCGGGCACTGATTTGGCGTCAAGACCTAACGCAGATGGTCTCCTGCGCGAGTGTTCTACTGGCGCAGGGACGTCTGGCACTTCTTGCATAACCTAACGGTTGGTCTCGAGGTGCCAGTACAAATAAAACTTAGTGATGTAAGGAGAGGGGATGCACATACATCCAACAGTATAGAGCGGCGATAGGCTCACTACTGTCACGCTGAGCGCATGATTGTGAAGTCCTTATTTGGTGAGAAGTGGACTATGACAAAGGACTGCTTTTGCGGTCCTCATTGACTGATCTCCGACTAACCCTTTGGGAAAAATAGTCATGATTATACAGGGTGGGTATCTTAAGAGTAAAGTGTACGAAACAAACCCCCTGGTCAATTCATGTCCTGATAGATAATATCCGACGAGAAATGGCAAGCATTACAGAGCTTACTTTCCGCGCAGCTGTGATGGATAATTTTTAGACGCGTCTCTTACAGGAGTGCCGCGATAGTAACGGATTACATTTATGAAATAATTTTCATAAAATAAATCTCATTTTGAGGAGCTCGATGGCGCAGCGGCTAGCGCGTTCGGCTTGCGATCTTGCTCGCTAAGCAACTTTCGCAATGCCGGGTCGCTGAATGGGTGACCATATTTAAAAACATCTTGAGCTCCTCCGTGCTTCGGAAGGCACGTTAAGCCGTTGGTCTCGGTTGTTGTCGTAAGATGGCAGTCGTTAAAACCCACCAACCCGCATTGGGCCAGCGTGGTGCGTTATGGCCCAATATCCCCATGTGCTATTGTCCACGTGGGAGGCCTGTGCCCAGCAGTGGGACGTTAATAGGCTGATGATGAAATCTCATTATAAAAGGATCACCATAAAATAAAAACCTTTACATAATGTACTAACTTACTTTTTAAAATTATTATTTTACTCTTCAAGGGGCTCATGAGCCACCCTAGATGTATGTATGTGTACCATTTTAGAGTACCGTACCTATGTATCTTTTCTGTTCGAGTCGGTTTACAAGAATGCCTTAGGAACAGTTGGAGGGAGCAGCGGTTTTCGCGTTTAGGTTGCGAACACGCATGTTATATAGGCAGTTTAGGGATGACGCGATGGGTGACCTAAATTAAAATATCTGGAGCTCCTCCATGCTTCGGGGGCACAATAAGCAGTTGGTTTCGATTGTTGTCGTGAAGATGGCAGTCGTTAAAACCCGCCAACCCTATTCTTCCGCTTTTCGAGTCAGCGACAGTTAAATTCTTTCTGTCCAGAAAGCTGCCATTTCCACAGCCCCCTTTTTGGAAAAGACCAAAACATCCGTCGTGCATGAAGTTGTGCACAAGGTGACAGGTGAGCTGGTGTTGCATCGACTGAAGGGCCTCCCCTCAATCGAGTACCTAAAGCCTCCTCACAACACTTGCATTCATTTTTGCCAACAAAAAACCCTCATTTGCTAAGATTTTTGAGCAATGTTCGCTTAATGCCAACCTGCATTAGGTGAACATAGCACTCTATGTTATGGATTACGTGGGACGCAAGAGGTCAGCAGTAAGACGTTTACAATATTAAAAACTTTTATTATTTTTATAAGATCATGATGATGATGTGTGCAACAATGAAAATTAAGGCATTATTCAGTGTCTAGTTTAATAAAGCTGTTCGGTTATTATAATTACTTTCATAGGTAAGTAGATTGATGGGGTCTCTATCGGATCGCCTAATTTTTTGTACGCCTAATTTGCAATGGCACCCAAACGAAAAGCCTAAAATTTTTTCGCCTAATTTCACTCTTCAGAATCGTGTTTGCCCTAATTTCACTTCGCCTAACTTTTTATCGCCACATTGTCATTTACCAAATGCGTCATTTGGCAGAACAATTCGTAATCCCTAAAGTTTACAATTCCTAAATATTAAATCGCACAAAATTAACAATCATAAAGTACAAAACGCCTACTCATTTTTAGGCAAAATAACTTGGCAAAAGAATTGTAATTGTATTGTATTGAATACATGATATTGTGTTTTTTTTCATTTATGTATTAATATTTATTAATCTTAACATAGCAAGCAAACATGCAGCATGCATGCAGACATGCAGCATAACATGCAGCATGCATGCAGACATGCAGCATGCAAGCAGAAACATAGCATGCGTGCAGCATGCATGCAGATATGCAGCATGCGTGCAGGCATGCAGCATGTAAGCATGCAAGCACGCATGCAGCATGTAAGCGTGCAAGCAGGCATGCAGCATGCAAGCAGGCATGCAGCATGCAAGCAGGCATGCAGCATACATGCAGGCATGCAGCATGCATGTAGGCATGCAGCATGCATGGTTTCCGTCACGGCTTCGGCGCTGCGGGGCTCCGGCGGTCCCACGCGAGCTTTTCGTCGCAGATGGTTTTCGCTCACTACCGATTCTTCGGCTTGCTGGCCGGCTTCGCCGGCCAGCCTCAGCCCCGGCGGCGAGCTTAACCCACCTGCTCCTTAGCTCGCGGGCCGACTCGCCCCTCCGCGCCTACGCGGGCTTATATTGCACTCTAGGGTAGGGCAGACAAGACTACGTGAAGTCGGGTTTGCAGCGATTCACTTCTGTCAATTTATTTTCTCAATAAAATTCTATGCTTTTATTCCAATACATTATTGGCACATTTAATTTTAGATATGCTAAAATTAGAGCTTTTATAAATTTTGCGAAATAATCGTTATGCCAAAATAAAGTTATGCCAATATAAAGTTATGCCTATATAAAGTTATGCCAATATAGTTTAGGCTATTTTACATTAGACATTCTAAAATTAGGCCTTTCAATTCTTAGGCCAAACTATAATGGTGGCAAAACAATTTTTAGGCGAAACAATAATTGTACGTTTTAAGTTTAGGCCAAAACGGTTTGGCCAAACTATATTAGGACAAACAATTTTAGGCGAACCGAAGGGCACCCAGATTGATGACTTAAGCAGAATATGGCTAAAGCGGAATGAATATGACCAAACCAGAATATTAGAGACTAAAGACAAACATGACACCCACTTAACAACCCATTTCTAACCGCTTAAAAGTATTTTTACTTCTCCAAAAATAGAATATCACTCGCTTCTAGATTGCTATCTCATTTATCAGAGACATCTCTGTAACTCGATTATGTACGGAACAAGTGTCAATTCTTTGCTAACGTAGGTATATCAGATATAAAATCTTTAGTAACCTTCCATTGTTATTTTACGGGCTAAGAACTAGAAAGCGGAGCCTGAGCGTCATAAAAAAACTTATAGCCCAGGTACAGTTGCACATACTGATTCGTTTACTTCTTAACTACCTGGAAATGCTAAGCCTTTTCAAGTAAGCCAAGCAAGCAAGATATCGGGATATACACTTAACTTATTCTAGGCAACTGCAGCTATAGCCAGGTTACTTTTGTTATTTTTATTTGAAAATGGTGTGATTCAACACTTCTATCTAGAATCTTTTGAGCGTGAGAATTTTTACCATCGACTCAAACCTCACACCCCTAAACTATGCGTCGGTGGAAAGCTTTTATCGCGAAGTGTTACGAACTTCTCTCAAAAATAAAATACAGTTTTTTTGAATATTTTACAGCTAAAGACTAAGTCTCAGTGACTAAGGAAGTTCCTTTTTTACGAATTGTGGAATAGGAACGTTTGTTGTTTTACCGGTGATATAAAATTAAATTATACGACATTTAATTTGTATCCAAAGTCAACGTTTAACAAAGTTTTACCTACAATGTTGATTGCTGTTTTTAGCGATGCGCTAAATAAAGTGTTGGTAGGTAGGTATATCTCAGAATTTTGCTGAACATTATAATAGGTTTATTTTTAAAACATTTTGTTTTACTTTCAAGTGGTTTTTTAGATCGGCGTCTAAATGAAACCATTTCAATCTCTTCTGTTCCTCCAAACTATTTGACTAATTGAACATAAAAAAGGTCCTGCAGTAATATCCTTTGAAAATAGAAGTATTAAAAATGTCAGAACTTTTGAAAGAATAACAAAGAATGCATAATTTATTAGGATTATTGTATCTTTTTCAATCAGAACAAAATTGATGTCACTTCTGATAAATGATCCTAAAGTTCCAAATAACGTTTTCATTGTTAATGAATTTCAAAAGATCAAGTAATCAAATAGCAGTTAGTGATTCTGTCTGAAAATACAAAACGACATATTTTGAATTAAATGATGAAATCTCGTTCAATGAAACGATACTTATTAGCGGTCTTTGAACGACTCTTATTTGAACATAATATTCATATTATTTAATTTTTTTTCCGAGTGATTTACTGTAGGTAATCTAATGTCAGATTTGCCTCCGGTGAGTCCAAGTGCCATTCGAAAAGGGGATTCTAGGCAGGTTCTTTAGACATATTTTAAGAGATTTGCTCATTTACTTGACTGTGACTTGTTTTGCGACTACAATTTTAGATGACACAATTAAAGTTGCTATTTTGAGTGCGGAGGATAGCCAAGAACAAATTTTTGCAAACCCATTATGGTTACCGTCCGCTGAAAAAAGTTTAAAGTAAAAAAAATATCAAAAATCAAACATGTTTATTCATTTAAACAAAACAAAATAAATATTCTGAGGTCTCCTTTTTAGCATATAATACTTGTTCCAGGAAACCTCGCTCTTCCTCGTCATACAACACGAAATAACATAAAAGTAATACAATAAAATCAAAAATCGCTTAAATAATAAGTGTTTAACTTAAAACAAAAAAAAAGTAGTTTAACTTTTGCAATAGTCAGCACAGACCACAAGCACGAAGCGCAACTGACGTTTTATTTTTAAAGTTTAGCATTTGATCCACGCCGCGAGTGTAAATACCGTTAGTAACATATAAGCAAACAAAAGTCATTGCAAATGTTGTTCACATAAAGGCTGGCTTTGTGAAACACCACTGGCTAAAAACGATGAATTGCAATTGCATTGGCCACAGGCACATTTGACATTGGAAAAGGCAGTGGTCCGTAGAAATTCCGTAGAAGTGGTATTCCATCCGTAAAATGTGGAAAGATGGATACGGCGGTGGGTATTATTCTAAATCATCATCATTAACCGTGTTGCGTAGTGGTGAAAGAATACTACCACCCCCTCTCTTCCCTTGGGTGTCGTAAAAGGCGACTAACGAACTAAATACTGCTCATACATCCAACAGCATAGAGCGGCGATGGGCCCACCATCAGTCACGCCATTGTCTCCATGTGCAGTCGCTATTTGGTGAAAAGTGGACTGCTTTTGCGGTTCTCGTTGCCTAGTGCGGTCCTCAAAGCACAGTCTAGAGAACCAAGTTATTTTTGGGCAAATGGATGGCAGACGAGCTCAGGGAAGGGCACCTACAAGATGGTCTGATGCAATTAAGAGGAAACACTACGTCGACATGGCATGCAAAATTCTCATACAAAACACAGTAAAACGACGTTTCGTATAGTCCCCTGTTTCCTCCTTCAGGACTGGACCAATTTTTATTACTTTTTCAGCATCGGTTAAAGAATGAGATTTTATCTGTCTGTATGTTTCATTTTTTTGCTTTTATTTAATAACCAGGAGCCTTCAAAATTTATCGAAATCACTCCGTTTTAAGGCGTCTTCAGAAACATTAAGCGGCTGGTTTAAAAAAAAAAATCAGCTGGCGATTAATGAAGTCAGACAGCTGAGAAGACTTCTTGACTATATGATCAAAATGCTGGCGAAAACTGAGCGATATGTCTATCAACACACCCAAGTCTCTGATACATTTAACTTCTGTTAGAGTTGTGTTATTTATGGTTTAGGTCACTTCGTGACATGCTTTCTTTTTGGATTTTTTTTTATTATCAGGGATAATGAACATAAAATTCTGTTCACACCATTTAATAATGTTACATAAGTCATTATGTAATAGAATTACTTCTATATAATTTTTGTAATTACATTTTGTAATAACTTTGTATATTATTTGTCACAGAGGTCGTTAATATAAACCAGAAAGAAATTAGGGTCTAAATAAATATGTTGAGTATTATTAATTCATATAATTATACATACATACATATAATTAATAATAATAATCTGACATACTGTCCTGATGGTAAGCGTTAACGATAGACTAACCTTTGTAACATTATCACTGACCCGTTACTGACCGTGTAAAAACTTTTTGAACGCACTACAAAAGGAATATTATTCTTACAGACACGGTTATTATATTCCGCGAACCCTTTTAAAACCTCTTACGGATAGAGAAGCGTGTCTTTTATGGGACAGACCGTTTTATTTTTCAAGCTTTTATTTAACTTACATTTTCTTTGTGGTGCGGTGCGGTTTGGACATTTAGCCAGTGTCAAGTAATAGTAAACAGTTTTTTTACTAAAAAAATATATGAAAATGAGTGACAATAATAATGGTAAATGATCTCCCGGTAATGACTCCCGAACCCCTTGAGTACCTATGTATGCATGAAAGATATGGCGAATTTGAAAAGTAACGTTGCACTTTTTCAAGTCAAATGCTTTATTCAATATAAATCTTTACAGGTTACTTATTGATGACAAAAGATATGTATATAACAAAAAAGTTAACTAACTGTAGTTAGAGGAGCTCGATGGCGCAGCGGCTAGCGCGTTCGGCTTACGATCTTGCCCGCTAAGCAACTTTCGCAATGCCGGATCGCCTGATGGGTGACCAATTAAAATCATCTCGAGCTCCTCCGTGCTTAATATGTTAAAATGTTTGAATATGGTGAGAATAAACGTTATTATTATTATTCTCTTTATTTAAATCATATCTTAAGAAATTTTTTTTACAATATTTTATATAAAAAAACATATTTACAATATAAAATATTATATTATTATATTATACAAAATACATTAAAAAGAAATATATTAATACAAATTACTAATATATAGGTTATGCTCGTACATGCACTATGTCCATACACATTAATTGTCATTTACATAATCTTCCACTTTATAATAACATTATCATCACTCATAAGGGTTGTTTTTAAAATGTGCTTTAAATGTATGTAAAGGCACTTCAGTAATATTTAGTAGATGTTTGTTATTAAACGTTACACATTTACCTACCCAAGAAAGAGCGACCTGTTTTATAAAGTCTAAAATTAGGGACGGCAAGCTTATTTTTCCTACGTGTGTTTAAGTTATGAAGATCACAATTTTTAACAAATGTGTATACTAATTCTTGAGATAATAATAATAAGCTTTTAACTCCCAACACTTCGTAACAGTTTGATAGTAAAAAATAATTTATATTGCTAGTTAGTGTAGGGACCGCCTATAACGGTGAAAGCCTCCTCCAATGCTTTCCATCGTTTTCTTTCTCTGGCTACTTTTATCTAAAGTGTTCCGGCAACCAATGATATTATAATAATGTAACATCATTGCCGGCAACTAGAACTAAACTATGTCATCTCTCCATCTCTTTTGCGGCCTTCCTCATTTTCTTTTGCTGTCAATGGGGTACCGTTTATTACCTTCTCTGTCCATCTTTCGTCTTTAACTCTTTGTGTATGTCCAGCTCATTTCCATTTCAGTGGTAGTGTTTGCTTAATGACATCTTTAGCTTTAGTTTTCTTTCTAATTAGGCTGTTCTTTATTCTATTTTTTAGTTTTAAGCCAATGTAACTTCTTTCCATACCCCTTTGACATACTCTTAGCTTTTCAAGAGTTTTCTTTGTTAAATGCCAAGTTTGGCACGCATATGTCATGCAGGGAAGCAAACAATATCTCCATCGCTTTGGTTTTTAATTGTGTAGAAAGTTTACTTTTGAATATTTCTTTTAGCGAACCAGTATTTGTTCCTACCTCTTTATTCTTCTGTCTCTTTATTTTTCTGTGCTTGAATTAAATTTTTATAAGCTGCCTTAAGTAGATGTAATCTTCAACGTATTCTATAGTTGTATTGTATAAATTTATTTTTATTTCTTTCCTGTTAATCAAAATTTTTGTTTTACTTTGTTTTATTTCCTGACCGACCAACTTGCTTTGTTTGGCTAGTGCATTTATCTGTACTGGATTTTCAGGTAGTAGTACTATGTCGTCTGCAAACACAAAAAGTACCGTTTATTCTAAGACCAATATTCATCCATTGCAACGCTCGGAAGATATGTTCCAGCAACGCTATGAACAGTTTCGGAGAGAGCGGATCACCTTGCCTTACTCCTCTTTTAATTTTGAAGATTGGGCCAGGCGCTTCTAGTCTAATCCTTGCAGTGCTAGTTCTGTATATTTCACGGATTATTGAATATATATTCTTTGCTTACCCCTTGTTCTAACAGTGATTTACAGATGTACTCATGGAATATAGAGTCAAAAGCCTTAGAGTAGTCAATAAAAGATGTACAGTGGCCTATTTATTGTACTCAATATATCTTTCTATAATTATTTTCAGGGTGTAGTACAGTAGAAAAGTTTTTTCTGAAACCGGCTTGTTCGAATGGCTAACTCTCGTCTATAGTGTTTGTATGGCGTCGTAGTAGAGTGGATGCAAACACTTTGTATAAGCACAATAAGAGGCTAATAGGTCTGTAATTTTATATGAGCTTTGGATCTCCTTTCTTGAAGAGGAGCAAAATTTCCGAACACGTCCACTGCTTTGGAATGAACTTTGTCATTAGTATATGGTTGAATAACTTGGTAAGTAGAGTGATTAATATATCACTTCCGGTAATAATCATGTCATTTGTTATGCCATCTGAACCTCTTTTTCCTGTTTTAAGATTTTTTATAAAGTCAAAGTCAAAATATATTTATTTAATAAACTCAATTAATAAGTACTTTGAATTGTCCAAATTTTTTAACCTACTACCCATTCAGGACGTAATTTTTAAACTGTAGCAAAGAACGGGCGCAAGAAATCACAGCGCACAGAAGCAACGACATTTACAAAAAAATATATATCGTTACCAGGTCATAAAATACAAAATAAGAATTTTAATGTAAAATATAAATACGGTATTCTTTATCAATTTATTATAGACAATTAGAAATAGCTGTTGGAGTACTCGAAACATTTCAGTTCATAGCCAAGCTGTTTTGTCTTCTGTGTAATCTGACACTTTATAATAAGCTTTTTTATAAAGCTTTTCTTTGATTTTGATTTTAAATTTATCAAGATCTAATTTCTGAATATCATTTGGTACTTTGTTGTAAAATCGTACACACAGACCCTTAAAAAAATTATTTATTTTATGATTTCAATTTTTTTTATCTTCTAGAAATATAATGTTTTCCAAACTCAACTCTACAACTCTCTCCATAGATTCATAGAATATTCGTATTGCTGTTTCACATGAATTATTTGTTGGTGCATTAGCTTGGATGAGTGTCATTGACTTTCCATACAATTTCACGTTAAGTGCTGCAATCCTGTTAGAGATACCCGTGAAGTCGTCTACTGTTATTTATTTTTGTTTCTTAACAAGAAAGCCAATTCCTTTTTCACCTTTCTTTATTCCATACGAGTATAGCTTGTATTTTCCTCTATCTTCTGTGGTGTTTCCGGCACTTGTTGCTTCCGAGATACCTTTAATATCCCATTTCATCGTGGATAGCGCATATTTTAGCTCTACAATCCTTGTCTCATTAGCAGTGATCTAACATTAAAAGTAGCAATATAGATTTTATTAAACTTTGGAGGGTTGTAGTCTACTGCCCCCGTGGTGATTAGCCGTTCTGGGGGAGATTTATTCTTATAATTATTTTAATTGTTTTTAACTTTTTGTGTTTATATTTGAGGCGTAGCAATAAAATGAAGTGTTCTTAGTTGCTATTCATCTTTATCGTCGATTGAAGTAATTGAGGCAATATTAGGCAATATTAGGCAAAAAAGGCAATATTAGCAGCGGAGCCCTGTATTGTTATTTTTGCCAACACTGATGTACGTTCACTAACACTTATTTATTTTATTTATTTATTTATTTATTTATTTATTTATAAGCATGCGAGTCTGCTGGCTTACAGCTTGGGCCAAGACGCCAGCAGACTAATTATTACATTTTAGTTACCAATTAGATTCAAACATATTAAATATAGATAGGTATTACAATTATGTCAACTTAAAATTACATAATATGTGCAAAAATGTCAAAACATGAAGAATTTTTTATAATTAGATAAACAGAATTAAATTCAAACAATAATTAAAAGAATGTCACGACCTAAAAATAAAAAATAAAAATAGAGAATTAATGATAATAACATTGCGGATGAAATTACAAAAATGTCAACTTATTATTAAAATGTCAAAACAAGAACAAACGAATTAGACTACAGCAACATATCATGCGCATACTTACTGACTATGCTACATAGCTGACCAAAGTGGTCAGCAAACAAATCCACATCATGACGCCGAACAAGCATGTCTCCCACAAGCCGCAAGGCGCGGTTGGTGGGTGCCTGGGCCGCGTATCTCGTACACGTAATAGGAGAGTACAGCAGACGCGGGCGCCGCCGCGGCTCGACCATCCCCGCTTCATCCCACTCCATGCGTTTGGGAACGAGTAACCCCTCCTTATCTAATACCGTCGGGCTATCGATCCTGTGGTGAATTATTCCTAAATAATGCTGTAAAACACGCATTACCCGTCTAAGTTTAAGTTTGTCTAGATCCACCATGCCAGTCACAAATAGGGAAGGACATAGATGTGGATAGTATCCGTACCTTTTCTTATATAGCCAGCGTGCAAATTTGCGTTGTATCCTTTCGACTATAAGCGTATACTTGTCTTCGCAAGGATCCCAGATTATAGCAGCATATTCTAATTTACTGCGAATGTAAGCATTGTATAGCACTCTTGCAACACCCAAGCCATCAAACTGAGTGGAAGTTCGCAATACAAAGCCAAGCATTTTGCTAGCTTTTTTACATACTGTTGTAATGTGGTTATGAAAGTCTAATTTAGCGTCCAATGTTAAACCTAAGTCACGAATTTCGCTTACTCTTTCCAGTGGAGCGTCAAATAACTTATAAACTACATTTAAAGTGGAACGTTTCGGCGAGAATGTAATAATTTTACATTTTGTGTTGTTGAATGGTCGATTAAGTCTACTCCATTCGGATACAGCGTTAATATCATTTTGTAGACTATTGTAATCTGATTCGCTACTAATACCTAATGATAGTTTGAGGTCATCTGCAAATAAAAGACATTGGGATACGCTAATTCTTTCCGGAAGGTCATTCACAAAAATCAAGAAGAGAACTGGCCCTAACGTACTACCTTGACTCACACCAGAACGCGTATGTAGGGAAGCGATAATGGGTAGATTGGATCACGTCGGGGTCACCACTGTAGGGAAGCGGATGGTAGGCAGGATGACAACTTTGAGGAAGGCAAAGGGAAGATCTTCCTCCGAGCTGGGTGGTATAGCTCGGGGACCGAGGTCCAACGGATGTTAGTTGGAGGTGCTATGTATAGCGAAAGAGGTGGTGTAACTCCGCTACCGCGATGCAGGCTTCCCATACTATTTCTATGTTAGTATGGAGATGTCGTTGAGTTGATTTTTGTAGCGCCATCTGTTGACACGGTTGAGAGGCTTCGTGTCGAACTATGTGCGGCGTATGCGGTAGGTAACGCCGCCACACGTATAGTAGTCCTTTGAGGTATAACTCTCCACCCTAACAAATTGACACTGATTGCGAAGGTAATTAGAGAAAAACTCGAGAAGTTTTGGTGCAAAACCTAAAATAGCTAATTTCTGTAACAAAATGTCATTGTCTACTAAATCAAAAGGTTTTTTGAAGTCAAAGTAGGCGGCATCCACCTGCCGCCCTACATCGTTTCCGTACTTATGTAATCAACATGCGCCACAAGATTCGTAGTGGTTGAACGAGCATACCTAAATCCATGTTGACAATCATGTAATAAACGTCTTATTTGCTTCTGGACCCGAACACTTAATATTGCTTCAAAAATTTTTGCGAAAACCGATAGTACTGCAATTGGTCTATATGATGAGATATCATTCCAAGCCTCACCCTTGGGTACAGGAGTAACTCTAGAAACTTTCTAAATCTCTGGATACACTGACCTACCCAAGGATAAATTGTATAAGAATAGAAGTGGCGCCTCAAGAGCTGATATGCAATCTCTGGCCAAGAACACGGGAATACCATCGAGGCCACCTGATGATCTCGCTTTAAGACGTTTCACGGCCACCTTTAAATCAGCAGCGTCAACGTAATCGACAGTAATGCAAGTCGCGCTGGCATGTGTATCAGCAGCCCGCGCTGCCTAGACAGGGTTCAAAGACGGCACCTCGTCTTGGAACACTGAACCAAAGTAGTTTGCAAACGCGTTAGCTGCGTGCTGCCCAGATACCTCCACTCCCCCATATGTGTATAAATTGTCTTGTCGTCTGTCCTTCTTCCTATATTTAACAAATTTCCAGAATTTAGCTGGATCGTCTATCATATTGTTTTTTGTCAACTTTAAGTGCTGCTGATAAGCATTGTCAATTAAAATTTTAACATGCCATCTATAGTATTTAAATAATTATTTATTAAACTGCTTTCCTTCGGCCTTATAACGTTTTAAATGGAAGTATTTTTCCTTCCTATAATTCCTTAATCGTTGAGCTTTAATCGGAACAAACTGACAAATGTAATTGTTTAATTTGGTGTAATATAGTTGAACAGCTTTGTTAATGTCAGTTATAGTAAACAATTCCGACCAATCTATGTCAACAAAGGCTGCATATAGACCCTGCAAGTCAGCCTTACGCCAGTTCCAATCTGGACTAGATCCCGAGCGCGGGGCAGGTGGAGGCAACGGCGGCGACACTTGCGCTCCGCAATGTGACTTTATCGTCACTTCGAGCCGAGGGTGGTACTGATCAATCGGGACTAAAGGCTCAGCCCCAGCAGACACCATAATGTGATCGAGGTCAAAATTACTGAGCACTAGATCTAGCATACCACCACTGCTGTTGTAAACATTGTTTTGTTACTTTAGTCCGCAATAGTCACAAAATAAATCAAAATTACTCTTAACATTAACTCTACAAGAATTTAAATTGAAGTCACCTAATATTAATACATTCAGAGTCGAGTATGTAATAATTGCATTTTCAATACAAGTCAACACGTTAAGATATTGGTCATCTGTATAGTTTGGCGGTAAATACACAATACAACATAGGAATTTTATACTTTTCATGCTAATAATGGCAAAGATAAGTTCCATATCAGACGTTTGAGCATCGATATCTGTAATTTCTCTTACAGAATAGCAGTTACGAACTGCGAGCAGCACTCCGCCCCACCCGGCGTCGCCCGCGCGGTCCTTTCGCACTACCACGTACCCCGATGGAAACAGTTCACCGTCTAATATGGAGCTCGTCAAAAAAGTTTCAGTCAAAGCTATTAAGTCCAAACTTAATTGTGCCACGTTATTTAAAAATAAATGTCTTCATCCTAGTTGCTAGGTAACATGACACTCTCAGCAATCTTCGATGGGACCCCTAGCTTGAATGATGCGTAGCGGCCTCGAGGTTTCAGCTCCTCAACCGTGCATACCTCGCTTGCACAAATAGAGCGAAGATGATTAAGAACCTGCTCGACTGTAGTGCCCTATTGCAGGTAGTAAAGGTGTAGGTATCTCCACCTCTCGGAAGCACGCAGCGCAGTAGACCCAGGAACTGCCGTGCCTCGAAGTACGCCGGGTAGTGAAGCGCGCATTTTATTATGTTTGCGTCTTACCTCTACCCACGCGTCCGGATGGTTATCACCCTGATCAACTCTTCTGCTCAAATCCGATGGCTTCACAAGTGTATGACTTGAAGGACTTGAAGGAGGGACCGGAGCAACGGCAGGTTTAGTGTTCTTATTAAAAACTTTATCTTTTTTCTGTGGGCCCTGTTGAGTTTTTTGAGTTTTTACTCGCTTCTGTTGCAAAGAGTCGAGGATTACAGAGTTATCTACTACGGCTGGACTCACAGAGACCTCGTCGCTTCGTCTAAATTGAGAATTTGTAAGAGCCATAGCATCAATTTTTTTTCCATTTCATCTATTTTGCTACTTAAACTACTAACTTTCTCAAATATTTCCATTTTGAAGTTCTTAAATTGCTCCGTTAGTAAATTACAAATCTTCATAGAAAGGCGTGTTTCGAATTCGTCCTGCATTTCTCATGCATAATGGCACGTTCCGAATGGGATGGACTTAACGGTTAATAAACCACTATTGTTATTCATTTCATTAATATTCGTTTTTTTAATTAAGTAAGTATATATTTTTTTAAATAATTCCATATTCAATTCAATTCAATTCAGTTCAATCAATTCATTTACAAACAATATACATTGTGTTGAATCATTGAGTTATATTATGTACTTACCTCAATGTGTTGAATACATAAAGGTACATTTATATTACAATATCCGATAATAAATTAAAATAGTTCAATTAAAATAATTGAAAAAAAATAAACATCAAATGATTAAATGTCCAATAATATAAGTAATGTCAAATAAATGTCATAATAACAAAACATCGTTGGTGTGGGATGCGACCTGTGCAGACACCGTGGCTCCCTCACATTTGCAACATTGCAAACATGACGCTTTACATTCCCGCCAAGAGGACACCATCAAAATAAAAAAGTTACTTAACTTTATACTTTTATTGGAACCAGTAGGCATTCAAAAAATCCTGTTTCAGGTGACAGTCATACAAAACTTAGACAATACAAAAGTCTAAAGTATCTAAATACCACAGACCGTTATTTCTTTGGATCAGTCTCGTTCATGGCCAGCGGCAGTGGCGGCAGTGGCGGCAGTGGCGCCACTCATCAATCTAATTCACTCCCAAAGCGCTATCTTGATGAGAATCTCCAATGGCTTCGCATTCGCACCCTAATAAAAACGTAACCATGCGAATGGAATGTAACGTCTTTGTGATATCGACAAGCGACGATTTTATCGTTGAACGAGATTGGAAAATGGTTGAGTACGTTTTTTTAAATTTATCAAAATTGAACATGCAATTTTTGTCTACCCCTATCGTATTGGGTCTTTAAATCTGAACTCGCATTCGGACTATGGTTGCCAAGCCCAAAAATAGAAAAGCCGGACGCAGATTCATTTAGACGGTCGTTTTGCCTTAAAAGCGTAGCATATTGGACTTCCAAAAAAAATAATTTGTTTTTTTATTTGTTTATCCCACGTCTGCGAGATTGCGAATAATCACGAGATCACTCAAGCGCTTTCGTTTGGCATTTTCTGTAGAGCGCGACGGGGTTGACTAAAAGCCGAACAAAAGTCGGACAGGCTAGACTTGCATATTACTATATTTGGCCGGACGCGACTGCAAACAGCCGGACATGACCGGCTAAAACTGGACACTAGTGCCAACCTTTTTTGGGCCAACGTGGTGGGGTAAGACCTAATCTCCCCACATGCTGTCTAACTGGGAAGGCCTGTGTCCTGTGCCCAGCAGTGAGGCGTTTGTACGCTAATGATGATGACTTCGAATGAAAAGTGTTTTTGAACGAGCGGATTAGATTTATTTTTTTAACCGCTTCTGTGGTCTGTGGCTAAGCTACCGGTTTCAGACCCAGAGGTCCCGGGTTCGATTCCCAGCGGGGGGTACATCTTTGTGTTCTCGGTTTGGTTGGTGGTAGGGCTGTTAAGTTCACCTGGCTAGCTACCACCATCGTATCTAAGTCTGTATAACAACGATGTTTATAGCATTGTTGTGTTCCGGCAGTTTGAGATAAGATAGCCAGTTCCTCAGTGGTTGAGGATACCGGGTGAAGCGCGCTTCCACCTTCGGCCTTATCGTCACTTACCATCAGGTGAGATGAAGGCCAAGCGCTTACCCGTAGCCAATAAAAAAAAAATTAGAAGTCGACCCATCACTTTTTTAGCGAGCGAGGCCAAATACCATTTGATTAGACAATTGTAATGTCCAACCAACACTTCGATAACAAATATTGTAATGTAATCAGATAATGCAGAAGCTAAACAAAGTACCAAGTACTAAACGTGACGGAACTCCGATAAAAGCAGTTTAAACGCCAAAGCCAAAGCCCTAGGCGTTATCATTTCAACATGAGAAGTTTAGAAGAATAGCTGACTTATGGTATCCTTTATAATAAAAGTCGGGTTCGCAGAAAATATCTTTTAACAATGGGACAAAGCGAACGTTTAACGTAGTGCTATATTTTAAGACAAGAATTGAATAATGATAAAATGAAGTGAACTAGTACTAGGAAACTGGGTATCCAACCCGGGACGATTAAATTACTACTTAATTTTAACCGCCTCTGTGGTCTAGTGGCTAAGCTACCTGTTTCAGACCCAGAGGTCCCGGGTTCGATTCCCAGCGGGGGGTACATCTTTGTGTGCTCGGTTTGGTTGGTGGTAGGGCTGTTTAGTCCGCCTGGCTAGCTACCACCATCTTATCTAAGTCTGTCGCCATAACAACGATGTTTATAGCATTGTTGTGTTCCGGCAGTTTGAGATAAGATAGCCAGTTCCTCACTGGTTGAGGATTCCGGGTGAAGCGCGCTTCCACCTTCGGCCTTATCGTCACTTACCATCAGGTGAGATGAAGGCCAAGCGCTTACCCGTTGCCAATAAAAAAATAAAAAAAATGGTGCTGGTACTGGACTATGGTAGTTTTATCACTCACCAATACATAGGTAACAAATGAGGTTACTGTTACTTTGAGCATTTCGGTGTTTTAAATTCTATATCATTATCATCTTAGATACGACGTTTTCACACTCCTTGGGCAACTGGCCTTTTCTCATAAACAACAGACAAATTAACAAATTAATTATTTTCATTTTGTTATCATGATTTTTTAATAATGTTTTAATTCTAATAGGATAGCTTTATGTATTTGAATCGATTTTTATGTGTACTTCTTACTGTTTTATTTGTGTAACGTGCCTGCTTGTTGGATATTCTATAAGCAAGCATGTCTAAATATAATACATAAATTAACAGTAGGAAGAATGATCATCCTACAACCCACTGCGCTAGCCTGTGGGTTTTTGGGTTTTAACGCCTGCCATGCTAATATTATTAATGCAAGAGCTAGATGAGAGTGGCCGCGGATCGTGCTCAGTGGCGTGTTCTTGGAGAGGCCTATGTCCAGCAGTGGACGAGTATTAATAGGCTGATGATGATGATGATGCTAATATTGCTAATGGCCTAACTACCTTCCGAAGCGCGGAGGCAAGGAAATATTTAGCTTTAAAAGTCAACATCAAATTACTCAGGTGAAAAGTAAGTAGGTAAGTACTTTTGTCGGTGTTGGCAGCAATTTCCAGTTTGCGGTTTATTCACATTAGCTTAGTTAAACATCATCGGTGCGAAGTTCAACTTTTAAAGGAATGCGTGAATTAAATTTGAAAGTCGGGCGTATTCACAAAGTAAATATTGAATATCGACGGCCGTGAAGGAACGAAGCAAATGAATCGTTGTACCTACCTACTTGTTTTTCTCCAAAAAAATTTGGCCAAAATTCTGAAACAGAATAATTTGTTCGCTTCAAAGTTTGACGAAAACGTCGTAATATTCCATTTTATATTTCACGAAACTATATGCTAACTTTAGAAAGTTTGTTATTCTCATTATGAAAGGAATGAGACAATACTAATAAATTATTACCTTTTTTTGTTTTTACTTTATCGCGGTCACTCCTCTTGATTTGTTTTCTTAGCAACAAGTTTGATAAAATCCCTACCTACCTACCTACTTTGCACTAAAATTTGCTCAATTTTTTTTTATTTAATTTCTTTTTAAATCTTATTTAAATAAGTAATGTGATATATTGTGTTTATAATAGTACCTACTATTAAACTTTAACCTGACAATAAGTATATTATTGTAACTAGTTGCAAAGTAGTTCTTAGGCAGGAGGTACCTTTCCTCCATAAATTTCTCTTCACAATCTCTTCTCTACTCGTCTTTTATTTTTAAATGGAGAATAGTTATATTTTGTCATTTTTACTTTGCTTTGACAGGACCGGGTAATAGAAAGCAGATGTGTTATAAAATCACCTTTATTTATGAGAGATCAATTTAAAAATCACATTTTGTTTTCATTACAAGTTTAGAAGATGCAAAATAGATTTTACTCACTTTCTAATTTTCACCTTGTAGAGCGATTCAATTCTTCCAATCACAGAAAATATTAATAGCTGACTTTGACATCTGTCAACACTGGTGTTGCTAGATCAAGAAAAATATTTTCAGATGAAAATATTGGATTCTACTAAATAGTAAAGTATCAGTACGCAAAATCAGATTTAATAATTTTTCGGAAGTGGAGCATTTTTACCACCCTAGGAGCAAAGTAGGACCAGATTACTCGTTATGTTAAAAGTGCGTGTAGTTATATCAATACTTTAACTGAAATATCGATCGTTATCTAAACTCGTGATAAAATACTTCGTCATGCAATGGGACAGCACTTTACTTTTTTACTTTAGTAGGTACTACGCTAGAGTGGTCACAAATAAATATGAATTCGTATCGTTCGAGCTCGTAAAATGGGTTTGATTGAATAATACCGGGTCAAGTAAGTGAGCTCTAGGCACTATCGAATTAGGCCCTAGGGCCGCCGGGGCCTACAGGATAATGTGTCGTCTGTAGTAGGTAGCACTCACTGATCTAATATCGGTGGCCATCGGAGAATTATATGTAATAATTACATCTGTACAATAAGTTTGGGAGCTCTTTATGTTATGTACTAGAAGGTTATGAAGGTAAGTAAATGATTTAAATTATACCAAAGAGTTAAGGCTTCAGCACACCAAACGTGGGACAGTAGCAGCGCTGTTTGAAAGCGGGCCCGCGCAAGTTGTAATACAAGAAACTCTTTAAACTGCGTTACACCAAATTTGAACGCGGGCCCGCGCTCGAACTGCTCCGCGCCGCGCCGCACTGCAACGGAAGTGGAGCAGAGCAGCTGAAGCGCGGGCCCGCGCAGTTGTATAACTATGGCGGCCATGTTAGCATTACTCACCGGGAACAGGGCGTTCGCAGTGCAGCGCAACGCGTTGAAAGCGGTTGACGACTGCTGTATTTTTTTACAACCGCGAAATCTAGTAGCCTACTGCCTGCCTAACCCGTCACACTGAACTGAACGCGGTTAAAACGCGGTCCAGCGTTGCAACTGCTTTGAAACTGCCGCTGCTTTCAGTGTGCCGACTACTGCCGACTCCTGCGCTGCTACTGAACTGAGCTGCTTCTGTCCCGCGTTTGGTGTGCTGAAGCCTTTATACTTAATGAAAAAAAAAGGTTTTTTAAAATTTTTACTATAACCTTACTTAAATATTAAGTTCTTAATTTGTATTAACTTATCTTGGTTAGAATTTCTACTTTTTATTATTATCCAAGTTTAATGTTACTTAATTATAGATTAACCCCTTGAGGATCGTAAAACCAGATACAATTACAAATCAATTGTTTCGCGACCGCCGGTGGTCTTATGATCCTTGACCTATTAACATTAAAGTTCATTTACTAAATTTTTTTATAAGCAGTTTTTTTTCGGAGGTGGGCGCTAGAGTCTGCAACACAGTTAAACTTATGCTGGCTCTATCGTGCACACTTTTTTGGATTTGTGTTTTTATTCTAATAAAGAAATCCGAAAAATAAGATAATCATTTTTTTTAGGTAAATGTTCAAAATAGTAGCCATTTTTCTGGATGCAAAAATTTATTAATTAGGTACCTAATCGAATGTCGTATTCGTTATTATAGTTGACCCTGTGAGCATAAATACCAAATATATTGTTTACAGAGATAGAGATCGCGTGTTCAACTTCCGTTTACGTATGAGATTTAACAAAAAAAATTGAATGCAGTTTTTATTAAATCTAAAATCGACGCCATGTTTTCCTAAGAACAGATTTCCCTATCTCTGATAGATTATGATTTCTTATGTATTAATGGCGAGTATATTCAAATGCATTTTTTTATTTAACTAAGTCCACGTGAACTTCAATAAAACTATAAACAATTTGTTTAAGAGCCCTCCAGAGCCTCAATGCTTCTTATGTTCGCTGTTTATTTATACTTAGGCCGGCGTACCAGGAGTTAAAATATTATAACAGGAGGTAATTGTCTAACTTAAACATCTGTATCTTTCAAGTACAAGTACCTACATTCCCGTATACCGAGTTTGCTTATTTAAAACTAATTTTAAAATATTCTAACTAGCGAAGCAATGCAACTTCTACCTGAAAGTTAAAGCGATAGGTGTTGAAGTTATACAATTAGTCCCCTTGTCATTGCTTAAGTAGTTGGTAATATTCCTGCAATCCTATAAATCAAACAATCCTCCTACTAACAACTTTTCCAATTTAAGATGAAACTGTCTTGGTAATAAATGTTTATTGCTCTAGTGCTTTTTACTGCAATTCATTAAAGCATAAGCTATTGCTGTCAAGGAGACTCTAAATACACTGACCTAGATCGCTTAAAGTATTTTTGATAGGTATAACCTAGAAATCAGAATGGTAATCATACTTTGTTATTGAGTGAAATTGAAAAAGTGTCAACCGTTTAGCGCTTGTAGAGAACTTTTATACGAGCTTTTTATTTTGTTTCGTTTTAGTTTCGTTACTGCATTCAGGGCAATTAAATCTGCTGACACCTCGGGTCAGGTCACTAGTAGATTTTTAGCTGATATGTTTTTTAAAATGATTTTTATTATTATTTTTATTTGTTATACATCTAGTAGGTAAGTAGCGCTTTAATGATCACATATTGTTAAAATCGATACAAGCACAGAACAGAAGAAAGACAAAGTATTAATATTATATCATAATTAATGTTTTTTACGTTAAGTTTTTATACAAAAAGATATTTTAATGATTAAAAATGTCAACCTTATTAGTTAGGTACTAATGTTTTCCAAAACTCATTTCAGCCGTTACTTAATTTTACTTCAAAAACTCAGTTATTTCCAATTTCTATTACTTACCACAATATCAATACGATAATTGTAAATTACATTTAATTTTATTCTCTAAAGTAATAACTTAAGTTAACAATTCATTATGATTTATCATTCTTCACCTTTCATCCCAAAAAAACGATAAATTACCTACAAGTTTTAGCCGTTTGGGTCGCTAGGGGAGAGACACTTGCTCGCTATTTTTGACTCCGGTTTGTCTCGTACCAGGATACGTTTGTTTACACAATTCTATGACCACGGCTTATATTTCGGTTCGACGCGATTCTGTTTCGGCGTGCAGTGGTACTGGGGGTAGCGATGCGCATTTGTCTGGCACAGACTATAGCTCGTTAGATTAGTTGTTAAGTCTTAACTACAAGTTAGTTAACTGTTTTTTTTATTATTATTAGTATTGACGTCAATTAGTGCCTCTAAAGGTTTACATTGAATAAATAATTTGACTTGACTTGAATGGCTTCGCGGGTTACGCATTAAGAAAATTTCAAGTGGTATAAAGTTAGTACATTAAGACTGTACGGTATAATGAATTGATAATAGAGTATCAACACGTGTTGTTTCGAAAATAACACGGGAGAAATTCTAAGACAAAGTATCGAAACGCTACGTTGCAATTCTCAAAAGTAATGTGAAAGGATTGTGACAGTTGTTTTCGTTGCATTCGAAGGTTGCAACCTAGGAGACGCCACTGGCAGACGTTCCCCTCTGCCAAGAGGGTATGCCCAATGGTCATACCCGTTATATAAAACTAGTTTTCGCGTGTCACTGCACCATTTGCATGTCACAGTTGACGCGTCACGACGGAAGCAAATAATGCCAAATTGCAGCGTCTTTTCGTGCAAAAAGCGAACAGATACATCAAATGTACAAAAGGATAGCGTTACTTTTCATCTGTAAGTATTATTTTGTCTTTATACTATTGATAAATGCACTAAATTTGCAATAAACTGAAAAATATTGTCAATCAAAAAGTGTTGCCACAAGAACGACAATCTGCAACTTTGCGTAACTTTTAAAGTTAAACGTGCTAACATTAAAAAACTACTTTTATGTCCCATTCATTATTGTTAAAACTATTTTTCACTATGGATGCTAATTAAATGAATGATAGATAACTATTTATTAATTGTTACTTATTTTCATTTTCTTCAGTCTTTTTTAACTAAATTGCTTTAAAAATTATCAATACTATTAAACTGTATGTTTATGATCAGTCTACTTCATTAATTTATTATATTTACAGCCTGTCATTTATCCCGAAATTAGGAAAATTTTATTTTATTACATTGGCACACTGAAACAGTTCTAGAGATACGACAGTACAAAATATCGATATCGACTTCATCATTGTTTATTCTTGTTATTAATTTTTCAGATTTCCAACCAAAAGATGTAATTATTCGAGATGTTTGGATCCGAGTTTGTGGAAATCATGTTTCGTGGACTCCTAAGCGCACTAGTACACTTGCTCACAGCATTTTCAAACTTATGCAATCCAATAACAAGATTGAAAATGCGTGTCGTGCCTACTCCCGTTTTAAGAATTTAAGCTTTTTATTCTTCGATCACTTAGAAAAACTAGATGCACAATCAAGGCTCTCAAAACATCTGCACAAAAAGAGTTTGTTATCTAGCGAGATGTTTAGATACTTTTTTTTTAGTAAGCTAAATGTCAACATGAAGAAGAGCTTCTTCAAAAATTCTGCCAAAACATATATACTTACGTCAATTAATGTATATGTCAAAGCTGCCACTATCCGCTACGATTTAGTAGGATTGTGAATCTATTTTAATATGGTGTTTGAAGTTTTTATTATGATAAAGTACTAAACATTACTTCTTTGAAATACTTCCATTACAAATAAAGATTATTGAAATTGTTGTTTGGTTTTCTCATTTTGTTTTCCCAGCTTTAAGTAAGCCTTAAAGATGAAAAACCTTTATTCAGATAAATAATAGGAATATTTTACAATTATTTGAAATAGGAGCAGTTAATGTGGAAGGTTCATTTTCATTTTGTTAGTCTACTTTCATACTCATAGTCCTCTTCTTAGAGGACCCTTCCTACACTAACTACATAAAAATAATTGATCGGCGTTTAGAACCATGAAAATACATGTTTTTCAGTTTTTCAGTTCCTCCTGTTTACGAGTCGTAAGGTTGGGTAGCCAAGTATTTTTTTAAAAATAATATTGCAACATTTTTAAAATACAACTACCTACCTATCAGTCTATCCTCTTGCGATTTTAACTATAACGAAAAGCAAAGTGTCTATCTTATCTAACCATACGGCCCCTACAGACCAGTGGCAAATGCTCACTCTATGTCTATTCGTAATTCCTCGTAAACTGATGTTTATATTTCTTCTACTTTATGAAGAAGTTTATTTACTAGTACTACAAAATTCACTAGTTGTAGAGCCACCCTAAAGGGTGGCTATCCTAAGAGCAGTCAGCTCTTCGTATTTGGACTTGTTTTTGGCAAGGCAAAAGAATTCAGCGGCATTCGCTGTTCCCGTCCAATCCCGAATGTTTCGCAACCACTACTTTCTTCTGCAACCAGGTATCCGTTTTCCTGCAACTTTTCCCATCATTATCGGTTCCAAGAACTCGTATCTGTCGTGTCTAAGCACATGGCCCATATTATGCAACTTTTCTTTGCTAGATAGCTTGCAAAAGCTCACGTTTCTGGCTGACGCGTCGCAGAACTTCCTCATTGGTGACTTTTTGAGTCCAGGATATAGACATCATGCGTCTGTATGCCCACATTTCAAAAGCTTCTATACGTCTGAGATCCTGAGATCTTCCTTTATAGTCCAAGCCTCACATCCGTATAGGCCAGAGGGGCGCTAAATAATCACAACCAAACCACAACTGAACCGCAGCCGTTCTGCCGACTTCGTAATTCGTATAGTGCCATCGCGTGTGTCTAACGCGATAGCACTATAACGGCTGAGGTTTAATTGTAGTTTGGTTGAGATTGTTCAGCGCGATCGCCCCCCTGATATAACATTGGAGAAGACGTATTCGGAAGGCGATTATAAGGTTTCGGTTGCAAAGAACCCTTCTTATTTTTCCATAGGCACTGCGGGCGATATTTAACTATATTTAAGGATCACCAACATGACATCTATGTCACGTTGGTGAATTTAACCAATGGTTACCATTACAGAGCTAATAAAGTAGGTAATACGTGTCTAATTAAATATTGTCACAATTACAGAAAATCAAATTTCTAGTGAAAAGTAGGTACAGCAGCACGCGCGCTTTGTACAGTTAATTAAAAATAGTCAGGACAGGAGCCTTAATTAAAAAAATCTTTTCTTGTATTTTGACATTGAATTGTATTGAATTAAATTGAATCGACATCGAAAAAATTTAATCGATAGTGACAACTTCTATAGACGTTTACATAAATATGACGTTAGACTTGTGCACGGACAGGTAATTTTATGGTAGTGTTCAACAATGTTGTCGTTTGCGTGCGTAGCGACGTCATTTGTTTACAATTTCTATGTGTGTTTCCTTCCCGTCGACGTCCAGGAAATGACAGACTTTTTTGCATAGAAATTAGTGCGCGTGTCGTCTCCTGTTGGTTGAATGCTCTAAATGTTACTAATTATTGTTCTTTTATGCACATGTTTTTGTCAGAACGTAGAATTTCATTTCATCAGAAAACAACGTTTTGTTGATTTTTATATAAATAATTGGGTTGGCTTTTGAATCGAGTCGTCTGAATTTGAAGAAACTAACACTGTGGGGGGGGGGGGGGGGGGGTCTAAGGGGTTGTTAAATAAAGGTTTAGATATTATTAACATTTTAGCTGCCGCAGTTGCGATAGAATATTAAAAAAACCACTTGAAAGTTTTGTCAAAATATGGCTATAAACACGAAAAATGACACTTTTTAGGTTATAATAGTACCATCACATTCTATTAATTCTTACAGTCGGCCAACGGGCACGTCTAGACAGGGCAATCGTGAGGGGTGTACGCGTCAGGAGTGGCGCATTGTATGAAAACGTGTGTTGTCAATTTTTTTAAAATGAGAATTGAAATGTAATATTTAATGCATATCATGCGTTGCGATGCGTAAAGTCTTTTTCAATGTTTTTTATATCGATAAACGCCATTTTAGAATTCGCTAATATTTAGGCAAGATTTAATTAGCTATTAAAATCGTGATCAAAAATGGTGGACGCAAGTTTTTAATATAAAATCAATATGGATATTATTTTTATGGTTTTCAGGGGTGCCGATTTCGAATACAACATTACGAGATGGCGAACGTGACTTTTTTATGTTAAATCATTATGGGTATCATTTCTATGTTTATTAGCGGTGTTGATTTCGAATACATCATCTATTTCGAGATCCAAGATGGCGGACGTAACTTTTATATATAAAATCAATATGGGTATCATCTCCATGTTTATCAGGGGTCCAATTTCGAATACAACATCTATTTCGAGATCCAAGATGGCGGACGTAACTTTTTTTATGTAAAATCAATATGGGTATCATTTCCATATTTTTCAGCGGTGCCGAATACAACATCTATTTCGAGATCCATGATGGCGGACGCGACTTTTTCTGTCCCCCCTTTCAGTGACAGCGACTAACGGACTAAAGACTGCACATACATCCAATGCATAGATCGGCGATGGGTTCATCAAAATAATTTTTTCTCATAGTGGATGATGAAAAGTAGAGTGTATTACTCGGGCGCAAATTATATTTTTGGCTCGGGCGACGTACTTTGAATCCCTCGCTACGTTCAGGATTCTACTAAAGAATCCCTCTCTACGCTCGGGATTCTACTCCAGAATCCCTCACTTCACTCTGGATTAAAAAAGCGCCCTCGCCGTCGCCGGCCGCGTGGGGGGAGCTCGGGGTGCGAAGGCCCCTGCCATGACAAAAGTCTAAAGAGTTAATTAGGTTAGGTTAGGTTAGTATGTTGACCAAAAACGCGCGAGCCAAGCGAGCGAAGCGAGCGTACCGCGGGAGCGGCCGGCGAAACGCCAGAAATGACGTTTTTGTACGTGCGACGTTTTTTATATACTCTCTCCCCTTTCGCCACCTAAATGGGGGGTCGCCCTTCCCCACTCCCCCAAATGTTGGTTACGCGGTTGTACAGTTTTACCAAAACCTCAATTGTTACATAACCTCGAAATACAAAAAATAACATAACTTAATTATACTACTTGTCGCTGCAGGGGGGGGGGGGGGTAACGGGGGAGTACTCCTCACCCTACCCCCTCCTACCCATCCCTCCCCCCAATACAGGCGACTCGATTCAAAAGTTTTACCAAATAATTATATTTTTATTATTACTAGTTTAGGCAACAATCAAGATAATATTCATTATTTGTACCAAAACATACAATTAAACATAAATGAATAGAAAGAAAGACGAAAAGAAAAAATACTACTAAACCACAACGTGCTTATTGTTTTTACCCATGTTTTGGGTATTTACCCGGTAAATACCTACCCATCGGGTAAATACCCACCGCCCATCTCTAATCGCGACAGACGCGTCACTAAAAGTCGCACTGTTGTGTAAAGATGGCGGCTAGATTAGCATAGAATAGTATAGAATAAATTTTTGATATAATTTTATTTTTTTTACTTTTAAAACGAACAAAAATATAAATATTGCGAATACCTATATTACTTAATCGTATGATTTGATATTTTTTGCTTTAATAATATCAACTCAATTGCATAAGTAACATTTATAAAGTCTTGACTACCGACAGTACAATAAGATTAAAAATACGTAGAATTGTAGTAAGTAACAACCTTTAAATTCGGAAAAAGATAATTGTTTCATTTCACAGTCATAAATAATATGTAGGATTGTGACTATTCATTATTAATAATATTAAGGAGCTCTACGTAATTGTTTCGTCCCATCCATTAACCCGCCAACCATATCTGGGGATCCATCTTCCACCCTCGCGGGAACGAGTACAACATATTTAATTGTTTACAATTTCGTTGTTATTAGGTAAGTATTTACTTTTTAATTACGTTTATATTTGTTACATTTAATGCGATGTAATAAGTATTTGTATTTTGTTTTTTTTTATACAGAAAAAAGGCAAACGAGCAGGCCTGATGGCAAGTAATCACCGCCGCCTATGGGGGTCACCATGGGCGGCGGTGATTAGGGCAAAACCAGAGGAGTCCGGAGAGTATTTACGAGGGTTTAAGCAGTTCGGTTTCCCATACAAACTTCCAAGTCTAAACTTTAATAAATAGTTAGTTGAAAAAAAATTAAAAAAACATTTTATATAACTGAGTTATTGCGATTTTAAACTTTTTATAGTGGACTTTAAATCGTAATAACTCAGCTAAATTAAAGTTTTTTTAAAAATGTTTTAACAAACTATTTAGATCCCTGTGTTTTAATTTAGCATGCAAAGTTTCATCAAAATTGGCTGATTGGTTTTTAAAAATTTCGACTTTGAAGTTTGTATGGGAAACCGAAATGCGTAACCCTAAAATTAATATCATAAATTACTAGAAAGAAGGCTATAAAAATAATAATAAAAAACATACATACATATCAATCACGACTTCTACCCCCGAAGGGTTAGTCAGAGACTAGGTAATGAAGACAGCAAAAGCAGTCCTCTACTATAGTCCACTTTTCACATAATAGCTACCACACATGTGCTCAGCGTGACAGGTGGTGAGCCCACCGCCGCTCTAAGCTGTTAAATGTATGTGCAGACTTTATACCGTTAATCCCCTTTAACGACACCCAAAGGAAGAAAGGGGGTGTTAGTCTTCTTTCACCGCTACGCAACAAGGTTAGTTAATAAAAAACAGTTCAATAGTAAATGTGTTTGGAAAATGTCACCTGAGAGCTGAGTGTAAGTTTCTAAATGTGCAAACGATACTATCGCGTTTGAGTTAAGTTTTGACAGATAGATCTTAATGCTAAGTAAATAAGAATTAATTCGAGAATCAAAACTCTTAACACAAACGCGATAGTAACGTTAGCACATTTACAAACTTACACTCAGCTCTCTGGCTTAAATCCCATCATACATGTAATTATATCCCAGCCCCAACACCACACCGTAAGATCGAATTTCACCATGACCTACTTTTGCTTAATTGAACATCTTAATTGATTGATTAAAATGATTGATTGATTGATGAAGAACAATTGATTGATTAAAACGATGGTAGTTAGTTCAACATATTTTTAGATGACTCACCTCAGTCTTACTTTTGCACGTTTAATCATAAAACTAAATCTGCAAAGGTTTCGTAACGACAGCGATTTTAAATTAAATTTAAAATACTTAGATGTAAATCAATGTGTAAACTCTATATATGAATAAGATTTTTTTACAAAATAATAGCGTTCCTAAACTCGTTTAAAATGTGTCTATATCTTTTTGGACCCGACTCGTGGGTCACAAATTGAGTCAGGCATGTAATAAGATCTCTAAATGAGTTCAAAGCTTTAGACATTCGTTTATTTATTAAATTAGATTTCAAATCATAACGTTTCGAGATTAAGTGAGATTTCGAAAGAACGCATTTGGATTTTCAAATTAAAACTTTAACTAGAAACAACGAGAACATATAACAGCTTAGCAACTACGGCTGTGTACTCCAATGGGAATTGCTGTTATTGTAATTAAATGTTATCTTATCTAATGCTATAAATAACCGGATCTGGCATTTAGAAATTGTAAACACGAATTGAATTGTTTTTAACGCGAAATTGTAATACAAAGTACAACACACAAATAATAATTGGTTTCGTAAGCAATTTTAATGAAACGATTAAATTCATCTTTCTTCTGACATGATCACAAGTTGAACTATGCCGACCATTTATGGGGTTGTTTTTAGTTATGTTTACTCCAATGATGTGTGTCAGTTTATTTTAAATGATTACGCATCTACTTAGTCTAATATTATGAAGATGAAGGGTTTGTTTGGTTGGACGCGCTAATCTCAAGAATTGAAAAAAAAAACATTTTATTGTTGGATAGTCCATTTATCGAGGAAGGCTTTATAACATAACGCTACGGCCAATAATAGCAGAGCATCAATGAATAACGGAAAGTGGATTATATTTTAGTACGTTTTATGTTCAATTTAACGCGGGGCACAGCCATAGATAAGTAGTTGTAAACAAAAACGCATTTACAAGAAAAGCTCGCATTTGCGATTTTAAAGGAACCTTGCCTTAAAATACTGTCAAGGGCTGCCCTATTGTTTTGGGCACTAATTAACAATATTATCATTTAGCCATTTTTTGTTATCCTCATTAATATGATCAGCATTTAAATGTAGAACTGCTTACTTATCTATGAACGAAAGCACGTATTGGGAGATCGCAATATTGGACCAAATCTTACAATGTTGCTCCGTGGTTGGACCAATGCTTATTGGTGGATTTTTATAAGTGCCATTTGAAATGACAACAACCAGAACCAAGAAAGGCATAGTTGATTTCAAAATACCTATAAAGCAAATGATGCAATCTCTCAATTCGTATACTTTAAAACATCATTAATAGTGTCCCAGTGATTTGACATAAACAATTTATTGTAGTGTCTACCTACTAGTGCCAAATTCGATGAAAATTTGTAATTTTTAAACAAACTAATCAGAACCATTTCACAACTCTTTGTGCAAATATCTAGTGGCGTATCTCTTTCAAAAAACTGTAAAAATCCGAGTGACAGTTATTTTGAGAGATATTAGCACAAAGAATTAATGTCAATAACTTCTTTACAAATATGTGGTCTGTGTTTACAAACATTCTATAACAATTTAACCTTACTATAGGCAGAGGGGTGTCACTCTGCAGTTTGTACGTTCGGCCGGCGCGGCTCCCGGGCAGGCGTATGGCACCGAACAATGACTACTAAACGATCTTATAATCAGTATAAAAGATACTGTTGCGTTTACGGGTGTCTCAATAAAAGAAAGAACAATGAACCTGATTTATTTTGTATACTTAAATATAACTATGAGTGGGAACCCTGCGCTCCTGACGTCAAATCGATATCGAGTCAGCGTTGCTTAACGGAATAATAATATGAACGCTCGGGTCGCACGATAAGTTTAAATTTAATTTAAGTCGTAAGAATAGGCAAATTTTATACCTAAACTTTACTTTTGTTAAAGAGTGACTCTTCTGTACGGTAGTACTATTAGTTATTCTGTGGCTAGAAATGGCCTGCGGTTTTTGCCTACTTAAAATTAAATAAAGCGTGAGTGTAACACTAATAACGTAGTGTAAATCGATCAAGCAACTGCTATCGCGCCATTAAGTAATTGACTCTGATTTCCGCTACCTACCCGCTACATAACCAGTCGAACCTTAAGGCCGTGCAGTGCTGAACTCATTGTGTTTTTCCTTAATAAAATGATAATGGAACCAAATTCACAAAAAACGCTCAGCAGTGTGATTCTTCAAGTTAGCAGCGGCTGCCGCAGCGCTGAGAATTGACTCTGTCTCTTTCATATTCATAGAATTGGAAAGAGACAGCAGATCACAGTCATGCGCGCAGCGTCTATGTGTCGCTTAGAGAATCGCATAGCAGTGTGCACTAAACAAACATCTTTAGATATTTTTACAGGCATGTCATTGTTCCCAAAACCCAGTCTCATAAGGATTTATTTATCGAAAATAAACCTCTTAAGAATATCTACGTATTTATATTTACTAAAAAACAAGTAAGTCTATGAAATTTAGTATAGGTACCATCTCTTCGTTTTTTTTTTTATTGCATTTTAGCTGTCTACGAGGTCATCGGCCATCATTGTCTGCGCCTTAACGCTTAAACTTTATTGATTTCGTTCTATATTGAACCATTAAGTATGAAAGGCGGCCGTTTCGCCTTGCCACAGCTGTGAATCGCTGTTAATTTATTAATTGTCCACTGCCTACTCTGTTGTGGAAGTTTCTTGTTGACGCACCTGCCCAATTAAGAACAATTGATGTTCCTTAAGTTAGTCACACTCAATTAGAACTCCATTAGTCTTAAACAAAATATTTATTTACAAGAAAAAACAAAAGTTATAATAGATGTACATACCTACCTAATATTAAAATTAAAAATTACAATATCTTTATTATTGAAATTTTGCATTCACAATGCTATATAGATAACGGATAAAATGTTTACTAGAAAACAATCAACCAGTCTCAGGAAGCTCGAGTGGGATTCGAACCCACGACCTTTGTATTGCTGGTCCACTGCTCTAACCGCTGAGCTACCGAGACCCCAGAAAACTCATTGAATTTTTGCTAGTAGTTTGATTACGTTGCAAGCCAGCGGTATTAGGATCAGAATCCTATGTGTGTTTATGTAGTTTATGATAAAAAAAGAGCCTCATTCGGACCACAGTGACAATATATTAGCCATTCTCTAATACTACTTTGTAGCTGATAATTAATATCTGTTCAAATCAAACAGTAACTCGATTATGCTTTTGTTTGTTAAAAACTTTATTGTGAAAGTTTAAAAGTAAAAATATTTGCTACTCCAGTTTTCGTGATTTTTTCTCTAATTTTTAACTTTAATATTAATGATTATTATACGTGAAAAGCCGAGTTCATGTTCCTTAATCTCGTTCCTTTCAATACAATATTATACGTTCAAGGTTTAGTAAATTTTGTGTCGGTCGGTTTGATTGGATGTAAATATAGAATTCCGTTAAAATCAAATTGCGCTCCTCCTCTTTGGTATTCTGTTAAGCGGAGATAAGACACGCAGAGATGACGCGATTTGCTATCGGCCGCCGCACCCGCCGATCCATTTCCAGAAGCTCCCGGAAATAAAACTTATCTTCTTATTAAGTAAAAGAAAGTGATAATTATTTTTTATTTATTTATTACAAACATACATTAGATAAGGTCCCACAAAACCGATTAATTCGGTAAGACTGTAGAATGTTATAAAATACTCGCTTTGAACTTTTCAGTGTTACAAAAATCATTTTTTTCTTTAACTTGTTTGTACCTGCAGTGAACATGTTCAGTGAACATAAAAAAAGATGGTTGGTAAAGTCTCAGACCAAATAGAATGGTCTGAAGGTGAAGTAGACGTAAATTAAATACGTTGGACGCGAACATCTGTGACAGAAATACTTAGGCAGGTAGGCTATAATGAGGATTTTTGTCACTTTTAGGTGCTGTCGTTTGCAAAATGAGGAGGCTGTCACTTCGTTATATTTTGATGAAGCGAAGAGATACTCATTGTTTTTTTATTGTCTTTTCATTGAACTTCGTTAATGGACTGAAAATTATGGGCTTGGTCATTTCTAATATTAATATACTTAATTATTAAAATTAGAAGATTTCTTAAACATAATAATAACAGTATTTAGTTTCAAAGTTAATAATACCTAATTACTAACTCTCCCACACTCACGTAAGATTTAAATACAGAAACATCATTACAAAAATATATGTGTTTGATGATAAGTGGATAACATATAAAGAATACATAAGTACTCAACGAAAATAAAAAGCATCCCTAATCGACACAATAAAAAAACAGTTATTTCTAAACTGTACCCGACCGGGAATTGAACCCAGGCAACCAGAAACGGTGATCTACCCCTCGACCACGGATGTCGTCGTCGTTGAAGTTATCATCATAACATTTATAATTGGCTACTTGACAGTTTTCGAAAAAATATTTAAAAAATTACAAACGCTTATTTTATACCCCGTACAATATTTTCTTTCGAAAGTTAAATAAATTATTCTGTTAAATAAAGCTTTTCGAAAAAGCTTTATTTAAAATACATATTTTTCTTTATTGATTTCAAATTTCGTGCGTAAACGCGTTTGGTCACGTGACATTTTGCTCTGTGACGTCACATTTCAATAAATATAGAAACTTATCTTGAAACTTAGCAGACAGTTTTTGTATATTTTGTGAAATGTGACGTCACATGAAGCTCAATTATGGCCGCGCCCGTGTTTCAATCTTGTAATCCACAGATAAAAAAACGCAAATTTATTTTGTTAAAATAAAATATTTACAAATTATCTTAATGAAAAAAACTAAGTATTGGATAATTATCGTTAAATCTTAACCTACTATTTCCGACATATTTCATATTTTATTGTTACATCTGTCAAATAGCCAATTCTATTTTTGTTTTTATTCCATTATTTTTGTGTGTATACAGAGATGTAAACACAAAAGAAGAACGGATAGTCATTTAGTCTGTCTTACGATACGATGCCTACAGACACTTGGACTAAGATCCCCCTGGAGGCAAAATAATAATTTTGTCGATCTCCGTGGTCGAGTGGTTAGCACGCCGGGTCTGGCGTCGCGCCATCTCTGAGGTCCCGGGTTCTATTCCCGGTTGGATAAATTTAGAGAAAACTATTTTCTAAATTTATTTCGAGTCTGGGTGTTTTTCTATGATTTTGTATATTTTATTTATCCGTTATCTTACCATATTAACTAGATAATTGTGTGAGCGTAAACTTTGTTTATTTACTTATTATTAGGTACTAATTAAGAATACACTAAGATAAATTTTCAGTTACGAATATACTCGTAATAGAAACTGTGTCGCGTAGCGGTGAAAGAATACTACCACCCCTCTCTTCCCTTACACGGAAAGAAATTATTAGTTGGGTTTACCATATTTCAACAAAATTTTAGGGTTAATATAGCACCTACTCTTGAGTTTTGTTGAATGAACAAAAACTGTATTGTTGATCAGTTACGGTAATTTGAACTTATTACATATATCTTTTGTTGTTTTAACGTATTTATTTTGTAAATTTAACTTTAAAAATGGTTATTCCAACAACTTGAACAGTAAAATCAACAACTACCTATTGAATTATGCATGAATTGTTACGCCAACATGTACAAATAGGTAAAAACTACTGTTTTCATATCAACAAAAACTTTTCTGTGAAAACAACAATTTGTTCATGTTGCTTTAATCCATCACTTTGTTAATTCAACTAATGTGTCGCCAACCCGTGCAAAATCAACCTTTTTGTTCTTTCAGTGTAGGTGTCGTAAAAGGCGACTAACGAACTAAAGACTGCACATACTTCCAACAGCATAGAGCGGCGATAGGCTCACCACTCGTCACGCTGAGGACATGTGCAATCGCTATTTGGTGAAAAGTGGACTATGGAAGGTAGAGGACTGCTTTTGCTCTGACTAACCCTTCGGGGATAATAGCCGTGATTATATGTATGTTTGTACGAATATAATAATATTAATTCTGAAACCATTTCAAAATTGCTCTAACTTCGGCGAATAATTTAAATCTGTCCAACTTCCCGCAAGAACTAATTCGAAGTGACCGTTACAAACTTTTAGGTGGATTGTTCTAATTAATTAAATCATCTTAATTACAATAATTAAATTTCAATTAAAATAATTTAACACCAAATATTATTTTAAGCTGTGGTCACTGCAAATGTATGTATGTACCTACACTTTATATTCATGTGAATGTGAACCCAAGCTGAGGGATGTTTGTGTACCTATAATCATCCTTCGCTTGCCCTGTTCCCATGTTATTTGGAGTCGGCGCAGTATGATTTTTTTCTTCTACACAACTCGGTCATTTGTCATCAAATCATCCAATCCCTTCTCATTCATGTCATCCCTCACTCAATCCATCCATCTTTTCTTTGTTCTTTCTCTTCCTTTCCTACCTTCAATCTTATCTTCCTATATCTTTATATAAATAAAAAATCAATTACTACAAAATAATTTACGCTCGCGCATCACTTCAGAACATCACCTTTTTGATGATTTTTTTTTTGTTATTTTTGTAATTGTCAGGAAAAGGTTTGTATGAAAGAATATTATCGGAAATTCGTCGCGGTGGCGGGGTACGGGGCACGAGGACGAAGTCGTGGGCGCTAGTAAAATATAATAAGATAATTTTATGATTATAGTTAATTTATTTCCGGCTTTATTTATCCTCTCGTCTGTGTGAAAACCTACATAGTACCAAAGCTACGCTGGATAGTACTTGTACACGCTTGCAACTTTTGTCAAGGAAATCAAACCAACCAGTTTCTCAATAGCTTAACCCATTTAAGGTCACTGTACTCGATTGAGTACAGTTAAACTTTTAAATAAATACAAAAAGTTAATAAAATAAAATAATTTATTTTAATTAAATTCAATGAAGGATAATATAAGTAATTTTTATATCTTAACAAAAAAGGGATTGTTTTAAAATATGAATTAATGTGAATCAATTAAAGCCCCGATTCTAAAGATGATATAGGTAAGACATTTGTGTTATCATTATTTTTATATTGAATATGCAAATATCGTTGTTTTATGCTAAATATGATAAGAAATATTCTTGTTTATACAAATTTAACTCATTTAGCGAAATAAATATTTGAATTGGCTGACTTTTGTGATGATTTATAGAAGTGTACTCGGTTGAGTACACTGACCACATTGATGTATAAAAGTCATTCATTTATTTTTCAGATAAGTCAGTAAAATCATGAGCCCAAAACGTTCCAACCTCACTAATAAGTATGTTTGTGTTTAGCAAGCTAGGAGGACAGTGATGATGACGGAGAATATAGCTTGGCAATCATATCACCCGATCATATGTATCCTATGTATGGTTTCTTATGTCTCCGGTGTATGATGTATGAATTTTTCATCGATAAACCCCTCAAAAACCCGAACATTAGTGAAACTCTTTTGAGCTCTTCTCCCACAGAAAACTGCTTATCTAATAAAAGCAAATAATCGAACATTTACGCCAGACCAAAGTCTTCTCCTGCTCTCAACCTTGATAGTGCTAGGTATATCTGGTAGTTATGTGTGAGTCTTCATATCTTCATCAGCGCCCTCGCTTTTATCAGTGACGACGCTCCATCACTGATAAAGAAGAGGATTCAACACGAGATAAACCTAGCAATAACAACGTTTTGTCCATAATGAAGGTGCTATTGCTAGTGATGGTGATAGTAGTAATTCAGTACTAGCGACCACAGCGCCAGCTACAGGTAAAAACTCCGGCTTGGTGCAAACTTTTACCAACCCTCTCCTTCAGCTATCAAGAGCCACAGAAACAACAGATAAGCTAGATGCTGCAAAAGAAGAACTCAAACATCTCACTCTCTCACATATTGCTCAGTACTATTTGTGGCAAGATGTTATAAAAAAAGCTCAGCCGATCTCGTCTTTAGTCGAAAGTTTATCCAAAGTGTAATTAATTTGCTACTCATGTGTCCACTGGCAGTGCAAGAAATGCCTAAATACCTAATGTGCCAAAAAGCACTGCTTTGAAAAGTGATCAGTGTACTCAATCAAGAACACCCCCTAAAACCTTATAAAAATATTTTTTTTTAAATATTATTATATTTTGTGTTTTAAACTCCTTCCATTATCATAAAATAAATAATTTTATTAAGTAACGTTTTTCATTTCAGTTTGACCTTTAATGGGTTAATAAGAATAGCTTTATTGATTTTAAACTTTATGTATTGTCAGTTTATGCATTTAAAATTTATACCATTTAAGTTTATGTATCATTATATTTTTTGATTGTAGGTATTTTTAACTTATGCATTGCAACCATAAATATTTTAATTTATACATTATGATACGTACCCGTTTTTAAATGCAATTCCCAGTTTCGTACATTTAAATAATTCTAGCACATATAAACAACAAGCGAAGCGAAACAGAAAATTCGTTAAGGCAACAGAATTAGTACGCTTAATCGTTTAATCAAATCATGTGATTATGTTTAAATCTGCTGGGAAAGCTGGAGTGTACTCCAAGAATGCTACTTGAGGATTAAGATGAGTACATACTAATCTTCGACGTTACATTAAGAATTTGAATAAGTAATGGAAGAAGCGTTCGCAGGATATCAAGAGTTGGAACGAAATATTTTACCAATTTTTATAAAATTATAATATTATAAACGCGAAATTTTGTAAGTATGGATGGATGTTTGTTACTCTTTCACGGAAAAACTACTAAATGGATTTGGATGAAATTCGGCATAAAGATAGTTTATAACCTAAGATCAACACATAGGATACTTTTCATCCCGATATTCCCACGGGAACGGAAACCACGCGAGTGAAACCGCGAGCGGCCGCTAGTATTAAGTAAATTTAAGCTCGATGGTGCAGCAGAGGCTTTCCGTTTGCGATTATGCCAGTTAAGCGACTCTCGCAATGCCGGGTTGCTGGATGGGTGACTCTTAAACAGTAAAGCAACCGCCCCGATCAGTACATCATTTTTATGAAATTTCAAAATGGCTTTCATAAAAAAGATGTAAGTAATTGGGCAGTAGAATTACCTGTAAGGTGTTCATTAATATGAAAGGAATCTATTTATAGTATTTGGTTAGTCTTTTACCCTTTCCGTAAGAACTGAATAATTTATCGTACGCTTTTTTAACAACTTGATAGTAGGTAGATTACTACTAGGTATTTCAATAAAATTATAACCGATGATAGTAGAAGTATGTAACTTTTTTCCACTCTAACATTAATTATCTATTCCAAGTTAAGCGTCTTATAAAATTTCTTTTATTTGCTAACCAAATAACGGATAAACATACATAAGATACATAGAAAACACTCAGACCCGAAATCAATTTAAAAAAAATCTAAATTAACCCGACCGGAAAGCGATCCCGGGACCACAGAGAATGGCGACGCCAGTACCGGAGTGCTAACAACTCGTGTAGGTAAGTAAGTATCGTTATTAATTTTTAAACCAAGATTATGATTGGTAAAGTCTTTTAAACAGAGTGAATTACGAACGAAAACGGAATTACGAACCCGCAACGGTATATTAGGCGGTGCTACGGCAAATGACAAAATCGCTACGAAGAGGCCTCTAACAGACGAACGTTCTGTTAGCGCGATTATGTACAAACTTTTATTTTCATTCTTTTCACACGCTATCTTCGTTTTTTCCTTAAACACAGTATGCAATGTTGGTTCTTTGATTTGATGATATGATTAAAAAATTTAACGTAAGTACTAATTTGTTGCCTTAACTTCTATACGCTTGTAGTTTGCATATGCTACAATTATTTAAATGTAAAACACTAGAAACAACAAAAACAAACTTCGTATTTCATCCCATTGAGCTACTAAGTCAATGGTTTAATCTCCCTGTCAAGTTTTTTACAGTTGTAAAAGCGTGTAATAAGGTTATCATCTACATTTTTTTACTTTTGCATTATTCTAGTTTAAATATTACGGTAGGTACTATCTAGCGTAGTTTCATCTATGTTGTGATCACAGACCATAAGTGGTCTGTGGTTGTGATACACCAGAAACATCAGTGACAGTTATTATGTATAGTGGCGTGTTTCGTGTCGTCTGTTTTGAGCCTAAGCCGCGTAGCTACGGCAAACATTTGTTCGTAGCAAATTGTGATCAACGATCACGCATGCGGGCCTCATTTGGACTGTTACTGGTTGTTATACAATATGAGTAGGTTTACGCGTTTTGGTTTCCCATACAAACTTACAAGTCGATATCTTTAAAAACCAATAAGCCAATTTTAAATGAAACTTTGCATGCTAGAGTTAAGTACAGGGATCTAAATAGTTTGTTGAAAACATTTTTAGAAAACGTTTATTTAACTGAGTTATTGCGATTTTAAACTTTCTATAGTGGACTATAAATAACAAATCGCAATAACTCAGCTAAAAAAAAGTTTTCTAAAAATATTTTCAACAAACTATTTAGATCCCTTACTCTAGCATAAAAAGTTTCATTAAAATGGGCTTATTGGTTTTTAAAAATTTCGACTTGGAAGTTTGTATGGGAAACTGAAAAGGATAAACCCTCTGCAAGTTTAAACAAAGGTGTAATCTTACCGGGTTAAATGAAAGAAGTTTTCAATAAATTTTAATTGATAATTGGGTCTTACTTGGGCCTGCCGAGGTTCTCCTCTCGCAGTAGCACGTCGACCTTCGGATATTTTATTATTAATATAATTTATTATTAATAGTAATAAGATTACAGGTTGTTTGGTAATAGGTATACCCCAACTGGCCCATCAAACTAAGTGCAATAAGCATGTATTTGTATCAATGATAAAAAGGTGTGTAACAATTTATCGGATAACCAGAACATGAACACCGTATTTTTATTTTAGATTTGGCAAATGCGCGCCTGTAACATTAGATATCATGCAAAAATAATTCCCTACGTCCTGCTGACATTGACATGGGTCAAGGTTGTTGTGTTATACGGTTATTTACTTGCTAAATAGTATATATCATTCTCTAATAAATGTGTCAGCCGTCAATATCATAATAAGCGCGTACAAAACTATACAGTGATGGAACACTATCCTATTAATAATTTATTACTGAATTCAGCAACAACAAAGTGTGTAAAATTATCTTTACCTAATGTAAGACAGGTCAGCACACAAATTAACTCTTTCAGACCTGGCATGCACAATTAAGGACATAAAATAGAAATATATTAAAAAGTATTACTTTGGTAACATAACGATTAAAAACGGTTACATTAATTTTTCAAAATAATAATTCAGGTCTCAAAGGGTTAAGATAAACAATAATGCAGTTGAATTAGTAGACTTTACTGTGTTTTTAGGCATTAGACTGGACTCACGCTTACAATGGGACCCACATATTGATACCTTGCTAGGAAGACTGAGTTCAGCTGCATACGCAGTTAAGAAAAAAGGCTCCTAACTGATGTTGAGACGGCAAGAGTAGTTTGTTTTAGTTATTTCCATAGTGTGATGTCTTATGGATTACTGTTGTGGGACTCCATTGCTAATATTGACGATGTATTTATTCTACAGAAAAGGGAAGTCCGCGCCATATACAACCTGAAGTCTAGAGACTCACTCAAAGAAGTGTTTAAAAAAATCGATATATTAACTATTGCATCACAATTTATTTTTGAAAATCTTATGTATGTCAAGAAGTATGAAAAGACATTTGTCAAAAATAAAATAAGCTTGCTGTCCCTAGTTTTAGACTTCATAAAACAGGTGGCTCTTTCTTGGGTAAATCTGTAACGCTTTATAACAAACTTCCACTAAATATTACTGAAATGCCTTTACATACATTTAAAGCCCATGTTAAAGAAACCCTCATGAGTAAAGGTTATTATAAAGTGGAAGATTATATAATTGACAAATATGTATGGACATAGTGCATTTACGAGCATAACATATTAGTAATTTGTATATTGTGTAATTTGTTAACGACATATTGTTTTATAAATGTCGTTACTTCTATATTATTATAAATCTGTGGAGTTTCTTGCGCCCGTTCTTCTCCATAGCTAAAAGAAGACTTCCTAAATGGGTAGGGTGGGTGGGCGGGTGCCCATCCATCCAAATAAATTTAGACGATACAAAATGCTTATTTTAAGTTTATTGAATAAAAAAAAATTTGAGTTTGAGTTTGAGTTTTTGTAATAACCACTCAAGCCCCAAGCGGCCAAATATGGTCGCACCATGTACATTATAACTCAATAGGTAGACCCTAAGCGGCCACAATGACCGCGCTCTCCACTTGACTTTGTACCGTGTTTTACTACTCTTAGAGACTACTTAAGTATGAACAAGGTCGATTATTTCAATTCTATGATACATTTTATGCATTTTGAACGCAAAATTTCACATGAACTACGTTCGATTTCTTTTACATTTCCGAAAATTAATTTTTTTTCCATTCCCGCCAAATCGCACCTGCTGTCAAAATTTTTTGACATTTCGTTTCCAAGACTGAGAGGGTAAAATGTTTTCGCTAAAACATGTGGAGCCGTGTGAAATAGGGAGGGGCTCACCAAAAAAATCCGTTACCTCGGGTGTAGTAAAAGGCGACTGACGGACTTAAGACTGCACATACATCCGACAGCATCAAGCGGCAAAGAGCTCACCACCTATCACGCTGAGCACGTGTGCAGTTTTATTTTGGTAAAACGTGGACTATGGTAGTGGACTGCTTCTGCGATCCTCTTTTCCTAGTCCTTTGGGGAATAAATGTCATGAATCTACGTATGTAAAAACAGGTACCTATGTTATGTATTTTGCAAGTAGGCATTATGATTTTGTTGATTCTCTTTTTGAGTTTATTTGAGTCTCAGTTACTAAGTCAAAGTCAAATGCTTTATTCAATATAAACCTTTACAGGTATCATTGACGTCAAAAAATATGTATATTAAAAAAGAGTTAACTAACAGTTAACTAAAATCTCCGCCATTTCGGATTTTGGGAGAGCCTTCGACTGAGAAGAAGCTCACAAGAAACTCAGGAGGCCTTTCTTTGTTCTCTCTCTAAGTAACCAAAATAATGATGTCGTAGCCAAGTCATACAAAATACATTAAAAAGAAATTTAATATACAAATTACTAATACATAGGTTGTGCTCGTACATGCACTATGTCCATACACATATTTGTCATTATCATAATACTTAGGTGATTGTACCCAGATCAAATTTTTCAAGGTAATATTTAGGTAATTCAGTTGCAAATTGATTGAGTGAAGTAGTAGTATACAATAGAGGATATTTTAAAATTATTGTGTGATTAATAAAACATTTTTTTTTAAGGCCAAATGTTTGCATGCTATTGACGATTAGAGCTACAAAAAATAGGCAAACCATAATGTACCTATCACCCATAAATATAATGAAACGTCAACCTCATCGACAGCCAGCTGAGAGCATTAAGGTTAATGTTTGCCAGAGTTTTTTTATGAATAAACCTTATGGAAGCGATTACCTTCCTCTTTGTCACCGTTACGTGACGCTTAATGTCCATAACAGGTGTTTATTATGTATACTTCATTTCAGCATACACGCAACATACGGCGGGGAAAACAAAAGATTTATTATGGGAAAAATCTGTGACTGATTTGCGCTATATGTTAATTTAGTTAAACTCATAAAAATCGTTTTTAATCGACCTAATATAACTTTTTCAGAAATTTGAAAATAAGTTTAACTGTATAATAGTAATAGTATGCTATTACAGTCACTTTTAAGTGACTATTCCCACGAGAGGACCAATGTCTATCTGCCTTATTTTCAATGAAAATTATGCACGAGTATATCATATTTTATTCCACAACGAAAGGGCTTAGTCTTCTCTCTCTCCTGACAGTAAGACGACAAGGGCAATGATGAAAGCGGAATAGATGGAAGCGCACTACACCACAGATTAAAGAAGTGTTAACTACACCTAGAATCTTCACCTACGAAGCAACAGGTATCTTATAAGATATTATCTCTAACTGTCGAACTCGAAACATTATGGTACAAACATTATTTTTATGACGAAAGACATTGATAAGATAATGGAAGCTAGTCAGGCGGACTTACAACATGATCTACCATTAACCAACTCTGTTACCAGCAGAAACCACGTACAATAATTTAGATATACGAGTGGATATGACACTACGACAATAAATGAAAACATTGGCTATACTAGTCCATAGAAATAATTTGAAACTATCAAATTAATCTTAGCACTGCATATTTTTTTTCATTTTTAAGTTATAAAATATTAAGTTTATATGAAAAATTAAAAAAAAATCAGTGCAGGGATTAATTTGATAGCTTCAAACTATTTCTATGGACTAGAATAGCCAATATTTTTATTTATTGTCGTAGTGTCATATCCACTCATATCGCAGTCCAATGATGGACATTCTCTCTCAAAGCAATGGCAATGTACATTACTGCCAATGGGAATCGAAAACGAGACGACCGGCAGGCCTGAAAAAACAGACAAAACGCTAGACAAAGGTTTAACACCTAAATAATTATTTAAAAAAAATTGAGAAAGTTATTTAACTATTTTCTAATTGTTGTTAATTTTTAAGATGATAAACGCAAACTATCTAAAATAATATAAAAAATTAGTGTTCTATCAAATACGAGTCCGCCGTGTTTCAGAATTTACACAGTTCATTTACTTAAAGGATAATTTTAGATGTCGAAAGAGAAATCTAACGAATAATCGATTCTAATCTACATTTGAATATGTGAGTGTTTGGGCAACGGAGGCTGGGCTACCTTTGATATTCGCCGCCCATTTAGCGGATTGTGGATTTGATACGAATGTTATTGTATTGTGTGGGATTTCTATTGTTATTGTAATTACAATTTTATTCAAACGCTCTCGGATTTACGGCCCTGATGTTGATGATATCTTTATAACGTGAAATACATTTAACATTGGTAAAATAGTAAAAACAAGTACTTATTTAACAAAAACATTGTGAGTCCATTTGTGACGAAATTAAGAACATTTTATTTAGTAACTAAACATAAATCTGGATCACAGCTCTAAAACAACAACGACAAGATCTTAAAACTCACACCAACCATTAGTATTTCTAACATGAAACTCCAAAGTAATAAATGAGATTAAAAAATAACAAACATACGGTATGCAAATAATTATCACGTACAAAATAACACTTGGAAAAATTTAAAGCATCTTGACAGAAATGTAGGCCGTCACATTCCACGTGAGGGGTGTCTTATACGAATTCTCACTTCAAAATTATGTCGGTCGTATCTCAGCCAACTTAATGAGGGGACTGTTCACTTCACAGTTCCTTGCAGGCCCCGATTAAGTCCCACGTGCTCCAAATGTGCCCGAACATAAATTAATGTCATATCGTGAACGGGAGACGCGTCGTAATATTGTTTCCTCCACCCAGTGCTAAGCATGACACATGGCTCGTGATTAATCGATGCAGCTTGCCATTTTGTTGTACAATATTTTACTTGGTTTCCGTTTTAATAGGAAATCTTACGTGTTGTGCCATTTAAGAATTTACTCGGCTCTATGGGATGGATGTGGACCAAGGTAGTCACAGAGTGGTGGCAATTAGAAGATACAAAAGGCTAGTGCTCAGACCACAGCTCACCGCCCCGATCACAGAACAGAAGACGTTTCTCTTACGTTCTGTGGGCTCGATGGCGAATGAAGGGATTTCACTGGATGCGGCTGGCACAAAACCGTCATGAACTGCAGAGGGTTGATGTACACTGACAGGGAGTGAAAGAAGGAGTAAGCAATTTTTTTCACCCTACAATCATCTTACTACTGTATTCAGGCCTTCTGCGTAGAAGCTACGCTAGAAGTTCGGGTCTTCACCCTTCACGCTGACCTGATGCGGATAGGGTTTCAACCCTCCCATCTTGTGCCAATAATCGGGACCAACAGATTTTTATTTTGTCACCCATCCGTTAAACCGGAAGTCTGTTTGTCGATAGTCTAATCACATCACACTTCACACTAATATTATAAAGGCGAAAGTTTGTGAGTGTGTATGTTTGTTACTCTTTCACGTAAAAACTACTAAATGGATTTGGATGAAATTCGGCATACAGATAGTTTATAACCTGGATTAACACATAGAATACTTTTTATTCTAATATTCCCACGGGAACAGGAACCACGCGGGTGAAACCGCGAGCAGCCGCTAGTTATATATATATACTAGCGGCCCGACCGCGACTTGCTCCGCGTGGACCCCGTATCCCGTGTTTCCAAAAAGTTTATTTCATACAAACCATGTCCTGACAATAACAAACATAACAAAAAAAGAATTAGCCAAATAGGTGCTGCCGTTCTGAAGAGATGCGCGTACAAACATTTCGGCAATTGATTTTTATTATTACTTATAGATAAATCAGTATACAGGGTGTTCGGCAGGCGGTTGAACATACAAAATGGGGGATAGGTGGGGCCCCTCTTCTACATGCTCTGCCCTAAAAATTCGACCTAGGTCCCACGGATTTTTAAATAAATTTATTTTTAAATTATGTCGAAATTCGTTAAAATAAGCCAATTTCACCCCGTTGAAATGGGCATAAACTAGAGATGTTATGATATAATTAGAAAGACTCGATCACTTTTAGTTTTTTTAAATGCGTTGTGAAGTTAGGCTTTAAGTATTTTTGAAGTAAGGCTATAATATTTTTTTTGTACTTTAAGGGCTTTTTTTCTGGTAAATCATCCGCCAATTATGCGTTTTATAAGAACCTGCATTAATTTAGATATAACTAACCAGGAAATGTTGCCAGTTTTATCAATAAAAAAATTTATAAGTATTTAAAAAAAAATCCGTAGGACCGAGGTCAAATTTTTAGGGCAGAGCATGTAGCAGAGGGCCCCACCTATTCTCCATTTTCGTATGTTCAAATATGTATTTTATGAATCTGTATGACCATGAAGCAGCGCCATTGCTAAACGAAGCGAGCTACATCTTTGCCGTACAGAAGTTTGTTTTCGTGTAGCGGTGAAAGAATACTACCACCTACTACCCCCTCTCTTCCCTTGGGTGTCGTAAAGGCGACTAACGGACTAAGAGAAGACACATATCCAACAGCATTCGTAAAAGGCGACTATCGGACTAAAGACTGCACATACATCCAACAGCATAGAGGGGCGATGCGCTCACCACCTGTCACGCTGAGCACATGTGCAGTCGCTATTTGGTGAAAAGTGGACTATAGCAGAGGACTGCTTTTGCTGTCCTTTTTGCCTAGTCTCTGACTAACCCTTCGGGGATAATAGTCCTGATTATTGTATGTATGTATATTTAAAGATTGTAAAATGATGAAGACGTGGTTAAGATTCTCAAATGAGGTGTTCTTTTATTTTTAACATTAAACCTTACGAAAACGAATATTGTAACTCGCCATGTTCATTTTCGGTAACATTATCGAATGGCCATTGAAACCTTCACCAGCAGTAGGGCTTGATCGAATCACGTAAGCCGCCGACGTATGCCACCTAATTGACGGCCCCTCACGTCCCTTAGAAGGTCGCGTAATGGGACGTGACCATTTGATGTAAGTCGAGGAAGTTCCCGGCCGACCACTTTTCGGCGATATTCGCTTGCACACTATCTACACAAAACAGATAGCTGCAGAAGGCAATCTACATACAAAATGCGCTCGAGCAACGCACACAGACACCGCTCACGGACACGATATCTAAGACCGGCTAAGACCAGTGCGAAAGCGAGTGCCATCCGCTTGTGACATACATTTGTCGAGGAAGCTTCCGGCTGACTACTTTTCAGCGATATTCGCTTGCACACTATCTACGCGCACGCTACTGTACGTACGTGCGTACGTAGAAACTTAAGAGGAAACACTACGTCGATGTGGCATGCAAAATTCCATACAAAACACAGAAAAACGTCGTTTCGTAGTCCCCTGTTTCCTCCTTCAGAACTGGACCATTTTTTATTACTTTTTCAGCATCGGTTAAAGAAAGACATTTTCTATGTCTGTATGTTTTTTATATTTTTAAACAGGTTACTTAATGTTTTTGAAGACGGATTATAAGACCGACGGCGGTCGCGAAACAATTGATTTTCTATTGTGTCTGGTTTTACGATCCTCAAGGGGTAAAAACGGAGTGATTCCGCTAAATTTTTAAGGCTTTTAGATATTAAATAAATGACTTAATGCAAAAAAATCAAACATGCAGACATGGAAAATCTGTTTCTTTACCCGATGCTGAAAAAGTAATAAAAATTGGTCCAGTTCTGAAGGAGGAAACAGGAGACTACGAAACGTCGTTTTTCTGTGTTTTGTATGACAATTTTGCATGCCACGTCGACGTAATGTTTCCTCTTATAAGGTCGATGCACACATATTAGTGAAGTCACAGTTCCGTCAACGTGTCCGCTCAGTTCAGTATCAGTGCTACAGTGTTGCGTAACTTGTGCTACGTAGATAATTGGAGTAAATGTAGAAAGGTTATTTTTTTTCAAAAATAAATGCACTTACTTTCAATGCCTAGGCGTGCAACATTATGCAATAATGGACGACAACTATTATAATCCCCCAACAAAAACTTAATTAATTTATAAAAAATTAAAAAATTAATAAGTCGATAATTAAAAAAACACTTATTGGTAAACTAAAAACAGCAATCACAAAACAATAACATAACTTAATAATAATAATTTAAAAAAAAAACTTAATTACTTACATAAATAAGTAAAATTAATCAACCTAAACTAAACTATGGTAAAAAAAAGAAAAAAACCTATAAATAAAAGATGTCCTCCAATTGTGGGTGGGGATTGCGAGGCTGATACCACATGAGGGTATTTATTCATGTGCTGATACGCTGGCAGAGGTAGCTGCAAGCCTTCTTGTCACCGGAGGCCTCAATAAGGCGACGACCTAAGAGGGTTTACGCATTTCGGTTTCCCATACAAACTTCCAAGTCGAAATTTTTAAAAACCAATGAGCAAATTTTGATGAAACTTTGCATGCTGAAGTAAAGCACAGGGACCTAAATTGTTTGTTGAAAACATTTTTTTAAAATGTTTATTTAACTGAGTTATTGCGATTTTTAACTTTCTATAGTGGACTTTAAATCGCAATAACTCAGCTAAAATAACGTTTTAAAAAAAAAGTAAGTCTTGGTTTTCCTAAAATAATAAAACAAAAGTGCCTAGATGCCTTTGTAATTATGGTATAAACATTTTTGTGCGTGGCGCGGGGGCGGCGGGCGTGCTGATCGGAGGTCGTCAAAACTCAAATATCAAATTGTTATTTATGTATCACTTAGCATTATTGATGATGCCTAGCACCTATCTGGAGTTAGCAGATACACGCCCCGAACGCTCATGACCTCACAAAAATAAATCTGTAAGTAAGATGTACTAATACTATGTATATTTTGATTGGACCGATTCCCGGCTCAGGTAAGCTCTTAAAAAACGTTTAACCCCTTGAGCGTCATATGTACTTACCGGTGTACAAAATAGTTGAGAGGCATGCGTGTCTCTTGTACTTACCGGTGTACAACCGACTTGGCTCAGATTGGTTGTTTTATTTTAGCCGGTCCGAGTCGTAGTATACAAGTTTTAGCTGTCTGTAAATTTTCTATGGTCCATATAGAAGAAATTAACATAGTTAGTAGGATTCGGACCGAACAAAACATTTACGAAAAAAATAATTAAAAAGAGTATCTGAAGTTATGGACGGACGTCAGCCATATTAGTACAAAGTTGTGTTGTTGTGATTTGTTTACATGATGTTTTCTCGACGTAAAATATAAGTTTTCGTATGATTCTTATCTATATTTACTGAAAACTTAATACAGTTGTTGTACAATGCAATAGTTGTGTGATATAGTGGCAATTTAGATTAAACGAAGAGCTAGAAGTAAAATTATGATATTTTGATTTTGCTAACAACTACAGCTAACATTGTGTGTTATAAAGTGCTGTAATTTTCTTCATATTTTGATTTTTTTGATAAAAGTGATTATAAACATTAATCAATTTGTAGATTATTTCATCAGTAACCTTTTTTTATTTACAATTAGACATAATATACTTATAGGTCACTATTTACGCGGGCCGGCCACGTTATTTTTTTTGTTATTTATTTTGGTTCCTAAGTTAAAAATTGTTTTGTGAGTGAAGTTTAGTGCCAAAGTGTTTATGATTCATGTGACCGGTGCATAGTAATGTTAACTAAAAAGTTATTATGTCAATTGTGTTGTGTGTCGTTTGTTAATTATTATTACAAACAGTAAAACCAAAGGTTACCTTTATGAAATATTTAAAACAAAAGAAAACCGTTCCAGTGCCACTACAAGTAAGTCTTTATTGTTAATTCTAAGTAGTTAGCTACGTACAAAAACTCATACAGAAAAGAATGACACCTGAATGACATTCACGCGAAAATCTCGTATATTTATTACGCAATAAATATTTTTCCCTAATCAAACAATAAAAAAGTGATGTATCCCAAAATGCCCGACACGTAAAGCATTTAATGCTTTAGGGTGGCTGGCGCGCCACGGGTTAAGGAGATATTTATTTATTTAAGGTTAGCCAACGTTAGTGTACAAAGTTACTTATATTAATGCGTATACTCTTAGAACTAATTGCCACAAATATTTAGATTTTAAAACGTCGTGATAACTATCTTGCGGACAAACTCGTGGTCAGTCGCTAGTTAAGAATTTAATCATATTGAAACTAACTTCAGGAGACGTTTCTAGAAGAATATTATATTACATTAATGCAATGTAAACGTAACACATTTCAATTCAAAGAAGGTTTGTTAATAAAATTTAAAGTCTGTGAAAGCTTTACAAACGCTTAAATAAATATTTGAATTTCATATTTTATTTTATTCTAATCAATTTCCAATTTTCGTTAGATCAATAGGTTCAGTGTAAATTGTATCACTGTGTTTTAAGTTTTTTTACCATTTAATATTACACAAGTCAGTGTAATTTCTGTAGCTTATTGCGATTTGTGCGATCAAAGTAAAAATAAATCAAAGTAAAATAAGGTTTTTAACACGACGACGATTTTTGTATTTCAAAACATACAATCTTGACCATGGATTGCAGAGGACGTAGTTCGATTCCCACCTGAGGCAGTATTTTTTTTTCAACATTTCGTTATCTACGAGTATATTAAGCGTTATTAACACAAACAATCAAATGTTACGATTATTTCATCTTCAATTCAAGATTAAGGGGGTCCTGCACGAAATTGTGAAAATTTACGTATTTTTAAGTCACTTGTACTATGCGCTAAATTAGTTAAATACATTAAAATAACTTATGTAAGTTAGCCTGATCTTGCACAAGATCATGGCCTTGTTGGAATTTGAAACAAATTCTTTAAACAATAACAAACAATACATAAATCTAATGACTCCTAAACACATATTTTTTCGACAACTTCCTTAATTTTACGCATGAAACAATAATTCTCATACATAAACATATTTGTATTGATATTCCGCAGTGTGCGCAAGCGCGTGATGGGTTTGCACATTTCGCAGAATAAAAACATTGCTCTAATTGAATTACTAGGTACTAGTACCTAGTACCTAGGTACTGAAACTTTAAAGCAGAATTGTTCTACTTAAAATATCAATATGATTGATTTTACTTTGAAGTTCATTAAGAGACTTATGTCCGTTTTGCGATCGCGCGGTACCCCCTTAAATATGGACACTGTACGTGACTTCTAAAGTCAAATACAAGTTTTCTTAAAAATAATGTTCTATGATAAGTTCTATACACTTACCACATAACGGTCTGTTTTCATACGTACGGTATATAAGATGTCAAGATTAAAGATAATAATGAACATTGGATGTCTCCTTCATTGAGACTTTCAAGCGCTGTGTTCCGATATAAAGAAAATCGTGTTAAGCTCTTGTAATTGAATTGGCACTTACTCCCTAGGGATTTTATTAATGAAATCGAATTCAATTAGGCACCAGCTTTCGAATGGTTCTTTGTCTGATTTTATTCTCAAAGTCGAAGTTATGGATTAGAAATTCTCTTATAATTTTTGATTGTTCTTTTAAATTTTTACGGAGGTCCGTTGTTAGGTAAATGTGTTTTGAATTTTTCTGTGCATAGCCCGTGTTCGTAATGAACAACCCGCATTTGTGAACCATGTCGCGTAGCGGTGAAAGGATACTACCACCCCCTCTTCTCTTGAGTGTCGTAAAAGACGACTAACGGACTAAATATTGCACATACATCCAACAGCATAGAGCGGCGAATGCGGCGATGGGGTCATTACCTGTCACACTGAGCACATATTGTGCAGTCGCTATTTGGTGAAAAGTGGACTATGGCAAAAGACTGCTTTTGTGGTCCTCATTGCCTGGTCTCTGACTAACTCTTCGGGGTTAATGGTCGTGATTACAATTGTATTTGTGAAGCGTGTAAGACAATAAGTCGTGATAGATACTAACCTTTTAATTCAGATTGTGTGACCATTTGATGACGATGCCGATAACAAAATTAAAAATACAATTTCTTCCTTTCGTTCGGGTTTTATTAGTCAAGATTTGCAAATTTCTCGTTTTATATTTTGCAAGCAAGAACAAGCTGTCTATTGTTACAATTTCGTTTGTCATAAAGCTGAGCTAATATCGTTAGGTCTTAATCGTAAAAACGTTTATTAAACCTTAAGTTTGGTAACCTAGTTCGAAATGAAAATTATTTTAAAAATTTAAAAAGCCTTAAGGTACTGATAGACATGCTACTAAATTAGCATGCTTATTACAAGCGTATACGTAATAAAGCATGCTAATTACTAGCAACGTTTTGAGACACATACTACTAAGTAGCAGTTGCTCAATAGTGGCATGTTTTCGTGCTAGTAATGAGCATGTCTAGCGGTACCTTTAGACTTTTATACTTTTAGTTGTGGTTGTGGCTTCTTCAGATTTATCATCAGACTAGTTGGAATGCTATACCCGTTGTGAATACAAAAAAGAATCAGTCGTTCTCTCTCCTAATTCAATAAGGGTGCAGATGATCTTGTTTCATCGAACTAAATCTTAAAATGTAAATAAAGTGCAAATGCACTTCAGCAGGAAATGTCACTGAAATGAGCCGGTCTAAAAGCCTGCTGGGCAGCAGTGAGCAGCACAAATAAGCAAACGCGGCCGGATCAAATTTGCGACCTACTTAGGCGAGATTGCGCTTAACTGCATTTCAGACGATGCGACGTTGTTTTTTAATGTTTATATTTTTAGATGGCACTACCGTACGAGGGCTCTTGGCCTAATGCGAAAGGACATGCCCGGAACAGCCTATAATTAAATTTACAAATAAATAATATTATTCTGACGAAAAAGGAATTTGACGAATTTGCCCTAGATCGGAATTTGTGTGCTCTAACTAAAAATGTCATGTATATTGATTGACTTAATATATGAGCTTATATAATAGCATAATAACTTCAAAATCTTCTAATACTTACTTAAATATAATGCAATCAAAAAAATAATTGACTTAGGTATTATTTTTTTGTTGTGTTTGTGATTGTCAGGACAAGGTTTTTTTTTTGGAAAGTCGTTACGGGGTCACGTTGTTCACTCGTGGACGAAGTTGCTGGCGGGTCGCTACTTTATGTTAGATAAATAATGAATGGAGAATAAATATTTAATTGTGTAAGTAGGTACCCCTCCATCTTTGTAATTGAACTTAATTTCACCTACGAAGTCATCTCGTCAGAAACAAAAGAGAGAGAGATCAATAACAAATTCAAAAAAATATGATTCTCATCTTATCTTATCTTAGTGGGGCCAGCAAAGGTCTCCCTCTCGCAGCAGCACGTCGACCCATTGGGATCTTTTGTGCAACCCCGTCCTATCACTCCGTTTCCTCAGTGAACATGTCTGGCATAAGCTTGGCGATGTCTCTGAGGGCGAAGAGCCTGAAATCTTCTGGTTTCGGGTAACCCATTCCAGGAAACTCATTCTTTAAAAAAATATATGATTACTGAACAACGCCCCGGTGGCCGAGTGAAGGTCCGGGGTGCAATTCCTAGGTCAAAGAACAGAAAGAAAGAGAGTAGAGCTCTAAAAGCTCAAGGTTATTTAATCCCGAAAAAGGACAGAAAAGAATAGAAAAACCTAAACAAAAACCTGCCAAAAAGCGGGAGCAGCTAGCTTTAAAAATTTAACAAAAAATTCCTAGGTCGGGCAAAGTAGTTTTTAGTAGTAGTTTTTAGGATTTTACCGATACAAAGCCCAGGTTTGTGATCACGAACCCGCATCTGACAAGAGTGGTGATTAAGCACTTGTAGCGATGACTTGATTTCAAATATTTGCCCTTTGTCCTGCAGTGGAAAAGTATACAGGTTGTTGATTAAAATAAATGAGTACCTTTTACACTCAATATAGAATAACAAGCATTTTTAAAAGATTTCTTGAATGTTTTGGTGATAAACACACAATGGCAGTAAAGGTTCGTGACCGCGCATTAATGTAGGAAAATAAATACTTAGGTACTTACCTACCGATTTATATAATAGGTTCCTACCCAGAACGGACTAAACACTGCACGTACATCCAACAGCTTAGAGCGGCGATGGGCTCACCACCTGCCACGTTGAGCACATGTGCAGTCGCTATTTGGTGATAAGTGGACTATGGTAGAGGACTGCTTTTGCGGTCCTCATTGCCTAGTCTCTAACTAACCCTTCGGGGATAATAGTCGTCATTATATGTATGTATGTAGGTATGTATACCGGAAGTAATGGGCGTTGCGGAGTTATTCGGCTCAGATGTTGCCTGTTGGTTTAGGTACTTTAAAACTTTTGTTGGGGGCAGATGAAAAGTGTTACAGGTGTAACATAAATGTCGAATGCTATTATTAAGTTGTTTCTCCTTTTAGAACATTAGCTTCTAATTAAAGCAATTAATTAATGCTCCTAATTTTCTTGATCTTTTAAAACAACATAGGAATAATAAATTAATAGACATTGTAATAAGAGTCTGGCCAACGAAAGCTGAACCTCGTAGTTATTTGATTGGCTACACTTTGTCTCTATGTGTGTCTATGTCATATGTCAAATTTTTCTGGGAAAATTGCAGCTGTGTGAGTGACTCTGTGTTACCCAGTCATGATTATTTTTGAATTTGCCGCGTTTTTCCTGGTTCAGCTTTCGTTAGCCAGACTTAAACTTATCAGTCATTCATATATTGCGACTATTATCCTCGAATGGTTAGCCAGAGACCAGGCTATGAGGACCGCAAAAGATGTCCACTGCCACAGTTCACGTTTCACCACATTCTACTGCACATGTGCTCAGCGTGACAGGTGGTGAGCCCATCGCCGCTCTATGCTGTTGTAGTCCGTTAGTCGCCTTTTACGACACCCAAGGGAAATGGGTCGGTTGTTATTCTATGAATAAGCCACCCCGCCACACCATTAAAACTTCAATCAACGTTAAGGGGAGGTAATTCGAGCATTTCTTTCTCGCTCTCTCGACGGTACGATGGTAAGGGACGGGTATAACAGCGAAGCGGCAAGAATAAGCTCGTTTTATATTTAAAAAAATTGATAGATGTAATAAAAAAAACGATCGGTTATAATCCCTCAAGTTATCTATGAACTTCATTTTGGTAAATAACTCATAATATCAAATCACTTATTTTAAGAATAAAACCTAGAAAAGAAGATAAAATGACACAAAAATATGTAACTTTGTGAATTTATTCTATCGAGACAACTTTTTCAAATCGTATTTTTATCGGGTATATTCTACAGAATAAAGCCTCAACAATATTTCGTAATTTTCGCAGATTTTAATTTTACTGTTTACTACTTCAAAATTTTATTCTAATTCTATTCTTCTTTAATTCTAAAAACATGTTCTGTTAATTATTCACTAACACCTAGCCTTAACTGATTCTGCTTTTTCATAAAATCGGGACGTCCCTATTATGACATTGCTACATGTAATATTGATTGCTTATTTATTTATAGGCTCCCTCCTTTTTACAGTGCTACATTACTGACCGAACCTTCATTCTGACAAACAATAAAATGTAATGGAAGGTGTCCGTTTTGTTTTTGTTGGCGCCGCGCCGTACGGTAAAGCCGTAAAATAACAGTAAAAATTATGCTAGCACGGAGCCCGGAGCCATCAAATCTGGAGAAGAGTGTCGAGGAACATTGACATGACAGTATACTAACTGCATGTATGAATCCTATTTTATTAACATGTATGAGCTCGTCGGCTTGACTGGATTAATACATAGGTAGGTACCTACCAACATACATACATATAATTACGACTATTATCCCCGAAGGTGTAGTCATAGACTAGGCAATGAGGACAGCAAAAGCAGTCATCTACCATAGTCCACTTTTCACCAAATAGCGACTGCACATGTGTTCAGCGTGACAGGTGGTAAGCCCATCGCCGCTCTGAGCTGTTGGATGTTTGTGCAGTCTTTAGTCCGTTAGTCGCCTTTTACGACACAAGGGAAGTGATAGTGTGGTAGTATTCTTTCACCGCTACGCTAAACGGTATTACTGGATTAATAATAATAATCTAAAATATCAATTTGTAAAATGTATACAAAGGAAAATTGGTGAAAAGTGGACTATGGCTGAGGACTGCTTTTGCGGTCCTCATTGCAGTCTCTGACTAACCCTTCGGGGATAATAGCCGTGGTTATAATTATTATGTTTAAAAAGGAGATTTATTCAATACTGTGGCTTGCCCGCGACATCGTCCGTCCGCGTAAACAACCCGTACCCGTAACGAATTTCCGTAAAAAATCTTTCATACAAACCTTTTTGACAATTACAAACACAAAAATAGTTAGCTAAAATTTGTGCAGCCGGTTTGAGGAGAAAGTACATTAAGAGCAATAGATTCTTGTTTATACCACGTCAGTCGTAAAGGGGGTACTAAGCCGAAAGGAGGGTAAAGTGTACATGATAGTAAATAACTTTTGTCTAAGAACTTTTCCTTAAAAATTGATAATTCTAGATTAACAGCTGTTTTAAGATTTCATAAGAAATGACGCTGTGGTAGCCCTGGCGGTCAGCTGTTCTGAGAGAGAGACAGATTTGAGTTCATTGAGTTCATTGCTGGGGTTAACAAGTGGCGTTAGCCCCGCCCCTATTCAGGGTTGTACATTTTTAAAATATGAATATGCATAAAATATGAATGTTTTTCGCAAAGTTTATATTTGCAATATAACAGTTGATAGCAGCACTTTCAGTTGTCCGCGGCTTAGTACCCCCTTTCCGATTAACGTTGTATAGAACTAGCGGACCGCCCGCGACTTCGTCTACGTGAACACCCGTGACGACGTGACGAACTTCCAAAAATGCCATAAAAAGAATTAGCTGAATAGGTACAGCCGTTTAGAGGTGATGCGCGAACATACAATAAGTGGTAATTGTTTTATTTCATTTAGATGACCTATGCTTGAATACCGTTCATAATTATTCAAATTAAACACAAATTTTCCTACAGGAAAAGGAGATCAATAAAAAATATAAGGACTCTTTAAGATGCCTATTACATCTTGACTGTGATTTTTGCGTAAAATGGCCAACTTTGGCGTTATGGATCTCAGAAACGAAAATACATTTACAATTATGACTTAATGAATAGTGTAGAATAGCTATTGGAATAGTGCTAAGCGGCCTCGCTTTTTGTAAATTTTGTTTAACTTTTTAATTAAACCCAAAATTGCAGAGAAAGATTTTCATAAAGTGCGCGAAGGCACTTTTTTGAGCTCATCGATTGAACTACTGTTCTAAACAAGTGAAATAAAAAATTATAATGTTATCTCTTATATAGTCGAATAATGCGTAGCGGCCTCGGAACTTTTAGATATCATTGATTTTATATAGGAAAAAAATTCTTATTCTAAACCAAAAAACTTCGAAAATTGCTATAAATTAACTGTGAATATCTCCTGTCTGCGATAATATTATTGAGCAAAATTTATACCAGAGTAACTGTTACTTCATGAGGAATAAAGGTTTATAATGAATTTATTATCCTATTTCGATAAAAACGATAAATGCAACTGCAAAATTACTACAAAATGCGTTGCGCCGGCCGTCCGAATTCAACTTATGCTCACTGTTCCCGCCAAAGCCGGGACGACGGACGGACGTCTGCCGCGGCGCCACCGCTGCGCGAGCCGCCGCCGCTAGCTTGGTGAGCCGCGCGCGCCGACCAGTCTTCTGCTAGCTAACGCGAGACGCCCACAAAATACGCGCGCTACTATCTGCCTTATTATAGTGACTCCTGAACCTAAAGTGAAGAGCTCGGCCTAAACGCCCTTAACCAGTGCCCCTAGTGAACTGTTTAGTGTAGTGACTGTGCGCCAGGAACCATCCTACATCGCCGCCCGCAAGCCTCGCCGCCCGTGGTCAGCTCGCACGACGGTTCCTGACTCATCATCCCTGTAAGTACATCCTTCCTACCTACCTACCAGTTCCCTACGTCGCGTAGTCGCCACGTCTGAGTGGCGACTACATTTGGTCCTTCGAGCCGGCCCTTCTCGTAGCCGCGCGCCTCCTTAGTTGCCCCATCGCACTTATGCTCAGATGGCTCAGCAACAACCCGACCATTACCGTGGCCGTTCCTCAGCTCCATCGCCTCACCGCGCCCATGAGCAGCCTACTCACCAACCGTTCCGCCCAGCGCAGCAAATGCGTCACCGCCCGTCCACCTCCCCGGCTCGCAGTCAGCCCTTCCCCGTCTACTCGGCCTACCAGCAAAGCTGCTCCTCATCATCGTCATCGTCCTCTTCCTCACGCTCGACGCCCTACTGTCCCTATTGTGCCATTAGGGGACATACGCTCATGACGTGCAGATGGTACAATGCCCAGCCAACACAGGGCCGTTGGGACTTCGTACAGGCACGCGAGCGCTGCCAGCGTTGTCTCGGCCGTCACTACGAGAGCGAGTGCAGGTCAAGGGGGGCATGCAAGAACTGTGGGAGTACGAACCACCACACGTTCCTCCATCGACCAGACGGCCCAACGCACTCAGCTCATTCGTCGTCTGTACATGTGCCCCCACCACAGCTGACAGAGCACTCGAGGGAGCGTCCCAGAAACAGCAGGCGGCACGAACCCGCACATGCCAAACAGGCGCAACCCAGCTCTGCTCACAGAGCCAGCCCGCCCAGGTCCGGTTCGCCAGGTAGGCCCCGCGAACGCCGCCAGCAATTATGACTCCCTATTATCACAGAGCACCCTAGCGAAGAGGTAGATTTAGCCCATGCCCAGTCAACCCATGCCCACACAGCTGATACATACTCAGCTCATACAATTTCAGCTGATACTCAATCAGCTCACTCACCTTCTGTGCCCACTGGCACACCCATTTTGTTGCCAACCGTCTCACTAAGAGTCGCGGACGTACATGGCCATCTTCACACAGCCAGGGCTTTATTGGACTGTGGCAGTATGCTGACGTTAATAACGTCACGCATGGCACGACTTTTGAACCTGCCATTAAAACCCACTTCTTTAAAAATTACAGGAGTTGGGAATCAGCACAAACATGAGTCAAAGGCGGCAATAACAATAGTATGCCGACCCACTCACAATGATACTCCTACAATTACTGCCACAGCTCACATTTTAAAAAACGTCACTGGCTACCTTCCCTTAGAGAAGGTACCAAACATTTCCCACGTACTAGGCCAGCCACCCGTGCCATTGGCTGACCAGCTTTACCACACACCAGCCCCGATCGACCTCTTATTGGGGTCGGACGTTCTTGGCCAGGTGTTGGACGGGACTAAGGTCTCGTTGGGCCCGGGCAAGCCCATAGCCTTCGGCACGATTTTCGACTTCGCGTTGATAGGACCCATTGAGGACTTGTATGCGCAGCCGGCGCAGCAGGTTAACTCAGCTCACGTCGTCAGCTCACAACCAGACTCAGCTGAATCAGTCCAGGACATACGTCAGAGTCTGGAAAGGTTCTGGGAGTCTGAGGAGCCCCTCCCTCAATCTCGCACTCATATTGATCCCCTGGAGGAACAATGCGAGGAAATCTTCCGCTCTACCACTACACGCGATCCCTCAGGCAGATATACGGTCGCTCTGCCCTTTCTAAAGGACGCCCCTCAACTAGGTAAAACTCACCCTATCGCATTACGCAGATTCCTCAATATTGAGAAGAAGCTAATGGCGAACCCGTCCCTGCGTTCTAAATACGTCGACTTTATGGCCGAATACATCGACTTAGGACACATGGCTCCCTGTCACCCAAATACATTCGCCCATTAACCTCACTTCTACATCCCTCACCATGGCGTATTTAAGTCAGGGTCGGACAAGCTGCGCATTGTTTTTGATGGTAGCTGCAAAAGCTCCAATGGTGTCAGCATAAATGAATGCCTACACACAGGCCCCGCCCTTCAACAGGACATTGTGGACATCATCATGTCCTTCAGAACGCATCCAGTCGTTTTCAGCACTGACATCCAGAGGATGTTCAGAAATGTGCTGGTTGCCCCAGACCAGAGACGGTATCAGCTGATACTATGGCGGTCCTCACCAGATCACCCTCTGCTCACCTACGCCCTCAATACAGTCACGTACGGCTTAAGATCAAGCCCATATCATGCAATCCGCACCCTGCTCCAGCTGGCTGATGATGAAGGCCATCGCTACCCTGGAGCCGCTCAGAGGGCCTAGTCAATTGGCAAACAAATTAAACGCTACGAAATCTTCGCTACGATAAATCGAATGTATGGGATTGACATAAGCAAAAGTTACCTACGACGTAAAATTTACGCTAAAATAGACCTAATTGACAGTTTGACAAGCCAAGAATCGCTAATCTAGCGATCACTCAAACATTGAAGATAAAAATTCACACAAAATGGCGATTGTTTGATCAGCTGATGAAGGAATAGTTGTGTTGTGTTGAAAGTTTTGTTTAAAATGCTCTTTTTAGGGCTATTGTGGACTGCGATAATCAAGTGCTCAGGCGCTAAGGAAGAAATGTTTCCCTACGTTACTTGGAGCAAATTAACGAAATCGAGTTTGTTGTACTTGTGAATAGTTCTTGGAGTTCTCGTTTACGAACTTTCAAATATCTAAATAAGGTCTGCCGGGAATTGCGTGCTGATATAGTTGTTGCGATGTGAGTGACCAAATAAATGTGTGTCATGCAACATTTTCCGCAACGAAGAGCAAGTCGCTGCATAACAATTTGTAGGGGCTCTCAAACCATACAAACATTTGGGCCAAATAAATCCACCTAAGTACCTTTAATCATGACAAGAAAGGTCAAGAATAAGACAACAGTAAGGGACTTTTTGTATAAATATTAAATGTAACCTATCCATAATGTCCATTTATCAATTTATAACTTAGATTGCCTATTTGTTTTACAGGTTCCAATGAAGATTTAATTTGCCAGGTAGCTTAGAGTATTAAACCAAGGCTCTAAGTGTAGTAAGGTGTACCTATTGACTATACCCTATAAATCTTATACAGACAAGCATCTTTCTGAATAGGAAAAGATATCAGTCCCTACGTTCAAACGGTAAGTTTTAATAAATAAATTATTACTTACATAATAAAGGTAAGTATTATGCCTATTATTATATTGGGATTTACCAGGAAATGTCAGTTTTGTTAAAATTGCTAGAATAAAGAGTATTGACATAAAGATAAAACTATTTTATGTGGTTTTGCAGATTTGAGACGACAATTCAAAAATCTTAAATGTTACCTCATAATTTGGAGGATGGACTTCCTCAGAATGGTGAACAAACATGGTTATTTGGTAAAAAACAATATCAAGCAATTTTGTATAATACATAGGTACTTACCTACTAACTTTTTATCTATGACAATTTTCTATAAGTAAGTATATTGTTCTAATTTCTTAGGAGATTCTGGATACCTTCAAAAAGCATGGTTAATGATAATAACAACAATATTTAATGCTGCATCAGACTCACAAGAAAGGAGGGGTGTGTACCACATGTCATATCCAACAATGAAACTGCATTGAACATGGCTTTGGCATCGTTGAATTTAGTTATTTATATGATTTTTTCTTGTGGAGCTCTAATGTTGACAACGTTTTTATTCTACAAAAAGGAGCAGTCTGTGCCATAAATATATTTATCCATAAAATAGTAATTTGGTTTATTTGATGAGGAAAAATTAAGTATAAAGTTAATTTAGTTCTAAGTTTATTGTGCTTTATTTAAAAAGATTTACTTAAGTACAAAAAAACAGTACCTTCGTTGACAACATTTTTATTTTAAGAAAAGGAACAGTGTGCCATAAATATATTTAACCCATAAAATAGTGATTTGGTTTATATGATGGGGAAAAATTAAGTATAAAGTTAATTTAGTTCTAAGTTTATTGTACTTTATTAAAAAGATTTACTTAGGTAGGTACCTACTAAAAAACAGTACCTTCTTATACACACAATTGGCATTTATTTTTATACACATATAGTTTTAATGTCAATAAGAGAAAGTGAAGCCTCATATTTAATAAACTTTGACTCTGAGAGAGTTAGGTAAGGAAATAAGAATATATTAAGAAATACAACATTAATGTTATTTTTTACTTGATATTTAATTTTACTTGCAGTAGGTACCTATAGAAAATGTTTAAGTACCTACTTATATCAATTTCTACTAGTCATAACATTAAGCTATTGAAGTTGTACTTGATTCATTATCAACATACAAAGGTAATTATATGTATAAACTTGCATTATTATTATCCTATTATTAAATCTGGTGGGTTCTATTGTGTTTGTTATAATATTGTTTTTTCTTTAAATAGGTGGCTTAACATAAGGTGGCTTGTTATACATATACTTAATACAAATTAAGTTCCATATCTACCATACTCTGTAATAGTTTAGTTATTATCAATTTGGCGATTGTGAAGTAATCGATTGTAATTGTTGCTTGAGTTTGTAATGTTACTATCACATTTTTATTTGTGTGAATCTGTAAATGGTTTGCTGTTTCACATTTTCAGTGTTATACTTTTTATAGAACTGTCGATTCACCTGTAAATATAAAATAAATAAATAAAATTAATTGTTTTTAAATTATTTTTGGTAAATATATACTACCTACTAACTTTTTATGTATGACAATTTTCTATAAGTAAGTATATTGTTCCAATTTCTTATGAGATTCTGGATACCTTCAAAAAGCATGGTTAATCATAATAACACCAATATTTAATGCTGCAACAGGCTCACAATAAAGAAGTGATGTGTACCACATGTCGTATCCAACAATGAAACTGCGTTAAACATGGCTTAAAGTTGTACTTGATTCATTATCAACATACTAGGGTAATTATATAAAATTAATTGTTTTAAAATTATTTTTGGTAAACATATAAATAATCCTATGTTTTATTTCGAAACATTATCAACCAACTCGTAATGAATGGCAGGGAAATAAATAATGTAAAATAAATAAATATTTTAACTTGTCGCGTAGAGACCACGATCATGTCATTGTGTCTGTGAAGGCGTATATTTAATAAATGATTTGACTTTTAATTTCAATTATTTTCGGTACCTACCGCTATAAATAAGTAACAATGAAACAATCCTATATTAAGGCGATGTTGTCTTCATCGTCATCCTATGAACGTCCTGAACGTTCCCACATGAACGACAGCACTAAGGCAGACTGGGCTATAACAGGCTTAAGCCCTGAGCCAATACAACCGCAGTGTGCTTTACGTGCCTTCCGAAGCACGGAGGAGCTCGAGACGCTTTTTATTTGGTTACCCATCCTTTAGCTCGGTAATGTGAAAGTTGCGTAACTAACTGGCAAGATCACAAACCGGTGCGGCGCGGGCGGGGACTTTTTGCATTAGTTTAACCTCTAGCATTACCTTTCAAGTAACAGTAAGTACATTGCTTCGCTAGTTTGCATATTTTAAAATTAGTTTTAATTTAACTAGCAAAACCATGTACCTACTTGGAATGTTTTTTATTTTATTTAGGACAATAATCAATTAGAAAAGTAATGTGATAGGTGTTGTAGTTAGACAACTAAACCCGAAAGCATTAGCCGCTACGCCATAGAGTTACTTTAGGCGATGTACTCATACAAGATGCAACCGTTTTAATCACTACCTATTGGGTACTCGCATCTAAGATCAAACTGTTTAAATGTTCGCGCGGTTTGTAACATTTAGTGTTATCACTTATTTCATTACAGACGGACGTCAAGTTGTTAATATTTGAGAAATTCTTGGCAGCAAGCGTTTGCTTGTGGTCTTCAGTCTTAATTTATTTATATTATAAGCTGAATAATGGGTTTGGTCTCATATCAATATCATATTATGGTAGGTAAGTCACTCGTCATCATTATAAGTACTTATTTACAAACGTGCTTGCCTGGCGAACTTCCGGCGAAAAAAGCGATTGATTCATTTTTCAAATTGTCTCAAGGAGTCTACCCGAATTTCTTAGTAAAGTGACATTCAATTCACTAAAACTCAAAAGGATCGGTGTGGTTACTACCTATTTATTAATCTTACATAAGCGTTACATTATCATCAAACAAAAAAATACTAAGACAAGCCTGTATGTTCTATATCCCTTAGCTTATCGATATCGATGTAGCCTAGCGAATTTGATGAGCGATTTTGACGCTGTCACCGGTCGAGCGTTTGCCAGTTGACTAGGCCCTCAGGTTCTTCGCAAGTCTATCTTCGTTGATGACATTATGTGTGGTCATGACACGGTTGAATCCGCCCAAGCACTTCAGGACGAGTTGATAAGTCTGCTAGACCTAGGCGGCTTTCAGCTCAGTAAGTGGACATCTAACTCGCCTAAGCTGCTCGAGAGATTTCCCGACAACCAATGTGACATGCCCAAGGACTTCGACATGAACCCAGAATCCACGTCCATTAAGGTCTTGGGTATACAGTGGAGCCCTCAGTCAGACGAGTTCACTTACCGCATCTCTCTGCCCCCCATCACACATGTCACAAAGCGGTCTATTTTAAGCACCGTAGCCTCACTTTATGACCCAAACGGCTGGGTTTCCCCCGTTATCTTCCGCGCAAAGCTGCTGCTTCAGCAATTGTGGCTACTGAAGCTGGAATGGGATGAGCCCACTCCCTCTGAAGTGCAAACGGAGTGGCACCACATCTCGGAGGATCTGCCGCTGTTGTCTAGCATTCGCTTCCCTCGGCACGTTTGTGCAAGCAAAGGCTCAGCTGCATACTCGCTTCACGGATTTGCAGATGCCTCTGAAGCCGGGTTTGCCGCCGTTGTTTACCTCCATGAGCTCGATGCCTCCGGAGATACTTTGGTACACTTGATTGTCGCCAAGTCGCGAGTCGCACCAATCAAGAACCGCCTCACAATCCCCAAGTTAGAGTTGTCGGCCGCCACTCTACTCTCCCAGCTCATGATCCGTGTGTCGGTTCAGTTATCGGCCCATATCAGTATACAACAACATATATGTTGGTCAGACAGTACGATAGTCCTGGCCTGGCTCAATACACCGCCTCACCGTCTTCAACCCTTTGAAGCCAACAGGGTAGTCAAAATCAGCTCAGGCTCACCAGAATGTACCTGGCGACACGTACCTTCTGAGCTCAACCCGGCAGATTGCGCAAGCAGAGGAATGTCTGCGCAATCCCTGTCAGCCCACGACCTATGGTGGTCTCCCACGTGGCTTGGACAGCCTTGTGAGTCTTGGCCTGCGATGCCCTTAGCTCTGGGCCATCACGCCCTGCCCGGCCTTAAGCCCAAACACGTCCCGTCACTGGTCACAGTGCCCGGTCTTGACTTTGACCTGCTCACTCGGTTCAGTTCACTAGACAAGCTCGTCGGAGTGACAGCTTGTCTAAAACGCTTTCTGCACAACTGCAGACACCACCCAGATTCGCGACGCTCAGGCCCCTTGTACGTCAGTGAACGAAGAGAGGCCCTACTTTACTGGGTGCGCAGTGTCCAGCACAATGAGTTTGCGGAGGACATCCACCGCCTTCAAACTGGCAAAATCTGCTCCGTCAGACTCCAGCGGCTGTCACCTCTCATTAAAGATGAGCTCCTTAGAGTTGGTGGACGACTGTCCCATGCGTCTATCCGATATGACGCGCAGCACCCGCTCATACTTCCCAGCTCTAGCCCACTTGTAGACCTTATCATTGACCACTACCACAAAATACACTGCCATCCTGGCGCTGACACTTTACACGCTATCCTACGCCAACAATTTTGGATATTGTCCGCGCGCCGTATTATTAGACACCGAGTTTTTAAATGCATTAGATGCTTTCGATGCCGGGCCCAGCCGCAAGCGCCCTTCATGGCCGACCTGCCAGCCGATAGAGTTACGCCTCAGCCAGTATTTAGTCAAGTCACGACCGATTTTGCCGGACCATTCCTCGTTAAATCTAGTACCCTACGTAATGTTAAACTCTTAAAAGCGTACTTTTGTATATTCGTGTGCCTCTCGACTAAGGCGGTTCATTTAGAACCGGTCTCGGACCTCAGCACGGAAGCGTTCCTCGCGGCATTACAGCGTTTTATAGCACGCCGCGGTGCCCCGGTTCTCATCCGCTCGGACTGCGGTACAAATTATGTAGGCGCTAGAAATCAGCTCATCGAAGTACAAAACTTTCTTGCCTTGAACAATGATACGATTGCGCACAAGCTCGCTGGTCAGCACATTACTTGGTTGTTAAACGTCCCTAAGGGACCATGGTTCGGTGCGTTACATGAGATCAACGTAAAATCAACAAAGCAACTTTTATATCGCGTAATTGGCGAACAGCACCTCACATTCGAGGAATTCTCTACACTTTTGGCACGAATCGAAGCTGTCCTTAACTCTAGACCTCTCTGCCCACTTTCGTCTGATCCCTCAGACTTTGAGCCGCTTACAGCCGGACATTTCCTCATAGGCCGCCCACTAACGGCCCTTCCCGAACTATCCGTGGAAGATAGGCCGATCTCCACACGTAGGCGATTCCAAATGGTACAGGCCCTTTCCCAGCGCTTCTGGACGCTGTGGACCCAGTCCTACCTTCATACCCTCCAAACCCGCTCCAAATGGTTGTCCCCATCCTCCCCTCCCCGAGTTGGCGAGCTCGTCCTCATCAAGGAGGACAACCTGCCTGCCCTCCAATGGAGACTGGGGCGCATTGCTCGCACCCTGCCTGGGAAGGATGGCGTCGTGCGGGTGGTAGACCTGGACACCGCGAACGGACATCTTCGGAGGCCTGTATTCCGGATCGCCAGGCTCCCAGTGGATGAGCCCCCCCTGGCCCCCGGAGGATGTTCCCGCCAAAGCCGGGACGGACTCAGCGGTTGTTGACGACCGCGTCCGCCTGTCTGCCGCGGCGCCACCGCTGCGCGAGCCGCCGCCGCTAGCTTGGTGAGCCGCGCGCGCCGACCAGTCTTCTGCTAGCTAACGCGAGACGCCCACAAAATACGCGCGCTGCTATCTGCCTTATTATAGTGACTCCTGAACCTAAAGTGAAGAGCTCGGCCTAAACGCCCTTAACCAGTGCCCCTAGTGAACTGTTTAGTGTAGTGACTGTGCGCCAGGAACCAACCTACATCGCCGCCCGCAAGCCTCGCCGCCCGTGGTCAGCTCGCACGACGGTTCCTGACTCATCATCCCTGTAAGTACATCCTTCCTACCTACCTACCAGTTCCCTACGTCGCGTAGTCGCCACGTCTGAGTGGCGACTACACTCACAAAATGGATATTTGTAATATTATGCACAAATTTATTATCCTATTTTGATAAAAACGATAAATAAACCTGCAAAATTACTACAAAATGCGAAAATAGGCATTTTACGCAAAAATCACATTCGAGATGTAATAGGTCTCTTAACATAAATGAGAAAAAAGCAAAAGTATTTAAAGATAGAGTCTGACCAATGAAAGCTGAACCTCGTAGTTATTTGATTGGCAACACTTTGTCTCTATGTGTGTCTATCTGAGGTGTCATGTCGTATGTCAAATTGAAATTTTTCTGAGAAAATTGCAGCTGTGTAAGTGACCCTGTGTTACCCAGTCATGATTTTTTTTATAATTATGTGTGTGTATAGGTAGTGCCAAACTTCTAGCTCGCTCTGAAGTTGCGACGCGCAGGTGTACAGTTAGCAACATTATAATTAGAGCTTTATAATATTTATACAATATTACATCAAGATAATTTATAAATTAGGCGTTTTATTTATTTTTTAATACCTAAAATTAACTAGGATAAATTAATAACAACAATTAAATTATAAGCATACATATATTTTTTAAAAATAACATTTTAAGAAGCTATGGTTGCAGTGTGTTTCCTTATCGGGAATACGGAAAACTGTCCAAAGATCCGACTTATTTGCTTCTTTATTAATTCTGCGCACTGTCCATAGTCCATACTGAATCCAGTAGCAGCCGCAATTCTTTTTTTGTGAATGTTTAAGGTCAATTTGTATACCTTTGTCAGCTTCTTTCTTCATATGCTCCTATACGTTATAAATATTTTTTATAGCTTGCCAACGTAAAAATGTATTACGTCTAGGCATTTTAACTGCCTTTCAAAAACAAAACAGTATCTACTCCTACAATAACAATAAAAAAAAACATAAATCGACAACTTAAAATAGTAACGTAACAACAAACAGCTAAAATCGCGACGCGACCAAACAAAAATATATTCGTGACTGTACGTTCCACTGCTAAACCAATACAAACGAATACACATGGCGAGCGCGCATGCGCAGAAGTGCGCGGGGGTGTGCCCCGCCCCCCCAAACCGCTTACGTCCCGCTGATACCTATATTGTGCTACTGCGACGCGAATCGCCTCGTGTTCACAGCGAGCTAGATGTTTGGCGCGGGTTATACTGTAAACATCTGTGCACTATGATACGACATTTTATGACAATCTCGTTAGAAAATCTGTTTGTTTTATTATTACGAATACAAAATGTAGGTACCTACAATATATTCTACCAATCGTGATTAAGCGTTTTGCTTTTAGTGCTAAAAAAAAAGTTTTATGGCTTGCTGTACTAAATTTTGGCTCTTGGGAATGCCACATTGCCAGAGGGTTTTGTAAACAAGTCTCATACAATAAAATGTTACATTTATAGATGCATTTATTTATTTCCAAAACACCAACAGAGTTTTTAAAAATTATATTTTAAAATATGCCCAATAACATGTTTTCATATATCTAACATTAACACTAATACATTATTGTTCAAATAACTTAAGAAGTGAAGCAACTATATTTTGCACTTATTGCACTACTATATTTTAAACATGCTTGAAATTTCTATTATTTTGAGAATATTCTTTGACGTAAATCGCAATTGCTGTACTTAAGTAAGCTAATATACAAGCGAGGAGCGAAAATATTAGGTACCTAAAGTCCATATCTGGTGGACCTAATTTATTATTAGGAAAAAAAATATATTTCGAGACCCTGGCGAACAAGGAGGAAACAAGGATGCAATATTTTTTTCTTACTAACTGTGTCGCGTGGCGGTGAAAGAATACTACCACCCCATCTCTTCCCTTGGGTGTCGTACAAGGCGACTAACGGACTAAATACTTTTTTTTTATTTTTTTTTATTTGTTTATTTTATTTGTTTTAGGGAAATTTACAGACTAATATTTTAAATAAATAAAGTTATAAACAATCAGATGCTAATAAAAAATTTCCACATATAGCAGTAATATAGATATGAACTATTACTCACTTATAAATTAAGTACACAATTAGAAAATAAAAAAGGTAGTTTTCTAACACTTGCAATTGCTACAATAACACATTAAATTATGCTAAATTAACTAATTAAAGTATTGTTCACTTAAAATTCGTTTAACTAATGAACAGCTAGTACAGAACAAGTCAAGGTCTTTAGATATTACTATATTATTAAAACTCCTAACTGCCCTTATAATAAATATATTTTGACGAAAATTAGTTCGAGCGGTTGGTGTATATAAAATAGGCCGTTGCCTTAATGACAGGTTAGTGCGTAGTGACAGCTTAGACAGAATCTCACAACAGTCAATCGATCCATTCGCAATCTTAAATATATAAACAATATCACTTATGTTCCGCCTTAGTGTCAATGGTAGAAAATGATAATGTTTGCAACGGCATTCGTAATCAATTAAGCGATGATGGGCCTTGTAATCTAAATATCTCAAAAATCTTTTTTGGATTGATTCAATACGAGACTTATAAATTTCACACATAAATCTAACAGAATAGAGCGGCAATGGGCTCACCATCTGTCACGCTGAGCACATGTGCAGTCGCTCTTTGGTGAAAAGTGGACTATGGCAGAGGAATGCTTTTGCGGTCCTCATTGCCTAGCCTCTGGCTAACCCTTCGGGGATAATAGTCGTGATTAAAATTATGTATGTATAAACAGTTGTAGTCATATAATTAGGAACGAGTAGTATTCAATTCAATTTTATGAAATCTAGTTCAAATAACTTTGCACTGATTTATTATCAATTAATTTTAACCACGTAAAAATGCACTATCATGACTAAAGTTCCAACTCAGAGTATTTTATACAAATCAAATAAACTCTTGCCATGTTTCGAGACAATAAAAAAACAAGACATGTTTTTGCAAAGTACGGCCGCTGGGTAACGCAATATCATTTCGTTTTACAAAACTTTAAAATTTTTAAATTTAAAATTTTGAAATGAATTTTTTATGCTATATTTGGGAGTGTTTCGCAATTTTTTTCAAGTTTGCAATTACACCTTGTTAAATATTTAATATTAAATGATACAAAATATGGGAAAGCAAAAAAGTGGCGATTCTACGACTACAAAAATTATAATTGCACTTTATGAATGTGATTGGTCTTACAAAAAAATAGCTGATCATATAAAATATTCAACAACTAAAGTTTTTAACGCGGTCAATCACTTTAAGAAGTTGCGCACTACTAATAACGTATCTCGATAACCTCAATCTCGGAAAACGACATCTCGAGAGGATTCTATGATTGTTCGGGCAGCAAAGGCTGATCCCTGGGCTCAGAAACGATAAGAAGAGAAGTTTTTGGCAGCACCGCCGAGCGAGACTGGATTTCGCTCGAAAGTATGGCAGTTGGACGGAAAATCAATGGAAAAATGTATTATTTTCTGATTGAGTCAAATATAAATAGACTGCGTGCTGATGGTATGTGTGACGTCCTGCAAAGCAAGCGTTGAGTAATAAATACTCCACAAAACGAGTAAAGCATAGAGGAGTACAAAAACACAAGAACCTTTTGGAAGAAACAATGCTTCTTTACGCCGAGGAGACGTTACCAGTGACCTGGATATTTCAAAATGATAATGATCCCAAACACACTGCCCATTCTGTTAAAAAATTCTTAGGAAATAATCAGTTTCAATAATAGACTGGCCTGCAAATAGCCCAGATCTCATTCCCATTGAAAATGTGTGGCGTGAAGTAATCTAAACGAGTAATCTATCGTAGAACGCCGCATTTCTATTGAAACTTGCGCATCTAATAGCCTCGATGCCTCGATGCAGTGCGGTAATTGCAAACAATGGTTACCCTACCAAATATTAATTTTAATTTTTTAAACTACAGTAGGTAATACAACCTACATTTACGTTATTCAATTAATTAAATTTAATTGTTATTCAATTTAATAATATTAGTTTCAGTTTGTGTTCTTAATTATTTGTCCAGTGATTAAACGTATTACAACATGAGTTAACGAACATATTATTACATAAAAATAATTTAAAAGTCATAGCTGTATGGTTAGTAAGTCGGGAAGGTAAGTATGTTAGTGACGTGAGTAGTTCAGATAATAAAAAAATAGATTACTCATTAAAGTATTTATATTTAAATAGATTTCATACATTTTTTTCGGTACGAGCCGTTCTTTTAATTCTATATAACCACAACTGTATGTAAAAAAATTACGTTGAGACCCTGGCAAACAAGTAGGAAACAAGGGAATTTATGCAATGTTTTATTCTTATTTCGAACTGGCTTACAAATAAAAAGCTGTTTAAAATTAGGAAAAATGTTTCACATGAACATGTTCTACTTGTACAGCCCGTGGGTTAGTTTGAATTTGGGAAAACTGGAAAACAAGCCTTGGCTACAAGCTACAAGCTACAACCAAACAGGCATTGATTAACTTACTATTACATTGTGAAACAGCTGCTCGCACTTTTTGACCTATAGTTTAAGAAAGATACGGTAGCCAGATTTAAACACCGTTCTGTAATAGCCTCAATAATCTATATCAATAAAAACTAACTAACTAACGGACTATAATAGACTGCACTGCACATATATCCAACAGCACAGAGCGGCGGTGGGCTCACTATTGTCACGCTGAGCACATGTGCAGTCGCTATTTGGTGAAAAGTGTATTACGGAAGAGGACTGCTTTTGCTGTCCTCATTGCCTAGTCTCTGACTAACTCTTAGGGGATAATAGTCGTGATTATGCTTAGGCTTCGTCCTCGAGATTAGAGATTACACATGTAGTAACACCTAACGTGTTGCCAGTTTACACAGATATTTGAGATTTTTTGCATTCAGTCTTTAGTCCGTTGCTATAACTTGCTATCATGTCAACGTCATTCACTTTTCTGTGTCGCGCCAGTGCACTTTCGCGGTCTTTTTTCCTGCATTTATTATTTCAGAAAAACCTTAGGATGGGTAAAAGAAAGCACCATGACGATTACGATCGCATGTATAAAAAACTGAAGAAGTTAGAAAAGAAATTAATGAAAAGACTCTTCGTCGTCAACCGACGACGCTAACAATAACTCGGTAGCATCGCCGACAAACATTGAAGGTTAGTAACATGTATTTAACTAGGGTACCTATGCATTGTTAGACAACCTTAAAAACAATGGCCTGCGTAAATGTAATGTAACAAGTCCTTAATGCGGTTAACCGTTCGGGTTATCACTTTAAGGATTAATCATTACAATCTACCTACATGTATTTTAGCTCTGCGGACAGTCGCTCGGATTGTCACTTACGTTAATGAACATGATCCATACGTGTGTTGCGGACAGTCATTCGGATTGTCACTACACCGTTACATTATAAATAAAGCGGAAGCTAAAGATTAACATTGAATGTTGCAGACGGCCCACTACCCGAGCTTGAGTCTATACCTATACCAGGACGAAGAGAGCCCGGTGTCAAACAAGATCAATAATGACGAGGACTATTTCACTCCTACAAACTGTCAGACCATGCGTTCCGAGCGCGAGCGGACAGCGACGCCGCCGGTCGAAACTACGAGCTTCACGCAAATTGCTTCAACAAGCTCTGCACTGCAGACATCCTCACAAACTGAAGGTGAAGTCCTGTCCATTGATAACACTATATTAGTACGATTAGGCGAGAATCCATCCACAACCAAATTGTATGGAAAAGAAATAAATCCGGATCTTGCTGTAAGACTTGAACATATTGTGACAAACGGCATGTCTACAGATACTCGCAAGGAGTTACACAAAAAATACCTACCACCCAGCAACTGCACACGTGTTGATGCTCCTACACTCAACCCAGAAATTAAGGCAGCTATTTCTGAGGTAGTGTTAAAAAGAGATAAAGGGATAGAACAAAAACAAAAACAGATTGGGTGTGCTATTACCTGCATAGAAGAAGCAGCTCTGAGGTAATCAGAATGCTGATGGATGCTAATAGATTGATATGTGACAGTCACAATAGTGACTCAGTCACTCGCAGAAATTTTTTTCTGTTTAATTTAAAAAAGGATATGCGGGACCAAATTCAAAAAAGTAAGATTGATAATTTACTTTTTAGCTCAGATTTATCTGAAGCTTTGAGGACAGCCAAATTTATCTCAAAATCAGGGGCTGAATTAAAGCAAGTATTACCAACAAGGCCGCCTGCCACAAGGTTTACAAACAAAACACCAGCAGCTATTCCACAAAGGAATTTAAACTGGAAAGCTCCTCCCCCGAATCGCAGGCAAAAGGGGACTCAGGAGATGAAGGGACCTGTTCAGAGGAATCAGCACGCAAGCTCCTCGAGACCATCGTATCGAGTGCCACCGCCCAAGAACCAGAACTACAGAAATAGATTTATTGATACCGAACACTTCAAATTAGAAGATTTTCGTACGGCAGTAAAACTTGTCTCAGAAAATAGCTTTATGTGTACGGTGGACCTTATGGACGCATATTTTTTAATACCTATCCATAAAAATTTTAAAAAATACCTCCGTTTTCAGTTTGCTGACAATAATAATATAAATGAGTAATATGAATTTAATGTTCTACCTTTCGGTTTAAACGCAGCGCCTTTTGTATTCACAAAGTTGATGAAACCTGTTGTTAGTCTACTTAGATCATGTAACTACATATCTACTGTTTATTTAGACAATTGGTTTTTAGTTGGAAGTAGTTATAATAATTGTTCAGAAAACCTATGTGCTACCATAAAATTATTAGGAAGTGTATAGAGTGCCGCTAGCGGCACTGTATCTCCATCGGTTAGGGAACCGTAAGTTTTGCGGTATAATAGTGACGCCGCCTAAGCTGCCGTAAAGTTTTTGTTAGACAACAGAAATACTAGCTGCCCTACTCCTGTAGGACACGTGATAGGTTAGAAATTTAAGACAATCGCGAAGCGCAGCGTAGCGATTGTCTTGAATTTCGAGGTTATTTTTTTTAATTAGACAACAGAAATCTAACTCCATGCAAAAATATCTTTTGAATATTATGTCGTCTGAACATTACGACAAATTAAAAATATGTTACGGTTCCCTAACCGATTGAGATAGAATGCCGCTTGTGGCACTCTATACGCTTCGTACTAGGATGCCGTCAATTTACGGCATCGTAACCGATCGTACTATGTTACCGCTTGTGGCACTCTATTCACTGCCTACACTTTGTACTAGGATGCCGTAATGACGGCATCGTAACCGACCGTACTAGAATGCCGCTAGCGGCACTCTATCCACAGCCAAATTATTAACATCTTTAGGATTTATCATTAATTATCAAAAAAGCAGTACAGAACCTCGAACTAAATGTAAATTCTTAGGTTATATAATTGATACTAAAAACTTCCAAGTCAGCTTACCACAAGAAAAAATTAATAAAATAAAAGAAAAGTTATTATGTTTAAAAAAGAAAAATAGATGTAAAATAAGAGAATTTGCAAGTCTCATTGGCTTACTTAACTCTGCTTGCCAAGCCACTGAATATGTTTGGCTTTACACAAAAAACTTTGAGAGGAGTAAATTTTTAAGTTTACGAGATAATAATGATAACTTTGACGCATATATGAATCTACTAAACAACTTAAATTCTGATTTTGAATGGTGGAGCAATGCAATCAATAATTGTTAATGCATTCGGGACACCTGAAATAGACATTTTTGCAAGTAGAATAAATAAAAAATGTCAGAAGTATCTCTCCTGGCACAGAGACCCGGATGCGTTCGCAATTAATGCTTTTACAATATCATGGTCAAATTATTTCTTTTATGGGTTTCCACCTTTTAGTATGATATTAAAGACGATTTGTAAAATCATAAAGCATAAAGCTAGAGGCATACTCATAGTACCTTGGTGGCTAACCCAACCCTGGTTTCCAGTTTTTAACAAAATCCTTGTCTCAAAACGTTTAGTTTTTAAACCATTAGGTTATTTACCATAACCATTTAGGGTCCTTCAAACGAGGCGTGAAGAAGCACTTTGTGGGCCGGCAGAGTGAGGATGACTGATGCTACGTCTCTTACGCTGCACCAGTTGTCCTCGCGCCTGGACCTCATTTCCACTTAACATCAGGTGGAGTGGGGTCATTCGCCGGGCTTAGTATAAAAAAAAAACCATCTCAGAACCTTATTTTCTCTCATTCCAGCAACCGCAACGTACATCAACGAGTTACCCTGGTTGCCGGAATCTTATCACCTCATCAATGATAAGGAAACAAGTTCCATTAGCATCTATTAACATAATTCTAGCTTCTCTATCGATTAAAACAGTATAATACTTGTCTCAAAAAGTGGTTTAAATTTTGTAATACTCATAATATTAATATGCTTGATGAGTCAATGTCAAATGTGAACAATTCCAAGCTGGTGCTCAATATGGAACATTAAATAGTTGCAGGTCCGCACTTTCCTTGATCCTTGGCTCTCAAATTGGGAGTGATGATAGAATAAAGCGTCTTTTCAAAGGAGTATTTAGACTACGACCGCAACTACCTAAATACAATATCACATGGGATACCTCATTAGTTTTGAATCATTTAGCTCAGTGGTACCCAAACCAATCTCTAAAATTGGAAAAAATATCCAAAAAACTCGTAACCTTATTAGCTCTCATTACTGCCCATATATAGGGTTCAGACTCTCTCCAAAATTAATATCAACAACATTGAATCACACTCAGACAAAGTTATTATCAAAATTCTAGATCTCATCAAGACCCGTATCGGATCACAACAACCTATCTTAGAATTACCCCATTTTCCTGACAGACCTCAGATTTGTCCAGTTGAAACTTTAAACAGTTTTCTAAATATAACCCAATCACTGCGTAATAACCATGTTCACCTTTTTGTTTCCCTGAAAAAACCACACGCAAAGGTTACGTCTCAGACCCTTAGCCGATGGGTTAAATGTACCCTTAGTAAATGTGGCATAGATGTAACTACGTTTACTGCACACAACACTCGACATGCTGCAACTTCTAAAGCACATAAGTTAGGAGTTAATCTTGATTTAATCAGAAAGACTGCAGGCTGGGGTGGAAACTCAAACTCCTTTGGGCGTTTTTATAATAGGATAATTTCGGAAAGCAAAACACAGGCCTCTTTTGCTCGAACGTTAGTAATTGTACAAATACAAAGCGATTAAGTTATCACAATTATTATATAAACTTAAGATGATAATAAACTTAATTGTAATTCTGGTGTTACTTTAGTATTACAATAATTAATTATAATTGTACTTATAGAAGAATGATTAAACAATATTTTTAGTATACAATAAAAAATTCATTTTCTTCTTAATCATGATATTTCACAGCTTCATAACTCTCAAAATCTACATGTGTATTCTCTAATCTCGAGCACGAAGCCTAAGCATAATTAATTATTAAACGAACTAACCTGTATGTGAAGTTCTATCATAATTATGCGAAGGGCTTCGTCCGAAGAGATTAGCATCCCTCCCACCCTACCCCTAAATGTAATATCATAACAGCTCTGAACTTAATGACGTTGACAGGATAGCAAGTTATAGCAACGGACTAAAGACTGAATGCAAAAAAAAAAAATCTCAAATATCTGTGTAAACTGGCAACACGTTAGGTGTTACTACATGTGTATTCTCTAATCTCTTCGGACGAAGCCCTTCGCATAATTATGATAAAACTTCACATACAGGTAAGTTCGTTTAATCATTAATAATATGTATTTAGGTATGTATTTTACAACAACTAACTACCACAAGCGCGGTAGCTCAACTGTTAAACTTCGGCAACTAGTGCTCTAATTTTCGTCTAACAATAGTAATATACTTGTAACTGCGTGGGGGGGCCGCGCCAGCTAACAGTTTTTTTTAAAAACGCCCTGAAATAGCGGCTTGCCAGTTTGAGAGGTAGAGATGGGCCGAATGTGGTTTGAACCTGAATACGAACTTCGGCCGAACATTCGGTAAAAAATCAAAATTCAGCCGAAATTCGGCCGAAGTTCGGTTCTTTTCACAGCGCTTTCTCTATTACAACTACAACACTTTATAACTAGTTAAAGCGCTACCGTCAATTCTTGGTATTGCATCCCGTCCGCAACCCAGCCGCAACCTACGAAAAATCCCCTCGACTCTCGTCCCGGCCGACCGGTCATTCATTAGCAATACCTTATCCACGCGACAATTACGTTATTGTTGACATTATTATCTACGTGATTTTAAGCGCATTAACGAGGTAAAGTAATAGATATATTTTCTTGTTGCAAATACAATGAGTGTAAGAAAAGATCAAGTGTTATTTCAATATTTTCTTGTACCGAAAGTTCGTCATTTGAACCGAATGTCGGCCGAATGCCGAAGTTCGGTTCAAGCTGCCGAAATTCGGTTAAACCGAATGTGAAACGAATTTCGGCCCATCCCTAATACGCGATACGGTTACGGCCTTGACAAACGCTGAGCTAACTTTTTCTGTGTCACATTTCTGTACCTAAGTACCTATGTTGAACTGTTTTTATTGTTATTTTTTATGTATGTGTGAGTGGCACTAAAAATTTTATTTCATTTCATTTCAAGGAAAGGTAAAAGAGAGATTCTCCTTTGTGGAATTATAAAAAAAAATCTGCAAGTTTGAAAACGGAGCACCTACAAGAAGCAATATATTATTAGCTTAATATACATGTTATCGATCAGCGAATACAAACCAAGTGTGAACTTAGCCACGAGCTAAGGGTAGGGCCGATAGTGAAGGGCGCATTAATTTTTTACGGTTGAACGGATTGCGTCGCTCGCGGTTATCGATTCACCATTAAATAACTTTCACGATAGCATTTTAGTTGTGTTGCTAGACTTGCCGACAGTAATGGCTGACCGATGGCAATAACGATGCATCGTTTTAGTGCAGTCGCTTGTGTTAGAGCGACGCTTTCAAGTTTTGTGGGGGACGATGTTGAGCTCACGATTTCTTTGGTCTAGATTTTTGATGAATAACTTCATTCACTTCACTTTGATACCTACTACTTACAGTACACTTTACTTTGGTACAGTTAAAATGACAAAAAAATCATACACTGTCCTCAAGTACTCTGTTTGCCTTTTTATAACATTTAGAGCTTTTAAGATGGTAAGGAGATAAGTATACTTACTTAATCATGTAATAGAAGAAAAACAGGTGTCGTAACAAAATTTCAGGTTAATATGTTTTTATTTGAATGAATTGATAAATTACATCGTAGGTAGGTACGTATCCAATACTAATTTAAATATGTACAGCGTAGATTTTTTAAAGCGACGATTTAAACTTTCCATAAAGCCGACTAAATCAGCTCTAGCTGGTTAAGTGGTCTGAAAAGAACAAAAATACAAATGTAAATGCATTAAGTTCTCAAATATAACTTTTTCAACGTCTTGGACGTAAGTATACGTATATTGTGCAACTCGAATTTCTGTGGTAGGTATTGTCTTGGATCTCTCTCAAGAAAAAATTAAAATTAAAATTCCTGTGACACTAGATATTTGTACAAAGAGTTGTGAATAGGTATTTGGTTTACAAAAATTCTTTATCGTATTTGGCCTAACAAGTACCACTTAAACTATAGGTTGACAAAAAGTTACGATTACACATTCAGCAACATCATGAAGCTACAAACGTTCCACAGCTTGGCCTTCTTACATAACACCTACATTTCACATATTATTATTGCTGATTGTGCCATAACCCATCGCGCCGACCATTTAGCATTACCCGGTTGGACAATAACGACTACCATCTTACGACAACCAATGGCTTAACGTGCTCTCTGAAGCACAGAATAGGCGTCCTCGAAAGTTCCCAAATAATACCATATTAAAGCTGCAAATACATAAGTTTACACTTCATTTCTAATTTATCCAAAACGAATTTCCCACTCAAAAGACAGACAAAAGGAGTCAACAATCAGTAATTAAGCACTGTTAATTTGACCATCAAGTAAGACGTGAACCGCAGACGTCTTGACACACATCTAATTGTACATATTTCTCGTAACCTAATTCTTTGGCATACGTAAATAAGCATTTCCATTAAGAACAATATACACAGAATAAGATGTGAAAGCTTTGGAAATGATGTACCGTAATGGTTTCATAACGCCTGACGCAATTTGTACGGATAAAAGGGCCTAGTATTGTCATGCCCCAGGCTGAGGTAAAAGCACATATGATATTCTGTGTGAAGACAACGTCGGTTTATTTGCAGGAACTCGATGTTGCAATATTATATACAGCCACTCGGACAAATTGAACTACACATTATAGGTTCATAACTGCAATTAAACTTCATTATGTTATGTACTGTTTATTTGTTCGAAATAGAGATACATTTTGTTTTCTTGTTGATACTTCTCTATCTCTGCACTGCTGTCAGACGGAGTCCTGTTATGCCCGGGTTACACGAGGCTAGTTTTTCAAGCTAGGATAGCAAGCTAGTGTCAGTAAGCTAGCAAGTTAGTACTTCTGGCTTCGTGTAGACAAAACTAGCCCCATTTCTAAGCTAGTAAGTTAGTTTACAACCCAGGACAGTTTTTAATAGGATGGAGTTCTATTTTTTAGGCTAGTAGCGCCCCCTACCACTGATTTTACTATCCTTGGCTTTTGTACTATCTTCATGTGGCTGGCTAAGCTAATTTTCGGTTGGCTAGTAAGCAGGAACCACGCGTTTGGTTTATTTTTGTAACTGCGACGTGTTTTTAAGATTTTAAGATTCCAAAACTAATTACGGAGATTAATTTAAAGTTTGTACAACTCTACCGTTACCATGAATGTCTGTGGAACGCCACCCTTTCAAGTTATAAAAACAAACCTAAACGTGATACAGCACTACAAAAAATTTGTGGGGGTGTTGATATGACTACCAAAGACATAAAAAACTAAATTAATTTATTTTGTGGCAACGTATTCTCAAGAACTAGCCAAAATTAATAAATCAACCCGGTATGGAAGCTAGTTCTTAAGAAGAATATAAGTCGAAGCTTAATTTGTTCCAAGAAATGCACAGTTTCATTAAAAATGTACATATGAAAAAAAAAACAACGGCCTACCGTTGTCAAAACAACGGCTTATCGTTTTCTTTTCATATGTACCGTACCGTATAGGTACCTATACAAATACGGTTTTTTTTCGCATGCAGTTTATTTTGGACTTGTAGTCACCTCAGTCACTGCAATAATACTAGCTTAAAATAATCTAGCCTCATGTAAACAGAACTAGCATGTTCCAAGCCAGTCAGCAAGCCAGGACAGTTTAGTAGAGAACAGCTTGCTATCCTAGCTTGAAAAACTCGCCTCGTGTAACCCGGGCATTAGGAACACATAACAGTTGATGGCAAATATTTGTTGTACTTATTATAATTTTTTTATACAACAGGGTTCGGATGTATATATTTTTGTTAATATTATTACCAAGTATAAGATCGTTAAAAATTGACATTGTCATGATTTTTGCCCAGTCTCAAGAAAAAAGGTCCCCGTAAAAAACCCTTTGTCCAGTCAACAATGTCCTGCGTTACAGTGTTTAAGTTTAGTAATTTGTTTAGTTTGTTAGGTTATTTTGAACGGTGGGTAGGTACATATGATTTTAAGACTCAACATGACAATGACATTGACAGTTGTCGGTTGTGGTTTTTTATTTAAGGAGTAAGGACTAAGGAGCCGAGAACATTCTGACAATGTCTGTTTTTCTTTTTTTTCTTGTAGTGTTGTCTGTTATTGTACATTGTATGGTTAATTTTATGTAATGTGTACGCGTGTCATGTAAATGTGTATGTCTGTATGTTGTTCGTGCACCGTGCACCGACAGGCCCCGCCAGAATACCAGCGTTGTTGTGACACGTCCCGTTCGCATTTTTTTATCCACTACGGCTTAACGCTAGGCCTTCATCTCACCGGATGGTAAGTGACGCTAAGGCCGAAGATGGAAGCGCTCTTCACTCGGAATCCTGAACCACTGAGGAACTGGCTATCTTATCTCTTATATTATTATGTCAAAACACAACAATGGTTTTAACATTGTTGTAAAGGAATATTCAAACCTGAGCGGTAGCTGCCGCTGTGGGTAGAGCGGGCGAAAACCCGCGCGGCAACCGCGCGGTATGTAAGGTGACTGCTAAACACGCAAGAAACTTTAAGGGCTGGTCAGGGGCCCAAGTCTGCTAATTTACGAATGGCATAATTGAATCGCAATTGGTTTCGCATTGTAATTGTTTGACACATTTGGTATTCTATTACTCATTTATGGAAAGCAATCACGGTCAAGTGTTTTAAACATAACAAAAATGGAATTGGCGTTTTTATAATTTTTTTAATTAAATAATTCATTTTGTGAATTTTAATTGGATAGTCTTTGAGTATTTAATTTATTTTAAAACAATAATATGAAAAACAATTAAAAATAACGATTATTTACAACGCGCGGGCAACAGCCGGCCGGCCGACAGTCTGTTGACCCGTTCGCGTCAGCTGGGCGATTACCTACGTTAGTCTGCAATCAGACCATTTTTGTCATGTTTAGAACACTAGACCTGACCAAACCTTGAGGTTTCTAGCAGTAATCTTAAATACCTTTACCCACAGCGGCAGCGAATATCGCTCAGGTTTGAATAGGCCTTTATGATGCCAGCCTTAGATAGGATGGTGGTAGGCGGACTTAACAAGCTCAAACCAAGGACACAAAATGTACTCTGGGAATCGAACCCGGGACCTCCGGGTCTAAGACCGGGGGTTTAGCCACTTAGACCACATAGGCGGCTAGAATAGTTATAGTTAGGTTTCGCCAGGAGGCGCTCGTTCAATGGTATGCACATTCTTGTTTTCAATAAAGTAATCGAATAGTAAATACTCGCACTCAGCTCTCTGAAACGCTGATTAACAGAGGAATCACATTTTTTTTAAATTGTAGAGTAACTTAATCTAGAGCTACAAATTTAATTTAATTATTTAAAAACTAAATAAACTCTAATTGATCAAACATATCCACAAAAATACCGTTAATCGTGGTCAATCAACCGGGACCGCGCAATTGAACTCTGTCTGACACATTACGATACAACATGATACATAGGTTAGCTTGGTTACCTTTACGTTACACGTGACCTTTCGAACATTCGTGACATTTCGTCCGGTACCCACAAGTTATTTTTTTTTGTGCCAAACAAATTAAATAAATAATAAATACATTTCAAAAAAATGAAAATGATAATCTATTGTTAACGTTACTGAATGATATAAAAAAATCCTGTATACTACTGACCGCTTACTATCAGGGACGTCAGTATACATGCCGGAGGCTCTGTGAAAATATAAACATCACACGTAAACAAACATATTGTGTGGATGAAATTAAACCAGTGATTATGAAACAACTGATAACGAGTGTCTGTTGTGGCAGTGGTAGATAATGGCAGCAGATAAGGCCTAATTGCGTTCCTGATACACACCGGATGCCATGGCAGTGATGGTATCGATTGTTCTACTGTTAGTGTTATGGTAATGGCTTGCATTTTAATGGAGGGACCACTAGTGCTTTGTATCTTTGAAATTAAGATGGTTACAATTTTTTTAATGAAAGTTGACTGCCTACGTTTCAAATGTTTTACAGGACACAGGATGTATGTAAATCCAAAATGGCCGCCTCCACAAAATGGTGGATCTTACATTTTTTGTTCTACCACCTAAATATGGGTATCAAATGAAAGCATTTGATACTTTGGTTGACTTTTAGTATACAGTAAATTACATAAAAAAACTAAAAACCTGAATATCAAAAAAAGATAAGTAAAACATTTTTTTAGTTAGGTAAACGGTTTTATAAAAAAATAAAAGAAAATGATGATGTAGATAATGTACTAAAAGCTAGAAAATAATTAAAATAATCAAAAAAAAACATTATGGGGCGTAGCAATAACCCGTATAAATGTGTAAGTAATCTTGTGGGGCGTAGCATTATCCCGTATAAATCAATCAGCATTTATAATGATAAGAACGGTTGACTGTTGACAGAAATTTCACGCGCCTCACGATTTTATTTTTAATTATTTAGTGGCTTTTAGTACATTATCTACATCATAATTTTCTCTCTTTTTAATAAAACCGTTTAAAAATGATTACCTTTTTTGGCATTCTCTTCGTTTCGCTTATCGTTCATTTAGAATAAATCATTAGGCATACTTTATTTCCCCATAACTTCTTTTATAATAATGATATATGAGCATCAATCAACATGAACATTTAATGTTCATTCAATATTTTTTTGCCATTTTGTAGCTAGGACCCTTTTTTAATTTTTTCTTAAGTAAGTATGTTTTTTTTCCCGATATATTTTCAATTTAGTAAACAAGCAACGCCCAAAAAACTCGTTGTCTTCATTTTTCAAAATTCCAAAAAATGGTACTAGTTGTTTTTTAAAATTCAAACGCTCACTGTCTCGATAAATTCCTGCATTTGCATATGTTTTTAAACTTTGTGTCGTGGTTATTGACACTGACACACACTGACAATAAGTCAGCGCACATAGCATAAAATCGTTAGAAGAGTAGTGAGATTGGAATAAACCTTTTAATGTAGGTACCGTGGCTGTTATGATTTGTGGATTTTTCACTTTTATAGCACATGAAATAAGAGCGAGCAATTTCCTAGCATATAAAGCTGGTTTATGGGTCATAACATGAGGCGCCATAATGTGGCCGCTTTGGGTTTCTGCACTTTATTATGAGTTGCACTGACATTTTCTATTTTAAGGTTTGATTTAGGATTTTTCATCATATTTTATCTTCTATAATATAAATATTAATTGCCACTAATCGTAATTCGCGGCTGCACGTATTTGACTAATTTTTTTACCATTGAAAATGGTTATCAGATGCAAATCGCCTGGGCGTATTTTTCGCCATACTTTTCGAGATGGGAATAGTACCAAGAGTTGAGGAATTTATCGAGACACGTGAGCGTTTGAATTTTGGAAATCAGCAGGTAACTTTTCTTGGAATTTTGAAAACAGTAAAAAAACGGGTTTTGGGGTAGTGTTTGTTTACTAAATTAAAAATATTCCGAAAAAAAACAGACTTAAAAAAAAATTCAAAAGGGTCCTAGGGTATTAGTTTAGCTACAAAATGGTGAAACATTTTTGAAACTCGGTTAATAATTGAACCTTAGGTGGTCCCTTTAGATTTGGAATTATTAAAAACGGGTATTTCCGTAAATAAAAGTGATGTAGCTTCTATGCTTATTGACCCGATCGTCATGGCAATGGTGTTAAAAGATGCGGACGCAGGCGAGAAGTACATTCAAGTTGGAATTTCGAAAATGTAAGTGAACTTCATCGGGCGCCTTGGAGCCCGATTAATGAACTTCACTTAGGTTGTAAAAGAAAAGAAAATGTTATTCTCTCTTTTGTGCAGTGTGTGTGACCTGTAGTAGGTGGTCCCTTTAGATTTGGAATTGTATAAAAACGGGTATTTCCAACTGACCATCATGGTAATGGTGTTAAAAGATGCGGATGCAGGCGAAAAGTGCAATCGAGTTGGAATTTCGAAAATCTAAGTGAAATTTTAAAGAAAAGAAAATGTTATTTACTCTCTGTGTTGTGCATTGTTTTGTATTCGTATGTTATAGTTGGACTTGTAAGTAATATGGTTGTGTATATTTAGGGAAGTATATCTTAATAAAAATTTCTTATTATTCAACAAAATTTGTTTTCCTTTTTTCGTAAATTTTTGTATTCATTTTCAATGCTACGATTCTTGCGGGACTGCGAAATCTGTTAATTTTTAATGTGTTTGTAATTGTTGGATTGTATTATAGATTTTTTTTGGAAATTCGTCACGGGCTACGGGATGTCACGAGGACAAAGTCGTGGGCAGGCTGCTTGTATTGAATAAATGTACAGTATAAATAAATATTTAAAAAAAATTACATTTTGTATATATATATTATTGAACATATACAGCGTTATATTTATTAAATAGCTAAAGCATACACTAAGTTTATGAATAGACGTCTAAACTTATCTAAAGTAAATTTTCATAGTGATGCATTAGCTCAATGTATTTTTTTTTATAATGACTCGTCATAGTGACTGCATGTAAAACATTTATCTCTATTACTCAAAGAAGTATTCATTATTCAAAGTTAATTCTAATTACTCCCAGCTCACAGAATTGGTAATACGGATAATTTATTCATTAAAAATGTCAGCAAGCAAAATATTGTACTTACTGTACTGAATTTAAAAAACAATGTAGGTGCTTACTTACTGTTATTTTTGTAGGTTAGAATGCAGTTTGATCTGATGAGGTTCTGATCTGATCTGGTGAGAATGTTTGATGAGGGTTCTAGTCAATGTAAATTTCTTATCGCACTGAAATTACATTCTTGAAGTATTAATTAACAAAGCTATTCACCTAACGTATATTAAGTTCGATCCCCTAATACCTTGGAAACTTTCCAAGCATATGCCGATCATCATTATCTTACATATATATTATTATTTACCTTATGTTTAACAGTTGGTTACATACTTAATTAAAGATATTAATGACAAACAAATACATTCCCTAAGTTTTTTAACTTGCGTGCTGTGTTCGTTAAATTATAATTAAGTAGTAGCTAGACAAACAAATATGTTCCGTAAGTTAAAACTTGTATGCTGCGTACGTAAAATTTTGTTAATTGACTGATCTCATCATGTGGACTATGTATACTTATTTGTCAGCGTACGGTCAGCATTAAAAGTTTATAGGTACCTTTTTATATTAGAAGGTGGCAAACGAGCAGGCGGGTCACCAGGGGCCTAAGTCTGCTAATTTACGAATGGCATAATTAAAAAATAAATAATAAAAATAAAATAAGTTTATTTAACAACAATAACATAAAAGACAAAGCACTTTCAAATTACAAATGAAATTTGTACATGCTAAGGTTGTGTCGATAAACGCTTCTAATTTAATCTGGTTACAGAGATCTCTACCAAGGCTAGGCCTGTCTTGTAGACAATCTATTGTCACAAGTTGTCAGAGTCTGTTTACGCGACTTTCGTCAGACAACAGTACAATTAAAATTAAACTTGACTAAACTTAATAAGAAAATGAGAGTAAACAAAAATACATGATAAAAATAATAGTAAATTATTATGAAAGGACGTATGTGTTTGTTTGTGTGTGAGTGTGTGTGCGTGTGTGGGGGTGTGTGTGTGCGTGTGTGTGTGGTGTGTGGGTGGGTGTGTGTGTGTGTGTGTGTGTGTGCGAACCAATAGTGCTATCGTTTTGCCTAGTTATCCTGTATAGCCCTGTGTTATCTTTGTGCTCTTAATAGTTTTTCTAGGTCGTCGTAAGAAAGTGTACTAATCCATTTAGATACTATTTTCTTTATCTCGTGTGGTGCGCAATTTTTAACATCACAGTGCGTTTGGACCTTATTGTAGATGAATGGATGAAGGAATTTGCTGTACTTTCTTGCGAAGTCACTTTTAATTGAGGGGATAGGTATCTTGAAAACCCGTTTATTGAGCATTTCTTTATAGTCAACTGATTTGATGACGGAGCAGTGAGTCAGCAACACTACCCTTAGCACAAAAAGACCACGAACTGTAAGGAATCCACTTTCCTTATATAATATGTTGGTAGGGTACCTAATAGGTTTCTTAAATATGACTTTAAGGACGGAACGCTGTGCCCTTTCCAGGAATATCATATTACTAGAAGTTGCACCACCCCATGTAATCGCAATTGGATCGCATTGTAATTGTTTGACACATTTGGTATTCTCTTACTCATTTATGAATACCAAATGTGTCAAACAATTACAATGCGATCCAATTGCAATTCAATGATGCCATTCGTAAATTAGCAGACTTGGGCCCCTGATGGAAAGCAATCACCGCCGCCCATGGACACCCACAAGACCAGAGGAGTCGCAGATGCATTGCCGACCTTTAAGAAAGGAATAGGAATAGGAATTGTGAGGGGGGGGGGGGAGGGAGAGAACCTCCGGAACGCTCACTGGCCGGACGAAACACAACAGCACCAAGTGCCATTATTTCACGCCGGATATTCGTGAGAGGGTGGTATTATCCCGGGCGAGCCGGCCCAATGCGTGCTGCAACGCAGCGTGGCTCTACCACTCAGTCAGAGTCACTCATTTAGCACCACCCAGGGGTCACGTGTAGGGTCTCAAGGGTAAACCTACGGACGCGAGAAACTTTAACACCCACTAAAGAACCTACCACAAAAGAGTGAAACATTGAAAAATATGACTACAACACCGTCTTTGAGGTATATTTTTTACCGTTTATTCTATACTTAAATGCTCGACATTCACGGTCAGTTAAACTGATCAGTTGAACTGACGTACATCCAAAAACTGACCGTGAGTGTGAAATCTCAAGTTAAAATTTTCTGAGTGGTAGAGCCACGCTGCGTTGCAGCACGCATTGGGCCGGCTCGCCCGGTGTAATACCACCCTCTCACGAATATCCGGCGTGAAATAATGGCACTTGGTGCTGTTGTGTTTCGTCCGGCCAGTGAGAGTTCCAGAGGCCCCTTCCCCTCCCACCCCTCCTCACAATTCCTATTCCTTCCCCTAACCCTATTCCTTTCTTAAAGGTCGGCAACGCATCTGCGACTCCTCTGGTTTTGCGGGTGTCCATGGGCGGCGGTGATTGCTTTCCATCAGGTGACCCGCCTGCTCGTATGCCTCCTTCTCATATTAAAAAAAAAAAAAAAATAAATAAATTTAACTGACGAGAACCAACGGATATTTCCGGGCGGACCGTAATCTGCTAGCTTCAGTTCGTTTGCCATCAGTCCAAATTGACCGTGAGTGCGCGTGCTTACATCCGTTTGCCATCAGTCGGAGCTAGTGTTGCCAACTTAGCTACTTTATAGCTAGATCTAGCTATTTTTGGGAGCTAAGCAACTACAATTTTATGAAAATTGCAGCTAAATTTTTTAGTTACTTTTTCTAGCACCTTTCATACGAAGTATAGAAGTACATGTGAGAAATCGTCTTTTTGAAGTTGCGATAAAAACGCGGCAGATTTTTTGCCTGGCAGATATGTCTAGCAGATTCGCCATTTTTGAGATACTCGTAGTCACACATTCGATCGAGAAATGAAGGCCGGTTTGAAGCCAGTGAGTGGGGACTGTTTTAACTGATCAGTTATTTAACTGATCAGTTTAACTGACCGTGAATGTCGAGCTTAAGAAGTTTTTCACTTTCGAATACCTATAACGAAACGTTGTTGGTTTCGTTTCGCGTTTAGCGTTAGTAACGCAAACGATTAAATATTACGAATTTATTCACATTCGATTTTTTACACATAAAATTGATTTCTTAACTCCACTGTCGTTTTCATCATATCTGCAAACTTCGGAAGACTAGAGCTAAAACTCCAACAAATTAATCAAGAGGAAGTAATGAATCACAATTTGAGCTGTCGGTAATTTATTGACGGTCGTTAGTGCCGCTAATTGCCGAATGCTGATGTTCGCGAGATTCTTGCGTTTGCGGCATTTCATTTGAGGATGATTAAGGGGCTGTGTAGCGACAGTACTTTATTAAAATAACACTACTAAAGTCTGGCAAACGAAAGCTGAACCTCGTAGTTATTTGATTGGCAACACTTTGTCTCTATGTGTGTCTATCTGAGGTGTCATGTCGTATGTCAAATTGAAATTTTTCTGAGAAAATTGCAGATGTATAAGTGACCCTGTGTTATTTTTTTGAAATTGCCGCGTTTTTCCTGGTTCAGCTTTCGTTGGCCAGATTCTAGTAGTTAATAATCGTGTCGGGTAGCTGTGAAACAATACTACCACCCCCTCTCTTCCCTTGGGTGTCGTAAAAGGCGGCTAACGGACTACAGTCTGCACATACATTCAACAGCAAAGAGCGGCGATGGGCTAGCCACCTGTCACGCTGAGCACATGTGCAGTCGCTATTTGGTGAAAAGTGGACTATGGCAGGGGACTGATTTTGCTGTCCTCATTCCCTAGTCTCTGACTAACCCTTCGGGGATACTAGTCGTGATTATATATATATGTATGTAAGTACCTGCCATTTTCAAGTTTGTAAGCATTACAATTTCTGAGATTTTGTAAGCAGTTAGTCAGTCAATACGTGAATGGAATTGAATGAAAGAATCATTTATTGAAGAAAACTAGATACACCTCATTATTGAACCCCCACGTGACATGTATTGTGAACCCGTGTTCGTTCACAACAAGTTCCGTACATCCGTACACAGTAAAGGATCCGAAACGTCAGGCTTTGTTCAAAATACGTGTCAAAGTTATCATTAATTACATTGTTTAATCGTTTTTCTATTATTGTGTCCACGAATGGAACAGCACAGAGTTGTTTCTTAATTAAATTTCCGTTTGTTTTGAGGAAACTCAACGGTTTCGAATTTAAATTATATTTTCGGGACTCCTGTACGCTAACAATAGTAAAGTTTAAAAAGATTTCAGAACAAAACGTTTTGTTTTTAATTAAGAAACAATTACCAGACAAAGGGATTTGCGATTGAAAGAATAAAATACGTAACGCAGGTAAGCGTAAACGTCATACATTAGACATAAGGGAATAGAACCACCTGTCTACTTAATAAAAAACCATTTCAGAACGGCTGCATGTGTTTGGCATTTTTTTTTGTTTTGTTTTTAATGGTCATGCTAGGTCTGTATGAAAGAACTGAGGCCTACTCTTTAAGTGCATCCGATACTCGTCTGCCTGTAATTGGCTACTTGACAATTTTCGGAAAAGTGTTTTAAAAATTACAAACGCTTATTTTATACCCCATACAATTTTTTTTTTCGAAAAAGTTTTATTTTTTAGAAATAAACATATTTTTCTTCATTAATTTAAAATTTCGTGCGAAAACGGTTGGTCACGTGACATTTTGCTCTGTGACGTCACATTTCAATAAACAAAGAAATTTAAATCTTGAAACCTGACAGATACTTTTTGATAATTTTGTGAAATGTGACGCCACATGAAGCTCAATCATGGCCGCCCGTGTTTCGGGTCTTGTAATACAATAAATATTTACAAATTATCTTAATAAAAAAACTATGGGATAATTATCGTTAAATTGTAAACTACCGTTTCCGACATATTTTATTGTTATAACTGTCAAATAGCCAATTCGTCGTTGCACTTTAGTACCTTAAAGCGTCAACTTTGCAAAAGAGACCAACTAAGAAAGAGCCGAGTTAAAAATGAGACAAGTTAGCAAACTGTCAAGTTTAAGAAAATGACGAAGTCGTCCTGAGGGGTCGTACACTGCACGCGCGCTGCTGTTTTTTTCACTAGCGATTGGAGCAGTACTTAGCACTCACAGCCGTGTACGACGAATTACGGACTAAAGAAGTTTCAGAGTAGGCCATCTGGTCTGATAGAAATTCGTTACGGCATACGGGGTTCACTGTTCACGCGGATGGAGTCGCGAGCGGGCCGCTAGTATCTAAAGCTAATAGATAAGTACCTTTTACGAATAGCCCATCGCATTCAATTCAGTGTAGTAGTTGGGCACAATACAAAATACCAGTCTCACGTATAGACTGATCTCATTTATGAAAGTCCCAGCTTATTCTACCAAAAGTCGAGTCGATTTATATGTAATTCCCTTACACTACAGGAAAGAACAGGCTACATTTTTAGGTTGAAAGAGATATATTCTTCAAGTACCGTTTATAACACTTACTTCCGGTTTCATTTTAGTACCTACGCGATTTTAAATAAAAGGGTTAAAGTGTATACAATTGTTGTATGAACAGATCTTTAAATGGTCGTGTATTTTCACTCCGCACTCTAACCCGGAAAAATGTATCGAGGTCAAGAGTTTGGGAGCATTCAATGGGTTCTCTCGGCATTAATGGAAAGTTTGACTGATATGACGCTGGAGTACCTACTTTATATTCATATTTAATATTTTTAGGCTAACATTCACGGGAAAGTAAGCGTAAGAAGAGGCTGCTCGGAGTCGAATTTTACGAGTAGTATTTCACTTGAAATTCATTTAATTTAATAACTTTATTTTGATTTTTTAATTTAGTTCTAGCTACCTACTTCTTAAGTATGAAAGTTATAGTTTGCACTGATAAAATTATTGATGTATCTTGTTGTTGTTTCTGTTACATAATTATTCTTTAGACAAAAATGGTAAAAACACTTTACCCAAACGGGGAATTGAACCCAGGACCTTGTCATGTGGGGTCTAGCGTTTTGCCATTCAGCCACAAAGGCGTTATGGGCATATCACAGAACAGAAGAAATAGATATTTTGTTCTGTGGACGTTATTGACGTAGGTATGGACGTAACAAAAGTTATTAATTTATTTTTGGTAAATAAAAAATATTTAAATTTGCCTTTTTGAAATCCAGTAAGTGAGTACTATAGAATACACACACAAACATACATAGACTCACTCACTATTATCCCCAAAGGGTTAGTCAGAGACTAGGCAATGAGGACCGCAGAAGCTGCCATAGTCCACGTTTTACAAATATTACAACTGCACATGTGCTCACAATGATAGGTGGTGAGCCCATCACCTCTCTATGCTGTTGGATGTGTATACAGTCTTTAGTACGTTAGTCGCCTTTACGACACCCAAGGGAAGAGAGGACACGGTAGCACTCTTTTAGTGAGCCCGCTTTACCACACGGCCATAACCAACACACAGTTACTAAACCGTGTCGCGTGGCGGTAAAAAATACTACCACCCCTCTCTTCCCTTGGGTGTCGTGAAAACGACTAACGGTCTAAAGACTGCACATACATCCTACTGCATAGAGCAGCGATGGGATAACCACCAGGGGTTTTTTTTTAGTGTTAGTGCTGTCGGTCGACCGACTGACTGCCAGATGACCTTTACAGCTTTACCGGGCTTGTTTGGGGGCGGCGAGAAACTTAAAGGTTTCTCAAGCCGTCATGGTCGACATTCCCCAGAAGGGTTCCGGTGGGGGATGGCATCTCGCCGCAAGCGAGTCTCCGATCCTCCCCCAGATCCACTGGGGTTCGCGCCGGTTGGGAGCGGGAAACCCGAGGGCGCCTCTAAGAGTCACGGTACTTCGGCTCGGGTTTACCGTGTCGTGGGGGGTACGCGAGAATCAGGTACATTACGAATGTATAACCACCAGTCACGCTGAGCACATGTGCAGTCGCTATTTGGCGAAAATTGGACTATGGTAGAGAACTACTTTATGCTGTCCTCATTGTCTAGACTCTGACTAACCCTTTAGGTATAGTAGTCGTGATTACATACATGTACCTATGTATATGTAGTTACTAAGACTTTGGAGTCTGTAACGCACTTTACTCTTGAAATTTTGTCCGTCAATCAAAACGTCAATACACTTAAAGTTTCCCCGTCATCTATTCCTCATCACTTCCCCACTTGTGAGGTAAGCTTAAAAATACTTGTAACGAGAGGATAATTTGTGTAATTACGTCGAAAGGTTTAGGCTCGGCTTAATGAGGCGTATAATCGATTCGTAATTTACTCCAGAGCGCACCCTTCCACAAGCTGTGGTGTATTTCGCTAATCACCCTTGTAAAGCGCTTTATAACATGACCGCCCACCGGCCGAGTTGGTATGTGATTAGTAAATTGTTATTACTCAAACTATTAGGGTGTTTCTTAATAGGCAGATATTAATTTCGCGACTGGACCATCCTACTACTTAACAGGATACTTTGCACTTGCAAAGAGCAAGTATTTGTTTATATAAGCTAATCTGTAATTGCGAATAAACATCAGCAGTTTCATACATTAGGTCGAATGGTATTTGCGGTTTTTTTAGGGTGTTTCTTAATAGGCGCATATTAATTTCGCGACTGGACCATCCTACTACTTAACAGGATACTTTACACTTTCAAATAGCAAGTATTTGTTTATGTAAGTTAATCTGTAATTGCGAATAAACATCAGCAGTTTCATACATTAGGTCGAATAGTATTTGCGGTTTTATATGGCACATCTGGTTTTTTCGTGTAATTATAGCAAAGTCTATTTTTTTTGTTTAAGAGATAATATATTATAGGCCTTGGGGTTCAGAACTAAGTTCATAGTTTAAAGTAAAGTGCAATTTCACAGCAGGACAAAGGCCTAAACACCACGCTTGTCAGATGTGGATTGGTGATCACAAACCCAGGAATATACATTGAAAAATTCGGGAAAACCTGGGAATTTCAGCCTTGCACCCCCATTATCAGGCCGAACACTTAGCCATTCGGCCACCGAGGTATTTACAGCATATTGTAGGTATATATATATATATATATATAAATATATATATATATATATATAGTATGTAGGTATATATTATATATTTGAGGAGCTCGATGGCGCAGCGGTTAGCGCGTTCGGCTTGCGATCATGCTCGCTAAACCACTTTCGCAATGCCGGGTCGCTGGATGGGTGACCAAATTAAAAACATCTCAAGCTCCTCCGTGCTTCGGAAGGCTAGTTAAGTCGTTGGTCCCGGTTGTTGTCGTAAGATGACAGTCGTTAAAAACCCAACAACCCGCATTGGGCCAGCGTGGTGGGTTATGGCCCAATATCCCCACGTGCTATTGTCCACGTGGGAGGCCTGTGCCCAGCAGTGGGACGTTAATAGGCTGATGTTGTAGGTATATATAGGCAAAAGTCATACTTCCAACTGAAATAGTGTTAAGCATTGGAAATTCGCTGTCCGCAATCCGCACCTGCCGTCACCAAAACTCACTAAAGATTTTTTCAGGCGACTGATTAATAAGGTCAATAACCCTGCCTTGGTACAGAGAGCATAACATAGTTTGAAAGTAAAACAGTTTTATTTCGTAGTTAATAATGATATTGTAATGACAAAACTATACCTACTAATATCATCATTGTTACATATTATAAAGTAAAGTGTCTGTGGCAGGCACCGCACTATTCTCCTAAACCACGCAATGGATGCTTATGCGGTTTTCACTAAAAGAAAGTTATACGGGGTGTTCACGTGGGCGTAGGCGCGGGCCGCGGGTGGGCCGGTAGTAGTTATTAAGTCTATGTTAAGTTGATGGTGCTGTTTTTTAGTTTTTTAGTTTTAGTTTTTAATTCATTATAATTGTTGTTTTGTTTTTGTGTAAATAAAATTATCTCAATCCTATTAAGGGGGTGCCGCGCGGTCGCAAAAACTGACATAAGTCTCACAATGAACTTCAAAGCAAAATCAATCATATTGATATTTAAAATTAGAACAATTCTGCTTTGAAGTTTCATACATAGTAATTCAATTAGAGCAATGTTTTTATTCTGCGAAATGTGCAAAACCATCACGCGCTTGAGTTAAATATTAAAATTTACTTTTTAAAGAAGGGGGTGCCCTGCGGAATTTCATTACAAATATTTTCATATAAGAATTATTGTTTCATGCGTAAAATTAAGAAAGCTGTGAAAAAAATATATTTTTAGGGGTCATTACATTTATGTATTATTTGTTAATTACTTAATGTCTGTATTCTGTGGTCTATATAAAGAATTTTATTTTATGCCTTTCTGTTAAGCGAAGTTCAAAAAACAGATCGTTTTTATATTTTCACTAGATCTTTTTAATTTCCGACACCAGGAAATTATATCTCAGCTACCCACCCAACTCCGCACATAAAGAACAAATATTAAAAAAGTTACATCAAACTCAATCGTTCGTATGTTGCCGTTACTGATTGTTTACTTTCCTTTGTTTATTTCAAATAGTATTGAGGTTACGCTGGTTGCCATGGCAACGTTTCCATTGAACATTTTATTTACTACGATTTTCTAGAATCGATAACGAGGAAGCACTTGGCCTTAGTAGAACCTGATGGTAAATGATAAGGCCGAATTTGGAAGCGTCTCTAACTATTGGAACACAACTAGCCTCCTATTATTGTTGTTATGGTTACAAACTTTTATAAAATAGTGGTAAGCAGCTTTAAAACAAGCTACCTACCACTTGCGGAAAATTGAACCCAGGACCTCTAGCTCTGAGACTTTTGTTCAAACCGCTAGACCCCATAGGCGATTAAAAATAAAGGGTAAAGTAAATTGAAACTTGTAATGTAACAAAACTTTTATCCACGAGTATTTACTAGCTGTTTTCCAGTAGCGACATTATTTATTTAAATACCTACCCAAAAAACTGTTGAAAACAATTCGACCTTTAAGAATTTCATCGAATCAAATGAATTTGAATTTAGAAAAAGTCGTTATGTTTGCACATTTTTGAACGATCACGCTGATATTCTGTCTCTGTACAACCTGATTCACGGCTGACCTGGTCTAGGCTTAGTTACATCTGAATAGAATGAAACGGCATAATACCTATTTATGTTCTCAATTATTTAAATCTTTCGATAGTGGAATAACCGTGTTGCGTAGCCAGTGGCGTATTTACCATAGGGCCAAAAGGGCCATGGCCCGGGGCGGCCGAGCTGCGAGGGGCGTATTTACCATAGGGCCAAAAGGGCCATGGCCCGGGGCGGCCGAGCTGCGAGGGGCGGCGCAAGCCGCACCTCGCGCTCAGCTTTGTGCGCCTTTTTTGTACATGCCTAAAGAAATTTAAAAAATTCTACCTAATTAACAATAACTAAAACTCAACGGTTGTAAGTTCAAGGTTCATACACTTTGGAACTGTTTCGTAAACATGTTCACGGAACTATTTAGTTCCTCTGACGCTGACGCTGGCGGTGTTGGTGGTCGGTGAATCGGTCTTAGTTCCAACTGTTACCTTCGTTCATCGGACACGTCAGCTCAAACATGTCTGAGAAACTAATTAGTTCTATTGGAGTTCCCGGTTTTAACCATTACTCTCTTCTATTATTAGACTTAACTCGTATCTGTCCGCAACAAAAATGATGACTCAAAGCGCTTTGTGCGTATGTGTGGTATGTTGACAGTGTAAGGGTGAGATCTCAGTCCACGTCTCGATCCTCGGAGATAGAAAGGAGAAGGTGGAATCAGCTCGTGTAGTTCCTGCGCACACTCGCCGAAGTGCATTCGATAAAAAAAAACCAAAAGATTGGCAACCTTGCCTCAATGTTCAAGACTCAGCAGCTTGGATTCGACAAGTTTAGAGTTGCCAATGACCCTCTTAGCGCGCTTCTCAATAGAGTCTCAAGCGGCTAAATGATACTTGTCAGATCCATCCCAGAGGTGGCAGCAGATTCCTACTGGATCGAACTTGTGCGTGGTGAATCTGAAGCAGCTGCCCCGGTGTAAAATACCGCCTTATCTTAGAAAGGATGGCAAGTTTTTTTAGCTGCGGTTTTTGTCATGGACTTTATGTAGTGGCCGATGTTTAGGTTTGCAGAGATGGTCATACCTAGACGGCTAAGATGGTCAGACATCGGCACAGATACACCACGAAAATTCGGAGCGAGTTGAAAAGGACTCCGTTTGGCAGTGAATAAACACGCCTGTGTTTTGGTGACGTTGAATTCGACCAGGTTAGCATCACCCCAGTCGGAGATAGCTTCTAGGGCCGTGTCCAAACGCTCAACCATGGTTTCTCGGCAAAGCCGAACTTCATCCCCCTTGGCCTTTGTATTTGAGAAATATCTGTCCACAACTGTGCTATCGTCTGCGTATCCCAGAATTCCGGGTACCAACAGTTCGTTTATGTGTAGCAAGAATAGGGTTGCAGACAGAACAGACCCCTGAAGAACTCCGGCATCAATAGCCTGTAGATCAGACGTGCAGCCATCTAAGACTACACGTATAGATCACTCCTTTAGAAAGTCCGAAATCCAATTTCAGAGGTCAAAGTGGATCCCATACGACGGAAGCTTGTTTATAAGGCTAGCGTGCCAAACCCAGTCAAAGGCCTTAGGATGCCAAGAGATACGGCAAAAGCCTCACCGTGTTTCTCTATAGCCTCACTCCATAGATGAGTGGCATATACAAGAAGATCTCCTGTATATCACCCTAAGAGTCTCTTATGAGGTCATTGTCTTCAAGGTATGTCATGAGTCGGTTGTTGAGTACACGCTCCATAGTCTTATAGAGTATAGATGTGACCGAAATTGGTCTATGGTTGGCAGGATCGGCTTAACTACCTTTTTTCGGAACAGGTTGTACGATCTCAAGTTTCCAACATTTGAGAACGAGTTCAGTCTCGAGTAAGAGATGAAACAGGCGAGTAAGGATTGGAGACAACTCAGGCGCGCAGTTGCGGAGGAAAATTGCTGGAAAACCATCAGGGCCACTCGCCTTATTTACGTTCAAGATTTGCAGGATTTTTAATATCTCTTTTTTGCGTATGTGGACAGCTGCCATGGAGTAGCCGTCATGAGGTATGTTAGGCAGTGATTTTAACAGCGGTGGTGTGGAGAGCTGGCTGAAATCACCTACTTTCAACCGCTTTGGCAAAGGAAGGTTCTAGCCGGGTGAGATGCCAACTTGGACCCAATCTTGCTAATGCGACGAAATCTCACCCTGCGCAATACCCTTTTGCAGGACTTGGCAGCTTCATTATAGGCTTTCCTAAGATGGTGAATGTTTGGAGCCTTAGCACCAGCACAGTCGACGTTAAACCATGGGCAAACTCTGCTAGCTCGCTTATTTATTAAAGAAAGGATTTGAAGGAAGAATTTCCAAAGACTGAAATAGCATTACGCATACTTCTGTGCGCTGCGGTGACAAATTGCAGCAAGGAACGTTCGTTTTCCGTACTTAAAATAATAAAAAAAATTCTACGTTCCCGTTTAAGCGAAAAACGATTAAACAGTTTAGCTATTTATATTATAACAGTGTCATTGAAGAATTGTTAACCAATCTGTCCATTGAAAAAAATGTAAATAAATAAATGGTGTTTACTTCTTTGTATGGCCTATTTAGTCTTTCATTCATTACCATCATTCTCAGCGCACGTCAACAAACTGCTGGATTTATTTTATAATTATAAGTTTTGCTTTTTTCCTTTAATTTATGGGGCGGCAAACCTTACAGGCCCAGGGCGCAGAATCTTAAAATACGCCACTGCGCGTAGCGGTGAAAGAATACCCTTTCTTCCCTTGGATGTCGTAATAGGCAACTAACGAACTAAAGACTGCAGTCTGCAGTCGCTATTTGGAAAAAAGTGGACTATGGTAGAGGACTGCTTTTGCGGTCCTCGTTGTTGAGTCTCTGACTAACCCTTCGGGTATAATAGCACAGAATAAGTAAATTATAGCCGTGATTATAATGTATGTAAGTATGTATAGAGAAAAACTTCTAAATCGCTATAACTCAGCTAAATAAACGTTTTTTCAAAAATGTTTTCTACAAACTATTTAGAACTTTGTATTTTACTATTGCATGAAAAGTTTTACTAAAATTGGGTCATTCGTTTGTAAAATTTTGAACTTAGAAATTTGTATGGGAAATCGAAATGCGTGAACCCTCTTAAGCAACTTTCGCAGCGCCGGGTCACAGGATGGGTATCTCAACTCTTATGCTGCGACCACACGCTTAGCAAACCTCGACAAGCCGTCACTAATTCAAACGTGGATATAGCGTTTGGCTTAGTTTGCAAGCGCTTGTAGCCGATCCGTCGAACAAATAACTAATCAAAACGTTTGTAGAGGTTTGGAGTTTGCGGCAAGTGCCAAGCGTGCGGACGCGGCATAAGACATATTTACATACATACATATAATCACGACTATTATCCCCTAAAGGTTAGTCAGAGACTAGGCAGTGAGGACTGCAAAAGCAGTCCTTTACCTTAGTCCACTTTTCACCAAATAGCGACTGCTCATGTGCTCAGCGTGACAGGTGGTGAGCCCATCGCCGCTCTATGCTGTTGGATGTATGTGCAGTCCTTAGACCGTTGATCGCCTTTTACGACATCCAAGGGAAGAGAGGGATGGTAGTATTCTTTCACCTCTACACGACACGTTTTCAACTCTTAGACTTATTAATTTAAGGGCTAGTACCGCCATTACGGTAATTTACCGAACTCTTTCCTACGCCGAGGTCAGTCTTGTGAATATGTTATTAGGTAAGTATCAAGTACATGAATTTGCAACCACCGTTTCGACTCAGGCAGACCTTGACACCGTTAAATTTCCCAATAAAGATAAGTGTTTTAGTAAACCGTCTGTATCGATCGCATGCTTGGCGGGAAACATAGTTTTACGCCTAATATCGTAAACGTTAAGCAAGTTACAATTAATTATCAGACGATGACAACCTCAGCCTCTCATAACCACGGACCTTGTTGAAGCATCAGCATAAAATACTATGTTTTTTTTATTCTACGACGGGTAAGTGCTTGGCTTTCATCTCACCTGATGGAAAGTGACGATAAGGCCGAAGGTGAAAAATTTAAATTAAATTAAATAAAAATTTAATTTTTATTATTTATTATATAAGATGACTGCTAGAAACCGCAAGAAACTTCAAGGGCTGGTCAGGCAAGTGTTTTAAACATGGCAAAAAATGACAAAAAAGGAATTTGTGTTATTTTCATTTTTAATTAAATATTTCATTTTGTGAATTTTGATTGGATAGTCTTTGAGTATCTAATTTATTTTAAAGCAATACCATAAGAAAAATAAAATGAAAACAAAAATAACGATTATTTACAACGCGCGGGCAACGGCCGGCCAGCCGTTGACCCGTCAACGTAGGTACTGACGCGGACGGGTCAACAGACGGCCGGCCATTGACCCGTCAACGTAGGTACTGACGCGGACGGGTCAACAGACGGCCGGCCATTGATCCGTCCGTAGGTACTGACGCGGACGGGTCAACAGACGGCCGGCCATTGACCCGTCAACGTAGGTACTGACGCGGACGGGTCAACAGACGGCCGGCCATTGATCCGTCAACGTAGGTACTGACGCGGACGGGTCAACCCCTTGCCCGCGCGTTGTAAATAATCGTTATTTTTAATTGTTTTCATTTTATTTTTCTTATAGTATTGCTATTGAATATGATATGATATTGAAAAAAAACACGAAATCATTTTTGTCATTTTTCACTTGACCTGACCAGCCCTCGAAGTTTCAGTACAAATTAAACGGTAGTAAAAGAAAGTACAGCCTGTGTCCTACTGCAGGGCAAATGCCTCCATCATTGCAATCAAGTCATCTCTACAATGGAATGGTGTTGGCTTATGAGGAAACACTACGTCGGTGGCATGCAAAATTCTCATACAAAACACAGAAAAACGACGTTTCGTAGTCCCCTGTTTCCTCCTTCAGAAGTGGACCAATATTTATTACTTTTTCAGCATCGGTTAAAGAAAGAGATTTTCTATGACTGTGTTTGATTTTTTTTAAACCAGCCACTTAATGTTTCTGAATACGCCTTAAAACGGAGTGATTTCGCTAAATTTTGAAGGCTGGTTATTAATAAGTGACTTAAAGCGAAAAAAATCAAACATACAGACATAGAAAATCTATTTGTTTAACCGATGCTGAAAATGTAATAAAAAATAATCCAGTTCCGAAGGAGGAAACAGGAGACTATGAAACGTCGTTTTTCTGTGTTTTGTATGAGAATTTGGCATGCCACGTCGATGTAGTATTTCCTCTTAACCATTACCTCTTTGGTTAGTAGTAGGGCTGTTAAGTCCGCCTGGCTAGCTTCCACCATCTTATCTAAGTCTGTCGCTATAACAAAGATGTTTATAGCATTGTTGTGTTCCGACAGTTTAGGAAAAGATAGCCAGTTTCTCAGTGGTTGAGGATTCCGGGTGAAGCGCGCTTCCACCTTCGGCCTTATCGTCACTTAACGTCAGGTGAGATGAAGACCAAGCGCTTACCCGCTGTAGAATAAAAAAAACCGCGCTTGCTAAATGCGGGAAAAACGAACTGCAGTTTGGCGATCTTACCGATTTAAAGCTCCAACCTAGTTAGTAGGATAGAGGGTACTTAGACAAAAAGTAAATGAGATACAAAGGTTTCCAACATAAGAGTTTGCAAACATTGCCTCAAAGTCTGAATTACCTCATCATCAAATACATAAATACATACGTATTTAGCTAACACTAAAACTTGCAAAAGATTACTTACTTAAGCATTCCACTATAACACAAAACATTTTCTCATCGTTAAAATTCAATCGCTGAGTGTTAAAATTAAAAGCCATTTCTTGATTTCAATTACAATAACCGCTCACTGATTTCTGTTGAGATCAAAGGCACAATCTCAATTTAAAATATTGAGGATTATTTTAAAGCGTTCCTCGTAGAGAAGCAATATCAGAAATGAAGTTTACCCCCGAGCGCCCGTTTTGCCGCGATCCACAGTTAAAACCAGCCAGATTAACTTGAAAGTGCATCAATCTGGAGGTATTCGTAATTCCAAGCACTGCAGAAAGTATCTTATCGGTTAGCTTTTCTTTCTTAACGTCCAATTTGTATAATCTTACGTTTGAAATGTAAATGTAGGTAATGAAATGAGTTTTAAAGGAATGTACGTTTTTATAAACAGTAGTACCTACTTATTACGTAACAACTAAAATGGAACGCTTTTCGCGAATTGACTTGCGTTTATTACGTACTAGCGCCCCGCCCGCGCCTTTGTCCGCATGAAGGCCCGTCCGATTTTTTTCATCTTACAATATAAAAAAAAACAAACAAAAAGCTTCGTTTCACACAATATAAAAGTATTCAAACTAGAGACTTTCAAAAATTCGTAGTTGGTAAACTATTGAAAATCGCGGAACCTACATGGGGGTTTTGGGAGGCCCTAGAACTGATCTACCTCTGAGCTTCCGCTTGACTATATATCTTGGGACATCCTATATATATATAGATCATGACCATGACCAGGGGGTGTCACTCCGCAGTTTAGGTCCGTTCGTTTGGCGCGCCTCCCACAAGTTTTATGAAACGGTTTTATTAACCCAGATTACCCTGAAATTATTTTTGGTCTCCAAACTTTATTAATTTTTTATATGTGCGGTAGTTAGGGTTCCATTGACTTAGGAAAATACTGGAAAAAATCTAGCTCAACTGGAAAAGCGGAAAAGCGATGGGTGTTTAAACGCCCCGTAAGGGAATCCACTACTAACATAAAGTATGAAAGGTACCTATGTATTACTGCATTAAAAGGCCAAATGTGGCATAAAACAAACTTAATTTGGTATAAATATTGAAATAAAATAAAATAGATGAAATAAATAAATAAAAATTCAAACAACATAACATGGTTTCATAGTAAAAGGTACATTTGTTACAAAATAAATTTGTTTTCTCCATAAACTTTTCTGTTTTCACCCATATGACTGAACTTATCAAATCAGATAGTTTTACGACAGTCTGACTTACACACGCTCTGATGCTATTTTGTTTATTTCTAGCAAGCCTCTTGCTACTACTCTGCGGTATGATAGTGGTATTCTAGAGAGTAACGAAGGCTCGTCACCCTTTAAGAACTATCACGCATTGACAGCAGCGGATATATTTTTTTTTTGTGCAATGCTTTTGCCAATGCTAAAGCTAAAGTGGATTATAATATTCGTTATCTTGGATTATAATAGTTCTTCTGATTACATGGCACACTCAGAGCAAATACAACCTCATGGATGGAGACAGTTGCAGCTGATATCAAATACTGCAATTGTGACCGAGGGCACTGATACCCTCGGCCATACTTGCATTTTGATCCACAGGTGTATATGATTTACATCTTCTCTTCGCTAATTCAGCCAGCACATCTTTACTGCCCAAAGATTATTTGTCTGTAAATACTATGAACGCTTGAGCCCCCAGTTGCGAGCCTGCTGCAACTTCTTTGTCGCCAGATCCCTCCTCTGTGATTTCTACGTTCACATTTTTTTAAGGAAAAATAGCTACGCCATCCGTGATTTGATCATCGGCATCAAAGTATTCCAGTTTTTCAATCATTTTAGAAAGTTTTGACGATCATCTAAGTGAAGGTCTAAAAAAATATGACAGACGTTGATTCCCCTACAGGGCGTTTAAACGGCCATAAATTTAGAGACGGATATTGTTAATTAAAACTCAATGCTAAAGTTTTATTTTCTATTTACGTACTAGGTAGTGGTTAAAGATTTAAAAAAAAATAGGTATTGTAAAATTTTAAAGCAAAATATTGACAGAAACTTATCTTTTCGGAGCCATGGTGCCACCCAAAATTTATACTTAACTTTGTAATCAAAGAAACAACAATAATCTTTTTTTTTTAATTTCTACTACTCACTCAAACAAAGGCCCGTAGCATCTGTAATCTATATTGAAGAAAAAGTAGATCACACTACACAAAAACTACATTTAATTGAGTGTAGAATTAAAACTCTTTTTTTGGGCGTTTAAAAGCCCCGCCCAGATTCCCCATCTGGGTGCTTGACATGTTGTTTGTTGATGTTGGGTCGAATTTAGTAATTAAAATTTTGCCCCCTTCGTGTTGACCGATATGTACCTACGAGTATATTCAGTATCATTGTAAATCTAAAATGGCCGCCACCACAAAATGGTGGATTACATTTTTTTGTTCAACCACCTCAACATGGGTATCAAATTAAAGGACTTGACTAGTAGGTAGTAATACAGTACATTAAATAAAAAAAACTAAAAACTTTAAAATAAAAAATAGGTGTAGGTACCTACTTACCTACCTAAAAAAATATTTTAAGTTAAGTAAACGATTTTATTGAAAAGAAAGATAGTAATGATACATTATGTTATGTACACAAGAATCACTATTTTGTATTTTTTATTGGAGATCTCTCAGATAATGTACTAAAAGCTACTAAATCAAGTAGTAAATAAAAAGTAATAATAAAATATATAAAAATAATAAATGTTTTCTATTTTTAAATACAATTTTTGGTAGCGGTCACGCGCATGTGCTTTGATAACGAGGCGGCCGCGCGCTAGGTGACAATGATTTTAATTTTCTAGGAAGAGTTGAGACAAAAATGTAAAAAAATATTTTTTTTTATTTGATTATTTGGTTATACTGCTGTTATAGGATCACGTGAAAAAATATGGCTGGGGTCCAGAATTAACACTGTATGTGTAATCAGCATTTTTATTGATAATAATATGAACGGTTGACTATTGACAGAAATTTCACGCGCCCCACGATTTCATTTAAATTAATTTTTAAATAATTTTTAGCTTTTTAGTACATTATCTACATCATCATTATCTTTCTTTTCAATAAAACCGTTTAACTATTTTTTTTTTATTTTCACGTGTTTAATGGTACACGTTATATTATTATCTTATTATTGAAAACATGTATTTTATAGGATTAGCGCTAACATCTCATAATTATTTCTCCAACTTAAACAAATTAAAAATTGGTTGGTTGGAAATCACAAAGTTAAATACCGAAATTATCATTTTTAAAATCCTTAACTTACCTATCTAAAGTTATTTGACAAAAGTTTGAATCTTTTACATTTTTAAGGCGTATTGGTCAAACATTATAACACGTAGTAAGTAAGTATACCCATATATTATAATGTATTGTATCAAATCAGGATTTTTCTATTTCTATTATAAACAATAACTATGTGGCGGTCCATTATTCAAAAGAATACTGCTAACCCATCCCTTGGGTGCCCTTAAAGGCGACTAACGGACTTAAGACTAAACATACATCCAACAGCATAGAGCGGTGATGAGCTCACCACCTATCACGCTGAGTTCATGTGCAGTTATTATTTGGTGAAATGTGGAATACTTTTGTGGTCTTTGTACTGCTTTTTATGGTCCTCGTTGCCTAGTCTCTGACTAACCTTTCGGGGATAATAGTCGTGTAAAAGTATTTTATGTGTTAATCCAGGTTATAAACTATCAGTATGCTGAATTTCATCCAAATCCATTCAGTAGTTTTTACGTGAAAGAGTAACTAACATCCATCCATACTTACAAACTTTCGCCTTTATAATATTAGTGTGACTAGCGGCCGTTTGCGGTTTCACCCACGTGGTTCCCGTTCCCGTGGGAATATCGGGATAAAAAGTATCTTAAGTGTTAATCCAGGTTATAAACTATCTGTCTACCGCATTTCATCCAAATCCATTCAGTAGTTTTTACGTGAAAGAGTAACAAACATCCATCCATACTTACAAACTTTCGCCTTTATAATATTAGTGTGACTAGCGGCCGCTCGCGGTTTCACCCGCGTGGTTTCCGTTCCCGTGGGATTATCGGGATAAAAAGTATGCTATGTGTTAATCCAAGTTATAAACTATTTGTACGCCGAATTTCATCCAAATCCATTCAGTCGTTTTTACGTGAAAGTGTAACTAACATCCATCCATACTTACAAACTTTCGCGTTTATAATATTAGTGTGACTAGCGGCCGCTCGCGGTTTCCGTTCCCGTGGGATTATCGGGATAAAAAGTATGCTATGTGTTAATCCAAGTTATAAACTATTAGTATGCCGAATTTCATCCAAATCCATTCAGTAGTTTTTACGTGAAAGAGTGGCAAACATACACACTCACAAACTTTTGCCTTTATAATATTAGTGTGATATATATATACACACATCAAAAGTGTCTAGGGATCAACATATATTTTTGCAATAACTTTTCTCCTGATTGATATTAATTAAAATTTTCTTTAAGGATTCATCAAATAAAGTGTTTTCGTTTGTCTACAGTAACGATAAACCAAGTCACCTTTGCATTAATAAAGAAATTTGCCATTTTCCTAATAAAGGGATTTTTGACATTTGAACCACTAACATTAAAGTTCGAAAAAAAGACTGAAATAACAGTTTTCTTTAAAACTTTATTGGGTAACTTAAACAATTAATAATCCGTGTTTCTACCGCGAACACTAACAACACAAGAACATCGGTTTGGCATACTCAAAATGAGTTCATCCAAATCACGCTGTGGAATGGCCGCCCATGTTCGTTGCAACAACAAAAAAAGGTCTTCTTGCGACTGGATACCCTCCATATTCGGCAGAGCTCTTCTCTGTAGCATATCCCATGCATGCTCAATCGGGTTCAAGTCTGGCGACTGAGCAGGCCAGGGCATGACATTGATGTTAGCTGCGGCGAGAGTCTGTCTTACAACTCTTACGATGTGCGGTCGTGCATTATCATGCATTAACTGAAATAAGGGACCGATTTGCACTTGTAGAGGAACGATGACGTCTGATACAATCGTCTCAGCATAAATTTGAGCGTTGAGGTTGCCTCTGATCCAAATCAACTCAGTTCTTCCGCCGATCCAAATACCCGCCCATACCATGATGGTTCCACCACTATAAGGATGGACTTCCTGGCAGGATTTTAATCGCTGTTGGCGTCCAGGGGTTCTCCAGTGTCGTATACGTCTTGTATCCGGTCTCATACCAAAACGAGACTCATCAGAAAAGCACACGAAACGCCATTGTTCTTCTGCCCAATTTCTGTGTTCAAGAGCCCATTGATATCGAATCCTACGATTGTGCATTGCTATAGGTGGTACCCTTAGCGGTCTTCGGGAATGAAGGTTCACTTCATGCAAGCGGTTTCTGACTGTTTGGTCGCTAATTAAGTTCCCTGAAGAGTGATGAAGCCTCACGGCTAACATCATGGCGGTTATTGTTGGAGCTCTTCGAGTTGTGATTTGAATGTATCGGTCTTGTCTCCGTGTGGTGCAGCGATACCGTCCTCCATGGCGCTCAGCCACGGTACCAGTGCTTCGGTAACGTGTCCAAAGTCGACTGATAACACTCTGACTTGTATTCAAAGCTAAAGCCACAGTACGTTGCCGGGAACCAGCTTCTATCATTCCCACGGCTCTGAGCATTTCTTCCCTGCTTAAATGACGTCGCCGCTCCATAATAACGTTGGTTTTAATCAGTAGTAGGGAAACAGTAGCACTAATAATGTCTTCAATGCGTTGTATGTTTTTATAGGGAAAATATTGACAGCTGATTTTCATCTTTTACTAGAAATTGATTGAAAGTTCCTGTTTCAAATTATGAAATGCACCAAAAAGGATCCATATAAATTTATAAAATCATAAATTTATTACAAAGCCACATCTCAATCTCAAGAAATCTGCATAAAAATGCTTGATCCCTAGACACTTTTGATGTGTGTAGTATGATACCTCATGGGGAATTAAGCCATAACTCGTTAGCCAAATGCGAGTAGGTGGGTTTCAACGACTACCACCACTTAACTATAATAACCAGGGGTACGGAAGCCATCAATAGGGTCTTAGCTGGCTCTACTGAACGGCGAGTAAACTCTGAAATGAACCTCTATGATCGATCGCACATTCGTTCTCAAGCCAATATTATCTACGTGACGAAACTGACTTATTTGTAGAAAATAGAAGATACATTTTGAAACTTTCGCGTTCTATTATATGTAAACAAAGTTTATACCGGTAGAATCGTTCAAACACCATCTTAAAGAGCACTACCTATCAAACTTAAGTGATAATCAGTAACATAGTATACACCGTGACTGGCTAGACGACGGACGCGTTAAAGGAGGTGTTTATGAAACCGATACCTATTCCAATAAAATTAAAAAACACTACTTTAACTTTTTACTTTTTCCCTAACTGAAATGGTTTTTTCTGCTTATTTACAATTTACTACGCGCGCGAAATTACCTGCACTACATACGCACAGCTATCGCCGCCGCGCGAACAACGTCTCGTGTAGTACATGCGAAATGCAGTAAGTTCACTTTTTAAAAAATGCGTAATACCTCGCGTGTTTTCAAATTTGCTATAACCTTTTTTTACTAAAAGGGATGTGGATAAGTTACTAGTTTTCCTCCTTATACGCGTCCGTCGTCTAACCTGTCACGGTGTATGTATAAGTAATTTGTTTTATTATATCTTGTATGTGTATTTATTTATATCAGCCTTTTAATGTCCCACTACTGGGCACAACCGGGACCAACGGCTTAACGTGCCTTCCGAAGCACGGAGTAGCTCGAGATGTTTTTAATTTGGTCACCCATCCAGCGACCCGGCATTGCGAAAGTGGCTTAGCGAGCAAGATCGCAAGCCGAACGCGCTAACCGCTGCGCCATCGAGCTCCTGTTTATTTATTTATATAAATATATTAATTTATGTATGTACCTATATAAGTTTAGCGCAATAAGTCCCGCATATTTAATTTTTATCACCACAGCTAGGGTTGGCTGGAAGTGATCTCTTCTATAGATAAGCTCACCCTTGTATATGTCCTGTATAACGTGTGTATTCATGTAGTTTATTTGCGCAGTAAAGTATTTTTACAAAGTTTTGTTTGTTTCGTAACATTTGATTATATGCGTTAACAATGCTCAATTAAACTCGATGACAACAAAACGTTGAAAAACATTACTACCTCAGGTCCTTTACGATCAGAGAGCTGAGTGTAAGTTTGTAAATGTGCAAACGTTACTATCGCGTTTGAGTTAAGAGTTTTTATTCTCGATCTTATTCATATACGGATATAAAGTAAAAGTACCCCGATTACCGTTAAAAACTTGTTCTTTGTGATTTTTTTATAATTGGTGCCATACAAGCGGATATGCTGTATGAAAAGTAAGGTATTTGAAATGAATGGTTCGAGAGGAACAAATGCGAGAACTAGCATAGAAACTACTTAGGTTAAAACAGCTTCAATTGTGTTGGAGAAAGTAGTTTAAAAAAATGCATTTGAGTAAATTCTCGTTTACTTTGTAGAAAAAAAAGCTTGCTCTTATCTCTTAGCAGTTGATAATTTTGGCTGTAGTGCGAAGCGAGACAGTAAGATGCCAAAGCGAATGCCCGTAGTAAAAAAATGTACCTATATTTATAAAAATTAATAAGCAATTTTGAAAAGTCCAAATATTTTCTTTCATTACAAGTAAGCCTACAAAATGGATCAAGGTATAACGCTCGGTTTTTATTAGACTTTTGATACTACCAGCTAGTGAAGTGACCTTGTTATCTAATAATAACGAACTCCCGAGGAAACCAGATGGTTTACGGAGATAAACAAGATGCCTAAACCTTAATCTAGGATTATGCTTTACCTGTGTAACAAACATTCAAGTTCGTTCATACATCTCAGCTTAATTGAAAAACAAACAATGGGACATCCAAACATTCTTATTGATTTGTATATCTAGCGACTTGCCGTGACTTCGTCCGCGTGATCTTATCTTATCTTATCTTAGGGGGGCCCGCAGAGGTTTCCCTCTCGCAGCAGCACCACAACAGCACGTCGACCCATTGGGATCTTTTGTGCAACCCCGTCCTATCCACTCTGTTTCCTCAGTGAAAATGACTGCCATTAGTTTGGCAATGTCTCTGAGGGCGAAGAGCCTATAACCTTCTGGTTTCGGATAGCCCAATCAATCCCAGGAGACTCATTCTTTTCCTAGCAAGGGAGTCACAGTCACACAGTAAGTTTGCGTGGACTCCGATTTCTCTATATATGCCCTGAACAAGCTATCTGTTGCTAGCTGCATTCTATGGAGCATTTGTTTTATGGCATAGTGCCCGGTCAGGACTCCGCGACAAACTGCTTAGGATCAATAAATGGGGTTTCTGAGCCGTCTCTGGCGAGTGCATCGGCCATCTCATTGCCATGGATTCCCATGTGGCCTAGTACCAAGATCAATCTCACCCTGTTGTGTCCACCTAGCTTGTTTTAAGCTTTTGTGGTCTCAAGTTTAAGTAAGTAAGTAAGTCGTCCGCGTGATAGTACCATGAGTTCGAATAAAAGTAACTAAGTAAACTTAACTTTTTCTTGTATTCAATGACCTACCCAAGTAACAAAAGCTTCTATAACCAAGGAATTTTATCACCAAACAGTGATATAGTAGGCCTATAATGGTAATCATTGTGACTGCTTGTACCATAAAGATTTTTAACAGAGCGTTTTGCTTCTATAAAATTAATGAGCATTTACGTTCTAAAATTTTGCTCTAAGAACGCTTTCAGGACTTTACAAAAGAATCATTAAAGTTTTGCACTGTAATAGATATGGTAAAAGCGATTATGGTACTATTTAGTGCTATAGACGACCTTATTGACAATTTTGTGTATCTATTTTGCAATAATAATGCGTAAAAATAACTTTTAGAAAAGTAGTTTTAACAGTACTAGTATTGTAGGAGAGTCGAAAACACTATTACAGGATCAATTTGCAATATAAAAGTACCTTGCACAACTATTACGTAACGTTATTATCTTTTCACAAGCTCCCTCAACATCGCTTTGGAGCTAGTTCTGTAAAAATCATGATAACTCTTCTACATTACTTAACAGTACCATAGCGACTCCTGGTGCAGCTGCTAAATAACTTCAATTCTCAATAGCTCTACTTGTTTGTTCTGCTACGATACTAAATCATGACAAAAAAGTACTAAAACAGACTGCTGTTTTCTGCCATGATAGCACATTAGCAGCACGGCTGGTGCCAATGTGTACTATAGCAGCCATAGTCGGGAAAAGTACTTATTTTATTAATTTAAATTTAATCAAAACAAGAAAATTACGAGGGCGAATTGTCAAATTTGAAATCGACATTAATTATTTTATCAATACAATTAATTTCGCAAGAGCAAGTTATGGCAGAGCTACAAAGTGTCCTATTCCTTTGTATTACATCGGCGAATGAAATAAAGCATAGATATTTGTTTATGTTATTTCTAGATTTTTATTGGAGAACACACGACACGACCACAACACGAATAAAATGATTGAATAAGGGTGATAAAAAAGATCACTGGAATCGTTTACGGTGCAAAAAAGAAATTTAAACATCTTTTGGTTACATTTATAGTGCAAATTTGTGTCATAAATGCTGCAGATAGCACTATTTCAGTAGCTAAAAGCGTTTCTAGACACTTTTAGATTTCAACTACAGAGCTGATTTATTACCGTGAGAGCCTTTATGTAATGTTTATAGAATAAATCAGTGATAAAACTAGGGCCTGTCTGGGGTTCTTTAAACGATCTTAAAACATCATTAAAGTGCTAATCATGTACACTAATTAGCACGTTCTAAAACGTTCTCAGGACTTTATAGTACCAAATTTTGTGGCTTGGGATATTTATATTCCGAAAAACTTGATAAACTTTTATTTTCGATAATATTTAATTTGGACTATTACGAACATTGTAAAAAGAAAACTTTGCCTAAACAGTCCAGCCGTTCTAAAGTTTTGCTCTTACAAACGAACATCATTTTATTTCTATTTATTTAGGCGATCAAATGCCGTAACGCTAGACACAATAGTAATTTAATTGTTAGTAGGTTTTCTTACATACGAAAGAATAGAAGATTAATAAGAAGGATATAAGTGGTTTGTATGGGCATGTGAGAAGGGATGGAAGGCATGTAACTAAGAAAGTGATGAATTTAAGTGTTCATGAATGGAGTGCAGAAGGAGACCAAATAAAAAATGGATAAATTGTACAAGGCATGATATGATTATAAAAATAAAGGCCAAGTGCGAGTCGGACTCGCCCATGAAGAGTTCCGTAGCAGCAAGTAACATCATATAAAAGTTCTTGTAGTTCGTTGTAACTTTAAACGATGTTTTAATAATAGTGTATTTTTTTTTAATTTATTAATTTATGACGTAAGTATCAAAAAAAACCACTAACTAGATCTCGTTCAAACCAATTTTCGGTGGAAGTTTGCATGGTAATGTACCTACATCATATTTATTTGAGTTTTATCATTCTCTTATTTTAGAAGTTACAGGGGGGGGGGGGCACACATTTTTCCATTTTGTAAGAGTCTCTATTCAGTTTAGGAAAAAAATATATTAGAAATCTCAATATCATTTTTAAAAACTTATCCATAGATTATGGGTTTCATGAAAAAATAAGTATGGGGAACCCCCAAAATTTTTTGTTTTTTTTTTCTATTTTTGTGTGACAATCTTAATGCGGTTCACAAAATACATCTACTTACCAAGTTTCAACAGTATAGTTCTTATAGTTTCGGAATAAAGTGGCTGTGACATACGGACGGACAGACAGACCGACATGACGAATCCATAAGGGTTCCGTTTTTTGCCATTTGGCTACGGAACCCTATAAAGTAGTAAATACGAATTTTGCATTGAAAGAAAGAAAGAAATCAAGTTAACTGGCAAAGACAATTCTTGTAAGCGATAGATAGTTATTTATTTAATAAGAATAAAGTTTTGGTAATAATGGGCAATGATTTGACTACCGGCTTATTTAGATGCAATACGTAACGTTGAGTATAATGTTATTATACTTACATATAACGGAGAATCAGTAATAGAGATTAAATGAGCCAGGCATGAACTATTTGCTAAGATTCAAATTAAAGATTTATATTTCTTTTGGTAATAATGGGCAATGATTTGACTACCGGCTTATTTAGTTGCAATACGTAACGTTGAGTATAATGTTATTATATAACGGAGAATCAGTAATATAGATTAAATGAGCCAGGCATGAACTATTTGCTAAAATTCAAATTAAAGATTTATATTTCTTAGGTAAAGATATCATCAGATAATCAAAACGACCCCAGAAAATTATTTCGAATTTATAGTTAAAAATATATAAATATATAAAAATACATATATAATATTCGTAAATCTATGTATGTATTTATGTATACACGGGGCGTCAGACCAACCTACCTAAAACTGTCAAATTTCTACAATCAAATTTGAATTTTATTGTCTGGTGTTAAGGATCAATATTCATTGGAGAAATTTGTCAGTTTAGGGTAGGTTGATCTGACGCCGTGTGTAGGTACATAGTTTTAGCACTGCAATAATATACTCTTACCCCTTGGTGGTTAGAAAAATTCAGAGCCTGAATTGCATAATTAACCTGTGCCTGAAGTATAAACAGTAGTAGTTCAATGTTGGAAATGGAAAAAGTTAACCCCTGTTAATCACCTATGCCTAATATTTATTTTGTCTAAAAACTTTTACAATTTGACAGTAAAACGTGAATGTAAGCGTCTTCAAATTTTCCGTAGGAGTTTATTAATATAGATATAATAAGACTTTAAACTTTTGAGTTGCATTGCATTAAAACTATTTAAACGGGACCTAACACGAAAACAAATACCCGCCCGAGCCGATGACGACGCCGCGTACCGCCCGCCGCGGCCGCGCAGCATCGCGGCCGAAACGTGCAAACAAGCAGTAGTCAGTAGATATGTAAGTACATATTTACAAAATTAATCGTGTTAGGTCCCGTAAAAATTGTTTTAACTTTATTAATAGTTTTTAAATGTTGGATGCTGACTTTCTATATCTCTTTAGTTTCCATAATAGAAATTAAGTGGAAACTTTAATGAAGAGAAGAAGTTTAGTGGCTTATTTATTTTATTAAAAAATAACTTTAAACGAGATACAGTACCAAAAGGCTCTTTAACTAAAATTAACCTTGTAAGACCTAAGTTTACCAATAGATGTTAAAGTTTTAAACAGCTGTTTACATCATAATCGGCTGTTGAACAATATTTTGCTGTTCACCAAGCAACATTATTTAATTACAGTATTCGGCTGTTTAGCTTAAACATGGAAGGCGACTTCGGTTAACCGTTGGTTACCGCTTAATGCCATCAAATTGTCAAATATGTACCAAATACTTTTAGAAATGAAAGACGATATGACTGAAAATAACGAATTAAATTATTTTAAACACATCGAAATAATTTTGCGCGCTCTCCATGAATTCTAAAGGCCTATTCAAACCTGAGCGGTATTTGCTGCCGCTGTGGGTAGAGCGGCAGCGAATACCGCTCAGGTCAATCTAGCCGCGGAACTTTATAATAAATACCTGAGCTAAACTCGCGCGGCAACCGCGCGGTTTATACCTTTACCCACAGCGGCAGAGAATACAGCTCAGGTTTGAACAGGCCTTAAAGTCGCGATTTTTTCGGAAAAAATAATTGTTTGATTAATTGACTGACACTGACAGAACATTTCAGTACACATTGACAGTAGAACTGATGTTATCAAATACGTATATAACATAGGGAGATGACATTCTAAACAGTGGTTTTATTTCATAGTATTATAATGCTACACTACCTTTTTATGATGTCGTTTGGCTCTATGCAAAGGTATGCTGCATACCTTCAGCATTGCTGATACACTGTCATCTTTACAAGTAATGATAACACCATTCGATCTTTTTTGACATATTCATCCAAAAACATTTGGTTAGTATACGGTTGATTATAAATTCCTGGTGAACACAAAAAAACGCGCCTTGTTTAATTAAACATTTGTTACAAAATAACTGAATGATTATAATCCTCGGTCTTGTGCTAGCCATTGACCTAGAAGGTGCTAGCCTGTTCCACGTGGAAAGGTAGAAGGATAAAGTTAAAAATATTTAATTCTTAGAAATGACAAGGCTTTGATTATTTGAAAACATAACAAACTTCTTGGAATTTTTATCGATAATGAACTCTTTTCATAATTACTTACTTGTGTATTGACTCATATGAAGGAGGTGATTCATATAACGCGAACTGAACAATAGACCTTGATGAAACGTTTTGTTTTATCAATATTCGCGTTTTACCTACGCAGTTAGGTTACAAGCATGCTTGCGGGAGGCGTAGTAAGCCGTTATTTTCTAGATTACTAACATAACCAACTTAATTCATGTTAGTTAGCTAGCATTAATAATAACATGATAGTTTTTCAAAGCGGTCGCGTCGCGATATTTGTTCTGGTAGTGGTTTGCCTTGGTAAAATTCTGGATGCATATCTGCTAGATTGGACTAACTGTAGAGGCAACAAAAAAAAATTGGAGATTAGGAAAGGAGGTCTTTGCCCTGCATTTGGACAAAAGAGTCCGATGATACCTAGTAATATTAATATTAAAAAACATCCAGTCACTCACATACATTAATAATTATGATATTGAATATGGAGATTGGGATTCGTCTTTCAAGTAGGTTTTAGTCAAACTGTGTACGTAGTATGTGTGTGTAGGTAGGTTAACAGTTTCATACGAAAACACTTCTTACTTAATTGTTTTTTTACAAAAAATCAATTTAAAAGCTATATAAGTAATTGCATTAAAAATTAAAAAAAATTACACTAAAATGGCATTTAATTAACATTTTGTGGATGTATGGAACACAACACGACACGACGCAACTATAAACCACTTGAATATTAGGTACAAAATGATGAAATAAGTGCAAGCCAATCCAGGTTTAAATCTAGTCACAAAACTAAATTGACTAATGTAGAAAATTATTAAACTTTCAAATTTTTACTGGTGCTGTCTTGTTTTCTTTACTAACATAAATATGTGTCTTTTAATTGTTTGGATTAACCACTTTTAAGGTTCATGTAAGTATTAAACTTTTCATTTGTGCGAGGTAGATTATATCGACATTATCTCCTGATTATATATATTGTGTGTATTATAGAAGAAGAATTAAGTAGGTACTATGATTTATAAATTATTTTGTTTGTAATTTTTTTTAACAACTTTATTTAAACCTGTCGTTTAACATAACAAACCTAACTTGAACTTAACTTTTACAAAACTTTACGAAAAGCTTATACTAAACTCACCTTAGTCATATCGATAGAGCACTCCTAAAACACGTCGAAATCGAAGTCCGATAACAAAATTCTAATTAAACATCGACTAAACTTAGTATTGCTCACGCTGTTAACAAGTTGCGAGTAGGGCGGGCGCGGCGTACAGGGCGGGCGGCCTGGGCGGCGGCGCGTACCGTTCTGTGTTCGCCGCCAGCCCTAGCATGCGGCTCGTAACTTTACGCATCATACAACAATGTTTTCAACGTTTCCATCGTGAGTGTTGAAATGGGGCTTCGGCGGGTTTTAAATGAAGATGGATAAATTAGTTATCAATAAAAGCAAAAAAAAAAAAGCTCATATAATTATGGCAGTGTATACAGTGCCACTAGCGGCACTGTATCTCAATCGGTGCGGGAACCGTAAGTTATGCAGCTTAATTTTTTTTTCTTCTAGGTATGGGTTTGCTCTTGATCCCAATCAAGCCCAGGGGCTAAGACAGGATCTATGATGGTGCGAGCTAACCCAGAAGGTGCCTATTTACTCTTGCTTTGAAGATGGACGGGTTATAAATACTCGGAAACACAGACGCAGGGCGGGAGTTCCACTCCTTTGCTGTACGCAGTATAAAAGATGTTGAGTAGCGCTTTGTGCGACATTTAGGAATATCCACCAAGAAAGGGTGGTAACCCGCAGTGCGTCTGGATGTCCGATGGAAGAAGGGGGATGGCGGTATGAGCTCATGCAGCTCCAGAGCACACTCTCCGAAGTACAGTCTGTAAAAGACTTCGCCAATTAGCCTCTCAGCTCTGCGTTGAATCGTGTCCAGTGCAGCTATATGATATTTCGCTGAGCCGTCCCACAGGTGACTGCAATATTCCATGCAAGATCGGACCTGAGCTTTATAGAGAGTTAAAAGCTGTCCCGGCATGAAATATCGCTTGACTCTATTTAAGACGCCCAGCTTGTTAGCTGCAGTTTGAGTCTTGGACTCGATGCTGGTGCCGAAGTTGAGGTCTGAAAACAACTCCATGCCCAGAAGGACGAGACTATCGGTAACAGGCACAGATGCACCCCGAAAAGTAGAAGTCAGGTTAAAGGGACTCCTTTTAGCGGTGAATAAACACGCTTGCGTTTTGGTGGCGTTGAAATTTACCAGGTTACTGTCACCCCACTGGCAAACGGGGATTAACGTCTGGTTCGTTCGCTCAACCATCGCCTTTCTCATCAGCATCACGTCATCACCGCTAGCTTTTGCATCCGAAAGGAATCTCTCTACGACAGTAATGTCATCTGCATACCCAACAATTCCCCTTATCAACATGTCATTGATGTGCAACAGGAAAAGCGTCGCAGAGAGAACAGACCCCTGAGGAACTCCGGCATCAATAGCCACTGAGTCAGAGGAGCAGCCATCGATGACTACTCTGATCGACCGTTCCGTCAGGAAATCAGCGATCCATAATAGTGACGCCGCCTAATCTGCCGTTAAGTTTTTTTATTAAACAACAGAAATACTAGCTGCCCTACTCCTGTAGGTCACGTGATAGGTTAGAAATTTAAGAAAATCGCGAAGCGCAGCGTAGCGATTGTTTTGAATTTCGAGGTTATTATGACAACAGAAATCTAACTCCATACAAAAATATATTTTAATAAAAATATGTTACGGTTCTCGAACCGATTGAGATACAATGCCGCTTGTGACACTCTATATACTTTGTACTAGGATGCCGTAATTACGGCATCGTAACCGATCGTTCTGAAAGCCGCTTGTGGCACTTTATAATTATAATATTTTTTGGTAAAATACCAGTGACACATTTCACAGGCTTCTCTAAAAAATAGTGTTGTCGTTTTCATTTTTGAATCAGCATTAACATTCGTCGTAACAATGTTCTAGTAGGTATTTAGATAGAACTTAGCCTAAATGTGACTACCTAAATAAATGACTTTAACTTTAATCTGGGGATATCTGTCCCCATTACCTGCCTCACGTAGATGGTTATCTGGCATTTAGAATAGAATAGAAATAAATTTATTCAGCATCAAATACAAGACAACACAAAATTACAATGAACATTATTATGCGACACAATCTAATTTAACCTTTATGCTTGGTAAGGAGACAATGATTAATTGCAATTAGTGGAATGAGAAGGGATTGATGCTGATTTGGGACTGATCGTGGGTGTTAACGATGGGTCCATATTGGCTCACGCAAAACTATTATTTAAATTTTTGGTTTTACTACCGATTTGTGTTCGTAATAGGTGATACTGATAAGCCAGCTGTTGGATGTATGAGCAGTCTTAGTCCGTTAGTCACCTTTTACGACATCCAAGGGAAGAGATGGGTTGGTACTGGTAGTAAATCCTTTTTTATAATTTTTTCCCTAATATTTTTTTGTTCATACATTTTTATTACTACCTTTGGAACTCATACCAGACAGAAATACTTTTTTAAATAATACTGTCATTACTAAGAACATGTTTGAATTCATACCTATACTTTTTTTCAAAATTATTTCCTTATTAACAGACAAATATCATAATTTTCTTTTAATAATTGCATTACTACAAAATTTTAGAACTCATGACATTGTTTTTATTACATTATACACTTAAGTTTAAGAAATAAGGGAAGACGGGGGACGAAAGGGGGCATGCGGCCCTAATCCGTTATTTGTCAAAAGTCTAACCTAACTGCCAGAACTATTGTTTTGCATATTTACTTTTTCTTATTATTTATGAATATTGGCGTTATGTATTAGAATTATTACATTATCTTTATATTTAGATTTTCAATCGTTAGTATAAGAAAATATATGAATAAAAATATTAGTAAAAGCAAGGTGTATGATTAGATTGATTAGTAATATTATGAATTCTGATGATTATGGCTAGCCGCACACACACACAATAATATTGTCAATAATCTTGATCAATATATGGTATAACACACACTACGCAATATTACTGTAAATTTTTCACTTAGTCGCTCAGCAGCTTGATTCATGTATACGCACGCTTTAAAATGGTCAGAAAGAAAAAAGTCGTTAAGAATAAGAATATGAATAAAAATAAGAATATTTATTTCGCTGGAATGTGGTACATTGAAGTTGACATAATATACATTATGAAGTGCGATACACGTACACACACCCAAGTAGGGCATGCAAAAAACAACCATCGATTATAATAAAATAATTAGCTACATAATCACTGAATGAAAATTGGAATTGATTGAATAATGGACAATTGTATAATAATTAATTAAAATAAAATAAAATAATAAATAACTAAAATTTTATAAAATTATATGTCATATCCTTGTCAAAATATTCGACCAAACTATAAAAACATTTTTCGACCAGCCAATTTTTAAGTTTATATTTAGAGTGAGTCAGGTGCAATTCTTTTAGATCGCCTGGTACTACATACTGTACTGTACTACTACTACCGTAGTATGCTTGGAGTCCAGTTTCCTTGATCTATTCCTTTCTAATACCAATATGGTACTTGTTTATTATCGTTGTTCATTTTCTATTCTGAACGAATACCAAATTTTGAATATTTCAATGAAGTACTTAATCTATTCCCAACGAATACAAAAACATAACTTTTGGTACAGTCACAGAAACAGTTTAAAATCGTAATGCAATCCTAAATCTCAACAAATTCACTAATATCCATCAGTTTTACTTACGAGCAAACTTAAGAGTCCTATTACATCTTGACGTGATTTTTGCGTAAAATGGCCAATTTTGTTGTTCTTGATTTCAGAAACAAAAATACATAACAATTTTGACTTATTAAATAGTATATAATAACTATTGGTTAATTGTTCATTTTGCGATTTGTACATTTTGCGTGTAGTGCACATTTTACGTTTTACACATTCTGAGTATTGTACATTTTGCGATTTGTACATTTTGCGTGTAGTGCGCATTTTGCGTTTTGTACATTATGCTCCGAAGGGAATTCTTTTTAGCCGTCTTACCCAGCCTCCATAGAGCGAGAGCATATGAGTTTAATTTATTCCGCAGTTTAATTAAGTGGTTTTCCCAAATGTGCACTTATCGTCTAACGTAATGCCAAGAAAAGTAACTTCTTTTGCCTCTGATATTTTTTCATTTTTATAGGTTGCATTGATTATTGCAAATATTAAATAATAAAAAGTGTCAAAAAAATCCAAGACTGAGGGGTTAAGTAAAAAAAGCAATCAAGACTGGATAAGAAAAAAAACTGAGTTAGTTAAATAATTTGAATCTAATAAATGAACTACGACTTACAGAAGAATATGATTTTAAAAATTATTTGAGAATGAGAGATAGCAGCTTTCAAAAACTATTATCTTTATTATCACGATGGATGTTTTCCATAGCTCTAGATAAGTTGCCCATGTATTCATAAATAATAACAAATATCGCTTTTCTGTAAGATTAGTAATTATTTACAGTATTTTCGTCCTCCATTGTCCTTTTGGCGCGTATATAAGTGAACAAAAAACAAACGTCCGCCTGCCTTGATATCTTTTTTCAACTAAAATTTTGCCAATATTTCAATAATAATTACAATTGTGGGTTAAAGTTACTCGCGCCCGTAGGTTTGCCCTTGAGACCCTACACGTGCCCCCTGGGTGGTGCTAAATGAGTGACACTGACTGAGTGGTAGAGCCACGCTGCGTTGCAGCACGCATTGGGCCGGCTCGCCCGGCGTAATACCACCCTCTCACGAATATCCGGCGTGAAATAATGGCACTTGGTACTGTTGTGTTTCGTCCGGCCAGTGAGGGTTCCGGAGGCCCATCCCCCTCTCACAATTCCTATTCCTTCCTTAACCCTATTCCTGCCTTAAAGGACGGCAACGCGCCTGCGATTCCTCTGGTTTTGCGGGTGTCCATGGGCGGCGGTGATACTCTCCATCAGGTACCCGCCTGCTCGTTTGCCCCCTTCTTTTATACAAAAAAAACAAATTTATTGTCAATATCCCTGGCTCCTTCCGACATTGTTGTGCCCGTGATCAGAATTTCTGGAAATCTACAATAATATTAAACAATACCGCAATACGGGCCGCCGCACACACCCAATTTTATTGAGAATATTATTGTGTGTCCTTGGCTAGCCCATGAGTTTCGATCGTTAGTATTAAATATTTTTATGAAGAGTGATCATTTTGATGTAAAATGGTGTAAGAAATATTTTCGGACTTCCGTTAATAGGACATAAAAGTTATGTAAAAAAAATGCGCCACCCATTAATTAACGATAATATTGTTTTAGCATAACATAGTATTTGCATACCATGCTAATGAGATTAATGATGTCAAATATTACTTTGATCAACTATACTAGTCGTGAATTCATGTTTGTATGTATTTTATACATTTACTTAGTAATAATACTGCTTTATAGAAATACGGATTTTTTTAGGGGGGCTTAGGCGGTGAAACCGGAAAAGTTGACTGTTTTCTATTAGCTGTTATTCAAAATGTTTTACAGCTTTCGCACTGAAATTTTCAATAAGTATGTATTACAGAACGTATGTGTGAAGGGATGATTGTTTCCAAAACACAATTGGAAACATTTTGCTTGATAGAAAAAAATCCTTAAGTTACCTCTAAAATTTCATATAAATGCACTTTACGACCGTGTTTTACAATAATAATTCCTAGAAAATCATAAACACATAGGTATTTATTTACCTTTCCAATTTCATAATTGATGTGGATTTCCAAAAAAACTTAATTTTTTTATTAACTTTTTGATAAAAATGTGAATGGCGCTTACGAATTACCGCGGACCCCGCACCGCGCAACACGCGCGAGGGCTCGGAATAACGGCGGAGTTTTCGCTGACCGCCTAAGGCTGATTTCACAGTCACGCGTTTGATCAGCGCCGGCCACACGCGCGCGCTTACAATTACACTAGATAGAGTTGCGTTTCATAGTAACGCACGCAATTTTAGTGGCCGGCGCTGATCAAACGCGTGACTGTGAAATCAGCCTTAATCCCCATTATGTTTTTACTACTGTTGCTTCAATTACTCTCAGAACATTCTTCATACATGCTCGTCGGTTTTGGGTAGGTACTCATGATTTTAACTTTTTTTTATAAAAGAAGGAGGCAAACGAGCAGGCGGGTCGGGTCACCTGACGGAGAGTAATAATTGCCGCCCATGGACACCCGCAGAACCAGAGGAATCGCAGGAGCGTTGCCGTCCTTTAAGGAAGGAATAGGGTTAAGGAAGGAATAGGAATTGTGAGAGGGGGGGGGGGGGGCTCCGGAACCCTCACTGGCTGGACGAAAAACAACAGCACCAAGGGCCATTATTTCACGCCAGATACCCCGGGCGAGCCGGCCCAATACGTGCTGTAACGCAACGTGGCTCTACCACTTTCTCTCAGTCAGTGTCACTCATTTAGCACCACACAGGGGTCACGTGTAGGGTTTCAAGGGTAAACCTACGGACGCGAGTAACTTTAACCCCCAAAATATTGGAAACAAAACCATTTTCATTCACATGCCTTTAGCGGCGGTAAATATTATGTGGGCGCTAGTTTGACATGACAAAGAGGCGTCCTCTGAAAACCGAATTTGAAACTATTATGAGCGAATATGATGCAACAAACTTTTTGTGTCTAACGACCTAAGTTGATAGTAATTAATTATCCTTTATTACGACGCGCATCACCTAAGCAGGCGTGCATGACGGTTTTTGTTAATTTGTGTTATAAAACAGGGTGTAGAGGACACCATAAACATTAGGTAAGTTTAGAAAATATCTAATAAAAAATGGTAATAATAGTTTACTGTTTACCAGCTTTTACCCCGAAAGCCGCCACCATAACATGAGTTTCAGGTTAAACCCGCGAAAACGGAATAAGAAATACCTAGTAAGTTTATCGTCAAAAATTATACATAGTACATACATACATATAATCACGACTGTTATCCCCGAAGGGTTAGCCAGAGACTAGGCAATGAGGACGGCTAAAGCAGTCTTCTGCTATAGTCCACTTTTCACCAAATATCGACTGCACATTTGCTCAGCGTGACAGGTACAGGTAGTGAGCCCATCGCCGCTCTATGCTGTTGGATGTATGTGCAGTCTTTAGGCCGTTAGTCGCCTTTTACGACACCCAAGGGAAGAGAGGGGGCGGTAGTATTATTTCACCGCTACGCGACACGGTTTCAAATTCTACTAATACTACTAATATTATAAACGCGAAAGTTTGTAAGTATAATATGGATGAATGTTTGTTACTCTTTCACGTAAAAACTAATGAATGGGTTTGGATGAAATTCGGCATACAGATAGTTTATAACCTGGATTAACACATATAATACTTTTCATCCCGATATTCTCACGGGAACGAAAACCACGCGGGTGAAACCGCGAGCGGCCGCTAGTGAGTATTATAAACCCGAAAGTTTCTAAGTATGGATGGATGTTTGTTACTCTATCACGTAAAAACTACTGAATGGGTTTGGATGAAATTCGGCATACAGATAGTTTATAACCTGGATTAACACATAGGATACTTATCCTGATATTCCCACGGGAACGGGAACCACGCGGGTGAAACCGCGAGCGGCCGCTAGTATTATATAATTCAAATACTACAGTTCTTAACTTAAATAGATACTTAACTACCATTTCTAGATATGCACTGTAATTAATTGTTTTAATATATTGTTGATAACATATCTGCTTCCCTATTAATTAAGTATGTTATAAGTAGGAAAATTCGACAATTATTAAAAGTAGTGTAACTACACACATCAAAAGTGTCTAGGGATCAACATATATTTTTGCAATAAGTTTTCTCCTGATTGATATTAATTAAAATTTTCTTTAAGGATTCATCAAATAAAGTGTTTTCGTTTGTCTACAGTAACGATAAACCAAGTCACCTTTGCATTAATAAAGAAATTTGCCATTTTCCTAATAAAGGGATTTTTGACATTTGAACCACTAACATTAAAGTTCGAAAAAAAGACTGAAATAACAGTTTTCTTTAAAATTTTATTGGGTAACTTAAACAATTAATAATCCGTGTTTCTACCGCGAACACTAACAACACAAGAACATCGGTTTGGCATACTCAAAATGAGTTCTCGTTGCAACAACAAAAAAAAGGTCTTCTTGCGACTGGATACTGTAACGGTACAGAATGAATGGTATCCGTCCGTTAGTAAGGAATGCATGGGAGTAGCACTAAAATAAATATTAATGCGTAGCGCCAATAATAATAAGCATGAAAAGGGAATAATAAACTAGTTCAGAATAATGGTCAATGGTCTAGCGCTTTATCTTTAGTTTGAATTTCGCGGGGACTGCTCTGCGCGTCCCTTGCGACATAGGCGGCGTCTAGCGGAAGTTATTTACGTAAGCTTCGCATAAGGTTGCTAGTTTGACTTCTTTATTTTGAATTTCGCGGGGACTGCTCTGCGCGTCCCTTGCGACATAGGCGGCGTCTAGCGGAAGTCATTTATTTGGGCTTCGCGTAAGGTTGCTAGGTTGACTAGGACTTTATTTTTATTTTGAATTTCGCGGGGCTTTGGGGGTCGGCAAAGTGGTTCACCTACGGGCGGGCGCCACCTATGGTCGGAATACGGAACTTTTTATAATTTCACAAAATACAGGATTATTGGCTTAAGTGGATGATTATTGAGAGGGAATTGTTAATAGAAGGCTACATTTAGATATTCAAAGATGTAATATTGGCTATCTGACGAGATTTGGTTAGATTATGGAAAAATTTTAGAATTGCGCGGCGAAAGCGGCAATGAGCGAGCGAGAGGTTGAGAAAAAGACAGAAAGAGAGGTCGGATGATAGCTCCACGTGGCGCGACGCGAAGGCGGGGGGCATCGGGGAAACGGCTAGCGATTGGTGGAAGGGAAGAAAAGCGGACTCGCGCGGGCAAATCTTAGGCGCGTGGCGGGAAAGTTAAGATGCTTGGAAAAATTAGCGGACATTCAATTTTGGGACGTCGGCGGTGCGGTCCAACTTAAGAGTGCGGTACTACTCATACGGGAAAAATAGCGTCCGAGCTTTGATAGTGCGCTAAGTGATATTCGAGCTGCGATATTAATTAAGATTTGTGAAATTGAAAGTGATTAATAAAGTAAACTATTGCGGTCGCAACTTGAATCCGTTAACGGAATGAAGTATTCCGGGGTACATCGGCGGAAATGCATAACGGTGGCAACGAAAACCTATGTACCTTTCAACAGACTTCGGTCTGGATGATCTTTGATTGTATTTAATAAGATCGGCGTTTTACATCATTACGCTAAACAATACACTATCTTCGACGGAGTAATGGGGGAGAGACAGTTGTCTCCCTAGTGAAAGTTGAAGATAGGTCAGACACCATTTAGCTGGAGGTAGACCCGTATGACCCAGTCCAATCTCGAGTCTACCTCCATACATACAGTGTAGTGATAGGAAAATAACACACTGAGTATACTGGCTCGACTGATAGAACATTTAGGAGTTAGTTGCTTTCAGGGGCAATGCGACTCTCACCACACACCACGAATTTAAATTAAATGAGGCTTGGCCTAGTTTGCAAGGTACACAAAAAAGGGACTGTTAGTTCGACAAAATATAGGCATTTTCAAGTAAGGAAAGTTGTAGGAATCTATAGGTAGGCGGATATATATATATGGTTAGTTATTAATTCAGACTAATAAGGTAGGGATAATTAAGTTACGGCGCTAAATAAAATTATGATGAAGTGATGTGGGTCCTAGCTAGGCAAGTAATCTGTTACCGCAGGCCGGTAAAATTCTAATTGTTTTCCTAAAGTTGTTACCAATTAATTATTCGTTTAAATAATTAACAGAGGTATGATAATATCGTACCATCATTACTTTGGAGTACCTAAAAGTCTAGACTGGTTTCCTATTACAAGAAAAATACTAAAAAGTTATAGCAAATAAGCTTAGCGTACTGTGATGTTGATTTCGAATACTGAAATGACCAAACAGGCATTTTTTAGCTTTCCCTGAGGTACAATACGGCCTTAAAATAGCTACACTCTTCAAAGTATGGAAAATTTTACATCCGATACCTATTAGCAAAGATAAGCTGATACAAACTGAACAACTAAAACCAGTTTAGAACCTAGGATAAGTCGTTGAAAGAAGACATTGCAAGCTATGAGCTTCTAATTATCCTAAACATAGAAATAATTGATTGATGACAACCTGCTAATTAGCCTGATAATGATCCACTAATACCATTTGAATTCACCTTAATGGTCAGAGACCTCTTAAGATATGTAAGTACTTACTTCTAATAATATGAAACATAGAAATATTTGATGGGAACAATCTAATCAATCAGACTAATACCTAGTACAGTCTAATTTATACTTATTAAAGTGAGTAAAAGATAGCTTCTGAATGTAATTGATTTAATGATTAACAGGGATAATTAACTACCTAATTTACTGCCTACTAGGAGTATACTAACTAATGATAGTATTCTATTTCAGTTCACTTCCTAAAGTCAAGGATATTGAATGAATTAAACATCCTTTAATAAACTTAAGATGTGATAATCTGCCAATGCAGCCAATCCAATGTAGTTATATTGGAACTTTATAAGACCTGTATAATAAATACTAGGAGTAAATAAAAGCAATTTTACCTGTATTAATAGCATTCTACTTTAGCCACCGCCTGAAGTGGCGTTTGATTAAATTATCCACCCTTTACGGAACTGAATATAAGTTATTGCATTGAATAATTAGGTTCTTAATGTGAAAAGGATATTTGGATGATAGCAGGCCTTGAGATAAACTCTATTGATTTATGTGGAATAATAAGAATTTAAATTGCTAACACATAGTTCATAATGGAAAATGAGGTTGGATTTTGAGAGGAGATGTAAATTCTCAGTTTGAAAGAATTAAAGCTACAAGCTAATAATTAATGTTAAAGCCAAAGTGGACGGGGCCATAATTAAACAATGAGATGTAATGGCACGCTATGGAGCGGCGGTTGGAGCTCATAAACTTCCACAAGACTCTTATATTTCCACAAGACTTTTAAATTTCCACAAGACTCTTATATTTCCACAAGACTTTTAGATTGCACAAGACTCTTATATTTCCACCGGACTTTTATATTTCTACAAGACTTTTATATTTCCACAAGACTCTTATAATTCCACAAGACCTTTATATAAATTGCACCAGGCTTCTTATGTATCATGCTACTGATAATAAATAATAATACCTACAAGCTAAGCTATCATCTGATTACCTTTGAGTGGTTACAAATCTTCCCCGCAGCTGCAGTGAAGGATTTAGGTCACAGTTCAGACGGAGTCATTGCTAGGCTACACATATTTATGTTATGATTTATAGACTGGTAGGTAATTAGGTCAGGAGTAAATAATTTAACACAGGGATAAGCCAATTACTAAACTTTCACGAAAGAACTTGAGTTACTTAAATGCGGTTAACAACGGAGGGTTCACTAGACGATCTGGCCAAAATAGTAGTTATTATAATATTACATTGCTTGACTGAAATTCACTGCAAATAGAATTAAGCTATGCTAAGGTTCCATCTTCATACAAACGCTACACACTCTACAAAACTCCAGACACAACCATTAGATTGTAGATAAATTAGGTTAATTAGTTTTAAGAATTAGATAATAATTTAAGTTAAGGTAAAGCGGCGAGGATGTGTGTATGTATTATAAGCTAGCTAGGCATATAGGTGTGAAAGGCATTAGATTTAGGTTTAGATAGGTGTAGCAAAGTATAATAAGGGGGGGGAGGTTACAATTTGGTAAGCCATGACCAGGATCAGAAAGTTAAGTTATAAATTATCATTAATATAGTTGTATTGGATTTCAGTCAAGCGGTAATACTTTAATTTAGAAGTGGGATTTTTCCCACAAATTGTTGTCGTGTTGCGATGTGTGAGTTTAGAATTGGCTTAATAGGGAATAATTCAATGAAGATTAATTAATTCAGAGATATTGAAGAATTATAATTTGACACTTTTCACAATAAACGTTGTTATCTTCTAAAGTTGATTCATACACTTTGTATTACGGGCTCTTGATAGTGGGTGAATTATAATTTGACACTTTTCACAATAAACGTTGTTATCTTCTAAAGTTGATTCATACACTTTGTATTACGGGTTCGACCAATATTGTAGACAGTCGCAATGAGAGCTGGAGCTAAATTTTGTTGTACGAAATCTGTAACAAAAAGATTCTCAGGTTAGGTTAAAGGTCAAAGGAGATAAAACTATAAAACAATAATGTAATGAGTATTATTTGAAATACAATACCTTTCAGTTATTAACTTTTCCTTCTTTATTTAATGGTGGATTTCGCCAGCATCAGGTACCGTGCGGCTGTTAGACGTTGTTGTTTTCCCAAAGTATCATAAGTGCACGAAGTACATAGATATAGTTATTATCCGGGGGTCTGGAGTATTAAATTTTAAAATTGTTGAGTTATCTGTGAATACTGAAACCTTTAGTAATTGTTTCCTTGAATACTGAAACCAGGTATCCAATTTTTGTTGTTGACGTTAGGAGCTATGGTAACTGTAGTTTTGTTTCTATTCCTGGTGATAGATTTCATATAGGCATAGGCAACTGGTTCATACAGCCTTGTGTTGAGTTATTTTTAGGATCGTAAAAAGTCGATAGGGTGACATAGTTCAACATTTATTGATTTAGAAAGATTTGTAGAATAGGGGGCGGTTTAATTATTATTGCTGTCGGATGGGAAGGCTAGGGGGCGAGATTGGACAGAGGTAACCAACTTAATTATTGCTGGATTCAATTTATATTATAGGACGGCGATATGCTGTACAATATTATAAAGTTATGACGCTAACAGCATAATATAAAACTAATAATAATTATATTTTGACTAATAATCGTTGAGCGATTGCGGTTTTTAGTTGATGTGCTATTCCACGTATTATAATTTATTTTGTTGGTTATGTTAGAGAAAAAAAAAATTATAATAGAGTACTTGAGTCTCACATCTGAAATCCATAGAGTAGTTTAGGCTAGTCAAGGACTATAACGTTCTTTGTCTATGGTTGGACCATAGAGACAAATGATTTAGCGAGACCATAAACAATCTAGAATTAGGAATGATTATAAAACATGACGTCATAAAACCAATCGGAGAGGAAACTTCCATAACGCGTAATCATGTGATTTTGTTATAGCAAGTGGAATCACCTGTTATTTTCCGTACCTGTTATTTTTAATACCTGCGATTTTTACATTGAAAGAGATTTTCCTAATACTTATCACGTAGTAGATTAGAATGCAATGACATGGGAAATGCCGCTTCATTTTGTTAGTTCGCTAAAATCCTATGAAAAGTAACATAAAATAGTATTACGGTTCAAAATACACGCGTTGATGAGGAATCGCGATTATAAGTAATAACAAGTAGCAGGGATGTCATGTAGGGGATAGAATCATATGACTATTCATTGCTAGTAGGAATTTTGGTTTAAAAGCAACGTAGTTTGGGATGCATAATGTAAACGGATAAATACGTCTAGTAGGCGATAAAAGTCGTTACCGTCTGGAAACAACTATCTAATATCTACTCTATTGTGGGGAGGTTACCTATTAGCGAGGCTAGATGGCGTTGGGTTACCAATAAAAGATTTTATTTTGGATGATGGTAAAAGGGTGCTGTCTAATAATAATATGTATAATTGAAATACTCTTGCAGCGTTGTGAGTAGTCGTTACCGGTAATCGTCGCTTCTTACCGTATAGTTGAAATCGTGTTAAATAGTTAATTATGAAGGTTTATAAAGGATTATTATTAGCTTAAGATGAGGTTAATGTACGCAGAGGTAAAGCTCGCTGGGCGTAGCTTACTATACCTACTTAACTAATATTATCAGTTGTGAGTTACCTAGAAATATCTAAGTCGGGAGAGCGGTGAAAAGAAAAGACCTTACTACATGACTAATTAGTTAGGATAGGTAGAGATAGATAAATCATTAAATTCACTGGGTTGGATTAGCCTATTAAGAAGAGTATCTTGCACAATTGTCTATCTCCGTTGAACGATTAAGATGTTGAAAAAAAAAAAAATGATATTACTAGTTAAGTGTTGTGTGAGAAAGTGTAGGAAGTATACTAGTGGTAGCATAGCACAGAATAGGGAGTAGTGAGTTTATTCTACTACAAAATATTATATATATTTTATAAATCACATCCAATCAGTACTTGTTACAATACTCAATTACAGTACACAAAGCAAAACATAATCACCCATTTTACAGACAAAAACATTGAATCGGATGCTTGACCGCGTCTACATAAGCCAGCAGCTTTGCTTGTGGGTAAATCGAAAGAGGCACTTGTATAAGAGGCTGGTACTGACTAATCGGGTAGTGCCGAAGGAGAATATTCTGACGCGTATCCCAGACGCTAGCTTTGGTTAGTTGATGGTTCTTCTAGGGCAACCCTGCCGACTTACTAGGGATCATTGACTAGTCGAAGTTTGATTCTACACACACACGACATTAATCTATTATATTTATAAGTACATTAGAACCTGCACTTGGTTATATTTAATTATTGGTTTTATATAAATATATTTGGGCGGAGATACTCTTGTGGGTGAGAAAGTGTAGGAGGTATACTAGTGGTAGTATAGCATAGGATAGGGTGTAGTGAGTTTATTCTACGACAAAATATTATATATATTTTATAAATCACATCCAATCAGTACTTGTTACAATACTCAATTACAGTACACAAAGCAAAACATAATCACCCATTTTACAGACAAAAACATTGAATCGGATGCTTGACCGCGTCTACATAAGCCAGCAGCTTTGCTTGTGGGTAAATCGAAAGAGGCACTTGTATAAGAGGCTGGTACTGACTAATCGGGTAGTGCCGAAGGAGAATATTCTGACGCGTATCCCAGACGCTAGCTTTGGTTAGTTGATGGTTCTTCTAGGGCAACCCTGCCGACTTACTAGGGATCATTGACTAGTCGAAGTTTGATTCTATACACACACAACACTAAAATATTATATTTATAATTATCTTAGAGCCGGCATTTAATTATATTTAAGGAACGATAGAAATTATGCATGCTAAAGAGATGTTAGTAGGAATACGATAGGCAAATTAGTAGAGAGAAAAAAAAATTACTTCTCGAAGATATCTAAGATTGACGGATGATGGATAATTGTGGAAGGTAGATATTAATTGAGCTTGGGAGCAAAATAGGGGTCGAAAGAAAAATACAATAGTAAAGAAAGAATAATAAATTGAAAAAAAAAAAATAATAGTAGAAAAAAAAAAAAAATAGTTGACTGGCTTGAAGTCGAGATTTAACTGCAAAATTAACGAGTTATAGCACTGTTACGCTATAGGGATAACAATAGCGTATGTTATCACATCAATTATAAAGGCGAGTTGCGGGCGGATGTCACGTCATAATCAATAGTTAACTCGTTTTATTATTTTAAAAGTTAACGCAAGCTACTTATAAAACAGTGATCGATTTTATATACCACAATTTTAAGTTGTAGGATAAATTTAAACTCATAGTCCGCAGAAACATTCAAGCCGGAAATAAAGCGATGATATTGCGAGCTGAGAATAAATTTCTTAGTGTAAACTTTATTAATAAGTAAATCCCTGATATTGCGTTATCGAGATTACAATACAAAATTAACTATCACAATTCGAATCATCCAAAGTAATTATTTAGATGTTGTCTCGCGTCGACAGGTACAAATTTTAATTTAGATGGGTAAAGACATTAGAACTGAAATGGGTTTCGGATGTGTGACGTTCTTAGGACACGTACTGTTTAGTAGCATAATTTAAATTTAGTAAAATCGGCCGTATTGGACATATTTCGTTTGGCGGATATATATGTTTAACCGAGGTTATCGTGGAGGTAAGCATAGTTCAAAGTTTACTAAACCCGACCTAGAGTCATAGCCTATCTTTGTATGTCAGAAGAAAATAATAAATTTATAAGTAGTAGATTTTAAAGTCAATAGTAAATTTATTTTCCCGAGGTGAGACCTGAAACCTAGTTCGCACTAGGCCATTCAAATACTTTAACCGGTAATGTTGATTATAATAAATAAAGATGTTCGAGATTTATAATAATATTCTAATACTGCTATATTAAAATTGTTATTATGAAGTTAAATAGGTTTGCTTAACAATTGGCAAATAATTATTAACTCAAGAATTTGTTTAGTACAAAGTAAATGTCTACAGGTTTAGAAATGATAGGACGAACGAAACGCGTTTTTGACTGTGGGAAGGTCAGCGCGGACTGTCACAGCGGGATGAGCTTGTTGGTTAATTATTAGAATTGCTAGAATTCTTAAATAATCTAGGTTATTGGCATCTAATATGTACGTGATGTAATTGTAGATGATTAAAATTAGTGCTAAGGTAGGTTATTGTCGAAGTTATGGCACAACCTTAAAATTGTTAGTTAATGTGAACTGCATGTTGCATCTAGATTGTTTTATACAAACTAATTAATTGACAGTTTTCACATATGTAGGCCGGGACATTGAGTTGATGAAATAGTGTTATCAAAATCATTCATCACGGAAAGATAAAGATATTTTATTTGCAAGTGTGAATACAAAAGTTTACTTCGGTTAGTATTATTCTGTTCTATACTAGTTTTGTGGTAGCGTTTTACCTAGGGTTGTTCTAAATTATAAGTAATTAAATATTAATTGTCTGTTGCTGTCTTCTACGTTAGAGAAGGAACGGAGAAAGATAAGGGGGACTCATTTTGTTATAGTCAGCTGTATGATAGATAATCCTCCTAGTAAATATTTCTTGTGATTGCGGTAGCAACATAGAGTGTTTATAGGATGTTTTGTTCATTAACTAATTATCTTCACCGCAGCTGTGGATAGGGATGGCTAAAGTATGTGAACAGGGGTGGAGAAGATAGGTCATTATAAATTAAAATAAATACTTGAATTGCAATATGCCTGACTAAATAGTGCGAAGAGATGGAGTAACTATGTTAGAGAAATTCTCTATTGCATAATATTCGAACTTTTGACATTTTCAATTGTAACTTTAGAATTTTGATTAGAGTATTTAACTAAGCGGGTCCAACGAAGAAGGCATGCTGAAAGCGAGGTCTTTGGTCGTCTATGCACACAATAAAATTATAGATGACACAAGGGAGCATTCTTAATTGGCACTGTTAAATTAGTAAAAGTAGCTTGTTTAGGGTGTTCGAATATTTTTAGTCGCACAGGGCACAAATAGAACTTAGTTAAGCGTGTAGAGTTTATTTTGATTTACCTGGTGAAGTAATTGAATCGAAGTTTCGGAACTGTGCTGTAGAAGTGGGAATTACTCAGCACACAATAAAATTAAGTGGTTTCCATTTAGCTTCATTTCCTAAACTAGCCTTTCTTAAAGTTGCGGAAATTCTGCTGTAAGGTGGTTCCTTTGGGGGCGTCTTGTGAAGTCTAAATCAGGACAATTATACTTGACTAACCTATAGAGAGATAATGTCTTAGGCTGCAGAAACAGAGGCCATTGATGGCATTTCATTTTGGCGTGGTCAGGGGATCTCGTGTTGCTGGGGAATTTTACCATCTGGACGGAAGGCTGAAAAGTAAAGTAGAATGCATAATGAGTAACCAATTAGAGTTACAAACATTCGGGAGATTACCATCTTAATAATGTGTCTTGTGCGAGTGTAAAATTAAAATCATCTAATAAAAAAATAAAAAATAAAAAGAAACTAGCACTATTGAATCACGCAGTTTGGAATTCAGTAAATACGAGAAGGAACTTACGATATTAATTACCATGAATACTAAGACGAAGTGTCACCTTTAATGACTTATTATTTACCGATTTGACCGATTATTAGTAATATAAAAGGTAGGAAGTTAAGTAGAGTTGTGGGGGCGGATAAGATAGTTACCGGTCTGTTTAATTTAATAAGAAAATTATATTTTTCAAAGGTATAGGAAAGTAAGGGGATATTGACGTATTATATTTTAGCAAATGAGACTAAATTGTGTCTTTCATACATAGTAATAACTAGGGATGAGACATAGTTACTAGATAGGTTTTGGCATAAATATTTGCTTATACGCATAAGCTCAGTACTTGTCAATTGGTATACAATGTCCAACGCGTACCGGGGTATTAACAAGTACTTATCGATGACGCATACATTGACAGTTAGATATACATAGCACACAAACTTCTAATAGATCTGAACTACGGGGTAGCTAGTTCAAAACTCAAGGACGTGTTTCGAGATGCGTACCCCCTTAGAGTGAATGAGTTTTTCCTAAGTATTTACGATCGACAACCTTATTGTAAGGCGTTAAGACCTCTATTTGTATGCACGGTGAGTGGGTGTCACTGCGTACCGGACGGAAGCGAGTCTAGTATTCTATCTCGGTTATTTGTAGGATTAGACATAAATGTATCTCATCTAAAATAAAGTTATAACTCTTGGGCGATGATGGTATGCCTACTGGTTTTGGTTGTTATGGGGGGTTTGGTTAAGAATTCTTATCCGCGGAGAGGAAAATAGGTTTCGGTTGAAAGAAGTAGCTAATTAGGGATTGTGGAGGACGCGGGTTCGATTCCTGCCTGAGGTAGACAATTGTTCCGACGTTTCGTTATCTTAGGTAATTATATAAGCTAAGATGAGATTGGTAGCGTTGAAGTATGAAGGAAAGTTTTAATTCAAATTATTAATTATTATTCATTAACCTAGTTGGAACTAAAAGACCATGACGGCGAAGTGGTTGATGCTTCACCCACGAAAGATCCCAGGTTCGATCCCTAGGTTGCAACATTTAGATGCGAAACAAGTTGTAAGAAAAGACGTAAGTTAAAAGAAGGCCATGATGACAGATGTACTTGAAATTATTCTAGGAAAATAATTTAAAGAATAGAATAATTGAATGGTTCGGAAGGTGTTATAAACTTACGTCGGAATCGTCATAGAGTTGAAGAGTTTTCGCTAGGGGGCGTTAGTAGACAGAGCAAGAGACTGTTATATTGATTTATATTATAATATGATTTGTTGTTATGATGGTAAACAAAAGGCAAATCATTATTCGGAGGTTGTGTATGATTAAAGAAATGGTAGATGTCTAAGTTATTGGGAAATATTTACCGAGACTAAGTTTACTGGGATTTCGTTTCGAACACGAGAACTGGGTATGCGATTATGATTTTGTGTCAGTTGAATAGAATGAGGGGTGTGGGCTATTTTGCAATAAGAAAGCTTATGGAGGAAGGAGTCATTAGGGATTTGGGGAGGAACTATAAATAGTAGGAATATCTTTGAGGGCTAGGATGACAATGAGGTTGGCAAGGAAGGAGGTGCTATTTTGTACTTAATTAAGTACAGGGTTTAGATATAATTCGCCGCAGATAAGAGTGGTACTTTATCTGCTTAAATTCTATCGGGGGCGGCTGTAACGGTACAGAATGAATGGTATCCGTCCGTTAGTAAGGAATGCATGGGAGTAGCACTAAAATAAATATTAATGCGTAGCGCCAATAATAATAAGCATGAAAAGGGAATAATAAACTAGTTCAGAATAATGGTCAATGGTCTAGCGCTTTATCTTTAGTTTGAATTTCGCGGGGACTGCTCTGCGCGTCCCTTGCGACATAGGCGGCGTCTAGCGGAAGTTATTTACGTAAGCTTCGCATAAGGTTGCTAGTTTGACTTCTTTATTTTGAATTTCGCGGGGACTGCTCTGCGCGTCCCTTGCGACATAGGCGGCGTCTAGCGGAAGTCATTTATTTGGGCTTCGCGTAAGGTTGCTAGGTTGACTAGGACTTTATTTTTATTTTGAATTTCGCGGGGCTTTGGGGGTCGGCAAAGTGGTTCACCTACGGGCGGGCGCCACCTATGGTCGGAATACGGAACTTTTTATAATTTCACAAAATACAGGATTATTGGCTTAAGTGGATGATTATTGAGAGGGAATTGTTAATAGAAGGCTACATTTAGATATTCAAAGATGTAATATTGGCTATCTGACGAGATTTGGTTAGATTATGGAAAAATTTTAGAATTGCGCGGCGAAAGCGGCAATGAGCGAGCGAGAGGTTGAGAAAAAGACAGAAAGAGAGGTCGGATGATAGCTCCACGTGGCGCGACGCGAAGGCGGGGGGCATCGGGGAAACGGCTAGCGATTGGTGGAAGGGAAGAAAAGCGGACTCGCGCGGGCAAATCTTAGGCGCGTGGCGGGAAAGTTAAGATGCTTGGAAAAATTAGCGGACATTCAATTTTGGGACGTCGGCGGTGCGGTCCAACTTAAGAGTGCGGTACTACTCATACGGGAAAAATAGCGTCCGAGCTTTGATAGTGCGCTAAGTGATATTCGAGCTGCGATATTAATTAAGATTTGTGAAATTGAAAGTGATTAATAAAGTAAACTATTGCGGTCGCAACTTGAATCCGTTAACGGAATGAAGTATTCCGGGGTACATCGGCGGAAACGCATAACGGTGGCAACGAAAACCTATGTACCTTTCAACAGACTTCGGTCTGGATGATCTTTGATTGTATTTAATAAGATCGGCGTTTTACATCATTACGCTAAACAATACACTATCTTCGACGGAGTAATGGGGGAGAGACAGTTGTCTCCCTAGTGAAAGTTGAAGATAGGTCAGACACCATTTAGCTGGAGGTAGACCCGTATGACCCAGTCCAATCTCGAGTCTACCTCCATACATACAGTGTAGTGATAGGAAAATAACACACTGAGTATACTGGCTCGACTGATAGAACATTTAGGAGTTAGTTGCTTTCAGGGGCAATGCGACTCTCACCACACACCACGAATTTAAATTAAATGAGGCTTGGCCTAGTTTGCAAGGTACACAAAAAAGGGACTGTTAGTTCGACAAAATATAGGCATTTTCAAGTAAGGAAAGTTGTAGGAATCTATAGGTAGGCGGATATATATATGGTTAGTTATTAATTCAGACTAATAAGGTAGGGATAATTAAGTTACGGCGCTAAATAAAATTATGATGAAGTGATGTGGGTCCTAGCTAGGCAAGTAATCTGTTACCGCAGGCCGGTAAAATTCTAATTGTTTTCCTAAAGTTGTTACCAATTAATTATTCGTTTAAATAATTAACAGAGGTATGATAATATCGTACCATCATTACTTTGGAGTACCTAAAAGTCTAGACTGGTTTCCTATTACAAGAAAAATACTAAAAAGTTATAGCAAATAAGCTTAGCGTACTGTGATGTTGATTTCGAATACTGAAATGACCAAACAGGCATTTTTTAGCTTTCCCTGAGGTACAATACGGCCTTAAAATAGCTACACTCTTCAAAGTATGGAAAATTTTACATCCGATACCTATTAGCAAAGATAAGCTGATACAAACTGAACAACTAAAACCAGTTTAGAACCTAGGATAAGTCGTTGAAAGAAGACATTGCAAGCTATGAGCTTCTAATTATCCTAAACATAGAAATAATTGATTGATGACAACCTGCTAATTAGCCTGATAATGATCCACTAATACCATTTGAATTCACCTTAATGGTCAGAGACCTCTTAAGATATGTAAGTACTTACTTCTAATAATATGAAACATAGAAATATTTGATGGGAACAATCTAATCAATCAGACTAATACCTAGTACAGTCTAATTTATACTTATTAAAGTGAGTAAAAGATAGCTTCTGAATGTAATTGATTTAATGATTAACAGGGATAATTAACTACCTAATTTACTGCCTACTAGGAGTATACTAACTAATGATAGTATTCTATTTCAGTTCACTTCCTAAAGTCAAGGATATTGAATGAATTAAACATCCTTTAATAAACTTAAGATGTGATAATCTGCCAATGCAGCCAATCCAATGTAGTTATATTGGAACTTTATAAGACCTGTATAATAAATACTAGGAGTAAATAAAAGCAATTTTACCTGTATTAATAGCATTCTACTTTAGCCACCGCCTGAAGTGGCGTTTGATTAAATTATCCACCCTTTACGGAACTGAATATAAGTTATTGCATTGAATAATTAGGTTCTTAATGTGAAAAGGATATTTGGATGATAGCAGGCCTTGAGATAAACTCTATTGATTTATGTGGAATAATAAGAATTTAAATTGCTAACACATAGTTCATAATGGAAAATGAGGTTGGATTTTGAGAGGAGATGTAAATTCTCAGTTTGAAAGAATTAAAGCTACAAGCTAATAATTAATGTTAAAGCCAAAGTGGACGGGGCCATAATTAAACAATGAGATGTAATGGCACGCTATGGAGCGGCGGTTGGAGCTCATAAACTTCCACAAGACTCTTATATTTCCACAAGACTTTTAAATTTCCACAAGACTCTTATATTTCCACAAGACTTTTAGATTGCACAAGACTCTTATATTTCCACAGGACTTTTATATTTCTACAAGACTTTTATATTTCCACAAGACTCTTATAATTCCACAAGACCTTTATATAAATTGCACCAGGCTTCTTATGTATCATGCTACTGATAATAAATAATAATACCTACAAGCTAAGCTATCATCTGATTACCTTTGAGTGGTTACAAATCTTCCCCGCAGCTGCAGTGAAGGATTTAGGTCACAGTTCAGACGGAGTCATTGCTAGGCTACACATATTTATGTTATGATTTATAGACTGGTAGGTAATTAGGTCAGGAGTAAATAATTTAACACAGGGATAAGCCAATTACTAAACTTTCACGAAAGAACTTGAGTTACTTAAATGCGGTTAACAACGGAGGGTTCACTAGACGATCTGGCCAAAATAGTAGTTATTATAATATTACATTGCTTGACTGAAATTCACTGCAAATAGAATTAAGCTATGCTAAGGTTCCATCTTCATACAAACGCTACACACTCTACAAAACTCCAGACACAACCATTAGATTGTAGATAAATTAGGTTAATTAGTTTTAAGAATTAGATAATAATTTAAGTTAAGGTAAAGCGGCGAGGATGTGTGTATGTATTATAAGCTAGCTAGGCATATAGGTGTGAAAGGCATTAGATTTAGGTTTAGATAGGTGTAGCAAAGTATAATAAGGGGGGGGAGGTTACAATACCCTCCATATTCGGCAGAGCTCTTCTCTGTAGCATATCCCATGCATGCTCAATCGGGTTCAAGTCTGGCGACTGAGCAGGCCAGGGCATGACATTGATGTTAGCTGCGGCGAGAGTCTGTCTTACAACTCTTGCGGTGTGCGGTCGTGCATTATCATGCATTAACTGAAATAAGGAACCGATTTGCACTTGTAGAGGAACGATGACGTCTGATACAATCGTCTCAGCATAAATTTGAGCGTTGAGGTTGCCTCTGATCCAAATCAACTCAGTTCTTCCGCTGATCCAAATACCCGCCCATACCATGATGGTTCCACCACTATAAGGATGGACTTCCTGGCAGGATTTTAATCGCTGTTGGCGTCCAGGGGTTCTCCAGTGTCGTATACGTCTTGTATCCGGTCTCATACCAAAACGAGACTCATCAGAAAAGCACACGAAACGCCATTGTTCTTCTGCCCAATTTCTGTGTTCAAGAGCCCATTGATATCGAATCCTACGATTGTGCATTGCTATAGGTGGTACCCTTAGCGGTCTTCGGGAATGAAGGTTCACTTCATGCAAGCGGTTTCTGACTGTTTGGTCGCTAATTAAGTTCCCTGAAGAGTGATGAAGCCTCACGGCTAACATCATGGCGGTTATTGTTGGAGCTCTTCGAGTTGTGATTTGAATGTATCGGTCTTGTCTCCGTGTGGTGCAGCGATACCGTCCTCCATGGCGCTCAGCCACGGTACCAGTGCTTCGGTAACGTGTCCAAAGTCGACTGATAACACTCTGACTTGTATTCAGAGCTAAAGCCACAGTATGTTGCCGGGAACCAGCTTCTATCATTCCCACGGCTCTGAGCATTTCTTCCCTGCTTAAATGACGTCGCCGCTCCATAATAACGTTGGTTTTAATCAGTAGTAGGGAAACAGTAGCACTAATAATGTCTTCAATGCGTTGTATGTTTTTATAGGGAAAATATTGACAACTGATTTTCATCTTTTACTAGAAATTGATTGAAAGTTCCTGTTTCAAATTATGAAATGCACCAAAAAGGATCCATATAAATTTATAAAATCATAAATTTATTACAAAGCCACATCTCAATCTCAAGAAATCCGCATAAAAATGCTTGATCCCTAGACACTTTTGATGTGTGTATTTACCCCCTTACTTGCAAAGTATGGATGTCAATGTCAAATCATGATTAACTCTTTTTAAGTAACGTTTTTTTAAAGTATTTTTATTAAGTTGTATTGTACCTATGTGATTCCGGATGGCGGGTGACCAGCTGTAGATCAATTTCGTTACATAAGGCTAACAAATGTACAGCCAACTTGCTACGGGTCGCAATAATAGCCGCCCACGGACATAACTAAGGACTTAAAATTTATTCATCCACAAAAGAAACTCATTATAAGTAAAACACAAAGTCCCTCCGAAGCCTGCTGTATTTACTTTTGTGTGGCATTTTTAGGTAGGCACTTACTAACTTGGCAAGTTGGCAGCAAGTGAGCCGTTTAATCGACTCCTTAAAACATATAGGTATTTTCCGTTTTAGGACCTACTTTTTTTGTTTATAAGAAACTAGCAGACCGCTGGCGACTTCGTTCGCGTGGACCTCTTAACCCGTGACGAAATGACTTCCCTCCCAAGAACACTTATTGTGACGTAACTGAAATAGTTAGACATATGCTATTACGACACTTTTTGTAGATAATGGTGTGTTCTGCAAAGCCATAGTACATTATTTTATTCTATCATCAATAGTTTTCTTAGTGCACACGATTTAAGGAATTCATTTGAGTTTTAGTAAGGATCCCTAATTTGTTTGAAAATATAATATGGCCTATTGTCACCCGGAGATAGTGTAGCTTTCCAACGGTGAAAGAATTTTTTAAATCGGTCTAGTAGTTTCGGAGCCTATTCAATACAAACAAACAATCAAATGTTTCCTCTTTAAAATATTAGTATAGATATAGTATTAAATTTTTTAGATTGCAAAGTTTTTTCATTTTCATATGTTTTGCAATGAATATTCTGTGACATAATTTTTGGACTCATACGAAGTTCGAATTTATAGACATTTTTATGATACGATGGGCTTACCGCCCATCTCGCTGAGCTCATGAGCAATTGTTATTTGGTGAAACATAGACTATGGCGGGGACTCCTTTTTTGCCTAGTCTCTGACTAACTGTTCGGGGATAATAGCCGTGGGCATATTTATGTAAGTATGTAATTAAAAATAAAAGTTTGTTTTATGTTTTTATTTTTTTAAATCTAAATACAATCACAATCGCGATGCGATTTTAACTGCCTCTGTGGTCTAGTGGCTAAGCTACTGGTTTCAGACCCAGTGGTCCCGGGTTCGATTCCCAGCGGGGGGTACGTCTTTGTGTGCTTGGTTTGGTTGGTGGTAGGGCTGTTAAGTCCGCCTGGCTAGCTACCACCATCTTATCTAAGTCTGTCGCCATAACAACGATGTTTATAGCATTGCTGTGTTCCGGCAGTTTGAGATAAGATAGCCAGTTCCTCAGTGGTTGAGGATTCCGGGTGAAGCGCGCTTCCACGTTCGGCCTTATCGTCACTTACCATCAGGTGAGATGAAGGCAAAGCGCTTACCCGTTGCCAATAAAAAAAAATACACGTTCCGTAAGAAAGTTTCAAATAGTCTGTCTTGTTGAGTTGAATCTTGGTCGGGTAATTTGTGTTACGGATTTTTTCGATACATTGCGCCGTTAATCAATCCGTATTTTGGGAAGCGGGGTGATTAAACCAACACTGGTTAATAATAGCGATAATTTTTCCACCTTTGGGATTTTTCGCGACTTTCGACACTTTACTACGAAATGAAACGCTTGAAGCGACACTACTCTACCTGCATTTACTTTACGTAATATTTCAGCATGTGGTTTAGAACCAACCCTTCGCTGGGTCCGTGGTCACAGCGACACGACGTGTGAGGTGTTGGTCGTCTTAAAAGCATTTGTAACATTCTACAGTGAACATACTAATTATTTAAACGTGCGTTCAGAGTACAATGTTATATGAGCTCGGACCCTTTTGTTCTTGAAGTATGATTTTAATTTTAAATAATTTAATTACGTGTTGTGTTATTATATGAAAACATGTGACAAATTCCAAGAATATAGTACCTAGTAATTAAATATTGTTAGATTTTTTGTTTCTTGTATTTGTTGTTAGATGTTAAGTATACACTTAATTTAAAAGACATATTAATTCTCTTATCATTGTTTAATATCGGGGACTCAAAATCAACAACATAAACATGGTAAAAATCTCGTTTTTCCTAAGAAGTAATAATTCTCATAAGTAAGTAGGTACCTACTAACAATGATCACTTAAAATGAAGAGTGATTTTACGTTCTTGTCAGATAAATGTCGCACCGTGTTATCAATTGTATCAAAAACTTGATTTCATTGAAATGAAACACTTTTTTCGGATCTAACTCGCATTTATTACATATTAGGATTTTGATTTTAGTCCTGATGTTACGAACCCATTACAGGGTCCGGTCACAGGGAGACTCATTATAAGTAAGCTCTAATCAAATCAAAACCCAAAAATGTAATAAACGCGAGTTAGATCCGAAAAAAGTGTTTCATTTCAATGTGCAGTGCTTGCGTAAACCTTAGACTTGATTTCAATGGAGACCTTTGTCCATCAGTGGGACAGGCTACTTCACTTTACTTACATGTAGAACTCGTTTTCAAGGTTGTTTTTTGAATTTGAATTTTGTGAAAACGAATACGTCCGTGATTTTCCGGTGACGGCACTAACACTGAGAGCATTATCATGCATTATCACTGACAAGTGGGGATGCGTTCAGAGAATGTATGAAAAACACTGTGTCGGTACTGTGTCGGAACTGTGGCTTCACTGATATGTGTGAAGCAACCTTTAGACTCAAATGTGAACGACAGTAGGTAGGTATTTAAGTATGCACTGCGGTTGCCGAAATTAAGTCTGCCCGTCTTTTTATTAATTCAATACTTTTCCTTATTTTACAAACATTCGCGAGGTGTGTTACAAACAGACTATTCTAATTTTAATATGAGCAATTGCACTAGGTAATTTTTTAGTCAATCATGTATATTTTTTTATATATTTTAAATATATATAATTAAGTTCACATTGAGCTGTGTGGTGGCGCTTATTAAAGAATACTATACTACGAACCCATCTCTTTCCTTGGGCGTAAAAGGCGATTAACGGACTGCACATACATCCAACAGCATAGTGGGCTCACCACCCATCACACTGAGCACACGTGCAGTTATTACTTAGTGAAACGTGTACTGTAGCAGTGGATTGCTTTTCCAATCCCCATTGCCTAATCTCGGACTAACCCTTCGGGGATAATTAGTCCTGAGTGTATGTACGAGTATGTATCCTATGATTACGATTAGTTCATTAAAATTTTATATAGTTTATAAATGTTACATACAATTTTACATACACCAGTAAAGTTTCCACTCATTATAATACATGAGTTTCAGTACTAAATTAAAGGTACAAAATTAAATTAAAATTAAATATAAACATTATGGATCCTTACATTCCCTAACATTACGTTTGAAGGTAGCGAACGTATTATTAAATATATCCGTGTCTATATAAAGTTCATTATAACATGAACACGACCGATACAAGAGAGTGTCAGACAAATGTTTAGTGCTTAGTAAGAGGGACACTAAATATTTTTATTGCGCGAGCGTGTTCGGTCCTTAAATATTTTATTATTTATTAAGCCCGGCTTGTCCACTGCTGCTGTCCTTCTATCCTCCTTCCACTCTTCACAGCTTAGGGCTGTAACTTGCCAGTCCTTGCGATGGCAGTCCAGATCGTCCCACCATCTCCTTTTGGGACTGCTACGACGGCGAAATTCATTAAAATTAGAGAAAAAAAAACTTTTAAGAAAAAAACGTTAAGCATAACAGGTATTGAATACTACCGCCATATACATTCTTTCTATCTTTTAATTTCAACAGAATCGACAACATTTTGGAAGGTCGTTTCGATATCTCATCCACTTACCTATCCTATGTAAATTCGTTAATTCAAATCTTTGCAAATACTTTCGAGGCGGGCCCATTAAACAGTCTGCGTTATTCAAGCCGGGATCGGTGGAGAGCCTCCGCAAGTGCTCGTTACAGAGATTTTAATTTGTTTGACACTGTGTTGGGGTAACATTTAAATTATAATTATTAAGTATTTTCTTATTTTAACATTCACACTTCGCATCAGAACTGTAGTGTTTGAGTAGAAGTTGGGTTTGGTGATTTTAATTAAATGTTATAGTGAGCAAGACAGCCGATTTTGATGAATTTTGGTCTAGAGATAAAAGTGGCCCTAAAGACTTGGCTAGTGTTTTCCGCGAAAATGTAACGGGAGCGAAACTGGTGGTAAAGGAAAAAGTAGTACCTAGACTTTATATTTGCCGACAGCTGTCTTGCCTAGATAGGCAAATCAAGTTATTACTGCAGATAATGAGTATTGATTTACAACTAAAATCTATATTAATAAAAATCAATTACCGAATTGTTGTTACGCGCATCACTTCTGAAAGGCTTGACCGATTCGGCTGATTCTTTTTTGTTGTGTTTTTAATTGTCAGGACAAGGTTTGTATGAGATTTTTTTGGACATTTTTCCGGGTACCGGACGGGGTATTTACCATAAAGTTACTATATTCCGTTAAGTATAGTAACTTTATGGTATTTACGCGGACGAAGTCGCGAGCGGGGAAGCTTTAATAATACATATATCTGTTGTTTAGCCCACTGTTTCAAATATGTAAATAAGTAAAAATATTAAAAAGATACATTTCCGCTGTAAATCACCACGCTTGCCAAGTGTGGTTTGGTAACCACAAAGTCGGGCTATGTAGCGGAAAGTACGAGTGCTCGAAGTTAAGAATTGAACCAAGGACGCTTATCGGGACTAGCGCTTCGCCTTTGGTCACTGAAACGTGGGCAGTGAAAATATTTAATTATGAAATATTCTCTTTGAGAATTATGTAAGTAGATAATTTACTATTATTTATTAATTTTATATTGATTACGTAGCCCATGGTACCTTTAGTAAAATATTTTAACCCCTCACTCTTGGATTTTTTTTGACACTTTTTTGACAGTATTTGTCAACGTCAAATTTGACAGAATGGAGCATAGACTATGCGACATTTTGCGATAACATTACATAAGATGAACCACAGAACCGAAATAACCAAACTTGTTCTTACTAAAGTAGTCTGTAAGTCTATGAAAATACGGTACAAAGTCAAGTGTGTTTTTGTAGGTGCGGTCTCATGCGACCGCTTGGGTTTGAGGGTTAAGAGTACCTTCACACACCTGCAGGTCAACCTGAAAAACAAAATTTCTCTAATCGATATTGATTCTTAAACGAATAAGATAAAAGTTCAAAATTTATTGAAGAAAGACATTTTGTGCTAGGTTGATCAGAGTAGGTAACAGTCCCTAAAGGGTTAGTCAGAGAGAGGACCGCAGAAGTAGACTGCATGTTTAAAACATTATAAAATACTAGCTTCTGCCCGCGACTTCTTCCGCGTGGAATAGTTACTTTGGGCTAACGCTAACTTTAACCCGCGATTTTGTTTATGTAGAAGGTGAAAACCGCCGGCCTTGCACATCATAAATGCGCGCGCAGTAGTTCATCATTATTTTGCTGCGATGTTATTTTAAAACTGCAATATCTCCTAGTATTCATTGAAATCGTATGATGCAAAGAGCAATTTTGTTTTAAATTAAATACTTGTGATGAATAACGTATTTATTTGGATAAGGATTAATATCATGTTTAGAAAAACCCCTATTCGCAAATAATGCATTATTTTCCAACAAATTTCGTAAGCATAAAAAAGGTTATAGTGAGCCAACCATAAAAGATAGACATAAGTATGCTGTCGCGGACTTTTTTTTAAACTTTAAAAGTGGAACAATTCTGTCAAACATGATTTTTGCGAAACACTAACCGTTTACGCAGCGCATGCAGCGGAAGCTCTCAAAAGGAAAAAAAACCCCCAATTTTGAAACATTCTTTATTGGTGCTCCGCTCTTATTGGTCTTAGCGTGATGATATATAGCATAGCCTATAGCCTTCTTCGATATTTGGGCTATCTAACACTCAAAGAATTTTTCAAATCGGACCAGTAGTAGTTCCTGAGATTAGCGCGTTCAAGCAAACAAACAAACAAACTCTTCAGTTTTATAATATTAGTATAGATTTCATTTAGATCTCTTATGGCGCGGCTCGGAGTGGCGCGGCGCGGATTGCCTTAAGACACGCCGTGGGAACGCTCCATTAGGATGTAACAGGCAAGGTAGACAGCAAACGACCAAGAGGGCGCCCCACGAGATGGTCTGACCAAGTTCGATCTTGTCTGGGCGCCAGCCCTCATAAAGCCCTTCACGAGGCCAAATACCGAAACCGCTGGAGGGCAATAGTCTGAGAGAGTGTGATTCTGCGGGGGAGTCACGACCCTCAGTAATGAGGAGCACGACGCGAGGAGGAGGAGGATGTAAATTCTAAGGGGTCTGATGAGACAGTGTTGCTATAAAAACATAAAGCCGAAACGATGGAAAATTTTGACAAGTCTAACCAGGGTCCATATTGGCTCACCAAAACTATTATTCCTATTTTTTGATTTACTACCGATTTCTGTTCATAATAATCACTCTTCCTAAATTTTATCATCATACTTTTTTTGTTCATAAATTTTTATTACTACTATCGGAACTCCTAACAGACAGTTATCATATTTTTTTTATGAATACGGTCATTACTACATGTTGGCGCTTAAGGCACCAACATGCGACGCAGGGAAATGGAAATATAGGATAGCTGGGGGCTTACTTGGTTCCGGGCTGTGGTCACAGGATCGTGCTGGAGCTGAAGGCGGCTGGCGCTGACCACGGGCGGCGAGGTAGTTGATTTCCTGGCGCACAGTCACTACACGAAACTATTCACTAGGGCAGTTCTTTAGGCGTTAGGCGTAACTTTACACATATGCTATTAGTGGTATTGCTTTATTTCGAAGGCTGAGTTCAAGGGCGCGCGACGCGTGATTTCGTCTTGAGATCTCAAAGGCCACACCCGGGCGACCGCGCGTGATGATCGCGGTCCCAGAGGTTCGTCTTGTATATTTGTCACCTCCCTCTGATTGGCCGATTATTCGTTGCACATTCGTTGCACCAATATGCACTTTAATTGACCGGCGCAGAGACGGTTATTCGTTGCGCTGTGGCGCAAACATCTTCCCGGGGCCCAGGGTGGGCTCATCCAGAGGGAGCCTGGCAATCTTGAACACAGGCCTCCGGAGGTGTCCATTGGCGGTGTCCAGGTCCACCACCCGCACGACGCCATCCTTCCCAGGCAGGGTGCGAGTAATGCGCCCCAGTCTCCATTGAAGGGCAGGCAGGACGAGCTCGCCAACTCGGGGAGGGGAGGATGGGGACAACCATTTGGAGCGGGTTTGGAGTGTGTGGAGGTAGGACTGGGTCCACAGCGTCCAGAAGCGCTGGGAAAGGGCCTGTACCATCTGGAATCACCTACGTGTGGAGATCGGCCTATCTTCCACGGGTAGTTCTGGAAGGGCCGTTAGTGGGCGGCCTATAATGAAATGTCCGGCCGTAAGCGGCTCAAAGTCTGAAGGATCAGACGAAAGTGGGCAGAGAGGTCTAGAGTTAAGGACAGCTTCGATTCGTGCTAAAAGTGTAGAGAATTCCTCGAATGTGAGGTGCTGTTCGCCAATTACGCGATATAAAAGTTGCTTTGTTGATTTTACGTTGATCTCATGTAACGCACCGAACCATGGTCCCTTAGGGACGTTTAACAACCAAGTAATGTGCTGACCAGCGAGCTTGTGCGCAATCCTGTCATTGTTCAAGGCAAGAAAGTTTTGTACTTCGATGAGCTGATTTCTAGCGCCTACATAATTTGTACCGCAGTCCGAGCGGATGAGAACCGGGGCACCGCGGCGTGCTATAAAACGCTGTAATGCCGCGAGGAACGCTTCCGTGCTGAGGTCCGAGACCGGTTCCAAATGAACCGCCTTAGTCGAGAGGCACACGAATATACAAAAGTACGCTTTTAAGAGTTTAACATTACGTAGGGTACTAGATTTAACGAGGAATGGTCCGGCAAAATCGGTCGTGACTTGACTAAATACTGGCTGAGGCGTAACTCTATCGGCTGGCAGGTCGGCCATGAAGGGTGCTTGCGGCTGGGCCCGGCATCGAAAGCATCTAATGCATTTAAAAACTCGGTGTCTAATAATACGGCGCGCGGACAATATCCAAAATTGTTGGCGTAGGATAGCGTGTAAAGTGTTAGTGCCAGGATGGCAGTGTATTTTGTGGTAGTGGTCAATGATAAGGTCTACAAGTGGGCTAGAGCTGGGAAGTATGAGCGGGTGCTGCGCGTCATATCGGATAGACGCATGGGACAGTCGTCCACCAACTCTAAGGAGCTCATCTTTAATGAGAGGTGACAGCCGCTGGAGTCTGACGGAGCAGATTTTGCCAGTTTGAAGGCGGTGGATGTCCTCCGCAAACTCATTGTGCTGGACACTGCGCACCCAGTAAAGTAGGGCCTCTCTTCGTTCACTGACGTACAAGGGGCCTGAGCGTCGCGAATCTGGGTGGTGTCTGCAGTTGTGCAGAAAGCGTTTTAGACAAGCTGTCACTCCGACGAGCTTGTCTAGTGAACTGAACCGAGTGAGCAGGTCAAAGTCAAGACCGGGCACTGTGACCAGTGACGGGACGTGTTTGGGCTTAAGGCCGGGCAGGGCGTGATGGCCCAGAGCTAAGGGCATCGCAGGCCAAGACTCAGAAGGCTGTCCAAGCCACGTGGGAGACCACCATAGGTCGTGGGCTGACAGGGATTGCGCAGACATCCCTCTGCTTGCGCAATCTGCCGGGTTGAGCTCGGAAGGTACGTGTCGCCAGGTACATTCTGGTGAGCCTGAGCTGATTTTGACTACCCTGTTGGCTTCAAAGGGTTGAAGACGGTGAGGCGGTGTATTGAGCCAGGCCAGGACTATCGTACTGTCTGACCAACATATGTGTTGTTGTATACTGATATGGGCCGATAACTGAACCGACACACGGATCATGAGCTGGGAGAGTAGAGTGGCGGCCGACAACTCTAACTTGGGGATTGTGAGGCGGTTCTTGATTGGTGCGACTCGCGACTTGGCGACAATCAAGTGTACCAAAGTATCTCCGGAGGCATCGAGCTCATGGAGGTAAACAACGGCGGCAAACCCGGCCTCAGAGGCATCTGCAAACCCGTGAAGCGAGTATGCAGCTGAGCCTTTGTTTGCACAAACGTGCCGAGGGAAGCGAATGCTAGACAACAGCGGCAGATCCTCTGAGATGTGGTGCCACTCCGTTTGCACTTCAGAGGGAGTGGGCTCATCCCATTCCAGCTTCAGTAGCCACAATTGCTGAAGCAGCAGCTTTGCGCGGAAGATAACGGGGGAAACCCAGCCGTTTGGGTCATAAAGTGAGGCTACGGTGCTTAAAATAGACCGCTTTGTGACATGTGTGATGGGGGGCAGAGAGATGCGGTAGGTGAACTCGTCTGACTGAGGGCTCCACTGTATACCCAAGACCTTAATGGACGTGGACTCTGGGTTCATGTCAAAGTCCTTGGGCATGTCGCATTGGTTGTCGGGAAATCTCTCGAGCAGCTTAGGCGAGTTAGATGTCCACTTACTGAGCTGAAAGCCGCCTAGATCTAGCAGACTTATCAACTCGTCCTGAAGTGCTTGGGCGGATTCAACTGTGTCATGACCACACAAGATGTCATCAACGAAGATAGACTTGCGAAGAACCTGAACGGCTCCAGGGTAGCGATGGCCTTCATCATCAGCCAGCTGGAGCAGAGTGCGGATTGCATGATATGGGCTTGATCTTAAGCCGTACGTGACTGTATTGAGGGCGTAGGTGAGCAGAGGGTGATCTGGTGAGGACCGCCATAGTATCAGCTGATACCGTCTCTGGTCTGGGGCAACCAGCACATTTCTGAACATCCTCTGGATGTCCGTGCTGAAAACGACTGGATGCGTTCTGAAGGACATGATGATGTCCACAATGTCCTGTTGAAGGGCGGGGCCTGTGTGTAGGCATTCATTTATGCTGACACCATTGGAGCTTTTGCAGCTACCATCAAAAACAATGCGCAGCTTGTCCGACCCTGACTTAAATACGCCATGGTGAGGGATGTAGAAGTGAGGTTTATGGGCGAATGTATTTGGGTGACAGGGAGCCATGTGCCCTAAGTCGATGTATTCGGCCATAAAGTCGACGTATTTAGAACGCAGAGACGGGTTCGCCATTAGCTTCTTCTCAATATTGAGGAATCTGCGTAATGCGAAAGGGTGAGTTTTACCTAGTTGAGGGGCGTCCTTTAGAAAGGGCAGAGCGACCGTATATCTGCCTGAGGGATCGCGTGTAGTGGTAGAGCGGAAGATTTCCTCGCATTGTTCCTCCATGGGATCATTTTGAGTGCGAGATTGAGGGAGGGGCTCCTCAGACTCCCAGAACCTTTCCAGACTCTGACGTATGTCCTGGGCTGATTCAGCTGAGTCTGGTTGTGAGCTGACGACGTGAGCTGAGTTAACCTGCGGCGCCGGCTGCGCATACAAGTCCTCAATGGGTCCTATCAACGCGAAGTCGAAAATCGTGCCGAAGGCTATGGGCTTGCCCGGGCCCAACGAGACCTTAGTCCCGTCCAACACCTGGCCAAGAACGTCCGACCCCAATAAGAGGTCGATCGCGGCTGGTGTGTGGTAAAGCTGGTCAGCTAATGGCACAGGTGGCTGGCCTAGCACGTGGGAAATGTTTGGTACCTTCTCTAAGGGAAGGTAGCCAGTGACGTTTTTTAAAATGTGAGCTGTGGCAGTGATTGTAGGAGTATCATTGTGAGTGGGTCGGCATACTATTGTTATTGCCGCCTTTAACTCATGTTTGTGCTGATTCCCAACTCCTGTGATTTTTAAAGAAGTGGGTTTTGATGGCAGGTTCAAAAGTCGTGCCATGCGTGACGTTATTAACGTCAGCATACTGCCACAGTCCAATAAAGCTCTGGCTGTGTGAAGATGGCCATGTACGTCCGCGACTCTTAGTGACGACGGTTGGCAACAAAATGGGTGTACCAGTGGGCACAGAAGGTGAGTGAGCTGATTGAGTATCAGCTGAAATTGTATGAGCTGAGTATGTATCAGCTGTGTGGGCATGAGTTGACTGGGCATGGGCTAAATCTACCTCTTCGCTAGGGTGCTCTGTGATAGTAGGGAGTCATAATTGCTGGCGGCGTTCGCGGGGCCTACCTGGCGAACCGGACCTGGGCGGGCTGGCTCTGTGAGCAGAGCTGGGTTGCGCCTGTTTGGCATGTGCGGGTTCGTGCCGCCTGCTGTTTCTGGGACGCTCCCTCGAGTGCTCTGTCAGCTGTGGTGGGGGCACATGTACAGACGACGAATGAGCTGAGTGCGTTGGGCCGTCTGGTCGATGGAGGGACGTGTGGTGGTTCGTACTCCCACAGTTCTTGCATGCCCCCCTTGACCTGCACTCGCTCTCGTAGTGACGGCCGAGACAACGCTGGCAGCGCTCGCGTGCCTGTACAAAGTCCCAACGGCCCTGTGTTGGCTGGGCATTGTACCATCTGCACGTCATGAGCGTATGTCCCCTAGTGGCACAATAGGGACAGTAGGACGTCGAGCGTGAGGAAGAGGACGAGGACGATGATGAGGAGCAGCTTTGCTGAAAGGCCGAGTAGACGGGGAAGGGCTGACTGCGAACCGGGGAGGTGGATGGGCGGTGACGCATTTGCTGCGCTGGGCGTGACGGTTGGTGAGTAGGCTGATCATAGGCGCGGTGAGGCGACGGAGTTGAGGAACGGCCACGGTAATGGTCGGGTTGTTGCTGAGCCATCTGAGCATAAGTGCGATGGGGCAACTGTGGAGGCGCGCGGCTACGAGAAGGGCCGGGCAGGGCGTGAATGGGCTGCGGCTGGGCTATGTTGGAGAACTCTGTCTCCACACAGCGCGCGTGCTCCTCGAGGTAGGAGATGAGGTCACTCAACGTGGGCAGGGAGCTGCTAGACCCGTGTCTGCGTTCAAATAACGTGCGGAGCTCACCCTTAAGCTTTCGCACCACTATCGACACAAACACGTAGTCGTCTCCTATGGGCAGATCCAAATTACTAAGGGCACACTGGGCGGACACCAGCGGAGTGAGGAAAAGCGTGCGTATGTTTGAGCGCGTGTGGATGCTCGGCAGCCCCAGGATTATGTCGACGAAACTGTCGATGAGAACCCGGCGGTTCTCGTACCGCTTGGTGAGGATGTCCATGGCCACGGCAAAATTTTCATTGGTGACCTTTAAGTGGGACACCATACTTAATGCCTCACCGCTGAGACTTGAGAACAGGTAGTGGAGCTTGACTGCGTCCGACAGGGTCGCCATGTCGTCAGTCAAACTCCTAAACAGCGCAATGAAGGAAGGCCAGTCCTCCACTTTTGAACTGAACCTGGGCAGCGCTATCTTGGGGAGGACGGCTGTGGGCGTATTGACGCCGAAACTGGGCTGAGCACTATGGGTTGGGGACGACGTGGAAGAGGGTGAGATTTCCTCCCTCGCCACAAGTATCCCCAGGTATGCCCCGGAGGCTTTTGTGTGGTTCTCAGTGTATGTCCTCTCAACCCCCTCGTCTAAGTTCTCTTCGTCGAGAATGTTGTAGTACACTGAGTCCAGCTTCTCTTTTATGCCCTGTATCTGTGCGAAACGCACGTTAAATTCCGTTATGGAATGTTTGGTGTCGCCAGCAATGATCAGTGATCCCACCTCTAGGAGCTGGTGTAAAGCTTTGGCGGCCTCCCTAAATATCGCGGCTTGTGACTTGGTCGGCATCGCGATGAATAAAAGGAGACAAAAAAAAAAATAAAAAGAAAAAAATAAACAAATTTAAAGGCAGTAAAAAGAACAACACCCTGTATATATTCTATAGTTGGGCTGGACGTATTTGTTTACTAAGGTAAACGCAAATGGGCTAAAATTAACGCAACAATAAGGAAAGCAAAACTAAGTTGGGACGCCTTGTATATGGCCCACGGGTGGTGCAAACGCGTGTGTATGTGTATGTCTGTGTATGTGTATGTATGCTTATTGAACGCGCGTACGTAACATTAGCCGACCGCAAAACAAAAAGCAAACAAAACAACAAAAACAAAAAAAATCACGTTATCCGTAGCCCACTGTTGGGCAAGGCGCTCACAGTCGGGCAGACCTGTTGCCGACACTAGCGCGAAGAATGAGTCAGTCGCAAACAAAAAAAAATAAAAATAAACTAATAAAAAAAACTTAATTAAAAAGGTTGGGACACTCTGTCTGTGTCCCACAAGTGGGCAAACGTGTGAACGTGTGTAGAAGTACTATGCTCTTGTGGTGAGCACGCACAAGAATGAGCCGATTGCCAAGGCAAAAATTAAAACCAAAAAAATACAAAATTAATACTAGCGAAAAATAAAGCACGCTACTTGACACGCGTGGTGAGCATGCACGAGATCTGAGCCGATTTAACACGACACGAACATAAAAATTTCATTACAAAATAAAACGGGAAAATAAATCTCTCGTCATAATAACGCAACGCAATAAAACGGGAAAACTTCACTCGTTATATTACCCTACGTAACGTAATAATTTAACTACTAATTAAGTCACCGTTAGGAGTATGAACAACGTATCGTTAGGCAAAAATCGTTTGGGTACACACACAAGCCCGCTCAGATTACAACAACATTACAACATTGCATCACACTTTCAACGGATGCATACACAAAATCAACAATAAAAACACTAAACTTGTTAGCGTAAATTAACTAGGAGTTAGCACGAATCGGATACTGGTACGAACTTTTATTTGGAACACGATACCCGAGACACGAATTTTTATTCGTGTAGGTAGGTCAATAATATTTCGCAATGCACTTTGCAACGTCTGTCGTGCAGAAAACATTTTGTATGGAGATGAAATTATAAATGTTAGGAAGTGAAATAGATATAATTATGAAATATTATTTTTAGCGGACTGTAAATAATTAATCAAAGTTAAGGGCTGATTCGGGGCTGATTATGGTCGAAAGACCATGAAATTTAGAGGTATTCCGCGCTCGATGGACCAGATATGTTGGCGCTTAAGGCACCAACATGCGACGCAGGGAAATGGAAATATAGGATAGCTGGGGGCTTACTTGGTTCCGGGCTGTGGTCACAGGATCGTGCTGGAGCTGAAGGCGGCTGGCGCTGACCACGGGCGGCGAGGTAGTTGATTTCCTGGCGCACAGTCACTACACGAAACTATTCACTAGGGCAGTTCTTTAGGCGTTAGGCGTAACTTTACACATATGCTATTAGTGGTATTGCTTTATTTTGAAGGCTGAGTTCAAGGGCGCGCGACGCGTGATTTCGTCTTGAGATCTCAAAGGCCACACCCGGGCGACCGCGCGTGATGATCGCGGTCCCAGAGGTTCGTCTTGTATATTTGTCACCTCCCTCTGATTGGCCGATTATTCGTTGCACATTCGTTGCACCAATATGCACTTTAATTGACCGGCGCAGAGACGGTTATTCGTTGCGCTGTGGCGCAAACACTACATGAACAAGTTTGAACTCATAATTATTTTTTATCATAATTGTTTCCTTCAGAAAATTATCATAATTTTCTTTTTAATATTGTCATTAGTTACTAATTAACTATTTGAACTCATAATATTGTTTTTAATACATTACACACATATGATTAAGAAAAAGGGGGGGTCGGCGGGCCTCCGGCCCTCTTATTTGTCAAAAATTTAAGCTAACCTAACCGACAGAACTATAGTTTTGCATACTTAAGTTTTTCTTTATAGCGGGGACCTCAGGCCCCCTGATCCCCCCGAGATGGGGGGCCAGCCCCCCTGCACCCCCCGACATACAAGCAGGCACACAGCATGCAAGCAAACAAGCAGCATGCATGCAGGCATGCAACAGGCATGCAGCATGCAAGCAAACATGCAGCATGCAAGCAAGCATGCATACAAGCATGCAGTATTAAAAAAAACACACACGCAGCATTTATTAAAATTACAAAGTTATTTGTTGCTTTACTTTTGTTGCCTTACCTAACTAACGGAACTTTTGGGGGTTAAGTTACTCGCGTCCGTAGGTTTACCCTTGAGACCCTTTTTTCTTTGTTTTAGTCGGAGAAAATGCTTCTCTGCACTGGCATGAGGCCTCAAGAGGAAGGTGAGAACCCCATGCACTGTCCGGGGCTGGAACCCATATGTCCCCACCCGCCCCCCCCCGTGGGGGGAACGGGTGAGTAAGGACATACGGGCCCGACCCGGTAAAAGAACCGACATCTGCCGCCTGGAGCGTATTGTGGCGCCGCGGTACCGTACGACACGCCCCGCGAAACGCCGCACGCTGTGGACCCAGTCAGACCTGGGTCCCCCGCACCACCAGGAGCAGTCTGGCAGATACAGACCGCTCCCCAACGGGAGGAATGCAGCCTAGTGCTCCTCGACACTAGGCCGCTGGTCCTCCTAGGCGAGCCACCCACGGCCTCGCTCGCGGGACAGCGGCCCCCCGCAGGGGAACGTCGTTACCAGCTTAGGTGCTGCCTGCGCGAGGGCGCAGGAGCCCAAGCTGGCCCGCTGAGCCATGAGGCTCGGGGGACCTCGATCCCCCCTCCGCCGGTTGCCCGGCCGTCGCCCTCACCGGCAACCCCGACACCTCCGCCGGTTGCCCGGCCTCGCCCGGCCTTGCCGGCGACTCCCCCTCCTCCATGGGCATGACGCCCGTCCCGACCACAGGTGGAGCCCGCGGGTAGGGGGCCCACTTCCTTTTCATCGCAGGAGGACGGCAGGTCCTCCCCCCCATGTGGTGCTCGTGCGGGAGCCCCGCCTCCCTGCACACACCACATACCGCCCTTTCCGCACCGCATTCGGCCGCCTTGTGCCCGGGGGCGCCACATCGGTAGCACAGGGTGCCACGGCTGGCCTCCGAGCTACAAGCGTAGCTCAGATGGCCCACACCGTAACACCTGAAGCACCTCGTGGGTCCCCCGTCCAGGACCTCGACCCGCACCTCCAGCCCACCAATCCGAACGCTCTTGGCCTCCGCCATCCGCTTCGCCGTTGCGACCGGGAGCCGGGCCACCACGGATACCCGGCCCGACGGTCCGGTTCTCAACGGCCCTACGGCCACCCGTCCGGCTTCACATAGCACCACCTGCGCGATCCAGGCCGCGATCCCCCATTCCCCCTCCACCATGTCCGGGCTGAGGCCTACCAGCCGGATCTCAGATGTGCGGCACGGCCTGCGCACCGCTACGCCCTCCGGCACAGCCTTGCTGAGCCGTTCGGCCAGCGCGTTGGCCAGAGGACCGCTGGAATCCCCCGGGATTTCCAGCAGTCGACCTCCTGCCGCGGTCCGCCGTACTCGGACACTCTCCAGCCCAACCTCCGCCAGACCAATCCCCTCCAGGGAGGCACCCAGCACTGAGCCGTAGGTTACCCCCCTCGCCGCAGCCTCCGGCCCGATCGTCACGGAGACGGCTGACGTTCGCGGCGGCTCCAACTTGAGTGGGGGCCTGGCCCCCCCGGTCCTCCTCCGGTCGTCTCCTCCCAATGGCGGGGCCTGGTCAGCCACGGCCTTGGCCCTCCTGGCCCTCTGCCTAGCCGCCTTTGAGGCGACCTTCGTCCACTGCGCTGGCGGCGCAGCCGTCTCCTTCGGGGGAGCGCCGGGGGTGCCATGGGGTCCGGCGACCGCTCCGGCGTAGCTCGCCCCCGCTGCCCTTCCGTCGTTCGCCAGCGGCGGCCTCCTGAGGGGCTCGGCTGGGAGGCGCCTCTCGATGCTGTCGAGGCGCCCTCCCAGCGACTCCAGCACCTCCTTCCGCAGAACCTCCACCACCTCCCTAAGAGTAGGGGAGTCCTCTTTCTCGCTGCGGGCCGGTCTGGGCGCCAGCTGCGCCTCCCTCATGGCCTTGATCTCGGCCCGCACTTGCTCCACCTCACCGCGGAGCTCCCGATTCTCCTCCCTCGCGGCCTTAGCCTCGGCCCGCGCTTTTTCCATCTCCTGGCGGAGACGCCGATTCTCCTCCTGGAGGCGCTTGACGTCCTCAAGGGACGTCTCATGGAGCGCCTCCACACACGCAACAATGGTGTCAAGAGCTACCGCCAGGCTGGTGGGGATATCCCCCCCTTTCTCGTCAGCGACGGTGTCCCACACCATGTCCGCGTTGTTCTTCGCCATTTCCCTCACTTCCCTCCTCGACATGCCCGCCACAAGGGCGCTAATCTCCAGAATGTCCATTCGCACGCAGCTGGAGTCCCTCGGGCGGGCGGGCTCCAGGGCAACCTTTTTAGCCGTGTTCGTGGCCTTCTCTTTGCAGGGCTTGTCCGACTCGTCACTGGAGTCGACCCGCGTGTCCTTTAGTGCGCGCTTCCGTGACTCCTCAACCAGGTCGATCACCATTTGTGCGCTCTCCGGATCGGAGTCCCTGTCCCGCGCCATCTCGGCCGCCCAGTCGAGACGACTGGCGCCACCCGCACCGGGCACCGCCGGATCCACGCCGCCCGAGCCATTAGCCCGAGCGGACGCTTCCCTGGACGCGTCCCCGGCCTTACCGTCCTTCACGGACCCGCCACTCACCTCCCTCCTTCTACCACCACCAGTAGCATTTGCCGCTACAGGAGCCTGGTCACGCGCTCCTGCAGGGCCTTCGGTAGTCCATTTAACACATGGAGGCCCGGATACCTCCATGCGCCGGGCGCTAGCCGGAAATTCAGGTTTGCCATCCCTTTTGGTCGCTAATGGGTGGGCTGTTTGAGCCGCCCACCAACCCATCCGAAGACGGGCGCCCGTCGCCGCGCCCCGCAACGACGAAACCTTTGCCCCAAGCGGCGCCCAGAAGGGGCGCCGAACTACCCCGAACCCACCCCGTGTAACGACGCCCAGAAGGGGCGCCGTCCAAAACTCCCCTCAAAGCCGCTCGAGAGTGAGCGGCGAGCGGGCGACCCAGAGTGGGCCGCACGTGGAGTTCCCCCCGCAGGTCAGAGTGACCCGCTGTGCGGTCCAGAGGGGACGCGCGTTGAAGGGGGTGCGATGCCCAGAAGGGGCACCACCTACTTTATTCGACGCCCAGAAACGCGGGGGCGCCAGGGATTTGCATAAAGCCCCTTGTCCCACGCTGAACGTGGGCCGAGAGGCCTTACCCCAGGGTGCACCACGAGGAGGTTCCCAAATTTGCACCCCTACCCTTGAGACCCTACACGTGACCCCTGGGTGGTGCTAAATGAGTGACACTAACCGAGTGGTAGAGCGACGCTGCGCTGCAGCACGCATTGGGTCGGCTCGCCCGGCGTAATACCACCCCCTCACGAATATTCGGCGTGAAACAATGGCACTCTGTGCTGTTGTGTTTCGTCCGGCGAGTGAGGCTTCCGGAGACCACTTACCCCCCCCCCCCCCCTCACAATTGATATGGCAGCGAAGTTTAATCTAGATTTACCCCAGGGGGTACCGACACACCCAGTGTCGGAGAATCCCCCCCTGAGCGGCGTTCTCGCTCAGGCTGTCCTACGTATTCTGGGGAAGGCAAAAGTGCGCTCGTGTCAAGGCGTGCTGCAGGCAGAAGAAAGGCGAGACAATTGGCACCCCCTCCTACGCTTCGCGTGGACTTCTGCAACATCAGGGGAATCCACTCTAACTTGAGCGCCGTCCATTACCACCTCAAGACGGAGAAACCGGCCTTGCTCTTCCTCACCGAGACGCAGATATCCCCCCCTCCTCACATCTCTTACTTGCGCTACCCGGGATACAACCTGGAACATTCATTTGTGCCACGAGCCGGTGTTTGTGCCTATGTCAGGGAGGATATGTGCGTCCGTCGCCTTGGCAATCTTGAAGATAGGGACCTCTCCATCTTATGGCTACACGTCGACTGCGGACGTCATCATCGCGTCTACGCGTGCCTGTATAGGTCCCACAGCGGTAACAACGGAACTGACCAACTTATCGAGACCGTCCAAACAGCGACAGACTCCCTTCTCCAACGGATCCCCTCGGCCGAGATTGTGGTATTGGGAGACTTCAATGCCCACCACGTCGAATGGCTTGGTTCACGCACAACTGACCACGCGGGTAGAGCCATTCATGACTTTGCTTTGGCCTACAGTCTGTCCCAATTGGTAACCGAGCCAACACGGGTTCCAGATGTGGAGGGCCATACACCTTCTTTATTGGACCTTCTGCTGACCTCGCACCCAGACGGCTATCAAGTTTCTGTTGATGCACCACTAGGCTCATCAGACCACTGTCTGATTCGCAGCACTGTGCCTCTCACAGAAACTTCAAAACCGCAACCAGCGGCTAGCCGTCGAGTCTAGCATTATAGGTCGGCGGACTGGGATGGGATGCGAAGTTTCTTTGCGTCCTACCCGTGGTGGCGAGTTTGCTTCTCACTGGATGATCCTGATGTCGCCGCTGACTCTGTCGTTGATGTGATACTGCAGGGAATGGAACTTTTCATTCCAAACTCTGTGGTGCCCATTGGCGGCAAGTCCCAACCATGGTTTGGTCGTTGCTGCAAAATGGCGTCTCGCCAAAAGCGTCAACATTACCAAGCCTGGCCTAATGCGGTGTCATCAAAGGATCCAAACACCAGTGCTCTCAAAAAGAAGTACAACTTTGCCGCCAGGTCTTTTAAGAAGGACATTGCCAAGGCGAAGTCATCATTCATAGGTAGAATCGGCGAGAGGCTAGTGCGTCTTCCTTCGGGGACGCGTGCGTTTTGGTCTCTCGCCAAAGCTATCTTAGGGAATTTTTGTAAGCCGTCCCTACCACCATTGCACAAGACAGATGATTGCCTGGCCTACACTGCAAAGGAGAAAGCCGATCTCTTAGGCTCTCTTTTCGCATCAAACTCGACCTTGGACGACGGGGAAAACTCTCCACCAACTATACTGCATTGCGCTTGTACAATGCCAAACGTTCAGTTCCTGCAAAGGTCAGTTCGTAAGGCTCTTTTTTCCCTTGATATCCATAAGTCGAGTGGGCCTGATGCAGTTCCACCCATTGTGCTTCGGACGTGTGCTCCTGAATTGGCACCAGTTCTAACGCGCCTTTTCCGGCTCTCTTACACTACTGGCGTCGTCCCGAGCTCTTGGAAGACAGCCCTTGTCCACCCAATCCCAAAAAAAGGCGATCGCTCAGATCCGTCCAACTACAGGCCAATAGATATTACCTCTTTACTCTCCAAAGTAATGGAGTCCATTATAAACCGCCAGCTCTTAAGGTACTTAGAAGAGAACCAGCTACTAAGTGATCGCCAGTATGGTTTTCGTCGCGGTCGATCGGCTGGTGATCTTTTAGTGTACCTTACTCACCGATGGGCGGAGGCAGTCGGGAGTAAAGGGGAGGCACTGGCAGTTAGCTTGGACGTAGCGAAAGCTTTTGACAGGGTATGGCACAGGGCTCTTCTCTCTAAACTTCCATCATACGGGCTTCCTGAGAAATTGTGTTCATGGGTTGCCAGCTTCCTTACTGGGCGTAGCATCAGAGTCGCAGTCGACGGTTCGTGCTCCGACATGAAGCCCGTGAATGCTGGAGTCCCGCAGGGGTGTGTGTTGTAACCTACGCTGTTTCTTCTGCATATCAATGACATGTTGCATAACAACAGCATTCATTGCTATGCAGACGATAGTACTGGGGATACGCTCTACACCGGGCGAGCTAATATTTCTCTGGAAAGCATCATCGAGAGCCGAAATAAACTTGTGACTGACACCGAAAACATGTTAAGTCATGTCTCGAATTGGGGCCGACATAACCTAGTCCACTTTAACCCCTCAAAAACACAAGTTTGCGCATTTACCGCAAAAAAACGTCCCTTCGTCGCACCTCTAAACTTTGAGGGAGCTCCCCTTGATACCAATCCGACTATTGGAATCCTTGGCGTCGATATTTCGAGTGACGTTCAGTTTCTTGGTCATTTGGAAGGTAAAGCTAAATTAGCTTCGAAAAAGCTGCCGCTTACAACTGTATAAAGCACAGGTCAGGCCGCATATGGAATACTGCTCCCATCTTTGGGCTGGACTGCACTCCAATACCAACTCCTTCCATTTGACCGCATCCAACGCAGAGCTGCTCGAATTATTGACGACGTGGATATTTCAGGTCGGCTCGATCCACTACTGGCTCTTCGGGGAGACGTTGCGTCTCTCTGTATATTGTACCGTATATATCATGGGGAGGGTTCTGATGAATTGTTCGGCTTGATCCCTGCCGCTGATTTCCTTCACCGCACTACACGCAATCGACTGTCATTCCATCCACATCACCTTGATGGATGGCGGTCTACTACTGTGCGTTTTTCAAGAAATTTCTTGCCTCGATCTACAGTATTGTGGAACCAGCTCTCGGCGGCGGTATTTCCGGACCGTTACGACTTAGTGATCTTCAAGAAACGAGCCTATTCCTTCCTTAAAGGCCGGCAATGCGTCTGCGATTCCTCTGGTTTTGCGGGTGTCCATGGGCGGCGGTGATTACTTTCCATCAGGTGACCCGCTTGCTCGTTTGCCTCCTTCTGCTATAAAAAAAAAAACTTTAGTTTTGCATACTTACCTTTTTCTTTGATTAAAGCGGGTGTCTTAAAAACATTTATTATCAAAATATATGAAAACAAATATTAGAATGAAACCAATTTTTGAATATTAGCGTTATATATTAGAATGATTAGGAGTTTCGATCGTTAGTATAAAAAAATATTTAAAAAAATATTAGTATAAACAAGGTGCATGATTAATGATATTATGTATTCTGATGATTATGAGTTTCGATCGTTAGTATTAAATATTTTTTTGAAGAGTGATCTTTATGATGTAAAATGGTATGAGAAATATTTTTGGACTTCCGATAATAGGACTTGAAAAGTCATGTAAAAAAATGCGCACCCGCTAACCAATGTCTTAATCCTACTATCCTATTAATATTATAAACGCGAAAGTTTGTAAGTATAGATGGATGTTTGTTACTCTTTCACGTAAAAACTACTGAATGGATTTGAATGAAATTCACCATTCAGATTTTAACAGTTTATAACCTGGATTACCACCACACCACATAGGGACGGGAACCACGTGGACGAAACCGCGAGCGGCCGCTAGTACTCAATATTTTTATTACACACCATAATGTTACTTTACTTACTTACAATCGTTACTACACAATCCTCGGTGGCGGATTGGTCAACTCAGCCGGCCGGATTGCGGAGGACGTGGATTCGACTCTCAGCTGAGGTAGTCATTTTTACAACGTTTCAATTTTAAAGTGTAAATAACCACACTGTAAATGTGATACGGACCAAACGATCTACCTTTTACCTTCGCACAAATCAAGATTTTACATTCTTGAAGGTATAGTCTATTTTGCAATGATTAGATCCGAAGCAAATAGTATTCATTGCTAACTTCTTAACGTTGCTAATTAAGTACATACATTAGTTGGGTGCCGAGTAAAATCATAAATTTTCCACCAAGGCAAGAAACCACTAAGTTTACTAGGGAAATAAATTCGAGAACCACACCTGTACAACAATTTACAGATCTAAGTGGTACATTCTAATAATTAAGGCGTAACGCCTTGAGTTATAGACTATATACTTATAATTAATGTTCAAATTAATTTTCTTGTAAGTAAGTACTTAACAATTGGTAATTGCAATGCCCGTTTCTCCCATTAAAATAATGTAGACACGTTGAAAATTAATTAAAGTAAATTTATTTTGATGTGAGGTAAAGCTTCGATTCAAATAATCGTTAATTCGAATCATGAGCAAATTCGTTTTTCTACAGAAAATAAAATAAAGTAACAGACCATAATACTGAAATCCTTCAACATTGAAGTCATGTCATCCTCGGACCAAATATTACATGGACAGAGTCTTACGACGTTGCCGCTCTTACATACGTGTATCAAAGTAAAGTAGTTGTATCTCTGTCTGTATGACTGTAGTGTGATATGAGTAAAAGAGATAGTGAATGTACGTTTGGCAGCGACGCACTGTCGGTGTGAGACGTGTCATTTCATGACCGACTGCTCGGTCAAAACATTGCTGGATTGTGCGAAATAATAGTGAAATATTAAGAAATCTTAGTGTTTGTGTTATTTGTGTAATATACAATTGACATAATGTCTGTCTCTGTCTGTTTATTGTTCGTCAAGAACAACGAAAGGAGGTGTGAAAGACCAGGAATTATCATTTCATACGTTATTGATTTCTCATAATATGTATGCTTTACTATGAGTTTTTTTATAATTAAAATGGCAAAGCATTAATTTTTGCTAATTCTAAATCATACTATATCGTACACTTTTCATAAGGATCAGGTTTTAAACCTTAATTAAATGTAATTTAAAGGCTTTGTTTTTGGCATAAAGATTAGTGATGTACGTATTTGTGTATCGAAGCTTTGTCAATATTACTAATATTCTTTTTATTATTCTTTTTTTAGGTTCCCAAAATGCCCGGAAATAAGACTTGAATAGGTTAAAGCTATTAGACGTGATAACTGGGAGCCCACAAAATATCCAAGGCTCTGTTCCAAACATTTTGAAAAATCTTTTTTTACAGTAAAAATTTTACAGTCGTAGTTCAAATTTGAATCTTAATAATGTAGTAGAACACGTAGCCAATATCAGATAGCATTTATTCTTCTTCAATATACAACCAGTACTCCCGTCATCCGTCCGTTTCGGCTACATTATTAGTCCCTCCAGTACAAGCGCCCAGCCGAGAATGCCTCACTCACCGAGTCACCTACTGCCGCCCTACTTTTCCCCCCCGAGTCCCCGACGCATGACATGTGTCAAATCATAGATTGTCAATCGTTCTATAGATTTACGAATAGACTAAAATTGAATTATGCAAATAATTTAAAATGAACCTTACAATAGTATGGGCGGGAATATGAATAGTAAAAAGTATTGCTCTTCACTTTATTTACTACACAAATTTTTTTTTTTTATTTCTTTGTTATAATAGAAGGAGGCAAACGAGCAGGCGGGTCACCTGATGGAAAGTAATCTCCGCCGCCCATAGACACCCGCTACACCAGAGGAATCGCAGATGCGTTGCCGGCCTTTAAGAAAGGAATAGGTTTTAGAAAGGAATGGGAATTGTGAGGGGGGGGGGGGGAAGGCCTCCGGAACCCTCACTGGCCGATCGAAACACAACAGCACCAAGGGCTATTATTTCACGCCGGAGATGAGGGTGTTACCAGACCAATCCATCGATCGTCGATCGATAGTATCTACCAGACCTAGCGATTGATCGTCGATCGAGGACATCGATCGATGGTAAAATGAATTAGTCGACGTCGATCGATAGTTTCTACCAGACCAATCGATCGATGTCTATCGACAATCGACCGGTAGAATGGATTGGGTGTTAGATCGAGCTGTTTGATTAGACGCGCCGGCCGCTTCACTTTTTCTTTAAATTTATTTCGTACCCATGGATACTAGTCGTAATAATAGAGTTCATTGATTATGCTTAAAGTTGATGATAATGGGTGATGATAATATGAACGTTTAAATACTAAATTATATTTCCCCCAAATACCTTGGGAAGCACTTTAGATTAAGCAATACCGAAAAAGGGGGGGCGGGGGAGCCAAAGTGCGAAAATGCATAGTTTTCAAGATTTTCAAGATTTTATTTTGAGGTTATTTTAGGTTATTTTTAGGAAAAAAAAAATATTCTAGTAAGTTACTATTACTGTACCCCCTGTACCGACCGTTGTCGATCGATTGGTTAGTCAAAAGGTATCCGTCGATAGATTAAAGCTACCAGACCAGTCGATCAACTTCGATTGACATTGATCGATGCCGTCGATCGACGATCGATCGATTGGTCTGGTAAGACCCTTAGGAGAGGGTGGTATTTACGCCGGGCGAGCCGGCCCAATGCGTGCTGCAACGCAGCGTGGCTCTACCACTTAGTCAGTGTCACTCATTTAGCACCACCCAGGGGCCACGTGTAGGGTCTAAAGGGTAAACCTACGGACGTGAGTAACTTTAACCCCAAATTATAATAACGAACTAGGTACACACCACATTAAAGTGATTATATCGATATGTCACATCCTTAGTCACGCATACATGTACAGATAGAAAGCTGCACACTAACAAAAGACGGACATGCTAAAAATCCAAAGGCTCTGTCCATTGTGATATTTGGTCCGAGATGTCATCGCTAAAATTGATGGGTATTGACATAAACACCGTGGCGCTGATTTAAGTCAATAAAAATGTAGTTAAGTCACTATTCAATAATAGTGACTCACTAAGACAGCAGTGTAGTAGTTTTGTATCTAAATAGTGAAAATAAAAGGTGTTTGTGTTAATTCGATATTTATTTCACAGAATTAAAAATCAGTCTCTTATACTATGTATTCAATAAAGTCGCAAACGTAATATTTTAGAAACATATGACAACGCATGTAATATGCTCTTAGAATCTAGAATTCTAGATGACCCTTACTTTACATAAACATATTTTATGTATCAAAGTATGCCATACTTACTAAAAAATAAATCTATGAAAATATTATAAACTTATTAAGAAGTTAGCTCTTATTAACAGGAAATACTTTGTAATATGGGACACTGCAACCTCGAACCACCTTTTAGCTATGCAGTTCGCTTTGTAATATCATAAAAATATACAAATTTTGAACACATTGAATAACAACACAAATATTTAGAATTTTCTATTTGAATAATAATTATTCAAAACGACCGTGTGAGATTTTTCCTAAAATATCACTTTCGACCCAGTGTCCTTTAACAATAAAAGTTTGTTGCAAATGCAAATTATACATACAAAATTTTAGGTTCACACAATAAAATATTCAAGACAAGAACATGGTTATAGCTCGTATTTGTTTTACAAGCTAAAGTCAACAGTAAAAATAGCGTAACTTATCGTTAGTGGCTCAACTTACTTCTAAATGAGACCCTGCACGTACTCCACTTAAAACTAAAAAAATTGTTACAAATGCTTCCGTATGTCGTGTACCAACAAATTTTTCAAATAATTATTCTCATTCGCAAAGCACTCAACTATGTCGAAGTGATCAAACTCATCTTTAATCTCCAGATACATGTTCTGCATCAAGCATACACTGTGCAATAGTTCGTAGAACTCTCTGCTTTGCTTCTTGAACCGCGGGCTGTCGTTCTGAGCTGCTATGACGTATAGTCGTACTCTTCTAACGTGGAGATGAGAGTAGCAGTCGAACTGTGGTGAGAGAGGGACAGCCCACTCTCTGGGTAGTTGCACAGCGTCATTGACGGACGTGTGGATCAGCTCGCGGAGGTCGTATACTCCTGAGATGAGGAAGGCGGCTTGCAGACGGTGAGCACCAATCGTCGTGTCGAGGAAGTCTACGTTGGCGAGGAGCTTGGCGACGAGGTGAGCTCCTGCTGAGTGACCGGCGAAATATACTCCTCTGTAAATAAAAGATTAGATATTAAAATTTAAAGAATTATAGATCCACAAAACCGGGGAAACCTTCGATGCTCTGGTGCAACGGTAATTTCCTTTTTTAATCTGTGGTAGTATTATCGAATAAACAAGTGGACATAAAGATCGAAAAAAAAAACGCTATTTCAAATAGTTTTTTCTAATCGTTCAGATTATTTCTGCAATCTTGTTATTTTATTCTACGTGTAAGCTTCCACGTGTAAGGTTAGAAGTAAAAATAATTTTTAAATAATAATTTTCAGGAAAATCTTGACAGTGTAAAACGTAAGTACTAACTGCTGTGCTGATAAAGGAAGCTTTATGAGCATTTGTAATATTAAAAAAATACGTACTGTCGTGCCTGGCATCGAAAGAAAAATTGAGAATTTTTCTTTTGATAAAGGGACGTATTCTCGCATTCGCAAATTCAATCCATTACGTCCTATGCACACCGAAGGTGATATCGAATCCTGATATTACGGCATAAAGGAAATACTACTTGAACGTATCACAATAAGGTTCTTATTTGGATTCTGTCGCATTGAGTTTTTATTTGGCTTTCGTGGAGCGAAAGAAAAAGTGTTGCAATTTACACAGGATACAATTTATTTGCTCGAGCGGTGAGACACGAGGGATCTATCTACGCCGTAAATCGACTGCCGACTACTGGAAGCAAGTACCACACGTGAGTGCAATATAAATATATTATAACTAATAGAAACATAACACTTTAGGCGGATCTGTTGGACGTTTACTTTCTTTATTATATTTTATCATGACGTGACGTTATGAACTTTTTGTAGTTTTGGACAATAGTCGGGAAGTGTGTTTAGGTATTCACAGTAACCTTACCTGCTAACAAGCATTAAGCATTGGTAAATCATATTTTTGAAACAAGTAAAATAATATAAGGTTATCCTCGAGAGCGTCGACTTGCCGACTATCGGCAAAGACAATTAAAAATTCTATTGTGTCTGGCGCGCGACGCACAGGTAGATAATAAGCTTTAGTAGGTAACCTAATTTTATGGGTCGGGCGGCGAGATACAGCCTTAGTGACAGAACAATCCTCAGAGATTTTCTATGGGGCTTGAGCATCCCCTCCCTGATCTCACAAGTGTCTCCCTACGATTCTCCAAGGTGTAATTCTATTCCGGTCTGTCCAGAATCCAGTGAAATTACAGGGAAAAATTGTCGACGAGAGCAGAAAACCTGAAGGCACCTAAAAGCTTAACTCGATTCGGGTAAAACCGTGTCGTGCTGCTGTACTAATACGATCTCCACTAACCTGCTGCCCATCTTCTCCGCGTACTCGAACACGAATCTGGCGGCATTCTTGATCTGGTTGACTATCTCCGCTAGAGTCGCCACCGGGCATAGGTCGTAACCCACCACGACCGTCTTGACCTTGGACCGGTGCAGAGGCAGCGCCGGGTACCGCGACAGCTCGCGTGACAGCTCCTGCCAGTAACCGCCGTGGATGAACACGAGGATCGGGGCATCTGGAAACGGGATGTAGTGTCTAATTTTCTTGTCTGTCGCGAAGACTCCAGAGGTTGCTAACAATTGAATTTCTGTTGTTTCTGGTATTACGTGAGCTGAGCTTTTTTTAACCGCCTCTGTGGTCTAGTGGCTAAGCGACCGGTTTCAGACCCAGAGGTCCCGGGTTCGATTCCCAGCGGGGGGTACGTCTTTGTGTGCTTGGTTTGGTTGGTGGTAGGGCTGTTAAGTCCGCCTGGCTAGCTACCACCATCTTATCTAAGTCTGTCGCCATAACAACGATGTTTATAGCATTGTTGTGTTCCGGCAGTTTGAGATAAGATAGCCAGTTCCTCAGTGGTTGAGGATTCCGGGTGAAGCGCGCTTCCACCTTCGGCCTTATCGTCACTTACCATCAGGTGAGATGAAGGCCAAGCGCTTACCCGTTGCCAATAAAAAAAAAAAGCTCCTACCTTACACTCACGACTATAATCCCCGAAGGGTTAGTCAAAGATAGGCAATGAGGACCGCAAAAGCAGTCTACTACCACAGTCCATGTTTCACCAAATAACATCTGCGCATGTGCTCAGCTCATTAGGTGGAGAAGCCCTCGCCGCTTTATGATGTTGGATGAATATAGACGTCTACTTTCAAAACCCGCTAAAGGCACTTTTTAACAATCGAAGATAATTCATGATTGTGTACATTTTAATACAAAACCGCATATATGATTGTTCGCGACAACAACAATAACGCCCAATAGCGACATCTCAGAATAATTATGCTTTAGTTATTATTCTATGAGCGACATACTCTTCAATAGTCACGTGTCGTAAATAAAGCACTGCTTGGCACTATTGGCCTAATTCTATTTAAGAGAAATTTGATAGTGACAGACTGGTGTTTTAGCGGGTTTTGATACTAATGTCTTTTAAACGTGTTTGTCACATAAAATTGGTTTAGTGGGATTTGTTACGGAATCATTAGTCGATCAAGGAAGGAAGGCTATGAAAGAAACTAATTTAGTCTGAGATTTTCTCCTCCCGTACCGTCATAAGGTATAGATACTTAGTATATACCTTTATGAATATTTCAAGCATTCCAAAACGCCATGACTTAAGGGGGTATTCCTGGAAGCGCACCAGACCAAGCGCACCTAAACTATTCCTCTAAGCGCACCCGTTGGGTGCGCTTCGTTCATAGTATTTTGTTTTTCTGTTACCAGAAATTCAACTAGACATTACATACCTAGTTGAATTTTGACCAATATTTATTTTAGCGGGTTTTGAAAGTAAACGCCTTGATGTGCATTGTACAGCATTCAGTCCGTTACTCGACTTTTACGACACCGTAGACAAAGAGATCGTTGGTGGTATTCTTCTTATAATGATTCGACATTATAATAATGATAATCATCAGACTGTAAAGGGTGTGAGAAGGTTTTACAGGGTCAGCAATGAGTGATACTGATACTGTTGATGTTGCAAACGTCCGTAGGCTAGGAGTAACCGCACAATATCATGCGGGCCCTAAGTCATATGCCCAATAAAAAGGTACCACTACTGACCTCTGGATTGGCCTAGCACGCGAGGAGATGGGGATAATATCAACAACCTAGCTAATGGTTAGGCCTGAAACATTTCTTAAGAGGCCTGGGTGACCTTGACGATTCGAAGCTCGCATATTCTTTTGCCGATGGTGCCGCCGTCTAGCGGAAACGTATGGTACTGCTAAGAATAGTTCAATGACTAGTGAATTGCAGAGGGAATAAGTATTATGTTCAGGAATACTGCCTATTTTATATGAGCATCACCGAGTCATGCGCGTCTACGGTGTATTGTGGATGCCAAGACAGTCGTCAGCTGAAATTCATTTTAGGTACATACAAGCTTTTTCATCCCATCTATTCGAAAAGGAATCTTGGTTCGCCTTTAAGTGCAACAAAAGGTGGTTTTCAATAAAAAAAAATTAGCAGGCAGTAATAAGTTTGTGCGCCGCAATTATCTTTGCCGCACACTTTCTGTACTTAGTATTATTTTGATGAGCCCATCGCCGCTCCATGCTGTTGGTTCTATGACGTGCAGTCCGTTAGTCGCTAGTCGCTTAGTCGCTTTTAAGACACCAAAGGGAAGAGAGGAATTGGTAGTATTATTTTGATGAGCCCATCGCCGCTCTATGCTGTTGAATGTATGTGCAGTCTTTAGTCCGTTAGTCGCCTTTTACGACACCCACCCTAGAGACCGCACATACATCCAACTGCATAGAGCGCGATGGGCTCATCAAAATAATACTACCAACCCCTTTCTTTTCTTGTGTGTCGTAAAAGGTGACTAACGGACTAAAGACTGCACATACATTCAACATCATAGAGCGGCGATGGGCTTATCAAAATAATACTACTAACCCCTCTCTTTCCTTTGATGTAATAAAAGGCGACTAACGGACTAAAGACTGCACATACGTCTAACATTATAGAGCGGCGATGGGCTCATTAAAATAATACTACCAACGCATCTCTTCCCTTGAGTGTTGTAAAAGGCGACTAATGGACTAAAGACTGCACATACATTGAACAGCATAGAGCGGCGATGGGCTCATCAAAATAATACTACCAACCCCTTTCTTTCCTTGAGTGTCGTAAAAGGCGACTAACGGATTAAAGACTGCACATACATCCAACAGCATAGAGCGGCAATGGGCTCATGAAAATAATATTACCATCGTCTTTCTTCCCTTGGGTGTCGTAAATGGCGACTAACGGACTAAAGACTGCACATAAATCCAACAGCATAGAGCGGCGATAGGCTCATCAAAATAATACTACCAATACCAACCCCTTTCTTCTCTTGAGCGTCGTAAAAGGCGACTAACGGGCTAAAGACTGCACATAAATCCAAAAGCATAGAGCGGCAATGGGCTCATTAAAATAATACTACTAACCCCTCTCTTTCCTTGGGTGTCGTAAAAGCGACTAACGGGCTAAAGGCTCACCACCTAAGCGCATGTGCAGTCTGTGCAGTTGTTTCTTGCTGAAGCGTGGACTGTGTGGGAGTGGTCTGTGTTGTCTATAGATTCAAATGCTTACTAATTTTACCATAAACTTTAAATAAATATTTCAAAAAAAATGTTGATTTATTGAAAATAAAATTCACTCATTTTTTCTTATTGTTCATGTTTTTATTTTTAGTTACTTTCTTTGTATTCGTAATGAAAATCAGTGTTTACCTCTTGTGAAAGACTTATTTAGTCCCTTGAACTATTGGCACAGAATAATACTATTGGCACCCTCGCTATAGGCGGGGTAATTTCTGTTTTGCCTATTTCCTGTAACTATAGATACAAGAAATTTACCATTTCAATAAGTAGTCCACTTTTATCGCGGCAACAAATCACATTTCACCTCGCCTAACAAAATTTGTATGAAAGAATAGGTTGCAAAAAAATTTAAATGGTCCTAATATAAAAATAAACACATTAAAGTAGGTAAATATAATTTTACCGCTGACCGCTTTTGAAAATAATTTGATAGGTAAAAAACAAAATGCGTAATTAATCTACAAATTATTTTTTGAGTTACGATCAAAAACGTTTTCCGAACTTTAAAGTCGTTATACTAAAAACTATTAGTTTTTAAGATACTTTACATAGGTGTACCCACGGCAGCACAGCACTTTACAGTTTTAAAATGTCTGATCTTATTTATTCTATGATTAATTACAAACAATAATTTGGCATAAGAACAGTATTTGCAGCTATTAACATAGAGGTATCAACTGAACTAAGTATTTCTATTAATATGTATGTGTACAATTGAGTGTAAACTCTTAAAAATCTATAAAATGTCATCTGAATTCGCTGAAACGGACTGCTGCCGGCAGGGTATGCTAGCGGGGGATTACAGGGAGACGGGGCAGGCACTCTCGCGCCGATAAACTTTAATTTTCGTGTTTTAATTAATTTTCACCAGTAGAATACGGAATGAAAATAAAACTCCCAATTAAAATTATTTGCATTATTAAGACCTTTCGTTTAGTGTAAAAACTAAATAAAAAGCTTGAGCCGATTTAGAGAAATTTTGCAATTTATGACTGAAATAGGGATTCGTTGGGGATTTTTTTCTATAAAGTGGTTTATGAAAATACAATTTCATTCAATTAAAAATGTTTATTAGATATTCGTTCGTCATTGACAATTTTTTTATTCGAATTAAATGTTATTTGGATATTTTGTTTCAAACATGCAAATATTTAGGCATTTCACCCCTCTTAAGGCCTTAAAACAAAAACCCAACCAACAACGGCTTGGAGCCTTCTGAAGCTTCCGCTAGAGATGTGATTAATTTGGTCACGTATTACTATTATATCAAAAACCTATACGAGTAATTATAAAGTTTTCTAAAATGTTTGAATTAATTTTACTTGTAGTACGTATAACGCAATAATACTTTATAATAGAGTTTGGGTTGTTAAATATCAAAACATCCTTATCAAATTATATTGTTTATTATGAGCTATCAAACTTGTAGGTCACGCATGCAGAAGTGTCTATTATAATTTAATAATTTAGCCTACATTTGCACAAGCAGAATTTCGACGGCTTACTCTATAATTATATAGACCATCAATCTGTTGACTTCTATTGCACATAGTTAAAGATGGCCAAAAGTGTGATAAACAAAACAGATCTTCTGGACACTGTAAGTAGGTAGGTACCTATTACATTAATTGGGTGAAAAAGTCACAGAAACAAAAATATTAAAAATTAAAGTGTTAGTATATTATTATTTATGATACACGATATGGTAAACAATACATAACTATGAAAAGCTAAGTAGTCATAGTCATTAATTTTATGCCGTCTCGTCACAGAAGACTTCAAAAAAATTTCAAATTTAACAAATAGATATTAATTCCTACACCCCAGTAATAAAGTTCAAAATGTATTGACATTTTGTGGTAGGTTGAATTGTTGGCATCTGTACATTGCTTGCATTATTTTGCATTCAGGTTTATTTTATCAGCGAGCGCGAACACCGACTGTACTGACCCACTTTACAATTTATGGTTTCATATCGTTGTTATGTTAGCACTTTTCATAAAACTACATAAAATCATATGAGAGCTATTGTGTTGTCTGACTTTATCTTAGACTCGAAGGTCCTAATAGTTAAACAAGTTATTTGATATAAAAAATAATAATAATGAATAAAAATTTTTTAAGCTCACGCCAATTATCTAGCTAGCCTAAGATAAGCTTCTATTGAAACTCGTTAATTAACATGGTTAAACTAGATAACGGATACTTAAATATACAAAAACATAGAAAAACACCCAGACCCGAAATCAATTCAGAAAAACAGTTTTCTCCATTTTTACCCTACCGGAAAATGAACCCGGGACCTCAGAAATGGCGCGATGCCAGACCCGGCGCGCTTACCGCTTGACCACAGAGGTCATCTGAACATAACAAACATTTAAGAGTTTATAGTTGTTAAGACTTTAAGTACAGGATGAGCTGTGTCACCACCACACAGGCGGCTTCTTACTAAGAAGAATACCTACTACAAACCCATCTCTTCAAACCGCATACGACAACAATAACGCCCAATAGCGACATACTCTTCAAAAGTCACGTGTCGTAAATAAAGCTCTGCTATTGGCTTAATTTAGAGAAATTTGATAGTAACAGACTGTTTTAGCGGGTTTTGGTTTAGTATCAAATCCCGCTAAAACCATTTTTTTCATTTTTTTTATTGGCAACGGGTAAGCGCTTGGCCTTCATCTCACCTGATGGTAAGTGACGATAAGGCCGAAGGTCACTGAGGACCTGGCTATCTTATCTCAAACTGCCGGAACACAACAATGCTATAAACATCGTTGTTATGGCGACAGACTTAATTAAGATGGTGGTAGCTAGCCAGGCGGACTTAACAGCCCTACCACCAACCAAACCGAGAACACAAAGATGTAGCCCCCGCTGGGAATCGAACCCGGGACCTCTGGGTCTGAAACCGGTGTCTTAGTGTGGTCTGGACCACAGGGGCCGTCACTTTTCCTAGTCTTTTAAACGTGGTTTAGTCACATATACCTACTACTACCTAGAAGAATACCTACTACAAACCCATCTCTTCCCTTAGAGTTCGTAAAATGGGACTAACGGACAAAATACTGCACACACATTGAATAGCATAATGCGGCGTTGGGCATCACCTACCACGCTGAGCACATGTGCAGTTGCTATTTAGTGAAAGATGTTTTATCTATATAAATAAAAATCAATTGCCACGAATGTTTGTTCGCGCTATGATGTGGCTAATTTTTTTATGTTGTGGTACTTGTCAGGTCAAGGTTTGATTAAAATGATTTTTTTGAAAATTCATCACGGGGTACGAGCTCTGTACCCCGTGACCGCCTTCGTCCGACCAACTTCGTCTGCGTGGACCCCGTACTACGGGTTCCACGCGGATGTAGTCGCGGGCGGGCGGCTAGTATTGAAATAACTACGAGAAAGTATGTATTATGACATTGACGAATGACGAATTAAGTCTACTAATTAACGTTTCTGCTTTTTGTTACGATATTTAGTATATATAAAGATTAAAGGACAATGCTCATGAAGTATGCATAAAAAACCAGGAAAAAAAGAAAAGTAACTCAAAATATAGGAAAAATAACTAATTAAATACTGCATAGGGGGCATCATCGGAATCAACGGCTGTATGTGTGAAATTGTTAATATTAAATTTATTTAGTCAAGTTTTTTTTCTATTTATTTAATAGAAAAATAACTTACTTCTAAATATGGCGTTTCTCCACATCTTCAATTTTAACTCGATCGAATAGTGAATCGAATTTTCAGATGATACGTCTCTTATTTTAATGTTAAAGAGGCCTTGAAAATGTTGACGATGTAAATAGTGCACTTTCAAAAGTATTGCATTGGTTCAATTTGGTTCACTATTAATAATTTATTACTGAATTCAGCAAAAATAAAGTTTACCTAATGTAAGCACACAAATTAAGATGAACGATAGGTAGTTGAATTAGTAGATTCTACTGTGTTTCTAGGCAATGTTGATGATGTATTTATTCTACAGAAAAAGGTAGTCCGCGCCATATACAACCTCAAGTCTAGAGACTCACTCAAAGAAGTGTTTAAAAAAATCGAATTATATTAACTGTTGCATCACAATTTATTTTTGAAAACATTATGTAGGTATGTCAAGAAGTATGTAAAGACATTAAGGTTAAAAATTGTGATCTTCATAACTTAAGCACTCGTAGGAAAAATAAGCTTGCCGTCCCTAGGACTTCATAAAACAGGTGGCTCTTTCTTGGGTAAATGTGTAACGTTTTATAACAAACTTCCACTAAATATTACTGAAATGCCTTTACATACGAGTACATTTAAAGACCATGTTAAAAAAACCATCATGAGTTAAGGTTATTAAAAAGTGGAAGATTATGTAAATGACAAATATGTATGGACATAGTGCATGTATGAGCATAACATATTAGTAATTTGTATATTGTATAATTTGGTAACGACATATTGTTTTGTAAATGTCGTTACTTCTATATTATTATAAATCTGTGGAGTTTCTTGCGCCCGTTCTTCTTCACAGCTAAAAGACTTCCTGAATTGATGGGGTGGGTGGGGGTGCCCATCCATCCAAAGGAAGAAGTACATTTAAGTTTAGACGATTCAAAATGCTTATTTTAAGTTTACTGAATAAAGAAATTTTAAATTTTGAATTTTTTAATTTAATTGATTCATTAGTGTGACCAAACAGCGAGTAACTAAGCATTACATGCAAAGGAATGTACCTAATTATTAACTTTTTTGAGAGAAAAAACCTTTTCCTATTCTATCATTTATTTAGATATAGGTAATATCTATACATTCGTCTTTCAAACTAGAAAAACGTTTATCGCCCATCGCTTTCACGTCATACGCGGGACCGACCTTAGATAGTCGTTTAGGCAACAGATAAAAACAATCAGCTTGTGTTTAATAATTACATACTAAACCAAGTATATACATATTAACGTCATAACATGAGATAAGATAAATAGAGCTCATAGTGTGACCTCTTAATTCCACACAGATTTGGCTGTAAATAGTATAATGATACTGTAAATAGATAATTACTATTTTTGATATACTTATATATGTCGCAGGAATATGATAAAAATAGAGATTTGGTCAATTCCCTAAGTGATTTGATCAAATCACGAGGATGTTAAAATAACAACACTATTTTATCATTTCCTTAAACAAATCTAGGGATTTGAACACCACTAGAATATAAATTGCCCTACTCCTGTAGGTCACGTGATAGGTTAGAAATTTAAGAAATCACAGAATCACAAAATAATTAAGTAAGGATTTTTTTTCTCACCAAAATAATCTCAAACATACAAAACAAAGTGATTTATTAGTTAGCCAGTGTCATTAGCTACCGTTTGCCATTTTTTTCATGTTTCTCCGACGTATGAAACCTTTGATATCGTATAAAGTAAAAATAGTCATAAATTATAGGGGGGGGGGGGGGGGTGTAGGACCCCCCATATTATTATTTTTGTCGATGAATTTAGATGTAGTACTTAGCCTTAACGGGTTAGAAGTACCACCCCTATCACATTGTATAAGTAGACGTACAAATAACGTCTTATCACTAAAAGTGATTTCTGCCAGACAACCTTTGGATGGACAAGATTGATTTCAAATTAAAAGTGGACTTGTAGTGCACCATAAATAATATCATATTAGGTAGTCGTCTAATATAACAAGTAGTAGTAATATGGATAATTATATTATTATAATACGTTTAGTCAGACACCAGACAATGATCACCGCAGAAGTAGTCCACTGTAATAGTCCACTTTTCACCAAATTACAACTGCACATGTGCTCAGGCTCAGCGTGATAAGTGGTGAGCCCATCTACGCTTTATGCTGTTGGATGTATGTGCAGTCTTTAGTCTGTTAGTCGCCTTTTACGAATCTCAAGAGACGAGATGGGTTGGTAGTATTCTATTAATGGCCGCCAACACACAGCTCACCATACGTTTTAGTTATGCAAAACTCTACAATATTATTTCAACTTGCAGGTCCATTAAAAAGTCATAATAAACTCAGCACCAAATTCATTTACTTACTTTTGAGGCTGCGATAAAGGCTTAACGATTTTTCAATGACGATGTTGACAACGACTTTACCAATTAACACAATAAGTTAAACATCCGTGTTTTTTTTATCTTAAAATTGGTTTGGTGCGGCAGCCAGTGTCAAGTAAAAGAGATAATAGCAAATATTTTCTTGGCGTAAAGTAGATGATAGTTAGTGATAATATGACTGTTTTATGATAAATGATTCCCCCCCCCCCCCCCGCCCCCCTCCCCCGAAATCCTTATGAGCTTCAGTAAAGATGTGGGACTTTCCTAAGATCTCACACGGAGTTCTTTGACGACCTCCGACCTCCATGGTCGAGTGGTTAGCACGCCAGGTCTAGCGTTCGCGCCATCTCTGAGGGTTCAATTCACGGTCGGGTCAATTTAGAGAAAACCCGTTTTTCTAAATGGATTTCGGGTCTGGGTGTTTTTTCTATGTTTATGTATATTTATCAGTTATTTTAAAATATTAACGAGTTTCAAAATAATACTTATCTTGGTCTAGATAATTGGAGTGAGCGTAAACCTATTTATTGTCTTTTTTTAATTTGAAAAGTGATGCTGTACTGCTTTGGTTTATTCGCCACCACTCATTCACGAACACTATGACACAACTCATATTTTAGAAAAAAAAACTGCAAATATGGCGCTTAACTTTTTCGCCGAGAAGTCCCGGGTTTTAGTTATTGCGAATCATTAATTTATTTAGGAGCTCGATGAACGCGGTAAGCTTTCGGTTTGCAATCTTGTCAGTTAAGCTAGTTTCGCATCGCTGTCTACTGGCTGGGGGATCAAATAAAAACAAAATCTTAAACTCCTTCGTGCTTCGGAAGTCACATAATGCCAATGGTCCCTGTTGTTGTCGTAAGCCACCTTACGTCTTAGTCTTTAAAACCTACCACCTTTGCTTTAACCCACCAAACTGGCCCAAGCCAGTGGGTTAAAGCTCCCAATGTGATGTTTTCATATTGTTTTAAGTTCCGTCAGTTTGAGGTCGAGGTCTCGCATCTTACTGTAGCCTAATTCACGTAACAAAACTTCAACGACATGCAAGCGATTTGATCGCTGAAGTCACTTTTCGAATTCACGTATCAATCGCACGATTTTGTTTAAGTCGGTTTTGTTTAGGCGTATTCACGTGCATTAATTGAAGTTCGATCGTTGCCTCCGCGGTATTCACCTATTATTTTGACGTTTAGTTTTATCGGATTTCAGCGATTACACGTCAAATTAGACAATTTCAAAGACGTTTGAAAAAAATAATAAACATTTCTGCATGTTTTGTTAGCAAAAAGTATCTGAATTTATTTGGTAGAACTGTAATGGCAATATTAAGTTTAAATAGTTGACAAATCGCTGAGTTGCGTTCCTATCGAGTAATCGTTCTAGCGAAATGACAGGTGAATACGGATTTGTGACTGTTTTTCAATAGGACGACTTCTAAACGTAAACGACATTTCGACTATTACGAAAAACGTGAATCAGGCCACTGAGCGAGGATGTTTATCTTTGGTATTATCTTTATTTGTTATTATAATTAAACGGCGTACCTTCAGCGACATTTAGTATTGTCATAGACAAGTATATCGTCCTTGGTATTGTGATAAGCATGGTCAAGGTTCACACACAATGGAAATTGTACAACTAAATATGATTTCTAACATTTTTCCAAGCGTTATTTGACGTTGTGAAAGAAAGAGAGAAAGGTACTGCTGAGTCTCTAGGTCCTTCTCTGTAAATGGTATCTCCAATACCACACTATTGTAGGGCCAAGTCTACTACAAGAACAATTGTCAGCCGTGCATGAAACTGAATATATAAGGTGACTGCTAGAAACTGCAAGAAACTTCAAGGGCTGATCAGGTCAAGTGTTTTAAACATGACAATAATGACAAAAAAGATTGCAGACTAACGTAGGTACTTATCGCCCAGCTGACGCGGACGGGTCAACAGGCGGGTGGGTCAACGGCCGGCCGCTGCCCGCGCGTTGTAAATAATCGTTATTTAATAGTTAATTGTTTCATTTTATTTTTCTTATGTTATTGCTTTAAAATAAATTAGATACCTACTCAAAGACTATCAAATTAAAATTCATAATATGAATTATTAAATGAAAAATAAAAAAAAACACAAATTTCATTTTTGTCATGTCTAAAACACTTGACCGGTCTAGCCCTTGAAGTTTCTTGCGGTTTCTAGCAGTCGCCTTATAGTTAGTTATTCTAATGTAGGTAACAAACTTTTGTATTAAACTATCAACTGCGGCCGCGCTCAGTGCTCAGTGAATAGAATTTCTGTTGTGTCTTTTGTAAGTGTTAAATTGCCAACAAGCATCGGGCCAGCATAATGGGTGGTGGATTCTAGGCCAATTGCGGTTGTTGTTGTTGTTGCTGTTGTCCATTTGGAAAGGCCTGTGGCCAGCTGTAGGATGTTTTATAGGCTGATGTAGATGATGAATTAGAATGGAATTTCTGCCAAGTATTACATATTTTTATACTAACCATCCGGCAGGTCTGTTCCCAGGATGTCCAGCTTTTGGCCAGGTGTGGAGCCATACTCAATCTCCAGCTTGTGAGGAATCTTGTTTGTTGCGATGTCGCTTGCTGGAAAACGGAAAGAAATAGCTTAAGTACATACATACATTTTAAACAAACCCTACCACCTACCTAACCGCTGGGAATCGAACCCTGGACCTCTAGGTCTGGGACCAGTGGTTTCTACTATAGATCACAGAGAAAGTTACAATCATATTTATTTTCTGTCAACTGTCGTAAAATCAGACATAAATAGAAAATCAATGGTTAGTAACCGCGGCTCCAGGTGTTCTGCCCTGTTCAAAGGCTTATATTAATTTTGAAACCACGGAGTACTTGGCTGGAAGCCTTAGAAATAAGGCTTTTAAACAGTTACAGTAACTTCAACTCGAATAGATAAAAATTCTCGCACACAGAACACATTTGTGTGTTCAAAATATTTTGGTATGTTTAGGCAATTTTAACGTAATAATAACCTCTTACTAAAACAAAGGCAAGTTAAGTCATCTCGCCGAAAGATATTATTTAATTTTTTTGAACATATTAACTTTAATACGTGCGCATAATGAAAAGCAAACAGAGTCCTATAAATATTTTCATCAAAATGTTTTCGCAGAGTGCCCCAGGTAATTGGGGAAAGTATTAACTCCACGCGGGTTCCGGGTAATATCTACAATTTCAAGTCGAGGGTCACTCGACAATTTGTTGTGAAAATAATGAAGAGTGTGCTTCGTTGCGGCCGTGGCGAAACTAACAAGTTTTGAGAGGAAAAATTACAACACAAACGGTGAAAACGGAAAAATTGGCTGTTTTCTATTAGCTGTTATCCAAAATATTTTAGATATTTCGTACTGAAATTTTCAATATGTTTTACAGAACGTATGTGTGAAGGGATGACTGTTTACAAAACTCAATTGGAAACATTTTGTTCTACTTATAGAAGTAGTACCTACATGTTTTTTATGCTTCGGTGGCTGAGTGGCTTTGAATTGGTCCGATATCGGAAGGTCCTGGGTTCCTGGTGGTTGGTGATATCGGACCGCGCGCTTACTATAAAACGCGCTTACAATGGAAATAATCTATATCATTTTTTATACATAAAAAAATCTATTGCCACGAATGTTTGTTCGCGCATCACTTGAGAAGAGCTCGACCGATTTGACTGATTCCTTTTTTGTTGTATTTGTCAAGACAAGGTTTGCTGTACTTACCCGTGGTACTACCGGTGGTCCTACTGGTAATACCACTGGAATTTTTTTTGCTCGTGGTACTACTATCCTGTCTGGTAGTACCTACCACGGGAGATTTTACATTACCCGTGGTACTACTTATCAATTTAATATTCCCTAGAAACGTATTTCGAAGCATGCATAAGCTTGAAAAATCGAGTGTGGTAGAACCTTTTTCAAATATGTAGGTACTGGTTAGCTGTGAAAGTATAAAACAAAAAAAAAAACAAAAACAAAAGAATACAAAAACAAAAGAAAACTAAAACAAAAACAAAGCAAAAACAAACAAAAAAACAAAAAACAAAACTAAAACAAAAAAAAAGGTTCTGGATAGTAGTACCATGGGCAAAACAAATTTCCCGTGGTACTACCAGTAGGACCGGTTCGACGCGATTCTGTTTCGGCGTGCAGTGGTACTGGGGGTAGCGATGCGCATTTATCTGGCACAGACTATAGCTCGTTAGATTAGTTGTTAAGTCTTAACTATGAGTTAGTTCACTGTTTTTTTATTATTATTAGTATTGACGTCAATAAGTGCCTGTAAAGGTTTACATTGAATAAATAATTTGACTTTGACTTTGAGGCCCATCGGTAGTACCACGGGTAAGTACAGAAAGTATGTATGAAACATTTTTGGGGAAATGTTTCACGGGATACTGGGTGTTTACACGGACGATTTCGCGAGCGGGCCGCTACTTTTGTTTGTATTTAAAATGGGTAGTTATATAACTTTGATAAGCTACAATGCTTAGCCATTGTGCTATGGAGGAGCGAGAATTCTTGCAACAGGCAAGGCTCAATAAAACAAATATAGCTGACCATCCTATTAAATGCAATTAACAACTACTTACTTGTAAAGGAGCAAGTCTGATTCTGCGAAAAAAAACAGCTTTTTTTATACAAAACTACAAGCACTATTCTACCTAAATGTATATATTATTATTTCGCTAAGGTTTTCACTTTAATAATAATATTTTGTAAAGTTTTGTGGGCTTGCCGACACGATGCAATTGTTGTAAAATTATATTATTGTTTTATTGTATATAAATTTTAAAAATACAGCCAAGCTCTATTATTGGCACTGCTAAAATAAACATAACTTTTTAGCTCCCTCCACGTAAATGCGGGTTGCATTATGGTCTGAATAAAGCGGAAGTATGCTCGACATTCTGCGGTTGCCTGGATGGTTAGGTACAAAGGATATTTTATTGCGTCGACCGACGTACAGGTATCATTACGTAATGTTTAATTACTCTATTACAGAGAGCTACAAGAGTTGTTAAAACATCTTTAGATGTAGGCATATTACAGACCACCCTATAGCGCAGCCAGTTTTGAGGCCCGCTATGATTTGCTGCTGTGATCTTGCTTCTAAATATAAAAAGGTTAGCAAATAAAGTTCGATGGGACTGGCATATTTTCAAAAACAAAAGTCCTTAAATTAAATGTGGAATAGAAAAAAAAGATTAATGTCATCATCTTTAACTCATCTACGGGAAAATATTCTAATAAAAGAAAATAATCTAAGTAAGTACCTACATCAGTTTTAATGTACTTAGATCATGTCATTTAGATGAAATTATTATATTCAAATAGTAAATCGTAGAGGAGCTCGAGGGCGCAGCGGCTAGCGCGTCCGGTTTGCGATCTTGCTCGCTAAGCAACTTTCGCAATGCCGGGTCGCTGGATGGGTGACCAAATTAAAAACATCTCGAGCTCCTCCGTGCTTCGGAAGGCACGTTTAGCCGTTGGTCCCGGTTGTTGTCGTAAGATGACAGTCGTTAAAACCCAAACCGCATTGGGCCAGCGTGGTGGGTTATTATGGTTCAATATCCCCACGTGCTACTGTCCACGTGGGAGGCCTGTGCCCAGCAGTGGAACGTCTGTAAACTGATGAAGATGATGATGAAATGAATAGTAAATTGTTTAGTTAAATTAGAATAAGTGTGAAAGCTCGCTAATGTAGTAATGTGGACTAAGGTAAAAGGAATAAACCTACATAATAGAAAAGCACGATATTGCTAAAGAAAGAAAATTATATAAATTAAACGTTAAATTCCAGTTTGTATATTTTCTTTTTATAATTTACTATCCGACCGCCGCGCCGGAGACTTCGTTTGCGTAAACCCCGTACCCCGTGACGAATTTGCAAAATGACTCCCATCCCAAGAACACTTATTGGGACGTAACTAAAATAGACATATGCTATAGCGGCACTTTTTGTAGATAATGGTGTGTTCTGCAAAGCCATAGTACATTCTTTTATTATAATATCAATAGTTTTTCTTAGCGCACGCGGTTTAAGGAATTTATATGAGTGTTAGTAAGGATCCCTAATTTTTTGAAAATATAATAGGTATAGCTTATGCCACCTGGAGATAGTGTAGCTTCCCAACAGTGAAAGATTTTTTTAAATCGGTCTAGTAGTTTCGGAGCCTATTCAATACAAAACAAACAATCAAATGTTTCCTCTTTATATTATTAGTATAGATTAGCTTTATAATTATTATTTGTTGAAACGTGCATGGACACACATTCAAAATTAATTTTTGCAATAAACTTAATTAATGAGCACTTTGACCATGGCAGTGCCTCATTGCCTATTCTCTGACTACCCTTTGGGTTTTAGGGTGGATTCGACCAAACTGGATTATGACTTACTCCGAGATTAGTCTTTACAAATTTGGCGTTTAATCTAGGTATAAGACCTTATTCCACTTTGGTCGAATCCACCCTTAGTACGGTAGTACCTACTATTAGTTATTCTGTGGTATTAGTCGTGATTATAAGTATGATGTATGTATTTTTTTATTTTATTTTTGCTGGCAGTGTCGTTCGGCTGACGACTTAAAATGGATACGACATTCGAGAACCCCTCTATTCGATTTTATAAATCTACTTTTATTAATTATAATATATTTTAATATATATTATTGCTAGTGTTATTCCTTGTGTGTATGTTAGTTACAAATTTTATGTTTGTCATTTTGTTTATTATTATCATTATTTTTACCTATCGCTGCAACGGCTTGCACTTCGTTGAAGCACAAGCTGAGGTTGGGACCTAACTGACCACACATGCCACTTTTAAATTTGTTTATTTTTTCAGTGTTCTACATTATTGTTGTCAATGTGCTTGTGGTCAATAAATGTTTCTTTATCTTATTGTATAATAATAAAATTAAAACAGAAATTGAACAGAAATTACTAAAGTACTACTAGGTACTTAATTTATCTATCTTTTTTTCTTTATCTTTATGTATGAATGCACGAGTATTATTATTGTCTATCTAGACATCAGATATTTTTGACGCCAAGCACTATCGTCCTACATTGCTGGATCTCAGATTGGAGGTGATCCGGTAAAATCCAGGCAACGCGCGAGAGAACAATTTATTATAAGGTATTATCCATACACAGAATCACGACTATTATTTCCAAATGGTTAGCTAGAGAATAGGCAATAAGGACAAGGTAAATTACAAAATACAAATATTAATTACTAGCGGCCGCTCGCGGTTTCACCCGCGTGGTTCCCGTTCCCGTGGGAATATCGAGATAAAAAGTATTCTATGTGTTAATCCAGGTTATAAACTATCTGTATACCGAATTTCATCCAAATCCATTTAGTAGTTTTTACGTGAAAGAGTAACAAACATCCATCCATACTTACAAACTTTTGCGTTTATAATATTAGTAGGATTTATTGATTTGTTTATTTCACTTATGTTCACAGTATACCTAGGTACTTAAATACTATAGGTTATTTAGAAAAAAATCAAACCTGCGGAGACGACCCTCACGTGGTGTTCCAGCACCTGCTGCGGCGGCAGCCGTTGCGACCACCTGCTCGGCGAGTACTCCGTCTCCAGGTCTACCTCATCCATTATGACGGACATCTTTTTTTCAAGTGGGGTTGGCACCTGAAAACAAAACACACACATTATTAGTAATTTTACAAGAATAAAATAATAATTATTATGGTTATTAGATATAAAGCCTCCTTTTAATCCAAATATTTGATACCTGGGAGGAATCACAGGATGCCCTAGGGATATTTTGTGATTTATCCAAGGCTTTTGATTGTGTTTTACATGAAACTTTGGTCAGGAAGCTTAACCACTATGGAATGGTTAAAAAGATATGGTTGAAAAAGAGCATATTTGGTACGGCACCAGTTATTTATAATAAGATACCAAATAATATTAGGGCATTGCCATTGTCACTCTTTAAGAAGAGATTAAAGTCCATCTTGTTGGACAGATGTTATTATTCTGTTAGTGACTTTTTAAATGATGATTTATAATATTTTAATTTAGCTATTTTTTCTTTTTTTCTTTTTTTATTATGTAAATTCAATGCAATATATCCAATGAAATTTTTTATATAATAATTTATTTATTTTATTATTTTAAACTTGCATGACAAATATATTTAAACTATTTAATTTTGTGATGATTCTATGTTTTACTTGTATTAACTTTTAATTTCTAAACATTTTTACTGATCCATCTTATTTATGTTACCATATTTTATTAGAAATAAATTATGAATTATGAATTATAATGAGGGATGCTTCTTTGAGCCTTATAATCTCATACTTGAGTAACAGGATTCAAAAGGTCGACATTAACGGTAAAAGATCTCCGGGATCAGTGGTAAAAATGGGAGTTCCGCAGGGTTCAATACTTGGTCCATTCTTGTTTTTGGTTTATATTAATGATTTACCTTATTTTGTAAAATGGTGGCTGGTGACTCTCTCAGAGAGAGATTTAAGGATATAAGTATAATGACAGTTGCATCACAATGCATTTATGAAAATCTGATGTATGTTCATAAAAATATTGAAATGTTTTCAAAAAACAGTGATATTCACAAATTAAACACTAGAAGTAAGAACAAATTAGCAGTACCTTATACTAGGCTCCATAAAATAAATAATTCTTTTAAGGGTCTGTGTGTACGATTATACAACAAAGTACCAAACGATATTCAGAAATTAAATCTTGATAAATTTAAAATGAAAATCAAAGAAAAGCTTTATAAAAAAGCTTATTATAAAGTGTCAGATTATACAGAAGACAAAACAGCTTGGGTTGGCAGAAATGCTCCAAGTACTCCAACAGCTATTTCTAATTGTCTCTTAGAAATAGCTGTTGGAGTTATTTACACTCAAATTCATATTTTGTATTTTGTGACCTGGGAACGACATATAATATATATTTTTTTGTAAATATCGTTGCTTCTGTGCGCTGTGGTTTCTTGCGCCCGTTCTTTGCCACAGTTAAAAAATGATGTCCTGAATGGGTGGTAGGTTAAAATATATTTGGACGTTTCAAAGTACTTATTAATTGAGTTTATTGAATAAATATATTTTGACTATTGACTATTGACTATTTGTCCCACTGCGGCGCAAACGCCTTTCTCAAAGAATTAAATAAATTGTCGAATTACATATTTTTTCATGGATTTAAATATGAATTGTTTTTTTGTTTTCTTGCATTTCTTGCCAATTACCAAAGAGATTAACATAGTAATAGTGTTTAATGTCTTTGCCAATTACAAATTCTGTGGTAATTGTGAGCGATCTAAGCATTCAACTTTTGAGTGCAACGTTGCTAAGAAGACGATGACGATTTAGATAAATTAAAAAAGCGCCGAAAGCCCATGTTTTTTATAACTTAAATCCTATATTTTTTATTTGTGGAATCGATTCTACTCTCGAATCTGGAGGAAAAAATTTTAAGGTTATGAGCAATATCATTGACACGAAAGGCTGAATCCTGAGTGACAGCGCATCGCGCAGGCGGATTCCGCAGCGCACGAAACAAATACTCGAAGAACCTGTCAGAACTGCGAGCGTGCGCGCTTACATCACTTATTTCTACGCTCCGCAATCCGCTTCCGCGATGCGCCGTGACTCGGGACTCGGGATAAGAGTGTATTAATTCTTTGACTAAGTATATTCTTTAATTTTAACGGGTAAAAATGCTGTCTTACATATTTCACAAAGGGGCTAGTGCACTCCAGAGGCGACCTCGAGTTTTGTAAGACTGTCTTCTTCCTCCCTGCCCAATTAGAAAAGTTCGACGGTGGGGTGGAGTTCTACCCACAAAAATCCTAGTACCAACCCTTTTCTGCCACCAGGACAGGATAGCTTATGGACCTAGAATGCATGCATTATTTAACCAACTTATAAATTAATTAATATCAATCTTTTTTTAAATTAATTTGTAAGTTGAGACCTTACCATCAGGTGAGATGAAGGCCAAGCGATTACCAGTTGTAGAAAAAAATTAAAAATAACCCAGATATCCCGGGTTTGTTTCCTTACGGACGGACATCCGTTTGGGTACATACTGTACTTGGTTTGGACTGTACTTTTGGTACTGTAATGGTATTTAGTGCTTGTGATAATTTAAGTCTGGCACTATAACAACAATGATAGTTATGTAGCGTTGTTACATTCCAACAGTTAGACAGAGGCGGCTCTAGGGCATGTAGCACCCGTGTGCAATCAAACCTTGGCGCCCTCTAGTAGGCGCGTGGTGTCTCCTAAGACCCCTGCGCCCGTGTGCAGCGCCACCCTGCACCATAGGTAAAGCCGCCTCTGGTTAGAGATAAGATAGGGAATTCCTTAGGGTGGATCTTCAATTCCCTGGTGAACAGGAACCGCGCGTGTCCACCTTACTCGAATTGCTGTTTGTTTAGTAGCTCGTCCTCGACTAAGTATTTTCTTAGCCATGTCGGTATGGAAGGGAGACGGGGAGAGCCCCACATTACTACGGCTTTTCCCTCTGGTATGCTTAGAGTTTCATTCACTTGGCAAAAAAGGAAGTTCCTTAGTGTTTTTTAGGAATTTCGGGTAAGAAATGGATGTGCACATCCATTTCAGCCATAACGTCACTTACTATGAGGAGACGAAAATATCTAACTTATAGCCTCGGCAGCTTGCACATTATAACAAACTGAATTTTATTTTACACAGGTGATGTCGAACGCGGAATCTATTTGAGCAAATAGTTACCTTATGATACGGCAATGAAAAAAATCTTCTCTTTAAAACAGCACTGACAGTAGCAAATTGTTTATGCAAATGTTTGATGTAACATTTAATATTCATTACTAGTTTCATCTCATCCGTAGGTCGAAGGTTCGACTCTAGGTTAGTTGTTATCACTAATTGATTAAGCAACGTTTATTGGTGCTTAGCGAGGGCGCAGAAACGCAATAATTATCACATTTAAATCGCTTTTACAATAACACTGCAAACACACGCGACACAAAACAAATAACCGTGTAGCTACGTAAAACAGTAACGAATAAGCAAGTCATATCTAATCTATTTCATTTGAAGATGTTTATCGTCAGTTTTTCTAGGTCAGAAAACAAACGGAATTTGCGAATTTATATTACCTACTACTTATCGCAAGCGATCAATTTTCTGTAAGTAGTTTAAATATCATATGACTACGACATTTATATTGTAATTTTTTGTTGTAGATATGAGATAAAAAAAAATCTTCCCCCCTCCCCTTCCCGACACAGAAAAAAATCTAAAAAGTAAAAAAGGACCAAAAATAGCAGATTACAAAAATCAAATTATCAGCCTATAAACGTCCCACTGCTGGGCACAGGCACAGGCCTCCCACATGGGAAGGTTGACCCAATGCCGGGTAGTTTTATTAACGACATTCTTTCGACGACAACTGAGACCATCGGCTGTACGTGCCTTCCGAAGCACGGAGCATTTGCATTTTCATGAAATTGTTTAATTCTACTAACATTATCTTTTGTAATTTGGATTGAGGACGCGTATTATTAAACCACACAGACTTATCGTAGTGCTTGTCTAAAGGTTATCTGGCAGCTGCTTTAGTTACATCATTACTTCGGATCTTTTGTTGTAGAGTCGTCTAGTTTCAAATCCCGCTAAAACGATTACTTAATTCAAATTTTGAAACAAAAACAAAACTACTTTCGTAGACATTTTTAATAATTTATGTACATGGCACTCAAACATACCAATATAACAAATAAAAAAAACTAAAACACTACAAAAAACTAACTAAAAACCGGTTTTAATTTTTGATTAGGCGGATTTTTAAACTTACTTAGTGTTAAATATAGGGGCATTTGCAACTAACCGTTCTGAAATAGCGGGATTTAAAACTAACATCATTCTGAGGTTATGGTTAATATTATGCAACATAAGTATGAAATAAAAATGCAGAAAATTAATGTTTATTAATAATATAATTGAAAAATAAGCTAGATCTGATAAATTGCAAAACCGGTAATCATAGAAATTTAAATTACACTATCAGGTTGACATCGTCAAATCCGTCTTCACAAATGTCGCTTGGTATCTCCACTATAATAATATCCTCTTCAAGATCTTCTTGCTTATATGACCTTTTAGCTTCCACTGTTTTATAAAATGCTAATGTGCAATTATTTTGCATAATTGTGCATTAGGTTGCATAAGTAATAAAACTTACACATTACGGGTATTAAGTAATTTACACAATTTATTATATCTTAATTTAAAGTTAAACCGTGCAACTATGTTAATGATTATAAATTTCCCGAAATCAAAATGGTGGTACTTTTACTCTATCCGTCCAATCTTTATTATAAATACTGCGGAGTTCATATAAATATGTATCAAAGCAACATACCTATGCAACAAACACATTCGTATGAAATCGGTAGCTAGTTGAGAGATAACGTTAAGAATAACGTTTTGCTTTTGGAAAATTTATAATCACAAGTAGGTAACTATTAAAAATTTACTCGTCGATTAAGCAACAAAAAATCTTGGTTCTGTTTTGCTTAACAAATTTTGGAATGGCAGTTAACTGTTTAGTAGAAGTAAGAAACAAACCTTTTTTCACGCAATACTTCACGCTTCCACTTTGATTTTTTACTAATCTCTTGCGTGCTTTACCGGGCTCTGATTTCTTGATAAACTGTTGTAAATCCTCCATTTTTACGCACAATAACAATAAATACCCACAACAAACACACTCGCTGGTAATGGAATCGACCATACTAATTTGCTGCATCACGTGACCTCATACTGGGCTGTCATTGGTTGGATTTGGTAAGGTACTAGCGTATACAGCATACGAAGGCCCGTCCTCTACGAAGGCCCACTTTAAAAACGCGCACTTGCATGCCACTGCCTAAAACATTCGAAATTTCGTGCCCACATTCACCTTGGCCCTATATTAAATTAAGTTAAAATTTGAAGAAAAAGCGTTTTAGCGGGATTTTAAACTAGACGAGTCTATAGCAAACACAAATTAGACCCATCTAAGTATCTAACAAACTGCCGAACTCAGAGAAGTCGATTATGTTTTAATGACAATTAAATGTCTTTCCTTCTTTATTTAGAACTATACGTAACAAAGTGACAGCAAGAGACTTAATTATCATTAAACTCAATTGACGTGTCTTTTGACGTCTCTTAGTACGGCAGCAAGCCGTGTGATATAGCTGCTAACTCAGGCTATAAAGGAATTTGTCTACCAACCCCTCTCTACCCTTGGGTGTCGTAAAAGGCGACTGACGGACATACATCCAACAGCATGAAGCAGCGATGGGCTCACCACCTAACACGCTGAACACATGTACAGTTGTAATTTGTAACAGCACTATGTTTTAAATGTGAAAGTGATAAGGAACAACATGACTCAGGTGAGACTCGAACTCAGGACTACTTAGCTACCTAGTCTGAGTTGCGTTGCAATTCTGTGGCCTGTGGCATAACGTCTTTATAAAAGTACTATTTTTTTTAGTAGAAGCACAAGGTAACCAGAAGCTAGTTAACAATATGCTTCTAATTAAAAAAAGCTAGTTTGCTAGAAGTTTAAAAATTAAAAAATAAATCCACAGTGACAATTGATTCTACGGAGTTCACACAAAGTTGCTACCTACTCTTTGATGGATAAGATGTGTTTGTGTAGCATTATTATCGCATTTATTGACATAATACAAATAGTTGTATGCTAGCTGTTATAATCGTCTTCCATTATAGAATGGAAGACGATTATAACAGCTCCATTCGTATTAGTAATCCTCCCATAATGACTCACCACATTCGTTTAGTAAATATTCTTTGTTTCATATTTAATTAATTACCTGTTGAAAATTCTACGAGCTGGATTTAAGCCTGCACGTTCAGACGGACTAGAAGAACCGCACTTCCACCAAGGGAGTCTTGGCGAAATCCGTCGAAAAAACCGGATTTATTAATACTTAATATTAATTAGGATTAGGATAAATGATATAAATTAAAGTAAACCACCCCAGACTTAGCTTATTATTATTAACCTAAAATAGTGACCCGTCCGCGACTTTGTCCACGAGAACAACACCTACCACCCAAGTAACATTTCATTCAGGCCTAGGCTGTAAAAATGCCTTTAGGTGTTACAAGAGTCATAAAAAGGTTAAATGCTTTGTTATATGGTCATATTATGTACTTGAAAATGATTAATAAGTCTTAAAACTATACTACTATCTACTACTAATAGTTTATTATTACAACCTGGGAGCAGCTGACAAGAGTTGAAATTAAAGTTATTTTGACTTGTGTTAGAAGAGCTTAAAGGATCATAAAGTTGTCTTAGACTCTTGAGTAAGTTCTGGAAAGGCTAATGTAAATCGAAAGTGAGATCTAAAGGTTAAGTTTTTAAGTTCGATACAACCATATGGTCATGGGATGTTAAATCGCTATAAGTTATTTCTAAAATCTATCTTATTAGATTGTATTCGAGTTAGCTAGGAAAACAAATTGGGACTGAGTAGCAAAAACCCAAACCATAAGTAATTGTTTAGGAGCTGAAGGCATTAACATTCAGCATGCAGTTCTGAAAAGGTTAATCTTAATACTTTCTAGTATTTTTCTTGAAATAAAAGTAAAATCGAAACAAATAGCAATAATTTAATTAAAAAAGGCATAATTAGGTTAGGTAAGGTTAATGTGCTATATAATTTAAAATATATATTGTTTACATTAGTAAAAGTTTTGATTTAATGCAATTTACCACCAAAAATCTAATTTAATAATTTTTATTACAGTAAAATATCTTTAAATAATTTAACTTACGGAAGGCCCGTCTCGTATACAGCACTATAATCCTAAACTGTCACGATAAAGTGCCAGTCGCATTACGTTTTTAAGTTTTCCTGACTTCAGGAAGCTACTTTATAATATTGTATGAATAAAACAATGTTATCTAGCCATTTTAAATCTTTGTGAAATGACAGCGAATAGCGCCATTATAAATAGAGTATTGACGTTTGCTATTTCTGTATAAAAAAATCTTTCATAGAAACATTTTAAAACTCCAGAATCATGGAAAGGCATTTATTCAAACTTAACAGCTACATTTCATGGTTATATTAAGAGGAAACACTACGTCGACGTGGCATGCAAAATTCTCATACAAAACACAGAAAAACGACGTTTTGTAGTCCCCTGTTTCCTCCCTCAGAACTGGACCAATTTTTATTACTTTTTTAGCACTGGTTAAAGAAAGAGATTTTCTATGTCTGTTTAATTTTTTTGCATTAAGACATTTATTTAATAACCAGGCCCTTCAAAATTTAGCTAAATAACTCCGTTTTAAGGCGTCTTCAAAAACATTAAGTGGCTGGTTTAAGAAAAATCAAACATACAGACATAGAAAATCTCTTTCTTTAACCGATGCTGAAAAAGTAATAAAAATTGGTCCAGTTCTGAATGAGGAAAAAGGGGACTGCGAAACGTCGTTTTTCTGTGTTTTGTATGAGAATTTTGCATGCCACTTCGACGTAGTGTTTCCTCTTAACGTTAAATTTAGGTTGTGTAGGTTATATTTGGGTTCTGTTTAATTAGTTTTAAAGGTTTTGGATTTAATCTGTAAGTTTTGCCGTAGCTCTTAGAAAGGTTCTAAAACGTGGGTTCTTTTTGCTCTCAAGAGTTTAATATAAGGTAAACATAGAACATTATTGACCATGTTAAGACTTATGAGCAAATTTCCTTACAAAGAACCCTTTCAAAACCTTTCTGAAACCTAAAATGTTACTCGCGACGAATTTCCAAAAAAAATATTTCATACCTACAAATTTTGTTCTGACAATGAAAATCCTAACAAAAAGAGAATTAGCCAAATAGGTGCAGCTTGTTTGAAGTGCGTGAACAAACATTATTTTAAACATTAATTATTAGCGGCAATTGATTTTCCTTTATATTGATATTATAAAGCCTCATATGTACCATTCTGTAGAGCAAAGGCCATAAAAATAGAAACACCATAATTATTTTCTTGTTTGCCATCGAAGTAATCAATACGCGTATATTTTTCCTGTGTAGAAAATGGTTGAAACTTGATGCCTATATGTGTTGGTGACTGGTTTTGCGCAACTTGAAGGTTTCCGACATTTAATACCAGTGTGGGGTGCGGCGTTACAAATTATATCTATTGCATTATTTGTTTCTTTTAAGAACAACTTGAGTTAACATTTTAAACTTATTTTTATAATAATAAAATTATTTTTAGGAAAAAACGGGATATTTATTATGTCGTAATTGGACTCCGGAGTTACTCCGTGATCATGGTGCATGCAACTGCGCCGAAATATCGGGGACTCGCCAGAAACCAACAACTCAAACATAGCAAATATCGCGTTTTTTCCAAAAAATAACTTTGGTTAGTTTTAATAGAATATACCTAGTTTGATGTTTTGAGCCGTCCGTTAGAGCGGAGCCGTGTATCTGCTCACAAAAATCAAATCATACTACCAACCCCTCTCTTCCCTTGGGTGTCGTAAAAGGCGACTAACGTACTAAAAACTGCACAAACATCCAACAAAATAGAGAGGCGATGGGCTCACCACTTATCGCGCTGAGCACATGTGCAGTGTAATTTGGAGAAACATGGACTGCTTCTACGGTCCTCATTGCCTAGTCTCTGACTAAGCCTTTGGGGATAAAGTAGTGAGTCTATGTACACACGGCGTCTGATCAACCTACCCAAAACTGTCAAATTTCTACAATCAATTTTGAACTTTATTGTTTGGCTCTAAGGATCAATATTCTTTGGAGAAATTTGACAGTTTAGGGTAGGTTGATCTGACGCCGTGTGTATGCATGTATGTACATTATGGTCAAACTGGATTTAATACAATACTTTATTCAATGTTAACGTAAACTTAAATCACGCCCGATTCCCGGAGGGCTGTAAGCGGCGAGCACAGATTTCTATTTCCTATGATACTGACGCACTTCTTTTCTTTCCCCTTTTTCTTCTAATGCAACAAATAAATAAACAAACGTGGTCGTATATTTCGTAACGTATGTTACATGCATTAAATAGTATAGGTAGTTTATGAATAATGAATAATATTGTGTACACTCAACAGCAAAAGTCAAACCAGAATACCAATACTATTTTGCAAAATGCAATAGGTATAAGTTGTAATTTATTCTCAACAACATTACGATAAATTATATACTTAATCAGATATTGATGTATACTTACATACTAATAAAACTAAAGATTCATTACTATTATAGGTGCGTAACGCTCATCATAATTAGCCGATGATGACAGAAAATGTTAAAATAATTGTAAATGTACGTCAATACTCGATGGTATACAGTCATGTTATTGTTTTATTTTATTTATCATGGTACCAGGTTGATTATCGCCTTTTGCTTTTGACTGTACACCCACCTAACGTCGTTGATTGATTCTAATTGGCTAAGGTCGTCCTTTATTTGGTAAATAGGTCACACATGCCTTGCTATAAAGGGCCAACCTTATTGCACAATCTAGTAGAATTTTATATACCTTCACTATTATTTATTGACTGTATCTTGACTACTAAAATAACACTTTTCGCGATGTAGCTTTTGTAGTACCTACCTACCTATCTGCATTTTGTAACTGTTTCCTAAAATTTTATCCGAATTAAAAATAGGTTATTTTAGGGAAGTTGCATTGTAACCTTAACTTATTATCAAAACAGTCACTCTGGGGCCCAAGTCTGCTATTCTCTTACTCATTTATGAATACCAAATGTGTCAAACAATTACAATGAGATCCAATTGCGATTCAATTATGCCATTCGTAAATTAGCAGACTTGGGCCCCTGCTATTAATAATCGTAGATTAATGTTAGGATTAAATTGACGCCGTCTCTATCTGTCTTCTTTAATAAAAACGAGACAGCGTCGTCACTTTAAACCGAGGTGTAACATTTGGCCATTTTAATTAATAAGACGGTTAATGAATAAAAATATTTTATTGCATTATACAGAATAAAGAAGGTGGTCTTAATGATCGGTTGGCACTTTCTGCCAGGCAATGCTATTTGGCGTCAGTAATAGGTACTTACATAAGGTCGAATTCTGTTCTGGGCAGAATTCTTACACGTGTGTTTATATGAAAAAACACAAAAAGAAAAACATGAATACTTAGTTATTTTGATATCTTAGACGTGTCTTGCCTTCTTATTTATTACTCTAAAGTAAGTGTAAAACTAACCGTCGAGTTGTGTACACGAGATAGAATAATTGCTTAGATACAAACCTACCTTATCATGCACCCGTATCTATACTCACTCACGAACCTTGAACAATCTGTTTGGGGTTCCGGTTGCACGTTAGAGATAAACACAGTCCTAATAATTAAATTTTGGTAATTATGCCATTTATTTAATACTTTTCTATTAAAGTATTTGACCTTGTCGCGTAGGGGTGAAAGAACACTATCCACCCCGTCTTCCCTTGGGTGTCGTAAAAGGCGAGTAACGTACCAAAGACTGCACATTCAACAGCATAAAGAGACTTTGGGCTCACCACCTGTCACGACGCTGAGCACATATGCAGTCGCTTATTTGGTGAAATGTGGACTATGGTAGAGGACTGCTTTTGCAATCCTCATTGCCTAGTCTCTGACTAACCCTTCTAGGATAATAGTCGTGATTATATGTATGTATGTTTCCATTAAAATTAATGTTATGTAAGTAAGTACTCCTTTTTTATGTTAGCTGATGGTAAATGAAGATATATTGGACTTCAACTACTAAACAAATGGCTCCTTTATCTCAACCTTTCAAATACGACAGTGGTGAGACTGGTGAGCCCATCGTCGCTCTATGCTGTTGGATTTATGTGCAGTTTTAAGTTCGTTAGTCGCCTTTTATGACACCAAAGGGAGGAGAAGGGGTGGTATAGTATTCTATTGATGAGCCGCTACGCGACACGGCTCGTATTATAGCAGCTATTAAAACCAACGTTCTGTTTTGACGTGACAACGTCTTAAATTAGGTTGCGGCTGGGAGTCACTTATGAAAAAGTGTAACGCTCGGTAACGTTACGATGAGTCACCGAACGAGAGAGAGGCCCGCCGAATGCCTTGCGTCTCTCTCCCACTCAACTATGATCGGTCTGCATATTTGTTTTAAATATAATTCTTTTTATAAATAAATGTTTTAAATTGTTACTATTATTTCATCCTTCTTCCTACTATACGAATGAATATTCACATTAAAATTATTTTACCACTCAAAGTCGTTGTCACGTAAAACTTTCGCCCGTATACCGACTTTACAGGCAACCAATTTTTTATTGTTTTTTCAGTACAGAACCCATTGCATACCAGTCTCGCACTTGCCTTTGCATTACATTTACTCGGTTTTTATAACGTTGCCTTCGTTTTTAACTGACTTTTTTCATGGACTTTTGTGGTTTGAGCGTATTATCACGTATTTATTTATTCAATCGTATGTCGTATCGTTTTAAATTGTTGGTTGGTTAATATTATAGGTCCACATTCAGGCCACGAAACCAGTCTATAGCTGCTGGTCGTCGTAGAGTTCCTGTGGATCACCTGGGAAATGGCGCTTTAGATATCGTTCCACAATATGTTCGGCAGTCTGTTCCTCAAGGCCGCAGTCACACAGCGGATTGTCTATCCATCCCCACTTTATGTTTTATGAAGTTACACCTGCCATGTTCCGTGCGGATTCTATTGAGGCGGCACCAGTGTTTCCTCTGTAGGGAACCTCTAGGTTTTTGGGTTGGGTCTTTCATTTAAGACTAACTGCCGCATTAAAAGACTTTTATAGCATTCATCAATCCGTTTCGGGGCGTGTCCACTCTGTGGCCTAGTGGTACCACACCGGTCTAAGTTCCAGAGGTGCCAGGTTTGATTCCCAACGGTGTATGCATATTTATACTCTGTTTGTTGGAGGTATGACTTGCTAAGTCCGCCTGGCTAGTTACCACCATCTTTTCTATGTCACCATAACAACAATGTTTGCAGCATTGTTGTGTTCCGGCAGTTAGAAGTAAGTTGGCCAGTTCCTCAGTAGTTGAGCATGAAATGACACAAAAATATGTAATTTTGTGAATTTATTCTTTAACCCATCTACAGAATAAAGCCTCAATAATATTTCATAATTTTTGTAGATTTTAATTTTACTGTTTACTACTTCAAAAATTAATTCTAAGAACGTGATATGTTATTTTTTCACTAACACCTAGCCTTAATATGCTCACGACTTTTATCCCCGAAGGGATAGTCAGAGACTACGCAAAAGCAGTCTACTGCCACAGTCCACGTTTCACGGTTGGTAGTATTCTATTAATGAGCCGCTATCACACATATCTTCCCTTGGGTGTCGTAAAATGCGACTAACGGACTAAAGTCTGCACACACATCTAACAGCATAGAACGGCGATGGGATTACCACCTGTCACGCTGAGCACTTGTGCTGTCGCTATTTAGTGAAAAGTGGACTATGGCAGAGGACTGCTATTGCGGTCCTCATTACCAAGTCTCTGACTAACCATTCGGGGATAATATATAGGTAATAATATGACAGTCGTGATCATATGTACACACGGCGTCAGATCAACCTACCCTAAACTGTCAAATTTCTTCAATGAATATTGATCCTTAAAAACCAGCAGTTTTTGCAGTTTTGCAGCAGCAGCAGCAACAGTTTTGGGTAGGTTGATCTGACGCCGTGTGTATTATTTTATTAGTAAGCCGACACGCCACACATCTCAGAAAGTACGTAATGTAATTAATTATACGTAAGTATAATAGGAGTGACATGAGGATAAAATTAAAGGCATCGACCTGTTATCATCAAGTCAATGTCGCGAGCACGTAATATTAAATTGCATTAATTCACTTAGCATACCAAAGTCTATTAGTAATATTTTTTAAATATATTTCGTGACCATGGATACAAGTCCTTCAGTCGTAATAATGAGAGTCGTAGGCTTGTAGATGATAATGAGTGATGATAACATGAACGTTCAATGCTAATTGATATTCCCCCCAAAACCCTTGATTCGACACGGACTTCTTGAAAGAATTTGAAAAGTGATGTTGCACGGTTTTGTTTTATTTGCTAACACTCATGCACGTTTACGAACACTTAACGGTTAATAATCCACCATTTTTTCACATTAATGGCAATTTAAGGCACAAAGTTTAGAAAATACACTTTCCCGCCAAGAAGTCCACTATTAGTAAGATGCATTAATGTTGCTACACTTTATCTCAAACAAACTATTCTTAATTCACCTTCGAACACAAGTTATTCAATATACACATAAAAGACTTCACAAATTATTATTTATAAACGTTTCACCAAGTAACAACTACTTAGAATATTATGCGTTCAGCGTGACAGGTGGTGAGCCCATCGCCGCTCTATATTGTTGGATGTATGTGCAGTCTTTAGTCCGTTAGTCGCTTTTTACGACACCCAAGGGAAGAAGGGTTGGTAGTATTCTTTTAGTGAGCAACTAAACCACACAGCACGGTGGTAAAAATATTAATAATAATAAAAATATGAAAACTTACTACAAATATGGCTGTGTAAACATTTTCTTGTACTGGTTACTATTCTGAGGTTTGACTTCATGAACTACAATGTAACCAATGATTTAATAACCATTTGGTTAGTAACCGTGTCGCGAAGCGGTGAAATAGTACCTACAACCACCCCCTCTCTTCCATATTACTGAAATAAATTCCAAGATACTCCTTACTAGAGCAAAGTACAGCGTTAACACACTAACCGGCTTTTTAAACGGTTTTGTAGTCTAAAAATAAAACCTATTTTCTTATTGACCTTTGTAAACATATTTTCAATATGATACCTGTAATTCAATATTGAATCTAACCACACACCAAGATGCTTGACCTGATTCTGGCGAGTTATAATTCATTATTAATACTATAATTATGTATAATAGGTAATTTCTTTTTAGTAAAAGTAATAAGGCTGCATTTTCTTACATTAAGTATTATTTTGGGGGTTAAAGTTACTCGCGTTTGGGGGTTAAAGTTACTCGCGTCCGTAGGTTTACCCTTGAGACCCTACACGTGACCCCTGGGTGGTGCTAAATGAGTGACACTGACTGAGTGGTAGAGCCACGCTGCGTTGCAGCACGCATTGGGCCGGCTCGCCCGGTGTAATACCACCCTCTCACTAATATTCGGCGTGAAATAATGGCACTTGGTGCTGTTGTGTTTCGTCCGACCAGTGAGGGTTCTGGAGGCCCCTCCCTCACCCCCCCTCTTCCCAATTCATATTCCTTCCTTAAACCTATTCCTCCCTTAAAGGCCGGCAACGCGCCTGCGATTCCTCTGGTTTTGCGGGTGTCCATAGGCGGCGGTGATTACTCTCCATCAGGTGACCCGCCTGCTCGTTTGCCTCCCTCTTTTATAAAAAAAAAAAAAAAAACATTCAAAGACATATCATTATCAACACACCAATTTTATACTTTATCATTATCGTTTTGCAGAAATGCAGCATCTTCAATGCGAGTCACTTCATGATATACTTTAATATCGTCAGCATAGGCGATATATTTGCTGGAAATAGATTCAATGAGATCGTTTACAAACAATATAAATGAAAGTGGGCCCATATTTGAGCCCTGTGGGATGCCGGATGTGACCTCATAAGGAACCCACTCAATGACGTGCACGTGCTACGAGCTCTGTGCGACGAGAAAGGTAGGAGGTCAATCACCGAAGGAGTACCCCATGAATGCCAATGTGATAAGCTTTACAGCAAAGGATATAATGATCAACATTGTCGAATGCTTTGGCGAAGTCAATATAAAGTGAGTCCACTTGCACATGCTTGTTAAAGGCAACATTTAGGTCATGAACATAAGTAAGAAGATTGGTCTTAGTATTGCGTCCAGTGACAAAGCCGTGCTGACGACTACTAATAAAAGGTTCTAAAAGAAAATATAAATATTTAAATATTAAAGTTTCAAAGATTTTTGCGAAGCAACTTAGTTTAATTGTTCTAAAATTTGTTACTTACATCTGATTTATTTCCACTTATACATTGGTAGGTACAATTTTTAAAATTTTCCACAATTCAGGGAAATTACCAGAAAACAACCTTATAAAATATTATAAATCAAACATAAAGGCCTTGCCAGTGCTGATCTACAATTTTTAATTTAAAATAGGGGGTACCCCATCAGGAAGCACCCTTTGCGACATCGACAGAACCAATTGCCACCAAAATCTCACGTTCCGTTAAAGTTGTAATGGAGATATTTATTTGTAGTTGTTTCCGGAAAAGTAGGAGTTTACGCACAGACTTCTGTGCTTAAACTCCTACTTTTCTTTTTCTTCTAGAAAGAAGTTTTACTATATACAGAAGAGAAATGCCTCGCAAAGAGATTGGCTATGTCCAAACAATTATTTGCATGATCCGAGTTTTCATTTGACTTGGTAAAACATTTGGTGTGTTTTTTGGTCTGGTATATCTCTAAAAAACCTCAAAATCTGTTTTGATGTTATCCTCTATCTGTTCTAAGTATGTTTTATAGCATTTATCGAATTCACTTTTGGCTCTACAGAGAAAAAGTGTCAAAGTCACGCGGATTATTATATAGTTTTTACTTAGTACGATACTTATTTTTTTCTTTTAAAATCTTAACTAATGCACGGAAACCATGAGGGCCAGGATTTATTTGTCTTTGAAGTTGGCGTGTGCCTTTCAATTACTTCCCACAAGTGGTTATATAATACCTGTACCAAACGGTCGCAATCCAAGTCAGAATATTTATTCTAATCTATTTCATTTAGCGCGGCATTACATGCAAAGATATTGGTTTTGTGGAATCTTTTTTTTGTACCAATGTTTGGTTTTAATTGCTATTGTTTGCCATAGAAAACCATATAAAATTCATAGTGAGCTCCAAAGAACGGTCGATACGACTTACGGGTGGGCCTCTGTAATAATACAGGGAGTGTAGGAATTATTTAATAGAGCGGTAATGGGCTCACCGCCTGTCACGCTGAACATGTGTGCAGTCGCTGTTTGGTGAAAATTGGACTATGGCAGAGGACTGATTTTGCGGTAATAATTGCCTAGTCGCTGACTAACCCTTCGGGGACAAATAGTCCTGATTACTTACATGTATATGTATAATAAAATGTTTGCAGTGGACCGGCAATCAAAAGGTCATGGGTTCGATTCCCATTCGAGCTTCCTAAGACTGGTTGATTTTTTTCTAGTAAACATTTTATCCTATATCTATATAGCATTGTGAATACAAAATTTCAATAATAAAAATGTATAAGTATATTGTGTGTTAGTTTCCAACAGTTTATTAAACAAACCGCGTTTTTGTGTTCACCATGAATTAACTAACGATATCGGTTAGATCATTTTTGACATAATATTAATTTAAAAACCTTTGGTTAGTAAAAACGTTTTTGAATAAATATGTCAAAAATAATCGAATGGTCAATACATAAGTTGGTACTTGTAAAGGTGGCAGTGTATCCTCATACCTTTAGTTATTAGCCCAACGACATCACAAAATAGTAGTAAATACATGTATTAAGTTCATGGTAAATATAAACCCTGAGTAGTCAATGTCATGTCTTTTATGCGTAAATTAACCGTGTCGCGCAGCGGTGAAAGAATACTACCACCCCCTTTCTTCCCTTGGGTGTCATAAAAGGCGACTAACGGACTAAAGACTTACATACATCCAACAGCATAGAGCGGCGATGGGCTCATCACCTGTCGCGCTGAGCACATGTCCAGTCGCTATTTGGTGAAAAGTGGACTACGGTAGAGGACTGCTTTTACTGTCCTCATTGGCTAGTCTCTGACTTATCCTTCGGAATAATAGTCGTGAGTATGTATGTATGTATGCATATCCTATAACGTAAACGTCTTTTTTATTTAGCATCATTTCTACAATAGTGTGAACTAAACTGTTGTTATCGGTGTCAGTCAATTTATCAAACAATTTTTTTTTAAATAATTGCGGCAAGGAGTGAGCTTTTATTTAATTCTTCAAAATAATTTAACACATATCCTCTTCAAAGATACCTTAAATTCAAATCGTCTTTCATTTTTATAATTATTGGTTAGGTAGGTGCGTGTCAATTTTAATGTCATGAAGCAACAAATAATGATTAACCGAAGTCGGTTACCATGTTAAAGCTAATCAGCCGATTACAGTACCTAATTAAACAATGGTTATAGCTTGGTGAATATCAAAATATTGTTTACAGTCAATCATGATTTAAACAGCTGATTAAACGGTCAAGGATCATTCGACCGCCGGCGGTCACGAAACCATAGATAGAATTTCAATTGCTTCTGCTTTTACGGTCCTCAAGGGGTAACGTAAACATTAAAAGATCACATTGAAAGAAAAGAACTAAAATTGTTACGTTTTACTTCGTATACCTAGGTACACTACTAACGTAACAGCACCAGTCTTGGACAGGTATCCAATTATGCACAAAAAAATAATAAATAAAAAAATAACTGCAACAATTGGGAAATGCATCCTAGCAACACTTTAAAAGAAAGTTTCACTTTAAGCGGTCAAAATTATGTGATTTCATTAAATTCAGCCCTTTTATTTTAAAATGGCATAAAGGTGTTTGAGCACGCTTCGAGTCGTTGTTAAAAAATCTATTTTTACTAACAAAAATCTTTGTGGAAGTAAGTACGCATAATTATTTTTAGCTACTATTAAATTAGTCTCAAAGATTTATTGGCGTATTATTATGTTATATTTCTTATATATGCAACATATTTCACGCTTTTTCGGCATGACTAAAGGTTATGGTATTAATGCTATTCGTGTCCATAACTGGATATTTTTTCTAGGATGTTCTATTAATGGACAATTGTCGAAAATCTAATTATTTAAGGTTTAACATAGCTTAAACATCTGCATATCTTTCTTTCAATGAAGAAAAAATAGCAAAAGCCGCTGAAATATTTGGAGTAGGTACCTAGAATTACTTTACATAATAAAGTGTCAGTAAAAAGTCCTAAAGTCTGTTTTATGGGTCAAAACACATATCTGTCTGAAGACGATGAATATTTGTTGGAGCAATGGGTCCTCATGATGAGCGAGAAACATGTCCCAATTACCGGAATATCATTTCAAGTTACAGGATTTGTAACTGGGTGTTATCCATTATTGGGTGTCCATCACTAGATTTCTACTGTCCGTTATTGGTCCAAAAAATAGGGTTTTTATTTTACAAATTATTTATAGTTAACGTTTTAGGTGCGCCTAAATACATTAAAACACACTTAACTATAGGTTTGCCGAAATAATATCTAAAAAAATCACTAAACTTAATGATAAATTTACTAAAACTACAAATCTTTACTTATCCTGTCCATAATTCGGGTTGTTAGCCTAGTCTTATATTAGATTCTGCATTGTTACAATATTAACTTGTACCTAATCACATTAATATTAACGCGATGAAGTCATCGTGGAAGCATAGATTAAAAGGAATTTAATTATATGGCAAAATCATCATAAAAACATTAATCTACCTACTGACTGTTTCATAAATAAATATGAAAAATATACTTAGGTGTATGTTGAACTCAAGGTCATTTTCGTATATTAATTAATGTAAGATGAAGATAAATAAGTAGGTAGGTAACCTACTAGAAAAAAACTAAATATTAGATACCAAAAGATATCTTTTAGCTTTATTATTCGTATGATAAACGATCGTTGTTCAAAGATACAACCTGTTTAGCCTACCAAAACCAAAATCACAAGTTAAAACTTTGTTTACACTTACATAGAAAACAATAAAATCTTGTTGCCTACTCAATGACATTGACAAAAATAATGACACTGACAGCATCTTCAAACTTGATTCCCTTAAGCGCGAAGCTGCATTCCTATTTCAAATCATAGACAATTTTAAGATAATTCGTCCTTGTTCAAATTAAGAACTGCATTTGTTTCGAACACGTACATAATGATTATTTAAAAAGTGTACTCACCAGAGACAATCACTTGCGCAATGAGGACGTTAGTAAATAAATAATGCGTTTTGTTTGTAAACAATGTGCGCACACGCTGATTCCGCGTTTAATTAATCCGGTGTATCGACCACGCCCGATTGTGCGCCAGCGCGGGACTCGACTGACGCGGTCCCCTAGTTTCTTCGGCTAATTATAACTTGACTGGTTAGTTGCGTGTACAGTAAACATACTGGCATAGTATGTTGACAGTTATATATTAAATGAAGAGAATTGAAGTTGGTTGACTATACTTTTAGTTACAAGTCAAAAGCCATACATGATTGTAACTTGTACATACGGATTTGGCTACACGCGTTTGTTTTATTTAATTATTATTTTATTCTGACGGTTGGTGTCGTAGACAGACTAACTGGTATTGGTAGTCAATAAATTTATTTGTAACTGCTACCATCTATTGTTTTTAAACGGGTGCGGTTTTTTTTAGAAAGCAATGTATATATGTGGCCATAAAGTTCAATGTTATGTAATATATTAAGATTTAAGATTCATATGTTTAATTGTACGTGGCAAAATAATATCGTATTTTATTTTATCGCCATTGGTGAAAAATTTAAAACATCTTAGGGGTTTTCCAAAGGTCCGTTGAGCCGTTGGTTCCGGTTGGTAATGATGACAGATGGTAGTTGATAACACCAATTGGGCCATAATAATAGATTATGACCCGATCTCCTATCAAGAAAAATACATAATGAAATGCATTACAATAATTTGTAACACAAAAAAATGTCTAAGTTAATCCTGTAAATTTATAATAACTTGATACTCCGCTTAACACTCCTGAAAATGGGCGTGATGATTGTACGCCTAGTAAAAAATTGGCAAAATGAAATGTCTATCTCAGTCGACTTTGTGTAGACGAACTATTAGGTACGAACGTTATGAAGGAATGCTTTTCGGTGTGGTTTCTAAACAAACTCAACTTAGTGAATGTGACTTTGGTATGTTATATGTAGATTGGTTTAGGCGCAGTGTTGTATTCTAGATAAAGCGTAGCAAACAACAAATTGTTTTGGTCTAATTTCAATTCGTATTATTGTCTAGATATTTAGTTTAAAGAATAAATATTAAAAAAAACTGTTTTTAACAATAGATTTAGATAACTATTATCACAATATCACGTGTAGTACGTACTGAATAAATTGTAAAAACATGTTTTTTTATTCAATTGTTTTTTTTATTGACAATGCTTCTTTTTGTCGCAACACACTTGTGTTTCAAAACAATGCGAGTCGGATTCGTGTAATTAAATTTTCCGTAATCTAATTTAGTCATAATTAAATAAAAAAGTTATACCTACACTGAAAAAAGACGACCACCTCAGGCGGGAATCGAACCATGCACCTTCCGCATTCCGGGCGGCTGCCGAGGTCAGGTTTTCATCCGTCGTAATTTGTCAGTGCTTGATGCCTATGTTTTTAGTCAACATTGCTTCATTAAATATTAGAAGTTTTTACCTCTGAGATATCCGAAAGAAATAATTAAATAAAAAACATTATACACTGAAAAAATACGACCACCTCAGGCGGGAATTGAGCCACGCACCTTCCGCATTCCGGGCGGCTGCCTTAACCACTTGGCTACCGAGGTCTGGTTTTCATCCGTCGACATTTGTCAGTGCTCGATGGTTATGTTTTTAGTCAACATTGCTTCATTAAATCTTAGAAGTTTTGAGAATACCTCTATTTGATGAACCTCTAAGATATCCGAAAGAATTTTTTTTTTTTATATTTGAACATTCGGTTAAGATGAAGCTGCGTTTATAGATTAATGTTTTTTTTATATATTTTAGCGTTTTATTAACGCTTAAATATACTAAAATATTTTTTTAAAAAAACTGAAAAGAGATGACAACCTCAGGCGGGAGTCGAACCACGCACTTCCGCATTCCGGGCGGCTACTTTAACCACTTGGCTACCGAGGTCTGGTTTTCACCAGACCTCCAGTGCTGGGACTGGGAAACATAAAATAATGATAGATATTGCTAGAACTAAAGATCTGAAGCAATTGTCATTGCAGCGCAAAAGCTATCTTTGTTGATTGTGGTCAACACGACTACCGAGTGTCGCCCGGCGATTTTCCATCAGGAGGAGGAGGCGCCCGAGGATGTTTGGGCGTTTCCTGAACGGCTTGCACGGCCGTGCAATGCGGGCTCGAGGTCCCCACCTCTAACCCGCTGGCCAATGCTAGGGTGGCAAGTGGCGCAAGAACCTGCGCCTTCGACCGCCCGTCCTCCTTCTGCGGAGTAGGTCCGCATTGGCGTCCATCTCGCGCACTCTCTCTGCGGCCTCTTTGAGGGACATCACCTCCTCAGCGAAGGAGGCCACAGCCGTCCATGACCTCTCATTAGCCAGCATAGCCTTGACTACGCCGGTCAAAGAAAGGTCCCTGCCTATCACTCCTGTCAGAGTGTGACGCTGGGGAGAAAAAGCGCCGCACACTTCTAAGGTGTGCTCCACCGTGTCCTCCGCAGCGCCACACTCGTGACAGGACGCCGTTGGCTCCCTTCGCGCCACCCGGTACAGATACCGACCGAAACAACCATGTCCGGTCAGCACCTGCACCAGGCGGAACGTCAGGGCCCCGTGCTTGCGCTCGGTCCATTGCCTCAGCACCGGCCTGATGGCGTTTATGGTCCGGGCCCCATAGACCGGGGACTCCAGGCTCGTCGCCCACCGCCGCATCAGGGAATCGCGAGCCTCCCGCATAGCCTCCCTGGCCTCTTGCGGAGCCATGTTCTGGCCTCGCTCTCTGGCCTCGCATCTAAGGCGGTACGATACCGCCAGGACTCTTGCCTCCAACTCCCATGGAGCTGCTCCGGCAAGCGAGCATGCCGCTGCCCAGGACACCGTCCTGTACCCTCTTATGGCTCTCACCGCCATGACCTTTTGCGCTTGGCGCAGTAGCGATCGATTGGTGGCGGTGAGAGCCTCCGCCCAGATGGGCGCACCGTACAGCGCCATGCTGGCGACAACACGGGAGTAGAGCTTCCGGCAGGACGCACTGGGGCCAGCTGACACCACCTACCTGAACTATCCCGGCTTTGTGCTTGAAGAATCCTTCAAAGCCAAAGCCGGAGTTTGCTTATTCGTTCGGGCGGATGTTTGCTGTCGCCGTCTGCGCTGTCTGGAGAACCCTTCCTTCTCCCTCCTAGTGGTACACGTCGACTTAGGCTCTCATTGCCGTGTCTACGTCTGCGTCTACCGATCCCATAACGGCGACATGGAGACAACTCGACTAATTGAACATCTTAGTCGGGTAGCAGATGATGCGCAGGAGCGGTTTCCATTTTGGGGGACTTCAACGCCCACCATGAGTTGTGGTTAGGTTCCTCCAAAACAGACCATGCTGGTAGAACTGCCCACGCATTCGCTCTCACGCATGACCTGACGCAACTGGTGAACCAGCCCACCAGGATCCCAGACATAGTTGGCCATGCGCCCTCCTTACTCGACCTTCTGCTGGCGAGTCGCCCAGCTGGATACCGGGTGGAGATTCGAGCTCCTTTAGGTTCCTCGGATCACTGCTTGATATCCAGCACAGTGCCCTTGGCATCGCGCCCGCCAACAGCGGTTTCGAAACGCCAGATTTGGCACTACGCGTCGGCAGACTGGGACGGTATGCGGGAGTATTTTGCATCCGTCCCTTGGAGGCAGCGCTGCTTTAGTGAGAAGGACCCAACCGCTAGCGCCACTGCCGTTGCTGATGAGATAGTATTAGGAATGGAATACTATATTCCACACTCCTATGTCATCAGCAAAGGCAGACGCAACCGCTGGTTCAATCGCGAGTGTGCCAGCGCTGTTGAAAGCAAACAGACGGCATACCGCGCTTAGATCAGAGGTAAAGCTCATGGGGATCCCGAAACTCGCTCGCTAAAAGCAGCCTATAATAATGCCACCAAGTCGTGTAAGAGGGCCTACATTAGAGCGGATGCCCAGCGCGTTGCACGAGTAGGCCAAGAACTCCTGACGCATCCTACAGGCAGCCGTAGCTACTGGCGTCTGGCCAAAGCCGTGCAATCCAACTTCTGCCAACCCTCGCTGCCACCACTGAGATGTCTTGACGGAACTTTAGCTCACAAGCCGCAGGAAAAGGTCGATCTCCTGGCCAAACTCTTTGCGGCTAACTCCCGGATCGATGACTGTAATGCACAGCCACCCTCAGTTCCTCACTGTGGCCACACAATGTCTGATATTAAAATCAGGCAGTGTGATGTCCGTGCGGAGCTGCAGTCAATCGATGTCCGGAAAGCTAATGGTCCTGATGGCATCCCAGCAATAGTTCTGAAAATGTGTGCAGCGGAGTTGTCCCCTGTGTTCACGCGTCTGTACCGTCTCTCGCTCTCTTCGGGTTGTGTGCCGGAATCTTGGAGAGAAGCTAATGAGCAACCGATCCCTAAAAAAGGAGATCGGTCAGATCCGACTAATTACCGCCCTATAGCCGTAACTTCAGTGTTGTGTAAGATCCTAGAACGAATATTGAACAAACAGCTTATTCGATACCTAGAAGATCACTCCCTAATTCACGATCGTCAATATGGGTTTCGGCCAAAACGGTCAACGGGTGATCTTCTAGCGTACGTCACACATCTCTGGGGTGAGGCTATTGACAAGCGTGGCAAGTCACTGGCAGTTAGCCTTGACATAGCCAAGGCTTTTGATCGGGTCTGGCACAAAGCTCTTCTCTCCAAGCTCCCGGCATACGGTTTGCCCGCTCAGTTCTGTACCTGGATTGCTAGCTTCCTGCATGAGCGTAGAATCCGTGTCCTTTCGGATGGATGCGCTTCGCGGTTCATGTCAGTGAACGCTGGTGTTCCTCAGGGCTCCGTTCTATCCCCCACGCTGTTCCTTCTGCATATCAATGACATGCTTCCTCTTGGAAACATTCATTGCTATGCAGATATAGCACAGTGCATGGGGGATATAACGGTCACCCAACGGCTGGGCGGGTAGACACCGAAATGAAGCGAGCAAATCTTGTCATTGAGCTCGATCGGGTGTTGGATCTCATTTCTAAATGGGGCTCCGATAATCTAGTGGAGTTCAATGCCAAGAAAACACAGGTGTGCGCATTCATAGCGAAAAAGTCGCCATTCCTTCCCCTTCCTTCTCTTCAGGGTACATCTCTAGGCCTGCAGAGTAGTATTAACATGCTCGGTATGGATATCCGCTGCGATCTGAACCAAAAGGACTACATCGAAACCGTGATTAAAAATGCCTCACGTAAACTCGGTGTCCTGAACAAGGTGCGGCGATTCTTCACGCCTGATCAGTTGTGTCTATTATACAAGACACAGGTGCGGTCTTGCGCGGAGTATTGCTCTCACCTTTGGGACGGCTCCGCAAAGTACCTTCTCGATGCCTTGGACAGATTGCAGCGCCGCGCTGTGCGCATTATCGGCAATGCGGAGGTCACTAAAACTCTCGAGCCTTTGCAATTGCGTAGAGATATTGCGTCACTAAGCGTCTTTTACCGTTTATACCATGGCGAGTGCTCTGAAGAACTCTTTGACCTCATCCCTCCTTCTCCCTTCCTCCATAGGAGTACGCGTGCTGTTCTCCGGAGTCACCAATTTACAGTCTCTAACATTCCATCACGCACAAAGAAATTTGGTGACTCGTTTCTTTGCCGCACTTCCAAAAGATGGAATAGTCTACCAGCACACGTATTCCCTCCCACCTATGACATAGGGTCCTTCAAATGAGGCGTGAAGAAGCACTTTGTGGGCCGGCAGAGTGAGGATGACTGATGCTACGTCTCTTATCTTACCAGTTGTCCTCGCGCCTGGACCTCATTTCCACTTAACATCAGGTGGAGTGGGGTCATTTGCCGGGCTTGGTATAAAAAAAAAAAAAAAAAACATAAGCATCAAGCACTGCCAAATTGCGACGGGTGAAAACCAAACCTCGGTAGCCAAGTAGCCAAGTTAAGGCAGCATTGCGGAAGGTGCGTGATTCGATTGCCGCCTGAGGTTGTCGTCTTTTTTCAGTGTTTTAAAATTTTTACTTAAGTATATTTAATCGTTAATAAGACGCTAACATATATTTAATAAAAAAAAAAACAAAAAAAAACGTTAATCTATAAACGCAGCTTCATCTTAACTGAATGTTCAAATATTTGATAAAATATTTCTTTCGGATCTCAGAGGTGAAAACTTCTAAGATTTGATGAAGCAATGTTGACTAAAAACATAATCATCAAGCACTGACGAATTTCGACGGGTGAAAACCAGACCTCGGTAGGCAAGTGGTTAAGGCAGCCGCTTGGAATGCGGAAGGTGCGTGGTTCGATTCCCGCCTGAGGTTTTCGTCACTTTTCAGTGTTTAAAAATATTTACTTAAATATATTTAAGCGTTAATAAAACGCTAAAATATGTTATAAAAAAACAAAAATCATAATTAAATACAATTAAGTAACATAACGAATACATTTTTTTTTATCTTTTTAATAGCCACTGGTCCACGAACAAATACTCCTAACATACATAAATATTTAAACACTCCCTAAAATAAGTCAAGGTCCTAAAACTTCGATCAACATGGTATTGTTGATCGAAGTCCTAAAACGAATGACACTTAAAAATCTGCCAACCTTTTTTCTTAATAGCCTATTTTGATCCACTACTAGGCAAAACCTTTCCAATTCTGTCGATCACTAAAAGTTTTCCCTCTGTAAATATTTTTTACACTCCTTTATTCGAATGATAAAGGGCCATTCATAAGGCTCCATAGCCCTAAGAATGGCCTGTTTATTATGCGATTGTTGTCGAAATACCAGCCACACACACGTTTCACTTGGAGATATTAGAATTCCATTTCAGCTTGGCACGCCATACCAGCAGGACTATTTTCTAACTCGACTGACAGAAAGTGATGAACACCCAAGAAAATTCGTCGTACACTGCTGTGTACTGTGCCAATAGCTAATGAAAAATACAGCAGCGCGCGCGCATTGTACGACGAATTTCCTTGGGTGTCGAGTTAGGGAATAGGCCTGCAGGAGTACTATTATTTATTCTGTGCTGCAGGACAATGCAAGGGCAATGGGCGCATGTCTAGAAATAATATGGGTAGTACCTATGCAACTTGTTAATTACTTAGATAGCTCAAAACCTGAAACTAGTTTGTTTAGAATCGGGAGTTGAATAGATTCCACTAATATAAATATGGTTCACATTTTATTCAAAAAATACTTTTGTCTACACTTCTTTTTTAATTTATTAAACTCTTAGCAAAGTTGCAAATAGTACCTTTATGGATTTATAAACTATTAGCAAAGTTGCAAATAGTACCTTTATGGATTTATCCATTTGTCTAGGCTTTGATTATAACTCTCGTCTTAGTTAATATTGTTCTCTTTGTTTGCTAGTGTCGACGACGTAGGGAAGTACCAAAGAGAGAATAAATTGTTGGAATACAGAATTCGTACACTCTATCATAGGAAACCAAATAATAGCAACGAATCACGATGGAGCAGATAGCCACAAGGTTAGAACATTTAAATAAATTATAAAATAAGCTATTCACCATTTCGTTTACGTTCAGGAGGATGTGTGACAGCACGTGACATTTTACACAAGATCAAAGAGTAGAGCTATTAAAAAAAGCACTAGATGTAATTATGCTGGCTCCACACGAGCACGACCACTGCCCTTTATCTGTCTTCAGTGTGGAGTTGTGATTTGCGTAACTTCGTCAGAGCGCAAGTGTGATCAAACTTTTTTCTCACTGTTCTTTTAATCAAGTGAAAGTAAAGTATGATTAGTTGTTTCTCTATGTGACTTATCCGCAGTAGTGTAGCTTGCCTTAGGCGGGCCCTGTATGAAATTTGTAGGCGGAGGGGGAGATTGCATTTGCTCCTAGGAGCTAAGCTAGCCAAACAATTAAAATCACTTGTCATATAATCTACAGCTGATTTCAGTTTTTCTACATTTTCTGCATCTATAGACACTAATTACAAGTCTGATAGAAGTTCCTGTCTGATAGCTGTTCCTATCTTTTAGAAGTCCTAACATATTATTTTTTATCACAACCTTTCGGGGCCCATCTAGCCCGGCTCCATATCATTGATATGGCTGATACGTCAGTGGCTATGCCCCTGTTAATTCGGCAGACGAGTACTCAGCCCGCCTGATAGTTCGCAGCCACCGCAGCATATAGCAGCATAACGCTTACCCGGCCCAGAGGCTTCAGTTCTTGTGCCCCTATCTATGCCCTGTAATTTCACGGGATCTGGTACCCAGCATATTCAAAATTTTCATTGGTTTTCGACCGTATCTCAATTGCAATAAAGTTCCAAATATGGTGGCAATATATGTGCCACTGCCTTATAAAGGGTTAAACCAGAAAGCTGCTTGGCGGCAGAAATTGACTGTACTTAACGTTATTTTTTATAAGTAAGTTTTTATTTAACTTCCAATATATGTCTTTTGTTCGGGTGGAATTTTGCAACTCAGTTTTTATTCACTTCCCGCGCGGTTACTGATTGAGCTGAAATTTTGCATACATGTGTGAATTGCGTGACAATGCAATATTATGATGACATGGTGCTGATCTGTTGATGGAGCTGGAAGGTGGCCATAGGAACTTCGCAATGAAACAACACAACCTCATCGAGTTTGGGCTCGTTTAAATCGTTTTGACAAGTAGTTTGTCTTTCAATGGTAACCAGGGTGTGATGATGGAGCTGGAAGGTGGTCATAGGAACTCTGTAATGAAACGACGCAACCCCTTCGAGTTTTGGCTCGTTCCATTCGTCTTGACGATTACAATGTTGGAGGCGCCGGCCGTGCGCGAAAAGTTTCCGTTTTTCAGATGACACGAAAGCGCTGAAAAGAATGGTGAATAAGCTAAAGTGTTGAAGAATGAAGAATAGAAGAAATTAAGATTACCTATGCCTGAAAGGATTGAGGAGCTCGATGGCGCAGCGGCTAGCGCGTTCGGCTTGCGATCTTGCTCGCTAAGCAACTTTCGCAATGCCGGGTCGCTGGATGGGTCACCAAATTTAAAAAAACATCTCGAGCTCCTCCGTGCTTCGGAAGGCACGTTAAGCCGTTGGTCCCGGTTGTTGTCGTAAGATGGCAGTCGTTAAAACCCACCAACCCGCACTGGGCCAGCGTGGTGGTTTATGGCCCAATAATTGTTCACGTGGGAGGCCTGTGCCCAGCAGGGGGACGTTTATAGGCTGATGATGATGATGATGCCTGAAAGAAAAGGATTTTTTTAAGCCAAATGGATCGCGTAGTCACTTGTTTTAAGGGTCATTTTGATGAGTCGGTGGAAGAGTTTCTGGAGCAGTTCCAAGCAGTAGCAGTTTATAACAAGTACACCAGCTCTGAGGAAAGTAATTGTTGTTGCCAGCTTTTTTAAAAGGGAGCGAACTGTATTTCTTCCGCTCATTAAAAAGTTCATGTAAAAGCTTTGAAGAAGTGGTGGAGAAATTCAGGGAAGAATTTGAAGTGTGTGATTACCAGTGATCGGAATAGGTAGTGCAATTTAGGGTTAATGACCTTAAACGTTGTATTAATATGGATAAGACTTGGGGGATTCGGGATTTTATATTATCTTATCAAGTTTACAAGTATAAAGAAAAGTCAGATTGCAATTTAAACAATATCAATTAATCATTTTCATTTACATTATCAGTGCCTTCCATGGAATTGAAATAAATTACAATTATTTTCTCTTAATTTTCAATCTTTAGTCGATTTCTCTTTACATCTAAAATCCATTTATATGTGAGAAATGATATTTCAACTTATTAACTTATCATATCCATATTAAGAAAACGTCACTAAATCCCGCAAAATTGCACTACCTATTCCGGTCACTGGTGATTACTCCGAATTATTTTATAATGCCAAGCAGGACCAGAAAGGCTTGAGCGAGCATTTCTATAATTTATGGGAGTTGGCTAGCAAAACGAGTATTTCGTTTTAAATGGTTACCAGGGTATGATCTGATGATGGAGCTGGAAGGTGATCCTAGGAACTCAGTAAAGAAACTAACTGCCTCGTGGTCCAGTGGTTAAGGCGTTTGTCTTATGACCCGGAGGTCGCGGGTTCGAATCCCGCGGGAAGCATACTTTTTAGTTGTTTCTAGTTTGGTCAGGATATTGCAGGCTTGAATCACCTGATTATCCGAAAAGAAAGATGATTCCGTGCTTCGGAAGGCACAAAAAACTGTGGGTCCCGGTCGCCATCTGGTGGCCGTTATATAAACCACGTCAGAGGCCGTGAGGCGGTTTACTTAGAAACTCTGACACTAGGTTGTGCAAGGTCGATTGACCTTGTAAGCCACTCGATAAGAAGAAGTAAAGAAACGACGCAACCCAGTCGAGTCTCGGCGCGTTTGATTCGTCTTAACGAGTACTTTAGTGCTAGATGGTAACCAGGGTCTGATGATGGAGCTGGAAAATGCCCATAGGAACTCAGTAATTAAACGACATAACCCCATCGAGTATAGGCTCGTTTGAGTCGTCTTGACGAGTACTTTGGTGCTAGATGGTAACCAGGGTCTGATGATGGAGCTGGAAGGTGGCCATTGGAACTCAGTAATTAAGCGACACAACCGCGTCGAGTTTAATTCGCCTTAATGGGTGGACTGTTTTTGATAGACGTGAATGTGGTGGTTTGGTGGACGTGAATAAATTTTGTATACATAAATATTTGTGTTCAGTGAGATGGACAGAAGAAAAACGTGTCCAGGCATAAAAAGTAAAAAATAAATTAAAAGTTAAGAACCTTTCTGAAAAATAAGCTTTTATATATATTCGCTAAAAAGAAAAAGATAAACTTTTACTTAAAAACTTTTACTATCAACTTATAACGTCATTACACAATTTACTTATATGATATAAAAGGTTATCGCGAGATTTACTATATGTTTAAATAAACAATAAATTAAATAACTTGATGTGATTGATTTTAAATTTTAACTATCAATCTAAGGAAATACGAGTACCTCCCTACTTACTTAAATCGCACGACAACCTTTTATAACATATAAATTGTGCAATGACGTTATGAGTTGATAGAAGTTAATTATTTTTTTAGCGTATTTAAATTAAAGCTTGTTTTTTAAAAAGGTTTTTACTATTAGTTTTTAATATATAATCCACATACATAAATAAAAACAATTGCCTTAAGTATATGTACGCGAACATGCGTATCATTTCAGAACGGCTGGCACCTATTTGGCTATTTCTATTTTTGTTGTTTGTAATTTTTGTCAGGACAAGCTTAGGTTAGTAAGTACCTTCTTATGATTTTTTTTGAAAATTCTTCACTGGTTACGGAATGTTTACGCGAACGAAGTCGCGGGCAGGCCGCTAGTGTTTATTAATTGTAGTTATACATAGTTTGTTCAATAAAGTATTATCATTAATTATGTTGCAGTCATGAAGGCGGGTACCCCAAGAGTATGTACGTACTGCTGGCTGTGAACATAATAGGATCTGTCGCCTGCGTCATGTTGACCATCCTACTCGCACTGTGGGCGTTAGGTGAGACCATTCTACTACCTCTCGATGCAGGAAGGGCCGTCAGCAACATACCTACATACATACATACAAACAAACATAGGTACTTACATACATTACATATTGACGACCTTATTGGTCGAGTGGTTTGTACACCGGTTTTATGGTCTCTGAGGTCCCGGGTTCGATCCCCGGTCGGGTCAATTTAGAAACTATGGTTTTTCTAAATTGTCTCGGGTCTGGGTGTTTTCTATGTATAATACGTATGTATTTAAGTATTTTAAGTAGGGATGGGCCGTATATTCGATTAATATTCGGTATTCGGCATATTCGGCGGGTATACCGAATTATTCGGCCAAATATTCGGCTAAATTGCCGAATGTTCGGCAAAGTGGTATCCAAACTTTATACTGTATTGAGCCATGTATGAGTTGAGTGTTAAATGTTTTATTTTTATAAAGTAAAGTCAGGCTTTATGTTTTTGTTGATACTGTAGCTTTATTTTCAATAACAGCAGATAAAAAAAGATGTTTATTAATTAAAAATAAAATATAAGTATGTAGCTGTTACTCTTACTGATATCTATATTTTAGCAATTTGTGTATTTTTTAAAAACAAACATAGACTTGTTTAACTCTGTAAATCTCTCCGTAACCAATGTTTTAAGTATAGATATAATTTAAATTTACCAATTGTCAATAATAATGTTTATGATAAGAGTACTTTCATACATGGTGGTATTAAAGTGTACCTATTATAATCATTTACCCACCAACCCGCATTGGGCCATGGCCGTGGTGGGATATGGCCCAATGTCCCCACGGCTAAAGTGAATTCTTTATAATAAAATTATATGTTAATAAATTCAAGTCTTTATTGTGAGAAAATGAACAAGTTTTTTGTTTTAATCAAGAGTTGCATTATTAAATTACAACATTACAAAAAATCATATTTCATATTCTACGTAGAGTAGCAAAAATTATTTATTAAAAATAATCATAGTTATTGTCTTATAAACTTTAAAGTTTAAACGTTAAACTAATAAAACCGATATAGTTAGTTGTTACCTAAACAAACAAAGCTTCCCAATTATATTAGTGACATACTAAGACAAATATGAGACCAAATCAAATACATTATAATGTGAATATTCGACCGTATATTCGGTTCGGTAAATGTTTCACCGAACATTCGGCCGAATATTCGTATCCGGTGAAACCCATCTCTAATTTTAAGTATGTTTATCCGTTGTCTAGTAACCATTTAACGAGTTTCATAACGAAGCTTCTCTTGGGCTAGATAAATGGCTAGAAAAATGTAGGAAAGTTTATTTATTTACATTCATAATATATTCCCGATGTTCCCGACTATTATCCCTGAAGTGTTAGTCAGAGACCAGGCAATAACTACCTCAATAGCATTCCACTGCCACAGTTCACGTTTCACCAGATGATAATTGCACATGTGCTCAGCGTGACAGGTGGTGAGCCCATCGCCACCCTATGTTGTTGGTTGTATGTACAGTATTTGGTCCATAAGTCGCCTTTTACGACACCCATAGAACTTGGCCAAAAGATCTCAAAAACTGAAAAGGACTATTTTAAAGAACTATAATAACATACCAGAACCTTATTCCCTATATAGCTCTCGTATCCCGGAAGCGGGTATTAGCCTAACTTTGAATACTGTCTAATAATATTAAAATAAAATTTTACTTAAGAACCTACACTCTTTCACGTAACTTTAATGCAAAAATACAGTTTTATGTGTAGTGTTGATTTGGCAAAATGGCCACATAGCGTATTGGGACTTGGTATATATACACCCTTAATTGTTATTCGTTTTAATGAAATTAAGGGCGAGTTCCACCCATGAAACTGAACAACTTTCCCCAAGAAACCTATGTGCAGAAATGATAAAAAAATTTCGACCTCCCATACAAAACTGTCCGATCAGCTGACGACAATTAAGTAGTATGAGAGATCGAAACTTTTTTGTCATTTTTGCATATAGGTTTCTTGGGGAAAGTTGTTCAGTTTCATGGGTGGAAGTCACCCTTAATTTCATTAAAATGTATAAAAAATAGGGGTGTATAATAATAGTAGGTACCTACCTAGGTAGGTCCTATGACTCTTTTCGCGAGAACGATAAACGCCTAGTAGATTGTTTGCTTTGTTTGGTACTAAAGTGTCTAGCGCTATCGTTGTTCGTTACTGACAGGAGACAACTATCGGCAAGTTTCACAGTCCCATTGACTTCAAATCCGAATGTGACTAGCCCTGAGGGCCTAGATAAGTAGAATACAATGATTTTTTTTTTATTCTAGAAGGAGGCAAACGAGCAGGCGCGTCACCTGCTGGAGAGTAATCACCGCCGCCCAATGACACCCGCAAAACCAGATTAATCGCAGACGCGTTGCCGGCCTTTATGGAAGGAATAGGCTTGTTTCTTGAAGATCCCTAAGTCGTAACGGTCCGGAAATACCGCCGCCGAGAGCTGGTTCCACAACACTGTAGTTCGAGATAAGAAATTTCGTGAAAAACGCATAGTAGTAGACCGCCATCTATCAAGGTGATGTGGATGTAACTTATATGTCAGCGAATCGTCGTTTAGCGAACTTTAAATAAATTGAAATTATGTAGTCTATGTAGCGGATCGAGTGAGCATTCGCTAAATATCTGTGAACTTGTTTACCAATTCACTATTACAAGCACTAACAAATCGACATTGAGCGGTTGCCACATAGATTAATAACTGCTTTAGTTATTATCTGAGGGTGGCCACAGGGAGGTTTTGCATTATCGGTTCGAGAATTTAATTTCTTATTCTTCTAATAGCCGTTGACGCCACATCACACTTAGCGTGTTAAATCCATATAATGCAACTTTGTAAAAAAAATGTTTTAACAGGTGCTAATAATGTATGCATCTGTTACATTTATTTCTATTGACATATTACTAGCCTGCACGCAGTCCTATTATGACTCGCGTCTCTGCATTCAGGTGACATTTATTTTATTGTTTATTAAGCAAAGCTCATTAACATTAACCAAGGCTGGATTATACTTATGAATATACATACAAACATATTTAAAATCACGACTATTATCCCCGAAGGGTTAGTCAGAGACTAGACAATGAGGACAGCAAAAGTAGTCCTCTACCATAGTTTTAGCATACCTATGAGAAAAGTTTAATTGCTCTAAATCAAAAAATCCCTAACCTCACTTATAAAATCATCAGAACATCAATCAAGACATGGACTCTTTTTTATTTTTTTGATCTGATAACAGTTGTTGCGATGTAATATCACGCACAAAGTCGCACTGTGCTAGTAATTTGATGGAGTGGAAGAGTAGGTACAGTACAGTGCAGGTACAAAACATTGCGACAGCGCGGAAAACGTGGATTAATGATCAGTTGATCACAAACCCGGGCTATGCATCGAAAAATCCGAAACACACTGCCCGACCCGGGAATTGAACCCGGGATCTTCGGTGACCGAGCCGAGCGCTTGACCATCGTGCGTACTTAAAATTTTAGAATAATCAAATTAGCGAAGCAATGTACCACGCTACTCGCTTGTCTAGTGCAAATAAGGCGTTATAGTTTAAAGACTCGCACTTACTAAAAGGTGTTCAGAACCAGCGCGGAACAAAAACCAGAACATACATAATTACTTAATATATTCAAGACTATTATCTCCGAAGGATTAAACAGGGACCAGGCAATGAGACATCAAAATGAGTCCAGTTTCACAGCCCACATTTCACCAAATTATAACTGCACATGTGCTCAGCTTGACAGGTGGTGAGCCCATCGCCGCTCTATGCTGTTGGATGTATGTGTGTGCAGTCTTTGGTCTGTTAGTCGCTTTTCACGACACCCAAGGGAAGAGACGAGGTGGTAGTATTCTATCAATGAGCCGCTACCAGCACAGCAGAAACCAGTGCCATAGAATACATAATAGTACAAGTACAGAAGATTCACTCCGCTAAGTCATTTAAATAAATAGCGACTCTTGCTAAGACACAATAAAGTGCAATTCAGGTTGCAGGTCAAACACCGCTCCTATACCTACATCCCCTCTCCTTAATTTACTAAGTTTTACTTGTACTGGCAGGCACCTTAAGACCAACCGTTAGGTTATGCAAGAAGTGCCAGACGTCCCTGCGCCAGAAGAACACTCGTGCAGGAGACCATCTGCGTTAGGTCTTGACGCCAAATCAGTGCCCGCCGAAGCGCGCTCTTCATTCGGTACTCATAAGACTAGTGTCTCGGGAGAGTCTCCCTGTGAACACGTGTAGTTCACTGCCTATTGTCCAGATAGATAACCGGAGCTGTCGAGCTCGCTCACTTCTCGTTGCACGAAGGGCACAACTCGCTGTTGCCACTGCTAGGGTCGTCGACTCTAAAGTCGACTCTCAAGTGTCCACCTTGGTAGCGGAGTAGTAAGCACACTCACTTCTCGGAACCCATCCAGGCGCCTAGCCAGTTCCCACGTCCTACGCGGCTGGCTGGATCGGAGGCTACGGCATCTAGGGGGCCGCCTCTACTAGTTCTCCAGACTAGTACCGGAGATATCAACACCAATGTCCAATGAGAACCACCGGACAAAGCTGTCAACTATAAGGGAAACTCACGTTCCCCGCAGGACTTTTCGCTGCTGGCCCCACAGAGACCGCTACTAGGCCCCGCTCGCTGTGCGCGAGTTTGGAAGTCCTGGCACACAATACCAGGACAAACGAACATTCCCAAGCTCTACAGCTGACCACAAGCCACAGTCCAACCCACGTCCGGATCCCGCCGGAGGCGCCGGTCAGGGCACAACTAGCAGGGGGCTTGAACCGGAACCCCGTTGTACCCCTGAAAACACAGCCGGACCCGTAGTTCCAGCTGCGATACCCTATCTATCGGGGTCAGTAGATAGGGACTATACCCCCATTCCATACCTACAGTTAAATTTCCCTTCAGAAGTTGCCTCTCTTTCTATCGCGTACTATCGCGTAGCTCTTATTTCGTCTAACGACTGCAGGGTGTTCGCGGACGTCCGTCCGGTCGGCTACTTGTAGCTTCATACCTAAAGCGCGGAGTGCGCCGGGCCTGGCAGTGCGGGTACAAAAAGGCACCTACAAGTACAACACACTGCAACTTGAACTATTATGTATTCTATGCCGCAGTTTCAAAAAATAAGGTGTTTTAACTAGTGACGACACCGCGAAGCAAGTTTTTGTGCACTGAGTTGCATTACGGCCCACGTGGGCTGCTAACGTCTCGGTGTTTGTGAGTGCATGGGCATGCGATTGTGGACCTTGCGGTCGTAAATCAGAGCGCAAAATATACGCGATTTTCCGAGAAAAAAAAAAGGAAATTAGCTTTCCTAATGACTTCATAGATGGCGCTTAGTAAAAGGCGAGTCCATTTAGAGCACGCGTTTCTAGTAATGGTATCAGATAATATCAATATTGTGCAACTGTCAACGTGAACGAAATTGTGGAAAATAGAAATAGGTCCTGAAATGAAAATACTATTTTCATTCCTCATTTTAAGGAAAGTAGGTCTGAAGTTGCCTGAGGAGCGGGTGGAAAGTAGTACTTTTCCGCCCTAGGGAGAATTGTTTTTCTGACATGTGTAATTATAACTATTAATTAATATAATAATAACAACACATCTCTTCCCTCGGGTGTCGCAAAAGGCGACTAAAGCGCAGGACAAACACAAGCGGCGTCGGGCGCGGGCGCGGCGCGGACGCGCCTGACGCTGTTTGTGTTTGTCCTGCGCTTTACGGATCAAAGACTGCACATACGAGTACAACCAACAGCATAGAGCGGCGATGGGCTTATCAAAATAATACTACCAACGCCTCTCTTCTCTTTGGTGTCGTAAAAAGCGACTAAAGACTGCACATACATCCAACAGCATAGAGCGGCGATGGGCTCATCAAAATAATACTGCCAACGCCTCTCTTCTCTTTGGTGTAGTAAAAGGCGACTAACGGACTAAAGACATTCATGTTTTTGTTTTTACTTTCCTTATATTCGTAATGAAAAGCACAGTGTTTACCTCGGGTGAAAGACTTATACGCCTCTCTTCTCTTTGGTGTAGTAAAAGGCGACTAACGGACTAAAGACATTCATGTTTTTGTTTTTACTTTCCTTATATTCGTAATGAAAAGCACAGTGTTTACCTCGGGTGAAAGACTTATTTACTCCCTCGAACTATTGGCGCCCTCGCTACGCCCTGGCGCCAAACCCCGTCTCGGGAGTAAATAAACTACTTTCACCCCTAGGGTAACAAGTGGTAACAACACAGACATATTATATGTCTGTGGGTAACAATGTACTATTTTTTAGTTTTTTTGTTTGACAAGCAAGTCTTTTCCAGCTGTTAAATAAGTCTGAACAACGGGAAAAAAAATCCCGTTGGCCAGAGTAGTCTGACTATCAATCTGACCAGTGGGAACCGCTGCAAAAGTGCACTATTTATTACTTACAGCCTTTGTGTACGGCTCGGTTTTCATAAAACGCCGTAATATGTCGAGTGTTTTTGAACTAATTTTTATTTTTTAACTTGGGCTGTCAGAAAATCGCCCATTGCTTCGTGGTGTCGTCTCTAGTTGAAATATCCCAATGTTTTCAAAGCGGCCCACATTACAATTTCTAGGCCCGGTGTGACAATTCAATATAGCGGCCATAGGGATAGAATCGTGGGCTGGGCTTTCCTGCCTACGAATAGAATGGACGGCGTTGGAGCGCGTATAAAATGCTACGCGGTATTCGTCGGCTGGCAGTTCTAGAACAGGCCCCTTAGACAAGTGGCGAACGCTCCATGTCAATCCGTTAGCGTTTGCCAATAGTAAATTGGTAGACAAGTTTATAAATATTTTGCGAATGCTCACTATATTCGATTGCTGCCACAGGACTATCTATCGCTAGTATAGAATTGTCGAATTCGTAATAGTAAATACACAGAAGTAAATAAGTAAACGCCTCGTCACTTAGAAGGAGGGTTACCATTCGAAACCATCTTATCGAAATGTCAGGCTTTTGTCAGGACTTTTCAAATTCCTAAATAGTAACCCTACTTAGAAGTGACTAGGCGTGGACTTCTTGGCGGGAAAGTGAAGCGTCGTGTCTGCGCAGCTTTGTTTTATTTTCTATAATTTGTGTTTTGTCGAATATTAATGTGAAATACTGGTGGATTATTTACTGTTAAGTGTTCGTTAACATGAGTGTTGGCAAATAAAACAAAACAGTGCAACATCACTTTTCAAATTCACTCCTAAGAAGTCCGTGCGAGATCTCAGAATCCCACATCTTTACTGAAACTCAACGGGTTTAGGGGGAATATCATTTAGCATTCAACGTTCATATTATCATCACTCATTATCATTAGTTTAAGCATATTCAATGAACTCTAATATTACGACTGAAGGACTAGTATCCATGGTCACGAAATTTAAAAAAAAAAGTGACTGGGCGTATACTTGCAGTTTCCGACAGTATTTATATATACCTTTATCTATGCTTGCAGTCCATGGGCCGTAGTAACGTAACTCAGTGCGCAGAAAATTGCTTCGCAGTGTCATCTCTAGTAACAATACCTCACTCAATGGTCTAGTCGCAGTCCACGACTGTGATGTTTGTCTGTTTATTTTTTAGGTCCATATTGCTCAATAAACGGGCTCAGTACCTAAACTAGATAGCTACGGCCATAAAGCTTGGATTTTTAACTAGTGCTCAAGCGCAGTGCAGTGAAGACGTAAAATAACTAAAACGCTTTTCATTTGCAGGTATCATATTGCCGGAGCCGAATATTTCACCGATACTGGAAAGGATCATCTTTGAAGATAACTTCACTGGATACCGTAGAGCTTTCTCTATCCAACATCATATGGAGACGTTTATACAGCTTACAAAAGACTAAATAAAAACACTTAAGTAAGCATCTAATATGGATTTTATATTTGTTTCGTTTTCGTTAAAGCTCTAAAGTTGTAAGCAATTTTAATCTCAATTAAATATCTTTATATTAAGTAGGTACCTACTAACATAGTAAGTGCAAATTGATACTTACCTTAAATTGATCTATCTATGTTATCTTTATAGATAAATAATTGAAGTTATAACTAGCGGCCCGCCCTTTACTTCGTAATGGACTGATGGTTAACCAATACATAACCACCTCTTATTTCAAGTAACATCACAGCGAAAGCTCAGTTAATTGATCACCTTTTTAGTTTACCCCGTATATGCATATGAATTAAAAGATTATTTAATTTATTGTGATGTGTAAAAAGTAGGTGGTTGTTATAATTGCGATTTAGAAAATCTGGCAGTAGCTTACCAGTCGAACTTAAAACTAGCTCACCAACCAAGTGGCAATCAAATCCAGGATCTCTTGGTCTCAGTACCCCTACGATGGTTTAACAGTCCAATGGTTAAACCGCGGCTTAATCGCATGCAATCGCTCGGTTTAATTGACCTTTGGTCTAGTGACACAAGATTCTAATAAACCCATTGATTTTATTGTTCATATCAATGAATAAAACTATAACTTTACGAGCGGTTTACGTAGCGTAACCCTAATAAAGCACTAAAGCTCTATATCACACAGATATAAATTAATTTGTAGATAGATATGTGGAGCAGATAAAAGAGTTAGCTTTGTCAGTCATTCCATTGTGATTCAACAATAAGGTAATGGATGTTTGGAGTATTGTGCTGGTGCCCATGGCGACTTTAAAAGGTTAGCAATAGTAAGCATCTTTCGAAGAATTGTTTTAAACGTTTTTATACTTTTAAATTAGAATATTTAACTTTATAAACGCAATTATTTCGAACTACAATGTTTTTTTGCTATCTTTGAGTAGGTACTTTTCCGTTATTTCGGCACAATTGAACGTGCTATGATCACGGTTCTCTTAGAGTATGTAGTTGGTAATAATTCTAATAATAAAAAGGTTCGCAATGGTGCAGCGATTTTAATTTACAATATATTTCAAATAAATTTATTTGGAAATAACAACATAACTTAATAATAATAAAAAAAACTTAATTACTTACATAAATAAATAAAATTCCACCTAAACTAAACTACGGTAAAAAAGAAAAAAAAAACCTATAAATAAAAGATGTCCTCCAACTGTGGGCTCATGGGTGCGGTACCAAGAATGCTGGCAACGTTACCTCTTTGGATTGCGAGGCTGATACGCTGGCAGAGGTAGCTGCCAGCCTTCTTGTCACCGGAGGCCTCAATAAGGCGACGACTTAACTCTTTAACGAGCTGCTTGGCCTCCTGCCCCCATGGACCCATTGTCTCCACTGCAAACGGAACAAATATGTAGTTGCGGCCTAGGTTCGCGTACTTGTTCCGTTTGCGACTTTCAGCACTTACCGCAGCAGCCCCGACATGAAGCGAGGTGGCGCGTACATGTGAGGGAGCCACGGTGTCTGCACAGGTCGGATCCCACACCAACGACCTGCCAAGCTTCCAAGGTCCAATGGTCATACCGTCAGGCCTTTTGCCATCGCTGCGAGAGATACCAGTTGGCTCTAAAACACACCAACGGTGGCAAAAGCACTGCGAATGATGCTGTTGAGTGAGAAGTGCCGTAACATACGACCAGCACTGCGAGCGCAAGAAAGGCCGTGGTGGCCAAGCTCGTCAACAGCCTCCCCACACACACAGCGATGAGGGTGGACTACCCTGGCGCCAAGACGGAGGCAGACCGCTAGAGTGAGGGACGGCCCGTCCAACAAGGTACCGACGTTGGCAGATGGTAATGCCTGGAGCCAGTGGCCTGACTCTCTCTCGGAGACGGCAGTGAGACGAGCGAGTTCTGCCGAATCAGCAGAAGTGGATAGGAGCTCCTCATGAACTTGTTTGCAAAGTGGCTCGTCCCATTGCCTCTGCGACTGTGGTAACAAAGGGAGGTCTGAATTTGGACAGGTGGATATCCAAGCGTTTTTGGCATCTGCCACACACGACAACTCTACGGAACCCAGGGATGGGTTGATAAACTTCCGGTAGAGATTGTGCGTGCTATGAGCAGAAGACAAAAACGCTGGCAGGGCCACACTGCTTAAATTTCTAATACCTAGGCCCCCGAAGCGTACAGGAAGGGAAGCCTGAAGCCATCCGCGGTCGCTCATGGGACAATTAAGAATTTTAACTAGAGTATCTCTAATAAGAATATCTAAATTTGATAATAAGTTTGGAAAAAGCCAGAGTTGGGAGCATCGGAGTACGTAGGTAAATTTTGGAACGAAGAGACAAAAACGAATAATAAATAGTGCCATGTGTGGATTAATTTGGAATAGACGGTCTGAATTTAAATTGAATTTAGCGATGGCATCATCAATAAAAGCCGGCATGGCAGCTTGGAGAAGTGGTGCACCTAATAAAAATAATGAGTCGTCGCTGAGAATTTTGATGTTGGGGGCCAGAACACTAAAGTCAGAAATAATTTGAGCTCTACGGTCCGGGGCCACGGTGTTAGATATGTATAATTCACACTTCGAGAAATTTAGTTCCAAACCTATGGTGCCAAACTGGTTTATTAAATTCTGTAGGTCCTCGAGAACCAGGTCGGAGTTACCCCCTAAAGTGCCGTCATCGAGGTACCAGACGTTATATTTAGAATTTAGATTTGTAATTATTTGGTGGATAGCCAAAGAGAAAATAGCTGGACCCAGGGGGTCGCCCTGCTGGCAACCAACGGCAGAATGTAAAATATTGTTACGGTGAATCAATTTAGTTGGTTCACTGTAACATTGCCATAAATAATTAAAAAACAAAGGTATTTCCTCCTTTACTTTAGCCAGCAGGGCACCCCTGTCTACGGAGTTGAAGGCGTTTTTGACGTCCACCTTCAGCAGAACTTTGCCACCATCATTGAGCAAGAAGGTGCGGGCTGAGTGAACGGCGGCCTCGCAGCCACCCTTCGAACCGAACCCGAGTTGTATTGGCTGAAATTTTGATGAAAGGTCAGAAAGGGTGTGTTTGACACAAATTTTAGAGACGATGCGCCTGATGGTACACCCTACGGCGATCGGCCTTATACCGCCATCTTTCTTTCTTAAAGCGCAGAGGTTAGCGCCGTAGAGTATACCGGCGATGTCTCGCGGAACTTTACCGGCAAGCATGAGGTTGGAGAGTTGGGTAATTTTGGTGAGTAGGACTCTGCCGGCGTCTCCAGAAGTACCACAAACCAAATCTTTAAAATGTTGCGGGGAGAGACCGTCGAGGCCACCGGCAGAGCCATTTCTAAATGAAAATATAGAACTGTAGACTTCGTCTTCGTTGGTCGAAGGCGAAGCATCTGTAGACTCGGGCGGATCGGGGAGGCGAAGTGTTGCTGCAGGAGGAGGGTGTTTAGAAATTAGTGATGCCACAGTCTCTGGAGAGTCAGGAGCAACGGTATCACTAGAAAAAATCAACTGGGTGGCCCCTTTTAAATCACCTTCATTGATTTTTTCTTCAACCTTGCTTATGTTAAATGAAGTGATTTGCGATTTTCTAAAACTAACGACTGAATTATGCAGCGGTGGTAATGGATTTGTGCAGTTGGATTTGATTTTATGGGTTAGGGTATCACTATTGTCATCCTTGCTTACATGAAGAACGCGATAAGCAAATGACAATAGTAGTTCCCAGCTGTATGAGGTGTTTTCGTGGATGACCCTACCTATAGTTTGCGCTAAAGAATGAGCTACTGAGGTGCGAGCTCCTCTCGGAATTCGTTTTATAATTGGGGTATCATTTTTTAATTTTGCAAGTTGTTGCCAAAATTCAAAATTTTGTTGGATGGGTGGGTCAACTGAACGAGAGGGCACATAAGGGGTGGGCTGGGAGGCATGAGAAGGTCTGTGCACCTTACCAATGTGGATCTTTAGACCTCTGGTGCCTCTGAAAAATTTTGTTTGAGAGCAGAGCTCGCACCTCACATAATGGCCATTACCGGTATCTTGGCCTAAAGTCGTGGAGCGTTGGGACATCTTGTAAACTTAATCATATGAAAATTAAATTATAAACAAATAAACCTAAAAAAAGAAAACAAATTAGTAGAAAACAAGGTGACGGATCTTGTGAGCGGCAGCGGGCGCAGGCGCGAAACGTCAGCAGCACGAAAAAAACTCGGTTCTTATTGGTTCGGAAGTGCGGGCTCAACGCCTATTGGTCAAAGCGGAGCCGTCGTCAAGGCGACAAAAGACAGCTCGTTGTTTATAAGATGTTGCTCGATGGATCACCATAAACCTTGTAAACATGGGGACACAGACGCCACAGCAGCGGCGCACGCAGTAGAAAACGATAGCGCAGGTGTATTACGAGGCGGGATTACAAAACCCACCTTGACCTTGTCATAATACGCTTCAAAACTTTATATTTTAATTAATTATTGAAGAGCGAGTGTATAGACAGGTGTCACGCTCTCACGATCCAGATGATTATTATATAACATTTTGCATAGTTACCGCAATAAAATGAGGTAGGTATTAGTTGATATTTTGGTTCCTACTATAAACTCATGTTAGGTATCTAGTCTAGCCATTAAAGGTAAAGTTGCACGGCCTTTGCCCAGTCAAAAATTAGACGTTTGATAAATAGACGTGTGTAGACACGTCGGCCGACGCATCCGCAGCGCAGATGACGTCTGCGGATGCGTCTGCCGTTGTGAAGAGGGGGCATAAGCGACATACAGACGCTGCGCGCATGGCTGTGATCTGCTGTCTTTTTCCAATTCTACGGCAGCCGCTGCTATCAAGGCTTTAACTTAGAGAATCGCACTGCAGAGCGGCAAGGCCGTGGCGGTGCAGTTAGCACTTTTTTTAAAGTTTATTTTGTTTTTGAACTTACAGAATGGCAGTCCCATCTCCCGATATGCGGCACCTGTGAGGACGTGTTGGTAAACTCCGCAAATCGCAATTTTTCCATGATGCAGGACGTGCTGAATGCCTCCATCATGACCATAGCTGTGTGCGTGTTCATAATCAGTGTGTTCACGTTATTTGTCAAGATTTATTAACAGTTTTGTAATCAGAATGTTAAGTTAATTCAATTAAAGAAGGTTTTCTTAATAAATATTGATGTAGGTATATTATTATAACCCACCAACACGCATTGGGTAAGCGACTTGGGCGTGGGTTATGCTGGCTCAATATCCCTATGTGCTGTTGTCCATGTGGGGAGGTTTGTGCCCAGCAGTGGGACGTTTATAGGCCTCAAACTCAAACATGTGTCTACACGCAGTGTATCCGCGGGTCAGAGGACACCGCCAAATACAGCAGAGAAGGAAGGAAAATGGGGAACTTACCGGGAGCAGGCTGTACGGGATCGCTGGAACCGGGAGACGAACTGACCACGGGCGGCGATGTAGACGATTTAATGCATTTCACACCCTTCACTGCACTTAGTTTGTTAGGTTCAAAATGGTCGATTTCACCGGTAGGATATTGCGTCCGCGCGTGGTAGCCGGTGACGAATGCCGACTCGCCATGTCAGCGACCACACCACGGGTGGAAATGTTCCTTATTGAAAAAAGTTGCTATAGAGAACTCATCTCAAGAATAATGTATGACAGTTTCTTCCCGATGCGAATGTCAATAATGTCAAAATCTTTGAAATGGCGTCACTTTCATCACTTGTTGTTTTGTGTCGAGGCGATCTTGATTTTATTTCCGTACATATCTATTTCTCCAGATAACTTCTAAGTGTTACTTGAGTATTACTCAGATTATTTAGTGTTAAGTTACGTTTTAGTGCTTTCTACGATGTTTAATCATTGCAGTGTTCCCAACTTACTGTGATAGTATTTACAACAGACCGTTAAATTACATGTATTTCCATGTATTAATGCTATTAGACGCAATAAATGGCTGGAGTGCATAAACAGTGAAACTCTTCGGGCGTTGAATGTTGACGAACATTGAACTTGAAACGCTTTGTTTGTTCCAAAAATTTTGAGAAGAGATTTATAACTTCCAAATCTCGCCTATTAGGCACTGGTGCAATATCAGGAGGCACTGACATCCGCAGGTTGCAGAAGAGAAGTCTTCCAATGATGCAAAATAAAGCTTTCATAAAATATCCTTACTAAAAAGTTAAAAAGAAAATAAATGTGCCTACTAAAGAAATATTTGTTTTTATTTCAAAAGGTAACTATTAGCAATTACAAAATATCTTGCTTAATAGTTACCTTGGTAGATTCTGATGTATCCTAACTTACCCAAGAAAAACAAACTGCCTGGTATGTCGCTTCGGCTCTGGCTGAATGTAGAAAATGTTGTTGCCTCATATTAAGCATTCAAGATTAAAAAGTTACAAATGTCATACATCAATCTTGAGCTAAGATGGCGGCCAGCTCTAAAGCATAGAAATGTACGATAGATGTCCGTCTGAACTTGTTCACTTTAAAGTCTGTGGACCACACTTCGACACGGCGCGGGGGTCGTTTTCGCAGCGGCTTCAGTTGCCGTATCGAACGTAGCGATGCGCAGAATAACTCACTGTTAAGAAAAGAGTGATTACATCTTTTGCATCCAAAGATTTACATCACTCTTTTATATCTTTAACTCTTTAACTCCCTGGTTCAGATATGAACGAAATGAGCTAGTGAGTTAAAGATTAACTTAGTTGATTAGGCGTACGACAAGAAAGAGAATTAGAACAACCATCGATATTTTCACACCTCTGCTTCTCAATTTAGAAAGCAAGTGAGTATATTAGTTTTATTTGTAATTGTTTGGATTTTTTTTTGTTCATGCCAGTTAGTTGTTACGTCTGTACTTGCTCTCTTTGTTCGATAATTTATTTAGCTGTTAAGTAATTAATTATTACTATTGGTAGAAACTTAACTGATATAATGTGTAAAATGTATTTGTTATTCTTTAAACAAACCGAATTTGTGCCTTATAACAATCCGTGAAAGATTTATTTACCTTAGCAAAACTACCGTATAATATAACTCGCACTACATATGCACGGGCGAAATAATATCTCTTTTTTACTTACAACCTAGACACATCTTTGTTTCTTTCTTTTCTCCGCAATGAGTTTTGACCAAAATACATCTTAGCTACATGGATATAAAGATATAATTGGAGTTATAGGGTTATACGGAGTTAATCACTCCTTGCCTGGGATACTATATCTTTTGCGTTTGTCACTCCTGAGTTACACATCGTTAATCGAACGGCTAGATGGCGCCGGTAGTATTTTTAATCGTCGGCCAGTTGGCTCGAACACGCAGCGGGATCACCTGTCTGAGAGTATTATGAGTGATGCAGGGAATTAGATCTGGATTTGTTCTTCTGAATTATGCTAAAGACAGAATTTTTTTTCTCACCCCTCAAACCCCAAGCGGTCGCATGAGACCGCACCTACAAAAACACACTTGACTTTGTGCCGTGTTTTCATAGAATTACAGACTACTTTAGTATGAACAAGTTTGGTTATTTCGGTTCTTTGGTTCATCTTAGGTATTGTTATCGCAAAATATCGCTTAATCTATGCTCGATTCTGTCAAATTTGACGTTGACAGTTGCGCCAAAAAAAGTGTCAAAAAAAATCCAAGACTGAGGGGATATAATTGCTTCGTGCGATCAGCACATTTAGCCAGTGTCAAGTATTTAATAGTAATAATTATTTCTTCTTATTCTTTACATTATGTGGATGATAATGAGTGATAATGAACGTGTAATGGTAAATGATTTTCCCCCAAACCCCTCGAGACTCAATAAAGCTGTGGGACTTTATTGAGGTCTCACACGGACTTCTTGAGAGAATTTGAAATGTGATGTTGCACTGTTTTGTTTTATTTGCTAACACTCATTGCACGTTCACGAACACTTAACAGTAAATAATCCACCATTATTTCACATTATTAATCGACAAAACACAAATTATAGAAAATAAAACAAAACTGCAGACATGAAGCTTTACTTTCCCGCCAAGAAATCCAAAGACAGAATTTGTTCCGTTACAACGGAAGTATAAGCTTTTCTAACCGACCTCCAGCCAGCGGGATATTTACCAAAGTTAATTTACGTCTAATAAAGTATATATTGTAATTAACTTTTAGATCTGTAATTGTTCTGTTCTGTACTTACCCGTGGTACCAATGGTCCTACTGGTACCACGGGAGATTTTACTGGTATGCCTAAGCTTGAAAAATTGAGTGTTGTAGAACCTTTTTTTCAAATATATAGGTACTGGTTAGCTATGAAAGTATAAAACAAAAAAAAAACAACAAAAAAAAGCTTTTAAAGCTTATGCATACCTCGAAATACGTTTGTAGGGAATATTAAATTGATAAGTTGTACTACGGGTAATTTAAAATTGTAATCTCCCGTGGTACTACCTGTGTAATGTTAGGCTGTTAGGCTGATTCATTTAGCATTTAAAAAAAAACAAAACGGTTTCAAACCGAAGCTGATTTGACTTTTAAAAATTAAAAATGTAACGAATCGAAAGTCTAGAAATGGTAGGGAGAAATTACCGATTGAATCATGGCGGAAAGTGGCGGCATTCTGTTGCAGGCATTCGAAGTGGTCAGACGTGTTGGAGAAACGTATGCTGTACCTATGTCGAGAATAAATTGTAATGTACCTGGAGTAAGGAGTTTTATTACAGTAAGTAACCGTGTCGCGTAGGTAGCGGAGAAAGAATACTATCACTCACTTCCCTTGCTTGGGTGTCGTAAAAGGCGACTAACTGACTAAAGAGTGCACGTACCACAGACTATATAGTGAACAAGTTCAGACGGACATCTATCGTACATTTTTAAGAAGCTTTAGAGCTGGCCGCCATCTTAGCTCAAGATTGATGTATGACATTTGTAACTTTTTAATCTTAAATGCTAATGAGGCAACAACATTTTCTACATTCAGCCAGAGCCGAAGCGATATACCAGGCAGTTTGTTTTTCTTAGGTAAATTAGGATACATCAGAATCTCGTACTAAGGTAACTATTAAGCAAGATATTTTATAATTGCTAATATCATCATATTTGGCGAAAAGTGGACTACGGTAGAGGACTGCTTTATTGCTTTGCTTTTGCTGTCCTCACTGCCTAGTCTCTGACTAACCCTTCGGGGATAATAGTCGTAACGTGATTATACACCCTCATTTTTTATTAGTTTTGATGAAATTAAGGGTGAGTTACACCCATGAAACTGCATAACTTTCCCCAACCTATGTGCAAAAATGACATAAATTTCTACCTCCCATATTATTGTCGTCAGCTGATCGGACAGTTTTGTATGGGAGGTCGAAATTTTTTTGTCATTTTTTGCACATAGGTTTCTTGGGGAAAGTTGTTCAGTTTCAAGGGTTGAACTCACTCTTAATTTCATTAAAACGAGTAAAAATGAGGGTGTATGGTAAGGCCGACTATAATTGTACCATAACACAACCGAAATTGGTAACATACTAAATTAATTTTGACAGGAGTACCAACATCACAAAAGTAAATGTGTTGCTAGGTTATAGCAGCTAAATAAACTACGTAAATTCAGGAACACTACTATCGGTAACACAACCGATTAAATAAATAAGACACAATTTTTGCTTTATTTAAAATGAAATGAGATCAGTTAAAACAAATTGTGACCACATCTTATTCATTTTTTATATCTTTTTTGTGCATACTATACCTACAGGGAATCAAGAACACAATTAAGTATTTTCAAAAAATTATAAAGAAAGCGCTGGGAATCGGCAAGGAGACAGTGCCTCAGTATGAAATCTGAAATTATGTAATTTAAAAACTGTTATATTTTTGACTGAAATTAGCTTAAATGTGTATTTTTTGTACTTACTAGTTTTGTTAAACCAATATAAAAATGCACTTCAAATGTTAATTTTCTTTTTTTATAGAGAATGGCGAAACACTAAATCAGTGTAGTTGGGAGACAAAATATTTTTACAGAAAGTACCTAACTACACTTATTCTCGGCCTTATCTATGTACCTATGAATGTAAGTATATATAAGTAATACTTATTGCTCTAAGAGCTAACAGTACCAATAGGTATTGCCCCTGGTCTGATGTTGGAGGATTTTTTAAGCAAAATTAAGCTTTTGAGTCTGGCTCTCTTTTTAAGCAAAATTAAGCTTTTGAGTCTGGCTCTCACAGCGCGTACGTAACCGGATTTAAGGGAAGTAAGAAACTTGGTCATTCCTTAGGAAACTTTCTAGGTGAGCATCAAGGGAGCGTGTCCTAAACAATAACTTAACCAATGTTAGTAGGCAGTAGGTAGATTATTATTTATATTTCTATTTTACACTAAAGCCTACTTACTTTGACAAAGATTTAAGGTAACAATACCCCTAACATAGAGGAGAAGCAAAAAGGTCTTAATGGCATAATGCAGGGTAGACTCCAAATAAACAATATCTACCGCCGTCAAATTGCAGCTGTGACTTAATACCAACTTTGTCTTAATTCATTTTGTTTGTCTACTACCTTAAGCGCCACCTGTTGTTCAGCTCGGAAACGGAGAGGCTGCCTATTACAGCTACAACGGGGGAAATTACTCAAGCGAAATGTGACACTCAAGGATTATAATTTAAATTTTTGTACCGCCAACTGTATTTACTTACCGCAATTTGTATAGGCAGGTAACACATTTTGCACTGAACACTGATATGTTAAATTACATATCTGACGACCTCCGTGGTAGAGTGGTTATAGCACGCCGGGTCTGGCGTCGCGCCATCTCTGAGGTCTCGGGTTCAATTCCCGGTCGGGTCAATTTAGAGAAAAACTGTTTTTATAAATTGATTTCGGGTCTGGGTGTTTATTCTATGTTTATTTATATTTTCCGTTATCTTACCATATTAACGAGTTTCAAAAGAATACTCATCTTAGTCTAGATAATTGGTGTGAGCGTAAACAAAGGAGAACCGACACTTTCCATAGAAAAAATGCTTAATTTGTAAACAATAGAATTTGGTCATAAAGTAAAGCTAATATTATTTGCTACGTAAACCAACTTTTGTCTTATTTTTATCGAATCGCGGATAAGAGTTATTTAATTATTAATATTTTTTAATATGGAAACACTAAGTCTTCAAAAAACAGACATGTTACTTTAAAAATGTCTAACGTGGCTGCATAAACCATAATTCTTTTGCTTTTAAAAAAGAGAAATGTCAACAATGCCGTCAAGTTATGTTTGATTTGACAGATAGCGGCTGTCATTTGTCAACAACTGTCATTTGTTGACAGATATTGCCACATAGTTATTGAATAACAGATGAAAAAATTAAAAAGTACACAACTTAAGCATAAAACGCCGGGTCTCCTTTATATAAAAAAAATATCCATGGTTCCTGGGCTCGATCCCCAATTCCCCAACTTAGGTAATTGTTGTTGTACAGAGTCGACCACTTTTCGTCGATAGAGTTGCCAGGTCGCCAAACCTAATAGCCGGACAGACCAGCAAGTTTGGCTGGAAATTTGCGTAAAAAGGCCGGACACCCTACATTTTCGGGAGCAGGAGCGACTGACAGTCGACTCGCGTGCGCTCGGCCACGCTCGGCACTCGCTCGTTTCCGAAATGTGAAAAGCCTAACAAAAGCCGGACAAGTCGGACACCGTTTATTTTGGCCGGACACGCAATCAAAAAGCCAAACTATGTCCGGCTTTATCCGGACGCCTGGCAAAGCTACTCGGATGTAAGTATATTAAGTACTTAAGTTCTTTTATTGTCGTACTTTTATAGTTTCGGCATCATTTCGTTTTCATTTTTAAATAAGGACGTTATTGTCACACAATCGAGGCCACTAATGAAATACATGGCCAATATATATTTTGTATGTATGGGAGTATTCAAAATTGTGGAAACACTTGAGAGTTGGTGAGCGAGCGATCCAAATGTGTTAGTATGAAAAACTTTGAATCTATAAGAGATAGGTAAATTGTTTCTACGGAACAATATCGTCAAATTTATAGTTAAATAAAACTGCATTAAAAATTTACGAAACTATCATTCACAACCGAGAATCGAACCTGGTCAAGTATTTGAGAAAAATCGTAAGATTTTCTTTGCGCTGTTTTTTATTTTTAAATAAAGTTTGTTTTATGTCGCTCAATCGGGGCCATAGAGGTAATACATACATGGCCAATACAATTATGTGTGTGTAAGAGATAGGCTAAATTTTGGAAACACGAGGTTAGCAATCCAAATGTGTTAGTATGAGACACGAGAAACTCTGAAACTTTATGAGATAGAAAGATTGTTTCTTAGGAACAACATCGTCTATTTTATAGATGAATAAAACTACATTCAAAAATTTTAGAAATCTTTAATTCAGAGACGAGAATCGAACCTGGTCAAATATTTGAAAAATAACAACTACACATAATATGCTCAGCGTGATAGGTGGTGACTGGTGAGCCCATCGCCGCTTTTTGCTGTTGGTAGTAAGTAGTATTCTTTTTAACCTATAAGTACCGAAATGAGTTGCGTAACAATATAAATTTTTAATTATAACACGACTTGGCCTATTGCCCATTTTCGGCTTGACTTTGATTTCTGGGACATCCTATAAAAATGATGTAAGTAAGTAGGCTATTGAATTTTTATATTAAAATATATACTTATTTATATTTTATTTATATAATTTTTTATTTTTATATTTTTATCATTAAAGATTTAGCACAGATTAGCTTGGTAATGGTGGCCGAGCAAAAATGCGAAAAAAAGACTCTCAGGTGGGCCTTGCAATTTTTTTTCCAATCCTGTGTTGTGCTGTGCATTGTGATGAGTGCGATTTTTATTCACCATTGGATCACGTCAACGTCAACAAGAATTTGTATGGCTAGTGCACCTGTACCATTTTCGGTTTTTTTGACAATCTGTCCTTTTGAGAATCTGTCTTATTGAGAATCTGTCCATATTATTATGAGAATCTGTCCTTATGAGAATGACCCAAATTGTGTGACTATTCTTGGCATGTCCTCCATCACCAACTCTAAATCTGACTTTAGAGATAGTTGTGGCTATTCTTGGCATGTCCTCCATCACCAACTATAAATCTGACTTGAGAGATAGTCAGAACCGCTTAAAACTGTATAAAGCACAGGTCAGGCCGCATATGGAATACTGCTCCCATCTTTGGGCTGGAGCACCCCAATACCAACTCCTTCCTTTTGACCGCATTCAACGCAGAGCTGTTCGAATTGTCGATGACGTGGTTATTTCAGGTCGGCTCGATCCACTGGCTCTTCTGAGACGTTGCGTCTCTCTGTATATGTACCGCATATATCATGGGGAGTGTTCTGAGGAATTGTTCGGCTTGATCCCTGCGACTACACGCAATCGACTGTCATTCCATCCATCCACATCACCTTGATGGATGGCGGTCTACACTGTGCGTTTTTCACGAAATTTCATGCCTCGAACTACAGTGTTGTTGTAAACCAGCTCTCGGCGGCGGTATTTCCGGACCGTTACGACTTAGGCGAAGGCTACACGTTCAATAAATATTGTGATCCACGGCTATTTATTCCATATCGTGATATTTATTGAGCGTGTAGACTGAAGTATTAACGGATCGCGATATGGATCACAGGATTTCTAGAAATCCGAATTACGGATTGTCAGTCCATGGATCGTGATAAATATTGAACGTGTAGACGCGCGGTCAATATTTATCACTTCAGTTCGCTCCGCGGCAGCGATGGGTGACGATGTGCCAGTGCCATGCGGGGTCGACGATGCGCCGGCGCGCCGTCACCCGTACTTGTAGAACCTAAAGCAAATGACCAAAAATACCTGAAATAATTTATTCTCAACCTAGAAATAGGTACTGCCCGAACTGTGGGATAGTTCATACACTTATTACAAAAAGAAACGAAGACCTAAGCAAGTTACTGGATAAATATATAAAAAATAAAAGAACGTATTTATTGACGGTGTCAGAGAAAAAATTAATAGGATAAACTAAGGGGTCTCGGTAGCTTAGCGGTTAGAGCAGTAAACCGGCAATCTAAATAGAATAGAATATAATAGATTTCCTTTATTGCATAAACTGTGTAACAAGTTCTTAAAAAAATATATAGTATCAACAGTTTGCCCGTGATCAGGCATGCAATGTACACAAATAAATATTATTAACATTAATATTAACAAAATTCATCGTGAATTTAACAATTAAAGGTCACGGGTTTGAATCGCATTCGAGATTTCCTGTGGTTCGTTGTTTTTTTCTAGTAAACATTTTATCCTATACCTATATTATAGCAGAATGCAAAAATTTCTATAATAAAAAAAAATAGTCCACGGTCCAACTATAGAAAATAATATTTCATCCATCACTTTCTTTTCACTATTTTATTTATCAATATTTCTAAAATAATAGCTATACAGGCTTTAACTTTTCTTGTTGTATCCATGGTAGCGTTCGCACGGTCCGCACCGCGCAAAGGAAGCCGCAATACTGACGTGATAAATATTGAACGTGTAGGGTGTGACCGTGATCCTCTACGTTAAGTCAATCCAGATCGCGATATAGATCACGATAAATACTTTACGTGTAGCCTTCGCCTTAGGGATCTCCAAGAAACGAGCCTATTCCTTCCTTTAAAGCCGGCAACGCGTCTGCGATTCCTCTGGTTTTGCGGGTGTCCATGGGCGGCGGTGATTACTTTCCATCAGGTGACCCGCTTGCTCGTTTGCCTCCTTATGCTATAAAAAAAAAATATAATTATGTCGAGAGTATGTCGAAGTACTACGACAAAACTCCAGAGTTTGTCGGTGCTTCTATGAAAGTTTTATAAACTTATTTATTCAAACAACAACAACATAGTAGGTACAATCGCGAACACAAGCATTTAAATTTTTTATTACTTTAATTAACGCATAAAATGGTAAATGAATAATAGTAGGCCGGCCAAGCGCCAAAAAGTAGTCTCTAAACCGAATCTCGTATGTAAGTTTTGTAAATACCTACAACAGGTATTGATGTGTTCGGGGTATCCTCCAGATATCGAAACTGCTTGTTGTATATTTTTAAAGTGGTGGAGGCGGCAGCAGTGACGTCATAAAGATGGCCGCCAACGGATTTGGTTTTCTTCAATTGTGGCACACCTATGCGAGCAATTTGCTTGTGCAAGGTGTTATAACATGGTATTTACAAAAATATTTTGAATTAATTGAATTTTCGTTACCTACCATGAACTGTTTCTTCACTTTTCTCGGAAACGAGTAACTTTTTCTGTATAATATTGTTTTCTAAAACATGCAAAATTTCATGAGCTACCTACAAATATAAGGATTATTAAAATACGACTTCAAACGACTGTGCTGTGTCCAATAATTGAACAATCAAACAAACTTACCAAGTGCAGTTCGATTGAAATTATGCTCCTTGTTGTCTCGTCCGAAGATGATGGAAATACTACTTGTTAGTATCGAGTCTTAGCACTCGCCGACGCCACATAAGTTTAAAGTATCTGAAAATAAAATATTTCCGAACGCAGCCGCACGTCACTAGACTAGCCCGCGTTTTGAACTGTCATTTAGTTTTAAGTTGTGTATTTATTTATGAAACTGATTCTACAACCCCAGGGAATAGGTATCAAACCTGTGAGGGTGGGTGGGACTCATCATCTTCGGACGAGACAACAAGGAGCATAATTTCAATCGAACTGCACTTGGTAAGTTTGTTTGATTGTTCAATTATGCTCCTTGTTGTCTCGTCCTCTATGATGGAAATACTACTTGTTAGATGTTCAAAGTTCTGTTGTAGAATCATAAAGTTTATTATTGTTAACAAATATATCCCAGATATTATGTTTCAACAGCATAATCAGTCTTACACTCCTTAAAGATAATTGGTAATTTCAAAGAGAATAAACAAAAAAAAACAAACTTAAATGTGTCCTCAGCCTTAAATAAATCTTTGGTATGATTATAGCAATATACTTTTAATATTATTATTACAATATAATCGCTTCAGCGAAATTATTATTTAAAATCGGACGGTTGTAAAACATTGCAAAGTTGTCGATGAGTCAGTCCAACCAGCCGTTCTATGTATCTCATCAATGCTAACGCCTTTCACAATGGCAGCTGATGTCGTAGCGTGCCTGGTACTATGAGTAGAAAAAATGGAAGTATCGATCCCTCTTGCAGCCAGGACCGTCAATCCAACGGTTGAGTGTACTGACCGATACCGCCAAATGTGGTTTCTTGATAGATATAAATAAATTAGGACATTTTCCTAATTTCAGAGGTAATTCTTTTATAATTATTTAAACAATTGGCTAATGACGATTAGGTGCTGAGGTCATAATTTTTTTTTTTTTTTTTTTATAGTAACAATTTTATTATCAATTATTTTAATCTGGTCAGTAACAATAGAAACTAGGGCTTTGTAATCTTTGCCCTGTAGGTAAAGTTAGTAAAGTAACTGTGTTTAATGAACATTAATGTAAGTTGTTTGAGTCATTGTAATTTGACTCTAAAAAATTAAGCACTATAGAAACATTCCAGGTATACTTATATTTGAGTTTACTTGATGGTAGGCGAAAGAACCCTTTAAATAAAATTTTAATCTTTTCGTCTGCTCCCACCTGCGGCCCTATCACACTAGTGGCAGCGAGGACCTTATGCAATTCAAGGTGCCATAAGATGCACCACTGTGGAACTTATTTGTGAGATAAGTAATTATGTCTGTCATCTGTGCTTTAGTAGCATTTAGTTGTTTGGTGTGGCAGTAAGAAAACCAAATACAAATTAAGTATTGCTTATAGGTGTTACTTGATATGGAAGATATCATTATTTCAGCTGCCTGTACGTCGATGCCAGGCTTTAAGAATGCCTACCGGACAATCTCCCTGCCAGTAGTGATAGGTTGCGGTGTAGAGGGTGTGGTGAGTTGGAATTACATAAAACCAGTAAGTTATTACTTGGTTCAAATACAATGGGTTCTGTCACCAATAGTTTTTTGAGTAAGGGAAACCAAGGTTGGGTGTCCCAGAAGAGAACTACAAGGATCCGTGTTGCTTCATTGGACACGATTATTTCTATACATTTTAAAATCATAGAAAATGGTGGAAAAGCATAAAATAAACCCCTTTGCAAGACATTGTTAAGGCATCCACTTTATAAGCTGAAGGATCTGGATGCCATGAAACAAATTTCCTGCATTTTGTGTTTGTTCTAAATGCAAATAAATCTATGACAGGGTTACCAAATGCTTGTACTATTTTATTAAAATTATTAATATTTAATTCCCATTCTGTATGACCTAACTGTTTTCTAGATTCAAAATCTGTTACTTTGTTGTCCTTTGTGTTAATGTATGATGTATGATGCAAATACAAAATTATTCCTCTCTTCACACCACTGCCAAATAGCTTTTGCAATCACATGTAAGTGAGAGTACTGTATGCCACCAAAGCGGTTTATATATGGTATAGCTGTGGTATTGTCACTTCGTAATAATATTGATTTAGAGGAGCTCAATGGCGCAGCGGCTAGCGCATTCGGCTTGCGATCTTGCTTGCTAAGCCACTTTCGCAATGCCGGGTCGCTGGATGGGTGACCAAATTAAAAACATCTCGAGCTCCTCCGTGCTTCGGAAGGCACGTTAAGCCGTTGGTCCCGGTTGTTGTCGTAAGATGACAGTCGTTAAAACCCACCAACCCGCATTGGGCCAGCGTGGTGGGTTATGGCCCAATATCCCCACGTGCTATTGTCCACGTGGGAGGCCTGTGCCCAGTAGTGGGACGTTAATAGGCTGATGATGATGAATAATATTTCACAATTTGAAGAATTATTAGCAAGGCTTTTGAGACCACACATAGTAGCTTTTATTTCTAAAGTATTAAAGTGAATTGTTGATTATTTTCCTCTCCATACACCACTGGCTGTATGTTTGTCACAAGAAGCACCCCACCCCGATAGTGAGACATCTGTATTTATTTCTAGAATATATTTATATTTTCTCATCTAAGAAGTTGATTTAGGCAAGTACATGTTTTATCCACCATTCAAGATCTGGATAGCAATGTTTGGGCAAGGAAGTAAATGCTTCATAATTATTATTATTTTTTAAAAGAGCTAAATATTTATGTCTTTTTAGTGCTTTAGTATACAGTAACCCATATTGATTAGCTGGACAAACAGACACTAGAGTTCCCAGAACTTTTGACAAAAAACCTGATGGAAGAGGTACTTAAAAATTTGAGCGCCGTGGTGGTCACCTGTGACTGACAAACAATTAAATTTCTATTGTGTCTGGTTTCGTGGCAGGCAACGTGTTAAGGCATCTTTTATTTTTATCAGAATCGATTGAAATAGTCATGGTGTTTGTATTAAACAATAGGCTAAGAAACTTACATTCCTTTGATGGAATAAGTTGACATAATTATTTTTATTGATGATGAAGCCTAACTGAGTAAGCAGACCTATGGTCTGGTTAACACTATTAAGACACTCAATATGATCGTTACCAATATACTGCTAGCTATAAGCATCGATATACTGTACTTACAGGCTGTAAACCTCTAAGTTTTGTTATGGGTTTAATTATGTGAACATGTATGGAGCCGTGCAAAGGCCAAATGGAAAAATGTTAAATTGATATATTTTTCCATCAAATATAAACCTTAGATATTTTCTGTAATCTGCATTAATGTTACACATGTAATAAGAATCCATTTTGTCAATTGTTGCCATAATACAGTCTTTCATAAGACTTTGAGTTGTAGTAATAAAACTATTAAATTTCTTTATGTTTAAAATAAATCTATACTCTCCATTTGGTTTCTATACCAAGAAAATAGGTGAACAAAATTGTCCATCTGTTTCATGATATATTTTGTCTATAACATGTGACTGAATAAGTTTATTAATTTCAATTTAAACTTGACAGAATTCTACTTGTAAATGAGTTATTCATAGGCAAGTAACATTGAAATGGTATCTCACTAAAAGGGATTTCATACCCAGATACCCATTTCAGAATAGTAGGATCACTGGTTATTTTCTTCCAATTATTTATAAAAAAAAGGAAGTCTGCATACCTGAACTTCTAACTTTGCAGCTTCGTAGCTTTGCAGGTTGGTTGGATCTCGCTCCTGTCCCTGTCCGGGCACTTGGACGAGGAGGGCCCCTCCAGTTTAAAGATTTGGTTTTATTTAGGGGTTTTTGAATGAAGCTTGTGTTCTTCAGGTCTTTAACAGATTTTTGAACAGCCTTTGTAACCTAGATCTTTTCAGAAAGGTTACTTAAAAAAAATGCATCTGCTCCCCCTGTGAGGGAATCTTTCATATCTTTATTAATAGATCAAATATCATGAGACCGCCGGCAGTCGCGAAACAATTGATTTTCAATTGTGTCTGGTTTTATGGTGCTCAAGGGGTTAATGACGGTTGGTATTAGCGACCTTCTACGATTTGTATCTATGTGCACAGCGTCACACAGTATTTTGGCAGCATCATTGATGTGTTTTCAATTCTGTCACCTTTTAGGAGAAATAAATGGAGTGATTGGCCCAGGGCTGATAGTGCAGCAACCATCTGTTTTTGCCTGTCAGCAATTATCAAATCTCTTTTCTTAACCAGGTCAGAGACAGGCAGGTATTTCAGGGTTGAGCTTTGGGAGCAACGTTGGGATATTTTCATATGGGATGTATTTTTTCATAAGTTCAGGTTTAATTTCTTTTTGCAATCCTTTTGTGAGAATAGGAGTCTACCTCTGTGCAATTTCATCATGAGCAATTGGTCCCTTAAGCACCTCCTCAATTTTCCCCAAAGCAAATAACAATTCTACGTCTATGGCAGGTGTCTCGGTCTCCGGGTCTGTACACTGGGTTTTTTCCACAGGTAAGGCCTCTACTACACTGTATTGGCACGGGCAGTGCCTCCTCCTCCACAGAACTTGAAGTAGTAGCCGGATCCAGGGCCATCATTGACACATTAGGAATGTCAGACAGTCATGCAGATCTAGGCCCAAATGGCAAAGCAAACTGCAGTAAATGTAAGACCCTGATATTCCTTGCGAATACCCAGGGTGGCAAAAACTCGGCTTTGCAGTAATTACGAGTTATTGTGCCCGTTTTAAGTTTTGAATGTTTCAACACCGCCTCATCCCAAAGATGGGCCTGAGTGCACATTTCAAAACCCAGAATTTCATTTTTATTTTTCACGTCTCTTTCTTTTACTCATAATAACAGTTTATTTATCATAATTAAACTGACTAAAACTATTAAAAAGATTATTTCACAAAAAAGTAAGAGAAAAAAGTGGCGCCGGTACAGTGACATAAAAAACGAATGACAGTTCAAAACGCGGGCTAGTCTAGTGACGTGCGGCTGCGTTCGGAAATATTTTATTTTCAGATACTTTAAACTTATGTGGCGTCGGCGAGTGCTAAGACTCGATACTAACAAGTAGTATTTCCATCATAGAGGACGAGACAACAAGGAGCATAATCTGGAGCGAGGAGCACTATCACGACGAGCCCAAGCGTGCGTGCGTGCGTCGTCGGGGGTTGTGCGGCGGGCCGCATAGTCACATGATAGTGTGTCAGCGAAGATCACATCACCTTTAGCGATTCTCTCGTTCATACAGTCAACCATACTTGAATGAGCTGCCTTAGAAAGTTATTAATCAAAAAAAATAAAAGTAAAAAAAACAGGCCAAGTTCTTGTGATACTCTTCAGTGATCTTTAAAAAAATAATTAAATCAGAGAATTAGGAACCTAAGCCAAGTACAGTCAATGCAAAGGGAACGGATCCCCCTAGCATTATATTAAATGTATGGAAAGGGCGTCCGTTCACTCTGCAGATGACTGTACCGATGTACACGTACAAATTAGACTGTGCTAGCTGACGAATTCACAGATTCAACATAGCAAGTTTTCAGAGATTCAAGCTTTCATAGCCTATCGTATTTTGATGAAACTCTTATCTTGGAAACTATTCTCTCAAAACTGCGAAATGTTCCATACTTAGTGCTTTTCATTCGGTGACCTTAAACTTCATGTACTTAAACATTAGTCAACACAGTTGAAATGGTTCGTGAAAACATTGCACACAGTTTGCTCGGTTTGCTATGAAGTTGGCAGGGCGCGCTCTATACGATGAATAAAGATTCTTAGATGAATAAATGCTGGATGAAAATGCGTTTTTTACAATAAACCTACTAGGTTGTCTGGCACTTGACCGCCACCTGACCTGATGGGAAGTGACGATACGGCCGAAGGTGGAGCATGCCTGCCTTGTACCTACTGTTAGGGGAACATACTAGCAGGCAAAGCATTTCAGTCTATAGCTGTACGCAATAGAAAGGTCGAGCTAAAGCGGTTTGTGCGGATAGCTGGTATATATACAACTGTCATCACGAAAACCAACCCACCCTGTTTTTGCTCTATTGCTCTTTAAAATTTCAAAGATAAGCATTTAGAAGTAAGTTGTGTTGATATCTAGGGTCGGGTAAGATGTTTGACATTTGATTCCTATAATAAAGCGGTTTGTGCGGATAGCTGGTATATATACAACTGTCATCACGAAAACCAACCCACCCTGTTTTTGCTCTATTGCTCTTTAAAATTTCAAAGATAAGCATTTAGAAGTAAGTTGTGTTGATATCTAGGGTCGGGTAAGATGTTTGACATTTGATTCCTATAAATCTTAACGCACATGAGGTTATGTACAAATAAACTTTTTTAAAGTAAACGCTACTCTGTGCCGGTTTAATGATTGCGTCAGTATTCAGTTTGGCCCTGTTTAATTCACAACCAGGTGTTTGCAACAGTGTATTTGTTATTGACGATTCTTACTTTATTGATTGTCACTGTAATTCGGTTTAAATTAACCTGGAAGATGAATACAGCTGCAGAGTGAACGGACGCCCTTTCCATACATTTAATATAATGCTAGGGGGATCCGTTCCCTTTGCATTGACTGTACTTGGCTTAGGTTCCTAATTGAAGGGGTAAGTGGACAAAGGTGTTAACTAACAAAAAGTTCAAACTGAGTTATAAGTGTTAAAAATGTGAAATCGTAATATCAAGGTAGCTATTACAGCTTAAAGTTTTAGATAAAACTTAAGCCTCAATAATTTTTAAAATATTATTACTTTATGGATTATATAGAAAAACAAGGTAGGTATTTTTACTATATTTATTAAAATACAGAGAAAATATGAACATAACACCTTTGTTGAATTTAATGTAAATCATATTTAGATTATATGAACTTAAAAAGGTCTTACGTGAAAAATAAAAGAATTGCATTACTTATAAAAAATAAGCTTTATTTTAACCAAAAAATCTGACGTAGGGTTGGCAGGACATCATAGGTAATATCAATAATAAAATTGTTTAAATTGTTAAAGTAATACCATTGAGACTCTTTTTCAATGTACTCAAGCTGTATTTTTATATCAGAAATTTTTTCTTTAGAGATGTTACCCTTTTGATTATTACATGTTATGGAAATTGCTGAGATAATATTTGGTTTCTTTACAAGAGAGACTTCTTGAAATGGTGTGTAGGGGTTATAGTTGGTTTTATAAAAATTTCTACCATAATCTTTAATACGGATCCATTTAACATTAGCTTTAAAGTTGATTTTTTGTTTTAATGTATTTGAATTGGGTATTACTATTCCCATATCATCTTTTAATTTGTTGAAATCATAAAAATGGTGGTTCATATCTTCTATGATTGAGTTATTTTTAGATGCATTTTTAATTATGTTTCTGTACTGATTAGGAGTAAATATTTTCTCATGCCTTCTTAAACGTTTTTCTATACTTACGGCCAAAATCTCTGTCACAATCAAGAAAAGTATGACCTACCTATGGAAATTTGTGATCTATAGATGCAAACAAATTGCATGTAATCATGTACTGATACAAAAAAATTAAAAATTGATTTTTATTTTGCCCACTGCAGGAATCTGACCACACACCAATTTGACTAGCAGGACAAAACTTATAATAAGGGGGCTACCAGACTGTTGTAAACAAGCCTTTCCCTTAAGGGGGCTACCAGACTGTTGTAAACCAGCCTATCCCACCAGGTCACCTTGGCGGGAGGCTCGTTTACAACTTGTTGTAAACGAGCTTCCACTTGATTGGTTTGCCACAGTCCACAGTGTTGCCATTTTTAGCAGGATCCTGCTTTATTAGTATTTTTAAGAGTAAAATTTAGGCTACAGCAGGATGTTAAGCATTATCGTAAAATTTAGCATATTTAGCGCTATTGGCATCCCTTCCTTGATATACTTAAGTAGTAAAGGCAATTTAAAAAAAAATAGATCAATTTGCTGAAAAAAACGCGATTAAATTTTTATAATTATTAGCTAGATAGGAACTTAATATAAAGATGTAAAAAATACCGCGCTGTACGTACATTAATATATACGAACTTGGCTTTTTCCAGTAACCACGTTGTATGTAGGTTGTAGGTTAAAGATAGCGGTTTGTGTGTAATGTTGTTTAAGGCAGTGGCAACACAGCGGTTTTCAACGCGCGCCCGCAAACAAAGGTCGTGGAAAGGTCAACCGAAACTTCGTTGAAAACAACTTAAAAAACTTTGACAAGTCGAAATCAGTTATTGGCGGGATAAAACGAAATGTCACTGTCAAAAAAGTGCGTTCGGATATGTTACTAAAGGTTGTAAAATATTTTAACTTAAAACAATAAAACCAATTTTTGAATTAAATAAATTTCAACAATGGAGATTGGAGACGTTACCACCGTTGCATTAAAGGTTTTGGAAAAATAATAATAAATTTTACATCAGCAAACATACCACACAGCTTATAACACCTTTGAATGGTTTTTAAACTTAAAATCGTGTTACTTTTGCGAAGATGCAAAAGGCACATTGTTTGATAACACCATATATTATTCCAAACGTATAAGTGTAAATGATTTTTCGAAAAAGTATCGGCTCATACCACATTTGCGAGCCTGAAATGTATGCATGTTTGTCAATTAACACCTTTGCTACCTCGGACCAAATATTACATATGATATTTGGTCCGAGTTTGCTACTTTTTTATTTTTGACATGAATCAAAATTTGCGTGTTTTGAGCTCATCATTCGATTTATGATCACTTAAAACCTATGTCCATGCAAAAAAGTATTTTTTTTTAGTTTTTTTCACCTTTGTTCACTCACCCCTTCAATTCTCTGATTTAATAATTTTTTTAAAGATTCACTGAAGAAGTATCACAAGAACTTGGCCTGTGTTTTACTTTTATTTTTTTGATTATTAACTTTCCAAGGCAGCTCATTTCTGTAGGTATGGTTGACTGTATGAACGAGAAGAGAAGAGAAGAGAATCGCTAAAGGTAATATGATCTTGGCTGACACATTGTTATGTGACTATGCGGCCCGCCGCACAGCACAGCTAGTGGTTTGCACCGGAGCGGAATCTGGCGGACCGGTGAAATTCACCGGTGATTTGCCGATCTCCGGTGATTCACCGGTGATCTCCGGAGAATTTTGTTGTTTAGCAAGAAATTATTAAGCTATTCTATTCAGTTATTGTTCGGTAATGTTGTGCAATTTGAAGCTTTATTGTAATAAAATATTATATTTATTTAGGTACGATGAGATTAATGCTCTAAGATGAGATTCGATAAGGTACTTATCAGTAATTGAAAAGGAGAAAAATCTTTATTTTACATTTATTATTATTTATAATAAATTATGGTTTTCATGAAGTAGACACAACATTTCAACAGCGTCATTGCGCAGCATATAGCATATATTTCTTTGGTCATTGAGAATATAACATGTCGTTGAAAATACTCTCTCTCATCGAACTAAGATCAAACTAAGCCCAAATTTAAAAAAAATAATTCTGATGTGGCAGTGATGACAACAGGGCCAGAGAAATACTATGTGGAAGAAATTAATAAAATCAAATTTAATCTTATTAATATTATAAACGCGAAAGTTTGTAAGTATGGATGGATGTTTGTTACTCTTTCACGTAAAAACTACAGAATGGATTTGGATGAAATTCGGCAAACAGATAGTTTATAACCTAGATTAACACATAGGATACTTTTCATCCCGATATTCCCATGGGAACGGGAACCACGCGGGTAAAACCGCGAGCGGCCGCTAGTATTTTATAAGTTCCTCTCGCATGAACTTGAATGGTATACTGGCGACAAACGTTATAACTAGTGTCCGACCGAAGTTGCGGTTTCGGTTTCAGCCAGTTTCGGTCTGAAAATCATGTTTCGGGAAGAGGTTCTGTTTCGGCCAAAAACAGCCGAACCTTTCAGCCGCGCCGAAACTTACATCTTCGTACTTTTGGGTCGCGTTCGGCTAACGTCGAGTGCACTGGGCACGGCTGGCCATATGGCGTCACTCGCCTCGCCTAACTCCACCGGCCACTGAATCAGGGGCCCAAGTCTGCTAATTTACGAATGGCATAATTGAATCGTAATTGTATCGCAATTGTATCGCATTGTAATTGTTTGACACATTTGGTATTCTTATATGAGTAAGAGAATACCAAATGTGTCAAACAATTATAATACGATCCAATTGCGATTCAATTATGCCATTCGTAAATTAGCAGACTTGGGCCCCAGTGCTCTTTGCTCGTGTAGTGAAAATTAAAAGTAAAACTGAAAGAAAGTACATCATTATGATTAAAAAGTCGTTGCCTCAGATGTAAGTAACATTTTAAATTTTTCACTTTTTAGGGTTAGTTAAATTTTGACCCAGTGTCATTTTAACAATGTTGAAATTTCAATTCGATAAAAGTTGAAAGTAGAAACTTGTAATATTAGGCCGGCGAGATGTTTCATGAATCAAATATCTGGAAAAAACGGCCCACTGACATTTTTATTCAACGTTTTAATCACGTTTATAAATGGTTCGCTTTCGGTTTCGGCAAAAAAACATGTTTCGGTCGAACACTATATAACATTATGCAACAACTTAAGACAGTCTTCAAAAAGAAGAATACATAAAAATGAGAAATAAAAATATTGTAATTTAAAAAATGATAATAGAAGGTAGGTACCTAATAAACACATCGTTAATCAATAAATAAAACATGTTTTTTATTTGGCTCTATAAGTTGTATAACCGGAGAATACCGGTTTCTCTCCGGTATTTTTTACCGATTAGTTTCACCGGTAGAACACCGGTGTTTCTCCGGAGATCTATGCTCCGGTGCAAACCACTAAGCACAGCACAACTCCCGACGACCGACGCGCGCACGCACGCTTGGACTCGTCGTGATAGTGCTCCACGCTCCAGATTAATGGATACAGTACAGTCGTTTGAAGTTGTATTTTGATGAACTTTATATTTATGGATAGCTCATGAAATGCTACATGTTTTACAAAACAATATTATTCAGAAAAAGTTACTGGTTTCCGAGAAAAATGAAGAAACAGGTCATTGTAGTTAGGTAACGAAAATTCAATTAAATCAAAATATTTTTGTAAATACCATATTTTCGTTATAGATGTCTATGAAGTAATCGAAGTACATTTAATGGGCTTTCAAATGACACCTTGCACAAGCAAATTGACCGGATAGGTGCGCCACAATTGAAGAAAAACAAAACCGTCGGCGGCCATCTTTATGACGTCACTGCTGCCCCCTCCACCACTTTAGAACTATACAACAAGCAGTTTCGATACCTGGAGGACACCCCGAACACATCCATACCTGTTGTAGGTATTTACAAAACTTAAATACGAGATTTTGTATTTTCTGCCCATGGCCGGCCTACTATACCATAACTTCGATGTGTTTGTATGTCTAATTCATTATTGGATACTTATAATCATTACTGAAAATAAAACGGTACCCTGATGGCCTTTTAATTTATATAAATATTTAAAATAATTAAATGCTTGATTGTTATATCTTAAAGGACATGTTTACTAGAAAAAAATCAACTAGTCTTAGGAAACTCGAATGGGATTCGAACCTTTGGATTGCCGGTCCACTGCTCTAACAGCTGAACTACCGAGACCCGAGAGGGGGCAATCCAAAGATCATGGGTTCGAATCCCATTCGAGCTTCCTGAGACTGGTTGATTTTTTTCAATAATAAAGATATGTTATATCTTACTTACTAGGCTGTCTGTGGTCCTTCGAGCCAGAGATGAGAACCAGCACATAAACAGCCATAAACAGAGGCTGGTGTGAATTAAAATAGGTAAAACAATAACATTGAACAATCAATTTATAGTATATAAATGAATATGAACATAATAGGTGTAATAAAACGCAAGGGCATTCAATTTAATGTAACTTTATTAACTTCAAATAAAAAGATAATACAATTGCAATAATAACGCCGGCTGTGCTAGTCTACTGAGTAAAACTTCAACATTCTTATTCATTCGATCGTAACTCTTAATCTAGTAAGGCTACCCTTAAATTCTACCATTTCCATTCTTAAGTATGGGCCAAAACAATCAGGTATCATGCAGTTTGGTGAGAGTAAAATAAATTTTGACAACAAAATAATACAACATTATTTTTTCTGTAAGTATACAAAAACAATTAAGGGTGAGTTCTACCCATGAAACTGAACAACTTTCCCCAAGAAGCAAAATGACAAAAAAAAATCGAAGTTTTGTATGGGAGGTCGAAATTTGTCATTTTTGCACATAGATTTCATGGGGAACGTTGTAAAGTTGCATGGGTGGAACTCACCCTAAATTGTTATTGTATTAAGAAAAATTAAGGTTGTATATAAAAGCTGCTCCTGAAGTCCTAAGAATGAACAAACACGCACAAAAAATATTAAAAGAAATTAAACTTTTGAGGACATAATTACGGACGCTGTTAAATCCTCTTTTAATATGTAGAAGAGAGCTTACACAATCATACATAAATAGAAACTTAATAATGTAAGCACTGGATTTATTTAATTTTATCACCAAACTACTTTTTATTTAGCCTCTATTCCAAATAACACCACTGCACAATACCTGCGCCACATTTTACTTTATTGCTTAGTCGATCAGCTATAATGCGTAATAGCAAATTAATAAAAATCATACGTAATCGTAAGTATGAGCACCTACTACAGTAGGCAGCATATTATTATGTTATGATTTAATAAACAAAATATAGATTTACCAGTATAGGGTACGTACGTATACAAAATAAAATGTACGAAAATAATAATTAATACACAACTTTGATTATAATTAACACAACAACAAAATATATTAATTTAAATTAGGCATCGGCATTACGCCTTCGTTCCAATAATTATCGAGTTTTAAGCATAACCATGCATAAATAAATACCTTAAAAATATATACCTTATGATATGCTAATGATATGATAAAAAATCTACAACTGGGTCCAGCCAGCCACCAGAGCTTTCATTATAAATAAGTATTAGGTATGTATGTATAATATGACTAACATGCAATTCAATAATAAATCTTATCTATATCACTACCAATATTTCGTTAAGGCATAACTGAATTTATTAATATATTGTCAGATCTATCAGGAAGCATGGTATCTTATTTAGTAATAATTAATGGCTTTATATTGACATACTTGCATTAAAAGCTTTTTATTGTTTAAGTCGAGATCACATTACAGTAATTTATCGAGGCGAAATCCTATTAGAGACAAAACGTAATGTGGTGAGGCAAGCAATGTTATTAGTTAACGTTTTCTTCGCTTTCAAACAACATTAGGCACAGTTTTCGATACACCCTTAATTTTTATTCGTTTAAATGAAATTAAGGGAAAAAATATGTAAAAATGTCGACCTCCTATACAAAACTGTCCATTAGGCTGACAACAATAGTACCTATGGGAGGTCTGAATTTTTTTGTCATTTTTACACATAGGTTTCTTGGGGAAAGTTGTTCAGTTTTTTTTTAAACGAATAAAAATTAAGGGTGTATAAACATGTAAATAAAATCATTTACTTTTTGCAATGGGGCTAGCTCACCACTATCCCATCCTGTCTCAAATGGGAAAACGCCACCAGAAATAAAATCCACAATACAATCCAATTCACACCAGATGTAACATATTTCTTGTATTATACATAATATTAGACAGTCAAGCAGAGTAATTAAACACGTTTGTAGTAACCACCACGGTCTGGCATAATAATTATTTTTGATTGATTTTAAATCTTATTGCAAGTACTTACAAAAAGTTTAATTGACAGAATCATTTATTTTGTTACTAACATCAGTTCACAAAACGGTGTTATGTTAGGCGATCAAAGTATAAAGGCCTCTCATGTACACTTATGACAAATTTTGTGAGTTCACCAAACAAGTCATCCGATTTCAATATTTTGAATAATTGGTGACGCATTTCACGCACGCAAAGTCGCGAACAGAAGCTAGTGTACAAATAAAACGGGAGTCTGACGTCCGCGAACAATGGAAATTCAATTGTAGGTGGCATTACCAATCACCCGTTCATAATTACCCTGGTTGACCCTACACAATATACGTAGCATTTAAGAGCATAATCGTAATATATTCGATTTTTTTTATTTTATAAATTTATTCACCAGTACATTACGACTTACTGTTGTATAAAATAGTCTAAGTCAAAATTATATTTTCATTATTATCATTTTACAGACTGCATCTAATAAACGTATGTATATATGTCACTTTATATAGCTCAAGAATTCCTCAAACGTTATATATACTATGTTACAACTATATATGTATGAGATTATTATTTACTTAAAAATGTATTATAATTTAGATAATAATAATATCATTGTTTCATTAAATTACGCAGGCCGAATTAATTTAACAATTGACTAAATACTACAATAACGAAATACCACTGGAAGGTTTACAGAAATTAATACATTGAAATTTAATATTATCGTTTCTTTGAAATACTTTTACCTAACTCTACCTTATATTCAAGTGCACTTAATGAATTCTCACTACATTATAGTTCCGTTCGTTAGAATTATTAGCATCCTTACATTGATAGGATTACGCTTAAATTTTTCCCACACATATATTTCGTAAATATATCAATAAGTACTTTGGATAACATTGTTTGTTAACAGAATAATCTAGAGTAAAATGTGAATTTGTCTTACTTTAATGCTGAGTAATGAGTATTAATATCAGATTAAATAGTTACAAATCATACGCGGAAACCGCGTTTATTATAAATAATTTTGCTGTAAACATATAATTATACTCAAGCTATATTTATTGCCAAACAAGGTCATTGCAAACAATTCAGCCATCGTTTTATAGAACTAATAGCTGCTTATCCAAAGCGATCAACGTCTAGCACCAAAAGGCCCCCAATAAAACCAATTATATAACATCCAAATATGACACACATTGGTATTTATAAATAACCCTGTTTACAACAATAATGTTCCTAATGATATTAGGTCATATAAAGCCAAATACATATTGACATATTCACAAAATATCCCACTTTAATACTTTTATATATCTTCCCATTCGCAAATATCTTTAAACGTATACGCTTTTAGGTATTCCTAATCTCTAACGCGATATGACGACTCAATTTTTGCAGCAAACAACAAAATAATAAACGCAAAGCATAATTCAACAGTAAGGTGAAACCTAGAGATTCTTGTGCATTCTGTCTCGTCCTAAAATTTAGTTATGCTTTAATTTTATGGCGAATTTTAAGACTAGTATTTATTTAATTTACTTTACAAAATTGAATGGTACTATTATCAGCTGTCAAAGCTCTACAATATCTTATATTAATTGACGGACAAATTCAAATTGGGTGTCACAATTTTCTATTTCAAAAATGCTTTAAGACACGGCATACTACCTAACATTATGTGAAAATATTATTAAGTGTCTATAATGTCATGGTACACTTAAAGTAATAGTAAAACTTAAGTTTCCTCAATACTTTAGTTTACAATAAGTAAGTAAATATGTTGTATGCATTGTGTAGTTACTGATAACATGTATTGTCATTCCATTACTGCGGGATTTCAATTGAATCAGTCCAGAAATACCATTGCCTGGATTGTTTCTCTTCGTGGACGGACATTTCAACAAATGTTTTATGAAATTTCAAAATTGAACAGGATATCACGGATTTCTGTACATTATATTAATATACGTTATAGATATATCTAAGTGTATTATTGACTTGTTTTTTTTATAATTATTATTGACATATTAATTGGTGTAATTATTTGGTGTTCCGGTTTATTGATCTGTATTCATTTGATTGTTTGAAAAACACTATCAACGCTAAGTTTTATTAAGTAATGTGATCACTTTATCCGTTTAATGACTTCAAATAATATAACACGGTAAGCTCAATTAAAACATTAACTCTTGAGAGCACAGGTAAATAGCTTTATCATTTATTGCGTCGTTAATTCGAAATATTAAGCCAAACATGTTATGTTAATGCAGTCTTTATCTAGATAAATATTTTTATTAAAGCTAATTTAACCGGTATGTGCTCTATTAAAATGCAAATGTTAACATCCCATTATATTGCCTGTTTAGAAATTAAATGTCAATAGAACAGGTACATACGGGTTCTTGCATTATGCATATTCCTTGTTTTGCTACACAAAATAATATCAATGCCTGAATTATATATTTATTTAGATTTTCAACTTCACCTAAGTTCTTCATTAGGCAAATTTATTCGTCTTGTAGAGAAAGAAAATAAGATTAGTCACTGAGCAAGTTATTCATAAATAACATGTAAGTAATAAACAAAGCTCTATATTAGTCTGTTTGTACATTACATGTGAACTTACAAAAAATAACAAAATTCCTTTGATATTAGGTACTTAGTATATTAATTAGATATTGAAAAATTTCACTGTACCTAGACCATAGGGTCAAAAAATCAAACTTCCATTCTATGGTAATATTACCAAAGAATGATATGAGAATGTTTTTTTATAATGTACTTTTAATTATAATCTGCGAGCATTTTCGATGATTTTGTTTTGGTAATTTCATACATTATTAATTTATAATAACATTTTATGTTTCTGAACTGATCGATTGGAAAGATGTAAGATTTCATTGTATTAAAAACGTTATCGGCTTTCGTAACTTCTGTTAGAAACTAGTGTGCGTATATATTAAGATGATTTAGATCTATTATGGACAATGCTGCTAGCGGAAATCAACCTTGACTTTTACAGCTTAACCAGGAAATAGAAGCTGCGCGATATTACTATTACTTAAGCTCGTAACGTGTCTACAAGACTTGAGTTCTACGTTACAAAAAATAAAATCCTATTTTAACTAAAATGATTTTTCACATAAATTAAAAACACCAAAACGACTAGTTACTATTTCGAATAATAATTTATATCAAGTATCGGTTTAAACTAATATAATAAGGCCTTTTATCGTTTTGTAGCAATCAATTAATTTGGTTGGGTAAAATGACCACATTATCCTTTGACATAAGTAATAATATAAATATTAACTGTCGCTAATAAAAGCCAACATTTTAAATGTATATAATCTACACATAACTCCTATGTACACATGTGGAGCTAGCAATAAAGGTGACCTCTATTTATAATCAACACTATTCTACTTGGTAGTAGCTGAACTTTTTGCCGAATGCATACCCAATTATTATCAACTTACTTTTTTGCTAACTCTACATAGATTATGTTTATTTCCTAGTAAAGTAGGACTCGCCGACATAATGCACACTAATCGAGTGTCTACAATTGGAAGCATCAACAATTCATCAATTCCGTGAGTGCTAAAAATATTAAATTGCCTAAGCTTAACAATTAAAATGCGTTAATTAATTAAATCGGTCTTAATTGTTTGACAGTATTCGTGGCCACTATGTACTATATATAGGACAATAGTGTGTGTGTATAACGTTCAAACAATTTCGACCTTTATTGACGTTAATGGTCCATCTTTTACATTTTGATATAACAATACACGCTTGGTGTACACAACCCAAGCTCACTAACAGCTCAATCGCTTTGCTCATAGTAAGAGAGGTGCAACTTTTAATGGATGCAATGCAATAGACAATGGAAGAATAGGAGAATTGGAAATTCAATCAGTCTTTGAAAACAGATGAATGGAATATTGGTTGGTTTACTATAATACTGGATAAGAACAACAGCTTAGTTCCTACTACACACAAATTCACCTAAATAAATAAAAAAAATTCTGCCGTTATAACAGCAATATCATTAAAACAGAATTAGATGAGTTAAATAAATAAATAATAAATAAATAAACAGAAAAAGAAAGGTAGACTGAGCAATACACTCACAACATTAAGAACTCTGTGACAAAGCGACACTTTACGGCTTCTTCCTGTCTCGTCACGGTGTGCAAAATTTATCCGCTACTGCGAGTGGGACAATTAGAATTCCAGAAAGGGACAAGTGCTCTTCAATGTTATGTCTCCTCTCTAAAGAGAGGCGGTGAAATACTTGGGATTCCTCAACTGGTAATACAAACTAAGTGTAGTAGGAACATAAGCATTGTTGTTTGGAAGTCCTTTTCAGAATCGGCACACATATTAGAGAGCATTTCTGCAAATGATTTGTCATGGATAGCTGCTTTGTAAATAGTTAACACGAAGCCTCCAATTGAACTAACCATTAGTCAAATTTGAGCCTATAAAATTGTTCTTAGCTTTAATTAAACATTGTATAATTATTACTGTTGTAATGACAGACCTTTTCGTTTCATTATTTTTAACATTGACTCATTAAAATGAGTGTTAACTTAACTGTTATCCATATGTTTCACACATTTGGAGTTCCTAAGTGACGCTCTAGGAATTCTGTTAAAAATAAGTCAATCTTGAGTATAAACAAAATGACTTATTACATGTCATGTTCAATATTTGAGTAACACTTATCTGAGATTCAAGATCGGAGATTCAGCTCCACAACTATTCTCATCCCTATGAGATTCGGAGTATTTTGTTCGACTTGAGATATTCAGATACTTCTGTAGTATGGATATATTAGCTGAAACCACCAAAACACAAAATTCATTAGCAATAAAAAAATTGCTTTCATGTAGAAGAAAAGATGATTGGATTGTGTTGTAAAGGTTCATATCTAAGACAAATTACATTAACTGTTATAAAGTAGCTATAACAAATTAATTCTAATGAATTCTGTCTATACTCACAAAAGGGAAGGTAGTTGTCATGTCACTGAGTTATAGTGTAGGGTTCTAGCGGGTAAAAATCTTTATTGGCCATTTCTGATGCGTTGTGGACCATTTTGTATCCCCACAGACTCATAGCTTCTTTACATGCATTCTGAAAATCAAACATCAAAATTTTAATACTTATATGTAATTATTTTTTCAAGTTATTTAGAAAGACAGCCAAAACAAAGCTCTAAGTTAAGACTGTTCACAAAAGTGTATATGACGGTACAAATAATGCCCCAGAACTGGTCCTATATTAGCTCGGAATTAGAATGGAGGATGTCATGTTAGAAAAAGGACAATCCTTCACCCAATGACAGGCAATGAAACATATTTCCAAACTACTAACCTCAGTACTATCCACTGACTAAACCTTTTATAAACCAGGTTCGTTTTCGACAATCACACCAATTATGTAGCCCAAGAGAAGCTTCGAAGAAACTCATTAAATAGTTACTAGACAACGGATAAACATACTTAAAATACTTAAATACATACTTGTTATAGATAGAAAACACCCAGACCCGAGAAAATTTAGAAAAACAATAGTTTCTAAATTGACCCGACCTGGCGATACCATGAAAACCGGTGTATAAACCACTCGACCGAGGAGGTCGTCAATAAATAATTTTATTTCTCTTACCTGTACTTCATCAACATAGTTGAAATATAGACTAGTCTTCCACTTGAATGGAACGTCGCGTGAGATTCGGAAGGTAGAGCTAACACCTGCCACGTCCACATTGGTGTGGGTGTGAAGAAACTCTTGGATGGATGGTGTCACACCCAGCCGTAAGAACTTAAAAACTTTGAATGCAGTAGTGTTCGGATTAAGAGCCAACTCTTCATATCTGAGGGCCCTGCAATAGAAAGAATTGGAATTAACTAGATGGTATCCATTATTCATCCCTTCTATAACTTAGAGCAACAAAGTCTGCAGAGTTTGATGAATCAGTAATTTTTTCCTACTATTTTAAATTGTAGTTCATTTCTTATAATTTATAATTTTTAAGTCTTATAATTTATAACTTTAAAAATAAAATATTTTAGTATAAAATTACTGCAGTACTGTATAGTACCATTATGGTATGTTAATAACTGGGCATCTAACTGCAAGACCTCTATAATTCTTTTGGGAAAATGTTACTATATGAAGTTTCTGACTATCCTGACAGCCAATGGTAAAAAATTTAACATTAGTAGTAATTACTTACATGAGTCTATTAGGATATTTCTCCATGAGTCTACTGGCAGCCACATAATCGCTGATCATGTCTGCACAAACCAGTTCCGGGGACCAACAGTCCGGCGAGGGCTGGCAGAAGGCTCGATGCTGCCTGGACTGCATCACACCTCGTGGGTCACGGACCAGCAGCACCACTTTTAAATTAAGCCTGAAATATGCAATAAATTAAGTAGAAAAGAGTTTTCATTTGTATTTTTTATTTTGTACAAATGAAAAACAATGTAAGAGTGTAATTAAAATAAATAATATTTTGTGGTACAATTCTATTAAATATGATCACTTTACTTTACTTTACGTTAAAGACAATAAATAGGGTTGACTTTTGAATCGAGTCGCCTGAATTTGAAGAAACTAACACTGTGGGGGGGTCTAAGGGGTTCTTAAATAAAGGTTTATTAACATTTTAGCTGCCGCCGTTGCGTTAAATTATAAAAAAACCACAAAAGTTTTGTCAAAATCGGCTATAATCACGAATAATTACACGTTTTTAGGTTATACAGTACCATAGTAACAGAACCGAAGCGGGGGGGCGGGAACCCCCCCTCGAGGGGGGCTCGGGGGGCCAAGCCCCCCGCCATGAAAAAAGTCTCAAGAGTTAATTAGGTTAGGTTAGGTTAGTATGTTGACCAAAAACGCGCGAGCCGAGCGAGCGAAGCGAGCGTGCTGCGGGAGCGGCCGGCGAAGCGCCAGAAATGACATTTTAGTAAATTTCCATATTTTAAAAAAATTACATAACTTAAAAATTACTTGTCTGTGGCAGGAGGGGTAAGTGGGGGGGCACTCCTTATTCCTCCCCTCCCCTTCCCCCACCAATTATGGCTACTCGATTAAATTTTTTTACTACGATACATAACCTCAAAATACAAAAATTATCATAACTTAAAAACTACTTGTTGGCGGCAGGGGGGGTAAGTGGGGGAGTACTCCTCCCCCCTCCCCCTACCTTCTCCACCCCCACCCCACCCCCGATTCAGGCGACTCGGTTCAAAAGGTTTACCAGACAATATGCTGATTTTGTATCGTTACAGGTATAAAGGTGAAAGTAAATACTTATTTTTTAACACATTTATAGTCAGCATGAACTGAAATGTGTCACTTTAATTTGTTGTATGTAGTTATGTTACCTAAAATATTTACTTGGTTGCATGATACTTATTCTATTTAAAGAAAGGTATGAGAGTAGTGACGCTAATTTATATACAGGTGACACATATATTATATATCACTTACTCTTTATCCTCTAGTAATTCCTCAACAAGTCTTAATCTGACCCTCACAACCTTCATGCTCTGGAAAGGGAACAGCTTACAAACTTTGGATGTGAAATCAGGATCAAAACACAATTCTTTCTTAAATTTACAATGGTCCCACAGTCTTGTATTATGGCTGAATTGGTGCAAATGTCCTTTTCCATATTCAAAATAATCTTCCATACCATCATGGTTACACTTCATCATATCCTTCATATACCTTAAAGCTTTATAAGAATAAGGCGGGCCTCTAATTTGTACAATATCATACCATAGAAAGGGCTCATAATGGTAATAGTTACCTGGAATCGCATTTAATAGCTCCCCAAAGAATGTGGACCCTGATCGCCAGGTCGACACAACGAGACTTCTTATTGGTCTTCCTCCCGACTCCATTAATAATTCGTTTAAACTATTGATGCCAGTGTTAGTGAAATTGTAATTAGACAATTCAAGCCTTATCTTGGTTCGTGTTTTATCCAATATTTTATCAATATTAGGTGAGCCATCGTAGGGGTTTGTCGGCACTGGTTGCGAGAGGCTGTCTTCTCCATCTTCGATTCTTAAAAAGCTTCTGATGTTCTTGCGGCTCTCAGAGGGCGGATGATAATTTATGTTATCTGTATATCGACTTCCAGCAAGAATCAAAAGAACACTGAGACCGAATGCGAAACATATTGAATAAAAATTTACTCTACGCAACATTACGGTTTACTACACAACAGAAAACTATTCGCAATAACGAAAAATTGTGTGAAGTGGTTGTAGAGGATGGAAGTATTTTGAACAAGCACTACCAAGATTCACTCACTATCATTTTTTTAAAGTTTTTAATTTAATTTGAATCATAATTCAGCACTCCGCGTTTCCGCGGAAACACCGCATTGCACCTTTACCGCCATCTTGCACGGAATGTCAATGTCAAAATTGTCAAATGTCAATGTCAAAAAGTTTACTTTTTCTGGATCTGTGAAATGGAGAAGGGAAAGGGACTTAAAATTAGCAAAACAATGTACAAAACAAAAGTTAGTCACGTGCTCACGTGTGTAGTCACTTAGTTTTCTGCAGGCCTATTCTCTAACCGTTACTCGGAGTTAGGGAATAGGTCTGTTGGTACGAATTTGAGTAGAGTTCTTGGCGAGAAAGCGGCAGTGCGATACACTAAAGTGAAATAATAGTTTAAAAAACACTAGAAAAACACGATTTTATGAATGCACGTAAAAACAAAAAATAAATTATGGATCGTTCAAGTTGACTCTATTTCTGGGCTGAAGTGTAAACTATGTGCTTTTAATTATAATATTTGATTGTAAAAGCGTGGGGCGCTGGAAAATGAAAGACTTTTTGTATAACTTGCTGAGAAATCAAGTTAACCCTTTACCGCATACGGTATCATATATGATACATTAAGAGTTTTCACAGATTAATAATTTTTGAGCCTTGTATAGAATGTGTTGATGGCTGATATTTATACTATGATTGTATCCGAACACGAAAAAAACATTGGCAGTTTTATATCCTTTATGTGGTTTGTCATTTCTGTCACAGAACCTACCAAACCGCCATTTCTGACAGTCAGTACGGTTTGTAAATTGAAAAAAGCCTCTTTTCGCTATTTTTTCGCTCATCTTAAAATTATTTTAGTGCAAACTAAAAGAATAATGGATCCCAAGAAGTTTTAGGGAAAAACATGTAAGTAATAGCAAATTCTTCTTCACGAAAACCAGTCTAGAACTTTGTTTCTTAAATGATACTCTATGCAGTTAAGGTCAATTTTCGTTTTCAAATATGATACTTCATGCATTAGAGTTTGTATCATTGCTCGGTCAGATATGAGACTACATGCATTCATGGGTACATCCCATGTAATAAAAAATATGTTTTTTTTTTTGGTGATTTGGTATTCTTATTTACCGCTAGTATAAAACTTTGGGATTTATATAGGTACCTATTTGCTATTTAATTTATTTTTAGATATACTCAATTGGGGCAACAAACGGCAGGGATGCAAAAATTTCTCACGCATGTCCTACATTTACTGCAGTAAATGCCAATGTTTTTTTGACTTTGGCATTTACTGCAGTAAATGTGATAAACCTAAAATAGAGGTCAGGGACTTCACCACAAATATGTAACAATTATGTGACAATAAATATTTCTTATTTCTTATTTCTTACTTAAACAAATAAAAGGAATTGTTTTAAGGATTTTCATCTGGTATTGAATTAAATATTCCTTTAAAATATCTATATTTTTCCTTTAAAATAAGAAATATTTATATATATTTATACAAATAAAAACACTTACCTTAACTGCATGTTGTACCATATAAGATTTGTTACCTTGACTGCATGTTGTATCAAATGTGAGATTTTGGGTTTCAGGTTCTAGTGCACCTATTAGGCCGTAGAATCACGTAAATTAATTTGAGCCAAATCAAAAAATCCATGCCGTAAAGGGTTAAGCGATGTTACGGGAAGCAGGTTACACAGATTGGCGGTCTAACTGGTGTTGCAGCACGACTAGAAGGTGGCTCTACATTAAACAGTCTGTTCAAAGTAACAGTTTGTCGAACTCAGACAAAACATGCGCCAGCAGCGGCGCATGTAGCATGCGGAGATACGATATTCACCGACATTTTTAACGCCTCTTCTTTCAGGAAATTAAGTAGGTACATAAGGGTAATGCGTCAACAGTAGCAGAATGTAGAGTTCTTGTTCGTGGACGAGATATATTTGGTTCCCTTTGGTAACCATATGCGGCATAAACGTTATGCTCTTTCGCGACCTCATGCAGCTTCCGCCAGGAAGTTAGTATTATTATTTGTTAACAAGAAAGTCTTTCCTGTTCCAGCGCCCCACGCTTTTACAATCAAATATTAGGTATACTTAATTAAAAGCACATAGTTTACACTTCAGCCCAGAAATAGAGACAACTTGAACGATCCATAATTTATTTTTTGTTTTTACCTGCATTCATAAAAGCGTGTTTTTCTAGTGTTTTTAGACTATTAATTTATTTTATACTTTTTGGTCTAACCTTGAAACCTGATCGTGTTCATAGTCCATTACGTGGCCTTTCTCACAAGCGCAAACACGACTATGATACGATACTCTATCATGGAATGCCAGTGCCTATCTTCCGGCTTCATCATCAGACCTTGAAACCTAATCGTGGTCAAAGTTCATTACAAGACTTTACTAAGAAATCCAAAACAGCTATGATACGATTTTCCATCATGAAGTTCCCTTTCATATCTTCCGGCTCCATCATCAGATCAGTTCGACAGTACCATATTATTGTACCTATTGTCATCAGAACTACATACAGCTGCCAATTTTGATTACGCTACGACCCTTGGAAGATGGTTAAATTAGTTACCTTAGATTCCAATACATGGTTTGTTACATATAGGTCGACCTAATAAAAGGTGTTAAAAAAAGAATCGGCACTTGTTGGCTGTTTTTTTATGTTTTGTAATTTAAGGGGGTAGTAATAGATTATAACAGTAAAGTACCTATCCATGCTAATGTAAGTACCTAACCTACCAGTGTTTGGCAAACGAGCTGTGGAACTTCTTTAAAATAACTGGTTATTGTCAGGCAAAAAACTTAGGTATGTGTTTGCTAATACATGCGCGTCTAGCAACAACACAATTAAATTTTTGGATTTTGCTAACCTAATAATAAATATTAGTGTCTAAATAGTGCAAAACAGTGACATAAATAAAATAAAATGTGTGACCGTAATTAACGCGATAATTGCTAGACTTTGTGTGAGCGTGCTAGCTAGAGGTCAAGCTATTTTGTGGTCAAGCTAGCAGGCTCACCTATCTACACGACCTACCGTACCGTACCGTACCTACACGAAAATAGTAAGTTAAACAAATAACCGTGTGGTTTAAAGGCCAATGATTTGTGAGGAAATAATACTACACGTGGTAGGTACTACGAAGACTCATCACTTTACTTTCCCATGACTTGCTAATGAGGACACAGAAAGACCCATAAAGTTAATTTTATAACAAATCCCAATAAAACAATACCTAGGTAATTGCAAATTGTAGGGGTTTAATTAAAATACTATATCCTATACTATACCCTTCGATCATTTTTGTGATCGAAGACTATGCCTATATATTGTCTACTTGGAGGACGTAAACACAACCCATTTAGGTAAGTACATCTGAAGTTCAAGAGATTATGAAAAGTAACATCCCTACTGTGAACAATAAAGGTACCTACCTACCATTTTTGAACACTGAACTATTATAATAATCAGTAGCCACCTAACTACAAACCACAAAGATAAGCAATTAAAAAAAAAATACAATTTAGGCACCTATGCAGATTAAAGAGAGGTAACCTCACAAGCGCACTGTTAAACTCAAACAAAAGTTCAAGGGGCACGCAGCGCAGCGCAGACACGATAAACAATTTATATTTGAACGTAAACGTAACCGTACACGCGTGCGTCGTGTAACGACAATGAAAACTTAATACCGCAGGCTGCACGTGCCACCACCACCACTATTTATTTACAATGTCGACCGGTGGCGTAGAGCGTAGACTCGCCTGCAGATCAACTTATCCGAAACTGTCTAATATCTCCAATCGATTTTGATCTTTATAACCTAGCGACAAAGTTCAAAATGTATTGAAGAAATTACAGCTACGTCCTCGAGATGGGCACTCGCTCAACCGATTGATTATCGTATACGAATTATTACGCATACTTGTATCCATTCACATAACAATAATAAAAGAGGTAAAGTTTGTAAGTTTGAATGTAGGAGAAACTGCTCATTTGATTTCCCTCTGGACCACTTCGTCATTTTCTTAAACTTGACACTTTCCTAACTTGTGATTTTAATATTTATATCATTAGAATGGACCTTCAGAGACTTAGACTGCTAATCCTACTAATATTATAAACGCGAAAGTTTGTAAGTATGGATGGATGTTTGTTACTCTTTCACGTAAAAACTACTGAATGGATTTGGGTGAAATTCGGCATACAGATAGTTTATAACCTTTTTATCCCGATTCCCACGGGAACGGGAACCACGTGGGTGAAACCGCGAGCGGCCGCTAGTATAACATAGTTTAAGCGCCACTGTGGTCTAGACCTGTCTTAGACCCAGAGGACCCGGGTACGATTCACTGCATGGGGTTCATCTTTGTGTAGATACTTGGGTTGGTTGGTGGTAGAGCTTGTTAAGACTGCCTGTATTCTTTCATACAAACCTTGTCCTGACAAACACAAATAACAAAAAATTGCCTAAAGGTGCAGCCGGTCTGAAGTGATGTGCGAATAAACATTCGTGGAAAAAGATTTTTAATAAAAATGTTGAAATGGAATGGAATGAAAAGGAATAGTGGTTTATGGGGTGTTCTCATTAAAACCACAGAACGCAGATAAAGCAGGCGATGTGAATGTAAATAAAACATAATATTAAACCGGATGCCCAATCTTCTTAGGGGGGTGCCGCACGTTCGGCAAAACTGACATAAGTCTCTTATTGAACTTGAAAGCAAAATCAATCAAATTGATATTTTTAATTAGAACAATTCTGCTTTGAAGTTTCAATAGTAATTTAATTAGAGCAATGTTTTTATTCTGCGAAATGTGCAAAAACATCACGCACTTGTGTTAAAAATTAAAATTTACTTTTTTCCGCAGGGCACCCACCCTGCGGAATATCAATACAAATATTTTCATGTAAGAATTGATAATGCCTAAAATTAAGAAAGTTGTCGAATAAACAAGTTTTTTAAGAGTCATTACATTTATATTGTTTGTTCTTATTTAAAGAATTTGTTTCAAATTTCAACAAGGCCATAACCTTGTGCAATGATCAGGCTAACTTACATGTATTTAACTAATTCAGCGCATAGTACAAGTGACTCAAAAATACGTAAATTTTCACAATTTCGTGCAGGATCCCCTTAAAATTTAATGTCAAATAAATACTCACATTTTTCTCAGCATCACAATTAATTTATTACACAAAACAAAAGCAGCGTCACACCTTAACTTTATATCCCACAAGATGCAACTTGCCGATAGTTTCGCCCAAAAAGAACCACAGCCCCACTTCAGTTCCCACGAGGATGAGCAACAAAGCTTGCTTCACCGTGAGGAACTTGTAGCATCCAGACTGGAAGAACTCCTTGGTCAGCGCCAGATCAGCTTGCAATTTCTGGAATGTCAATAGCTAGAATGTAAATGTCAATGGTTAGAACTTATTTTAGATTCTGGGGCTATGGCTAATTGTCTAACTTCAACATCCTTCGCATTCGCTTTCTAGTAGAAATACGTTGCTTCACTAGTTTGCTTATTTAAATATACATTTATAATCACGACTATTATCCCCGAAAGGTTAGTCAGAGACTATAGGCAGTGAGGACAGCAAAAGCAGACTTCTACCATAGTCAACTTTTCATCAAATAGCGACTGCACATGTGTTCAGCATGACAGGTGGGGGGCCCATAGCCGCTCTATGCTGTTGGATGTATGTGCAGACTTTAGCCCGTTAGTCGCCTTTTACGACACCCAAGGGAAGAGAGGGGGTGGTATATAGTATTCTTTCACCGCTACCCGACACGGTTTTAGACTTTACGGGTTACCTACTGAAATGTCCTGACTAGTAAATAGTCTTTATCTCAAAAGAGAGAGAGCCGCATACTGAAATTATACAAAATTTACTTCATTCAACCTAGCTTGCCTCATAATGACTGTTCCCCACTCCCCAGTGTTATCTGGCCCAAAATAAGTTTCTTTTGAAATTGTTTAAGTGGTAACTAAATAGCTGATAAACATACATAAGTAAACATAGAAAACACCCAGACCCGGAATCGAACTACAAAACAGTAATTATTTTCTAAATTGACCCAACCGGGAATTGAACCCGGGATTGAGATAGCGCTACGCCAAAACCGGCGTGCTAACCACTCGACCAAAGGTCGTCATTTCCTTCTTTAGGGGGGACATACTGTATTATAAATATAATTGGTGACAGATCGCATTTATCGAAGGTGAAGTCACAGACAGAACCTAGTACGAGTATCTACTACAGTGTAGATGATAAAGTGACGGAACCTACCGCCATTTCATTTTGGCTTGGTGGCGCCATTTCTAAGCTATAAAATCCTTTAGCGGTTTTCATCTTTTTTGCAATTTCTGATCTACGCGCACGCTCAACCTTTTCTGTAAGACGTAAAAAGTATCTATCATTATATTTTATATTAATACTTTTATTTATTGGGCATAATAGTAAAAGAATTATAAAATTATGACACCTTTCAACAGAGTGGGAAATCTGAAATTGTGTAGGTATATACGGAGGAAAAGTTAAATTGGTACAACGGATTTTCCAAATATGTAATGTGGATGATCTTTTAGTCTTTTACCTTTAATTAGTTCCATTACTTTTTCTTTATTGCGTGTTATAGCTGGCCGGTAAACTTCGGTTATTTCGTGCGTTATGGCCATTCTTGATGAACCTTTATAAAAAGTTTTATAATGTGGATATTAGTTATCTTAGGATAATTGAAAAACTTATATTAATTGTAACTGGGACTTCGTGGCGGGAAAGTAAAGCGTCATTGGGGTCATGTCTGCAGTTTGGTTTTATTTTCTAGTGTTTTGTTGAATTTTAATGTGAAATAAGGTGGATTAATACCGTTAAATGTTTGTGAACGTGCTTGAGTGTTGACAAATAAAACAAAACAGTGCAACATCACTTTTCAAATTTTCTCAAGAACTCTATTAGTCTAAGATCCGAGTATAGAACGATCTTCACCGAGAAGGTAATGGATGAAAAGTATTTTATATCAAATTTAATATGTTAAATAATATATCGCGAATGGGTTGGCTGAAAAATTTCAGTCCAGTACCATTAATGATTAATTTAATATTAAAAAAAATATTTTTTTATACATTGCACTGGTTTGGTGTGTGTATGTTTGTAATAAGCTTATCTTTATATAAAATAAATTTTATTTATTTAACCAGACTGTTGCAAATTACTAATATTGACTTGCCTGTTTAGAGCTGCCTACCCAATGTTATGACAGGAAAAAAATAGTAAAACTAACGTTTGCATATTCTATAGGCTTCATACTTTCGATTGGTACCTACCTATTTAATTTATCTATTATCGAAACAAGTGCAAAATTAAAAAAAAAATATTTAAATATTTAATTAATCATATACTGGACTGAAATTTTTCAGCCAACCCACTCGCAGTATATTTTTTAACATATTAAATTTGATATACACTCGGCGTCAAAAAAATCGCACCTCTTAGAAAATCACTTTCAAATGTCATTTACTCTTGATATGCACATGCAGTCGCATTAATTATGATTTTATTTACAAGGTTACTTAATTAACTTAATAAAAAACATTACTTTTCATTATCAAATAAAACCTAATGCAACAAATAAAGTGTCACAAAAATTCGATGCAAATTTTGCTACCCGTGAGAGTTGCTAGTTGCGCTTCCTTTGTGGGTATAAAACGGTCAACACGGGTTCAATGTGGGTCATTCGCTATTCAACCGTTGAAGAGGACACACGCACAGATTTTGATGGATACCACAGCTGATAAAGCCGCTCAAGTGGTTGCACTACTGCAATCAGGGGTGCGGCAGTGTGATGTCGCCCGGCAACTGAACCTGAGCCGTTATTCCGTTCGAAGAGTGTACCAGCGCTTCATAGAGACCGGTGGCTATATCCGCAGACACGGTTCGGGTAGACGTCGCTGCACTTCGGAAAGAGACGACCGGTTCGTTGTGTCGAACTCTTTGAGAAATCGTTTCTCCAACGCTGTTGAGTTGCAACAGCAGCTCCAGGCAGTTCGCAGACGCACCGTAAGCGTATCTACGGTTAGAAGAAGATTGAAGGAGAAGAAGATAGCGGCCCACAGAGCTGCTACGGGTCCAAAATTGACTGCAGCGCATCGGCGAGCCCGCTTGCAGTTTGCTCGTGACCACGTCGATTGGACCCTTGAGCAGTGGAGAGCTGTTCTCTTCTCAGACGAGACGCGAGTGTGTCTTTTCTGCAACGACCGACGGAGAAGAGTATACCGGAGGCAGGGTGAACGTTTCGCCCAAGCCTGCATCCAGGAGACGGTGGAATATGGTGGCGGATCCTGCATGTTCTGGGGCGGTATGTCTGCTGCCGGCAAAACCGACCTTGTCTGCGTCTCCCGGACTGGAGGTGCTCGCGGACAAGGGTCGCTGACTGCTCGCCGCTATGTCACTGAGGTCCTGGAAGTGCATGTGGTCCCCTTTGCCGAATCTTTTGGCGAGGGGTTCACATTAATGCACGACAACGCTCGCGCTCACACTGCAGGCATCGTGAGCGACTTCTTGCAGAGGTCCCAAATCTCTGTGATGCAGTGGCCAGCGCGAAGTCCGGATCTGAATCCTATAGAGCACCTCTGGGACCATCTTAAACGTAAGGTTCGATCTCGGGATCCAGCTCCTTCGACTCTACAGGAGCTCCAAGACGCGGTTGAAGAATGGGGGCTTATCCCTCAAGAAGAGCTCCTGAAGTTGGTGAGGTCCATGAGGGACCGTATGGAAGCCGTGATCAGGGCAAGGGGGGGTAACACTAGATTTTAAGTTAATTTTAAGACACTTTTTGTACATTTTTCTTTGTAAATTATCTGTTGTTAATTAGGACTTAATTAAGGATTTTTATTATTTTATTAATTTTAGTGTTGTTTGTATAATTATAATTAAACAGAAAGTTAAATTTAATTGTTTTTTGATACTCCTTTTTGTTACCTTTCTAATGATACCCAACACTATCCTCTACATAAGGTTTAAGAATTTTTAAAGATGATTTTTAAAAGGTGCGATTTTTTTGACGCCGAGTGTAAAATACTTTCATCCAATAACCGCTGTATGAAGGTCGTTGTATACTCGGATCCTCTGCTAATGTGAGATATCAATACTTAAGATCTTTACCAAGACATTATTTAAGAAAAAAAGTTACTGTTTCAGATGTGTGACTATTTTCTTCCGCGTTACATAATATTACTTATATATTTTTTTTTATCATCACAACAACAGTCATCGTCATTACAAAACTTTGATAGGCTATACCGAACATGCAATACTTACTTACTACTATTTAATAAAAATACATACAAAAGTGAATTTAAATAAAAGCTTGTAAAAACTAAAACAGCACTCGATTAATTACAACTTTACTTTTCTCAATCATGCAAGAGTCAGAATAAATAGGAGGTAAGTCTCATTTTATGTGCTTATTTCCGTTACGATGTATAAAATTAAAGAAAAAAAAAATTGGTTGCCTGTAATGTCGGTTTTACGGGCGAAGATTTTACGTGACAACGTCTTTTTCTCGGTAGAATATTTATTGATATGAATATAATTAAATTGCACAATAGGAACAAGGAATTGAATGAAAATAAGAATTGCACAAATTTTAACTATAGAAATATTTTTTTTATTTTTATTTTTTAATTTTTTATTTTTTTTTTTATTTTTTTTTATTTTTTTTTATTTTTTTTTATTTTTTTTTATTTTATTTTGTTTTATTTTATTTTTTTTTATTTTATTTTTTTTTTATTTTTTTTTATTTTATTTTATTTTATTTTATTTTATTTTATTTTATTTTATTTTGTTTTATTTTGTTTACTAAAACATTGTACATGTAAACTTAAACTTAACTATTTAGTGGGAGAGAGACGCAAGGCATTCGGCGGGCCTCTCTCTCGTTCGGTGACTCATCGTTACGTTCCCGACGAGCGTTACACTTTTTCATAAGTGTCTCCCAGCTAACCTAATTTAAGACGTTGTCACGTCAAAAAATAACTTAATTTCTGTTAGTACGCATTCACCAATAATTTTAAAACCATTTGCAATTTATATAATAACCAACAACGGAATAAATGATCTTTTCTAGAGTCTCGCTTGTTTAAACAGTTAAAAAGAAAACCATAACGACTTTTTAATAATCGCTTTTGCGATTAAGAGGCCTATTACATCTCGACTGTGCTTCTTGCGTAAAATAGCCAATTTTGGCGTTATGGATCTCAGAAACTAAAATCCATTAACAATTATGACTTATTGAATAATGTAGAATAGCTATTGGAATAGTGCGTAGCGGCCTCGCTTTTTGTAAATTTTGCTTAACTTTTTAATTAAACCTAAAATTGCAGAGAAAGATTTTCATAAAGTGCGCGAAGGCACTTTTTTGAGCTCATCGATTGAACTACGGTTCTAAACAAGTGAAATAAAAAAAATATAATGTTATCTCTTATATAGTCGAATAGTGCGTAGCGGCCTTGGAATTTTTAGATATATTTGATTTTATACAGGAAAATAAACTTATTCTAAACCAAAAAACTTCAAAAATCGCTATAAGTTAACTGTGAATGGCTCCTATCTACGATAATATTATTAAACAAAATTTATACCAGAGTAATTGTTACTTCATGAGAAATAAAGATTTTATAATGAATTTATTATCTTATTTCGATAAAATCGATAAATACAACTGCAAAATTACTACAAAATGCGATGCGCCGGCCGTCCGAATTCAACTTTGCTCACAGAATGGAGATTTGTAATATTAAGCACAAATTTATTATCCTATTTCGATAAAAACCATAAATGCAACTGCAAAATTACTACAAAATGCGAAAATAGCCATTTTACGCAAAAATTACATTCGAGATGTAATAGGCCTCTTAAGATTGCTAGCCGTGTAAAATAATGTAGAAAAAATGTGAATAAATGTTCCTTTAAACATTTTTATCATTAAAATACAGATGTTTAAATGAAAAGGTAATAACTAGGTACTCTAGGTAGTTCTAGCTCCATATTAGCTCTGGTGTCGTAACTTAGGAGTACGAAAATTCACAAGACCACTCCGATCCAATAGCGATCGGTTTCAAGAGTAAGAGGGCAGGTCGCGGGCAACGATAATATTTTGATCTCGGGTATCTCTGAAACTCTTTGCAAGAAAAAAATACATGAATAATCGCAGGAAATTCTGTTTTAGTACTTAAACTATATTACAATAAGTCCAACACAATAATTACTTACGAAGCAGGGTATTCACAGTTTTCAAAGGACTTATTCCACTTGCCATTTTTATGAACAGAAAAATAATATCTCATCTGTGAATTTGGTCTTCCTGAAATATTGATGAATTACAAAGGTGACATTGACAACTACCTTATAAGAAAAAAGTTTTGTACTCCTTTGAAATCTTACCTTTTTTACCAGCCAGTTACCTATTGAAATGAAACACTTTTTTACGGATTAACTAGAGTTTAATTTAGTATTTACATAGTTTTTATATTATCCTGACGTTTCGAACCCTTTACAGGGTCCGTGGTCACAGGGAGACTGAGGTGTTGCTCGTCTCATAGTTAGAAGTTATTTTGAAACGTCAGGATAATATAAAAACTATGTAAATAGTAAAATAAACGAGAGTTAATCCGTAAAAAAGTGTTTCATTTCAATGTGTAGTGCTCGCTTAAACCTCAGAAAACAGTTACATGTTGTAATTAATTTTGGTTTAGAGATAATAATGTGAGCGCCTAGAGGCAACTTTTTCCTTTAGCTAGCAAATCCGCAGGCAAAAGCTTGTATTATTTTTTGTTTAATTGTATTCTACGACGGGTAAGCGCTTGGCCTTCATCTCACTCACCTGATGGTAAGTGACAATAAGGCCGAAGCTTTGATTATATACATGTCTAGATAGAGCCTGGCCGTAAAAAAACGTAGAAAAATTTATAGGCAAAAATTGGCCTATCGCGCAATCCTGGCGGTCAGTGTCATTGTGCCGTCAAGCAGTGTTTACCTCTCGCGTTTCGGTGAAATTGTTCGCAAAATGACCGTTTGCTCAGTGAAATTCTGTCGAAACTACAAAAGAAATTTTTTTTCGAAAAGGAAAGTCACGTTTCATCCGTAAGTATTGATAAATTTTAATGAAAATTTAAAGTTTAACAATAATAACGGCCATGTATGCGTAGTGTTGCTGGTATCAAAATGAAAAATTCCCATTATTGGTGGCAGAATATAAAAGGAGGTTTAAGAGGCCTATTACATCTCGAATGTGATTTTTGCGTAAAATGCCCATTTTCGCATTTAGTAATTTTGCAGTTGTATTTATCGTTTTTATCGAAATAGGATAATAAATTTGTGCATAATATTACAAATCTCCATTCTGTGAGCATAAGTTGAATTCGGACGGCCGGCGCATCGCATTTTGTAGTAATTTTGCAGTTGTATTTATCGATTTGATCGAAATAAGATAATAAATTCATTAAAAAATCTTTATTCCTCATGAAGTAACAATTACCCTGGTATAAATTTTGCTCAATAATATTATCGTAGATAGGAGATATTCACAGTTAACTTACAGCGATTTTTGAAGTTTTTTGGTTTGGAATAAGATTTTTTTCTATATAAAATCAATGATATCTAAAAATTCCGAAGCCGCTACGCATTATTCGACTATATAAGAGATAACATTATAATTTTTTTATTTCAGTTGTTTAGAACAGTAGTTCAATCGATGAGCTCAAAAAAGTGCCTTCGCGCACTTTATGAAAATCATTCTCTGCAATATTGGGTTTAATTAAAAAGTTAAGCAAAATTTACAAAAAGCGAGGCCACTACGCACTATTCCAAAAGCTATTCTACACTATTCAATAAGTCATAATTGTTAATGTATTTTTGTTTCTGAGATCCATATAGCCAAAATTGGCCATTTTACGCAAAAATCACAGTCGAGATGTAAAATAGGCCTCTTAAATATAATAAGTATGATAAAAAATACTCAGTCTTGTAAGTTAGTATTTATACAATTGGTCTTGTTGTAAATGAAGTAAATACATTTAATATAATTAATAATGGAACGCTTTCATATATTTTTTTTTAAACTGATGTCTAATTTTTAAGAGCGTGAATAAATGTTCCTATTCGATGCCGAATTTTTGTAAACATATTACTGTCATTTGTGCAAATGTCTAGTGTCAGTAGGATTTTTACTGTTTTTTGAAAGAAAGACACAATAGTTAACTGTTTTCTTGTGAATGTCTCTCAAGAAAAAGTAAAATCCTACTGCAACTAGGTATAACAGTAATCTGTTTACAAACATTCGTCATCGAATTTGGCTGGATTATAGGTTCAGTTCTAAAACAAGAAAAAATATAATACCTACTGTAATATTTTATAATACTATTATTATAAATTGTTATTGTGGTATGGTATCGTAAGGATATTCGAAACGAATAAAAAAATTATTATGTTTGAAATGGAATGTACTTATGTATTTATGTAAGAAGTGTGTGTTTAAGTATATGTATGTAGGGGATGGTAGTATGTATGCTTCAGAGCTCGATGGCGCATCGGCTAGCACGTTCGGCTTGCGATCTTGCCCGCTAAGCAACTTTCGCAAAGCCGGGTCACTGGATGGGTAACCAAATTTAAAACAGAGCTCGAGCTCCTCCGTGCTACGAAAGGCACGTTAAGCCGTTGGTCCCGTTTGTTGTCGTAAGATGACAGTTGTTAAAACCCACTAACACGCATTGGGCCAGCGTGGTGGGATATGGCCCATTATTCCCAAGTGCTATATCCACGTGGGAAGCCTGCGCCCAGCAGTGGGACGTTTATAGGCTGATGATGATGATGATGACGATGTTTGAGAAAGTGCGGGTGTATGTTTGTGCCCCTAAAAGGTCAATATTTCTCGTCTCATGTAGGTTATCTCGTCTCACGGATATTGATGAGCAGTCATCACAATATGTAACCTTTACAACTGTTCGACCACATAGCAAACATTTCAATTTTCAGATTTCCAACTGATCCTGTAGAAAGTCTACAGAAAGACTGTAGAAAGAAGTCGTTGTCGAAATATTTAACTAGTTACAAGGTTTCAACATAATAAGAAATTAGAGAACATGAAAAATGATGTAACATCCAAACGAAAATTATTCAAGAAACAAATACAAAGAGAACGCCATTAATTGTTATGATTTTAATTTAAAATATTTAAATTTCTAATTAAAAAATCAATTTTGATTAAGTATTAAATGTAAATCATCCTGCCTGTTGCTTCTATTTCGTCCCTATTACAAACATATCACACGCACGCAGGCTTCCATTAACGCATTATTTTATTGTACTCGCCCTCGCCTTCAATCATCCATTTTTTCTAAACACACCAGCTTTCTTTTATGCGTTATACCTACATATACGATAGACATACGTAATTTAAAAAGTAATGTTATGTTATGAATCATTTTAAAATTATATTGTGCATACATAGTTTTTCTCTACTTTATCGGAAATTATTCATTCGCTGGCAACCATTCGCGCTAGTGTCAGATACGCGGCTGTCACGCACACTTCAAATTCAATACAAAAACCGGGCCGATTTTGACAAGCGTTTGTACCACGATGCTCCGTCTAGACATGTTTAAAGTCAAAGGGCCGAAGGTGGAAGCCTGTTCACCCGGAATCCTCATCAACCACTAGAGGAACTGGCTATCTTAGTTATCACTCAACTGTCGGAACAACATGTAAACATGCTTTAAACTTTGTTGCTATGGCGACAGACTTAGGTATGATAGTAGTAGCTAGCCAGGCGGACTTAATAGCGTTACCACCAACCAAACCTAGTACATAAAGATGTAACCATATTAGTGTAGCTTATGTTCCTCCTCATTCGAACGATAATTCAGCTTTTTTTATCAAAAATTTAAATTCTATTGTTCATTCCATCTCGCAATGTATGTATAATAATCCTAATCATAATTACATTCTTTTCGGGGACTTTACTTTGTATTGCATATCTTGGGATAAAAATCAGAATCCGACTAATCTGAAAAAGGGTCCTGTAACGTTACAAGATGCGGGAGCCACAATTGATGAATTACATTTAATCGGGTTGATTCAATATAATTATTTTAAAAATTTTGCTGGGAATACCACTTGATTTAGTTTTTTCCAGTTTACCCTTGAATCTCGGAGAATCTTCAATTTATTTGGTTAAAATGGATCCAGCTCATTCAAATTTTGAATTTGACATCTTTGATTTAAAAGTTACGTTACTGATCTTCTTGGCGGGAAAGTGAAGCGTCATGTCTGCAGTTTTGTTTTATTTTCTATAATTTTTTTTTTTTCGAATATTAATGTGAAATAATAGTGGATTATTTGCCGTTAAGTGTTTGTGAACGTGCATGAGTGTTGGCAAATGAAACAAAACAGTGCAACATCACTTTTCAAATTCTCTCAAGAAGTCCGCGTGAGACCTCAGTAAAGTCCCACATCTTTACTGAGGAGTCCTCAGTGAGGACTCAAGGGGTTTGGGGAACATCATTTATCATTCATCATCTTAATCACCACTCATTATCATCAAGAAAAAAGAAATAAAAAAATAATGACTAGGCAGTATGGTCTCAGACCTTAGCCTGTTCCTTTATCAACAAATAATTTAAAAAAAAAAAACAGACTGCGTATTTTTTTAGGGGATATTATGTCGGTCTTATTCATCTTTAGCGACATTCACTGGGAGCTGGTTTTGTGCGATAAAAAGTGCGAGGAAGGTACAAATATTTTTTTATAACTATGTTTACAAAGCCATTGAAAAACATATAGGTACCCTTTAGGAAATCCAAAAAAAGTTCTTATCCAACTTGGTTCAGTCCCGCCCTTATACCTAAAGATTATTCGTGAGAAAGCTAAAGTACATTCGCGATGGAAACGTACAGGAATTTTTTTAGATTATGATGAATTTTGCCTATTGAGAGATAGACAGAAACGCGTCCAAGCGGCGTGTTTTAATAAATTTACTTTTCACACACAAAACTCAATAAAAAGCCGGCCTTAAGCTTTTTGGTCCTTTTTAAAAGCGCTACGTGGTGGTTCTGGCTGTCCTAGCAAAATGATTTATAAGGGCAGCGATTATACTGGTGGCAAAAATATCCCTATCTACTGACCCCAATAGATAGGGTATCGCAACTGGAACTACGGGTCCGGTTGTGTTTTCAGGGGTACTACGGGGTTCCGGTTCAAGCCCCTCGCTGGTTGTGCCTTGACCGGCGCCTCCGGCGGGATCCGGACGTGGGTTGGACTCGTAGTGGCTTGTGGTTAGCTGTAGAGCTTGGGAATGTTCGTTTGTCCTGGTATTGTGTGCCAGGACTTCCAAACTCGCACACAGAGAGCGGGGCCTAGTAGCGGTCTCTGAGGGGCCAGAAGCGAAAAGTCCTGCGGGGAACGTGAGTTTCCCGTATAGTTGGCAGCTTTGTCCGGTGGTTCTCATTGGACATTGGTGTTCACATCTCCGGTACTAGTCTGGATAACTAGTAGAGGCGGCTCCCTAGATGCCGTAGCCTCCGGTCCAGCCAGCCGCGTAGGACGTGGGAACTGGCTAGGCGCCTGGATGGGTTCCGAGAAGTGAGTATGCTTACTACTCCGCTACCAAGGTGGACACTTGGGAGTCGACTTTAGAGTCGACAACCCTAGCAGTGGCAACTGCGAGTTGTGCCCTTCGTGCAACGAGAAGTGAGCGAGCTCGACAGCTCCGGTTACCTATCTGGACAATAGGCATTGAACTACACGTGTTCACGGGGAGACTCTCCCGAGACACTAGTCGTATGAGTACCGAATGAAGAGCGCGCTGCGGCGGGCACTGATTTGGCGTCAAGACCTAACGCAGATGGTCTCCTGCGTGAATGTTCTACTGGCGCAGGGACGTCTGGCACTTCTTGCATAACCTAACGGTTGGTCTTGAGGTGCCAGTACGAATAAAACTTAGTGAAGTAAGGAAAGGGGATGGTGGCAAAAATATAAGTAACGCCTTCAACTCATTTTTTAAAAGTGTTTTTGGTATACCTTCTGTTGAATGTCAGTACGACTTGGTATCTAATGATGGTAGTAGCGACTGTATATCTAGACTACTGTTAGTAGCATAGAATCATCTCTAAATGCTCTCGACATTAATAAAGGCGCAGGCAGTGACAATATGCCGCCCGTGTTTTGGCGTCTAGATTCGAGGTCACTGGCTCTGCCTCTTTTCATTTTATTTAATAAATCATTGAATGAAGGGTACTTCCTCAACATCTGGAAACAAGCTCATATCGTCCCGTTACACAAAAAAGGCGCAAAAAGTAACATTGAAAATTATATGGGTATCTCTATTTTGAATACGGTTGCCAAAGTTTTCGAGAGAATTGTTTATAAGGCTATCTATCTACCCAGTAATAAAAAACGGAATACCTGACGAATAGCAAGGATTTCTTAAGATGCGTTCTACTCTAACAAACTTATCATGTTTCACTAATTACTTGTTAAAAAATAAAGATCATGGGGGGCAGGTTGACGTGATCTACACTGATTTTGAAAAAGCTTTTGATCGTGTGGATCACGTTATCCTTTTGAGAAAGTAACACAGTTTGGGAATTCGTGTTGATTTACTCCGATGGGTTAAATCTTACTTGCATAATCGTTCTCAAGGGGTAGTAATTGGCGGTTTTAGGTCAGACTTTGTAAATGTACTCACTGGTGTCGCTCAAGGTTCACATATGGGACCCCTTTTCTATAATGCTTATTTATTTAATATTGGTAGTTGCTTTAAGACTTCAGGGTTTTAATGTATGCAGAAGATAAGAAAAATTTTAGTTTAATAAAATGTGAACAGGATTGTATCAAACTTCAGAGGGATCTTGACTCTTTATACTACTACTATTTTTATTTTATTTATTTTAATCTTTATTGCACAAAGAAAACAAAATGTACAAAAGGCGGACTTAATGCCAAATAGCATTCTCTACCAGTCAACCTTAGGGCTAGGCAGAAAGAGACTTTGACTTTGAACTACACAAATCAACTTACATAGGTAAATAATTATACAATAAATAACATTACACAATTTTAAGATAAACTACATGAACTTACTTAGATATAATAAAGATACGGTGATAGAAAACTCTTACGAAAATGATGAAGACTCTTGGAGAAGCATATTGAAGATCCGTTTCTTAAATATAATATAATAATACTATTAAAAAATAAGATAACTGTTAATGCTCAAAAATGTCAATGTATATCATTTACCCGCAAAAGAAATAAAATATTGCACAATCATTATTTTAATACCGTTATAATAGAAAAAACCGATAAGGCGTTATCCTAGACAATAAAATTATTTTTGATCAACATATTGATACTATAGCTAATAAAGCTTTTTGGAATTTGGGTTTCAATATACGGTCATATAAGCTTTTCTCTGACGTTAATGCTCTCAAAACAGTATATTTTGCATATGTTAGGAGCGTTTTAGAATATGCTAGTCCGATCTGGACGCCACAATATGAGGTGGATGTTAAACGATTGGAGCGTACTCAAAAAGTATTTATCAAACATCTGAATTATCGTCTTCGTTGCTCCAGTGACTCTTATCTTGACGGTTGTCGCCGACATAATTTACTTAGCGTTGGGGAGAGACATAAAGTCATGGATATGTCTTTATTGTTTGACATCATTCGAAATTACGTAGACTGTTCACAATTAGGGTCTAAAGTAGCAAACCGTGTACCTTCACGTCGCACTCGTCACACTCCTCTGTAGCACGTTCCAAGCCATTCCACCAAGTACTCCAGTAATGCTGTCCTAACGCGCATTGCCCGCACCTATAATACTCTTTTTAGTAAGGAAGATGTTTTCTTCCTGTCCAAATTCACTTTTACAAAAAAACATAATTGAAGCAATTAAGTGCGTTGACTAAGCGATTAAATAAAATGACCTCTATATTACAAACAAAAAGGTAATTAAACGGCGTGTTTATATGTTTATTTAACAATTTGTATGTATGCGTAGTTGTATAATAAGTTGTATAATAATAATATATATAAAATAAAAAATAAAAATAAAATAATATTTATTAGTAGGTTTTATTTTTTATTTTTTATTAATATAGCAGCGTTCAAAGACTGTTACACTCATGGCTGGGTTGATTTTGTAGTTTTGTGGCTGATGGGATTTCATTAAAGTTATTTTAAATTACTTGTAACTTTGAGCAAAACATTTTATTTCCGATACGCCAATCTTAAAGGTAATATATTGATATACTTAGATTAGTAAATCCAGAAACCTGTAATTGACTTTACTCAGGATAATTGTTAGCAGAATAAGTATACATTGTGATAAGCTGTTGCCCAACTAACAAAATTGTCATATAATATGAAGCCTAAATAACATTTGGTCTTATAGAGGTCATATAGATGTAACTCAAATTCCCATGAATCGTGTTACAATATATAATACGAACGATTAGTCGTATAATATTTTAGTCATTTAATTGAGTCCTGTAAACGTTTATACAACCAAATTACATGACCATCTTACAAAGATCGTAGCTGTGACCTTTAAAATACATTCACTCGTTTATTAGTCTCGTTTACGACCACTTTACGCCTTCTTGATGTAGTATAAAAGTAATTTATATGACAATTATAATCTGGTTATAATGACGACCATAACACTGCTTTTTGTCAGTAATAAGATTTCTACATGACAATCATATAAAGTCCACAAAATTTAACTCTTATAAAACGTACAGCTGTATACACGTCTCTTATTGGATTATTTGACTATCTTCACACGACTTTTATATAATGTTTAAAAGCCCAATATTCAGATTTATATGTCTTATATAACTTATGGGTTTAAAATGCTTATATAAGGTACTTATATAAACATTTTGATTATTTAATGGTTCTACGTGGTACTCTTTTACGAACTGAAGTTGTATATTTTCCGTTGTTGTGACTTTGACTATACAAGCTTTTTATATGATAGCTATGATAGTGTCAAAGAATCAAAAGATGGTTCCGTAGTAAGAAATAGTATTTGTGAAAAAGGATGCATATGTACATATACAAAATGAACTTAATATTAAATAGGTAGCTTATCGTAATTATAGCTAACACTTATCAATTATCATATCTTTTTTTTTCTTAAAATTTAGTAAGTTCAAGAAGTAATCTTCAAATAATCATCGCAGATTTGCAAAATGATGATAAAAATGATTAATTATTCGTTTGAAACCAAGACGATGATGATGAAAACAGTAATGAAAATGAGAATTTTAAAACATCTTCAATTATCACGATATTATGATTTCAATAAAATGTTTTTCCCACGGGTTTTCACTTCTTTACGGTATCCTAAAAATGGCGGACGACAAAAGAATTAAAATCGTAGTATATGACTTATAGTCCTAAGATGTCATATAATAGGTATCATCACTACCTAAAGTCGTATAATTGTAAAAGTACTACAAATCTTAAATAAAATGGGATTAATTATTTTTATTTTGCAAAAATTTGAAGGGAGCATTAAAAATTTGTGAAAAATTGTATATACAATCGTCATGAAATTTAATTTCCCTTAGAAAAGTAGATATTGTTACCTACTAACACCAAATACAACATCGTTAATAACATTCAGTAATAAATATGGCAGACATAAGATGGTGACACTTTGTAAACAGTTATTTTATTTTTCGTTTGTTTTTTGTTGTCTCACTCCCACTGAACTGCGCTGTAATAGCAAGCATCCGGGTAAAGGCTATGCTAATGACTACTTCCCAATGTTTATTAAGTTATACGACGTCTATTGGATCACTACACGACAAGATGGTAATAATATTAATCACTTTCACGACTGCTATACGAATATTTATCGTATATCTGATATTAATATGACTATTACCTTCCTAGTAGCCACTAATACGACCTTGACACGATCGCTATACGAATAAAAGTTTTATTATTTCCGCCTATTTCGCGTCATATATACGTCAATACGACAGCTATATAACCAAAACAGTCTGACCTTAAGTTGTGACGAAAACGTTGTCCCGAAAACTATACGACCAAATTTTGTTAGTTGGGTGGTTTCTTTATATAAATAAATAAATAAACCCCCTATGGGAATAGAACCCGGGACCTCTGGATCTGAGACCGTTGGCTTAGCCACTAGACCACATAGACGGTTATTATTATGAATCAAAGTATTACATTTACTGTGTACACTCGTTCAGTAGATTATCCAGTTATGTTACTGTACTCAGGCATTGACTTAATCTGTTGTGTTCCTATTGAAATATGAATAAAAAAATCGTTTATTGTAATCAGATCGCATCATATAAGCAAATGATCGGCAAGTCTATAAGATTTTCTACTGTTGGCAAAAAAATGGTAACAAATTTGTCCACAATTTTTTTTTATTTACTGGTACCTAGCTTAGCTTTTATTATTTAGCTTAGCTTACAAGACTTTAAAGTTCTGTTAATTAATTTTTCACTTAGCGTAATTTTAAATCCAGTCATAATTCATAACTATGATTGGTATCATAAATGTCTGAGTCTGAAATTCGTGAAAATGATCCATAATTATCAGGTTAGTAAAATGATGAACTTACGATAATTAAACGTCAGCAATTTATTCCATAAAGTTATAAAAATGACGTACTCACACAAAGTACTGTAAACAACAATGTTAATGTTTTATGATAACAATAATTAAAAAAAGCTAGTGTTATTTCTTGTTTAGTTCTTCTTATTTAGCGGGTTTCTTTGCTGCTTTTGGTGGCGTTTTAGTTTTTTTAGGCTTATCAGCTTTCTTCGGTGGTTCTTTCTTTGCTTCTTCTATAGCTTTAGCTTCAGCTTTAGCCTTGGCTTGTTTCTCAGCCTCTTTGCATTGTTCATCTTCAACTTTTTTCCTTTCAGCTTCTTTAACTTTAGCCGCAGCTTTTGCCTTATCTTGTGCTGCTTTTATTGTAGCTTCCTTTTCCTGCTGCGCTTGTAATTCAGCCTGGTCTATGTCTTTTATTTTCTTATCTAAGCCGGCGATAAAACCATCAAGAGTATTTGCAACAGAATCTTCTAACTTTTTACCAGGAGCCCCATTAAAGAATCCAAGTGTCATGGGCGGCACCATTTCCACTTTCGCATATTGCCACGCAATTCCTAACCAAGGTCTAGCTGATTTACTCGCAGCTAGAATAAAATAAAAATATTAAAAAACACCTAAACCTCAGACAAATTTGACTTCAGTTTTCTCTCTTTCTATGTTTTTTAGGCACTACATGATTTTTAACAACAGGGTCTTCCACTATCGCCTCTTCCATCGCCAGACATTTTCTGCCTGACTTTATTTAATTCTCTCTCGAGATATTTTTCTTCTCTCGGTAATTGTTTATTTCGAAGACTTGTTATAGCTGCTTCTATTAATCCAGCTAAATTGTCAAGGGCTGATTCTACTTTAGACACAACCACATTGCACACCAGCGGTTTGGCGGCAGTCTTATCGACTACAGATTTAGTTGCTCCCCATATCTTGGATACAGTAGGACGGATTTTAGTCACAGAAACTGCAAACAAAACAAATGCGGATATAGAACACAAATAAAGTACAATAAAATTAATTAAATTAAGCAATTCTCTCAGCAAACAACACATCCACTTTGTTTTGCTTTACACAGTTTCCTAGAAACACATGTGTTTACGTACCCAAAGCCAGGTCGAGAGCTATTCTTGTCGCTCTTGCCATTCTATGTTGTGTTCGTTGTTATTCAGACTTAGGGTTAGGTGTCAGAAACTGTAATTTTGATATTTTTATGTGAATGTTACTAATGTTCATGGATGTTGATCAACACTTGACAACGTATTGCAAAATCAAAGTTTCAAAAATGCATGACAGTTTCTGTCAGCGCTCAAAAAGTTTTTACTGAATCTGTTGATCTATGGTTGCATTTTCTACTGCTGTATTACTTGCTTAGAATTATGCTATAAGTTAGAATTACATGCTCCACAATATAACACAATAAAGATACATATTATTTTCTGGTGTTGGTACCGTACATCCATTCAGTTCGTACATACAACAAGAAATAAAAGTCTCATTTGATATAAATTTCCTTGGACATTATACTGACTGCCGCCGTCTCGAGAATCGATGGCGATCTTGACCAGTTTCCGCTTTATACTCTGCACAGCACCATATAATTTGGGTAAGTCATTAGATCGAATGCCGGCGAAGTTAAAAGCAGTAATTCAACTTTGGCGAACAAAAAAAAAAAGGATTGGCGATTTGGAAATTCCATGCGACTGGAATTGTGCGGCTTCCCTGTGGAGGTTGACGATCTTTCATGAAGTAAATCTTAACATCTTTTATATTATTAATTTATTTTTAATAATATACTAGCATTTTGCGATCGCATCGACTTCGTATGCATGGCGTACATTTTTATCCCACACGAACTTTTTACTGGGACAAAAAGTATATTGTATCCTTTTCTGTAGTACACCTGACAACTTATATGCAAAATCGTTATGATCCGTTGAGTACCTACTCAGTTAGGTGTAAAAAAGCGTAACATACAAACAAACTTACTTTTGCAATTATAGGTCACGATAATTCTGTTCATTGAAAAAGGAACATACGGAAAAATATAAATTGAATTGGATCGTTTCTTTGTATGTAGGTATACCAACCACTGACTGATCCATTTGGCTTGATCACCCTGATCAATCCAATAAATGAGTCAGTAGGGAGAAATGAAAATCTTTTAGAGATAGGGAAATATGTTCTTAGTTAATTTTTAAACGTCAATAATTCTGTAAACAATGTTTTAAAATTCTGCAAGTAGTATTCGTTGTTAAGTATTGTTGATGGTGTGAATAATAAATAAGTCACAAGGAACACATTTTTTAATGGAACTTTGTTTAAATAATTAAAGAAAAACGGAAAATAAGATTTTTTTTTCAAGTAAATGTTTTAAATAGTAGCCACTATGGGTTCAATTTTCAGTTCGAGGAAAGTGTGTTTTCGGATTTTTCGGTGCAGTTTGTGATCAAAATAGGACAGTGTAGTAGAGGCTGTACTTTACTTTTACTTTTTTACTTATTAATTCCAGGCGCATGCCTGGAATTAATAAGTAAAAAAGTAAAAACGTAATATGCACGTGTACAATTTTACACGATGGTAGGTGGGCAGAATTTGTCAGAATGGCGACCACTCTAATACTAACATATTTGGTCCGCCAACCATCTTCTTTTAAATTGCTTGGCATAGAGTTATGCCAAGCAATTTAAAAGAAGCTGCCATCCTCTATGCCATAGAGGCATAAGAACAGCCCCCCCTTGGCAAGTAGTGGCAAACGCTCACCTACTCTCTATTCGTAATACGTCCAACATACACTAGCAATTGGCAGTGTGCGACTAGGGGGCTGTTCTTATGCCTAAGCCAAGCAATTTAAAAGAAGCTGCTTGGCGGCACAAATACGTACCTATTAGAGTGGTCACCAAACTGACAAATTCTGCTGACGACGTACCGTCTAGGGGGAGTAGAGTTTAATGCCCGCCTTCCACTAAGAGAGGAGCGGGCTCCGTACGGACTCCGTTTAACTCGCAACGGCAATCTTCATAGAAGTGCTTCCACTGGGAACTGGGAAACTGTCACTGGCATAAGGGTCGACACCGCGCGCGACACCCTTCTCGGTGTCGCGCGCTTTTATGGTCTGCTGTGGCCGCTGTCCGTAAGGTAGTTGGATGGTCGTTTGACGGTCCAGTAGGTAAAATAACAATCTTAACTTATGAGGGTTTACGCATTTCGGTTTTCCATACAAATTTCCAAGTCGAAATTTTTAAAAACCAATGAGCCAATTTTAATGAAACTTTGCATGCTAAAGTAACATACAGAGATCTAAATAGTTTGTTGAAAACATTTTTAAAAAACGTTTATTTAGCTGAGTCATTGCGATTTAAAGTCCACGATAGAAAGTTTATTTAAACGTTTTAAAAAGATGTTTTCAACAAACTACTTAGATCTCTGTATGTTATTTTAGCATGCAAAGTTTCATTTTATAATAAAATCATTTATTCAAGTAACAAGACTCATCACATTTCACATATTAATACATTGTCAGTCACATTATTCAAAATTATAAGATTAGGTACATATGATTCATACAATTATTAATTACTTTATTATTCCGAAAATTCTATCATACATTCCATTATAATTAAATTAATTCATGTCATATCATATCATGTCAGTTATTATATAATATACAAAGGTTCAGACAGTCCAACTACAGTGCGAAATGTGCAGTTTGCAACAATGGTTAATGTAGGGATTGTCGAGCCTGTCAGCAAGTGCGGCCAGCATACTGTTGGAGCTCCCTCTCACACGCCGCACCATCGAGGCGGCTCGTTTGCGCATAGTGGTGTGAAAACAATCTACACATGCTTCTGCGAACATTGTAGACGCACTGCAAAACCGGGGGAGACCCAACAGCATCCTGAACGCATTATTGAACTGGACTCGAAGGGCGCTGTAGGTCTTCTGCGTGTAGTCAGTCCACAGGCTGCACGTGTAAAAAGAGGTGCAGTAAGCTCGAAAGAGAGTAATCTTTACCTCAGTGGAACATCTCGCAAACCTACGAATTACCATATTCGCCTTGACCGACAGCGCCCTCCGCTCCCGCTCCATATCAGCATCATCCTTCAGCGCGGGCGTCACTAAGTGACCTAAATATCTAAACTGATTTACCCCCGTTACCGGCGTTCCGTTTAGTAATACCGGTGGCATTTCAGTCACATTCTGTGAGCCACTCTGAAAGACCATACACTGACTCTTTTTGCTATTGTACAGCAGACCATGATCAGCCGCATAGACCTCGCATATCCTCATCAGCTTTCTTAGTCCACAGACCGAGGCGCTCAGCAGCACCATATCGTCCGCGTAGCTGATGTTATTAAAACATACGCCGTCTATGTGACAACCTATATGTTGCCTGCTGAGCGCCTCAATCAGACCGTTAACGTAGAGGCTAAAAATGGTAGGAGATGACAACCCCCCCTGTCTCACTCCACATTCCAGCCTGTACGGATCCGACATCTTGCCCGCCCAATTAACGTTATTATCTTGATTCGCGTACCAATACTGAAAGATATTTATAAGTTCATCCGGCATATGGAATTCTCTCATTTTCTTCCACAGTATGTCATATGACACAAGGTCGAAGGCCTTCGAGAGGTCGAGGAAACAGGCGTAGACAGGTGTTTTTCTAGCAGTGTAGTATTTGACAGCACTCTTCATACACAATATCGCACTTTCCGTAGACAGTCCCGGTCGAAACCCAAATTGTCTGTCATTTAAGTGCAGATAACTATTTAATTGTGCACTAAGTATGCTGTCAAACACCTTAGCAACTATTGTGGCAAGAGAGATTGGCCTATAGTTAGACAAGTCTGACAAGTCACCGGCCTTATTTTTCACCACTGGGACCACCACAGTCCTCATCATGTCGGCGGGGAGGTATGAATGAGACAAGCAAAGACTGTAAAGCATAGCTAAAACCCTATAAATATGAGGACCAGCGTACTGCACATGTTCTACACTCAATCCATCATGTCCAGGAGATTTTCCTTTCGAAATTGATTTTACTGCCCTCATTACCTCGCTGGCCGTTATTCTGATATTAACATGTTTATCATTAACTCTCCCAGATAATGGTAACAATGACGGTCCCAACGGTGATTTTACAATAAAACTGTTTTTAAATTTATTTGCAATATCTTCCGGATCACTAGTACCGTTCACAGTCACCGGCAGACCAGGCCTATTCGTCAGACGATTTGTGTTCTTCCAGAACCCACTGAAATCCTTCTTACAATGTTTAGCGGCGAGTATATTCATCTTTAATTTGTCTTGATGGTTTTGACACCACTTCAGACGCGACTTAAAAATTTTCTTACTCTCACACATGATTTTATAAATATGACCCGTGCTCGGACGTCCGCACAACAGCTATTCCTGAAAACACGCCCTGGCCTCTCTGTGACTGCCACTTACATACTTATTCCAGCCTACAATTGTTTTAGGCCGGCTACGCTTACTCTGCCCACGCTCGCTTCCCCTCCCTACCATAGCGGCCTGTGATAAGGCAGACACAATGTCGGAGTACAGTTTAATAATAATCAATTTATGAGTCGGCTCATTGCAGTTCCTATCCGCACAGTTTACAAACTCAGTTGGAAAATCAATCATTCTCAGCCGTAGATGACATTCATATCGATAATGTGAAATTTGGTCTAATGTTCTTTCTCCCCACCCTATATTACTAACAGATGCCTCATAGTTACTTTTTATAGGAGTCAAACACCCCAAATCACACTCACAAATAATAGAAAAGTGATCTGACCATAATATATCATACTTTACATAAACATTGCACACAGATACCGCGGCCGACTGTGACATCACACAATGATCTAACCATCGCTTCGATCCACACGCTGGATCTATGTATGTAAAAGTATCGGATGTCAATCCCAACCTTATTATGTCAAAAACTACCCATTTATACTCGTCACATATATTGTTTAATTCCTTAAAAAATAATTCACCAGGATGAGCATTATAATCCCCTAATACATAAATAGGTTCGTTACTATAGTCATTACTAATCGCACATCGGTACAAAGAATTTGTATGCTTTGTGATCTAAAACTTTCTTCGTATTGATTTTTTCTAGCAATACTTTCTCCTGCGTTTTCGCTTTTATATAATCAACGATATCGGTCTCCACAGTTTCATTATGTACGTTTGTGATGAAAATAGGCATTTTCTTCTCTGTCGCTTTAAACGACGACACTGACACTTTTGCTTTATCCGATTCGCCTAAATATCTGTACTTTGGCTTTCTTTTACGATAATTTACCTTTTGCCAGTCGCTACTGTCTTCCTTTTGGTGCTGTGACGATTTAATTGACTGTGAACACAGTTTTGCCTGTTCATCCTGCACCTGTTTTGGTAAAGCCGCCAGCGATGTTTGTTTTGACGACTTAGCTCGAGCTGTAATCGGAGATAGTGGAGATAACGGTGCAATTTGCGCGTCACTGCTACGCTCACAGCTGATCGAAGCCACTGCCACCACCCCCTCCGTCGTCTTACCCGCATCGTTCACTGCAGGTACCGGTGAAACATTTTCGCCAAAAATTGCGTCGTCATTTTGGTTTGTTTTTGGTACTAATGACGTCTCCGAATTAAATATTTTACTAATGTTGTAATCATTATTTTGAGATTGATGTAATTCTTGTTCATCAGATGTATCGTAGTGGCTTAGGGTTAGTCCGACCGGGCCACTCTCGAGATTCCAAGCTCCACGTCTCATGTTAACGTAGGTATTAGGATTTAAAGACGGAGTTAAAGATGCGTTTTTGAGATTATCCACGTATGATTGCAATTCCTCGACTTGTTTCACAGTAGCATAAGTATTCTTAACCTCTTCAATCTCGGCGTTTAATCTTGTCAAATCTTTTAATAGTTTCGTGCAGTCAAGGTGATCAAATAGAATGGGGGGTAGTCTTTCTAGTTCCATCGCCATAAAGACTGGAATTATATCCCGATCCGTACACTTTAACAAACGAATAATGTCATCTAAGTCTCTTTCCTCCTTTCCTTTTCTTTTCCTTACAATCTTGCGCTGATCCGTTGGAAGAGATTCAAATAGTAACATTTTTGATTTACTAATTTCACTTGTCGTAAACGCGGACACACAGATTCGTTTTAACGTTTCTTCGTCAATAACTGATATTTTATTTTGCACATAGGCAAGTAATTCGTCAATGACGATATTACAGGCCACACATTTTAGCGTATTCGCCATTTTACAAGATGCGTCTACGCACTATGATCATTGTAATTGGCTTAATAGTTATTAAAAATTTCGACTTGGAAGTTTGTATGGGAAACCGAAATGCGTAAACCCTTTTTTTATATTTGTTCCATGAAGGAACAGACTAAGATCTGAGCCATACTGCTTAGTCATTAGATTTTTATTTGTTTTTTTCCCTTGATGATAATGAGTGGTGATTAAGATGAATGATAAATGATGTTCCCCAAACCCCTTGAGTCCTCAGTAAAGATGTGGGACTTTACTGAGGTCTCACGCGGACTACTTGAGAGAATTTGAAAAGTGATGTTGCACTGTTTTGTTTCATTTGCCAACACTCATGCACGTTCACAAACACTTAACGGTTAATAATCCACTATTATTTCACATTAATATTCGCAAAAACACAAATGTTAGAAAATAAAACAAAACTGCAGACATGACGCTTCACTTTCCCGCCAAGAAGCCAATGCGTAAACCCTCTTAAATATTCTAATTTTATAAAGTCACATTATTTAAGGTAGTGGCTAACAACAGAATAACAATTTCAAAAATTCAGAACAAATCAGGATTACATAGAACAAATTAAATATATACATTTATACTATAAATAAAACAACAAAATAACTTAAATACTTAAACAAAATTAAACTACTTACCTAAACATAAAACTATATAAAATTAACCTATAAATAAAAGATGTCCTCCAACTGTGGGCTCATGGGGACGGTACCAAGAATGCTGGCAACGTTACCTCTTTGGATTGCCAGGCTGATACACTGGCAGAGGAAGCTGCCATTTAAAAACGTACTAACAAAAACTTACTACTATAATCCCCAAAGGGTTGTAAAAGACTAGGGAACGATGACCGCAAAAGCAGTCCACTGCCACAGTGTACGTTTCACCAAATACCAAGTGCACAATGTGCTCAGTGTGATAGGTGAGCCCATCGCCGCTCTATGGATGTAAGTATGTGCCGTCTTCTTTCCGCTAGTCGCCTTTTACGACACCGAAGAGAAGAGATGTGTTAGTAGTATTCTTTTAATAATGAACCGTCACCGCACAGCTCAAGAACAGCTTAATATCAATATCAGAGGTCGGAATTAGGTAGAGTTATTTGTGTACTTGCATCGAAATATTGATATTAATATGGATCTTCCCGAGATTTTCATGGACGTCTAACGGATTTCTAACGTCGCGCGTGCAGTGGTTTAAATTGTGTAAAAGTAAATAACTTTATTATTTAGTAAATCACGGGATTTTTCTGCTCTATAAAATTAATCTCGGGATTTGAGGTATATCCACATTATTCTTTTGCTGTATGAGATCAGTGTAAGTACGTAAATAACTCTACCTAATTCCGACCTCTGATCATCATTAATCAGCTTTAAGGACATAATATACCATACCTAATGAACATGAATAAATTCAAAATAGACGTTCGCTGTACCGTTAGGTTTCTGCAAAAAAATACGGTGGCTTTAGTCACAGTATAAAGAGTAGGTATAGGTAGGTACCTTTACTGTCAAACATCAAATAGCGTTAGTAGGTAGTATTGTATATAATTTGCTGCTTTAAATATTAAGACGATACTTCACAAAATGTTTTTTTAACACTTACAATAAAAATCATTCAAATGCAATCAAATCATAATATCTATTCAAGTAAACTTATTAAGCTTTTTTTGAATCGTCTAATAACTTTTATTTTCTTTATGTATGGGTAGGAAGGAGGCACCCACCCACCCACCTCACCCATTCAGGACGTCTTTTAGCTGTGGAGAAGAACGTGCGCAAGAAATTCCAAAGCTTTATTAAAGAAGTAGGTAACGACATTTACAAAACAATTATGTCGTTACCAAATCATACCAACAATACATATTATTATCAACAATAAAAATTAATAACATTTATTTATTAGAAAAAAAGATAAAAACAAAAGTGAAACTTAAATGTTTTACTCGGGCACTATGAACGCATTAACAATTATTGTGTGTGCGAAATTAGAGGATTGTTTCATTTTTGTCACAATAGCCCTTCTTAAATTTGTCAAAGGGCAAAATTATAACATCATTCAGGATTTTATTGTAAAATGTGACACCTTGTCACATGAATGATCCTTATTCAGTCATGTGAACAGCCAAGTCCCGGAAGGAACTTTCTGAAGTCGACATTTTGGAATTACAAGTTTATACTTATTTCTAATATTTAGTTTGTGTAAGAAATGTTTTGACGCACGTATACAATACAGATATAAATAAATTGTGATGCAACTGTAAGAATATTTATTTCTGTAAACAGCTCCATATGGGAGTCACGTGATCCTAGTTATCCTTATATGGATATCCTGGTCTTTTCTGTAAAATAAAAATTATGTATATTTATATCACTGTATCGCATTCGCAGTACTATGAGATTGCTTGCGTTATACTACTAGGAGTATTTGATAACGTAGCTTTTAAATATTAGAAACAACCCTTTCTTCTAACCTGATTACGCGTTCCCACTGATTATCAGATATAAAGTATCCTACGAGTAAGAATAAAACGTAGTAAAATGATAAGTTTTCAGTGTAGTGTACAGGGATAAAGCGTCGTAGCACAGATTTTTTTATCGATAAGAAAAGTCAGTCGAATGCCGGACGAGATGTGGGCGAAAACCAAGACTATGTGGATGCCACGCGATGCCAGGAGACAACGCGGCAGGCCCAGAAGGAGATGGCGAGCTAGACTGCTACTGCACAGACTGGCCATCAAGAGGCCTTAATCGGGAAAATTGGAAAAAGGGAAGGGAGGTCTTTGCCCAGCAGTGGGACGCCATGGTTTAAAATAAATAAATAAATATTAAATAAGAAAAGTCAGCAGCTTCTTTAGTCCAATAGCCTCCTGAAAACAGTAGCAGCTAGGCAGGTTGCACGTGGACAGTGCTATAATGCAGCACTGGACTCGCGTGCACCTAATTAGGGACACTGCTATCACGTATAATCGATATTCGTGATAGTAGTGTCTTCATTTTATTTTTATATTAATTGTGATACTAACATAGTTTTCTAAGATTATTAACATTATGGATTCCGGTCCAAAATAAATTAATTTTAATTTAATTTAAAATGTTTAGTTAGGTACCTTCTTTTAGTCAGTATCTAAATTTAATTTAATTATATTTACTTATTACTCTTTTTTGGTTATGATTTTTTCTATGGTTTTCTGGCATATTTTTTACACTGATTATCTTAGGTACTTACCAAAAAAAGATAGCAACATAGCTAGGTACTTACTTGATTCTAGTACTTACCGAACTGAACTGAACTCTGAACTCCTATAGACACCCCAATGCTGGCCATAGGCTTTCCCACAAAGACAACAACAGCACATGGAGTGATTAGGCCATGACTAGGGGTGCCACCCGTAGTCTAAAAAAGAGTATTGTCTTTTTTTTCATGTAGGCGTACTATATAATCTACGACACCATTTATAGTACTTACACTAAAATACTATTTACGTAAAACTATTTACGTAAAAGATAAATATTTGTTAAATGTCTCAAAGAGCAACAAAAATACGTTTTTAAGGACAAATCAATAAATACTCTTTTTTAGCTATGTACTTTATTTTTGTTCTAACAAAATGAAAAAATACTTTATTCGTCCTAAAAAAAAGGTGGCAGCCCTAGCCGGGACCAACGGCTTTACATGCTTTCCGATACGCGGGGGCGATTCAGATGTTTTTTTATAATTTGGTCACCCTTTTAATGACCCGGCATTGCGAAAGTTGCTTTATAGACAAGATCGCTGCACCATCGAGCTTTAGAGCGCTTTCAATTTAGCAGGACGTTGGGGCACCGGGATGGATTATGTTATATTTGCTGTCCCTTGATTCACATAATATAGAGTCTATCTACACTATTAGACACGCACGTCTGTGTCCCGTTTGTCGTACGTAGGCCAGAATACCCTGGTCGTTAGTTAATAAATGTCGGTTTCAAGTGTAACTTGAACCATGTTGGTCCTGCTCTAAACGCTTAAATTGAAAGCAGCCTTAGACCATTTGCAGTCGTGAACATTTTAAGATAGGCAGGTCCAGTCGACCCAGGGACCTTACCATCAACTCTTAGAGCAGTTTTACTTTAATATTACTATGCAAATTCCCATAAGAAATTTAGATAGTATGATTAAAGTAATACTGTCGCGTAGCGGTGAAAGAATACTACCATCCCCTCTCTTCCCTTGGGTGTCGTAAAAGGCGACTAACGGACTTAACATAACATCCAACAGCTTAGAGCGGCGATGGGCTCACCACCTGTCACGCTGAGCACATGTACAGTCGCTATTTCGTGAAAAGTGGACTATAGCAGAGGACTGCTTTTGCGGTCCTCATTGCCTAGTCTCCGATTAACCCTTCGGGGATAATAGTCGTGATTGTATTATAATTATAATTGTATGTTCTAAGAGTTGACAGTAAGGGAACCTGAACTAGCTTAACATTTTAGTATCATGTCATACCAACAACGGCGTTCACACATAATGGTTGTATGAATGCGACCGCCCCAAGCAAGTTGGTGTGGCATGGGACTACGTGTTAAGCTACCTACCTATACTTCTGGTCTGACCGTACCTACAAAAAAAAAGGCGATTTTAGTAGTGGGTGAGTAAAAATCATCGTCATCATTATAAACCGCTTAAGCAATCAATTCAAATGCGCCGAACAAATGGTTGACCTAAATCAATTGTCTTGTACGTAATAATATCGTGAATTATATTTGCTAATGTATTGCGAAACTTACAATGAGAGCGACGGACATAATTAAGTGAGATAAGTATTTTTTATGGAGATGCATACCTCCTTCTATGATCTGAGACCTCCTTCATACAATCTATGTTGTAATAATGCATTTTACATTACTCGAAGATAATTTACTGTTTAGATGATTGATATTACTATGAATTTTGCTTTAAATAATAGTTAATATGTTTAAAAAAACAAAGATAAAAATGAAACGTTTAATTTGCATACATATTTCACACACCAACAAATAATATTAAAAATCAAATTATTATGAACTATCTTCATCCGCTATCGGCATCGGCGTTGACATCACAAAATTCATAATTTTCCATAACTCCACGTGATGTTGAGGGCTCATCAAAATTTGGACTAGTCAGAAGATGGAGTAATTGACTGCTCCTCCTCAACTTCTTTTACGTTTTTTTTTATACTAAGCCCGGCAGATGACCCCACTCCACCTGATGTTAAGTGGAAATGAGGTCCAGGCGCGAGGACAACTGGTGCAGCGTAAGAGACGTAGCATCAGTCATCCTCACTCTGCCGGCCCACAAAGTGCTTCTTCACGCCTCGTTTGAAGGACCCTCGTTTTGGTTCTTATCGGCTTCTGAAAAGGAAGGGCCTAGTCTCTACTCTTTTTCTTTCTTTTATCTTGTCTTTTCTTTTCTTTTATATATTAGGTACTTTGTTTTTTATCTCTTTTAATTTTTTTGGAAAAAATCATGATTTTTTCAAAATGACAGGAAATAGAAATAGAAATATCATAGAAATATCATTTATTTGCGTTAGAATAAGGTACACAGTAGATGTTTAAAGCAAAATATATAAAATCTGCCTATTCAGCCATTACAAACAGCATGCAAACATCTATAATTAAACATTAAAATTAAAATCAAGTTATTGTCAAAGTATAAAAATTCAATTAACGTATTTTATTTAAATTACATATCATTACAATTATTATATAAACATTATTAATTATTAAATGTCAAGTTTTATTAAAAAATTCATTAATCGTATAAAAAGCATGTTCCATGGTACCAGGTTTTCTTTTTCTTGAAGGTGTGAATCTGTGTATAGAAAATTGCAAAGAAAATTCTTGGATTTTACTGCGAGCCTTAAAAATTTTCAAAATTCGAAAATTTCATAAAAAATTAACATTCCGAAAATTTAGTTTAATGAAAGTTTCTAATATAATTGAACTCCCTTCCTTACCCCTCCCTCTCTTCAAAGTTTCCAGTTATACGAAATATTTGATATTTTTGCAGCTCTTTCTGTAGTTAGCCTATTTCATTTGGAGGAGTGTATATTACCGAGGACGCTAAATGAACGTTTTGTTGGCTGCTGAAGTACATGGCGCAGTCAATAAACGAACTGCAACTTTACTAAGTGGTCTTGCTCCACATATGCCTTTCCACCAGACAACGTTAACATTACTCCATACAAAGTACAGCTCCTTCTAAATTCCATATAAATTAGAAGGAGATTGCTATGTTTCGGATTTGAAACGCTCGGCTTTAGACTTACGCTTATTACACAGGATAAAGGACACACTGACTCATGATGATGACACAGATAAATACAATAAAATAAATTAAAGTATCGAAAAACACTGTTTAAAATAACTAGAGATTATTAGGTATATTAACTACATAACAATCGTGTTATGTTAAACATATTGCCATTTCGTGATATTTAACCTTGATAAGGGTATTTACCCGATTTTTAACCATTTGGGTATTTACCGGGAATTTTCCCGGTATAGAATCCCATCTCGAACTAAGTACCTACAGCCACAGCTATTGCGAAGTCATATTTTTAAATGCGTCGCATAGCGGTGGAAGAATACTTCAACCTATCTTCCCTTGGGTGTCGTAAAAGGCGACTAACGGACTAAAGACTGCATATACATCCAACAGCATAGAGCGGTGATGGGCTCACCACCTGTCACGCTGAACACATGGTGTAGTCGCTATTTGGTGAAAAGTGGACTATGGTAGAGGACTGCCTTTCTTGTCCTCATTGCCTAGTCTCTGAGTAACCCTTTGGGAATAATAGTCTTGATTAAGTATATGTATGTATTTTATAAGATCACTGTGTACTTACCTAGGTAGATTTTCGTGACTTCTATTTGATTTTACATTTATCGCATCTGATTTACAATGACTGACTGAAACGTTACGTGTTGCCATATCTAAGTAATGCTAGCAGCACTGTCATATTGTTAAAGTTAGTGGATTAATGGTTTTAAATAAGGTCGCCTAGAGTGCCTTATTTAAATTATTTACTTGGAGAAACGCCTCATGCATCTGCATCTGCTCTGTGGGGATCTTGAATAATATTGGACTCGTGCATGGTAAAAACCTCAAAGGTATCGCTTGCGTATGTAGGAGGGAAGTAGGATCGCCAAAGCTCATTGGAGAGTGCCTGGCAGGGGGAATATGGGAATTATTCCCCCCAACAATAAAAAGTACCTACCTAACATAACCAGTTCGAATTGGGAGGAGGGGGGAGGGGCCTCCGTAACCCTCACTGGTCGGACGAAACACAACAGCACCAAGTGCCATTATTTCACGCCGAATATTCGTGAGAGGGTGGTATTACGCCGGGCGAGCCGGCCCAATGCGTGCTGCAACGCAACATGGCTCTACTACTCAGTCAGTGTCACTCATTTAGCACCTCCCAGGGGTCACGTGTAGGGTCTCAAGGGTAAACCTACGGACGCGAGTAACTTTAACCCCCAAAGTTAACACAAAGCACAAAAGATTCCAATGAATTGGTCCGAAATGCACTGATAGACAGAAATCTTCGCAGATGTCACTAATCAGAATACTTTGATAAAGAATAATTGTGCACAAACCCAAACGTTAAAACAGTAACCTTGTTAGGTTAGGTTAGGTTAGGTTAGTTAATATGATAATGTTCAAAACAAAGCATCTTTATATGGCTACACAGACACAGACACAGCGATGCGTATCGCGTCCCATCTGTGTACTCGTAATAACAAAACCCAAGTGAAACAATTATCGTCGTTCCAAAACATACAATGTCGCAAACACTTCACAGCACTTCGTTTTCGGCATAATTTGTGTGTATATCTTTCGCATGGTAGTACTTATTAGATTATTTCCACGGTCGTCCGTCAACGTCAGGCATCATAGCGCGTGCCATAGGCTCTAATTGTTCTGTCACAACGTGGTCATGATACCACTGGCGTTCACTTTCGCCGTGTTATGTTGTTTGTGATGCAATTGACCGAAACCGCCCGTAACGAAGGTTACAACAACTACGGCTTGAAATCGTCACCTCTTCTTTGATCCTTACCGATTCTTTTTATGCCACTATAAACCTAGATACCACCTGCACACTAAAGACACCGCACTCGTCCAAGAGTATGAAAACCCGGTTTAGCAGAGCATTTCACCTCATACAGCATGTGCCTGTAAACATTTCCCCTCGTCACGACACGGCCAATCAAGGTGAGGGCGTAACCTACCTAAGAGGTGCCTTTGGGTTTCTGCTAACCCATAACAAATCATTTTGGTCCAATATAGGTTGATGGGTTTTAACTGAGTATTGAGTAACAACTGCTATGTTACCTTAGGACAACAATCGGAAACAACGGCTTAATTTCTTCAGAAGCACAGACGGGCGGGCTTGAGATGTTTGACCGGATCGAGTGATCAGTTCGCGAGTAATCTGGATGTGCCATACAGACTGGCATTACGAAACTAAACGGTAAGTACGAGTAACTTCCACTATCCCCTATCTGTCACTAAGACTCCTAAAGGTTGCTAGCATTTGAATTTCTTATTGTGTCTCGTCTGGTATTACTACAGCTAAGCTTATAAATAACCCTAATGTAAATGTCCAGAACATTATTTAGCATAGTCGAAAAATCTAGTTTTTTAAACTTTTCGGTAAGGTTTACCAATATCCAATTCATAAAATAAAAATACTACCGCACTTTTAAATACCTTTGAACTGGCGGAAGTGCGAATGTTTATGTTTGAAAACATTGCTCTCCCATATTTCCACGTAATCGGTCAATGTTGCGTCACTTGCACTTTTAACTTTTAACTTCGATCGTTTGCAATAGGGCTGTACACCATTCACTTTTTAATAATCGTCAAACAATATGAACGGACTTTCGTTATCATAATTGTTATTTATACCTAACCAAAATTTGAAAGAAGAATTGGACGACTTGTGTTTTACTACGGGTCGAACTGATAGGCGAGTTTATGATCGATCTTTAGCGAGTCAACAAGCTGTATTGATGGTTGTTGTCACATTATTAAAGCGAATAGTGTACGGATGCCCTAACAGTTTAGTGTGTACACGAATGGAACAATGCGCTATGTAGTAAACAATGGATGCATTAGGTACCCGAAGGTGAAACTGATTCGGTCGTAATTTGTTTTCGTTCAGGGTAACAACCTGTTTTAGTATTTTATAACGTCTTTTGTGACTTGGAAAATAAAGGAAGTACTTCCCAACTGTTTAGGAATAAGTATACATAGTGATAAAAACCTTTTTTGAAATCAGTTAAAAAAAAACTTTAAACACGTCATCAAAAACAATAGTATTCAAATCAAATCAATAATTTTATTAATAAGTATTATTTAGTCCAATTCATTGACATACCTACAAATAAGCACTATAGTTTATCATCAATATATATGAAAACAAATTGCAAATTAATACCGGAACTACACTGTCTTAGCAGAACAATGACATCAAAATATACATTTAAAATTATGCGAAGTACTAAAACAAAATGTCTTTAACACTTCCATACATATTCATTGGAAGTCATTGAGAGACGGTTACTTCCTTTTCACAAGTTAATAAAAATAAATTTTGATTGATACTGAAGTCAAAAAGTAAATTTCGAGTAAATAAAACGACACCAATAAAAATGTAATAACAATCATAATAATAGAAGACTTGAAACACTTCCTATACTAAATCCTACTATAAAATATTAACGCGAAAGTTTGTAAGTATGGATGGATGTTTGTTACGCTTTCACGTAAAAACTACTGAATGGATTTGGATGAAATTCGGCATACAGATAGTTTATAACCTGGATTAACACATAGGATACTTTATATCCCGATACTCTTACGGGAACGGGAACCACGCGGGTGAAACCGCGAGCGGCCGCTAGTACTAAATACTAATATAACAGCAAAGAACGGTGAAAGGCTCACCACTTATCACATTGAGCACATGTGCAGTTGTATTTAGGTGAAACGTGGACTATGGCAGTGAACTGCTTCAGCGGTCCTCACTGCGTTAGTCTTTGACTAACTCTTTTTTATAGTATGATAGGTTTGCGTTTGGTTACCATCTCACCTAATGGTAAGGGGTAATTGGCTCACATGGGTCCATATTGGCTTACATAAATTTATTATTCTTATTTTTAGTTTTATTACTGATTGTATTGATAATAATCACTCTTCCTAATTTTTATCCTCATACTTTTTTGTTTAAAATTTTTTTCTACTACTATCGGAACTCATAACAGACAGATATCATAATTTTTTATTAATACTGTCATTACTAAGAACAAGTTTGAATTCATAATAATTTTTTCATAATTGTTTCCTTCATAACAGATAATTAACATAATTTTATTTTTAATAATGTCATTAATAAGAAAATATTTGAACTATACACACACTTATGATTAAGAAATAGGAGGGGTTGGGGGGCCTGCGGCCCCCTCCGTTATTTGTCATAAGTCTAACCTAACCTAACCGACATAGGGGCCTCAGGCATGCAGCATGCAAGCAAGCATTCAGGCATGCAGCATGCAAGCAAGCATGTAACAGGCAAGTAAGCATGCAGCATGCAAGCAAGCAAGCAAGCATGCAGCATGCAAGCAGGCATGCATACAAGCATGCAGTATTCCAAAATACATGCAACATGCATGCAAGCGCACAGCATTTATTAATATTATAGAGTTATTTGTCCCGGGTTCAATCCCCGGTCGGGTAAATTTAGAAATTATTGTTTTTCTAAATTGTCTCGGGTCTGGGTGTTTTCTATGTATAATAAGTATGTATTTCAGTATTTTAAGTATGTTTATCCGTTGTCTAGTAACCATTTAACGAGTTTCTTCGAAGCTTCTCTTGGGCTAGATAATTGGTGTGATTGTAGGAAAGTTTTTTTTGTCACAAGTCTAACCTAACCTAACCAACGGAACTATAGTTTTGCATACTTAACTTTTTCTTTAAAGCTCTTAGAAACATTTATGATCAAGAAATATATGAAAACAAATATTAGTATGAAACCAATTTATGAATATTGGCGTTATGTATTAGAATGATTAGGCGTTTCGATCGTTAGTATATGAAAATATATGAAAGAAATATTAGTAAAAGAAGATGTATGATTAGAGATATATTATTAAATATTAAATATTTTTATGAAGAGTGATAATAGGACTTAAAAAGTTATGTGAATAAATGCGCACCCGGCTCGCATAATACTATTAAGAATTCGTATTTTTTGTTTTACTACCGATTTGTGTTCACAATAATCCCTCTTCGTAATTTTTTCCTCATACTTTAATTGTTCATACATTTTTTGTTGTGTTTTTGTAGGTAATTTGTCGTGCAAAGTGTGTACGGGACACGACGACGTTCACGCGAAAGAAAGAAGTCGCGGGCGGACTGCTAGTTTATCATAAAATAGCGTAGTATAACGAAAGTTGAGTTGGCAAGGGAAATTTAAGTACTTGTATTTGTACTCAACAAGTGGGCCTTAAAATGAACATGGAGAAGACGAAAATCATGTCTAACTCACGTGTCGTACCCACTCCTCTGAAGGTTGGAGACTCTGCTCTTGAAGTTGTTGACGAATATGTATACCTGGGACAAACAGTTCAGTTAGGTAGGTCCAACTTTAAGAAAGAGGTCAATCGTCGAATCCAACTCGGCTGGGCAGCGTTCGGTAAGCTACAAAATATCTTCTCGTCCAAAATACCGCAGTGTCTCAAGACGAAAGTCTTCGACCAGTGTGTGTTGCCAGTGATGACATACGGTACCGAAACGTGGTCGCTCACTATGGGCCTAATTAGCAGGCTCAAAGTCACGCAAAGAGCAATGGAGAGGGCTATGCTGGGGGTTTCTCTACGTGATCGAATCAGAAATGAGGAGATTCGTAGACGAACAAAAGTAACCGACATAGCCCAAAGAGTCGCCAAGCTCAAGTGGCAATGGGCAGGGCACATCGCCCGTAGAACCGATGGCCGTTGGGGCAGAACGGTTCTCGAGTGGCGACGGCGCACCGGAAGACGCAGTGTGGGCAGGCCTCCAACAAGATGGTCCGACGATCTGGTGAAGGTCACTGGTAGCCGCTGGATGCAAGCAGCACAGAACCGGTCGTGGTGGAGATCCTTGGAAGCCTTTGTCCAGCAGTGGACGTCTTCTGGCTGATGATGCTGATGTATTTAATAAGAGAAGGAAAGAAGAATAAAAATATGATAAATGTAATGAATAATCAAGTAAGTACTAGAATAAATGTATTACAAAAAGTAAAATATAAAGTAAGAAAATGTATATAATAGTTGATAAGAAAAAAGTTAATAAATATAAGGAAAATAATGTAAAGCATAAAGGAAACAATTTATTAGATAATAAGAAACGTGTAATTGTAAAATTATAAAACAAAATATACGGGCGATAGTTTTACGTGACAACGACTTTGAGTGGTAAAATAATTTTAATGTGAATATTCATTCGTATAGTAGGAAGAAGGATGAAATAATATGGAAGGGACGCGTGCCTTTCACTTTTTATGTCTGTCTCTCTCGCTCTTAGGCGGGCTAACCATGCCCGAGTGGAAGGGACGCGTGCCTCTCACTCGCTCTCATTGTGAGCGCATAACGTGAGCGGAGCGTAACGCAGTTTCTTGAAGTGTCACCCGGCAAACCAATTTATAAGACGTTGTCACGTCAAAAAAAGGAATTTACTTACAAAAGTAAAAAGAAAAAGAATTTAAAGTAAAAATGATAAAAAAGAAATAAAGAAAAGAAGTAGGGCTCTTATAGCTCCAGTTCATTTATTCCATTGAAAGTAAAGTAAAAAGACACAAAAGAACAAAACACCCTGCCAAAATAGCAGGAAGCAGAATATTTAAAATAAAAATAATAATCGCTTATTATCGATATCAGTTAAAAGTTTCATATTGTAACTAATATAATAAGTCTAAAGTCTCCAATTATTTCACATCAAAATAGATTAACGTTCATCGCTTAGAATAATAACATATAGAAGGTAAGTCCGCGCGCCCATTTTGAAGCACTTTTTTTGGAGCCAGATATGGCTCCGAACGCCGAGTTTTCAATGTACACTACGGAGTTACAAGTGTGCGTGTGCATGTCGCCGAGCGCAAGCAAGTAATCGCCACGAGTGTGTGAATCGGTTTAGTGCTTCACTTTTGACAGAGCGCTTGTATGAAGACTATCTTTCTATACGTTATTATTCTAAGGTTCATCGTTATTGTTGGACATAAAGTACAAGAGTGTTAATGGTTATTTTACTTCCCGTCCAAATAAAATATTGAACTGATTTTGATAATAAATAGTGAGTACTAAGCATTCCTAGTCAATAAATCTTGTAGAGAAAACTTAACTGGATCGGTTAATATTTAAAATTCCTGGGGCCATAACAAGAACAATTTTTTAAATTCATTTTTAGAAAGTCGACTATACACATAAAAAAATTTTAGAGTTTAAAGTTTAAAGATATCATATTTGGATTTCAAAAAAGTTCACGTCTTACCAACATTAGAAGTTGTATAAAGATACCTACATCAAAAAGAAAAGAAATTAAAAGTAAATTAATACGTATAGGTATCTACTTTTCTTTCATATATATATATATTTTTATTTAAAAAGGAGGCAAACGTGCAGGCGGGTCACCTGGTGGAGAGCAATCACCGCCGCCCATGGACACCCGCAAAATCAGAGGAGTCGCAGATGGGTGGTATTACCCCGGGAGAGCCGGCCCAATGCGTGCTGCAACGCAGCGTGGCTCTACCACTCAGTCAGTGTCACTCATTTAGCACCACCCAGGGGTCACGTGTAGGGTCTCAAGGGTAAACCTACGGACGCGAGTAAGTTTAACCCCCAATATTATTAGGTTAAAACCTACCAACCCGCATTGGACTACTTGTCCCCGTGGAAGACTGCAGTGGGAATTATTTATTAATTATTATTATAGACTTATGATCATAATGTATTTGACGAATGACGAAGAAAGAAATGCCGCTCTACTTCGCCTTTGGAACGGTAACGAGTTAACGTAGCATATATTTCGCCTACGAGGTTCAAAGCGTTCGCGAATACCGTTTCGGCAAGTTTGTCAATAAAACGACGGATTAGTCAATTCAATTACAGAATACTACAGCTACTGCGTATACCAATTCGATAATTAACCCCTTGAGCACCGTGAAACCAGAAACAATTAAAAAACAATTGTTTCGCGACCGCCACCCACGGCAGTCTAAAGGATACTTGACCTATTACCGGACTAAAGACGCACATACATCCCTAACATAGGGCGGCGATGGGCTCACCACCTGTCACGCTGAGCACATGTGCAGAAAAGTTGGCTATGGCAGAGGAATGCTTTTGCGGTCCTTATTGCCTAGTCTCTGACTTACCCTTAGGGGATAATAGTCGTGATTATATTGTATGTAATTAATAATAATCGATAATAATGTTACGGAAGTGTAAATCTCACACTATGTGAAAGCAAAGAGGCAGACGAAAGCAGGTTTAACTAAGTAGACATAAAGTAGTTCGCCAATTACACGGCTGGCTGTGATGCATTCGGCACTTTTTCCTTCTGCCAGAATCTGTGAGTGGTTCGCCCCATTTCGAGAGTCAAGTTCGTTGCCTTCGGCGTCTAACTGAACAGTTTTTTGCCGAGATCTTGATAGCTTCTCGATAGGACATAGCGGGTGCGCGGCGCGGCGCGGCGCCGTACTTTTTTACGCGCACCAAGTCGCGTGGGCAATCGTAACGACATTTTTTGCGACATTCGTTTCGGTTTGTGGCACAATATAAAGCAGTCTTATTTATCAGATGATGGCCCGTACTGCCGGAATTACCGTAACAATGGTAGCGTTAGATGGAAAATTGTTATGAATTAATTCGGTGCCACTTGAATTGAATCGTATCAAGATTGTTCGCGATTTGTCTGTTGACATTGGTGCCATGAGAATATAGGTTACTGTTTAATATGATTGTAAGTTTTCAAATTAAAACACTTTGTTATTCTATAGTAACAGAAATAGAATAAATCGTTTAATTCCTCATAGGTACTCGGAAAGTAGGTCTGAATTTTCCTGAGGAGCGGGTTGGAAGTAATACTTATCAGCCCTAGGGAGAGTCGTTTTTCTGACAGGTACAGTCAAATTATAAAAAAAAACTAGTTCTATCCTCACATTTCTATTGAACCATGTCCTAACTTTCTATACAGCCACTCAATTACGCAGCGCGATGTAAAACTGAAATAAAGTATTTATGTAAATTACTTTATTATAATTTACTTTCAACTATTTCTTTAAAATAACATAGATTTGGGCAAAATATTTATCATTTTTTCAATGATGAAAATGAAAACTATGGGATGAATAGCTGGCCACAGAAAAAAAACAAAATAGGCGGGAAAGCGGAAATCCCATATTCATTTGTTTTTTCTTTAGCTAATTCATGTTTTTTTTTATAATAGAAGGAGGCAAACGAGCAGGCGGGTCACCTGATAGAGAGTAATCACCGCCGCCCATGGACACCCGCAAAACCAGAGGAATCGCAGACGCGTTGCCGTCCTTTAAGGGAGGAATAGGTTTTAGGAAGGAATAGGAATTGTGATGGGGGGGGGGGGAGGGCCTCCGGAACCCTTCACTGGCCGGACGCAACACAACAGCACCAAGTGCTATTATTTCACGCCGGATATTAGTGAGAAGGTGGTATTACGCCGGGCGAGCCGGCCCAATGCGTGCTGCAACGCAGCGTGGCTCTACCACTCAGTCAGTGTCACTCATTTAGCACCACCCAGGGGTCACGTGTAGGGTCTCAAGGGTAAACCTACGGACGCGAGTAACTTTAACCCCCAAAAGTCAAAAAACCCCAGTTTTTATTTTTACTTCCCTTGAAAAGCACAGTGTTTACCTCGGGTGAAAGACCTATTTAGTCACTCGAACTGTTGGCGCCCTCGCTACGCTTGGTCGCCAAACCCAGTCTCGGGGCTACTATTGTTTGATACGTCACACATTCAACGTCATCATTCATCCATCTCACGTAGGTACATTATTAAAAAAAACCTCTTCTTGAAAGCTTTTCGACTTTATCTCACCAGATAGTCACTAACGTTACGACCAAATCTGGAAGTGCATTTAACCGAAATTCTCAACCACTGACTAACAGAACCTTATAATAATATATTTTTTTAACCAAGGTAATTTACATAGTTTGTAATTACTTTATAAATAATAGCGTTTGTTCGTGCGATGATAACATAAAACATGATATCATACAAAATTCACGAATCACGCGTTGACCCCGTACATGGTCATGGTAACGTAATTGTATATCCTTTAATTGACGGTTTTGATGGGATTTTTTTGTTATCTTAAATAACAGCTTCGTTTTTTTAATGGTTAAATGAACTTAAATTACCTAGGTACCTACGTCAACTATGTATGTTATCTATGGGGATGCCGCGCGATCGCAAAAACTGACATAAGTCTCTTATTGAAGTTCAAAGCAAAATCAATCCTAAGTAATGATATTTAAAATTAGAACAATTCTGCTTTGAAGTTTCAGACCTAGTAATTAATTTATAGCCATGTTTTTGTTTCGCGAAATGTGCAAAACTATCACGCGCTTGTGTTAACTGCGGTATATCAATACAAATATTTTTATGTAAGAATTATTGCTTCATGCGTAAAATTAAAAAAGTAGTCGAAATAAATTTTTTTTGGAGTCATTACATTTATGTACTTATTGTTTGTTATTGTTTAAAAAATTGTTTCAAATAACAACAAGGCCTTGTGCAATGATCAGGCTAACTTACATAAGTTCTTTTAATGTACCTATATAACTTATTCAGGGCATAGTACAAGTGACTTAAAAATACGTAAGTAGTACTTAAGTTTTAATTTTCTTAAGATGGCAGTCGCTAACACCGCCAACGCACAGTGTCACGTCCCATACCCAAAAATAAAAAAATCGAAAGAAAGGGAGGTATATTTGAAATAAAGGTAAGTTAAGATAGATAGTTATCCTCTATCATTATCATAAAATAATAGATATCATCATTCTGGTTAATAAGTTATGACTCAGTGAAGTCTGTCATTCGCTACGATATTAAGTTGCATCTAACGAATAATAATTACAGAGTTCTTATTTTAAGCTGTGTTATTAGAAGTTTTTAATATTATTATGGAGGACATAATTATCTTAACGTAAGTATTATACGAAAATATAATATTTTGATTTAGGAGTTAGTAGGTACAATAAAAACTTATTAGATATCTACTAAATTTAAAATATTTTTTTAACATTGACGAGAGTTTTCAAAATTACATCCAAAACCATCTCTGGAAATTTTATTATTTCGTGTTCAGTTGTGTGTCTACTGTGTTTTTCTTGCGGAAACTTGCAGATTTGATGATTAATTGCATTTTTTTAGGATCAAAATTTAACTTATTGAAAATGAAGATGTTTTCGAAATTTGGCTTCTGAGTCAAAAACATGAAAAAACTCTTTGTAGTAGCGAATAAAATACATGTGCTTTTGCATATAAATGAATACCCAGACAATATTCGCCAAAAAATATTGAAATTATCGGAATTTTATTCATTGGTTCTAAATGGAAAGTAAGTTCTAGTAAACGTTAAGATCTCGTAAAAGATAAATTATGCGTGGCTAAAACAGACCTTGAGTCTTCCTGAAGACGTCTGTACGTTTTATTCGTAGTAATTTTCGTTAATTTGGTTTTTTTATTCATAAAAAAATATTAATAAATAAATGATAACCTACTTTTTTATAAAGATATTGAAATTAGCCAAAAGTGGAAGAGAGCAAAAGTTAAGGGCGCGCAGACACGACAGTGGTGCCCTCATTTTGTTTTATTTAATAATGATGAATTTACAAACAAAAAACGGTCTGTTTTATTAACAATAATTATAATTAAGGAAATTACTCTATGATCACTTTTGTGTCACATAGCCAAAGGAATGGTTGCTCGTGAAAAAATCCAACCAAACGCATGTAGTTGGCTAAGTGAGGAATTAAACAAAGACAAAAAGCTTAAGAAAAGGTACATTTATTGTACGAAAAGATAACTTAAAGAAAAAGGTGGGAGACTAAAAGAACAAAAAGACAAATTGCTCCAAATCTAGAATGAACTCTAACCAGTGTCTCTATTGGACCAGTTTAATTTTGAACCATGGAAGGCAATCAGGAGCACTATCATCATCATCATCATCATCGTCATCAGCCTATAAACGTCCCACTGCTGGGCACAGGCCTCCCACGTGGAAAATAGCACGTAGGGATATTGGGCTATAACCCACCACGCTGGCCCAATGCGGGTTGGTAGGTTTTTACGACTGCCATCTTACTACAACAACCGGGTCCAACGGCTTATCGTGCCTTCCAAAGCACGGAGGATTTCGCAGTGTTTTTAAATGGGTCCCCCACTAATGGGTCATCCACCCGGCATTGCGAAAGATGCTTAGTGGGCAAGATCGCAAGCCAAATGCCCTAGCGCTAGCAAACCAAGCTCCTGGAGGAGCACTCTACTTATACTATACTTACAACTAATCGACCAATTAATTGGTCAAGGATCATAAGACCGCCGGCGGTCGCGAAACAATTGATTTTTAATTGTGTCTGGTTTTACGATCCGCAAGGGGTTAAGGTATAGTGAATTCTATTATCAATAATAAAGAGCCATTCAAAGATTTGTTAAAATCAAGGCTTTTTCCCCCTAGATACCAGAAAGCAGTACATATAGAGATAGCATTTTAATATTTAGTTCTTAGATAACTACAACGATATCACGATACGACACGTGTGCCTCATTGCCAATGTTACAAAAAACGACAGAGCTATAAGGAAATGAAAAACTATTTCATAGCATAACACTGAGTAATTCTTACAAAATAGTTTTTTTATCAGTCATTCATCGCAAGTCTCATCTCATAGTTCCAGCAAAAAGTGACGCGTTAACCAATTGCTTAACCATGATTTCGGTTCTCATCACAAAAGAATAAAGTAATATTAATTGGCTAGACGACTTTGGACCTTCCGCGTTTAATAATAAGAGTACATCATCATTATTATCCGTGTATGAATCGTGACACAGTAGGCCTAAGGCTTCGCACGTTCTTTATGGCTGACATGTTACATCCTCGGTATGATCTCATTACATACATACATATACACCGAGATTTTTCATTGGTTTTGGAGCCGAAAACGTTATAATACAAAACAAGTGTTGTACCTATTTATGAAATAATAATCGCTTTACGAGCTAAGTAAAAAAAGTTGTAAAAGTGACTTTTTGTCGAAAACACGTAGTAACGTTCTCCTTATCTACGAGTACAGACAGACCCCTATGAACTTTCCCGGCTAGCCGCCTGCGCCGGCGGCGGGGCGAGGGGTAGGCGGAGCGTTTGAAGCGCCTCGGTCATTGTCTTTCGTAAGATCGTCCGGTACTAAGGGTTCTTTCTTACATTTTTTATGAATATTTTTTTAATGTGTTTTTATGCTCATATTTTTAGTTTTACATGCTAGACTAAAGACTTCACATACCTCCAACAGCATAGAGCGGCGATGGGCTCACCATCTGTCAGCTGAGCACCATGTGCAGTCGCTATTTGGTGAAACTTGGACTATGGCAAGTACTGCTTTTGCTGTCCTCATTGCCTAGTCTCTGACTAACACGTCGGGGTTAACAGTCGTGATTATACACCGAGATTTTTCATTGGTTTTGGAGCCGAAACCCTGTTCAGGTTTATCATCAGTAGAAGTTAGTCGCTTTTTAAGACACCCAAGGGAAGAGAAGGTGTGGTAGTATTATTTTACCGCTACGCGACACTGTTCAATTATTATAACAATATTGATGTATTTTTTTTGGTTTCTTATTTACATAAGTATTGACATAATATTTATTCATCTATTACAGATTTACAGGGGCCCTGTCTGGGATGCGTCATCCACTGACGATATGATAGCGTATTTGCAAGGTGTTACCTTAAGCCTATTCGACACTCACGCATCACTGAGAAGTGTTAAGATGGGACGACCGCCCGCGCCATGGATTACGCCTGGTGTTCGTATGGCGATGAGGAAGCGGGACAAGGCCTTCCGAGTGTTCAAAAGGTGTCGAACTGCAATTGGGAAGCCTACAAGTCTGCCAGAAATCGGTGCAATCAGTGGGTAAGAAGAGCTAAACGTCACTACATTCACAACAACGTTCTTGATTCCACACCTGCTGATACCTGAAAGTTTCTTCGTTCGCTTGGCATCGGCAAGTCAGTGGGTTCACACAAGCCATTATTTACACTGGATGAACTTAACAATCATTTCTCCTCTACTAACACACTTTCTGAAAACGTTAAACGTTCAACCATTTCTACCATAACTTCGTACACTCCTCTTTCTGTCGATCAATTTTCATTCACTCCGCTAACCGAGGAAGAGGTCCGCAAGATTATTCTCTCTATTAAGTCTAAGGCAATAGGAGATGACGGTGTTGGTAGAGGTATGATTATTTTTATTTTAGAATGTAATGTAAGTAAGAACGGGGAGTCCGTTCTTACTTACATCCTTAATTTTTACCTATCTTCTGGAGTATTTCCATCATCGTGGCGTAAAGCTTTTGCTATCCCTCTTCCATAAAATTCCAATCCTAGCATTCTCAGTCACTACAGACCTATTTCTATTTTGCCATTCCTATCCAAAATCTTAGAAGCTGCCGTCCATAAACAATTATCATCATTCGTTCTCCGGAACAACCTTCTTAGCCAATATCAATCCGGATTTCGTCCTGGACATAGTACCTCTACTGCTCTCTTGATGTTCGGGATGGTATGGAGCATGCGCGGCTGACTGTGTTAGTTCTTATTAACTTTTCTAACGCATTTAACGCAGTCGACCATGACATCCTTCTCTCCATTCTGACACAACTCGGATTCTCTTCCTCAGTGTGGACGTGGTTTTCTTCTTACCTTCGTGATCGCCAGCAAGCTGTTCGAGTAGACCAAACCGTTTCTAACTGGTGTGACCTAGTTGCTGGTGTTCCACAGGGTGGTATACTTTCACCTCTTCTCTTTTCGCTTTTTATAAACACTCTTTCCACTCATCTCTCTTCATCTTTTCATCTGTATGCTGACGATCTGCAATTATATGCACAAGGCGATGTTAGCACCTTAAACAAAGCCATCGTGTCTATTAACCAAGACCTTCAGAAAATTCACGACTGGTCAGCCTGTCATGGCATATCTGTTAATCCCAGTAAGTGTCAGGCGATAATTATTGGCAGTTCCCGTCAACTATCCAAGGTGGATGTGGCTTCTGTGACCCCATTGAATTACAACGGCCAGATTCAAACATTTCCTTCCTTCTAGTACAAAGATTATCTTAATGCAGGCTCTCGTCCTTCCCATCCTTGACTACGCTGACGTGTGTTATACTGATTTCAGTCAAATTCATCTCAACAAGTTAGATCGTCTCCTCAACAACTGCATACGGTTTATTTTTTGGATGCGTAAATACGACCACATTTCAGATTTTCGGCATCAACTCAAATGGCTTCCTATTCGGGAGCGCAGGAAAGTGAGAGTTGTTTGTTTCCTCCACAACATCATCAACAATCCACTTGCTCCGGAATACTTGAAGTCTAGGTTTCAGCTCCTGGGTGCCTCTCACCAACGTAATCTTCGCTCTTTCAGCAACCTCCTTCTTGAGACCCCAGCCCACCATTCACCCCAGCCCACCATATTTAATAAATACCGGGTGAGGGATCGGGAACTAATTACTACAAATAAATACTATTTTGTACGCTAATCCTATAATAAGCTCCTTGACCTTGTATTATCCATCATGTATTGTCATCACTTGCATTAGCCATTGGTTCAGAAGTAGGAAACGGTTTTAAGAAAAAAGAAGATTTATAAAAATAACAGTACCGTTTAAGTGCGAATAGTAGTAATTAAGTATATTTAACCCCCGGACCCGACGGAAAAGAAGGGTGTTATAAAAATGACGACCAAATGAGCCTGTCTATAGTATCGTAGCTTTCAAACGGATGAGCCGATTTTAATGAGGTTATATTTAAGAGACGCTAAATTCCCCTGATATCTTATTCACCGACTTTTACATTTTTTATTTTGGAGTTTGTATAAACCGTTTTGCGTAGCGGTGAAAGAATACTACCATCCCCTCTCTTCCCTTGAGCGACTAACGGACTAAAGACTGCACATACATCTGACAGGTTAGAGCTGCGATGGGTTCACCCAACTTGTCACGCTAAACACTCTGACTAACCCTTAGGGGATAATAGTCCTAATTAATTATGTAAGTACCTATGTTGAATAGTTTTACATCTCTTTAATTTTAACAAACAAATGTTTAGATTTTATAGAGAAAGAGTCAAACAACTTATCGATGGAGCTAATAATGAGTATATTAGACTAGGTTTTTGATGTTTGTAAAGGAGCAGCCGTCCTCGCGACAGGCTTGTTACGTTTTCGAACATGACGAAAAACTGGTAACCAGTCGTGACGCAGCGAATGCATTTGCAAATTACTTCGAATCCGTGTTTCTGACTGATAACCCCGTTTTGTCAGCTGAGGATGCTGAGCATAAGGCGGCCAATTTATTATGCTCCGCTCGGGTAGCAGCCGATAACATTTAGCTTAAGATTTGACATTTGGTAGACATTGATGATGTGGTAGTGTGAAGTAAACGTAACCAGCTCGAATTCAACACATCAAAAGTATAAGCATTACGTTTTCTCGATCTCGCTCACCAATTACCTACCCCTTATATTCTCGGTGAACCACTTGAGCGCGTCTCAATCATTATGGACCTACGCTTGACCCTAGATCCGGAATTGACATTCAATGTCCATATAACTCACACGTGTGGTCGTGCGTATAAAGCCTTGGGTTTTGTGATGCGACAAACTGCTCGGTTCTATGACAGAGCAATCATTTTCACCCTTTATTACGCATATGTAAGAAGCAAATTAGAGTATAATTCTTTAATTTGGGATCCCCATGAAGCGAAATATAAGCTTATGGTGGAAAAAGTACAAAAGAAGTTTGCGCGTTCTATTTACAAAAAGATGTTTGGATATTACCCATATCTATACCCATCCCTTTTCATAGCCGGCTGCACTTTAGAGCTCCGGCGAAAATGTGCTCCTCTTTTACATTATTTTCTACTTTTTAATAACAAGATTGATATTCCTGAAGCCTTGTCGAAGTGTTCGTTTTTCGTTCCGAATAAATTGGAGCGGCTGCGCATCTATTGGCAGCTCCGTTGGTTCGCACACAGACGGCAAAATATGCACTTAATGCCCAAGCTTTGGATCTACTCAACGCTCTGATCGTTCAGCAACCGGATGTTGATATATTTTGTAAACCTATAAGTACATAAGTTTGTTAATAATGTTGTACGTTTTTCAAAAATTAAGTAGTTAAGTGTTTAATATATATCTACACAATATGTAATTGGCCTCTGCACGCTTTGGTTTAACTGTATGTGTAAGTGAGCAAATGAAATTTAAATAAATAAATCTCTCTAATATTTTTGGACATGCATGTATGTCATAGGTGTGAGTGGGGGAGGGGTGAATAAATTGTTGAAGATTTCTATTTATATTGGAAAATAAGGTCACACCTAAAAACTTCTAAAAAGCCTAGGAGTTAAATTGAGATCAAAATTAAAAATTTCAGACAAGCTTTCATACACCTTGGTCTTCAAGTTGTAAGTAAGTACGTAGTCCGTAAGTTATTATATTATTCGTACCTCTGAACTTTGAGGCAGCTCTCCTTAATACCAACCTGACTATTGGAATCCTAGGCGTCGATATTTCGAGTGACGTTCAGTTTCGGGGTCATTTGGAAGGTAAAGCTAAATTAGCTTCGAAAAAGCTGGGTGTACTTAATACGTGGGGCGCACTAAAAGTTTCCGGACTAAATAAGAAAAAATAATATTAAAGGACAAAAATGAATTTATTGTTTCCAGAAATATTCTCCCTTTGCGTAAATGCACTTTTTCATTCGATTAAACCAAATTTGAAAACTTTTGTGCCACTCTTCCGTGGTGACCTCAGAAACGTGTTTTTCATACTCTTCGACAGCCTTTTCTGGTAATGAAAATCGTTGACCGCGTAATTGGTTCTTAATTTTTGGGAACAGAAAAAAGTCACAAGGTGCCAGGTCGGGACTGTATGCAGGATGGCTCATAAGTTCTACGTTTATCACCTTCAAAAATTCGTTTGTCTGTCTGGCCGTGTGTTCCCACACGGCCAGACAGCATTGTCTAGGCTTGGTGCAAGATGACACGGCGTTTACGGTTATTTTTACGGAGTTCATCAATAATTTCCGGCAAACAAATGGTCGTGTACCAGTCACAATTCACGGTACGACGATTCTCTAAAGCAACAGTAGCCACGTGTCCAGTTTTATTAAAAAAATTAAAAAAAGAAGCAATCATCCGCTTAGATGCACTTTTCACGAGCGCCGCTATAGTTGGTGTCGGCTCATCTTGAAAGACCCATACACTCGATTGCTGCTTTGTTTTGGGATCGTAGCAATAAATCCATGTTTCGTCACCTGATACTATATCCCACACCAAATTTGACGCACCTTCGTTGAATCTGGTAAGCATGGCACTGCACCAAGTGACGCGGTCCGTTTTTTGAGCCTCGGTTAAATTGTGTGGGATCCACCGCGAGCCAGCTTTCTCACACCAAAATGTGTAGGATTGATTGTATTTGACTCATGCCTATGTCTAAGGATGCGCGAATCTCATGGTAGGTCACATGCCTGTCTATTTCAATCATACGGCGCACAGCATCGATGTTTTTGTTGTTTACAGCGGTGGACGGGCGACCATCGCGAGATTCGTCACTGAGATTGAGAGAGACACGACCCCGCTTGAATTCTGCAAACCAGCTATAAATAGTCGTCTTGCATGGTGCTTCATCGCCAAAAGCTGATTGAAGCCGAGCGATGCTCTGGTGAGCTGTCAAATTACACTTTAAATCGTAGAAAATCATACTACGAAAATTTTCCCGAGTTAAATCCATGTTAATGTAGACACGCAATTTTTAAAATAGCGCCACAGTGTAAAAGCATTTGACAGTCAGATGAAACAAACTGCGTTCTACTTCCTTCTTCTCTTCTTCTTCCTTTATAAAAAAAATATTAAGTAGCTCATACATATTCAAATAAATGAATACGAAATACACTATAATAACCCTTTTTAGAAAAAAATCTTGCAATGAAGATTTAAGAACAAAATGTAAGGCATCATGTTTGGCTTCATCCATTGTTTTATGAAGTGATTTTATACACAACAGTACCGAAAAGTGTATCTAAGTACTTAAGAGGACAAATTGGTAGGCTTTTAAAAAAATTTATCTTACAGGAATAAAAACGCAGTTTTATTAAAAGAGTATCTACGGTGAAAGTGTAACTCTGGGGAATAATTCATTTTAAATACTTTCCAGGACCGATTGAGCTATAATTGAGGTATACCTACGTAAATTCGATGACAATACAATAATATGGCACCATGAAGCTGGTCTGATGATGCAGACGGAAGGTGGTCATAGGAATCTGCAAAAAAAAACTTGATAATCCCGTCGTGTTTGGGTTCATTTAATTTTGATTTGTCTTAACCAGATTTATAACCTTAAAATAGACTTCTTGAGAGAATTTGGAAAGTAATTTTGCACTGTTTTATTTCATTTGTCAACACTCACGCACGTTCACAAACACAAATCTACTTTAATTTCACATGATTATTCGACAAAGCTAAGTCCGTGTTTTTGACTGAAAAACATTTTCAACCAAAAAGATAAATTGAGGTAAAAAAAATTTTTTATTCAATTCCCCATAATACTAATCTTTTATTTAAATGCAAAAAAAGAAAAATGTAAGAACTTACTATGTTTTGTAGTTTTGTTAATAATTCTAATCAGGTATAAATGTCGGCCGCGACAAGCTTCTAGAGCGCTGATTATAATAGATAGGTAGCTGTTTTTAAAACTATTTTATTACTAAAATTTTTATGTTTTACCTATGTTGTCTTTCTGGTTTATTATTATTAAACCATGGACGTAATATAATATTAAACCTGTACTTACCAGTAAGACCATCGGTAGTACCACGGGATTTTTTTTTGCCCGTAGTACTATTATCCTGTCTGGTAGTACCACGGGGGATTTTCATTACCCCTGGTACTACTTATCAATATAATATTCTTCCCAAAAACGTATTTCGAGGTATGCTTATGCTTTAAAAATCGAGTGTTTTTGAACCCATTTTTGTGTTTTTTTTTGTTTTTTTAATGTTTGCGTTTTTATTTTATTTTATACTTTCACAGCTAACCAGTACTTGCATATTTGAAAAAGGTTCTACAACACTCGATTTTTCAAGCGTCAAGAATATTAAATTGATAAGTAGTACCAGGGGTAATGTAAAATCTCCCGTGGTACTACCAGACAGGATAGTAGTACTACGGGCAAAAAAAATCCCGTGTTACTTCCAGTAAGACCATCGGCAGTACCATGGGTAAGTACAGTCTTTCATATACCTAATAAGGGAAGAGCACTGAGCACTTAAAACGATATGATTATTACCAACGCATTTGATTTTATCTAGTTTAATCTACATTGTAATAAATCAACAATAATTAATACAACTTCAAATCAAACTGGTTAGTAAATGACAAAGTCATTTTTAACCTATTTCACAAGGTTTGATTCAAATTTTTTAAAGAAAGGAGACTTGTATTTGTACGAAATAGGAATTGAACCAATTAGTAAAAATATGATGTTGAACGAATTAGGAATTAAACGAAGTGAGAATAATATAATTTTGAACAAATAAAAAAGACTTCTGATAGGTGCTGTTGTACCAAATAAGAATTGTACACAATATTTATACTGAGGAATTCCGGTCCTCTTTTTTACAACCGTCAATCATTTCGTCCACTTTGTTTCTGACAAAATCGGGGGCACAATATGACGTGTGCTTAGAATAATAACGCTATAGAAAGATAGTCTTCATACAAGCGCTCTGTCAAAAATGAAGCACTAAACCGATTCACACACGCGTGACGTGCGCGCATGGCCGTGATCTGCTGTCTCTTTCCAATTCTATGAATATGAAAGAGACAGCACTGCGCAGGCCGCTGCTACCGAGGCTTTAACTTAGAGAATCACACTGCAGTACGTTTATATTTTGACCTAATTAACTACAAGATACTATGAAATACTGAAAGCTTACTTGTGAAAAGTGATGTTGTTACACTTCTTTGGTTTTTCAGATGTGTTGTGACACAATTTAACTGCACAAACCGTCATTTTTTTTTTGTTTTAGCGAGACACGTTCGGCGCGCTGTGACATTGAACACTACGGAGCGGTCCGACGTTTGGTGCCATTTCTGGCTCCAATTAATGTGCTTCAAAATAGGCGCGCGAACTTGGTTTCTATAGCGTTATTATTCTAAGGACGTGTGCCTTGCTTCCTATAAAATGTTATTCCCATACTTTAAAGTGATTGAAGTATTGCACTCGTTTTTATTGAATTTGAAGTCCCGTACCTACTTGTTTTGCGTTACAAAGTTATAACGATGCCCTCCATTTTTCCAGTTAATATTCATTTAAAATTGTTTACGTTCATAAACAGAAGAAATATCAATGTCAAGTCATAACTATATTTTATTTATTAATCTCAAGTGGCCAGCTATCAACCAAGTACCTACTTACTTACTTATAGGAGATTGCTAACCTTAATGCTAGAATAAAGCATAATATGTAGTTATACCTACTCGTACTGTAGTATAGTTTGTATAGTACTCGGCAATAAATAATGAAAAAGATACAAAATTAACGTGTTAACTTCTAACAAATTAGTGTGACAGGAAAAAGTCTTTCAAAAGCGGGATTACAACTTATATTGTGAACTGTCCTTCTTCTGCCCTTACTCGAATCTACCTTATAAAGAATCTGCCATAACCAGAATCTGTCCTTAACCGAACGAGGGTCGAAGTGCTAGAGTGATCAGCTACTTATGTCACCGACTGTATTAAATGCTCATCAACTTTCGTTGCTGACTGGACAATACAATCCAGATAGCAAGTTAACTACGTACCCCAGCGTTGCCAGACGTGCGATAATTATCGTAGATCCACGATAATTTGGAGGGGCATGCGATAAAAAATAATAAGTAAGTATCGCACGATAATTCGTTTTTTTTTTTTCTTTTTTTTTTTTTAGCTCGTGACGTTGGATGTTACCATATTTGGAGTGCCCAGTCGTATAAATTCTGTCTTTTGAATGCGATAACAAAAACATGATAACACGATAATTTTGCAGTAAATCTGTAAATCTAGGATAGTTTTGACCTACGGATCTGGCAACACTGACGTACCCTCTGGTCTCAGTAGTTTGGTGACTTAAGCACGGTCTTGTAGTGCAGATATACGTACTTATTCAATTCCCCACACTTGTAGTGTGACCACGAGTCTTACGATTTAATAGCTTAACTATTGATTACACCACACAGTGTGACCACGAGTAAAATAAATTCCTGTTAGTCACACCAATGTGACAATCTGGTGTGACCACGAGTCCTTCACGCAATTCCCCGCCGGACGGAGTAAGGTTCTTTCATTTAGCATTCTCCACAAACGGCTGGTGACCTCAGACAAAGGCCACTGTGTCGCTGGAGCAACTTTTCTGAAAGCCCTCCTACTAGATCTAGGCAGTTATTCATGCCAGGCTATAATGAAATATCACCTCCACCTTTTTGAGTGAGATTCGATTGATCTTTTCCTGCCCACTACTTTCACCACTTGAAATTTGCAATATGCTTGCTTTCAAATTCTTCCTCCTACTTTTTCCCTTCCAAAATCAAAATTACATACATACATATCCATTAATCACGACTATCATCCCCGATGGGCTAGTCAGAGACAAGGCAATGAGGACAGCAAAAGCAATCCTCTACCATAATCCACTTTTCACTAAATAGCGACTGCACATATGCTCAGCGTGACAGGTAGTGAGTGACAATTCGGACACTTTAAATTTGACACTTTTTAATTATTATTTTTTTTCACTGACGATTCGGACACCAACAAAAATAGCTGCTTTGTACAGGTCAGATAAAACACTTCTATAGATTTCTTTACATTAATTTTAAGAAAATTTTCTATTGTAAAAACATTATATTTTGAAGCTTTTTAATCTGACTGTACTGGCCTCGGATCGTGCTCAGTGGCGTGTTCTTGGAGAGACCTATGTCCAGCAGTGGACGAGTATAGGCTGATGATGATGATGATGTACTGAACAGCTCCAATAATTTAAAAGTGTCCGAATCGTCAGTGAAAAAATAATATAATTAAAAAGTGTCAATTCGGACACTGTGTCCGAATTTAAAGTGTCCGAATTGTCACTTAGTCAGCCCATCGGCGCTCTATGCTGTTGGATGTATGTGCAGTCTATAGTCCGTTAGTCGCCTTTTATTGTACGATAAGTACACGGAACTAGGACGTGACTTTATTATTGTGTATAGGACTTCACAAGTAGTGCCAAAATGTCGTCTTAATACGTCGAACTATTTTGGAATTTTAAAAAATGTAAAAATACGGGTTTTTTCGGGGGGGGGGGGGGGGTGTTTGTTTACTAAATTGTAAATATTTCGGGAAAAAAAACATACTTAAGAAAAAATTTAACAAAGTGTCCTAGGGTTGATTAGTTTAGCTACAAAATAGTGAAAAAATGTTGAGAATCGGTTAATAACTATTGTGTGATTGATGTGTGAAGTGATCTGTAGGTGGTCCCTTTAGATTTGGAATTGTAGAAAAATGGGTATTTCCGTATATAAAAGTGATGTAGCTTCTATGATTATTGACCGATCGTCATGGTAATGGTGTTAAAAGATGCGGATGCAGGCGAGAAGTGCATTCGACTTGGAATTTCGAAAATCAAAGTGAAATTAATCGGCGGCGCCTTGGCGACGAATGAATTTCACTTAGGTTGTAAAAGAAAAGAAAATGTTATTCTCTGTGTTGTGCAGTGTTATAAATTCGTATGTTATAATTCTACTTCTAAGTAACGTAGTTGTGTAATTTTAGGGAAGTATATCTCAATAAAAATGTATTAGTAAGTATTCTATTTGTAATGTGTTACTTCATCATCATCATCATCATCAGCCTATACTCGTCCACTGCTGGACATAGGCCTCTCCAAGAACACGCCACTGAGCACGATCCGCGGCCACTCTTATCCAGCTCTCTCTCCTCCCTCATGTGATGTGTTATATTCAAAATAAAATAATTTCTTTTACGTAAGTTTTTGTATAATTTTCAATGTTTAGATTCTTGTGGGAACTGCGAAATCTGTGATTTTTTTATGAATATTCAAAATAATCGTTCGATCAATCGATTTTCAAACAAAATATTTATCAAAAATTACGCATGTTAGGAGTTGCATATTCGCATATATGTATACCGCTATATAGCGGTTCAAACTTCAAACTATAGGAATCTTAAAAAACAGGGTGTCACAAAATTGGGCCTTTTAAAATACTCTGTGACGTCCGCGACATGCTTGATGTCAGCTTAACGCAGCAAATGGTCAAACCCGCATTTTCTAAATTCTACGGTAACGTCATAAAAGTCACTTTTGATCAGAACGTGTGGGTCGAATGTGAGCTTACGATCGAGCTTTACAGAAGCGACTTGCAGTTCAAATCGACACTTAGCACAAGAATAATGAATTGGAGACAAAATTGCAATAATAACTAACAAATAATTATTTTTGTGGGAAAAGGACAACATGTGAGACCAAATTTTAATTTCCGTGTTATCGGACACAGACGCAGACTCGACCTAGCAGCAATAGACGTAGTGGGTTACTGCTCTGCTATGCGATTCTCTAAGCGACACATAGACGCTGCGCGCATGGCTGTGATCTACTGTCTCTTTCCAATTCCATGATAATGAAAGAGACAGAGTCATTTCTCAGCGCTGCGGCAGCCGCAGCTATCAAGGCTTTAGCTTAGAGAATCGCACGGCAGATCTTCCTTCTGTGTTATTTTACTAATTTGATGTTAGCTGTTTGTCTCAATGACAATCTTGAAGAATTATAACTTGTGACAATGAAAATTTTACTCCAATCTAGTATCAATCAATCAATCAATCAATTCATTTATTACGACCAACTTAGGATCATACATTGCATTAAAATAACATTCATATTTAAATATTAATAACAATAAAAGAATAATAAAATTCAAAATTTAAATAATAATTACTATTAAAACTACAATTAAAATAATAATAATAGAATTACAATAACAATACAATGACAATCAAAATTATAATAAAATAAAAATACTATTAATGCCAAATTAAAAATATTAAAAAACTAAGTAAGTACCTATTATTATTTAATTCAAATAATTTAATTTAAAAAAATGTGAAAATCCATAATTGTTAGTATAATAATCTACGCGTTAGTATTTTACAGTGATATTACTGCTAGGGCCATGTAGCCCACAACATTTCGCAATGTGTAGACAGTCAAGCCTGTCTGCCATCGTCTTCAGGATGCTGTTGGAGGCCGCCCTCACCCGTCGCACCAGAGACGCCGCGCGCGCTCTCATTATGGCGTATGCTATAGTATGCCTTCCAGACTTTCTCCTCAAATGGAACTTGGAACTTATTATCTGGCCTATGACAATCTACAAAAAATGTAATTTGTGACAAGGTACTCTTAACCCTTGAAATAAATATTAAACTCCAAAAATCTGTTTATTGCGTTTTACAGAACAGTACAGAACAGAAGAGAGAGGTCTTCTGTTCTGTGATGCGAAATCACAATAGACAAAATTCCTTTTCTTTCTTAAAATTATTTATTTTTATAATGTTGTGTTTACATTGTTGGTGCTACTGTTATTTATATTTAACAAAACTCAAAATACAATAATAGTATAAATTAAAAAAACAAAAATTGCTATTTCTGTCAAAATCAAAATGATCGAAACACCATCGATGCCAAAAACACGTGGGAATTTAGGTAAGTGAAGTAATTTTATTAGGAATATTATATAAAGACCTAAAATACTGAAAACAGTTATACTCGTAACTCGTAATTGACATCAGTCTTGGATAAAGAACGAAAAAGCACAAGATACGCAAACGAACAAGATTCTATCAGTGAATTCACTGAATTTCCGTATTAGTCTTATAGAGACAGCCGCTTCGTGCAAAATCCATCTGGTGCATAGGTAAGTACGCCGCTCGTCCAGGAAATTGCGCAACATGATTCCTAATCGCAGCTTCCTAGTGTGACCAGACTCGGCTACAGGAAGTTTGCTATTCTCGATTCATTCCACATTACGCTTGCAACTCCACATAATAAATACATTTAGTTTTCACGAAAAAAGCGACGGCATATTTACCAAATTCCAAGATTAATCTATTGCGTTTGCGCCTGATGGTTTGATAACACTAACAGAAGCGCGTATCTGGATAACGTCCGATAAAAAAGAGCTACATCTCACGAGATAAATCAAAACATGTGTGCAATATCTAATGTGTTTAATTACGATGGAAGCGCACAAGATTTAACGGGCAAGACGACCCTGAACGTGTTCCGCGCGAGAGCGTCGTGTGGCCAGGATGGCCCCCAATAGATTCAATGGATTCATCCAGCCAGACGTTGTTTGTTGCTAATCTTAGACGGGACAAAAAACGGTTGGGCTGCGGCCCTTCTGCCACGGTCCCCCGTCCCAGCGGCCGAACCGAACATAGTATTCAACGACGAGACAGAGTAGTCCGCCGCGCGCCGCCACACGGGGCGCTAGTGTCGAACGCAGGCGTACCCACAACTCGCCTCCACGCAACTTGAAGATAGTGCATACTCGTAATTCCAACCGATATTTCGTGTATTTTCGAAGAGTGTAACCATACATAGCGTGTAACGGTTAGACCGAGTGCACTTTGGCCGCGCTAATGCGCTTTTGGATAACTTGCTGCGGAAAAAACAAACATAGCACTCCAGTAAGTTTATTTGTTTGACGTTTTATTAATACTCACTCTTGATCTTCTACGTCCACACTGGCGGGCTCCCACTCAGCTGACGATATTGGCTGCCTACACGACTGGTTATGTTAATTAATGACGTATTTCGAACCATTTTTTAACTCCGGTATGTCTACTTGATTAAATTTTCGGCGAAAGTGAAACCACTCCTTTCTGTAGTCACTCCTTTTTCGAACGAAATGTAATGAATGCCATCAACATCAACAAAAAAATGAAACTCGGGTAACCTTTTTGAAATCATTAGTCATTTTACGTTTGCTTCTTAATTGCAGGAAATAACTACCTAAGTTGATGAGAAGATTCTGGTGATTGCTCACCGTAAAATTTATTCAAAAGTACAGCTAAGGTCCTTGGTCTTGTATTAATATATATTTAGCAGTAACTTCTCTTAGCTCACTAGTACGAATATTATCATTTTATCGGAGTAACAGGCAGGAGGCAAGCTTTTACGATTCAAATGGCATTCTAGATTGATTACACAACGTAGCAATCTGCAGCAGGCATCTAAAGAAGCACCTACAACGGACGACCCACGACCCGTTTCCTCCACAAATATTGCTAAATGTTTAGAAGTTATTACTTATACCAAAAGAAATGTGAAAGTAAATAAAATATGAAGCAGTGTAAACAAACGTAAGGAAGTAGGTAGGTACAATGACAATTCCACGAACTTCGATAAATCTTTATAACGATTAATTTAACCTTTTGATGATTTTAAGAATCATCTTCTAAATTACATATTAGCAGGAATTAAATGTCTTCTTCCTAGTACTTATAATAAATTCCGATAAAAATACTTCATATAAATGTCAAAATGCCGTTGGCTCATAAGTCTACAGCGGTAGTCCTTGTACTGAGAAGAACCGGAAACATACTCAGCAAGGGCCTTTCCTTTTCGCACTTTCATTACAGCGCAATTATTATTTTATATTTGATCACAAACATACAGGAAAATTTAAACGTAATCATTAAAAAAAACAATAAACTAATTGACTAGCTATCAATTCAGCTTTCGCAATTAAATTAATGAAATTATTATTAGCAAATAAGATAGCCTATCACTAACTATTATTACCACCAGGGTGAAATTATCACAATAAGTAGCTAGTTTGTAGAATCATACTTTAATCATAAAAAAGAGAAACAAAAGAAACGTAAGAAGATGTTGCAGAAGGTGATTTAGGAAAAGTTATAATTCGATTACAAAATTTATTCCATTCACTTAGGTCGGCATTTGCAATATTCGATGTCTGGATACAATTTATCTAGCGTGCATGCACACAGCATAATAGCGATTTAATTCTACCAAAAAAGAAGACTTGCAATATTAAGCAACAATGAAATTTAGGAATTTTTTATCCCCTTGAATGTCACGAAGACTCCTAGAGGTTGCTAAGAATTGAAATTCACATACCTACCTAATCGGAATTTATTTGGCATCATCAGTAACAAAAAAGACAAAGTGTACTTACAGAAATTAATAACATGACTAACTTCATAACGAGTTATCAACCGTCAGCGGGCTTCCGATTATTTCGACTGTCGATCACAAGAATCTCTCAAAAATTCATCGTATGATTGCAACAACGATTACGATGAATTTTTGACAACAACAGAAGCAGTCCACTACTATAGTCCACGTTTCACCAAATTACAACTGAACATATGCTCAGCGTGGTGGTGAGCCCATCGCTCTATGCTATTGGAGTCTCTAGTCTTTAGTCCGTTAGTCGCCTTTTACGAGACCCCAGGGAAGAGATGGGTTAATGTATTTTATTAAAGAACCACCACACACAGCACGCAACGAATTTTATTCATCGTAGTCGTATGATCGCAAAAAGGGCAAAGATACCATTGTCCTCGTACCCAAACGTTTTATTCGTATCTATGTAGCATTATAAAATTGTAATGCACGCTCGTACGTATGCGTAAAATGGCAAAATATCAGGCTGGTTTACGTCACGGTTGAATCACGCCCCCCTGTGTCGCCGCTCCGAATCAATAGAGCGACACAATGGACCAAGCCAGACGGACACTAAACACGGGCTAAACTCTTATGAATTTGAATGAGGGGGGTCGCCGTGCCGGCCAATGTTATGTGAAGCAGTTGCCTCGTTTCGACAACGACTTCGGACGTTTGTTAAACCTTTAATATTTACTGCTACATCGTTAACTAACTGCGATGTGTGTGTAGAGGATAAGTATATTTATCATAATACTCGAAGTACAACTGTCGTTCTTGTTTGGAGAAAAACAGTATGTTCTATTGAGTAAGAACTGTCAGTTTGTGTTTAATGTAGTTTGTGATTGTTGTAAAGTCACTAACGACACTCTCCATTTTAAATTGAAAAAAATATATGAAAATATAAAGAGTTGATAATTTTATCTTTTATTTAAAATTATACTTTCTAGAACCTTTCGTTACTTTTGGTAATTGTAAAATGGATTAATACTGCCCATCATCAAGGTACAATGTCTATTGATCTGCTTTGACAAATATTTTGAACTCCTTTTTATGGTCTGAGCCATATTGGGTACCACATATTTCAAAGTCACATTTTCAATGTTGCATAAAATTTAAGCTCACCTTGTCCCATAACGATTATAAAGAATGAAAGTTTTGGTATATTTATTTTCTCATTATTGATGTTATCATAAAAATCTGTTATCGATTACCTACCTATTTACGATTGCTAACCATAACGTTTACATAACAGCTATGACCATATGTATTTAGATAAAACCTATGGAATTACCATATAAGAAAAAATGGCCCCTGTTCTAATCTAACCGAACTTGCCCATGCTAGCTTTTTATAGCAGAGTCTAAACCAGCACCACAGCATGAACCATAATATTATACATATTTAACCAAATATTGGAGACAAGGAAGGTAAATTATGATAATTTTTTTTGACACCAGAGCCTTACTCTGTCCATCTATCAATGCACCCCAAAGTGTCTGCTGTATCATCATAGCTGTGTTTCTTTACCTCACTAATGACTTTCTGTTCTTTAACAATACCCATTAACGCAAGCGCATTAGCCTCACTTAAACTGGTGTCTAATAAATAATAAAAGTTGAGCACCCCTGCATTCATAGGAGACTGACGTATATGACTCACCTGACAGTTACATTCCTTTACCGGCTTAAATTATGTTCCCGCAATAAACGGAGCAATTTATAAAGAAATACTGAAAGCTATTTAGGAAGAAAGCTTTTAAATATTCAACGTCATAGAATCTCAGAGTGCCTATTCGAGTAATGTTCATCATTCGATCACGATAAACGAATACGAGAATTTGTGTGGTACTAAAGCCTGGTGACAAACGACGTAAGTTACCTATCTAAATGTCGTTTATCTAAAGCTCAATCAAATATTTTCGCCTCACAGTTTGATAAAAAGTGACCTTCGTTACGTTTGTATAGAGTCGAATTTGGAGAATGCGGATTTGGAAACTCACTGCGGATTCAGAATCGAGTTTTTAGTCGAGCCTTTACAGAATCACACTGCTGATTGAATCGTGACAACCCAGGTGAGTTACAATTTTGCCATACTAGTACTTGTTCTCGTTAACGTAATCATCGAATGGCAAATAATACTAGGCATTCAGAGCTATTAATCAGGTGGTGATTTATTTTTTATAGGAGAAATGTTTTTGTGTCAATAAAACTTGAAAAGTACTTCAAGTTTTATGGAACTCTTAAGTAAATGATAGCTTTCTAAGTAGCAATTGTTAGGCGCTTTTATAACTGAAATCGTGAGGTCAAGGTTGATGTTAAAATAAAAATATCGAAGAATGGTAGGTACACCATATAATTTATTTGTGCGTGTTAGCGTACCTAGCTGTCAAACGTAAAATTTCTCGCACCATTAGTTTGATACATGCTATGGTTGTGAAAATAAATAAAATTTTGAAAAGTGTTCAAGTATTTTTGTTATGCTTTACATTTTTTTAATCGCTCAAATATAGCTCTCCTAAATAATTCGAATTGATACCTGCCATAACCTCAAAGATCCTAGTCTTTTCACAAGGCCAGCAACTCCTCTCCTATGGTTTTGCCTCCGTTTATCTCCTTTTAGCTCCTTTTCACGTTAAAAGAAATTCAAAAACAAACTTTGCCCGATCAGGGAGTTGAACCCAGAACTTATAAACATACAAAGTCGAACGATTTAACACTAGGCGTTATCACATAATCTTAAACGGTTCACAGTTCCGCAGCCATAACAATTGATTTAATTATTGATAGAATTATGGGCTGGGCACCTGATAAAAATATTGATGCTTAATGCTATTCATTTGATTCCCAACCAATACGCTCGCAATGTTTTGTTTTCTGTCTGCACTTCGCACATGTGCGAGTGTGCGCCCATCACATGGTAGGTAGGTACTCATATCCAACATTTCCAAAACTGTCAAATTTCTCCAATCGATTTTGATACTTACACTCTAGTGACAAAGTGTATTAAAGAAACTTTACGTTTAAGTCGTTTGTTGAAATGCTGGCGTCTGTACCACTCAATGTTGGACGAAGCTGGTTTGTGTTTATATAACTGAACAGTCCGCCTTGCGCATCGGATACATTCCACAAAAGCCAGCCAAGGTATTAGGTATCACCAACATTTTTTAACTGTTTGTAGCCGATGAATGTACCGGCAAAAGTGACACAAACCAGAAGGCCTAAACAAGTGGCATAATGCCATATGGAATAGAATTATCCTGTCAGCAGCCGAAACCAGACACAATAGAAAGCCAATTGTGAGTAACCGATTATAAGTTTTCTCACAGACAAGTGGTTATTATGAGTGAACCATAGAATAATGATTAATTAAAGCAAAGAAGGAGTCCAAATGAGAATCGTATAGTGGTCCTATTTTTCAAATGGGCCTTATACATTGAAAGAAAAGAGATAAAATAAGTTGCTAAAAACGTTAAATGTCTAGCAAAAATAAAAAAACCGGTCACCATTTATGACATATCCATACCGAATTCAAAAGCGACATAAACAAATGTAATTCGAATTGTGACCAAACGGAGTACCCATATAGAAAAAGTTATTATTTTATGGAGTGAACGAAGTTTGATTTAAGTCAACGATACGTCATTTAGAGAACGCTAAATCGGTGATTTTTATACTTTATTTAGGTAGCATCATTTTTTCTTTATTTATTTAACTATCCATCATGTAGTAGCAATCGGTTAAAGTTATCATTCGCCAATTTAAGTATCTTTAAAATTGTCTACCAATTTACTTTTGATAAACGGTAACGAATAGACATCGAACGTTTGCCACTTCGCTTGCAGGGATGGTTCCATCTCTTTGTCTTGAGTGCCTTTTTTAATTTTATTTTTCTCCTATTCGATCGCATTAACAAAAACGAGAATTGAAGTAGCGTCAGCACAAACTTTTTGCAATTTTGCCATACAAAATTTATTTCTGATAACGTAGTGATCAATGTTGAGTAAAACTCGCACTTAGCCATCTGCAGTCAAGTCATTTCATAACAAAGCAGTTTCTGTTCCAAAGGAGGTCGATGTACCCGTCAGCTGGCCAACCTACCCAAAACTGATAAATTCTTATAATCGATATGGGTCCTTAATCCAAATTAATAAAGTTGAAAAATGATTGATGAAGTTTGACATTTCGAGAAAGACAGGTCAACTGTTGTCGTCTCCTCAGTACATACGACATGTTTCCAACCAAAAACACGATATTCGTAACACTTAAAGATTTTAATCGGAATATATCAAACGGTTGTAACATTACAATACATTTGTATAACAAAAGATTAATGCTTTGGGAGGCGTTGTTAAGAAACGCTACGGTTAGGGTTGTCAGGAACGCCAAATTTTTTTAATCTTTCAAAGCTTAAAGATAATTGCTGTCTCTTCTAATGATGCTGGGTAATAAGCGGCCAACAGCAAGTACTGCTCCAAAAAAGGGCTTTATCTTGTGACTAATATGATAAAAAATACAGATGATTAGAGAAAAAATTTGGAAAGTCGTCACGGGTTACGGCGTGTTCACGCGTTCAACGAAGTTAGTGAATAAAAGCCTCTGTCCCACAACATGGTAAACCCGAGCCAAGGTCCGTACCTGTAGGGCGCCCTTGAGTTTTCCGCAACCACCTCGAATCCCCCGGAGAATCTATTCAGGAATTCAGTCGCTGTTGAGATGCCATCGCCCGCTAGAAAATCTCCGGGGAAATTCGGTCACACTTCTTGAGCAACCTTTAACTTCTCGCCGCTCCTGAAATGTCCAGTTAAGCTGCTGTAAAAGCAATCTGGAGGTAGCGAGGTAGGTAGGTAAAATCATTGAAAAAAAATCCGCATCAACCCTACAGCCATGCCGCGGTGCGAGCGATGAGGTCGCGGTATTTGTGCCGTTCACGCCAGCCTACAAGCGTATTTCGGCCGTATAATTAGTAACATGGCACCCAATTATATGCCAAAGCATTATGTCGCCTATTTCATATCTTCACTAATGACTCCATTCTAGTATGATTGGCATACACGATCGATCGTGCAGACACGCCAATGAAAAAAACAATTATGCCGTAAGGTCCTTCACATTGAGAGTGTCATGCTTAACAATTATCGTGGTTAAGTAAAACTTAGTGTAAACAAAGCTTCACCTATGTAGGTGCTTTGAAATCTAAACATAGGTAAGTAGGTACATCGTTATTAACCTATACTGATTTTTTAAAGCTTTAGCAGTTACGCGTAAGCCTAGAATTATTAAAAAACCTTAATATTTTGATTAATAAAACTTGATGTCAAATGAACAGTAAAAGACAATATAAGTAGAATTCATAAAGCCATTCTGAGATAAAACCGAAAAGCATGAAGGTTAGAGCTACCAAAAGTTTGATAATTACAATTATGTAATGTCAATGTTTTTTTTAATTTCATAATTCAATTATATCTGCCATTTTAGCTGATATCCATCGTTATCTAATTTCCACAATCCGCCAAATTCCGTAGCCAAGGTTACGCAGAGACTTTAGCAAATAAACCTCGAGAAATGGAAGATTTGTGTTCGTAAGGTTTCTATTCTACACTACAGTTTTACTAAAACACAGTTTGTGGCTTGGGTTTTTGAGTAAGGTAACGCAGAAAGCCCAAATTTAAAAAAAAAATCTTCCTTAAAATTTTAACTTTGTCAAGGCAAAATAATAAAAGCGCTTCCTGTAATTCTGCTGACAGAACAGACAGATTTTATTGGAATCAAGCATACTATTATGAATTGTGAGAATCCTATTCCTATAAATGCCCAAAAAGATTGTCCCAAATCTTCCTTAGATTTTTATATTAATGACTAATCGTATAGCATCAGCTCAGCATCATCAATCGTAAAAAATAAGAAAGAATATACATTTTAACCGGTTAATTTTTCGGTTCAAACCCATGTTGCTGGCTATAAAGCCAAAGTGACGCAGCATCATGAACTGTGAGTCTGTGAGATAAGAACGTTAAGTCATTATTGTTTTTTCATCAAGGTTACACAACATCTTGTCATGTTGATGATTTCATGATAATATTGTACTCGCAATATTGCGGTGTTTAACCAAAGATAAGCTAGCATTCTTTTATAACTTTGGTTGTCATTTTGTCAGTAGAATCAACAATCTTAGGACTACAGTTAAACAGAGCTTTTGGTTTTGCATACAGAGAGATGGTCAAAAGTGGGAAACATAAACAAAAATGGGTATTCCTCACAGATAAGTGATTTCAAAGACCTAACAATTTAACCCGTGAACTTAATGACGATAAACGAGCAATTACATACATAGCAAGAAACATATGCTTTTAACTACAAATTACGCTAAGAATATTAACTTGCGAAGCATTTACTATTGTAGAGCTTAAGTTGAGCAAACCGCCGCAAAAAAAAAACTGCCCGCGCCCTCTGAGAATCGAACGCAGGACATCTGGATATGTGACCGTTGATTTAATCACTAGATCACATAGAAAGTATTATCATCATCATCATCATCGTCAGCCTATAACGCCTTCTCACATGGGAACATTGGGGCATGACGCACCACGCTGGCCCATAACCACTGCCATCTTACGAAACAACAGGGACTAGCGGCTTATGTGCTTTCCGAAGCACGGAAAAGATTAAGAGGAAATATTACGGAAATTATTAACTAGTTATATACATACCTACGCAAAATCACGACTTTTATCCCCGAAGGGTTAGTCAGAGACCTAAGCGAGACAGGTGGTTAGCCCATCGCCGCTCTAAGCTGTTGGATGTATGTGCGGTCTTTAGACCGTTAGTCGCCTTTTACGAAGGAAGAAAGGAAGAAATGGGGTGGTAGTAGGTATTCTTTCACCGTTACGCAACACGGTTCACTAGTTACGAATAAAGAATCTGGACTTATATTAACAAAAAGTAACGTAATAATCCTGTTATTAATCATTCTAATAAAATCTGAGTTAGAATCAACATTACAGCTATTCACATGTGACTCTGAAGACATTAATGAAGTCCTCCATTTATGACGTAAACCAGTAAAGGGCCAACTCACCTATTCCGGATATGGGACGGCCGACGGTCGGTATATTACATAAATATGTCGTTTTTGGTGAATGCTACATGGTAACATGGTGCACTGAACGGTAACTATCGCGACTGGATGCCGAGTGGCATTCCTGAGCTAGGCTGCCGTTGGCGCCATACGATTCGCCTGCTGGGCGACAGATAAAAAATCAACATAGCAAAGTTTCATTCCTTTTTCATGCCTTCATTGAACGATCGTAAGCGTTACTGTGTTATTGTTTATCAGTTGTAAAAATGTCTAGCATTCGTTTCAATTAGATAATTTTAATAACGACATGCCTTTGAACTTTTTTGTTTGAGTAGGTAGTAGGTACATTAAATTTTAAAAGGATTGGTTTGAAATCAATTTATGTTTGAAGATATGCGTAATATCACCGGCAATAAAATTGGTTTGAGATATTTACTGACCGAAAGAAACATGAACTTCTCTTATTCTTGATAACTTAACAAACAGTTAAAGAGATTTAGCAAACATCGTTGTGAGCCATCAAGTTTTTTTTAAATCAGAAGCTTAGCCTCTCTTCCTGTTGCCATACCGTTTCAAATTTTACCAAGCGTTGTTATTCCAAGAAGCGTATTACAGGTATGACTTGAAACGGGGAAGTTGGCACTTACCCAAAAGTTCCATTCGTGTTTGGCGTACTTACCTTCTTCATTTGTTCCATACACCCTTCTTTAGATAACCGACGCTAACTTTTGTTTTTTAAATTGCGTCACTGACTGACAGCTGAGTGTTCGGTGCGGTATGGTGTTTGAATGTGTTAAGGTTCATTTGTTTTCAGCCAGTGAATCGCGCCGCTGCAATCGTTCGCCTGTGTTACATCCTCCGGCAGTTTAAGCTGGCGAAGCGCCAAGTTACTACCGATTTTATGGCAAAACCGTATTCGCCCGCCCGCGGCGACCCAACCACTCAGCGCTAACACCCGACGAGACGTGATTTGAAAAATTCACCTGAAAATTTGCAAACAGTTACGCCGTGGCTAACGGTTGAAATAAATTAGAATGACATTTTGCAGTCGTATGAATTAAAACGGTCCGGTGAAAATTATTGTGTTGGCCAGCGAGCGAAGGTGCCGATTCCCGTGCGTGTGACACGAATGTGTTTACTTCAGTCATTTTGTAAAACTTGTTAGTGAGAATATTTATGTGTAAATATGCAACATATACGATTGACTTCTTTTAGGACTTTAAGCTGTTGACCGCCATATATCATTATCAGTAGGCCCGCTTAAATGGACGATGATTAACTTCTTAAGGGGGGGGGGGGGCGGTGAAAACGGAGAAATTGGCTGTTTTCTATTAGCAGATATTAAAAATGTTTTACAGAACAGAACGTTAGTATGTGTAAGGAGATGACTGTTTCCAAAACACGATTGGAACTATTTTACTCGATTAAAAAAAAAACTGAAATTACCTCTAAAATTTTATATAAATGCACATTACAACCGTGTTTTACAATAATAATTCCTATAAAATCATAAACACATAGGTTACCTTTCCGATTATTTTACTGTTTTGGATTTCCAAAAAACTAAACATTTTTATTAATTTTTGATGAAAATGTGAATGGCGCTTGGGTGGTTCTTCGGAAATGTGTTCCCGTGTAATTTCCATGGTACTTTTGAAATCGCTAAATTATAGTAAATTACACAAACATTTTGAAAGCTTATGCAAATTTAAATAACGTATAAAAATTCGACACGAAGCGGATCTTAACTTATGCTAAAAAAATAAAGAATGTACGGACCATGGAAATTACAATAAAGACCACGGAAAGTACCCAGCAGATAAAATGTTGCTAAACACCATGTCATATTATATGAGATTAAATAAAAGTTAGTATAAAAACTAGTTAAGTTTCTCCTCTCTGCTCAACTTAGGTATTGGCATATTTTGTTGTTACTGAAAAAAAAGTTTGTACAGCCTTTACCAATGTTATTTACAAACCCCAAACGTAAAACCGATGCTTAAATTAGTAGTTTATTTATTTTTAATTTATTTATTTAACATAAACATAACCGACAGGTTATGTTAAATAAATTGTTAAAATCATTGTTATTATTAAATATAAATCCTATTAATAAAGGACCCAGATTGTGACCCAAAAAGGTGTACGCACAACATGACAAGCAAGAAACACACAAAACAAAGTTACACATACAGCACTGTAAAAATCAAAATTAACAATCAAAATTACGAAAAGTGTATAAAAAGTGGATAAAAAACAGTTATTATATAATTAGCAAACAGCACAAAAAATAAAAACACTATTTACAAATTTAGTTGGTAAGTAAAATCATACAATAAGAGAGTCAATCAAAGGTGATACTGGGGTAGCTTAGTCGAGGATACGTTTAATAACATATCTAAAGGTAGCGTGCTTATTAACGAATATACCCAGTTCATCGTGATTTTGTAGCAACTCGTTATATAAACGGCACATTCGAACAATTGGATTATAGTAGGTACGAGGTATTGTTTTATATGTGTGCAATGTAAACACCCTCTTACGTTGCCTAGATAGCATTCTGGTATTAAAGTTGAGCAGGGATAGCACGTTGGGCGTGTCAAATTCTAAGTGGATGACCCTATACAGATCCTGTTGCTTACGACGCGTCTCTAAGGAAGTAACTTTAAAGCGTTTGAGGCTATCTGAGCACGATGTGAGTCTACGATTTAGTCCCGCTCTAAAAGCTGCAATTCTAGGGCATTATTTTTGTACACCATCAATTCGGTGACCAAATGACACAGCCATATTCAAGGCAACTTCTGACGAGACTGTAAAATAGAAAAATTATCTGATATGTACAAAAGAGAAAGACATTTCAGGCGATTAGTAAGGTCATTGATAAAGATCAAACAGAGAAGTGGTCCCAAGTGCGGTCCCTGCGGGACACCAGAGGTCACGATGACGGTTGTTGACTTGTATCCCTTTAGAGCAACAAGCTGATTCTGCCTGCATAGATAGGATGTGATTCATCATAATATGTTGCCATGGAAACCACACATTATTTCAAGCTTCCGACAAAGCAAATAGTGATTCACTTTGTCGAAGGCTTTGGTAAAATCCGTGTAGACAGAGTCAATCTGTCCACCGCTGGCAAAAGCCTCACAAAGATAATTCTTATATTCCAGCAAGTTAGTGACTGTGGATTTACGTTTCATAAATTCGTGTTGGCTATTAGATAGAAAAGGTGCTACATAATTGTAAAATTGATCGTATAATGTACTTTCAAAAAGTTTTGCAAATCAAAAGTTTCCGTCCGATGGGAGTTAAAATTTTATCATTTTTAAAATGATTTGTCTACTTTACACTTGTAAAAGTTTTGCAAATCAAAAGTTTCCGTCCGATGGGATTTAAAAATTTATCATTTATAAAATGATTGTCTACTTTACACTTGTATACGAATCTAATTAAAAATGTGGTTGATTTTAAAAATATCCGCGCTTGCCCAAAAGACGGCGAACTTGTTATGCGTGAAAAACGTGCAAAATTAACCGGATTTAAGGTCCTTACGGTAAGTTTCTCCGATGTACGTGGTTTTTACTTAATGAAATCTATATGACACGATGCATATGGAATGTATAAACAATGTACCTAATAGTAGATTTATTCATAAATTATTTGTTGATATAGGATATAATTATGAGTGTGTTACGCTCATAAATTGCTCTCCCAAGAACCACCGGCTTACCAATTACCGTGGATAGTAAGTAGGTAGGTACTTATATAGTTTTGCACCCCCATAGTTTAGTCCGCATTGCACCTTCGTTATCTCAGTCTTGTAACAAGTTGTATTTAATGAAACTTTTGAAATTAGTAATTATCTTTACGATGTGAATTTACTTTATTCAACACATACTATATACGAGTTTGCTAAAACAGGCACATTATGACAATGTGTTATCAAACATTCACTTCCCTTTTATGCAGATAAGAGAGCACAGTTTGTGTGCCGTTGTATGTGGTTAGACTCAGTTATTACGCACTAGTTAGTTGGGCATGTTTCATGATTAAAAAAACCTATAAAGATTTACATGAAAAGCGCACAGCGGCATTTAAGTATAGACTAGGTTTAACGTGGGTTAGTCTCACCAGTAATTTTACTATAATAAAGACTTGAAAGAGAACTAAACTATTTCTAGATGAGTGTTTCTACTGAGCATGAGATCCGTCTACGCGCATAAAGCCGGGTACCCATGAACTGTAACCGCAACCGTACAGTTACAGTAACAAGGTTCTAGTGTGTACGAGCACTGCGAGCGCCTTTCATTCGCGGTGGCAGCGAACAATCGGCCTGCGAGCACGTCGCGTTACGCTTGCGGCATGATCGCGAACCTCGTACACATTATGGTTTTTGGTAACAGTAAAACTGCTTTAGTACCAGAGCTTTGCGCAAGGAAAAAATCCACCAATATGGTATTCCTTCGTTTTCGAACCGCGCTGGTGGTAGTGGCCAAGTGATGAGACCTGAGTGCATAGAGTTAAGTTATTGATATTTGTAAACAATAGTTATTTGTTAAACAAGAGTGCAAAGTTGCTTTTTAACCGCGTGCTCAATTTTGATGACCGAGCAAGCGAAGGATTCTAAAATTGAATTAAAAAATGAAATACTGAGGGAATCAAAAGAGCACGAGGTTAAAAATCTTTGCACTCAAATGCAACATGTAACTTTTCATCCCACCTCAGCGAGGAAATGACTAAGCAAATGAAAAAAAAGTACTTACACCAAAAAGGTTTTGTTTTTAACAAGTTAAAAAAGGTTTTAAAACTATTTTAACGGGACTTAACACGATTATTTTTGTAAGTAAGTACATATCTACTTACTGCTTGACGTTTCGGCCGCGATGCTGCGGCCGTGGTCACAAGCGAACTAAGCAGTAAGTAGATATGTACTTACTTACAAAAATTAATCGTGTTAGGTCCCGTTAAAATAGTTTTAATGCAATGCAACGCGATAGTTTAAAGTCTTATATTAAAAAAGGTTGTATGATTCGGCACCATGTCACAGAATAAATAATAGTACTACCAATGGAGGAGAAGTAAGGTTTAATAATGTTTTGAATTCACAAACTTAGTGTACACGATGTTCTAAATTCAGTTTACTTTATCCTCTAACGTATAAGGGTGTTACCAGACCAATCGATCGATCGTCGATCGACGGGATCGATCGATGGTAGAATGGATTAGTCGACGTCGATCGATAGTGTCTACCAGACCTATCGATTGATCGTCGATCGACGACATCGATCGATGGTAAAATGGATTAGTCGACGTCGATCGATAGTTTCTACCAGACCAATCGATCGATGTCGATCGACAATCGACCGGTAGAATGGATTGACGCGCCGGCCGCTTCACTTTTTTTTTAAATTTAAGATTAAGCAACACCGAAACAGGGGGGAAGGGGAAAGGAGGGGAAGTGGGGGAGGGGGAGGAGCGGGGGGAGGAGGAGAGTGAGGGGACGGGGGAGGGGAGGGGGGGATCCAAAGTGCGGAAATGCATAATTTTAAGATATTTTTATTTTGAGGTTATGTTAGGTTATTTTTAGGAAAAAAACAAATATTCTACTAAGTTACCATTACCGTACCCGCTCCATCCCCGTCCCTTCCTCCCCCAAGATATTTTTGAATGGAGCTAGTTTTCTGTTGCCTAATAAAAAAATAACCTCGAAATTCATGACAATCGCTACGCAAAAAAAAAAACCCCGCTGCTTAAAATGTCATTTGGATAAAATAAGCGATCTTTGGCTTTAAAAAACGGCTACAATCAGATTCTTCTGCGTTTGCGTCTCCATAACAATAGTACGAGCAACATCGTACTGGCCAAGAACAACGAGTCCTCTTCTGCATGCGTTTCGGAAGAATCGGTATAATCGATCAACGTCGATCGATGGGTTAGACGAACGGTATCCGTCGATCGATTAAAGCTACCAGACCAGTCGATCGACATCGATCGATGTTGATCGATGCCGTCGATCGACGATCGATCGATTGGTCTGGTAACACCCTAAAAACGGCTTTTGCACTCAGATATCGAAGAGTAAAAATACTCTTTCCGAGGTGGGGGGATGTAAAAACTACTATTTTCTGGAGTTACAGTTATTTGAAAGCGAAAACAAGAATTTGTGTAACATTGAAATTTAAAGTAGCAGCGCCGCCTAACAAACGCGATAAGTTAAAATTTTTCGTCTCACAAATTCTCTAACTCTTACTTAGTATTCTCTATTCGCACAATGCACTTTAACGTCGCTAGTGTGTACCCGGCATAACACGCGAGGTACTAAGATTACGTTTTTATGAGGCACATAATAACCGTGCGTCACCATTAGATATTCCATACCGACTTTTAGTTTAATGCGGTACGTACTAGCTGTTGTTAGAATCTTTTACAACTTACCCATTATTGGAGGGGCTTTTTTTAGTAAGAAAATGGTACCTACCTACTTCATTTTTTAGTTACCTACTATATAGCCACTACTTAGTATGTGTAGTCAATAATACTTTTTGGTAAGTAGGTATATGATATCATTAGTTTTGTTGTAAGTAGTCTATAGTAGAAGTGCCATTAATCTGGCGTGGTTTAATCATACTAAGATAATTTTATGATAACTTTAGAGGGTAGGCAAAGGCAACTTAATTATCAAATATTGGGCTCTAATTTTTTCTAAAACAATGTAGGCCTTTAGAGGGTAGGCAACTTAAATATCAAATAAGTAATATTGGGACTATCTGTGTAAAGAAGTAGTATAATTTGACTGGCTTCTTTTATTAGATCCCAATGCAATATTATGGGATTTACCGTGAAATACAAAGGGAAAGAAATACCATGACTCATTGTACGTTTAAAGAAAAATGTGTCAGAAGAAAGTTAAAACCAAACATTCCCAATAGGTCATAATGTTTGATAAAATATGCATTGTACGATTACTGTGCGTATATTATTTTATAACACATTTGCTCGTAAAGAAGCTCTTATTACACCGATTTCAGTATCGTAATGTAATAAGTTTCGCACTAGTGCGGTAATATAATTTAAAAAATTAGTAATCATTTGAATCTATGGACAACATAGGCCTTTAGCCCGTTAGTAGCTTTTATGGCACCCAAGGGAAGAGAGGGCTTGGTAGTATTATTTTGATGAGCCCATCGCCGCTCTATGCTGTTGGATGTATGTGCAGTCTTTAGTCCGTTAGTCGCCTTTTACGACACCGAAGGGAAGAGAGAAGTTTCTAGTATTATTTTGATGAGCTTATCGCCGATCTATGCTGTTGGATGTAGGTATATGCAGTCTTTAGTCCGTTAGTCGCCTTTTACGACAACCAAGGGAAGAAAGGGGTTGGTAGTATTATTATGATGAGCCCATCACCGCTCTATGCTGTTGGATGTATGTGCAGTCTTTAGTCCGTTAGTCGCCTTTTACGACACCCAAGGGAAGAGAGGGGTTGGTGGTATTATTTTGATGAGCCCATCTACGCTCTATGCTGTTGAACAAAGAAAAATATATGTTGGCTTACCAAAGATTCATGCACTAGTAAAACAACAAAAAACGCAGTCATTTTCGGAAAATGTGTTTTCCTCGCAAATATGTTATAAAACGTCGTATGGCATACGTGCGCTTTGATAATTACAGCCTCTGCTTTCTTGTAGCCCTCGCCTACGGCTCGGGCTAGCAATATCGCCTCGGCTGTAATTTTCATCTTACCGCACTTATATCATAATGTACTATTATAACACATTTGCTCGGTAAGAAGCTCTTATTACACCGATTTCAGTATCGTAATGTAATAAGTTTCGCACTAGTGCGGTAATGTAATTTAAAAATTAGTAATCATTTGAATCTATGGACAACATAGGCCTGTAGCCCGTTAGTAGCTTTTACGACACCCAAGGGAAGAGAGGGGTGGGTAGTATTATTTTGATGAGCACATCGCCGCTCTATGCTGTTGGATGTATGTGCAGTCTTTAGTCCGTTAGTCGCCTTTTACGACACTGAAGGGAAGAGAGAAGTTTGTAGCATTATTTTGATGAGCTTATCGCCGATCTATGCTGTTGGATGTATATGCAGTCTTTAGTCCGTTAGTCGCCTTTTACGACAACCAAGGGAAGAAAGGGGTTGGTAGTATTATTTTGATGAGCCCATCGCCGCTCTATGCTGTTGGATGTATGTGCAATCTTTAGTCCCTTAGTCGCCTTTTACGACTTCCAAGGGAAGAGAGGGGTTGGTAGTATTATTTTGATGAGCCCATCGCCGCTCTTTGCTGTTGGATATATGTGCAGTCTTTAGTCCGTTAGTCGCCTTTTACGACACCCAAGAAAAGAGAGGGGTTGGTAGTATTATTTTGATGAGCCCATCGCCGCTCTATGCTGTTGGATGTATGTGCAGTCTTTAGTCCGTTAGTCGCCTTTTACGACACCCAAGGGAAGAGAGGGGTTGGTGGTATTATTTTGAAGAGCCCATCTACGCTCTATGCTGTTGGACAAAGAAAAATATATGTTGGCTTACCAAAGATTCATGCACTAGAAAAACAACAAAAGAACGCAGTCATTTTCTAATTTTTTTTTTCCTCACAAATATGTTATAAAACGTCGTATGGCATACGTGCGCTTTGATAATTACAGCCTCTGCTTTCTTGAAGCCCTCGCCTACGGCTCGGGCTAGCAATATCGCCTCGTCTGTAATTTTCATCTTACCGCACTAATATCATAATGTACTATTATAACACATTTGCTCGTAAAGAAGCTCTTATTACACCGATTTCAGTATCGTAATGTAATAAGTTTCGCACTAGTGCGGTAATGTAATTTAGAAATTAGTAATCATTTGAATTTATGGACAACATAGGCCTGTAGCCCGTTAGTAGCTTTTACGACACCCAAAGGAAGAGAGGGGTGGGTAGTATTATTTTGATGAGCCCATCGCCGCTCTATGCTGTTGGATGTATGTGCAGCAGTCTTTAGTCCGTTAGTCGCCTTTTACGACACTGAAGGGAAGAGAGAAGTTTGTAGTATTATTTTGATGAGCTTATCGCCGATCTATGCTGTTGGATGTATATGCAGTCTTTAGTCCGTTAGTCGCCTTTTACGACAACCAAGGGAAGAAAGGGGTTGGTAGTATTATTTTGATGATCCATCGCCGCCCTATGCTGTTGGATGTATGTGCAATCTTTAGTCCCTTAGTCGCCTTTTACGACTTCCAAGGGAAGAGAGGGGTTGGTAGTATTATTTTGATGAGCCCATCGCCGCTCTATGCTGTTGGATGTATGTGCAGTCTTTAGTCCGTTAGTCGCCTTTTACGACACCCAAGGAAAGAAAGGGGTTGGTAGTATTATTTTGATGATCCCATCGCCGCTCTATGCTGTTGGATGTATGTGCAGTCTTTAGTCCGTTAGTCGCCTTTTACGACACCCAAGGGAAGAGAGGGGTTGGTGGTATTATTTTGATGGAGCCCATCTACGCTCTATGCTGTTGGACAAAGAAAAATATATGTTGGCTTACCAATGATTCATGCACTAGAAAAACAACAAAAAAACGCAGTCATTTTCTAATTTTTTTTTTCCTCACAAATATGTTATAAAACGTCGTATGGCATACGTGCGCTTTGATAATTACAGCCTCTGCTTTCTTGTAGCCCTCGCCTACGGCTCGGGCTAGCAATATCGCCTCGGCTGTAATTTTCATCTTACCGCACTTATATCATAATAATAATCATAATCATAATCATAATCATTTATTCATTCGTTATCACAGGTAAGTCGTACTGGGTGTTTTAGTAACAGGTAAATAGTGCCTCCATGATACACCTTACGGCATACGAAAAACATTTAATCCTTATATTTACCTAAATTAACCAAAACCGAAATTAAAATAAGTATCAAATTTACAATTAAAATAATGTCGACATTCAAGAATACAAATCATACAATACAAAAAAAAATAATCAAATAATCATCGAAATAAAATGTCAAAATAGGAAATTACAAACAAATAAAACACAAGAATAAATAATTAAAGATTAACAAAATGTCAAAAAATAAAATATCAAAACAGGAATTATCAAACAAATACAAATAAAACACAAGAATAAATAACAAAATGTCAGTAAGTTCAAAGCCTTTCAAATTTTAAGCGCTATTGCAACATTTAATAATATGTAATTCATCATTACCATAAATTGTCTATATCACTATCTATAAAATATTCATTGACATCATAATAACATTTATTTATCAGAATCTTTGAAAGTACAGATTTAAATTTACAACAGTTACTTTCTTTCAATTGAACAGGTAGTTTATTAAAAATTCTCGGAGCCATCTCAATTATACTTTTTCTCATTAGTGCTGTTTTGCATATGTTAGTATGAATTCTAGAGTTCCTAGGGCGCAGGTTAATAGTGTATGCTTGCTTTTCTATTTCAAATAAATCAGGATTACGCTTTACAAACATGCATGATTCGAGTATGTATAGGCTCGGTAATGTTAAAAGCTTCAAAGATTTAAAATAGGGTTGGCAACTTTCTATAGGTTTCAAGCCACAAATTGCTCTAATGCACTGTTTCTGAGCTCTAAGCAGAATATTCCTGTAAGTCGAGATACCCCAAAATATTACCCCGTAACGTAGAGTTGAAGAAACAAAACCATGATACGCTGTCAGAACAGTGTTTCGATCAGCTATCTTTGCTAGTCTGTACAGTGCATATGAAAATTTATACAGTTTTTTGCATACTTCTATCGAATGAGTTTCCCATGACATATTACTATCTATATGAAGACCAAGAAATTTGGTTACATAACTTTTTTCTATGGTTTTATTTTCGTAGTTAATATTTAATTTAGGACAAGCTTTTCTTTGGGTAAATTGCATTAATTTGGTTTTTTCTATATTTATTTTTAAATTATTCATCTCTAACCATTTAACAATATCTCTGATTGTAGTGTTAATATTATTTTCGTAATCAGAAATATTCATACATTCGATAAAAACAGTGCTATCGTCGGCAAATAATATCATAGGATGTTTACTGGATTCCACTATGTCGTTGATGTATATAATGAACAGCAATGGACCCAGAACACTTCCCTGTGGGACTCCGTATTTTATTGTTCTACGTTGGGATGTATATTTGTGTTCTTGCTTAGTAGACATGCAAATTTGAGTTAGTTCTGTACATTGCTCCCTATCCTTTAAGTAAGATTTTATAAGGTTATGGGCATTACCGCGGATACCATAGCGGTACAATTTTTCAAGTAAGATCTTATGGTCTACGTGATCAAACGCTTTTGACATGTCCATGAATATAGCACATGACGGTGTTCTGTTATCCAGACTATGGACAGCCCTTTTTACCAAGTCATAAATTGCTGTGCTTATTGTTTTATCTCTACGAAATCCTTTTTGTTCCTTAGTAAATATTTTATGCTTCTCAAAAAAGTCATAGAAAAGACCATAAATAATCCTTTCAAAAATTTTCGAAAACACCGATAATAAGGCAATAGGGCGGTAATTTTGAGAGCATTCTTTATCTCCCTTTTTGTATAGTGGCTTTACAATGGCTGGACTGAATAATGTACTATTATAACACATTTGCTCGTAAAGAAGCTCTTATTACACCGATTTCAGTATCGTAATGTAATAAGTTTCGCACTAGTGCGGTAATGTAATTTGAAAATTAGTTATCATTTGAATCTATGGACAACATAGGCCTTTAGCCCGTTAGTACCAAGGGAAGAGAGGGGTTGGTAGTATTATTTTGATGAGCCCATCGCCACTCTATGCTGTTGGATGTATGTGCAGTCTTTAGTCCGTTAGTCTCCTTTTACGACACCCAAGGGAAGAGAGAAGTTGGTAGTATTATTTTGATGAGCCCATCGCCGCTCTATGCTGTTGGATGTATGTGCAGTCTTTAGTCCGTTAGTCGCCTTTTACGACACCGAAGGGAAGAGAGGGGTTTGTGGTATTATTTTGATGAGCCCATCGCCGCTCTATGCTGTTGGATGTATATGCAGTATTTAGTCCGTTAGTCGCCTTTTACGACAACCAAGGGAAGAAAGGGGTTGGTAGTATTATTTTGATGAGCCCATCGCCGCTCTATGCTGTTGGATGTATGTGCAATCTTTAGTCCGTTAGTCGCCTTTTCGGACTTTTTTTCCTCACAAATATGTTATAAAACGTCGTATGGCATACGTGCGCTTTGATAATTACAGCCTGTGCTTTCTTGTAGCCCTCGCCTACGGCTCGGGCCAGCAATATCGCCTCGGCTGTAATTTTCATCTTACCGCACTTATATCATAATGTACTATTATAACACATTTGCTCGTAAAGTGGCTCTTATTAACCGATTTCAGCATCGTAATGTAGCTTATTACGCACTAGTGCGGTAATGTAAAATTAGTAATAACACACTAGTGCGGTAATGTAAAATTAGTAATAATTTTCATCTATGGACAACACAGACCACGCCCACACAGTCCACGCTTCAGCAAGAAACAAAGTCGCTTTTACGACATCCAAGAGAAGAGAGGGGTTGGTACCTATAATTATTTTGAAGAGCCCATCACCGCTCTATGCTGTTAGATGTATGTGCAGTCTTTAGTCCGTTAGTCGCCTTTTACGACATTGAAAAGAAAAGAGGGGTTTGGTAGTATTATTTTAATGAGCCCATCGCCGTTCTATGCTGTTGAATGTATGTGCAGTCTTTAGTCCGTTAGTCGCCTTTTACGACACCGAAGGGAAGAAAGGAGTTGGTAGTATTATTTTGATGAGGCCATCGCCGTTCTATGCTGTTGAATGAATGTGTAGTGTTTAGTCCGTTAGTCGCCTTTTACGAGACCGAAGGAAAGAGAGGGGTTGGTAGTATTATTTTGATGAGCCCATCGCCGCTCTATGCTGTTGGATTTATGTGCAGTCTTTAGTCCGTTAGTCGCCATTTACGACACCCAAGGGGTTGGATGGAAAGACTCCCTACCTTTCACTTCATTTTGTCGATTCAAACAGCGGCTTCTTGTTCAATAATTACTTTGAAAGTTTAAAAGTAAATATGTCTAGTTTTAGTCATGAAGAACTAAAACTTACAGTCTACACCACCGGAAATAATAAGTGAAGCTCAAAATGTTATTGACAGCCTATTACCATCTAAGTCCAAAGAAAAATACATGTTGGCTTACCAAAAATTATACACTAGAAAAGAAACAAAAACACGCAGTCATTTTCAGAAAATGTGTTTTCCTCGCAAATATGTTATAAAACGTCGTATTACATACGTACGCTATGATAATTACAGCCTCTGCTTTCTTGTAGCCCTCGCCTACGGCTCGGGCTAGCAATATCGCCTCTGCTGTAATTTTCAACTTACCGCACTTATATCATAATGTACTATAACTATTCTGTATCTTTATTGTCTTAATCGTAATCCACTACTTACATTTTTTTACGGTAATGTCTAAAATTTAGTCTAAGTACTTAATGTAAATACGAAAAATAGTTTTTATAACACATTTGCTCGTTAAGTGGCTCTTATTACACCGATTTCAGTATCGTAATGTAATAAGTTTCGCACTAGTGCGGTAATGTAATTTAAAAATTAGTTATCATTTGAATCTATGGACAACATAGGCCTTTAGCCCGTTAGTACCTTTTACGACACCCAAGGGAAGAGAGGGGTTGGTAGTATTATTATGATGAGCCCATCGCCGCTCTATGCTGTTGGATGTATGTGCAGTCTTTAGTACGGTAGTCTCCTTTTACGACACCCAAGGGAAGAGAGGGGTTGGTAGTATTATTTTGATGAGGCCATCGCCGTTCTATGCTGTTGAATGAATGTGTAGTGTTTAGTCCGTTAGTCGCCTTTTACGAGACCGAAGGAAAGAGAGGGGTTGGTAGTATTATTTTGATGAGCCCATCGCCGCTCTATGCTGTTGGATTTATGTGCAGTCTTTAGTCCGTTAGTCGCCATTTACGACACCCAAGGGGTTGGATGGAAAGACTCCCTACCTTTCACTTCATTTTGTCGATTCAAACAGCGGCTTCTTGTTCAATAATTACTTTGAAAGTTTAAAAGTAAATATGTCTAGTTTTAGTCATGAAGAACTAAAACTTACAGTCTACACCACCGGAAATAATAAGTGAAGCTCAAAATGTTATTGACAGCCTATTACCATCTAAGTCCAAAGAAAAATACATGTTGGCTTACCAAAAATTATACACTAGAAAAGAAACAAAAACACGCAGTCATTTTCAGAAAATGTGTTTTCCTCGCAAATATGTTATAAAACGTCGTATTACATACGTACGCTATGATAATTACAGCCTCTGCTTTCTTGTAGCCCTCGCCTACGGCTCGGGCTAGCAATATCGCCTCTGCTGTAATTTTCAACTTACCGCACTTATATCATAATGTACTATAACTATTCTGTATCTTTATTGTCTTAATCGTAATCCACTACTTACATTTTTTTACGGTAATGTCTAAAATTTAGTCTAAGTACTTAATGTAAATACGAAAAATAGTTTTTATAACACATTTGCTCGTTAAGTGGCTCTTATTACACCGATTTCAGTATCGTAATGTAATAAGTTTCGCACTAGTGCGGTAATGTAATTTAAAAATTAGTTATCATTTGAATCTATGGACAACATAGGCCTTTAGCCCGTTAGTACCTTTTACGACACCCAAGGGAAGAGAGGGGTTGGTAGTATTATTATGATGAGCCCATCGCCGCTCTATGCTGTTGGATGTATGTGCAGTCTTTAGTACGGTAGTCTCCTTTTACGACACCCAAGGGAAGAGAGGGGTTGGTAGTATTATTTTGATGAGCCCATCGCCGCTCTATGCTGTTGGATGTATGTGCAGTCTTTAGTCCGTTAGTCGCCTTTTACGACACCGAAGGGAAGAGAGGGGTTTGTAGTATTATTTTGATGAGCCCATCGCCGCTCTATGCTTTTGGATGTATGTGCAATCTTTAGTCCGTTAGTCGCCTTTTCGGATTTTTTTTTTCCTTACAAATATGTTATAAAACGTCGTATGGCATACGTGCGCTTTGATAATTACAGCCTCTGCTTTCTTGTAGCCCTCGCCTACGGCTCGGGCCAGCAATATCGCCTCGGCTGTAATTTTCATCTTACCGCACTAATATCATAATGTACTATTACACTTTTGTATGGAACAACTGATTCTTTTTCGCAATTTCAGAGTTATTTTCGTACAAATAGTTGTTAATTGCACTTAATAGGATGATACAGCTGTTGCGGTATTTTATACCTACTTATATATTTTTTTCCAGTTTTGTAATAGTTTTGTATCTGAGTTTCATAAGATTCTTGATTAAAATAAAATGTTATCCCCAATGAATCAAAAATCAAGGATCAAAAATGTTTGGATTGATAGGAAATACTTACTTACCTTTTCTTACTCAAAATAAAATTAAATCCTAAATCAAGGATTAAAAATGTTTAGATTGACAGGAAATATAAATGATAACTACATTAGTACTTAGACTCATTCACTATCAATTTTTTTCAAGGCATCTTCATCATTGTTTGCAGATCATTTTTATATTATCATGTCAATATGTAATGTGCACTTAAGAGATACGACAACTTCTGATTCCTACTTCCGTTTGCAAAAAGAATCGTAAATAAAGGAGGCATTATGTGTCAAAATTGAGTACACCACTTTGATCTCGACTGCAAATACTAAAACCATCTGATAATGATTTTGCGTGACGGACGACGACCTTGCCGATCTTTAATCGATTGTAATTCAGGAAGCGATATCATGATACGTGAAGTGATGTGTGCTGATTATTTTACTTACGAAATCAAATCGATATCACTTTGATGAGCAATCATAATTTGCTAATTAGGATTGTAATGGGCTTATTACATTTTTAGTAGGTCAAATTTAATATTGATTTTGCTAAATAAACAGAAATGTGTGTTGTTTTCCTAATCATTGAAATATTGAATTAATGTTAATTACAATAAATAACTCGATTATATCGCTAAATATGGCTTACAAAAATTGCTATTACTGGGTAGTTCTAGTCTTTTAATTAAAATGAAACCACTTTTAATTAACCTAATGTGTACACAACAATAAAATGTTCTTTCTATTCCGCGACTTGCACGTTTGTCCTTCATCTAACTGACCGTTAAATTAATGACGATAACTATTTATATACTACGTACGTAGTTATTAAACTCCATTGCCCACAAAAAAGGGTGCAAATAGCGGAATTAATGCCATCAGGCATTCTACCAGTCCATCAAAGAGCTCTGAGCACAGAAATGCATTTCACCCAGAGTTAAATTTTTAAGGTTGAACTAACCAAAGCCGTTTCGTATATGCATCCATTGTTGATTGTTGCACTTTCGTGAAACGTTCGTCCTTGCCAGCATTTGCGCTCCAATCGCGGCGAGCGGTGCGTTCCAATTGACATAATTGTATGTCACACTCATTGGTCATGACCTGCCATTTATATTCAATCTTAAACAACGGGCTACTTTATTGTATCAAGCAGATTGATAAATACCTATTTTAGGCGTTTGCGCTCACTTTTATTTAGAGCACCGCAAAGCTGGGTGGTGGCGATGGCGGCTCTTTTACTACTGCACCATATCTTCCCTTGGGTGTCGTATAAGGTGACTAATGGACTGAAATTTGCACAAGCATCCAGCAGCAAAGAGCGGCAATGGATTCACTACCTGCCACGCTGAGCACATGTGCAGTGTTATTTGGTGAAACGTGGACTATGGCATAGGACTTATGTTGCAGTCCTCATTGCCTAGTCTTACCCTTAAGGAATAACTAGTCGTGAGTGAATACAGGATTTATTTTTATTTTTGTGGATATAATTTTTTAAATTATAAAGTAATTTAATCTAGAGCTACAGATTTTTTTTAAAGTGGAAAATAAAAAAACTAAAATTGTTCAAACATATCCACAAAAATACCGTTAGTCATGGTTAATCGACCAGGTCCGCGTAATTGAACTCTACCTACTCTAAGATACCTAGGTTAGATTACCTTTATTTATGTAACACGTGTGACGTCACGTGACCTTTCGTTCACTCGGTATCCACGAGTTATTTTTTTTTATATGTACGTGCCTCAAAGCTGTGGAATCTTGGCTAATCTTGGCTGAGTCTGTGTTTCCTCATTATCGGGGTTTTCATATCACGAATGAATGGGTATACTCTAGGCAAGTTATAACACCGAAGCCTAATACTACTCTGAAATTGCTGAAAACAAATCTGCTAATCCATACAATTAGGTCGAATAGTAATTTCAGTTTTGTATGGCCTAAAGTGTTGCTGCCATTTAAATAGTTGCTGTCTGCACTCAGTATGATGGCCCATTATACCTATTACCAAACAATCTGTATTTAAAATATCATTATCTACGTCGAGATAAAACATTTATAATAATATAATGCCGCGTCCACACCCTTGTCAAACCTCAACAAGCCGTCACAATCAAACATGTGGATAGAGCGTTTGGCTTGGTTTGCAAGCGCTTGTAGCCGATCCGTCGAACAAATCACAAATTCAAACGTTTGTAGAGGTTTAGAGATTGCGGCAAGTGCCATGCGTGCGGAAGCGGCATAACATACATACATGTCCGTTACGTTTTTATATGTATACATACATACAATCACGATAATTATCCCCGAAGGGTTAGTCAAACACTAGAATGCGGACCGCAAAAAACAGTCCTCTGCCGAAGTCCACTTTTCACCAAATAGCGACTGCACATGTGCTCAGAGCGTGACAGGTGGTGAGCCCATCGCCGAACATACATGCATAAAAAGATACAAATACCTTGTTGGTTACAACAATAATTTACATCGGATACCGTGTGGATACCGAGCGTGTTTCTAATTCACTTTTAATGTCATGAACTCATAATGGTTAATTAACCAATGTAAAAGAGTAAAAACCTTCAACCTCACTTGGACAACTTTATTTAACCAACGCACGCTAGCGTTGTAAACTCATCTATGGTAGAGGTTTTCCTTATTCTTAAATGTTTACGGCATAATTTTTTTTTTAATCAGCAACGGGTAGCGCTTGGCCTTCAACTCACCTGATGGTAAGTGACCTCATGGTAATCCTCAACCACTGAGGAACTGGCTATCTTATCTCAAACTGTCGGAACACAACAATGCTGAAAACATCGTTGTTATGTCGACAGACTAAGATAAGATGGTGGTAGCTAGTTAGGCGGACTTAACAGTCCTACCACCAACCAACCCGTACACACAAAGTTGTACCCCCCGCTTGGAATCGAACCCGGGACCTCTGGGTCTGGACCGGTAGCTTAGCCACTAGACCACAGAGGGCGGTTAAAACCAATTTGATTTAATGAAATGCAATCCATAGAGTGCAGTCTAGGGCAGTGCAGGGCCAGCGTGGTGGTTTATGGCCCATTCAGTAGGCCTAACATGCGCAACACGAGATAAGTCGCGGACGAGAGACGACAAATCATTTTACGTTGTCATGTTAAGGTTTGTAAACAAAAATACCACAGTTTATGCAAAAACTACTATCAAGTCTATTTTTGACATGTTATGTAGAGTTGTAAACGCATCCATGTGTCTTTAGTGCCGATAGTCGATGTCGATGTCGAATTGTATTGTGGACCTCAATAGTGTAATCTACTACAATAGTAGTGTCAAATATTTACATTTAGTATTTCTAGTTTTCTATTTTTTTTTTGTTTAAGTACATATTATAATTTTAAATGAGCTAAGTAAGTTTCTATATGTGAAAACATTGTAATTGTGTACTTACTTTGTTAAGTTTTTTTATGTCTATCTGTGTTTTTCGTTACTGTATTGTTTTCCAAATAAAATAAAATAAATAAATAAATAGACATTAGAGATAAATTAATAAAACACGAGAAAACTGGTCGAGAAGAGTTCTCGGCTGTCCCCGTGTGCCGAGTACAATCAGCAGATTGTCTCTGTGATAAGGCCCGTGCTCTACAATGGGACGTTTGATGGCTGATGATAGAAAGAGTTGACGACCTTCGTGGTCGAGTGGTTAGCGTGGCGCCATCTCTGAGGTCCCGGGTTCAATTCCCGGTCGGATCAATTTGGAGAAGGACTTTTTTCTTAATTTATTTTCGGGTCGGGGTGTTTTTTCTATGTTTATGTATATTTATCCGTTATCTTACCATATTAACGAGTTACATAAGAATACTTACTTGTCTTGGGTGAATACTTATCTTAATTGGTGTAAGCATATTAGTTTGAATGGCTTTACTCATTATTCGATAACCGTAACGAAAATTACACGGTAAAGTGGGTACCTAATACTAATTTCTATAAAATGATATGTTACTAAATAGTGAATTAGTTTCCTCGTCTCGGGGGTCGAGTGGCCAAGCACTCGACTCGATATTCCGAGGTCCCATGTTCAATTCCCAGATCGAGCAAACTGTGTTTTCGGATAACCGAGTCGCGTAGCGGTGAAAGAATGGTGAATGAAGTCATGCTGAGCATATGTGCAGTCGCTATTTGGTGGAAGGTGGACTATGGTAGAGGACTGCTTTTGCTGTCCTCATTGCCTAGTCTCTGACTAACCCTCCGGGAATAAAAGTCGTGATTATTATGTATGTCGCAGCATCACTTCTAGGCTGTAGTATTATTCATCCAACTTATCACGCCATCTATTGAGCTATGTCAAATTTAATTAAACGGAAACGGCAAGTGTCTAATAGACACTTGGGTAAAGTCGAGATTGTTCTGAGGTCGATACGGCGGCGATGACATTGATAGTTGTCGCTGACTGATGAGTCGGGGGTTGTCAATTCGAGATGACATTAGGTGCGACGGGGGAGACCGCCATCATTCTTGTCTTGTTACGGGTGTTTTCACGCACGGCTGTGAGTTTGGGTCTGCGTCACTGTATCTAAGTTGCCGCGTTTCCTTAAAAGTAATCTCTCTCCATCTGCTTAATAGTTAATTATTTTGTAATAAATTGTGTTGCATTGTGAAAATAGACGCCTGTACTTTATCGAGAGCCTATTATTTCAAATCCAACGCCTACTCCGACATGTATTATGTATGTATGTGTTTTCGGATTTTTCGATGCATAGCCCGGGTTTGTGAACACCAATGAGCATATTTTGGCAAACGTGGTGATTACGTCGATATCCGTCAATTGTAGCGATGACTTAATTATAAATGGCGGCATGGTGACTGACAAAGGTCAGTCGAACTCCAAATTCCAAATCCCTCAAATGTCGTCCTACTGCCTCAGTGGGACATTTGAGGTACATTTTGAGACACGTTTAAGAGGAAACAATACGTCGACGCGGCATGCAAAATTCTCATACAAAACACAGATAAACGACGTTTCGTAGTCACCTGTTCCCTCCTTCAGAAATTGTCCAATTTTTATTACTTTTTCAGCATCGATTAAAGATAGAGATTTTCTATGTTTGTAAGTATGTTTGATTAAGTCATTTATTTAATAACAAGGAGCCTTCAAAATTTAGCGAAATCACTCACACAAACATTAAGTGGCTAGTTTTAAAAAAAATCAAATATACAGACATAGAAAATCTCTTTCTTTAACCGATGCTGAAAAAGTAATAAAAATTGGTCCAGTTCTGAAGGAGGAAACAGAGGACAATGAAATGTCGTTTTTCTGTGTTTTGTATGAGAATTTTACATGCCACTTCGACGTAGTGCTTCCTCTTAGGCTTGTATTCTAAAACCAAACTTATACTTAAATCTCTTCTTGAGGTACAGTTAGAAAGGGACGGTGCTATTCATCGCATATAATTTGCCATGCCTTTCTAACTGTATTCAAGAATGGATTTGATTTTGAGTTTGATTTTTTGATTCATTCATTCATTTTCATGGATTTGATTGAGTGGCATGGCGTGTGTAGTTATCGTCTGTAAACGACACTAAACTGAGGTCTTGTGTATAATTATCGAAAGTTAGTGAATAAGGAATTTTCTGTAACAACGGAAACTAGGAAATATGTAGAACTAGCTGCCGATTAACCTTACTAAGGAAGTTAACGAAAACTCAAAGATAACGAAACGTTAAAAAATGTCTACCTCAGGCCGAAATCGAACCCGCGACCTCTGCAATCCGGGCGGCTGAGTTGACCACTCCGCCACTGAGGTGTTTTTATAGCAACAGTGTCTTAAACCTCTTAGAATTTACATTCTTAGAGATCTGAATGAAAATAATATTTTAAACATTCAGTTATGAAAAACTGCTTTATATATTCGTAATATTTGATTATTTGCGTTAAAAAATACTACGTTTGAAAAAAATGGTGTTTGTTTACTAAATTGTAAAAAAATCCGAAACCAACAGACTTGAAAAAAAATTAAAAAATGGGTCCTAGGGTATCTAAGTTATGCTACAAAATGGCGAAAAATGTTTGAAAATCGGTTATTTAATATTAGAATCTGAAAGTGTTCTCTTCAGATTTGGAATTGTAGGAAAACCGAATACAAAAGTGATGTAGCTTCTATGATTATTGACCGATCGTCATGGTAATGCAGGCGAGAAGTGCTTTCGAGTTGGAATTTCGTAAATCTAAGTGAGTTTCATCGATGAATGAATTTCACTTCACACGCCGTTCCTTGGCATAAAGACCCCGTTTTTTATGATTTAATTACAAATACAGTTTTCAGATTTTTCTCATACTTGTAGTATAAGACGGTAATACCTATACTTGCCAAATTTCATAGTTCTAGGTCAACGGCAAATACCCTATGAAATGTGATTCCCTTGAGAGCGCCAAAATAAATGTTTTTTGCGGCATAAACGGTGGTATCTTTTTTTTACGTTAACTTAGGAGTTTGATTTTTTACAGCTTCAAGAGACTGTAAACTTGAGTAAATCGTTTTAATTTCAACTCGATACCCTTACACGCTCCCGAGATAAAGGGTCTTGACAGACAGACAGACGGACAACATAAAGACCCGGTTTTTTATTGATTTAATTACAAATGTATAGTTTTCAGATTTTCCCCTATACTTGTAGTATAAGACGGTAATACTTGCCATATTTCATAGTTCTAGGTCAAAATACCCTATGAATTTTGATTCCCTTGAGAGTGCCGAAAATTTACGTTTTTTTTGCGGCTTGAACCGCCGTACTTTTTTCACCTTAACGTAAGAGTTTAAATTTTTTCACACCTTCAAGAGACTGCAGATTTGAGTATATCGTTCTAATTTCAACTCGATATTTCCCCGCGTTCCCGAGAAAAGGGTCTTGACAGACACGACAGACGGACAAGAATGTGATCCTATAAGGGTTCCGTTTTTTCCTTTTGAGGTACGGAACCCTAAAAACAAACCTTTTTACGATGTAATGCTGTGTTACTAAGCCCGTTGCTTTTTATACAGCCTTCGTTGGCTTCTAGGTATTTCACAAAAGCTATAATTAGTGTTCATTGCGAAAGGTTTTATTGAGGATGCGTCTGATTAAACCGTTAACATGGAAAGTTATCTAGTATATTCATAAAGCTGCAGAGCGGTTAATGGTGATTTTACGACAATTGCTAATATAAAATTGCTTGTTACAATTACAGACGCAGCAATGTAAAATGTTACAAGGCAATGGCAAGATACGCTTTGCAAGACGAATCGTAATATCTGGAGGTTTTAGTACAGCCAGCAGCATGACATTGACTGCGGAGCAATTATAAAATATATAAAAATAGTCAGAATGTTATTCACCCAAAACAGTTGTCTATATTTTACTTAGTTTTCAATGACAAATAAAACAAAAGTTTTAGTCAAAAACGTATCCGATCAATAATTAATGACTATTACTTGTTTCATTTTACATGTAATGCCGCGTCTGCACGCTTGTCACTTGCCGCAAACTCCAAACCTCTACAAACGTTTGGATTTGTGATTTGTTCGACGGATCGGCTACAAGCGCTTGCAAACCAAGCCAAACGCTCCATCCACACGTTCGAATTTGTTACGGCTTGTTGAGGTTTGCCAAGCGTGTGGACTCGGCATAAAGATATTGTTTTCACCTTGTAATGCCGAGACAAATTTGACGCTGATTGTACATTTGTTGAAGTTATAAAATCTACTTAGAAGTTAATAGGGGCAAAGTAACCTCATTCGCTCGTTACGGCAAACAGTATCCATAACATTATAAAATAACAATGTAATGGTTTTTAATTGCTGCGCTCTTTCTTTTTTGAAAAAACAAAGAACCACACCGGCTATTTAGCGAAATGGCTTTATAAGAATACTACCCCCCTCTGTTTCCTTGGCTGTCGTAAAAGGCGACTAACGGAATAAGGACTGCACATACAACTTCATAGAGCGGCGATGGGCTCACTACCTGTCACGCTGGGCACATGGGCAGTCGCTAATTGGTGAAAAGTTTACTATGGCAGAGGCCTGCTTTTGCGGTCCTCATTGCCCTAGTCTCTAAGTAACCATTCGAGGATAATAGTCGTGATTATAATATAACATACCTACTACATACATACATATTATGTATGTATGTAGTAGGTATGTATGTAAAACACCACTGGAAAAACCAGACAACACACACACACACCCCCCCACACACACACACACACACCCCCACACACACACACACACACACACACACACAATTAACATACGAGTACATACACACTAAGCTTTATTCATAGAAACTATAGACAAACTTTTGGTTGGCCAATTAAAATAATGAAGAAGATCCTTCAGCGTTTCTCAGAAGTTCGACCGCAAATCGGGTTTGATTCTCATAAGCCCTTTTACTGGAAAATTAAGTGGAAACGTAAGTAATGGTTCTACTCATGTTTTCTCTTGGATTTGCAATGGCGAAGCAGTTCAGTGGCACTTGGTGATACTCATAATTCCGCTCCATTTTCCAAAAAATCTTTATTGACACCTTAAATAACCAAAAACTGTTTACATGATTGTGGTTTGGTGTCATCTGCCGACTCTCACGTTCAAAAACGTAAAACCGATAATAATAGACCCGTAGGTATTCATGTATTCAATTATTCAGTCACATATAATTTTATAGAAGTTACAGTATAGGTAGTCATTACTTTTTTATAGAAATAGTTTCACGTTCTTCGGCAATCAGTTCATACAATCTATCTATAAAAATAACAACTTACAAAAGTCTTGACTCACTCGATGAATGACTCATTGAAGCCCGACCCAAACCCTGGAACATAGAAAGCTGTCATTTTGCACAGGTTCCATATATAATGAAGACAAGGAATTAGGACAGTAAATCATAATTTTCAAAATTACGGCGAACTCATGGGATATTAACCGAACGAAGTCGCGGTCGATCGCTAGTCTACAAGAGCTCTCACCATATTTGAGAAAGCCATCCAACCGCGTCGGCCGCCACTGTTTACGATACGGACGAATTACCATCGCCATTAATTAGGGTCGGACAGTACCTAACCTCAGCGTTAAACCTGATGGGAGTCGTGATGTTGGTTATAGTTTTTTTGCGGTTCTCGGAAGTTCCTCGAGAGGCCGATTGGCCGCGGTGACGCTGGCCCGGCCGTCGACCTTCGCCGGTGTAGTAGACGGTGACTCAACGGATGGACGGACAAGCAAGGTTGGATTGTCGCCACACGTCGCGCGTCATCGAGACGAGCTTGGCTTCTCCTGGTATAACTAGCATAATTTAACCGTGCGTCGAACAGTCGAGCCGCTCGTAAGGCAAATGGAAGTAAACTGTTGCAAAACAATAGGAATAAAAATATTGACATCGAAGTAGGAAATTCCCAATTGGGACAAAATGTGTTATGAATAATTTCATTTGGTAAACGTGATGGTTAAGCGAATACCCATCAATGTCAGCGTTGACTAAATTTCAATGATGGAGACTATTGGAGACCTTTGCTGCTGAGTAGTTTATTCCGTAACCGCTGCTTACACTGACGATGCATATTTTTTGTTCTGAAACAAAAAAATAAATAAGGCAGTAGGGTACATTAGTCACAAAGATATTTAGAAAGTCACTTAATATAAAGCTGTCAAAACTCGTAGCTAACTTCATGGGCTAGCTATCTTTTGGGGATTTCAATTGTTGACTTTTTAAGCCGTAACCGGTAGTGACGATGATAATCTTCGCGGGATCTACCAAGATTCTTTAGATTAATTAGTTACCAACTACCAAGGAGGTTCTGAGAGGAGATAGGGTTAAAGGAGCGGTGACGCCAGATTATTGCGCAGGGGTATCCCTAAACCTCATTAGTTTCTCAGTAGCGTACGAACCATAATATCATAAATAAGGCCAATGATTCAATATTTTACACAATTTAGTGCCCCTTTTACAAGTAAAGCGTCAGTAGCGACAAGGCCGCCAATTGTATGTACTAATTGTTCGTCCTTTTGTATGTTTTCTGTGGTGTACAATAAAGCATATTTTATCTTTATCTTTAATGGCGAGTCTCTGTTCATGTAGTAAGACCAACAGTGGGAGGTTTACAGGCTGACTATGATAATAATGACCATCATAACATTCAAATTGCCCATCATAATTGTAAACTCAAACATAAATGCTTCGTATAAAACGAACAAAAGAGCAGATACAAAAACAAGGAAAAATACTTGACGAAACGATTTGCTAGTCATTTACATTATCTGGTCTTTACACGTCCCTCTTTAGAGCGGCGGTTTCAGACCAGCGTTTCTTTTCGCGTTTCTGTCTTATTGAAGTAGAATTTTACAAAGAATTTCTTCAATCTCGTCCCACCTTCTACCTTCGCAACTCCAAAAGATGGAATAGTATAACATCACACGTTAATCCTCCTTTCTATGATTATGAAATCCTTCAAACGAGGCGAGAAGGAGCATTTTGTTGGCCGGCTGTGTGAGGGTGACTATGCTACTTTTATAACGCTGCATCAGTTGCGTTCGCCCCTAGACTACATTTCCACTTAACATCAGGCAGAGTACAAAGACATACATCATTGGCAGAGTAGAGTTATTTGTCAGGGGCTAATTATAAAAAGAGCTTATACGCGCCGAAAAAACGCTGGTCTGAAACCGTTCGGCGAAAAACTCTCTGTGACGATCCGAGACATCAATTTGCCATTAAATTAGGCGGGCCGTAGGTGCGAGCGCTCACGTAATGAAACGACAACGGGATAATGCAATTGAATGCGCGTGGGCAACAAATTACCAACGGCGAGCTAGTGATGGGGAGCGCTGAGCGAGATTCTGAACTAGGGTATTTGTAGTCCTTGCTAGTTTTACAAGTTATGCAATGCAGACTGTAGTAGTTAGAAACGGTAAAGCAATTTATCTATTTCAATTTTTACAGAATGTTGATTGCCTCTTGTGACTTATAAGCTTGCAATTTTCTTAGACAGATAAACAAAATAGTTATGGGGCAAGCAAGCCAGCATTTTGGACACTTTTGTTTTTTTTTATTTAGAGAATTAATTACTTTACTAGTTTGATTATTTAGAACAACATCCGAAATCCTAGAATAAAACTTTGTATTTCAGCCAACAACAGTTTCAATTGGATCGAATTTGCATTATTGATGGGATACATCAGCAAACGCCTTCCCATCGTTTACTTGAGCTTCAACACATCAGCGAACTGACAGGATAAGTGTTTCGTTTATTAAAGATGTCAATCAACGAAAACTATGTACTTAAATACTTCGTGTACACAATGCGGCCATCACTACAGCCTTCGCAATCGCAGCTGGCACGCGCTCTCTGTTAGCGAGAGGTTTAGTATCGGTCACTTAATTTATGCAATTGGAACGTTTAATACAACGGAATTAACCTTGATTAATGTCGAAAGTCAGCTAACAGTGATAAGTAAATTGAATGGGATACTGAGTAACAATAAAATGTAAAAAGTTGAGTAACGACGACGTCGTTTATGGAAAAGTTTTTTATGCTGTTCGAAGATTTACCTTTAAAATGCTTAAGTAACAACAACTATTTCACAAAAGTGGTTAGAATGGTGCAACTAATTAAAGTGGTACCTAATATACCTTATCGTAGGATTATGCACAGAATTCGCTCGAATGACGACCAACATAGTATTAAATCCGCTAAGTAGCTTTGTTTTACATTGCCATGTTCCGGTTTGAAGGACACTAAATGTAGTTCATAGTCATAGTCATAGTCAAAAACATTTATTGCATCATGTTGGTATGGTACAAAGATCTTACAACTTAAATAGTCCCTTAACATGACCCTGTAAGGGTTCTTCCTGGTCTGATACCGTTAAACATGGGCTCGGCGCAAAAAAAACATTTCTATTCTCCTTTATCAAACGTCGCCTTAGCAGTCACTATTTTTTCATTCATATTATCAATAGATAGTAATCTATGATATCATCCATCATATTAATGATATTGATAACAATATCCATCCATATTTTCATTGGTATCCTACTCTTGAAGGCTTGTGCCCCCAGCAATGGGACGTTTTTAAGCAGATGATGATGTCACTCAGTGCGAACTAGAAACTCGAGATATTTTAATTAGATTTCACCCATTTGGTAAAACGCCATAGCTAAAGTTGCTTAACTTGGAAGAACTAAAGGCGAACCGCTGCGCCATCGAATTTCCGGTTTGGGATACCTACACAAATGTTAAAGGGCTTCTGTGAAATGTAGGTACCTACGCAAAAAGCTACTCCTCCGACACGCAATAAACATGAAGCGCCCGCCGTCTGCGTCAACTGCCCCTGCCTACAATGGCTGCCTCCGCGGTTGCGGTGAATGCCAATTTGTTGCAAATAGTTTTATAAATTGTCTGCCGTTTCGCAAATTAAATGACAGGTTAGTTTGCGGTTAGGGAACCTTAGGGCTCATCATTCAGACGTTTGTGGCGCACCTTGAGCCTACTGTAATACTTTTGCTTCGTTAAATAATTTGCTGATGTTTTGCTTATTTCTATTAGAAGATTATTGCTCTATAACAGATAAATAATATTTCTGTTATCCGTTCCGGAAAGCTAACATATTTTAGGTATTTTAGGATCACATTGTAAAGAAGTTATGTTGATTGAACCACAATTTCTCGATTTCAATCCGAGCATCTACCGACGGTTCATTATCTATTTATTATCTTATAGGTACGTACATTTATAGATACTTACATAAAAAAAATATTTGATTGTTTTTTTGATTGTCCCACCTATGTCAATTATCCGTTTGCGATAAAACATTAGTAAGTTCCTTTGCGCACGGCCGCAGGTGTTTCTGAGGTCATAAAATTATTAATCGAATGTTCGCAGGTTTACTTAATTCGCGAGCACATTTGAACATTTCTATTATATTTTTATATCATCGAAGATAATAAAATATCAGCGGAAAACAGGCTTATATAGATTTAGCTTAGTGACAGTTTTACGAAAACATGCAATTTTACTGATAGTATGTGTATTTTGTAATCTGATAAAATTAGCACGACGTGTCACGTAATTTGAGGCGTGCAATTAACTTTATTACCTTTTATTTCAAAACGTCGACGTTGTACAATATATTAAATGAGCAGGTCAAGACTGTATCAGGTTTTTCAAGTCCTTCAAGGATTTAGGTCATTGCTTAATTATTTTATCTTTCGTACGCCTTACAAGAAGTTTTAAAGGAACGGGCGACTTTTTAATCAAATTAATAAACCTTTTTGTTTTTATCAAATACCCTTTAAAATAGGGTTTAGATCTCGTGCAATTACTGAATTTAGAGCAGTGTTTAAGAAAGAAGAACAACTAATAAAATAAAAATCAAAATTTAAATAACCACATAAGTGTAAAGGTATCAGATATATGCAAGCAGGTATAGCCATAATGCTAAAATAAAAGCTTTAGGGTTAAAGGGAAACTTTTAAAAAATTACCACAAACAAAACACGGCTCGGTTCATAAAGATCCCTCCCAATCCCAAATGCTCATGAATGACCCAAGATTTATTTTAAAGTCCACGCCGCCGCGCCTCGAGAGATTTTTTGCCCAAATAAAACGTCACTTGTGGGTCTTTGACCTCTATTCCAAGGTTCTCGGTCGATCGATTTGTTATTAGTTAGTTTTTGTGCACTGTTTATTTGGGGCATTATTTACAAGCGTTGGACTGTGTCTGTTATTTTTTGATGTTAATGCTAGTAGAAGGTTGGGAAAATAACGTTTTACTAAGAAAAATCGAAAAGTACGTTAAGTGGGGCGTCTAGACGTAAGCGGTGTCAAATCATCATTATTATTTTTCTAAGTGTATCCTATATCTTTTCAATAAACTATGTCATCGAAATTGCCAAAAGCAAAGCCTTCTTTCCTTACACACTGTTTACAGGCCAATTAACCTTAAAAGTTAGTCTACTCAATTGAGCACATACTGAGACAATGGCTGCACTCACGTATTGCTTTTTCTAGGCATTACGGCGCAAACAATGGGCAATAATGCTCATTTGCACACCTTCGCTTGTCGATATTTAAATACACTTTTCTTTTGTTTTATGCTCATATTTATAACAAGCTTGTTGCTCGGATATCTGTGTTATAATAATAGTAATTCTCTTTAATGTTAATATAGAACACTTGAAATTATATGATTAATTACGCACGCCTGTAGATCAACCAATCCAAAACTTACAAATTGAAAAAGACAGTGTCGAAAAAATTTCCACGACCAGGATTCGAACCTGCAGCCTCATGGCAATCTGGGCCAGGTGCTCTTTCCAGTTGAGCTACCGTGGACTTATGTAGCACACTTTTTTTTACTTTGAAAGCCAAAGGTTCATTCAATGTCAACAAACTACGTTATCAACATCCGATCTTAATATTTTTACAAACATTAAAGATCAGTTAAGAAATAGGAAAACTATATTTTACTCGTATGTTATTGTTTATATAATTTTAACGCAAATTTTGACACTGTATTATTCGACACTGTCTTTTTCAATTTGTAATTAGTTCGCAACAAAATTTCGGTTAAAATTACATAAACAATAACACTATCCAAAACTGTATAATTTCTTCAATCGACATTGCACCTTATCCTAGTTTCCTATCCTAGTCAAAATTAGTCATTGTGGTAGGCTGTAGTGCTGGAGGTTGTCCGTATCTAAATACATACATACTTTCATATAATCACGACTATTATCCCCGAAGGGGTAGTCAGAGACTAGGCAGTGAGGACCGCAAACTGGACTGCCATAGTCCACTTTTCACCAAATAGCGACTGCACATGTGCTCAACGTGGCAGGGGGTGAGCCTATCGCCGCTCTATGCCGTTGGATGTATCAGTCTTTAGTCCGTTAGTCGCCTTTTACGACAACCCAAGGGAAGAGGGTGGTAGTATTCTTTCACCGCTACGCGATACGGTTTGTCTAAATTGTAGACAGTTAAAAAAAAAATATATATAAACAAAGTACCTACCCCACACGGACTATCCCATCGCGCCATCTCAGTTGTTTGAAATTTGAAATTTGTATTCTAAGATATCCACTCAAAAAAATCAATTGGTATGATCACGGGATACGGGTGTCCACGCGGCCAAAATCGCAGCTGGGAAATAAACATACAAGTTAGATCTTATTATCTTCCTCTTTACTCGATTTCCTTTCTTGAAGAACCCCAAGCTGGGAAGATTTTGGCTTTAACTTAACTTGGCAAAAGATCATTCCTCTGAAACTGAACTGTGAGTGAACACTTTGCTTCTAGTTCTTCGGTTCCATATAACCCTGTGAAGTTTCATGCGCTCATTCTGCTCCACAGCTAAAAGACGTCCTGAATGAGTAGTAGGCAAAAAGTGTTTGAAGTTTGAACGATTCAAAAACACTTAAATATAATAAAGTTTTATACTTAAGTAAATAAAAAAAAATATTTTGACTTTGACTAAGTTCTGAAGATGAGCCGTAGGTATCATGTCGAACATTAACATAATTCTTCATAACAAAGCCCATTGTACAAGTACGCACACAGGGGGGCGACGACTCTTATCACACTTAATGTTTCAATTCTGTTTGTGAACTTGTGTTCGTCAATTGGATATAAATTGAATTGTTTGATTCCATTTAATTCATTCTGTTTCTTACAGTAGGTAGTAGTTACGGTATGTTGCCTTACCTTGACGTGTCACTTTCATTGTTTTGTCATTAACACCACGATAACAAATACCAATTGCAAAACAACCATGATTTATCAAAGTACCTCATTTGCGTGTTCAACACACACAATTACTGTCGACAGTTGATTTGAACGCAGATCCACGGTCACGATTTGATGTAATACGATTAAGAAACGAAGAAAGAAATAAAAAGTGCATATTGTATTTCACTACCGCAAAGGAAAGCTGTAAAAAAGATTGGAATATTCTAGTAAGAGTCAGATTAAGGCAGCGATTATTGCCCAGTCACTATGGAGAAAAAAAACAGTAGCTTACACATTCGCATGAATAATTAGATGAATCTGTTGTCATAATAGTCGTGGTTAAATCTGGAGGCATAATTAAATGAACATGTGACGATAAATAAATTATGGGATCGTGAGGTTGTCTCGACTTCCAGTTCGCCGTAGCAACTCTATCGCGAATGCAGACCGCGAACCGCGCTTCCTGCTAATGAATCGGCCCTCTGTCGCTTCGGTCAACTAACTGCCATTCAATATTGACCTCTCTGCTGACATAATAAGGATACAATGTCTTTTACGCTGTCACGGCCGTTAATAAGTGTTGGTTACACGATGCGTTCGATCGAATTGCGAGACTTGACTTTGTTTTTGTACGCAACGTTGGTTCTTCTGACTGACAACGCAGGAGACAGCGCCTTTGTTTGTTCGATTAGCTTATCCATAAAGATAGAAGACAATGTGCTATGTTTCTTAATGTGTTATAGATTAAAAATAGCTGCGCACGATACCGAAAACCCAACCTATTTGTAATTAAGTAATCACATGGATTTAAACTTAAGTCCATGGGTAATCATTAATCTGCTTACTTTAGCGTAATGAATGAGTTATGGGTGGGTCAATCTTCCCATGTTTTATGGGAACATATTTTTAGGCTTATGATAATGACGATGACAGTAATGATGATTGTGCCCCAAAATATACTTTAAAGTATAAGGAATAGAGCTGTAAACAAATTGGCAACAAAAATGGCGAATTCATCACCTTAAAATTTAGAAGGCTGTTGTACGATATCGGATTAAACAAGTTTTACTGTGTAAAGGTCATTGAGCCTCGCTCAAGAATCAAGAATCAATATTATTTATTCAGGTTAGGCCATGTTTAGATTACCTACAGCACTTATGAATGTCATTATGCCATCGGGTCGTAAGGCTATCTATGCGATGGGGCGGGCTTGTACTGAGAAGAACCGGCAAGAAACTCAGCAAGGGCATTTCTTTTTTACCTTTCTTTTACAGCGTCAATTAAAATTGAAAAATGCCCTCCCTATCATAAAAGGGCACTTTCCATTACAATAATAAAAACATAAATCAACGACAACGACATAAAAATAAAAAATGTAATAATAAAAATAAAAAGTACAGGTGTACAAAATAAACAATGTAAACTCGTCAACGATCGCAGAAGTTAAGATCCGTTGGGCACGGTTTGGACACTGATGGGTGACCAACATTAGACCTAGACTTGTCTGGCTGCTATTAGAAGATTGCGGTAGTAACATTAGCTATAGCTTTAGCTTGTGCTACTCTGATACCTAATTAACCGTGCGACTCATCACCTCCAGTAAGTAGAATATTACAGTATCAGCTGTCAAATCAGTAAAACATTAGCTGTTACATACGCAGTTTAAATCATAGTGAAAGTTTTAATGTTGAAACTACGCACGTCGATATATTTATCTCAGAGCCCATTCCTATCTCAAATGACAAAACAAACGGTATTGAAAGATGAATAACTTGTTTTAAAACACAAGGAAACTTAACACAACAGTGAATCGCATGGAACCCGTACGCGTTGAAGAAGCAAATGACAATTTTTTAATGTTTGCCAAAATAAGGTTGGTTTAAAAAAGTTGGGAGTGTGTTTGACGCATGTCATTTAATCAGCTGATTACAGGCTGCGATAATTATGATAAGAAAACAGACATATTTGTTTTTAGCAACTAGCTAGCACTGATTTATTTACATCAATTCCGTGCTGAGTCAAGCTGAGTCCTTGTAATAATGAATCAAAATAAGCTGTATAGTTATTTTTTTAAAGTTAATTAAAAGCAGTGTTTCTGGTAGGTACTTATATAATCAAAGGTACTTATATGAGTGCATGCAAGTCTTCTAGTTCACACTCCACATTCTAAAGATAGAACGAGGCTATTGTCAAAGGGCCAGCTGTCTCTTTCGCAGTCTGTTGTGTAAAATCTCAAAACAAACAACATAAAGTAGTAGTAGACAAACAATAACAAGTTGAAATGAACTTAAATGATGTTGCAAAGAACCCATTGTTTCTTAACAGCCTTAATTATATTTGAGCTATTTAAATATACATTCTTTCCCATAGAGATTTGAGAAGGTTTTGCAAGTCATAACCCTTTTAACGTTTGCAACAAATTTCAGAATCTCCTTTGCTTCTTACTTTTTAACAAAAACATTAGACACAGGTAATTATTTTTCGTTGTTTCTTTTTAATTTCACAACGCTTGGCCTTCATCTCATCTGATGGTTTGTGACGATAAGGCGGAAGGCGGAAGGGCAATTTACACGGAATTCTTAACTGTCGAGGAATTACCAACCAAGCTCATTCTCCAACTGTCGGAACACAAAATCCCTGTTATAACATTGTTACTATGGCGATAGACGTAGAATATAGAAGAAGAGATGGATAAGATTTGGTTAACTACCAACAGGCTCTCTGTCAACTCTTTTCTGCCCCTCCAATATCGTTACGACCTTAACCATAAATCCATCAAACAACCATCTAACAGCAAAAAAGTTGAAATGAAATAATTTATTCAGATTCATTGTGTTATTATGGAGTTCGTGCAGTTTTTTTCTGAATATAAGAAATTCTTCACATTCTAATAGATGAAGAGCATGAGAAAAAAGCGCAGATGAAGAGCATGAGAAAAAAGCGCAGAGCAATTTCACCAACCGAATTGTACCGTATCCGGTAAACGCAAAATTTCACGGATCACACTAGAACAGCGCTTCCTCTTTCTGTGACGAATTGTTACAACCAATTGTTTTCTTAATAACTTTGTTTGAACAGGTTACATTGCCTAAATTATAAAAACTTCTTTAAGAGTAGGATAAGTCGGTACATAACCTTTCAAGGATCATTAGACCTCCGGCGATCGCTAAACGATAGGTTTTTAATTGTGTCTGGTTTCACGTTACTTTAGGGATTCATATCGTTTTTCAATCGCCTAGTCACATTACAGATTAATCCGCCATTATGGCGCTGCCTAATTATTATGTTATTATAATTATAAAGTTAGGCACACGCAGACTCTTAAAAATAATCTTCACTTTTGAAAAGAAGTTATATTGGTTAAGATGTTGTTGTATTGATACGTTAAACTAATTATTAACTAAGTATAACGAAAACTATTCAATCAATAAATTTAGCATTTATAAATACTTAATATCATTGATGCAGCAAAAACGCTACGTCTGTTGTTCTAAATCGAGTACGTTAACACTGGTAGCATTGCAAACGCAATTTCAGTCATAATAATTATTATAGTTATGGTGTAATTTAAGCGTCAGAGGTTATAAATTACGCAACGATTAAGTGTTAGTACAGTTACTTTAATATACTGAAACACGCGATGAAACGTGGTGGCCAAGTATAAAAAACATAAATCTCTCATTAGATTTAACGTATCTAATTAAAATTACATAAACCATTCAAATAATACGATTATGAGATTCGATACTGGTTTTAATACGAGGTATAATTGATTAGTTTGTATGGCTGGCGTAATGTAGTTTTAACAAGTCCTTTTGAAAACCTGTTTATTCTTAAATTCTTATTTCACGTCATCATGTATTTGCCTTAATTAAGAATTTTTATGAAAATATAGCGGTAAAACATAGACAAATGAATAGCGAAAACATTTGTATTTGAAACATTTACCTAGTTCTTTTCTTTCCATAGATAATTAATAAATACGTTATGATTTAATATAGTTTCATGTTACATTCTCATATTCCTGCACTTGGCGAGCTCTTTAATCAATAGTCATCTGATCACATTGCCTTATCAATTTTGATGACCTGAATATAGCAATGCATTAAAATTATTAGTACAATTTGCAAGCCCCCTAGTCATAATTAAAATCGAATGATCTCATAATAACTTTTCGAATAGTTTCGTGTTAGGACGATTCTGATTGATCGATTGCGCCATGCACCAGCATTTGTGACATAGTAACGATTAAATAAAACATTTTGTGAATAGGAACGCTCTCCAACATTGCAAACACAATGCTGCATTCAAGCGTACATTGAGAATCGGTGACATACTTACAGTCGACACAAATTCCGCTTGACCTAATGCCATTTGAATTGGAATCACTCCAAGTGCAGGCAGGTTAGCAATGCTTATGTCTTCTGTCTGCTTTGCTCGAGCATTTTAATCCGTTTCAGTGAAACACTTTCGCTTGTGAAGGTCGTCGCCGAATGTAACATTGTCATCGTTTGCCGCAATCATTGAGGTATTATAACTAGAGCAGATTTTTAGAAGCAGGTTTTTGCAAACTGAGTTGCGGCCTATGAACTGCAAACGCCTCAGTGATTGAGAGTGATCCAAACGAATGTGGATTTTGCGGCTGCAAATCAGTGCGCAAAAAATTGCTTCGCGTTGTCATCTTTAGTTATAATACCACAGTGGCCGTAACACAGTCACAGTTGGGCATTAATGATATAACTCTTTCACTTTTAACGTCACCTGCGCGACGTTTTTCTGGAAACTTAACGAGCCGTGAATATTTACTTTCAGTAGCTACGACGTTAGCTTATGAAAACTGTACTGGCTAGTTATCAATGAAAATACTATTTCTAGTAAATTAAACTTATACTTTAAAACTCAAATTGATAGCACCTTTCTCTATTGCGGAGACACTGGATGGAGATCCATCCATCTGTCTGGTCTCATAGAGTTGCTATCTTATAATTGTTTTGAAATACTATTTTGTAACTCATATGTTGAGTAACCTACGTTACTGCTATGTTGAATTGTGATCTCAAATCAATCTGGTAAAAATAAAATTACCTACCACTAAATTGGTGATCACTGATCACTGATCAGTGATCATTATGAATTCAGCTATTTGGTAAACGACAAACAGAAGTTGTATCTAAAGCTCCGATTGTGTAATTTCAAATAATCAAATATTCAAAATCAGATATGAAAATAAAATTAAGTACCTAACCTTTAGAAAAATCGCCTTAAACAAATTTGATTATTTTATGAATTTTGTTAATATTAATAATATTTATTTGTGTACATTGCATGCCTGATCATAGGCAAACTGTTGATACTATTTTTTTTTATTAAGAACTTTTTCCACAGTTTAAGCAATAAAGAAATTCTATTCTATTCTATTCTCAATCTCGTTCTATGAAACACGCTTAGCAGAACACCTTTCATTAATGCGTAAGTAACGTGCGCTCAATAAAAACGAAGTAAACATTGTAACTGCTTGATCAACAAACACGAGGATCGTATGCTGTTGCAAAATTGGAAATCAACAAAACGCAAGGAAACGTGTCGCCATCCGATACTGTTTCAAAACAATTATATCGGAACAATTATATCGGAATCGGAGCGTATATTGGTGGCTGGTTTGTATGATAGTGTAATCACACTTCTGACTATGTGTATGTTTGTTACTCTTTCACGTAAAAACTACTGAATGGATTTGGATGAAATTCGGCATACAGATAGTTTATAACCTGGATTAACACATAGTTTACTTTTTATTCCGATATTCCCACGGGAACGGAATCACGCGGGTGAAACCGCGACCCGCTAGTAATTCGTATGGAATAGAGTTGGTCGATCTAGTGAAAGAGCACCTTAATGATATTTGAATGATGTAGCTTTTGATTCGTATTTTTTAAGGTTATGTAAATTTCTTAATTTGAGTAATTTAAGTGATTTATTTCATTTAATTTAAGTGATTTAATTAGTTGAGTTATATGTGTGGCGTAAGAATATATTTATTGCAGGTACTTATTATACTTTTTGTAGTAAGTGAAAGTCGTTTTGTACATACCTTGTTGCTCTGGTAAGTACTGGCTTAACGTGTCATTAAATTTGAGTCGTGGATTAAGTTTAAAACAATAAAATTGGATTAATGGTCAACAGACCCACAATCACTAAGCATTCGCGAACAAACCCGTAAGCGTTAACCACAGAACAGAAGAAAGAGGTCTTCTATTTTGTAGCGTAAAGCTATAACAAACTCTTTTCATTAATAAATCAACCGAAAATTACTACGCCATCTAATACCTTCATTCGTGCAGGCGGAATCTTTCGTTCCGGAAGCCTCTTCCCCCCCCCCCCCACAATTCCTATTCCTTCCTTAACCCTTCTTAAAGGTCGGTAACGCATAACGCATCTGCGATTCCTCTGGTTTTGCGGGTGTCCATGGGCGGTGGTGATTGCTCTCCATCAGGTGACCCGCCTGCTCGTTTGCCTCCTTCTAATATAAAAAAATCTATATCAAGTTTAAGAATGCAATAGCATTTAAATACTAAGATACCTTCGCGACCACAATTTAATAGTGACTGCAACTTATGCTCTTATTGTCATTGTATGTAGTTTTATTTTTCACTTTTTAGCATTACATTATAATTATATGTACTTTTACTGCAGACAAAGTAATCGCGTCTAATGTAACTTATTCGTTTTTTACTTCTTCCCACGGGATCTGTGAGAAAAGTCCATCTTTTTATTCTATTTGTTCACGCAGGGCTTAAATACTATTACTAAAAGACGCTTAAAGCTCTACCTCCGCCACACCCGTGATTAGGGCTGCCGGCAGTCTGGACTTCAAACAAAAATATATACATACATAATCACGACTATTATCCCCGAAGGGTTAGTCAGAGACAGGCAATGAGGACCTTAAAGGCCATAGTACACTTTTTACCAAATAGCGACTGCACATGTTCTGAGCGTGCTCAAGTGGTGATCCCATCGCCGCTCTATGCTGTTGGATGTATGTGCAGTCTTTAGTCCGTTAGCCGGCCTTTACGACACCCAAGGGAAGAGAGCGGGGTGGTAGTATTCTGCTACACGACACGGATCCCAAAACAAAAATAATGATGATAATGTCATGTCATCCATACCGATTACGACTACTTACAGCTACACTATTTCTGCCTACTTTTTAGGTGAGCTCAGTGACTAATGCAACCGTTTTTGGATTTTATTAAAAAAAGGCGACACTAAACACACGTGACTTTCAAAAGATTTTTGTTTTTTTTTTAATTTCCAGAAATGTACAGTTTATAACTTACGTAAGTCTAGACTCTAGGTCACGGACCACGTGACCATGGCGGTGCAGTGCGAGAAAAACGAAACGTCGGGTATTCAAAAAAGATACGCTATGGTTATTAGAGTAAAGAGTTTGCTTTAAAAAATCTCCTTTTAATGTTGTTCCCTAAAAAACTCTTAAAAGTTTTGGAAAATATTATACTTACTAAGAATTATCAAATTATCTCATAAAAAGATGTCGTTTCAGTTTCAGTGTCATTTAGGTACCTACGAGTACTGTATCTTCAACACGATAATGATGTTGTGTTAAAAAAAAGACAAAATGTACAACTTTACTACTAATAATAAGTAAATAACAAAACATGTGAATGTTTGACGTGAGGATTAGTGAGAAACAATTCCAATAATGATTTTCTTTTTCAAAGTAAAATAGGCGAGCATTAAGTCTTTTTAACATGGTAATTATTATTGACTTTTTTAGGCAGGAATCTTTACATAACAAAAGTGTCGTTTAGCTTATGTTTTAAAAGATAATTTGGCAACATTCTAAGTACAAAGTGCATGCTGTTGTTGGATAATCCACTGCAAAAGTTAGAAAGGATGATAATTAAAATATGAAAAAAACACTCAACGTTAAATTTTGTAAAAATCGATCACGTGAATGGGGTAGGATGAACGTGAAATGGGGAAGAGTTGTTGAGTTAGACTGTCGTAAAAAGTTTTAGATTTAATTAAACCATCACAGGATACGTACTTAGCTAGTACTTATTGAGTAAAAGTCGCACCCAGCAGAAAGTTGCGAGTGACAGCCCTACACCAGCTTGTCGTATCGTCAAACCGCAGCTTACATATTTGCGTAGCCATTGAAAACTGAATAGTTAAATTCACTGTACGTACATTCCACGTTGACCGGCAACTTACGATCTATTGTGCTGACCGTGCGACATTGTAGCGCGGGCCGCGGCCGACCTGCCAATGCGGTTTTGCTGGCCTTACACACGCGACAGTTAGGCCAGCTATACACGGGCAGCTTAAAGCAGAAGGATTGATTGCTTCAAAATGCGACTGCATAGTGTTCACAGTGTTCTATCTGAGCGGTAAAGCCACGTTGAGTAGCAGCAAGAATTAGGCCGGCCCGACCGGGGTAATACTATCTCACAGAATATCTGCGTGAAACAATGGCTCTCGTTGATTTTGTGTTTCATCCGGTGAGTGAAATTATCTCCATCTCTCCCCTCCACCTTCACAATTTTTAATCTTTCCGCTACTAGGTCTATCCTTCTTAATGGCCGGCAACGCATCTGCAACTCCTCTGGTTTTGGTGTCCATGGGCGGCGGTGATTACTTTTTTATTTTTTTTTATAAAAGAAGGAGGTAAACGAGCAGGCGGGTCACCTGATGGAGAGTAATCACCGCCCATGGACACCCGCAAACCATCAGAGTAATCGCAGACGCGTTGCCGGCCTTAAAGGAAGGAATAGGAATTGTGAAGGGGGGGGGGGGGGACCCTTCGTCCTTCTTCATCTCATCAGGTGTCCCGCCTAATCGTATGCCACATATTCACTTTAAAAAAAACATACATACTTACATTGAACCTCTCGAACAGTTGCGTAAACGTTTGCGCAGCGCCTTAAGGTCTAATACAAAGGGTGTTAGTTGTAAACTTGTAACCCTCTCTTACGGACTTTGGAAATGTTATCTGTAATTTACCTTACCGTTGTGTAACAGGAGGTCGTGTTGTGATGCTCGTTTACCTCACTAAGGAATGTTACCTTATTCTTGTAGTAGTACCTACGTTAGTTGCGTTCTCCTAACTCTCGTTTGTTAGGAAAAACATTGTTTTTTATGCGGGAAAAAGGGAAGCGCTTATTCTCGATCTTACCTAACATAAGTGATAAGTAGTAAAACTGAAGATATAATCATATTTATCTCAGAATTATCTACAGTAGAAGAAACAAAAGTATTTATTTGTAACTAGCGGCCCGCCCGCGCGACTTTGTCTGCGTGAAACACCCTGTATCCCGTGACGAATTTTAAAAAATTTAGTTTCACTCAAACCTACCTAGTCCTGACCATTAAGAACACAACAAAAAAAGAATTAATGGGGTCCTGCACCAAATTGTGAAAATTTACGTATTTTTAAGTCACTTGTAGGTACTATGCGCTGAATTAGTTAAATAAATTAAAAGAAATTATGTAAGTTAGAAAATTCATTGTACAAGGTCATGGCCTTGTTGAAATTTGAAACAAATTCTTTAAACAATAACAAACAATAATTACATAAATGTAATGACTCCTAAAAACATTTTTTTTCGACAACTTTCTTAATTTTACGCATGAAACAATAATTCTTACATGATGTGGAAAGTAAAGAATTGGGAAATAAATCGCTGACTTCGTGGTGAGAATTTGCACATGTTGCAGAATAAAAACATTGCTCTAAAAGGTCTGAAACTTCAAAACAGAATTGTTCTAATTATAATTGATTTTGCTTTGAAGTTCAGTAGGAGACTTATGTCAGTTTTTACGATCGCGCCCCCCTCCCCAACATTTTGACAATTGATTTTTATTAATATAAATAGGAAAAAGCAAACATGCAAAAGGTTCCAACTCAGCATAATGCTGACATTGCTGACCAACCCTGGTGTTCCTTAGGGAGCTATATTAGTGAACATTTAGACACGAAAATAGATAAGGTGTATCATAAAACCAACTTTGAACACAATATTATGTACACAGACAATATATTACAAACAGTTTTTTAAAAAAGGGAATAGGATCAAGAGCTGCAAAGTAAATTTAAAAAACCGACCAAGTACGAGTCGGACTCGCGCACGGAGGGTTCCGTACCATAATCTTTAAAAATCACGTTTTTTGTATGGGAGACCCCTTAAATATTTGTTTATTTTATTTAATTATATTAGCAGTGATGATGATGATGATGAAACTACTTAAATATTCTGTGAATATTTCAAGCGTCTACCTGTTGCCGTTATCAACATCGAGCAAAAACTTGCAAAAAAATCACGTTTGTTGTATGGGAGCCCTCTTAAATATTAATTTTATTCTATTTTTTAGAATCTGTTGTTATAGCGGCAACAGAAATACATCATGTGTGAAAATTTCAACTGTCTAACTATCACGGATCATGAGATACACCTGGTGACAGACCGAAGGGTTAGTCAGAGACTAGGGAATGAGGACAGCAAAAGCATTCCTCTACCATAGTCTACTAAGCTTTTCACCAAATAGCGACTGCACATGTGCTCATCGTGACAGGTGGTCAGCCCATCGCCGCTCTAGCAGTTGGTATGTGCAGTCTTTAGTCCGTTAGTCGCCTTTTACAATACCCAAGGGAAGAGAGGGGGTGGTAGTATTCTTTCACCCGCTACACGACACATTTAAATTAAAAAACGGTTTATTTAAGCAGGTATATAAATGTTAATTAGTGGCTCCGCATATTACGCATTAAGCCAATTTAAGTGGTTTTTTTATAGCACTTTTCAGATAGTACGTTAGATTGAATTAAAAATGGAATCTCACAACACGTGTTGTTACGAAAAATACTTTGATGAAACTCCTGAACAATAACCGTAACCAGATTTTAGGAAACACAAGAAACTAAACTAAATGTTCCTCAAACCGGTAACGAGTGTGGCGACCGAACATCATCATTAACCTATAATCGTCTCACTGCTGGGCACAGGAGGGTTACTCTTGAACGCAAACTCAATCATGCGATTAATATGTATCGATATTGGGATAAGTAAAGATAATTCCGGATCGCCATCGCCATCTCGATAATAATTAGTTCAATCATCTTCCACGCAATTTAATTCCAATATGGCGCTATTGTCGCTTACCAAAGTGCCATTTGACATTTTTTACATTTGTGATTGGAAATTGATGAATGCAATTGTGTTTCAAGAGTAAGCCTACAGGCCTTCCCTCATGGACAACATTACATCGGGAGATTGGGCCGTAACCCACCACCCTGGCCCAATGCGGGTTAGTGGGTATGACCGATCATACTTTGGAGGTTTTCTAGAGGACGTTTATCAAGAGGAGCTCGATGACGCAGCGGCTAGCGCGTTCGGCTTGCGATCTTGCTCGCTAAGCAACTTTCGCAATGCCGGGTCGCTGGATGGGTGACTAAATTAAAAACATCTACGCCCTTTCTTTTAGTTTTAACAAAAAGAAAGGACGCTAACTGAGGATGCGTTTTGTATAAAATTTGTAGAAATTTAGTACAAAAGTATGACGCTGTTTCTAAGTTAGTGTAATATAATAATAAGGCATCGCTCGTTCCATCGGCTCTCGTGTCCGCCGGGCGTTGCGGTCACCTAATCTAATAACTACACGCAGCTACTGTTACTGTTTACTGCTCAACAGAGTCAAGGTCGGGGCTTGTCTTACGCTGCTCGAGAGTACAGTCAGCGAAGTAACTGAATAATTTATAGGAAAGTTTCAAATGACGCATTCAAATGAAACAGTTTATAATATGCGTTTCTTCTATTTTCGAGCCTCTTGGAGGATCCGTAGTCGACTTATAATTTGTAATATCGTTATCATTTAACTATTAACGTCGCACGGCTGAGGGCAGGAACGTACATAGACAATATTGTATGGGCAAGATCTCGAAGTAACAAATTATTGGCCCATACGTGTAGCTTTCGATGACAACCAGGATCATTACAACAAGGCTCCCACAGAGTGGAGCTCTAGATTAGATACCTCATTAAATTGGTCACACATCAGACTAAAGACATTGAAAAAGTAGCTTAACTTGCAGCATCGCAAGCCTTAAAGCGACGACGGTAACCGAACGTTTAAAAGGTGACTGCTAGAAACCGCAAGAAACTTCAAGGGCTGGTCAGGTCAAGTGTTTTAAACATGACAAAAATGACAAAAAAGGAATTCGTGTTTTTTTTTCATTTTAATGAAATAATTCATTTTGTGAATTTTAACTGGATAGTCTTTGAGTATATAATTTATTTTAAAGCATACGGCCGTCTGTTGACCCGTCCACGTCAGCTGGGCGATAAGTACCTACGGACGGGTCAACAGACGGCCGGCCGGCTGGCCGTTGCCCCCGTCAGCTGGGCGATAAGTACCTACGAAAAAACGGATTCATTTTTGGCATTTTTGTCATGTAGGTATAAAACACTTAACCTGACCAGCCCTTGAAGTTTCTTGCGGTTTCTAGCAGTCATCTTATATATGTGCGAGTAGGTAATCGTGGTTCAATCTCCATACCTCCGTTTTAGAACTAGATTAGCTCTCCGTTTCGGGTTTAACAATACTTTTATTAATGTGTTAAAAGATAAAGAAATATTAAAAAATACATGGATATTCGTTTGCTTCTTTTAATATATTTCCTATTCACCTTCAATCAAGTGAAATGGCCGTTATTTGACTAATCAATCGTTATCGCGTGAGGGTATCCACCTCATAAACGTGCTATCAATAATTCACAGACGGATCAAGGCTGCAAAATGAAATTAAAAGCATGCACGTCCACAGCTCATAAAAGTTACACAAACATACAGATTCAATATTTTAAAAGAACCTTATTACCTACGCTGAATGTTTACCTCCTACCATAAACATTCCAATATCAATTACGGGCGCTTAACATTGTGTTAAAAAATAACTTCAATCTCCCTATGCAATTTAATTTGACCATAAAGTATCTTTTAAGAGGTTTTATTCAAAGTACTACTACAGACCAAGGAGTCTGTGCTACTCGTATGAGCGCCAATTATCCGGTGTAAGCAAGATTTATTTTTTAATTTAACCATAGCCAGCCAACTATTATCAAGGCAGTGTAAAATCATCGGAATTGAGTAAAGTGCTCACTCGCAGTTAAAAATAAGACAGTAAAATAATACCATGGCGCCGTAAGGATAAATAAGAGGGGAAAAATGCAAGATGGCGCGTTAATTGGCGCGAAACGTCTCGGAGCCGCGTCACTGATGAAGGATTAACGATGGCAATCTTAAATGTAAATTGCCATACACGATTATTGAATATTAATACACCTTAGGTGTTGCAGCAAGTAAGGACGGCCAATGTCAAATGATTTATTCCTGTGCCGTGCTAGTATTGTAAAAGAAAAGACATGAGTCATAACTAGTCTCAATTAAAGGCTCAAGTCTTTTTTATTCTAACTGGACTAAAAAATATAAACAGCTCAAGTAGTTTCGTGTTCAGTATTTCTCAAAAAGCTCCAAGTCGAAACAAAAAAAACGACTTTTTCAAAAGAGACTGAATCTATCGCTTGGAAATTCAACTAATTAGTAAGTATAATTTAATACAACATTATTATATGGCAGTAAGAAATAAACATTACAAAATGAAATCAACACTACATACCTACATATAATCACGTGTTCAGTATTTCACAAAAAGCTCCAAGTCGTAACAAAAAAAATCGACTCTTCAAAAGAGACTGAATCTATCGCTAGGATATTATAAATTAATTAGTAAGTATAATTTAATACAACATTATCATATGGCAGTAAGAAATAAACATTACAAAATGAAATGAACACTACATACATATAATCACGTGTTCAGTATTTCACAAAAAGCTCCAAGTCGTAAAAAAAAAATAGACTTTTTCAAAAGATACTGAATCTATCGCTAGGATATTTAACTAATTAGTAAGTATAATTCAATACAACATTATTATATGGCAGTAAGAAATAAACATTACAAAATGAAATGAACACTACATACAAATATAATCAGGACTAATCCCCGAAGGGTTAGTCAGAAACTAAGCAGAGAGGACCGCAAGAGCAGGTACTCTGCCATAGTCCACGTTTAACCAAATAGCGACTCCACATGTGCTCAGCGTGACAGGTGGTGAGCCCATCGCCGCTCTGTGCTATTGGATGTAGCAGTCTTTAGACAGTTAGTAAGGGTAGAGAGGGGGTGGTAGTATTTTTTTAATGAGCCGCTACGCAACACGGCACACTATATCACGTAACATAAATTACTCGTCATCAGAGGGAATGTCATGTCATATGTTATATATAGTACATTCAAAAATCTTATTGAATTGAATGACTCAAAACTTCAATAAGATTGACTGACAACTCAGAGACTCGGAAGACTGATACCAATGGCGCGAGTTCTGATAAATAAAATAGAGTCACAAAATTAAAGTTTTAGTTTTTTTTTACAGCTCTACATTAGTCCCTCGTTAAACAAAAACTTGTTTGCCAGTCATTTAAAATGCATTTAAAGTAGGTTCGGTCGTCAAAAAGGGTGTGCCCAACCTTTAATTAATGAGTAATTCCCTACTGTTGATCGAAGCCTAAATAAAATACATAAAAAAAACCTTCCGACGAATTGAGAACCTCCTCCTTTTTTGAAGTTGGCTTAAAATAAATACTATACAACTAACGACCGATACCTTTGACACAATACACATACCTACCTTTGACGACCTTACATTTTGTAGCTGAATCTTATTAGTACATTGTCTTCCGCCTTAGTAGATAGCGAAGTGTGTTCTCTTAGAGTTCAAATAAAAATAGCGAAAAACATATGTTACTTAATATCTTTTTTTTAAAAGTAAACTGAGGCAAACGTGCAGGTGGATGGTCCACCTGATGGAAAGTAATAATAGTTGGTGGTAGGACTGTGAAGTTAGCCCGGCTAGCTACCACCATCTTATCTAAGACTGTTGCCATAACAACGATGTTTATTGCATTGTGTTCCGACAGTTTAGAGATAAGATAGCCAGTTTCTCAGTGGTTGGAGATTCTGGGTGCAGCGCGCTTCCACCTTTGGCCTTATCGTCACTTACCTACCATCAGGTGAGATGAAGGCCAAGTATAATTACGCAGAACTAAAAAATGTAGATGATGATGTAGAACTAAAAAAAAGTCACCGCCAGGCTCGTATTCTAAAACCAAACTCATACTCAAATCTCTGCTTGAGTACAGTTAGAAAGGGATGATGCTATTCATCTCATATATCCCTTCCCTTTCTAACTGTATTTAACCCTTTCTAACTGTATTTAAGCATAGATTTGATTTTGAGTTTGATTTTAGAATACGAGCCTTCGACACCCACAAATCAGAAAAGTCGCAGATGCGTTGCCGACCTTGAGGAAGGAATAGGATGTTTGAGGATTATTATTATTTAATTATTTATTTTCATTGTACTTGTCTTCCAAAGATGACTAAGAAGCTCGTGGTAGGTGTGGTAAAGGTGGGTAATCAGTTTACTTTTTTAATCAGTTTCGCTATCTAGTTCACAATGTGCAGTGCGATAAAGAATTGATCTATATATCGATCTAGTGCTTAGTCGCTAATCCAGGTATGATCGAGTATATCAAAATTGTATAGGTATTACCTTGTAATGTAGACGTGCTGCACGTGCTTAAATTTTTTGACACTTTATAAAATATATTTTTTATACTTACATTTTTGTACGGACGTTTGTTGTTAGCTGCGGACAGCTTTTACAGTGTCGCCGAATATCCTAGATGCCATTCTAGTAAGTAATACTACTTATTTACAAATATACCGAAATGTTCTTAGTAAATAATAGCAGGAATAAATCGTTATATGCGTTCTTTGTGTGAATTTTAAAGAAACCAGTACAATCCGATTCATTCATCCTTACGCCCCACTGCAGACTGAAGGGCACGTTAGGTAGGCGGCATGAACCTACAAAAACCTTTTTTTGTAGGTTCATGGTAGGCGGCATGCTCGTTTGCAGGCTAAAGGTGGGGCATTCACGGTCGCGCCATCGCATCAAATGGCGTGATATACATCTAAAGTTTAATAATGAGTGTGCAACCCGTTTGGACTGATGTAAAACTCTGGATTTCCATTTTTGCCAAAATCCACCGCTCTGGGCCGTGGCGTCGCGCCGCGGTTGCTCGTGAATGCCCGAACCCACATCCATTTTGAACTCATATCAAACGTCTTTCGAACACGTAAATGAAAGAAAATTGGAAATTATTAAATGGAATATATGTTTGGCGTCCATCCATTTGACTTAAGTCGTTTGTAGTCACGCCAAATGGTGCTACCGTGAATGTTCACCTTAAGTACAGTTAGAAAGGGATGGTGCTATTCATCGCATGTATCGCCATCCCTTTCTAACTGTATTCAAGCATGGATTGGATTTTGAGTTTGGTTTTAGAATACGAGCCTATGTATCATAAAAAACCGTTCAATGCACTGTCAAATGTAGACTACAGCTTCGTCTAATAAGGTTTAGAGTGTGCCTTATCTCCTTGTCTGAGGGGGAGAAGACTCTTACAGGTTACTGCATGACTATTGAATTTCTATTATGCCTGGTTTTACGTCAGCTGAGCTTATATAGTTATACAAATGCATCTCCACCCAGTATATAAGCTACTAGAGTGGTCAAGCGCTCGGCTCGATTTCCGGAGGTCCCAGGTTCAATTCCCAATTAGAGCAAAGTGTATTTTCGAATTCTTCGATGCAAAGCCCGGGTTTGTGATCAGTCGTGATCACCATTCTGTATTTGGAAATCGTCCCATCAATTGTAGGAATGGCTTGGCCCAACAGTGAAACAGTATGAAAAAAAGTATGAAAAAAAATGAAAAAAGGATATTGTTTATTTCTATAAGATGGGTTAACAATAATCGAGGTTGACTTACTCCTATTAAGCGTAAAATCACCGGTGCCAGGAGCAGCCACTCTCCCATAGCTTATCATGGGTACATTTATGGTTAATGTAGTTTTTTTTCTCTTATATAATGGCTTCGTGCGATCAGCACATTTTGCCAAGAGTAATTATTATTTTCTTTACATTAAGTGGATGATAAATAATGAACGTTTAATGGTAAATGATTTTCCCCCAAACTCCTTGAGACTCAATAAAGCTGTGGGACTTTATTGAGGTCTCACACGGACTTCTTGAGAGAATTTGAAAAGTGATGTTGCACTGTTTTGTTTTATTTGCTAAAACTCATGCACGTTCACGAACACTTACAGTAAATAATCCACCATTATTTCACATTAATATTCGACAAAACACAAATTATAGAAAATAATACAAAACTGCAGACATGACGCTTCACTTTCCCTCCAAGAAGTCTATGTAGTATATACCGTTAATAACTAGCTAAATTTTGATCTGTGTGTAAGTATGTATTTGTGTAAAAAATAATATTTTTATAAGTAATTTTATTTTATAGTATACCGGCTGTACTTAAATTTACTCAAATAAACAGTAATTATAACTGCAATCACATATTTTATTCGTTGCGCGAACCTTCCGACTTCGCAACGGCAGACCAAAGCATTGCGTGCAATGACGCATTCAAAATGGGAACGCTTATAAAATGGCTGATAAATTATCCCGATAGATACAATCTGAATTACGAGGGTCGCGATCACTAGTGCTAATCAGAACGTGGAGACACAACCTAGTAATTAACTAAGGAACAGCATGCAACACTTGTTTACACACTGATTCCATCTTACCATGCGCCCGCGACCACTGGCGGTTTGCGATGCGTTGAGCGATTTCTCTGTTCCTTACGTTCTTTCTATTACCGTTGACTAAGACTGCCGTAGTTTAACGAGCAATGAACTAGAAATCCGCTTGCCGCATCGCAAGACGCTGTGCTCGTGGTGGAGGACTTCTGCCCCTAAAAAGCAATGAAGTGAATAAAGTTTCCAGAATCAGAACAGGTATTTGCTAAGAATAATGAATGGTCAGTAAGATTGTATAAAAATTATGTACGATTTTATGGTAATAATACTTAATAATGATTATTTGCGTATATTTGATATTTTGCTGAAGGTCCTAATTATAGGTGTAACCTAATATTTTTTAAATTGCAAGAGTACTCGTAGTTTCGGAGATTACTTAGCTTCTCACAAACCTTGCCTCTTTATAACATTAGATACTATGTTGGTACCAACATAGTAGGTAAAGGAGGGTCTACTTTCAAAAACCCCTAAAGGCACTTTTTCACAAACGAACAAAAATTAACAAAAATTATAATATTTTAGTTTAGTTACAATTCTCATTATTGTTCATGTTACACTATATTTTACTTATCTTTAATAATACTTATTTCTACTACAATACTGAAGATGGATGGATAGCCATCTAAAAGTTTATTAACGACCTAACAAATGGATATAATAATGAGCTAGCGAAACAGTCCTATAACTATAACTACAATGAATTATAGATAAGTCTCCTGCTGCTGCTCTTTGTGCGTAATTGGAACTATTTAAGATTTTATTTCCATATTCTTAAGATCCAAGAAAGCTACGTACCTATGCCTGGTTCGTTTCTATCAAAAGCATAAAGTGGCAACACCTACAGTTAATAGACATGAACGTTTTCGATTTTTTACAAAATTGATAAGATGTAACCGATATAGAACTTTATATCATATCGATATCGAAAACTGTTTTTAGATATTGATATTATTAGTACCTGTATAAGTATTATCAGTAATACGATTCAAGCAATCAAAAAACTAACGCAAACGAACGAATTTATCATTTATTAAAAAAAATGTGTTATACAGAATACCCGCTTTATACTTATTAACAAAATTATATTTTATGAAATACAAAAAATAAACAGCATTCACCTCCGGTATTCAAAGGATTCCTCCTTTAATTAAAGTCTGAGTCGTAGTTTATGTGCTATTTTCCTTTATGCACTTTGAATAACCTCTTAGAGGCATAGAAATACGGATAATGGCTTTGAAATGAATGCCCGGACAAATTACAAGTTTCGCAAGAAAAATATGCAGAAGTGTCTTGGCTTTAATTAACATGCACTTTTTAATTGTTACAGAAGTTGCACCAGCGAGCGGCGCCAGCGCGGCGCCCACCTCCACACGCCTGCCGATGACAGAATAAATTGTGATGCTGGCTCGAACAGGACCCTACAGGAAACTGCGTCCACGCGGACGACGAAGGACGTTGTAGTCGACGGCTCTGTTAAACAAGTGAAAGTGCCTAAAACGTCATAATGGTGGCTAACAGACGCAATTTTATATTCCGAGTGAGCATCGTGATCAACATTGCGGTGCTGCTTTACGCGGCCATGCACCTATCGGGGAACAGTGCTCCAGGTGTCGAATGGGTGCCGGTGACCGTAGACGGCTCGGAGAAGAGCGCCGAGCTACGGTACCTCAACCGTGATGACTTCAGAAACGTTACAGATGGCAGGCTCGTCGAATCAAGCTTGAGGAATATCGAGGAGTCGACCTCCCAGAAAACGCCGTCTACTATGGCGACGACGAACAAGACTGCGTCCAGCACGACGTCGATCGCCGAATTGGAGAAGAAGCTGCACGACACCTCGTCCGAAGCGGACTTGACGAACGAAACGCTGGACATTGTGGACGAGAACGCCCTGTCCGAGGCGACGCTCGCTAGGCTACGCTTCCTCTTCGGCTGCAACGACAGAGACTTCCTACCGCAGTACATCCAGCGTGGTGAATATTGGGTGCTCAAGAATTATGTGCGCGCTGACCACGGTACAGTGTTGTGTCATGAGTCGATCACCTACACCACGCACGCGGGCTTCGAGTTCCTGGACAACGTGCCGCCTCTAGTGGAACGGTTAGTTTTCTTTTTATTTTATTGCGAAAATATTTTTATATCGTTATTAGAAGCGATTTTTAGATATGCTAACTTACAAAAATCCTTAAAGGAGATGTTTAATTTTTTGCAAAGACTATGTACTTTACACCTATCTTCTCAAAAAATAGTATAAAATACATGTATTTTGTTGTACCATGTACTTAACACCTACTCACAAAATAGTATAAAATACATGTATTTTGTTGATATAAGTAATATTCCGATACGCTTTACCATTTTTGCGTAAGAATTAAAAAAATGAATCATATTTTTTAATAACTTGGCAACTTGAGATGTATTTCTGATAATTAAAATCAAGTGTCCAAAGCTGTAAAGAACGTAATTAAAAGTGTAACTGTCACCATGATAAAAAAATAGACTAGCATTTTTTTCATTTCGTTTTGTAAATACGTGGATTCTGAGTCGTTCTGCTGTGCTGTTTTTCTATTCTGATGGACCGATTACCTGCTTACTGTTTACTGCCTCGTAAGTAAATAAAAGAAAAGGTAATTGTTCGCAAGTAAGTACTTTTGTTTTGACAGCTACTTGACATGACATGACAATTGACATAATACCGCCTGCGATCACGAAACTTGCCATATTTTGTTAAGTAGGTACCTACCTATTTAAAATACTTCTTACGTAAAAACTATTTATTTATTAAAGAAAACCATTTCGAATAAGCTTATTCCATGCATTAGCTACATTTCGGTATTATGTACAAGTAAGGTGTTGGCATTTTCTCCATACAAAATTAAAACATTTTTGTAAAGTGCTCTCGAATCGTCCGAATGCTTTTTGCCTGCATACGATAATGCAATACAATATTAGCTTTTTGGTGCATGGGCATAAAGGGCTATTAACATTCCTTGTTGACCCCTTCATATGTATACAGTGCGGAAAAAAAAGACCGTGGTTGGAACGAAAACTACCCTTAATATTAATGATGGCAAATTTAACTGAAACGAAACATTCCTTTTTTTCAAAAATAAGTAAAACTGCACATAAAGATTTTTGAAAATTCACCTGCTTATAGATTAGGTAATGTTTTTTTAAATATATTTTAGCCTTTTATTAACGTCTTAATATACTTATGTAAGTAAAATTTTTGAAGACCGACAGACGTTTTGTAGCCAAGTGGTTAAGGCAGCCGCCCGGAATGCGGAAGGTGCGTGGTTCGATTCCCGCCTGAGGTTGTCATCCTATTTCAGTGTTTAAAAAAATTACCTAAGTATATTTAATAGTTAATAAAACGCTAAAATATATAAAAACATTAATTATATTACCTACTAGCGGCGACTTCGACCGCGTGGACAAATTTCCAAAAAAAATATTTCATACAAACCGTGACAATTACAAACACAACAAAAAAAGAATTAGCCAAATTGGTGCTGCCGTTCTGAAACGATGCGGGTACAAACATTTCGGCAATTGATTTTTGTTTATAGATTAGATATCCACGACTACACATTTTTAATTCTTTTTTATTATAATACAGGTTTCAGATTTACATTCAAAATTATGATTGATGATTCAGATATAAGTACCTACATTCCGCAAAAACAATTAGATTTTTATCTAATCAGTCAGACCTGTACGTCGTGGACAACTTTCGTCTGTAGTCTTGTTTATCTGTCCACTTCCATTTTGATCTACACTACTTACTGATAATTTCACTGTCGCATTCGTTAATTCCAGAACGAGAGTGATTTTTTCTCTCCGCGCATTAACAGATCGCGCGGTAAATGCTTCTACTCTTACTTTCTCTAGGCGTGTCTTTGTAGATTCTTTCTCAATGTCAACAGAATATTCCGCTGTTTTTATTATGCTTTAAGAGGGCACCGCACGGAGCCGCGCAATCGCAAAAACTGACATAAGTCTCTTATTGAACTTCAAAGCAAAATCAATCATATTAATATTTAAAATTAGAACAATTCTGCTTTGAAGTTTCAGACCATTGAGTTAATATTCATTTATCTCAATGTTTCAGACATAGTAATTCGATTAGAGCAATGTTTTTATTCTGCGAAATGTACAAAACCATCTCGCGCTTGTGTTAAAAATTAAAATTTACTTTTTTAAGATGGGGGCGACCTGCGGAATATCAAAACAAATATTTTCATGTAAGAATTATTGTTTCATGCGTAAAATTAAGAAAGTTGTCGAAGAAAAATGTTTTTAGGAGTCATTAGATTTATGTATTGTTTGTTATTGTTTTAACAATTTGTTTCAAATTTCAACAAGGCCACCATCTTGTGCGATAATCAGGCTAACTTACGTAAGTTCTTTTAATGTATTTCACTAATTCAGCGCATAGTACGAGTGACTTAAAAATACGTAAATTTTCACAATTTCGTGCAGGATCCCCTTAAAGAGTAAGCACTTGCCCTCACATACATACACGCATACAATCATGGCCTTTATCTCAATTATAGTAAGGTGATGTTAAGAGGAAACACTACGTCGAATTGGCATGCAAAATTCTCATACAAAACAGAAAAACGACGTTTCTTAGTCCCCTGTTTCCTCCTTCAGAACTGGACCAATTTTTATTACTTTTTCAGCATCGGTTAAAGAAAGAGATTTTCTATGTCAGTATGTTTGATTTTTTTTAAAACCAGCCACTTAATGTTTCTGAAGACGCCTTAAAATGGAGTGATTTCGCAAAATTTTGGAAGGTTCATGGTTATTAAATAAATGACAAAATGCGAAGTCGGCAGAACGGCTGCGGTTCAGGTTTTGTTTGTGATTATTTTGCGCGATCTCCTCCCAGGCGGACTTGAAACAAGCCCAACCGCTAACCAACCCAACAAACATGTACCCCTCGCTGGGAATCTGGGACTTCTGGGTGTATAACCGGTGGTCTAATAAATTTTCTATCGGTTTCTTTCTTCTGTTCTGTAGTTTATATAACGCAACAACGGCATAGAACTGAGACGAATTACATTACTTCTTAAGAGGGTTTACGCATTTCGGTTTCCCATACAAACTTCCAAGTCGAAATTTTCAAAAACCAATGAGCCAATTTTTAATAAACTTTGCATGCTAAAGTCAAATACAGGGATCTAAATAGTTTGTTGAAAACATTTTAAAAAAAGGTTTATTTAGCTCAGTTATTGCGGTTTAAAGTCCACTATAGAAAGTTTAAAATCGCATTAACCCAGTTATTTAAACGTTTTTTAAAAATGTTTTCAACAAACTATTTAGATCTTTGTATGGTACTTTAGCATGCAAAGTATCATTGAAATTAGCTTAATGGTTTTTAAAAATTTCGACTTGGAAGTTTGTGTGGGAAACCGAAATGCGGTAAACCCTCTTAATTTAATTCCAAAAGCTGGCCGGATAAAATGTGGTAAAAAATTTGATTCATATCCCGAATTGTAAATATTGTGATCACCAATCCGCAGTTAGCAAGCGTTGTGATTAAACAATACTTATCAATCGTAGTTATGACTTGATTCCTCAAATGGCGGAGGCGTTTGCCTAATTTTGCTAAATGCAAGATGCCAATACATGAACCATTTAATTTATTTCTTACAACATAACAAGCATTATGCATAATGCACGACAGCAAATTAGATTTTGCTGGTTTCATAATTTTGAAGCATGCAGACCAATCGTTAAGTAATTCTTAACAATGAACATAATTATCGGCTCACTTCATCGAATTGCTGATATTTATCATCTCAAGTTACTCAACAGACGATCCACATTTATTTATTGTTACATTGCTTTCATAACGACAGAGATGACTATCTTTAACTATATAGCAATAAATGACAATCAATAAACTGTGACGTATATCGTACGGGATACGTCATTAGGGTTGGAAATTTTAGGCCTTCTTCGCGTTTAACCCTTTTTTCCACGAACTGCCAAATCAAACTGGTCAGCTTGATTTGGCTTTGTAAAAAAAATAAAAAAAACCAAAATCACAATCGGTTTGAAAGCTACGATGCCACATAAATAGACTGAACACCTCATCACGTTAACCCTTTTTAACAAGCACAGCTTGTTGAAATTTTTCATTGGTTTTCGATCTTAACTCAATTGTCTAGAGTTCAAAATATGGTGTCAATGTATTTGACACTGCCCTATGAAGGGTTAAACTTAATTTTAACTTATAAATGTTAAACTTATAATTTACAACACCTCTCTTTTTGGGCAGGAGGTAAATTATTTGGATTATGTTATGGATTCACTTAAATAAAAGTTTTTATTTTAAATGTTAACTGCTAACTCACTAAATCTCCGTATTTTTATAAATAGAAATGAGCATAAAAAAACATCAATACATCATAAAAATAATTTAAAATCTTTTTAAGATTGTGCCAATGAAGCTCTTTCATAAGATACTCCACATGACACGGTTAAAAAAATTAAAAAATTGGACCGCCGGCGCCGTATAAAGTTTTAATTTGAACCAATACCTCCACGCGTTTCCGAGATAAAGGGTCTCGACAGACAGACGGACGGACAACGAAGTGATCCTAAAAGGGTTCCATTTTTTTTCCTTTTGAGATACGGAACCCTAAAAATATAAATAAATGAATGAGTTCATAATAAATAACGATAATAAATATGTAACAACTAAACTAACAGTCTATATGTTTTTATAATGGACTGTTAGTTTTAGGTATAGTATAACATATCTATCTAAATGTTTATGCTATTTATTACGACAATGAGTCATTAAATACCGCTAGGCATTCGTGTCGAATGATAACCTGTCACAATGTCATCATGGTTTTCAATATAATACAGGATGTCCTTCCTATAAAAAGCGTTCCAGAGTTAAGGCGAAGATAAACTGAGGGGTGACCAACTAGATAAAAAATGGCTATAATGTAAGTACCATGCAGTGTTTTTGAGCTCTATTTTTTTTAAGTTTTGCAATAACTCCGGTATTCAGCAGATTTTTGTTGCTGTGTTTAAAAAAAACACGTATTTTTCAAGTTCTTCTTGATAAAACACAATCAATCTACTATATTTAATAATAATTTTGTTTATTCAAATAAGAAAACCTATGCGATGAAATAAAGAATAAAAGCTCAAAAATAGGTACTTTTTTGAAGTATTTTTTTTTATCTAGTTGTGCATCCCTCAGTATTTATTTAGGTACTCCTTAGTTTGGCACGCTTTTTATGGGACATCCCTGTATATATCGCAACGTGTTAGTAACACATTTCTACGTATTAAAATATCATTGTTAGGCGCACATTAAACATTGTAAATGAATTGTGGTTGATTACAAAGGTGGACCGAGATTATCAGCTTGTAGTGTCAGACGTTTAGATCACCTATTCCACAGTATAAATATAAGCTCTATTTATACTGTGCCTATTCTGTGTTTAGATAAGGTAATCGATTTAATATAAATGTTTAGCATTCACGTCTATTATCAAAGACCAGACAATGAGGACCGCAAAAGCTGTCCACTGCCATAGACCATACGTTTCACCGAACAACTCTGCACATGTGCTGGTGTGCCAGGTGTTCTATGCTGTTGGATACTCTGTCAAGAAAGTACAGGGAAAAGATCAATAATACACAAAATGTTAGTTATTCATCCAAATTTATTTTATTGCCTTCAAAGTATGCTCCTTCAGAAACTATACAATTACTTAAGCCAACGAATAATCCAATCATCAAAACATTATTTAAACGCTTTTTCCGGAATTGAGTTCAGTTCTCGCCGCGAATTATCCTGTATGTCTTCTACCGAATGAAAACGGGTGCCACGAAGTGGTAATTTGAGGTTAGAAAAAGAAAGAAGTCGGCTGGAGCCATATCTAGTGAATAAGGTGGTTGCTCGATGGTATTTGTTGAGTTTTTGGTCAAAAATTCGTTCACAAAGATGGCCTTGTGCGAAGGCGCATTATCGTGGTGCAAAATCAATAAAATTTTCTTTCCACAAATTTGGCTTTTTTCATCGAATTTGCTCTCTTAAACGCCGCATAACGCTCAAATAAATTCTTTATTTACCGTTTGACCTTCCGGCAAGAATTTCGAGTGCAATAGTCAACATGACTTTGATTTTTGATCGACTTTGGCGTGGTTTTTTCGGTTTCGGTTCAGTCGGAAAGCGCCACTCCAAAGTTTGTTGACTAGTTTGCATGTCAAACTCGTAAACCCACGTCTCGTCACCAGTAACTATGCGTTGCATTAATGTTGGGTCAGAATTGACTCGTTCTAGCATGTCCTTAGCGACTCTTATGCGATTGAGTTTTTGGAGAAATTTCATGTCTTTTGGGACTAGCCGAGCGGCAACATGTTTCATACCCAAGTGATTATTTAAAATGGCACGGATCGACTCGTGAGACACAGAAAGTTCAGCGGCGATCTCTCTCAAACTTGAATGAGGATTTTCAGTCACCATTTCCTTCACTTTTCAACAACAACGTCACTAACATATGTCACTAATTGTATGTGCAGTATTAATTGGTCCTTCAGTCGCCTTTTGCTACACCCAAGGGAAGAGATGGGGTGGTAGTACACTTTCAATGAGTCCACACAGCAAAAGTGAAAATATTCATAACTTTTGAACGTTGCTCAATTATCTACACATTTTCCGTGTCGCGTAGCGGTGAAAGAATACTACCACCCCCTCCCTCTTCCCTTGGGTGTCGTAAAAGGCGACTAACGGACTAAAGACTGCACATACACCCTATAGCATAGAGCGCGATGGTTTCACCACCTGTCACGCTGTGCACATGTGTAGTCGATATTTGGTGAAAAGTAAGGTACAAGCGCCGAATAAAGCCCACTTAATTTGAAATCGCTTAAAATTAAATCAAAAAGGGAGTTAAGGAAAACAACTGGTTCAAATATATTAAGCACTTTTTATAAATTATTTAATTTTTATAAACATAGTCAATGGGCCATTTTAGGAACCTAGTAGCCCAAAAAAGCCCGTTGTGAATTATTAATAATATGTATGTAATACCAAGAGTAGCAATTATTTTTAACAAATTAAGTTAAATTTGCAGTATTATTTAAAATTTAGTTTTTTAGGTTAATAAATCAGTCAAAAATTTTGCCTTGGGCCTTCTTATGTGTATCGAAACTTGGAATGGCTCTAAAACCAAAAATCAAAGCTTCAACTAATAATGGCACATATTTTAAAATCCATCTCCTTTGTTTGTAACTAAATAAAACAAATAATATTCTCAAAAAAGCCACAATTTTTTAAATTTGGAACATGTTAGGCATATTGAAAACTATTTTTCTCTCGACCTCTTTTTACTTGTTTTTGTCTTGCCTTTCTGACCACTGGCCTCGTGGTATTTTTCCAGTTTCCATTTTGTTGAATACCACCCTATGGAAAAAAATAACGTTGTCAATTAATGTACTTACCTAAAATACTACGTTTTTTGATATGAATCTGTAAACTGTGTTTGTAATTTAACGTTTAAAGGAACTACGAAAGGAGAATGACCATTTTACTATGGGAGTTAGGCTAGTTTTTTAAGCTAGCTAGCGTAACACAGCGCTTTAATGAAATAAATAATAATCAATAGCAGCAATGCTCCGAATTATAAAGAAAAAATTACATTACAATATCATGCGGGAGTTTGAAGCTATCTTAATTTTTAGCTTACGACTTTATAGGTATTTTGAGGTTTTGACAACTGTTATCGTATGACTATCAGTTCAGTTCAGCATTTATTTATCACTTTACTCTTAACGCGGCGTTCTATAGAACAGTAATCATCATAACTTAAGAGAACACTTTTGATATGTGAATGATTAAGATGCAATAGATATCGAATAGGCTGGATTGGTCATTCTCCTTTAACCTTCTAATAGAAAACTTATGAAACTTCTAAATATTGTTTTATAGCAATTCATTATATCCCAAATGTAATACTCTACTGTCCAAATAAAGCCCAGGCCTTCTTTGGGGATCATATAGTAAGCCAAATTATGGTACTAACGCCATATAACAGTAAAATTCACGTAAAAATGAAATGACACCAATAAAATATTAAAACTAACCCTGAATTGAGTGATAGCACCGTAAGTAATAAGATTCATCAAAGTAAAACGCAATATTACAGTATTTTGCTAAAAAAAAAGAAATATACTTACGTGAGTGAGGTTATAACGCGTGCACTGCTTTGTCCCATCCTCAGAACAATAACTATGTTCTGAGGTCCCATCACCGACAACTGAAAAGTGTGATCAAAACGGCCGCGCGCGATTGGAGTGATGACGTTTGTCTTTGTTTAGAATCGCATTTACAAAGTTCCCGCGAAATTTAAAATTGTTCATGCCACTGAAACTTATGTATTTTTAAAGTGGGCTATGATAGGAGTTGGGCTATCTTCGGCTACAGTACCTTATACTAACTATGATAGAGGACTGCTTTTGCTGTCCTCATTGCCTAATCTATGACTAACCCTTCGGGGATAATAGTGTTGGTTAGTATGTAATTTACACATCACTATCAAACGTAGTTACACTTTCTGGGACACGGAACACCATCATAAATCATAATCATACAAAAACGTGATGTGCAGTGCGTTTAATTGCCGCTACCGGACACTGCAACCGCTTTTTTGTATGGTGGTATACCGGGGCGGAAACAGAAAGTTTACCTTTACCTGGTTGCGTAGCGCCTTAAACGATTAATTAAAGATAAATTAAAAATACAAGGAAAGCAGCCATCACTGTCGATGAGAAAGAAAAAGAGTAAAACGTTACTAACTTGCGGCCCGCCCGCGACTTCATCCGAGTGAACATCCCGTGTCCCTTGATGAATTTAGATTTTTTTTAAACAAACCTCCTTTCATTTTAAAACACATTATAAAAAACATTATGACTATGACTAAAATAATTAGCGAAGTAGGTGCAGCTGTTCTGAAGTAATGCGCGAACATCCACTCGTGGCAATTAATTTTAGAAAAGAAAAGTGTTTTTTCTACTTTTTTCTCGAAATTTTTAAGTTTTTCCTCACCCTAAGAACCTTCCTTAACGAAAATATGAAAATAGCTATTTGCCGAGCTTTGCGTTCAGCAACGCTTTTGGTGATTCATTTTTATTTTTATAGATGGATAGATTAATATCTAATACAAATATACATACATCGTCATACATACATATAATCACGACTATTATCCCAAAGGGTTTATCTGAGACTTGGCAGTGAGGACCACAAAACCAGTCCACTGCCATAGTCCACGTTCATCAAATTACAAGTGCTCAGCATGATGGGCAGGTGGTGAGCATATCAAAGCTCTCGTAAAATCGATCTTGATCTTTGACAGACAAACAACCAATAGTAAACATGAATATAAAGTACGAAACTCACTCGTAAAAAAAATATCAACACACCTGGATAATAGTGCCAATTGGATTATAAGAGTCGTTTCCTACAACCGTAAGACGTTGACACATAGGGTAAAACCACCGAATAGTATGCACTACTAAATAATGTAACATCAGCAGAATGTAACATCAGCAGAGACACATTTATGGAATCAATAAGTTTTACATACCTTCAACTATATTAATTCCATGCATAAATGAAATCACAGACCACTTGCAGGCAAATAGTTTTATCCGTTCTGAAGTGCTGCGCGAACTTACATTCGAGCCATTGATTTTTTTTTCATATACCTATCCAAATATATAAATTAGCGTAACAATGGCTAACAATGCATTAGACTCTGGTAGAGCGAGCTCTTCGGTGGCTTCACCCTATCATCAGTGTGGCACCGCTTAAGAAATACAGGCCATATTGTTCCACCGTAGCGGGCATAGCCTTTATTACCACGGCCTATAGTTATCTGAGCAGCCAACGGCAAATCAAGTGAGAATGTCGGCCCACAAACACGACACTTATTGCGACCTACACAGAGATTTCGCATTTTAAGGCAAATGAGGAAGAAAAAAAAATAGCTGTGTATGATCTTACTTTTTATTTGACCGACTGGCAAACCGTTCAGGGCCCTGATTCTGTATCGCAATCTATAGATTCCACACCTAAACCTTACCGCGCACAAAAGTCACACGCATACGTTTTTGGTAAGATATCATAACTTTTTAAGGAATTAACGTAGTTTTTAAACAAGGAATCGTTACAGAATAAGGGCCCTGCTCGATTTCCCGCAGTCCTGAGTTAAACCATTCTTAGTCAATCTGTGATTAAACTCTGACAACTATGTTTTTAATGTAAAGCATATCTCTTATTTAAAATACGTAATAATAACTATGAAGTTATAATATTGCTAAATATTCATTACCTTAGATAAAGATCACATTTTTTTTTAGAACTTACCAAAGTACAGTTACTATCATAAATCTATGAAGATGTTACTACACATTGTACTTACAGCGGTGCGGTGCAATAAATCCACTTGCAAAGTTAATGGGTGAATGCAAATGAAGCAATTCACATCCCCCTTATCGAACAGAACACTCAATCATTGCCAAAGGTTGTGTGGAAACGAGAGAGGTGTTACGAATCGCAAATTACACAGTTATCTCCTTCCTTCCTACGGCGCAGTCATTCATAAGATCTGATAACGAGATCGGCCATTGTTTATATTTCCTCACGAAACTCAATCGGATAATACTTACTGTTAATTACTCACTGGTCTTATATTTATTTACTTAAGAATAGGGTACAGTTAACAACGAAAGTGGTTGAGCACAGTGAAATAAAAAAATTAAGTAAACAAACTTATTACGTACAAGGTAACCGTGTCGCGTAGCGGTGAAAAAATACTACCACCCCCTCTCTTCCCTTAGGTGTCGTAAAAGGCGACTAATGGACTAAATACTGCACATATACATCCAATAGCATAGAGGGGCGATGGGCTCACCACCTGTCACACTGAGCACATGTGCAGTCGCTATTTGGTGAAAAGTGGTCCTCATTGCCTAATCACAGACTAACCCTTCGGGGATAATAGTCGTGATTATATGACTGTATGTATGTATTAGGTACTAGGCGGTTGCGGCATATAATTGTGTACTAACGCTATAGGCAACAGATAGGTTATTTATTAATTTTATCCATCAATTGGATTGTAGCGATAACTTGATTTGATCGATGGAGACCTTTGCCCAGCAGTGGGACAGTAGGTTGGCTCATAATATAACTGTAAAGGCACGGTCGGGGTCACCGTCGCTTTTCCACTTTGTAGCGTTTTTCGTATGAAGCGCACCGACCGCCCGGGTACGTGCCCGTACCAAATAGACGACGCGGTGTGCAAGGGATTTTGACCTTTAGACTGGTAAAGCGACGAAGTCCGCCATTGTACAGTCACGAGCACCAATATGTTGACCGTGACATGCACGTTGACTCTTATTCCATTGTAATAAGTGATACAATTGTTTACATATTTTGCTCGTGACTGTACATTCAAATGAGATGTAATCTTTGACTTTTTATTTTATAAAAAAAAAACTACCTCACCCGATTTAGTATTTTTTTCAACATTTCGTTATCTTAAAATGATAACGTTTGATATTAAATTACTGTAACTAATGATGATTATTCAAATGTTGTCTTGCAATTAATCTGCATTTTGATTATATACGGATGTTAATAAAATGTACTGAACAGTTAAACAATGGTATGACGAATTTTGCCTGTTGTTTCAGATAATTTCTCCTAAATGGGTTAAACCTTTTCTTTTAACGCTTCGGTAATTCTATTGTATAATAAATACAATTAGGTCTTACTTATTCACGCCGAAATGACTGAACAGGTATTACCGATATTCTTATCTTAAAATATTCATAGTTTTCCTTATAAAATCTTAATGTTAATTTTTCAGTAGGTATTGCTTGTTTTCAGTCAACACAAAATTGTAACAGTTACATTGTCGTTTAGTTAGTAAGATGGAGAAAAATAAATAAAGCCTCCTTTCTTGCCCTTCCCTGCTAGACAAGTAGGAAACGCTCACCCCCTGTATATTTGTAATAATTCGTCGTACACTGGCTGTGTACCTACTGTGCCAAATTGCGATTTTCTGACAGCCCAAATTAAAAATATAAATTAGTTTAAAAACACTCGTGAGCCCATTGCCGCTCTATGCTAACGGATGTATGTGCAGTCTTTAGTCCGTTAGTCGCTTTTTACGACACCCAAGGGAAGAGAGGGGCTGGTGTATTCTAATAATGAGCCGCTACGCAACATGGCTGCTCTTCCATAATTCAAAGTGGCGGTAAATTTAGTAGTGTATATTATAACAGTCATGATGACTTTGATCATGACTGTGTTACACTGTTTATCCACTCGCTGCTTCTGCTACGTGGCAGCCTTTAGCATGACGATTTGATGGCCACATTTCGTCATTAACGCATTGAACAAGTTACGACGACGACGCGAGCATACACAATAGTCCCGCAAGGTAAAAGCGCTGGCTGTCTAATATTTCAACCATAATTGCCAATGTGGTAGCTGTATACGAGTATCACATACATAATGACCTCGTGTAGTTATGCTAACAATAATTTCTGCAGTTGTGATAAAGCATTATCAACACATTACATTCAACCATTATGGAGGTATTATAGCTAGAGACGATGTTGCGAAACATGTTTTTGCGCACTGAGTTGCGGCTAGGGTTACCATCCGTCCGGATCAGTCCGGACGTGTCCGGACTATTAGACTCTAGTCCGGACTTTGTCCGGCTCTTTAATTTGTCCGGATTTTGGAATATGAGTAACAAAACTACATATTAATTAATATCAAATATTTTTTTAAACACTGAAAAAAGACGACAACCTTAGGCGGGAATCGAACCACGCACCTTCCGCATTCCGGGCGGCTGCCTTAACCACTTGGCTACCGAGGTCTGGCTTTCAACCGTCGAAATTTGTCAGTGCTTAATGCTTATGTTTTTAGTCAACATTGCTTCAGCCGCCCGGAATGCGGAAGGTGCGTGGTTCGATTCCCGCCGAGGTTGTCGTCTTTTTTCAGTGTTTAAAATTTTACTTAAGTATAATTAAGCGTTAATAAAACGCTAAAATATAAAACATTATCTAATCATTATCAAATAAGTCTTTAATTTTTATTAACTTCTCATTTATCTAAAAACTAAATATAAAAAGTGAGTAATGTTTCCATTTTGTGACTAAAAAGTCAGGACTTTTATCGAAATGTCAGGCTTCCTGTGAAAAAAATTGAAACGACAATGTAACTTTTACAAATTCCTAAATGGTAACCCTAGTTGCGGCCCATGGGCTGCAAATGCCTTAGTGATTGTGAATGATGCAAGCGATTGTGAACCTTGCGGCCGCCAATCAGTGCGCAAAAAATTGCTTCGCAGTGTTCTCTCTAGTTATTAAGATACATCAATGCATTCAACACTTCCATAGACCATAGAATATAAACTGACGGATCCAATTTATTCTGACATTGGAACGTTAGTGTTACCAACGGAATATCAATTTCACATTTAATGACTTCCTGGGAGCATAATAAAATTTAGGGTCGAAATTAACGCTTGCTAATAGATGGATTGCCTCAGGTCGGACTCGAACTGGGCGGGAAGAGCTGTCACCTGCTTTGCCAAGGATTCTAGTTTCACTTGAGGTGATTTGAGGCACAGGTGTATTGTATTCAAGTGCAAATGCAGTTAGGGTTGCGAACTTAAAAAAAAAAATAAGGTAAGATAAGAAAATTAACAGTATTTTAGAAAAATGTACAGTATTCTATTTTTTCAAAGATTTAAGTAAGTAGGTATGGCTGCGCTGCACGCTGCATAGCACCGCGCGGACAACGTTTTCATCTTTTTTACTTTTGAACAGGTAGGCTACTCTTGAAACAGAATTGCATTAATCAATTTCCAATCACAAATCTAAAAAATGTCAAATGGCACTTTTGTAAGCGACAATAGCGCCACATTGGAATTAAATTGCGTGGAAATTGATTGAACAAATTATTATCGAGATGGCGTTCCGGAATTATCTTTACTTATCCCAATATCGATACATATTAATCGCATTGGAATTGTATTAAGATTGAGTTTGCGTTCGAGAGTAACCCCCCAGGTATATGGTTACCTACCATTGCACAGTGATACTAAAACAGTATTTTGGATACTTTATTTTTGTTCAACAGTAAAAAGTATAATGTAGTGAAAAACAGTAGGTATAATACGGTTTTTATCAGTATAGTTGGCAACCCTAAAGCCTAGTTCGCACTTCTGCTAGTAATTTAGTAGAGTAGAGATGCATTGCTTCGTCACTTTGCTAATTTAAATTGTATTTTCAATTAAGCAAACCTTCGTCACTTTGCTAATTTAAATTGTATTTTCAAATACGCTAACTAGCGAAGCAATGTACTTCTACTCGACTAAAATACTAGCACAGGTGGGAACTAGAAATAAGTGCAGTGCTTTAGTCACGATATAAATGCATGCAACCTTTTTATATTATAATGTTCTATACATGTTTACATTTCTTTTGTTTTGCTGTTTGATTTCGTGCTTTACATACCTATTACTTAAAATGGTGCTTTCATAAACATTTAAGCATTACACAAGTGTGCCAGCCGAACAAGTTCTAATTACAGATTAGCAACATTATTTAAAAAAAAACAAATTAAAATAATGATTAGGTTAGTTAAAAACAATTACTTTTAATACTTGTAGATTAATGTACATCGCATCAAATCTCTATAATTATTATAGAGCCGTGGGCACATAACTATATACACAAAACACATAGCAATTACTGTACGGCATCTCTCAAATTTCTATGTCAAACTCCTAACGGCCGGCCTAATTATTTATGGCCCTAAGATTTGAAAGTCAAGGTTGTCTATGCCCATCGAATATAGCGGCCGTTTGAAATGGCACGCGGTTCGAAATGTTGCGCAAGAGTGGACGGGGCGGACATATCGCCGGAAGCAACCCACGAGCGCGCGTGGAACAAGGCAACAGGAACAATCGCGGTGGCCTCATTGTACTATCAACAAAACCGATGGAGTACCATTTTCAAAAAATGTTGCTTGCACAAGATGACCATTATAGTTCGTCCGTTTATTTAAAAGAAATAACAACAAACATCCCTTTTTAACATCTTGACTGTCTTCACAATTTTATGATTTTTGAGTTAGTTAACTCAAAAATGAGGGATGATGTAGCAACAGTTTAAAAAGGATGTTAGGGATAGGACAAATAAATGCAAATGAAAATTGCTCTTAAGGTGGTATACGGCAGATTTTGTTGATAGTACATACATTTTACATACATACGGGATTTTGAAACTTTTTGAATGAAAAAAGCGGGATTCTTTCGTCGAAAGCGGGACATAGTAAAAATCCGTATATATAATCAGAAGTATTTAAATATTTATCATTTTATTTGAGTTTTAAATTACGTTTACGTGACAATAGATAGCAAAAATAGCCATAGAAAATGTATTTTATTAAAATTACATTTTCTGTGGCTCTATGGCCGCGCTGCCTCAGCACCATAGTAGAATACGAGTAGGTATAATGTCAGCACGCTGCACGCACGGTCGAGTTATCCCTAAAAAGCGGGACTGAGCCTGCTGAGCTCCAACATGAAATAAAAAAATTTGAATGTTATTTCTTATATAGTCGTATAGTTTGTAGCGGCCTCGGAATTTTTAGATATCATTGATTTTATATAGAAAAATAATCTTGTTCTAAGCCAAAAACTTCGAAAATCGCTTAAGTTAACTGTGAAATTCTCCTATCCACAATAATATTATTGAGCAAAATATATACTCCAATAATTGTTACTTCATGAGTAATAAAGATTTTATAATGAATTTATTATCCTATTACGTTAAAAACGATAAATACAACTGCAAAAATACTACAAAATGCGATGCGTCGGCCGTCCGAACTCAGCTTATTCTCGCAGAGTGGAGATTTGTAATATTAAACATGAATTTATTATCATATTTCGATAAAAACGACAAAATATACAACTGAAAAATTACTACAAAATGCGAATTTGGGCATTTTACGCAAAAATCACAGTCGAGATGTAATACGCCTAACATTCGGCAGCACACACATTTAAAAAAATTAAGTGCAAACATAATGCTTCACTTTCCAATGAAGTCCAAATTCAATAATTGCTTATTAAATAAATAATTAATGATGAGAAGACAGCCGAACTTCAGTGCGCACGGGCACTGGCCTCGTTTTACATGTTGAACATCGTTGTCCGGCTTTACGGATGATTACGCGGGGATATGAAACACTTTCGAGTAACATACGAGCTCGATAGTGCAGCGGTTTGCTATCCTGCCAGTTGAAAAACTTTCGCAATGCCGGCAGCGATACATACGTTATACCAGATAGGCCCTTCCGAACACGCACTATGTTCCACTCATCTGCGGAGTCGACTCGGCACCTTGCTTAAGTGTAGCTTTGACATTCGCGCGTGCGGAGCGGCGAAAATAATTCTTTATTTCTTTTCAAAGTGTACACCTAGACGTTTAATTACAATTCAGTAGTCAAGTAAGTGAAATTAATTGTTATTCAAGTCATTATTATGTAGTTATATCGTATTATTAGAATAGAAAAGATATTTTTTCAATTATTGTTATTGACAATCTATTTGGGACGCCATCTTGATACACGTTTTAAATGTTTAAACGCTGCAGCGGCTGCAGCGAACTTTAGGTCTCTCATTCCAGAATTTGAACAAATGGTTTGCATGAACATTCTTCTCTATACTTCTAGGTCAATGATGCCGGGTTACTGGATAGGTGACAAAATAAAAAAAACATCTTGAGCTCCTCCGTGCTTCGTTGGTTTGGTTGGTCCCGGTCGTTGTCGTAAGATGTCGTTAAAACCCACCAGCCCTCGCATTGGGCCAGCGTGGTGCTCGATCTGTACAGGTGATATTGTTCATGTTACAAGGCATGTGCCCAGAGGGACGTTTATAGGCTGATGGCTCGAAAATCAGTGCGCATTTAAAGGTGATCAGATTGAAATGGTGGTGATTACGCTATTTTAAAGTCTGTGCAATCGTGTTTTAGTGATTTTCCGATTGTCATTGGTTCCAAATGTCAAAATCGTTCCAAAACCAAAGATCCAAAGAGACACGATTATTGACGGACATACGTCTCACCTGTTTCCTGAAGGGTAATTCAGAGACTATACCGCTATGAAATGAATGTTTTAAAACATAAAAACATAATCGAAACCCTGAAAGTAGCTCGCAATTTCATGGAATAAATTATGAGATCTTTTTTTCAGAGTAATGCAATGCAACGAACATTGTGCGGTGTGTGTGTGAAATTTCATCACTTGAATGCGAAGAAATTTGAAACAAAGGCATCTTTCATGCGCTCGACAGAATGAATCGTAATACTAAATTGCTTTGCTTTTTGGCGGACTTTTACTAGCATAGACATTACAAAGACCAAGCGAGCGGAGATAAAAAAAAACTTTTGACAAAACCTTACTGCGATAATAAGTGTATGTGATGTTAATGAACTAACTTTTAATTTATGAAGCTTAATTGCCCCGTGGTTCGCTTTGGTTGGTTGTTGGTAGGTCTTGCAAGTGAAGCAACGTTGGCAATGCCGTTTTACCGAAGGGGTGCCCAAATGGTATGATTGATGCCCAAAAGTATCTTGCACACATATAACGGGATTTAGCTCTAAATTAATTAGTAAAGGCATCCTACGCATCCCTTTTATACCCGACGTTTCGACCGAATTTTGCCCCGTTTATGTGTGCATAATGAAATAGTTTGCTCTAGGACTACCTCTAGGTCTACCTACTACATCCGTTCTCGATAACTCTGTCGCCATAACGACAATGATATTAGCATTGTTGTGTACAGACGAGGAAGTTCTCGGTCGACCACTTTTCGGCGAAATTCGCTTGCGCTATCTACGCCCACGCTACGGCACGTAGGTGCGGTCGGAATGTAGCGCAAGCGAATATCGCCGAAAAGTGGTCTTTTTTTAGGAATTAGGAAGAGGGGGGGGGGGGGGGGCCTTCGGAACCCTCACTGGTCGGACGAAACATCAAGTTCCATTATTTCACGCCGAATATTTGTGAGAGGGTGGTATTACCCAATGCGTGCTGCAACGCAGCGTGGCTTTACCACTCAGTCTACCGGGAACTTTCTTGAATCTCGACTGTAGGTACCTCTTGTCAGAGTATACAGGGTGGAAAAAAAAAACCGTAGTAGGAGGAAAAGTACCCTTATTATTGATGATGGCAAGTTTTAATGACAGGAAACATTTCTTTATTTTCAAAAATAACTAAAAATGCATTAATTTTTTTTTTAAATCACCTGTTTAAGCCGGGAATCAAACCGTTGAAATGTGAAAAAAAACATATAACTCGATACAAAAGGCGACACGTAACGAATTCAGTCGAAGAATACCTACGTCGTTTAAGCTCAGAATGCCAACTTCGCAAAATGCCAACCGCTCGCAAATAGCCAACTTCTCATAATGCCAACTTCGCGAATTGTCAACTTCTCAAAACGCCAACTTCGTACGTCTGTGCATTCGTGAAAATGGGTCTCATTTTGAGTAAGTAATTCATAAGTTAAGTGAACTAATTTCTTTTGATCGTTGGTGGTCTTGGTCTGGTATTTCTTTAATTTAAAAAATACTATGTTGATTAAAAAAAAATGATCCTTATGAATGACTCTTTCGGTTGGTATGATAAAACACAGGTAGTTTTTTTTTCATATTTCATCGGTTCGATTCCCTGAAAAGTCCCGTAGTTGGGTACGGGATCACAGGAACCACAATCAAGAGTCAAGAGAAGTAGGTCATCACTTTAAAATCATTGGTGTTACTTATGTCAAATGGCTTAGATTACTGACCGTACTGAAACAAGCCGTAGCGGCACCACAAAATCCCACCATTACCTGGTGACCTCGAAAAATTGGACGAACACTGGCCGAGTGGTCTTAATTAAATTACTATAGGCACTCGATCGGAACGGGAGAGCGCACGCGATATCGTAGCGAGTCGTATCGGTGCCATCGGATATTAGGCGTAGTTATGTAAATGAAACGGTTAGACAGTTTTCGCGGCTAAAAGTGAAAACGTGGCATCTTGTAACCTTGTCACAGTTCCTCTTAAATATTTTCGTAGCAAATTCAGGCTTTGCCAATAGTAGGTTATAATGACAAGGTGCTAAAGAGCTTAAGACCGCGCTAGGTGTGGTCTTTTCACTCGACCACGTTAACCGACTGAATAAACACTTTAGGCGGAGTGTTAGCACTAATGTCACTTTTTTCTTTCTAACTATTGTATAAGGCCGCTCTATTGTTTATGGAACTGTTAGTTGCTTTAAATTTCTTTCCTTAGGCACAGAAAACGTGCCTGTTTAAGTACCTTGGATAACAACGATATCTATGCGCCTTTAGAAAATATAGGATTTTAGGTAATATTACGCTTGTAAACCAGTTTTATTTATTTGTAAATAATTTCTATTAGTGCGCCCAAACACTTATTATTAATTGACTTCGAAAAAGAGGAGGTTCTTAATTCGTCTATTTTTTTCATAGAAAATTTTATAATATCCGAAAATGTAATACTAGAAATAAGAAAAGGCGCCTTAAAGACACATTTTCTTATTTCTAGACAAGATCATTCAGATTCAACACAAATCCATAACTAAGTTTATGGATTTGTGTAGCGGAAAAAAAATACGGCCCTTTTCCGAATCGTTACATCTAAGCTCGTATCAAAAATTTCCTAGACTGTGGGTTATGTGGTCCGTGCTATGTAACTATATACTTACTATACTAAGTACTTAGGTATAAAACACTTCTTCACAAAACCCTCATCGCATTCCAGGAGCATTGACTGCCATGCACATTCTTAATATTTACATAATGTGATTGATGTAACATCGATTGTTATAGCTTGTAAACATAAGAGCCTATAGTTTTCGCATTGTTTAAACGTGTCTTTCCCATGCCTGCCATAGGTGAAGTATTCAAACTTTGTGCCAAAGTAATTGTATTCGTAACTCAACTGAAGAAGATCTTTTTATTGTTGTAAGTAGGCAAACGAGCAGTCTGCCTGATGGGAAGCGGTCACCGCCGCCCATGAACATCAGCAACTTCGTAATAATTAGTATTTTTGCGAAATTTTGCAATGCTTATGACTTTATGTTTCGGCTTTCGAATAAAAAAACGACAGCTCTAACCAATGCCTCGGTGGCGGAGTGGTTTGCGAAGGACGTGCGGGTTTCTGCATGAGGTAGTAATTTTTTTAAGTTTTAATGTCTTTAAACGTGAATGAAACCTAAATACACCCCTTTTAAAGGAAAGCTTTCAACGGAAACATCTTTGATACGCAGCTAATCCTTTTTGATGGTGCGTGGTATGAAGGTCAATTGTATATAAAATCAATCCGATCATGAAAACGAAGGTTTTGGAAAACGTGCCTGTGCTGTTTTATGGTGCAATGCTGTAGTGGGAGGAGGAAGCGGGCACTGGTATTATATAGTGCTTTGGAGCATTCTCCGTTGAGAATATGGTAGAGCACACACAGCGACAAAATATCACGACACTGGGTGAAGCCATCAAAGACAAGGAGTACGCACATGCAGTGTTTGGGAGATGGGTACAGAGCTTTGAGGCGAAGCTAGCGTAGACCATTTAGAAGTATTTGAGCTATATTTTTGTTTAATGTATATTTTGTTACCCAATTTTTATGGTTTTTGGAAATAAGAACCCAAAGTTTTTCAGTTAGTTGTAACTGTTGCACATTACTTGCAACAGTTGCAACTAACTGAAAAACTAGTTGCAACTGTTGCAAGTAATGGCCTGTTTGAATCATAATGAATTCCTTTTTATTTTATAAAAGTGATGTGTACACAATTTAAATATCATAACATGTTTCACGCATTTGTGTCACCAGAGAACTCTATACAGGGTGTAAAAAGACCTTTAACGAAACCGAAATATACGCATAATAGGTACATCATAAATCAAACATTTTATTTTGACAGTTAACATCTCCGTATCCAGACCGTTCCCAGGTTTAGCCTAGTACAGAAAAATCTTCGTATTCGATAATCATGAACTGAATAGGTACGCATGCTACTAATTTAATGTGTGCATGGAATTAATAAATACTTATAACTTTTTGCGTGTTATTTCAATGATCACTATTCATTTCTGTCTCATCTGCCAATCATGTTGGTAGTGTTGTCTCGTTGGTGGTTTTACCCTATGGCCGACAGCACGTGGAGCCAGTACCTTACGGTGTGGGGGAAAGGGGGGTTACTAGAACCGGTCTGTCAGCGGCCTGGCCACGTGCACTTCACATGTTCATTGACGGGGTCATTCTGACTTCGAACTTTATGTCGATGTAGTTAACACGCTCAATGGAGATTGAATTTCGATGACCATAGGTTTTGTTCACCTTTGTTACAATAAAAATCATTTGTATCATGTATGACGGTGCATCATTTAAGAACGGCTCGATCGGTTTGGCTCTTTTTTTTGTTATGCTCGTGTTGTCAGGAAAAGCATGAAGTTTTTTTTGAAAAATATTATTAAGTCGCGGACGGGCCGCTAGAATCAAGTAAGTGACGATAACACCAAACACGGAGGTGTACTTCAGCCGAAATCTTTAATTGCTGAGTACCTGGTTCTCTTATCTCTATTTTTTTTCCGGAACACAACAATGCTACTAAAGGCTATTAACATTGTTGTTATGACAACAGACTTAGATAAGGTGGTGGTAGCTAGCCAGGCTGACATAGCTGTATTACTAACCGTACAATAATATCAATGTACCCAACAAACCCAACCCTCTGGGTAACTCCTTAAAGACGAAAACGAATGTAAGTAATTGCTTGTTTTTATAAAAATCATGACCAGTCATATTGTTAAATGACAATCGGTTAAATTACATCGCGTGAAGATATATAAACACAAATGGCAATAACTGTAAAAGGAAACATCTTTTTGTATACATCCTATGATTTACTGCATAATTATATGCTGAACACTGAATAATTATAGAAGAACGAATCATGGAAACAATCAGAAAATCACTTACGGTAATGGCTAGCCATGACGTATGAATAGCAACCATTTCAGCTGCATAATGATAGTGATACTGGATGTTATTTCTTATTTTCGATGGGAAGGGATCTATAACTATGGAAGAAAATACTAAACACTCTTAGATCGTCAACTGTTTTGATTTTCTGCTTTAACTATTGAAATAAAAGGTGTAAAGATTTAGTTCACAAAAACATTGTGAAACGTATCGCTGTAATGAAAAAAGATAGCATGTCTAGTGGGGCTGCGGAACGATTTGCGTGAGGCCAGACATTGAATAATGAGAGCCCACGAGATGGCACGAAATTGAAGTGTTTCATCTTAATGAACACACTTGTAGGTCAACCGTTGTGCCGGCGACTGAGCCAACATACACCTGGACACTGCAACATGACCTTTATTCCGAAAGCCTTAAAACACATGCACGTTAGCACAACTAATGATGCAATGTTACCTGATAATGTAGTTGATTGATTTTAGAATGCAGGAAGTCATTAGACGCATGAAATGTTTATTACCGCTCTCTCGAATAAGCATTCCATGAACAGGCATATAGGGAAATGACTTTGCCTAACTGTAATTTAGATTACCCACTAATGTATGAGTCGCGAAACCTACTATTAAAGCGGATCTGTGCCTGCTGCTATTCTAAAACCTCTTCTGTCTTAGCTGTGATCGAAGGTTTTAACCATCTAACATTGACATTAAGACTGAGAAAAACACGGAACACCTTCTTTATCTATTCCGTGGGGGAAAATGACAATAACACATCGCTGAAAAACGATTGAAGACGTTTTGAAATAGCAAAATCTCTGGTCAGATCGAGTTCAGTAATATCTTAACGTCTCACTAGTCATGATAGTCTTCGCTTTAATATATAACTTTTCAATGAAGCCGGCTAAGTTTTTCTCCTTTGATAAAGCAAGATCATCCGCGTATCCGATCACTGTCGGATTTGTAACACCTCACCGACTATTATTTACGCGAACACTCCACATTTGGTATGCAACACTTCACCTAGCTATTTTTATACTAGCTTTTATTATACATTTATTCGCACTTTTTACAGGATCTGTTCACTGAAGGTCGTTTTTAAAACAGTGTCCAGAGATGCGTGGCAGTACATAAATACTGTCGAAACATATATTCATCTATTGTTATGTTCGATCAGATCGAAGATGGTTTTGGATGAATAATTTGAGAGCATACCCTATTTTCTCGTTACTGAATACGAAATCTGCCCTAAATGTACAAACGCCAGGGTTACCCTACCACAAAATGTCAAATTCCGTCAATACTTTGTCTTTTTGGGTATAAGGATCAATATCGATTGGAGTTTGAGATTGTTTTGAGAGTTTTGGATATGTTGACCTGCTGGCGTGTTTACTCGTTTATGAGGTTTAAACCCTTAAACCTTTTAACTGGTACAGCATTAAATATTTTTTATTGGTTTTCTATCCTATTACAAATGAATGATTTCAAATTATGGTGTGCATGCATATATATATCTACTACCAGCTCAGGGGCACAGCATGTTCAAATTTTTCATTAGTTTTCGACTCTAACTCAATTGCATAAAGTTCAAAATATGGTGGGAATATACATCCCTCTGCCCGTTTTAGGGTTAATAAAGAGACACACTTATTAAAAGCTTTCGTTAAATATAAGGTGTAACATCGATCACTGCTCCTTATCTCCAAAGCTGTCTCCTTATGTAAACCTATTGTATCCAATCCATATAAAATTTTTGGTTTCTAAGGAACATGTATAATTCCTGTCAAATTACTAAAGTGCTCTCGTAATATTAAACTTGATGTAGAGAAGTGAATAAAACGTGACTTTGATGAAACTTGTTTGTATAAATAACTAAGAAAGATGACGATTTCAAATGCAACCTAGATTGAACTTTTTCTTTAAAGTTGCCTAATCGATTACGCATTTCTGTTGAGTAAAGTCAACATAAGCAACGACCTTCTGTCTCAAGATTAACCTCTATCATCTAGCGATTATGTCAACAACACTTATGTTTGCTTTAAAACAATACGATGTCTATGTCTGAAGCTTTGTATAAACAGACCTATCATTTTTATTTTTAACGAAGGTTCTGAATTTGTCGGAAGTTTTTTTTTATTTCCCTTACTCAAAGACGGTGGAACCGTTTTAGATAATTATTTTTGTTTGGAAGGATGTACTTTCTAGTTGGTCCATTTTCATCAGGTCAGGATCTGATGACGGAACCCTAGAGAATTTGAGGGCACTCTTCGAATATTTATAGGCACACCTACTTGTGTATTTGTCTTCGGAACACCATTTAGTGAAGTGGCACCAACTTCAAAAGCATGTAAGTATAATTATTATTAATACTTCATTGCACAAAGAAATTACATAAAGGTGACCTTATCTCTAGAAGAGATCTCTTCCAGCCAACCCTAGCTGTGGTGATATAATTAAATCTGCGGGACTAATTTTCGCTATGCATAAACTAATCTTAATTAAATAAATAAATACACATACACAAAATATATATACATATATTTATCACATTTACTAAGTTACTGATTATCGATAAAGTTAGATGTAGTGCTCTTTGAGGTAGTGTTTGAAAGATTCTACCGATGACCTTTCACGGATGTTGGCCGGTAGTTTGTTCCATAGTCTAGCTGCATAAACAGTAAAGGACTTGTGGAAAAACTTGGAGTTGGCTTGTGGGTAGAAAAATGTTTTTATTTTACTTTTCGAGTATACACTCAGTTCACGCGAATGGGTCGTGACGACAGCGGCCTCGCATTGCGGTCAACCCAGATGAGCCAAGTGCATCTCCATTAAGGCGCCACCTGAGACTTGATTCAAGCCAGCACGCTCACTCTCGAATACCATTTTCATTCCTAGGCGGTGTTCTCGATATGCGATCGTAAAAGCTGAACATATTTCGCATTGCCTGGTCCCTAGATGGGTGATCAAATATAATAATTACACTCAAAATTGTGCAAGTGTGGTGGATTATATCCCATTTTGCACAAATGTTATCTTTACTGGAATTCTCAGTTGAACATTCCTGAGACTGATCATTTGAAATACTCCAAAATGAATTAAATGAATCCTTATTTATTTATTTATTTATTTATTTTAGGGATAACAAACAAATATGTTTCATAAATACTGGTTTATCAATAGAGTTATGTACTATAAATGGTAACCTCCCACCACGTAAACCACGTGTAGGTAAGTATACAGACTAAAATGAACTTAGATGCAAGGTAAAATACGTAGATACTTTGTAATATAATATAAATGCTATGATTAACTTAACTATAGAGACGCAAATATTATTAACTTTAACATTATATAAAACATTATAGAACAGCGAAAAAACAAAAACATGCATGTATGTTAACTTAACTTAATTTAGGCGAGCAGAATATCTACAGCAAGCCTTTTAAAAATCGAGTTCATTGTTCCTTCTTCTGCAAAACTTCTATCAGTGCTATACGATGTATACATAATGTACCTAGGTGAATTAAGATTACAAATAGAATATTTAATTCACATTAACGCAGGTGAATTAAGTAAACGACGCCCCCTCTTTTTATAGTGACTGATAATGAAATATAACGAAATTGCAAGAAACTTCAAGGGCTGGTCAGCCCCCTTACTCTCGAAAACGATCGCTGTTGGATCGGATTGGTATTGTGAATTTTTGTCTTTTTAAGTTACGACACCAGCGCTAATTTGGATTCATATTGGGTCAACTAAATGGCATTGAGTTTTTTATTTTTTTTACTCAATATCCACGCAATATGAATCCATATTAGCTCTGGTGTCGTAACTTAGGAGTACGAAAATTCACAATACCAATCCGATCCAATAGCGATCGGTTTCAAGAGTAAGAGGGCAGGTCAAGTGTTTTAAACATGACAAAAATGACAAAAAAGGACCTCGTGATTTTTTTTCAAATTTAATTTAATAATTCTTTTTGTGAATTTCAATTGGATAGTCTTTGAGTATCTAATTTATTTTAAAGCAATAAATTAAGAAAAATAAAATGAAAAACAATTAAAAATAATAACCATTATTTACAACGCGCGCGCAACGGCCGGCCGGCCGACCGTCTGTTGACCCGTTCGCGTCAGCTGGGCGATAAGTACCTACGTTAGTCTGCAATGAGACCATTTTTGTCATGTTTAAAACACTTGACCTGACCAGCCCTTGAAGTTTCTTGCGGTTTCTAGCAGTCACCTTATATATAAAAATCAATTGCCACGAATGTATGTTCGCGCATCACTTAGAACGGCTGCCAATTGGCTAGTTCTTGTTTTATTTTGTTGGTATTATTGTCAGAACAAAATTTGTTTAAAAGATAATTTTTGGAAATTCATCACCGTGGTTTTCATGCAGATATAGTCGCAGGCCGCTAGATTAAAATAAATAAATAAACCCTCTAAGATTATTTGGTAACATCACTACGGCTAGCCGCTTGAGGAAGCTTAAGTTCTCACCACCCATAAAATACAAAACACCACACGGGGACAATAGAACAATCTTCCGATAAAATAGAAACGGAAGCGAATTGATGTTGTCAACAACCCTATCGTCGATTTACGAGGTACCTCCGTCCGTGGCCTGGCAACTGCACATACAATCTGCACCGCCAGCTGGTATCTTTAACGGCGGTGTTATAATACTTTTATTGCCGTTCCACTGGCCGTGTGTAATACCGTGGTACTGTTAGCCGCGCACGGGGCGACCACATGTGGGTCAGGTTCGGAATCAAATTCTTCGCTTGTGGGAATGCTACATTTCGCCATCATCAACTTGTCCTCTCTTAAGGACTGGTGCATGAGAAGATAACAATATTAGATAGGTAGTTATATCTTACTCGGTCCCTGCTATTCGTGGTCCCGAGACACCTCCTCAAGGGGATTGTACTGCGTCTGTGCATCCCGCTCCTGTGCATCCCGTCAAATTAAGGATGGCTGAAAGAGAATTTAAATATGTAAAGGAAAGAAGAAACTCATCGATCATGCTTCACAGTCTAGACTTAAATATCTTGCTTGAAAGTGGTGTGTTGAATTGTATATAGTGTCGATAAAGCAGTAGCTCTCGTAAATCGCCTCCGCGAGATACAAGAGATTAGTACCAGGGTTGCCTGTTAAATCACGTTCTTGACAATAAAACCTACATGATACTGAAAACATTTATAGCACTTGTTTTTAAGGAAACTACCTTCTAGTGATGTACATTGTTCTTCAGGGCATTGTGAAATAATACAGATTGTTAGAATTTCCAGTAACATTGAAGATGGTTTACAGCAAAATTTTAGTACCGCATCTAATACAACCTTCCTAGTTCAAAATTTTATAAACTAATATGCAATTTTTATGAAAATTCACATGCAGAGGTGATGGAACATACAGAGATTTAAATAGTTACCAGAATTTTGCGATTTAAATACCATTGTGCTGAGTAGGGGTTGAGTATCACTATAGATTCAAGTTACGATGGTAATGTTTTTTTTTCTTCTTCTTCTTGTTCACTTAAGAAAGTTTAAAATCTCAAAAACTGTTGTTGCTCTGTTGCTAACTCAATATTTTTTTGTATGATTCACAATGAAAGATATGAAACTTGCAACTACTATTTTCGAAATGTTAAGTTTGTACAAGTATAAGAACACGTCTACCGATTTATCGACGAGCAATGAATGTTACCTCCTATATACTTTGTCGGGAAAACAGGATATTGTATTGACTACATAGTCTCAGAATAAAACGTCTAAAAATAGCATACTACGTGTTCTAGTATTCGTGTGTAGTTAATAGTATTCATTTTCATTTTGAGATGTTATTGTATGATACTGTTACTCCAATGTTTATATGGGTATTTCCATTACCAGTCACAATCTATTTGGGGACCATAATGACTAAATGACTTAGCTCTTGTCGCTGGCTGATGTTATCTTGATGGTCTTGTCATATCAAAACTATTAGTCAAATATGGTGTTAATGTCTACTTCAAAATGTAGAAAGTACTAGCTTTTGCCCGCGGCTTCACTCCCGTTAAGTCCAGTTGGAGTTTATATAGGCTGATGAAGGTGACGAACGATAAATTTTCAAAAACGACTTCAAATGTGAATTTCTGTTACAAAGAGTGAAGAAAATATCATACCTACTGCATAAATAGTGATGATGAATTTCGGAAGGCTGGATAAGGCCAGCTTAATTGAAAGATTTTCAAGCATTTGTCTAACACAGACTATAGCTCGTTAGATTAGTTGTTAAGTCTTAACTATAAGTTAGTTAACTGTTTTTTTATTATTATTAGTATTGACGTCAATAAGTGCCTATAAGGTTTACATTGAATAAATAATTTGACTTTAACTTTGACTTTGAAAGAGCACCTGACCTGGAATGTCAGGGTGCAGTTTCGATTCATGCTCTTGGAATTTTTTTCATCATTTTACGATTTATAATACTGTTTAGGTTTATGTATGTTTTCTAGACATAGGTATGTGTGATATTCGAATTTTTGAGATTTATAAGCATTTCAGTTCTCCATACAAAGTTCCAAGTCGAAATTTTTAAAACCAATAGGCCAATTTTTATGAAACTGCATGCTAAAGTGAAATACAGGGATCTAAATAATTTGTTGAAAACATTTAGCGTTTTTTAGCTTAAAGTCCACTATAGAAAGTTAAAAATCGCAATAACCCAGTTAAATAAACATTTTGATAATTGTGATATAAAGCTGATAGTTAAAAATTTACTGTACTAGAGTGATAAAGCAGAAGGATCGTCTTATGATGGTAACATGCTAGTATTTAGTAAATTAGTTCTGAGACCACGTGCGTCAGCGAAAACAAGTCTCTATAAACAAGTCCCCTTAGACAAGGACGCAGCAGTCGATTACTTTGCATAATGAAAGGAATTTGCTCAATACACATCCATACATAAAATCTCGACCATTCCTCATCCCCGTAGGGTTAGTCAGAATAGGCAATGAGGACCGCAGAAGCAGTCCACTGCCATAGTCCATGTTTCACCAAATTACAACTGCGCATGTGTTCAGCGTGTGGTGGGCCCATCGCCGCTATGTGCTGTTGGATGTATGTGCAGTCTTTTTTCCGTAAGTCGCCTTTTACGACACCCAAGGGAAGAGGGGGGGGGGGGGTCGGTAGTATTTTTTTTGTGCTACATATACGGCTCAAACAATGCCATATTTATAATACTTTTGTATGTTTCGCTGGGTAATCTATACTTAATATTATGAAGCTGAAGAGTTTGTTTGCTTGAACGCGCTAATCTCAGGAACTACTGGTCCGATTTAAAAAAACCTTGCAGTGTTAGATTATAGTTATAGGCAATAATTTGTTTAGGTACGGGTACGGGTAGTAACCCGTGCGAAGCCGGGGCGGGTTGCTAATGCATTATAAGAAAGCAAATACTATTTTCAAGATATAAAGTTAGCCAGCGAACCTATCTAAAAATGTCAAATTTCTCCATCTCTGAAATTGATCCATATTGTTATTTTAACCAAAGTGCAAAATGTGTTGTAAAAATGTAATATTTTGCGGTAGACTCATCCGCAGGCATCTGTACTTTCCCTCGGCCAACGGAAACGAAAATCATTATCAAGCCAGACAAAGACAGTTATACAGCTGTCTACAAAATTATGAATTATTCAGTTAATAGGCAACTTCCCCTATTAACGACTTAGTAGACTAGTATTGATCTAACAAAAATATTAGTTACCCAACGCCCGAACGAGCGCGCTAGGGGATGGCGGGTGCGTAGTTTGTTTTGATCTATCGACTGGAGGCTCGTTTGTTATCTGCGGCTAAAGTACGAAGGGTGTGCACTTTCTGGCTAACCGACGACCTCCGTGGCCGAGTGGTTAGCATGCCGGGTCTGGCGTCGCGCTATCGTCGGTCCCGGGTTCAATTCCCGGTCAGGTCAATTTAGAGAAAACTGTTTTTGTAAATTGATTTCGGGTCTGGGTGTTTTTCTACGCTTATGTATATTTATCCGTTATCTTACCATATTAACGAATTTTAAAAAAAGCTTATTTATATTGGTTTAAATAATTGGTGTGAGAGTAAACGAAAAAAAAAGAAACTATTTAATGCTGAGTGCAAGTTTTACTTACCGAAAATTTTGTTTGGCAATAAGCCAATGAAATAGCGTATCTTGGTGAGAGACAAATTCGTTACCGTGATCGAATGGTCATTTAAAGTCTAATTCAGCACTCAGATCCTATCGGTTTATCATCATCATCAGCCGAAAGACATCCTCTGCTAGACAAAGGTTAATCACAAACCCGTGCTATGCATCTAAAATTTGAAACATACTTGGCCCAACTTGGAAATTGAAACCCCACTGTTATGATTTGACCACTCGTCAAAATACGTACGGCGATTTTCGTATGAAGCGCACCGACCGCCCGTACGTGCCCGTACCAAATAGACGACGCGGTGTGCAAGGGATTTTGACCTTTAGACTGGTAAAGCGACGGAGTCCGCCATTGTATATACATATAACCACGACTATAATCCCCGAAGGGTTAGTCAGAGACTAGGCAATGAGGAAAGCAAAAGCAGTCCTTTCCCACAGTCCACTTTTCACCAAATAGCGACTGCACATGTGCTCAGAAGAAGAAGAAGAAGAATAGAAGGATAGAAGGTAGGATTCTTTCACCGATACGGGACACTGAAAATCATAACATGCTAGGTAATTCGAGCCAGTGCTCCTTCAATTCCGTTGAACAGTGCAAACGAGGCATAACGTGACTGCCAGACTGTCGCGCCCTCCTGAATCCACTCCCCACCATTCGAACGCTCCACAAAACGAGGCTCACTAACAACACCTAGACCGAAACAACCACTCGAAACTGCAACCTTATCGCCATGCAATAGAGTTTAAATTTGTGCCAGAATCTATTCAGTTAGGTACACTAGGTGCCTACGTACAAATCGAAAGCCCTTTCATGTCTGGAGCCGTTCATTGCTGTCGGCGGCGAAAATTCATTTTAAAACCCCTTAACGATTTTGCCTTTGACAGATTATGGAGGAGGTGATTTAAAAGTTACCGCTTGTGATAAATTGAAAATTTTATTTGCAATGTTTACAGCTTTCTAATAAGACGAGTTGGATTTGAAATCTTTTAGGTTGTATTTTATGAACATGATTAAATTTTTATGCGTTTGCAATGAAATAGGTGCAGGAGAAGTAAGCATCATTCATTCACTAAATTAATGAGCTAGCAAAATCATATACTTACCGCAATCTATTTCATAAATAGTGAAAGTAATACTTAGATCACTAAAGATAACAGTAAAATATCTATAAATTAAAGAAAAGTCTCAGATTTAAACATCAATAAGTAGAACATAAGATATTAACGAAACAGTTGTTAAAGCTTTCGGAAGCACTAATTAGAAAATGTCTTCAGAAACATTATGATTTACGGTAAATTAATCATTTAATTAGTATTCATAATAAAACGTAAATGTGTTATTTTATACAGCGTTAAACATTTTACATAAAATGAACTTGATTGTGCAAAAGAAGTTTTATGTACACTACCATACGTACCGTACCAACCTATAAATAATTATTGTTGTTAACGGAACATTATTGTTTTATTAATTTCATTAATAAAATAATAATGTTTCAAACCAAAAAAAAAACGGAACTATAATATCATGTGTTTGTCGTATATTTGAATATCCGGCATTAATACCAATCCCTTTGTCGTGTCACAAAGTTCCACTCGTATAGTAACTTTATGCATGCTAATATGCCGAAATGTTCAAACGTTATGGCAGGCAATGACAGGTGTACTTGTAGGTACTTCCGTTTAATAATAAACATGGTAGGACTAACCTGATAATAATCATTTGGTACCTTTCGTTTTCCTGTACAAGCAGACATAAAAAAAGGTAGTTCAACTTACTTACCTACTAATAATATAATATACATATATTGCACAAATATGTACGTTCTTACATGTGAAATAGGCAAGGCATAAGGCCTAAGGCATTAAGTCCGCCTTTGTACAAACGTGCATAAAGTGATAAATAAAAAAAAAAATAAATAATAAATAGCATCAACAGCTTTATCCATTTCGGACGTACCCACAATGTTACGAACTTTTACTTACTTAGCTTTAATACGCTTTTTGTATAAGCCATGCACACAAACTATAGTAAAAAAAATCAACGTTTAAGAGTATAAATTCTCGGAGAAACTCGATGGCGCAGCGGCGGCTAGCGCTTGCTATATTGCCCGCTAAGCAACTTTCGTAATGCCGGGTCGCTGAATGGGTGACCGAATTAAAAACATCTCGAGCTCCTCCGTTTTTCGGAAGCCACGTTAAGGCTAGGTGTTAGTGAATAAATTAAAATAACGCGTTTTTAGAATTAATTTTTGAAGTATTTTTTTTTTTTATAAAAGAGGGAGGCAAACGAGCAGGCGGGTCACCTGATGGAGAGTAATCACCGCCGCCCATGGACACCCGCAAAACCAGGGGAATCGCAGACGCGTTGCCGGCCTTTAAGGGAGGAATAGGTTTAAGGAAGGAATAGGAATTGGGAGGAGGGGGGGGGGGGGCCTCCGGTACCCTCACTGGTCGGACGAACACAACAGCACCAAGTGCCATTATTTCACGCCAAATATTAGTGAGAGGGTGGTATTACGCCGGGCGAGCCGGCCCAATGCGTGCTGCAACGCAGCGTGGCTCTACCACTCAGTCAGTGTCACTCATTTAGCACCACCCAGGGATCACGTGTAGGGTCTCAAGGGTAAACCTACCGACGCGAGCAACTTTGAACCCTTCAAAAGTAATAAAAAGTAAAAAGTAGTCAACAGTAAAATTAAAATCTGCGAAAATTATGTAATATTATTGAGGCTTTATTCTGTAGAATAGACGTGATGGAAACACGATATGATAAAGTTGGCTAAGGTTGGATTCGACCAAACTGGAATAAGACTTACTCCGAGATTAGTCCATACAAATTCGGCGTTTAATATAGGTTTTATTCTTAGAATAAGTGATTTGATATTATGAGTCATTTATCAAAATGAAGTTCATAGATAACTTGAGGGATTATAACCGATCGTGTTTTTTTTTATTACCTACATCTATCAATTTTTTAAAATATAAAACGCTATTATTCGCGCCGCTTCGCTGTTATACCCGTCCGTACCGTCGAGAGAGCCAGAGAGAAGCGCTCGAAATACCTCCCCAGCCGTTGGTCCTGGTTGTTGTCGTAAGATGGCAGTCGTTAAAACCCACCAACCCGCATTGGGCCAGCGTGATAGGTTATGGCCCAAACTCCCCATGTGATGTTATCCATGAGGGAAGGCCTATGCCCAGCAGTGGGACATTTATAGGCTGATGATTTGACTTGAAGTGTACAAATTAACATCTACACCTCCGTTTCCTGGAGGGGTAGGCAGAGACCTTGCTACGATCCTAATGCAGCGTCCACACGATTGGCAAACCTCAACAAGCCGTCACAAATTCAAACGTGTGGATAGAGCGTTTGGCTTGGTTTGCAAGCGCTTGTCCAAACCAAACTTTTGTAGAGGTTTGGAGTTTGCGGCAAGTGCCAAGCATGCGGACGCGGCATAACACATTTCGTGTAACTGCAAAACTGTATTTTATAAGTAATCTTTGACATTTTTTTATTTTTTATGTTATGACACTATGAACTTTGCGTACCATTTGCTTTGGTGAGATTGATCTGGGTACCGGGCCACATGGGAATCCATGGCAATGAGATGGCCGATGCACTTGCCAGGGAGGGCTCAGTACCTCTAACTGTACAGTGCTGTAGTGCGTTTCTCTAAGAGCAAACATCAGACTAAGCAATGAGGACAGCAAAAGCAGTCCTCTATCTACCATAGTCCACATTTCACCAAATAGCCACCGCACATGTGTTGGATGCACTGTTGGATGCATGTGCAGTCTGTAATCCGTTAGTCGCCTTTTACGACACCAAGGGAAGAAAGGGGGTGGAAGTATTCACCGCTACGCGACACCGTTGTTTAAATATCATTAAAAGTTAATTGACTTCCCTGTATGGAAGTAAGTCCAAAGCAATGCCATCGAGGTGGTGACGTAGTGGCGGTATGTGGTGTTGAATAGAAATCTCCATTAACACGGGGATGTCTTGCGCACATCACGCCGCATTCGCATGCGTTACATTAAGGATGGCTCACACTATAACGAACTCGCACTGAGCCAGCCGAGCTTCAGTCGGTCAGTGGCACGGTCACAGACCACTTATGTGGGCACGGTTAATACTACTGTCGGTACTTGCATATACCTTTACACATTTTTGCTCGTTTTTCAGGGTTCCGTACCCAAAGAATAAAAACGGGACCCTATTACTAAGACTCCACTCTCCGTCCGTCCATCTGTCTGCCACTAGGCTGTATCTCATGAACCGTGATAGCTAGACAGTTGAAATTTTCACAGATGATGTATTTCTGTTGCCGCTACAACAGCAAATACTAAAAACGGACTAAAATAAATATTCAAGGGGGCTTCCATACAACAAACGTAATTTTTTTGCCGTGTGTTTAATGTTGATATAGATAATGGAAGGTACGGAACCCTTCGTGCGCGAGTCCGACTCGGACTTGGCCGGTTTTAGTACAAAGCAGCCTGGCCTGGGTTTCGACTCTACTATTTTAAATCGTACACAATCGCGTTTCAGTAGCCTGATTCTGACATTATCTTCGTAGTCCGAATATTAAAGTCAGATTATCAACATTGTGGAAGTTTTAACATAGCAGAATCGATGTTTTCAATAATTACAAGTCATTCATAGTGACTACACCTCTACACCTTATTTGCAGTTTGTTAAAACGACTATTAGTGAATTGGTTTTTTCGACTGTATAAACCACGTGATTCTGTTTACACAAACAAATAAGCAAATACTGTAATGACAGTTTTTAAAAAAAAGCTGCAATAGTATTGAACTTATTAAGCGCGATATAGTCTCCATCAACCTTTTACTTGCAATAATGCGGAATACCGTGTAATAGTTATTAAGGCCATCGCTAAAGGAATAATAATACCCATCGTAGTCTTAAGACTCGTGTTAGTCATCTAGACAGCATGTGCTGGCATTTAGAAATTCGACGGATTATTTAACCAAACCTCATTTTATTGAAGGCATCATTAGGTAATGGATTGTACGAGTATGTACTAAGACTATTTAATTTAGCAATGTATTTATTGTGAAGTAGTTTGTTGTTCTTTAACGACATGATACTTTATCAACTTTGAAATGCACACTTACGGTCTAAATTAATAATCAATTTGTCTGTCGTTTTCTTATTAGAGTCAGTAAATTGACATAATTTGTATGGAGCTTTTTAGGTCAAACTAACTCTAACGCAAATTCAACATATAAATTGATTATATTAATTTCGGCAGTTATTGTTCCTAAATTGAAAGAAGCACTCTGTAATTCTTTTCATTTGACAGATTCTCATAAAGTAATAACTTGAAAATTTCATGTTTCATGGTAGCTACGCATCGTGACCCAAAAACCCAGTACGGACGCGATCACCTTTTGTTTGGACGCCATTTTTCTTCACGATTCACGGCACGCCGAGGGGTGCCACCTGCCAAGGAATTTTCCCTAATCAATAACTTGGTCACCCTAATGTGGCTTACGATGCTCCAAGCTATTCGAATTTAACCGAATTAGAAGCGTTCATCATAATTTAACTTTGCAATTGTTTTATAGTTGACATTGTGACTTATTTTGGTGTAATATCTTTAAAACGGGAATTTGATCGTATCACATCGTATGTCATAGACTAGTCATCAATTATTATCATTTTATAGTCATTAATTATTATCATATACGAGTATGATGTAGGTACTCGTACTACGTACGTATGATAAAATAAAAGAAAATAAAAAACGTGGTAAGAATTCCTTTTTCAGAAAAGTGTGTAGTGTAGGGACTTACTCGAGGCAAGTTAGACTTATGTGGAATTGTACTTAACATTACTAATTACTACTTACATTTTGTTTTAATACTATAAATAGGTAATTATCTTGCTAATCACTATATCCGCTTTCAATACATACCTACAGAGGAACGTCAAAGAATACTCGAAGTCCACATACATCCAACAGCATGAAGCGTCGATGAGCTCACCACCGAACACGCTGAGCACATGTGCAGTTGCTGGTGAAACGTGGTATGTGGCAGTGCAATGCTTTTGCAGTCCTCATTGCCACTGTCCCAGACCTAAACCTTTTTGGATATTAGTCATGGGTGTACGTATGTAAATAGTAATCCAAGTTTTCGTTGTCCTCAGATGGATGGCCCCGGTGAGCCTCGCTATACATGCGCCCGGCAACGACCTGTTGCCGACAGTCAACAGCATCAGGTATCTACGGAACTGCCTCGAGAACGACCTCATCAAGCAGTTCGTCACATTCCACGTGTTCTTCAGTAACAAGCACGTACCTGACAAAGTGAGTGTTTCAGATAATGATGAGTATACTTTACCTTGTACACCGAAAAACAATTTATCAGAAAAATGTAAGGAGTCAACGTACAAAGTAGCTTTCTTAATTGTACCAGAGGAAACAATTTAGATTAAAAAAAAAAAAAAGGTAGAGATAGGAATGACGATCGTATCAAATACTTCAACTGATAAGAGCTGTCAATTAACTTTAAAGCTTTTTGATTTTTTTCCATCTTGGGTTCAAATCAAATTACAACACAATTTTAATAACATACTTAATTAAACATCAGGTACAGACCCGACTTATTTATCACATCTTATCAAACTCATCTACATCCACAACATCGTCCAACTAACTTCCACTTCCGACAGATTCCAGAACCGGAGAAGTTCTTAGCAGTACCATACAACTGCTCCGTGCCGCCACCATTCGAAAGTGTCAACATCTCTACCACTTACATGAAGGAGAAGAACTTGCTGTACCCCGTGAATGTGGCAAGGAACATCGCCAGGGACTCCGCCCTCACCCACTACATACTGCCTTCTGACATAGAACTGTATCCCAGTCCAAACCTGGTGCCTCGCTTTCTGAACATGATCGCTAGGAACGCGAAACCACTAAACTCTACCAAACCGAGGGTCTTTCCGATAAGCATATTCGAAGTTGACGCCAAAGTAAAAGTAAGTACAATTAAATAGTAAGTAATAGCTTAAACAACATGTCACAGAATTGAGGCTCATCCTCAGGCAGCACAATTAGAATATCCTACTAATATTATAAACGCAAAAGTTTGTAAGTATGTATGGATGTTTGTTACTCTTTCACGTAAAAACTACTGAATGGATTTGGATGAAATTCGGCATACAGATAGTTTATAACCTGGATTAACACATAGTATACTTTTTATTCCGATATTCCCACGGGAACGGGAACCACGCGGGTGAAACCGCGAGCGGCCGCTAGTTTAATTATAATGCTGGACAATTATCTATAATGCTGGGCAAAAGCCCCCATCATAGAAAAGAAGTCTTTGTCACAATTAATGGGTGTTAGTTTAATCACCACTCTGCCATGCCAATTTCAGGATGGTAGGATGGTGATCACATACCTGGGTTCTGGTTCTGCATCGTAAAAATTTTAAATTTGAACTCAAAGTTTCTAAATAAATATAAAATAATAAAGTGTTTGTGGTCGGATTAACTTGTTACACAATGTTGTTTGTACTAAAACATTGTGTTGTGTAAGTATTTAGAAAAGTATTTTAATGTCTACAAGTTAAAACTCTTTTGGCAAATGTAAAACCTATATTTAGTTATTATCGTGTAATATAAAAATGAGGAGCTCGATGGCAACTTTCGCAATGTCGTGTCGCCTGATGGGTGACCATTAAAAACATCTCGAGCTCCTCCGTGCTTCGGAAGGCACGTTAAGCCGTTGGTCCCGGTTGTTGTCGTAAGATGGCAGTTGTTAAAACCCACCAACCCACATTGGGCCAGCGTGGTAAGTTATGGCCCAATATCCCCACGTGCTATTGTTCACGTGGGAGGCCTGTGCCCAGCAGTGGGACGTTTATAGGCTGATGATGATGATGATGATGATATAAAAATTTTGTTTGATTCCTACTAAAAAAAAATTTAAAAAAAGTACGAAACACACATTGCCTGACCAAGAGCATGACCAAATGATACCGGGAGCGGGCGTTTCGCTACTCGACCACCGAGGTGTAAAATCTTATATTAATTATATTTTTATATACAAACATATATAATATAATCACGACTATCATCCCCGAAGGTTAGTCATAGAGACTAGGCAATGAGGACCGCAAAAGCAGTCCTCTACCATAGTCGACTTTTCACCAAATAGCAACTGCACATGTGCTCAGCGTGACAGGTGGTGAGCCCATCGCCGCTTTATGCTGTTGGATATATGTGCAGTCATTAGTCCGTTAGTCGCCTTTTAAGACACCCAAGGGAAGAGAGGGGTTGGTAATATTCTTACACTGATACGCGACATGGTTATCCCAAGCAACAAAATTTGGTACTATAAAAGTCCTGAGAACGTTTTGGAGCGTGCTAATTAGTGTACATGATTAGCACTATAATGATGTTAAGAACGTTTATAGAACCCCAAACAGGCCCTAGTTTTATCACTGTTTTATTCTATAAACATTACATAAAGGCTCTCACGGTAATAAATTAGCTCTGTAGTTGAAACCTAAAAGTGTCGAGAAACGCTTTTGGTACTGAAATAGTGCTATCTGCAGCATTTATGTCACAAATTTGCACTATAAAAGTAACCATAACATGTTTAAATTCCTTTTTTGCACCGTAAACAATTCCAGTGATCTTTTTTATCACACTTATTCAATCATTTTATTCGTGTTGTGGTCGTGTCGTGTATTCTCCAACAAAAATCTACAAATAACATGAACAAATATCTATGCTTTATTTCATTCGCCGATGTAACAAAAAGGAAAAGCACACTACGTAGCTCTGTCGTAACTTGCACTTGCGAAATTAATTGTACCTATTGATAAAATCATTAATGCAGATTTCAAATTTGACAATGCGCCCTCGTAATTTTCTTGTTTTAAATAAATTTAGATTAATTAAATAAGTTATTTTCCCGACTATGGCTGCTATAGTACACATTGGCAACAGCCGTGCTGCTAATGTGCAATCATGGCAGAAAACTGCAGCCATATTTGATTAATTATTTATAGCTGCTCTTTTAGTACTTTTTTGTCACGATTTAGTATCGTAGGAGAACAAACAAACTCACCTATAAAGCTATTTAGAATTGAAGTTATTTAGCAGTCGCACCAGGAGTCGCTATGGTACTGTTAAGAACTGTTGAAGAGTTATCATCACAGTACAGAACTAGCTCCTGGGAGCTTGTATAAAGATATAACGTTACGTAATCGTTGTGCAAGGTGCTTTTATAGTGCAAATTGATCCTGTAATAGTGTTTTCGACACTCCTACAATACTAGTACTGTAAAAGTTATTTTCAAGCATTATTATTGCAACATTAATACACAAAACTGTCAATAAGGTCGTCTATCGCTAATCGCTTTCACCATATCTATTACAGTGCAACACTTTAATGATTCTTTTGTATAGCCCTGAAAGTGTTCTTAGAGCAAAATTATAGAACGTAAATGCTCATTAATTTTATAGATGCAAAACGCTCTGTTAAAAACCTTTATGGTACAAGCAGTCACAATGATTACCATTATAGGCCTACTATATCATTGTTTGGTGATAAAATGCCATGGTTATAGAAGCTTTTGTTACAACACCCAAGGGAAGAGAGGGGGTATATTTAAAAATTGGTCTCATTATCATGAATAGCCTTTTTACTATCAATCTGCTAGGCAAAGGCATCTGGAAATTAAGACAAGTGGGTCAATTAGACAATTCAGTTCAGACTTTTTTTTCATTGAACCAGTTTAATTGTAATTCATTGAAATCGACCATTGTCATTCAATAATTTAGAACATGTTATAGAACTAGAATGATGAATGTATGGCTGACATAAGTAAAAGATGATCGTTTAGCTAACTTTAAATTGATAATTATTTAAAAACTTTAAAGAGCTAATTCATGAAAGAGTGAGCGTTCATCGCTGTAAAGGCTAAATGGTGATTTTGTAAAGTTAAGTATGAAAATAATACACTTTTTAGCAAACAATTTGCTGTTGGCCCCGTATGGCCTTTACAAGGATGAACGCTCACTCTATTCGATCGCAGAAAATAACAATTTCGCTACGAACGACCGAATGGCCGCACGATCGCAAAAAAGACAAAGTCTTAATAATGAACTTCAAAACAAAATCAATCATTAAGTTTCAGACCTAGTAGGTACTTTAATTAGTGCAATGTTTTTATTATGCGAAATGTGCAAAACCATCACGCGCTTGTGTTAAAAATTTAAATTTACTTTTAAAGAAGGGGGTGCTCTGCGGAATATCAATACAAATATTTTCATGTAAAATATATTGTTTCATGCATAAAATTAATAAAGTTTTCGAAAAAATATGTTCGTAGATGTCATTAGATTTATGTATTGTCTGTTATTTTTTAAAGAATTTGTTTCAAATTTCAACAAGGCTTATGACCTTGTGGAGTGATCGGGCTAACTTACAAAAGTTATTTTAATGTATTTAACTAATTCAGCGCATAGTACAAGTGACTTCAAAATACGTAAATTTTCACAATTTCGTGCAGGACACCCTTGTAAATTAAGTTTCTTAGTGAATTGTGGTCCAACAATAAAAATCCCACCGCAACACTGTTTTAATTCCAAACGACCTCATTAAACTCACACAGCGCGTGATTGCAGGTGCCATCAACAAAGACGGAGCTGCAAAAGATGTTGGCCAGCAAGTCGGCGATACCGTTCCACAAGTTCGTCTGTCCCGACTGCCACAACATACCGCAGCGACAACAATGGATCAGCGCGAAGGAGACCAGCCGTAAGTACAGGGTTCATCATAGTAAATTAAATTTGTTAACGCTCTCACCAATTATCTAGACTAGACCAAGAAGAGTATTCTTTTGAACACTGAATTTAATTGAGTATACACGTCAATATTCGCATTTTTCAACATCAACAACAACGTAACATCGTTAATATTCTGCTCGTTATTATGGTAGATAACGGATTAATATACATAAACACAGAAAAAACACCCAGACCCGAAATCCATTAGAAAAACAGTTTTTCGCCAGACCCGGCGCGCTAACCAATTGACCACGGAGGCCGTCAATGCCTTTCAACTGCAGCCGCGCACTGATCAGTGCTTAATGAATAGAATTTCTATTGGCTTAGAGTCCCATGCGCTCCAAATCTATTGTTCTCAAAAATTCAACTTCTAAACATTCTAGATTAATGTTTTATATTTTAGCGTTTTATTAACGCTTAAATATACTTAAGTAAAATTTTAAACACTGAAAAAAGACGACAACCTCAGGCGGGAATCGAACCACGCACCTTCCGCATTCCGGGCGGCTGCCTTAACCACTTGGCTACCGAGGTCTGGCTTTCAACCGTCGAAATTTGTCAGTGCTTGATGCTTATGTTTTTAGTCAACATTGCTTCATCAAATCTTAGAAGTTTTCACCTCTGAGATCCGAAAGAAATATTTTTACAAATATTTGAACATTCGGTTAAGATGAAGCTGCGTTTATTGATTAATGTTTTATATTTTAGCGTTTTATTAACGCTTAAATATACTTAAGTAAAATATTAAACACTGAAAAAAACGACAACCTCAGGCGGGAATCTTTCTTTCGGATCTCAGAGGTGAAAACTTCTAAGATTTGATGAAGCAATGTTGACTAAAAACATAAGCATCAAGCACTGACAAATTTCGACGGTTGAAAGCCAGACCTCGGTAGCCAAGTGGTTAAGGCAGCCGCCCGGAATGCGGAAGGTGCGTGGTTCGATTCCTGCCTGAGGTTGTCGTCTTTTTTCAGTGTTTAAAGTTTTTCTAAACATTCATTCCCAGGAGCTCCAATGATTTTCATATTAAAATAATAAATAAAACCACATTTACCAATTTAATTCCCTACAGCTCCAAAACATTAAAAAAAATACAAAACAAACATTCTCTCCCGGGAATCAATGTATGGAGATTACAGGTTTTGAAGAAATATATTTGCATACGCTTTTGGAGCCCTTGGGATCGATTTTACAAAATAATATTATAATTTTACTCTTGGAGCGCTTGGGAAAAAAATCTTGAAGCGGACTGGAAAAAGCCTTTCTATTGTGTCTAGTGGCGCCATGTTCTAAGTGGTTCTACAACTGGTACAGCATTAAATATTTTTTATTGGTTTTCCGTCTTATTACAACTGAATAAGGTTCAAATCATGGTGGCATGTATATTGCCACTACCAGCTAAGGGGTTAACCTCCCACGGCTAAGCACAGGCCTTCCCAAGTGAGGCATTAAAGCACAGCAGTGCGATTCTCTAAGTTAAAGCCTTGGTAGCAGCGGCTGCCGCAGCGCTGAGAATTGACTCTGTCTCTTTCATATTCATAGAATTGGAAAGAGACAGCAGATCACAGCCATGCGCGCAGCGTCTATGTGCCGCTTAGAGAATCGCATAGCTGGAGTAGATAAGACCATAACCCAACAAGAAGAAGAAGGTACAATAAGTTACATACATAGATTCACGACTATTATCCCCAAAGGGAGCCAGAGACTAGGCAATGAGGACCGCAGAAGCAGTCCACTGCAAAAACCAGTTTAAGGGGGTGCCGCGCTATCGCAAAAACTGAATAAGTCTCTTCTAATGAACTTCAAAGCAAAATCTGTCAATGATATTTAAAATTAGAACAATTCTGCTTTGAAGTTTCAGACCTAGTAATTTGATTAGAGCAATGTTTTTATTCTGCGAAATGTACAAAAACCATCACGCGCTTGGTTTAGAAATTTTCTTTTTTAAGATGGGGGTGACCTGCGGAATATCAATACAAATATCTTCATGTAAGAATTATTGTTTCATGCGTAATATTAAGAAAATTGTCGAAAAAAAAACTGTTTTTAGGTGTCATTAGATTTATGTATTGTTTAAAGAATTTGTTTCAAATTTCAACAAGGCCACGACCTTGTGCAATGATCAGGCTAATTCAGCGCATAATACAAGTAACTTAAAAATACGCAAATTTTCACAATTTCGTGGAGGATCCCCTTAAAATTTAATGTCAAATAAATCCACGTTTCACCTAATTACAACAGCACATACGATCAGCGTGATAGGTGAGCGCATCGCCGCTCTATGCTGTTGGGTATGTGCAGTCTTTAGTCCGTTAGTCGCCTTTTACGACACCCAAGAGAAGAGAGGGGTTGGCAGTATTATTTATGTGAGCCGCTACACACACGGCTCATTCATCGGGTTTCACACATATAAATATCAAAATGTAAATCAAAATCAAAAATATTTATTTATTACGCTTAAATTTATTTTTACAATAGCAAGTGGCTAGAGTCTTCTTTTAAGTATTAAGACACCTGTTTCTGAAGGCTCTGCTCTTCATCCTACTAATATTATAAACGCGAAACTTTGTAAGTATGGATGGATGTTTGTTACTCTTTCACGTAAAAACTACTGCATGGATTTGGATGAAATTCGGCATACAGATAGTTTATAACCTGGATTAACACATAGAATACTTTTTATCCCAATATTTTCACGGGAACGGGAACCACGCGGGTGAAACCGCGAGCAGCCGCTAGTATAACATAATAATTGATATAAACGTCCCACTGCTGGGCAGAGGCCTTCCCACATTGGCAACAGCACAGGTGGAGATTGGGCCATATCCCATCACGCTGGCCCAAACCTAACTATATCCACAACAACACCTACTACTAACTTCCATTTCCCATACAAAATAGATAAGCAAATAATGCAGAATAATCGGGATAAAGGACATTACAGTTTTTCATAATAATACGTTTAGGATAGGTTATTATATTTTTAACAGTAGTAAAATATATATGATAAAGACAATGTAAAACAAATACTACTATTTCGTTTTAAAATAAGTTTCAGCAGGCTTGAAGAATAGTAGTAGATTTAAACTAATACGAAACTAACTAATTCTACAGACATATCCTACGTAGGTACATACTTAGATGATTAAAGATAAATACTAATAATTGATTTACCGAACCAAAACATTATTATGTGTTTTAGAGGGAGTAGTAGTTGCTTTATGCAATAATTTAGTTAAAAATGTACGTCAGAAACAAGAGGACAAATACTATACCTTCCGGCCTTAGAGTAATTTAGCTACAGGCTTTTTAAGGAAGCGGAAATTAAAAGAATCTCGAATACTAAGCGGAATTAATTTTGTATACTGTTTTCATTCATGCTAGGCCGCAAGAATGCCAATTTTTAACAGCAAGCAAACGGCAACAATGGACCAGCGCGAAGGTAACCAGCCGTAAGCATCGGGTTGCAGCTTCCTGGTATAGTTACCAGTGAATCTCGCGGAACACTTTACTACTGTCACAGGAACTAAAGACTTTTCTTCGGTTCGTCGTGGAAAACCCATTTTCAAGTAGTATTTGTTATAGTAAACTAGGATTGAACCTCAGATCATAGATTCCCTTCTATGACCTGAGGATTGAACCGTAGTAATGTAATAGCCACTGCTAGGCTTGCCTAAGGCCTGAGGTCTTGATCTCCATTGTTGAAATCAAGTCATCGCTACTATTAATTGGCTTATCGACCGAATTTAATAATCAATTGTTGTTGTTTGTTGCCTCATAGAGAAAAACATTGTAGAATTAAAACTTTTCTGCACACAATATTGTTAGGCACGTACCTTCTAATGAAATAGAAGCCGTTATCGATTTCCCAACTTTTTGATCAAACTAGCTGTCGCCCCGAGTAAAATTAAGTCGGTCACAAATGTCTTTATTGCGTGACCCCGGGGAAAATTGTACATGACCGGGATATAAAGAAGCCTATGGCACTCTTGGGTCAACCGACTATGCAAAAATTATGGAAGGAAAAAAGAACACACGAATCATTCATAATATTAGTTAAGATAAGGATACTGAGCGTATGAGAAAAATTCTTTAGTAAAACAATATTTGATCTGTTTGCTTCCCAATTAACAATTTAACAAAATAACAAATATCAAACACATTCTCTGAAAGAATGTGATTTAATATGAACTCTGATAAACTGAAATAAGGAAGCGAATCGTTACAATAACAACGTTTGCATCATCTTCCGAGGGGACCATTCGAAGCGTTAGACCTTGGCCGTTTTGGTTTTGCCAAAACTGTTCTGGCAACTGGCGTTGCAGCAATTAATCGCTGGTGTTGTTATAGTGAGTTATTTATGCCGTCTGCAGCCCGCCGTCGTATGGGGCATTCTAATTGCGTATTATGGTTCAACGAACTGCGCCTTACCCGCTCTGCTCCCGCCGGCCGGCTCTTGCGCCAATTTGCAAAGTCGCAAACTCTCTGCCCCACTCTCGACTGCATTGGATAGCGTCTTACTTACGACATTTTTCAATTTGCACAATTGCAAGTTTCTGCTCAGATGCAACTTACGTCTTTCTCCCAAGTTGTAAGCAAACTTTCTGCTTTACTCAAAACTGGATCTAATTGAGTATACTTAAATAATAATAATAATAATAAATCTTTCCTACAATCACACCAATTATCTAGCCCAAGAGAAGAATCGAAGAAACTCGTTAAATGGTTACTAGACAACGGATAAACATACTTAAAATACTTAAATACATACTTATTATACATAGAAAACACCCAGACCCGAGACAATTTAGAAAATAATTATTTCTAAATTTACCCGACCGGGGATCGAACCCGGGACCTCAGAGATGGCGACACCATGAAAACCGGTGTACAAAGCCACTCGACTAAGGAGGCCGTCTTAAGTCTACGATACTTACGTCAATATTCGCATTTTTCGCAACAACGTAACATCGTTAAATTTCTGCTCCACTCCGTGTATCTTAGCCAAATTCCTTTATTTTCAAAATCTCTAAATAACTGCTTCACTCCTAACCGACTGTTTGTACAGCATCTCACGACACTGGTTTAGATTGCGTCTTACATAATAGCCCTAATTTGTAAATTCGCAAACTTTCTGCTACACTCAAAACTGAATTGAATTAAGTCTTACCTGCTATCGTAATTTTATGTTTGAACAAAGTTAGGGACTTAATCGTTTTTCTCTATCAACCGGCACAAAGTAAGCTAAATGAATCAATGTTTGAACAATGTGAGATAGTCCGTTTTATACAGGAAGAGGTGGGGCCGAATTAGACTTGAATAATTATAATCAGTTTAATGCGGGTGGGGTCTGACTTCCGAAGGCTAGTCCAAGGTAAATGGTTATGGCCCTGTTTATATTAGGCAATCGGGACAAATCGTGCTATGAAAACAATTGCCAGGTTACTAAGATTTTTTATGCTAAGAAGTTGTAGTGTTCACTACAGAAAACTTCATACTTCTCAAAGAAATTGAGGCGTAAGCTGTATGGTATATAATAATTACCCTCGCGTATGATAATATTTCCATGGGTTACATTAAAGTTGACATTATGCGTAAAAAAACATATGTCTGATTACAATGATGAATAAACTAATTACAGTAAATAGTAAAGTAAACAAGGTAAAACAAAAATGTCTCATTAACATCCTTATATCTTCCAGATTGAAATAAAATAAAATCGCCTAACGTAGCCCGTAACTTTCAATGATAGAGTGCATCCTGTGACTGACATGCTGTCTTGGTCTTTCCAGAAATGGACGTGTTCCACGTGGGCAAGAGGCAAGGGAGCTTTGTTCATTGGGAGCCCATCTTTATAGGCACGCACGAGGACCCTCACTATGACGACCGACTCAGTTGGGAGGGCAAGAAGGACAAAATGACGCAGGTTAGTTTTGTTTTGAAAAGTATTTATTTTAACGGTAGAGTCATACAAACCCAAATGTTTCCACTGTCTGCACCTAATTGCCATAGCAATATATTTTCGTTTCAAAATGAACAGCAGTTCATAATGTTCTTTCAAACTTCCATTTCATGATATAATGCGTCCTCCTTCATTTGCGTATAATCTAAAAGCTGGTAAAAAATTTAGCTCCTTATGTTCTTTGTAGTTATCTTATAATTTTGTCAACCGAGTTCATTAACTCAAATTACACTATTATACGCTCAGCCACAAATTAAGACTCATTCGAGAGACTACTCACTCACAATGATATGGATAACAACTACTACACATATAATATGTACTTCCTTTGCTAAAATAAAATATAGGCTATGCATTATGCAGTGATAATTATTGTGATGTATTATATTGTATCGTTTTTAAATCATTTATGAATGTGCTGTTAAATTTAATTTTAAGTCATGTTATCCTTTACAGAAAGCTTGTGTTAGGCATAAGTTCATGTCAGGGGCTACTACTGATATACTCAATCCATGGAGACCATGAATTCTCGTATTTCATGTGACCGTCGCCACTTCTCTGACGACGTTCCAAATTGTTCTTATTATAATATATCGCTACCATGTATTAACAATCAATTAATTTCTTCCAGGGCTACATCTTGTGTGTAAAAGACTACGAGTTCATGATCTTGAACAACGCCTTCCTCATCCACAAGCCAGGCATCAAGCACTACGTAAAGAACAAAAAGAGGGACGCCATCGTCTCCAAACAGAACGCCTTTATCAAAAACACCGTCATGCCCGAGTACAAGAAACTCTTCGGCACCAGGAACGGCTGCTCGCTGTGACGAACGTTCAAAATCATTAGGATCAGCAAAAAGAAGCTATCAAAGAAACCAGTGCACAAGGACATATTACAAGTGATGTTGAAGATAAACGAAACTGTGAGATATGTAAATATTTAATGTACCGAAACGTTTACTGTAGCATTATTACATGACACTGGTTTGAGAAACGTGAAGACTCAAAGCATTTTACAGCTATACGATAGTTAAGTTACTAAAAATATTCATCATCCAGTAAACACTAGAATGTAATACAACAGTTCCAAGAAACTAATTTAAGTCTAAAACTATTTTCAAACGTATTGACAATCTTATTGAAGCAATCTTGAAAAGTAATGAGGAAAAAGCACTCGACGAAATTACATAAAACAGGTTACAGGGTGCAACAAACTGTCCGCCTGCTTTTAAAAATGTTATGTGTTATAACGACTCCAAACATATCATATTACTACTAGTAATGTAAGATACTTACGGTTATATTGGTAAAGTTTTATAGCGTCGTGTTTGTTTTGTCAATTAAGTTAATTAACGATCAGTATCGCTATCGTCAAAGTATGCAAGTTATTTTTTAATATAAGTTACATTAAAATTCTTACAATGCCGTACATTATGTTAGTAGGATAGTTGGAACCTGCCCGGAATCTATCTATGTATCGTATTTGTACCGCCAAGTAGCCTGTCAAGTGTCTTGATACTTTCTTGGTACTAAAGCCACTAAAGATTCGGTATAACTCGATTATTTACTGATATTTATCAGGCAGGTACATGCTCCTTTGGCGTCTCAGTAATGTACGGCATACTAATTATTTCATTTAAGAGGGTTTACGCATTGCCAATTTTGATGAAACTTTGCATGCTAAAAAAACACACAGGGATCTAAGTGGTTTATTGAAAATATTTTTAAAAAACGTTTATTTAACTGAGTTATTGCGATTTTGAACTTTTTATAATGGACTTTAAATCACAATTACTCAGCTAAATAAACGTTTTTTTTAAATGTTTTAAACAAACTTTTTAGATCCCTGTGTTTTGCATGTAAAGTTTCAACAATTGGCTGATAGGTTGTTAAAAATTTCAACTTGTAAGTTTGTATGGAAAACCGAAATGCGTAAACCCTCTTAAGCTTACGCACAAAATTATTCTGGAGCAAAGCATAGTACTACAAGTGCATATTTATTAATTGTCAATAATATTTTTTACTATCTATCCATAATTTAATCTCACATTGGGTATGAAATCTCTTTGTTGTCATCAGCTTATAAAGCTGCAAGGTTGGTTGTCCTCAGCAAATCAATGGTGAATAGTGAGTTTATCGATATATTATTACTCTCTACAGACATCACTCCTTCTCACGTGGGAAGCTCATAGGGAGCAGTATGATAGGAAGTAATTTATTATTGCTTTTATATCATTACTGCTTACCCCAACATGAATAAGTAAATTTTTGGTCTTTCAAATCAACTGCGTGGGTGATATTGAATGTCCATAATAAAGTTAAGCTTTACACTTGATAAAATACGAGTAGTAGCAATGTAATATTGCGTCCATACTGTCTAAGTCAACTGAATAGTGCCGTATATTTTTTTAACTTACTTACTATTCTGTATACAGAACTATTACACTTAACAATGAGATTAACAACTTTGGTGATAGTATACAACGCCAGTATACATTTTTTCTGTACCAAGTACTATCGCCCTAGTATACACGAAGTATGATGAACCCGAAAATAAACATTGATATCTAATTGTAATAATAAGCATTTGTATGTACACATTTGTAAGATAATTGTGATAGATCGACGGTACGTAATATACCAAATATACTAAGTTATATATTAGTGCCTAGCATATGTATATTATGTAATGAAAAGCTTATGAGACCGCGGCCTTAACATTTAAAAATACAATCTAATTTACTATTTTGTGAATAAGCCTTTTGTATGTAATATATTGGTATGTATACCTACAGTATACAGTGATAAATTAAGGTTTTAATAGTCCCGATACAAAATATTGAATCAAAAAGTAACATTATTATCAAATATATGCATTCCGTAATGCAGGAAGTACTTCTTAAGTATTATGGAATATGAAATGCACTTGTTGCTGGCAACGCCACGCCATTGTGATGCTATTAAGGCGAACATATCGAAGTATCTAAATCTTTCATACTTACATTGAAACTGTTAATATTAGTCAACGCAACGAAAGCTTATTATGCTATATACCAGTTAAATAATCGAAATCTAGCTCCTTCACCACACCACCGTCAGCCATAAACATATTGAAAATTGTTAGAAATGCAATGTCAAAATATATTTTAGCGCCTATTTTTTAACTAACTTTTTTTACGAAATTTCATGCGTATGTTTTCAAGCCTTGGATAGGTTTTTGGCGGGTTATAGAATTTGTCCTACCTCCTTTTCCATCGCTAATGCACTGGGCTAGAGGGAGGGCACTATCCAATATTCTAAGTTAGGTTTTCCCCCTACGCTCCTCCGTCACTGGCTACCTAAATAAAGGCTCAGGATCGTGTGTGAATACTTACTAACTGACTGTGTTAGGTGTAACCACAAACAAATAAGTACATCGGTGAATGTAACTAACACTATTTGTTGTCAAGACAATAACAATTAATAGTTCTCAATGATGAAAATGTCGTGGCCATATCGTAATGTTGGCCATATCATGAAATGCCCGGCCACATCAAGATTAGGTTAGGTTCGAACATGATCATTTCATGAAGTATTTTGAGCATTTCATGATATAGCCAATTTCACGATATGGCCACGACAAATATACAAAGAAAGATAACATATCCTTCAAACCAAACATGCACACCCGCATGGCGTGCGACGGCCACATGCCTTCTTCAAGGCCATAAAGGGTTTTTTTTTTCATTTGTTTGATTAAAATGATCGTAGTCTCAATTTCTAGTGTTAATCCGCTTTTATATTCGTAACATTTTACTCGTACGTATTTTATGTCATAATTAGGTACATATAGCTTTGTTTAAGTTATTGCAATCTACACGCAACGTGTACTGGAGCCTTACTGTTTAAGTGATACTCTGTATTATTAAGTTTAGTGCTTAAGCTCACCACGTTCGACTAGTTACTATTAATATAAGTTAAGCAACTTCTTCTTTTTCATAATGTATAATATATTTAAATTTATGCTTACGTTGTAAATATTTAATTTAGCGTTTTAAAAACAATATTATTTGTAAACATACCTTTTATTTTAAGCTCTACTCGAAATTAAACTCTTAATCATCATTAGATGGATGATTTGTTTAGCTGTCATCAACATACATGAAGACACACGCATACCTATAATTATTATAATTATAATAATATGGCAATTGATTGATTGAAGTAGTAATAGCCCTCTCTGCAATATTGGTATGTTTATCAAAAACAACTATCGATGATTTAAATATATCATGTTCCAGTTGAGTTTGTGTTACATTGTGTACATTGTTACATTTTGTTTTACACTGTTACCCAATCGGAAAAAAACCCGGCAAGTTACACTGTATCTTACTGCAACGTTTTTTACCTCTGAGTAACACTGTAACTCAACAGAGCATCTTCTTTTGTTTTGTATTAGTCTTAGATTAAAACGAAAAGGGAAGATACGGCATGCTCCTACTTGTAGTCGTTCAAAATATAGTCGTCCTACTCAACTACTTAAGCAAACACTCACACACGCACACCTATAAAGTGTAAATCGAGCGAGCGAGACAAAGCGGTAAGTTTCAACGTCAGCGCGAGGGAGTCAGCGAGTAGCGCGTTGACGTCTCGGTCGCTTCGCAACAGACGAGTACGTACGACCGATTCCGACGCCACTGCGGAATAGCGTCTTTCTCTTTTTCACACAGTAGAATATCCGCAATAGTGCGATGTAGCCTGTTCGCTCGGCAAATTGTGACTGAAGTGAAATTGTGCCTTTAGACCTAATTTTGGCGGCTCACTCGCGAGACGCTAATGCCGTATCTTCCCTGTTTGTTTTAATCTAAGGTATTATTATAATATTTAAATAAACTGACTTTAAAACTAGATTTTAGCATTGTGCTTAACGAATAAAGGAGATTATTAAAGTTGAATAAACAAAGGAACATCTCAAAATCAACAAAACAGTTCCATTGCCTTAAGGCAAAATGTAATTTACCGTAGAGTATCAATATTATTCCATTTGAATTAAGAATCTTCCAATTATTTTACTTATTGCAGTCAACCATTCAATATGGTACATCTTCGAATTTCCTATATTATTGTTTATATTTCATTATCCTGTAAGTATTATTGGGTTTCGGTTATGGAAATAGCATGTGGTGAGTTTTCACTTTCGGCACATATGGTTCACAAGTGCCTCCTAGTTTATAAGTGCAATATATTAAAGTCTTTCAATGTGATTATGATTATATACGAAAGTGTATTATCGAATAATATTAAGTAGTATAACTTTTGTATTGTCAGTTTCATAAGAATCTACAGCTCATGATGTAATCGGTCTACATTTGAAATAAAACAACATTTAAAATTGTGTGTTTGTGTCATTTATTTCTCATACTTATCTGACTAACTTTAATCCGGGGTCTCAAACATGGGCTATGCATCAAACAATCTGTAACACACTTTGCCGGATTTGAGAATTGAACTCAGGATCTCTTCATATCGTACCTACCGAGCGCTTAGCCGCTCGGGATGTTCTAACAATTACGTACAGTCACGAGCAAAAATATGTAAACAATTGTAGCTCTTAATACAATGGAATATGAGTCAGTGTATACATATTGGTGCTCGTGACTGTACATAAACATACACTAACGCCTATTATTGACTATTATCCCCAAAGGGTTAGTTAGAGAACAGGCACCGCAAACCGAATGGAAAAAGCTACCCGGCATAAGACACTGAAAATCCTTCATACGCCTATGAAGGCGTCCCAGGACGGAGCAAGATCATATGCGGGAGGTAGCAGAAGGCAGGCCCGATTAATCACCGGTGCTCTGACTGGGCACTATGCCACAAAACAAATGCTCCACAAAATGCAACTAGCAACAGACAACCTGTACAGGGCATGTGGAGGGGAAACGGAGTCCATGCAGCACCTACTGTGTACTGTGACTCTTTTGCTAGAAAAAGAATGAATCTTCTGAGATCGGCCTACCCGAAACCAGAATATTTTAGGTTCTTAGCCCTTAAGTATTCAGTTCTATCTGCCGGACTCTGGTCTCATATGGCGTCAATTAATTAAAGATTACTAATACCACCTATACCCCAGAGATACAATTTCCCCGTAGAGACACTTTTAATAAAACTACACTATTATTCCCCAGAGATACACTTTCGGCTTGAACACTTAAATAGAAAAGTGTATTGTTTTCTGAGGTTTAAGCGAGCACTACACATTGAAATGAAACACTTTTTTACGGATTAACTCGCGTTTAATTTACTATTTACATAGTTTTTATATTATCCTGACGTTTCGAACCCTTTACAGGGTCCGTGGTCACAGGGAGATTGAGGTGTTAGTTATCTCATTGTTAGAAGTTATTTGCCTACCGTCAAAAAATTTTTATATTTAACCGGGTGCGTTCAAGTTTACACAATACATAACACCTCAGTCTCCCTGTGACCACGGACCCTGTAAAGGGTTCGAAACGTCAGGATAATATAAAAACTATGTAAATAGTAAATTAAACGCGAGTTAATCCGTAGAAAAGTGTTTCAGATGAAAAGGAAAACTAAATAAATCAAAATTTAACAAAACTAAAGCTGTTATTCCCCAGAGATACACTTTCGGCTTGAACACCTAAATATAAATGTTTTTTAGATAAAAAAAACCAAATTGTTCATAATTAAACAAATTATCGAGACTTTCTTATTTAGACGGTTGTACGTACCAGCCAGCCTTCTATTGAAGGCTGACTGGTACAACCGTCCAGAATTGGATGAATGTGTGGTGCGGTGTCTTTGACCATAAAAACGAATGTAAAGCATCATGTTGGGCTTCATCCATTGTTTATTAAAGTATTCACGAAAGAAAGTGTTTTATACACAACAGTACCAAAAAGTGTATTAAAGAGGACAAATTGGTAGGCTGTAAAAAAATGTATCTAACAGGAAAAAAAGCGTAGTTTTATTAAAAGTGTCTCTACGGGGAAAGCGTATCTCAGGGGAATAATAGGCTAGTTGACTAAATTTCAAAGTCATATTAAAACGATACCTGTTTACCTATTTTATCATAAGAATACATTATTTTTCAAAAAATCGATCATTTACAATATTTATTTTGCGTTTTTATATTCCAATTTAAATTTACCGCATAAACGCTTAAGACCGCCATGTTGAGTAAATGACGTCACGCCGTGCAAAACATCCGTTTCGTTCGAGGCTTGTTCTATAGAAATGTCACAACAATAAAATGACATTTGGCATGGCGTGACGTCACGGCGTCTGATTTCCGTTTAATGTCATATGACTGAATGCGTATTATTGTCGATTTTTTTCTTTAAAAATATTAATAATCCCAATTTTTTTTAATGAATATTTTAGATATTTTGTTTCTATAAAACATAATTAATCATTAGAAACGCCAAACCATCCGATTTATTCTTAGTGGACACAAGCCTATTCTAATTAGCACTGTAAAAAAGTGTATAAGCAAACAACATAACGCAGTAAAGCATTTTCTAGGAATGAAAAACCGTGTCGCGTGGCGGTGAAAGAATACTACCACCCCCTCTGTTCCCTTGGGTGTCGTAAAAGGCGACTAACGGACTAAAAACTGCAAAGCATAGAGCGGCGATGGGCTCACCACCTGTCACGCTGAGAACATGTGCAGTCGCTATTTGGTGAAAAGCGGACTATGGTAGGGGACTGTTTTTGCGGTCCTCATTGCCTAGTCTCTGACTAACCCTTCGGGGATAATAGTCGTGATTATATGAGGAATGTATTAATTGATGTCTTGAGTACAGAAATACACAGGTAAACAATCCAAAAGTATCAATGTGGGGAAGTCCAACGCTAGAAGAGATAAGAAAAAGTGTTCCAAGTAAGAGGGTTTGCGCATTTCGGTTTCCCATACAAACTTCCAAGTCGAAATTTTTTAAAACAGTTAAGCCAATTTTGATGAAACTTTGCATTTTAAAGTAAAACACAGGGATCTAAATAGTTTGTTGAAAACATTTTTAAAAACCGTTTATTTAAATGAGTTATTGCGATTTTAAACTTTCTTTATTGGACTTTAAATCGCAATAACTCAGCTAAATAAACGTTTTTTAAAAATGTTTCCAACAAACTATTCAGACCCCTGTGTTTTACTTTTTTCATGCAAAGTTTTATAAAAATTTGGCTTAGTGGTTTTTAAAAATTTCGACTTGGAAGTTTGTAGAGGAAACCGAAATGCGTACACCCTCTTAAGTTATGTAAAACTTCATTTCAAGAAATTGTATTCAAGAAAGATATATTAAATCATTTATTTATGTTCAATATTATTTTAGCTTTACAATTTTCTTCTTGTAGACCTGGGGTTCTTTACAATTTAACAACTACGGCAATAGACTTTATTTCTTTATTTATCAACTCTTTTCGTTTTTATTTGAAAATGGCTAGTTTCCCTCTTATGTACAAGTTACATACTGAAAATTTTTGAATGCAGCTAAGTACCTACAATAACTTATAAAATGGACTATGATTCCTAATTTCCATTTCTTTTATTGTTACAAACTTCCTCAATTGCTGTACTTAACTATTGTACTTTTTGTATTGATTACCACATATCTATACTAATATTATAAAGCTGAAGAGTTTGTTTGCTTGAACGCGCTAATCTCAGGAACTAGTCCGATTTAAAAAATTCTTGCAGTGTTAGATAGACCATTTATCGAGGAAGGTTATAGGCTATAATTTGTTTAGGTCGTACCCGTACCTAAACAAATTATAGCCTATAACCTTCCCGTAGTAACCTGTGCGAAGCCGGGGCGGGTCGCTAGTTTAGTCATATTTATTTATTCAGCGAGACAGGTTCATTAATTTTTTTCCATAAAACATTGTATATCGTATTCAAACTTCTTCCGAATACTCAATACTTAGTCGCTTGTGTTTGTGTGGCTTTACTATCAAATCTTAAAGCAGTATTACTTTAATCTTACTAAACCGTGTCGCGTACCGGTGAAAGACGACTACCACCCCCTCTCTTCCCATGGGTGTCGTAAAAGGCGACTAACGGAAATAAAACTGCACATCCATCCAACTCCAACAGCATAAAGCGGCGTGGGCTCACCACCTGTCACGCTAAGCACATATGCAGTATTTGGTAAAAAGTGGACTATGGCAGAGGACTGCTTTTGCTGTCCTCATTGCCTAGTGTCTGACTAACCCTTTGGGGATAATAGGGTAGTACTATTATTTATTCTGTGAATAGTCGTGATTATAATATGTACCTATGTATGTAAATTCCCGTTATGAATTTTGCATAGTAAGATTAAAGTAATACTGCTCAGTCAGAACCTATGACTTATTCATAAAATAACATAAAACTCTACACAAATCATGATATCGAAATTATTAGGGAAACGAAAACTCCTAAGAATACTAATACGATCTCATGACCGTTCTTAGTGCCTATTGACCTCCGGAAAGGTGTAGGGCCAGGGGCGTAATGGCTATCAGGTGGGCGACTGGAATCCCTCTGGCGTGCAAACTCATCGTACGTCGGTATACGGCTGGTAGTCTGCGGGGGATCCGGTATTCCTGTCCACTTCTTCACCTCTGGCTCCTCAGCAGGGGGATTGTCTTCCACCTTCTTTTCGTTGTCTCCGTTTCCATTCTTATCATTGTTCCGACTGTTGTCGCCGTTGGATAATAGCACTGATAGGTTGAAGTAATTATCTGGGAACAGTATTCGAAACCTATCCAGTTGGGCGCATTCCTGACGTGTCTTCCTGAACATAATAGACTCTAAATGACAGGGAGCTTTGCTAACAACTTGTCTGGAATGCCGACGGAATAATAACGTGTAATTTGCATGGATTATCATTAATAATAATAATGTGTTTAAAATAGAATATGACATTTTTGATGCCATTCAATTTGACATTGCTGCTTTTAAACATAGACTTCAGCAGACATGAAAATAAACTAGACCTTTTTAATACCATGAAAATTCTTCCTTAAGAGGCCTATTACATCTCGATCACAGATTTTGCAGTTGTATTTATCGTTTTTATCGAAATAGGATAATAAATTCATGCTTAATATTACAAATCTCCACTCTGCGAAAATAAGCTGAGTTCGGACATCGCATTTTGAAGTAATTTTGCAGTGGTATTTATCGTTTTTATCAAAATAGGAAAATAAATTCATTATAAAATCTTTTTTGCTCAATAACATTATCGTATAGATAGGAGAAATTCACAGTTAACTTAAAGCGATTTTCGAAGTTTTTTGGCTTAGAATAAGATATCTTAAGGCTTTTTTATGTGTATAGTTATATCGTTACCATTCAAAATATATTTTAAAACACAAACACACAATAAAGTTACGTACCTACATGATTAAAAGTTCCGCCTGCGAATTTCCAAATTGCAGCAACATCCAGACGGAACGCCGGCAGAATGCCGATGAGCCAGCTAGCTCGAGATAAGGGAGCCGGGGCCTTACCACGATTTATTTTTAAACATCTGCTTGCGTTTGTGTGGGAAGTGCTTTTACCTTTATATCACCTACTTAACTACAGCTGAATGTTGAAAAAGAGTAATTTAAACCTTATCCCAGAATTTCGATTATTCCAGCTCACCTCGTTCAGTTAAGTTCAGTTAAGGTGCTGACAAACAAATCCGTGTTCCCGTTAACGTATATGCGAATCAGTGTTGCCAATTTAAGGGATTTCGCCATATTTTAGGACGAAAGGGCTTATATTGTGAATGTTTCACGGCAATGTAGCAAAAAGTTGCAAAGTAATGCATCGGCTTCGTACTAAACTTATAAATTAACGAATGTTGTTCTTTTTTTTTTAATATGTAAAATTTTATTGTAAAATTAGGCTTCCTAAATCGAGGAATTTCTAAAATAAATTAGGGATCCCAGGGATAGCTTCTGAAAGGGTAAAATCAAATTCTTCAGCGTGAACACGTGTGCGAATGCTATGTAAAACTCGCACAATTACCTCTGATCACGATGGAAATCATAGTACGGCCCCTGCTCCACTGTCGAGAACGTACGTGCGGCGCAAGTGTATCAACTCCCCGTATTTGGCTCAAATTTATCTATCGCCTAGCTGTAGCACGTACTGTTATCATAATAGCATTCCAAGTCGGCCTGTCTGCTAGTAAAATTCAATTAATAGAAAAACACCCAACAGGTCTCTGTTAACTGCAGATAAGACGAGACGAGAGCTTTCCATCCGGTTTTTTATCTCTTATCACCCATTCTAAGACTTATGGCTAGTATTGGATAGACGCTGTAACACGGTATTTCACTCGATGGTATTTGAAGCAAGAAAGTAACTAGTAAATGGTGGTGCTATTATCGTAAACATCAATGAATAATGTGTTTCTAAAGCTAAAAGTATTTACAAATCGCTTCGGAAGTCAATGTATTTGATACCATAAGTGGAACGATATGTAGCTGTACTGTAATTTTAACTTTCGCTCTTCATCATGGTGAAATGGAGCGTTTTAACCTCAGTTTAAAATTAGATTGCAATGAATTGTTTTACAAGGTTATTTTTAATATAAGTACAGTAAATCTAAATACCCGTTTATTCAGTTCCTGTAAAAAAGCAGGTTCAATTAAGATAAATTTAAAAATAAAAAATATTAATTTTGGTGCAAAATGCAATGAAGACATCATTAAAATTTATAAAAAAACGTTTATTATTAATATTTTCACAAGTCAAAACTGTGTGTGTGACGTGTGTGTGTTTGAATGTGTTCTCAAAAATAAAGAAATTGCTCTAAACTCTACACAAATCATTATAATATTTATTGTATTATTTGGATTAAATTATGTTTTACATTATTTTTTTTCAGTGTTATAATTTTACTTATGTATATTTAAGCGTTAATAAAACGATAAAATATAAAACATTAATTTATTTTTTTATAACAATATTTTCGTTAAAATAGTAAATCTTTATTTTTCTCTATCAATCTGTAGCTAGAGGTTTAAAAGCAGTAGGTAAAACCTTAGCCTAAAAGGTAAAGGGATGCTTTTTGTCAAAACTAAAAAGTGTGTAAATAAAAAAGGTCGACTAGGAGGAAACACTACGTGGAAGTGGCATGTAAAATTCTCATAATGAATACAAAAAACGACGTTTCGTAGTCCCCTGTTTCCTCCTTTAGAACTGGACCAATTTTAATGTTTTTTTTCAGCATCGATTAAAGAAAGAGATTTTCTACGTCTGTATGTTTAATTTTTTGCATTAAGTCATTTATATAACAACCAGGAGCCTTCAAAATTTAGAAAAATCACTCCGTTTTAAGGCGTCCTCAGAAACATTAAGTATCCGGTTTAGTAAAAAAAAAACAAATATACAACTTCTACAACTATCTTTAACCGATGCTGAATGGTCATAAAAATTGGTCTAGTTCTGAAGGAGGAAACAAGGGACAGGAAACGGGTTTTCTGTGTTTCGTATGAGAATTTTGCATGCCACTTCCACGTAGTGTTGTTTCCTCTTTGAGTCCATGGTCATGCGACGTTTAATAACGAATTAATAACCAATCAAGACTAATGTGGTCCTATTTTTCTACACCACAGATAAGGTTGACTGCAAGCGATCTCTGCCTAGAGATAAGCTAACTTTTGTAAACGTCTCATAATTGATTTTTTTTTAATGTGACACGTCGTAGTGACTACATCCTGCCTGATGGTAAGCAGCCGATGTAGTCCAAAATAATGAGAGATTTGATTGATGTAAAACTTTGTTTTTTTTTTGTTTAAGGGTTATTCTAAAAACTACTTAAGCTTCAGATTACACCAGTTGCTGACCTGGTGCTAGTGATCTTTTTATTATCTGCGTATCAAAAGTTTGACCATCTTCAAACACTCAAAGCCAAGCTCAAAGGAATTATCAGCTATAACCAATGAGGTAATATATATAAAATACGATAAGATATAGGATAAAATGTTTACTAGAAAAAAATCAACCAGTCTCAGGAAGCTCGAGTGGGATTCGAACCCACGTTTCTAGTAAACATTTTATCCTATATCTATATAGCATTGTGAATGCAAAATTTCAACAATAACGATAAGATATGTTACGTTCATAGTAATTTGCGTTTTAAATGTGTTCCGAGCTGCACACATTGACAAGTTTCACATAAGTAAAACAAAAGATACGAAATAGCACGCAAATATAGTCGCAATTATAGTGTTTCTAGTTACATACAAGACGTCCCAATTGGGACGTATTTGAGTCTTCACATCGCGCGCGTTTATAACATATCTGCTTCTTGTTATATCATTGACTATAACCCTATCCAACAAGCATATCTAATCACCATCTGGCAATTCTATAGGCATATCAAATTCATTAATGACGGCTTATCCTTGACTTTCAAACAGCATTGAAGCTAATTTCCTTTTAATTTTTATGTAAAAGGTTACCAAACTCATTAGGAGTTGATCAAGATGAGTGATTCTTATTAATTTGTTTTTATTTATTTAGATCGAAAAGTTTTAAGATGTAACCCTTGTGCGTTCGGAATGCGAAAATTCATAATGGAAATTAGGCAATAATGGGATAATGGGTGACCACATTAAAAATGGCGAAATGTACCGTGCACGTTCATAGTTTTATCTATCTTCTATCCCGGTAGTTGTAGCAAGCCCAGTAGCCTGAGACCAGCTAAAGATGATGACATATATTTTGACCTTTGTACTAGAGTTAGTTTACCCTATACACGTGCAATCTATGGGTCAACTATACGCAGAGGGCCTTCAACGCTCTCCGAGTAGGTATACAACAACGCATTCAGGGTAATGTTGGGTCTTCCATGATACTGTAGCGCTGCGGGCATATTCGCGCTGGCGCACACGAGCGACTTCTATGCGGTGCTGCGCGGGCGAGTTGCGTCGCTGATGCTCAGCTCCAACAGTATCCTGAGTGTCGTTCGGGAGAAGCCCGACTGTCGTATCTGGAACACTGGCTGAAAATGAACGTGGTTGTGCCAGGTGGTCCGGATGGGCGGGGTGGGTTTTTCCTTAATTAGATATGAGACCTACCCCACATATAGAATTATTCATACTAACATAGTTCATAAGCTTTAATTGTTACTAACGTAATATGGATGTAAATCTGAATTAAACTTTTTTTATTTTATTTATATTCAGCGAAACAAGTGTGTCATTTTTCTGTGGTCTCTGTCTACCCCTCCGTTTTTCCTTATTTACAATACGAAGCTGATTCGATAGAATTCAAGGAAGCCCGTTAGTTAGTGCCTTATAAAGTAAAACAATTAAAGTTCAAACAGGTAACATCAATGGTAAATTCCGTATCGTGAATGGTTACCTGCTTTACTGCACGCTATGCACTAATAACAAGCTAATATAAAGGTTCGCTTTAAAAGCAAAACTTTAACTACGACGACAGATAGCTTTAAGTTTAATAAAAAAATCACAAAAATAGTTCTACACAAACCTTTAGCGATGGCTTTTAACTAACTAAAAATATTATCTGTTTTTTCCTGTAACCAACTTTAATTACTCGTTAGATAGTTATTGTTAAGTTAATACCATGATGTTAATACATGGCTTCTCAAAAATAAAATCATTGGCATTTTGTACCAAGATTACTATCGAACATTTTAATAAAAACTCCTTATTCATAATACTTAGTATTTTTTATTGTCTGTTTAGTGCTCTGCATCATTAAGACGCCATGGCGACGTCGCCGGCTACGTATCCAAGCAGTTAATATCATCCGCCTCATTAAGACGCCATGGCGATGTCGCCAGCGACGCAGGCCTGGCTATTTCTGGCATACGAAGGTCGCCATGTCGAGTAGCCATCGCGTCTCGACAGTCAGTTCGTTTACGTCGTCAGGAATGAAAGTAGAAGAAATCGCACTTCTCTGTTGTACGTCGCAGAAAAATGGAAAAGAAAAAGAAGCCTTTTATATCAGATCGAAGCCAAAGTTATAATAATATATAATAATAAGTAGGTCAGGGTAAAACTTTCTTCGCATTTTTTTAAGAAGTCAAAACATTTTGTAATACTTATAGTTTATTTACATTTAACTAAAATATGTAGGTGCCATTTTGTTCGATAACTTTTTGCCATCTTGTAGGTAGGGAGCGACGTGATCCCATTGCTATAGAAATTTTGGGGCTTCTGATCATAATACCGCGACAAGTGGTTTTGGCAGTCCTCTCGTGATGTTAATCTGACACTGCCTAAAGAATTCTGAAGAGACCGAAACCGTTGGAAATCTGAAGGTGCAATGTCAGGACTATATGGCGGATGCATTAACACCTCCCAGCCAAACTCTCTTAATTTTTGCTGACTGGCTAAAGATGTGTGAGGTAGACCTCATGATAACGCTAGGAAAAACAAAAAACAGCTCATAAGCTGTTACCACCAGGCAAGACCATCGATTCCGAACTCTATTGTGAACAACAGATGAGATTAAAGCAAGAAGTGGTGAGAAAGCGGCCGGAATAAATCAACAGAAGGAGTGTGTGGCACGATTGCCCTTCTTGGGCACTGGCTGCACATTTGCAAGCTTCCAGGACTGAGGAACCGCTCTAGTAAAAAGAGAAAGGTGGTACAGACGCGTTAGAACCGGAGAAAATTCAAGCGCACAGACCCTAAGTAGTCTAGCTGAAATCCCGTCCGGGCCGCAGGCCTTATTAACGTCCAGATTCTGCAAAGCTTTTCTTACCTCTTTGGTGTGAATGAACACTTGACATGGAAGCACCACAATGGGGTAAAATTGGTGGATTTGCACGGTTTGCGTCAAGTCGCGAATTGCCCGCGAACAGAGATGCAAAAAGATTTGCTTTCTTTGTTGCAGTGTAGGCCAACGTCCCATCGGGTCGCAGCATAGGGGGTAAAGTAGGCCGGCAAAAATTTGACTCGACTGACTTGGACAGGGAGCAGAACTGCTTACTACCAGCAGGATAAGATGCTAGTCTGGCTTCTACGCGGCTTATGTGGTTGAATCGCGCCTTGCGGATCATTCTTTTGCACCGCTTAGCTGCAGAGTGGAAGGTCTTCTTCTTCGCGTGAACCCTCCGAGCCCGTTCTTTACAGTCACGAGCGCGTAACCAGGCTTGGTAAGCGGATTATTTACGTGCTTCTACGCTTGCACAGTCCGCATTAAATCATGGTTGGGCATTGTGACCGTGAGGGACGTCGGAGAACGGAATAAACTATTCCATTCCCTGACAAATCACTCCCACAATCACGTCTGCAGAATAAGAATAAAATACTAAGGGATCGTTCGAAGAAAAACACACTTGGCGCCAAGGGTATGATGCAAAGAAGTGCCGCATCTCGTCCCAATCAGCTGACTTGTAATGCCATACACGCCTCGTGCCGTGCCCCTAGGGCTGACATCAGGAGGCGAGCAGACTGATACGGATTTCACCACACAATGATCAGACGTTCCCAGGGAGGCTGAGACTGATACTGGGTGTATATTAGGGTTCTTCGTCAGTAAAAGATCAAGACAGTTTCGCGTATAGCCATCAGCATCAGGCCGCGTCGCCACATTCGACATCTGGGTGAGATCCAGCGATAATGCAAACTTGCGCGCTTCTCGTCCAGCATCTTTCAACTTGGATTTTTTGATTGAATAAAATATTATTTAAACGACATATCCAGTGATTCACTGTATGTTAAAAGCCGGCCAATGACTGAGGTTATCGTTTGTTGTATAGGTAGACACACCACAAGCAACACCAATTTTATTTCAACAACAAGGCAAAAGGTGATAAACGTCAATATATTATTTTGTGATTTCAGGCAAAAGCTGGTTAAGCAACTATGGATTAACTTATAGGTAAAACCAAAACGGCCTAAACTCCTTTTTTGTTTTTATTATGTAAAGGTAAAAAGCAATAAGTGGTTAAATAATTCTGATTATAATAGGTAGAAAAGAAGTAAACGCAATTTGTGTTATGAAGACCTTAAGGCAAAACTGCTTAAAGGTCATGCTTATAAAAATATTGAAAAGCAAGAATGCACGAAACGCCGAAGTGCATTGTTTTATTGTTTTTTGTTTAGTCATAAACAACAATTCTCTGATGTGAGAAAATTATGTGTCACTTGATACCTCGTTTTTCTAAAATCACTTCAGGCATAAGCGACATCAAAATGCTCCTATCGGCGTGAAACCCGGTGCATTCGACGCAGAAAAAAAACTGTGACCTTATTCGTCGATATTAATGTTTCAGTAAAAGGATCATTAATTTGCTAATATGGGTGTTTTGCAGTGAGTAATAGGGGGTATCAAATATTTTTGTACAGTATAAATATTATACTACCACTGAGGAGTGTTAGTATAATATTTATACTGTACAAAAACTGAGAAGTGATTTTTCAAAAGGGCTTATTTCCACTTTAGCCCCGGAAGAAAACTATAAAAGCCATCGTCAAAGTCATGTTAAAAGGCTATTCTCGAGGTCAGAATCATAAAAGAAATTACAAAAGGTGCACATTTCCTTTGGAAATATAAGATTAAAAATCGCAATTTCGTACAAGACGGCACATTTCTATCTGAGATCTTTCTTATGCTTAGACGCTTTTAGAGTTTAAAACAAAAAGACGCATTTCCTAGAGTCGCTAAATAAATCTTTATATATTAAATATAAATATATAATATATGCGTATTTCCACTTAATTTTAGGTTTTCGACTTACTCGTGTCGGTTATGGTTAGGGACTATTACGTTAGAATACAAACTTTAAATGTGTCAGGATATTACATGTATATACTATGACACAGGAAATAAATAAAAATCATAACTCACTGTAAACAGGCCCTACTTGTTTTTCTCTATTACTGAAATTTTGCTTATCATGGAAATAAACCCTTTTGGAAAATCACTCCCCAACTATTATTAAAGTAGTAGCAGAAGTCATCAATGCTAAAGAAAACACAATAGTAGTTAGGTAAGTATATAAATCATTTTATTATTAAAACATTAACACATTTTTTGGTAATCATTACATATTATAAAGTAAAGTCGCCGTTTTCCTGTGTCTGTGGCACCGCACTATTCTCCTAAACCACGCAATGGATTATTAGAGTAAAAGATAGAGCGATAACTGAGGATGGTTTTTGTTTATATTTTGTAGATATTTTTTTAAATGGTTTATGACGGTTTTTCTAAGTTAGAACGTGGACGAAGGCGCGGGCAGGCCGCTAGTATACATATATAGGTATCAGTAATATTTTATCACATCACACTTATGTAATATTCTAAATGTGAAAATAACGATGGTTTGATATTTTAATGTTTGGATTTTTCTGCATTTACGCCTCAATGACTGAACTGATTTGAATGAAACTAAGTAGGTGGGTAGGTAGTAGTAGATAAGGACCAGGATTAACACCGCTGACCGAAACGAAGGCGGAAGATAGTCTGACACTAAAACATTAATATGACCTCAGCAAAACTTCGAAAAGCAATTTCATATTTTTAGAAAAGTATTTTGACGATTCCAACTATGCCGTATTTAATCACACAAGTTAAGTGAAAATCTGAGATACATTTTATTTCCGCCGGAGCTTGGGTTTTTTTTGTTCATTATCGATGAAAATAAAACATTTGAAGTTAATCATATACAGCCTTAATTTTTCTTTATAGTTCCACCCATAAAACTGAACAACTTTCCCCAAGAAACCTATGTGCAAAAATGACAAAAAAAATTCGACCTTCCATACAAAACTGTCCGATTAGCTGACGACAATAGTATTTTTTGTCATTTTTGCACATAGGTTTATTGGGAAAAGTTGTTCAGTTTCTTGGGTGGAACTATAAAGAAAAATTAAGGTTGTACCTATATCTAAAACAAGCGGCCGCTTGCGGTTTCACCCGCGTGGTTCCCGTTTTCCGTGGGAATATCGAGATAAAAAGTATCCTACGTGTTAATCCAGGTTATAAACTATATGTATGCAGAATTTTATCCAAATCCATTCAGTTGTTTTTACGTGAAAGAGTAACAAATATCCATCCATACGTTGCCGTGGGAATATCGGGATAAAAAGTATCCTATGTGTCAATCCAGGTTATAAACTATCTGTATGCCGAATTTCATCCCAAATCCATTCAGTAGTTTTTACGTGAAAGAGTAACAAACATCCATACATTCTTACAAACTTTCGCGTTTATAATATTAGTAGGATAGAGGAATCTTCTGAAGCATTTGTCATATTTGACGGAGGTGTGCTAAACGGTGCACTGGTGTGTGTAGACTCAGTGTTGTAGTCCATCATGGATAGGGTTTCTCCGCGAATAGTAGAATATCCACGGTGATAACTTCGTGACGGCGGCGGCGGTTCTGTTTGTGACCAGTAACTTCAATCATCAATGTTGGGCACGGAGCGGGTCGCTTCTTCAAGAATTGACATTATTTTAATTTTGGTTGCCATTCTTTTTGGAGAAGGCACTTTTTTTAAGGTGCTTACTAAAGACAGCATGAATAACCTGTCTTCATCTTGATTTTCAACCTCATATTGTTCTCTACTTTTAATGGATTTGTTAAGGGCTTTTATAAATTTGTCATCTTCAGGTGCAGTCTTCTGTTTTGTTTTCTTTCTTTTCGAACAACTTACCACTTGTCTGTCTTCTTGCAAGTCTTTTTCAGGTTCAGGGTCTGTAGCTTCAGGCTCTTTTGGTGCTACAACTTCAGGCTCTTTTAATGCGACAACCTTCTGTAGAAACAGAAGTTGTTTAAAAAATATATATTCGCTTTTACGTGGTCCACGACCAGACCCGGACTTCAAACACTTTTGCCGGTTCAGTTCTCGTGTGAAGCAACCACGGATACTTTTCCACCTTTTTTGCAAAGTATCAGCTGAAAAAAAATTGGTTTAGTATAACCATTCATCAATCAATCAATAAACCTATTGCAGTCCAATAATGATGTTATCTTTTCTTCTAAGTATTTTGCGTCAGGATGTTAACTCATGGAACTTTACTACAACTACAGACTCGGTCATACAACAATTTGCACAAAATAGTTGGAGAAGTGTGTAGCGTTTATATATCAATATCAAAAACAGTTCATAGGTCTTCCAAAGACAGAAAATGATTGGGAAATTGTTGCAAGAGGATTTGAAACAAACGCAAACTTTCCACATTGCATCTTTTCCCCAAAAGGGACAAGATCACAAATGTAACAGTGAGTATCTCAATAGCATTGTTTAAATATAATAAGCCGTCATACTTGGAAAGCAAATCGATATTTCATGGTGTCTGAATCCTGCCTTGTCGCCAGGCGACGCAAGGCTCTTGGCCATGTGGCAGACGTGTCAAACCCCTTTATTAAGTGGATATGGCCCCATCCAACAGTAGTCTGGCATTGTTTAGTTATGTTTATTGGAATATCGTAGCCGTGTAGTGCCTTGTGTACTAGTTAAATGTGAAACAAAGCTAAAATTAAAACATGGTGTTAAATGTTAGTGTTGGAGTGTGAGTTTTTAGTTGTGCAACAGCGTTGGGAAGCTTTTGATAACCCATGGCGTTGCGAGTCCCTGGTTATGATAGGTTGCAGCCCCAGATACCCAGATAGCAGACTGCGGGACCCTAATTTATGTAACAGTTCTGAATTAGGCGTGTAGTGTTATAAATAGGCCCCGTGTTGATAATTTCAGATGCTTCGAGAGGCCCGTCTCGCCGCCAGGATTTAGAGCTGGGCCCTAAAGCCTGGACGCGAGACCTGCCTCTTCGGGGCACCAGCGGCCACCTGCTGCCAGCGAGCTGTCGCCGCACAGGCGTTGACGGTTTTTTTGTACCCCCACTCTGGGTTTAATCGTTCGTTATTCAGGAACATATTTTTACATTAGGGTTTCGAAACCTTAACATAGTATTTTCTTTTATATCCAACTACACCAAGCGTTGGTGAAGTTGTGAAACCTTTGAGGATCTGCGAGTTCGACCTGTGTGAAGTTGTATGCAAGGACCGGAACCGCTTACCAAATAAGGGGTTTATGATTGGGTAATTCATAGACTTGTTTTCACTAACCCTATCAATACGGTTAGCATATCGTCGACTTACCGCATCGAAAGGATAACTAAATTGATACAGTTAATTAGGGTAAGCACTAACCGCATCCAAAAACCCTGTTGAAGCTAACCCTATAAAAAGGGTTTTAACGCGCACAAGCGATTCAAGCTTCTACGTGCAATGCATTAGACTTATTGCATTACTGTTTACGTATGTAGCTTTCAACAGAGGCCCCCTCGGCGGCGAGCGTGCTGCAAAATATCGCTTACTCGTAGTCAGATAAATAACGAAGCATATAAATAAGTTATTCGCACTAAATTTAATTTTCGTGTGACTTGTCGATCAGTTCACGTTAAGACCTGTCGCACGGTGCTTGTAATGCAGCTTGTTAGATTTTTACAAGCTTTTATTTAGTTTCACCTGTCCGTTTGTCATCAAATCTAACAAATTGAATTTTATCCACTTCTCGGTTACTGATTGAGCTGAAATTTTGCATGCATGTGTAAAGCGCGTGACAATGCAATATTATGATGACATGGTGCTGATCTGATGATGGAGCTGGAAGGTGGCCATAGAAACTTCGCAATTAACCGACACAATCTCATCGAGTTTGGGCTCATTTGAATTGTCTTGACGAGTAGATTGTCTTTCAATGGTAACCAGCGTCTAATGATGGAGCTGGAAGGTGGTCATAGGAACTCAGTTAATAAACGACGAAACCCCATCGAGTCTCGGCTCGTTTAATTCGTCTTGACGAGTACTTTGGTACTAGATGGTAACTAGGGTCTGATGATGGAGCTGGAAGATGGCCATAGGAACTCAGTAATTAAACGACATAACCTCATCGAGCATGGGCTCGTTTGACTCGTCTTGACGAGTACTTTGGTGCTAGATGGTAACCAGGGTGTGATGATGGAGCTGGAAGGTGGCCATAGGAACTCATTAATTAAGCGACACAACCGCGTCGAGTTTGATTCGTCTTAATGGGTGGACCACTTTTTATTGATATGTAATGTAAAGGTATTAAAACATAAAATAATACTAAAAAGTTAAAGTTAAAAGAAAAAATACTTTTTAAAAACAAGCCTTTTTTCATGTTCTTGATGATAAAAAGAACTAAAAATTTAAAAATAATAGTTTAATCCTGATAGGAAAAATATCATTATAATAGGTATACCTACATTGCAACCTTTAACGGTAATTAACCATATTCGTCTACGTCACAATAACCAAATATCGTAAGTAGGTACATACCTATTAGATATTTTTATTAAACTATAATACATTACACCATGTATTAAAACTATGCGTTTTTATCACAATATACCCAATGTTTTATAAATAAAAGAATGTTACATTGTGATTGCAAAAAAAATGACGGTGTAATAATGCTGAATGTTCTTTAATGTTCCATCACAAAGTAATTCTTACGCTTTTATTTATAAAAAATTGGGTATGTGATAAAAACGCAAAGATTTAATACAAGGTGTAAGGTTTTATGGTTTAATAAAAATGTCTAATAGGTATGTACCTACTTACGATATTTGATTATTATGACGTAGACGAATATGGTTAATTACTGTTATAGGTTGCAATGTAGGTATACCTATTATAATGATATTTTTCTTATCAGGATTAAATTATTATTATTAAATTTTTAGATCTTTTAACAACAAGAACATAATAAAAGCTTGTTTTTAAAAGTATTTTTTTATTTTAATTTTTGTTATTTTTTGTCCGGATAATGCTGGCCCAATGCGGGTGGGTGGGATTATACAATTGTACATTATTAAGCTACCTACCTATATACTATGTGGTTTTTATTCTTTCAAAGTCTCTATTGACCGAGCAAGGTTTGTATGGAAAAGTAAAAATAATATCTCGTGTTTTGGCCTTTTTCTTGGGAAAAGTTGTTCAGTTTTATGGTCTGGTCAACCCACCGGGGTGTAAAACAAATAAAAAACCACGTTATTATTTGGAAACTTAATAAGTCCCGACAAAAAGTCCGGACATTAAGCCAAGGCAACTTGACCGTTCTTCCAAGCCTTACAACATAAGAGTAGCAAACTTGATTCATTTGCCTGTATCAGCCATGCAGGGCCGTCTGACGTCACGTCCGGCCTCCCCCGACTACGGCTACCATTCGGCCGGATAATACCGGTAAAGTCCGGAATTATGAGACTCTAGTCCGGACTCTGTCCGGCTCTTTAGTTTGTCTGGATTTTGGAATATGAAAGCGATCAATGAGTGATCTTCTAGCGTACGTTACTCAAGCGTGGGGTGAAGCGACGGACAAGCATGGCAAATCCCTGGCAGTTGGCCTTGATATCGCCAAAGATTTCGATAGAGTGTGGCATCGTTCCCTTCTTTCCAAGTTGCCGGCCTTCGGTGTGCTGCCCCGTTTGTGCGCCTGGGTTGCAGACTTTCTAGTGGAGCGGAAGATTCGTGTTCTTTTTGAGGGTAGTTCCTCCACGTTTTACAAGGTTAATGCATGAGTGCCGCAGGGTTCTGTGCTCTCATCTACTCCTATTTCTTCTGCATATTAATAACATGTTGTCCTTGGGCAATATTCATTGTTATGCGGATGACGGTACGGTGCATGAACGATACTTGGGACATCCTGCGGTGAAGCATGCCGATATCGTTGCGAAAGGTAAGAAGTGGTTGCCAAACTGAACCTGGCTCTCGATCGTACACGTATCGATCGCTGTACAAGACTCAGGTGCGATCGAGTATGGAGTGTTGTTCCCACCTATTATGGGACGGCTCCGCTAAATACCTCCTCGATGCACTTGATAAACTGCAAAGGCGAGCGGTACGCATTATTGGAGATGCTGAGGTTACAGCCTCACTTGAGGACCTCCAGCTACGTAGAGACATTGTTCCTCTCAGTGTCTTCTACCGAAATTACTATAAAGAGTGTCTCTCCCGGACTACACGTGCTGGTCTTAGGAACCACCATCATACTGTGCAGACTATCAGTACTCGTACTAAAAAATACAATGGGTGCGCTTGTTACCGTGCTTATTTCACGGTGGGAAGCGCTCTCATTATTTTGGACTGTATCAGCTGCTTACCATCAGGCATGATGCAGTCACTATGACTAGTCAATAAAAAAAACATTAAACAACAGCACATGACTAAAGAAACAGAACAGCGACGAAGCTTCTAGGGAGCATACAAAATTTTTTACTTATTTTAGTAAGGTTTCAAAAGAGAATAAAATAAATAAACTTTTATGAGGTTTTTATTAGTAAAAGTTTATTTTTTTCTTTTTAGCGCATTAAAATAAAAGGTTTTTACTTATAATTTATTTTTTACTTTTTAGTTGATCTCACTGAACGTTTATCCAATATTTGTTCACATCCATCAAACCACCACCACTCACCACCCATCAAAACGGTCCACCCATTAAGACGAATTAAAGTTTTCGTTTGTTCGTCTTAATGGTTCGTGCCTATAGCCACCTTCCAGCTCCATCGTCAGACCCTGGTTACCATGTAGCATTAAAGTACTCGTCACGACGAATTAAACGAGCCCATACTCGATGGAGTTATGTCGTTTAATTACTGAGTTCCATGGCCATCTTGCAGCTCCATTATCAGACCCTGGTTACCATCTAGCACCAAAGTACTCGTCAAGACGAATCAAACGAGCCCATATTCGATGGAGTTATGTCGTTTAATTACTGAGTTCCATAGCCATCTTGCAGCTCTATCATCATACCCTGGCTACCATCTACCACCAAAGTACTCGTCAAGACGAATCAAACGAGCTGAGACTCGATGGGGTTGCGTCGTTTCTTTACTGAGTTCCTAGGACCACATTCCAGCTCCATCATCAGATCAGACCCTGGTATCCATCTAAAAACAAAGTACTCGTTAAGACGAATAAAACGAGCCGAAACTCGATGGGGTTGCGTTGTTTCATTACAGTTTCATTACAATTGACGACCTCCTTGGTCAAGTGGTTTGTACACCGGTTTTCATGGTGTCGCCATCTCTGAGGTCCCGGGTTCGATCCCCGGTCGGGTCAATTTAGTAATTATTGTTTTTCTAAATTGTCTCTGGTCTGGGTGTTTTGAATGTATAATAAGTATGTATTTAAGTATTTTAAGTATGTTTATCCACTGTCTAGTAACCATTTAACGAGTTTCTTCGAAGCTTCTCTTGGGATAGATAATTGGTGTGTCCAGCTCCATCATCAAACCCTGGTTACCATTGAAAGACAAACTACTTGTCAAGACGATTCAAACGAGCCCAGACTCGATGAGGTTGTGTTATTTTATTGCGAAATTCCTATGACCACCTTCCAGCTTCCAGCTTCCTTAGCACCATGTTATCATAATATTGCATTGTGACACATACACATGTATGCAAAATTTCAACTTAATCGGTAAATGGGAATTGGATCAAAATTAAGTTGCAAGATTTCACCCGAACAAACATACATTGCAAGTAAAATAAAAAGCTTGTATAGTAATATCATAGACAAATAAGTATTATTCATACAAACGGTAATAGTTTACCACTATTTTACAAGTCTAGAACTAATTATTTACACTTTTATAACTATTTACAGTTTATTCCACTTAAAACAGTTTCGTAAGAAATATGCAGGAGCACAAAACAGGCCGAGCGAGCGTAAACCGGTTTTATCTAGTGGCGGCGCATACGCGACGCAGCGGCTAGTTGACACGCACACATGCGCCGTATGCTTGTAGTAGTTGACTCGCGAGTCTCGCGACGGCGCGGGCGGCGGCGGCCCGGTTGTATGAAGCTTTGTCTCTGTTCCGTTTTTTTTAGTTTCTTTACTCATGTGACAACAGCGGGCGGCGGCAGCGGCGGACTGCAGTCTTCCGCCCGCAACCCGCCGCCAGCTGTGCGCGAAAACGAGATAGGAGACAATAGGGTAACCTTATTGTTTGATAAGCGCTTAAAATTACCGTTACAAATACCCTATTCGATTAGGTAAGTGCATTGGAAGCAGTTAACCTTATTCATAAAAGTTACCGCTACGAAAGACTAACCCTATCAATAGGGAAACCCTATCGTTTGGCAACCATTTGATGGGGTTTCCCTAACAATCGGCTTAACCAAAAAAAGGGGTTTTCCGGTCCCTGGTTGTATGGTGACATCGTCTCCAGATTCGGATCGACTATACGATCCTGGCGTCCATAAATATTTATTTCATATCGGTATAACCCCACGGTTCTCTAGAGTATCGGCTTTAAACGTGTGAGAGTTTTGATACGGTTAAACGGTTTAAAACATTTAATTTAATATTTTTATAGACGGAGTAATTTAATTTTAATTTCAACTTCATACTCCGAACGGTATTGGCTTTATCCCGACCCCCACTCACGACCATAGCTCGTACGACTGAGATATTAGCTGGCTGGTTAGGCAGTAGTAGGAACAGTATTATAAAATTTATTTTAAATTAAAATTAGCACCGACCCGCTTGGTCACTTTTGACTCTTAGGATTTTAGTGTGTTTTAGGGGGTGATATAGCTTTGGAATAAGGTTTAGATTACTTTAAACAGTAAATTATAGTTGGCAAAATTAATAGAAAGTTTGTTGAACTTTCATTTGAGATTGACCCTAGGGTCAATTTCGACTGATAGTTTTTATTTGTGATTTTCGGCTAAATAAATTAAAAGGAGTAACGTAGATGAATTGTACCTAACATAATATAAGATAAAATTGTGACTAACCCCCCTCTTTTAAATAATAAGAATGAAATAAAATTTATAATTTTATTTTATTGTTGTTGGACAAAATATTTGTGTGTTCTTTTACAATATACTGCCTAGCTGTTGAACATTTTATGGTTTTATTTGATAACAACCCACTGAAGCTTGCATTTGGGATTTTCTTCCTTTTCCCCAAAAGGGACAAGATCACAAATGTAACAGTGGCGCACTCAACGTGTGTTTTGGTTAGGGATAGTGGTTATGTCTTATGCTGTAACTAAAAAGCCAGAATACCGATAGCGTTCTGGAACCGTGGGGATTATTAATTTTAAGAAAAACCGTCACGCGTGCATTGGCACGGATTCCTCCCATTTTATTTTAATAACGAATTTTTATTCGTTATTATTTTAAAATAATGTATTAATAGTGCATTTTTTTTAAACGTTTATAACACTTTTTTTATATGTATACAAGTGTTAATTATTTAATTATTGTACTCAGCTGAACTAGAGTATTATTTTATGACACAATAGGTTATAGTTGACACAATTTTTATTTGAAAATAAGTGGTTTTTTTTAATGCAAGTGTTTTTAGTATTATTATTATAATACTGTGTTTGTGGTGGTTTACTACTATTTTCTGTGGATTGTAACTGCATACTTAGGTTGAAACTGCCTATTGAGGAAGCCAGCTTATATTTTAGTAGTTTTTTTTTAAATCCAAAATGGAACGCCCAATTTCGTTTAATTTGCTTCATAAAGACGAGCTTACGTATGAGGTGGAGATTCGAGACGCAGCACCGGCGACAACGGTAGAGGGATTACGAGTTCAGATTAGGGAACTTAGTAAACTAGTTTGCTCAGACGATATCGTAGAGACTACTCGGGATCCTAAAGTAGAATTACAAATTATTAAAGCCAAATTGGCAGAGGTCGCCGAAGTTATAGGAAAAGATCCTTCAAATTTTAAAAAATTTAACCGTATAAAGGCTTTAAGTTCCCACCTTTTTCATCGCTTGGGCAGGGTAACTCCCCCTCCTGAACTTGATTCCGTATATCAGACTATTGACAAAGAGCTTAACGGTTATTTGTCAAAAGTTGATAATATTAACGCGAGTTTCCATGCGTCGTTTACATCGGCACCAGAGACACCGAACGTCCTTGAAGTTGAACCTACTCCCGAAGTCGTATATTATAGTAAGAAGGATGCAACAGTCAGATCTCTCGACTGTAAATTTAATGGTACCGGTTGCGTGAAAGCTTTCATAGAGCGTCTCGAAGAACTTTGCGAAGCTAGGGGTATAAGCGAAACTTCGTTACATAAATCAGCTCTGGACTTGTTTTCTGATGGTGCTTTGTTGTGGTACCGTGGTATAAAAGCGTCGGTTGGTAGTTGGTCGGAACTAAAAAGACATTTACTCACAGCGTTCGCTCCGCCAGACTACGATATGCGTCTCATTTCAGAAATTACTAACCACTTAAGCGTCCGAGCCCCTATATACAACATGGCGCCCAGCGTCCAGCTGTTTTCAGAGCTGCTAGAAGAGTGTACAGAAGAATACGAACCCTGACTGAGCTGACAAAAAAAATTAGAACTAAACAACTACTCAGGCTATATCAAAACTTTATATACGTACGGAATGCTTAGAAAACGCAGTATTTTAATAAATTAACAGTTAATTACGAAAATCTATTACAAAAATTACAAAAATAAACATTCCAAGACAAAAAAAAATAATACGTAAAAATATATCGACATGTAGAAATTATTATTACTTGGAAGTCACTGTTTGAAACTATAAAGAATCATACCATGTTCGATAGCTAAAACCATAACGATTGTTTTGATGTGCACATTATTAAGAAGAAGGATGATTACGAAGAGTAATAACAACATTTTTAGCACCAAAAAAATCCTATGCAAAAAAAATGGCGAACCGTCAAAATTGTCAACAATTTTATTTTTTTACTAAAGGTTCTCGTACACTATGCCATAGTTTCAATTGCTCTACGGATCAATTGATATCCATACAGCCACCTCAAATTTTCTTGCGGAACTACGAACTAGGTGCAGTGGGCAACAACCTTATCAAAGAACGTTGCCGTGTTTATGGCGCTTGGTCAGAAAAAAAAATTAGTTGCAATGTCACTGTCTACGAATGTAAACAAACTTATCCAATCTTTAACGATAATTAGTTTGCGATTGTTTTGATGTGCACTTATTTAGGAAATATGGTAAGTAGAAGAGTATTTCGACATTTTTAAAGACGCTTACGCTGCAAAATTCCGTTTTGGCGAACTGTCAATTTCGTCAATTTCATTATTTTTTTCTGTGAAATTTTCTGTGGCAATATATAGATTTCTTTTACTTGTATAATGAATTAGTAACCACAGAACCACCTCAAATTTTTTCACGGACCTACGTACTACGTGCTTTGACCTATTAAACTGGTGACTAAAGTTACCATGGACGTTTCGCACTTTTTTTGTCGGGTGACTAAAGTCACCGTGGACGTTTCGCACTTATTTTTGCCGGGTGACTAAAGTCACCGTGGACGTTTGAGTGGCTAATAGGACTCAGGGGCAAACTGAATTGTCCTGTATTTACATAGCGGTCATGGAGAACCTCTTCAACAGGCTCTCTTATAGAGTAGCGGAACCTGAGCGTTTGGCACGGATTAAGTTCAACATGCGGCCGGAATACGCGACGGCGTTGTCAATGTTGGCGGTCAATACCCTGGAGGAATTGAAGGAGAAGTGTAGGCAACTCGAGCTAGGTTTTGTTAGCAAGGCACAGTTCCGCGAACCGCCGAAACCTACCGCTTCTTTTGTTGCACCAGACTTGGCTTACCAAGCTCCGAGGGGTTCTTTGAGAATAGAGGCCGTGCAAGCTGATCCTGCTATGTATTGTGTTCGTTGTAGGGTAAGGAGCCACTCATTATCTACTTGCAAATCCACAGAAGTAGTTTGTTTTCGTTGCGGTAAGAAGGGTGTGAGGACACCTTCGTGCCCCAACTGCAATAAAAGAGCAGTCGGGACTAAAGGTCAATCCTGTCAGAACTGCAATTCAAAAAATTAATTTCCCGGAACTACAGCCATAATTTTATTAAGTCCGATTGGGACAACTATTTAAAATGGTTACAAGTTTTTTTAAACTCTTTAAGAGTAGATTCAGTACGTTATAAGACTAGGGAGGATGGTCGGCCGCATTTAACCGTTTCTATATACAATGCGGATTATTACGGTTTACTAGACTCGGGTTCATGCATTTCAGTATTGGGTTCCGATGTTGGCCAACAGTTCATAAAAGCTGGTGCAACCTTACACTATGATGGGTGCTTGGGCAACATCGTAACAGCCAATGACTCGCGTGCAACCGTGAAGGGTTATTTATATTTACCAGTTACTCTTATGGGAGTGACTCAAGTTATTAAATTTTATATAATTCCTGATATCACCACACCGTTAATTTTTGGCGTTGATTTTTGGAAGGCTTTTAATTTAGCTCCTGAAATTTTTAATAGATTGCCTTTTAAGTATTTTCAAAACTCTAAACACCGTACTTGCGTATCGGAGGTTAGGCATTTGCAGCCGTTTGATGAATTAACACCCGTTCAGAGGTTGAAAGCGGAGTCATTAATAAATGAATTTAAGAAGGTGTCTTTTGAGGTTAAAGGGTTAGGTCGTACCCAACTGTTGCGTCATAAGATAGACACGGGTGATGTTTCTCCTATCAAACAGCGTTATTATCCACTATCACCTGAACGCCTTAAGGAACTTAACCGCCAGCTGGATGAGATGTTAGAGATGGGAGTAGTAGAGCCTAGCAATAGCGCGTGGAATAACCCAGTCCTATTAGCTCCTAAACCAAACGGAGAATGGCGATTTTGCCTTGACAGCCGAAAATTGAATGCAGTCAGCAAACAAGATGCTTATCCGCTTCCCTACGTCTCTCACATCTTAGATCAGTTACGTGACGCTCGATACCTTTCGTCAATTGATTTAAAATCTGCATTTTGGCAAATTGAGCTTGACTCCGCTTCATCTAAGGAAAAAACCGCATTCACGGTTCCCGGACGAGGTCTTTTCCATTTTAAGGTTATGTGCTTTGGGTTGACGGGGGCACCAGCCACCCAGCAACGGTTAATGGACATACTGTTTGGTCCTGAGTTTAATAATAAAGTGTTTGTTTACTTGGATGACATTATAATATGCTCATCGACATTCGAGGAACACATTTCGCTTCTTAAACGGGTTTTAGAAAAGTTACGACAGGCTAAGTTAACGATTAACTTACAAAAATCCTGTTTCTTTCGTCGGGAGTTAAAATATCTAGGTTACAGGGTAGATGAACATGGTTTACACACTGATCCGTCGAAAGTTCAGTCAATAGTCAACTTTCCCACACCTACCACCCGGAAGGAGGTGAAAATGTTCCTTGGAACAGCGTCGTATTATAGACGTTTCATTAAAAATTTCAGTTCTATAGCGGCACCTTTAAATGCACTTACGAGTACTAGCAAAAAAGCCCCGCCTTTTAAGTGGACTGCTGAGGCAGAAACCGCGTTTACTACTTTAAAAACAGCGTTGGTCTCTGCACCAGTATTGGCTTGTCCCGATTTTTCCCAGCCATTTGAGATTCATTGTGACGCATCCAGTTTTGGGATAGCGGGCACTCTGACTCAGTTTATAAAGGGAGAGGAGCATCCAATAGCATATTGTAGTCGTTCACTGAATTCGGCAGAACGCAATTATTCGGCGACGGAGCGAGAGGCCCTAGCGGTGGTTTTTGCTGTAGAACACTTTCGTCCTTATGTGGAGGGAGGTCCTGCGTTTAGGGTGATAACCGACCACTCGAGCCTGAAGTGGTTCTTTAATTTAACCAATCCTACGGGTCGATTAGCTCGTTGGGGTTGTCGGTTATCGCCTTACAACTTTGTTATTGGGCACCGCAAGGGCAAGGACAACGTAGTTCCAGATGCACTATCGCGTGCCGTTCCGGTGCTCGAAATAAAGGTGCCTGACGCAGACACTTGGTTCCAAAAGTTGTGGGACAAGTGTGTTAGTACTCCTAGGTCGTGTCCTAACTTTATTATTAGAGACAATAAACTTTTTCGTTTTTCAAAAAATAAATTCGGTGTGGCGAGTGATTATGATTGGAAACAAGTAGTACCGGAGGGAAATCGTCTGGAACTTTTAAAGAATCACCATAGTGGTGAATTATCTCCACATTTTGGAGTATTTAAAACTTATAAACGACTTGCACTACGTTACTACTGGCCTAACATGTATAAGGATGTAACTAACTACGTGGGGAAATGTGATACGTGCGCCGCATATAAACACTCACAATTGCCAACCCCTGGTCTCTTAGGTAGCGCGAAAGACTGCTCTAAACCGTTTGAAACAATAAGTTTTGACCTCGTTGGTCCCTTGCCACGGTCTAGAGCGGGCTTCACATATCTCTTTGTGGTCGTATGCTGTTTTACGAAATATTGTTTGCTCTTTCCTTTACGAAGAGCTGTGGGTAAGGCTATAGCGCAGAAACTTGAAGATGGCGTTTTCTTGGTTCACGGCATACCCCGTACGGTGATAGCGGACAACGGAACGCAGTTCACGGGCAATGAAATTAAATCTTTGTTGGAGAGGTACAAGGTACCTCAGGTTCACTTTACACCTCGCTATTGCCCCAGCGTGAACACAGTTGAACGTTATAACCGTACGATTATGACCGCCGTATCAATTCTTGTGGAAGATGACCATAGATCGTGGGATGTTAATATTTCGAAAATTCAGTATGCAATAAACACTTCCACTAATGAAGTAACACGTTTTACCCCATTCTTCCTAGTACATGGTAGGGAGGCAGTTAGTTGCGGAGAGGTTTTCGGCAATAATACCGATGGACCGCTCACCCTGGCGTGCGCTTCTCGCGGTGTATATGCGGACCAGTTAGGCGTCTTAGAGGAAATTTTTAATAAAGTGAAAGGCGCGCTTATTAAATCACATGACCGTAGTGCTCGTCATTATAACAATGGGAGGAGGCCCTTAGAATTTGAGGTGGGTGACACTGTGTGGAAAAAGACATATCCACAGAGTGACGCCTCCAAATTTTTTATGGCTAAATTAGCTCCTAAATATGAAAAATGTTTTGTTAGGAAAAAACTTTCCCCCCTAGTGTATGAATTAGAAGGCTGTAGTTCCGGTAAAAACCTTGGTGAATGGCACATCAAGGACTTTAAGTCTTCATGGGAAGACTAAGATGTATTAGTTTTAGTAATTTATCGATCATTGTATCATGGTACAATGTTTTGCTTGTTGTGAGCGGTTGAAAAGTGACAAAGGAGGGCTGTATATGCCCTGTAGTCGCTGCTGTTGTTGGCATTGGTGGCTGTATATGCCACGGTGCTGGAATTCGTTATGTGGTTTATTTTGGTTGCTAGATGGTTTAAAAGTGACGAAGGAGGGCTGTATATGCCTTTAAGTCACTGCACTTTGGGCGTTTGTGGCTGTATATGCCGCGGCGCTGGAAGCTCTTTTAAGAGGAGCTTGATGTTTGTGGTTGTGTTTTTGCGCATTGGAAAGTTTCGACTTTTGGCGTGATGACATTCTATTTGTTAAGTTGGAATGTTTTAATTCCTTTTTTTTTTATATATTTTAATATTATAGGTTAGATACCTTAATGGAAGGGTTCAATCTCCGGACCGTTGGTAAGGCAACGTGGTGATAGTCCTGAGGAAGGTGGCCATTTATTGGCGGGCGTGTACGCTGCTTTGACGGAATAAGTTTATGTTGGATTTTCTTTGTGGGCGGTTAGCCAAACCTCAATCTCCGGACCGTTGGTAAGGCAACGTGGTGATAGTCCTGAGGAAGGTGGCCATTTATTGGCGGGCGTGTAGGCTGCTTTGATGGAATTCGGTTTTTTTTGTAGGATTTATTTAGGGGCGGTTAGCCAAACTTTTAGGTGGTGGTGAATTTTTGTTGGTTTGGGTTGTGGGTTTTTTGTTTTTGGTTTACGGCTGCCCAGCCGTGTAAGAGGTTTACTGGGCATTTCTTTAAATATTTGCTTGTTGGTAGGAGCATTTAGATGTTTGTGTATTGAGGAGGTATCGTTTGTTAGGAAGGGTAGACTTGGACGTGTAGACGATTCTAACATATATTTATTATTGTATAGCTCTTTGGGTTTCGTCTTTTCCATGTTTGTAAATGGATCAGACCTAACCTGTAGAACATATATAGACGTTTGGTGTATATATTTATTATTTTGTGCCTCTCTGGGCTTCGTCTTTTCCATATTGCTTAATGGATCAGACTTACCCAGTGGGATAACTGTAGGTCTATTTCAGTAACCTGTATAGTTAAATAAGCCATTCACCCCAGCGGATTAGTGACTGGTACCAAAAGCCTTAACGCGAGGCGTCAGTGCGGCTGGTGACACTGTAATAATAGGTTAACTGTATAGCCACCAGTTTTTATGTTTATGTAATAATATCATTATAACCATAATTAGTGTATTTAATATATATAAAGTAATCAATCATTTATAATCTAGTATTTTGGTAATATTCATATTGAACTCCTAAAGGTTTGTCTTTTCCATATTGCTTAATGGATCAGACTCACTTTGTGAGTCTATTGTGGTGACTTTTCAGTAACCAGTATTGTTAAAAAAGTAAGCCATACACCCCAGCGGATCAGTGACTGGTACCAAAAGCCTTAACGCGAGGCAACAGTGCGGTTGGTGACACTGTGATAATATGTTAACTGCATAGCCACCAAGTTTAGAGATTTATGTAAGAGTATATTATGATTGATATTATTATGTTTATTATGTACATTAGTTTATATTCATATAGAAGTTTGTATATTTATTGGGATATACAAACTATATATATATATGGGATATTTGTATATTTAAATATATATATATATATATATATATGAAGAATTGTCGTACACAAGTCTGCGTTTTGTTGTTTTTTTTACTGTCATAGCATATTGTATAGCTATTTACAGGAAAGTTTTGAGTTATTGTGTAGTGCAGCTACACGGGTAGGTTTTCTTTTGGTTGTTTGTGCTTGCTTGGTTGTTTGAAGTGTAGTTGACGCTGGAGGGCCAGCGTCGAGATTTGCCCTGGTCGGTCAAATCTCTGGTGGTTGGGGAGGTACTGTTACGTTGTAAATACAGGGCCCTGTCTGCCTTTACTTATCTACAAAAGAAGTTCGCAATGGTTGAATAGTACTTACCTGAAATAATTGCTTTAGAATGATCAAATGTCCAAAAACATTAGTCCGTGTAGCTCGTTTGAATTAAATCCATTTTTCTTCACATTAAAGACATGGAGCCTTGGCTGACACATTACAAGACACACTTTTCTTGCATTTTCAATTAAAACATATTTCTAAATCAGTTTTAGTAAGACTTAAACTTACATCTAAAGAGATTTTATTCCGTGTTTACGTTTTGTATTTGACATAACACCATAGACAAAATGACAGCCACCGTAGCGACGCCTAGCGGTAGCGGGGCGAAGTAGCTGTCAGCTTTTAATTTCACATAAAAGATTCAATTTTAAAAAAATAGTCGAAACAGTTCTAATAATAAATTACATAATAAATTAATATGTATAATAATTACTTTAAGTAATTAAATTTAATTCAAGCAAATCCGGAAATAGAACTAATTTTTTCTATAAGGACTTTTATCTAGAACATTCGAACGGGAGTAATATTTTTTATATGGATATTGTCTCTGCCCGTAGGGGTTACCAGAGAGGAAACTAATACTCCTTAATATTAAGACAGGGTAATTAGTGAGTTAAATATCACAAAACACAATTTAAAATTAAAGAAAAATGCATTTCCCATTGCTAAACGTTAATTTTTTTTTAGGTCGTGTGTTGTTATTGTTGGCAAGTTCTGTTAGCAGAGGGCGAGTTGTGACAGACGTCATATTTGATGTTTTGTTAGTTTGAAGGAAAATTTTAAAAGAACAATTTCTTATGAATTACCCGACAATGGGAGTATAAATTATAAGCTGGCCTTCGATTTATAAGTGTTTCCGGCGAAAGGAAAGCTGCCGAGTTGCGACGCCGAAACGAGCTCAATCTCTGGTGTGACGTGGTGCGAGGAGTTGAGATCAATGCACTCAGGTAGGCATGAGCCGTCGTAGTCACCTTTTGTTTTAATCTGAGGTCGTAATAATGTAGTGGATTTGAAGCGTCATTAGCTTGAGAATATAGTCAACAAGTGTGTGGTTTATTTACAGGAATCCGTGCCACAACCAACCGGTCGTGACACCGCTGGCAGCCACGCGTAGATATAGAATATCCTAGCGCGTGAGTATCTCAATAGCATTGTTTAAATATAATAAGCCGTCATACTTGGAAAGCAAATCGATATTTCATGGTGTCTGAATCCTGCCTTGTCGCCAGGCGACGCAAGGCTCTTGGCCATGTGGCAGACGTGTCAAACCCCTTTATTAAGTGGATATTGCCCCATCAAACAGTAGTCTGGCATTGTTTAGTTATGTTTATTGGAATATCGTAGCCGTGTAGTGCCTTGTGTACTAGTTAAATGTGAAACAAAGCTAAAATTAAAACATGGTGTTAAATGTTAGTGTTGGAGTGTGAGTTTTTAGTTGTGCAACAGCGTTGGGAAGCTTTTGATAACCCATGGCGTTGCGAGTCCCTGGTTATGATAGGTTGCAGCCCCAGATACCCAGATAGCAGACTGCGGGACCCTAATTTATGTAACAGTTCTGAACTAGGCGTGTAGTGTTATAAATAGGCCCCGTGTTGATAATTTCAGATGCTTCGAGAGGCCCGTCTCGCCGCCAGGATTTAGAGCTGGGCCCTAAAGCCTGGACGCGAGACCTGCCTCTTCGGGGCACCAGCGGCCACCTGCTGCCAGCGAGCTGTCGCCGCACAGGCGTTGACGGTTTTTTTTGTACCCCCACTCTGGGTTTAATCGTTCGTTATTCAGGAACATATTTTTACATTAGGGTTTCGAAACCTTAACATAGTATTTTCTTTTATATCCAACTACACCAAGCGTTGGTGAAGTTGTGAAACCTTTGAGGATCTGCGAGTTCGACCTGTGTGAAGTTGTATGGTGACATCGTCTCCAGATTCGGATCGACTATACGATCCTGGCGTCCATAAATATTTATTTAATATCGGTATAACCCCACGGTTCTCTAGAGTATCGGCTTTAAACGTGTGAGAGTTTTGATACGGTTAAACGGTTTAAAACATTTAATTTAATATTTTTATAGACGGAGTAATTTAATTTTAATTTCAACTTCATACTCCGAACGGTATTGGCTTTATCCCGACCCCCACTCACGACCATAGCTCGTACGACTGAGATATTAGCTGGCTGGTTAGGCAGTAGTAGGAACCGTATTATAAAATTTATTTTAAATTAAAATTATCACCGACCCGCTTGGTCACTTTGACTCTTAGGATTTTAGTGTGTTTTAGGGGGTGATATAGCTTTGGAATAAGGTTTAGATTACTTTAAACAGTAAATTATAGTTGGCAAAATTAATAGAAAGTTTGTTGAACTTTCATTTGAGATTGACCCTAGGGTCAATTTCGACTGATAGTTTTTATTTATGATTTTCGGCTAAATAAATTAAAAGGAGTAACGTAGATGAATTGTACCTAACATAATTTAAGACAAAATTGTGACTAACCCCCCTCTTTTAAATAATAAGAATGAAATAAAATTTATAATTTTATTTTATTGTTGTTGGACAAAATATTTGTGTGTTCTTTTACAATATACTGCCTAGCTGTTGAACATTTTATGGTTTTATTTGATAACAACCCACTGAAGCTTGCATTTGGGATTTTCTTCCTTTTCCCCAAAAGGGACAAAATCTCAAATGTAACAGTGGCGCACTCAACGTGTGTTTTGGTTAGGGATAGTGGTTATGTCTTATGCTGTAACTAAAAAGCCAGAATACCGATAGCGTTCTAGAACCGTGGGGATTATTAATTTTAAGAAAAACCGTCACGCGTGCATTGGCACGGATTCCTCCCATTTTATTATTTTATTTTAATAACGAATTTTTATTCGTTATTATTTTAAAATAATGTATTAATAGTGCATTTTTTTTAAACGTTTATAACACTTTTTTATATGTATACAAGTGTTAATTATTTAATTATTGTACTCAGCTGAACTAGAGTATTATTTTATGACACAATTTTTATTTGAAAATAAGTGGTTTTTTTTAATGCAAGTGTTTTTAGTATTATTATTATAATACTGTGTTTGTGGTGGTTTACTACTATTTTCTGTGGATTGTAACTGTATACTTAGGTTGAAACTGCCTATTGAGGAAGCCAGCTTATATTTTAGTAGTTTTTTTTTAAATCCAAAATGGAACGCCCAATTTCGTTTAATTTGCTTCATAAAGACGAGCTTACGTATGAGGTGGAGATTCGAGACGCAGCACCGGCGACAACGGTAGAGGGATTACGAGTTCAGATTAGGGAACTTAGTAAACTAGTTTGCTCAGACGATATTGACGGAAAACACATGAGAGTTATTAAACTCGATGCATATTGAATCACTATATTTTAATTACAAGCCTTATTATTCAATTGTAGTACTTGCTTCAACTTGCTTTAAAATATTCAACTACCGATTGTCAAGAGCACGCCGATATGTCGAATGTACATTTGGGATTTTATCCAACAAGTGGAGAATTTTTCACAGGCCGATGAATGCACATATAGATTTGGCAAAAGCGATTGTAAGGACATGTAGCATAATGCACAATTTTGTACGTTCGAGAGATGGCTATTCTTACGAAGATACTCTGACGGTGACAGGATTTGAACCAGGTACAAATCGAAATCGCGATAGAGGAGGAAGAAGAAAGTTGGTTATTTAATAATGTTTTCTGTACACTAAATGAATACTTTGGTTTCAAGACGAATTAATTGTTAAATTCACGATGAATTTTGTTAATATCAATAATAATAATAGAGATGCGCCGAATGTTCGGCCGAATATTCGTATTCGGTACATTCGGCATATTTTTCATGTTTGTATTCGGCCGAATATTCGGTTCATTTGCCGAACAATTACTGAATATTTATATTATTGTTAATAAAAAAAACATTTTATTTAACGGTAAAGTTAACCAAACCACACTTAATTACTAAATAAGTGTGGTTTATTCCGAAATTTGTGCATAGTTTTTGTAAATGAAAGAAACACTACTTTGTGTACCAATTTATTATTGTCAAAATAAAAAAGATTAACTTTAGCAATCAATTTTATTAAAATTTAATTCAAATAAACTTCTGTTATTTTACAAATGATAATATAAACTAAATGAAATCTATGAAATTAACAATTTTAAAAACATTGTTTTGAGTACCTAACAACTTTATCAGATTTTTTTAAAATAATAACTATTATAAGGAACCAACACAAGTATTTAAAAGTATAATCAAATTGAGTTTTTTTTAACAAATGTAAATGTACTTATGTTAAAAATAATATATAAATAATTTGCAACATAAAAACTAGGAACAAACATAGCTATTTGTAGCTTTAATCTAATTAAGTTCTTTTTAAGTTAATCACAATGTAAGTCAAATAAAATTATATGAAATCAACAATAAAAAAAATACATCTTCACTTCAGTAACAAATATTAGATCACAAATAAAAAAATACAAATTTGAGGAAAGAAACAACATTAGTTGGTAACTGAAGTTTTAATCAAATTAAGTTTTTTTAAGAATGACAATGTCAGCAAAATATTATTATTTGAATATGCGATACATCGTTGTCGATTAATTGATATTCGATATGGCGTAGAAACCTGTTTACCGCGCAGAATTGAACCGAATGATTCGGCCGAATATTCGGTTCGGTACATTTTAGACCGAATATTCGGCCGAACATTCGTATTCGTTTAAACCTCATTGACTGTTAAACCTACATTCGGCGCATCTCTAGTTAATAATATTTATTTGTGTACATTGCATGCCTGATCATGGGCAAACTGTTGATACTATTTTTTTAAGAACTTGTTAAAAAGAACAGTTTTAGCAATAAAGAAATTCTATTCTGTTCTATTCTATTCTCTCACAGTTCTAGACAAACTAGCAAATTGTTTTGTAACTGAAAATCCATTACCATGCCAAGACAAGTGTGTTTAAATAAAATTTAATAGATGTATCTACATTTACTTACCAAGATGTTTTTTTTCTAGGTTTGTCATTTCCTCTTTTTCCTTAAATATGTTCACTATCTCATCCCAACCTTTAATTTTTAAGTTACGATAGGAATAATCGTTTGATGAACTATCCCATAAACAAGGACGGTTTTGAATTTCTATTATAAATTTTTCAGTATCGAAACTCATTATTTATTACAAAATCAACTACTTACTATATTCCGAGCGGGCGTCCAAAATGGCGGCCGACTGGCGTGGCGACCGATCTGGCGACTGAGTGAGCGAGGCGAGGCGAGGGAGGTGCAGTTTACACGTGTACATTATAGTGGCAAGGTCGTCAGGCCGCCAGCGTAACTACGTAGGGAGCTGTGCAGCTCGTGGCCACGCTTCCAAATAGGCGACGTTGCCAAACCGTCGCCAAATGAGTTCCATAGGTACATTTCAATCAATATAAACTGCTTGGATACGTAGCCGGCGACGTCGTCATATGGCGTCATAAGGGATTATTTATATTAGAGCGGGCCGTCCACGGGGCGTCACTGATTTGAGACGTTGCATAAATTTTGTATGAAGCAGTTTATATTACACCGTGCATGATCCGTGTCCCGTCCGGGGGGGTCTGATACTGGTATCTCGGACTGGCGCAATGGGCACAGGGTTTCCTTTCGGACTTACATTTTGCCTTCGTATGGCCGTACTGAAGGCACTCCCGACACTGTATAAAGCGGCTGAAGTCCTCAACGTGGACCCTACTATGGTCCACGTTGAGCCTCCCGAGAGCTAAGATGGTAATTCGCATCTCGGGGGTGACCTCGACAACCGCGTTATACAGTGCCGGGTTTTTATTTGATATCAGGAAGCAAATACGAGTGATCGCCACGTCATCATTGAGCAGCAAGGACCTCCGCTCACTCCTCGCGGGCAACATCTTTTGAGATGCCCTTCAGGATAAGTAGCGGTGGTCTCTTTGCGTGGCGGGCTATAGTCTCCTCGCATTGCTTCCTGTCATCAAATTCAACCCTCAGTTTTGCCTTTGGTAGTGGTACAATTTTAACAGGCGCGTATTTATGCCCCCGGAATGATATCTCCCCTTTCCAGAGGGATACCACCTCCGGAGGCTTCATTGTGCAATCATAAGCCGAAACAATGACTGCTGGGTGGGTCTTGGGCGTAGGTGGTACGGCCTTTGCAGCGACGCTAACGTAGGTGGGAGGAACTGGGACAGATTGAAGGGGAGGTTCGGTCAACGAGTTGTGGGCCAAGGGATGTTGGTCCTTGAGAGCGGCCGTCAGCATGTTGCCTGATAGGCGAACAAGATCCTCAAGCCGCTCGTTCTGCTTGATCAACTCGTCGACCTTTTCCGCGATGTCCTTGCGGACCTCCATAGCCCTCTCATTCTGGATGCTTATGAGAGCTTCGGTGCTGTTGTCTAGTTTATGGGCCATAAGGCCCAATTCAAGTAATTCGGTCAAGGTCATCAGGCCCAGTTCAATATGGTCTGCTCCATCATAAATGGTTTCCTTGCTTTGCCTTGTAACCGATTTCCCAGCCAATACTGCCTTTTTTATACGTTCACATTGGAACTTGGCCACCTCAATGAACGAGTGAATATCGGTGATGCCTCTCCACGACATTTTACCCTGAGGCGTCATATCAGCTCCGGGCTGCTTATGTCATCTGGCTGGACCGGGTTCGTCATTTTTACGCAAAACTTTATTTGAGTTATTTTAGGGTTAGGTTAGGTTTAATAAATTTTTAAAGTTGATTTTTAGAATTTTTATAAAAAATTTTTGCAAAAAGTAAATTTTTAGGTGTGTTTAGGTCTAATAATTTTATTGTTAATAGTAAGTTTCTGAAAATTTATTTTTTTTGAAATTTAGGCCTTGTGTGTTTTGGTACTTTTTTGTTTTTGACGAATTTCAAATTTTTTTCCAAAAGTAGTTCCTATAATTTTTTTTTTTTGGCGGTAGGCGAAAAAACGAGCAACATCATCTGCTCATAAAATTAATGTTTAAAAATAATAACTCTTTGAATTTTTCACTAGTTTATAGTTTATTCAATAGTAAAACTTACATGTGTGTAGACTACAACTTCTGATGGTTAATTAGTGGACATCACTGCACATTCCTACCACCACTTGTACTCTCACAACAGTGCACTCTTTCCACTTCTCCGAGTCATTCCACTACTTTGCGGCAACATGGACAACGTTTCGGCGATTATGGAGACTCAGAAGTCCCTGGAGTCAATGCTCTTCAAGAAAATGAACGATCTGGAGGCACAGCTGCAGCAGTCTTCATCCACCAAAAAGGACACGGACAAGGTTGCTCGGATCCAAGAGGAGTTCTACAGCTTCAAAGATGTTGTATTCAACATATTGTCACTACTGCGTCAACAAATTAGTGAAGTGGTCAGATCACTTGATGACTTGGAGACACGACATAGACAAAAATGTCTTCTCTTAAGCGGGGTACCGGAGAAATCTACTGACGACCTGACTTCAACTATTGTTTCCCTGTTCAAGAAGCACCTTGGACTTTCTGATGTCACAGCTGATTGCATCAAATCCTGCTACAGGCTTGGACGCTTCATCGAGGGTCGTTCGCGTCCTATAGTCGTCCGTTTCTCCAACCTGACTCATCGTTCTTCGGTATGGAAGAACAAAACTAAATTAAAAGGTTCTTCCCTTGTTCTACGTGAGTTCCTGGCAAAGTGCCGTCAGGCCACTTTTAAAGCTGCACGTGAACACTTCGGCGTAAAAAATGTCTGGACTTCGAGTGAGAATGTCTGTATTATAACACGCGACGAAAGCAGAGTGCGCATTGTTTGGGTTGAAGAGTTGGGCAAGATTATAACTAAGTTTCCGAGGCCGTCTTCTGCAGCTGCTGGATTGAATGTGGACCCACCGCAGTCAACTAGGTCGGTGCAAACAAGGTCGAAACGCTTAAATAAGAATGCAAAGTAAGACAATGTATAGCAATGATATTATATTATAAAGAGGTAGATAGGTTATGTCAGTACTAATATGATTTCAATAATGGACCGAAGCGTCGTACGTACGAAAACCTGAGCATGCGCTATACTCACTAAATATTACGATGTTATACGGCCGAGGTAACTTGTCACTTCTAGTCGATGATCTCATATGGCCGCATCTGCCGAGTTAACTTGATCGTATTCTAAAGTGTAAGCAAGATAGCATGACAACTAGTAAGAGCGTAAACAAGACAGATACATGTAGCGCTGTGTCATTTCGAATTACATGTCAATTTGCTGTCGCACTCTATATTTTTATGACACAATTTATTCTGACATTTTGTAGTTGATAAATAATAAGAACTTAAATCAATTAAAATTTAAACTCACGCATGCAGTGGCATGTATATAGTGATGATATATAATTTCATGACCTTTTATGTAGTTCGCATGACACAGGACAGCATATTTTTAATTAATTTTCGAAAACAAATACATGCAAACTGACACTGTCAAAGTGTCAACACTGCTAACGCTTTTGTGAGACTACGCTTAAGGTAAGCCAATTAACATAGTTTTCTGTTGCTACTTTTTGGCACATGTAACACATCTACCTCTTCTTATTGTAACATCATTGATGTATAGGTACTTTCATGCTTCTCCTATTTTCTTCCATTCTGTCGATTGCATTGCTGTGTGTCTATCTTCACTTTGCACAATAATTTTAGACGGTCAGTGATTATTTTAATTTTTACAGATAACCTTTATTATTTATTTTACTGTAAGGTTTTTCATGGTTTTTTTTTTGTTTTTATTTTCTCTTGACAGTTGACATTTCAACTGACAGTTGACTGAGTGAATTGACAGTAAAGTGACAGTGAGTGACAACTAATTGTTTAACTGTCGTAACTTTTTCAGGCAAAGGTTTATGTTCATACTGCCTTATAAATATTTTTTTTTATTTAGATTAGTTTTAGTGTTTAGGCCTTTGCCTTATTCAAATGGTTTTGTTTGTTTAAAATCTTCCATGTCTCCTGTACTCGTCTGAAGTTTATTTTAATTAGTGTTTTTCCACTTGTAAACGGTTTACTGGTAGGATGTGTGGTGTCCTGAGAATTTTTATCTAGTTCTTAATTTTTATTTGTTTATATTATTCGTATTTTTAGTATTTTAGTGCTAGTTTTATTATATTACTTATATTTAAAATTATTTTATATATTCATATCTTATTTCTTATCATATATTTTAAATGTCAGATTCTGATGACTTCTTTTCAGCCAGTGATAGTGATTCTTCCTCGGACCAAATTTATGATATTTCGTCCGAGGATTCTTCGTTTCATTCTTTTGATGATGCCATTGATGACTCATGTGACATAAGCAATCGTCTCTCACGTGAACTTGGTTGTTGCCGTGAGACTCTCAACATCTGTCACATAAACGCTCAGAGCATTCCACAACACTTCACTGATCTCCTTCATTCCTTCTCTTCGGATACGGTTCATGCCGTCCTAGTGTCAGAGAGCTGGCTTAAGCCGTGTCTAAACTCCATAACTTATAACCTCCCAGGCTTCAATCTCATCCGCAATGATCGCATTGGCAAGGGTGGCGGTGGGGTGGCTATCTACTTATCTCACACCTTTTCTCACAAGCTTTTAGCCTCCTCTGCCTCCCGCCACGGCTGCATGGAATATCTCTTCCTTGAGATCGATGTAAAAGGTATGAAGGTTGTCCTGGGAGTCGTTTATTGCCCCCCTTCCGTTGAATTTCACCCTGACTTCGATTCTCTTCTTAACTCTTTTGCTACCGACTATTCGCACCACATTATTATGGGTGATTTCAACACCGACCTTTTAAAGGTTTCTGTACAGTCGCGCAAGTATCGATCCATAGTTGAGTCAGCAAACTTTCATATTCTTCCACTCGATCCAACTCACCATAATTTAACGACTTCTGACTCTTGGATCGATCACATTCTAATTTCTTCATCTTCCCATGTCGTCAAACATGGCCAATTTCCTGCTTCTGGCTTCTCCAGGCATGACCTCATTTTTGTAGCTTATAAGGCTAAGCCTCCTCAACCCAAACCCCTTATTTTAAAAATGCGTAATTTAGCTAGACTGGATGTGGACAAACTTAACAATGACGCATGCGCTTTGGACTGGACACCTGTTATTGAGGCTGATTCTGTCGACAACATGGTTGCGTACTTCAACAGTTCAGTCCTGAATCTGTTTGATAAGCATGCACCTAAAAAGCTCGTCAAGCTACGTCGGCCTCCTGCGCCTTGGATTACACCTGGAGTACGCATGGCCATGCGTAGGCGAAACAAATACTTTCGTACATTCAAAAGATGCCGAACCGATTCTAACTGGGATGCTTTTAAAACCGACTTATTTTCTTTTCGTCCGTTAGTTGAAGAAGATGTTCGGAAACTTGTTCTCTCCATCAAATCCAAGGCAGTGGGATGTGATGAAGTGGGTAGATCTATGATCACACTTATTGTTATTTCTATACTTCCTGTTCTTACCTTTATTCTCAATTACTCTCTCTCCTCTTGTACGTTTCCCTCTGCTTGGCTTAAAGCCATCGCAATTCCACTTCCCAAAATCCGTAACGCGACTTGTTTAAACCATTTTCGACCTATTTCTATCCTACCATTTATTTCCAAAATCCTTGAAGCTGCGGTCCACAGCCAACTTTCCTCTTTCATCTTCCGACATAGTTTCCTAAGTCCCTTCCAGTCCGGGTTTCGACCCGGACATAGCACTACCACTGCTCTTGTTAATGTCCTGGAGGACGTACGCAACGGCATAGAGAATTCTCAGTTGACTGTAATGGTTCTTATTGATTTCTCCAACGCCTTTAACACGGTCAACCATGACATTCTCTTAGCAATTCTCTCCCATATTGGACTGTCTTCTTCTACTACGACATGGTTTTCATCATATCTTCGTGGACGCCAGCAAGTTGTTCGGGTTGATCAGTCTATTTCTGACTGGTGCGAGCTGACTGCTGGTGTTCCACAAGGCGGCATACTTTCCCCCTTCTCTTCTCACTTTTTATTGACTCTCTTACTACTCAACTTCATTCTTCTTACCATCTGTATGCTGACGATCTCCAATTATATGTTCAAACTGATGAAAGTAATCTTAATCAGGCGGTCGTTAGCGTTAATGAAGATCTTGCCAGGATTGCCGAATGGTCAAACTGTTATGGCATCTCCGTTAATGCCTCTAAATGCCAAGCAATTATCTTAGGTAGTTCTTGACAGTTATCTCTCGTCGATTTGAGCTCGGTGCTTAGTTTGGTGTTCAATGGGGATTCCATACCGTATCAGCCTCGAGTCAAGAACCTTGGTCTCGTTATTGACTGCTCTCTCAGTTGGGAAGATCAAGTGAACGAGATCTCTCGTAAAGTGGTCAACTCGCTACGGTCCTTGTATAGATTGAAATTTTTTCTCCCCTCCAGTACTAAAATCGCGCTAGTACAGGCTCTCGTGTTTCCTATTCTTGACTACGCCGACGTCTGTTTCTCTGACATTAATCAACTTCTTCTGAATAAGTTGGATCGTTTGCTAAACAGCTGTATCCGTTTTGTCTTCGGTTTGCGTAAGTTCGACCACATTTCTCACTACAGAAGACAACTCAAATGGCTGCCTATCCGTGAGCGTAGGAATCTTAGAGTTGTCTGTATGCTTTTCAACATCCTTAACGATCCACGAACCCCAGGATACCCGAAATCTAGGTTTCAGTTTCTGGGAGCCTCTCATCATCGTGACCTTCGCTCCAGTAACAACCTCACTCTTCAAATCCCCGCTCATCATTCTGGCTTCGTCTCCAGTTCCTTTACTCTATGTGCTATCCGCCTTTGGAATGCTCTGCCATTAAATATCCGTGTTGCTCAGAGTAAAATGGCATTCAAAAGACTTGTGTGTGAGCACTATTTTAGCTCTATCTAGATATTGGTTATATTATGAGTAAAATGTATATAACTAATAATATGATGTCACACTATCTGATGTATTGTATTTATATATGTAGGTATTTATATTTCTATGTAAAATATTTATTTATTCATTATATTATATATTGAATCTTTGTTATGTAAGTATATTGTATTTTTGTAGATCTGTGTATTTTGTATATTCTATTTATGAAGTTGGTTGTAAGTTGTTGTTTTTCATTTAATATTCATTAATGTAACTTTTTTGATTTATCGCCTTACCAAAGTCTCCTACATCCTTACCGGTTCACTGGTAGAGAATGCCTTGTGGCGTTAAGTCCGCCTTTTGCTGTTTTTATGTGCAATAAAGATTAAATAAATAAATAAAACCTTAATTTAAGAGTTTGGTATATTTGGGGTATTTCTTTCTAAGAAAGTTATGAGTTGGTTAGGTTACAAACTTACCGCTTTGTCTCGCTCGCTCGATTTACACTTTATAGGTGTGCGTGTGTGAGTGTTTGCTTAAGTAGTTGAGTAGGACTATATTTTGAATGACTACATGTAGGAGCATGCCGTATCTTCCCTTTTTGTTTTAATCTAAGACCTAGGTAGAAAAAAAATTGTCAACTCTCAAACTAAACTACTGTCACAGCAAAGGCAGGTCACAACGAGATTGCTACGAAGGCGTATTGATTATCATCCCACGCGGTGTCCTGCTAACGGTGCAATCTTTTTCATGGAGTGATCAACCTCAAGGATTTTTACAAGCTTTTATTTAACTTACAGTGTATGTTTGTTCGGGTGAAATCTTGCAACTCAATTTTGAAGCAGATATCTTTAATTGAGCTGAAATTTTTTATGTGTTTATTCTTTATTTTGTTTTGAAGAGAGCTATGACCGACCTATTTGATCATGGATTTAAGCTAACCTATTGGTACTAATACCAAAAAACTTTTATACTTTCACGTTCATAAATTAACTTACTAAAAATTGCCGGAAAAACACAAACTGATAATTAACTACCACTGGTATCCTGGGCAAAATAAAAATAGAACGCTGCCATTTAATTTTTATTATTATTACAATGGGCATCATTACTTAGTCGGAATCAGTAGGTACTGATCACAGATAAAAAGTCTTCGTCTTTATCTAAGTATACAATGCAATACTAGCAATAACCACACACTTCCTGGGTGGTTCTGGCCACTGAATAACATTTTAAGACAAAGGTTACAAATAAATAAACTGTATCTTTTTTAAATATTTTTGTAAGCTTTTATAATAAGTAAGTCTTATACTTATTTGATGTTTTTTTGTTAGAAAGGTCAAAACTACAAAATCTTCAAGTTACACCAGTTACTTACTGCCATGGTGCTAACTGCTACACTGCAATCTTTTTCATGAAGTGATCAACCTTAAGGATTATTTTATGTGTTTGTTATTTATTTTGTTTTGGAGAGAGCTATGACCGACCTATTTGATCATGCAATAATGCTAACCCATTACTAATACAAAAAAAAACTTTTATACTTTCACGTTTCAATATAAATTAACTTAGGTACTAAAATTTGCCGGAATAACACAAACTGATCCTTAACTACCACTCTGGGCATAAGAAAAGAAGAACTAAAAAAAGAGCAACCTAGACTTCAATGGCTGATTAATGAAATACCTTTCAATCTTTAATTAAACGATGTTTTCAAAGAGTCGATGGGAAAAACGGATAAGGGCAATTTCCCTTAAGCGGCAGGAGCAGAATGGTTGACTATTGATGTCATTAAGATAATTACTATGAATATGCCGACAGACTTATTGATTTGCTATTATGTATTTTTCTTGGGAAAATAGTGCGTCATTTCGCCTTGCCTTTTGTAGCAGCTGTTTTAAAGTTATTTAACCTGTAAGGTTGATGCATCCCTCATCACACTAATATTATAAAGGCGAAAGTTTGTGGGTGTGTATGTTTGTTACTCTTTCACTTAAAAACCACTGAATGGATTGGGATGACATTCAGCATACAGATAGTTTATAATCTGGATTAACCCATAAGATATTTTTTATCCCGATATTCCCACGGGATCGGGAACCACGCGGGTGAAACCGCGAGCGGCCGCTAGTGTAAGTATAAAAATAACTGCTCTACACATCCGTGATCAGCATTGACCGAGACTGATCGGACAGAACCATTAATAAACAGTTCTGTGTTTGGACGGGCAGACCTACTTCTGTCTTATCAGAAGGCCTTTACATACTATCGCGGACTCCGTCGCTACCAGCCTAAAGGTCAAAATCCCTTGCACACCGCGTCGTCTATTTGGTACAGGCACGCACCCGGGCGGGTGGTACGCTTCATACGAAAATTTCTGCAAAGTTGTAAAGCGACGGTGATCCCGATAGTACAGTCACGAGCAAAAATATGTAAACAATTGTGACTCTTAATACAATGGAATAAGAGTCAAAGGGTATTCATATTGGTGCTCATAACTGTACATAGATTCACGACTACTATCCCCAAAGGGTTAGTCTGACTTCTTGGCGGGAAAGTGAAGCGTCATGTCTGCAGTTTTGTTTTATTTTCTATAATTTGTGTTTTGTCAAATATTAATGTGAAATAATGGTGGATTATTTACTGTTAAGTGATCGTGAACGTGCATGGGTGTTAGCATATTAAATGAAACAGTGCAACATCACTTTTCAAACTCTCAAGAAGCCTGTGTGAGACCTCAATAAAGTCAGACAGATATGAGTCTCGGGGGGATTGGGGGATAAGTAATCATTTACCGTTAAACGTTCATCATCACTCATTATCATCCACTTAATGTAAAGAAAATAATAATTACTATTGAAAACTTGACACAGGCTAAATGTGCTGATCGCACGAAGCCATTATTTAAGAGGAAAAAAAAGGGTTAGTCTGAGACTGGGCACGGAGGACCGCAGAAGTAATGCACTGCCATAGTCCACGTTTCACCAAATTGTAAGTGCACATGTGCTCAACCGCATCGCCACCTTATGCTGTTGGATGTATATGCAGTCTTTAGTCTGTTAGTCGCCTTTTACGACACCCAAGCGAAAAGAGGGGTTAGTAGTATTTTAGTATCTCTTATACTAGGCTCCATAAAATAAATAATCCTTTTAAGGATCTGTGTGTAAGATTTTACAACAAAGTACCAAATGATATTCAGAAATTAGATCATAGTAAATTAAAAATCAATATCAAAGAAAAGCTTTAAAAAAAGGTTGTTATACGAGGGGCACTCAATAATTAATTAGTCTCGTCGCCCGATGGCGCTGTTGTTACAAAAGAGTTTTACTATCGTGCAGTAAATACTTTTTGAAGTCTACTAGTTAAGTAGTTTTCAATCTTTTCCCTTCATTTGTTTTGTTTTGACAGCCTTTGGAAGCGAGCGTGTCGGTCGGTTTTACAAAAATGGAAAAAGAACAATATCGTTCATTGATTAGATTCTTGTTTTTGGAAGGGAAAACGCGCAGCGAAATCAAAGAGCGCTTGGATGCTGTGTACGGTGACTCTTCTCCTTCGATGGCGACCGTCAAAAATTGGTTTAACGAGTTTACAACGAGTTTACTCGTGACCGCACGTCGAATTTTGATGAGCCACGCCCAGGTGCACCGAAAAAGGCTACTACGGAGGAAAACGTAAAAAAAATCTACAATCTCGTGTTGGCAGACCGGCGATTGAAGATTCGCGATATAGCTGAGACTATAGGCATCGCAGAAGGGACAGTGCATCATATTCTGCACGAAGAACTGGGTATGAAAAAGTTATCGGCGCGATGGGTGCCGCGTTTGCTCACACCAGACAAAAGCGCAACCGTGAGACCACATCGGCGACATGTTTGGCGCTATTTCAACGCAATAATTTCCGGCGGAGTTCTTGCGTCGTTTTGTGACCATCGACGAATCATGGGTTTACTGGTACACACCAGAGACCAAGGAACAGTCGAAACAGTGGACTTTAGCCGGCGAACGTGCTCCAAAGAAGGCGAAGACTGTTCAATCGGCCGGAAAGGTGATGGCCAGTGTTTTTTGGAACTCGCAAGGTGTGATCTACATCGATTACCTCGAGAAGGGTAAAACTATCACGGGGCTCTACATTCCGACTTATTTGGCCGATTCGACGCCGAATTGGAAAAAAAACGGCCCCATTTGGCAAAGAAAAAAGTGCTGTTCCACCACGACAAAGCGCCGGTTCACACCTCTGCCGTCATCATGGCTAAATTGGTCGAATTGCGCTACGAATTGCTGCCCCATCCACCGTATTCTCAGGATTTGGCTCCCTGTGACTTCTTCTTGTTCCCAAATCTGAAAAAGTCACTCGGCGGCAAAAGATTTGGGTCGAATGATGAGGTCATCGCCGCCACAGACACCTATTTTGAAGACCTCGGGAAATCGTATTTTTTGGACGGGTTAAAAAAGTTGGAGCATCGCTGGGCCAAGTGTATTGAATTGAAAGGAGACCATGTTGAAAAAAATAAATCTCTACTTTCTCAAAATTTTCGTTTTTCTTTTGTAGGCTAATTATTTATTCAATGGCCTTCGTATGGTGTCAGATTACACAGAAGACAAAACAGCTTGGATCTGAAATACTCCAAGCACAATTGTCTTTATTTAATTGATAAGTACTACATTGTATTGTAGTTTTGTATTGCATCATTTATTATTTTTTAAATTCATATTTTGTATTGACCTGGTAACGACATTTTTTTTTTCTTTGTTTGTAAATGTCGTTGCTTTTGTGCGCTGTGGTTTCTTGCGCCCATTATTTGCTACAGTTAAAAAATTATGTCCTGAATTGGCGGTAAGTTAAAAAAGATTTGGACGATTCAAAGTACTTATTAATTGAGTTTATTGAATAAATATATTTTGACTTTGACTTAAAACTCTCAAGATGTAACCTATAAAACTTTATGCGCACTCCCAGTTATGAAAGTAAGTATTCAGGTAATGGTTTGACAATATTGGCGTGACACATTCACCGTGGCCGGTTGCACAATGCTCAGCGTGCATATTGCGACGAGCGCTTGTCATAAAGGATTTGACATACAACATTCATCACGGCCATACATTTCTAATACACCTCATGAAGGCACCTGTGTGAATGTTCTAAAGATATTTTTTGCGTTTTGCACATTTTTATTGTGGTGATAGGATGTTCAGAAACGTAAGTATGACTAGGAGGAAATGTATATCCTCGTAGTCATACTGATATGACAAATTAGTATGACCACCAGGAAACGGCGGAATTGTTTGGGTACCTGCTCTATGGACGACTTACAAAGATTTGTTAACAGTCACCATCAGCCTTAAAATGTCCCACTGCTGGGCTTAGGTCTTCCCAGACTTCCCACATGGACACCAGCACATCAGGATATTGGAGCATAACCCACCACCCTGGCACAATGCGGTTTGGTGAGTTTCTGGTGGTTAAGTGACGTGAGTTACAAAATAGTTAACTCTTGTTTTAGTTAACGTAATTGAAAGGAAAATAAAGCTCGCACTTAGTACGCCTCAGTACTGCAAAGAGTACGTTAGTAATTTACACGTAATTCTCTAAGGGCCGATATTCAATCCTCGAATAAAACGTATCCATCTGATAACTTTATCTACGCGAACAACCTAAATTGTCATCTGGAAAAAAAGAAAAGACAATATTATGACAAACATTTTCAAAATGGTTGTTTGGTACTAAATATAACAAACAAATATATTTTTTATCGGACCGTGACAATTGAGATAGGTAATAGTCTAATAAAATTAAAACAAAAGACAAATAACTTTCAGAAGAATACTTAATTCCCTTCTCTTAACTTCGTATGTTGAACTACAGCATATACGAGTATATGTAAAAGCTAACATCGATTGACATTTGCAACGCTTAGGAAAACTAAGTTTTAGTTTTACGAGTACATATAGGGTTGTCGCTTGTCGGTGGTGGTTGAAGGGTTTTTTGTTTGTTTTCTGCCTCTATGATCCTTAGGTTAGACGCCACGTGCGGCAAAGATGGACCTGGTCTGTCCCCAGTTCCTCATCTCAATAAGGCGACATTTTGTCTCATAATGTTCCAGCTAACAATTGCTGAAGGGTAGGGTTGTGTAACCACGTGTGTCGACTTACCAGGGTAAGTTGACGTTAAGTTGCTCAGGTCACATCCTGATGTAAGACTCGAAGTGCAACTTGAATAGATCTGGTGTATCCTTGAGGCCATGCCCGCCAGCCTCTCAACTCACTCAGAAGATCTATAGGGCGATATTTTATTTCTTAAAGTTTCGGTTATCAAATGGCAAAACTGGTAAATGTAACATACATCAAATGCTCAGGTCTCCTGATGTAAGACGCAAAGTGTAGTCTAGCTGTCACTCACATCTCCTTATCCTACGTCTCTTAAAGCTCCGGCTACTAATTGGCAGCCCTGGTAAGTTTGCATACGTAACGCAGCTCAGGTCACCTCCTGTAAGACGTGAAGCGCGACCGAAATGAGCATGTCACAACCTGGTCTGTCCCCACTAGCCTCCGATCTGACTCACATCTCCTTATCCTACGTTTCTTAAAGTTCTTGCTACGAATTGGCAGCCCTGGTAAGTTCGCATACGTCACGCAGCTCGGGTCACCTCCTGATGTAAGATGCGAGGTGCGGCCGAGATGGGCCGTGTCGCAACCCGGTCTGTCCCCAAGGTCGCGCCCCACGAGGCTCGCGCATCGCCATCGCCATTCAGCGCTTGTCCAGAGCTTTGCACGTACGCGGACCAACACCTGCTGTTATGAAGACTTTTGTTATTCTCGCCTGCGTGTGCGCCGTTGGTGAGTAATTTTAACTTTTGTTACATTTTGAGAACATGCAAATGTTTGAAACTGGTTTTTTATTGTTCGTAATATTTCTGCATTGGGGATAGAAAGGTCCTTAACTCCTTTTAATACAAAATAAGTGCCTAATTCTTTTAAATTCAGTATGATCATTATTATACTTTTACTCGCAAATTATAACATATTATATAAGTACAGCTGTATAAAACTTATATTTTAAACATGGTTAGGTACTATATCTCTTCTAATCACTATATTGCTTTAACTAGCGAAGCATGCTATTATTGTGCATTGGTTTTAATATCTTATTAAGAGTGAATAAGTTAATATTTTTTGTAGTTAGTGTTACATGCTTCGCTACGATGTTTCATACAAATGATTGAACCACAAAAGCTTTAACGCCTAATTTAAATTTCAATTTAATTAATTAATAAAAAGTTATTCAAAGAACTATGTTTAGACAAAATCATTTATTGAAATCGTTAAAATATACATTGATAAATTAAATTGATGTTAAGATAAAAACAGCTAGTTTAAATACTGTTACACTAATAAGACATCATAATTAAGAAGTTAATTAGTGTCTACGCGTCACTCGTTCTAAACAATGGGCAATTTTGAATCCATTTATACTAGCCAAGCCAACATCGAGAGAAATAATTATGTAACAAGTTAGTGACTTTGAATTGTTTTAAAAATAATATTATCTAACCTTGATAGATGGATATGCTTCATTCTATTCTTCATTCTTGACCTTCGCAATGCGATTCCATTTTCTAAAATAATTATCCTAAAAGGAGTCCTTCCCAGGACCAGCTATTTGATACAATGTCAAACCGAAAAAGTAGTGGAAATCAATGTTTCAGTATCGTTGTGTCCAATCAGGACAATTAAGGAAATATGATAGCCATGCAGTTCCTCAGTAGTAGAGGAATCCGGGCGAAGTGCGCTGCCACCTAATTATTATTAGTTATTTATATTATAATTATTATTATTTTTCCAACACTTTCTCAAAATGTAAATTAGTTTATTTAATTCTAATTTTAATGTTTATGTTTTTCTGTTTGGTCACAAAATCATGTGTAAATCGTTTATTTTCCCCCACAGGCTAGGCAATGCCTAGTGTGGGGGCTTGTAAATTACTTTTGTAAAATTTAAATTTGAAATAAAGAATTAATTACATACTTACTTACTTACCTATGGTCATAATATCGCCATCAGGAGATATGAAAGCCAAGCTCTTAGCCGAAGACAAGCAAAAAAATAAAATAAAGTAAAATAATAATATGTTTATAAAAATACACAATTTTACATTAACGCATAACACTGTCTGCAAAAACATATAAATCATACACGTGCAAAACGCGTAGCTCTCGACCTTAAAGTTTTGTGGACGACAAGAATAATAAAACAAGAAACAATTTGCATAACATGAGTGCGTTTGCCATTTACACAATATGTCAGTTTTTTTGTAGTATTTCTTCAATATTTACTCATGTTTTTATAGTGACGACTCACTATTACCCGTGTTTTAAAATAATTCTAAATACTAATGATTACCAAAGAGGTTCACGTTTATACACCAATACTTTATAGGAATGAATTATCAATGAATATTCTTTACTCTCCACCATACAGTGACAGTAGGTACCTATACACCAAAAGAACAACAACAACATACAACACAACACATACAATTGCGGCCTCATCGCTCAAAAGCAATCTCTACCAAGCAACCATAGTAAGGCTGTATAGAAAGCTAATAATTAAACGGGCAGTTACGATATTTTATTAGTTATTAAAATATTAATTATCATTAACCTTGAATGTATAATTTATTCCAACAGCGTACGGGCAATTCCAACAGAACTCCAGAGGTGGAAGTTCTTTCGGCAACCAAAAAAATGCATTTGGCAACCAACAGAGTGCATTCAGCAACCAAGCGTTCGGCAACCAAAGAGCAAACCAACAAAGTTCCTTTAGCAACCAACAGAGCCAGAGCAGATACCAACAGAACCAGCAGAGCTCCGTCGCGAGCCAGCAACCCGCTAGAAGTCAAAGTGCTGGGTCTTGCAGGGAGAAGAACGAACGTTCTCCAGTTCCTGGGAGCTGTGATAGATACATCGAATGCATTGTAAGTCGTTACTGATTTTCTTCCAGTATTTAGTAGAGACGTGTCTCGTAGCGGCTCGATAGAATACTTCCACCCCCTCTCTTCCCTTGGCTGTCGTAAAAGGCGACTAACGGATTAAAGACTGCACTTACATCCAACAGCATAAAGCGGCGATGGGCTCACCACCTGTCACGCTGAGCACATGTGCAGTCGCTATTTGGTGAAAAGTGGACTATGGCAGAGGACTGTTTTTGCGGTCCTCATTGCTTAGTCTCTGACTAACCCTTCAGGGGTAATAGTAGACAGACAGACAGTTATGAGATAAGATAGCCAGTTCCTTAATGGTTGAGGATTTTGGGTAACGCTTGCTTCCACCTACTTCCTTATATACTTACCATCAGGTGAGATGAAGGCCAAGTGCTTACACATAGTGGATAGAAAAAATTTAGTAGTCCTTCGAAGTAAATACTTTAAATGAGAGTTCGACATAACAGCAATTAAGCACCTATCGTCTTAACGTATTCAAAGGTTATCCAACTATGTCGCTTGCAAAATTGTTGTTTCGATAGTTAGATCCTCCCTCAGTCATTGATGATTCCTAGTAAAGTGCTACCATATTCGGCTTAATCGTCACTACCATCAGGTGAGATAAAAGCAAAGCGCTTCCGTATAATATTCACTTCAACGAAAACTGTCTCTACGTGGATGACTCTGTCTCTACATGTGGGGTACCTATTTTTGTACTTAGTCGATGTGGAAAAGTGTGTTCACAGTTTTTATTTTTATATTTTTCTGACAGAATGGAACGTCCGAGGAGAAGCTGTGCCCCGACGGCCTTCTGTACAACCCTAACGTGAACTTCAACGTATACCCGTGCCAGTACCCTAACGAAGTGCAGTGCCTCGAGAGGTCTTCCCTGCGTGAGTACCTGTGTCTTTTGGTTTAGCTTTGACGACCTCCTCGAGTGGTTTGTACACCGGTTGTCATGTTGTCGCCATCTCTGAGGTCCCGGGTTCGATCCCCGGTCGGGTCAATTTAGAATTTATTGTTTTTCTAAATTGTCTCTGGTCTGGGTGTTTTCTAGGATAAGTATGTATTTAAGTATTTTAAGTATGTTTATCCGTTGTCTAGTAACCGTTTAAGGAGTTTCTTCGAAGCTTCTCTTGGGCTAGATAACTGGTGTAAGTGTACGAAAGTTTTTTTTTATAGTCTAGTATACAGACGCCAACACTACAACCTTACATAAATTTCTCAAACCTTTATTGATTCTTATACCCTAGTGACAAAGGTCAAAATGTATTGAAGAAATTTGACATTTGACACAAGTGCGCCGTGCAAAATGTTAAAATCAACATTTCTTCATTTTATTTTGGCTATAAAGATAAAAATTGTTGATTTTCCTTTTCCTTTATTATGTTAAAACAATCAACATTTATTTATTAAACCAGTTTGAGGTTTCATAATTCTATAAGTATTGTTGTTGCTCGTCCTGTTTTTCCGGCCTTGATGATATTTTCTTACCTACCTTAACCTAATCTTTACCTAATCTCAATACAAGTAATTAATTTATTATTATATTTTTCAATTCTTACTCTTATTTTTAAACAGTTACGGTTTTAAAATATTTTACCATCTATTTGTCGGAAAATTATTTAAAATAAGATAATCGTAACAGCATAATGTTTGATATAAAAAAAATATTGGATATTCATGTCCATTGGTAAAATAACATTTGACTAAAAATAAATTACATTACATTACAGATACGTGAGCAGCTTCTAAATTATACAGTATATATCGGTGTAGTCATATCACTTGGTTTAACCGTGATCTTATCTTTATATTAAAGCTAGAAATAGAACTATGACATAATATGCCACCCCACATTAACAGTAAAATACCAACCAATCAATTAAGCTTAAATAATTAAGTGTTACTTTTAAACTTTTAACATTACACCAACCTCGCTAACGCCTCAACCTTTAGGAAGTAAAATATTGAATTGAACTATAATTTGTGACCCCCTATTTTCTGATTATCATCCGCTTTTATTAACAGAAACGAAACAGCATTAGTTTAAAATCAGGTGTATAATATAAAATGTTTACTAAAAAAAAACTTTAGTAAAAGTTTATTAATATCACGGTGAGAGTATTATCGTTGATTGCCAGTCTTTTGCTATCTAGACCGCAGGGCTTTCCAAACTCAAAACAAGAAAGTAAAACGTTTCTACCATCTTTTGTACATTTAAACGTAGATGACGTTAAATCTATCAGCCAAAGGCATATTTAAAGAAAGCATCTGCATTGTCGTGTAAATGCGATTCATCCTTTTCCAGAGCCCGCTGAGCCCACCGAGGACTGCCCCCACCAGTTCGGCTACTTCAAGCTGGGTGACGCCAAGAACTGCAGCTCGTTCAGGAACTGCGTCAACGGCGTTGGCTTCGACTTCAACTGCCCCGAGGGTCTCGCCTTCAGCTCGGAGAGTTACCGCTGCGAGTGGCCCGACACCGTCGCCGATTGTGACGCTGAAGGTACTTTGTTCTTTACATACATAGTATTAACGACTATAATCCCTACAAGGTACTCGTAAGTCAGAAACAGGCAATGAGGACTGCAGCGGGATAGATGGTGAACCCATCGCCGCTTGTTTTTTATCATGAACATCAAATCAGATCTACAAACGGTAACGACTTTAACTTGTTTTCTGGTGTTGGTAAGAAACCGAGAAAAAATTCGGGTTTCTGGGAGGCGAAGGTCGGACTCCGGCATTAAGGGCAGTTATAGGCTGATGAAAAGAGCATATTTAGTGTGACATTAGATAATTTAATTTTATATTTTCATAGTTGTACTTACTTACTAGTATTAGCATTACAAGTATTTTCTTGTTTCTAGAATTTTTACGTTGTTTCATAAACACGTGAGATGCTTAGTAAATTATTTGATATAGGAATACACAACATCTACAAAAATGTAAATGAGAAGCGGCTATCAGAATGCCTATTTCATTGAAAACGACCCACAAACATTTAGAATAAAGATGGAATCAATCTTAGAGTGTATTATATAATTTTTTACAGCTTTCCTTGGATTCCGATGCCCGGAGGTTCCTGTTTCGAGAGAACTTGGCCCCCCAGCCGGATTCAGATTTTACCGGTAAGATTGATATTTTACAATACTGAATAACTATCCTATAACAAAAACACAGAACAGACATTATAGATCTTAATGAAAATTTTTAACGAAGAAACTAGTATATTGCTGGATCTGTGAAGAACATTAATTTAAATTAATATATTTTTGGAAAATGGCTTTATAATTGATTGAATTGATATTAGATTGTAATCTAGAAGCATTCCAAGGCTGTCTATATAATACCACAAAAAATGACTCTTGATCTTGTGGTTACACTAGTAGAATATAAGGAAAATAAGATAACGCATCAACATAAATAGGTCTAGGTGTACAGTTAGAATGGTTCATCATTAAAATTTGCTGAATATGGATTTAAGAATGTATTAAGAGTTTTATGAGAGAATCAAAATGCTTTCAATTGATTTGAATTTGATTGAAGACTAATATTGTATTGACGTTAAAACGTAAAATTATAATCTGCAGAACTGTATCGCTCTAGTCTAGTATTATTTGTGCTTTGTACATAAACAAGTATGATAATGAAAGAAGCAAGGGCAAAAGTATACTATATTTTAACAGATCGAAACATTTAACTGCAATGCTACAAAGCGATAATAATTATCTTACCTGATATTTGATACATAATAGGAGCTAAGAACAGGTTACCAAATGGTCGACACCGGTCATCGGTGCTAAATGTCAGCAGATGAGCGGTGACCTTGTGTTATGTAACCTCGTTATTAGAAATGCCAGTGATTGCTCACACCACTCGCATCACATCTCGGAATGTGGTACTCATACGATTTCAGTAGAATTAACATCACTCTCGACGCGTGTTAATTTATGTGGCCTAATTGTCATGAAAAATTGGATATTACCTACCTTAACATATATATATGTATGACCTCCTTGGTCGAGTGGTTTGTACACCGGTTTTCATGGTGTCGCCATCTCTAAGGTCTCGGGTTCGATCCCCGGTCGGGTCAATTTAGAAATTATTGTTTTTCTAAATTGTCTTGGGTCTGGGTGTTTTCTATGTATAATAAGTATGTATTTAGATATTTTAAGTATGTTTATCCGTTGTCTAGTAACCATTTACCGAGTTTCTTCGAAGCTTCTCTTGGGCTACATAATTGGTGTGAGTGTAGGAAAGTTTTTTTTTTAACATACATCATAGATTTACGTCTATTAACCGCAAAATATTAGTCAGAGACTAGGCAATGAGGACCGCAGTAGCAGTCCGCTGCCATAGTACAGTCGGCGGCAGATCAACCTACCCAAATCTATCAAATTTCTCCAAAGAATATTGATACTAATAACCTAACAGTAAAGTTCAAAATTGATTGTAGAAATTTGACAGTTTTGGGTAGGTTTATCTGCCGTCGTGTGTACACGTTTCACCAAAATAACAACTACACTGTTCAGCGTGACAGGAGGTGAGTCTATCGCCGTTTACCGCTGTTGAATCTATGTGCAGTCTTTAGTCAGTTAGTCGCCTTTTACGACACCGATAGGATGAGTTTTGTTGGTAATATTCTATTAATGCCACACACACAGCTCGCCAATATCACATCACACTAATATTATAAAGGCGAAAGTTTGTGAGTGTGTATGATTGTTTCTTCTTCACGTGTAAAAACTACTAAATGGGTTTGGATGAAATTCGTCATACAGATAGTTTATAACCTGGATTAACACATAGGATACTTTTTATCCCGATATTCCCACGGGAACGGGAACCACGCGGGTGAGACCGCGAGCGGCCGCTAGTTCTAAATAAAGTTGCCATTTGCAATTTGTACCTTCTATTTACGAAATTCTGCTTATATGGTGGGGCGAATATAGCAAACGCCGTTGGGGTATACTTTACTATTTACGTATTGTCTCTTGACCTCAATCTGGGCCGATGGAATGAGGTCTACTATGAAACGAACTTGCCCAGAAGATGTCTAATAGCAAGAGTTATTCCTAATATTTGTGAATGGGTAGTTAATCTTTAAATAATTAGCGATGTTAACAACCAACAAGAAACACTATAATGAGATACACAGAGACGTTGTGTCAGAAACATCGTGTTTGAACATCAATGACATATAATAGAATGTCATTGGTAAACATAACGAACATCAAACAAATGAAATATTAAGTTATTATTTGAATGATAATGACACATTATTTTGGTTTGTTTATAAATCTAAGTTTTGCATTAGGACACCAGACATATTTTTCGTCGTCTAATGCCCGCCTTCCATTAAGAGCGGAGCGGGCTCCGTACGGACTCCGTTTAGCTCGCAACGGCAATTTTCATAGAAGTGCTTCCGTTGGGAATTAGGAAACTTCTATGAAGATTGCCGTTGCGAGTTAAACGGAGTCCGTACGGAGCCCGTTCCTCTGTTAGTGGAAGGCGGGCAATAGAATTTTAGATGCCAGACTTGGTAGGATCCCAAAAAAAAAATTATTTTAATCATTCGACATCATAACTTATCAATGACTCATCGTTATCTTAAAAAGACCATTTCACTAAATAAATGTCCGCAAACTTAAGAGGAAACACTACGTCGACGTGGCATGCAAAATTCTCATACAAAACACAGAAAAACGACGTTTCGTAGTTTCCATTTTTTCTCCTTCAGAACTGGACCAATTTTTATTAGTTTTTCAGCATCGAATAAAGAAAGAGATTTTCTATGTCTATGTTTGATTGTCATTTATTTAATAACCAGGAGCCTTAAAATTTAGCGAAATCACTCCGTTTTACGGCGTCTTCAGAAAAATTAAGTGGCTGGTTTTAAAAAAAAGATAGAAATATACAAAGAAAATCTCTTTCTTTAACCGATGCTGAAAAAGTAATAAAAATTGGTCCAGTTCTGAAGGAGGAAACAGGGGACTACGAAACGTCGTTTTACTGTGTTTTGTATAAGAATTTTGCATGCCACTTCGACGTAGTGTTTCCTCATAAGAGCTCATCTGCCGAAAAGCCAGACACAATAGAAATTCAATAGTTAGTAACCTCTAGGAGTCTTTGTGACAGACAAGGGGAAAACGCAATATTTACAATAGCTAGTGAATCTACATACACGACTATTATCCCCGATGGGTTAGTCAAAGACGAGGTAATGAGGACTCCTTATTTCACTAAGTTTTATTTGTACTGGCACCTCGAGACCAACCGTTAGGTTATGCAAGAAGTTCCAGACGTCCCTGCGCCAGTAGAACACTCGCGCAGGAGACCATCTGCAGTGTTAGGTCTTGACGCCAAATCAGTGCCCGCCGCAGCGCGCTCTTCATTCGGTGCTCATAAGACTAGTGTCTCGGGAGAGTCTCCCCGTGAACACGTGTAGTTCACTGCCTATTGTCCAGATAGGTAACCGGAGCTGTCAAGCTCGCTCACTTCTCGTTGCACGAAGGGCACAACTCGCAGTTGCCACTGCTCGGAACTCGGAGGTAATGAGGACCGTAAAAGCAGTCCTCTGCGCCGTAGTCCAATTTTCACCAAATAACGACTGCGCATGTGCTTAGCGTGACGGGTGGTAAGCCCATTGCCGCTGTATGCTGTTGGATGTATGTCCAGTCTTTAGTCCGTTAGTCGCCTTTTACGACACCCAAGAAAAGAGAGGAGGTAGTATTCTGTCACCGCTACGCGACACGGTTTATGCCAGTGATTGCTCACACCACTCGCATCACATTTCGGAATATGGTACCTATACCTATACCTATAAGTATCTAATTTACCTAAACTATTAATGGTTGTTCAATACCTGAGGCTAATACAGGCTTAGCCAGAAAGCCATATAATAAGTTGGAAATGAATTTACCTTTAAATGTAATAACCACATTTTAGATCGGAAGAATCTTAGACCATAGTCGTTAAAACTGCCATTCTGCCAAACTGGGACACAATGTCGTAGTTGTTGTATGTTGACTGATAGCATAGACAAATATATTATATATCGTCCTTGCTAATAGGCATAGGTTACACGTTATCGCAGCGGCGGAGGCTTATTTTAAAGACAAAGATAAATCTTTCAACAGTCATGTAATAGAAAAGTTAGAAAAGCTTTGGAGATACTGTATTGCATTTGAATGAGACTATGTTGATGAATAAAAACTAATCTTATCAAAAAAAAAATTTTTTTTTAGTATTTAGTCTCGGGACTTATTGAACCTTTGAAACTTTGACCTTTGACTTATTGAAAAATTGTTAAATGTTTGATTTGGCTATTTTCCTTTTCGTTGCATTTCTAATTGTCAGGACAATGTTTAAATGAAAAATAGGAATTTTGGGAAAACTTCATAGGATATGGGTACACGAGGAATGTGGCGGGCGGGCCACTGTTAGGGTTGCCACCCGTACTCTAAAATTAGAGTATTGTTCTCTTTTTCATGCAGGCGTACTTAATCTACGACACCAATGAAGTACGCTAAAATACACTATTTACGTAAAAGATTGTTACTGGCTTGTTACTGGTTATGAGTAGGTAAGTACTTATGAGACTAAATAAACTGGTATCCACAGCCAAAAAATTTTGATTCCAAAGAGGCTGTAAATATCTTCAACAAAGACAATTATTTTGTTAAATGTCGCAAAGAGCAACAAAAAATAGGTTTTAAGGACAAATAAATGAATACTCTTTTTTATGCTATGTACTTTATTTTTGTTCTAACAAAATGAAAAAATACTTTATTCGTCCTAAAAAAGGTGGCAACCCTAGCCACTGTTACTAGTAAAGTTAAATAGGCAAGAGCATGACATACCTACTTATTATATGGGACATGTTAACTAACGCACACCTTCACTCTATGTTTTAGTTACTTTTTGTATCTTTATTACTATTTGGGTCATCGTGCTTCAGATCAAGATTTGACCTTATGCTTTCTGATGGACAAATTTTGGGTAGTCACTGAATGGCTATGTAACTAAAGACGTGGGATTTTTTTTACTGTGTTATTAAAAACAACAAATCAATGCCAGTAAATAACATAGTTATAAAAAATAACACTTATGAAGGATCCTTACATCCTTACTGAAACTCCTCAAACAAAAGAATTTAAAAACATTATATTTCTATAGCGCAAACTATTCTTCTTCCAGCTCCGACACTAACTGCCAGAAGTACTTCCTCTGTATCGAGGGTCGCCCTCGCGTCCTCGGCTGCGGTGGTGACTCGGCCTTCGACGAGCTCACCTCAACCTGCGTGTCAGCTGACGAGGTCGCGGCGTGCCCTAACGAGCTGAAGGCATCAGCAGCTCGCTCCAGAGACGAGGAGAAACAAAGGCTGGCGAAGGAGCTGTCAGTCAACGCGATCAGCCCTCAACAGAAAAGGAGATTCTAGTTCACTTGATGACGTTTTTTCGTTTTACACACTGCCAGTAGACTATTCTGCCGATATTCTGCCCTTCTTGTTAGGACAAAACAGTAACTAGATTTTTGTTATTTTTGTATTGGGCGTAATGAGATTTACAATGTTTTCTTTAAGGTTTTTTTAATAAAAATGTTCACTCACGAAGAATAAGAGTAGTAACAAGCGCCATAACTTTACAGTTCCGATTCTGAAGTAACGGTTAAGTTAATTAGTAAGGCAGTAATAGATGCATAGTCTAAACCAGTCATTATGTTAATTATCTAACAGTTACCATTTAGCCAAAAAATTGTATAACTTTATGATTTATGTTATTTATAAGTAACTTAAAAACACCAAGTTTCTGAGTTTTAAAAATGCTGTCTTATATTTTTAAAGCTGCACTTTTTTCTTAAAATACTTAGTTTTAAATAAAGATAACTTGTTTTTCTTCCCACTGCGATAAAACTCAGAAACTTGGTGTTTTAAGTGTCTTAAAACACCAAGTTTCTGAGTTTTAAAAATGTTGTCTTATATTATTAAAGCTGACACGTTTTTTTCTTAAAATAGTTTTCAATAAAGATAACTATTTTTGTTCATACTGCGATATTTAATGCACTATTCGTAGTAATAAAAATATTTTTAATAGAACAGCGTTTTAATTGCTTTACAACCACAAATTTCTTATTTGCCGCTAATGATCAGAATCTCTGATATGATATTGATGACATATTTAAGTATAAAATGCGATGTAAGTACATTTGTTTAGTCATTTCACGGTTAGCTTTAGACGAAACCAAAAGTTGTACCTCAAAATGTTGCGTATTGTTACTTTTACAGTTTTGGTCCTGGCGGCATGTAAGTATTTGAGGTATTTTACAATACGCAAGCTGTGTGTAACGGTTACTTAGTATATTTACTTACTCAAGTAACATGACTAATTTTTGCCAGTTATAATTTTGCTGACCTTAAGTTATTAAAATCAAGGCAAACTTAAAAAACATTACATTATTTGTTCTATATTAGAAATAACAGAAACCTAATTATATTACTTTATTAAAATTCATATTCCACTATATATAACAGGCCAAGGACAAAACTTAGAAAATATGCCAGCTCGGAATCCTCTCTGCAAGACGAGGAATGGCTACCACAACATCGATGGAAGCTGCGACAGCTACGTAGAATGCCGGGTAAGATAAATAATTATTACGTACATAGGTACACACATTCCGACTGTTATCCCCGGAGGTTTAGTCAGCCCCCTCAAGACTGCACATACTTCCAACAGCATAAAGCGGCGATGGGCTCACCACCTGTCACGCTGAGCACATGTTCAGTTGCTATTTGGTGAAAAGTGGACTACGGTAGAGGACTGCTTTTGCTGTCCTCATTGCCTAGTCTCTGTCTGACTAACCCTTTGGGGATAATAGTCGTAATTGTGTGTTTGCATGTTTAGTTTGTATGGTTTGTATGTGTTAGAGATTAGGCAACGAGGACCGCAGAAGCAGTGCTCTGCCACAGTGCACGTCTACACACGTGCACGTCACTAAATAACAACTGCACACGTGCTCAGCGTGCTAGGTGGTGAGCCCATCGCCGCTCTATGCTGTTGTATGTGTTGGGTCAACGTGGTGGGTTCTGGACTCCGATCAACAATACCAACTAGATAACGCGTCACGTACAAAATCAAACCTAAATTCTGTCCACGTGAATAAATACTTTTTCTTTACTAAATGATTACTCTTGTCACAAAATCGTTAATAACATTTAATGGTGAAATCAACCTTAAATGGCAACAAATAAAGTACTTTTGCCTGTTATTGCCTTGCTAGAAAATAAACGCTCACTTATCAAGTGGGTGGTTATTTACCGAGACATATTTTTAGCGCCGACCTGACATCTAGTTGTATTGTTGATCGATGGTTCTGGACCAATCTCCGATACAATTGCTAAATGCGGGTAAGTGCTCACAAAACATCACTAACATATCGAAAACACTTTTGCCGCCCAAAATTTACCCAATACCTCCGAATGCCAACCTGAGACAGTATGGCGGTGATTCTTGTATCTGTATTATATGAAATGTCGTAAGCCAAAAAAAGTGACCATAAATTGTTGTAAAAAAACTTCAGAAGTCAACGCCATTCATAAGAAATACAGAGAGATACAGATAAACCTTTTTTAAAAATGTTATCAACAAACTATTTAGATCCCTGTATTTTACTTTAGCATGCAAAGTTTCACTAAAATTGGCTTATTGGTCTTTTAAATTTCGACTTAAAAAATTGTATGGGAAACCGAAATTGTTGTGACATCAAGTAGAAAAAATAATACAATTAAACAGCATGAAAATGACATTATTAATACTGTAACAAACATAATAAAGTGGATGGAAATGAACAACTTAAAAATTAATGTATTTAAAACTAATTATATAAATTTTAATAACAATGATTTTGACATGAATATTCATTACAATGACACAATTATAGAAAAGTTGGAACAGACAAAGTTTTAAGGATTAATAATAGACTGAAGCATTAATTGGAAGTCACAAATTAATAGTATTTGTGACAGGGTTAAAAAAATTGTATACGCTCTCAAGCAGGTTAAACAACTTACCAATCTCAGCACAGCACTCAATGCTTATCATGCATATTATGTAGGTTCAATATTACGATATGGCATAATAATGTGGGGTAACAGTACCAATGTCAGTAGAACCTTTATTTGTCAGAAGAAGTGCATTTGAGCATTGTACGGCATTGCACCATATTCATCTTGTAGGTCATTGTTTAGGAGGCTTGGATTGTTAATACTTACGTCACTTTATATATATGAGATTTGTGTGTATGTAAAACAATCACTTCAGTCATTTAAGAAAGCATGTGATATTTACCCACGAAATAAAAGAAATCCAAACAGATTGGTAATTGAACAAAGTAAAAGATTAAGACAGTATGACAAGAGTTTTTTGGTTATGTGCATTGAAATATATAATAAAGTACCTAATGATATGAAACAATGTAATATAAAATTATTTAAGACAAAGTTCTAAAATGGTTAATTGAACATGAATTTTATAATCTCAAGGAATTTTTTGACATATAATTAAAATTAGTTGTTATTTATTTATTTTATTTTTATTTTGATTTCATAATTATTATTATTATTTTTTTAATTATTAATTTATTTTATTGTTTTTAGTAATTAATATTACTTACTTACCATTTTAAATAAAATGTTTAAATTTGATTATTACACATAATAAAAGGTAATTGTCAATTATTATATTTGCATGCCAGTTGTAACTTGGTGAAACACGACTGTACTTTTATTGTATAATTACCATCTTAAATACCGTGTTTGATGCAAATCAGGTGACCCGCCTGCTCGTTTGCCTCCCTATTTTATAAAAAAAAAAAAAAATAAAGAATTATGAATTATGAACGAAATGCGTAAACCCTCTTAACGTCTCGTAGAATTCGATTTACGAACTTTTCTTTGTTTCGTTTTTTTAAAAAGGAAATCATTGCTTATATTTAGTGTTTCTTTTAGGACTACCAAGCCCAAGAGATGCTGTGTCCGGACGGCCTACACTACGACCCCAACGCAGTGTTCCCCAACTACCCCTGCGGCTACCCCATGGACGTGCCGTGCCAGGGGAGATCTCCACGTATGTATAAATGTATTATTGTACACATAGTAATAATTGTCGTTGTACTCCAAAAGCCAAGTAATATGCAAATACTTGATGACTGCAAAGTTTTGTTGCGTTTAATAAGATTACCCGGTTGCGGAAATATGTACCAATACCGAACATCATACTGTACATGTACAGTCACGAGCAAAAAATGTAAAAAATGTAACTCTTAAACACAACGGAATAAGAGTCAAAGTGTATAACATATTGGTGCTCGTAACTGTACATATTTCTAATAATAGAAATCTTTTGATGAATTTGTAAATCTCCTGCAGACTTTCAGTCCGAACCACAGCTAGGGTTGGCTGGAAGAAATCTCTTCTGCTGATAAGCTCACCTTTGTATATGTCTTGATAAATTTGTTTTTTTTTCAATGTGTGTTTTCTATATGCAATAAAAAAATAATTGTATGTGTGTAAATATAGTACTAGTGTAACATATTTTTTTTCAAATCCTCAACAGAAGCAGCGGTCTCCACCAGCGAATGCCCCAACCAGTATGGGTTCTTCCCGTCGGTCAAGGCCAGCCCTAACGAGTGCGGTTACTACCGCATGTGCGTGGAAGGGCGGGCGATTGAGATGGCCTGCCCCGCCGGACTGGCCTACAACGCCGAGACGGCCCACTGCGACTGGCCTGATGTGGTGCCTTCCTGCAACGCTGAGGGTATGGAGATCTTTTTTCATCCCCTTGTCTGTCATAAAGACTACTAGAGGTTGCTAATTGAATTTCTATTAAGTCTGATTGTCGTGATACCAGAGCTCAGCTGCTTGAGCTCTTATGTACGAGCTGAGCTGTGTATTGGCAACAAAGCTTTCCTACACTCACACCAATTATCTAGCCCAAGAGAAGCTTCTAAGGAACTCGTTAAATGGTTACTAGACAACGGATAAACATACTTAAAATACTTAAATACATACTTATTATACATAGAAAACACCCAGACCCGAGACAATTTAGAAAAACAATAATTTCTAAATTGACCCGACCGGGGATCGAACCTGGGACCTCAGAGATGGCGACACCATGAAAACCGGTGTACGAACCACTCGACCAAGGAGTGAGGAGAGACCAAGTCAATCATCGTATCGTCATTAAAAGAATTAGTACTCATAGTTATATATAATTAGTACCCATACCTTCCCTTGGGCATTGTTAACGACTGAAGACTGCACATACATCCAACAGCTTAAAGACTGCACATACATCCAACAGCTTAAAGACTGCACATCCATCCAACAGCTTAAAGCGGCGATGGGCTCACACCTATTAAGAGGCCTATTACATCTCGAATGTGATTTTTGAGTAAAATGCCCATTTTCGCATTTTGTAGTAATTTTGCAGTTGTATTTATCGTTTTTATCGAAATAGGATAATTAATATGTGCATAATATTACAAATTTCCATTCTGTGAGCATAAGTTGAATTCGGACGGCCGGCGCATCGCATTTTGTAGTAATTTTGCAGTAGTATTTATCGTTTTTATCGAAATAGGATAATAAATTTATCATAAAATCTTTATTCCTCATGAAGTAACAATTACTCTGAATTACTCTTACTACAAATTTTGCTCAATAATATTATCGTAGATAGGAGAAATTCACAGTTAACTTATAGCGATTTTCGAAGTTTTTTGGTTTATAATAAGATTTTTTTGCTATATAAAATCAATGATATCTAAAAATTCCGGGGCTGCTACGCACTATTCGACTATATAAGAGATAACATTATAATTTTTTTATTTCACTTGTTTAGAACAGTAGTTCAATTGATGAGCTCAAAAAAGTGCCATCGCGCACTTTATGAAAATCTTTCTCTGCAATTTTGGTTTTAATTAAAAAGCTAGGCAAAACTTACAAAAAGCGAGGCCGCTACGCACTATTCCAATAGCTATTCTACACTATACACTAAGTCAATTTTGTTAATGTATTTTTGTTTCTGAGATCCATAACGCCAAAATTGGCCATTTTACGCAAAAAATCACAGTCGAGATGTAATAGGCCTCTTAAGCTAAACACATATCACTGTGCAGTTGACATTTTGCTGAAACGTGGAATGTGTCGGTGCACTGATTTTGCGGTCCTAACTGCCTAGTCGCTAACTAACCCTTTGCGGATATTAGTCGTGAATATAAGTAAAGTCACACTATCTACACAAAACAGATAGCTACAGAAGGCAATCTACATACAAAGTGCGCACGAGCAACGCACACAGACACCGCTCATGGACACGATATCTCGGACCGGCTGGGACCAGTGCGAGCGCGAGTGCCATCCGCTTGTGACACACATTTGTCGAGGAAGTCCCCGGTCGACCACTTTTCGGCGATATTCGCTTGCACACTATCTACACAAAACAGATAGCTACAGAAGCCAATCTACATACAAAGCGCGCTCGAGCAACGCACACATAGACACCGCTCACGGACACGATATCTCGGACCGGCTGGGACCAGTGCAAACGCGCGAGTGCCATCCGCTTGTGACCATTGAGTTATAATGTATTACCTCAATGGTTGTGATTGTGACACATATTTGTTGAGGAAGCCTCCCTTGAGGACCTCCAGCTGCGTAGAGACATTGCTTCTCTCAGTGTCTTCTACCGGAATCACTACGGAGAGTGTTGTGAAGAACTTTTTGATCTTATCCCGCTCTCTCCTTTCCTCTCCCGGACTACACGTGCTGGTCTTAGGAACCACCATCATACTGTACAGACTATCAGTAGTCGTACCAAAAAATTTGGCACGTCGTTCCTCTGTAAGACCATTCGGCTTTGGAATTCTTTGCCGGCTCATGTGTTTCCCAGCTCCTACAGTCCCGGGTCTTTTAAGCGGGGCGTGAAACGGCATTTATGCAGGCCGTCATGAATGGGTGGGCTCGTTATCGTGCTTATTCCACAGTGGGGAGCGCTCTCATTATTTTGGACTGCATCGGCTACTTACCATCAGGCAGGATGCAGTCACTATGACGAGTCATAATAGAAAAAAAAAAGAAAAAGGAAGTCCCCGGTCGGCCACTTTTCGGCGATATTCGCTTGCACGCACACTATCTACGCGCACGCTACGGTTCGTAGACGCCGGCCGCCGCGGTCAGAATGGAGCGCAAAGCGCAAGCGAATCATCATCATCATCAGCCTATAAACGTTCCACTGCTGGGCACAGGCCTCCCACGTGGTCAATAGCACGTGGGGGTATTGGGTCATTACCTACCACGCTGGCCCAATGCGGGTTGGTGGGTTTTCACGACTGTCATCTTACAACAACCGGGACCAACGGCTTAACGTGCCTTCCGAAGCACGGAGGAGCTCGAGATGTTTTAAATTTGGTCACCCATCCAGCGACCCGGCATTGCGTAAGTTGCTTAGCGGGCAAGATCGCAAGCCGAACACGCTAGCCGCTGCGCCATCGAGCAGCGAATATCGTTGAAAAATGGTCTACCGGGAACTGCCTCGACTGTATGTTAGTAAGCCCAGATTAGAAACAGAAAAATAAATTAAGGCTATTTTTACTTTTCATATAGGTACTTTAATATAAACTACGGCGAGACGTTCTCTTTTCATATAATTATTTGTGTCCATTTTTAAATTTCAGCGTTCCTCGGATTCAAATGCCCTGCGGCTCCCCTCGACGCAAATGGACAGCCCATAACCGCAGTTATTAATTACAAGTAAGCTCTATTAAATTTCCATACATCCATACATACCTACATTTTATTGGTGTATAGAAAATAAGTTGGAAAAGTGTAAAGTGTTCTGACATAAGGGTTCATTCGCAATGACCCGGTATGTCAAAAGGTTAAGGTTGGAATCCTCTCGTTAATTTTTTTTTCAATTATATAAAAACGAAGTGGAGAAATTTGAAGGGCCCTTAGAATTTGTCAAAGAAGGCTTTATTTGATAATGACGATGTTGATGACATTTTTGTATCCAGATACGAAGGCAACTGTTACGCGTTCTTCTCGTGCGAACTGGGTCACGCCCGCCTCCTTATGTGCGACCCCGGCTTCGCGTTCGACCCAGTCTTCGGTCGCTGTGTGGACGCCGACCAAGTCAAGTGCTGATGAGTTCACTCTACTAAACACGTAACTAATAAAAATAAATGAAAACAGCAGCGGTCTTTAACTTACCACCAAATGAGACCTTTGTATATAACTTTGCAGTCAACGTTGTAGTAACAAAAATGTGATGGCCAGTCCGTTTTGTGACTTCCTGTTGCGGGCGAGGGTGAAGCCCCGGCTTCAATTTCGACCCTGTCTCCGGCAAGTGCGTGAACTTCCACAAAGACTAATTTACCATATTCGATACGTTAAAATATAAAGATATAAAAATAACAACTATTCTGTTTTATTTCTACAAATTTAAAGATTCCGTGTTTAGGTTTTCGTAAAAATAACATTTCGCAATAATATTAAAAATGAGCTGCTACGCTGAATAGAGTGTGACGCCCCGGCTTCATTCTCTCTCAACCCAGTCTCAGCTCAGTTTATTTAATAAATGAAAGTAGATCTCTAACTTTAAATTAAAAATAAACCATTCCGTTTTAGTATAGTAAATGTACTGCAAGTACCTTCTTACTTCACAAATATCGTGTTAAGCTTGTGTAATAGAATAGGGTAATATTAAAAATGAGCTGCTCATTCAGTCCGTTGGTGATTTACGTTGACTGGTGTCCCGGCGTCAGAGATTAGATACAGTACCTATAGGACTAGGTACTTATAAAAAAAATCAATATCTTTTATTAAGTTTTGGTTACAATAATTAAGAGCAAGCCTTATGAAACTCTAGTCTAGGCCATCGGTTCGTAAGTCTATACAGCGGAAGACCTTGTAATTAGAAGAACCGGCAAGAAACTCAGCAAAATCATTTCTATTCTCCTTTTTTTACAGCGTCAAATACAATTTGGAATATGCCCTCCTAGAAAGACAGTTTCCGCTGAAAAATCAAAACATACATATAAGTAAGTAAGTAATTTAGAAGACAACGACAACGACACGCAGAAGAATATCTTATAAAAATTATCAAGTACCTACTCATCTATTTAAAAAAAAACAATGTGTTACAGTATCGATAAAAGAAAAAGTATGTAACAAGGCAGCTAAAGCCTTGTTGGTTTTCTGATCTTTTTTGCGAATAACATGCTTTTATAAGTAAAACGTCGAAATCTAGTTTTAAATTTAAAATTAAAATTTTATTTACATTCTCAACAGAGGCTATAGACCTCTGTTTTCATGTAAATTCAGTTCAGATTCATCCACGGAGCAAGTAAGAGCTCCTTCTATTTATTGTTATCCTTACAAAATACTATTATTAGTGAATTAATATACAGGCATACGTCCTGATAATAATAAATAACCTAAACTTACATACATCTTGTTCCAGTGGATAGTGTACTAACGCTTAAAATGTGCTTCATAAAATAACCTTTATTAAGTATAGAATATACTTCTGAACTCATTGTGCTTTTATCTTCACCCGTTCCTCCGCTACGTGACAAGTAAGACTATAACTACTAAAAATAAAATTAAGAGTAGAAAGGCAGGCTTATTACCTAAAATTTAGCAGTCAGCAAAAGTTACGCAGTTATCGCGCGATAGACGCGCGATGCGGCTTCTATTTAGATCTATTTCTGTGATTATTACAGAAGCATGCCCGCTATTTTCATTTAACAACAGTTTTGCTGTGTTATTAATGATACTTACTTATCAAATCACTGATTTAATAATATTAAATCAGTGATTCATGTGTCGCTGCCGCAGCACCTACTATGGCAGCACGCTCGGTTCGCTAGCTCGTTTTACCTTTCGCTTGGCCTTTGGCTAATTATTATTAATTCACTGCTCTAACCTAAACATAACCGACTTAAAAATGATTATTTATTTATTTATTTAAACTTTATTGCCTAAAATACAGATTATCCATATTAGGGATAAATTATATTAGACCGGGCCATGCGCGGGGCTTGCCCTGTGGGTACATTTGAAACGTTACATACATTTTGTATTTATATTAGACCGGGCCGTGTCCTGTCCGGGCCCTGACGGGACACGGATCATGCACTGTGTAATAAATGAACTGCTTCATACAAAATGTATGCAACGTCTCAAATCAGTGCCCCGTCCGGGCCCCATCCAGGCCACGTACATGGCACGGCCCGTGCACGGCCCGGTCTAATATAATTCATCCCTTAATATGTTCTTGGGTAATTAAAACTGAGCCGTGTCGTGTAGCGGCTAATTAAAATAATACTACCAGCCCCTCTTTTCCTTTGGGTGTCGTAAAAGGCGACTAACGGACTAAAGACTGCACATACATCCAACAGCATAGAGCGGCGATGGGCTCACATGTGCGTGCAGTCGCTATTTGGTGAAATGTGGACTATGTCAGAGGACAGCTTTGGTTGGTGGTAGACTACCACCAACCAAACCAAGCACAAACATGTACTTAATAACCACTAACCGCAGATATAGGGACAGAGGTTATAAGGCAGTTGTCCCACCGCCGAAGATGAACGAGAAGCGAGTCGAGCTAGAATTAGAAACGAGTTGGCGAGCTCAGCTGTAAGCGAGTGTGTAGTTCCGATAGTTTTGTCGCTGAGCTATAAGCGCCGCTGCCGCTGGTTGGTCTCTCGGCGTGAGTTCAGGAGCAAGTATGAGAATTATCTTTGATAGCTCTTATTGCTCAGCGAGGAACTAGTGGAGCGAGTTTTCGCCGGCAGTGTGAACAGTCAGCGATCAACTATTTGTATATGCATCTCTTTTGTTTACACGGAATGTATATCTATTGTTCGTTTCTTGAGCGAGAAAATAGCCGATAGTTAGTCGTTTACTCGCCGTTGGTGGGACAACTGCCTAAAGTGGTTGTCTAAGAAGGTTTTTTGTTTTATTCCAATAGCTATTCTACACTATTCAATAAGTCATAATTGTTAGTGTGTTTTTGTTTCTGAGATCCATAACGCCAAAATTGGCCATTTTACGCAAAAATCACAGTCGAGATGTAGTAACAAAAGCTTCTATAACCAAGGCATTTTATCACCAAACAGTGATATAGTAGGCCTATAATGGTAATCATTGTGACTGTTTATACCATAAAGGTTTTAACAGAGCGTTTTGCTTCTATAAAATTAATGAGCATTTACGTTCTATAATTTTGCTCCAAGAACACTTTCAGGACTATACAAAAGAATCATTAAAGTGTTGCACTGCAATAGATATGGTAAAAGCGATTATGGTACTATTTAGTACAATAGACGACCTTATTGACAGTTTTGTGTATCTATGTTGCAATAATAATGCGTGAAAATAACTTTTACAGTACTGAGTGGTAGAGCACACATTGGGCCGGCTCGCCCGGCGTAATACCACCCTCTCACTAATATTCGGCGTGAAATAATGGCACTTGGTGCTGTTGTGTTTCGTCCGACCAGTGAGGGTTCCGGAGGCCCTTTCCCCCCCCCCCCCCCCTCCTCCCAATTCCTATTCCTTCCTTAAACCTATTCCTCCCTTAAAGGCCGGCAACGCGTCTGCGATTCCTCTGGTTTTGCGGGTGTCCATGGGCGGCGGTGATTACTCTCCATCAGGTGACCCGCCTGCTCGTTTGCCTCCCTCTTTTATAAAAAAAAAAAAAAAAAAAACTAATATTGTAGGAGTGTCGATAACACTATTACAGGATCAATTTGCACTATAAAAGTACCTTGCACAACGATTAAGTAACGTTATATCTTCTTACAAGCTCCCTCAACATCGCTATGGAGCTAGTTCTGTAAAAATGCTTCCGGGACTTGGCGGTTCACATGACTGAATGTCTAAATGGTCCGATTACATGTGTGCCAAATAATATAAGAGTCAAAATGCATAATAGACATATAGTACGATTGTTAAGAAGAACGATTGCTAAATGCATTACTAGTCAGATAGTTCATTTGTCAGAACAAGTTGGTATCTAAATGTACTAATGTTACAAAGAGCAAATGTGAGAACGATCGAGTGTCAGAATGTATAAAAATCATAGGACATTTTGATATCACTAATCAGATTCAAAATGTACTGTTTGTATTAATGTCATAATGACTAAAGGTAGGACCGCATTTGAGCGGCGCGGCGCTGCGCTGCGCGTCCCTTCAAAGAAAGAAAGATTTCATTTTTCCTGAATTATAAACTGCACGTTTGGCCAGATTTTTTGGGTTTGTGGGTTAGGCCCCCAGTGTGTGACGACCCCATAGTAGAGGACCCCGATTTTCAACTTAGCTGAAATCGGGAGCCTCCACCACGGGGGCGTCACACACTGGGGGCCTAACCAACGAACCCAAACCTTTGATTCAGTCATTCAGTCATTGACATGATTAGCTACTAAAATATTGTAACATTTTAGTATTTAATCACTGACATGCTTTAAATACACATTTTAACGTTTTTACATTTTGACAGAAGCACAATTTATCACAAATACAATGTGAACTTTTGACATTTTGTCACTAAAACATGTTAGCCATTAAACTTTGTACATTTTGACACCTATACAATCAAACCATTTAGACGTTTAGTCATGTGAACAGCCAAGTCCCGGAAGGGTAAAAATCATGATAACTCTCCTACAGTTCTTAACAGTACCATAGTGACTCCTGGTGCGGCTAAATAACTTCAATTTTAAATAGCTCTATAGGTGATTTTGTTTGTTCTCCTATGATACTAAATCGTGACAAAAAAGTACAAAAAGAGCAGTCATAAATAATTAATCAAATATGGCTGCTGTTTTCTGCCATGATAGCACATTAGCAGCACGGCTGGTGCCAATGTGTACTATAGCTGCCATAGTCGGGAAAAGTACTTATTTAATTAATTTAAATTTATTTAAAACAAGAAAATTACGAGGACGCATTGTCAAATTTGAAATCTGCATTAATGATTTTATCAATACAATTAATTTCGCAAGTGCAAGTTAAGACAGAGCTACGTAATGTCCTTTTCCTTTTTATTACATCGGCGAATGAAATAAAGCATAGATATTTGTTTATGTTATTTGTAGATTTTTGTTGGAGAACACACGACACGACCACAACACGAATAAAATGATTGAATAAGTGTGATAAAAAAGATCACTGGAATTATTTACGGTGCAAAAAAGCAATTTAAACATGTTTTGGTTACTTTTATAGTGCAAATTTGTGACATAAATGCTGCAGATAGCACTATTTCAGTACCAAAAAGCGTTTCTCGACACTTTTAGATTTCAACTACAGAGCTGTTTTATTACTGTGAGAGCCTTTATGTAATGTTTATAGAATAAAACAGTGATAAAACTAGGGCCTAGTTGGGGTTCTATAAACGTTCTTAACATCATTATAGTGCTAATCATGTACACTAATTAGCACGCTCCAAAACGTTCTCAGGACTTTTATAGTACCAAATTTTGTTGCTTGGAGGCCTCTTAAATCTGGGCTCCTTGGTGGCCAGTAGATGTCTCCTCGGCGACTGATTACTCTTTCTGGGAATAGATCGTGATGAGCAGCTAACGAGTTATTTGTAACATGAGAAGTGGCTCCATCTTGCTGGAAAAAGGTATTTCGGTTTTTAGCAACAGAAATGCAAAAGCTGCTTTTGCATTTCTGTAGCTAAAAAAGTCCGGATCATATGGCAATATCGATCGAGTTAACGGTCTGAGTAGGTACGACTACGGCCATCCTCAAAGAAGTAAGGGCCGATAATTCCTTGACTTGATATGGCAGTCCAAACAACTACTTTTGGCGAGTGTAATGGTTTATGATGCAGTTCTTTCGGATTCTCGGATGCCCAGTATCTGCAATTTTGTTTATTAACGTGGCCGTTGATGTGAAAATTCGATTCATTGGAAAACCAGATGTTATTTAAAGTCGTAAAACAATTTTTCATTATTCTGCAGAACTCGACTCGTTTAGCAGGATCATCGGGCATCAATTCTTGAACAATAACAGTTTTATACGGATGAAAATGTAAATCTTTGGGAATAATGCGATGAACCGTGGATTTGTTCAAATTTAAAGAAGCTCGTAATCATAGTGACCTTCGTGGGTCGTCCATAACAGACTGGCGAACGCGGTCGACGTTCATGCTCGTTCTTGATGTTCTTTTGCGTTGATTTGTCCTGCATTGTGTTCCCAGCTATTCGCTACTCAACTTCACAAGCCCGCCAAGCGTCTGAGACACCATCACACCTTCCGCTATCTATGTTGCGGGCAATTCAAAATGTCAGTCGTCGTTTTCAGTTCGGCAACGCAAAAGCAACACCTCTGGTGTTGCTGATGTCCATGGGCGGCGGTGACCGCTCACCATCAGGCGGCCCGCCTGCTCGTTTGCAGTTTATCATTATAAAAATAAAACGAAAAACCTTCTTAGACAACCACTTTAGGCAGTTGTCCCACCAACGGCGAGTAAACGACTAACTATCGGCTATTTTCTCGCTCAAGAAACGAACAATAGATATACATTCCGTGTAAACAAAAGAGATGCATATACAAATAGTTGATCGCTGACTGTTCACACTGCCGGCGAAAACTCGCTCCACTAGTTCCTCGCTGAGCAATAAGAGCTATCAAAGATAATTCTCATACTTGCTCCTGAACTCACGCCGAGAGACTAACCAGCGGCAGCGGCGCTTATAGCTCAGCGACAAAACTATCGGAACTACACACTCGCTTACAGCTGAGCTCGCCAACTCGTTTCTAATTCTAGCTCGACTTGCTTCTCGTTCATCTTCGGCGGTGGGACAACTGCCTTATAACCTCTGTCCCTATATCTGCGGTTAGTGGTTATTAAGTACATGTTTGTGCTTGGTTTGGTTGGTGGTAGTCTACCACCAACCAAAGCTGTCCTCTGACATAGTCCACATTTCACCAAATAGCGACTGCACGCACATGTGAGCCCATCGCCGCTCTATGCTGTTGGATGTATGTGCAGTCTTTAGTCCGTTAGTCGCCTTTTACGACACCCAAAGGAAAAGAGGGGCTGGTAGTATTATTTTAATTAGCCGCTACACGACACGGCTCAGTTTTAATTACCCAAGAACATATTAAGGGATGAATTATATTAGACCGGGCCGTGCACGGGCCGTGCCATGTACGTGGCCTGGATGGGGCCCGGACGGGGCACTGATTTGAGACGTTGCATACATTTTGTATGAAGCAGTTCATTTATTACACAGTGCATGATCCGTGTCCCGTCAGGGCCCGGACAGGACACGGCCCGGTCTAATATAAATACAAAATGTATGTAACGTTTCAAATGTACCCCACAGGGCAAGCCCCGCGCATGGCCCGGTCTAATATAATTTATCCCTAATATGGATAATCTGTATTTTAGGCAATAAAGTTTAAATAAATAAATAAATAATCATTTTTAAGTCGGTTATGTTTAGGTTAGAGCAGTGAATTAATAATAATTAGCCAAAGGCCAAGCGAAAGGTAAAACGAGCTAGCGAACCGAGCGTGCTGCCATAGTAGGTGCTGCGGCAGCGACACATGAATCACTGATTTAATATTATTAAATCAGTGATTTGATAAGTAAGTATCATTAATAACACAGCAAAACTGTTGTTCTTCTTACGACACCCACCGGACGGAGAGAGGGGCGGCGATTGGTATTCTTTCTCCGTCACCGCACGGATAAGGTTTATGTTAGAGTAGCATATTGTATATAATTATATATATTTAAATATTATGTTGTGAAAGGATGCTGCTTATTTCAGTTTGTCTGCCTTTTGGCTGGTTATTATTAAAGACAGTACGGATACGGCTATTATTGATAGAAACATGTAGGTACTTCCCACGTAATCTATATACACACATCAAAAGTGTCTAGGGATCAAGCATTTTTATGCGGATTTCTTGAGATTGAGATGTGGCTTTGTAATAAATTTATGATTTTATAAATTTATATGGATCCTTTTTGGTGCATTTCATAATTTGAAACAGGAACTTTCAATCAATTTCTAGTAAAAGATGAAAATCAGCTGTCAATATTTTCCCTATAAAAACATACAACGCATTGAAGACATTATTAGTGCTACTGTTTCCCTACTACTGATTAAAACCAACGTTATTATGGAGCGGCGACGTCATTTAAGCAGGGAAGAAATGCTCAGAGCCGTGGGAATGATAGAAACTGGTTCCCGGCAACGTACTGTGGCTTTAGCTCTGAATACAAGTCAGAGTGTTATCAGTCGACTTTGGACACGTTACCGAAGCACTGGTACCGTGGCTGAGCGCCATAGAGGACGGTATCGCTGCACCACACGGAGACAAGACCGATACATTCAAATCACAACTCGAAGAGCTCCAACAATAACCGCCATGATGTTAGCCGTGAGGCTTCATCACTCTTCAGGGAACTTAATTAGCGACCAAACAGTCAGAAACCGCTTGCATGAAGTGAACCTTCATTCCCGAAGACCGCTAAGGGTACCACCTATAGCAATGCACAATCGTAGGATTCGATATCAATGGGCTCTTGAACACAGAAATTGGGCAGAAGAACAATGGCGTTTCGTGTGCTTTTCTGATGAGTCTCGTTTTGGTATGAGACCGGATACAAGACGTATACGACACTGGAGAACCCCTGGACGCCAACAGCGATTAAAATCCTGCCAGGAAGTCCATCCTTATAGTGGTGGAACCATCATGGTATGGGCGGGTATTTGGATCGGCGGAAGAACTGAGTTGATTTGGATCAGAGGCAACCTCAACGCTCAAATTTATGCTGAGACGATTGTATCAGACGTCATCGTTCCTCTACAAGTGCAAATCGGTCCCTTATTTCAGTTAATGCATGATAATGCACGACCGCACACCGCAAGAGTTGTAAGACAGACTCTCGCCGCAGCTAACATCAATGTCATGCCCTGGCCTGCTCAGTCGCCAGACTTGAACCCGATTGAGCATGCATGGGATATGCTACAGAGAAGAGCTCTGCCGAATATGGAGGGTATCCAGTCGCAAGAACACCTTTTTTTGTTGTTGCAACGAACATGGGCGGCCATTCCACAGCGTGATTTGGGTGAACTCATTTTGAGTATGCCAAACCGATGTTCTTGTGTTGTTAGTGTTCGCGGTAGAAAAACGGATTATTAATTGTTTAAGTTACCCAATAAAATTTTAGTCTTTTTTTCGAACTTTAATGTTAGTGGTTCAAATGTCAAAAATCCCTTTATTAGGAAAATGGCAAATTTCTTTATTAATGCAAAGGTGACTTGGTTTATCGTTACTGTAGACAAACGAAAACACTTTATTTGATGAATCCTTAAAGAAAATTTTAATTAATATCAATCAGGAGAAAAGTTATTGCAAAAATATATGTTGATCCCTAGACACTTTTGATGTGTGTATTTAAGAAGTTTTCTAAGTATTAATCCTTATTCTTGTAATAGAGACAATTAAATTAATGTTACTCTAGTCTTATTGATAAAAAATATATATTTTGTTATAAGATAAAAAAGACAGTGTACCTTTTATAAAAATGTGGTAAACCACAGTCCACACACTGCCTGCGATTGAAATTAAACTATCATTAACTGATGAGAAAAAATATTAATAGCGACTGATTATAATTGATAACAGCATCATATTTAAACAACGTTAAATAGAAACTTTACTCAGTCAATATTCTAAAATACTTGCTATAACTTATAACTTTCTTGGTTCGTAAAATAAAAGGCGGGAGCCGCCATGTTGTTTCTTAAAATAGTTTTAATTATAGTGCCTCTCGTAAATGGTAAGAGACAATGTCCAAACTATTGACTTTTACATTTTTTTTATTGGTTATCATGCATCAACCACCAATGCATTGTTTTCTTCAATTTGTAGTGGATGCTTCGGACTCCTACATCGGAATTAGCCGAAATTTGAACGCAAATCGTGTTTCTCAACCTATTCACGCAATACCGAAGCCACAACCAAAACCGACTGTATTATTACCTCTAACAGTTGTAAATGAAGAATTAACAGCTACAGAAGCCAACGCACCAACCGTTAGTGAAAATGGCGGAATACAACAGACTCGTTTTATTTTACTGCCGCTAACAAGACCCAAAAACAACTGGGAACCTACCAAGGCTACTACAGCACCAGAATTGCAACAGGAAAGTTGGACACATACAACACTTCCAGAACAAACTTTGCAGCCAGAACAACGAGAGACTACAGAAAAAGCCTTTAATGTTCCTAAAACTTTGTCAAGGAGAACCTTTTTAATGCCTCGACACCTCCCGCAACCAAATCAGATCCACACAATGTCACTTTTAAAAACACCAGCTCCTATAGTTAATACCGAACGTTCGAAGTTAGTGAGACCACTTCCTACGCCAACTCAAATCGAAAATTTGGTTTTACAAACGTCAATACCTAAAACTGAATTTAGTGCTTCCGTATCATCAGTAACACTTGCTTCAATTGCACCAGCTACTGAAAATGATTACTTAGAAAAAACCTATGATGAACCTAAAGTAAACAATATTTTAGTACCGAATAAAGAGCCTTCAAATGAATCAACTAATTTAGGAGAACCTGCAAAGCCTTTGGTTCCAGTGGTTTTGTCGACACCTAAATTGTTACCCGCTAGTCGTCTATGGTTAAACTCCAGGTTACCTGTAAGACCAGCAACTATCCCAGGAGTTCAGAAAGTTACAGAAGCAACATCAGTCCGACCAGAGCTTACAACAGAAGTAATAGCACCCATTCAAACTACTGTTATTTTAGAGGTGGTTCCAAATAAGGAGCCAGAGTTGGAACCATCTGTAGCTGTAGAACTAGATATCCCATCATTACCAGAAAAAAATATTAAAGAACAAGATCCCGAACTAATTTATGTTCATGAGCAAAAAATAAACGAAGGCCAAGAAATCGATAAACATGAGGAACAAGACCAAGAAATCGATGAAAATGAGGAACCCGCACTGCTATTAAATCAAGAACCTGAAACAGAAGCCTCAATAGTAGAGCAAGATCCACAAGTTCCTTATAATGTTAAAATAATCAAAGATCCGAGTGTTGGTATTCTGATACCTGAAATTGAATGGAACAAACAGGAGGGCGTCTCAAATACAAAACCTGAGCTGTCAGTTGAACCCCAATACGTCAATGAACAAAAATCAGCTATTAAACCTGCATTAACTGGTCAACGTTATTATAGGCCACTACCTAAACTCCCTACCCCATATCCTGTAAAGCCCATAGGAATTGGAATTAAAGGACCTTTACCTATTCCGAAACCACTTCCTCCGAAAGTGGAAATTCCTTCTAAAGATCGGCCCTCTTTTGTGCCTAAAAGTCCAATTATACCGGAATTATTACCAAAACCTGATTATATAAACCCTCCACAATTGTTAGACTACGAATGCAGAGACAAAAACGGATATTACAGTGTACAAAACGATTGCGACAGCTATGTTGAATGCAGGGTACGTATACTTTGATGTAAATCGTCATATTATTCATTCATTAGGTAGCAAGCACCACTATGGATAACTAAGTATTATTACTTTTTTAATTTTGCTTTCATTATGTTGTTCATATCACTGGTTCCCTTGCGCCCCCGGCCGGATTTTTAATTTTTTTATTTTTATTATTATTTTTATGCTGCTGTTTTATAAACGTTAAGAAATCCAATAGGCATCCAACAATTCAAGGTATTTTTTGTAATTTTTTTACGGTCGATTGTGTAAGATAAAATTCCTTCGCTAACAAAACAGCCGCAATTATTATTTTAATGTTCTTTTAAGCATATTTGCAGTGCTATTTAAATTGTAAATGCTTTCATGTTTTCAGAATAACTTGGCATTTATGTTTATATGCCCCGACGGTCTACGGTTCAACAATAACATTGCTTGGCCAGAGTACCCCTGCTCTTACACTTGGGAAGTACAATGTGACGCTAATGCTGTCCAACGTAAGCCATTTTATTTATCTAAAATCCAAAATTAAATAGGCGGGTCATTATTGTAACTTCATTTTATTTCTTAACTTTTCGAACTATCATGATAATGGCCACTCACATTAGTGTAATTATACCATGTGTTTAGTGTCTTTGTGTATCCAAGATATTTCGATACATCCGTGATCATGAAGTTAAACGTCTCTGTGGTCTAGTGGCTAAGGTACCGGTCTTAGGCCCAGAGGTCCCGAGTTCGGTTTCCAGCGTCGTACATCTTTGTGTAGGTACTTGGTTTGGTTGCTTGGTTTGGCCTTGTTAGGTCCGCCTGGCTAGCTACCACCGCCATCGTATCTAAAGTCTTTAGACTTGTTGTTTTCCAACTGTTTAACCCTAGATAGATAACCGACGTCGAATCGACGTAATCGATTTTGAAAAATCGATATAACTTGTTTGTTTTTCGCGTCATTACACTGGCCGTTCCTGCCAACTCAGTCGGTCTTTGGAGCTTTCAGGGCACACCCGTATCACTCCGGTAAGTGCAATACTTTCATAAATATTTACCTACCGTTTGTGGTGAGCACAAGTTTAGCGCATGTCCTAAATGCCGTTTAAGCCAAATTAAATAAAAAGTGACATTTACTTAGATTTTTTATAATAAAGATATTACAAAAAAATGATTTTGAAAAGTTTACATAGTAAATTATAAGGCTGACGGAGAGATTTATAAATGTTTAAGTTTTGTAAAGTGAGAAGTACCTTATTTGTTCTTTAATTTTTTTCTAATAAAAATATAAATAAACACTAATTTTTTTTTATTTACTTAGTACTCAATTACATACATAAAGACATAATATCATATTCATAAACCTAGTATATACATAATCCAAAATATGCTCACTCAAACATTCGCACGTCGATTCGACGTTGGTTATCTTTAGTGTACAGTAAAATATGGTTATCTATCTAGGGTTAAAGATAAAATAGTCAGTTCCTCAGTAGTTGAGGATTCCTTGTAAAGCGAGCTTCCACCTTCGGCCTTATCCTCATTTACCATCAGGTGAGATGGAAGCTAAGTGCTTATTCGTATTGAATTAGAAACTAAAGCAACTGTTACTGTGCCGAAATATCTCGAGGCATTATCAAGGCAAGTATGCTACATCCTAGGCCGCATCGTCACTGTGAGATCGCGGTCAAATACTTGCCTATAAAGAATTTTTTTTAAATTATAGTTCTCCCACGGACTAGTGTTAGTTCACACGAAAATAATAAGTGTAAATTCGGTAAATGAACTCCATTTGCATCTTAATTCCTCAACAACCACCATTTAGTCAGCGTGGTCTATCCCAATCTTCCTGTGTTATTGTTAATGTTTATGGTTGATGATGATGATGATGATTGCAGGTGCCCCACAACCGACGAGTGAATGTCCACGGCGGTACGGGTACTTCCCAGTTCAGGACAGTGACTGCAGCAAATACGTGATCTGTCAAGAAGGAATAGCAAGCCTTATGAACTGCCCTCCCGGTCTGGTGTTCAATTCCAACGAAAACGCGTGTGACTGGCCCGAAAATGTTCCAACTTGCAGACCGAACGGTATGATAATTGGCTGAACCCTCGTTTGAGCTTGAAAATAATTTTTTTCTGAATTTTCCGGTTACATTTATATTTTATTATATGGGATAATATAATTCACATACAAATAATGTCCTATTTGTGTGTAAATTATTTACAATCGATGTTAATTGAACAATCAAACAAACTTACCAAGTGCAGTTCGATTGAAATTATGCTCCTTGTTGTCTCGTCCGAAGATGATGGAAATACTACTTGTTAGTATCGAGTCTTAGCACTCGCCGACGCCACATAAGTTTAAAGTATCTGAAAATAAAATATTTCCGAACGCAGCCGCACGTCACTAGACTAGCCCGCGTTTTGAACTGTCATTTAGTTTTAAGTTGTGTATTTATTTATGAAACTGATTCTACAACCCCAGGGAATAGGTATCAAACCTGTGAGGGTGGGTGGGACTCATCATCTTCGGACGAGACAACAAGGAGCATAATTTCAATCGAACTGCACTTGGTAAGTTTGTTTGATTGTTCAATTATGCTCCTTGTTGTCTCGTCCTCTATGATGGAAATACTACTTGTTAGATGTTCAAAGTTCTGTTGTAGAATCATAAAGTTTATTATTGTTAACAAATATATCCCAGATATTATGTTTCAACAGCATAATCAGTCTTACACTCCTTAAAGATAATTGGTAATTTCCAAGAGAATCTTATTAAACAAAAAAACAAACTTAAATGTGTCCTCAGCCTTAAATAAATCTTTGGTATGATTATAGCAACATACTTTTAATATTATTATTACAATATAATCGCTTCAGCGAAATTATTATTTAAAATCGGACGGTTGTAAAACTTTGCAAAGTTGTCGATGAGTCAGTCTAACCAGCTGTTCTATGTATCTCATCAATGCTAACGCCTTTCATAATGGCAGCTGATGTCGTAGCGTGCCTGGTACTATGAGTAGAAAAAATGGAAGTATCGATCCCTCTTGCAGCCAGGACCGTCAATCCAACGGTTGAGTGTACTGACCGATACCGCCAAATGTGGTTTCTTGATAGATATAAATAAATTAGGACATTTTCCTAATTTCAGAGGTAATTCTTTTATAATTATTTAAACAATTGGCTGATGACGATTAGGTGCTGAGGTCTTAATTTTTTTTTTTTTTTTTATAGTAACAATTTTATTATCAATTATTTTAATCTGGTCAGTAACAATAGAAACTTTGCCCTGTAGGTAAAGTTAATAAAGTAACTGTGTTTAATGAACATTAATGTAAGTTGTTTGAGTCATTGTAATTTGACTCTAAAAAATTAAGCACTATAGAAACATTCCAGGTATACTTATATTTGAGTTTACTTGATCGTAGGCGAAAGAACCCTTTAAATAAAATTTTAATCTTTTCGTCTGCTCCCACCTGCGGCCCTATCACACTAGTGGCAGCGAGGACCTTATGCAATTCAAGGTGCCATAAGATGCACCACTGTGGAACTTATTTGTGAGATAAGTAATTATGTCTGTCATCGGTGCTTTAGTAGCATTTAGTTGTTTGGTGTGGCAGTAAGAAAACCAAATACAAAGTAAGTATTGCTTATAGGTGTTACTTGATATGGAAGATATCATTATTTCAGCTGCCTGTACGTCGATGCCAGGCTTTAAGAATGCCTACCGGACAATCTCCCTGCCAGTAGTGATGGGTTGCGGTGTAGAGGGTGTGGTGAGTTGGAATTACATAAAACCAGTAAGTTATTACTTGGTTCAAATACAATGGGTTCTGTCGCCAATAGTTTTTTGAATAAGGGAAACCAAGGTTGGGTGTCCCAGAAGAGAACTACAAGGATCCCTGTTGCTTCATTGGACACGATTATTTCTATACATTTTAAAATCATAGAAAATGGTGGAAAAGCATAAAATAAACCCCTTTGCAAGACATTGTTAAGGCATCCACTTTATAAGCTGAAGGATCTGGATGCCATGAAACAAATTTCCCGCATTTTGTGTTTGTTCTAAATGCAAATAAATCTATGACAGGGTTACCAAATGCTTGTACTATTTTATTAAAATTATTAATATTTAATTCCCATTCTGTATGACCTAACTGTTTTCTAGATTCAAAATCTGTTACTTTGTTGTCCTTTGTATTAATGTATGATGTATGATGCAAATACAAAAATATTCCTCTCTTCACACCACTGCCAAATAGCTTTTGCAATCACATGTAAGTGAGAGTACTGTATGCCACCAAAGCGGTTTATATATGGTATAGCTGTGGTATTGTCACTTCGTAATAATATTTCACAATTTGAAGAATTATTAGCAAGGCTTTTGAGACCACACATAGTAGCTTTTATTTCTAAAGTATTAAAGTGAATTGTTGATTCTTTTCCTCTCCATACACCACTGGCTGTATGTTTGTCACAAGAAGCACCCCACCCCGATAGTGAGACATCTGTATTTATTTCTAGAATATATTTATATTTTCTTATCTAAGAAATTGATTTAGGCAAGTACATGTTTTATCCACCATTCAAGATCTGGATAGCAATGTTTGGGCAAGGAAGTAAATGCTTCATAGTTATTATTATTTTTTAAAAGAGCTAAATATTTATGTCTTTTTAGTGCTTTAGTATACAGTAACCCATATTGATTAAGTGGACAAACAGACACTAGAGTTCCCAGAACTTTTGACAAAAAACCTGATGGAAGAGGTACTTAAAAATTTGAGCGCCGTGGTGGTCACCTGTGACTGACAAACAATTAAATTTCTATTGTGTCTGGTTTCGTGGCAGGCAACGTGTTAAGGCATCTTTTATTTTTATCAGAATCGATTGAAATAGTCATGGTGTTTGTATTAAACAATAGGCTAAGAAACTTACATTCCTTTGATGGAATAAGTTGACATAATTATTTTTATTGATGATGAAGCCTAACTGAGTAAGCAGACCTATGGTCTGGTTAACACTATTAAGACACTCAATATGATCACTACCAATATACTGCTAGCTACAAGTATCGATATACTGTACTTACAGGCTGTAAACCTCTAAGTTTTGTTATGGGTTTAATTATGTGAACATCTATGGAGCCGTGCAAAGGCCAAATGGAAGAATGTTAAATTGATATATTTTTCCATCAAATATAAACCTTAGATATTTTCTGTAATCTGCATTAATGTTACACATGTAATAAGAATCCATTTTGTCAATTGTTGCCATAATACAGTCTTTCATAAGACTTTGAGTTGTAGTAATAAAACTATTAAATTTCTTTATGTTTAAAATAAATCTATACTCTCCATTTGGTTTCTATACCAAGAAAATAGGTGAACAAAATTGTCCATCTGTTTCATGACATATTTTGTCTATAACATGTGACTGAATAAGTTTATTAATTTCAATTTGAACTTGACAGAATTCTACTTGTAAATGAGTTATTCATAGGCAAGTAAGATTGAAATGGTATCTCACTAAAAGGGATTTTATACCCAGATACCCATTTCAGAATAGTAGGATCACTGGTTATTTTCTTCCAATTATTTATAAAAAAAAGGAAGTCTGCAAACCTGAACTTCTAACTTTGCAGCTTCGTAGCTTTGCAGGTTGGTTGGATCTCGCTCCTGTCCCTGTCCGGGCACTTGGACGAGGAGGGCCCCTCCAGTTTAAAGATTTGGTTTTATTTGGGGGTTTTTGAATGAAGCTTGTGTTCTTCAGGTCTTTAACAGATTTTTGAACAGCCTGCCAACCTAGATCTTTTCAGAGAGATTACTTAATAAAATGCATCTGCTCCCCCTGTGAGGGAATCTTTCATATCTTTATTAATAGATCAAATATCATGAAACCGCCGGCAGTCGCGAAACAATTGATTTTCAATTGTGTCTGGTTTTATGGTGCTCAAGGGGTTAATGACGGTTGGTATTAGCGACCTTCTACGATTTGTATCTATGTGCACAGCGTTACACAGTATTTTGGCAGCATCATTGATGTGTTTAATTATTTAATTAATAATTTCAAATCTGTCACCTTTTAGGAGAAATAAATGGAGTGATTGGCCCAGGGCTGTTAGTGCAGCAACCATCTGTTTTTGCCTGTCAGCAATTATCAAATCTCTTTTCTTAACCAGGTCAGAGACAGCCAGGTATTTCAGGGTTGAGCTTTGGGAGCAACATTGGGATATTTTCATATGGGATGTATTTTTTCATAAGTTCTGGTTTAATTTCTTTTTGCAATCCTTTTGTGAGAATAGGAGTCTACCTCTGTGCAATTTCATCATGAGCAATTGGTCCCTTAAGCACCTCCTCAATTTCCCCCAAAGCAAATAACAATTCTACGTCTATGGCAGGTGTCTCGGTCTCCGGGTCTGTACACTGGGTTTTTTCCACAGGTAAGGCCTCTACTACACTGTATTGGTACGGGCAGTGCCTCCTCCTCCACAGAACTTGAAGTAGTAGCCGGATCCAGGGCCATCATTTCCACATTAGGAATGTCAGACATATTCATGCAGATCTAGGCCCAAATGGCAAAGCAAACTGCAGTAAATGTAAGACCCTGATATTTCTTGCGAATACCCAGGGTGGTAAAAACTCGGCTTTGCAGTAAGTACGAGTTATTGTGCCCGTTTTAAGTTTTGAATGTTTCAACACCGCCTCATCCCAAAGATGGGCCTGAGTGCACATTTCAAAACCCAGAATTTCATTTTTATTTTTCACGTCTCTTTCTTTTACTCATAATAACAGTTTATTTATCATAATTAAACTGACTAAAACTATTAAAAAAGATTATTTCACAAAAAAGTAAGAGAAAAAAGTGGCGCCGGTACAGTGACATAAAAAACGAATGACAGTTCAAAACGCGGGCTAGTCTAGTGACGTGCGGCTGCGATCGGAAATATTTTATTTTCAGATACTTTAAACTTATGTGGCGTCGGCGAGTGCTAAGACTCGATACTAACAAGTAGTATTTCCATCATAGAGGACGAGACAACAAGGAGCATAATGGTTGCTTGACATCAACCCCCAACGACCAACCCTCATTGGGCCAATGTGGTAGGTAATGGCCCAATATAATGGCCTGTGGCCAGCAGATGACGATACAAATAGGTCATGTGGTGGTCCAAAATGTTTAATGTAAAGAACTATGTCGTCTATTAAAAGTTAATTTAACTGCATTTAATAATTTAATAGTTCTCGAATTAGGGCCAGAGCAGACATGCTACTTTTAGCGGCGGCGATGTATGTATATAATATTAAGTATTCTATGCGCAGAGAGTCTCCAAAACGCGATGCCAGTCGCAAAATCGCCGATCGCCGATGCTAAAGTGGCTCTTATAGAATTTATTCCGAGATACTTTTCCAACTTTTCCAACCGTTCTCAAGTGAAGCACTTACCAACGAACAGTGTTTTATTTTTATAAGATGACTGTTTCGATTGCGATTGTTTGAGATTTCTTTTCAAAGAAACGAAAAAAACACAAAAATTCTACTTTATTTTAAGTAATATTTTCGATAGTAAAATAAATTATTTCATAAAAAAAATCTCTTAGTTCTCAGAACCTAACAGTTTGCTACAGAACTATGTCTTTTAATTATTATTTCATTTGTGTCTAGTGTTCCTTGGATTCACATGTCCTGCGGTGTCTGAAGACGATGAAGACATAACGACCAAATACAGGTAAGTGACGTTATTTTTTTATTTTAAACAAGAAATTCGGCGTTAAATTCTTTTTTTTGTTATAAATTGTTGTTTTGCATTTTTCCTTCATTTGCAAAATACAAAATCCATGTACCGAGTGTGAGATTTTTTCGATCACAATACCTACCCAATATTCAGCCGGTGGCTACTCTTTCGACCGGTAACAATACATAATGCCACTGAACCTTTTTCACCCCTCTTACTAAAAACTACGATTTATAATTTCGTATACGGTTTTTAGTTAGGCATCAATTAGACCATCTGATAAACAGGACACTAAATCAGGAGACTAGTTAGGTTAGGATGGCAGTAAAAGCGTCCTGTTTACACTGTCCTAAATCGGAACTCTAAACGTCGAACATGATACCCGCGCTATCATTTCAAAAAATTTGCATAGCTCTTGCTGTATCTTGTCCTTATAAAGGTCCAAGATATTTACTTAGCAATATTTCTTTCTCTTTATTGCAGGACATTTTTGATACAAAGTAGGTAGGTATTCTGCGACAGACGACACGACACCTCCTCTCGTAAACAATACCGCGCAGCGACTGAGCGTCCTTACTTTCACACTATCCTAATTAGGACAATTAGTTAGGAGATAGGACGGTCGGGCTCTCCCGATCGTCCTTACTCAAGACACTAACTGATTAACAGCGATAACACCATCCTAATTCAGGATCCAAAGTGAGTTAGTGTCCTGTTTATAGGATGGTCAAATCGATGCTTTACACAAGTTGGTCACTAGCTTTCAACACAAATTGTAGTAAACTAAACTCTATGGAATATTGAAAAATACTCGCACTTTGTTTTCTTATGCCGGATGAGGCTAATGTTAAGTTGTTTACAGGCGCGGTGATAGCTGCAGGGACTACGTGGCATGCCGACAAGGCCAACCCCGGCTACTCAGTTGCGACCCTGGCCTGGCTTTCGATGAAGAATCACAGGTCTGTGTGGATGCTGATTACGTGCCGAACTGTAATGTTTATTAAATTATTATTACATAACTTCTTACTCAATATCTTAATGTACTATAGTATAATTAAAACAATAATATAAACCACCTAGGTACTACCTATACTCGATGTTTCTTTTTCCTTATTTACTATTTACCCAACATACGGTAAGTTGCAAGAACGATGTTTAAATTTAATCCTCCATTAAATATATTGCTGTCTTTTTTTGGACGCTGGACGCAGAAAAAGGTAACAATACCTTTAATGAAGCATTAACTTAAAAAATCGTTCTTGCAACTGACTGTAAGTGATAGGTAGGTTAGGCACATCCACAGAGCAAATTATAAAGCTCAGTGGGTACATCAATGGTATTATTCAATTATTCAATTAATTAATTATATATTTTTTTTTTTAATATGAGAAGGAGGCAAACGAGCAGGCGGGTCACCTGATGGAAAGCAATCACCGCCGCCCATGGACACCCGCAAAACCAGAGGAGTCGCAGATGCGTTGCCGACCTTTAAGAAAAGAATAGGGTTAGGGGAAGGAATAGGAATTGTGAGGAGGGGTGGGAGGGGAAGGGGCCTCCGGAACTCTCACTGGCCGGACGAAACACAACAGCACCAAGTGCCATTATTTCACGCCGAATATTCGTGAGAGGGTGGTATTACCCCGGGCGAGCCGGCCCAATGCGTGCTGCAACGCAGCGTGGCTCTACCACTCAGTCATTGTCACTCATTTAGCACCACCCAGGGGTCACGTGTAGGGTCTCAAGGGTAAACCTACGGACGCGAGTAACTTTAACCCCCAAAATATAGTTTTTAAGCAAGTTTGCTTGCTAGTTAACAAAGCGATTCATTTGTACAGACACCAGTATTTCAACCTACTACAAAATGTCACTTCAATAAATTTTAAACTTTGTTACTAGGCCATAGGGACAATATTGATAGAGATATTTGAAAGATTTGGATAGGTTGTGTTGCATAATCTGTGTTCTAGAAGAATGATTGTCTATGTTGCGTCTAGTCTATGGCGCATTCGGTTCTATAATAAAACTTATGTTGTCTCACGTGCAATGTAACAACGAGTTTAATTTATACTAACCCAGCAGCCCTGCACATAATTAGCAAATATGTGACAGTGGCGACGAGGATAAAAAGAAAACAGTTAATTTTTACGTGTTACGTCCGTAAACTACAAAGTAAACTATTAAAAATAATTTAGTCTTGTTACGTCGGACGAAATTTCTCAAAATGGCGGCTGCTGGGCTCTCACTGCCTGAGTTTTCAGCTGCAAAATGCTCATTTAAGGTGTACAAACAGGTGTTTGAAAACAAAATGAAGATCCACGAGGTGGATAAAACGAAGTGGTCGCAATATTTAATCTCGTTTATGGGTTTTGACATGGTCACGTTGCTATCAGAACTCTGTTTCCCGAAAACACCACAGGATAAAACGTACACAGAATTAGTGGATCTTGTTGAAAAACACTTGGAGCCACAGCAATCAGAAATTGCGGAAACATATAAGTTTATGAAACGTGAACAGTTGGCAGACGAGTCAATCTGTGAGTTTGTAGCGGCGTTAAAGAAATTAGCACAGACGTGCAACTTCAACATACATTTAGAAAGATGTCTGAGAGATAAATTCGTGAATGGATTAAATAGTGAGGGCATAGTAAAAAAATTATTTGGTGAAAAAAATTTAACATTTACTAAAGCTCTGGAGATAGCAATGAGTATGGAGCTGGCGGAGAAGGGAGCAAAATTAATAACTGCTGGCAGCTCTGGGCAAGAAAGCTCAGACGTACAAAAAATTAGTGAAAAACATGTGATCGCGCTGATGATTGTCGCTTTGAAATGAGAACTCCGTAATTGATAGGTGATGTCTGAAGCCGTCAGGAGCAGAAGATGGTCCGGCTTCAGCGTCATCCTCCTCATCGTCATAGCTATCTGTTTTAAAGAAATAAAGTTTAGTTAAAAGTGCCACAGGCATTATTAGTATTTCATACATCACGCATCCAAGGCCCTCTTTCAACCAAAAACACCGTTTCGAAAGAACATCCATGTCAAACATTCGTCACGAGTGACATTTCGTACGACATTGTGACGGGACCTGTGTCCGTTTATATAATCATCTAAATTTATTTGCGCTTTGAAGTGATTTGACGTTGTGCTTATTATAGTTCTAAAACCCTTGTGGAGCTGTGTGAGCGTTGGTTACGGATCCATAACCTAATCGCGGAGTTATTTGTGATATTTTTTTCTCGCGATCTGTAGCTGCCTTACTTGGAGGGTAATCTCTTGTACACCTATTCTCAAAATGCCTCCAAATTTGTCAATAAACAGCGCCATCTACCGGGCAGTAGTGGCCTGAGCGCAAGAGCCATCTCTTGGCTGCGATTGGGACTACGTTGTGTCTACTTGCCGCACCGGCTCGAGCGTGCTTTAGTTTGACGACATATAGCGAAGATGGTGAACTGCGGAGGATGCGGAAAGTTCTTGTCGCCGACAGGTGGCGCTGCCTGCAGCGCCTGTCCAGCTAGATTCCACAAAGTCTGCCTCGGCATGCAGGACAAGACCCCAATCGGCAGGGACTGGCTTTGTCCGAGTTGCAAGGGTAAGGCGCGCAGGGAGGACAATACGCCAGTAAAGAGCCTAGGTGATGGTCAGGCCCCCCCCGCTGGTGGGGCGTCGACTGTTGCGCCTCAGGGGCTGCCATCTTTCGATGGTGCCGGTAGCCAAGACGAGTTGAGTTGGCCTTTATGGCCGAGGGGCAAGCGTTTCGCACCGAGATGAATAGTATGTAGCCTCCATGTCGTTGCGCATGAAAAGCGTCGAGGACAGGCTCGACGCTCTTGAGAAAGACGGGGGCAGAGGGCCAGATGCCGGTGCGGAGCGCGGGACCGCCGATCTGGAGCGCACCATAGCGGAGCTAAAGCTGGAGCTCAATGACCGGTACCAGGAGGCCCTCTTGTCGGACCTCGAGATCGGGCAGCTTCCGGAGGAAAGCGGGGTGTCCGTCGCGCAGTCGGTTTCGTCGCTGGCCGCACGCCTGGGCGTGTCGCTGGAGGACCGCGATATCGTGTTCGCGGAGCGTGTGGGTCCGCCGCCGGGCGAGGCTGGCGGGCGGCCGCGGCGCGTGGTTGTGCGGCTCGCTCGGCGCGGGCTGCGCGACGAGCTGCTGCGCGTCGCGCGCGTACGCCGCGCCCCAACCGCCGCCGCCGGCGCCCGCATCTACGTGAACGAGCAGCTGACGCGGTCCAACCGCCAGATCTTCCACCGGGCTCGGGAGAAGTGTCGCAGGCTGCTGTGGCGGTACTGCTAGACGAAGCGGGGTCGTGTTTACGTTCGGCGAGCGGACGGTTCGCCGATCTTCCAATTGCGGTCCGATGCAGACGTCGATCGCATACTGGCTGCACCCAAGTCGTGACTTGTATCATCAATGACCTGTATCATCCAGTAAACAACCAATATCATTTATTCACTATTTTACAGAATTATTATGTTATTTCGAAAAATCAACCTCCTGCTATTTACCTGAGTCTGTATCACTTTTCGTTGACTGTAAACAAGCAATATCATTTATGGACTATTTTATAAAAAAAAATATGTTATTTCGCAAAATCAACCTCCTGCTATTTACCTGAGTCTGTGTCATTTTTCGCTTACTGTATAACTGCAAGGTATGTTAGTTGTAATATTCAAAGAGTTTCAGCATTAATATTAAAACATCTAATGAACACATACACATTTAGTTTTATATACAATTTTATAAATATTTATTTACACATGTTACATTTACACATTAAGGTACACATTGACAAAATTATTCACATACTAATAATAAGATATCTAATATTAACATTTTTAATTACTAGTGTGGAATTGCCACGTTTTCTCTTTTATACCTACTCTTACTACTCTACTATTTACAATGTATACATATGGAATCCAATATATATGGAGTATACAGTATACTTCATATCAGACCATGTACTTAAACCTTTAGTGCTTTTCGCCTTCTTAGCTTTTAAAATAAAACTACAGAGCTTCCTTTAAAGAATCTTAAAATTGGTTTGTTTAATGCGGGATCACTCGGCACGGGCCACGAAGAGTTCTTAGTGGCGGTGGATGAGCTAGGTCCCGACATCCTGGCAATCAACGAAACCTGGTTGAGGCCTGGAGAGAATGACAGGGCTCCAGGCATTGTTGGGTACCGGCTCAAACACGACTGTGCGACTATGTGATTTTCCTCCAAACCCTGATGTTGAGCAGTTGTGGCTCAGAGTTCTCACATGCGGCGTGGATGTGGTGGTAGGTACTGCCTATAGACCACCCTGGCAAGATGTGGACACCTTCCTTGATGCAATAGCCGATTCTATAGCTTCATTTACAAAATACGACGCTCTCGTTATTACTGGGGATTTAAATATAAATCTTGTTGATTCGCTAAATGGCAAGGCAAAAATCTACAATCAATTTTTGAATGTCACTGGCTTAAACCAGGTAGTGGCTGAGCCTACCCACTACACGGAGCACAGTTCTAGTCTGATTGATGTAATCTGCACTGACGCTCGCAGTCTTAAGGTTGTAGTAAGGCACACCCCAGATCTAGGCGGACATGCCATGATCACCGCATACCTCAAGGTCAGATGCGAGAAGCCCCCCCACACTGGGTAACATTTAGGCCCTTAAAGAATATTATGGTTGATCAGTTAAATAGGGACCTGGACATGATTGACTGCAGCAATTTTTACAATATGGATAACACAAATTTACTGGTTGACACCTTTACTAAATGCATTACGTCACTGTTTGATTTGCATGCTCCAGTCGCAACAAGAAAATTTAAACATCCTCCTCATCCATGGGTCACAGATTAAAGGATGTTTGATTCATTCAATATCCTACTCATTTAGGAAGTGAACTTAAATAGAATACTATCATTTGAAGTAAATTACTTTGGGTTACTCTTAGTGTTCATTATACAGATCTTATAAAGTATAAGTACATCTCAAGTTTATTGAAAGATGTTTAATTCATTCAATATCCTTGACTTTTAGGAAGTGAACTTAAATAGAATACTATCATTTGAAGTAAATTACCTTGGGTTACTCTTAGTGTTCATTATACAGATCCTATAAAGTATAAGTACATCTCAAGTTTATTGAAAGATGTTTAATTTATTCAATATCCTTGACTTTTAGGAAGTGAACTTAAATAGAATACTATCATTTGAAGTAAATTACTTTGGTTTACTCTTAGTGTTCATTATACAGATATTATAAAGTATAAGTACATCTCAAGTTTATTAAAAGATGTTTAATTTATTCAATATCCTTGACTTTTAGGAAGTGAACTTAAGTTAATTATTTTTCCATTAACTTCCACCCCTGTCTCTCAGACTGAGTGGTTAATTTGATAGCCTACTAAATCATAGTTAGTATGTTTTAGTAGGTAGTAAATCAGGTAGTTAATTATCCCTGTTAATCATTGAATCAATTACATTTAGAAGTTATCTTTTACTCACTTTAATAAGTATAAAGCTGACTGTACTAGATATTAGTCTGATTGATTTAGATTGTTCCCATCAAATATTTCAATGTTCCATATTATTAGGAGCAAGTACTTACATATCTTAAGAGGTCTTTGACCATTAAGGTGAATTCAAATGGTATTAGTAGACCATTATCAGGCTAATTAGCAGGTTGTTATCAATCAATTATTTCTATGTTTCAGATTATTAGAAGCTCATAGCTTGCAATGTCTTCCTTCAACGAATTATCCTAGGTTCTAAACTGGTTTTAGTTGTTCAGTTTGTATCAGCTTATATTTTACTAATAGGTATCGGATGTGTACTTTTAATACCTTGAAGAGTGTAGCAATATAAGATCGTATCGCATCCCAGGGAAAGCTAAAAATGCCTGTTTGGTCATTTCAGTATTAGAAATCAAACATCACAGTACAGCTGTGCTTATTTGCTATAACTTTTAGTATTTTTCTTGTAATAGGAAACCAGTCTAGACTTTTAGGTATTCCAAGTAATGATGGTACAAAATTATCATACTTCTGTTAATTATTTAAAATGAATAATTAATTGGTAACAACTTTAGGAAAACAATTAGAATTTTATCGGCCTACGGTAACAGATTACATGCCTAGATAGGACCCACATCACTTCATCGTAAATTTTATTTAGCACCGTAACCTAATTATCCCTACCTTATTAGTCTGAATTAATCCAGCCTGGCCTCGCGGCTCAAGCACCCAACCTATGTACGCACAGCGTGCAAACACCTTGCCCTCCCTTAACTAACAATATATAAAACCGCCTACCTATAGATTCCTACAGCTTTCCTCACTTGAAAATGCCTATATTTTGTCGAACTAACAGTCCCTACTTGTGTACTTTGCAATCTAGGCCCAAGCCACATTTAACTTAACTTCGTGGTGAGTTGTGAGAGTCGCATTGCCCCTGAAAGCAACTGACTCCTAAATGTTCTATCAGTCGAGCCAGTATACTCAGTGTGCTATTTTCCTATCACTACACTGTGTGTACGGAGGTAGACTCGAAATTGGACTGGGTCATACGGGTCTACCTCCAGCTAAATGGTGTCTGACCTATCTTCAACTTTCACTAGGGAGACAACTGTCTCTCCCCCATTACTCCGTCAAAGATAGTGTATTGTTGAGCGTAATGATATAAAACGCCGACCTTATTAAATACAATCAAAGGTCATCCAGACCGAAGTCTGTTGAAAGCTATATTGGTTTCGTTGCCACCGTTATGCGTTTCCGCCAATATACCCCGAAATACTTCATTTCGTTAACGGATTCGAGTTGCGATCGCAATAGTTTTACTTTATTAATCACTTTCAATTTCACAAATCTTAATTAATATCGCAGCTCGAATATCACTTAGCGCACTATCAAAGCTCGGACACTATTTTTCCCGTATGAGTAGTTACCGCACTCTTAAATTGGACCGCGCCTCCGACGTCCCAAAATTGAATGCCCGCTAATTTTCCGCCCTTTTCCCAAGCATCTTAACTTTCGCGCCATCCGCCCCCAGCATTCGCCCGCGCGAGTCCGCTTTTCCTCCCTTCAACCAATCCCTAGCTGTTTTTCGATGCGCCTCGCCTTCGCGTCGCTTAATATTTGTTATACGCGAACTTCGCGTTGCGCCACGTGGAGATATCATCCGACCTCTCTTTCTATCTTTTTCTCAACCTCTCGCTCGCTCATTGCCGCCTTCGCCGCGCAATTCTAAAATTTTTCCATAATCTAACCAAATCTCGTCCGACAGCCAATATTACATGTTTGAATATCTAAATGTAGCCTTCTATTAACAATTCCCTCTCAATAATCCTCCACTTAAGCCAATAATCCTATATTTTGGGAAATTATAAAAAAAGTTCCGTATTCCGACCATAGATGGCGTCCGCCCGTAGGTGAACCACTTTGCCGACTCGCAAAGCCCCGCGAAATTCAAAATAAAAATAAAGTCCTAGTCAACCTAGCAACCTTACGCGAAGCCCAAGTAAATGACTCCTGCTAGACGGCGCCTATGTCGCAAGGGACGCGCAGAGCAGTCCCCGCGAAATTCAAAATAAAGAAGTCAAACTAGCAACCTTATGCGAAGCTCAAGTAAATAACTCACGCTAGACGGCGCCTATGTCGCAAGGAGCACACAGAGCAGTCCCCGCGAAATTCAAACTAAAGATAAAGCGCTAGACCACTGACCATTATTCTGAACTAGTTTATTATTCCCTTTTTCATGCTTATTATATTAATGGTGCTACGCATTAATATTTATTTTAGTGCTACTCCCACACATTCCTTACTAACGGACGGATACCATTCATTTTGTACCGTTACAGCCGCCCCCGATAGAATTTAAGCAGATAAAGTACCACTCTTTTCTGCGGCGAATTATATCTTAACCCTGTACTTAATTAAGTACAAAACAGCACGGCCTTCCTTGACAACCTCATTGTCATCCTAGCCCTCTTCCTCAAAGATATTCCTACTATTTATAGTTCCTTCCCAATCCCTAATGACTCCTTCCTCAATAAGCATTCTCATTGCAAAAAAGCCCACACCCCTCATTCTATTCAACTGACACAAAATCATAATTGCATACCCAGTTCTCGTGTTCGAAACGAAATCCTAGTAAACTTAGTTTCGGCAAATATTTCCCAATAACTTAGACATCTACCATTTCTCTAATCATACACAACCTCCGAATAATGATTTGCCTTTTGTTTACCATCATAACAACAAATCATAATATAAATCAATATAACAGTCTCTTGCGCTGTCTAGTAACGCCCCCTAGCGAAAACTCTTCAACTCTATGACGATTCCGACTTAAAGTTTATAACATCTTCCGAACCATTCAATTATTCTATTCTTTAAATTATTTTCCTAGAATAATTTCAAGTACATCTGTCATCATGGCCTTCTTTTAACTTACGTCTTTTCTTACAACTTGTTTCGCATCTAAATGTTGCAACCTAGGGATCGAACCTGGGATCTTCCACAATCCCTAATTAGCTATTTAAGTAAGTATTTTATATATGTATCCTCTTTACACATCCCGCCTTTCAACCGAAACCTATTTTCCTCTCCGCGGATAAGAAATCTTAACCAAACCCCCATAACAACCAAAACCAGTAGGCATACCATCATCGCCCAAGAGTTATAACTTTATTTTAGATGAGATACATCTAATGTCTAATCCTGCAAATAACCGAGATAGAATACTAGACTCGCTTCCGTCCGGTACGCAGTGACACCGTGCATACAAATAAAGGTCTTAACGCCTTACAATAAGGTAGTCGATAGTAAATACTTATGAATAAACTCATTCACTCTAAGGGGGTACGCATCTCGAAACACGTCCTTGAGTTTTGAACTGGATACCCCGTAGTTTAGAACAATTAGAACTTTGTGCGCTATTAATCTCTGTCTAACTGTCAATATATACGTCATCGATAAGTACTTGTAAATACCCCGGTACGCGCTGGACATTGTATACCAATTGACAAGTACTGAGCTTATGCGTATAAGCAAATACTTATCCCAAAACCTATCTAATAACTATGTCTCACCCCTAGTTATTACTATGTATGAAAGACACCATTTAGTCTCATTTGCTAAAATATAATACGTCAATATCCCCTTACTTTCCTATACCTTTGAAAAATATCATTTTCTTATTAAATTAAACATACCGGTAACTATCTTATCCGCCCCCACAACTCTACTTAACTTCCTACCTTTTATATTACTAATAACGGTCAAATCGGTAAATAATAAGTCATTAAAGGTGACACTTCGTCTTAGTATTCATGGTAATTAATATCGTGAGTTCCTTCTCGTATTTACTGAATTCCAAACTGCGTGATTCAATAGTGCTAGTTTCCCCCTTTTTTTTTTTTCATTACATGATTTTAATTTTACACTCGCACAAGACACATTATTAAGATGGTAATCTCCCGAATGTTTGTAACTCTAATTGGTTACTCCTTAATTACTCTACTCTACTTTCAGCCTTCCGTCCAGATTGTAAAATTCCCCAGTAGCGCGAGTTCCACTGATAACGCTAAAATGAAATGGTATCAAAAACCTCATTTCCGCAGCTAACGGTAATATCTCTCTGTGGGTCAGTCAAGCATATTTACCCTGGTCCACACTCCATAAGGCGTCCTCGAATGGAATTACCCTACAGCAGAATTCTCACAACTTTTAGAAAGGCTAGTTTCGGCGGTGAAGCTTAAGTGGGAACTACTTAATTTTATTGTGTGCTGAGTAACCCCCAATTCTACAGCACACTTCCGAAACTTCGATTCAATTAGTTCACCAGGTAAATCAAAATAAACCCTACACGCTTAACTAAGTTCTATTTGTGTCCAGTGCGACTAAACAATGTTCGAACACCCTAAACAAGCTACTTTTACTAATTTAACAGTGCCAATTAAGAACACTCCTTGTGTCATCTATAAATTTTATTCAATTTTTTTTTTTTTATAGTTTTATTGTGTGCATAGACGACCAAAGACCTCGCTTTCAGCATGCCTTCTTCGTTGGACCCGCTTGGTTAAATACACTATTCAAAATTCTAAAGTTACAAATAAAAATGTCAAAAGTTCGAACATTATGCAATAGAGAATTCCTCTAACATATTCCACCAACCTCTTCGCACTATTTAGTCAGGCATATTGCAATTCAAGTATTTATTTTAATTTATAATGACCAATCTTCTCCACCCCTGTTCACATATTTTTAGCCATTTCTATCCACAACTGCGGTGAAGATAATTAGTTAATGAACAAAACATCCTATAAACATTCTATGTTACTACCGCAATCACAAGAAATATTTACTAGGAGGATTATCTATCATACAGCTGACTATAACAAAATGAGTCCCCCTTATCTTTCTCCGTTCCCGTTCCTTCTCTAACGTAGAAGACAGCAACAGACAATTAATATTTAATTACTTATAATTTAGAACACCCTAGGTAAAACGCTACCACAAAACTAGAATAGAACAGAATAGAACTAACCGAAGTAACCGTTTGTATTCACACTTGCAAATAAAATATCTTTATCTTTCCGTGATGAATGATTTTGATAACACTATTTCATCAACTCAATGTCCCGGCCTACATACCTATGTGAAAACTGCCAATTAATAAGTTTGTTTATAACAATTTAGATGCAACATGTAGTTTACATTAAAACTAACAATTTTAAGGTTGTGTCATAACTTCGACAATAACCTACCTTAGCACTAATTTTAATCATCTACAATTACATCACGTACATATTAGATGCCAATAATTTAGATTATTTAAGAATTCTAGCAATTCATATTATTAAATAACCAACAAGATCATCCCGCTGTGACAGTCTGCGCTGACCTTGCCACAAGTCAAAAACGCGTTTCGTTCGTCCTATCATTCCTAACTTGTAACCAAATCATTGAGTTATTATTTATTTATTTATTGATAGGCAACCCTATTAAATTTCATAATAACAATTTTAATATAAAAGTATTAGAATATTATTATAAGTTCCGAACATCTTTATTTATTATAATCTACATTACCGGTTAAAGTATTCGAATGGCCTAGTGCGAACTAGGTTTCAGGTCTCACCTCGGGAAAATAAATTTACTATTGACTCTAAAATCTACCACTAATAAATTTATTATTTTCTTCTGACATATAAAGATAGGCTATGACTCTAGGTCGGGTTTAGTAAACTTTGAACTATGGCTACCTCCACGATAACCTCGGTTAAATATATATATATCCGCAAAACGAAATATGTCCAATACAGCCGATTTTACTAAATTTAAATTATGCTACTAAACAGTACGTGTCCTAAGAACGTCACACATCCGAAACCCATTTCAGTTCTAATGTCTTTACCCATCTACATTAAAATTTGTACCTGTCGGCGCGAGATAACATCTAAATAATTACTTTGTATGATTCGAATTGTGATAGTCGATTTCATATTGTAATCTCGATAACGCAATACCAGGGATTTACTTGTTAATTTACACTAAGAGATTTATTCTCAGCTCGCAATATCAGTCGCTTTATTTCCGGCTTGAATGTTTCTGCGGACTATGAGTTTAAAAATATTCTACAACTTAAAATTGTGGTATATAAAATCGATCACTGTTTTATAAGTAGCTTGTGTTAACTTTTAAAATAATAAAACGATTTAACTATTGATTATGACGTGACATCCGCCCGCGACTCGCCTTTATAATTGACGTGATCACATACGCTATTGTTATCCCTATAGCATAACATTAAGTACTGATTGGATATGATTTATAAAATATATATAATATTTTGTCGTCGAATATATTCACTACACCCTATCCTGTGCAATGCTACTACTAGTATACTTCCTACATTTTCTCACCTATACTTCACTAGTAATATCATTTTTTTTTCAACATCTTAATCGTTCAACGGAGATAGACAATTGTGCAAGGTACCCTTCTTAATCGGCTAATCCAACCCGGTGAATTAAATGATTTATCTATCTCTACCTGTCCTAACTAATTAGTCACGTAGTAAGGTCTTTTCTTTTCACCGCTCTCCCGACTTAGATATCTCTAGGTAACTCACAACCGATAATATTAGGTAAGTAGGTATAGTAAGCTGTGCCCAGCGAGCTTTACCTCTGCGTACGTTAACCTCATCTTAAGCTAATAATAATCCTTTGTAAATCCTCATAATTAACTATTTATCACGATTTCAACTATACGGTAAGAAGCGACGATTACCGGTAACGACTACTTACAACGCTTCAAGAGTATTACAATTATACATAATATTATTACTAGACAGCACCCTTTTACCATCATCCAAAATAAAACTTTTATTGGTAACCGCCATCTAGCCTCGCTAATAGGTAACCTCCCCACAATAGAGTAGATATTAGATAGTTGTTTCCAGACGGTAACGACTTTTATCACCTACTAGACGTATTTATCCGTTTACATTATGCATCCCAAACTACGTTGCTTTTAAACCAAAATTCCTACTAGCAATGAATAGTCATCTGATTCTATCCCCTACATGACATCCCAGCTACTTGTTATTACTTATAATCGCGATTTCTCATCAACGCGTGTATTTTGAACCGTAATACTATTTTATGTTACTTTTCCTAGGATTTTAGCGAACTAACAAAATGAAGCGGCATTTCCCTTGTGCAGAACAATTGTCCCCATCTACATGTCACATAATAATAATTCCACCACCATGTCATTGCACTCTAATCTACTACATAAAAATCGCAGGTATTAAAAATAACAGGTATGGAAAATAACAGGTGATTCCGCTTGCCATAACAAAATCATATGATTACGCGATAAGAAAGTTTCCTCTCTGATTGGTTTTATGACTTCATGTTTTCTATTCATTCCTAATTCTAGATTGTTTATGGTCTCGCTAAATTATTTGTCTATGGTCCAACCATAGACAAAGAACGTAATAGTCCTTGAGTAGCCTAAAACTACTCTATGGATTTCAGATGTTAGACTCAAGGTTAATAATATTCAGTTCATTATTATATTTTTTTTCTAACATAACCAACAAAATAAATTATAATACGTGGAATAGCACATCAACTAAAAACCGCAATCGCTCAACGATTATTAGTCAAAATATAATTATTATTAGTTTTATATTATGCTGTTAGCGTCATAACTTTATAATATTGTACAGCATATCGCCGTCCTATAATATAAATTGAATCCAGCAATAATTAAGTTGGTTAATTCTGTCCAATCTCGCCCCCTTGCCTTCCCATCCGACAGCAATAATAATTAAACCGCCCCCTATTCTACAAATCTTTCTAAATCAATAAATGTTGAACTACGTCACCCTATCGACCTTTTACGATCCTAAAAATAACTCAACACAAGGCTGTATGAACCAGTTGCCTATGCCTACATGAAATCTCTCACCAGGAATAAAACAAACCTAATATTACATTATCGTCAACAATTAACTCCGCGTCCTATCAAAAATTGGATACCTCTAAAGGTTTCAGTATTCACAGATAACTCAACAGTTTTAAAATTTAATACTCCAGATTTTTGGTTATTAACTATATCTATGTACTTTGTGCATTTATGATACTTTGGGAAAACAACAACGCCAACAGCCGCACGGTACTTGATGCTGGCGAAATCCGCCATTAAATAAAGAAGAAAAAGAGAATAACTGAAAGGTATTGTATTTCAATTAATACTCATTAGGTACGTTATTCTTTTGTAGTTTTATCTCTATTTGACCTTTAACCTAACCTGAGAATCTTTTTGTTACAGATTTCGTACAACAAAATTTAGCTCCAGCTCTCATTGCGACTGTCTACAATATTGGTCTTAATCTATTGTCAAGAACCCGTAATACAAAGTGTATGAATCAACTTTAGAAGATAACAACGTTTATTGTGAAAAGTGTCAAATTATAATTCTTCAATATCTCTGAATTAATTAATCTTCATTGAATTATTCCCTACTAAGCCAATTCTAAACTCACGCATCACTACACGACAACAATTTGTGGGAAAAAAAATCCCACATCTAAATTAAAGTATTACCGCTTGAATGAATTCCAATACAACTATATTAATGATAAATTATAACCCAACTTTCTGATCCTGGTAACGGCTTACCAAATTGTAACTTCTCGCCCTAACCTAAATCTAATGCCTAGTCTACCTTATAATACATACACACATCTTCGCCGCTTTTACCTTAACTTAACTTATTATCTAATTCTTAAAACTAATTAACCTAATTTATCTACAATCTAATGGTTGTGTTTGGAGTTTTTGTGTAGTGCGTATTGTTTGTATGATGATGAAACCTTAGCATAGCTTAATTCTTTTTGCAGTGAATTTCAGTCAAGCAATGTAATATTATAATAACTACTATTTTGGCCAGATCGTCTAGTGAACCCTCCGTTGTTAACCGCATTTAAGTAACTCAAGTTCTTTCGTGAAAGTTTAGTAATTGGCTTATCCCTGTGTTAAATTATTTTCTCCTGACCTAATTACCTACCCGTCTATAGATCATAACATAGATATGTGTAGCCTAGCAATGACTCCGTCTGAACTGTGACCTAAATCCTTCACTGCAGCTGCTGCGGGGAAGATTTGTAACCACTCAAAGGTAATCAGATGATAGCTTAGCTTGCAGGTATTATTATTTATTATCAGTAGCATGATACATAAGAAGCCTGGTGCAATTTAGGGGCCCCAACCGCCGCCCTATAGCGTGCCTTTCATCTCATTGTTTAACTATGGCTCCGTCACATTGGCTTTAACTTTAATTATTAGCTTGTGCCTTTAATTCTTTAAACTGAGAATTTACATCTCTCCTCAAAATTTAATTTCATTTTACATTATGAACTATGTGTTAGCAATTTAAATTCTTATTATTCCACATAAATCAATAGAGTTTAACTCAAGGCTTGCTATCATCCAAATATCCTTTTCACATTAAGAACTTAATTATTCAATGCAATAACTTATGTCTTATGATTTCACTTATTGAACAGAGGTGGAAAGCCAGCATTCTACCGGACACTTATTCCTCTGATTATTGTGTCTATTATAAGAGATCACAATGTAACAATATTAACTTACTGTCCCTCTGTCTTATTAGAAAATTAATATTCAGTTCTATAAAGGGTGGATAATTTATTCAAACGCCACTTCAGGCGGTGGCTAAAATAGAATGCTATTAATACAGGTAAAATTACTTTTATTTACTCTGAGTATTTATTATACAGGTCTCATAAAGTTCCAATATAACTACATTGGATTGGCTGCATTGGCAGATTATCACATCTTAAGTTTATTAAAGGATGTTTGATTCATTCAATATCCTACTCATTTAGGAAGTGAACTTAAATAGAATACTATCATTTGAAGTAAATTACTTTGGGTTACTCTTAGTGTTCATTATACAGATCTTATAAAGTATAAGTACATCTCAAGTTTATTGAAAGATGTTTAATTCATTCAATATCCTTGACTTTTAGGAAGTGAACTTAAATAGAATACTATCATTTGAAGTAAATTACCTTGGGTTACTCTTAGTGTTCATTATACAGATCCTATAAAGTATAAGTACATCTCAAGTTTATTGAAAGATGTTTAATTTATTCAATATCCTTGACTTTTAGGAAGTGAACTTAAATAGAATACTATCATTTGAAGTAAATTACTTTGGTTTACTCTTAGTGTTCATTATACAGATATTATAAAGTATAAGTACATCTCAAGTTTATTAAAAGATGTTTAATTTATTCAATATCCTTGACTTTTAGGAAGTGAACTTAAGTTAATTATTTTTCCATTAACTTCCACCCCTGTCTCTCAGACTGAGTGGTTAATTTGATAGCCTACTAAATCATAGTTAGTATGTTTTAGTAGGTAGTAAATCAGGTAGTTAATTATCCCTGTTAATCATTGAATCAATTACATTTAGAAGTTATCTTTTACTCACTTTAATAAGTATAAAGCTGACTGTACTAGATATTAGTCTGATTGATTTAGATTGTTCCCATCAAATATTTCAATGTTCCATATTATTAGGAGCAAGTACTTACATATCTTAAGAGGTCTTTGACCATTAAGGTGAATTCAAATGGTATTAGTAGACCATTATCAGGCTAATTAGCAGGTTGTTATCAATCAATTATTTCTATGTTTCAGATTATTAGAAGCTCATAGCTTGCAATGTCTTCCTTCAACGAATTATCCTAGGTTCTAAACTGGTTTTAGTTGTTCAGTTTGTATCAGCTTATATTTTACTAATAGGTATCGGATGTGTACTTTTAATACCTTGAAGAGTGTAGCAATATAAGATCGTATCGCATCCCAGGGAAAGCTAAAAATGCCTGTTTGGTCATTTCAGTATTAGAAATCAAACATCACAGTACAGCTGTGCTTATTTGCTATAACTTTTAGTATTTTTCTTGTAATAGGAAACCAGTCTAGACTTTTAGGTATTCCAAGTAATGATGGTACAAAATTATCATACTTCTGTTAATTATTTAAAATGAATAATTAATTGGTAACAACTTTAGGAAAACAATTAGAATTTTATCGGCCTACGGTAACAGATTACATGCCTAGATAGGACCCACATCACTTCATCGTAAATTTTATTTAGCACCGTAACCTAATTATCCCTACCTTATTAGTCTGAATTAATCCAGCCTGGCCTCGCGGCTCAAGCACCCAACCTATGTACGCACAGCGTGCAAACACCTTGCCCTCCCTTAACTAACAATATATAAAACCGCCTACCTATAGATTCCTACAGCTTTCCTCACTTGAAAATGCCTATATTTTGTCGAACTAACAGTCCCTACTTGTGTACTTTGCAATCTAGGCCCAAGCCACATTTAACTTAACTTCGTGGTGAGTTGTGAGAGTCGCATTGCCCCTGAAAGCAACTGACTCCTAAATGTTCTATCAGTCGAGCCAGTATACTCAGTGTGCTATTTTCCTATCACTACACTGTGTGTACGGAGGTAGACTCGAAATTGGACTGGGTCATACGGGTCTACCTCCAGCTAAATGGTGTCTGACCTATCTTCAACTTTCACTAGGGAGACAACTGTCTCTCCCCCATTACTCCGTCAAAGATAGTGTATTGTTGAGCGTAATGATATAAAACGCCGACCTTATTAAATACAATCAAAGGTCATCCAGACCGAAGTCTGTTGAAAGCTATATTGGTTTCGTTGCCACCGTTATGCGTTTCCGCCAATATACCCCGAAATACTTCATTTCGTTAACGGATTCGAGTTGCGATCGCAATAGTTTTACTTTATTAATCACTTTCAATTTCACAAATCTTAATTAATATCGCAGCTCGAATATCACTTAGCGCACTATCAAAGCTCGGACACTATTTTTCCCGTATGAGTAGTTACCGCACTCTTAAATTGGACCGCGCCTCCGACGTCCCAAAATTGAATGCCCGCTAATTTTCCGCCCTTTTCCCAAGCATCTTAACTTTCGCGCCATCCGCCCCCAGCATTCGCCCGCGCGAGTCCGCTTTTCCTCCCTTCAACCAATCCCTAGCTGTTTTTCGATGCGCCTCGCCTTCGCGTCGCTTAATATTTGTTATACGCGAACTTCGCGTTGCGCCACGTGGAGATATCATCCGACCTCTCTTTCTATCTTTTTCTCAACCTCTCGCTCGCTCATTGCCGCCTTCGCCGCGCAATTCTAAAATTTTTCCATAATCTAACCAAATCTCGTCCGACAGCCAATATTACATGTTTGAATATCTAAATGTAGCCTTCTATTAACAATTCCCTCTCAATAATCCTCCACTTAAGCCAATAATCCTATATTTTGGGAAATTATAAAAAAAGTTCCGTATTCCGACCATAGATGGCGTCCGCCCGTAGGTGAACCACTTTGCCGACTCGCAAAGCCCCGCGAAATTCAAAATAAAAATAAAGTCCTAGTCAACCTAGCAACCTTACGCGAAGCCCAAGTAAATGACTCCTGCTAGACGGCGCCTATGTCGCAAGGGACGCGCAGAGCAGTCCCCGCGAAATTCAAAATAAAGAAGTCAAACTAGCAACCTTATGCGAAGCTCAAGTAAATAACTCACGCTAGACGGCGCCTATGTCGCAAGGAGCACACAGAGCAGTCCCCGCGAAATTCAAACTAAAGATAAAGCGCTAGACCACTGACCATTATTCTGAACTAGTTTATTATTCCCTTTTTCATGCTTATTATATTAATGGTGCTACGCATTAATATTTATTTTAGTGCTACTCCCACACATTCCTTACTAACGGACGGATACCATTCATTTTGTACCGTTACAGCCGCCCCCGATAGAATTTAAGCAGATAAAGTACCACTCTTTTCTGCGGCGAATTATATCTTAACCCTGTACTTAATTAAGTACAAAACAGCACGGCCTTCCTTGACAACCTCATTGTCATCCTAGCCCTCTTCCTCAAAGATATTCCTACTATTTATAGTTCCTTCCCAATCCCTAATGACTCCTTCCTCAATAAGCATTCTCATTGCAAAAAAGCCCACACCCCTCATTCTATTCAACTGACACAAAATCATAATTGCATACCCAGTTCTCGTGTTCGAAACGAAATCCTAGTAAACTTAGTTTCGGCAAATATTTCCCAATAACTTAGACATCTACCATTTCTCTAATCATACACAACCTCCGAATAATGATTTGCCTTTTGTTTACCATCATAACAACAAATCATAATATAAATCAATATAACAGTCTCTTGCGCTGTCTAGTAACGCCCCCTAGCGAAAACTCTTCAACTCTATGACGATTCCAACTTAAAGTTTATAACATCTTCCGAACCATTCAATTATTCTATTCTTTAAATTATTTTCCTAGAATAATTTCAAGTACATCTGTCATCATGGCCTTCTTTTAACTTACGTCTTTTCTTACAACTTGTTTCGCATCTAAATGTTGCAACCTAGGGATCGAACCTGGGATCTTCCACAATCCCTAATTAGCTATTTAAGTAAGTATTTTATATATGTATCCTCTTTACACATCCCGCCTTTCAACCGAAACCTATTTTCCTCTCCGCGGATAAGAAATCTTAACCAAACCCCCATAACAACCAAAACCAGTAGGCATACCATCATCGCCCAAGAGTTATAACTTTATTTTAGATGAGATACATCTAATGTCTAATCCTGCAAATAACCGAGATAGAATACTAGACTCGCTTCCGTCCGGTACGCAGTGACACCGTGCATACAAATAAAGGTCTTAACGCCTTACAATAAGGTAGTCGATAGTAAATACTTATGAATAAACTCATTCACTCTAAGGGGGTACGCATCTCGAAACACGTCCTTGAGTTTTGAACTGGATACCCCGTAGTTTAGAACAATTAGAACTTTGTGCGCTATTAATCTCTGTCTAACTGTCAATATATACGTCATCGATAAGTACTTGTAAATACCCCGGTACGCGCTGGACATTGTATACCAATTGACAAGTACTGAGCTTATGCGTATAAGCAAATACTTATCCCAAAACCTATCTAATAACTATGTCTCACCCCTAGTTATTACTATGTATGAAAGACACCATTTAGTCTCATTTGCTAAAATATAATACGTCAATATCCCCTTACTTTCCTATACCTTTGAAAAATATCATTTTCTTATTAAATTAAACATACCGGTAACTATCTTATCCGCCCCCACAACTCTACTTAACTTCCTACCTTTTATATTACTAATAACGGTCAAATCGGTAAATAATAAGTCATTAAAGGTGACACTTCGTCTTAGTATTCATGGTAATTAATATCGTGAGTTCCTTCTCGTATTTACTGAATTCCAAACTGCGTGATTCAATAGTGCTAGTTTCCCCCTTTTTTTTTTTTCATTACATGATTTTAATTTTACACTCGCACAAGACACATTATTAAGATGGTAATCTCCCGAATGTTTGTAACTCTAATTGGTTACTCCTTAATTACTCTACTCTACTTTCAGCCTTCCGTCCAGATTGTAAAATTCCCCAGTAGCGCGAGTTCCACTGATAACGCTAAAATGAAATGGTATCAAAAACCTCATTTCCGCAGCTAACGGTAATATCTCTCTGTGGGTCAGTCAAGCATATTTACCCTGGTCCACACTCCATAAGGCGTCCTCGAATGGAATTACCCTACAGCAGAATTCTCACAACTTTTAGAAAGGCTAGTTTCGGCGGTGAAGCTTAAGTGGGAACTACTTAATTTTATTGTGTGCTGAGTAACCCCCAATTCTACAGCACACTTCCGAAACTTCGATTCAATTAGTTCACCAGGTAAATCAAAATAAACCCTACACGCTTAACTAAGTTCTATTTGTGTCCAGTGCGACTAAACAATGTTCGAACACCCTAAACAAGCTACTTTTACTAATTTAACAGTGCCAATTAAGAACACTCCTTGTGTCATCTATAAATTTTATTCAATTTTTTTTTTTTTATAGTTTTATTGTGTGCATAGACGACCAAAGACCTCGCTTTCAGCATGCCTTCTTCGTTGGACCCGCTTGGTTAAATACACTATTCAAAATTCTAAAGTTACAAATAAAAATGTCAAAAGTTCGAACATTATGCAATAGAGAATTCCTCTAACATATTCCACCAACCTCTTCGCACTATTTAGTCAGGCATATTGCAATTCAAGTATTTATTTTAATTTATAATGACCAATCTTCTCCACCCCTGTTCACATATTTTTAGCCATTTCTATCCACAACTGCGGTGAAGATAATTAGTTAATGAACAAAACATCCTATAAACATTCTATGTTACTACCGCAATCACAAGAAATATTTACTAGGAGGATTATCTATCATACAGCTGACTATAACAAAATGAGTCCCCCTTATCTTTCTCCGTTCCCGTTCCTTCTCTAACGTAGAAGACAGCAACAGACAATTAATATTTAATTACTTATAATTTAGAACACCCTAGGTAAAACGCTACCACAAAACTAGAATAGAACAGAATAGAACTAACCGAAGTAACCTTTTGTATTCACACTTGCAAATAAAATATCTTTATCTTTCCGTGATGAATGATTTTGATAACACTATTTCATCAACTCAATGTCCCGGCCTACATACCTATGTGAAAACTGCCAATTAATAAGTTTGTTTATAACAATTTAGATGCAACATGTAGTTTACATTAAAACTAACAATTTTAAGGTTGTGTCATAACTTCGACAATAACCTACCTTAGCACTAATTTTAATCATCTACAATTACATCACGTACATATTAGATGCCAATAATTTAGATTATTTAAGAATTCTAGCAATTCATATTATTAAATAACCAACAAGATCATCCCGCTGTGACAGTCTGCGCTGACCTTGCCACAAGTCAAAAACGCGTTTCGTTCGTCCTATCATTCCTAACTTGTAACCAAATCATTGAGTTATTATTTATTTATTTATTGATAGGCAACCCTATTAAATTTCATAATAACAATTTTAATATAAAAGTATTAGAATATTATTATAAGTTCCGAACATCTTTATTTATTATAATCTACATTACCGGTTAAAGTATTCGAATGGCCTAGTGCGAACTAGGTTTCAGGTCTCACCTCGGGAAAATAAATTTACTATTGACTCTAAAATCTACCACTAATAAATTTATTATTTTCTTCTGACATATAAAGATAGGCTATGACTCTAGGTCGGGTTTAGTAAACTTTGAACTATGGCTACCTCCACGATAACCTCGGTTAAATATATATATATCCGCAAAACGAAATATGTCCAATACAGCCGATTTTACTAAATTTAAATTATGCTACTAAACAGTACGTGTCCTAAGAACGTCACACATCCGAAACCCATTTCAGTTCTAATGTCTTTACCCATCTACATTAAAATTTGTACCTGTCGGCGCGAGATAACATCTAAATAATTACTTTGTATGATTCGAATTGTGATAGTCGATTTCATATTGTAATCTCGATAACGCAATACCAGGGATTTACTTGTTAATTTACACTAAGAGATTTATTCTCAGCTCGCAATATCAGTCGCTTTATTTCCGGCTTGAATGTTTCTGCGGACTATGAGTTTAAAAATATTCTACAACTTAAAATTGTGGTATATAAAATCGATCACTGTTTTATAAGTAGCTTGTGTTAACTTTTAAAATAATAAAACGATTTAACTATTGATTATGACGTGACATCCGCCCGCGACTCGCCTTTATAATTGACGTGATCACATACGCTATTGTTATCCCTATAGCATAACATTAAGTACTGATTGGATATGATTTATAAAATATATATAATATTTTGTCGTCGAATATATTCACTACACCCTATCCTGTGCAATGCTACTACTAGTATACTTCCTACATTTTCTCACCTATACTTCACTAGTAATATCATTTTTTTTTCAACATCTTAATCGTTCAACGGAGATAGACAATTGTGCAAGGTACCCTTCTTAATCGGCTAATCCAACCCGGTGAATTAAATGATTTATCTATCTCTACCTGTCCTAACTAATTAGTCACGTAGTAAGGTCTTTTCTTTTCACCGCTCTCCCGACTTAGATATCTCTAGGTAACTCACAACCGATAATATTAGGTAAGTAGGTATAGTAAGCTGTGCCCAGCGAGCTTTACCTCTGCGTACGTTAACCTCATCTTAAGCTAATAATAATCCTTTGTAAATCCTCATAATTAACTATTTATCACGATTTCAACTATACGGTAAGAAGCGACGATTACCGGTAACGACTACTTACAACGCTTCAAGAGTATTACAATTATACATAATATTATTACTAGACAGCACCCTTTTACCATCATCCAAAATAAAACTTTTATTGGTAACCGCCATCTAGCCTCGCTAATAGGTAACCTCCCCACAATAGAGTAGATATTAGATAGTTGTTTCCAGACGGTAACGACTTTTATCACCTACTAGACGTATTTATCCGTTTACATTATGCATCCCAAACTACGTTGCTTTTAAACCAAAATTCCTACTAGCAATGAATAGTCATCTGATTCTATCCCCTACATGACATCCCAGCTACTTGTTATTACTTATAATCGCGATTTCTCATCAACGCGTGTATTTTGAACCGTAATACTATTTTATGTTACTTTTCCTAGGATTTTAGCGAACTAACAAAATGAAGCGGCATTTCCCTTGTGCAGAACAATTGTCCCCATCTACATGTCACATAATAATAATTCCACCACCATGTCATTGCACTCTAATCTACTACATAAAAATCGCAGGTATTAAAAATAACAGGTATGGAAAATAACAGGTGATTCCGCTTGCCATAACAAAATCATATGATTACGCGATAAGAAAGTTTCCTCTCTGATTGGTTTTATGACTTCATGTTTTATAATCATTCCTAATTCTAGATTGTTTATGGTCTCGCTAAATTATTTGTCTATGGTCCAACCATAGACAAAGAACGTAATAGTCCTTGAGTAGCCTAAAACTACTCTATGGATTTCAGATGTTAGACTCAAGGTTAATAATATTCAGTTCATTATTATATTTTTTTTCTAACATAACCAACAAAATAAATTATAATACGTGGAATAGCACATCAACTAAAAACCGCAATCGCTCAACGATTATTAGTCAAAATATAATTATTATTAGTTTTATATTATGCTGTTAGCGTCATAACTTTATAATATTGTACAGCATATCGCCGTCCTATAATATAAATTGAATCCAGCAATAATTAAGTTGGTTAATTCTGTCCAATCTCGCCCCCTTGCCTTCCCATCCGACAGCAATAATAATTAAACCGCCCCCTATTCTACAAATCTTTCTAAATCAATAAATGTTGAACTACGTCACCCTATCGACCTTTTACGATCCTAAAAATAACTCAACACAAGGCTGTATGAACCAGTTGCCTATGCCTACATGAAATCTCTCACCAGGAATAAAACAAACCTAATATTACATTATAGTCAACAATTAACTCCGCGTCCTATCAAAAATTGGATACCTCTAAAGGTTTCAGTATTCACAGATAACTCAACAGTTTTAAAATTTAATACTCCAGATTTTTGGTTATTAACTATATCTATGTACTTTGTGCATTTATGATACTTTGGGAAAACAACAACGCCAACAGCCGCACGGTACTTGATGCTGGCGAAATCCGCCATTAAATAAAGAAGAAAAAGAGAATAACTGAAAGGTATTGTATTTCAATTAATACTCATTAGGTACGTTATTCTTTTGTAGTTTTATCTCTATTTGACCTTTAACCTAACCTGAGAATCTTTTTGTTACAGATTTCGTACAACAAAATTTAGCTCCAGCTCTCATTGCGACTGTCTACAATATTGGTCTTAATCTATTGTCAAGAACCCGTAATACAAAGTGTATGAATCAACTTTAGAAGATAACAACGTTTATTGTGAAAAGTGTCAAATTATAATTCTTCAATATCTCTGAATTAATTAATCTTCATTGAATTATTCCCTACTAAGCCAATTCTAAACTCACGCATCACTACACGACAACAATTTGTGGGAAAAAAAATCCCACATCTAAATTAAAGTATTACCGCTTGAATGAATTCCAATACAACTATATTAATGATAAATTATAACCCAACTTTCTGATCCTGGTAACGGCTTACCAAATTGTAACTTCTCGCCCTAACCTAAATCTAATGCCTAGTCTACCTTATAATACATACACACATCCTCGCCGCTTTTACCTTAACTTAACTTATTATCTAATTCTTAAAACTAATTAACCTAATTTATCTACAATCTAATGGTTGTGTTTGGAGTTTTTGTGTAGTGCGTATTGTTTGTATGATGATGAAACCTTAGCATAGCTTAATTCTTTTTGCAGTGAATTTCAGTCAAGCAATGTAATATTATAATAACTACTATTTTGGCCAGATCGTCTAGTGAACCCTCCGTTGTTAACCGCATTTAAGTAACTCAAGTTCTTTCGTGAAAGTTTAGTAATTGGCTTATCCCTGTGTTAAATTATTTTCTCCTGACCTAATTACCTACCCGTCTATAGATCATAACATAGATATGTGTAGCCTAGCAATGACTCCGTCTGAACTGTGACCTAAATCCTTCACTGCAGCTGCTGCGGGGAAGATTTGTAACCACTCAAAGGTAATCAGATGATAGCTTAGCTTGCAGGTATTATTATTTATTATCAGTAGCATGATACATAAGAAGCCTGGTGCAATTTAGGGGCCCCAACCGCCGCCCTATAGCGTGCCTTTCATCTCATTGTTTAACTATGGCTCCGTCACATTGGCTTTAACTTTAATTATTAGCTTGTGCCTTTAATTCTTTAAACTGAGAATTTACATCTCTCCTCAAAATTTAATTTCATTTTACATTATGAACTATGTGTTAGCAATTTAAATTCTTATTATTCCACATAAATCAATAGAGTTTAACTCAAGGCTTGCTATCATCCAAATATCCTTTTCACATTAAGAACTTAATTATTCAATGCAATAACTTATGTCTTATGATTTCACTTATTGAACAGAGGTGGAAAGCCAGCATTCTACCGGACACTTATTCCTCTGATTATTGTGTCTATTATAAGAGATCACAATGTAACAATATTAACTTACTGTCCCTCTGTCTTATTAGAAAATTAATATTCAGTTCTATAAAGGGTGGATAATTTATTCAAACGCCACTTCAGGCGGTGGCTAAAATAGAATGCTATTAATACAGGTAAAATTACTTTTATTTACTCTGAGTATTTATTATACAGGTCTCATAAAGTTCCAATATAACTACATTGGATTGGCTGCATTGGCAGATTATCACATCTTAAGTTTATTAAAGGATGTTTGATTCATTCAATATCCTACTCATTTAGGAAGTGAACTTAAATAGAATACTATCATTTGAAGTAAATTACTTTGGGTTACTCTTAGTGTTCATTATACAGATCTTATAAAGTATAAGTACATCTCAAGTTTATTGAAAGATGTTTAATTCATTCAATATCCTTGACTTTTAGGAAGTGAACTTAAATAGAATACTATCATTTGAAGTAAATTACCTTGGGTTACTCTTAGTGTTCATTATACAGATCCTATAAAGTATAAGTACATCTCAAGTTTATTGAAAGATGTTTAATTTATTCAATATCCTTGACTTTTAGGAAGTGAACTTAAATAGAATACTATCATTTGAAGTAAATTACTTTGGTTTACTCTTAGTGTTCATTATACAGATATTATAAAGTATAAGTACATCTCAAGTTTATTAAAAGATGTTTAATTTATTCAATATCCTTGACTTTTAGGAAGTGAACTTAAGTTAATTATTTTTCCATTAACTTCCACCCCTGTCTCTCAGACTGAGTGGTTAATTTGATAGCCTACTAAATCATAGTTAGTATGTTTTAGTAGGTAGTAAATCAGGTAGTTAATTATCCCTGTTAATCATTGAATCAATTACATTTAGAAGTTATCTTTTACTCACTTTAATAAGTATAAAGCTGACTGTACTAGATATTAGTCTGATTGATTTAGATTGTTCCCATCAAATATTTCAATGTTCCATATTATTAGGAGCAAGTACTTACATATCTTAAGAGGTCTTTGACCATTAAGGTGAATTCAAATGGTATTAGTAGACCATTATCAGGCTAATTAGCAGGTTGTTATCAATCAATTATTTCTATGTTTCAGATTATTAGAAGCTCATAGCTTGCAATGTCTTCCTTCAACGAATTATCCTAGGTTCTAAACTGGTTTTAGTTGTTCAGTTTGTATCAGCTTATATTTTACTAATAGGTATCGGATGTGTACTTTTAATACCTTGAAGAGTGTAGCAATATAAGATCGTATCGCATCCCAGGGAAAGCTAAAAATGCCTGTTTGGTCATTTCAGTATTAGAAATCAAACATCACAGTACAGCTGTGCTTATTTGCTATAACTTTTAGTATTTTTCTTGTAATAGGAAACCAGTCTAGACTTTTAGGTATTCCAAGTAATGATGGTACAAAATTATCATACTTCTGTTAATTATTTAAAATGAATAATTAATTGGTAACAACTTTAGGAAAACAATTAGAATTTTATCGGCCTACGGTAACAGATTACATGCCTAGATAGGACCCACATCACTTCATCGTAAATTTTATTTAGCACCGTAACCTAATTATCCCTACCTTATTAGTCTGAATTAATCCAGCCTGGCCTCGCGGCTCAAGCACCCAACCTATGTACGCACAGCGTGCAAACACCTTGCCCTCCCTTAACTAACAATATATAAAACCGCCTACCTATAGATTCCTACAGCTTTCCTCACTTGAAAATGCCTATATTTTGTCGAACTAACAGTCCCTACTTGTGTACTTTGCAATCTAGGCCCAAGCCACATTTAACTTAACTTCGTGGTGAGTTGTGAGAGTCGCATTGCCCCTGAAAGCAACTGACTCCTAAATGTTCTATCAGTCGAGCCAGTATACTCAGTGTGCTATTTTCCTATCACTACACTGTGTGTACGGAGGTAGACTCGAAATTGGACTGGGTCATACGGGTCTACCTCCAGCTAAATGGTGTCTGACCTATCTTCAACTTTCACTAGGGAGACAACTGTCTCTCCCCCATTACTCCGTCAAAGATAGTGTATTGTTGAGCGTAATGATATAAAACGCCGACCTTATTAAATACAATCAAAGGTCATCCAGACCGAAGTCTGTTGAAAGCTATATTGGTTTCGTTGCCACCGTTATGCGTTTCCGCCAATATACCCCGAAATACTTCATTTCGTTAACGGATTCGAGTTGCGATCGCAATAGTTTTACTTTATTAATCACTTTCAATTTCACAAATCTTAATTAATATCGCAGCTCGAATATCACTTAGCGCACTATCAAAGCTCGGACACTATTTTTCCCGTATGAGTAGTTACCGCACTCTTAAATTGGACCGCGCCTCCGACGTCCCAAAATTGAATGCCCGCTAATTTTCCGCCCTTTTCCCAAGCATCTTAACTTTCGCGCCATCCGCCCCCAGCATTCGCCCGCGCGAGTCCGCTTTTCCTCCCTTCAACCAATCCCTAGCTGTTTTTCGATGCGCCTCGCCTTCGCGTCGCTTAATATTTGTTATACGCGAACTTCGCGTTGCGCCACGTGGAGATATCATCCGACCTCTCTTTCTATCTTTTTCTCAACCTCTCGCTCGCTCATTGCCGCCTTCGCCGCGCAATTCTAAAATTTTTCCATAATCTAACAAAATCTCGTCCGACAGCCAATATTACATGTTTGAATATCTAAATGTAGCCTTCTATTAACAATTCCCTCTCAATAATCCTCCACTTAAGCCAATAATCCTATATTTTGGGAAATTATAAAAAAAGTTCCGTATTCCGACCATAGATGGCGTCCGCCCGTAGGTGAACCACTTTGCCGACTCGCAAAGCCCCGCGAAATTCAAAATAAAAATAAAGTCCTAGTCAACCTAGCAACCTTACGCGAAGCCCAAGTAAATGACTCCCGCTAGACGGCGCCTATGTCGCAAGGGACGCGCAGAGCAGTCCCCGCGAAATTCAAAATAAAGAAGTCAAACTAGCAACCTTATGCGAAGCTCAAGTAAATAACTCACGCTAGACGGCGCCTATGTCGCAAGGAGCACACAGAGCAGTCCCCGCGAAATTCAAACTAAAGATAAAGCGCTAGACCACTGACCATTATTCTGAACTAGTTTATTATTCCTTTTTTCATGCTTATTATATTAATGGTGCTACGCATTAATATTTATTTTAGTGCTACTCCCACACATTCCTTACTAACGGACGGATACCATTCATTCTGTACCGTTACAATCACCACCATTATCAACCAATCGATAACTGAGGGACTTTTTCCGGCAGGCTGGAAAACAGCAGTGGTGAAGCCCCTGCCTAAAATTAACAATCCTGTCTTTTTGAGCGACTTACGACCTATCAGTCTGTTACCCTGTTTGTCGAAGGTCCTGGAGAGGGTAGTGAGTGAACAAGTGACTGCATATTTGGAGGGAAATAAAATACTCCCTCAACTACAATCTGAGTTCCGGAGAGGCCATGGCACGGCAACTGCTTTAGCAGATGTCGTCGACAACTTGCTGGTGGCACAGGACCGGGGAGAGATCGGTGTTCTTCTGCTGCTTAACTTCTCCCGTGCCTTCGACTCGATAAATTCCACCCTCATGGTATCCAAGCTGGCATACTTTGGGTTCGATGCCAAAGCCGTGCAATGGTTCCATAGTTACTTGGAAGACAGGTGGCAGCGAGTCGAACTAACAAACACAGACGGATCCAAAATGTGTTCTGCTCAGTTGCCTGTAACTAGGGGAGTGCCTCAGGGTTCAATTCTCGGGCCTCTTCTGTATGCCTTGTATGGAGCAGACATACTGGAAAACATAAATACCACCTTTACGCAGACGATTTGCAGCTATACCTATCTTTCAAACCCGGTGACCAAGTCTATGCTTCATCTTTGATATCCGAGGACCTGGATCGGATCACTGCCTGGTGTAGGTCTAACTGCCTGGTTCTGAACCCCAAAAAATCAAAACTTTTACTAATTGGTACACGACAGAGTTTACAAAGGTTCGGTAACAACCCCTTAAATATACGGATAAATGGAGAGGCTATAGAACGCGTCAACTTAGCCAGAAATTTAGGGCTAACTATTGACAGCAATTTAAATTTTGAAAGCCACATTGTCGAGTGCTCACGCAATTGCTTTTTCAGGTTAAAGCTACTGTACAAAATTAGAGCTTACTTGAGTGAGAAGGTGAGAATCACATTATGCGAGTCACTGATATTATCCAAACTGAACTACTGCGACACAGTTTATGGTCCGTGTCTTCTGTCCAGAACAGCTAAACTCATACAGCGCGTACAGAATGCCTGTGCACGCTTCTGTTTCAGCATTCCGCCTAGGTCGCACGTAACTCCCTTTTTGAATGCGGCCAATGCAATAAAATCCATTTTTATTGGCTCGCAGGCAGCTTCACCTGGCCACTATGTTATTCGGCATCATTAGGACGTGCAGGCCACCGTACCTCTATAACAAGCTGGTATGGACGGCAGATCTCAGTAGGTATCCAAAAAGATCAAGCACACACATCTTTGTGACAGCTAAACATCGGACGGTTGCATTCCGAGGATCCTTTAGATTTGCCGCCTCAAAGTGCTGGAACGACCTCCCGCCGCCGGTGCGTAACCTGGAAACGGTACATACTTTTAGAAACAGGCTCAAAAAGATTCTACTTGATAAACAGAAATCTGTAGATTTACCTCTGGGTTCTTTACGTCACTTGTCGCAGGTCCCGTCCCAGCACTATTGAGGATGGTTGCCAGGCTTGGTGCCTACTTATCCCTGCGTTGGTCCAGCACGCTTCTTTCGCTCCTTTGGCCCTTGTTTTTGTCCCCCATATCTCGCGAATATTGCCATTATATACTCCCCGTTACAATTTACACTTAGTTCTTTTTTCTAAACACAATTCAAAACTTATTTAATTTATTATTTACCGCACAGTAAAAAACAATAGGATATACGTGGCAAAATCTTTCACAATTTGGGTGTGGCAGGCAGGAAGTGATGTGTCATCCATCATGTATGTAATTTTTATTTTGAACATTCGAATTATTTTTTTCTTTACCTATCGGTTTCTTTCGCTTCTCTGGGAATGTTTATTATAAATTATATTACAGTCACTTATAATTATAGCTGCTACTTTTTTTCTTTTGTTGTTTATACTTTTGTTATTCTTTTTTCTTGGTAATTTTTTATATTGTAATGCATGCACTGACCTACATTAATATTTTAATGTCGGTCAGGGAATGCAACGTGCACTCTTAAGGTGCGGCCAGAATACCAGTGCTGCTGCAGCGGCGCTCGGGCTGCCGCAGCACATGCTGAGGCACGCATCTCGTTGACCAAACCACTTAGAATCCGTTGTGCACAGCACGTTACTTACCTATACGACCATTGCGTTTTTTTTTATATACTTAATTAAGATTTAACTCTTTTTGTGTTATTGTTTATTGTGCTGTGTTATTTTTATTTCAAAACTTGTTTTTGGTCAATAAAATTTATATCTATCTATCTATCTATCACGATAGCATACTTCACCTGACAGGTATGCCATCCGTTCTCATATTTGGTACGATCATACTAAAACCACCCCACACGTTATCAACGTGTCTGCAGGACCAAAGTCCAATACACATACAGCGATGTGTCTGCAGGACCAAAGTCTATTACACATACAGCGATGTGTCTGCAGGACCGAAGTCCATTACACGTACAGCAACGTGTCTGCAGGACCGGAGTCCAACATGCGCAGCGTCGCGCATCCGCAAGGCCAGACCGACTTCGATCCAGGCCCACAGGTGAGCGTCCTACACTATGGCAGTAGCTCATGGCAGCCTCCATCAGGACCAAGCTCCTCCAGCCATGAGCAGGCACCCTTCATACTATACTCACACATACTCATACATACGCGTGAATAGAATCTGTAACAGAAACACAGATTTACATTTGAAACTTACTTTCGAAGAATGCTGCACAACTTTCAGGACACCATTCTCCTTTCCAAGGCACTATATACTGAGCCGCGGCTTGTGTAGTCTTGCCGCGTGCACCACCAAGCAACTTGAGTTCGTAGCGGTCGCTTGCCAAAACCTTTACAACGCGATACGGGCCTCGCATACCCGAGTCGAGCTTGCCCGTCGATTGTGAGTACTTGATAACAAATACGTGGTCATCTTTCTTAAAAACTCTAGGAGAACGGCGATGGCGATTAACGTATGAGTCTTGTTGCTGTTGGTTTTTCTCAAGCAAGCCCTTAGCTCGTTCTCTGCATATCTCTCGCCAAGCTTCACGGTTTGGGTTTACGTTTTTAATAGCAACATCTCTTATTAGCGACCGAATGACGGGAGTAGTTGCATCAGTGCCAATAAGTAGGTTTAGGTCTGACAACTGGGTGCTCTTCTGTTTTGTAATATTCAACACTAGTTGCATTTTACATAAAGCGTCAGACCATGAGGAATTTCGGTGGTGACTATGAACCCGTATTAGGTTAGGAACAGTGCGTACATAACGTTCGACTAGGCCGTTAGCCTGATGCATTTCAGGCGTTATGTAGTGGATATTATATACTATTTCTGTCATCCAAGCAGTGAAGTTAGAGGTTTTTTAATATACGGCCTCGGTCACATACAAGAAGCTTGGGAACGCTGAATAATGCAACTGCATTGTTAAAAACACGTTTGACACATCTTGACGATACATCGGGAATAACAAACAGAACTTGGTAAATGAATCTACTAGCACAAACACGAATTTAAAACCATTGGATTCAGGTAGGGGACTTAACACATCAGCATGAACTGTGCTAAACGGGATATCGGGCTTTTGCCATGAAGTGATAGGTTGAAGTGGGGCTCTTGGGACTCTTTTCTTAGAGATGCAGATAAGACAGTGTGACAGTGACGGAGGTTCCATTCAACTGGATTCCCACCGGCTTCCTTTCAGAAGTTTAGAACACAACCACTCTCTACCGTAATTGAGAAATGGCACAATCAGTAATTATAAAAGTAGAGAAACATTACAAAACGCCTACACTATGGACATTAAATCAACAAAATTTGCTTTTCAACAACATATTGCTATAAAATAAGCCGCAGGCGCGATCGGCTTTTTGGCAGTTAAACTTCTATACAAAATATACGTCATGACGTTACATAAAGGTCAATAAACCCACCCGCGTATTAGAAGCTCCGGTAAGCCGTCTTTAACCGAGTTACTTGATAGAGAAAGTAATAGATATTGCGTGCGCGTGAGCGAGATGGAGGAATATCGTTTTCGGTCGTAGAAATTCGTAACAAATCGGACGTTTTTGTGTTCTGTTGACAGATAATTTGACGTGATTGCAATTCACCACCCATCATTGAATGCATGACTGTGTTTTTAAATTAATATTAGAATTAATTAGTTAGTTTCACCTATTAGAATTTATTTCTTGGTATAAAATAGTGATTAGTATTGTAGTTGGACTTTGTTTATTTGTGTTGTGTGTAGTGTGGTGATGAAAGTAATTACGAAGACGTACGTTGTAATTAGGTATTTGCGGTAAGTAGATATTGTAATAAGTTGAAATTACGTATTTAGAGTAAGTAGATATTTTTTTGCTCCGGCTTATCTCTCTCAATATTTCACGCTTCGCCCCTGCAGTGTGACCTGTACTTTGTGACAAACTGCTTAAGGCCAGGGAACCAATAATGTTTAAGAATAAGGTTCAAAGTTTTCTCAGGTCCAATATGCTCGTGTTCGTCATGGAATATTCGTAAGAGGCTAAGGCGATGTCCTTTGGGTATAAACATAAAAGGCGAGATTCCTCACCTATTGGAGTAAAACGGTAATAGAGAAGATCATTTCGACAAACATAACGGTTCGAGTCCAAGAGACCATCCCTGAGTTTCTGTATCAGATCTTGGGTTTCATTGTCGGCGGATTGCGCCATTTGCGCCCAATTCAAAGGCCTATCTATGTGGTTGACCTGTGCCACTTTTGGATTCCTGCTGAGGTAGTCAGCGTGACTCATCAGCTGACCCTTCCTGTACTCAATGCTGAAGTTAACATCCTGCAGGTACATCCACCAGCGGGCGACGCGTGGAAGCAGATCCTTCTTGCGCTCGGTGGCCTTCAAGGCAAGGCGTTGCAGTCTGTGATAATTTTGAATTGAACTCCGATCAAATAATGCCGAAATTGCTGACAAGCCTTGATGACCGCCAGCGTTTCCAACTCATACGAGTGGTATCTGCTTTCAGCACCTTGGGTCACTTTACTAAAGTAACCAACCACACGCTTGTTGCCATCACTGTGCATCTGCATCAGCACGGCGCCGTACCCAGCGCTACTCGTATCCGTATGGAGCTCTGTAGCTAGATTCGGATCGAAAATTGCAAGTATCGGCTCACTGGTGAGGCATTTCACAAGATTTTGTCAGACCTGTTCTTGTTCAGGCCCCCATTGGAACTTAACATCCTTCTTTGTTAGGCGAGAAATACTTGCAGTTTCCGTCGCGTAATCTTTAATATATCGCCGAAAGTATCCCGCCAGACTCAAGAATTGACGAACCTGTTTCAAGGACCGGAACCGCTTACCAAATAAGGGGTTTATGATTGGGTAATTCATAGACTTGTTTTCACTAACCCTATCAATACGGTTAGCATATCGTCGACTTACCGCATCGAAAGGATAACTAAATTGATACAGTTAATTAGGGTAAGCACTAACCGCATCCAAAAACCCTGTTGAAGCTAACCCTATAAAAAGGGTTTTAACGCGCACAAGCGATTCAAGCTTCTACGTGCAATGCATTAGACTTATTGCATTACTGTTTACGTATGTAGCTTTCAACAGAGGCCCCCTCGGCGGCGAGCGTGCTGCAAAATATCGCTTACTCGTAGTCAGATAAATAACGAAGCATATAAATAAGTTATTCGCACTAAATTTAATTTTCGTGTGACTTGTCGATCAGTTCACGTTAAGACCTGTCGCACGGTGCTTGTAATGCAGCTTGTTAGATTTTTACAAGCTTTTATTTAGTTTCACCTGTCCGTTTGTCATCAAATCTAACAAATTGAATTTTATCCACTTCTCGGTTACTGATTGAGCTGAAATTTTGCATGCATGTGTAAAGCGCGTGACAATGCAATATTATGATGACATGGTGCTGATCTGATGATGGAGCTGGAAGGTGGCCATAGAAACTTCGCAATTAACCGACACAATCTCATCGAGTTTGGGCTCATTTGAATTGTCTTGACGAGTAGATTGTCTTTCAATGGTAACCAGCGTCTAATGATGGAGCTGGAAGGTGGTCATAGGAACTCAGTTAATAAACGACGAAACCCCATCGAGTCTCGGCTCGTTTAATTCGTCTTGACGAGTACTTTGGTACTAGATGGTAACTAGGGTCTGATGATGGAGCTGGAAGATGGCCATAGGAACTCAGTAATTAAACGACATAACCTCATCGAGCATGGGCTCGTTTGACTCGTCTTGACGAGTACTTTGGTGCTAGATGGTAACCAGGGTGTGATGATGGAGCTGGAAGGTGGCCATAGGAACTCATTAATTAAGCGACACAACCGCGTCGAGTTTGATTCGTCTTAATGGGTGGACCACTTTTTATTGATATGTAATGTAAAGGTATTAAAACATAAAATAATACTAAAAAGTTAAAGTTAAAAGAAAAAATACTTTTTAAAAACAAGCCTTTTTTCATGTTCTTGATGATAAAAAGAACTAAAAATTTAAAAATAATAGTTTAATCCTGATAGGAAAAATATCATTATAATAGGTATACCTACATTGCAACCTTTAACGGTAATTAACCATATTCGTCTACGTCACAATAACCAAATATCGTAAGTAGGTACATACCTATTAGATATTTTTATTAAACTATAATACATTACACCATGTATTAAAACTATGCGTTTTTATCACAATATACCCAATGTTTTATAAATAAAAGAATGTTACATTGTGATTGCAAAAAAAATGACGGTGTAATAATGCTGAATGTTCTTTAATGTTCCATCACAAAGTAATTCTTACGCTTTTATTTATAAAAAATTGGGTATGTGATAAAAACGCAAAGATTTAATACAAGGTGTAAGGTTTTATGGTTTAATAAAAATGTCTAATAGGTATGTACCTACTTACGATATTTGATTATTATGACGTAGACGAATATGGTTAATTACTGTTAAAGGTTGCAATGTAGGTATACCTATTATAATGATATTTTTCTTATCAGGATTAAATTATTATTATTAAATTTTTAGATCTTTTAACAACAAGAACATAATAAAAGCTTGTTTTTAAAAGTATTTTTTTATTTTAATTTTTGTTATTTTTTGTCCGGATAATGCTGGCCCAATGCGGGTGGGTGGGATTATACAATTGTACATTATTAAGCTACCTACCTATATACTATGTGGTTTTTATTCTTTCAAAGTCTCTATTGACCGAGCAAGGTTTGTATGGAAAAGTAAAAATAATATCTCGTGTTTTGGCCTTTTTCTTGGGAAAAGTTGTTCAGTTTTATGGTCTGGTCAACCCACCGGGGTGTAAAACAAATAAAAAACCACGTTATTATTTGGAAACTTAATAAGTCCCGACAAAAAGTCCGGACATTAAGCCAAGGCAACTTGACCGTTCTTCCAAGCCTTACAACATAAGAGTAGCAAACTTGATTCATTTGCCTGTATCAGCCATGCAGGGCCGTCTGACGTCACGTCCGGCCTCCCCCGACTACGGCTACCATTCGGCCGGATAATACCGGTAAAGTCCGGAATTATGAGACTCTAGTCCGGACTCTGTCCGGCTCTTTAGTTTGTCTGGATTTTGGAATATGAAAGCGATCAATGAGTGATCTTCTAGCGTACGTTACTCAAGCGTGGGGTGAAGCGACGGACAAGCATGGCAAATCCCTGGCAGTTGGCCTTGATATCGCCAAAGATTTCGATAGAGTGTGGCATCGTTCCCTTCTTTCCAAGTTGCCGGCCTTCGGTGTGCTGCCCCGTTTGTGCGCCTGGGTTGCAGACTTTCTAGTGGAGCGGAAGATTCGTGTTCTTTTTGAGGGTAGTTCCTCCACGTTTTACAAGGTTAATGCATGAGTGCCGCAGGGTTCTGTGCTCTCATCTACTCCTATTTCTTCTGCATATTAATAACATGTTGTCCTTGGGCAATATTCATTGTTATGCGGATGACGGTACGGTGCATGAACGATACTTGGGACATCCTGCGGTGAAGCATGCCGATATCGTTGCGAAAGGTAAGAAGTGGTTGCCAAACTGAACCTGGCTCTCGATCGTACACGTATCGATCGCTGTACAAGACTCAGGTGCGATCGAGTATGGAGTGTTGTTCCCACCTATTATGGGACGGCTCCGCTAAATACCTCCTCGATGCACTTGATAAACTGCAAAGGCGAGCGGTACGCATTATTGGAGATGCTGAGGTTACAGCCTCACTTGAGGACCTCCAGCTACGTAGAGACATTGTTCCTCTCAGTGTCTTCTACCGAAATTACTATAAAGAGTGTCTCTCCCGGACTACACGTGCTGGTCTTAGGAACCACCATCATACTGTGCAGACTATCAGTACTCGTACTAAAAAATACAATGGGTGCGCTTGTTACCGTGCTTATTTCACGGTGGGAAGCGCTCTCATTATTTTGGACTGTATCAGCTGCTTACCATCAGGCATGATGCAGTCACTATGACTAGTCAATAAAAAAAACATTAAACAACAGCACATGACTAAAGAAACAGAACAGCGACGAAGCTTCTAGGGAGCATACAAAATTTTTTACTTATTTTAGTAAGGTTTCAAAAGAGAATAAAATAAATAAACTTTTATGAGGTTTTTATTAGTAAAAGTTTATTTTTTTCTTTTTAGCGCATTAAAATAAAAGGTTTTTACTTATAATTTATTTTTTACTTTTTAGTTGATCTCACTGAACGTTTATCCAATATTTGTTCACATCCATCAAACCACCACCACTCACCACCCATCAAAACGGTCCACCCATTAAGACGAATTAAAGTTTTCGTTTGTTCGTCTTAATGGTTCGTGCCTATAGCCACCTTCCAGCTCCATCGTCAGACCCTGGTTACCATGTAGCATTAAAGTACTCGTCACGACGAATTAAACGAGCCCATACTCGATGGAGTTATGTCGTTTAATTACTGAGTTCCATGGCCATCTTGCAGCTCCATTATCAGACCCTGGTTACCATCTAGCACCAAAGTACTCGTCAAGACGAATCAAACGAGCCCATATTCGATGGAGTTATGTCGTTTAATTACTGAGTTCCATAGCCATCTTGCAGCTCTATCATCATACCCTGGCTACCATCTACCACCAAAGTACTCGTCAAGACGAATCAAACGAGCTGAGACTCGATGGGGTTGCGTCGTTTCTTTACTGAGTTCCTAGGACCACATTCCAGCTCCATCATCAGATCAGACCCTGGTATCCATCTAAAAACAAAGTACTCGTTAAGACGAATAAAACGAGCCGAAACTCGATGGGGTTGCGTTGTTTCATTACAGTTTCATTACAATTGACGACCTCCTTGGTCAAGTGGTTTGTACACCGGTTTTCATGGTGTCGCCATCTCTGAGGTCCCGGGTTCGATCCCCGGTCGGGTCAATTTAGTAATTATTGTTTTTCTAAATTGTCTCTGGTCTGGGTGTTTTGAATGTATAATAAGTATGTATTTAAGTATTTTAAGTATGTTTATCCACTGTCTAGTAACCATTTAACGAGTTTCTTCGAAGCTTCTCTTGGGATAGATAATTGGTGTGTCCAGCTCCATCATCAAACCCTGGTTACCATTGAAAGACAAACTACTTGTCAAGACGATTCAAACGAGCCCAGACTCGATGAGGTTGTGTTATTTTATTGCGAAATTCCTATGACCACCTTCCAGCTTCCAGCTTCCTTAGCACCATGTTATCATAATATTGCATTGTGACACATACACATGTATGCAAAATTTCAACTTAATCGGTAAATGGGAATTGGATCAAAATTAAGTTGCAAGATTTCACCCGAACAAACATACATTGCAAGTAAAATAAAAAGCTTGTATAGTAATATCATAGACAAATAAGTATTATTCATACAAACGGTAATAGTTTACCACTATTTTACAAGTCTAGAACTAATTATTTACACTTTTAAAACTATTTACAGTTTATTCCACTTAAAACAGTTTCGTAAGAAATATGCAGGAGCACAAAACAGGCCGAGCGAGCGTAAACCGGTTTTATCTAGTGGCGGCGCATACGCGACGCAGCGGCTAGTTGACACGCACACATGCGCCGTATGCTTGTAGTAGTTGACTCGCGAGTCTCGCGACGGCGCGGGCGGCGGCGGCCCGGTTGTATGAAGCTTTGTCTCTGTTCCGTTTTTTTTAGTTTCTTTACTCATGTGACAACAGCGGGCGGCGGCAGCGGCGGACTGCAGTCTTCCGCCCGCAACCCGCCGCCAGCTGTGCGCGAAAACGAGATAGGAGACAATAGGGTAACCTTATTGTTTGATAAGCGCTTAAAATTACCGTTACAAATACCCTATTCGATTAGGTAAGTGCATTGGAAGCAGTTAACCTTATTCATAAAAGTTACCGCTACGAAAGACTAACCCTATCAATAGGGAAACCCTATCGTTTGGCAACCATTTGATGGGGTTTCCCTAACAATCGGCTTAACCAAAAAAAGGGGTTTTCCGGTCCCTGACCTGTTTCACATTAGAGGGGACAGGTGCATTCACTAATGCGTCTATCTTCCTGGGACTCGGCCTAACCTGACCATGGGAGATAACGCGGCCCAGATATTTAACTTCGGTGGTTAGGAACGAACACTTTCGAAGATTGATCGAAAATCCAGCTTCGGTGAGGGTTTTTAAGACATCACGTAAAAGATTAATGCCCTCTTCGATAGACTGACTCGAAGCCGGCAACGTGCTCGTGTACATAGGTACACGAGCACGTTGCCGGCTTCGATAAATTTTCGAAGTGTGTTGTTTATTATCCTCTGGTACACGGTAGGTGAGTTGCATAAACCAAATGGCATTTTTAGGTATTCGTAATGCCCCTCGGGCGTTACGAACCCTGTTTTGTGAATCGAAGCCTCATCAATGAGGATCCGGTGGAACCCTGAAGCCATGTCCAGGCTGGTGAACAAGGGTTTCATTGAGTAATTTTCATAATAAAACGCAATTTCATGATACGTTTCTAAGTCATCGGTCACTATCCGGTCTTCATGGAATGGACAATATTACGCAATTCGAATTGACATGTTACGATCGATCGTCAATTGTAACGATTATCCATCCATGAACAACCTTACGCAATCGCACTTCTGGACCCCCCAAGCCTGTCTATGTGGTCCCCTATCAACGGAAGTGGGTACCTATCCTTAACAGTGATGCGGTTGAGAGCTCAAAAATCCACGCACATCCTGTCGGAACCGTCTTTCTTCTTTACCAGGATGATGGGGCTAGCGTACTCGGAGTCTGATTCCCTGATTATGTTTTTATTTTTTTTTATTTTTTATTTTATAGCAGAAGGAGGCAAACGAGCAAGCGGGTCACCTGATGGAAAGTAATCACCGCCGCCCATGGACACCCGCAAAACCAGAGGAATCGCAGGCGCGTTGCCGGCCTTTAAGGAAAGAATAGGCTCGTTTCTTGAAGATCCCTAAGTCGTAACGGTCCGGAAATACCGCCGCCGAGAGCTGGTTCCACAACACTGTAGTTCGAGGCAAGAAATTTCTTGAAAAACGCACAGTAGTAGACCGCCATCCATCAAGGCGATGTGGATGGAATGACAGTCGATTGCGTGTAGTGCGGTGAAGGAAATTAGCGGCAGGGATCAAGCCGAACAATTCCTCAGAACACTCCCCATGATATATACGGTACAATATACAGAGAGACGCAACGTCTCTCCGAAGAGCCAGTGGATCGAGCCGACCTGAAATAACCACGTCGCCGACAATTCGAGCAGCTCTGCGTTGAATGCGGTCAAATGGAAGGAGTTGGTATTGGGGTGCTCCAGCCCAGAGATGGGAGCAGTATTCCATATGCGGCCTGACCTGTGCTTTATACAGTAGTAAACGGTGGGCCGGCGTGAAATACTGACCCGCTCTATTAAGCACACCCAGCTTTTTCGAAGCTAATTTAGCTTTACCTTCCAAATGACCACGAAACTGAACGTCACTCGAAATATCGACGCCAAGGATTCCAATAATCGGATTGGTATCAAGGGGAGCTCCCTCAAAGTTCAGAGGTACGACGAAGGGATGTTTTTTCGCGGTAAATGCGCAAACTTGTGTTTTGGAGGGGTTAAAGCGGACTAGGTTATGTCGGCCCCAATCCGAGACATGACTAAACATGTTCTCAGTGTCAGTCACAAGTTTATTCCGGCTCTCGATGACGCTTTCCAGAGAAATATTAGCTCGCCCGGTGTAGAGCGTATCCCCAGTACTGTCATCCGCATAGCAATGAATGCTGTTGTTATGCAGCATGTCATTGATATGCAGAAGAAACAAAGTAGGGGACAACACACACCCCTGCGGGACTCCAGCATTCACGGGCTTCATGTCGGAGCACGAACCGTCGACTGCGACTCTGATGCTACGCCCAGTAAGAAAGCTGGCAACCCATGAACACAATTTCTCAGGAAGCCCGTATGATGGAAGTTTAGAGAAAAGAGCCCTGTGCCATACCCTGTCAAAAGCTTTCGCTACGTCCAAGCTAACTGCCAGTGCCTCCCCTTTACTCTCGACTGCCTCCGCCCATCGGTGAGTAAGGTACACTAAAAGATCACCAGCCGATCGACCGCGACGAAAACCATACTGGCGATCACTTAGTAGCTGGTTCTCTTCTAGGTACCTTAAGAGCTGGCGGTTTATAATGGACTCCATTACTTTGGAGAGTAAAGAGGTAATAGCTATTGGCCTGTAGTTAGACGGATCTGAGCGATCGCCTTTTTTTGGAATCGGGTGCACGAGGGCTGTCTTCCAAGAGCTCGGGACGACGCCAGTGGTGTAAGAGAGCTGGAAAAGGCGAGCTAGAACTGGTGCCAATTCAGGAGCACACGTCCGAAGCACAATGGGTGGAACTGCATCTGGCCCACTCGCCTTATGGATATCAAGGGAAAAAAGAGCCTTACGAACTGACCTTTGCAGGAACTGAACGTTTGGCATTGTACAAGCGCAATGCGGTATGGTTGGTGGAGAGTTTTCCCCATCGTCCAAGGTCGAGTTTGATGCGAAAAGAGAGCCCAAGAGATCGGCTTTCTCCTTTGCAGTATAGGCCAGGCAGTCATCGGTCTTGTGCAATGGTGGTAGGGACGGCTGACAAAAATTCCCTAAGATAGCTTTGGCGAGAGACCAGAACGCACGCGTCCCCGAAGGAAGACGCACTAGCCTCTCGCCAATTCTACCTATGAATGATGACTTCGCCTTGGCGATGTCCTTCTTAAAGGATCTGGCGGCAAAGTTGTACTTCTTTCTGAGCGCACTGGTGTTTGGATCCTTTGATGACACCGCATTAGCCCAGGCTTGGTAATGCTGTCGCTTTTGGCGAGACGCCATTTTGCAGCAACGACCAAACCATGGTTGGGACTTGCCGCCAATGGGAACCACAGAGTTAGGAATGAAAAGTTCCATTCCCTGCAGTATCACATCAACGACAGAGTCAGCGGCGACATCAGGATCATCCAGCGAGAAGCAAACTCGCCACCACGGGTAGGACGCAAAGAAGCTTCGCATCCCACCCCAGTCCGCCGACCTATAATGCCAGACTCGACGGCTAGCCGCTGGTTGCGGTTTTGAAGTTTCTGTGAGAGGCACAGTGCTGCGAATCAGACAGTGGTCTGATGAGCCTAGTGGTGCATCAACAGAAACTTGATAGCCGTCTGGGTGCGAGGTCAGCAGAAGGTCCAATAAAGAAGGTGCATGGCCCTCCACATCTGGAACCCGTGTTGGCTCGGTTACCAATTGGGACAGACTGTAGGCCAAAGCGAAGTCATGAACGGCTCTACCCGCGTGGTCAGTTGTGCGTGAACCAAGCCATTCGACGTGGTGGGCATTGAAGTCTCCCAATACCACAATCTCGGCCGAGGGGATCCGTTGGAGAAGGGAGTCTGTCGCTGTTTGGACGGTCTCGATGAGTTGGTCAGTTCCGATGTTACCGCTGTGGGACCTATACAGGCACGCGTAGACGCGAGGATGACGTCCGCAGTCGACGTGCAGCCATAAGATGGAGAGGTCCCTATCTTCAAGATTGCCAAGGCGACGAACGCACATATCCTCCCTGACATAGGCACAAACACCGGCTCGTAGCACAAATGCATGTTCCAGGTTGTATCCCGGGTAGCGCAAGTACGAGATGTCAGGAGGGGGGGATATCTGCGTCTCGGTGAGGAAGAGCAAGGCCGGTTTCGCCGTCTCGAGGTGGTAATGGACGGCGCTCAAATTAGAGTGGATTCCCCTGAAATTGCAGAAGTCCACGCGAAGCGTAGGAGGGGGTGCCAATTGTCCCGCCTTTCTCCTGCCTGCAGCATGCCTTGGCACGGGCGAACTTTTGCCCTCCCCAGAATACGTAGGGCAGCCTGAGCGAGAACGCTCAGGGGGGGATTCTCCGACACTGGATGTGTCGGTACCCCCCTGGGGTAAATCTAGATTACAGTTCGCTGCCATATCAATTGTGAGGGGGGGGGAGGGGTCTCCGGAACCCTCACTCGCCGGACGAAACACAACAGCACAGAGTGCCATTGTTTCACGCCGAAAATTCGTGAGGGGGTGGTATTACGCCGGGCGAGCCGACCCAATGCGTGCTGCAACGCAGCGTGGCTCTACCACTCAGTTGGTGTCACTCATTTAGCACCACCCAGGGGTCACGTGTAGGGTCTCAAGGGTAAACCTACGGACGCGAGCAACTTAACCCCCAAAACAACATTTTATTCAACAAGTCTGCTACTATTTCCCGCACTTTAAGTTTTTCCTGATAAGACAATCGGTAAGGGTGATAGGCTACCGGAGTGTCATTCGTCAAGTTAATTTGCATTTTGTCTGTCTTAACGGTAGTTGAAGCAGTACCGGAGATAAGATACGGAGCGAAACTATCTATAACCGACATAAGTAAGTTATATTCGGTGCCTTGAAGAGGCGTATTTACTTTATCGACCTTTTGCAAAGAGTTAATTTTATTTAAGGTGGGAGTGTGCGTTAGGTACTGGCCATGCTTCGTTCTAATGAATGTCACTCCGTCCCGATTTAACACGTCAGTTCCAATAATATTCATGTACAACGAAGGAACGATGACAAAATCAACATCCAATGCTACACATACTGCTAAATTCAACTGTGAGAGATATGGATTCGCGGGCAATGATTTCGTTACTACTTATTCTTTTAAGAACACAGTGCTTTTGCTTACGGGGGCCAGCGAAGTATTTAACTATTGATGATGACATAAGAGAAATATTAAGTGCACCACTATCTATCAAAACGTCTACAGGAATGCCTTGTATCACGGCTGTACTCTTCTGTGCCTCTTCCCCCCGGACCGCCGCAAGGTGTTAACGTGTCTTTGTTTCCGTGTTAATTATTTTATCAATTTAAATCACTTTTAAACGAAAATTAATCTATCAACAAAAATAGGAGTGCATAACATTCGAAGAAGTATAACAATAAGAATAAGAAAAAGAATAAATTTATTTGCTGTGTAAAACTTTAGACTAAATACATAAAACTTATAAAATAACATTTGTCTACATAATAATATAATGCATTACAAGAGTGCCGCTTATATTGTAAAGTTTTAAATTAAGGTTAGTAGTGCAAAATAACCGAATTGATACCTAAACTAAGTAAACTAGTTTACCCGTACCTCAGGCATCTATCGGTGAGTGTGTGTTAGCGCTTGCTTACATAACATTTTATTAAATAGCAAAAATTTATAATACTTTTAATTACATTTTGCTTATGCAGCATATTGCTGCTATTGTATACCAACTTATGTAATAACTAATAATAGATGTTCGGTGTCATTGTAGGTTTTCCCTGTAAGCCACTTTTGTATGGTTTTCTTACAATTTATTTTATTCATATGATGTATACCTAGTGCTAAATTATGTTTATTATACAAAAAACTTCCAAGAAAGCCAAAGAATCTGTGAGAGTGAGCTGTACGAAATAGCTCAGTTGAACAAACAATGTCTGCTCGCCTTTGCTGGTTTGTAGTGCAGGATTATAGGGCGTTAGTGAATGTTTTTTTTGTTACAGTTAGTAGTATAAACAACTGACGAACAGAAAGGACATTACATTCAGCTAGGAGTTCTGCTGTAGGGAAACGGAAAGGACGAAACGTGCTAACTTTCAAAATGGCTCTCTGTGCTATATTTAAGTTAAGCATGGTGGTTTTATGAGCGCCTTCCCAAGATGAAATGCAGTACGTTAGCAAAGATTGGCAAAGGGCTAGATAAACCTCTTTTAGAAGTTTTCCTTTCGCGGCATATCTCAATTTTTTAAAGACATATTAATTTTCGAACTCTAGTTGTAAGAGCTTCTATATACGTGCTTTAAAATTCAGATATCTGTCTTCATAGACAGATATCTGAATTGTCTGAATACCTAGGCATCATCATTGATGCCTAGGTATTTTATTGTGTTTGTGCTACTGAGTTTAGGACATAACAGTCGAGTCAAAACAGTGATGCGCCACTATTGCATGTGAGTCATGGGATGGTTGGGTCAGTAAATTATACGAAAAAGTCATGTATTTAGTTTTGTCTGTGTTGAGAGTCAACATGTTTGTACTAAGCCACCTTGTGACAGAATCAAAGCCAGCCTGGGCTAACCCGAATGTGTCATGCCAATTTTCTAAGTAATTTCTAAGAGTCAAGATAATTTTTTCTACTTCATTTTCATCAGTGTTAAATAAAGCAAATCTATGTACTATACTACATCCTGGTACTTTCAAAGTACGCCTAGTCCTGTGTCGGCCGCTGCTGCACGCCTGGTACATCGCTACACTACGAGCTGCGACGCCCCGCCTCTACAGTGACGTAAGAATTCTAACATTGAATAGCATCACACCATTGGTCATCGTAGGCTCCAACCACTAGGTAGCCATCTTGGAATAAGTCACACCCCCATCGCTTGCGCAGGCTACGCCATCTTGGTTGAAGATAGCTCCTACGCACTCATATTACCCTGGTACTTGAAATTGACACTGACATGAATAAATCCCTCTCTGATCCCAGTTTATTGGGACAGGATCAGGACACTCAGTCTACACCACCTAACCTCATGAACTTACGTCATAAAAGGAAAAGAGAAGAGACAGAAATAGACTTTGCTGGTTTTAAGCGGGCAATGCAGGATTTAATCATTTCTATGTGTGCATCAAATAAAGCCGTGGTTGCCAAGGATTTTTTTTTATACTAATTGTACTAAGAACGATACGGGCATATTTTCCAATTTGAGTCAAATGTTTATTAAATGTATTTATTCGTCTATGTACTGCTTAAGTTGCAACAATTATGGAAAATATGATTACACCGACCGCTTGAAGATATAGAAGCTGTTGTTTCAGTTGCGCTTTTCGCTTGTATACTTGGTGATATTATATATAATGTATGCTACAAGCCTAATATATACATTTTTCTTACAAAATAATTCACGCTACTCTAGAATCATAAATAACTATAAGCCTCATAATTTTAAGTCATTGATTTTACAAATTATTATAACTATCATGCATAACACTAATTGTGGAACGAATTTCTTAACAATAAATGGTTTCTATAATGGATAGTTGTCTCATAAACATAAAATAATTAGACAACATGGAATTGGCACATTCATCACTTTGCCAAATAGAAAATTTCTCTGAGCATCTACATGTATCTGACTCTGACTTTACTGTCATATCACAAAATATTCGGAGCTTATACAGTAATATAGATGACCTGCAAATAACACTTACAAACTTTAACTTTGATGTTGATGTAATGGTTCTCACTGAATGTAGATTAAATAAAAACAAAATAATACCTATGTTAGATAACTACAATCATTTTGCAACAACTAATCACATTAATAAATGTGACGGAGTGGTCGCCTATGCAAAGTGCATGTCAGTGAAATCACGTTATTCCAGGCGTCCTGCTTACAAATTAAAACTCCAGCTTTTGTATTCTTGGGAATATATAGGTCTCCGTCTAATAACAATGCGATCAACTTTATAGAGTCTCTCAATAAACACCTAGAAACTATAAAAACATTTAAAAATAAAATAATAACAGGCGACATCAATATAAATCTGATCGCAAGATGTGACGAACTCACACATGAACGTACTAACAGGCTTTGCTACCTTAACATGTTGGCGGAGCAAGGGCTGTTGCCGGGCCATACCCTACCAACAAGACTAAATAACTGCCTAGATCATTTTTTCCTGAAGATGGACGGGTGGAGTAATACTGCGGATGTTGTTGCACTCAACACCACGGCAACTGACCATGGCGTGATATTCCTAAGGGTGTCCAAAGTCATCAGTCGGAATAAATATTCGAAAACTACAATAAATTTAAATGTTGATAAAGCGCTTGAACAACTTAAAAAAGAAAATTTAATAGAATTAACCTCTATTTCTGATCCTAATATTGTTACTAAGCTTCTAATAACAAAAATAAGAAAATGTCTTACGGAAAGCACCACTATATCAATTGTACCAAAACGAAACCGAATACTTAAGCCTTGGATAACTCTGGGGATACTTCGATGTATTCGAAACAGAAATGATATGTAAAAGAAGTTACGACCTTTCGTAACTTCTTTTGACCCTCCCTGACAATAAAACACTTAAAATAACATACACGGGCTACTGTAATTACTGCAATGGCGTAATTAAAAAACTAAAAAGGGAAATGTGATAAGGAACAGTTGCTCAAGAACAAAAGTAATCCAAGAAAGATGTGGAAGACTATAAACAACATAACACACCAGAAACAGAGGAAAGATCAAAATGCTGAACTATTACATTTAAAAGCAACCTCTGGTGCCTCATTAAACACAGTAAATAATTACTTTTCCAACATTGGTTAGGCATTAGCTGAGGACATCCATACAAATACCAGAACACAGGTTGCCTGTATTGTGGAGGACTGTTCAGTTACCCAGGTCAACTCCTTTCTCCTGACAGATACTGATCCTCAAGAAGTGTGGGATACTTTGATGAGCCTCAAACTAGATGGCGCCCCCGGATGGGATAACATACCAAATAAGTTCTTAAAACATGCTTGTGAACTTGTTGTCCCTGTCATTACTCATATGACAAATCTGTGTTTTAAGCAAGGGACATTTCCGAGAGCTTTAAAGAAATCTATTATCCCGCCGGTACACAAGGGTGGGGATAGGGAAGATCCTAGTAACTATAGGCCTATATCTGTTCTTCCTGCTATTTCAAAAATTACCGAAAAACTTATTTCTAAAAGATTGATAAATTACTTAAATAAATATGATATTTTATCGAAGAAACAGTATGGATTTAGGCAAGGGTGCACCACAGAAGATGCTGTCATAGCACTATCTTCGCTTATTACAAAGCAAGTAGACAGTGGAAAAAAGTGTCTTACGGTCTTCTCTGACCTAAAAAGGCTTTTGATACTGTATCGATCCCTACCATTATACAGAAACAAGAAAATATAGGCATTAGAGGAGCTGCCCTAAATTTGTTCTCGGAATATCTTCATAACCGCACACAATGTGTTAAAATCGATGGTTGTGTCAGTCAAGAGTCTAATATCGTTTTCGGCGTCCCACAAGGGTCAGTATTGGGTCCAACCCTCTTTTTAATTTATATAAACAACTTATGTAACATGAAAATCGAGAATGGTCAAATTTTCTCTTATGCGGACGACACTGCGGTGGTCCTTTTCGGGGATACATGGGATGAAGTTAAACAGTCAGCAGAACGAGCTTTGGCTAGAATTTCTGAATGGTTGAACCTCAATCTCTTAACGTTAAACATAAGCAAAACCAATTACATCTGCTTCACAAAAAATAATAGCACACAACCCGGGAAAAGCTATGAAATAAAAATACACACATGTGCTTCCCGTTATATTATGATGAAAAATAGGAACTGCGGATGTGAAACGATTTCTAAAGTATCCGACACCAAATATCTTGGAGTAGTGATCGACGAACGACTGACCTGGCACAGCCATTTGGAGATGCTTATGAAAAGGATGAGAAAACTAACATGGATTTTTAAAGCATTGAGACATGTAGCTCCAAAAGACCTGCTAAATCAAATCTATGTAGCTCTTGCTCAGTCAGTCTTATGCTACTGTATACCGGTGTGGGGAGGGACTACTAGGACCAAATTTTTGGAGATGGAGAGGGCACAAAGATTGTTACTTAAGGTTATGTATTTTAAACCAAGAGATTGAGGTTCAACCATGCTCATGCGAAAAGTATTGAATAAAACCATCCACACCTCAATAGCAATAACGCAGCGAGTATCGAAACGCGCAACGAGACGCGCCAGTTTTTAGGTTCTACACAAAGCACGAACCAATTATGGCAAACGAATGTTTACTTTTGAGGGAGCACAGCTCTTTAATAAACTACCTTCATCATTAAAAAGCGTTGAATGTTTAAAGTCATTTAAAGCAAAACTTGCTCAATATGTTTGCGAAGTGAATTAATGAAATATATAAACAATACTTAGTGTAAGTGAAGTGAGGAAATATTTGTAATACACATACAGCGGCGCGAACAGTGCCTGTATTAATTAACGTCATTACTTAATTCTTTTCTCATGTAAGTGATATATTATCTTTTTTGAGAAATAAAGAATCTTTAAACTTAAACTTCAACCACGCAGATTTTCTACAGTTGACCTATATGCTCTATGTAAACTGTTGTCTGTTAGGAAACTGTATAAACTGAATGTTGTTTTGAGAGTACACAAAACTCTTACCTTTGATTTAAACGTTATTAAAAAGAGACGGAGTGCAAAGGCATTTGCTCAAAGACAGTATATGCGGCAATCTGCTTATGTATACAATTTAGTTAACAAAAATATAAACTGCTACGCTATGCATTACCATCAATGCAAAAAAACACTCATTGACTGGCTTATCAATAAGAACTATGATGAAACAGAGTCAATACTGAAGGATATTACTGAAAACTAAAATCAATAACTTTTAGGTGCAAAAACAATTTATTACTATATATTGTTCATGAAATATTTATTTTTGATTCTGAGTAGCAATATAATTAGTAATTGTTGTGAATATTATCTTTGAACCTATACTTTGAACTTTAAATTTAATTTAGTAATCGCTTATTATATAGGTTTGCATGACATGAATAATTTATATTTATTTTATTTTGTATTAATATTGAAATGAAACACTTTTTTACGGATTAACTCGCGTTTAATTTACTATTTAGATAGTTTTTATATTATTTTGGGGGTTAAGTTGCTCGCGACCGTAGGTTTACCCTTGAGACCCTACTCGTGCCCCTGGGTGGTGCTAAATGAGTGACACCAACTGAGTGGTAGAGCCACGCTGCGTTGCAGCACGCATTGGGTCGGCTCGCCCGGCGTAATACCACCCCCTCACGAATTATCGGCGTGAAACAATGGCACTCTGTGCTGTTGTGTTTCGTCCGGCGAGTGAGGGTTCCGGAGACCCCTCCCCCCCCCTCACAATTGATATGGCAGCGAACTTTAATATAGATTTACCCCAGGGGGGTACCGACACATCCGGTGTCGGAGAATCCCCCCCTGAGCGTTCTCGCTCAGGCTGCCCTACGTATTCTGGGGAGGGCAAAAGTCCGCTCGTGCCAAGGCATGCTGCAGGCAGGAGAAAGGCAAGACAATTGGCACCCCCTCCTACGCTTCGCGTGGACTTCTGCAATATCAGGGGAATCCACTCTAATTTGAGCGCCGTCCATTACCACCTCGAGACGGCGAAACCGGCCTTGCTCTTCCTCACCGAGACGCAGATATCCCCCCCTCCTGACATCTCGTACTTGCGCTACCCGGGATACAACCTGGAACATGCCTTTGTGCCACGAGCCGGTGTTTGTGCCTATGTCAGGTAGGATATGTGCGTTCGTCGCCTTGGCAATCTTGAAGATAGGGACCTCTCCATCTTATGGCTGCACGTCGACTGCGGACGTCATCCTTGCGTCTACGCGTGCCTGTATAGGTCCCACAGCGGTAACATCGGAACTGACTAACTTATCGAGACCATCCAAACAGCGACAGACTCCCTTCTCCAACGGATCCCCTCGGCCGACATTGTGGTATTGGGAGACTTCAATGCCCACCACGTAGAATGGCTTGGTTCACGCACAACTGACCACGCGGGTTCATGACTTCGCTTTGGCCTACAGTCTGTCCCAATTAGTAACCGAGCCAACACGGGTTCCAGATGTGGAGGGCCATGCACCTTCTTTATTGGACCTTCTGCTGACCTCGCACCCAGACGGCTATCAAGTTTCTGTTGATGCACCACTAGACTCATCAGACCACTGTCTGATTCGCAGCACTGTGCCTCTCACAGAAACTTCAAAACCGCAACCAGCGGCTAGCCGTCGAGTCTGGCATTATAGGTCAGCGGACTGGGATGGGATGCGAAGCTTCTTTGCGTCCTACCCGTGGTGGCGAGTTTGCTTCTCGCTGGATGATCCTGATGTCGCCGCTGACTCTGTCGTTGATGTGATACTGCAGGGAATGGAACTTTTCATTCCAAACTCTGTGGTTACCATTGGCGGCAAGTCCCAACCATGGTTTGGTCGTTGCTGCAAAATGGCGTCTCGCCGAAAGCGACAACATTACCAAGGCTGGGCTAATGCGGTGTCATCAAAGGATCCAAACACCAGTGCGCTCAGAAAGAAGTACAACTTTGCCGCCAGATCCTTTAAGAAGGACATTGCCAAGGCGAAGTCATCATTCATAGGTAGAATTGGCGAGAGGCTAGTGCGTCTTCCTTCGGGGACGCGTGCGTTCTGGTCTCTCGCCAAAGCTATCTTAGGGAATTTTTGTCAGCCGGGACGGCTACCACCATTGCACAAGACCGATGACTGCCTGGCCTATACTGCAAAGGAGAAAGCCGATCTCTTGGGCTTTCTTTTCGCATCAAACTCGACCTTGGACGATGGGGAAAACTCTCCACCAACCATACCTCATTGCGCTTGTACAATGCCAAACGTTCAGTTCCTGCAAAGGTCAGTTCGTAAGGCTCTTTTTTCCCTTGATATCCATAAGGCGAGTGGGCCTGATGCAGTTCCACCCATTGTGCTTCGGACGTGTGCTCCTGAATTGGCACCAGTTCTAACGCGCCTTTTCCAGCTCTCTTACACCACTGGCGTCGTCCCGAGCTCTTGGAAGACAGCTCTTGTCCACCCGATTCCAAAAAAAGGCGATCGCTCAGATCCGTCCAACTATAGGCCAATAGCTATTACCTCTTTACTCTCCAAAGTAATGGAGTCCATTATAAACCGCCAGCTCTTAAGGTACCTAGAAGAGAACCAGCTACTAAGTGATCGCCAGTATGGTTTTCGTCGCGGTCGATCGGCTGGTGATCTTTTAGTGTACCTTACTCACCGATGGGCGGAGGCAGTCGAGAGTAAAGGGGAGGCACTGGCAGTTAGCTTGGACGTAGCGAAAGCTTTTGACAGGGTATGGCACAGGGCTCTTCTCTCTAAACTTCCATCATACGGGCTTCCTGAGAAATTGTGTTCATGGGTTCCCAGCTTTCTTACTGGGCGTAGCATCAGAGTCGCAGTCGACGGTTCGTGCTCTGACATGAAGCCCGTGAATGCTGGAGTCCCGCAGGGGTGTGTGTTGTCCCCTACTCTGTTTCTTCTGCATATCAATGACATGCTGCATAACAACAGCATTCATTGCTATGCAGACGACAGTACTGGGGATACGCTCTACACCGGGCGAGCTAATATTTCTCTGGAAAGCGTCATCGAGAGCCGGAATAAACTTGTGACTGACACCGAGAACATGTTAAGTCATGTCTCGGATTGGGGCCGACATAACCTAGTCCGCTTTAACCCCTCCAAAACACAAGTTTGCGCATTTACCGCGAAAAAACATCCCTTCGTCGTACCTCTGAACTTTGAGGGAGCTCCCCTTGATACCAATCCGATTACTGAAATCCTTGGCGTCGATATTTCGAGTGACGTTCAGTTGCGTGGTCATTTGGAAGGTAAAGCTAAATTAGCTTCGAAAAAGCTGAGTGTGCTTAATAGAGCGGGTCAGTATTTCACGCCGGCCCACCGTTTACAACTGTATAAAGCACAGGTCAGGCCGCATATGGAATACTGCTCCCATCTTTGGGCTGGAGCACCCCAATACCAACTCCTTCCATTTGACCGCATCCAACGCAGAGCTGCTCGAATTATCGACGACGTGGATATTTCAGGTCGGCTCGATCCACTGGCTCTTCGGAGAGACGTTGCGTCTCTCTGTATATTGTACCGTATATATCATGGGGAGTGTTCTGAATTGTTCGGCTTGATCCCTGCCGCTAATTTCCTTCACCGCACTACACGCAACCGACTGTCATTCCATCCACATCACCTTGATGGATGGCGGTCTACTACTGTGCGATTTTCAAGAAATTTCTTGCCTCGAACTACAGTGTTGTGGAACCAACTCTCGGCGGCGGTATTTCCAGACCGTTACGACTTATGGATCTTCAAGAAACGAGCCTATTCCTTCCTTAAAGGCCGGCAACGCGGCTGCGATTCCTCTGGTTTTGCGGGTGTCCATGGGCGGCGGTGATTACTTTCCATCAGGTGACCCGCTTGCTCGTTTGCCTCCTTCTGCTATAAAAAAAAAAATCCTGACGTTTCGAACCCTTTACAGGGTCCGTGGTCACAGGGAGACTGAGGTGTTGGTCGTCTCATTGTTAGAAGTTATTTGCCTAACGTCAATAATTTTTATATTTAACCGGGTGCGTTCAAGTTTACACAATACGAGCTAACAATATTTTTAGGTCTGGCAATGTGTTGCTGTTGGGGCTGGGATTTGATGACCTGTATGATGGGGTCCCAGGCAGGTGGTAAATTCCAACCATCCTCTCTATTGAAATTACGATGTTTTTTAATTTCTATAGCCTCGCGTATCATCCTAGGGATGAATCGTTGTTCCTTGGCGAGTATTTGAGGTTTGTCAAATCTGATGTAATGGTTGGGTCCCTCGAGAGCATGTTCACACACTGCAGACTTATTTTCGCGCCTATGCTTGACGTCGGCTATATGTTCTTTTACGCGGGTTCCTACACTTCTCTTTGTTTGCCCGATGTACGAGAGCTCACAGTCGCAGTCCAGTTTGTACACGCCTGCATCTTGAAGGGGTATATTGAACTTGACAGGTCGTAAGAACTGGTTGATCTTCTTTGGCGGCTTAAAGTAAGTATTGATTGAAGCTCGCTTCAAGATGTGACCAATCTTGTCAGTGACGCCTTTCATATATGGAAGTACTGCAGGTTGGCGCTCGACTGTGGTTGGTTTTTTGCGTTTTTTGTGATGAAGCCGCGGTACTTGCAGTTTGTTATCCTGTAGTACATGCTTGACATGCTGAAGTTCAGCAGCCAGGTGTTGGGTGTCACAGATGCCGCGTGCTCTCTGAAACAAAGATTTCCCTACAGTAGCCAACTGTCTAGGATGGTGGTGAGAATCACCATTGAGGTATCTATCTGTATGGGTTACTTTACGAAACACAGTGTGGCTCAAACTATGGTCAGGATTCCTGATTATTAAAGTGTCCAAGAAAGCTAACTTGTTGTCTGCCTCTAACTCCATTGTGAACTGTATTTTAGGGTGTATGGAGTTAAGATGACTTAGAAAAGCAGATACTTTATCAGTTGGTAAGATAGTGAAAGTGTCATCTACGTACCGCTTATAATGGTTATTATGAAACGTCAGGATAATATAAAAACTATGTAAATAGTAAATTAAACGCGAGTTAATGCGTAAAAAAGTGTTTCATTTCAAAATAGTATTGATATCTTTATTATTTTCATTTCAAATATTACTGCTGTTAATTATTATTGTAATTATTTAAATTTAAATTATGAGTTATGCATTAAGTATTATTAGAGGATTGTTAAAGTGAATCTTGATGTCAATGAAACATGAAAATTGTAAAGTTTGATTAGGTTAATTAATATGGAAATGTTATTAATTTGATTTATTATTGGTATATAACTTAAATTATCAAGAAAACTTTGTTATGGAGGAGCGGATTCTCTTGAAACAGGTAATATATCTTTACTTAAAAGGAAAATCCCAGCATTTATTTGTAAATATGTTTAAGTTACTAGAATAAAAAAAAACTTTATGAAATTTTCTACATAGTCCATATTATAATGTAATATAAAAATATAAGAACAATGAACCTAAAACTAAAAAACCTTAAAAATATAATATAAAAACTAAAATATATTAATAAAAGGAGTCCCTTTAGGCAAGGTTCCGAAGATACTGGCAGCGTTCCCCCTATAAATAGCAAAGAATAAATAATTTGAATTTGAATTTGTACAAATATCATTACTCCCGGAAGCACTAGCAAGTTCTCCACAGAGATTAACGTTTCGTTGATTTGCATGATTACCCGACCTAGCCTTTGCGAAACAGTTGCTTTCCTTATGACCTATTTTCTTGCAAAAGGTACCTACACGTTAACTTACTCTGAGCATCGGAACCGGAAGGTTTCTGTTTTTTTGGACAATTAAAGCTTATATGCCCGGTTTGACCACAAGAAAAACATTTGTTACTGGAGCGATCAATATTTCGCCTTTTCGTACTACTACTTGTAGGTTGTACTCGGTTATCTTTATTGCGACTAGGTTTGACGTAAATGGCCAAAAATGATACCAAATTTTCTGTGGTCAAATCGGAATTCGCAGCGGCAGCCCTAACCTGAGCATCATTTGTAATACCACGAATCACAACCTGCACCGTATGCTCTTCGCTCACACCTTGCACTATACGCAGGCGCAGCAATGAGCGACGGGCGTATTCGGCATATAATGGAAATCCGTCAGAAGTGGTATTCATGACCTTGAAAAGAATATTCGCATAATCAAGCTTCCGAGGGCAAAGAGGCCGAAATTCCTTTACAAAATTAGACCAGGAACGATCATTGGTGGTCCACTCGTTTAAACAGGCTTAAGCATTTCCCTTTAAACAGTGGGCCACTCGCGACAAACACTCTAGTTCACTCCAACGGCTGGCCAACTTAGCGCGGTCTACCTCGCTACACCACACCTCAAAGTTAGGAACGGATGGATCAAAGTTAGACACATAATAATTTTGTGGTTTAGTCTGATTAATTAACACAAGCGCATCAGCAATTGCCTGAGCTGCTGACGGAACATCGTTATCACGTTGAGGCGTGGCGCAATGATTCGACGGCAACGAAGTTTTTGTCACACTCGCGGCACCTTCCTCAATCGCATTCAATTCATTCATTCAAAAGGTTGATTTGTTCGGAAGGAAATTCAATTTTAACGGTTATTCAATAAAACGACACAATTTAACACAATTTCGAATCGACCGTCACTTGTTTTAATAATTTATCAGAATGGAAAGTTAATAAAGTGGACGACAGCCTATCCCACTTCTGATTTTAGGATCAGAAACCGAATTTACTTAAAAGAAACAAACCTTACAAACCAACGCACGATTTAATTAGCTTTTAATTTTATTCACGACTTAAATCAACCTTTATTCCGCAAATAATCTAAATAAAACACTTTACTTCACTCACAATGAGAAATAACTAAAATAGGACACGACTTACTGCAAATTGCGTCGATCACCAGACAACCGTTACGTACGACAGCCAACCGTCAAATGACTAGACGCTCCAACGGCAATCGTATTTATAGGGGATGCCGTGTTACGTCACAAGAAGTGAAAGTTTTTATAAAGTAACCTAATATTATGTATTTCAATTATATGAAATGTTTTTATAATATTGGAAACGTGTTTCTGGAAAATGAACCATTTTGCATTAATAGCTTCGGCCAAACGTTGTGTGGGACTTCAAAACATAAAGATTTTGAATAAAATAACAATCGATAATCGGCAAAACTTCAAAACTTTGTCAATTGTGTTTTCGGTAAAAAGAAAATTACCTATGGAAAACAAAAAAATAGTAAACGTTTTCGGCGAAACAAAATTCGTATAGGAAAATTTAGAATTTATAATATGTAACCCACGTCCTGTTTTAGGCTGCAAATTAAACGATAACTTCTTGGCGGGAACGTGAAATGTCATGTCTGCATTTTTGTTTTATTTTCTATAATTTGTGTTTTGTCGAATATTAATGTGAAATAATAGTGGGTTATTTACTGATAAGTGTTCGTGAACGTGCTTGAGTGTTGGCATATAAAACAAAACAATGCAACATAACTTCAAATTCAGTCAAGAAGTCCGTGTGAGATCTTAATAAAGTCCCACAGCTTTATTAAGTCTCAAAGGGTTTGGAACTGCAAAAATATCATATATTTCGTATAACTGGAACATTTCAAAGAAAAACTAAAACGTAAAATAAGTTGAGAAGGAGCAGTCAATTACTCCATCTATACGTCAGAGTCCCCTGACTAGTCTAATTTTGATAAGCCCTCAACATCATGTGGTGGAGTTATGGAAAATTTTGAATGTTTTTATGCCAAAGCTCTAGCAGCCGATCACGATAGTTTATAATAATTGATTTTAAATATTAAGTATTTGTTGGTGTGTGAAATATGTATGCAAATTATTTTTTTTTAAACATATTTAAAGCATAAAGTCGTAGTGATATCTATCATCAACAGTAAATTATCTTAAGCACAATCTTTTTATTTATACCAGCAATTTGGGTATATTCCTGGGTATAAACCCGATATTTACCCATTTGGGAATTTACCCTAGTATTTACCCAAGAGGTACTTTACCTAACGTCCACACAGGGAGGCATACCGTTATTTATTTTATACCGGTAATGTACCAAAAAATTCTGTTCCGTTTTTGTTCTGTTACAAATTACCGGTATTTATAACGTTACCAATAACGTTATTATCGCGACGTTGCCAAGTCGCTTACACGCGGCAAGTTGGCAACAGTGTAGCGCCGAGTGCTGACCGACAGACTACACTTGTTTGTTTTGATTTTGTTGCGATATTACTCTAGCGCTCTAAGTTATTAAACGTATTATTTATTACTTGTGCATTGTACAATAATGGGACGTAAAAAAGAAAATAAGGTGTACAAAAATTAATAAAGAAAAACTTAATTCAAAGTGCTCTATATGTAATAGAACATTAAATGTAAATATTTTCATTTCTAGGTACTTGTTATCGAATCTTTTGTCATTACCTAAACTACCTATTTATTACCTACATATTTGTGTAATGGTTATGAGCTGTAGTTGGGCGTTTTCGCGCGAAGATGTCCCGGTTACAAAGTGGTTGTCATTTTAGTTTATGTTTTAAAATTATGTTATTTAGATGTAAAAATATTCCTTATATTTCAAGCTACCGATTGAACATAAAAGTTTCTTAGAAAAAACATAAGAAACGTCTGAAATCCGGATTTAAATTTGGTACTACACCATTTTGACTTCCACTTTGTAACCATACTTTTTTCTAATTAACAAGAAAACTATAGTGTTGAGATTTGCATTTTTACTGCATTACATTAGTTACGCATAGCTTGATAAACTAGACAAACACAGAAGCGCTAACAGCTATAGTTATAATTTATGGGTGAAATAAGATCCACTTTTCACTTAGTGGTCCATAATGGAAACTGATTTTCTTTGTCATTGTACTCAGAACGTCCAATATAACTAAATAAATATTATATAGTAGATGTTTAGCATCTACTTTTGCCTTAGCATAAAACAATTAAAACAACATAGTAATATTTTTAGGAAATTTTTAGTTTTAGGGTATTTGAAAAATGGGACAGAAAATTTTCATCATAGTTTTAAAAAACTATGATGAAAATTTCTGAATCAGCTGAATTGTTAAAAATAAAGTAATATAAAATTGTTAACAGCTGATTCAGCCATTTTTGGAGTCGGTGCCAGCCAAGGTAATCATAAACATTAAAAGACATACTATAATATTATTATATTAGCCCATGTTGTCCCATTGCTGGGCAAAGGCCCCCCCCCCCCCCCCCCTTCCAGTATTCGCGGTATTTTGCGTGTGTTGGCCAATCCTTCGCGTAAGCATCAAGCTCATCTCTCCACCTCCGTCTGGGTCGACCTTGCTGCCGTTTAACCCCATTGTCGTTTTTATTTGTAAATATGTTTAATTAGCCTTTAACAGTTGTCGTGTTCATTGGTAAATAGATTTTATTAGGTATTGCTACATTGTCGTATTAAGCTGGCACCGACTCAAACATATTTTTTAAGATTATAAAATTGAGTAAAATAAAGGTTAAAATTGCAAGTAAATTGAACAAACTAAACTACGCAATTATTTTTTACGTTTTAGTGCATTTATTTCAGTTAAATTTTTTGGAGTCGGTTTTTTTTTTGTTAATTTTTTTGTTTATTTCTCGCTTTTTAGTGAATCGTTCCAATCTTTTTATCGAAAGCGAATATAAACCTACAAAACGCGCTACTTGTATGAGACAGCGCCGTTTAAATGCGACAAGCGAAGAAAACGAGAAACGGCTATCACAAAGTAGGAAATCAACATCCAAAACAGACGGCAAGTTACCCGGATTTACTCGTGAACGCTGTATTGTATAGACCCTCCTACGATGATGACTTGCGAGTTACTTGGGTTCACCGTTAGGCAAACTAGAGGGACGTTTTTGACTTGCTCCAGTCGTAGATCGTAGCCAAGTCACCATTGATCTGCTCAATCGCTTCTGAGAGGTTCCCAGCCGAGGCCTGAAACTAAATTTTTGTAAGTCATCGGCATAAAGATGTTAAGAAGAATTTAGACAAGAAGTGACAGAAATAATAGTGTGAATAGTGTATTTTTAAATCCTAATAGAAATGTTTCGGAAGGAGTGATAAAAAGTGGCCTATGTCACTATTGTTCTTCAGCTATCTATGTGCAAAATCAGGTCGCAAGTGAGAGACGGACAAACAAACAAACACGCTTTCGCATTTACAATATTAGTTAGGAAGGATTTATTGCCGGAGTGGATCTCATTTGACCTATGGCTGAAAATACCAAAATCGCTATAGGATTCCAAAATCAGAACTGAGTTCCGGTACCTGCCTTCTTTTAATTCGTCATAGTCGCTTAACTATCTTAATCGAGATATCTTATCGCCACCCGTGAAATACTTATAATTGAGGAGTTCCAATGACATTCTGTGGTCTTCTTCATTAGTTCTACTTCATCAAATGATACTTTCTGAATGCAAATTCTTCACTTATTGCTGAAAATATCAAAATCGCTATAGGTATGCCTACAATATTTGAGGAGTTCCCTCAATTCCTGAGGATTCCATCATCAGAACTGGATTTTGATAAAATGAAACCAATCTGGAAGTATATTTTTTCAAATAAAAAAATAATTTTCTAAATCGGTGTATAAATGACTGAGTTGGTTCTAAGGTAACAGACATAAAAAACATACAACCGAATTGAGAACCTCCTCCTTTTTTGAAGTCGGTTAAAAATAAAGTAATGTAAAATTGTAAAGTAAGGCCACTTAAAAGTGTAAGTATGATTAATGAAACTAAATCAGTACTTATACCCACTGACACCACACACATCACCGAGACAAAGTAGGTGTGCAAAGCCAAATGCATGAAATTAAAACAATTGTCTTTTACAACACCAACTGTTATTATATTTACAGTACCTGGTTTGCGAAACATTTATTTTTAAAATAAAATACAACATGTGAATTCGACTTTATGTTTCCACTTTGTAACTTCTATTCCATCCAGAGGTTCCATCCTATATGTAACCAAACAAAGTGGAAGTAACGCTCCTCCATTTCGGCCGCTAAAAACTGTAGTATCTCGTAAAGTGCGAACCCAATGGTTTTAAATGTATTTGTATGCATTGTAGTATAATCAAACTTGCCTTTCAAAATAGGCCTTAACAGCAATTCCTTGAATAACTTTTATTTTAACGGTTACAAAGCAAAGCTTTTTGTACCTCTCTCAACGAAACCTGAACCGACAAAACATGATTCTTGCCAATCCAAGTAAAATATGTTTGCCGGAATTGATTTAGTTTTACTAAACCGTAAAAAGTGACATACATTGGTAGTTTTTATACAATTTCTTTGCAAAAAGGCGGTTACAGAATTGAATTCCATGTCAGCACCAAAATCCGACACGAGTAATTAAATGAGTTTAAAAAATAATGTACTTGTATTTTCAATAATTTACACTCCATTTCTTAAAATTCATTATTATATGAATCAAGTAAAATACTTCGCGACTGCATAGAGCTAACAATAAATGAACAATAATGTTCTAAACTTCATCTAGTCAGTATGGGACATGCAAAAAATTATCATCATTTTAAGTTAAAAAACTTAACCAAAACACACTGTGTACGTTACACTGTTAAGTACGCTATGAAAGAATTGCGAATATTGAGTGTGTAAACGCGAGCAATCGCAAATTGAAAAGGGAAATAACTATTGGTAACGTTATAATAACGTTAATTTTTAACGGTATTAATAACGATACAAATTTTGGGTATAACGTTACATTAACGTTATATTAGTAACGTTATATGAAAAATACCGGTAATCCGGTCCCTGCGTCCACATCGAACGGACCAATCCAGAGGGCTGCCACTACAAAGTACCTTGTGCTGCCACGTGCCGGCCGGGTCCCACGTTAGCACCATTCATGAAGATAAAGGAAATACTGGTGCCCAAACTCAGTACTATAAGTTGAAGCCAAGTAAGTATAACCTCTATTGACCTTTCGTTGGACTCCTGGGTGGCTATCTCATAAATCTAAATTTGCCCGGAACCTGTTTCATAAAAGTTACTGATATTATAAGCTAATTTTATTTGACTCATTAAATAATAACATTAGTTAGCATTTTTCTGTTTTATAATCTTTTTGGAAACATAAATAATAATATGGACTCTTTGACGTCACTAATAACATTAGACTTGAAAGTTTATCTATAAATTAGTTTGTACGTTAAATCTACTCTGAAATCGAATCCAAGATGAAAAACTTAAGCAAAAGGGCAATTAAATAAAACCTTAAGTAAAAAATGGTACGCAAATAGTAGATTATTAACCAAGGGGATAAACCAGTGTCTTCTGTCGCGGGTGACGATTTAAATCGCGAGCGTAACGAAGGACTCGAGGTTTACTCCCGAGCGCAGCGAGAGTGTTAAAAACTTAAATCACGAGCGAAGCGAGGAGCAAGTGATTTAAGTTCACCCAAGACTAAGACAGCTTTATCACCGAGGAAAATACTCTACTTTTCGTACCATTTGCGAAAAAATTAACACAATAACAATATGAGTCATGCATTTATTAAAAATAATGACAGTTAAAAGTAAAAGTTATCATTCGAAACATTGGTCCAATTATTGATAGAGAGAGTTACATTTTTGTTTGGTACATTTATTGTTGATGAGTTGATTTGTAATTATTTTTATTTCTTTTTTTTTATTTTATTTTAATTTGATTTATTTCCTTTTTCAAAAAGATGTATAATGCTTTATATACAAACTCAATGGTGTAAACACAGATGTAGTTCAGTATAAATTTCGGTAAGTATTCCAAATTTAAATCATATTCTCCACCTAGAGGATGAATGAAATTCAGTACAATTTTCTTTCCCTGTTTTTAACAGATTAAAAATTACTATTGTTATGTTCGCTTTTAGTGGCATAAAATGTCACTTTTTTGAGCAAGTGGTACGAAAAATTATATACCTACTGCAGGCAGGCCGATACATATTATCTGCTTCAAATAAATAGAAATTCATAACTTTTGACTCAGTCATTTCAATTTTATAATTCAATATTCCCGAGTTGTTATTAAATCTGGTAAATTATTATCAAACCTGTAATTTGTAAAATTATATTCCATTAGTGGGCGATTTTACGAGATCTTTTTTTTTATTCAATTTCAAAAAAAATTATCCAAATTCAAAATTTTTTATTCAAATTCAAGATCAAAAAAAAAGAAATTGGTTTCTAATGATTCAGTTTGAGATAAGATAGCCAGTTCCTCAGTGGTTGAGGATTCCGGGTGAAGCGCGCTCCCACCTTCGGCCTTATCGTCACTTACCATCAGGTGAGATGAAGGCCAAGCGCTTACCCGTTGTGGAATAAAAAAAAATGAATTTATAGATGGCGCTTACTAAAAGACGAGTCCATGGAGAGCACGTGTATGGCTGCGTAAAGGAGATCATTCGGGCTCCATACATTTTTGGGCGTTTTATGAAAGTGCCGGCCAACAAAAAAAAATTGTACGTATTGTTAGAACTAGCTATTTGTAGCTATTGCAAGTTATACAATTTCGATTTGATTCATAATTTTCATACATTTATTGATTTCTGAAAGTGCTGGGACTGGGTAACAAAAAATAATGATAGATATTGCTAGAGCTATTGATCTGAAGCAGTTGTCAATGCAGCGCAAAAACTTTGGGGTAATTATCTATTCTGTTTACACAAAAAAAATTAGGAATCAAAAAAATGTATGAAAATGATGAATCTTCGAACTTGTATAACTCGACTCGGAGCAATCCTACAACTTTTGGGCCATATTAATTATTTCTCCAAATAGCTAGTTCTAACAATACGTACCATTTTTTTTGTTGGCCGGCACTTTCAGAAATGTCCCAAAAAAATGATGTCCTTTGCGTAATAGCATCAGAAAATATTAATTTAATGCAACTGCCAAACTGTGAACGAAATTATGGAAAATAGAACATAAGGTAAATGTACGTAATTACGGAGTATTAAGGCATTCCTGTCTTTCCTATCAATTTCCACTAAAACAGGAAAACGCAGCGAATTGAAATTAGTTCAGACGTAAAGAGAGGTTTTCAGAGAGGAGATTGTTTAGGCGACACTACTGTATTAAACTATGTTATAAAATACTAATCGCAATTTTTCTGGACCCCTTAAATGTCAGTTATTAGGGTATAAAATTTGACTCTTCAGTTAATTCCGGTAATGCGTGCTCGTAATTACGGTATATGCAGTAAAGCGCCGCGCCATTTTGCTGCAGGATTATACGAATGGGAAAATATGAATTTAATGTGATATGTTCTGAAATAAAATAACTTTATTTTATAAGTATAGGCAAATAGTTTATTTATAAATACTTTTAGGAACTTATAGTAGGTAACTTGAAATTTTCATGAGATCAAATTAAACATCAACATAAAATAATCAACTTTAAGCAGGGCTTAGCAAACAATATAATATTCATTTATTTATTTGTTTATAATCACACATATATCATAAGATATAATCAGTTTAGAAGTCTATAATCTAATCTCCACAGTCTAAACCTTAAATAAAAAAGACTCCTCTTCTGTTTACCGCCACATGCAACACCCATTGTACCAACAAAGCTTCTTCTGTAGTAGGTGACAGGACTGTTGGAGCTCCTGCTGACTCTTGTTTATTGTATTTTTTGTTAATTTTATCATGCAAGGTTTGGTCATGGCTCCATTTTTTACATCCTCCAAAGCTTTGGCGAGGTCCTCGTCGGAGTATTTTCTGTTTGACATTATGATCTGAAAAAATAGTTTAAAAAATTGTCAAAAGGGGAAAGTAACCATTGCTGTATTGGAAAAACCATTCTGCCACCAACCCCCCACCAACATAAACAAATTTTTAGTGTATTTAATTGCGGTAACCAGTAAATTAACAATTAACTCACTAAAGTAACTGAATTAACTTGAAACGGCAATCAATCAGTTTGTTTTAAAGTTCTTAAAAATAATAACGACACCTTGCTATGAACATACTTACATAACACTCGTAATATCCTTATGAAAATCCGTGCGGCAGCTTGCTAGTTATGCACTACACGCACGACGGTTAGGGCGGTTTGGCTCTGACTGACATAAGGAGACGTCAAAAACGGATCGCTAATGTTTGCAGTTCTTTTTTACCGTGTGTAACTGACGCTGTAATGTTTACACTTGATGGATAATTACACATTTTTTTGAAACAATTAGTAGTTTTCTTATTTTTTGGCCTAAACCGAAAACTTACGCAATTCCGTACACTTACGTAATATGGTACATCTACCTTAAGTCCTGAAATGAAAATACTATTTTTTGGTTGACAAGCAAAAGTGCACAATTTATTACAGCTTTTGTGTACGGCTCGGCTTTCATAAAACGCCATCCATCGAGTGTTTTTGAACTAATTTTTATTTTAGTTTGGGCTGTCGAGAATCGCCCATTAAGCAATTTCCTTAGTTAAATCATATTTTTTTCTGAATTTCCCCATTGTAGCGGTAACCGGCATCCTCAAACAATGGTAACACTGCATGTGTCAATATGGCGGATGTCAATTTCTAATTCTTCTTCTTCTTTTTGTGCAGTGGCGTTTCTCTTTGGATTTCGCCAAATTTCTAATTTTGTCGACTCGAAAGTTGTGATTCATATTATGAAGTTTCTCGCTATCAAAACGTGAAAAATGGTTTAAAAATGTATAGTCCTAGGTTGTGGAAGTAAATCGTATCCTGGATGTTCCTTGATATTTCACAGGTGAGTCGTAAGTTATATAGAAATAGACGTATAGAAATAGACACTAATAGGGTAACCATAAAAGGAGGATAAGTGAGTGTAGGTATCTGTCCCATTTTAAGGAATTTTACGATCTTGCCCGCTAAGCAACTGCCTTCGTAATGCCGGGTCGCTAAATGGGTTGGCCAAATCAAAAACATCTCGAGCTCCTCCGTGCACGTTAAGCTGTTGGTCCCGGTTGTTGTCGTAAGATGGCAGTCGTTAAAACCCACCAACCCGCAATGGGCTAGCGTGGTTGGTTTTGGCCCATTGGGGAAATTGATCCCTACGTGCTATTGTCCACGTGGGAGGCCTGTGGCCAGTATTAGGACTTTTATAGGCTGATGATGATGATGATGATGAATGCACACATTTTTATAATAATTAAACCACACATAAATATACATACATAAGTTAGTATATTTTATTCAAGTTACATATCTAAATCGGAGAATGATGGTAGTTTAATAACAAAACAATGATGCATTTAAGTTTGACAGCATGACAGCGCTGAGACAGTGACGTTTGTTATGCGGTGACAGTGACGTTTCCCGTGACAGTGACGTTTCATGTTAATTTTATTATGTCTGTCAGTACGGCTTCACTTTGCTCCTGAACGCCGTCGGTGCCGGACGTGTATACTGATACGACGATACAACATCACGCTCGAATCTCCAACATTTTCACAATAAAACATAAACTTGGATTTTTTATTCCTATTGCAGTTTTCCTAAGGATCCAACAAGGAGAAACCAATGGCTATCAAGTGTAAAATAAATAAAAAATTATGAAACTGCAAAAATGTGCAGTATTTATTCTGTGGCTACCGATTATATAATGGAGAATATCAAAATGGAATCAACTCTTCCTTTGGTCCTTTACGGGGGAAACGCCAAAACATCATAAAACTGTAGGTAGGTACTTTTTAGTATCATATTATTTATAAATGAAAATATTAAAATGATTGTGTACTTATAACCTACGTTGTTTTATTTCTATCTACAAAATGACAATAACATCTGATAATGTTAGAAGAGGAATGTGATGTGAGGAAATCAGTGGAGCTTATTACAATTAAATTTGGTCGGAAGGAAGGTGAGGTTGTTGTAATTGTATTTTATTCTGCAATAATCGCACGACCCGACAAATACCATAATAAATTGATAATATGAATTACATACCTATATTATTTTTATTTTAAAGTCGGTGTATTTAAAATATTAGGTCTTTAAGTTTGAAATTCCCGTATCCGTCAGAATAGCGGGTGTGTGATTTCCAAATAGATCAAAAATAAACTATGTAAATGTCACAGACATGTAAATGTACGGAAAATGTACGTTTTTGTACTGAAATAAGTTTATATGTACGCTTCTTTAAGCGTAGCAACAATCATTTTAAAGTGAGCCGCCATTATGAGGTCAGGTTGGCGAGTGAATTCTTTTACAAATAACTTTTTTCAAATTTAACTTTAGGAAAAATATGTACGTCAATGTACTTAAAGGAACACTATTTAAAAACTTCCTAAATGTTATAAAAGCTCTGATATTGTAAAACGTGCGTGAGCCGCTGCCCTGACATCAGAATGGCGGGTTGTTTCTAAACCAATCAAACTATTTTGATCAACTAAATAACAAATCAATGTACTTATTATGTTCTTGACAGATTAAAAAGCAAAATTGGATGATAAATTTCATAGCATGATTTAATCAATTTTATAACATTTGACCATACAGGGTGGAAAGATCAAATGCCACATGGATGACAACTACCTTAAATATTGGAAATAGCTAGAATAGTGTGTAAAGGAGACTTTCCTTTATTTATAAAAACAATAAATTCTGCTTAAAAGGATTTTTTTTAAATCGCTTGTCTTAGGCGGGACTCGAACTAGTCAAATGCGACAAAAAATGACATGCCGTATTTTATGATGCAGATAGAAAGGGAAAAATGAGACTTATCACTAAGATAAGGCTCATTTTTCTCTAAATAACAAACACAATCAAAATAACGGAAAGTCATAAAAACTAACAATTATTTTTACCTTTTAATTTTGGTTTCACCCGTTACGTGAAATGATGGAGAATTACTTTTATTTTATAATAAATAAAATAAATAAAAAAAAGCCTTTTTATTTCTTGCATAAAAAAGTTACATTAATGATTATATGATTACGTACTACAGCTTAATTTAATTACATGCATGATTTGATATTATTTATAAAGTATTACTTATATTATTATAGTTCAAAAAATTTGTGTTGATCATGTGATGATAACAATAGTGGCAACATTAATTAACATATCAATCAATTACTATTTATCAATATGCACTATAAATCATAATAAATCAATTAATTAATTAATAAAATTTTAAATCTAAGTATATTAAATCAATAATTATTTGCAAGAACCCCTCCACAAGTAAAGGCCTCCTCCAAAGAATGCCATTTATCACGGTCGTTCGCTAGTTTGATCCAGTTACGGCCAGCAATTTTTGTCATGTCGTCTTCCCATCGTGTGACAGGTCTGACTACTCTGCGTTTGCCTTTAGGTCCTTCCCATGTCGTAATTCTAGAAGTCCACCTCTCGTCTTGGAGTCTGGCAATGTGGCCAGCCCATTTCCATTTTAGCTTCTGTGCGTGGTGTAAAGCGTTAGTTACCTTTGTAATGGCACTTATTTTTGAGTGGTTAACTTTATGAATTTTCTTTATATTTAACATACTGCGTTCCATTGCTCTTTGACAAAAAATTATTTTATTTTTAACTCTGGAGGTGAACTTCCAAGTCTGACATGCATACGTTAAACATGGAAAAAGACATGATTGCATGACTTTCGTTTTCATTTTTACTTGCATATTACTTTTAATAATTTCTTTTAAACTCCAGTATTTATTCCATGTGTTTGAATTCTTCTCGATATTTCTAGATCATTGCTATTCTTATGAAATCCAATTTGCTTGCCTAGGTACACATATTCATCTGCATGTTTAAGAGGTTCATTGTCGACAAAGATCGATTCCCTTTTGCTGTTGGTCATAATCATCGTTTTAGATAAGTTCATCTCTAGTCCCACACGTTTACTGGCTATGTGTAGTTCGTTTACCATTATTTGTAATTCTGAGCTTTTTTCAGACAGCAGTACCAGGTCATCAGCAAAGCCTAAGTGACTATGATAATCACCCTGTATTTTTATTCCTTTCTCTTTCCATTACAAACCACTGATTATTGATTCCAGTAATGCAATAAATAGCAATGGAGAAAGCGGGTCTCCTTATCTTACACCCCTTTTAATGGGAAAACTTGGGCCGGTGTTCTCTAGTTTAATTCTACTTGTACTGTAGTTATAGATGCTTTTTATTACCTGAATATATTCTATTTCCACCTGTTGCGTTGACAGTGTGTCCCAGATGCTTGTGTGTGAAACGGTATCAAATGCTTTCTGGTAGTCCACGAATGCAATGTAGAGTGGTCTTTGATGCTCTTGATACTTTTCCATCAGTAGTTCCAAGGTGTGAATATAGTCTACCGTCGAGAAGCCTTTTCTGAAGCCAGCTTGCTCAATCGGTTGCTTGTTTTGTAGAGTTAAGCCTATTCTTTGGTTTAAAATAGATGAGAATAGATTTATAGAGATTATATAGAGATGGCAACAAACTTATTGGCCTATAGTTTCCAATATCTTATGGGTCACCCTTTTTGTACAAAAGGGTAATATCAGAGTGTGACCATTGTGATGGCGTTCTACCAGTTTTTAATATTAGATTAAACAGACTGGTTAATGGGTAAGCTAAAATGGTGTCCGCTAATTTTATTGCTTCATTTGTAATGTTGTCAGATCCAGGGCTTTTGTCCAATTTTAATTTTTTTATTGCAGTTATAACTTCCATTTCGTCAATTAAATGTATGTCTCTTATAATGTTTTCATTGTTCTCTTCGCGGTGACTTTGGTGGTTTTGACACTTATTTGGTAATTGTTTACTCTGAATTCCGTAGCAATGTTTATGATTTCGTTTCTACTATATAAGGTGACTGCTAGAAACCGCAAAAAACTTCTAGGGCTAGTCAGGTCAAGTGTTTTAAACATGACAAAAATGACAAAAATGAAATTCGTGTTTTTTTCATTTTTTATTAAATAATTCATTCTGTAAATTTTAATTAGATTGTCTTTAAGTATCTTATTTATTTTAAAGCAATAACATAAGAAAAATAAAATGAAAAGCAATTAAAAATAACGATTATTTACAACGCGCGGGCAACGAAGTTCAACGAACTGCCGGCCGGCCGTCGGTTGACACGTCCGCGTCGTCAGCTGGGCGTTAAGTACCTACGTTAGTCTGCAATCATGAGACCCCATTTATTTTCCTTTAATTGAAATATGCGTAGGTATAAGGTGCAGTTAAGTCCAACGACTATCGATTGCATCAAGTTATGGCCACATTTTAACTGTAATTATAAGTGTTATAGACCGATAGCGCTAGGTTTTGAGGTTTCAAAAATATTAAAGTTGTTGGTATTTCACATATAGTTTCCGGACCTTTTGCCCAACCTAATATATTAGTTTGTGTCATCCTAGGTACTTGCATACGTAGAAATTTTGGTATTTGTCGTTTCGATCAGTATTGAACGAAAAGAAAATTAGAGATGAAAATTTTACTGTCATGATAATAACGAAGTAGTAACTGATGTACATAGGCATTTTGTGTCATTTCTGTCCACGAGAAACCTGATATTTAACTAGTACATAACACGTCGCCCAACTAGCTCTGAAAGAATATTACAATTGGTTAAATAGGTGTTACGCGTTTTAGAGTACTGATATCTGTTGTTCAAAATATTTTGTGTCGAATTCATCCACGACATTTACAGATATTTCATTTTTTTATTACAAAACCCTGTAAAAGCCACAAAAGAAAGTGCAAGTTATTAGAGTTTAAGTGTTTTTGATTATTATGGTGTATCAAAACACTATTCATAATTTGTGTCGTTTTTATCCACGAATTCTTATTATTTTAATAAAAACAGACTTCTAAGCTCGTGTAGGGCGAGCGCGGGGAAGAGCTCGGGCGCGGGCGGCGGTGCCGGCGCGCGGCGGGCAAAATTCGAAGCGAATCGAAGCGTCATGCTCGCGTCAGGGCCCTAAGCCTATATAATATAAATACAAAATGTATGCAACGTCTCAAATCAGTTCCTCGTCCAGACCACGCATACGGCACGCCCCATGCGCGGCCCGGTCTAATATAATTCATCCCTCAATCTAAAATAATATTGACCCTTATGCTACGGCCACACTATCGCGCTAGTGCGAAGATTCGCGTTGTCGCGACACGTCTGGCCAAACACTTCGTCATAATAACGCGATGCATCATCGCGTTATGCTACGGCCACACTATCGCGGTAAAATTTTTGTTCCGTTGTCGCGGTAAAATCTTTATGTTCCGTTGTCGCGATAAAGCTTGGCCACATCATAAAAACTTCGCGACGACGTCGAAATAATTGTGAACTTTGTCGCGATAATGCATTTCAGCTAGTGGTGGGTAATATATTCGAAACTATATATCGATATTTGATATCGGATTCCTAAACTATAGCTAACACATATTTTAATATCAGTGATATCGGTATCGATCATTTCTACGGACTATTAAAAATTCATGCAATATCGTGTTTTTTTCACTATTTAGTTTCAGAACGCATCGAATCGATATCGGATTTTGATGCAATATAGGTACTTATAAGTTTCTTTTCAATAAATTTAGATGACTCAGTCAGTTTACCTTGTTCTAAGTGAGTGAGTGCCTATTAATTAAGTGATAAGGATTTAGTTAAGTAAGTTGAATTTTTCTAAAATAAATTTATGTACGTCTAATAAATTTATTCATTACACTTTTACAAGCACATCAGTTTGTTAGCGATACGGTACAATATTCTTGAATCGGATCACGTACAATATAGATTAGTGATCTCAACGAACACCGCATTCCTGAAGCGATACTTAGTGTTTTCCAAAATATATAGTTTCAGCTATGCGATTCTCTAAGCGACACATAGACCCTGCGCGCATGACTGCAATATGAAAGAGACAGAGTCATTTCTCAGCGCTGCGGCAGCCGCTGCTACGAAGGCTTTAACTTAGAGAATCGCCCTGCAAAACGCATCGATATCGGATTTGAATAGAATAGAATAGAATAAATCTTTATTGCATTACTGTTACATTTTTGTACGATATGGATGCAATAATTATACTTTTTAGTAACTATATACGATTTGTATCGCCCACTCCTAATTACAACGGAAGAAATGGAAGAGGCGGTTGCGCTTTTTTACATTACATGTCGGCAAATAATTATTTACCGCATCTTCATTTTTTGAACAAAATAAATAAAAGGGTGAAGAAAAAAAATAAAAGGCGATGGTGGATGTTAACTATCTATACACAAAAATCAGACAAAGTTATTACTTATAAACTGTACAACTTTGCTTAAGTTTGCTAGTTTTAAATACTAGTTTAATTGGAATATTTGATTATTTACGTTAAAAAACGCTCAAATAAACTTTCTTAAATAATTTTTATAATATAATATTGTCTTACAAATAAAAACTTTTTAAAACTTGTTTTTAAATTGGGAATAGGAAGGTTATAATTTCTTACTAATAAACTTGGAATAGTGTCGGAATAACTATTCCCTAGTTATATTATGTATTCTGTGGTTTTATTTGTTTTGCCGTCACTTTGACACTCAGGGGTTCGTGATAATTTGCTTTTGTTCATTTTAAAATTACTGTTCAAGTGCCGCAAACATGCAGATCACAGCACAGCGCGGAATACGGAATTCACTCGGAATTGAATTGAGAATAATGTTGCTGTATTGTTAAAATAAATACAGCATCTAAATCTTATTTTATTACCTACACATATTTGTAAATAAATTAATAAAAACACATTCACGCTTTCACTTCTTGGGCTTCACTGGCTGCTTTTCATCAGGCAGAGTGAAGCCATTTCGGCGTGCCACAATAAAAAAAAATAAAAAAAAAGTATGTAAAATAAAATTGTGTTTAATAGCATTGTAATTTAAAATTAAACACACTTAGTTACTCTGTCGGTGGCCAGATCGACCCATCACCTACAAATGCTCTCACTGCGGCCAACATACCTTTAGCAGTCAGATATCTGATCAGTCTTATGCCTTATTCCTTCAATTTTCTGCTTAGGATTAAATGTTTACTAGAAAAAAACAACCAGTCTCAGGAAAGCTCGAACGGGATTCGAACCCGTGACCTTTGAATTGCCGGTCCACTGCTCTAACCGCTAAGCTACCGAGACCCCAGAAGACTCGTTGAATTTTTTCCAGTAGTTGATACGCTGCAAGCCAGCGGTATTACGTCACTGTGAAGTCTACCCTCACATTCGAAAGAAATACTATTGCAAGTATTTAACAATCGATAAAGACGTAATTGCTTATAAATATCTTTATTATTAAAATTTTGCATTCTCAATGCTATATAGATTTAGGATAAAATGTTTACTAGAAAAAAAACAACCAGTCTCAGGAAAGCTCGAACGGGATTCGAACCCATGACCTTTGGATTGCCGGTCCACTGCTCTAACCGCTAAGCTACCGAGACCCCAGAAGACTCGTTGAATTTTTTCCAGTAGTTGATACGCTGCAAGCCAGCGGTATTACGTCACTGTGAAGTCTACCCTCACATTCGAAAGAAATACTATTGCAAGTATTTAACAATCGATAAAGACGTAATTGCTTATAAATATCTTTATTATTGAAATTTTGCATTCACAATGCTATATAGATTTAGGATAAAATGTTTACTAGAGACATTTTATCCTAAATCTATATAGCATTGTGAATGCAAAATTTCAATAATAAAAAATTTCTCCTTGTTACCATAAGTCGGCCGGTACAAGCATCCTTATTTATTTAGATGTGTATTTATTGACTTATGGTTAGGGCTAGGGCTGTTAGGGCGCTAGGGCTATAGGGCGCTAGGGTTGCCAAGTAGGATTTATTTCTACCCTTTCCAACGCATGTAAAGAATGCTGGGTGAAAACTTTGCTCCCTTTATAATTACCACTTAATTCCTCGGAGAATTCATTTGCTTTAATTTTTATTTTATTTAAAATAATAAAATATTAAAAAGCTAAATTCAGTATACATGTCTCAACTCGGGACACCGACCACCGTCTCCAGAGAAAGACAGCCTGATCTGGTACACCGATGGATCCAAAATGGAGTCGGGCACTGGAGCAGGTATCTTTAGCAATGACTTTCACAATCAGAGTATGGGAAAGTTCGCTTCTGTTTTTCAGGCAGAAACTTTCGCAATTCTCCTGTGCGTTAAAAAGAAGAACTTAGAAGTCGCTCTCAAGAAGCGTAACATATACATCCTGAGCGACAGCCAAGCCGCTCCCAAGTCACTTATATCGCCTTGAATCTACTCCAGCCTTGAACTTGAAACCACGAAAGCCTTAAACAAGCTAGGTAGGCACAACAGGGTGAGGTTGTTCTGGGTACGTTGATTTTAACGTACCATATGGGAATCTAAGGCAATGAAATGGCCGATGCACTTGCTAGGGAGGGCTCAGGGACCCCATATACTGGTCCTGAGCAGTTTGTGGCACTAGCATCGAGTACCATCAACAAAGCTTTCAAGGACCACATCCAAAACAGGCATAGAAAAAGCTACCCGGCGTAAGACACTCAAAATCCTTCATAGGCGAAGGCGCCCTAGGACGAAGTAAGATCATATGCGTAGGGGAGATAGCAGAAGGCAGGCCCGATTAATCACCGGTGCCCTGAATGGGCACTGTGCCATAAAACAAATGCTCTACAAAATGCTACTAGCAACAGACAACCTGTGCAGGGCATGTGGAGGAGAAACGGAGTCCATGCAGCACCTACTGTGTGACTGCGACTCTTTTGCCAGGAAAAGAATTAATCTTCTGGGATCGGCCTACCCGAAACCAGAAGATTTTAGGCTCTTCGCCCTCAAGGACATTGCCAAATTTATGGCAATTATCTTCACTGAGGCGGCAGAGTGATAGGACGGGGTTGCACAAATAGGCGGTTTGACGGCCGGGTGGTTTAGAGATCAGCGACAAATGTTTGTGTGGTGAGCACCAGCATTTTATGAGCGAGCCATGGATGATTATTAGTATTTATGTATGTTTGTGTATCCGTTATTCAGTCACCATAGTTCGGGTTATGCTTAGTTTGGGGCTGAATGATTGGTGTGACATTTGTAATTTTTTTTTGTGATTTTGGTCTTGGGGGTAACATAAAACCGGTTCTTATTCGTAATATTTTATTAATTCTAATACTTTATCGTTACTCCAATCCATAATGATCGAAACAGAATAATTTCGATAGTCGTATTTGCAACACGTTCACAGAGTTCACACCTCTAGTTGTCTCGCAGTCAACTCCTCTTAGGTCAACTTAAGTGTGCGAATAAAGTGTAGCTGCATGAACTTTATCGCGACAAAATTCTTTGATGAGCGGCAATTTACCGACAGCAGCTCGTTAACGCAATGATGCATCGCGCTAAGACGAAGTGCCAGACGTGTTGCGACAAAGCGAATCTTCGCGCTAGCGCGATAGTGTGGCCGTAGCATTATCGCGCCGCTGTCGGTTAATTGCCGCACATCAAAGGATTTTGTCGCGATAAATTTCGTGCGGTTATACTTCCTTCGCACCCTTTAGTTGACTGTGAGACAACTAGAGGTGTAAACGTGTTGCAAATACGACTATCGAAATTATTCGGTTTCGATAATTTATGGATTGATTTAGATTCGATAAAGTATTAGAAGTAATACAAAATTACGATTTAGAACCGGTTTTATGGAACCCCCAAGACCCAAATCACAAAAAAATATCACAACTATCACACCAATCATACAGCTCCAAACTAAGCATAGCCCGAACTATGGTGACTGAATAACGGATAAACAAACATACATAAATACTAATAAACATCCATGCCTCGGTCACACATGCTCGTGCTCACCACACAAGCATTTATCGCTGACCGCTAGAACACCCGGCCATCAAACCGCATTTTAAATATTAACTTTTTAATATTTTATCAATTTTAATAAAATAAAAATTAAAGCAAATGAATTCCCCGAGGAATTAAGTGGTAATAATTATTTTAAAATGAACAAAAGTTAATTAACACGAACACCTGAAATATCAAAGTGACGGCAAAACAAATAAAACCATATACCAATCCACAGAATACAAAAATAACTAGGGAATAGTTATTCCAACTCTATTCCAAGTTTATTAGGAAGAAATTATAATCTTCCTATTCCCAATTTAAAAACTATTGTACGTGATCCGATTAAAGAATATTGTACCGTATCGCTTATATTTATTGAAATTATCTTTAATCGGTAGTTTTTAACAAATAACTGTGCTTGTAAATGTTTAATGAAATAAAATTATTATAGGTACCTACTTACCTACATTTTATTTTAGAAAAATTCAACTTACTTAACTAAATCCTTATCACTTAATTAATAGGCACTCACTCACTTAGAACGTGGTTAAACTGACTGAGTCGTCTAAATCTATTGAAAAGAAACTTATAAGTACCTATATTACATCTAAATCCGATATCGATTCGATGCTTTCTGAAACTAAATAGTGGAAAAAACACGATATTGCATGAATTTTTAATAGTCCGTAGATATGGTCGATACTGATATTAAAATATAATTAAGAATGTACCATAGTTTAATAATCCGATATCAAATAACGATATATGGTTTTGAATATATTACCCACCACCAGGTAGTTAAATTGCATTATCGCGACAAAGTTTAAGATTATCGCGACGTAGCGAAGTTTTTTTTGACGTGGCTAAAGCTTTATCGCGACAACGAAACACGAAGTTTTTATCGCGAAAACGGAATCAGTATTTTCGCCGTCTAGTGTGGCCGTAGCATTAGAGCAAAGTATTGACCACATTGACCATTGCCATTCGTAGGTAATGGGATTGCAGACGCGCTTCGTTCAAAATTAGCACGTCATTATTGTAATCTCTATAGGTAGGTACACATTTGTTAATTGCGTAGCGGAGATAAATAGGAGTCAATCAATACTTAATATGATAGGTATGTAATTTATATGAAAGAAATCGTACCAAACGAACGTGTGTGCGTGCGTATCCCCCCCGCCCGCTGTCGCCTGCCCGCGTCCGCCCGCTTAGACCGCAACAATTGCTTTTGTGTTTTATTCATTTAAAAATATCGTGCATGAAAATGACACAAATTTATAAAGTCGATTTTTCATGCATTTATGATATTGAATATGTGAACTCTAATCATTGTAATATTTTTTTAATGTGTTTGTAGCTTGAAAAAACAAAATAATAAAAAATCTTAAAATTGCGTGGCCTAATGTGGCACAAAATTATTTAATGGGCATATGAAAGTGATCTGAGATAGGAAATAGTTATTTTATCAATTGTAATTTTTTTATTTGCACTAATTTTACATACTGACCATAAGTCAGTTTGCACTGGACAAAGATGACACAAACTGTGTTTGCACACTCCGCAGGCTATCATAGATATGATACCATAATTATTTTAAACTTTAAATTAATTTTACCACTTCTGCTTTGAATAAAAAGAATCGACCACAAAACATCGAATTGCTGAAAATGCAAGTGACAGATGTGACACAAAACGCAATAATAACCTTCTTAGGTACAAATGTATCGACAAGCAAGAAAAAAAGTAACTTTAGAATTTTTTAAACTTATGACCCCAAAATAGCCTAGCGCTATCGGTCTATTAGGCATTTTTACGCACACGCGACGCGAATGCACCAGACAGAATGCATAAGTTGACTGCCGAAAAAATCTGCGAGCGAGCGACACGTAGACGCTGTGATCTGCTGTCTCTTTCCAATTCTATAAATATGAAAGAGACAGAGTAAATTCTTTTCGCTGCGGCAGGCGGTGCTACCAACTTTACGGCTTTAACTTAGAGAATCGCACTGTGGCACTGCTGTGCTGAGTCGAGTCACTGAACTCACTTGAGTCTCATGCGCAGCGCAGCGCAGCAGGTGTGTGCAGTTTCCTCGGGAAAGTTTTGTTGTATGTGAGGTGCATTTGTGTGTGGGCGATTAAACTAATAACTAGTATGAGTTAATTAGTAAAGGATTAGTATTATTATGAATAGGCTACCGTGAATAAAATAATCATATCAGTAACAAATTAATGTTTTGTGTAACAAATGGGTGTTAAGTCTTATTAGACTTGTAGGTAGAACAGGTGATGTTCTTTTAAACACGTTAAATAAGTGTAATAATAATGTGCCGATCACAAGAGTTATTTTAGTTCGTCCTTTAATAAATTTTATTTTATTTACGTTATTTTGGCGAAGGTTTAATTTTTATGTAATATTACATTAGTTTGACAGTCCAAAGCCTGTGAGGTGTGATGGGAAGCTTATCACCTTTCCTGTTCGCTGATGTAATAAACTGGAATGCTATTTAACACCATGTAAGTAAGTACCTACCGACACCTATTAATTACGCAGCTTTTTAGGTATTAACGTTGCCTTTAATGCGAGACATTAGTTTGACTTAATTTAGTGTAAATAAATAAGTAAGACTGAATAGTAAAATAACCGCTTGAATAACAACAACATAACATAGGTAACTTATCACAATGCTTTAGGCTGTTTAGTTGTCGAGGACATGAAAGGTCATCTGGTCATTTGGTTTGGAGTTAGCGGCAAGTGCTTAGCGTGCGGACGCGATATTAGATAACTACCCAACTACCCATTGATCTTTCATTTGTAAGGAAAGATAATTGTAACTTCTCATAATGTGTAGTGTGATAGATATTTAATATGATTGAATTGAAATTACGTTCATACATCATAACACTTATCATAATTACAGTTAAAAAGTGGCGTTGGACTTAACTGCACCTTATACTTACGCACATTTCAATTAAAGGAAAACAACGCTTACGGGTCAACAGTCGGCCGGCCAGCCGTTCGTTGCCCGCGCGTTGTAAATAATCGTTATTTTTAATTGTTTTTAATTTTATTTTTCTTATGTTATTGGTTTAAAATAAATTAGATACTCAAAGACCATCTAATTAGAATATACAAAATGAATTATTTAATTAAAAATTTAAAAAAAACACGAATTTCTTTTTTGTCATTTTTGTCATGTTTAAAATAGTCTTTCGATGTAACGAAACATCGCAGTAACAAGACGTCGATTTAACAAGGCGTCGCAGTATAGACATGTCGATGAAAGGTTTTCGAACAAACAACATTCGATGATACGGCTTTCGCACTGAAGTAGGTATTCCTAATTAGGAATACCTACTAGGAAATGGAATACCTACTAGCTGCGAAAATATTATACTACGAAGCCTTGTTTAATCGACGTCTTGTTTCAGCGATGTTATGTTACTTATATATATACTTAAGTATTAGAAGTCTTTCGGATCTCAGAGGTGAAAACTTCTAAGATTTGATGAAGCAATGTTGACTAAAAAAACATAACAATCAAGCACTGACAAATTTCGACGGTTGAAAGCCAGACCTCGGTAGCCAAGTGATTAAGGCAGCCGCCCGGAATGCGGAAGGTGCGTGGTTCGATTCCCGCCTGAGGTTGTCGTCTTTTTTCAGTGTTTAAAAAAAATTTACTTAGGTGCTTCCTATGTTACAATTTAAACTATATCAATATAAAACTAAAACTAAATTACAGTAGAAGGTTTTATCGAGACTTTTAAGCAATTTTGGAATTCTGAAAGACTAAGTTGGAAAATATCTACACCCGAGTTATTGCTTTTATTAATGAGGTCATTATATAGACGGCACATGCGAACCATAGGGTTAAAGAAAGACGTATTGTTTTTGCAGACTTGAAGTACAAAAGTGTGTGGATCCTTGTCACGAGAACGAAATTTAATTTTGAAATTTAAAAGGGCCAGTAAACTAGAAGAATCGATGTGGGAGTGAACTATTTTATATAAGCATGAAAGCGCGGTGTAATTGCGTCTGTTTTCCAGGGTATCTATCTTAAATTTAACCAGTCGGTCTTTATACGATTTTATTTTGAGATTCAATCTAAACCTGAAGCATAGTTGATTAAGAAATTTTTTCTGAACCCTTTCTATGCGATTAGCATGAACATTACAATAAGGTGACCAAATAACTGAGTTGTATTCGAGAACAGTTCTAACCAAGGTGCAATAAAGATATGAAAAAGTTTGCGGGTTTCTGAAATCCTTGGTAGATCTGGAGACAAAACCGAGCAACCGGGACCCTCTCCCTATCACATGATCATAATGATTGCGAAAAGTCAATCTATCGTCGAAATAGATACCTAGATCTTTCACGAGATCTTTTCGACCTAGCACATCATCATTTATTTTATAATTATATTTGAGTTTATTTCTTTTAAAAGTAAAAGATACCACGTGACATTTGTTGATATTTAAATGCATACAGTTCTGGTGACACCATTCGGACACCATATTCAGGTCATCTTGTAGTACTTGTGCATCAACACTGTTACTGACTACACTGTATAGCTTAAGATCATCGGCATAAAACAAACTGTTACAAGTCAACCTATAAGCAAGGTCATTTATAAACATCACAAAGAACAGAGGGCCCATATGTGAACCTTGAGGCACACCAGAAGGAATGACGAGAGGTGCCGACAAATGTCCCCGAATTGCAACTAACTGACTCCTATTCTTAAGATACGACTCGACCCAACGCAAAAGACTGCCATGCACCCCATACACTTCGAGCTTTTAACAGAGTATTCCATGATTAACTTTGTCGAACGCTTTCGCAAAGTCCGTGTACACGGAGTCTACTTGTTGCTGCTTTGCAAAAGCACAGCATAAATAATTTTTATATTCTAATAGGTTACTAGTGGTCGATCTATTCTTGACAAATCCATGTTGTTTGTCGGATATAAACGGTTTGAAATGACAATAAAAGATATCATAGACTACTGACTCAAACAACTTACTGAAGCACGACAATATACTAATGGGTCGATAATTGTTACACTCTGTCTTGTCGCCGGACTTATGAATAGGTATTACGTGAGCTGTTTTCCAAAACGTAGGAAAAACACCAGTGGCAAGAGACTTTCTAAAAAGAATAGACAAAGGAACACTCAACTCTCCTCCAAGTGATTTGACAAAGAATGCAGGAATACCGTCTGGGCCAGCGCCCTTTGCTGGATCAAGTCTTTTTATTTTTTTGAGCACATCTTCGGCACATAGAGAGATATGTGATAGCGTGTGACTATGATTTAAATTAATGGTCGTTCTACAATTTGATGAAGCCGAAACAGTCTCGTATACAGAGCCAAAATATGAAGAAAACAGATTACATATATCTTCAGGATTAGATGCTACATTCTGACCATATTTCATTGAGGAAGGAATTGAGTTAGCCTTTCTTTTACCATTCACATACCTCCAAAAGCTCTTAACATTTGATTTAAGCGATTGTTCAATCGTAGTTAAATAGCCACTGTGACACTAACGCATAAGATGTTTGCTTCTACGACGCAGTAAACTAAAAGTATCGTAATCCCTAGGGTTACCGTATCTTTTGAATTTAGAGTGATATTTATACTTTTCTTTCAGACATTTTTTTAGAGCTAAGCTAAACCAAACAGGGTATGAGTCCGAGTCGTCTCTTCTAAGAGGTGTGTGTGCGGTAATTATTTACAAGGTAAGGTAACATATTCAACCCCTCGTCAACATCGGACGTGTTCAAAATAGTGCACCAATCAGTTTCCCGTAATTCCATCGCAACACTGGGTAAATCACACTTATTAAAATTGAAACGTTTAGAGCTAATAGCTTTAATTAAATTAGGATAATTGTACTCAGATTTAAAGTCGACTTTCAGTGGTGGGTGATGTTCATCAACTCGACTAAGTGGTTCAGCCTCCGAAACTTGCATGCAGTCCATTGTCGTCAGAACCAAGTCCAAAAACCGATTGTTTTTGTTAGGAATGCAATTATACTGCTGCAGATTGCATAAGTCGATCATTTCGGAAAGAAGTTGAGGTTTAAAATGATCACAAGGAGAACTCGGTCGCAGAGCATTGTCACCATCCTGTAACGTCCATGCAAGACCAGGGGTATTAAAATCACCAATCAAGACAAAGTTATTGTTGTTACCAGATTCCAAAATTACTTTTTGACAGTTGTTATAAAATGATTCCAACAATGCTAACGGTAAATCAGGTGGCAGATAGCATAAACAGATATTAACAATACTATCATTAAAGGTTATCTGTATCCATACGTCCTCAACCTCGCTCTCCCATGCAGTTTGACGGGTGAAATTTAATCTTTTATTCGCGGCAATGGCAACACCTCCGCCCTCCAACTTGGATATCGACGTACTACAGCGATCTCTTCGAAATAAGCAATAACGAGAATCAACAACCTCAGAATCAAGAACACCATCATTCAGGTTCGTCTCCGTCAAGCAGATAAGATCGTAATCGTTGCTGAGAATATTCAGATACAGAATTAATAAGTACTTTGAATCGTCCAAATCTTTTTAACCTACCACCCATTCAGGACGTCATTTTTAACTGTGGCAAAGAACGGGCGCAAGAAACCACAGCGCACAGAAGCAACGACATTTACAAAAAAAAAAAAAGAATATGTCGTTACCAGGTCATAAAATACAAAATATGAATTTAAAAAATAATAAATGATGCAATACAAAACTACAATACAATGTAGTATCAATTAGATAAAGACAATTAGAAATAGCTGTTGGAGTGCTAGGAGCATTTCAGATCCAAGCTGTTTTGTCTTCTGTGTAATCTGACACTTTATAATAAGCTTTTTTATAAGCTTTTCTTTGATTTTGATTTTAAATTTATTAAGATCTAATTTCTGAATATCATTTGGTACTTTATTGTAAAATCTTACACATAAATCCTTAAAAGAATTATTTATTTTATGGAGCCTAGTATATGGTACTGCTAATTTGTTCTTACTTGTAGTGTTTACATTGTGATATCACTGTTTTTTGAAAACATTTCAGTATTTTTATAAATAAATCAAATTTTCATAAATGTATTGTGATGCAACTGTCATTATATTTATATTCTTAAATCTCTCTCTCAGAGAGAGTCACCAGCCTTTAGGTTATAGATTGCTCGAATAACCCTCTTCAGAAGCACAATGATATTTGAATGTCGGCAGCATTTCCCCACAGTAAAATGCTGTACGACATTACACTATGAAAGTAACTGAAATAAACTAATCTAGATGTATCAACGTCAGTTAACTGACGGATCTTCATTACCGCATAAGCCACAGAGCTAAGTCTATTCGATCATTTAGCTATATGTGGGCCCCACTGAAGCTTGGCATCTAACGTGACGCCTAGAAACACAGTGGTGTCCACAGGATACACACTCTTATCTTTAATTTGTACACTAGTTGTTACTTGCTTAACATTAGGCAATACAAATCTTACACATTTGGTTTTTCCCTCGTTTAATAGCAAGTTATTTACACTAAACCAGTGAACAATCTTTGAGATCGCATTATTCACATCGTCATAATTTGTGTGTCGTCGTTTCACTTTGAATAAAAGTAAAGTATCATCAGCAAATAATACTACCTCATGACTGTCTTTTACAAAATAAGGGAAACTTACGAAAGTTAGTGATAAAAGGGTAGCCATCCAAGCATATCATGGCTACGTGGCCTCTCTTCTAAGGTACGCAATTTTTCTTTGGGGTAACTCGTGTCATGTTGGTCAGGCATTACTTTTACAGAAACAATGCATAAGAGCTATTTGTGGTGTGGATTCCTTAACATCTTGCCGGCCTCTTTTCAGGGAACTCAAAATCCTTACTGTCCCAGGGATGTATATTTTCGAAGCTTGCATATTTGTTAAAACTAATAAACAGTTATTTGAGCGTAAAGAAACATTTTGCAACTTCAATACTAGGTATCCCAATAGTCTTGTTCAGCCTGCTAGGACAACTTCTCTTTATAGCCGAAATGCGTACTGTATGGCAGTTAAGATTTACAACAGATTACATGACGAGATGAAAAATCTGCCAATAGTTAGTTTTAGAAGTAGATTGAAGAATTGGTTGATAAATAACAGTTTTTATTGTGTTGATGAATATTTCAATAGTTTTTGACCTCAGATTTAGCCAACCCAAATATTTTTGCTCTCTTATTTGACAATTTTATTAACTAATAAGACATACCTACATGACTTAATGAATTAATATATATTTATAATTTTAATTATTTTGACTTATTTAATTAATCAGTTTTTTATTTAAATAATTAATAAATAGTAATAAATTTTGCATGCCAGAGTCTGGTGACTAGTGTGATTCGAATTTTTGTAACAACTTTATGTACCACTTTTCAAGCATAATAAATCATTTGTATTGTATTTGTATTTGTATTTAACCCTAGAGGTGCCTCCTTCAAATCATGCCACTTCTGCCGCTCTTGTGCAGACTCAATCCATTTCAACCCATCTGTTCTTTTGATATCATCGTACCAACGCTTTAATAATAACGTATAAATTAATTACTATTAAAAGTTAAATATGTAATCAAATTTTGCCAAAGGGTATGGTGGGCGGCCCATCCAAACACGTTTATCTAATAATGTACGAGTATATTGTCATTAAACCTATCTCAATAAATTATCTACTATCGTGTGTATATCGAGGTTGCCTTAAGTTTGATGTGACTCTGCAAGTTGAGCAAAACCAGGTACGAAATACAAAGAAGAATGGGCAAAATGGTCTAGGTAGCGGCCACTTCTAAAATTGGTGTCAATTGTTAGGTATGGTCATAACGATCAAATGTTTGTATGGGGCCAAATCTGTAAACCTCTTGGTTCTCGTTTTCTAACGTGATTCTTTTCTGCATCAGGTTAACATTAAGAAATAGCTTTTGTATAATTATTTTTTTGTCTATAGGCCTGTTGAAATAGTCTTGCTCGCTTCAATTACCCAACGGCAAATCGTAACTAGTCTCGACTTATTTAATTGGATAGTTGAGAGCTGTGTTTCATATGGTTGTTTTGTTGTTTAGGCATATGCGCCATATAACCAGAAAGAGCTTCCCACAACTCTCTATAATTGGAATACAGTCTCAAAACCCTCTGTCTAGTGATAGGTCGAGGGCAAAAATAGTATAGGGCAGAAACGGGCATAAACGGATAGGGCAGAAACGGGCATATTGGGCATAAACAAGTTTACGCCCAAATAAATGCCCGATCACTGGGCAAAAACAAAACAACAACTTTATTCTGTAAAAAAGCTCCTAAGTTTCGATTTTAATTATATTATGATAAGGATATCTTTAAAATAAAACTAAATATTGATATTTTGTAACAGTATGTCAGTTTCAATCAAATAACGTACTCATAAAATAATCTCAGTCATATTACTCGTAAATCACAGTTAAGCATTTTAATAATTTAAATATAAAAAGATAACTAAATCTAACTATCGTTAATATTTCTGAAAATTTTCAAGTATTTCAACGTAATATAAGTACAAGGTTTTTTTTATGATAGATGGGTTTGCTCTTGGCCACATTCCTATCCGTAGGATTAAGAAGAGGCTGACGATGAAGCGAGCTTGCCCCGAACCAGCCTATTTACTCGGGCTTTTAAGACGTTGGGGCTATATGCACTCGGGAACACAGACGCCAGCAGGGAATTCCATACCTTGGCTGTACGCATTATGAATGAAGACGAATAACTCTTGGTGCGTATGAGTAGAATATCAACCAAGTAAGAGTGGTAACCCGCCGTATAGTAGAAAGGGGACGGTAGAATGAGCTCGTGTAGCTCAACAGCACCCTCTCCAAAGTACAACCTGTAAAATACCGAGAAGCAAGCAACTGAGCGACACGCGTGAGCGAGACTGTGAAGCTTGGTTTTCACAAGCTTATCGTCACCTACGAGGTTTCCTGGCTCTACGTTCCACCAAATCGAGCGCGGCAAGTTGATATTTAGCTGAGCCGTCCCAAATGTGGCAGCAATACTCCATGCACGACCGGACTTGTGCTTTGTATAGAGTTAGAAGCTGTCCCGGCGTGAAATATCGCTTAAACTTATTTAGAACATCCAGATTTTTGGCCGCAGTTTGAGCCTTGATTTCGATGTTGTCGTCGAAGTTAAGATTGAAGGTCAACTTGATGCCGAGGAGATCGAGGTTATCGGTAAGTGGTGCATCTACACCCCGGAAAGTAGGAGCCAGGTTAAAAGGTCTCCTTTTGGCCGAGAACAAACACGCCTGCGTTTTGGTGGCGTTAAAACGGACCAAATGGTTTTCACCCCCATTGGGAGACAAGACTTGAAGTCAAGTTTGTCCGCTCAACCATGACCTCTCTTAAGGAACGAACTTTCTCTCCGCCAACCCTTGCGCTAGACAGATACCTCTCTGTGACCGTGCTGTCATCATCTGCATATCCGACAATTCCGGCTTGAGCAGATCGTTAACACGCAACAAGAAAAGAGTAGCAGAGAGAGCGGAACCCTGAGGAACCCCGGCATCGATAGCCATGTGGTCAGAATAACAGTCATCAATGACTACTCCGATTAAACGTTCACTCAGGAAGTCTAAAATCCAGACACTAAAATCAGCAGAGATGCCGTACGCTGGAAGCCCCGGTCAAAGGCTTCCGAGATGTCAAGCGACACGGCAAGCGCTTAGCCATGCTTCTCGATTGCCTCGCCCTAGCAATGTGTAACGTACACCAGAAGGTCCCCCGTGGAACGGCCCCGCCGAAAGCCATATTGGCAGTCGCTGAAGAGTCCGTGGGATTCTAGATACGACAAAAGCTTTCTATTCAGTATCCTTTCCATAACTTTGCATCGTGTGGAGGTGATGGCAATTGGTCGGTAGTTGGTGGCGTCGGCACGATCGTCTTTCTTGGGCACTGGCTGCACATTTGCAAACTTCCAGGACTGAGGAATCGCTCTAGTAAGAAGAGAAAGGCGGTACAAACGCGTTAGAACCGGAGACAATTCAGGCGCACAGACCCTAAGTAGTCTAGCAGGAATCCCGACCGGGCCGCTGGCATTATTCACGTCCAGATTTTACAAAGCTTTTCCTACCTCTTTGGTGTGAATGATGACACTTGGCAAGGAAGCCCCACAGTGAGGTAAAGTTGGTGGCTTTGCAAGGTTTGCGTCTAGTCGCGAATTGCCCGCGAACAGAGATGAAAAAAGATTTGCTTTCTCGTTGCAGTGTGGACCAACGTCCCATCGGGCCGCAGGATGGGGGCAAAGTGGGCCGGCAAAAATTTTACTCGACCGACTTGGACAGAACTGCTTACTACCAGCAGGGAAAGATGCTAGTCTGGCTCCTATGCGGCTTATGTGGTCGAATCGCGCCTTGCGGATCATTAATTTTTTTTTAATTTATTTATTGCACTTTATTGCACTTTTGCCCCGCTTAGCTGCAGAGTTGAAGGTCTTCTTCTTTGCACTAACCCTCCGAGACCGTTCTTTACAGTCACGAGCGCGTACCAGGGCTTGGTAAGCGGATTCTTTACGTGCTTCTGCACTTGCACAGTCCACATTAAACCAAGGTCGGGCATTGTAACCGTGAATGATGTCTGAGAACGGATAATAAAGTATTCCATACCCTGACGAATCACTTCTACGATCGCGTCTGCAGAACTAGAGGGATCGTTCGAAGAAAAACACACTTGGCGCCAAGGGTATGATGCAAAGAAGTACCGAATCTCGTCCCAATCAGCTGACTCGCAATCAGGAGGCGAGCAGACACATACGGATTTTACCATACAATGACCGGTTCCCAGGGGAGCTGAGACCGATACTGAGCGTATATTAGGGTTCGTCGTCAGTAAAAGATCGAAACAGTTTGGCGTATGGCCATCAGCATCTGGGTGACGTAGTATGCTTGAGATATCGTGAACGGAGTTCCAACGTGCCTATACCCCAGGAGCTCGGCATCACGCCGCGTCTGTCGGCCGTAGTACAGTGGCGCATACTGCAGTACTTTGGCCATGTCTCTCGGCGGGATGGCGATTCCATGGAGCGGCTCGTCGTACAAGAAAGAGTGAAAGGAACCAGATCACGTGGCAGGTCACTTACGCGCTGGACTGACCAAGTCAAATCCGCAATAGGGGACAGTGTATCAGACTGTGCCAGACAGTCTAAAAACAGGGAGAGGTTTCGGGAGATCGTGAGGAGAGCTGTGTCTGCCTCAACCACCCAACTTGACGACTCAAAGTGACCACGACCGCTTTGCCAAGAACGAATCGATAGAGAAGAAGTTAAACTTAAGAACCTATAATAATAGGTAATAAATAAATAAAGTCAGTATAATAGGAAACATCAGTCATTATCATAACGGAGGTTGTTGTTTGCAACATCAAAAAAAAAGCAGAATTAGTGTTTACAAAGTGGTATAACTTTTTATTTAAAAACAATACGGGTCTGTGTTCATAATAAATATAATTTGATTAGTGGTGAAGAATAAAAAGAAAACGGTCTCTGAAGTAGCAGCGACCTAGACCACACTTCATACATTTTTGCCCATTCTCCTTTAATATCTTAAAATATTTTTATAACTGAATACCATTAGTTTAAATATTTACCATAAAGTTACTATAGGTATAGTAACTTTATGATATTTACCTACATTATATTTCTTAATAAACCTTCCTCGTTATGATTTTTAAAAAAGCTTTTTAACAAATAACTGCATTAAACCACTGCGCTGCATATTTGTTAGATTCAAGATCGCAAGGTGTTGAGTTGGATGAAGAGCACGAGGTGAATGCCATGGTAATTTATCCATGAAGTGGGCCAATTGCTAATATTGACATTTCTGTCGATTTAGCCATTTATAGAGCTAAACAAGGTTTATGTGGTAGATCACTTATTTGGAAGAATGTCAAAGAAATGGATCTAGTCGTTTGGTGGAGAGGGTTGTGTAAATAAAAATTGCTGAGTAGAGTTGCAGTAGGCCTTCTGACTGCGCCCTGCACTTTGGCAGTCACTGAACGATCATTCAGCACACTTGCTTCTTCTTCGTCGTATCGATAGTTCAATATATACGCGCTGTTAAACAGTTTTGGCCCAATATTCCGCTGTTGCCACCGCAGGAGGAGAAGCCTCATTCAGGTCTTTCTTTCAACGTGCAGGTGTAAGGGCAACGCGGGCATGACAGCAGATGCCGTATGTCTTGTTCTGGAGCGCCACACTCGCACTGGGCAGAGTTCAGGAGCAGTATAACCTCACCTAGCCATATTCGATCTGCAGCGGCCCACTTGGGTCCGAAGTCGGTTAAGCTACTTCCATGTGGGCCACGCTAGGTTATTGCCAGGTGGAAGATTTTCAGAATCAGCAATGGAGTAAGGTGGAGGTGCACATATTTCCTGCCATAGTTTGCAGCGGGCCTCTCTAGAGTGTTAGTGCACATATTTCTAGCCATAGTTGGCAGCGGGCCTCTCTAGGGTGTTCTGTTAAAGCTTTTGTAAACTTCAGGAAGCTCCTACGGTTTTTGAGGCGACTTTCAGGCGGTTGGTGCACAAATAGAGAGTGCCTGTTGTCGGATTCTTGCCTTAGCTTTTCCAAAGAGCAAGCTACACCTCTGCGAACTTGCGGCGATGCTATACCACATAATGGGTAAAGCATAAGGGGAGTGGGTTTAAGAAAACCTGTAATTTTCCTGCATGTTTCGTTTAGGGCGACGTCTGCCTCTTTGGCATGAGCGGACCGATGCCACACTGGGCATGCGTATTCTCCAGCTGAGAAGCAGAGTGCCAGCCCTACCCCCTGAGCACGGATCTTTTATCGACCGATAAAGTAACATTAGACGATAAAATTTGACAGTTCAAGTACTGCCTATGTGAATTTGTCGACGTCTAATGTCACTTTATAGATCGATAAAAGATCCGTGCTTACACTGCTGACGTCCGTAGTACATGAAGTTTGGCACCCCATGAAGTTGACGTTTAACGAGAGATTAAGTTGTTGCGGGAGTTAACTTTGAGCTTTGTTTGCTCATATACACAGTCAGTAAATAAATTAATAGACTGACTACAGACAGAACCTTTTACTTAAACATAAAGATAACAATAACGATGACGATAACGAGCCCATATTTACGATGAACAACCTTCTAAATCGCGCACAAATACAAATAAACAAGAAATCGAATTTTGTGATATGAACGCAATAACAGCAGAATGTTATGATAATGACAGCAGCGATAGTAATTAAAATTGTACGTTAAGCAATAGAAAAATATTCTAGCACAATACTTTTTAATACGTAATAAATAACTATGATATTACGTGCTTTATTTTATTTCGGCATTGATGAATTAAAGACTTTCTAACTTCTAGCGCCGTAATAAACTATTGGCGTATAATGCTACTGTTATCCACATTAACAGATAGTGTCAACTTGAATCAAGTTTACTTGGTTTGTTGGTCAAGAGAGCCCATATATTTCACTGCTTGCCCATAGCAAGCAGTGAAAATAAATAGGATCGTTTAAAAACAGTCAATTCATTCAATAATACTACCGATGTCCTTAGTTAAATGAAGAAATAATAAGATTCGTGATAATGGGCAATTTTCCGAGATCAAAAAAAAAAGAAATTGGTTCGTAAATGACTTCATAGATGGCGCTTAGCATAGATTAGTATGGCGCATGGTAAAAGGCGGGTTCATGAAGAGCACGTGTATGGCTACGTAATATTTATTCTATTCCAAGATAGAAATAGGTTCTGGATGTCCTGAATATAAATAGGTAAGGACTTAAAATTATTTTATTCTTTTGGTAGACAAGTAAAAGTGTAAAATTTATTACAGCCCTTAGATAGGTACGGCTGGTGGCCGGCTTTTATAAAACGACATCTATCGGGTGTTTTTGAACTAGTTTTTACTTTTTAATTTGGGCTGTCAGAAAATCGTCCATTGCATGAAAAAACCCAGCATTTGGGTTTTTTCCCGTTGGGTTTTTTCCCACCGCCCATCTCTAGTCAGGCCTGGCATCATTGTTATGGCCCCAGTACACATTGGCGTATGTCGGCCCAATGCAGGCCAGCGCCATTTGTGCATAACTGTAGGCCACGATTACTTGGCGTTCACACATTGGCGCATGGCGCCTGGCAAACCACTTGCGATGGATGTGATAACGGCCGCGGCTATTTATTTACATACTGCTTACAATTATTACCGTGTTGCGTAGCGGTGAAAGAATACTACCACGCTCTCTCTACACTTGGGTGTCGTAAAAGGCGACTAACGGACTAAAGACTGCACATACATACATCCAACAGTAAAGAGCGGCGATGGGCTCACCACCTGACACGCTAAGCACATGTTTAGTCGCTATTTGGTGAAATAAAGACTATGAAAGAGGACTGGCGCTTTTGCGGTCCTCATTGCCTAGTCTCCGACTAACCCTTCGATGATAATAGTCGTGATTATAATGTACCTATGGATGTTATCAGTTTCACAGAAGTGTGTACCGACACAAAGTTACTGAAAAAAATGGCGCAAAAGGCGTTGGTGGATGCTGAGTTGCTGACCATTCACCGTAACAGCACAAGGTACTTCACGAGTAGCAATATGTAAACACTTTTACTCTTATTCCATTGTATTAAAAGTTACAATTTTTTACATATTTTTGTTCTTGACTACGTAGATTTTTTAGGCTCAGATTGATATATATCAATAAACTGGAAAGTCTCTTCATTACTCCACGATACTGACATTTTGGGCGATCAAAAATTCAAGTACTTACACGCAACAAAAAAGTGCACTATCCCGGTCAGCAGTCGGTGACGAACTAAACATTGGCCCATTGTGTGAACACCACAGGCCACACACAATACGCCACGATTCCTTTGAAGTGTGCCCAAAAAACCGACAACTCTCCGATTGCGCGCCACGATGGCCAGTGTCCGCCAACAATGCCAACATACACCAATGATCCCTAGTACACATTGGCGTGGGCCTGCACTGCATTAAGCCAACATATGCCCACAGACGTATATTATTATACGTCTGTGCATACGCCAATGTATACTATTATACGTCTGTGCATACGCCAATGTATACTGGGGTTTTAATATTATGCCTTTAATTCTCAGAATAATAACTAAAGCATAATATGGCCGCTTCATACTTACCCCGCGATTCGCGCGCAAGAAAGTAGCGCGAACGCAGCGCGACGTGGACAAGGCTCCACATTTGCAATATTCGCGTAGTTTTCACAGTAACGTTCGCGTGTGCGAATGTGATGGACGTCGAAAAACAAGAAGTGTGTATCTCTGCGTCTCTCGTTTTGTACGCACTAGCGTACTACAATTATTACGTATAAAAATTAGGAACATTAATAATTATAATTTAATCATAGCAAGCAATTGCTAGAAAATTCAACTTAACTTATAACCCTTTTTTGTTCTAAAATTTCAACTGGCATTTCCATCAAGGCACTGATACGCATCCATGCATCATGACCTTTTAATTTATTTTTATGGTCTTTAGAATTTGCATCTCACAAAATTGGTAGTATTCCAGAAATTGCAGCTATAAACCAGACGCCGCCGTTGCTAACAGCAAACTTCCATTGGTATAGTTAATTTAATTTTTGCAGCAAACTGAGCGACGCGCGAATGTGGAGTCTAGACGTGTTCTCGCAAAGTTCGCGCGCGCTGGCCCTTTGTCGCGGGTCAAAAAACCGACAATAAACGGAGAAACAGGCGCGAAGCCGAGAAAAACATGCAACACGGCTCCACATTACGTGTTCTCGTCTCGCACCTTTCGCGCTTTTTCGCGCGATTCGCGGGGTAAGTATGGAGCGGGCAAAAGAATGCTTTAATTATTTTAATCATCATCACATAACAGGTTTTTTACACTGGTAACTTTTGCAAATCAAAGTTTGTTCTACTTGAGTATTTTCTCGGTTATCTAGTCAATTTATCATTGGCTGTTCGAAAAATATTGTCTGATATTGACCAATCGCATTGTCTTCTTAGGTTATAAGTTTATAACTTTGAAAGATAGTTAAATATGAAAACTGAGATCGTTTTTCTGCGAACTATGAGCGCGGTTTTGGAGTCAAATTTTAATTCAAATTTGAATTTACCTACATGTTACTTGTAAAAAAGAATTCTTATCTTTTACTATCATTTTAAATATTTAGGGTGAGATCGCTTACGTTTTGAGTGTAATTTACTAAACTCTACGTTAGATATTATGTTTGTTCGATGACGAGGCAGACAGCAGCGGTGGCACATTCCGCTGGCGCAGCCCTGACGGACATTTCGCCCGCCCCAGTCGCACCTTCGGATCGAAAGATTGCGTAGTCGCTCCTTAGAGATCCTATTCTTGATTTTAAGAAAACCACTATTTGTGTTCTAATTTTGAAAAGTTGAAAGGCTGCTGTCTAGACTGTCAACTTGCGAATCTTGGTTTCGAATATCAATGTGGTGGCTGTAAACTGTAAAATGGAGGACTCCTACATAATAGCCAATTTCCATGCCCTCTGTCGACTGTGCCTCAACAAAAGCACGTTTACTGTTTCGTTATTTGGAGCTGCACCAGACGACGAGAACAATTTTTCTCTAACCTCCAAAATCGCAGAATGTTTCGAACTACAGGTAAGTTTAATTCTAAATAAAATAATTATTATCCAACAATCATGTATAAAATTAAATAAATAATTTGTCTACAGATGGAACCTAATGATGGACTGCCTAACAGAATTTGTTACAAATGCCTGTTCAAACTTAACAAATGCTGCAAGTTCAAATTGCAGTGCATTCAGAATGAGACTAGATTGAGGCAAATTACCAACCGGGTTGGTGAAATGGACAATTCCAATTCTTCAGAATTAAGTAGTTATCACTATACTAATTGCCAAGATCAAAAACCGAAACCGGAAGATTATATTGTAGAAGACAGTGTTGTTATGGTAGTTGATCCAAGTCTCGATTATGATTCATCAGAAGAGTCTGAAGCTACAGAGCAACCTGAAAATGAACCAACTGAACGAGTGAACACTCCAGATGGAGAGCCAGTACCAGAGTCTTTCTTTAAAAATGTTTTCATGTGTCAATACTGTGACCAGGCTTTTATCTCTCATGAGAAATGTTCAGAACACGAAGAACACTACCATGATCCCAACTTACCATATAAATGTGTAGAATGCAGTTTACTTTTTGCTGAAAGAACTCAATATGTGCAGCATACAAAACAAGTCCATGGCAATGATAAGCCTTACCAATGCCCTGAATGTGAAAAGTGTTTTGGAAGACGCTCAGATCTAAGAAAACATTCAATTGTTCACACAGGGATAAGACCATACCAATGTCACTTTTGTCTGAAAAGCTTTTCACGTAATACCAACTTGAGTAAACATCTGAGAATCCATGCTGGCCACAAACCGCATGTTTGTCCATTGTGCCCACGGAGTTTTGTTGCAAAAGGTGACCTGCAAAGGCACGTACTGGTTCATTCTGGTATGAAACCATATGCATGCAAGAAATGCCCTTTAACATTTGGTAGAAGAGACAAGTTAATTAAACATGAACTCCGACATGGGCCTGCCAGTAGAAAACCTAAAAATAAGTTTGAGAATGATGATACTCATGATATGGTAGTAAATGTTAATCCTTTTAGCAACTTGATGACTTCACCTAACCAACTTAACCCTGATTCAGCTAATGTGGAATATGACCTTCCCAGAGTTCCAGATCACATTTCAGGTGAAAGCAGTTTTGTCAATCAAGTTAGAAAACAGAGTCAAGCAAAAACTCCCTCCACTTCTGGTAAGCAATTACAAAGCTCTCCTACTAAGTTAAAGACATTAGCTAAAAACAGACCTAAAAATATAAAATGTCATCAGTGTCCAAAGAGGTTTTCTTCTTTGGATGCATATAAAACCCATGTTTCCATTGCACATATTGGGTCCAGGGTGTTTCAATGTAAGATATGCTTTAAGAAATTCCCTAGGAGAAGAGAATTGGACCGACATGTTGCCATACATTCCGGTATGAAACCCTTTTCCTGTAATCAGTGTGATAAAAAGTTCAATAGGAAGGATAAATTAGATAAGCATGAAGAAACTCACGAATGCTTGGTTGTGAATATGCCTTGCATAGAATGTGGTGCCGTTTTTGAGAAGAAATCAGATTTAGTAGCACACATTAAATCTCATTTTACTGAAAACTATGATGATAAGAGTTCTGAGACTGAGATAAAGAAAGAAAATGAACCTGATTTCCCATTAGAAAATAATTTCTATGATCTAGGTACTTGAGAATTGGTTTTGTTGACATTCAGTTAATGTCGCAAAAACAATTGCTACCTACCTATGACTTAATGCATCGTTCCACACATAGTACTTAAGACAGTTAACAATCTAATTAATTATAATCATACTTGAAAGTATACTTTTATTTGTTTTAATTTTTAACAGGCATTTTTGCATTGTGAAAATTAATAAATTTTCTTTTACTGATATAATTAATGGTAATATTGTTGAGGCCTATTTCTTGTAATATTGTTAGGAATGTTAAGTGATCAATGTTGTGTTAGTTAAGGTACCTAAGTACCTAGTTGTTGAAGTAATTGTAGACATTGTAAGATGCTACCATAAGCAAAAGCGCTGCCAGCACAAGATTTTGCATTAATTGAATTATTAAATAAAATGTCAAGGTACTTCTTTAATAACAATCCTTCTTATAAGTTTGTCAATGTTAATTTTTCAAGTACATTTTAACAAAGCTTTGGTTTATTCATTCAGCAAATATTATTATGCTGTAAGTACCAATAGATATATTACACTTAGTATTTGCATTCCGTTTTCAATCTTATGTGACAAAAATAATTTATAGTAGGTAAGTGAAAACAAGAATTTTAATGGTTTTGCTAATATATCTCAATTAATCATTATGTGTAATTGGCAAAATTGTGCAAAACCTCATAACTAGTTCATTAACCAAAGATAAAATCTTATTTTAAGTTTCAAAAAGAAATGTTCACATTTTTGTTGTTGAATTATAGGGTTATAGTAGATATATTATACACTTACTTACTTGTTATGGTGATAAGCACCTTTTGTAATGCTGTTTCATCGGATGGGTGACCAAACTAAAATGTTTCTGTCAGTGGGCTGATTTTTGGTTAGTTTTTATGTAATTTATTAGCTGATTTTGCTAAAGATTGCTGACAAACACAATTTGTTGAGTCTCTTATCGTTTTAAATGGATAATACTAATGAAAATGTTATTAATTATGATAACTTGCATAAAATTTAAAATGTAGTTACTAATGTAGGTAAGTAATAATTGACTAAGGGCCGATTTTTCATTGTCAGATAAAACTTATTTGCTTGTTAAAGTATTCCACAACCATTTTGAAAATGTATTGTCATATCATGTCTTTTCTTTCTTTACAGGTGACATTTTAGTTTGATTGTGATATACTTTATCAGACGGGATTTAAAATTTAGCCCTAAGAGAAATAAATAATTCTAGACCTTTGTCACAAATAGTAAACGAATCGTATTTTGATCTAATTTATTAAAATTGCCCGATTTTATTTTTTCAAATTATACTTAAGAAATGGGGTATTCTGGCATCTAAACTTAAAATACTTACCTAATAAAAATCAAATCATTTGTGTACTATTGATAACATGGAACCTATGTATTTCTTTTGTTTTTAGATCATTGCATAAATTGCCTACTAAAAATTTTATAGTGATAATAATGTAGAAAAATCTCTTGCTTTAATTATTGTGTAAAATCATTGTTGTTGATGTTTATATACCTACATAGAAAAGCAAATTGTTTCTGTATGAATATTAAATCTTTGTGATAATGTAAATATCTTGTTACTTTTTATTTTGGTTTAAATTACTTTATTCTGATCCTCTAGCTTAACATTTACGATTAGATATTTTGGCGCGCCCGCAATCCTCAAAAAAAAATTACTAGGTACCTCAGGTGAGAATCCAGACCCATCCCGCCCGAAATTACGTCCTCCGTAATCCGGGCAGCTGCGTTGACCACATAACCACCAGGGTACCTTAGTTCGAATGACGTTACCTCGATAGTCATTGCCTCGAAGGATCTCTTCCTCGACGGGTCTTTTCTTCGATAGTACATTTGATCGATGTGTTGTTACCTCGAAAAAATCATAAAAAGTACAGTAAATGTAAAGTACTTAGAATAATAACGTATAGAAAGGAGTCTTTACCCGTGGTCCCAAAGATAGTCTTCATACAAGCACTCTGTCAAAAGTGAAGCACTAAACCGATTCACACTTTCGTGACGATTACTTGCTTGCACTCGGCGACACGCACACGTACGCTTGTAACTCCGTAGTGTACATTGAAAACTCGGCGTTTGGAGCCACATCTGGCTCCAAAAAAAGTGCTTCAAAATGGGCGCGCGGACTTACCTTTTATTTATGTTATTATTCTAAGGTAAAGTATTTGTGTGTGTAACTAAAAGGTGTAAAAATACTAGTGAATTGAAATGAATATCGATATAATCATAGAGGCAACATTTATTATCACTCTGCATATAAATTTAAATTTAAATTTACAATTTCTATGGTTCATAAGTCTTATATTCTTTTATCAAAATGTTACTAAAAATACACAATAAAAATAAGGGAGACCTAAAATTCATTGGAATTATAACTGTACTTTTTATGATTTTTTCGAGGTAACAACCCATTGATCAAATGTACCATCGAAGAAAAGACCCATCGAGGAAGAGATCCTTCGACAAATTGACTTTTCGAAGTAACGAGCCATCGGTGAAGTGTACCGTCGACATCGAAGTAATGACAATCGAGGTAACGTCATTCGAACTAGAGTATCAGACCCCCCCTATTGGTTAGATTTCGAAATTTCGAGGAGGACGTGGCTTCAATTCTCAACATCAGTTTCGAGGCCCGCTATGATGGTCTGTGATCTTGCTTCGATAGCCTGGTAGGGATAGGTGGAACGGGACTATAAATAGGTTTAAGTTTATTTGTAATGTTAGCAAATAAGGTTCGATGGGTGTATGTTTTCAAAAACAAGTCCTTAGATTAAATGTAGAATAAGAAAAATATCTTCAAATTAGTCAGTGCGTTATTTATTAACTTTTCTGTCTGTCACGAAAATCAAATAATTATGAATCTCTAGATTACATAATATTTCGCTTTATTTTAAAAACCATAAATACACCGAGATTTTTCATTGGTTTTGGAGCCGAAAACGTTATAATACAAAAAAAAAGTGTTGTATTATTTATGAAATAATAATCGCTTTACAAGCAGAGAAAAAAAAGTTGTAAAAGTGACTTTTTGTCGGAAACACGTAGTAACGTTCTCCTTACTACTCATTCACTGTGACCCCTATGAACTTTCCCGGCCGGCTGCCTGCGTCGGCGGCGGGGCGGGTGGTAGGCGGAGCGTTTGAAGCGCCTTGGTCATTGACTTTCATAAGATCGACCGGTCCTAAGGGATCTTACATTTTTTATTGATATTTTTTTAATGATTTTTTTTATGCTCATATTTTTAGTTTTACAAGCTAAATAGCTCCTACTGATGATAAACATGAACAGGGTTTCGTCTCCAAAATCAATGAAAAATCTCGGTGTATATTTTTAACCTGCCAAAGGATTGGCATGAATGGTAACTGATGTTATTCTTGCTTCAGACAGTGGTCGGTATGTTTTAGGGTTGACTGGCATTTTTTCTAACTCATCTAGTGCTTCAAATCCATCTATGATCCTGAAACAAAGTATAGGTATCAAATTACAGTGTTATTAACAAAAAAGTAGTAAGTATTTTACTAATTATTATATAAATGACACTGAAATGGCATAAGCATAAGTGTCGTGGCATGCTGACACACCGCGACGCTGGTCTTCCGTAAGTGCCAGACAATGAGAGAATGAGAGAAGCACTGCTACGCGCAACTTGCAAACCTTTTCGTAATTTAAAATACAGTTAGCATAATATATATACCTACTAATAATGTTATACTATATTAAACCGTTACACACCTACTAGATATACGTAAATAAATTATGTTACCTATTATATTTAAAAACAAATATAACACAATGAAAATAGCCACTCAGTAATGCAGTATCGCCCAACTAACTAAACTTAGTCTTTTATATCTAAAAGACTACAAACATTCGGCAATTACAGGTCGCAGATCAAGTACAACTTTGCACGTGCTTGAGATATTTTTTGTAATTTACCTAAACGACCCAACAGTGCGACATAATCTTAGGGGTGGTGGGATGTTGTTCCAGCATTTCGAATTTTAGGAATATCCTCCAACTACAAATCCTAACTTTCGGTCATGAATTTATTCACAACTGACATTATTCTTATACAGCGTGTTTCTTGTAAGGTGTCAAGCCGATGTATGGTGATAGGGAACTACCATACCTATCCATTGGACCCCCATGTATGTTCTACGATTTTTTGTAGTTTTCGAGTTATAATTTTTTTTCGTTATTTTATGATTCAACTACGAGACGGCTCTAAAAAAATTATATCTTTTTTTTGGGTCGACTTTTCTATGATGTTTTTTTTTTAAAACAATGCCTATTGATTGCACTTTTATGAGTAAAAAATCTCCTTACTAACTTTAACCTATAGTACTAAAATTTTTATCCTAACTTTAAAAATTGGGTTAATCAGAACAGAATGGAATTTTCAACTTCAATAAAAAAAATTAAAAAACATTCTCCATAGCTTCTGACTAGAGATGGGCGGGTGGGTAAAATTGTGGTGGGTAAAATTGGGAGGAAGGGTAAAAAAGGGTATTTACCCATTTATACCCATTTATACCGGGTATTTTTATTAAACACCGGGTAAAAATTGAATACTGTCTATAATACTATCCTTAAAACGATCTACGATGTTAGCCATTGAAGATAAAATATTGATTTCAAATAAAACACAGTTGATTATATTTTAAATCTTTAATTAACATCTATTTTTAACTAAACACAACAAAATGGCGCAGATCTAGCTAGTTCAAATGCACTTCGAATGAACATGTTCGCGTACGAAAAATACCACGTGGAGTGGGGGGCGAGAGGCTGAGTGCGGTATTATGGGGACTGCTAGAAACCGCAAGAAACTTAAAAGGCTGGTCAGGTCATGTGTTTTAAACATGACTAAAAAGTAATTGGTGTTTTTGCCATTTTTAATTAAATAATTCATTTTGTGAATTTTAATTGGATAGTCTTTGAGTATATTATATAACAACTTAACTTAACTTAACTTAACTTATAATTTATTTTAAAGCAATTACATAAGAAAAATGAAATCAAAACAATTAAAAATAACAATTATTTACAACGCGCGGGCAACGACGGCCGGCCTGCCGACCATCGTCTGTTGACCCGTTCGCGTCAGCTGGGCGATAAGTACCTCTTTAGTCTGCAAAGTGCAATAAGACCCCATTTATTTTCCTTTTACAACTGTAATGAAATGAGCGTGTTTAAGGTGCAGTTAAGTCCAACGACTATTGATAGCATCAAGTTATGTTATGGTTCCGATAACGCGCATAAAATGAAAATATTATTATTAATATATTAATTATTAATGATGTTGCCCAACCAACTCGTAAGCCAACTCAACACAATACAGCCCTGAGTCAACCGGGCGTGAGCCTGGCGAGCGCTGCCATCAAGGCCCCAAACGCAAACAGAGGGTGTAGGAAGCAAAACAGTCGTACCCTAATTCACGTAACAAAACTTCAACGACATGCAAGCGATTTGATCGCTGAAGTCACTTTTCGTATTTATTTATTTATTTTATTAGCCACACAAAACGGAATTACAGCGTTTACAAAGTAATTTTCGGCTTGTACAAACATAGGTAGACTGCACTTCCAAGGTATGTGCAGACAGCATGCATAAAATACATGTCATCGAGATCAACAATAATTGAGTATAAAACATTATTTCCAAAGTAATTACAAAAAAATTACATTATTAATTGCCAATTCAAAATTAAATTCAAAATTAAAACTAAAACATAAAAATTGCTAATTAAACATTAATAATCGCTAATTCAAAATTAAATAGGGATATACAAAAACATAACATTCAATAAACAATAAATTCAAATAATAAATTAATCATTCAATAATTTTGCGAAGACTAGACTTCCAAGCGTCTAGAGATGAACCATGGTGTCAGGCACACCATCCATTCTATTCAGTAGTGTGTTATATTCGCGACACATTCTGTATATGGGGTTGTGAAAGGAAACATTGTTATTGCAGAAAGGCACCGAAAAAGAGTAATTATGTCTAGACGACTTAGATGGGATTTTAAGGCGTAAATCCGACAAAATAGAAGTCGTAATAGAGCCATTCAATATTTTGTACAGATAAGTTAAATCGTGCATCTTACGCCGGACCTCCAAACCTTTAATATTAAAATAGCGCATACGTGCGTCATAAGATGTGAGCTCCCTTTTCCTACCAAACCTCAATGTGACAACCCTGAGAAGACGCCAATAGTCAATAGTCAATAGTCAAAATATATTTATTCAATAAACTCAATTAATAAGTACTTTGAAACGTCCAAATATTTTTTAACCTACCACCCATTCAGGACATCATTTTTTAACTGTGGCAAAGAACGGGCGCAAGAAACCACAGCGCACAGAAGCAACGACATTTACAAAATATATATATATTATATGTCGTTACCAGATCACAAAATACAAAATATGAATTTGAATGTAAATAGTTTAATTAAATATGGTGCTCTATATAAATTAATTATAGGCAATTAGAAATAGCTGTTGGAGTAGGTACTTGGAGCATGTCAGACCCAAGCTGTTTGTCTTCTGTATAATCCGACACTTTATAATAAGCTTTTTTATAAAGCTTTTCTTTGATTTTGATTTTAAATTTATCAAGATCTAATTTCTGAATATCATTTGGTACTTTGTTGTATAATCGTACACACAGACCCTTAAAAGAATTATTTATTTTATGGAGCCTAGTATAAGGCACTGCTAATTTGTTCTTACTTCTAGTATTTAATTTGTGAATATCACTGTTTTTTGAAAACATTTCAATATTTTTATGAACATACACAAGATTTTCATAAATATATTGTGATGCAACTGTCATTATACTTATATCCTTAAATCTCTCTCTGAGAGAGTCACCAGCCTGTAGGTTATATATTGCTCGAATAGCCCTCTTCTGCAGCACAAAGATAGTTTGAATGTCGGCAGCATTTTCCCACAGTAAAATGGCGTACGACATTACACTATGAAAGTAACTGAAATAAACTAATCTCGCTGTATCAACGTCAGTTAACTGACGGATCTTCATTACTGCATAAGCCGCAGAGCTAAGTCTATTCGACAATTTAGCTATATGTGGGCCCCACTGAAGCTTGGCATCCAACGTGATGCCTAGAAACACAGTGGTGTCCACAGGATTCACATTCTTATCTTTAATTTGTACACTAGGTATTACCTGCTTAACATTAGGCAATACAAATCTTACACATTTGGTTTTTCCCTCGTTTAATAGCAAGTTATTAACACTAAACCAGTGAACAATCTTTGAGACCGCATTATTCACATCGTCATAATTTGGGTGTCGTCGTTTCACTTTGAATAAAAGTGAAGTATCATCAGCAAACAATACTATCTCATGACTGTCTTTTACAAAATAAGGTAAGTCATTAATATAAACCAAAAACAAGAATGGACCAAGTATTGAACCCTGCGGAACTCCCATTTTAACCACTGATCCCGGAGATCTTTTACCGTTAATGTCGACCTTTTGAATCCTGTTACTCAAGTATGAGATTAGAAGGCTCAAAGAAGCATCCCTAATTCCATAGTGGTTAAGCTTCCTGACCAAAGTTTCATGTAAAACACAATCAAAAGCCTTGGATAAATCACAAAATACCCCTAGGGCATCCTGTGATTCCTCCCAGGTATCAAATATTTGGATTAAAAGCTCAACACCGGCGTCAGTTGTAGAGCGACCCCTAGTAAAACCATATTGTTTACAATGTAAAAGTTTATTTTGTTCAAATGTAAATGAATTTGCATTTGATCTAGTATTAACTTTTCAAAAATTTTACTAAATGTGGGTAGCACAGAAATAGGTCTAAAGTTAGAGGGGTCAGAAGTACTACCCGATTTAAATAATGGAATTATTTTACTATATTTCATGAGGTCAGGAAAAACACCACAGTCAATGCATTCATTAAATATGCAAGCTAAAACTGGAGCTATTGTCATAATTACAGATTTAGCGACGTCCACGGAATTACCCCACAGATCAGCAGTTTTCTTTTTATTGAGAGTGTTAAATGCTTTTATTATATCTATAACACAAATTTTTTGAAAACTGAAATTTTTTTCACAATCTTTAACATTCTCCTTCAAAACAGATTCAGCTACAGTGGGGGAGGAAATCAAGGCTTTTGTAGTTGAAACTGGAATGTCAGTAAAAAACCTCTCAAATGCTGCAGCAACATCAGCATCAGAAGTCAAGGTTTTATTATCACAATTTAAATTGTACTCATTATTACGACTTTTGACCTTTCCTGTTTCACTATTTATAATATTCCATGTCATTTTTATTTTGTCATTACTATTCTTAATCTTAGAACTCAGATAGTTTGCCTTGGCTAATCGACATACTCTTTTGAATAACTTTGAATAACTTTTAACATATAATTTGAAGTCATCGCTGGTGTTATAGTTGCGTTCACCATAGGCGTTTCCTACTTCTGTGAATACCAATTGTAGCCCATTCATTAAAAGTTACAGTACCACTAACTGAGATCTTTTTTGGAATAAAAGTTTTATTAAATTCTGAACAATAAATGTTAAAAAAATTATTATAAAAGACATTAGGGTTGTCATTGTATTCTAAATAATTTAATTTTGTATCTAGATTGCTTTTAAAGCGTTCCAGCCGACCTGCAGTTTTTGGTACAACAGTGATATTCTTTTTCGTAAAAGCGCCTTTGAGTAGATTCGAGCATGTCCACGTAAGTGTTATATTGAGGCGACCAGACTACGGATGCATACTCGAGTTGCGTCAGGACAAGAGATCTATAGAGCAGCAGCAAACTATTAGGGCACTTGAACTCTCTTGATACGCGACATATGAAGCCCAACAGCTTGTTGCACTTCTTTGACATTGCTTGATAATGACAGTTAAAACTAAGCTTATCATCGAACAGCACGCCCAGATCGCGAACCACTGTCGACCTCTCAACCTCTGTCCTCTCAATGGCGTAGTCAAAATGAATAGGGTTCCTTCTGCGTGTGAAAGATATAACAGAGCACTTCTCAATGTTAAGACTCATCTGGTTGTCTCTACACCAACCTGCAACGGTGTCAATATCTCTCTGCAGTTGTAAGCAGTACCTAACTGTGTCTACCCGGCAGAAAATTTTTAGGTCATCTGCATACAGTAGTGAGGTATTTCTGAGTTTTGGGATCAAGTCATTTATGTATAAAATAAACAACAGGGGTCCCAAATGCGAACCTTGGGGGACACCAGATGTGATAGAGACTGGTTTTGAGGGATATCCTTTCAGAGCAACTAGTTGACTACGGTTCGAGATGTAAGACTTTAACCAGCGCAGAAGACAACCATGTACGCCCATACACTCAAATTTGCAAAGTAGGATTCCATGACTGACCCTATCAAATGCCTTCCGGAAATCCGTGTATACTGAGTCCACCTGCCCGTGCTCGTTGAAAGCTTTGCATATAAAGTTGGCATACTTCAGCAAATTGCTAACTGTAGACTTGCCTTTAACAAATCCGTGTTGCTGTTCATAGAGATACGGCTTAAGGTGATGATAAAGCTGATCATAGACCAACGACTCCAACACCTTCGCGAAGCAGGACAGGATGCTTATCGGCCTATAGTTGGAACAGTCAGCAACGTCACCAGTCTTGTGTATGGGCACGATGTGTGCTATTTTCCATGCACTTGGAAATACGCCCAATCGCATGGACTTACTGAGAATAATACAAAGCGGCACGGCGAGTGGAGCGGCACAAAGCTTGATGAAAGAAGGGGGAATTCCATCAGGTCCAGCACCCTTATTAGAGTCTAGAGCTGATAATTTTTTGTAAACATCGTCCTCAGTAAGATTGAGTGCAAATAAAGGGTAATTGCAGTAGGACTCCGTAATCGTGCGTGAGTGGCTATTGTTATGAGGCTCAAAAACCGATGAAAAACATTTTGAAAAAAGTTCAGCTATCGCCTGCCCACCCACCACAGTCTCCCCGCCAAACTTTACGGACTGAGGTATCGTGCGACTACATTTTTTATTTTACACATTTGTAACAGGCTTTTATTAGTATTCACGTTCCAATCGCACAATTTTGTTTAAGTCGGTTTTGTTTAAGCGAATTCACGTGCATTAATCGATGTTCGATCGTTGCCTCCGCGGTATTCACCTATTATGTTGACGTTTATTTTTATCGGATTTCAGCGCTTACACGTCAAATTAGTAGTCGTGGGTCGTTGTCGAATTTTATGACGACGAAACGCAACCGTATTTTCTGGAACGAAAACTAGTCCTCGAAACGGTCTTCGTTCGCAACTGGTTTCATTGTATGGGGACGGGCAACGGATGACGACGCAGGACGCGATCGAACGAGAGAAACGTAAACTCATCTCGAAGACGAGTGAAATGGTTGCGGAATGAGAACTTACGGTTACTTATCGTTTTTCGTTTGATTATAATAGATTTTTTTATTTAAATAAATGAACTTTCCTTCATACTTACATATCGCAGTAATTATTATATTCATACTACATACATAAAAAATGTAAAATGTTAACATTTTTTTAGTTTGTGTGTAATAAGTATGAATATAATAATTACTGCGTTAAGTAATTATTATTAATAATAATAATTAATAATAATAATTGCAACAATATACATATAATTAAATTAATTAAATAATAATTAATAATACCTATTAATAATTAATAATAATAATAATTACTACTATTAATACATTCATTCATATATACACACAAACTAAAAAAATGTAAACAAAAACTGTCATCCACGCGAGCCGCGTGAGCGAGCGTCGCGACTCGTTTTGCCATTTAATATTCCTATTACATTTTTGCCAAACAACCTTACACTCTATACCAACGACATTAAGATACACAGCAATGACTACCGCGTTGCGAACGAGATGAAATAACCAAAAAAATAAGTTGCCTTTCACGATATTCGACTGTATTGTGGTAGTAATAAAGATTATTGTATTATATCAAAGACCAAAACGAACGAATCGAGCGACGACGTTGCAATGATCTAATTACGTTCTAAGCTCTATCTTCATAAACTTTAAGTACAAATTCGCTTCAAACAATCCGAGGACCAGTTGCACGACGAAGACTGCTTTAGAATGAAACGTAAAACGGTTCTACCGTCGTCGCGGAACACAAAACGGTCTTTTAAAACGGTTCGTCTTTGCAACGACCATGCCTACAAATTAGACAATTTCCAAGTCGTTAGAAAAAAAAATAAACATTACTGCATGTTTTGTTAACAAAAAGTACTATAATTTATTTGGTAGAACTGTAATGGCAACATTAAGTTGAAATAGTTGACAAATTGCCGAGTTGCGATCCTATCGAGTAATCGTTCTATCGAAATGACAGGTGAATACGGATTTATGACTGTTTTTCAATAGGACGACTTCTAAACGTAAACGATATTTCGACTATTACGAAATATGTGAATCAGGCCACTGGTTTGGGAGCATCGCGCAGGTGGGCAACAATTTCCTATTGGGGACCCGAGTCCCCTCCCCTCCTACTAGCACGAGGCGGGAGATGGCCTATCGCCAACGGATCCCAAGCACCACCATAAGTGGAGTGGATAGCCGAGCCGATAGGAGAGGGGGTGGCGTCGAAGGTAAGGAGTTCACACGATCCCTGCCACGAGCATGGGCGCATACAGGGTGGTGACCGAACCACCCTAGCGTAGGTTATCGGTGCCCAATGGCACCCGCTGCAGGCCGATTGTCGCCTCCAAAGGCTCTACCTCTCCTAGACCTCCTCCCCGAAGGGACAGGATCATGAGTTACAAGATAAGAAATGGCCCCCCGATCGGGCCCTTTTTTTAACTGTAATTATTATGTTAAGTGTTGGATTAAACATGAAAAAAACACGAATACCTTTTTTGTCATTTTTAAAACACTTGACCTGACTAGCCCTTGAAGTTTCTAGCGGTTTCTAGCACTAGCAGTCACATTATATTTTGCGCGTGCGACGTTGCTTTATAGTGCTTTATAGTGCTAGCGAGATAGTGCTTTATGCATTTACAACAGAATGAAAGGGACTTATTAAAAGACATCAACTTCTTAATTTTTAATTGAATTTTTACACCAATTTAAAATTTTTCCCTTTACGTCATAAAATTGTACTTACCGATGAAATGATACATTATCTTTTTGTAAGCAAGAAGTTTTGCACTTTCCACACAATTTTACAGCGCAATACAGCATATTTATATTAATAATAGATTTTTCAATTTTAGTGTGCTGCGGCACTGTCAAACGATGACTAAATCTAGGTTTGGGGGCGTGTCACTTACATATGCAATGGATTACATATGTAGTATGAGTGATGTTACCCTCGTATGCGGAGTCTATGGGATAAGTGGTCTGTGGTCGACACGCTACATGCAGTGTGGTGTGTGGCAGTGTGTTATCTACCATAAGTGGGTTTTGATAATATAATATTTAATTAAAGGGTAAATACCTTCCAAATAGTGTATATTTAAGGTCCAAATGAGGTTGTTCACCGTAAGTAAAGAAAAATTGACTTCCATTTGTATTTGGTCCATTATTAGCCATACTGACCATTCCTCTAGTGTTATGCTGTAATTTAATAAACTTATATTAGATATGAAAGGTTTAGTGCTCGGCCAGACTGCACGGCGCGGGCGCGGCGCGGCGTACTCAAACATATGTATTCTTTTTTGAGTGTCCAAAGTGGGCACTCAGCACGGTGCATATGTTTGAAGGTCGCGCCATATGTGCAGTCTAGCCGAGCACTTAAGTTAATAATTGTACTGGTAGGTATATTAATTTTGTCTCAATATAAGCTTTAGTTTATAAAATAAGGTAGGTATTTACTTTTTTCTACTCCATGTGAAGTAGACAAAATTAAATACCTACCTTATTTTATAAACTAAAGCTTATATTATACTTAAAATGATGAAAAAAAAAGATTGTTCAAATTAATGAATTGTTGCTTGTTGAATGTTTGCGTTAAAGAAAATAGAACTAACTATGATAAAATGCATAATGAAGTTTAATAGATGAGGAGGGTTACACCAGACTTTTGTAACAACACAACTATTGTTGTGAGACTTCATTGTTTGTTTAATCTGCCAGACAACTCTAATTTTACATTAGCTTATTGCATTTACCGCAACACCATCAAATAACTTGATAAAAAACCAATAATAATAATAAACAAAGAAAGTAAATAAGGCACACACAGATAACAGTGTAGTATTAGACAACTTGATCATTATAAATGAGTTACATCAGCGTTGGCCAGTGTTGGACTGTTAGGACATCAATACACTGCAATTTATACTCATGTAATTTAATTTCACAGTAATGTTAAAGAACTTTATAGTTTAACTTGTTGGTATTTACCTTTAGTTCATCCTTAAACTCATCTTCGAACTTTCGTCCCCAGATAGAGTTACCTCCCTTTCCAGATCCTGAGGGGTCACCAGTCTGGACTATAAATCCCTAAAAAATTAAGTGGTAAAAATAACAACTTCTTTATACCAAAAAAAGGGAATTAACTTTCATGTACTTAATGTTAAAAGAGCTGATTACCTTGATATTCCTGTGAAATAAACAATCGTTATAATAATCGCTAGCACACAGAGCCAAGAAGTTTTCACATGCCTTTGGACACAGATCGCAGAATAGTTCAATTTTAATATCACCTACATCAGTATGTATGGTTACAGACATATTGATTAAAATAAACTATTGTAATGTTTCAATAATTCAAATTCAAAACATTGCAGGTTCATTCATTTAACAAGCATTTATCAAACACGCTAAATTGATTGACACTTGACAATTTGACTTTTTTTTTATATTTAATTGTTCCATGAAGGAACAGGCTAAGGTCTGAGCCATACTGCCTAGTCATTAGTTTTTTATTTGTTTTTTTCCCCTTGATGATAATGAGTGGTGATTAAGATGAATGATAAATGATGTTCCCCAAACCCCTTGAGTTCTCAGTAAAGATGTGGGACTTTACTGAGGTCTCACGCGGACTACTTGAGAGAATTTGAAAAGTGATGTTGCACTGTTTTGTTTCATTTGCCAACACTCATGCACGTTCACAAACACTTAACGGTTAATAATCCATTATTATTTCACATTAATGTTCGAAAAAACACAAATTTTAGAAAATAAAACAAAACTACAGACACTTCAACTTCTTTCACTTTCCCGCCAAGAAGTCCTTGACATTGACTGACAGCTCGTGCTCTTTTTTTATAATATTTGTTCCGTGAAGGAACAGGCTAAGGTCACAGACCATACTGCTTAGTCATTAGTTTTTTTATTTCTTTTTTTCCTAGATGATAATGAGTGGTGATGATGAATGATAAATGATATTCCCTAAAAGACGGATAGGGGATAGGCCGTCTTAATACAAAAACGTACGTTAGTCTGAGCTTAAACCGTAAAGTGGAGCTATTTAGGAATTGAGGGGCTATTTGGGCCGAACGGTGCACCAAAATATGTTTCTAGGTAAATCTACTTACCGCAAATTTGGCAACATTTTCATAGGTTAAGGCCACAGACATTAACCCTTTACCGCATTGTGTCCCATATTTGCACATTTAAGTTTTTTGTCAAAATTTCAAATTTATTTCATGTTTGAGTGATGGCAAATTTAAAAACCATAGACTAGATAAATACTTTAACGTTTAGTAGCTGCATGATGTTGGCAAGCCTGCTAGAATAAGAAAAATGTCAGTTTGAATGGGCGATTTTCTGACAGCCCAAATAAAAAAGTAAAAATTAGTTCAAAAACACCCGATAGATGTCGTTTTATAAAAGCCGGCCACCAGCCGTACCTACCTAAGGGCCGTAATAAATTCTACACTTTTACTTGTCTACCAAAAGAATAAAAAAATAGTAAGTCCTTGCCTATTTATGTTCAGGACATCCAGAACCTATTTCTATTTTGGAATAGAATAAATATTACGCTGCCATACACGTGCTCTTCATGAACCCGCCTTTTACCATGCGCCATACTAATCTAAGCTAAGCGCCATCTATGAAGTCATTTACGAAACAATTTCTTTTTTTTTTTGATCTCGGAAAATCGCCCATTCAACTGTTCTTCAAAGGTTTGTAGCTCTGTCTTTGCACCCGAATTTCTCAGAATTCTACGAATATTTTTGAAAGTGTATTTTTCTATGCATAAATTCATCATATGTGACTCTAAAAATAAAAGAACCCACCCTAGATTATTATTGATTGTCAAATTATTCTACGATATTGTCGTGTGCATATTTGGGACGATATGCAGTCTTGGCTCAATTGTGCTGTTTATATATGGGACGGTGGTGTCTCCGTTTTACTGGAGGGCGGGTAAGTAAATGCTAGGCGCAGTGGACTGTATGAGCGGGGGCGGTTATCACATATATAAATATATAGAAAGGGGCAGTTTAAACGAAGGAAGCCAAGGGCGGCGGTTACGGCCTTCAAGTGTTCCCCTGAGCGAAATAAGCAGCAACACTAACCTGGTAATCGGCGTCTTCAGCACCCAGGATTCTGGCAGCTAGCTACGGCGGCGGTGTGTGGCACGGACTCGCGCGGGCGGAGAGCGGTTAGCGGCGATGGCGGCGGCGGTGTTCGCGGCGGCGATGAAAAGCGAACAAGCGGGAGCGGGCGTTCAGCTCAGCGGTGAATTCGCAACTGTCAGATGACAGTCAGAGGAATGCTGGGGCGCGCCGAGAATCGCTTGTGCGGACGGTACACCGATAACCATTTATGGTGGTACTACCTTCCCACACAAGGAAACAAATAAAAGCGCGCAAACATCCTCCCCGGCTTGAAAATACTAGGGATTTTCGAAACCATAAAGCGGTATAGAAGTCTCTCCATCAGAGAGGATGAGCGGAAATACAATTATAGCGGGTAATAAGCGGAAATATATGTACATAAATATGTTGATATGAAGCTAAGTTAAACAAAAATATATATAGGACTACATTGGGATTAAAATAAACTAAATAAGTGCAGATATAACTGTATTAACTATTGCGTAGGCAGTGGGCACAATTTCACAACAGGACGTTTGTACGTGCCAGTTGTTGTCCGTACAGAAGCGACACGAACTACTCCGTCTTTCCCTGGGAAGACTTGTTCTACAATGCCAGTAGGCCAGCGTAGAGGCGGAACATCGTCTTGGTGAATTAGTACGAGAGTACCGGGGCTAACAGAGACGTCAGGTGTATTCCATTTTTGTCTTAGTTGCAGGGTGTGTAAATAATCTACACGCCACTAGTAGTGTAATATTGGGCATTCTAGATCACTTTTCACTCCATTGATCTCACTGACGTTCGATCAATGTCGTTAAAAAGTGATCTAGAATGTCCCAATATTACTTTTGAAAATCACTGCCATTCGCTCGTATATATGTTTAAGCGCTATGCTTCAAAGTCATTTTATTGAAACTCCCGAAACACTGTGGTCAATAAGAAAACAGCTGCTATGAGATTTGTTAAACAAAAACAGTCATTAAAATTAAAATGCATTTGCCCACCATCATCAAATGAGTTAAAACGTCATGGCAACTTATTGCCGAACAGTATCCGTTGTATTGTTTGCGGCCCTTCGAATTGTGGAAAGACAAACTTAGTAATTAGTTTATTACTACATACAGATGGTCCACGGTTCCGCAACCTTTATGTTTATTCAAAATCTTTGTATCAACCTAAATACATATTTTTAGAAAAAGTATTAAATATGGTTGCAGGTACATCGTATCATAAATATAATGACAACACCGAAGTTTTGAGTCCACATGATGCTTTGTCTGACTCGATTATTATATTTGATGATGTTGCTTGTGAAAACCAAAACCACATCCGAGATTATTTTGCTATGGGACGTCATAAAAATATCGATTGTTTTTATATTAATCAAACTTATACAAAAGTACCAAAACAACTTATTAGGGACAATTCTAACCTAATTATATTATTTAAGCAGGACGATGTAAATTTGAAACACGTATATGATGAACACGTAGGGTCGGACATGACTTGGTCACAATTTCGAGAAATGTGCTCAACTGTTTGGAAGAAACCATTCAATTATCTTGTAATAAATAAGGATTGTGAACGAAACAAAGGATGTTATAGGAAGACATTTGATACGTTTATAGAATTAGATTAATGTACAAAAGCAGTTGTAATTATGCCATAAAATCACTTTCATTTGTGACTTAAAGCTGAAAGGAAACCTATTTATTGAAATGGAAAGAGATTTAAAAGAACAAATTGTAAAATCAGCATCAGCTGTTAAAAGGAAGGTAGACTTAATAAAGGATGCTAAAAATTCTAACAATGTTACCCTGGAAACAATATTTAAACCTATTGTTGACCCTCTTAACATTTTAGCGAATAGAAATGATGAAAAGAACTTACAGGAAGTAAAGCTTTATGATCCCATATCAAAAAAAAACAGGAAAAATGAAAGCGAGAAGTCGTATTCTTCTTGTGAAGAATATATTGATTCTAATAGTGTAGATGAAGAGGAATATCAAGACACACCACAAAAATCAGACAAAATCCTAACTACGTCACCTTTTAAGAACCATGATGTAAGTAAAGGTTCTTTTAAGTCCCTCCAATCATCACCAAACATTATAAATCAAGATGAGTCTTCCTCATGGTCTACGTCATCTGAAGTATTTAATGCCATACCTTTTGGAATTAGAAATGAGCGAGGGAAACTTGAGCTTGGAAACACTCGCGTTCATGATGACGGTAGAATTCTTAAAGTTGGAAACATTACTTTTGAAAAGACTCTTGGCTTAAAAGAACTATTATATAAAAAGGTACCAAATCTAGATGTTATTACAGATGACGACCTTGAAAACTACAAGCTACTACTTATCAATACTAATGCACACAGACGTAACTTTGATCCTGCCAAACCAATAAACAGCAATAAAGGGTTTAAATACATGAGTATTATAAAACCATTATTTAAATTCTCTAAACAACCTACTAGTACTGAGAGTCCTCCACAGGGAAAAGGTATCAATCTTTTAAAAAAAGTTAAAACAAATACAGATTTAGTTTATTGGGATGATCCAAATGAATTAATAGAACGATTGAAATTACTGCTTGCGTCAAAAGCTGCTGGTAACACGGGTTTGGATAATGAAATCGTTGCAATAATTGAAGAACTGCGCGAAGCGGGCATCATAAATATGGAATATAAACAAATAGCACGGGGAAAATTAAGCAGTATACTCGCAGTAAGCAAAGCTTCGAGATTATAATGAATATAGATAAATTCGGTCATCACATTCATAAACGTTTGAGGTTATCTGAATACATCGATACCATAAACGATACGTTAAAAAAGTGCGAAACGGGCGAATACGACTTAAAATCATCAAAACTTAAAGGTTTATCATCTCCAGACAAGGACGATGAAGCTGTAAATAAGGCATATTTGGATAAAACTGTACAAGATCTAAGGAATGAAATAAATAAAGTTAATAGTCGTGTAAAAATTTACATCCAGAACTTAGAATCAGCTACTTCCAATCGCTTGTCTACTATGTTTTACTCAAAAACAGAAATAGACCGTATGATTCAAGCAAAGTCAAACAAAAATGAGTAAAAGAGATATAGTAGAAGAAATTCACAGAGCGGCGAGAAGAAATTTTCCTCGCCGATGTACAATTATAAAAGGAGTAGATGATTCATGGCAAGCTGACCTTATGGATTTTCAAAAGTATTCACAATTTAATAAAGGATATAAATATGTTTTAGTAGTTATTGACACTTTATCGAAATACGTTTGGACAAATCCTTTGAAGAGTAAAGATAAAATTAATGTCACCAACGCAATGGAAAATATATTATTGAATTCGTCTCGGAAACCAAAAAATTTGCAAACAGATTTAGGTAAAGAGTTTTATAATGAAAACTTTAAAGAGTTGATGAAAAAATATGACATTAACCATTATTCCACTTATTCTGTGAAAAAAGCAGCAATTGTTGAAAGAGTAATTAGAACGCTAAAAGGTCACCTTTATAAGCTATTTAGCTTATGCGGTCAATACCAGTGGATAAATAAAAATTTGAAAAACGTGGTACAAAGCTATAATAACACTGTTCATCGTATAACAAAATTTAAACCTATTGATGTTGACAAAAGAAATCAGACAACTGTAAAGTACAACATCATCAAATCACAAAATAATAACATAACGAAAAAAAATAAGTACCGTGTTGGTGATCATGTTCGGATTAGTAAATACAAAGATGAATTCTACAAAGGTTATACTCCCAACTGGTCAACAGAAATCTTCAACGTTGTGAAAGTTAACCATACAAATCCTGTCACATACCACTTAGAAGACAAACATAAGCAAATCATTTTAGGATCTTTTTACGGATACGAACTGCAAAGAACCCAATTTCCCGATATATATCTTATTGAAAAAGTTTTAAAGAAAAAAGGAAACAAACTCTTTGTCAAATGGTTGGGTCTCAGTGATGGTGAAAACAGTTGGGTTGACAGAAAATTATTAATGACTTAATATAAATATCGCCTGATTATGTTGTACAGTCACTTTACGAACATCAATGAAGGAAGGAAGCGGCATTGTCAACAATTTAATAGATAACATTCCGTTCGAGTTACACTTACCTGGATATCAGTTTTGTGGTCCAGGAACAAAACTTAAAAAACGCTTACTAAGAGGTGAACGAGGAATAAATAAATTGGATGAAGCTTGCTTGTATCACGATATTGCTTACAATAATAAAGATTGGAACGTTAGACAAAACGCCGATTTAGAACTTTTAAATATGGCAAAGAAAAGATTGAAATCGAAAGATGCTGGGAAAGGAGAAAAGATTGCATCATGGATAGTAAAAAATGCAATGAAAGCAAAACTTAAAGCCGGAGCAGGAGTGCGGTCATTCATGAAAGGTGTTAAAAAAATTCAAAAGCAAATGAAAAAAATAAAATGTAATGATAACCGCACGGCTATAAAATATGCGCATGCAGCTGCAAAAAAAGTGTTTTCTAATATAAAAGGAATACGCTTCCCACGCTGCATTCCTGTTCCGAAAACTGGTGGGTTGTTACCCCTCATACCAATCTTTGCTGGTTTATCAGCTCTTGGTTCACTCGCTGGGGGTGCTGCAGGTATAACAAAGGCTGTTAACGATTACAAGGTCGCTCAAAAAAATCTTCAAGAATCAGAACGACATAACAAGATGATGGAAGCTGTTGCACTTGGAAAAGGGTTGTATTTGAAGTCTCACAAAAAAGGAGCGGGCTTGTACTTGCAACCTCCAAAAAACTAATTAAACGGTTACCCAAACGAGCACTTACTAATTTAGATATATTAAAGCACTCAGTTGATATTCCATATTTTCGTGGCGTTTTTATGAGAGATACGTTACCCTCAAAACCAAGAAAAATTGAGTGTGCTATTCTTAATTTAGATAGTTCTTCAAATCCTGGAACTCATTGGGTAGCCTATGTAAAAGAAAATAATTACTGTGAATATTTTAACAGTTTTGGTAACTTAAAACCTCCATTAGAATTAATAAAATATTTGAAAGATAGGCACATAAATTATAATTACAAACAGTATCAATCTTTCGGTACTGTAAACTGTGGTCATCTTTGTTTATTATTTTTAAGAAAGTATTGGAAAAATCATTTATATAGGTTACAATTAAAATAACTTGACAGTATAAAAATGTCTTTCACTGTATCCATAACTGGGCAAGGAGCCTCATTAATAACTAACTATTCACCAACTTTAGAATTACGTGGGCAATATGAGTGCGGACTTATATACTTTTCTACTTTTAATTCTATTCCTAATATAGACGAAAGGAACAATAAGTTTTATTACGGTATCAATGAGTTCATCGAAATTCCTGAAGGATCATATGAACTTCAAGATATTTGCGAATTTTTAAAAAGCAACATTAAGAACACTGCATTAAAATTGACTTGTAATAATAATACTCTCAAAACCAAAATATTTTGTTCAGAAGATGTTCATTTCGAGAAAAATAATTCCATTGGTAGAATTTTAGGTTTTGCTAACGACACAATTAAGGCAAATATAAGTTGTGAGTCTCAGTACCCAGTCAGTATTTTAGCAACAACCATCGTACGCATCGAATGTGACGTAGTTAGCGGATCATTCGTGAATGGGAAAGCAAGCCATATTATTTATGAGTTTGTGCCTAATGTACCACCCGGTTATAGAATTATTGAAATTCCTAAAAACTTAATCTATTTTCCAGTCAATCAAAGTTCAATTAGTGCAATTAATATTAGGTTGTTAGACGCTGATAATAGACAGATTAATTTACGTGGAGAAGACGTACAACTTTATTTACATTTTAGAAAAAAATGATTAATTTTAATAAAAACCCTACCTCATCAGGTGTTCAAGTCAGTTCCAAAAGAGCAATAAGTAAAAGAACACCGTTTGACTTAAAAAAGAAGGTTACTAAAAATAATAAAGAATTTCTAAAGCTAGTAGGCTTGTTAAAATGAACATATTAAATATATCTCAGCCAACGTCATACGATAACAGTATCGAGAGTTTTGAATATCATTCGTATAAGCCGTATGTAACAAGTTTCAACAATAATGATGAAATAAGAATACCAATCAATCAGCAAGATTTGTATGTGTTGCCGTCACGCAGCACTTTGTATATTGAAGGTAAAGCTGATGTATATAACAGTACCACTAAAGAAAAGGTAACAAGTGTGCATTTTGTAAACAATCCTGCGTTATTTCTATTCCAAGATATTCGATATGAGTTAAATGGAATAGAAATAGATAAAATAAAAAATGCAGGTATCACAACGACAATGAAGTCTTATTTGTCTTTGAATGAAAATGAATCCAAAAGTGCAAAAGTTTGGGGTTGGTCTCCTGCAGGAATAACCAATGTTACAAACGGAGTTTTCTCTGTCTCCATACCATTAAATAAAATATTAGGATTTGCAGAAGATTATGAAAAAGTTTTAATTAACTGTAAACATGAGTTAGTACTGTTGAGGAGCAACACAAATGTCAATGCAATAAAATTGAGTAAAGAGCAAATAGTGGAAAATATAACAATAAATAAAATCGTTTGGCGTGTTCCACATATTAAAGTGTCAGATCGAGAGAGAATTAATTTATTAAAGCATTTAGAAAAAGATCGAGCCATTACACTAGCGTTTCGTAACTGGGACTTGTATGAATATCCGTTACTACCCAAGACACGTAAGCATACTTGGGCTATTAAAACTTCATCGCAAACAGAGAAACCTCGATTTGTTATTATTGCCTTACAAACAAACCGAAAACATAATGCTCAAATGTCAATGGCTGAGTTCGACCATTGCAATGTTCGTGACGTAAGAGTGTTTTTAAATTCATCATATTACCCCTACGAAGGACTTAACATAAATTTCTCTGACAACAAGTTTTTATTAATATACGAACAGTATGCAAGGTTTCAGCAGTATTATCACGGACGTCGATCAGAACCGTTGTCGAGTTTAAAAGAGTTTAAAGATATTGCTCCTTTATTCGTTGTTGACTGTTCTCGCCAACAAGAAATGCTGAAGGGATCAATCGACGTAAGAGTAGAAATCGAAACAGATCAAGAGATACCTGATCAGACCGCTGCATACTGCCTTATACTGAACGATTGCATATTTGAATATAAACCACTGAGTAACATTGTGAAAAAGCTATCATGAATAACGATACTATTATAGTGGATGTGCAAGGATTTAAGGATTTGAAAAATAATTTTATTGTAAAAGAGTTATCAATAGCAACTAAAAACCATACGCAGACGTTCTTAATTAAGCCACCATATGCTTTTAAAAACCTAACAGATGAAGAAAAGAAGCAAATCCGGTGGTTAGAAAGGAATCGCGGGCTCAAATGGAGTCAGGGATTCATTGATTACCGTGAATTTAGACGAATAATAGTTCCGTATTTAAGCAGTAAGAAGGTATTAGTAAAGGGATTGGAAAAAGGAATATGGGTTCGCGAGCTATGTCAAGATTGTGAAATAATGGAGTTGGAAGAAATAGGTTGTCCTAACTTTTTAAAATTATATAGTGATTACCATGTAGATGTAAATAAATTTAATTGTGAGTACCATAAAAAAATGTGTGCTTTAAAAAATGTTCTGTGTCTAAAAAAGTGGTACACTTTAAATGTTAATTGAGTTATTAATGTAATAAAGTATTTTCCTCAATAAATCAAATGTGTATAAATATCTTTTTGTTTAATTACTAAAAGTAAAAAGGGTGAATGAAACGATCTTAGTATTCAATTCAATAATATTTATTTTAGAATTTCTTAAAAACTATAACTATATCCACAAACTTTTTTTGATATATTGCTAATGATAGCCTCTGTTTGATCCATTATGGGGTCAATATGCTCTGTTACCACATACTGCGCAGATAATAATGGATCAGTATGATTTGTTTCGAAGTCCACCACTTCAATCTTAATTAATCGACGACCTTGAATCGGCGTACTTTTCATCACGTAAGAATGAGAATGCTTCAGATAACTTCTTCTTTTTCGAAGTCTCTTCTTGGTGATATTATTCACCACCTTGTTATACAGCGGGGAATCGCCTCGCCGTTCATCTGCTCTCCAATTCGGATACTCCTCTGTAAATCCCTCGAGCATATCTTGAGCGTTCTGTTCAAAAGTGGGAGATGACGGTTGTACGAACTCCTTGTTGATGCTGAGCGACACCAGGTTCTCTTGAGTATTCTAAAACATAAAATAAAATAGTTTATTACATACATAAAACCACGACTATTATCCCCGAAGGGTTAGTCAGCGACTACGCAAGGAGGACAGCAAAAGCAGTCCTTTACCATAACCCACTTTTCACCAAATAACGACACAATTACAACACAAATAAAATTAATTTATAATCATACAAAATTATTTAAACTTACCATGTTGATATTATCTAGCTGGACTACTGACGCCTTCACTTTAATAATTGAAATTGAAACTAATTTGAAACCCATTTATATTAATGTACATGATGACACAGCAAGACAATATAGGTAGTAAAACATGTAATTAATGGACATTTCAGCAAAATAAAAAGAAAGAATTGATATTATTAAAGAATGATTAACTTGCCAATAACGTGACCTGATTTGTATTAATTAGGTTTCATATTACCTTATAATCAGAAGAGTACAACCTACTCTGAATTTGACTTGTTCAAACTTGTTTGCGTTAGAATTTTCTTACTTATTTACCGTCAATGATTTATTATACAAAGATATATAATAAATTAAATAAAAATGCAAGTTAGTCGGTTACTTTTATATTTTATTAGGTATATTAATACAGCTGGGTAGAGTAAATTTTACATTACATTTCATAATCTAAGTTAGATTTCCTATTCAAACAATAAATGAATCTGAGCAAAAGCAACAACTTACATATTTTTTAACAATTTTTATAAATCAAAATATTCATTATATGTACCTACTTAAGTATATTGAAAAACTGGTTACAATAGTTTATAAAAAGTTAATATTATTTTAAATTCAACCAATGAATCTTAGTAATGGTAATAAATAATAATACATTTTTTTATTTCTCAAGCCTTAAGTATAATATAACTCTAATATAATATATCTAAATCATAGTCATATATCTAAATAATAGAATTTAAAAACACAGTGAAAAAAATAATTGCTAAAATATATAATCCCAGTGGCCCCAAGACATAGTAGATATTTTATTTTTTAATATTACGCGTTTGTCATCATTACCTGACAAAGCTATCTTGTTCTGTTCTTGGGTAAATATTTCATGCTTTAAGGATTTAAAAATTATGTTTTTCTTTCTTAAAAAAGTATTTTTGTTTAATACGTTATTGTAATCTTCGAAATGTACGTTTTTCAAAACCTGTTTCTGTATACCTTTAGCCCTTTTTAACTCCTCTTGTACTGTTTTTATACAGTATAATTTTGATCGTAAACCAACAAATTCAGAAATTAAATTTCCACCTAGTTCATCTTTGAAAAGACCTGGTACTTTTTTGTTAAGACCAGGTATACCGTAACAGTTATTTAATGGATAATTACTAGTATCAAAATATCTAAGGAAATTCAACTTTAAATCTGTATAAAAATCTTTGCTTTCTATTGAATAAAGAAAACTGTCAGTATCCGTATAACAAAGCTTTAATTTTTCCCGATAAAAAGGTTTCATAATAGAGTAATGAAAATCAAACATATGACTTTTGGATATTTCTAATACAGAAAAGCCAATATATATGGGTTTGTCTAAAGTAATTGTCTCGGGTTTCATTTGAACAGCTATAAAATTTTCTGTAAAAATAGTAGCACTATGGAAATTTGGTCGAGCTATTAGTTGCTCAGCACCGAAACTTTTCTTTGTTATATTCTTTTCATCATTCCACTTATTAACCAACTTCACGCTGACCCTTTTCTCGGTGTCTTCTAGTGTTTTACCAAATATACTATTATTTAAAAGTTTGAAGAAATCTTGTTCAAATATAGATTTGGCCTTTTTTCGTAACTCAGTGTTCATATCAATGTACTGTTTTAAGTATGGACTCTGATTGAATTGAATTACTCTATGTATTTTTTTTAGCAATAAACCATGTTTTAGACATGTTTTCAGATGGGAAAAATGAATGACATAAAAAAACTTATCGTATAAGTTTGGTATCAATTTCGAAGTTTTAGATCCTGGAGGAGCAAATTTTTGAGCACAGAATGGAAAATCGTTATGATAATTATGCAAATGGAAAGGGTATTCTAAGTCTACTTCGAGTATATAGCCAATGTCCCCGTCAATGGGTATATTATGAAAATCAATTTTTGAAATTTCTAGTTCACTTAATAACTTAAAATTTGAATGAGGTAAATAAGCGCACATAGCATAACCATAAAGATTATTACAATCAATATAAACAAGGAAGTTATCACTTTTTGCGGGGTCATAAGTTTGTAAGTACTTGTTATTGGCTTTCGAATATCTTGTAGAACATAAACATATACCACCGCGTATGCCTTTTTGTATCATTCTTATTATTTCCAAATCATTTATTAATTCTAATTTAACATCTGTTTTTAATAGCATAGCGTCAAAACTTAGGCTAGGTGCTGTTAAGTAAAAAGAAGGATCCAGTTTATAATTCGTCTTACACGTTTTTCGAAAACTTTCGAAGACGTCCGCTAGTAAGAGTACATCTGACTTAAGATATAAATCAGTGTATTCTCCAAGGCTCCGTAATTCAAAGGTTTGCCATACTCTTTTTGCGTGTTCATAATCTACTATTGATACGTTGCAATTGTGCAATTTACTAAAAAAGCATTTATAAGGAGGTATTTCTTCTTCATCATAAGAACTCCAAGTAGTGACGTATTCGTAAGGATAAACCCCTTTACGTCTAAGTAAATTAAAATGTTCCTGAGAAGGAAAAAAAAAAGATAGATGTTTAAAATCATTTGTATTTAAATTTGCAACTAGCTTCTCTAGGCTTGTGCCTAAAAATTTAAAAGAATCGACAAAACGAACAGGTATGATAGCTTCGTTACTAATTTGAAAAAATTTGGTAAACGATATGTAATTTTCTTTATTTTTTGCAATCACTTGTATCCTACCTGATAATTCTCCTAACTGTCGTATGAAAAGATGACTGTCGTAACCAGCTAAATTATGAAAAAATATGGGAACGAACTTAGGCAAACAATATTTTATATTACAATAAGAATGAGCTGCACCACGATATCGTCCAGTAAGATGACAGTGATCTTTTACTTTGTCGTCAAATAATATTTTGTTACAAAGATAACAGTTTTTAGCTTGAGCAAAATTGGTTCTATCTTTATCTGTTAAGAACATAGGGATCGATGAATGCAAAATATTATAAATTACAGTTATATCAGATAGAAGGTTATCAAAAAATTTATTCACACAGTCAGGTCCTCGATAAGACACATATTTATTAAGGGAGCTGTCGTAGGAGCATACAACGTAGTAAGCAAATGCAGCTGGTACATGCTTTTGCGTAATCGTTGTGCAACTTGTTTCAGAATTTGGTTCAACTGGCTCTAACAAAGATTCAAAGTCTGCGTATAAAACGAAAGGCATGTCTTGCATGCGTTCATAATGTTCAAATTGTATTCGAGTTCCTTGATTAGGTAAAATTGTTGCTACACCACTGCAAACGTGGGCTTCGAGTTTAAGATTGTTATCAAAAAATATCATACAATCCTCACATAAAAATATTTTGGAATGATGTTTAGTTAACTGCTTGCGAAGTAATTTAGCTAAATCTTTAATTAGACAGTAATGCGTACGTTTTCCATTTTCGAGAAAAAGCATGTTGACGTGATGTCTTTTACGTAATTCGCATTTGTACAGAGGTCCAACAACCTTACTGCTATTTTTAAGGCCATAAACATTAATACTTATGTTGGGATTATTCTTTTCAAAAATTCTTATATCTGTGAACCCTACTGGAAATGTCATATT